>OY856314.1:5000-2744167 GCA_963693445.1 Agonopterix heracliana | reverse complement strand
GTATTAAATGCGCTGAGGTGATGTCAACAACTTTACTATTCTTCAATATTTTTTTTGGTGTAGAAAGGTGCTGGTCACAAGTTTTAACCAATCAATTCAGGCATTCTACCGAGAGAATTATAAGAGAGCAGAGTTTATAATGTAATGAGCTGAGGTGATGTCCACAAAGGATCTTAGATTTTTTTTTGATGGTACACATTGTTTTTAAGCTATTTACATACAAAATATAAACAGTTTTAACACTGCCGAAATATAGGGAATTCAAATATACCAAAACGCGGTAAATTACCTACTTCCTACGAATAAGAGAATGTATAGAAGTATAAATGAAGCTCAAAAAGTGGCACCAAAAAAATTGTAACGCGTTCTAAATTTGTTCTTTAAAAATTGTAACTCGCCGCCAAAACTCATACAAAATGTCATTTTTCATGGGGTGCCAAAAATGATTTCGATTTTGTTTGAAGTTATTCTTCCATATTTATTCTCTTATTCGTAGCCTACTTCGTAATAAGAGCAATTTTAAAACGTCATTTAAGAACGAACGGTAAGCCAGTAACGGGAGTGTCCCCAGTAGTGCATAGTGCGACAGACTGTGGTTTGGTAACATTGTGCCATGAGTGAGCAGTTGAACAGTTGTTCACCATTGTTTTTAAGTGTTGTGTTGACCTCTTGTATAACAACGCTATTTATAAGACAGCTAAAACTTTACGGGTTCATAATCTTGAGCTTATTAGGTGCCGTGTTTTTACGCTAAAGTTAAGAGTAGCTTAGATGTATCCTTCACAGTTCTGTGGTATTATTTAATTTGGTAAGACTTCGATTTAGCATAGACGTATAGAATAATAATGAAGAAGTGTTTGTGTATTCCGCGCACTTCTAGGAAGAACAAACACGCATTATGGTGTTTGTGAAATTTTTACCAAGGTATACAGAGTGTTAGCGTAAACAGTTGCATTACTTTAAGGAGTGATTGTACCCATGAGTCTTTAAATAAGTTTTGGACTTTTAATTCAAAATGTTTTTTTTTTTTCATTCTTTTTTTTTTTATTGGGACTTTTATTCCTGAGGTTATGTCAGCCCTCATTATAAATACCGATTTTTTTTTGCGACTTTTTCTTATGTTCTTTCGGGAAATAGTTTAGTATCATTTGTACGTTCACCCATTAAAGTACAACTAACTGCCTACCCTAAGACCCTTTACAGGGTGTAATAAATTACTCGAGTAATACTTAAGGGGGTGCTTCAGACCATCAAACTGAACAACTTTCACTATGGAACCAACTTCGAAATCGTGTGAAAATCAGCTGTCGCAGACATTTCAGTCGAGTTGGTACATCAGTTTTATATGGGACAGTTGAATTTTTTTTCGCGATTTCAAAGTTGGCTCCATAATAAAAGTTGTGCAGTTTCATACTGTACTGAATCACCCCCTTAAATTTACTAGTGTGTTTTGATACACCCTGTATAACGAAATGCTATGTAACCAGTTCATGTAGGTGTTCACCCTAAACATCTATTGTTTAGACAGTAGACACGCCTCTATTTCCGCCTTTCCTTTTCACAGTTTCTCCCAACATGATGGGTTCACATGATTGACTTATTAGTTGACAGTTAGAAATAAGAAGCCTGACCAGGAATATAAAAAACCTGGTTTGGGGGCGCTGCAATCGACTGTCACCTTTAATGTTAGTTATTAAAGGTGACAGTCGATTGCAGCGCCCCCAAACCAGGTTTTTTATATTCCTGGTCAGGCTTTACTTACATTACCTAGAGTTTTTCAAATGAACTTGACACTTCATAATTAGAGGAAACTAAGGTAGAAATGTTTGTCTGCCGAAATAAACACAAAAGAATAAAAGTACAAAAGGGGACAACTCAAAAAGACAACAAAATAAAGTTTTAACAAAGTGAATAAACCCGACGTATAGTGTTTCGTTACAAAGGCTGTGACTTTGTCTGTGCGTTTGAGACTACCACAAGTTTTCGGTATTGTATGGATTAATTGAAAAAGCGACAAATGAGTGAGATTTGGTGAGTGCAACTTTAAAATAGGCAAGCTCAAAGCTACTAGAGTCTGCCCTGGCTCAGTCAGGTAGATATTTCAAGTAAATACTTATTATTGTTTTGCACTAGCTGTTTCCAACGACTTTATCAGCGTCTAATTTTATGCTTTTTCTTCCTCAGGGTTCAAGCTACACCAAATTTCATTAAAATTGCTCATCAGTCAAATTATCCGCATTTGTTATTATTGGTATGTACTTAAAGATTTTGATTTTTTGCTTCAACCTTAATCCTACATTTTGTTGTCCAAAATAACTATGCTTAATTAATAAAAAAAAATGTATACTGGTGGAACGAAAAACGAAAAAAAAAAAAGTTTTCCCATAGAAAAGTGCAGATCAGCCTATTTATTTTCTGTAGGAGGTCCAAAAAATTCCCATTTTTCGATGTTCCTTAGGGAAAGTTGTTTGGTTTCATTGTTGAATACACCCTTAAACTCGTTACGTTCCACCCAGTATGCTCGAATAGACCATCAACGACAATTTTAAAATTATATACAAAATATGTACAAGCTTTGACTTTAAATAGAAGCGATTGTGTAGTACAAAAGTTTTGTAAAACACTATAATGGGTGAGATGAGAAGAAAGTGACTTCGCACCTTTTCTATTATATCAAAAATAAGAGACAGTGAGTAGTAACTTTAGTCTATAATATGTTCTCCTTTTGTACACCGGTGTAAAGTTACATCCTCCAACTCTCTTTGATCTCGAGTGGTAATTAAATCAGCTATTGTAGATGCTTAAAGTTTTCATCGTATAAATGCGTTTCCAAAGTAATTTTGTGTTGCTATTCTATTAATGATGTTAGAAGTAAACAATAGGCTTTGATTTTGAAAGGAAGGTATTGGAAAGAGGGATTCTTTTAAGTGAATTTTATTCCAAAGTATACAAGGAGGATAAAGTAGGAGTGAAAAAAATGTGTAAGTTCATACTGAGATGAGAGAAGATCATAATAGGACCCCTGCAGGAAAATCCTCCTCTCACTTATAAGGGTGAGAGGGAGTGTGCCGTACTCCACCACAGAGGCCAGTGCGGATCGGTCGAGGCAAATATTATTATTGGTCAACTATCTATCAGATAATTTTCACGCCGCCTTTACGTGTATGTACACAACGTACAAGTTATTATTTTGCCTACCGTGCCTACCTTGAAGACGAGAAAAAGACAACCCCATTTTGATTTATATTAGTAGGTCATTGAATAAGTATTATGTTAACACTAGAACAGGAACCGCGAGCAAAATTTGTGCACCACGATCAGCAGTGCGGGGCGCGTGCACTGGGAACGTCACGTCGCGGCAAGCGCCCGGCACAGCCTAAGTTAGCATACGCCATTTGACCTGTATGTTACAAACAATCGAATCCTCGCCTCTATAGTACCTCAATCCTCAATGCAGTAGGTAAGAAAGTTTGCCTTTTTCCACAAATGTAAATTTTTCTGCATAATCAGTTCCACCCGAACCCGATTCAATTTAGTTAAGTACAAGTGAATATGTTTGAAACCCAAATTTCAAGCTAAACAATGGCCTACATTAAACCCATCAAGAGGCGGATATCGAAAGCGCCGGGTACGGATATATAAATTCTCCCTCACCTAACATAGATAACCCGTTGGCAAACATAAATCTAGGATAAATAATCTTAGTTATTAGTGCGGTGGCGGGTTTGTATGAAAGGATTTACCCTGTTTTAGGCAGAAGTTAAATTGGAGGTTATTTAAAATTAAATGAGATCTGTTTGCCGTGGATTCTAGTCTAGCTTTGTATCCACCCCCAATTATTTATCACATGATTAATATTATCACATTCAGCCATTATAGTTGCTTCGTACTGCCTCCGTGGTCGAATGGTTAAGAGGGCTCTTGACACGGAGGTCGTGGGTTCGATTCCCACGGGGGACACCTAGTGATTATGTCACTTTGTGCGTTTTCCCCCAGTTGGTTAGGACATTGCAGACTGAATCACCTGATTGTCTGAAAAGAAAGATGATTCCGTGCTTCAGACGGCACTTTAGGCTGTTGGTCCCTGCTACTATCTCTAGTGGTATTAGTCGATACATAAAAACCACGTCAGAGGCTGTATGGCTGTCTAAAAAAACTCTGACACCAGGGCTTGCCCACGATAAGAAGAAGTTACTTTCAATGTATCCGGTTATTAGTTTGCTTGTTTTTCCCCACAAGAAGGCACGCCTGACTGACTTTGTAACAGATACATCACTTCCTTAAAAAACGATAAATTCTCACGCTTTAATTACCTACTCCCAGAGGGTACGTGTAAAAATGTACCTAGTGAAGCCTTGCCACAGGGTTGTTATTTATTTCGTACAGCGCGCGACGTAGATATACGACATTTCCGTCTGAAGCAAGAGCATCGCTTACGATGCGCCAAAGTGTTGGTACTTATCTCAGTACAATACGGTCGAATGACGGAAGCCTAGTTTACTATCTGGCTTCATATAACACCAACCCACACAGCTGACTAACACTCAGTTGCAGACCCGCTCATTACAGTAAATCCTCTATTAAATCTCTTGCTATCACTTTTTGACTTGTTCACGTAGTAAAAGCTAGCAAGAGATTTAATGGAGGATTAACTCTAATAAGCGTTTCTACAACTGAGTGTCAAGTGTGTGGCTAATTTCATCAATTATCATCGATTATCTCTAATGCCCATACCGGTTAGAGTAACTGTAACCAACCCGTTGCCGTGTGGTGTTCGGCTTCGAATACCATTAACTAGTTGGGTGTCATAAGTGGCGACTAATTCCTTCAGGCGTCTTACACAAATTGGTAAGATCGGCGGGCGTCAACCCCAATCCGTGTGGCTGCCGGTTATAGCTACTGCATCTGACCTCTCCTCTGATCGTTTCGGTCTCCCGTTCCCGCTCTATGCAGAGAGTGCATCTGTATTTAGCGCAAACTTGCTTTCTCAAAACATTATGCTGTTTTTTTGGAAAGAAAGGGTCGCTGTAGTTGGATCCGGCTATGAGGAAATACTATCTTTATTACTGCCAAATAATGGGATCTCAAATAATAACAAACCAAGCCGCATTAAGAATTCGCCACAACGTTTTTTAAACATGCTTAAAAAATTAAAAGATCGAAAAGTTCTAAGACTGAATTTGATCCTGCATACTGAAAATGTTGACATTGCTTTCGTCCAATGAAGCTATTACTGACAATCCATCGATACCATCCGAAAATTTCCATCTCTGAAGTCTTCCTAAATTCTTCAATCTGGAATTATATTTAAAACAATACAACTTTGCTATTAACATAATATTTGGAAACCTTAAACTTTTCTGTAACTATACCTTAGTATTTGCACCAAAAATTCTGAAGTCCCTAAAGCCTAAATTAAAGACCAGAGAAAAATTCTACGCTCAATAAAAAATAACAGACCAAGAAGCTGATCTTTTACGAAGTTAGTGACATAATACACCACATTACGAAACATACATCGATACAGAAACTAGGTGCACATGATAAATTACTGTAACCCTATCGCCATGTCCCATACATAGCTCAAATCGTACAAGACACCAACTTACAGCAGGCGTAGAAGCAAATTGCTTGTAATAATGTTACTACTCCATTGCCCCTATCATTTTATACTAATGGCTGTACATAGTAATGGAACTATGCATCCAATACATAACCACAGAGTAAAGTATCACAACAGTTGTTAGGAAGATGAAAACCATTTTGAACAAAACAAATGTCAAGGTAAGTATGCGAGAGAATACGTAGAGTAAAATCTGGACCCCTCAATTATTATGCATAGCATAATATGTTCACGACTATATTCCCCGAGGGGGAAGTCAGAGATATTCTGAAAACTCAGAACATCCACGTTTCACCAGTAGTACCGAAACTCTGTCCAGTGTGATGGGGGGTGAGCCTGTCGCCACTTATAACAGCGGGTACAATACTTGCCTCGAAATTGAAGCATGCACCTTTCCTCACGATGTTTTCCTTCACCGAAAAACCAGTGGTGTTACAAATCGTACATAAATTCCGAAAAACTCATTGGTACGAGTCGGCCTGGACGGTAATCGAACCATCTCCTCCTGCAAGGCAGGCAAGGTTACTCTCCACTGGACCACCACAGCTTTAATTACTTATTATGATTAGATTATGGAGGGTATATGGGCGTTAGTTCACCACGCGTGTTCAATGCGGATTAGTAACTTCACATATGCATCGGAATTTCTTCATCAGCGCAAGCAGGTTCCATCACGATGTTTTCCTTCACCATTTGAGAGCAGTCGGTATTACGTACATAAGTTAGAAAATGTTTTATGTACATGGTATGTCATCCGTGCGGATTCGAACCTGGAACTCAAGATTGAGTTTTCATGCTCTCTGCAACGCGCCACCGACGCTCTAAGGGTTGAACTACATCACACAGCACCGCATCGCATTTTTCCGTCGCTCCATCCTTTTCTATCAATCAGGAACGTCATTTGCTAGAGCATATAAGATAGACGGAGCGCGATCGCGCGCGATAGCACGGCTGCATGCGATCGCGTTCCGTCTATCTTTTCGTCTTAGCTGACGTTCCTGAGTGACAAAAAAGGATGGAGCGACGGAAAAATGCGATGTGGTGCTATTAAATGAGGTTCAACCCTTATACTGATTCTCGTATACTGACAAGAACTGATAAGTGAGTGAAGACCATCTATTTTTCTACTAAAACGTAAATTGTTTTATCTATGGCAACTTTACTGAAGCCACAATATCTGAACTAGCACCTATACAAGCCCGGTAAATGTCTACTAAAGCACACATACACGGGCATAATTTCCGATAGAGCGCCCGCGAATTGATGTCGAATTTCTCCTTTTTTTATTCGTATCGACATTTTGCTATGTCTCGGGCTTATTCGTGGTTCTTTTAGGACGTGAATACATTTTTATTTTACATTATCCTATTGATGAACGTCTTTGTTTCTGATATTATTTTGAGGCTAGGTTTCTGGCTGTCACTATCTATAAAAGTTTAGGATTTTGTGATCATAGAAGTTGATGTCCACTACAGACTACAACGGCAGTTGTTACTACAAAACCACACCTTGGACACTTGGCTGTCACTTCATACAAATGGAAAAACCCACCCAACCAACCCACAAAACCCACAATAAACCTGGTACCCATTTGTGCAATTAACTGTCAAAAAAAGGTAATCATATATGTAATAATCATTAATATAATATCTAGGGTGAGTGAGACATACACCATTGCCTAATATATCTTGCCACGTTATCTACCAAGAGGAGGTGAGGTAAAAATGTAAGTTCGTAAATGTGCCAGTTAAGCACAAATCCATTCTCTCGTTCTTACCTACCTTCCTGAATCTGATGGAATAGGAATTATGGTTAGAAAAGGATTGGGGTCACCATCATCATCAGCCGATGGACGTCCACTGCTGGACATAGGCCTCCCCCAAGGATCGCCACAACGAACGGTCTTGCGCTGTCCTCATCCAACGGGTTCCCACCGCCTTCACCAGGTCGTCGGTCCACCTTGTGGCGGGCCTACCCACGCTGCGCTTTCCGGTACCTACGCGGTTGCCACTCGAGAACTTTTCGGCCCCGTTGGTCGTCGGTTCTACGAGCAATGTAGCCCACCCACTTCCACTTTATTTGAGCAATTCTTTGGGTTACGTCAGCTACTCTGGTTCTTCTGCCGATCTCTTCATTTCTGATTCGATATCGTAGGGAAAGTCCGAGCATTGCCCACTCCATTGCCTTTTGGGTGACTTTCTGCCTTTTTATGAGGCCTTGATTGAGCGATCACGTCTCTGTTCTATATGTCATCACTGGTCGAAAACTTTCGTTTTAAGACATGGGTGCAATGACTTAAATCGATAGCCACACAAGCATTTAATTATGAGATTTGTCTAAGAAGTCGTAGTGGTCCAGTGGCGAGTAACCTTGGCTGCCGGGTAGGAGGCGATGGATCGATCCCCGTCCAGGCCGACTCGTACCACTGAGTTTTTCGGAATTTATGTACGATTTGTAATTTGTTTTCGGTGAAGGAAAACCCCAAATATTTAGTATCAGGTGGAGCTTTTTATTTTTGTTAGAAAAGAAGTAATATCCCTTTCATCAAAATAAAATCGTATCCAATTTCCCATACAGTAGTTTAGAGGAGTAAATTTAATTTTGCAAATGTGTTGCTGACGCTTCTAGCGAGAACCTTTCTTTTACCAAATTAAATAATCCCGCGTCCTACGAGTACGGTATCCTATTCAAATGGCTTTCCTTTAAAGATAAAAGCCTATTCCCTCATTTTGACGACGATTTCTGTAGGTACTTACTATAAAGAGTTTCTTAATACTAAAGTATGATCGAGATGTATTCGTCAATCAGTATTAAGAATGCTTGAAAGTGATACATGAAATGCATTTGGTCATTGACACAGAATAATTTATGTATACTATATTACTAAGTCTTTCGGAATGTATGTACGATTTGTAACACCACTGGCTTTTCGGTGAAGGAAAACATCGTGAGGAGACCTGCAGGCTTCAATTTCGAGGCATTTATTGTACCCACTATCCATTATAAGTGGCGACGGGCTCACCCCCCGTCACACTGGACAGAGTTTCGGTACTACTGTTGAAACGTGGATGTTCTGAGGTTTCAGAATATCTCTGACGGGAATATAGTCGTGAGCATATGCTATGCTTATTTATAGTACATTATGATTATGCTGGAACTATAATACCATTTCCGTAGACATTAGAAATCGCGAAAAAACAGCTTTCCCATATATTAAGGTAGCGTAGGATTGCAGTTTTATATGGAAGAGCTGATTTTTTTCGCTATTTCAACGTTGGTCTCAGAATAAATTTAGTTTGATGGTTTGATCATCTCCATAAAATACCGTCAGCATATTAAGAAGGACCCTATCTATATACATAAAATAAGAGCCAATAATCAGCAACATACTTCGTCAACTTACTAAACATGTTTCGTTATTCCCAGTTATAGATAGATTTATCGATGACTTGGGTACAAATATTCATATTTACTGACCAATTGTATTTACCTTCGGCTTCAAATCTGCGACACTAGGCTCAGCAGGCAGGTTCACAAACAACTAAGCTATGGTCATTTTAATCTATTCATAGGTACCTATACCTACCGCTAGAAGTGGAAACACTTGGGGACTATACCTATACCACAGCATAAACTATGTATGAACTAATATAATTATGTTGTGCCTTATACATATTGTTTAATCAGTTTATTTTTAGTTACTGGAATATTAACAAAGGAAATAATAATATGTAGTAAGAAATTGTAGTAAATAAGTTTAACTCGATGCGAAGTTATCACGCCGACTTAGTAAGAAATTTCTGTTACTAAATGACGTTTAGACAAATCGACTTATGAACTTTGTTATAAAGTTTGTCGTACAGAAGTAATAGTATTTTCTTAGACTTGAAGTAAACCTAATAAAAGCAATTCTGGATCATAATTTATTAAGGTTGTACGTAAACGCAATGTGTTTTTTCAGCTAGCTCAGCTGCAGAATGTCTACTACCAAAAGAAAAAGGTCATCTACTCAAATTTTTTTTGTTGAGTTTATAAACAGATGCTTTAACTTTACTTAAACATTATTATAATTATTATTTTACCGTAAACACGATAAAATTCCGATTTATCGAGAGCACAAATTTTGAAAAGGCGTCCTGTAAGCTTTCATAAATAATTATGTTTTTTTTGTGAAAAAGATAATAATATACAGGGTGCAAGTGACAGCCTGGCAAATATTGAAACGGTGAATTTAGACCATATAACTGAACAACTTTCACTATGGTTACAGCGATAGCGTACAAAAAACGCGGAAAATGAAAAAAGAGATATAATAATACTGAGTATGATCCGCCAGCACATAGTGTGAGTCTCTGTGTCAAAGTGACATGAATTCCAACAACTAAACGTCCAATATCGGAAGGGCATTTCACAGCGTAACTAGACGTCACAGATTTCCCGTTGGTAAGAGCTTTATGTCAACCGCGGATAGAAGCTCCATCTTTTGCTTCTTTTGCCTTTCATTTATTTATTATCTTTATTTTATTCCCCGTGTGGTTCCAGCTTAGGATGGACCACCCCATTTCATCCTGTGGGTATCACGACCACCATTCCTCCTGTAGCTTGTAGGTGTCACGTGTGTACGAAACTAAGGGTTATGTTTCTTATGCATATACAGGGTGAAATTGATATCATTAGCATCCTTTTAAACTAAGAGTCTAGCCATCAAACTGAACAACTTTCAGTATGGGAGGGAGCAAATCGAACGGAGCAAAAAAATATCTGCTGTTCCCATACTAAACTGCAGTGGCCACTCGACTCAAATGTATGCAACAGCAGATTTTTTTGTTGCTCCGATAGGTTTGCTCGCATAGTAAAAGTTGTTCAGTTTGATGGGTAGACTCTTAGTTTAAAAGGATGCTAATGATATCAATTTCACCCTGTATTATGTACTATGCAGTAAACCATTATATTTGAAAGGTAATGCTATCCTGAACATACTAAAGGCATAGGTGGCATAGTGTAATAAAAACTACTAATGGTAATGCAATATTACAAGGTGTTAGGGTAAACAGTTGTATTAAGTACTTTTAGGGTTGATTGTATACATGATACCGAACAACTTTCCTTCAGAAACCTATAGGAAATTAGCAAAAATCTATTTTTTCAGCTTATCGGACGTTTGTATGAAAAGTTCAATTTTTTTCTTTACGAATTTACCTTTGCTCCTTGGGAAGTTGTTCATTATCATGGGTACAATCACACCTGTTTACCCTAACACCTTGTCTAAGCAAAACCACATAATACGCAGAATATTGGTGTTACGCAGTAAAGAAAATATACGTACATGCTAAAGAATAAAAGTAAATAAATAATAAACCAAAGAACTCAGTGTAAATGCACCCAAACTGAAATATAGTGAAGATCCAGTGTCCCAGTTCTGAGAATAAGCTTCTTTGCAGTGACTCGTATTCAAGTCTTCAGGCATGTTTACTTTGCAATGTTTGCTACCAGACTTTTGTTCGACATGTATAACGGTACTTTTCTGGCTTATTTGCAAGGATACTGTAATGTTTACTGTAAAATTTATTATTTGATGTTGTATTTTGGATTGTGATTTCGAATACCTACACATCCTCAGAAACTTTAACTTACCAACCAGCGTTATGTCTGATAGGGTACAGGCCATAATCTACTCTAAACTATTATAACCAGTGATCGGAATGTCGGGGCATTTTTTGAGCATACAAGTATGGATACGCCTGAATTTCCCGGAAATATCCGGATTTAATAAATTTTGATAAAATTTCACGGGATTTACTGGGATTACCTATTTAGATGTCAAGAGACGTTTTTTTTTAATCAAGAGTATTAGCAGCGCATACTAGAGGCCGCGCCTTTGAAACACGCCGCCTGGTACTTTTGACATGTACCGCGCTTAGGTAAATAATTATGTTGACCGTTATTAAACAATGATATTAAGTAACTAGATTAGTAGTTAGGGCACCAAAGCGTTGCCACTTCGAAGATGTCTGCAGGCTTCTTTGACTTCAGTTCAGGCGTTTATTTATGGTGAGCGGACATATCCGTGACGTATAAATTAAGCTACCAAAATGGGGAAACGCGCCGTAAAAATTTGTAAATCACAGTCGGAAAAGAATAATAAAGGAAGTGGTGTTACTTTTCACAAGTAAGTTTACTATATTTTGTCAAAATAGAATTAAAAAACTAAATAAATTTTTCACGCATTGTTTTTGCCATCAGTGTTGCAAGTAAATACGATTTTGATTTACAAACTTTTACGGCGCATTTCCCCATTTTGGTAGCTTAATTTATACGTCACGGATATGTCCGCTCACTATAGATAAACGCCTGAACTGAAGTCAAAGAAGCCTGTAGACATCTTCGAAGTGGCAACGCTTTGGTGCCCTAACTACTAATCTAGTTACTTAATATCATTGTTTAATAACGGTCAACATATTTACCTAAGCGCGGTACATGTCAAAAGTACCAGGCGGCGTGTTTCAAAGTCGCGGCCTCTAGTATGCGCTGCTAATACTCTTGATTTAAAAAAACGTCTCTTGACATCTAAATAGGTAATCCCAATAAATCCCGTGAAATTTTTATCCATATTTATTAAATCCGGATACTTCCGGGAAATTCAGGCGTATCCAAACTTGTATGCTCAAAAAATGCCCCGACATTCCGATCACTGATTATAACTGTAACTTATGTGTCTGTACATTGAAGATATTAACAAGAAAGATGGTTTTTAGGTATTTTTATCGCTGACCATGGATTATAATATAAGAGTACCCTGACTTACTACCTTTTTTAGAATTTTGAAGTGAAACTTCTTATGGGAGGCCTTTGGAATTCTGATCCGCAACATTTCGTGTGACGGAAGTTCGAAATTTAAATCCGGAGCAGAAGTACGAAATTTAAATTAGGAGAAGTTTCACATCTGCTGGGCGTCCCATGACGGCCAACTTTTTTGTTAAGTTATAAAAGCGGAAGAAGGGTGCCTAGCCTATAGCGCATGAACCGCATAAATAGAGCCCCGACACCTAATTGACTGACTCAGTTGTAGAAAAGTTCATTAGAGTTAATCCTCTATTAAATCTCTTGCTGTCACTTTTTGACTTGTAGATTTGAGAGTTGAGAGTACACTCCTCCCACAAATAAGTGTGAGATGGAGTAGGCCATACTCCACCTAGCTGGCCCGGTGCTTATTGGTGGAGGCAAGTTGAACTCCTAATCGCTAAAGAAAACAGGCTTTCTAGTAGTCACAGTATCAACGCCCTCTATGATAACAACAAGGAACAAATAACCACATTTCCTGGATAAATTTTTCCGGAATAAAAAGGATCGAGTTCAGTTGACCACTTGGTTCAGATCTGTGAAAGGAACAGACGCTGACGATAGATGGCGCTATATTTCATAGCAATAATTTTGGCAAGAACTAGTAAAGTTACGAAATTAAAATTAAATTTTCTTCATTCAGTATTAGATACCGCAGCCTAATAAGTGTATTAGTAAAATAATTTATCGTCTATCTATTCAAAGGAAGGACTGCAAGGACATGAAAGGACTAATGAATGTGGAAGAAGCTAGGGAGGTATATACGTATCAGCGGGACCCTGTGTGGAGGTTTGTCAGGATCGTAGCAAGTGGCGTTTCGTTGTCTCTCCTACCCCAGTGGGAGACAGGCGTGAGAATATGTATGTATGTATGTCTATTTTGATCTATATATCTATTATGATCTAACATAAGCTTAAATTAGGTGTGTAGGTTTTTTTTGTACTTAGATTGTAAGAAAAACTGTATTGAGACAATAAAATGATTTTTAATTTTAATTTTAATTTTAATTTTAATTTTAATTTTAATTTTAATTTTAATTTTAATTTTAATTTTAATTTTAATTTTAATTTTAATTTTAATTTTAATTTTAATTTTAATTTTAATTTTAATTTTAATTTTAATTTTAATTTTAATTTTAATTTTAATTTTAATTTTAATTTTAATTTTAATTTTAATTTTAATTTTAATTTTAATTTTAATTTTAATTATGATATTTCTCTTCCGCATTACAAATCTATGACAATCTATGGAGAATTTAGAGTTAGTTGTGGTAGATTCGTTCTCATTTCCTCTGAAAGTTGTTCAGTATCGTGAGTACAATCACACTTTACAGTACCAAATGCAACTGGTTACGAGTAAACTTATACTTAGTAAAAAGTAACCAAGTAGTTATAATTTATCTTAAGAGAAGTTTATTCCGAGAGCGAAAATGCGCGCTGCATACAAACGTACTATGGTGATATTTTCAATACTAACCAATTAAAGTCAATGAAATTTTGCAGAAACAATCTAGAAACAAATTTCTATGCTTGTATGGAGTCAGATTTTCGTTAAAATGTATAGTTTTAAAGTTACAGTTTTGTTTCTAGATTGTTTCTGCAAAATTTCATTGACTCTAATTGGTTAGTATTGAAAATATCACCATAGTACGTTTGTATGGAGCGCGCTCCTACTTACATCCCCTCGGAATCTGTTGTATCTGGCTGCCCCGTCGAGATGAAGGCGTGAGTATGTGGGTAATAAATAAAAGTCGACTACTTCGGAAGTATAAGTTAGGTATAATAAAAGTTCATATAATTAAACCATAGCATTAATTTTCAGTAGTTATACTAGCACAGTGTTCGAAATATATTTAATGATGTGAGCATTATTATTTTGTTTTAAATACAATAGGTTACAATACGTTTTGCTTTATCGAAAATGATGACTGATGATTTTATATTGACTATACTCCAATTCTTCCCCTTAATTGAAGTACATCCCATACATTTTAATGAAAATATTAAGTAAGTTTAAATACGCATTCCGTGACAATTTATAAATATAACTTGATTGACACTGCATTATTGTGCGTATATTGCGAAAAGTTTTGGTCGAAGCTTCGAATGTGCAATGAAAATTTTACTATTGTATTAAAACTATATAGACTATGTGTAAATTTCCCCATTTTACACATTTTTTTATTTAAAGATAATGTTAGATATCTATAAGAACACGAAAACACTATAGTGAAAAAATTCTTAACCTCATTCTCTCTCTTAGAAACGATTTAAAGGAAAAGCTTGAACATACATTCCACAAATTAAAGCTAAGGTTGATAGTCTTAATTTTATAGAAAGCAGCATAGAAGCTCCTGTCGTCCTATTATTATATCTTTCCTACTTCATTATTCAGATCACTCCCATATCAGGAGATGGTCCCGTAAATAAATATCTAGGTCTACACTTACAACTTGTAAGCTAGTTAGAGGTCTAAGGCAGAATTCACGAAATCTAGCATTTACTCACAAGAAAATATTTAAAAGAAGTTATATCTGAAACAATTTCTAAAATGAACTATCTATTTTAATAATCGACCATTTAAAACCTAATTTACTACAAAAAACTGCCAAAAAGCTTTAGTTCTATCGCTAAAAAAGCTAAATTTTATCCTAAAATCTAGACTTAAAACAATGAATCTCGTTGAAATGTGCTCTACGCCTTAAAATTTAAAACTGTGATATAGTAATTTTTCAATAGCGAATGTGGGTATAAATAGTTTTGAAGTGAACTGCTTTTAATCTATTTTTTCTAATATAATATTGTGTCTTTTAAATACTTTTTTATTAATTTAAATATTTACCTTACTCTGATAAATTTACTTGATGAGAGACAAATTTTAATTTTATGCGTTTGATTCAGAGGCACTTTTTTAAGTGGCTGTTTTAATTTAATGACAGTTACAGTGCACATAATTATTGCTATAAATATAAATTGTCTTACATTTTGATGAAAGCTTAATTTTATCTTATTTTAAGGTTAAACGACTGGTAAATTTTATCACAAACATTGTAAATATTTGGACTGAATATTTTTACAATACGTTATTTTTATATTTTTATTTTATCTTTCGTTCGGCATGTGACATTGACTGCATCCTAAACACTTTGAAAGCATTTTTATTTATTATTTATTAGTACTATAATATTTCCGTCTGTTTTTACAATGCCTCTCTTAATTACATCAATTTCATCTCTGATCCATCATTTCATTACAAATTGTATGCTTTTCAATTTTTCCACTGAATTATTATATTTTTTATAAACAAAATAAGTTCTGAGTTTTGTTTTAAAACTCAGTACTTATTGTTTAAATAGTGTTTACGAGTCAGGAGGACGTATTTCTACGGTCACTGACGTAGGTCCAGGTGTGGTTGGTGATCGAAGAGTAGCTGATCTTAGTGATGTAGCTGATGTTCTTGAACCTCGACGTGATCCTGAAAATTTGCATTTTAATTATTTGTTCATAAAGAAACTTTAGATGTGTTTGTTTCTAATTTAGAAGCAAGCATGATTTGCTGCCCTTTCGAAATGAATTTTGAGTGTTACGTTGGTCTAATTATAAAAATTGGGCGGTTTTTTTTAAAGTTGTCGGTGACGTAATAGGAATTCCACATATATGAATATTTTCATTTAGCTTCAAAATGCAATTAATTTGATAAAACATGGAACAACCTTTATGAAAATAGTAAATTTTATGAAATATAATGAAGAATTTCGGAAATATTTACATTTCATTTTGTTATTGTTTGTAGGATGTTCCATTACGTCACTAATTTTTAAAAGAGTTTTAGAGAAAACTAGAGGAATTCCGAATTTATTTATTTTATTAATTAAATGTAAAACAAAAACTGTCTTCTAAAAAATATGAATTATTCAGCTCATGAATACAAAACAATAAAATTTTTGACAATAATATTCCCAAACGCTACTTTTGGATACTTTGCAATACATATTATTCTTCATAAATCAACAAATGCGTAAAATTATTTATAAAAAAAAATACAGTAGAAAAGAACTAATCTAATAAACCATATTAAACAAAAATCAATACAAATATCTTTGAGATCTGATAATTAATCTTAGAAATTATACCACAGCGATAATAGGACAGTGACGTATAGTGGAACACGAAATGACGTTTAGGAACTATAAGGCAACGTTTAATATGGCACAAAATTCTATTAATACTATTAGGAACTTAGGTCACTATTTATTTAGGTACCTATATAATAAATTTAGGTCAGTCATTTATACTTTAAAAAAACTATATTGCTTGGCTAAGTAAACCTATATAAAATAAATAAAAATTTAGGTGATTAGGCGGTCAAAAATTCTTAAAATAATATTTGAAAAGTCATAACTAGTCAAGTATAAAAAATGGGTATCATTTGGATACCACCTGATATGAGAAAGCTCATAAAAGATAACGATAAGTCTTTCTGTATGAATTGTATTGACATTCGGTTTTTTGGCATTTTGCTCCTTGTGAAATCATCTTTAGGATTCCATTACGTCACTTTTTACTTCCATTCATGTGACCGCAGCGTAATGGAAGTGACGTATCCATGCCAGTTAAACTTTCAGACAAAATTACTAATTAACTATTCATATTTAGGTCAATTTAACTTCAGATTCCAAATAAACATAAATTAACAAGTTTAACATACTAAAAAATATAATAATTAGCTAAACATTACATGGAGAAAAGTAGTCTCGTATGTGGAACAATTTTTTTGAACACCGACAAGGCAACCATTTATTTTCGTTTTTCTGACGAACTGCGCTGTCAAATTTACAAAATGGCAACTACCATAGACTAATAATGTTGCTATCTTTTGGAATCTTTGCCGTAATTGGTAGTATTTTTGTCGGAAGACATAAAAAATGCGGTAGCGTAGGTGGAAATTCCACCATCCGCTATTTTGCAGGACAACATAAAAACGAGTGTTTTTAAATAAATTTCAACGGTAAGTAGTATGTTTTAAGGTTTAAAATTGGAGTTCAGAGCATAATTGACCAGTGCGATACACAAAATACGTTGAACAAATTTTATTAGACCATTATATTCGACTCCGATTTTGACATGGTTGGTGTGGGACATGCCAAAAACGTCGCCCCCGTTTTACTTATTTTGGCATTATTTTATATTTAAGACAGATTCACGCATTATTTTACTGAAAAAGATGAGTTTAAAAGTTACTTATTAATATAATATACATAATATGATAGAAATCTTAATAAATTTCGAATAATAGACAATGAAAGTGACCGGACACTCACTTTTCTCAAGGGACACTTTTAAAAAAAAACGCCCAATTACCGTGATAGTGAATTGTTAACCATTTAAAACATAACATTGCATCAGTCTAATACCTACTGAAATAAACATAATCATATAATTTTATGAGCATGTACTTGATATGATTGATTGATTTATTTTGACTGATTTTGGCATCTCAAATCACACAAGACTTTTTTTTTAATTATTTTTGTCAGCTTTGGAAATATTGGGTTTACTTTGGTAGCAACCTATCTAATTGATTGATTAATAATTCACTCAAATCATTTCAAACCTAATAATTTAAAAATTGTTGTGATTATCAAATGTGCAATCAATGCGTATTTATTTCTTTGAGCATATTGCAGACATGGCACCTTTTTTGGACCATCATTTTCGTATCAAATGCATTTGTGTAAATTGTATTATATTACTGATCACTATTATATATTTATACTAAAGTCTTAACGCATACCATAGGATAGGTTCAAACATTTGTGACGACAGAACACGAACAGTAGAAGTGTTAATATTCGCCGCACTCACAAACATACACAAGTAACGTTTTTTGACTACACTTAAAACTCTTGAAAAAAGTTCGAATTACGATATACACAACGATTCTACTCGTACACACAAATTAACTACTGTATTTACTTTTGTTTACGGTTCATTTTTCATGCTGTGGATAGTCAAAGTATGCACATTTGCACTCGTCAGTGGCACGTGGAATCTCCTTTCAAGTTTACCTTTTATATCTCTGTTCTGTGGTTGTGACCTATAAGGTTAAAAACACGCCTGATCAATGAATTTAAAGGGGTTATCTTATCGACACAACTGAAAATTAAATAAGTACCTAAGTACATAAAAGAAAAAGAAAAAATCTAAAACTTTTATATATTTAGCTATACATTTTAATTATAATTTGTAATAGTTAATAGTTATGACAATAACAATTCTCAGTATAGGAATGGTATCCCAAACCAGTATACTTAGTAATTATATTGGAGTAAGAACATTTTGACTGTAATACCATTACAATAGGTACTTAATTCTGTAGTTTGAACTTTGAACAATAATGTAATTACATACATACACAAGTGCCGTACGAGTGAAAGAGCATTTACTTTTCGTAAAAAATTAAAAGAAACTAAGAAAGGTTTTGTTATTATTCATGAATGATATTAAAAAGACAAAGGATATCACGTTTTATTTTAAAGATAACCCGTATTAATATAACTGTGTAGATTAAGATAAATTAGTATCGTTGAAAAGATTTGAGTGTAATGAGAAGCATTCTAAAAGGCAGGCTGTTGACATCCAATAATTACAAAAAGCATAGGTAACTAGTGTTTAATCTAAAAAATAAATACTTGAACAAATCGATATTACGATGTCAGTTTATTCAAATATTTATCATATTAAAGCATCACTAGTTGATCTAAATATAAATACTTGAACAACCCGAAATAATGATATTGGTTTTGTGCTAAAACCAGTTTATTGGCAACACACAACAAAGGTTTTTATCAGATAATGAACAACAGAGATTAACCATGTCCATGATCTTACGTATACGCTCAGTTACTTTAACTTACTCCTGTTTACTCTCAAAAATCTGGAAAATAAAGGTTTTCCAGTTGATCATTGAAATTCACTTGTATGCAGATAACTGGTTTTTATAATTCTGTGCCTCTAGTGAAAAAGGGTACAATTACAATTGGATAACTACTTATAATTCAACTTGTACCTACCTACACTTTTTCACTAGAGTCACAGAATAATTATTGTATCAAACGCTTGTGGTAATGTATGTATCAAGTTTACGTGATATCAAATAGAAAATGTACGGTTTGATTTTGTTTTTATATGCCATTTAATACTTAATTTGAGAAAATGTTTACCTACATAAATCGTTTTTGAACTTTTCCTCGATCCGTGCATAAAATCTAGTCTATAGCTTTCTACAAATATTATAGTATCCTTCGAATAACTAGTGTGATCGTATTGCAATGAATGGGGTAGATGATGCGATCTTTCTTTAAATTATGATTGTGTTACAGTAACAGAACTATTTCTTCTTTCCAAGGTTCAACATAGCAACATGCACCTGGTACTTGCATTCGCTGAAGATAAGATTTGAGAAAAAGTTTACTTATGACTTCTTTTCCTCAATTCAACTTTTTCCTAATTTTGAGTATGTATCTTTAAAGTCGCTAACGAAAACTTAACCCTTCTTAAACAAAATATAAAATAACTGGACGCGGTTAACTTTAATAAAGATTTCTTCGTATATTTTAGTAGGATATAATTCTGATAGCTACGCATGCAATCTTTAATTTTCAATAATGACGTTTTCTTTATTCCATCGGACCATTTTTATAATGAGCGAAAATAGTGTTTTTTTTTAAACTAATTTTTCTAGCATGCATCTACCTCATCCACTCTATTTGTGTGAAAGAAAACAAAGCAAAATGATAATTATTAAAATTAACCTGAGGGTTTTCGGTGTAACTGATGACTTTGGTGATGTTGTGCTGTAGGTAGATGAAATGGATGTTAACATTTATAGTGAAAATATTGTGTTTGGAAATGAATAGGTTAGTTTAAGTGATGTACCGGTTAAAATTTGATTTAGTTATTATAGTACTCTGTGGTAAGAGTGTTTACATATTGTCATAGTCTATACTCTGAAATGGAATCCGAGATAAAAAATTGTAATTTTTGATCTCAGATTCCATTTCAGAGTATAACAAATAAGTCAGAACAATTGACTGTTTGAAGCAAATTCTCAGATGCAAATGTGGATCAAAAGGGATTGTTTGAAGAAATACCCTTTTACGATGGTGAAACAATTTTCGACGACGGAGAAAACTGACTCATTTTCCAAGAATAGGTTATTTTTTATGCACAATAAATATCAAACATTTAAAATGTTATTACGATGACAATGGGTGCTATAAACAGTACTGTAAGGTTACTGTAATACAATATTATAATTTATACAGGATGTAAGGAAAAGTATCATTAACCTTTAAACCACAGACTCTACCTATCAAACTGAACAACTTTTACTATGGGAGCAAAACGATCCAGCAAAAAAAAAAATCTGCTGTGCCATACGATTGCGTCGGAGTAGGTATTGCAGTTTATACTCTGAAATGGAATCCGAGATCAAAAATTTCAAACAAAAGAACCTCTTTTGTATCTGTATAAGTATGGGACAGCTGACTTTTTTTTGCTCTGATCGTTTTGCTCCCGTATTATAAGTTGTTCAGTTTGATGGGTGGAGTATGTGGTTTAAAGGTTAATTATACTTTTCCAACCATCCTGTGTACAGGGTCCAACTTAATATGCTGAAACTTTTTTAAGGGGATGATCAAACCATCAAACTGAACAACTTTCTCTATAGGACCAACATTGAAATAGCGAAAAAAAAACAGCCGTCTCATACATTTGGCTCGAGTAGGTTTGCAGTTTTTATTTAAGAGCTGATTTTTTTTCACGATTTGGATGTTGGTGCCATAGAGAAAGTTGTTCAGTTTGATGGTCTGATCATCCCCTTAAAAGAGTGTCAGCATATTAAGAAGGGGTCCATCTTATGTGTACCTACATAATATAAAGAAATTCACGAACTTGACAATGATGGAGTAAAAAATAGAATTGATTCAAATTATATACACAATTTGAATCAATTTAAGATTAACATAACGAATACTGAAAGGGTCATACAAAGTTAAAAATAATGATTAGGTATATGTATAAATAAGTTTTGACTTTACTACGACCCAGAATTACTACTATAGTACTTCCACTTTGAGGGTTGTATTTTCAAATGACAACAACACAATACAAATATATGAAGTGAAATTTCTTTAAAAGTATTTTAAACCGGTACATCACAGATAAATAGTAAAATAGAGAAAAGATAGCTAAAACAACACTGTTATAGCGAAATAGAAAAAGGAGTTTATTATAGAGTAAAGGGTCAGCTCAGAATATAGCTAGAAAGATTATTTTGCTTAAATTCTGATTAATTATTTATCAATGTTTACCAATAATTTAATTTTATATTATTTTGTTCTTAATGATAAGCATTAGAGTATTTTATTAATTGATTGAATTTAAATATTCTGATTTCACGAACAGAGTTCCTCTTTCGTATCGATGCCATAATATGTCTTTGAGTTATACCAATTTTCTCCCCTCCGGACGGAAAGCGTCAATTGTCTGCGCTTAACGAAGTTGTCGCTTTCTACCTCCGTCGAGGAGAAAAATAGTATACTAACCTCGGACAGTAAATAAGAAAGCCTCAGATCACATGTTTGTTGAACTCGGCTTCGCCTCGGTCAACAATTACATGAGATCTGAGACCTTTCTTACTTTCCTGTCCTCGGTGTGTAATCTACTATAAAGTACTCTGTGATTTTACTTACCATAGCGGTAATGATATAATTTACGTAAAAGATAGTAGTCTAGTATTTGTGGAGTATCAAAAGACAATGCAGGTTTTTTATGGAAGGTTAGCACCTTATTTTCGCCGTTGTTTTTGGAGCAGCCATCGACCAGACTTGAATGTTTTAGTTCAGAATAAAGGACAGACATAACTTGTTATTATTACACGTATATCCCTAAACTCAGTCCGAAGAGAAGGCTTGAAGTTGAAAATACATTCATTACGTTTACTTCAAGCCTTTATATCTTCGTTCGGACTGAGTTTAGAGATATGCTTGTCATAGAAGTTATAATTATTTGTTACTTTATTCTGAACTATATTATTCAAGTTTGATTGATGGCGGCGCTAAAAAAATAGGCGAAAAGAAAAAAGCGTAATTTTAGGCATTGGCTTTTATTGCTTTATCTGAAAATGTGTAAAATAGGCTGTGTATCTTTTGCGTTTGTATGACGAACGCCTGCTTGCTGTTTTAATATGAAAACGTTATAAGCATCAGTCGAGCCATATTCTGAGCCTAAAGCTTGTGTAGAAAGGGCAAGGATGTAAAGATACTCAAAGTTACGTTTAGGGAATCTAACCACATAGATAGAAAAGATTTGGTTTTCTTTCTTTAAACGTCTTACCACTGGGTGAATGAGGTCTAAGCTCTTGTTGACTCGCTTGTCTTGATGGTGGACGCATGCTGACATGGGAACCACGACGATCCTGGAAATATAAAACATTGTCATCATCAATTGATACCTGGGTCTTCACATTGGGTAATGCCCGAAGAGCCCACTATCTTCCCATATTCGAAGACGTATCAGAGATGAATGGCGTTTTTTACGGTCGGAGACATTGAATTAGAACACTATGGAAGATGGGTCCACGCTCAAAAGTGTCCGAACCAAAAGAAGTGTACAATTCAAAAAGGCACTGTAGTCAAGTAAGTAGTCTGTAGTCAGGCAAGAGCCAGTCTTTGTTTGATCGTCTAAGCACGCGCGAGTTCATGATAGCGTACTGTGTTGTAAAAACATGTAAAAACTACCAAAGAAAAGTGAAAAAATTTGATGGTGTATCCTATTTTCAGTAAGCAAACTATTATTTTATCATTTAGAAGTATAATTTTGTTTACGAACATAACATTAAATTTTTATTTTATTTATTGATTATTTGGGCAATTTCGTAAAAAAATATCCCGGTTACAAAATGGAATACAGAAAAAATCATAACTTTATTATAATTGGAACAACCTAGAATGATTCGCACTTATTTGAAATGCATAATAACAGTTGCAAATTGGATAAAAAATGATTATTTTCAAAGAAAATGTGATTATTTTGGGACAAAAGAGTGGTTCAGGCTTCCATTTTGTAACTATTTTAGAACGAAATTATATAATTATACAGTTTATTCTTAGTAAATGTGTCTTTTTTCTTTAAAAATAACAATCAGTGAGCCTTAACAAGGCATCAATTACTTGTAATAAACTAAAATATATCCATTTTGTTACTTTGTAAACTAGGTCGGTCATTGTGGGACATTACTAATAATGGGGGTTCAAAACTAACTTTAGTCTTATTTTTTAATTTATTTATAATAAATGACCTATATAACTTGCTAATTTTACAGATTATTAATTAAATATTGAAATAATCAAAACATTCATTCAAAACGGTCTTTGGTTTCAGTGTAAATTAAGTGCAAACTGATAGACAGGACAAAATGTGTGCGGATATATATTTAGAAAAAAACGCCCATTTGTCATCGCGTCCGCCATTACATCTGTCATGTTTGATGTTCATTTTCACCTCTAGTCGAAGCTGCATATGGTGTTAAGTAGGTCTAAGCAAAATTAACCCTTGTGACTAGCTTCATACGATTTCAATTGCAATGTTTTCAGTTTGTTTACATTACTATGCATACCAATATTTTTTATAAGGTTAGTTTGGGACACTTTTATCGAGAATTTTGTACTAGACCCTGTGTCCATAGAGTTCTAGGTTGATGGTCTGAGACGACCTATTTTAGATTCACGATATGAGCAATAGCACAGAAATAGTCCGAAGTACGAAAAAATCTACTGGTCAGAAACGTTGTTGTAACTATAATTTTGCGTGTACAGTCAGCATCAAAAGTATCTAAGCATGATAAGTGTTAATAAATATCTGAACAACTTTACGATAGCAAACCTTATTTCAACTCACAAAGAAATCAAATTAATTTATGTCCTGTCGCAATTCATGTTTTCTTACACCCTGTATACCTAAGTAAACACTGTTTTTCCAATGATTACTGCTATTACAAATTCAATTACAACTTCTTACAAAGCAAAACTCCCAAGAAGCTAAAAGGGTTGTTTGTTGAGGAAGAAAAGGAAACACTGCAAGATAAACTTGGAAAACAAAGTTAACACTCAACAGATAATGGATTGCTAATATTATTCTAAAACTTGGTTCAGTTATTCAGAATACTAAACTTTCCCTGCAGTATAATTCATTTTATTCTGTTAGAACTTTTGCGCATTTTCTTTTTCTAAATAATGATGTTTCTTTTGAAAATACACGCAACAGTTGACAGTGAAAAATATTGCTAGCGCAAAAATAAGAAACTATCTAACTCTCCTCCCCCAACTACTCATTTTATTTCATTTCAGAGCGTGTTAACTGCATGTATAAGCTTCTATTAAGCTTACCTATTCGTCTGTTTGTCTGTCCCTCCTATAAAGGGCTATATCTTTTAAATTTTAATAGATAATATGTGTATTATTCTGTGAAGATTTCAACCATATTATAGCTATTATATGGGGGATTTGCTAACAAATAACAAAAACCGGTTCCTTACCCAAATACTACAATACCAAAAAAATTTGTGTTTGCTCCAGCATCTTTAGTCCGACATAAACTTGACCGTTTTTTTTTGTGCTCGCTGCCTGCCACCCTATGTATTTCATAGCTCACCTGTGCATGAAGCTTCGAGTCTTTCAGTAGCGAGACGTTCATCAGTCGAGGATTGGGAGTGTTGAAGATAGTCCGGTTCTCCTTCCACCTTGCCCTGAAATTACATAAAAAAATTATTAACCTTTGATTCATGGAGAATATTCATTTTAAAAAGATAGACAACTTGAAATCGAATCTAATCGAATTTTTCTACTCCTCCTATCTTCTTTGATTAATTCATTGCGGATTCTAAGACAGATTAGAGTCATACCCCGTGCTCGCTGGATTTCATTGTCTAATGTTGTAAATGGTCGAGTTATAGTTAGGAGGAGTTACCGCGGTGGGAATGTTTAGTAGGCCTATGCCCGATAAAAACTTGAAATCGAATATCATACCTGCTAAACAGACGAAGCACCACGCAAATGATGATGAACATAAGTGCCATTACGACCAGAATCCCAATCATCGCCGGATCTAATGTCTGCAACGACTGCTCCACTTCCTTTTCCGCTGAAAAATATACACAAGCCGCATATCAAGTAGGCTATTTTTCCACAATAAAACACGACATGACGTATCCATACCAATTAATGTTTTAAACTTACAGGGTCCAACTTAATAAACTGACACTTTTTTAAGGGGAAGATCAGACCGTCAAACTGAACAACTTTCTATATGGCACCAACATCGAAATCACTGTCCATACATTTGGTTCGAGTTGGTTTTGCAGTTTTGTATGGATCAGTAGATGTTTTTTTTTCGCGATTTCGATGTTGGTGACACAGAGAAAGTTTTAATTTTTATTTTATTATTTATTTATTTAATTTCTACAGACACAAAAACATTATCATTACAGGTATATACCCAATACGATAAAATTACATTGTATTAATATTGTTATTTAACTTACATAGGTGTTTTAATGCTACTTTTGTGAAGTTGCCCAGTGTACAATGGAACCAATCTATGTCCATTGATCCAATTGTTCCAATTTTCACAATAATTGTCACGGCCTGTGATCAAATGAAATTGCTCATCCTATTTGCTTCAATACGAATTCACATAGCCGATACTGCAATTACACAGTGCTTCCATCCATTCCATTGAAACCCACCATCAAACTGATGAATTTTCACTACAGGACAAACATATAAATCGCGAAACAACATCAGCTGTTCCATAGGAACGTTTACATCTGCTCAACTGAAATGTATCGAACAGCAGACTTTTGATTCGCTGTTTCAATGTTGTTTCTATAGTGAAAGGTTGTTCAGGTTGATGGTCTGAAGCACCCCTAATATGTAACGCATTAAGTTTACACCCTGTAAACAGAAGTAGTCAGGAATACAGGATATTTCGAACTGCATGCGTGCAAAGGCACAGATGAACTCTCTTTTGTTTAGTACAACGCTATCTTGTACTCAAGGTGTATCCGCCTGGTACCACGACTCTCCATATACAAATCAATGTGAACGAGCGCATGGCACCGGTCAGAATTTTGCCGTTTTCTTTGTAAAATGAGATGTTTTTTTATGAATTTAAAAAAATAAAACTAAGTATGTCAATCTATGTAGTATTGTGAAGTACATTGTAAATTTTCATTTTCTTACGATCAACAATGTCTGAGTAAAATGGTTACAACTGGAAAAAAGGGGTGACTTTAAAGTCCTTTTTCTTCAGTTTTATTAATTAAAATAGATTTCGAGAAAAACTAAATCACTTCTCATGTCATGTGGATTGTTGAGTTTTGTTTTCTGCTTTATAAGTGCCATAGTTAATGTATAAAATTGTTACAAAGTCACTCAAATTCACGGTAAAACCGGTAGCCCCTTTAGAATCCGGCTCAGAATTGATTTATACAGCCCAGGCGTGTGTCCTAAGAGGAGACAAACCTTCAAGCATCATCAATATCTCTGTTGCCCCTCATGTCGTTAAGTAAACTCAGCGCTGTCATAGTCGGGGATTTTCTTAGAATGTTGTTAATTTTGACGGTCTGAATGGTCTGATCATCCCCTTAAAAAGTGCATATTAAGAAGGACCCTTTATACTCAAGACTGTATGTCTTTTTAGATGTTTGATATACTAGCTGATATCACTGGTGACGAGAAGTATGAAAAAATAGGTACAGCGGTAGCTCAAGTATTGATTTCGTACCTAAGCGTAATGTCAGTCAACATAATTAGAAGACCTCAAAACAATTTATTCGTTCTATTTAAAGGGACCCAAGTCCACCTTTTATTCCACCATCTTCATATAATTAGGATTCTCAGGCACCAGACAATTTATAAGGGTCACCAAATACTTTAATTAAACTTACACGGAACCCACAAATCTGTTATTTTGTCGTAATACAAAATGTTTTCCTTAAACGGGACCACGAGGGAGACTTATTTCTCGTGGTCACTGTGTTGACGTCTGAATAACCTCTTATTTTAGGAAAAGAATGTAAATGAGAAATAAACTAACGTTTGCAGACAGTACTTCCATCCGCACTAACTTCAGCCACCATCTCGAACATGCATGCGCACCGGTCGTTCTTGCACTCCGTCTGAAACACCACGTCTTCGCATTGCTGGTTGAAGGTGCATGATTCGTTGATGCCAGCAGCTGGAATTAAAAAAAATATGTCTTAAGTTCTATTTCCATATTTTTCCTTATGCGCCAACTCCTAAAATCTTCCGGAAGGTTTCCCATTCGGCCATTAGAAGACATAAACCTAGTTTACACTCCCAACGTAATAGGAGAGATTAAATCTGCTCGACTACGCGGGCTCGGACACATAGAACGGATGGGGGAAGATTGTGCGGTGAAGAGAGCGTACTGGGGCAACCCTCTGGGCGTCGTCCGGCGGGCAGGCCCAGGTATCGCTGGATAGACCAGATCACCAAGGATCTCGAGGAGCTAGAGGTGCCCAACTGGACTGAGATGGCACAGGAAAGAGATGAATGGTGGGTTTTGTTGTCGGAGGCCAAGACCAATTTCGGATCTCTGAGCCGTCATAATAAGTAAGTATGTCTTTAGTTCACAAAAACTCATTTTCAAATGCAATTTTTAAGCTAAACACCTGACAGAGCAATTAACTTTGGGAGATTGTTAATAATTAAAGATAACATCGTAAGTCAAAGTATTCGATAAGATCTAAAAGAAAAAGAAGTCGCTATATTATTTTTAGGGAGAGATATAATCAGGAATATCTTGTTTCCAGATGAATTATTGTGAAAGGTCGTGATCTCTTTAACCTTTTCGTCATACGAGGACACTAATGGATAAAGGGTGTCTTTTGTAGTACCTACAATTTTTGGTAAAAACTAGCTTTTTTTATTTTACTTTTTTTACGTGTTATTCTGAGGTTTCAGAATATCTCTGACTACGCCCTCACGGAATGTAGTCGTGAGCATAATACTTTATAATACATAACCATCCATCCTGAACCTCGAAATGTGAGGCTAGACCTGTTTGATTTCTGGTTGTACTCCGCAAGCGAATCTTTATAGTTTTGATTTTACGTCAATGCAACGTTATAATCCGTTGTGCCTTCAGCTTTTGTATATTTCTATTTCTTTTAAATTAACAAGGTAAACAATTTTATTATGTTCGTGATCCTGTTGGATACATACAGCTCTTTACCAATCCGCCAAGTGGAAAACTATTAACAGCCAACGCTCTCTTAAAACTAACTTGTTTTTTTTTAAGTTTAATAATTATGGTTTAATTGCTGTTTCAAATCAAAACATCCTCAACTACGCTTCACCAGCCTGCTAGTTGCGCATTGGACTGAAAGAGCTAAATTCGGTATCATAATACTTTCCACCAATTTGAACCAACAACGTCAAAGGCAACGACAACGTTCAATGGAAATCCATTTTCACGATCATTAACATAACATTATTCGCTTCTGTTCCAATTTTCACAATAATTGTCACGGCCTGTGATCAAATGAAATTGCTCATCCTATTTGCTTCAATACGAATTCACATAGCCGATACTGCAATTACACAGTGCTTCCATCCATTCCATTGAAACCCACCATCAAACTGATGAATTTTCACTACAGGACAAACATATAAATCGCGAAACAACATCAGCTGTTCCATAGGAACGTTTACATCTGCTCAACTGAAATGTATCGAACAGCAGACTTTTGATTCGCTGTTTCAATGTTGTTTCTATAGTGAAAGGTTGTTCAGGTTGATGGTCTGAAGCACCCCTAATATGTAACGCATTAAGTTTACACCCTGTAAACAGAAGTAGTCAGGAATACAGGATATTTCGAACTGCATGCGTGCAAAGGCACAGATGAACTCTCTTTTGTTTAGTACAACGCTATCTTGTACTCAAGGTGTATCCGCCTGGTACCACGACTCTCCATATACAAATCAATGTGAACGAGCGCATGGCACCGGTCAGAATTTTGCCGTTTTCTTTGTAAAATGAGATGTTTTTTTATGAATTTAAAAAAATAAAACTAAGTATGTCAATCTATGTAGTATTGTGAAGTACATTGTAAATTTTCATTTTCTTACGATCAACAATGTCTGAGTAAAATGGTTACAACTGGAAAAAAGGGGTGACTTTAAAGTCCTTTTTCTTCAGTTTTATTAATTAAAATAGATTTCGAGAAAAACTAAATCACTTCTCATGTCATGTGGATTGTTGAGTTTTGTTTTCTGCTTTATAAGTGCCATAGTTAATGTATAAAATTGTTACAAAGTCACTCAAATTCACGGTAAAACCGGTAGCCCCTTTAGAATCCGGCTCAGAATTGATTTATACAGCCCAGGCGTGTGTCCTAAGAGGAGACAAACCTTCAAGCATCATCAATATCTCTGTTGCCCCTCATTACACACTGACGGCCCGACAGCACAGTCTGTAGTGAACCTGCCTGCTGTGCCGGGGGTCGCGGGTTCGAATCCCGTAAGGGACAAATATTTGTATGACGAATATGAATATTTGTACCCGAGTCATGGATGTTTGTATCTATATTTATGTATTCTTTATCGTTGTCTAGTTATCATAATACAAGTCCAGGCTAGATTCTGGAACTTTAAATGTGACTAGATAATTTGTGTGACACTGTCCAAGATATTTATTTATTTATTTATTATTATTTATTAGTGGCTACTTCTTCTTCTTATCGTGTGGGCGAGCCCTGGCGTCAGAGTTTATTCAAACCTCTGACGTTTTTTATGTAACGACTACCAGAAATAGAAGCCGGGACAAACGGCTTAACGTGCCATCCGAATCACGGAATCATCATACTTTTCAGACAATCAGGTGGATTTAGCCTGATGTCCTAACCAACTGGGGAAAACGCACAAAGTGAGATATCACTAGGTGTCCCCCAAGGGAATCCAACTCACGACCTCCGTGTCAAGAGCCCAACGCTCACGGAGGCACACGTAATACATCCGACCCGTTGTCTGATAGTAGTAGTTTCCCTTTCCATCACATACAAGAGGGTATGGACTAAGGAGAAGAGAGCGCATCGTCTAACGGACTCATTTATATATACAGGGTGTTAGGCTAAACAGTTGCATTACTTCAAAGGGTGACTGTACCCATTATACTGAACAACAACAACAAACAACAGACACAAATACAATCAGGATATTTTTAATCGTAGATTTAATAGTCTTTTTCTGGGCGAGCGCTACATCCTCGGCTTCATCTACACTTTCCATCAGGTGAGCTGAAGCCAAGCGCAAACCCATTTCTGAATAAAAAAAAACCTCAAGAAATATAATAGGAAATATACTTTTCAAAGTAAAAAAATTTTTTTGCGAGTATCCTATAGGTTTCTTAAGTTGTTCAGTATCATGAGCACAATCACCCCTTAATGTAATGTAACTGTTTACCCTAACACCTTGTATATCCTGCGAACCTGCCTGTTTTTGTATAGTCGATTGGGCTAATGCAATAATGAACATTCCATTGAGCACATACAGATCATATCTAGTCCCAGTCGAAGTACCAGAATCTATTCTAAAACGAAAAGTAACTACATAGTCGATACTCGAACGTACTACGTTTACGTAGTGGATAATGTTCGTATTCTTTTTCATTATGAGAATAGCAAAGGTTTGGAAATGCGTCTGTTTTGCCAAGCTAATACAATCTGGATATTTAGAGAAGAGGTTAATGGTTTTTTTTCTGGGTGAGCGCATTACATCCTCGCATTCATATACGTTTTACATTAGGTTACCTGAAGCCAAGTGTAAGCCAATAACAAATACAGGATGTAAGAGACAACCTCCGCAAACTTAAACGATGAACTCAGACCATCAAACTGAATAACTTTCACTATGGAGCCTACTTCAGGAAACACGAAAAAAAAATCATCTGTCCCATTACATTAAATGTAATGGGACAGATTGAGTTGGGTAGGTACAGCAGTTTTGTATGAAACGGCACCTTTTTTCACCTTTCCTGTTGTAAGCTCCATAGTGCAAGTTGTTCAGTTTGATGGTCTGAGTTCATACCGTTTCAGTCTGCGGAGGGCTGTCCCTTTAACCCTGTATAAAAAAAAATCGTAACTTGTGTGATGATTTAAATTTTCTCATACTTCTTGTGCCGAAACCCACATTCCATCGCGTGAGTTTTATGTCCATTGGACGGTAGTGACGATCAAATAGATACCCATAAACTACTATAATTATAGGTTGGACCTACCAATATTAGAGGTTTGTAACAAACAGACAAATAACGTCATAGTATTAATAGGTTAATGACCTTGACCTTGGCTCTTATCTGTGTCCTTGAAACTGGTAGTAAACACGACACGCTAAAAGGAAAGCTTTGTTATAACAAAAGTATACAATTACTACATTGTCACACTTGGATAAAGCAAAAAGGAGTACTGAATGCCACCGTGGTCTGCCTCCATCGTCTATTGGCTAAGAGGATTGGGCTCTTGACACAGAGGTCGTGGGTTCGATTCAGATGGGGGGCACCTAGTGAAATATCAGTTTGTGCGTTTTTCTCGATTTGGATAAATCATGGCATCAAGGCTGCAATGTCCTAAACTGCAATATCCAATGTCTTAACAGGTGATCCTGATTGTCTGAAAAGAAAGATGATTCCGTGCTTCCGATGGCACGCTAAGCCCCAACGGCTTAGCTACTATCTCTAGTGGTAATAGTCGTTACATTAAAAAACCAAGTCAGATGCCGTAATAAGGCGGTTTTAAAAATCTGACACCAAGGCTTGCTGCCCACACAATAAGAAGAAAAACTTCAAATCATCCACAGTTTACACATAAAAATAGTACCTACATAATATAAACAAAATAAAAATTCACACCTTAAAAACGTATTCAAAATACTTTTTTCTTGTCAGTTAAGCTGGCCTCAAGATAGGAAGGAAGAGGGAGCGAAAATGGAAAAAAATAGAGAACATACTTGAAAATATTATCATGTTCTCACAGTATAACTGTCTCCGTGGTCTAATGGTTAGAGCATTGGGCTCTTGACACGGAGGTCTTGTGTTCGATTCCTACGGGGGGCACCTAGTGAAGTGTCACTTTGTGCGTTTTTCCCCAGTTGGTTAGGACATTGCAGGCTGAGTCACCTGATTGTCTGAAAAAGAAAGATGATTCCGTGCTTCGGATGGCACGTTAAGCTGTTGGTCCCGGCCACTATCACTCGTCGTAGTAGTCGTTACATAAAAACCACGTCAGAGGCCATAAGGCGGTTTGAATAAACTCTGACACCAGGGCTTTCCAGCCCACTCGATAAGAAGAAAAAGAAGTATAACCAGAACATTAGCTATTAGAAAGAGATATACAATTCTTTGAAAGAGCACCCGGAAAGAAGCAGAAAAACGTTCTGCTTCCGTCCGGCTGCTCTTTCTAATAAGTTCGTAGCTGGTGGTGTTCATTCGGGCGACCTAGGTCATTTCAATGCTTTGTATTTGAGTCTCTGTATATCAGCAGTGTTCTAACTGTTATGATAACTGAAATTCTTATATCTGAACCTAGTGCACCTTCTTCGCTTGTTGCGATAACAGTCGTTGTAATCCAGCTAAAATGTTTTTTTAAATGGAAAGTAATTGCTAAAAAGAACTAACTTTTGAAATATTTTGATATTAAAAATAAAAGTTTTGTTCACTTTTCAGCACAGAGAACAAATTTTACGATTACTATCATAATAATTTATGAACATAATGTTTCTTCCTGTATTTGGTTTTATCTCTGAAGTAATAATATCCCTGAAGTAACGTAACTTTGTGTAAGTTTCGCAGGTGGCAGGAATCCTTTTTGTATTGAGTTAGACCTTTTTGTTTCGAGAATTATTCCTGTGGGAATGTCCTATAAGGCAACGGTTTTGAAGCATTTTTTCTATAGGAATGAAGGTCATAAGCACTGATTGGTACACTTTGCAATAAAATAAGTTTTTTTAATTTTTTTATTTATAATTAATGGCTTTTTGCTTGTGCGTAAAAAAAAATGTTTTAAAACCATATCAATTAAATTTGAAATTACCTACAGTTATAATGTAAAAGATGTAACCGGCTCACTATTTGTCACACAGCGTTTGGATACTCCTAGTAAAATGTTTTATCTAAATACGCTATTTTTAATACCTCTGACTAAGCGCTCCATGAAATCCGTACGAAAAGTGCCAGTATTCAACGATTTATATCACATTTTCAACGAGTTATTAGAGCGTAAATACAATTGGGTTGTTGGCATGAAATGGAACATATTGGATTCTCTCTAACTGAGATCAAAATACGGCTTCAATGTCTATATTGCAGAACTTCTGTGAAACAATTATGCAGAGAGTAACAGAAGTGTGTAGGAATATTTAATGTAGTGCTTTAGTAGACTATCAAAATGAACAACCTTTACTATGGAACCAAACTACTTTTGAGTCGGGTGGATGCTGAAGTGTTGTAGATTTCAAAATTTGCTCTGTATTGAAAATTGTTCTACTCACATTTTGTAGTGGCAAAACATATTTTACGTACAAGATTTTTCTCGTCCCCAAAGATTTAAATCTCTTTTATAATTCAACGAAATAATTCAAGGATCTGGGCCATGTTTCGTGGCGGTAAGCCAAATCAAATATGATTATGTTCTTAGCCTCACATATTCCAACATTTTACGATGTTGAAGTCTTATTTTGAACAAGTCTAATATAATTGAATAAATAATAAATTCTGGGTTTTACGACCTACCGAAACTTAAGCGAGGGCGATGCTTTGAATAAAGTACAGAGTTTAAGAACATTCAGAAGTTCGAGTACGTACGAGTATAATATACAGGGTGTAACCTTAACTGCGTTACATACTTCAAAAGGTGCTTCAGACCGTCAAACTGAAAAACTGTTACTATCGGACCAACTAATCTTTGAAATCGCGAAAAAAAAACAGTTGTACATAGAAAACTTTAATAGGTACCTACACTGTGATAAAATAGGTACCTATGTGCATTATTTGAAAAAAAAATGTAGATTCTGGTCACATTTTCTATATCTACACTAAAAAGGACGTCAATCGCCTCGGTCTTGAACAAACATGTTATCTGAGGCTTTCTTATTTACTGCCTGAGGTTAATATACTATTTTCCTCCTGGACGAAGTTGGAAAGCTGTAACTTCGTTTAGCGCAGCGGGACGAAAATTGTCCGGAGGGGAGAAAAGATATTATATTACCATTTCGAATAAATTATTTTACTATGACATTAATTTAGAAATCTTAAATACACCTAATAGTTTAGTTAATATTAGCAAAATACCCTTAATAATTGGCAATTTATAAAATAAAGGTAGTATAAATTGTCCCATTTAACACAATTATAGAAGTAGTAATTAAATGTGACAGAACAATAGAGTTATTGCGATAGTAACAGACGACACGCGACATGCAACTTTAGGTGCAAGGCATCGATCGCTCTGGTTTTTCCATTTTAAGCTTACCGTTTTAGCTCTATTCATATTTTATCTGTTTTAAAGTTAACGTTAGACTTCAGATAATTATAATTTATGTTTAATTTTCAGTGATACTAAATAATGATATACCTTTATTAGAGAATGGACAATGAGGATATTGATGAAATAACAATGAGAGAAATGAAACATTAATGAAGAGTTCTTTTGAAGCCCAAGGTTTGAACTAAATTATTAAAATAATATGGACAATTTGTAGTCAGAAATAAAGTTTTTTTTTTCCAGAAAGGACTGATTTACTTTGCGACATCCCTCAAAAATAACAAAGATAGAGAACTGAATCTTTTGCCCTTTTCAAACTCTAAAATAAGGTATAAATAAGGAGGAGTAGAGAACAAAGACATAAGTTATGCTGAATTCGCGACTTGGCGCATGTTTAAAGTTTAGCCACGTTTATACTTTGGACCTTAAATTTTATTTTAATTACTTATTATAACAACTAAATAATATGCTATAAAGCAAGTGATTGAAATGTAGATGCTTATCCAAGATATATATATATTTTTTTTAACATGAAAACAGCTAATATATACAAGTACTAATACATTAAAATTATAAACCTAATCTAAATTATAATACATCTACAAAAAAAAAAAAAAAACAGGGTTATGAATATGATAAATTATTCTTTGGACCAAAAAGGAGCCGGAACGAGGGTCGCAGCCTTTTTCTTTTAAGCGTCGTCCTATGTCCCTGATGAAACCTTTCGCCTCAGAGCACCACGGCCCAGCCGTCTCAACGGCGACCGGTACAAAGTCGTACAGTGGTTCCAGGTTAGAGTACCTGTCGTGCTTCAGCCTGGCTGCATTCTCGGCCGCTGAGCCGGCAGCACGTGTGGTGTGGGGCAAGTGAGAGGGTGCGAATGTGCTGACGCACGTTGCATCCCACAACAGGCTACGGCCTCTCTTCCATGGAACCAATGTAAGGCCATCCGGTCTTTTACCGTCGGTACGACTCAGGCCAGGGGGCTCCATCAGACAGGGAACATCAGCAGAGACCAAGGCGCGGCGGATTATATCGTTTAAGGTGTGATGGCGCGGACGTCTCCCGACACACTTGAAACAACTAAGGCCATGATGCCCGTTTGCTTCCACTGCTGCGCCACAGATGCAGCGGTGTGGTTCGCATACTTTGCAACCGAGCCTGAGAGCTGCAGCTACCCTCACAGAGTCATTGTCTAGCAACGTTCCTAGCTGTGATGAGGGAAGCGCATGTAGCCAAGCTCCTAGATATATATTATATTAAGAAAAGGATTCCCTAAATATACTAAATGTTCTGGGAAACGTGAAGACTCAAACCGTATTAGAGAAATCTATTGGTACTCGTATATACCTTGATAAGAAGGTTCACGTTATTATTATTCTGTTTAATGTTTCTGGAATGTACCACCATCCTCATTAATAAATTAATTCATGGGTCATTGACATTAGAAATACCAGTAATTGTTTTAAAGTAACAAACCAGCAAATAGTACGTGTTTCAATGAACGATAATAACTACAGATAGTTTGATGAATTAAAAGAGTTTCCGACGGAAATTATTTGGAAAAAATTAAAAAAGTTTCCTAAGGAAATAATTTTCTTTTCTTTAATATTATGTACAATCACAATCACGTCATCATCACTTCAAGTGCTTTTTGGTATTATTGCAACTTAAAAATGATCAAGCTATAATAGGAAGTATTCATAAATTACTTTACACAACCAGTAAAGAACTTGTATCAATGTTTATGGCTAGGAAATTGGCCTTTTAGAACGCCTGGAATTTGTTTCATGCTCCATTGAAAATACAAGCTTTAAAATAAAAATGTATGTTCTTTTATTGCAGTTTATTCCGCGTCACATCGTTGCGAGCCATAAAATATTGTGAATATCACTGCAGTGCGGATTTTAACACTATCTTTAGTTCATCCATCAGGTTTTTGTTACAATATGTTTTGGAAAGATATGTTCCTCTCTGATTTCCTACAATATAATTGATTTTTTAATTATCGTCAGTTTATAAATTATGTCCTGATGCAGAGAATAGGTTCTATACAGGGTGGAACAAAACACCCTAGTATTTACAGTAGGACAAGGGTAGCAGGAGAGCTCGGTGGCGCATTGCGGAGAGGTATGGACTTTCAATCATGAGGTCCGGGTTCGAATCCGCACGGACTACATGCCTCGTACCAATGAGTTTTTCTAACTTATGTACGTATTACCGACTACTCTCAAACTGTGAAGGAAAACATCGTGAGGAAACCTGCATAATTATGCAGTAGAAGAAATTCTGATGCGTATGTGAAGTCTACCAATCCGCATTGGGCACGCGTAGTGGACTAACACCCAATCAACCTCCAAGAGGGTAGGTGGCCTGTACCCTGCAGTTCGACGTATATATAGGTTGATGATGATGATAAAGTGTAGCAGATAAAAAAAAAAACGAACGACCGTTTCCTCTACCCTAAGGTTGTCTGGAAGAAATCGCCGCCGGAGTCGCCGTCGGAGTCGCTTCGTAGCGATAAGACCGCCTTATTTTGTGCCTCTTGTTTTATTTTTCTCTGTATTTTACTGTTTACATTTTGGTGAAAAATAAAGAATATTTGATTGATTGATTGATTGAATTTTCTCCATCGTGAACTTTTTTCAGTTTGATGGTCTAACATTAAGGTATTTTGGTACACTTGTAGGTATATAGTTAACGGGTAACGTAAGCAAATAATTAATAATTTTTTGTGACAATAATATTATTATGTATGATAATATTGTAAGTAAGGTATTATTCCTATATGAAAATTAGGTTTCCTGTTCGTGTTTGAATAAAGCTTTCCATAAAATACGCTGTATTGAATATGAGTACATATATTATTCCACAGTATTGTAGTTTTTTAAACCTACTTGATTCGTATTTTTGTAATCTCGCCAGAGAAAATGAAAGATTTCAATGTAACGACAATGTAAAAGTAGAAATATGTAAAATTTCTTAAAATCTTTGAACGAAATTTCCAATCCAATCCAGCTGTGATGAAATATTCAAAACGGATTCTTGTAAAAGACAGACGCTTTATGTTACAAAACAAAGAAACGTTTTCAGCAGAATAAGTCAAGGAAATATTAAAGTTCAAAGAAACAAAGACCACTGTTGAAATAAATTTTGATAAAAACGTTATGAACGTTTGCAGTATAATTTCTTTATTGTTTGGTAAAAACGACTACAACAAATCGTTGCCCGCTTCTTCTTCTAAAATTTCTTCTGCATTCACTTCAATAAATTATTATTATACGAGTATCGTGAAAATGTGTCAAATTTCTTCCAACTCCGACCATCTGTTTATCATATAAATATGGAACACTCGTCTTCATTAATTATCATATTTGTAATCATTTATGAGGACAGGGGATTTGTTTGTAATGAAATACAATCGAATGACAAGAATGCATCAAACCCAGGTATATTAAAAACATAAAAAGCAATAAATTTATATATGAATACAAAAGTAGTGTTTTCTCTAAGAACATTGTAAGAACACTGCTAAATTATATTTTGTATACTGGGGAAAAAAACTAAATTTCACCATCCAATCTGACAGTTTCGATATGTAGGTATAACTCCATCGCGCTCAACATACACGGGTGCACGGGTTTCTATGAATCGATAATAAATTGTTCATGTTGACAAAATTGCGGGCAAAGTAATCATAGATTCCCTGGAAATCACTTTATAGTATAAATTAGTAATTTACACGCTTCCGACTATTCAATAATAAATTTTGAATGGTCAAAAACAAATCATCCATTAGCAGAGGAAGTAAATGACATTCTTTGCTTGAAAGAAAATTGACTTACAACGCAACGGTTAGTTTTGTTCGAAAATTCAACGAAAATGGTAATGAGGGGTGAGTCAATGTGTTTATGACTAGGTAAATATAATGGCGTGTCTAAATAATATCTTGATTACTTTGAAATGATTATGAGTTCCTTTGTTGAGTTCGTGATGAAAATTATGTAGTCCAGTAATAAAATTAATTATGAGGGACCTAACTTAAAAAGTTAATGGGTGAAAAATAGGTTAATCACATTATTCATAAGCTCTGTGAAAACGTTTGGTACTAATCGTTGAAAGCTAAATTTTAAGACGTGATTTGAAAATATGTTTCATTCATTATATACCGATTACTTTATTAGTCATAATATTATGTGCTCATAATTAGCTTAAAGTCTTATTTACTGTTATTATGGTGCTAATTAAAAAGTAAGTTTAATAATACATTTGACAAACAATTTTGAATATAATATTAACCATAGCTTTCGTATGATGACAATATGATAATATCTAGGTAATATAATAAATAAGGATAAACAATAATCCACTGTATTTTGGGGATAGTCAGGAATATAATATATATAGCATACTGTTAAATCCGACGCAGTGGTGACCTTCTATAAAATTCGTTTATGTAGGTACATAAACTGGAAAACCCACCCACCCACGTCCCACTGGGTACCCACTGTCCGTTATAAGTGGCGACGGGCTCACCCCCCGTCACACTGGACAGAGTTTCGGTACTACTGGTGAAACGTGGATGTTCTGAGGTTTCAGAATATCTCTGACTACCCCCTCGGGGAATATAGTGGAAAACGCATTTTCTTTCAAGGTGATAAAAACAAAAATAAACCAGAACATACTAAAATCAAAGAGAATACCAAGTATTAACCTAAAAGGAAATACATATCCTACAGAGAACTCAAGAAACACTATAAAACACGATTTTGAGTTTGAAACCTTTTATAATTGTACTCTGCGTCGATCAAACTTGTCGAAAGATACTATACTCGTGACCGTACACCCCATCGGGTGGTCGAAAACCTTGCTAAACCACCAACCAATATCAGCTAAGTGAGCTCAATACCATAAGGTCAAGCAACTAGTGCATCGACACTTTGTGGACCAGTGTCACATGCTTCTTTTGAAGAAAAACTTACCGAATGGTATGTTTGGTGAAAGTTTTGAACAAATTAAGAAGAACGATAAGGAGCTCCCTAAATACTATAATGGCCTTGAAGCTAGTGATGGAAGCATGTAACTTGTCTTGTACGAGATGCCATCAACTCGGTGGAAGAAGAATGGTATGATTTATCGCGTATACGGATGTAGATACTGGAACTAGGAATATGACATTTTGTCCAGTGATCTTGAAACGACAACAGTTGCAACATTACACACACAAACTAAAGTAGGTAGGTCGCAGGACCTATGGAGAAAATTTATTGTATTATTATTTATCTATTCATGTTTAAGGGAGGGATAGAATAGCAGTGGCAGACGGCAACCCCGACTGTTAAACTGAGTCACTTACCTTTTTGTCTCTATGCTATTTTTAAAACAGTGCTATACTTAAGGCTTCCGCACATTGCAGCGATATTATCGCTGCGATTTTGCGATAATTGTTGCGAAAAATTTGCGAAAGATGATATAAAATATTATCTACATTAGATACAAACTTAATATGAAAGTAAGATAATATGACGTTGTATTAAATTTGCTTCAGGGCAATAGCCATTATAAGATTATTTCTTGCCAATTAGGAGCATAATCTTTCCTTTCAAATCTCTTATCTTCTTTGGTAATTTACAAAACACACAGATTTAAAAAGCAGCACATATCTGGATGAGTAGGTACTTATTCAAACATAAGAGGCTCTGGGAAAAGTGTAGATTTATTCGCCGATTTCTCAATGGGTCTTAAGAGCCTCTTGATTTATATCCCACAAGGAGCTTTTCATTATAAACTTGAAGCTTGAAAATTTCTTGAAGTATTAAGTCAATATAAATCGTACCTACATTCGTTCTGGTTATTTGTCTGCAGAAAAAAGCCAGAATCGTAAAATTTTATTACGTGCTATTGAGTGGAGATGTTACAGTTTTATCTTTTAGGATTCTTGTTTTTTGTTTTTATTTTTGCTTTAGATATTTAGTCTTGGCTTTTATTTTTGCTTTCACTTTTAGAAGAGTCTTAATTCAGTAAGCCTAATAATTAGGTTGTCAGTCATGCGGCAAATAGTATGACGCGCTTCGTGAAAATGATTCAAATTTAATAGGGTATTTTCTGATTAGGTCGTCAGTTCGAGTGTGATATTGAATTCAAATCCGTTATTAGATTCTTCTTGAACTTGATCTTATTGGAATTGGTGTAGAGTTGAGTTCAATTTGATTTACTCATATTTTTAGCTTTTATCGAGATAACAATTTTTATGAATTCGGCAATATGTTTAAATATTATATTATAACACTTTATTGCACACAAAGACATTGAAATATACAAAGTTATGTTTATGTTCTGATCAAAATCATGATCGAATAATGCATTGATTCCACTGTTTTTGTCACTTTCGAAAATGATTTAGGGACATTTAAAAATGCACTTATTAGCACCATCTTAATATAGGTTTTTGAAAGTTAATAAGTTTAAAGATATAAAGACTTGGCGCTTTTTAAAGACCTGGCAAAGAGCCTGGTAGATTCGACCGGGGATCCAAGGGCTGGCGCTTTCCATTGGCGCTCAACGGATCAGTTTAGCCGTTCAGCGAGGAAACGCTGCCAGCATCTTGGCTACCATCCGGGCCGTCCAAACCTGCACCATATTTTAGGTTAAGTTAGTTATAAGTTCTTCTTATTTTTAATTAGTTACAAGTCTCATATATTTTTCATTTATTTTTACTGTAACCTAATTTATTTGTTCAATGATAACTAGAATTACAATATAAAAAAAAAAGATTATTAAAATTAAAAAATCTTAAAAGTAAATTCAAAGTACTCACGTTTCCCACACTTGTCGACATGGTTGCTAACAAAATCCTCATGACATTGGCAGGTCTTCAGTACATCGTCGCAGATGGAGAATTCGAAGCTACAATCCTGAACTGTGGAACACGGATCGCCGTATTTCTTGATGCCGCGCGTTGTTGTTTCTATTGAAGAAAAAAGTTAAGTTATTGCCAGTAGGATACATTTAGCAATGACCTCTTCTCAAAGACTGGGAGAAAAATATTAGTAATATTAACGATTTTTAAATCACATACACACATAACATATTTATTTACACGCATTATACTATACTCGTGACCGTACACCCCATCGGGTGGTCGAAAACCTTGCTAAACCACCAACCAATATCAGCTAAGTGAGCTCAATACCATAAGGTCAAGCAACTAGTGCATCGACACTTTGTGGACCAGTGTCACATGCTTCTTTTGGAGAAAAACTTACCGAATGGTATGTTTGGTGAAAGTTTTGAACAAATTAAGAAGAACGATAAGGAGCTCCCTAAATACTATAATGGCCTTGAAGCTAGTGATGGAAGCATGTAACTTGTCTTGTACGAGATGCCATCAACTCGGTGGAAGAAGAATGGTATGATTTATCGCGTATACGGATGTAGATACTGGAACTAGGAATATGACATTTTGTCCAGTGATCTTGAAACGACAACAGTTGCAACATTACACACACAAACTAAAGTAGGTAGGTCGCAGGACCTATGGAGAAAATTTATTGTATTATTATTTATCTATTCATGTTTAAGGGAGGGATAGAATAGCAGTGGCAGACGGCAACCCCGACTGTTAAACTGAGTCCCTTACCTTTTTGTCTCTATGCTATTTTTAAAACAGTGCTATACTTAAGGCTTCCGCACATTGCAGCGATATTATCGCTGCGATTTTGCGATAATTGTTCTCAGTACATTTTGTATGGGGACGCGCGCGATCCTACACACTGCAGCGATATTATCGAGCGATAATATCGCTGCGATTTTGCGATAATTGTTCTCAGTACATTTTGTATGGGGACGCGCTCGATCCCACACACTGCCGCGATATTATCGCAACCTGACGCAATCTCTTTCGACTAGATTCAGTGAAGGGCGGATGCGTGACGCGAATCGCAGAATCGCTGCAGTGTGTAAGGTGTCGCGATATCGCTGTCGATAATATCGCTCGATAAAATCGCTCGATAATATCGCTGCAATGTGCGGAGGCCTTTATTCATTGTTTTGTTACAGTTTTAAGAGACAAATAAATACTTTTTAATTTAATTTAATAAATTTAATTTTAAAATGAGAAATAGTGTTTAAAACAGCGAAATTGCAAATTTTGTATTGAGTACAGTCGTATCGCAGAAGAATCTCATGCTCGAGCATGTCATTGTCCGAACCGGTTTAGATCAGAGCATTATCAAGGGCGCAGTTAGAGAAGCTCGCTTCTATTTACGGCACTGGTTGGCGTTTAGATTTGCATTTTGACATGCCTTACCTGGTTTGTTGGTGAAAGCTTCTGATTGGGCTAGGACGAGCGGTAGTGGGCCAAAGGCCACCAGAGTCACGAGCGCGGCGAGCGCCACGGCCCGCTTGGTGCGCTCGCCTGGCATGCCGCTCATTGCGCCCTCGTCACATGCCAATAAACCACCTGGAAAGAATAAAAAGCATTTTATTTAAAAGGAAGTAAATCTTAGGTATGGCTGAAGATGCACGAAATTAGGATTAACGCTGTGGAAATGCGCTAATTGAGATCCGCACTCTTAATCGAATACTGACCTAATCCATATTTTCATTTTTTTGGGAATCGACAAAAATGTATTTTCGTCAGTCAACATTTTTTTTAAACGGCTGTAAAATCTTAAGTGAGTGTCGTAGCCAAAAAGTAAAACCTACTGCAGAATCCTGGGAATACGTACTTTAAAGAAATACTATTACAAATTTGATATATATTTATATTTCCCTAAATAATACACATAAATTACACCCTTCAGAGATAAGCCTACGTTTGACAAAAAAGTTAAAAAAAACGTTGACCTAACTAAAAATAAGTCTTTATTTTTCATAAAAAAAGTTTACATTCATTGACCTATTAGGAGTTACGTCGTTTTACGATCAAATTCTCGTTGAAAATGAGTGACTTGAAACACACTGTTTGGCTACATAATTTAAAAAAAAATGAAAAAAATGATATAAAATTAATGGAAAAGTACTTCTATTTGTAAAAAAATACAATCTTTTACACAATAGCTGTCAATAATCTTAAAAATAATCAAACGAATCTTAAACGAATTAATATATTGTATTTGAGGCTTCCATAATACAGACTAATTTATTGTACAGTATTTTGATACGAGTTAAAATCTAGTTAAAGAATAGGAATTATCATATTCTTAATGTTTGTGTTTTTTTACGAATGGTACAAAAGGTGCTGTAAATATACGTAGTATATTTAGGTTTTCTGCAACTCTTAACTTTACTTTAGTACTCGTTATTCGGTCTTAGTAGTATAGAGCCTCCAATAAGAGTGTAAGTGTACATTTCTAATTATGAATATAAGCAATACCTACTTTGTCAACTACATGATTTTATTCACTATAAAACACGGAAAAACTTGGTTTTTGTTATCATCATCACTTTAGCCGATAAAAGTCCTCTGCTGAATATAGGCCTTCCCAGAGCATCACCTCACCGACCGGCCCTGCGCTGCCCTAATCCAATAGGTTCGCGCTACCTTCACCAGGTCGTCGGTCCACCTTGTGAAGAGCCTACCCATGCTGCGCTTTCCGGTACTTAATCGTCACTCGAGCCCCATCAGCCATCAACTTAGGAATAATTCTTCCACAGCTTTGTTCATTAAAAGTATTTACAGTTAAGAAATTACTAATAAGAAATTACCAGGGGAATAGGTACCTATGACAATACAATAATATTATGTCCATTATATACAGCAAAATTTTACTACATGTTTCGCCCCATGCTTTTTTGAAACATTATTTAAAATATCGAGTTAGTAGATTTTACATAATACAATGAAAATGCATGCGTGCGTACGCGTTCAAACATGTTGACCAGAAGACTGTATCAAATTATCGGATTGAAATAACATGAGTGGCTATACACTGCCAGCGAGTACGATAACGAACCGAGCACAGTATATCATGGCTATTGTTCAACATTAACCGTGTCACAGGTAAAACTAGTAAAAATCATCAAGTTGACCACTAACTTGCCTCCACCAACACGTACTAGGCTCGCGAGGTAGAGTATGGCCCACTCCCTCTCACCCTTATTCGTGAAAGGAGGCCTTTGCCCTGCAGTGGGATTCTATCGGCTATAACTTTTTTTTTTGTACAGGAAATAAAAATAGGAGTGGAATAAGGAAATATCTCGGATATCGATAAGCTTTTGCATCCTCTTTCCATGACGTTTTCATTCCTGAACCAAAGTTGACGTCTTATGAGTTAGTCATAACTTGTAAATGTCAACCATATTTATCTTCTTTCTCGTGTGAAGGTGATTACACTTTGTCCTTCCAATACTTGGCCACCTCTATTCCTCGAGGGGAAGCCTCTATTCGGTCCTGAAGGGAGCAATACACAGAGCACAGGCTACACTGCGATAGATATCGAGTGGTTTGCACCTGACCACATCTAGACGCAACCACTGGCAATATGTCCCATCTCAGCAGATTATATCTTTGGATCGGCCAACTCCCTTTCGCAATCTATCTAATAACTGCAATCTATCTACTAACCATGCGCCGTCAACCATGTTGTTATATTACAAGATTTACAAAGATAATGTAGTCGTGGGCCCATACTAGTAAAATAGCTGTTACACATTATACAAGCTGAGTGCAAAGTCTGAGAAATGTTATGTGAGTTAACTCAAAAACTGATGAGATTAATTTGTATGAGAAGCTAATAAAGTGAACTGTCAAACACGGATCAGTCACACAACTTCTAATAACTTTCTATTCTCAATCACTTATAATTATTTTATATATTTTTTAATATTGCTGATACACAAATGCAATTACTTACTTCCTTACCCTTACATTAAATGCAATGCTCTTTGTAAAAATATATATAGACGAACATCCTCCTTTTTTGAAGTCTGTTAAAAATCATCTATAGATTAAGATTCCAAAATTTTGTACCTACTTGAGAAGCCTGTGTTGATTTATTGATTCACTTAAATCACAGTGACCTCCACAACTTTGTTGCTGGCGTACATGTGCTCTTATTTGGATATCGTAGACATTTTATGCTACAGTTACTTAAATGCAAGCACACCATTGTCATTTTGACATTTTAAAGCCGCTTCGAAGGTGGTTGAGCTTTTAATTTCTACATAGTAGAGGAGCAACTTCTAGTTCTTCCCATAACGTATGCTATACGTTTTCATCTAGCGCTTCTGCATATTCTTATACCTGACACTGCTTTCGCTGTCTGCTTTGCTTTCGCTTGACCTCAATTATGTACGATTTGCCACTATTAGTACTTAGCTAAGAATATATTTTAAGTAGAATTTATTTTGCTAAGATCTTAAGAATAAGTTTGTACTATTGTATCTTTCGTTTAGTGAAATTATATAAAACAATGATTCTCAATCGTTCACAGGAGGTTACATGGTAATTTACAGCAAGATGAGTATATTTTCCCATTTTGTTTCGGTTTTAAGCCAACCGAACTTCAGATGTTTTTAGTAGTAGAGAGACCTATTCTTAGATGTAACGCGTTATTTCAATTTATTTTTATAAAACAAAGGCTTAATTCAAAATCAGCCGCAAAAAATCAAGAGAATTTTATAAAATAATGACCGATTTGGAAATGAGACAACTTAATTTTGAATCCTTTTAAAGAATAAAGACTCATTTTGAAAACGGTCACGTGAACCGATAATTTATTTTGTAGTATACTGACCAATTTCGTAATAAGTCAATCAAACAGTTTGAACTTTTAGTCAAATAATGACCTAAATCAAATTCGGTCGTTATTGCTTAAATTATTTTCTTACGTTTTTTTAAATATTTGGTCGAATATGGACTTATCTCCAAATCAGTCGTTATTCGACACAGACCCAATGGGTTCTAGTTGACGCAATACTAAATCGGTCATTGTTCGACTAAAAAAGGGCGCACGTAGCGCTGGAAGAATAAAGACCCAACTAATTTTTGACCCCATTTATTATACGAGATAGGTGTTTTTTTGGGGTCTAGGTTATAAAGCATGCTCTTTTAGGTCGTTCCGCTATCATAACTCAAAACACCGAAATTTTGAGTTAGGTCAGTATTCGATTAAGAGTGCGTATGTGTGGTGTAACTGTGATGGACAAATTGAAGAATTGTTTAATTAGAAAATGTTGCAGTCAGAATGAGGATGTAGTGACAAAGATAGAGAAAGGAATGTTGAGATGGCTTGGTCATAAGGAAAAAATGGATGAGAGCAGATTGACGATTGCAATCTATAAGGCAAGCGTAAGTGGAAATTTTGGAAGGGGACGTACATAATATGGACCAAATTGCCGACATGCTTAAAAAAAGCCAGATCAGATCTACCCGAAACCGACGAGCATGCATGAAAGGACTAATGAATGAGGAGGAAGCTAGGAAGTTTGTCATTATAGCAGGTGGTCTTCCGTTATCTCTGTGGAAGACAGGCGTCAACATGTTTGTATGTGTGTATTTAAAAGGGCTTGGATTCTCATTCGTCCCACACTGGCACCACACCAAGCACCCAATACAACTATCTCACTATGCTTCAATATAACTGCTACAGAAACAGCATAATATCGGAACATTCAGTACACGCGCCGTCCTGCTCGCACATGCGCATCGGCTGTATGTGCTTCTTGCGTTCATAAAGTTACCCTTGAAGCGCGGGGTGAGGTAGGGTATCAGAAGTTAGTGAGGGGCAGGGAGGCCATTCTGCTATATAGTACCTACTCCAAACTTGTAACTATTCTGTGACACAGACCGCCAAGCGTACCTACTCTATTACGAATTGCGAATCGGATGACATTATTTATTCACATAGGCATCAGAATTTGTTCTTCAGCTTATTTGTGCAGGTTTCCTCTAGTTTAGTGCCGGCGATGTTAAATCAAATGATGGATACCTACCTACAAAATCTTATGTGTTATCGTTAGTTATTTATGCAGAGACAATCATTTCACCTACTAGACGTCTTCTCTTCTTTACCGCATATAACCAATAAAAAACCGAGACCCTGGCCTCTCTAATGTAGCTGGTAAACAGCGGATTTATGTTGCAGGAATACAAAACAAATTCAACACAGAAGTATTCAATAACACGATATTGTGGTTATAAATCACAGTACAGTCGTAAACGGCTACCAAACCCCGACATGTTTATGACACAGCAATGCGACGGGTCAAAAACTTAAACAAAAAGGCATTTGCACATAAAGATAAAGATAGCTATCCACCATAGTCAGCTCTGGAGGAACGAGGAACTGAGACGGTGAGCTTATTGAGGAATAAATCCTCTAATCGAACGCAGCATGCAATCCCCTTTCATCTGTCCGTAAGACCGTTTCTCACTGTCACGCGCGTTTTATTTTATTTTTACAATTAATTCTTTCAAACGATAGTTTGATCGCCGTTTTTGTAGTAACTGGTATTCAATGTTCTCAACATATGCCCTTGTATTTTGACGCATCCAATAAATTGGATTTGCTAAGAAAATTCACTCTAGATAGACGTACCATGAATTGACACTGTAGAACAGTGTAAGAAAGAAGTTTGTATTATTTTGGATAGCAACCAATTTTTAGACACTCTAGAAACGAATATCTGTGTTAGAATCGATTGGTTTCTATAAAGTATCTAAAAAAATATTTAATAGGTTAACATTGAAACTATGACGGAAATTCGTTTGTATGCAGCGCGCATTAGCGCAACGCAGCGCGCAAATTCATCGCAAACTACGCCCCGATGTCACATGTGGCCCGTTGTAGTGTGCTATACCAAGCCAAAGTGGAATACAATAAATACATAAATACAGTAAAAATACAGGGTGTTACAAAAGTAAAAATAAAAATTTTAAACAATTAAAGGGGGGGGGGGGGGGGGGGGGGGGTTGTTTAGACCATCAAACTGAATAACTTTCACTGTCCAAACGACCAACATAGAAAATCGCAAAAAAAAATCTGCTATTCCATACTCGAGTCGATTTGTATTTTAGTGTATGGAACATCCGATTTTTTTTTTGCGATATTGATATTGGTCCCATAGTGAAAGTTGTTCAGTTTGATGGTCTAAACTATTGGTATTTTTGTAACACCTTGTATACAACGTCTGCCAGTATCATGTCCAATTAAAAATCCGCCAATGCGTTGCAACCCGGCCCGCTCTAGAGTGCAAAGTACGCATTTTCCGCTGCGATGCGGCCCGCCTTAATATACCTATGCTTACCATTTTAATACGAAATATCTAAAACCAGAAATACAATAGAAATGCACCACCGTAGGTACCGCAATCCCATTTGGCATGATCGTGACTGAAATATTAAAGCAACGTGTGGTTAACATACAAATAATAACGTTGTATGGTAACCAAACTTTACCCTAATACTGCTGAGGAATGTTCGTAATACTATTAAAGGTATTGTGGCATGAAATTAAGCTGCTGAAAAGTACATAGTTCAAACGCTATTTAATCAGCTTAATCAACCTTAAATTGTGGTATTTAGAACTTCGAATCGTAGTAGGTACCTACAACTTAACTTAGGTACTTTACTTTACCTCAAGTATAAGCCATTTGACATAGTTTGAAGACTTACTCATGTTTTTTTATAAAGTACAGACTTTTATTTAGTAGGTAGTTATTTAGTTTTTAATAATCTGAAAATTGAAGCAGTATTATGATGTACCCTATCATTTAAAGATATACAGGGTGTAAGGGACAGCCCTCCGCAAACTAAAACGGTGAACTCAGACAATCAAACTGAACAACTTTCACTATGGAGCCTACCTCAGGAAACGCGAAAAAAAATCTGCTGTCCCATACAGAACTGATTTTTTTTCGCGTTTCCTGAGGTAGGCTCCATAGTGACAGTTGTTCAGTTTGCTGGGCTGAGTTCACCGTTTCAGTTTGCGGAGGGCTGTCCCTTACACCCTGTATAACATTTAATTGTTTATACGGACTTTCCTTTGACTGCACATACCGCTCGCTGTTTCCGCGCTCTATTATTCTAGTAGAGCATTTGGAAACTTTGAATGTATGGTCAAAAGATCTAACAAATGTGCTAGAACTAGTGTAGTTTAGTTTGTACTCGGTCGTATTAACTAACGTAGTGTGAAGCCGTGGTTGTCCAGTGGCAAGTAACCTTGCCTGCCGTGCAGGAGGCGATGGTTCGATTCCCGTCCAAGCCGACTCGTACCAATGAGTTTTTCGGAATTTATGTACTATTTATTACACCACTGGCTTTTTGGTGAAAGAAAACATCGTGAGGAAACCTGCATGCTTCAATTTCGAGGCATGTATTGTACCCACTGTCCATTATAAGTGGCGACGGCTCACCCCCCGTCACACTGGACAGAGTTTCAGTACTACTGGTGAAATGTGGATTTTCTGAGGTTTCAGAATATCTATGACTACCCCCTCGGGGAATATAGTCGTGAGCATATGCTAATTATTTATACGGACTTTCCTTTGACTGCACGTACCACTCACTGTTTCCACACTCTATTATTCTAGTAGAGCATTTGGAAACTTTGAATGTATGGTCAAAAGATCTAACAAATGTGCTAGAACTAGCGTAGTTTACATTGTTCTCGGTCGTAATAACTAACGTAAAGTGTTAAAATAAATGAACGTTGTCTATCACACTTTAAAGTTTAACACGTCGAAACTTTGATCATTAAAAACTCACCTGGCATCCCTCGAGCCTTTATAGTATGCGGGAAAATCATTCGGCTTTCAATTATGCAATTACTATTATAAAATCCATCAGAGACGACAGAAAGTTTTTTGTGATGTAATCTGTAAATCCTTTTTCCTTATAAACGTAGGAAAGCTTCCAAAGGACACTAAAGAGATTGGTATGTTTGATCTCGAGTTTGTGTGACCGGTTGTATAAAATTGTGTAAAATTACCTGATTCAATCGGTATCAAAATTAAATCGTCATGCTATTCTGATTGATTACCTATGATTGTAGAATACTCTGAATTGGAATCCGAAAACAAAAATGACAAATAAAAGAGGCTCTTTTGTTTGACATTTTTGATCTCGGATTCCATTTCAGAGTATAGATGATTATCAATTAATATTTAGTAAATATTTCAGACATTGTATAATATGATTACAAAAACAAAATCATCATCATCATCACAGCCTATACAAGGTGGTACAAAAATACAAATTTGCATTTAAGAGGGTGGTTTAGACTATCAAACTGAACAACTTTCACTTAAGTACAAATAGCGAAATCGCGAAAAAAATCGGATAATCCATACGATGATGGTATTAAAAAGGTAAAAATTAAGAGGCGTCCAAGAAACGTGTTATTTTTCAAGGTTTGTTGTTTTTTGTCGGGCTTGGGCTAAGGATCTCGGATAAAATAATATTTTGGTGGAATAGAAGTAATCGCTGTTAGTAGTCAAAGATTATTTTGTGAAACCAGATAAAAGTAAGGTATTGCTTCTGTTCAAATTCTAGTCGAAATTATATTGTAAAAAATTATTATAAACTAATATGGGTATCTCTATGGTATTGGGAAATCCTACGCACGTACACGTGACAAGGAAAGACGGCAAGGATTTGATGAAACGAATCGAATTATCAACACCGTCAAGTTCCATTTCCGGATCCCTATTCAAATTGGATATTACCACAATACATCTTCCTTTTCTGTCGCAAGCACGTCAGATTATATTTTAATCTTCTTACCGCGTCGGAAGGTGTTATGGGTGCGAAGGAAAATAAGGAAACATATTTTTTGTAAATGGTCTTCTAACAACCATAATAAAAGTAGGCATAAAGTAAGAGCAAAGGCAGTTAAGCTTAAGGAGATTGAGTAAAATAATATCCTTGATTCCAGGACCTGCAATAAGTTTATCTGTACAGAGTGTAAACTTAAATGCGTAAAATACTTTTCATTCTTAGGACCGTCAAAATTTACAATTTGCAATATGGGACCAATACTTAAATCACCCGAAAGGACATAAAGCTCATGAATGCTAAAGTAGCAGCGGCCGGCAGTGCAGTTTCTATTGCATAGCATTTCAAACTTTATCCAGCCTAATGGCTGTGCGCCCGCGACCTCTCGTGGGACTTAATTCTCTTTTTTTTTGTTATAAACAAAAGGAAACACCTATGTATTTAAGTCGAAGGAGAGCCTTTTTTTCTCTATGATAGTCTTAAAAACGTAGTGCACCCTCGAGAGAAGCGAGAAAGCAAGAATAGGCAAAGAGTCACCTATTTAATGTTTAATGTCGGATCCGAAGCAAAAACGTGAGCTTGACAGTTTACGTGCTAGGTGTTTTGTATGTTTTTGTTTTTTGTAAAGAAGGGCGAAAAAAAATTGACGAATTAAGACCCAGTCGTTTTTATTAAGAAACTTAAAGCCATTCAAGTGCCGGCAACATCATTATGTTTTTCTCCCCTCTGGATGGAAAGCGTCAATTTTCGTCCCGCTGCGCTAAACGAAGTTGTCGCTTTCCACCTCCGTCGAGGAGAAAAATAGTATACGGGCAGTAAATAAGAAAGCCTCAGATCAAATGTTTGTTAACCTTGGCTTCGCCTCGGTCAACAATTACATGAGATCTGAGACGTTTCTTACTTTCCTGCTCTTGGTGTGTAATCTAATATAACAGAAAAAATAAGGACTTTTTAACAACTTTTACGTCTGTAATAGTTTGGATTCAAAAGTAGAAATTACTAGTGAAATCGACAATTAATCTAAAAAATTTATGAAGTTCGCGCACTTGATTCAAAAGGTATCATAAGGAGACACACCTTTCCTCAAACTTCTACAGGTTACAACCAATTATCTTTTTTGTTAGTTTTATTTCACTCTATCTATACGATTACGTATTGATAAGTTTCATCTATGCATATTTTGTTTACTTTTTGGTTGTTGATCATTTGAACTGTTGATATTATAAAGTGTTGAGATTTTGAACCGATGATCATTTGATTTGCTGATAAGGGATTTGATATTTTAAATGTTGTTTTTATGATTATTGAACTAGAATATCAATCCTGTCTATTATAGATCTATCTAAATCTAAGACAGAGACCAAAAACATAACCCTCCTTCCGGCGCAATCGGGTAAAAACACAGGCAGTTCGCCATACTTCTTTCAGAATTCCTCTTTGTTTTAACCTCATGACGAAGGGACCGCTCCTGTCACCATTCCTCTCCAGACCACTTCGTCTTGATTTCTAAATTATACACACCTATATCCTTCTGGGCTGGTCAGAAATATTGATACAACTACCGACAATATTTTTGCGTGTTTATCTCAGCAAGATTCATTTCTACAAAATGTTGAGTTTCAGGGAAGTTTCCTTTTTCTGCCGCAAACACATTTATAGAAATACCTCATTTATTTTTTGACTTATTGTAAGAAATACTATGTTGGTTTATTCTAAGCCAACCAAGTGGACTTCAATATTATTCTCTTTTCTCTAAGATAAAAACCCAAACTCGAAGTTTCTCGACAAAATGAAATCGATAATAATGGCATTGTTATGCCAGTCCGTCTGTTCATTCACCGATTACGAATAGTGAGGTAATCTCAAGAGGCTCGGTTCGACCTACTTCAGTCCAGGTTTAACTACATAGATCGATAATTATAGGTCTAGGTGGGAACTTTAATTAAGCTTACCATTTTAGGTCATTGTAGCTACTTAGCTATGGAGATGATATCATGGTAAAATGCAAGTAGAATGATGAGGTATGTTTCAGATCACTAATTGTTTCGACGAAGCATGTTGCTGATTATTAGTAGGCTTCTGTAATGTATTTTTGATTGATCAAGCTTGTGTCAGCTTGTTTTTTGTAGACACAATCGAATTATTTTTGTTATTATATCAATAAAATAACAGCCTATCAAATACTGAAACTCAAAACACAGACCATCAAACTGATATAAAATCAAGTTGACCATCAGACCATCAATTTGGTAGTCTGAGTTCACCGTTTCAGTATTTACTAGGCTGTCACTCACACCCTGTATATTATGCTTGCCCCCTTGATTTTTTTGGAAGAAAACAAAAGCAAGCATTGTGTTGACATTAATAAAATTAAATAAGTAAACGAAGAAATATAATTGAAGCGTTGAACATGCCAAAAAGAAAACTTTATAAGGGGCGAATATTTGTGTGATAAATACGAATATTAGTATTCAAGTCATGGCTGTCCTCACTACCGTTCTTTATTAAATTCTGGGACTTCTACATAGATTTGCGTGGAAAATATAACAATTTATAAGATACATTACAATATGAATACTAAATGTTACTTTGGTAAGTAATGTAATAATGTTGCGCCGCTGCGATTTTCTGTCTGTTAATCTTTATACGCTAATCTCAGAAACTGCTCTAGGGAATTTGATGCGGTCAAACTCAAACTCATACTCAAACTCAAAATAATTTATTCAATATAGGAACCTGAAGCACACTTATTAAACGTCAATTTTTTTTCACTAAACGAAAGAACGATTCACGAGGGAGGTTTATATCCTTAATGGGAAAGGTAGTCGTGAGCATACCCGCATACTACGCATGAACCCTCGATCCTCAGCTCTCTAATGCCAAGAAGGCTATTGGACTATCAGAAAAGATTGTAACCGTAGGATAAATTATAAACAGCAGGGTGTTTGCGATATAGCTCATGATATTCAATGGTTACTGCGCAACCTCTTGTTGCTATAGAGATATTTATACTGCAGATGTTTGCAAGGCAACGACATCAATAACGCTCATGTGAATACACATTGTGCTGACTTGATATCGTTGGTGCTGACCCAAAATTTACGATAGAGATCACTATACAGGGTGTTTCATAAGTAACAATAAATATTTAAAACTCTTAAGGGGGTTGTTTAGACCGTCAAACTGAACAACTTTCTCTATGGGACTAACATCGAAATAGCAAAAAAAAAATATTGATATCCCATACCTACATTTTTAGCTCTAGTCGATTTGTAGAGTATGAAACATCAATTTTTTTTTTCACGATTTCGATATTGATCCCATAGTGAAAGTTGTTCAGTTTGATGGTCTAAACCACCCTTAAACGTTTATTTGTGTTTTTGTAGCACCTTGTATAAGGTGTTACATAATTACCACCAAACGAACACAATTTAGGCCTCACTGTTCAGGGCTGCAGTCTCCAGGGTCCGAATAGCCGTAATGATAGCCACCCTCCGATAGGAGATGGCACCACAAGAAGAAGAAGAACACAATTTGATAACAGAGTATAAATTGTGATAGATGGAATTATAAGTTAGTTAGATTTAAATAATTGACGTTTGGTATAGATTCACATTTTGGTTATGATCCAGTGTCGTTTTAACTGTGCTGATTTGTATCGCAATAAACTTGACTTATTTGATCGACAGCTGTAACGAGTAAGCGGCGACCGAGTTACGATACAACTTGCTGTGAAATGATTAACACGATACCGAATGTGCTAAAAGTTATGATTTTTTGAAAGTTTTTTGTACATCAATGGTCACTCTTAAGAGAATATTATTCCAAGAGCGAAAATGCGCGCTGCATACAAACGTACTATGGTGATATTTTCAATACTAACCAATTAAAATCAAGAAATTTTGCAGAAACAATCTAGAAACCAATCTCTATGCTTCTATAGAGTCAGATTTTCGTTAAAATATACAGTTTCAATGCTAGGATTAATTTAAGATTTGTATGGAAATCTTTGAGGCACTATAACTTGAAAACTATAAATAACTTTAATATAAATAACTTATAAATAAATTTTAACGAAAATTTGACTCAATACAAGCATAGAAATTGATTTATAGATTTTTTCTGCAAAATTTCATTTATTTTAATTGGTTAGTATTGAAAATATCACCATAGTACGTTTGTATGGAGCGCGCTCCGAATAATATACCCTTAATTATTCATTTATTGGCCTATAAATAATTTACGTGCCACTGGTAGTTGATAGTACTCTGTGGTGTCACTATTAATATTGTAGTAGTTTGCGGTTACATCATTATTATTTGTTTTACTTTAAATTCGAGTTTAAATATCAAATCTATTTAAGCGTATGTTTGCGACCGCAGATGACTATAACCAATTGAAAATAACTAAATGGTTATTTAACAGTGGTTTTATAATTTAATCCGAAAGAGGAACGAATCCCGCATCCAAGCGATGCCTAAAAAGAATCATTAAACTCAATAAACGTAAGGAAAACCACAGTCATAGTCTACCCATCAAACTGATCAACTTTTACTATTTAAGCAAACCGATCAGAAGGAAAAAAAAATCAAAACTGCAGTACCTACTCGACTCGGGCAGTAGATTTATTTTTGTTCTGATCGGTTTGCTCCTATGGTAAAAGTTGTTCAGTTTGATGTGTAGATGTGGTTTAAAGGTTAATGAGACTTTTTCTTACACCCTGCAGCTGTTCTAAAATAAAGGAGTAAATAAATGCTTTTATGTATTTTTTTAAAACATGTAACTCAGCTAAATAATATTAATACGAGAACGTTGGCACTTTAGCTAATGCCAAATAATCGTCTTATTCGAAGCGTTAAGCCTTAAGCCTAAAGGAAAGCCGATTCGGCGGACGGACGGCAAACGTTCACAAAATAGCTTAACTTAAGTGTAAGTCATTATAACATTTTGTACCTCATTAGAACAGGATGGAAAGGACAGGAAAGCAATTTAATACAATTTAGAGAATAGCGAATATAATCGGTTAAGATTGTATCAACATTTTTCAAGACCGATTGATTAACTCTAGATAATTTTAGATCTGGTTCATTTACATTGATGGAGCGACCGGAAATGGCGCTAAAAGTAGTCCAATCGGACGAGAATGTGGGAAGCGATAGAGGGGCTACCTGCCGGTTTTGGGTAACTTTGTAACCATTTTATTCATTAACTATGGCACTTTTTGAGCTGAAAAATAAACTGAACCATCTACAGGATATGAGAAGTGATGTGGTTTTTCTAGAAATCGATTTTAATGAATAAAACCGAAGAAAAAGGACTCTAAAGTCACCCCTTTTTTTCCAGTTGTAACCATTTTACTCTTACATTTTTAATCGGAACAAAATGAAAATTTACTATATTGTTCACAATACAATTTAGAATGATGTGGTTTTTTTACTTTTTCGAAATTAATAAAAAATCATCGAATTTTTCAAAGAAAACAGCAAAATTCTGACCGGAGCCACGCGCTCTTTCTCATCGATTAGTATGGAGTGTGAGTGAGAGGAGAGTGGTCCACAGCTGATACGCCTTAAATACCATCCATAGTAAAGGTTCATGGTATCTGCCTACCCTTCCGAGTTTATGTATGACTGTGTATAAAAATCTGTAGGTGGCACTCGTTGGCGTATTGGTGCCTTGGTATTGGAATCGATAATCGAATGTAAGCAACTTCAGGTCCGGTCAGTCTTTGGATAGGTAACCGTTTTAAGTGGTATTTCATCTAGAGCGTCTCCGTGCTTAGGAAGGCACGTTTAGCAGTTAATCCTGGATAGTTCCGTTAGATGGCAGTGTAGATAATTGATGGCTTGACAATTCTCTGACAGCAAGTTGACAAATAACTAGCCTCCGCCTGGGCCTATGAGGTGGAGTATGGCCCAATCCTTCTCACTATTATTAGTGGGAGGAGGCCCTTGCCCTGCAATGGGATTCTACAGGCTATAATTTACTACTTTATCATTGAAGTTTGTATAGATAGCTATGTACAAGACCATTAACTAGTACAAAAACGAGTATATCCGTTAGTAACAAGCAGAGAACACTTTAGTATATTGGTTTTCCTATTTCGGTAGACATAAAAGTTTAATACACTTTTTCATGGCTGTTATCTTCATTGCACATAAACTTTTGCTTGAACATTGCCCTTTTGATATTAAACTTAATGGCTTATTCACCACATATCATTTATTTATAAATTACTAGCACTAGGATAAGAGATACTTCTTAATTTTACATACGGATATAGTGTAAGAAAGAGTACAAATACCTCCGTACAGAATCGAGGAATATTAATTGAAAGCTGATGAAAATGCGAGACCGAAAATATTCTTTTAGTAAAACTTTTTCAGAAAAAGTTTTCTCCTTTACAACGGGGACGGATCAACCTACCCATACCATAGTTGATCTCTATGTTCATGAACACAGAGTTCAATTTAGTGTCAGTTTATACTGGTTATCTCCTATAACCCATCTAAAACTACTGGGGGTCTACCCAGACATTTGAACTTTGCAATTGCGTGAACGTTTTCGTTCCAATGTCAACGCTATTACAATGAGGTTCGGACCGAAGGTTCAGGGCCTAGTAGTACCATCGAACAAATATATTTGTTCGATGGTAGTACGGAACACTATCTACCCCAGTTCCTACTAGCACTTGCCAGGTTTTTTTGAGTATATGACCCACAGTATATTTCTAGTAGATCATGATAAGAAATTCATACTTATTAAATACTAGCTGACCCAGCGAACTTCGTACCGCCTGAGAATTAGTTTTTCCCGACACATACTAGACCGTTTTATATATAGCCTATGCTACTCAGGGATAATGTAGCGTTCTAATGGTAAAATAATTTTTTAAATTTTTCTTGGTCGAAAAGATGGCGCGACGACCTGGATGCCCACGAAGCAGAATGGGAACTGATAGCACGGGATAGAGAAGGCTGGAAAAGTTTGGAGGAGACCTTTTCCCAACAATGGGACGAAATAGGTTATTAAAAAAAAAGTAGTTTTTGAGTAAAAGCGTAACAAACAAACTTACGTTCGCATTTATAATATTTGGGATTTCTGTCCTCGCTATGTTATGCTTCATCATGTTTAACATATTCAGATCAAGAACTATGATTAACGTTAACTTAATCATACAGTTGGTGACTAGTTCGAAAGGATCATTGAACTAAGAAACATGGTACCGCCAGCAACGTAAAATAAATTAACTTTGCATTCCAAACTACAAAGTCAACGAACAAAGTAATTCTTGATTCATCCATTCTGCCAAATGACTAATGTTTAAATGTGTTAGTGTTTATACTTTCAGATTAGCGTAAGTTAATTTTTGAATAAATGAATGAATTGAATCGAATAAAAAAAACATATCGTCCCCTTAGAGGGAAAAGTCACTAACTGACATGTGCATAGTTTTGAGATATTGAGGTTTTAAGTTTAAAACGTCATAACAACGTCAAATTATGATATATTAAATTTTTTTTAAGTACAAATTAATCGTTGAATTAATCCCCATTTTGTAATGTAAAGTGTAGATCTCTAATCATCACACGAAAGACGAAAAATAGGATAGTTAGTTTTCCATCCAACACATTTATGCCAAATAAATCGTTAGTGACTTTTGTCATGTTGTTGGTGACTTTATGCAATTTGGAAATGCAGGTTTATGAGTGTCCAATTTAACTAACACTATTATTTTGTGTCTTTAATATTACTTAAAGTTATTTAAGCATAGCATAAGCATTATGCTCACGACTTTATTCTCTGAAGGGGTAGTCAGAGATATTCTATAACCTCAAAACATCCACGATTCACCAGTTGTACCGAAACTCTGTCCAGTGTGACGGGGGGTGAGCCCGTCGCCACTTATAATGGACAGTGGGTACAGCACATGCCTCGAAATTGATGCACGCAGGTTTCCTCACGATGTTTTCCTTCAACGAAAAGCCAGTGGTGTTACAAATCGTACATAAATTCCGAAAAACTCATTGGTACGAATCGGCCTAGACGGGGATTGAACTATCGCCTCCTGCACGGCAGGCAAGGTTACTCGCCACTAGAAAAACAAAAATTAATGTGAAGATCACCTTCAGTCAGGTAAAACGAACCTTTGTGTGAAGGTCAGGAATTTTTGTTCATGGTGTGACAGCACAGTGTGAAGGTTAGGTTCAGGGCTTAACTTCCTCTTGTTCATCAAAATCTCTTTATATAATGATGTTACATGAAATAATGTATAAATCACGCTAAAACGAAACGGTGTTCATGGACCGGCTAGCTCAATCGATCTGACTGAAGTGGGGGCAGTGTTGCCAATAGTTAAATTAGCTCTCCACCAGATTCAAAACCACAGGAAAACCGCTAACAGAAGGACTCTCATAATCACAAAATTTTGCACTAAAAAAGAAAACATTGGGTAGTTATATTGGTAATTTGCTACCTTAAGTATACATATTGTGCAACATTTACTTGTAAGTGCCGTAAGTGCCGTGTCGTGGTGGCCCAGTGGCGAGTAACCTTGCCTGCCATGTAGTAGGCGATGGTTCGATCCCTGTCGACTCATACCAATGACTTTTTCTGAATTTATGTACGATTGTAACACCACTGGCTTTTCGGTGTAGGAAAACTTCCTGAGGAAACCTGCATGCTTTCATTTTGGCATGTATTGTACCCACTGTCCATAACAAGTGGCGACGGGCTCACCCCCGTCACACTGGAGAGAATTTCGGTACTATCATAGTGAAACATGGATGTTCTGAGGTTTTTGAATATTATCTCTGTGTACCCCCTCGGGAAATAGTTGTGAGCCTTTTTTCTTACGATTTATTTGTAAGTCCAAAAATATAACTAAACTAAACAAAGTATTGAAATTACACAAAGAAAAACTTATTTCCTTCTGGCCGTCCGTACATGTATAGACCAAAAGTGACAATTATGGTGGCGGCATTTCTCCGCTGCACAGCTAAGGACAGAGGAGGTCACAACCTTTACTTATCGTTAAGGACATCCCAGGTCCCTAAAGAAAGGTTTGGCTTCATGCCTATGGCCCTGGTATCTCGACAGCGAACAGTTGTATGACAAAATATTTTTTCTAGTTATGTAAATAATCAGTAAATCAGCTTAGCGGTTGAGTAATAGTCTGTCTACTAATTGGAATGCTGTTTTGAAATTGGACAATTTCAAAAACATGATCGAATAATGCATTTATAAACTTAAATAAAAGTTTAAGACATTTTTGAGAACGAATCAAGCCTTACGAAATTCAAAAATAGCTCTCTTGTAATTCAATTTTAGTCTATTGAACCACTCGCAAAACCACTTACTAAAAGCAAAATTTCTACCCTAATAACCACCATTTTTAGTAGAAAATCCACTAAGTTTGCAACACTGAGCGGTGGGCGCACGCAGGGTGCCGGTGAAGTGGGCGGCGGGCGCGGGAAGAATGTTTCAGTACAATGCTTTCAACGGTTTCTCAGGAGAAATAATCACTAACGGCCCTTACGGAAATAGGGCTTAGGCAAAAAGTCACTAAATGCGGTTAGTTCATTTTTAAAATGAAATAAAGTTCCGTAGAAAAAATAACTAATTGCACTTAGTTATTATTTTTGTCAGGGAAAAGTCACCAAGTTCCGTTAGTGATTTTTATTCACGTTGGAAAAGTCACTAACTGCTCGTAGCTATATTGGATGGTAATGCAGCTGGAGTTAGTTATTATTTCCTGTTTGAATTCACACAAAAGCTGTACTTAGTGACTTTTCCACCTTTTTATCTTGGAAAGTATGGCAGATATCGAAACGTGAGTAAGACGGGAACGTAGAGCAGGTTATTCTGAGTACGGTGGTGTTAATAACTCATTTTGGCCAAATGTGTCAGTTGGTGACTTTTCCCTCTAAGGGGACGATATACAGGGTGTAACCAAACTGAACGGCTTTCACAAATGGAGCCAATATCGAATTCGCGAAAAAAAAAACAGATCGTCCTTTTATTTAGGTCGAAGCAATGATTTTTGTGTATAGAACGACATCGTCGTTAGCTCCGTAGTGAACGTTGTTCAGTTTGATGAATTGAAGCGCTCCCTAAAATAAGTAACATATTATTGGTAAAAGCGTATTTGATTCCACAATTCCACATGCTACTCTATTCTGAACTACATAAATAACCAAGCGATAGTACGATGGTGTAAGAACGAATGGCGAACAATTCAGTTGCTCTGTAGGACCGATACAAAACTACGGAATTAACAAATTATGTTTATTAATACGATTTTGTCCGAATTTGTATGAATTTAAAATTAGCTACTGCTGCTGCTAACTATACAAAACGCTTTCTGAATTCTCGATAGGTTATTACTATTATTCTGTACTGACTTTGCATTAATGAAGATTTGGATCAGCAAGCGTTTTGTTCGGTTGAATTTGACATCTATTATACAACAGATACGCTTAGTTTTACATAAAATTTTGGTTTTAATTCATTCAATTTCAAATCATTGCTACTCAGTTGAAATTAAACAAGGAGAGATGGGGGAATCCGGAATTTTCATATCACAAAACCCCTCAAACTCACTAAAAAAAAGATATAACTACAGGGTGGATTTTTAGTAAGGGCAGGTACCTTAACCGTTGTAGAGTATTGTGATAGAGTTTATTGATCCTTATACGTATCAGGATCGATTGACATCAAAAAAAGTTTTGTGTAAACTGTCAATTATCTTGCTGACTGTACATTTTTTCAAAATCTGTGAATGCAGTTCGAAATGTTTCAATAAATTAAGGCGACAGTCTCTTAAAAACGTTTTGCTGTCACTACAACGGTTAAGGTACCTACCGGCCCTTACTGTCCCGTCTCAAAAATCCACCCTGTATACATTCAACGCTCCAAAAATGGCAGATTCAAATGAAATTAATATCTGAGGGCAATCCTTAATTATTCTTGATACTTGACTCTCACAAAAAGCTTAATATTTCCCTAACGGATCCCTGAATCGAAAAATGGTTTTCCCACAGCACAACCACAATACTTTTCCAACGACCTATAGGTATTGGGATACACAAAAAAATCTCATCCCCACTTTACGTGTAGGGGAGGAACAATAGAAAAAATTGATTTTTTTATTTTTTGTACCACTTTTTCAGCGTGATAGTGATCTGAATGAATCTGATGAATTATGTATACCTGTGCCAAATTACAGCTTTCTAGTACTAAACATCTGATCATCTCTGAGCTAAGCCGGACAAACGGACAGACATGGCGACGGGTTCCTTGTTGACTACGCAACACTATCTATGTACCATGGGTCTGCTGAAAGAAATCTCTTCAGAGATAAGCTCACCCTTTGTACTTGTCTATTATGCTGTATTCACCTGTATTTCCATGTTTTAAAATAAAAATAAATAATTGGACGAGTCTCCTCAAAATTAATGTGAACAAAATCTACATAAAACCGGGGATTTATTGGATATCGATTAGCAACAAATTCTTCTCCGAGTCGCAAATATGAATAGAAAGATAAGTAAGTAAGGCACATTTTGGCTTGGCAAAGTACTGATCGATTTTTAATATCATCCCTAGAGTGTGATTTGAGAAGGTTTCGCGGAACTCATTAATCATTCATTTTTCGTAAACGTATAATTATGCCGGACATTAGTGAGTAGGAACTGGCAAGACGAAATACTTAATTAGAGCAAACATAAGCATTAAGACCACAAACAATGATAAAACAAAATGTCTTAAGGTGGTTGCATAGAGATGTCAATTTCATACAAAACTTTGTCGTAGAACACTCATATAAAAGTAATGTTTTATATATGGAAAAATAGCTTAGACAATCTAGATTGCGCGTCTCAAATAACAATGTTTTGTAGCACATCAACAAAAGTTTGGTTATAAATAATTAATAACTTTTTGCTATTTAAAACCAATTATAATATAAATATTGATGAAACCGTGGTGGTCCAGTGGCGAGTAACCTTGCCGCCGTGCAGGAGGTGATATGGTTCGATCCCCGTCCAAGCCAACTCGTACCAATGAGTTTTTCGGAATTTATGTACGATTTGTAACATCACTGGCTTTTCGGTGAACGAAAACATCGAGAGGAAACCTGCATGCTTTATTTTCGAGGCTTTTAATATTTAACTCAAACATTTTTTCCTGCTTAGGTTCTTTCAGGGGCTCTACTTGGATTTTAGATTTTCGATATTTCGTCAACTCTATTTTAATAAAGATCAGAAAAAAAATATCATGATAAATATCGAAAATCGAAAGTCCGTAGGCCAGGAATAGTCTTGTACAAAATTATATAAATAAACCTACTCATTTCATTTCCGGTTCCCAAACTCCAGTGGAAACGACGTGAAGTATACCTACGTTTATTTTCGACCCAGTAAGGTACTACGCTATTTGATAAACTTCCCAGACAAAAAGAGATTATTAATAATTATATTATTTCGTATGTATCTCATTTGTATATTGTACTCAATTTGAAGTAACCCCTTTTTATGTTCGTAACAAAATGTGCTGAAACAGTACATCTGGGACACCGCAGTACGTATTTCCCGCTCACATTTTCCTTGTTCTCATTTGCTATTTTCTAGCAATTGCTTGTCTCTTGGTACTTTTGTCAGGTAGAACCTTAAATAATAGACGGGACATTAGAAAGAAGCATTTATTCTAGACCGTTGAAGTCTAGCCATTTAACTATACTTTAGCTACTCTTGATGATTGCCTGTAGACGGTCTAGACTACAGTAGCATTCAAGTACGCAGGTATATAATATTTAACTACATAAGTGTGGGTTAACGCAGATGTACTGTTTCGTCTATGCTCTTCTCATACGCGACGTCCCACTACAGGGCACAGGCCTACCTTCAGGGGCGTTAGTCCACCATGCGTGTCCATTGCCGATTGGTAGACTTCATATAAGTACTCATCGGAATTTCTTCTTCAGCGTACCTATGCAGGTTTATTCACCGTTTGAGAGCTGTTTTTCTGGTAAGATAATATCAATTTGATGGTGAAACCACGGCAAGGTGTCACATTCTTATATTCATGCAATCGTTCGACTTCCACGTAGGCCAACGATGGAGGTGTGGGCGGAGTAGCAAACGGCGAGGAACATGTCGCAATCATCGCTAGTTTGTGGACTTTGTGGTCGTTTTAATTAGAGTATTGTCTCAAATGTGCTTCTATGCTGATACAAGTACAGTCAAGAGCACGTCAAGCTAGACACCTTGGACTTCGTACTGTTCTTATGGCGTTCGTATTAAGAAACAATATCGCACTTCGATTGTCAAGATTGATGTGCTCTTGACTGTACCTACTCGTTGGCATCATGCGCGTTCGATCAAAGGAGTTAAACTGCCACCGGTAGGTTGCTTAATAGTGAGCCGTCTATCAGCCGGTGTTATGGATATTGCCAATTGATACTTTATTAGCCGAGGGAAAGCTCCAACTGAGAAATTCAAAACTTCGTAATTATTTATTGATAGAGGAAACACGAAACCATTTGAATAAGCCCCCTTGGAGCCGGATCTAATTTCAATTATACTTTAAGGACTTTGTCGAACTTAACTTAATTGATTTCCAAAACAAAATGCGTCGTAAACGATTTTGTTTTGTTTTCCCTAATTCTATTTAATTTCAATTAAGCTTTGAACCTTAAACTTCTTAGTCTCAGAATACAAAGTTTATTGTTTTCAATTTCGAAGGTTTGAAATAAGACCTCGATGAGGACATAAAAGTGTTTACGTTTTTTGTCAGCAAATATTGATAATACTGTAAAGTTTGAATTTTGTTCATTCTTTATTCAGTAAATTGAATCAACATAATGGTTTTGATTGGATGGGCTGCAACATTTTTATTTCATCGTCGTTTTAACTTTAAAACATGCAGCATGCATGCATGCGTTTTATCTGCATGCATGCATGCATACCGTATTTTCATTGTTCAGAATGGGTCTAATTGGATTAATTTGTGTTTTAACTTTATTGTACACACGGAAATATAAATGAAAACCGCATAATAGACAATTACAGAGGGCGAGTTTATCTCTAAAGAGTTTTCTTCCAGCAAACCCGTGACAGAGAGAGAGAGTATACAAAGTGAGCACATTTAAGGGGCTACCTGCCGGTTTTGGGTAATTTTGTAACCATTTTATTCATTAACTATGGCACTTTTTGAGCTGAAATTTAAACTGAACCATCTACAGGATATGAGAAGTGATGTGGTTTTTCTAGAAATCGATTTTAATGAATAAAACCGAAGAAAAGGGACTCTAAATAAGTCACCCCTTTTTTTCCAGTTGTAACCATTTTACTCTTACATTTTTAATCGGAACAAAATGAAAATTTACTATATTGTTCACAATACAATTTAGAATGATGTGGTTTTTTTACTTTTTCGAAATTAATAAAAAATCATCGAATTTTTCAAAGAACACAGCAAAATTCTGACCGGAGCCACGCGCTCTTTCTCATCGATTAGTATGGAGTGTGAGTGAGAGGAGAGTGGTCCACGGCTGATACGCCTTAACGAATAAAATAGTATATGTAACACTAATTATACATAACAACCTGCATGCTTCAATTTCGAGCCACTTCCCACTGTCCATTATAAGTGGCGACGGGCTCACCCCCCATCACACTTGACAGAGTTTCGGTACTACTGGTGAAACGTGGATGTTCTGAGGTTTCAGAATATCTCTGACTACCCCCTCGGGTAATATAGTCATGAGCATATGCTATGCTATGCTATAATACATAACATAATCTTAACTATTATAAAACTGTATCAGAAGTGTGTCTGTACATTGAAGATATTTACATGAAAAGATTATCCCTGACTCCAAATAAACCTTTTTTAGAATTTGTGTCCGTCTGTTTGTTTGTTTGTTTGTTTATTTGTATGTTTGTAACGGGTCCATATTGGGTCGTATAAAATTCAAAGACATAATTTAATGTCACATAACTAAATTAGACATATTCATCATTTCGCATAACGTTAACTGGAACTAAATTGTTAGGCATAATTTCTGTTTTACTAATTTTTGAAGGTATAATTGTCAGTTCCCATAAGTCTTAAACGCATAAACGTTTTACGCATTATTATATTAAGGCATAATATTTGTTGACATAAACCTAAAACGTCATAAATAATTCATACAAGTAACTAATTAAAACATACATTTATATATAGGGTCCAACTTAATATGCTGACACTTTTTTAAGAGGATGATCAGACCATCAAACTGAACAAATTTCTCTATGGGACCAACATCGAAATCGCGAAAAAAAATCAACTGCTCCATACAAAACTGCAAACCTACTCGAGCCAAATGTATGGGACAGCAGATTTTTTTTTCGCGATTTCGATGTTGGTCCCATAGAGAAAGTTGTTCAGTTTGATGGGCTGAACATCCCCTTAAAAAAGTGTCAGCATATTAAGAAGGACCCTGTATATAAAAAAAAATATTAGGTATTGTAATGAACTTATAGATTTTTCATCATTATTATATTTTTATAATATTGGTTTAATAGTAAAACTAAATAACTGATTCAAAGCGACATTGCAACGCTCATTAATTTTGCATGATATTTTATTATATTTTATAATAATAATAATTCAAATTTATTATTTCGTACCTAGTCGTTTTATTTAATTAGTATAGGTTGATACTCTGTGTGCCCTAAAAATGGAAATTAAATAAAATATTTTCGGTCGCTCCTCGATAACCTAACCTACTGAGTCGGAAGTGGTAAGCGAAGGACTAAGTAAAGGTCACCTTGGCTTGGCGAACCAAGCAACAAGCAAGCAAGCATGCAGCATACAAGCAACCATGCAGCAAGCAAGCAAGCATGCAAGCAAGCAGCATGCATGGTGATGCTTCGCTCGCTCCGCTAAGCGTATACATGTTCTAACCTAACCTAACCTACAATTTTATAAACATCAGTTTGTTTTTCTCAGGCAGGGGGCTTCCGCCCCCCGCACCCCCTGAGCGGGGGGCACAGCCCCCCTGCACCCCCCAACATGCAAGCATGCAGCAAGCAAGCAAGCATGCAGCAAGCAAGCAAGCATGCAGCAAGCAAGCAAAGCATGCAGCAAGCAAGCAAAGCATGCAGCAAGCAAGCAAGCATTCAGCAAGCATGCAGCATACAAGCAAGCATGTTGATGCTCCGCTCGCTTCGCTCGCTCCGCTAAGCATATACATGTTCTAACCTAACCTAACTTTCAATTTTATAAACACCAGTTTGTTTTTCTCAGGCAGAGGGCATCCGCCCCCCGCACCCCCCGAGCGGGGGCGCAGCCCCAAGAATGCAGCAAGCAAGCAAGCATGCAGCATACAAGCAAGCATGTTGATGCTTCGCTCGCTTTGCGCGCTCTGCTAAACGTAATACATGTTCTAACCTAACCTAAACTTAAATTAAAAAAAAATAGTTTTGATTTCACTCGCTCTATAAGTGGTCACAATACGTAACCTAACCTACAATAGTTAATTAATTGTTTTTAATAAAATTGATATCATTATATTTTTATTAATTAATATTAATTTATACGTCTTATTATGCGATTAATAAATTAGACTTAATGTTAGTTATGAGTTTGAATAATATGACTTGACAATTTATGGTAACTTAAATTATTCTGGTTAACATTAGAGCAGATAACAGTTATGCCAATCAAAGCAGTATGCTCAGAAACAACTATGGGAAGATACTTTTATGCGTAAAAACTTTATGCTGAACATTTTATGACTTCCAAAATTAGGAATGAAGTCTTTATGCGACGCAGAGGGCACCCGTTTGGAACAGCATCACGCAAAAACTACTGAACCAATTTTGATGAAAATTAAATCTGACTTAAAATCTAATAATAATAATATCATTTATTTTCTTTCTCACATATAAGTACATTTACAGACAGAATACAGATAAGACTTATTCTAGGGAGTCTAAACCTATATGTGAGAGACTGGAGCTCGTCATAAATTTATAAACCGTAGTCTATAAATCTGGGTGACAAGTCACCAGGCTCTCACCCCGTGCTATTAACAAGAAGGCAATAAGTTGGCTTGAATACCTGACATTACAGACTTATAACATTATAACGTGGGAAAGCAACGTGCATAATAGCTGGTAGGTATGAAAACAAAAAAAAACAAAAAATATTAATAATAATACCTATTGAAGTTAAATACTCATATACAGAACTAACTAAAATTGTGATTGAACTAGTGTGTGCGTGGGCGCATGTGTGAGTGTGTGTGTGTGTTTGTGGGGGGGTGTGTGTGTGTGGGGGTGTGTGTGTGCGTGTTGATAGAATTGTTGAGTGAATACATTATTGTTGAAAGTAGAGGGTGTTGACGAACTACTATTGGACAGTTCCTACCCACCCACCCACTTACCTACCCTACGAGTGTCAGTCTTGGGATCGGATTATATAGCTACCATAGGCAAGTGGGTGTAATGCGGAGTGTAAGCAAATACTATACAAGTTTGGGATACACCTAACACGGTTACGATTTAGATTGTAATTTAAATTGAACGATCATAGGTTAGTATGGTATGATAAATAGGTTCTCAGTGGAATCATAATCTAGTTTGAGAAGCCATTGTTGCATCAGATCCTTAAGGTGATATTTATTCAAGCTATAATATGCCAAAACTTGATATATTTTATTGTATAGATACCCACCCAGGAAACAATAATATTTATGTGAGAATTGTGATCTGAAGTAGGTATTTGGGCAAACCATGTGTTTACGTCTTTTGCTTTCAATATGGCGATTGTAATGAAGTTCAGAATGTTTCTTAAGAACAGTATTTAGCACGAATAACTGCCGCACTGTAAGAACTTGACACCGTTCATACAGGTGCTTAGTTGGGTAACGGAAGGGTAGGAATAAGCTTACCTTTAATACCGCTCTTTGTGCACGCTCTAATTTAATCAAAACTGATTTGGGAGCACCACCCCATGCCGTTATACAGTAAGTTAATATTGATTGGCACAGAGCCAGATAAACCATTTTAATAACATTAGAATCAGCAACGTGGCGCAGGTTTTTAAAAACATAGATCAACTTTCGAGTTCTTGTCGTCAATAGGTCAATGTGAGGCTGAAAGGACAACGTATTGTCTATCAATACACCCAGATACTTCATCACATTCGTGCGGACTAGGCGGGGACAGGAGCATGCGTTATGTGGAGAAGGACATGAATGAGCAGTTAAATATAGATCATTCAAGGCAGACAGACCATAATTCTTTATTGAGAAGGTGATGTATTTTGTTTTTTCAACATTAAGGGATAGCTTATTGTCCGATAACCAACTCAGAACCTAAAACCCAGTTGAGCAAAGCTAAATACCTCTGGCCAAGTATCAGCCTGGAAAAGAAGGGCCGTGTCATCTGCAAAAGTGACGATCTTACCGTTGGGGATTTTAAGATTACAGAGCTCATTAATATAGGTCAGGAACAGCGTCGGACCGAGGATACTTCCCTGTGGCACTCCATACGTGATCGGAAGATCGTCACTGGTCCAATCTGAAATTTTCACTCTTTGGAAACGGTTGGTAAGGTAGTCAGCAAATAGCTGTAGTTGAGTATGTCTTACCCCAAGTTTTTCCTTAATTTTAATCTGGTAGGTATATATAATTTGTGCGGACGAAGTCGCGGGTTAACTATAAATTAAGATTCAGATATATCCTTAAATACATACATACCTACAAATATAAACAGTATGATAAATAAATACCGTATACAAGTTTATTGAAGAGTGACATCTTTGAGTTGTTTTTAAACAGTCTCTTATTTTGAATGGGAGAAAGTTCCACAGCCGGACTGCATGGACAGAAAGAATTAGAATAGAAGATGTGGGATCTACAGAGTTTGTCAAAAGGACGGGAGAAGGAAAACCATTCGCGCTCGTTGTTCGTTGAATGGATTTGTTTTTAAATCCTCATCGTATTATACCCGTACACCGTATATACCGCACGAAAAGCCGTATTTTTATTTTTACTCATGCCTTATTCAATAAATTGAATCAACAGAATCGGTCTGATTGGATGAACTGCAACATTTTTATTTCCTCCTAAATTCCAAATTAAATGCGTAACATACTATACGGGCTCCAGACTATCAAACTGACCAACTTTTGTTATTGGACCAACTTTTAAATTGCGAGAAACAAATCTGCTGTTTCATATATTTTGGTCGATTAGCTATTGACGTTTTCTATGGAACAGCAGATTTTTTGATTCGCTGTTCCGATCTTGGCTTCTTATTGAAAGTTGTTCAGTTTGATGACATGAAGCGCCCTGTTCGATACGATATGAAATGAATTTAATTGCAAATGTAAAGTTTGAATTGACGACGAGGGCGATTAACGGCCCGATAGCACAGTCTGTAGTGAACCTGCCTGCTGTGCCGAGGGTCGCGGGTTCGAATCCCGTAAGGGACAAATATTTGCATGCATGCATGCATATGCTCACGACTATATTCCCCGAGGGGGGGTAGTCAGAGATATTCTGAAACCTCAGAACATCCACGTTTCACCAGAAGTACCGAAAAACTGTCCAGTGTGACGGGGGGTGAGCCCGTCGCCACTTATAATGGACAGTGGGTACAATACACGCCTCGAAATGGAAGCATGCAGGTTTCCTCACGATGTTTTCCTTCACCGAAAAGCCAGTGGTGTAACAAATATTTGTATGATGAATATGAGAATATTTGTACCCGAGTCATGGATGTTTGTATCTATTTATGTATTCTATATCGTTGTCTAGTCATCATAATACAAGTCCAGGCTAGTTTCTGGTACTTTAAATGTGACTAGATAATTTGTGTGACACTGTCCAAGATATTTATTTATTTAATTCAGTTCCTTACAAAAACGTTAGTTCATAATTTCACAAAAAGAATTTTAGTCCGATTTGAAACAAAATATTCTAAAACTCGCTTCAATACAAACAGAATTCTTCCTAAATCCAAACCATTTAATAAAATATTAATAATAATGACTTAAATTCTTAAACCAAACTTCTGTTCAACTATGATTAATTTTTCATAGTTAGCAACAGTCACGTTCGCCGCTGAAAGTCATCTGATTACGTACTTATTCCTTCCTATTAAAGGCGGAATTGGCTCGATATTGGAAACTTCCTATGAAATTCAGGTAGTTATTATATGCGTGCGTGACGCACGCACTGTATTATAATTATTTTCTTTGTGACCGAGTAACTTTATTATAATCATGTTTGGATTTATTTTAAATCGCAATCACTCATGTGAGTTGATTAGGCACATTGGGCATTAGTTTGGGCTAGCGGAAAAATGGTACAGGGTATCGAGTACAGGGTCAAACGTGGTGAAAATGGTAGTTTGTCATGTAGTCTATTCTATAGGTTTTACTTGTTTCATTGATATTTTAAGATATAAAAAAAACTATTCAAGGTTAACTTTAGGAATACAAAGGCACACACAACGAGTACCAAGTAATTACAGTACTCTGTGGTAGTACCATTAACTTTCTGGGTAGTACCTACACTTACACTCAGTTGCAGAAACGCTCATTAGAGTTAATCCCCCATTAAATCTCTTGCTGTTACTTTTTGTCTTGTTGACGTAGTAAAAGCTAGCAAGATATTTAATAGAGGATTAACTATAATAAGCGTTTCTGCAACTGAGTGTAAGGGTTGAACTACACCACACAGCACAGCATCGCATTTTTCCGTCGCTCCATCCTTTTCCGTCACTCAGGAACGTCATTTGCTGGAGCATATAAAATAGACGGAACGCGATCGCGCGCGTCAGCACGCCGCGTGCGATGCTGTGCTGTGTTGTGTTGTTCAACCGTTAGTCTATGATCTGAGCAAATATTTGAAGTTTACCTGACGTTTCGTCAAAGTAAAAGGCAACATTGACTATCAGTTGTTTTAACTTAATTTTCTCGTTTGAAATGTTTGCATAAGGCCCGATAAGGGCCCGATCCTTCCATTAATTTTACTTTGATCTAAGGTGCTGCAGTGAACGATGATAGGCTTAAAATAGGCCAATAACGATGATGGTGAAAATTGTGATGAAGTTATCAACAATACCGTTCCAATTTAGGTTAGACAGCTAACAATTCATCAAGGAGCATGCTTTTTGCAAATCATCATCATTCATCATTACGTAATAGTAGTTATTTAGTACATAACATTCGAACCTAACAATCTATTTCTAAGTAACTTAGCCTCAAGTTCAGGGTTCCAACGCCCGTCCATTAAAGATTAACAAGAGAATTCCATCAATATTACACAATAACAATAACTTAGAGGTCACGGGCTGTAGTGAAAACATACGGATCGTTATTGCGTTCATACACGCTGCGTGAACGACGTTTAAGCGTTGGAAAGTTTGGACAATTATATACTGTACTCACTCACGAAATACTACTAGTACTACAACATAAGTTTCACTGCTATACAACACGCACTAAAATTGATAAAAAGACATCACTAGCTTTTAATTAATTAGGTACCTAACTTTAAGGGTGCATTCAGAAAGTGAGACTAAACAACTTCTCTTAAGGAACATGGGTCGAAAAACGAAATACCGGATCTCCTACAAAAAACTTGGAAAATCTATCACGAATTGAAATTGAATTTGACATCAGATTAAAATGTACCTACTCGAAAACGATGAGTGTGTACAAATCGACGTACTCAGCAAGTAAAGATCAAGGCACCAACACTAACTTGTATTGATTACTGAATTAATTTACTTAACAATAAAAAAACGTAAATTAAAACAAATTCACGTAAATCACCACAGACTGGGTTCCCCGGGATGGTCACCGGCGTCGAGGTAGACCGAGAAAAAGGTGGAGAGGAAACATGGAAAGATAACACTTCATAAAAAAATGGTTATGGAACATAAATGCGTACACTTATAGGCGTAAGAGCGTTCGGTGGCGCGACGCGGAGAGCTATAGAAACTCAAGTTCAGCCTATAGTACATCGTACAGTACAAGTTTATTTAGCCTGGTTTTGCCCCACTAGAGGGCACATCTGATGGCAGGGCACAACTCAATCTTGAGGCCCAGGTTCGAATCCGCACGGACCACATGCCACGTACCAATGAGTTTTTCTAACTTATGTACGTAATACCGAATGCTCCCGAACGGTGAAGGAAAACATCGTGAGGAAACCTGCATACGCTGAAGAAGGAATTCCGATGCATAGTCTACCAATCCGCATTGGGCACGCGTGATGAACTATTGCCTTGCAGTAGGACGTATATAGGCTGTGATAATGATATACGTACACATAAGTATAAGCATATAATTGCTCACTGTGTAACTCACTTGTAATAAGAGACATTCAGAACGGAATATCCACGTTTTACTAGTATAGCTTGAAACTTTGTCTAGTGTGACGGGGAGTGAACCCGTCGCCACTTAAAATGGGCATTGGGTATTATAATAAATACAAAGAAAATGGTGTTACAAATCGTACATAAATTCTGAAAAACTCATTGGTACGACTTGGCCTTGACGAGGATCGAACCATCGCCTCCTGAAAGGCAGGCACGGTTATTCGCTACTAGACTACAATTACTACTAGGTGTACTGTAGTTGAAGTATAAATAAATATAAGTATACCTACACACATAGCTTTAAGTTAGATATAAGCTATTGTTTAAGAGACTATTTGAGGCATTTAAATTCTGAACATCGAACCTATCCTATCTTTAACTTATTCCTTTAAAAAATCGAATCAGATTCGTTCACAATTCTAATCGTATTTCACGTGATGGTTTCAATGACATAATTTCAGTAATCGTCAACGTTTCGTTCAGCTTGAGTAGTAAAAATTATGGGTAATCATTTTGATGAGTCAGTTTGCAATCAAGTAATTTTAATGTTATGTATACAGGGTGTAAAGGAAGCTCTTCCATAAACTTAAAGGGGTGAAAGTACCCATCAATATGAACAACTGTTACTATACGAGACCAACTATGAGATCTCAAAAAAAAAGTTTTTTTTAAAAGTTTATTCCTTACACCTTGTATAGTCCATAACAAAGCGTTATGTAGAGAAATGTTCATTTCTTTACTCATAATGTGCACCTCTTGCCTTAGGCGGTTCCATCAGAGATATGCTATGTTCTAACTAAGTGATATGGACTCTCGTGGCGTTGACATAAAGACGCATTTAGTTAATCTCGTTGGTCGCGGTATCACATCATGAGACTCGGATGGCTGTAAAAGCGCGCAAAATTGAGGTTTCTTAGGCATTGATATAATCTGTGGTACGAGTGACAGTTTGATTGGTAGGTACTTTATTTTGAGCGCTGTCTATGTCAGCGCTCAAAATAAAGTACCTACCAATAAAACTGTCACTCGTACCATAGATTATTTAATAGTTACTACGTAAAAGATACTGCATGCAATGCCTAAGAAACCTCAATTTTGCGCGCTTTTAGAGCCACACGAGTCTCACGATGTGATAGCGCGCAAAATTGAGATTTCTTAGGAACTGCATGCATCTTTTACGTAGTAACTATTATATAATATATGGTACAAGTGACCGTTTTATTAGCATTTACTTTATTTTGAGCGCCGATAGAGGGTAGTATTTAATACCATGGTTTTATGGTGATATACAGAGCACTGGTTTTGAATCCTGGTAACTGAACCGGGATCCGAACCCTGGACCTCTGGTTTTGGTTTCATGGATGTTATTATGTTTGTGTCGTCGTTGTATGGTTTCCATAATAAACAGTCGCTTTACGTTTAAGATGATTTAATACACGGTGTAACAAAACACCCTAGTAATACTTTAAGAGGGTGCTTCAGACCTTGAAACTGAACGACTTTCACTATGGAGCCAACATCAAAATCAGAAAAAAAAATCTGCGGTCCCATACATTTGAGTCGAGTCTATACTGTAAGAGACAGCTGTTTTTTTTTAGCGTTTTCTAAGTTGGCTCCATATTGAAAGTTGCTCAATTTCATGGTCTGAAGCACCCTTGACACATTATATATTACTAGGGTGTTTTGTTACAACCTGTATTAAAAAATTTATTCAGTAAGTATATTAGTTTTTTTTATCAGGTTGCGATACCATTAGAAAACACAAACATTTATACAATAGATGTGTCAATCTCCAAAATAAATTACATACCTATTCTTTCAAAAACCGAACACGCTACGCCGTAGCACGTAGCCCTACCGTAGCCCGTATTCCGTAGCAAAGCAATCTTTTTACCTCCGTATCGAAGCCGTAAAACGTATCGCTTTTACGTAGTAATATTTGATGAGTACAGTAAAGTAGACAAGATCGGATTAAAATTCAATTGGGGTGTTCTAAGAATTCTGGCTACCCCTACAGGTGATATACTGATGTCAACATGAATAAATGGTGGTATAATTAAATACGGTGCTTTCGATTATAAAACTGGTTACTTCAAAGAAAATGTCAATCGACCCCAAAGCAGTGCCTCGTCACTCCCGTTTGACAGCTGCGATAAAGTCGTGACTTCACGTGAATCTTCCAAGATGCAGGCTGTCGCTCATTGACATAAGGCGCATTTTAGTTTTCGTTCCTGAAGCGCAAAGTTTGAAATTCGAAAAAGCGCGCGAAACCGGGTTGAGTGCAGTATCTGTTACGGTAGTAATTATTAAGTAATCTGTGCCCAAAGTGATTACAGTGTTTAGGTACTTTCCTCTCAAAACATAAACTTTGATAGTAAGTATACACATATGTACTATACTATAGGTTTACGACAACATCGGTTTATGTTTATGATACCATGTTATTTCGAAATAGGATCTCTTCATAACAACTATTATTATTTCCTCGCTCTTTCACAATCTGCGGAGAAAACATCTCTGTCATTATTAGAGGGGAAGCTCAGAAATATTTAGCTTGACCTATTTATATTGCATAGATGGTGTGTTTTGTAAAACGAACCTTATATATGAAGATAGTCAAATTAATTGTCAAAATATTGTTTATCTGATTGTTTTTATCAGGGAGTTTAGGGACGACAAGTCAAAAGTAAAAAAAAAAAAAAAATGTTTATTTATAAAAAATTGTAATCAAATAAAATGATATCATTATCATCATTAGCCTATACGCGGCCCACGGGCACAGGCCTATATTTAAAGAGAGTGTATGGGCGCCAGTTCACAAACAACCACAAATGGCCGATGTCACAGATATAGTAATGCAAATGCTGATGGATAGATTTCACACAGGCATCAGAATTACTTCTTCGGCTATGCATTTTCCATCACATTTTGAGAACAGTCGACATTGTGTACAAACGTTGGAAAACGTCAAATAAAATGTATGACTAGCATTATACGAAATATCACAGTAGGTAATACGTGGTAATACTTATTGATTCAATATGAGAGGCTATCTCAACTATACCATGCAATATTGTTAGTAAGTCTTTCTATTGAAATAAATTCCAAGTGGGAAAAGTCATGGGAAACGCATATCTGTAAGTTATAGTTAGTAGGTTCTCTAGTATGATTTCTCTACTTGCGCGCGACTCGGCATTATTTCAACAATACTTGTCGCGGCACGCGAGGGAAAAAGGTATTTTCTAAGCAGTAGTAAAGGCGCGTCGCGCTTAAATATAGAGGAATCACTCTCACTAATAAGAGCCAAAGAGAGTGCAATCCAGTTCAATATATTCAACCCAAAATAATAGTCTCAGAAAATTATAATAGAATCTAATTTGTTTCTAAATTGAGCTGCCACAAAAAAAACCTCGCTGCAATCCTGCAATTCCCTTAGGAGATTCAAGCCAGTTTGTAGTTTATTGCTCGACGCCAACCGCTTTCGAAATATAATTCACTGTTAAAGAATTTCACGGGAAATTCTGGCTAATATTTTGCAATATTTTTGTAAAAATAGGGTTCTCTTTTTTGTACGCAACCCACTGCAGGGCCGGGCGTAGAGCTCCACTTAAAAGTAACTGAGGGAGGGAGCAGGTCATGCTCCCCTTATTAGCGGAGGAAAATTAGTGATTAGTTAATTATTAATTTAAAATAATTTATTTGATGTAGGATTTTTTTCAATGTAGGAACTTGAATGTCGAAATTTATTCAATGTACAAACTTGAAGCCCACGTATGAAAGGTCAAATCTTTTTTAAAGCTACACAGCGTCTTTAAGTAGGTACACAAGCCACAGTCTAACCATACAATTTCGAATTACTTTCTAAGTGTGCCTTCCAAAGACGCTCGAGAATGGTCTGCTGCCCCAATACTGACCAGCATAGCTAGCATGCCGCAGTGATTACAGCCCTATCACACCTTAGCTCTCTTTCTATTTGCGTGCGAACGAACGAGATAAAAGTCGTGATACAGCAGTATCACGTGTAGCATACTACATAAAAAGAAAGAGTACTGCACACACCATGTCCCCCACCAATTTTGACTTCATATGGTGGAAGACAGTAGGTAAGCAGTGGTGTTGTCTCCTCTCACTCGCACTAAGTGACATGACATGTACTGATCTCTTTTCGGCAGTGCGAGCCCGTTTGTATGAATCGCCCAGGGTATGCCAGAACCAAACGCTGCTTAATTTCGCTGAGTTAGTCGTTGCCAATACAAAAGATCAACTTTTAAATTGCCTCACTTGTAAGTAAAGTTTTTAAACAATCTGTCTTAACGAAGCTTTTAACCAGAATCTGCCGCACAAGAATAAAATAAGATATTTCGACCACCGACTAGTAAAAAGCTTCTTAAAAGTTCTCGGCGACGGCGGCACACGCCTACTGCACAGCTATGCTGCTTGGTACAAAAATCACTTCGCATGTAGTGGTATACCACAGCATCCCCGCAAGCTTGTAAAAACCTTTTTCGCTGTAGGATATCTACTCGGAGCTTGGGCTATCATTTATCAACGTAACACTAGTCTTAAGGGTCGGCACTACCCTAATCGGGCAAAACAGGGTTCGGCGTTCCGACTTTTGAGGATAGTAAATAGCTATATTTAGAAACAAAATTAATACCATCGCTTCTTTAAAAGATGAAGTACAAGATGAACAAAAAAAATTTCAGTAAAATTTTATAGTTACATCAGAAAGTAATCGAGAATTTCATGAAAAACTCCAGAATAGCACTGCCGCGTTCCGAGTCCTGTGATTTAGTGAAACAAAATAAAACAACAAAATATATTTCTAATCAATGGCAAAACATCAAAGAACACTTTAAACAAATCAGTTTTTCGATACGACTTCTAGTTTTTTTGCAATTTGTTACCAAAAATCACATATTTTTTTGGACGTTTTCTTCATACAAATTACTATGGGCCGTCAATCGTTCGAAATCATTGCAAATAGACCGGTGACCGGCAACACCCAACCCTGTCTTAGAAGATTAATGAACAAATCCATTTTTAGCTAAAGTAGGCAAAGTAACTTATAAAAAACCGGGCAAGTGGGTGTCGGGCCACATGCAGTGTAGGGTTCCGTAGTTGCCCGTCACGTATGTGGACTTAGAAGTACATTTTATAAATTGGTCGACTATTACTCGTTATTAAAACAGAATAACTGTAAGTTTATTACTATTGTTACTAGCAAACTAAGGATTGATAATCTGAAATCATCATCATCATCGTCAGAATAGATATGTTTTAAATAAGAATGGAATAAGAGTGAATTCTGTACCGCAGTAGGTAACTCAAACGATTGACTTTGTAAGTCATTTGCACGACAGAATTTTGCGCGAAAAGACATTGCGCCACACAAGACAACACAAAGGAATTTCACAAAAGTTACTTTCCGGGCACTGTTTGGTAGTTTTTGGTTATTTTGGTAATTTCTGTTTTTTTTGGTAGATTTTCGTACTTTTTGGTAGATTATTGTTATTTTGGTAATTTTTCGTACTTTTTGGTAGTTTATGGTTAATTTGTTACTTTTGGTTCATCTCATTTCATTTTATTTATTTACCTTAAATTGTAGGTAGGTACATAAGTTACAGATGGTAAGTACAGAGTACCTATTAGTCACACTACAATATAATTTATAAACATTAAGAAAAAAACAGATTTAAACAATAGGTGCCAGACAATAACTTAACTACCACCTTTCACTTACTACAATTAAATTAGTTAAATGTTATAAAATCAGTTAAATGTGATTAGTTAAAAATTATAATAACCTATTGAGGTACAAATAATCGGTCTGCAACACATTTTTTTCTACTCAGATTGATGCCTGTTTGTTTACTTATACTGAAGAAACTAATTAAAGTCATAGGGACACTGTTCGATTAATAATTCTTTAACCTTCTTCAGAAATTTCTTGTCGACTTTAATGTCATCTGGTATTTTACTATACACAAGAACAGTATTCGACTTTATTTTGTAGTCCTTAGCATCGATGCTAGTCGGTAATTTGGTACCAGTAGCTCATTTTTGCGAGTTAAATTTAATCTCTTGCTACGGAATACTACGGGGTATCGTCTCACGATTTCGCACAGATCGAGGATATACGAAGCTGTCACAGTGAGTAATTTAAAGTCGGTAAACAAGGATCGGCATGACACCCTTATTGACTGAATTCCGCTTACGATTCGAATGTAGGTACCTCTTTTGCAAAACATATATTTTATTTATGTCAACAAACCCACCCCGTAGCCAAGCCGTCAAGAACTCTTTTGTTTTTATGGCAGTTTTTGGTAATTTTCATTCTTCTATCAAATATTTCCAAAAAGTATAAAAATCTACCAAAATAACCAAAAACTACGAAAATCTACCAAAATAACCAGAAACAACGAAAAACTACCAAACTAACCAAAAACTACCAAAAAACCAGAAACAACAAAAAAATAATTACTAAACTACCAAAAATTACCAAAACCTACCAAAAGAACCAAAAACTACCAAAAGAACTATTGACATTATACTAATTTTTTTCTTTAAAATTACTTCTTGTTAATATTGCTGTGCCCTTTCAGGATTCATGTACCCACTTTAGCTACTAAGTAACACCTACTTATATGTTCTTGTGTCGCACAATGTCCTTCAGCGTGACGAAAAATACTGCTGAAATTTACCATAATCTACCAGCCCTGTTTCAAATTATACTTAAATTCTACCAAATAATATTAATGTCGTTACAGATGGTTAAAATTTAATATAAAACACGTTTTTGAACAAAATATTATCAATTTTATCTAAACGCTCATCATTACACATGTTATTTTCGCATTTTTGTATAATTTTTATTGGTTTTCATCACTTTGTAACATGGATGCTTCAATTTTCAAATAAATATTAAATTTGGTCGTCCCTACGCAAGTTTAAATTTAGTACAGTTTTCTGTGTCTCATAAGCAGAGTCAGAAATTTTGGTAGCACTTTTAATTATGTCAAAGGGATTGCACGTTTATCGACTTCCGATTGTGTCCATATACGGGTAATTTTTTATCACTGCGGATAACACCAGCATGTATTCTACTCATCAAACTGAACAACTTTCACTATGGAGCCAACTACAAAAGAGCGAAAAAAAAATCAGCTGTCCTATACAAAACTGCAGTACCTACATATTCGACTCAAATGTATGGAACAGCTGATTTATTTTCGCTATTTTGAAGTTCGATATATGCTGAAGTTATCCGCAGTGATATAAAATATACCCGTATATCGACATTATTGGATTTCGATAAACATGTAATCTCTTTGACATATTAAAAGTGCTAGGTACCAAAATTCCAACTCTGTTTAGAAGCCCTCTTTTGTAAAAAAAAATAACATTAGGCGATATGATTAATATTTGCTGTACTAGAAGTGAGTTCGGTGGCGCATTGCGGAGAGGTATGGACTCTCAATCAAGAGGTCCGCGTTCGAATCCGCACGGACAACATGCCACGAACCAATGAGTTTTTCTAACTTATGTACGTATTACCGACTGCTCTCAAAGGGTGAACGAAAACATCGCGAGGAAACCTGCATAATGCAGACGAAGAAATTCTGATGTATATGTGAAGTCTACCAATCCGCTTTGGGCATGCGTGGTGGACTTACGCCCAAACACCCTCCTAGAAGGTGCCCTGTGCCCTGCAGTGGGACGTATACAGGGTGTTACAAAAGTAAGAATAAATTTTTAAAACTCTTAAGGGGGTTGTTTAGACCGTCAAACTGAACAACTTTCTCTATGGGACCAACATCGAAATCGAGAAAAAAAAAATCTGATATCCCATAGATTTTTAGCTCGAGTCGATTTGTAGAGTATAGAACATAAATTATATTTTTCGCGATTTCGATATTGGTCCCATAGTGAAAGTTGTTGAGTTTGATGGTCTTAACCACCCCCTTAAATGTTTATTTGTATTTTTGTAACACCTTGTATAGGCTGATGATTATGATGATGATGTACTAGAAGTTCCGGAAAACTTGCAAACCCTGCAATCGTTTTCTCAGCCAGTTAGAGTATTGCCAGCTTAGATTTTATTAGCCTGAATCCTTGCATTTTTAAATACATTAACATTTTCGAATACCCAATTTCTACTAAAATCTACTAAACAATTTTGCCCTAAATATACCAATAAAGAAGAAATCTACTAAAAGTAGTCACACTGATGATGTCCTTTTGCGCAAATGTTTTTGAAGGCAATCGTTCCAGTTACTGCAAAATTAACTTTTATTCCGTGCTTAAAATATTATATCTGACGATGATTATGATGATAAAAGATTACAAACCCTTAGTTTGCTAATACCAATAATATTAAACTTATAATAATTTCATTATTCTGCTAAAAGTTTTAATTTGTTCTGTTAAAATAATTTTAAGTTTTTTTAAGCCTTAGTAATACTGTGATCTAATTAGCTAGAACCCATCCTATCCTACCACCAGGGGTGATCTTTGATCAGTCACATTATAGGTCCATCACGGTACTGTACTGTTGCTGTAAATGTCAATTTCGACCTACGGCTCTCAAATCCAGATGCTGCAGGATGATTGCCACGCACAACCAAACATTCAACATTAATTTAATGTGGTAAAATCTGCCTTCCGAGTAGTAGGTACCCTAAATTCGGTCGGACCTACGACCCTGCCAGGATAGGGTCGGCCGACCAGACTTTTTAGTCCTTACTAATTGGACTCTAGACCAACAGACTAGTTACGTCCTTTAATTCAACGAGGTAAAATGTTGTGTCACCAGGTAGGGTTCACTTTTTCCTTCACACCAGTAAACACGCCAGCCAAGCTGCCGCGCGCTGCAGCCGACCAAGTTTTTTGCAAGAAAAGTATTACCAAAAGCTATCAAATTGATTTGTTCATTAATCTTATAAGATAGGGTTGAGTGTTGTCGGCCACCGGTCTTTTTCTTTTGACAGATATGTCAAACGGGCCGTAGGTAGTGCCGACCCTTAAAGAACCATAAATTATTGCATCATTACGTCTTGCACAAGTTGCGTCAATCATTTTCACAAGATTAAGTACTGCATAAATTGTATGTACTCGTAGGTACTACAAAATTAGTAAAAACATGTCACACACATACAGATTTTAGAGAGCTTTGCGGACTCTATTTTAATTAAAGTTTAACACATTTCCGGATTCAGACCACGATTGTAATTATCAGAGGTCTGATCTAATCGATTTCCAATATGTTAGCGCCGCTACTTCTACCCATATCCTGTATGATGAGACTTGAATTGATTGATATTGAAGTGACAAGAGATGTGTTTTAGAATCACAGAACATTATAAGAGGGTTAGAAGTGCAAAATAGGCGTGGAACGCGTGCCACACGGTTATGCAAGGATTTGCATAACACCATAAGGTGCGCGACGTGGTACGAGCGAGAGAGCATGAGTAGTTGTGGTAGCGTGAGCGAGAAGACAAGTGGCGACACAGCCGTCTCTTTAGCAAAAGCGCTAGTTTGCATTTCTAACCCCTTTTATACTGTTCTGTGGTTAGAATTGTAGCATGTAACGGTCTGTTGTCTCTGCCTACCCCAGGGGACCATAGGCGTGAGACGTATGTACGTGTACTAATACAACTTCCCACTCATTAGTTTTTATTTTAACTAGGTATTGGATTTGAATTCACTAAACAAGCATATCTTTTACCAATATCCTTTAAAAAGAATAAAACCATGAAGATCATCATTACAACACTAGGAACGCCTACTCAAGAACAATTTTCTTCTATGATAAGCACCTTCACAATACAGTGAGATTGCATTTCTTTCAATCGCAACCCATTCTGAACCACGATTCTCATGACACGTTCTCCATAAACCCCCAAGACACAATGCACTTTAAAACAATGCACATTAGAGTGATATTTGTGTGAAAGTTTACACGCATGCGCGGTAAGGGTACCGCAGTGCGCGGCGCCTATGAGACGTCTCGATGCGTGCGTTTCCCCATTACAAAAAAATAAATAGTTCTTGGTGACTGGGTAAATAGTTTGACCGATTTATTTGGCAGGAGTTTTTGTCAATCAATATGCAGTTTTGGTGCAATACACAAGAAGTCTATTTTGATTTATCAGTCTTATCGGCCCACATTAGAAGGTGTTAAACAATTCATGAATAGATTCGATCTTTGACGTAGACATGCTGAAAATAGTAGAACGAAAGAAGTGAAAACGTTGCTGGAATCAGTATTTTTATTTGTTGATATACTTTTTAAAACAGTAAATAATTGGAATGAAACAAATTTTTTTTTAACTATAATGTGCAATATAGGAGATGAAAATAAAATAAATATGTAGGTAAACAACCGACTGAAGTCTATGAAAAAATGTATGAATGTGAATGTGGCGAAAGAATCGTGTCAAAATCGTAGCGTATCGTATGGCGAACCGTAGTCTCTGCCAATACCCATGGGATAGTAGCGTGAGCTTATAGTTAATTTACAACAAACAATACATAGCAGCAGCAATGCATAGCATAGGTACAATACATAGCAGAAAACAAAACTAACTATGATTAACTTATTATTATTATAAAAGACGTTGCAAGTTTGGCCGCGAGCGGTTGTGGTGCTAGCACGGTTCGTGTTTTAGCTTGACACGAGGCTCCACCATCTTCTCAACTGTGATTTTGCTCAAAAAACATTCCTTGAGATTGGGACAGGTACTCCCACAAACTACTTGACATTGGCAGAAATGCAGTGCTATGTCGATTATTTATAAACGACAAAAAACGTAATAAAAATTCAGCGAACCTAATAATTTTATTTAATGTGTACAATTTTACTTGTTGTGTACATTACCTACATTGTACCTGCCTACTGGAAATTTGTGCTTTTACTTTGTTTTTTTTTTCGTAAACAAATAATTTTAAAAATTTGTTTTTTTATTTATAATAATTAATTGACTTCTTGCTTGTGCGTTAGCACCGCGTTTCAGTCAATGTCAAGTGTTTTGAGGGATGAGGAAGTTTCTATCCAATCTATAGAATTGTTTTTGAGTAAGAACAACTGAGAAGGATTGTGGAGCCTCGTGGCAGGCTGAAACGCGAACAGACAAGTGATCGGGGCAAACCCTACAACGTGACTCCAAAAATTTGTTGGATATCCGCATGAAAGCATCGATTGATTGATATAACATGGTGTTTAAATTAATAACGTAATGCCACCTATTATTAATTATAATTTCTTCTATATAGTTCCCTGTAAATACAGACGTAATTTTAAGATATTATCATAGATTCCCAAAGAAAGGGTTGTTAAATTCTCAAATTCGTTGAAGGTTATTAAACGGGTTAACGAGTGAAGGCAACGACCGGAAAACCTAATGTACTAAAGGCAGAATTAGGTAAAATGAAAGCTTTGGAAAATTTCAAACGTTACGGGGCCTTTTACCGGTGGCGCCCTCATCACAATATTTCTCAATCAAGTAAATCTTAAATAAAATGTTTTTCATCAAGATTCAACAATAAACTAAAAGCTATTTTTGACTTAATATGCTGACACTTTTTTATGAGGATGATCAAACCATCAAACTGAACAACTTTCTCTATGGGGACATCGTCGAAATCGCGATAAAAATATCAGCTGTCCCATATATTGCTCAAGTAGGCTTGCAATTACTTTTTTGTTTAATAATATAGGCTTTAGAAAGATATTATACTTAGGTACTTTCAGGGAAAATTATGTTCTTTTATATGTTTTTTAGGCTTCCGTAGTCAAACAAGGAACCCTTATACTTTCGTCCATTCTGTCTGTCTGTCTGAATATTGCACCTGTAGCATGTCTCATTAAAAAAAAAGTTGGCCGTCACGGGACGCCCAGCAGAAGTGAAACTTACAGCTCTTAAATTTAAATTTCGAACTTCTGTCACAGAAAAAGGTTGCAGATTGAAAAACACAAATTGTGGTTGGAAAAGATTTTGTTTTTTTCTAAATAAATCGAGTGCGGTGTTGTTGGATAGAAAAACAATTTATAACAAGTTTTCCTATATTACGGAACCCTATGGGTGAGTCCGACACATTCTTGGCTGGGTTTTTTAAGTTATGCGGGTTTAATAACACTTCACTGAAAGTTGAATCATGAATTACTTTTTTCCTAGAACTAGCTCATTACACGTTTTTTGCGATACGTGACGTCAAATGTCGTGCTATGTAATGTATTGTAAAAAAAAATATATTGTGTCGTGAATAGTCAGCGTTCAACAATTTTGAACTATGAATTACTAATTTAGGACTTTACGTGCCGCTTGAAGCAAATTTTTTTGCTCACAGAGTCAATCAGCAGTAGGACCACTTAAAATGGCAATAAGAAAAAATACAAAAGATACAATACAATGTTGTATGGTAGTAAAGGTTAGCCAACAAAAAAATGTCATGAACAGAAACTTCACAGCAGAAGAAATGTGAATGCTGCGGTAGTCATAGTCACACTTAAGGGGCCATAGGTTCAGGCGAATATTTTCTATGAGAAACGCGATTGAAAAGCTCTCCGAAAAGTGCGTGCGTGTGCAGTTTTTTCGAATACAAAGAATTAATAAAAGTACTTTTATAGATTTTTTAATGATTTCACTAGATTAATGAATGGTGAATAATGCAACTAAAATTCCAGAATATTGTGTACTTTTTTCGTTTCGGTAACTTATACAGGGTGAAATTGATATCATTAGCATCCTTTTAAACTAAGAGTCTACCCATCAAACTGAACAACTTTTACTATGGGAGCAAACAAATCGGAGCAAAAAAAAATCTGCTGTCCCATACATTTGAGTCCCGTAGGCAGCGGCGGCGGGTGCAGTTTAGTATAGGACAGCTGGTTTTTTTTTCCTCTGATTGGTTTGCTCCCATAGTAAAAGTTATTCAGTTTGTTGGGTAGACTCTTAGTTTAAAAGGATGCTAATGATATCAATTTCACCCTGTATACATTGTAGAAATACGAAAAATATTTCCCCTTTTCCAGGTAATTCCGGGATGTATGGCGCCTTAAAGATAAAATACGCAACGAATCATCGGAGGCAGTTTAAAAGTCGTTCCCATTCCCGATAAACTGTCCGAATCCCAACTGAGATGGTATGGTCATGTCATGCGAAGACCGGATGATCACATCGTCAAAAAATTCCTATCTATTGATACCATATTGAAACAAGTAAATGAAGAAAAGGATGACCTGTAGCCTCGTTGTTGACAAAGATTCATAAAGACGCTCAAAATAGAGCTACGTGGAGACTAAATACTGGGTGTAAGGGACTACACCGACTAAAACGGTGAACTCAGACCATCAAACTGAACAACTTTCACTATGGAGTCTACCTCAGGATACGCGAAAAAAAAATCTGCTGTTTCATACATTGATTCGGATAGGTACCGATAACAGTTTTGTATGAAAAGGCTGATTTTTTTCTCGTTTCCTGAGATAAGTTCTACATAAAGTGAAAGTTGTTCAGTTTGAGGGCCTGAGTTCACCGTTTCATTCTGCGGAGGGTTGTCCCTTACACTCCCTTACAGCTTGTAATATATGAACAGCCGACCCCGTATAAAGGGAAAAGGAAATTAAAAAATATAGTATGTACTTACTTGAGCGTGCTAGTACCATCTTAAAAGAAGTGGTGAGGGCAAGCCTTTCTTTAGGTCTGGAGCAAACATTATACTTAAATTTTTTTTATTTGTGTTTATGCTTCAATACAAATTTGCGAATTTCCAATAAATAGGTACAGTGAACTGAGTGTAAATAATTTTTTTGGTTTTTAAAGTGAAGATCAGCTTAATTACGTCTGTCTATATTCACCAAGTTTCTGTTATAGACAGTTTGTTAGTTATTTATTATTGCATGTAGTACATGAAAAATAAAGAGATAATAAATTGTCGTCTGTTATCGAGAGGACGCACTAAATTAGCATACTACTCATATATAGATAACTATGAATGTCATACTTATATCTTTGGATACTATGTAACAAAGTAACAATAAATCGCTTTTAGGTTAGGTATGTTTCGATTCAAGTTTTGTTGTAATATCTCGTTGGTACTCACGGATGGTGAAGAAGTATTTGTCCTAAGTTTTGCTTGTCGTAATGCACTTGAAAGCGCACTAAAGTTCCTTGAAATGAAATCCTTTCACAGATCGTTTAACTGTAACTATATTTTTACACTATATCACAAAAAAAAATTCTTTTAAATTCTTCTTGTATGGTTAGATTGGTCAAAAAACACACATTTGCACAAATTTAAAGTTCCGTTAGTACGTTATTACATTATATTAATATTTGAGGTATAGGGAGACTAAAGAGATAGATAAAATAAGACTACTAGGGAGATATAATAAAAAAAATCTATGTTTACTTCGAGCAGCGCTCTCTAGCGGATATTGTTATTCATAGCAATCTATTTTACCTACTTATTTATTCAACATGACTTTGGTTTCAAATTGAACGATCTGAATTAGTATTTTCGTGGCAGCCCACAATCGATTATCAACACGGTGTTGGAGTAAACAGTTAATTTATTTTAGGGGTGATTGTACTCTTGGTACTGGACAACTTGCCCTTAGAAATCTGTACGAAGTCGCAAAAAGATTTTGACTTTTCATACAAACTTACGATCAGCTGATTGCATTTAGTATGGAAATTGCGAATTGCAAAAAAAAAATTGCGAATTTCCTATAGGTTTCTTGGGGAAAGTTGTTCAGTGTCCTGGGTACTATTGCCCCTTAAAGTAATGCAACAGTTTACCCTAACACCCTATACATATACGATCTTCTCAAAAAGTTGAATTCCGAAAATCGAATTTTACGTTGATTCAAATATAATCGTCCACTGTCTCATGCAATAAAACGTATTTCGGTTCTGAAATCATATCGGTATAAATTAATTTCGCTTTCTTCGAGTTATCTTCTGACAGCCAATTTGAACCTTTTTCCCCCTCTTTGTGAACTAAGAAACTTATCATTTGAAGACCAGCATAGCTAGCATGCCGCAGTGATACAGCGCTATCACACCTTCGCTCCCTTTCTATTTGCGTGCGAACGAACGAGATAAAAGACGTGATACAACCGTATCACGTGTTGCATACTACCAGCACAGGCTATTTTCGTCCTTTTTTAACTTAAAATTAATGGACTCTTGCTTGTCCGTTAGCACTGCATTTCTGCCAGTATCAAGAAGTTTGTGGGAGTTCGAGTGGATTGTTTTTGAGCAAAAACACGACTGAGAATGATTGCGACGCCCAAGATTTCTGTTCCAGAGAATGCAGATTTTGGAAGCCGTGGTGGTCCAGTGCAGTGTTGCCAGACCTACGGATTTATCCGTAGATCTACGGATTTTTGGCCTGGCCTACGGATCTACGGATTTCAATGGCAAATCTACGGATTTTTAGAAACCTTCAGAATTCCTCCCTAAAGTGTCAATTTGCTGCATAAAATGATACCCAGCTTCAAATAAATCGAATTAATGTTTACTTTTTTTGTGTATTTGACAGTATTTCGTAAAATATTGCTTTCCCTACTCTTTTCCATCCTTCTACTTTCTGTCACTATACATACAAGACAGAAATATTTTCATTGTGACATGTATGACAAAGAGACACTGATTGATTTTCACATGGTTTGGGCATTGTTCTCGCTCAAACTTGTCTAAGTTTCCATTTTCTTCGCCAAATTAGAGCGATTTTTTGGGTCACTTCAAAACAGTCAGATAAAGCATTAAAAAAAAAGTCTGTAGATCTACGGATTTTTCAAGAGGTCATCTACGGATTTCTACGGATTTTCCAACCTTGACCTACGGATTTATAAAAATTGGATCTGGCAACACTGGTCCAGTGGCGAGTAACCTTAACTGCCGTGCAGAAGGCGATGGTTCGATCCCCGTTATGTACGATTTGTAACACCACTGGCTTTTCGGTAAAGAAAAACATCGTGAAGAAACCTGCATGCTTCAATTTTGAAGCATGTATTGTACTAGTATTCACTGTCCATTACAAGTGGCGACGGGCTCACTCCCCATCACGCTGGACCGACTTTCGGTACTACTGTGAAACGTGGATATTACGAGGTTTCAGATTATATCGGACTACCTCCTCGGGGAATAATTCATGAGCATATGCATGTTGTTTTTCTTCATTGAAGAACAAGAGGTACCTATTACAAATCTTACATAACATTTGGGTAAGATCCGGGCTGAGATCGATCCAATGCAGTAGGCACTTATAGGTGTTAACTTAATTAAATACGTTATCATACTAAAGGGAGTGCTTTTAGACCACCAAACAAAACAACTTTTACTAAGGGACAACTTTGAAATTAAATAAATAAATAAATAAATATCTTGGACAGTGTCACACAAATTATCTAGTCACATTTAAAGTTCCAGAATCTAGCCGGGACTTGTATTATGATAACTAGACAACGATATAGAATACATATATAGATACAAACATCCATGACTCGGGTACAAATATTCATATTCGTCATACAAATATTTGTCCCTTACGGGATTCGAATCCGCGACCCCCGGCACAGCAGGCAGGTTCACTGCAGACTGTGCTGTCGGGCCGTCTACAAAATAGCGAAAAAAATTCAGCTGTTTCATACATTTTTGTTGATTGACAGTTTCTATGGAACAGCTGATTTACGCATGATTTTTTTTCGCGATTTCAAAGTTGGATCCACTGTGAAAGTTGATCATGGTCTGGATCACCATGTTCGATTTGTAACTAAACGAACAGTAACTGGCGGTAAAAATTGTACATCGGCTAGTTTCGGCTTCTAGAGCGTCGTCTCTGTCACTTAGTACATTATGTTATGTTTTATCGCTCTCGTCAGTCGTCGCCGATGTCCAATATTTACCGCCGGTTACTGTATTAAATTTTAAACCCTGTATACTAAAGGTTAAGGGTTGAACTACATCACACAGCACCGCATCCCATTTTTCTCTCACTCAGGAACGTCATTTTCTAGAGCATATTAGATAGACGGAACGCGATCGCACGCGGCCGCCGTGCTATCGCGCGAGATCGCGTTCCGTCTATCTTATATTATGCTCTAGCAAATGCCGTTCCTGAGTGACAGAAAAGGATGGAGCGACGGAAAAATGCGATACGGTGCTATTAAATGAGGTTCAACCCTTATAGTATTTTAAAGGATTATAGATTATACTCTTACGTAGGTACCAAAACTGTTAGGTTTAGAGAAAATTCAATATTGATTTAAAACCACACACAGGTTCATAAATCAAATCCCAGAATAAGCAATTAAGAAGGATTTTCCAGAGGTAAGCCAAATAGACCTTATTACAAAGGGTTTTTAATTAAAATACTTCAACAGCAGCTAGCCCAGGTCGGAGCACACAAGAACTTCATTTAATCCTACGGCTTAGGGAATAGGATCTATATTGGCTTATACAACACGGTGTTTGTTCTGGTAAAATACGTAATTGAAGTTTATTTTGTTTCTGTGTACAAATAAAAACTTAGTATGCGCCTATCTAATCATCATTATACAGGGTGTTACATAAGTAAGAATACATTTTTAAAACTCTTAAGGGGGTTGTTTAGACCGTCAAACTGAACAACTTTCTCTATGGGACCATCATCGAAATCGCGAAAAAAAAAAATTGATATCCCATACATTTTAGCTCTAGTCGATTTGTAGAGTATGGAACATAAATTTTTTTTTCGCGATTTCGATTTTGGTCCCATGGTGAAAGTTAATCAGTTTGATGGTCTACACCACCCCCTTAAAGGTTTATTTGTATTTTTGTAACACCTTGTATAGGATGTAAGGAAAATATCATTAACCATTAAACCACATACTCTACCCATCAAACTGTACAACTTTAACTATGGGAGCTAACTGATCGGAGCATAAAAAAATCTGTGGTTCCATACTAAACTCCAATACCTACTCGACTCAAATGTATGCAACAGCAGATTTTTTTTTGCTTCAATCGGTTTGCCCCCATAGTAAATGTTGTTCAGTTTGATGGCGAGAGTATGTGGTTTAAAGGTTAATAATACTTTTCCTAACACCCTGTATGTAACATAAATTCACGACTTGATCTGGTTTGGAGTGTTTAGAAACTGTTATCACTACTGCTCCTACAGCTGTGTGTGCGTGGATGTTTTGAGGTTTCAGAATATCTCTGACTACCCCCTCTGAAAACATAGTCGTGAGCATATGCTACAACAGCTGTAAACATATAAAATCTATAGTGTTTATTATTATAGTCCGTTCGCGTTAAGAAAATAGTGATTTCAGTTTTAAAATTTATTGTTGAACGAGTCACGCAAAATACACAACCGTTTTGTTCGAAGGTCAGATTTCAACTGGTCACTGTGAACTGGGGGTCAATTGCGCTAACTTTGAACGATACTACCAAAACAAAACCACAACCAAAAACGTTACGTTATGCACAATTCGTATCGCGCTACTTATATTAACGGTAACGATTTAGCTTTTTTTCGGAAGATACGTTGGCGTAACGTTCGATCGAATTTTCTGTATTGCGCTATTTTTTGACCGCGTTCGAAACCAATAGCGTTCCGTTGGGAACGTATTTACCGCTGTCAAACGAACGTTTTTGATTTAGTTGATGTCGAGTAACTTTTGCAGTCTATTGTAAGTCGTTAAGTCGTTAGTGATATAGAAAAGCAAAAAATACTTGGGCGAGGTGGACGTGGCTGAAGACAGATCATCAACCCGCAGGTAGAATTACTCATTGCGACAACTTGGACAACATGAACAACTGTGACAACATGAACAACTGTGACCACATGAATAACTCGGAAAACATGAACAACTTGGACAACATAAAAAAATCTTGACAGCTCAATCAACTGTGACAAAATCCACCATTGTTCATGTTGACCGAGTTGACCAAGTTGTCAACGTTATTCATGTTGTCATTTTGACCAAGTTGACCATGATTTCCGAGTTGTTCATATTGTCAGAGTTGACCATATTATCCGAGTTGACCATGATATCAAATTTTTCATGTCGTCCGAGTTGACCATGTTGTCAGAGTTCACCAAGTTGTAAAATTGTTCATGTTGTCCGAGTTGACCATGTGGAGGTGGAGAACCTAGGTGGAGCATGATGGTCCCGGACCCTTCCACTTCACCACACGCACAATCGATCATCGATTACAAAAGTAACACCTAGTATTTTTAATACTCATAGTAAGCCCTAAACGTTTTGAGTTTGGTTTTGCTTTGGTTACGTCAACGATTTAACCGTTCCGGAAAAAATAGCGCGATAGCATTTTTTGCATCAGCTAAACCAAATCTAAATCAAAACTAAACCAAAACCAAAAACGTTCCGTCCGAACGGTAAAACCGTATAAAATAGGGCAATTGACCCCCTGGTCACTGTGAACAAAACGGTTGTGTATTTTGCGTGACTCGTTCAACAATAAATTTTAAAACTGAAATCACTATTTTCTTAACGCGAACGGACTATAAGTGTAGATCTCTAGGTCTGTTTATTATAATCAATATTTGTTTTATAATATAAGTTTGTATGTGACTATTAGTAATCCCTTTTATATAAATAAAAATCGTTGCTAATTTTTCTATATTCCTATGAATGACTTTATAGATTGATTGAGTGCCTACAGTAATTTTTACTGCAATACCGAATTTAATAAAAAGATAATTCATCAAAGTGCTCAAGTATTCAAAGTAAAGACTATACAATCAAAAAGAGACCTTAATATAGATGTAGCTTACGGCTTTTTTTCGCCTCTCTCTGCTATCACTTATTTTCTCATTCTCAAGGCCCTTGCCAAATCTTAACACAGTGCAACTCAAGCTATTGAATTGCAATTTGGCAACAGTTTGGCACAGTGAGCGATTGTCTGAAATGTCTTACTAATAGAATATCTTTCGATTCTCACATTTCACAAACAATACCATTGATTTTACCTAGAGAGTAAAAACAAAATGGCGCCATATGTGATGGATCTCGGTGGTTTTAGGGAGACGTACCGCTCAAATGCATGCTTAGCAAAATATTACGATACCTATCAATAATATACCTTCTTAATATGCTGACACTTTTTTAAGAGGATGATCAGACCGTCAAACTGAACAACTTTCTCTATGGCACCAACATCGAAATCGCGAAAAAAAAATCAGCTGTCCCATACTAAACTGCAAAACTACTCGAGCGAAATGTATGGGACAGCCGATATTTTTTCGCTATTCAAATAATCAATTTCGCAATTCAAATTTCAAGAATTGTCCAAAACAGAAAGTTGATCAGTTTGATGGTCTGATCATCCCCTTAAAAAAGTGTCATCATATTAAGTTGGACCGTATATACGAGTAGGTACACACATCATCATCATCAGCCCGGCAAACCTCACATGGGTAAAGACCTCTTAATTTTCACGCCAATTCACGCTAGTGAACATACACTGTTTGCTGGCTACTCTAAAAATGTCATCCAACCACCTGGCTGCTACCTGCCTACCTGCCTACCTGCTGTCTACCCACTGACCATTCCCCCTCCCACGATCGCCACTCTGTGTCGCTGTGTGCACACATACATGTAACATTTTGCAGTTTACAATTACAATGTTCTTGTGGAGACCACCACATGGTAGACGTTCCGAAAAGACATCAAAGAAGCTCTGCAAGTATACAGTGGAGAAAGAGGAGAAGGAAGGCCGACGTCAATTAATGTAATAGTAATAAATATTTATTTGCCAGCCAAAGATACATTGCATATTATTACATGGATCACTGCACTAGGCAACGCCTGTATCGCGGGAATCAAACAAAATAGTACTTAATAAAATAAAATAAAAGTTAAATCGCATAATGTCTTGTACACCAAGTAGTTTTTAATTACTTACATTGCTTTTTTATTTATATAGTAGGTATTAGTTGTTTGTTTTTCTTTTGTTCTTTATTTAGGTTAGGTATTATTTAGATTTTAATTTTATAGTGTTTATGTTAAGGTATCTACAAGGTGTTTCATAAGTAACAATATATATTTAAAACTCTTAAGGGGGTTGTTAAGACCGTCAAACTGAACAACTTTCTCTATGGAACCAACATCGAAATCGCAAAAAAAAAATTATATCCTATACATATTTTAGCTCTAGTCGATTTGTAGAGTATGGAACATCTTTTTTTTTTTCGCGATTTCTGTATTGGTCCCATAGTGAAAGTTGTTCAGTTTGATGGTCTACACCACCCCCTTAAAGGTTTATTTGTATTTTTGTAACACCTTGTATATTGTAAATTTTAGCACATAGCTTTAAGGGTGCATTCATACAATGAAACCTAACAACTTTCTTAAGGAACATGGGTCGAAAAAACACGCTTCAAGTTATGTTATTAAGCACTAGAAAGAAGATGAAGAACATAAATATACATATAATCACGTTCATTGTCTCTAATGGAGAGAACAGAAAGTTAAGTGCACACAAAAGTGAACACGGAAACCACTTTTGATAAAATTGGCATTGGCTAACACCCGTATTCTTAGTTGTTTTCTTGACATTTGCTTACTCGAGTGGAGGACGTTTTTGACATAATTTGTATGACAAAAATGTCAAAAACTTCCTCGACTCGAGTGAGGAAGCCTCAAGGAAACAACTAAGAATACGGGTGTAAGTTGTCTTGAATGCCCCTTTAAAATAGTGATAAGTTGTTGATTGATTTGAAATTAGACGAGAGAAGAAAATGAAAGCTCCAATCAAGAGCGGAAAATACAGCGATGATGCACGGGTCGTAAGAAAACAAACTGTTATGTAAAATCCAAATAAAATTACAGACACATACATAAACTCACGACTTTAAACTCTTACGGGGTGGTCCGAAAGATTGCTACAGCTACCTACTTTCTGTTTAAGTATGTAATTGTTGCAATGCTTAAATTCAGCAATAAAAAAATAAAATTAACAGAACAAGAATGATATAAAGTATTATCTTTTATATGCGGAACAAACTTCGCCAAGCTATAACTAAGTTAAGAGTTAAGTTTAGACAGAAATTTATTTCGAATGTAAACATTATAATTTTATTCGCAGAAACAAATCATCATCATCATCATCATATCAGCCGATAAACGTCCACTGCTGGACATAGGCCTCCCCAAAAATGGAGCGATTTGCCATAATCGCCACGCTTGGCAGGCGGGTTGGCGATCGCAGTTGGATGGTGGTGGCGGTTGGTTGGTTGTCCGTGTGGTGTCGGCTAAGAGTAGCACCATCCCATTTCCTCCCGTGGGTGTCGTAAAAGGCGACTAAGGGATCTACCGGAGGATGGGCAGCAGCATCCTCTGAGTACAAACATTCAGAAACAAATGCAATGAATAAAAAACAATAACAATAAAAAGCAGCAATACTAACAATGAAATTAACTGTAACTTGTGACATACCTACAATATGGAATTTATGTTCTGAAATAAATAATTTGATTGATTGATTGATTGAATGAAGAAATAGTCAGAAACAAAAGAAAGATTTGCAATCTCAAACTCAAACTCAGCATACTTTATTCAAAAAAATATCATAGCTTTCTGACGTTATTTTTGTCTTTATTGGTGTTCCGTTGTAAAGAAGATGCGGCCAGAAACTCTACACACACATATTTTAAACAAAACAAAATAATAAATTCTGTTCATACAAAGTACAATAAAGATGCCATTTAAAAACACAGTCTACACTAAAGCCCATAAAGTAGGTGTTACAAAACTAACGTCGGTACGGGCCCGCAAGGGATTCGACCGAACACAAAGTTATAAAGTTTAAAAGCTCAAAGCGGTTGCAGTAACAAAAATAATCTTTTTGTTATTTTTCTTCTCGTCCCGTTTAAAGTTTATTCTTATAAGCTAAGCTACTGGAATTAAAAGAAAAGTCTTGCTTATAAAATGACCCGGATTAAGCTAAAGAGCCAATTTGAAGAAGACTAGCTTTTGTTGTTAACAAAATGAGAAAGTTACCGAAAATGTTTGATATCTTTCTTGTTACTGGAAAGAAACCGACGCGGCCGAAAAGAAGTATTTTTCAGAATAAAAGTAACTTATAAACAGCTTTAATAACGTTATGGACATTTTCTATGAACCACTAAAAAGGGTCACTCTATACAGGCTGTACACTTAAATGCTTTACATACTTTTGTAGGAGGTGCTTCATAATATAGGGTGTTAAGTAAAGTATCAACATACTCTACCCATCAAATTGAACAACGTTTACTATTCGAGCAAAAAAGTTAAAACAAAAAAATCTGTAGTTTTATACGTTTGAGTCATTGCAGTATAGTATGGAACAGCTGATTTTTTTCTGCCCTGATAGGTTTGCTCCCATATTAAAAGCTGTTCAGTTTTATGTGTTAAGCGTGTGATTTAAAGGTAAATGATACTTTCCTTCCACCTTGTGTAAGTGGAGACCATCGCACAGTACGTCCGTCTGCCAGAAGTGTCATTTTTGAATGTCTCACTTTCAAAATCACTCGTTCTAGCAAATTCATGATCGTATGATGCATAATCTAAATAGTAATTTTGAAATTTTGTGCTGCTAATTTCAACGTCTGACTCTAAAAAATCTCACATCATTTCGTGGTCTCCATTCTAGAACTGGAACTCCCCATCATCTGTCGTTAGTTCTTTGACCGAATATGACGAACCCATTGCCACACATTTTCAGTTATATCAATTATTTTAGTGCTCTAGTATCTAGATTCTAGTCTAGACTGTATAAATATAGGCATTTATTAAATACTAGTGTTTACCCGCGACTTCGTCCGCACAAATTATATATACCAGATTTAAAGTCAGATCAAAATCGGTTCCGTAGTTTTTGCATGATGCGCGAACAAACAAACAAACAGACAGACAAAATATGTTAAAAAAGGTTGATTTCGAGTCAGGGATATACCTAAAAACCATATCGTAATCTTTTTTTGTAAATATCTTCAATGTACCGACACACTTTCAGTTACAGTGTTATAATAGTTTAGATTCGTTATTACGTAGTAGGTTTATAAACATACTAAACTGAAGAACTGAAACCTGCTCTTAAAAGCCAGTTGCCGAAAATTAAGTGAGGGGTAAATCAGTAGACAAATAAACGATTTCGTACAAACTCGTATGTAAAACATTTTGTTTGCGTTGGCTTAACGAGATGTCTGCGTTCGTGGGAAATTAGATTTTTTAGAGCTATGCAAACTGAAATTCGCTGGCACTTGCTGCAATTCAATTCATGTTCAGACCTTGTTCAGACATGAATTAGCCTTCACTATTCAACAAATCAGCGTGGCATATGACGTGTTCTGGACGATAATTACTTCCAGAAAATGTATGTTTGTTAGGTACAATTAGGTCAAATAAAAGACCATATAAAAAGAAAGAACATTAAAATTAATTTTCAAAGAAACAAAATAAATGTTTTTTTTTTACTTTTTTTTCTTTTTTTAATTACAATAATAAATGAAATACTTATCGTATTTTTAATTTTATTTCTATCAATTCAATTCAATAAAATAAAGTCTCTGACGTGATAATGAAAGTGACTCTTTTTAAAATCAAGTTAGATTTAAAATGAGTAGGAAATAAGTTTCAGTTCCAAATAGATCAATCGATAATCCTCTGAATACTTAAATTTCAAGGCCATTTCATTCTAAAAGAACACATTATTTTGAGTAATTAATTACACGTATGTTGAAACTACCTTACAGAATGGCAATGGCAACCACAAAATACCTGACACGCTGCGCTGCGGCCACCTACAACCACGGTGAAATGATTTTAATACTTAATTTTATACCACTTATTATTTATCTCTCTGCCTATAGCTAAACTATAAAATAATGTTCAAATCAAATTAAAAACCTTTTTAAACGATTTTACCAACTTTTTACCCAAAATAGACTAAAATAAATTGCTCTACTTAGCTTGAATAACTAACATATTTTTTACCTTTACGTTTCAAAGACCGGACATTTTGGCCGGACGGAGCGGATATTACGTTATCTTATTCCGGATATAGTCGCTGGCTACCGATTAGCACCGTGTACCGTGTACAGTCAGCAAAAAATTACAACGTAAGATTATACAGGCTGTAACAAAACACCCTAGAAATATTTAAATGGGTGACATGAAACTGAACAACTTTCACTATGGAACTAACTTCGCAATCGCAAAACCAAAATAAACAGCTGTTTCATACAAAACTAACAGTAGGTGCAGACTCGACTAAAACGTATAGGAGATTAAAAAAAAATCTCGATTTTGACTCCATTGTCAAAGTTTGTAAGTGTGAGGGTCTAAACCACCCCTTTCAATATTACTATTTTGTAACACCCTAAATAATAAAGATATTTTGCCTACTGAAAATATGCTAGTCCATGCCGATGCAATTTGATGATGCAATGTTGTCTAAAGTGGCTTCGATGTATGTACACTCTGACGCATCAAGCTATACATAACCACCATAAGCTGGCCTCACGTAGGTTATATCACGTATAACGTCACGTGGCCAGCTTATGCTGGTTATATAGCTTAAGCCGTATACGCTTTGGTCACATTATGAGAACGAGTACTATGTACAATACGGACACTCCTTGCCTCCGACTAATTTTGACTTTCCCCTTATAGGTGGTATGAACGGGAAGTAAGCGACCAGTAGGCAGTGATGTGGTGTGTTCCTTCGCTCTCACTCACACGAGTTTACCTCATTTTCATTGCGAACATGTTTGTATAATGTGTCCACGGTGTGCTTTGGTGTCGGCGACACATCATATTACGCACCTTATATACCCATAACTACACTACGTACAAAACACAAAATATTGCGATATGGGAGCCTGCATAGACGCCGCTACCGGCGCGGGCACAGCGTGTAGTGAGACGAAACAACAACAACATACCGCACCCTCTCGCACGATTCGCAGCGTTCAACTTCTAATAGTTCAAAGTCCAAACAGGGTAACCTGACCTGTCGTCGTGTGTACGTCTGACTGAGTCTCTGCTCTCCATATTAGAAAAAATAAGCATGATATCACATTTATCACACATCTGGAACGAGTCCCGAAAGTCTAAATTAGTCTCCGAACAAAGGTGGTCGATATCGGCAGTCGGATTGCGACTCTAAAGTGGAAATGGGCGGAACACTTAGCCAGAGGGACACGGTGGTAGATTCAGACATCAAAAAGGTGATTGTGGAGACAGCGGTCACTGGAAAGAGTTGTGGTACTAGTGAAACATTGATGTTCTGACGTTTTAGAATATCTCTGACTACGAGCTTATTTCGGATTTTGTAAAACAAATTTCCTCACATGCAAAGCCGGATACCAAATTAGGAAAATTGTTCACGTCAAACTGTACTATATTAGGTAAAGTTACGCAATACGTCGAGGTCAAATACATTTCTATGTGCGGGTAACGAGACGATTTGTAAGCAAATTCTACTGCCTCCTACAAATATTTCTTACACTGAGACTGTCAACATGTCAGGTCAGATCCCAGTATACTTATCAAATCGGAGAGACAAAATACATTAGTGCAATAAACATTTCGTTTACAAGTTTTAAAAAACTCAATCAATTTGAATGTCCACTCAAATTCACTGTAAAATCGATTAACTTTAAAGCTTCTTTCAAAAATCTCAATTAATGTTCCCCATTCTTCGATTCTACACAAAATGATTTCATTATTCACATTTCATTTATTCATTGCTTTCAAATGTTTTACAGATGTAGCTTATTAGATATTGTCCCATGGGAAGCAAAAAATGGGACGTGGATGTTCTGAGCTTTCGGAATATCTCTGACTATCCCTTCGGGGATATCTTCGTGAGAATGTGCATGTTTGAATGCCTATGTGAAAGCCATACCGAGCACTTTAGGTGGAACACGATATATGTGAACTAGCATCGGCATTCGGTACTGCTTGATTTGATAAACTTTCTCAGGTCTCAAACTGTCTTGAAAAAGAATAAAATTGATTACATTAGCATTAGGTACAGTTAATGACAAAAGATCAGCAGAAATATAGGACATCCAAACTAAACGTGCAAACGGAAAGGCTAAAACTTTAGTAATAACCGAAATGCTATCACATCGCTGATGTAACTTGGAGGACACGATCTTGGTGGAAATGTCGACACAACGAGTATTAATGAGATCGACGCGGTAGATTGCTTCCTACAAACTTTAGGGTTCCATAGGCAAATAAGTTTTCGTGATTGTATAAATTATTGTACTATTTATGATATTTATCATCGAGATATTATGTAGGTATGTGTTTGATAATTTAGAGAGCGACGCGTTGCGGAGAGGTATAGTAACTCAATCTTGAGGTCCGGGTCGAATCCGCACGGACGACATGCAACGTACAAATGACTTTTTTGTAACTTATGTACGTAATTATCGACGCTCTCAAACGGTGAAAGGAACCTGCGTACACCAAAGAAGACATTCTGATGCGTATGAAGTCTACCAATCCGGATTGGGCATGCATGGTGGACTAACGCCCATATACCCTCCTTGAGGGAAGGCCTATGCCCTACAGTGGGAGGAATATAGGCTGATTATGATGTGATTGATCAGAAAAATGTCTGGTACTACCTTAGGTTCTTGGGTGGGACGACGCCATTAATTTTTTACTCCTCATAATAGTTACCTATATTATTATGTCTAGACGAACAAGTTGATATTCTACTTTAAAATATAAATTGGCGATGCCACAGGTACCTATTAATCGTTTTTTAATTGAGTTCGCAATAACAAAATTGTTCACATAATGGGGCGACGCCATGAAAATCGATTTTCTTCCATTGGATGAAATACAATTGTAAAGTTTTAATCCATCGCTGTAATTTGAATACCTTCGATTAACACACAAACTTCTTCATAGCGCCACCATCACGTGTAATCTATTTAAGGCGTATCAGCCGTGGACCACTCTCCTCTCACTCACACTCCGTACTAATCGATGAGAAAGAGCGCGTGGCTCCGGTCAGAATTTTGCTGTTTTCTTTGAAAAATTCGATGATTTTTTATTAATTTCGAAAAAGTATAAAACCACATCATTCTAAATTGTATTGTGAACAATATAGTAAATTTTCATTTTGTTCCGATTAAAAATGTAAGAGTAAAATAGTCACAACTGGAAAAAAAGGGTAAACTTTAGAGTCCCTTTTCTTCGGTTTTATTCATTAAAATCGATTTCTAGAAAAACCACATCACTTCTCATATCCTGTAGATGGTTCAGTTTAAATTTCAGCTCAAAAAGTGCCATAGTTAATGAATAAAATGGTTACAAAATTACCCAAAACCGGCAGGTAGCCCCTTAAGGCGAAACTTAAGAAACGCATTTGGTATCTGTTACTGAGTTAGATTAGTCAAGCCGTGGTCCAGTGGCGAGTAACCTTGCCTGCCGTGCAGGAGGCGATGGTTCTATCCCCATCCACGCCGACTCGTACCAATGAGTTTTTCGGAATTTAAGTACGATTTGGCTGAAGGAAAACATCGTGAGGAAACCTGCATGCTTAAATTTCGAGGCATGTATTGTACCCACTGTAAATTATAAGTGGCGATGGGCTCACCCCCCGTCACACTGGACAGACTTACGGAACTACTGGTGAAACGTGGATATTCTGAGGTTTCAGAATATCTCTGACTACCCCTTCGGGGAATATAGTCGTGAGCATATGCTATGCTATGCTACTGAGTACAATATTATTGCGTGGTAATCGCGCGGGAGGTCGGTCGATCATATGATTCTGAGGTCAATGTCCGCCCGCGCACACATACTGTACGCACTGCGCGTAACTAACCACGATAATCATAATTTTGTTAATCATCAATACCTATTATAAACATTGATAATGCAATCTGTTTTCATAAACAAAGTGCCCTAGTTCAGTTTCGCCAACTAATTTAAAATGACCCTATGTTAATATAACATAAATACAAGTCCGGGCTAGTTTCTGGTACTTTAAATGGGACTAGATAATTTGTGTAACAATGTCCAAGATATATTTATATATTTTTTTTAAATATTCAGATAAATTTTTCGCGTTGTGTATGTGCGATATGAAGCGAGCCGGTGGTTACAAATTTTATTGAGGCAGTAAACAATTATAACTAATATTCTCAATTGAAACATTAAGAAAAATCTGTAATTGGCCTGTGTTATATTTGTTTATATTACATATCTTATAGAATGCTTGTAATAGGCTGTAGATTTTTGTAATAAAATAAAATAAAATAAAATAAAATAAAATAAAAATAAAAAAACATAGAGTAGTAGCACCAGGTTTATAAGTCTTACCGATGTAGGTACTTGTGCAGTTAACAAATTTTAATAGCGCGAAATTTTATTGACCAATCAGAATCTCTTGCCGCTATTGGCTAATTGTTTACGCGTTATTTTCCTTACATAAATTATTAATTTTATTATAAATACTTTATCCAAATTGTACATACATTATGTACATAAAAGTATAGAAATCTCTAAATAATTACAACTCGGAATTGTAAGGAACCTCCAAAAATTAGCTCTACTTTTTCTTTTTAAATATTAAATGCTTTTTGATGGTCGTGTCATTGACTCGAAACATTTTATGTACATTTAACAAGCCGAAGGCATGTCTAAAATGTCTAACAGAAATAATTACAACGATCATTATTACATCGTTACTATGGAATCATAAAATCGGTGCCTTGCACTCGACGGCACGATGTATACTTACACAGTGTATTTTGTCTGATTATATTTCTCAGTATATGTATGTATATCTTTCTATAAACAAAATATATAAAGCGAAAGTTTTACTATAGAAACCAACACAAACAATAAGTTTTAAAAAGTTAACCTTAAACCATTAACAATTTCAGAATGTAGGTATTCATATTGTACTTATATTAGAGAAGTTTAACAATTTATTCAAAAATAATTAAATTTATAAGAACATACATACTTCAAATCTGCAACACGCTTCGTCAAAAATGTCGACATACCTGCATCTGCATCACGCTTCGTCAAAAGTTAAACCTATTCACTCCTTATAAGCCACATGCTTCGTCAACATACAGACTAATGCACACTCCTAGGCCTATCCCCACGCCACCCCGGCCCCATGGTCAATACTTATATTAATATTTTTTCTCCAATATTCTTGGACATTTGAGCTTTATTTTGACAACCTTCCTGGAAATAAATCGAAATTGATGTCTGGCTAAATACGAGCAGCGGCCGGCAAAAATTGTATGAAAATCCATATCGGTCGGAGTTAGCGGCCAAATAAATTACCTAGTAAACGCATATCTGTCGTGTAATTTAAAAACGGAACGATCTTTTACTCCGAAACTTACCCGAGGTTTTATTCGGTTTTATTTAAATTTCGAACTGGCTTGCAAATAGAAAACTGTTTATTGAAAAAAAAAAACACTTACTCCCACGGACGCGATTTTATTAAACTACACATTGCTTATTGTTATTTCCCCACATAAGACCGCAAACCCACTCAAAAAGTGAACCCTAACTCTATATTTGAACGCGTAAACCATAATAATATTTAAAAATTAATATTCATCTGCTAGTCAAGATTGAGCTCTTTATCTATGAAATTGAATCTCTCCCTAGAAACCGAGTAATTTTCCAAGTGACAAGTTTCTCTTTCATTATCGCCCTTAACTTTCTAGATGACTTCTTAATGAACTAGCCCAGAATGAACTTAGCTAACAACAGCTAAAGTCAAAGAACTTTAATGATTAAGCTATGAATATTTTTCGTTAATAAATATGTGACCCAACTTCATACACATATACGACTGAAATTCAATGATCTTCTAATCGTATAAGAGTATAAGACAAAGGCCAAACGCAAGCCGAATTTACAATAAAAACATTAATATTATATTGACTACACATAAAGTACGGTCAGCTTTAGAGAAACCCAACCCCTCTATCTAAATCTTTAAAAGCGCAAGGGGGTTAGATTTCTCTGAGCTGACCTTACCTCTACCCAGTCTAAAGATACTTACGCTACGTAGTGGTTTTATTTTCTTTATTCTTGGCCTTGCAGTCAATTTCAACTTATTTTTTAGGGTTCCGTACCCAAAAGGTGAAAACGGGAACCTATTACTAAGCCCAAGTTGTTCGTCCGTTCGTCTGTCCGTCTGTCTGTCTGTCTGTCCTACCTATTTAGGACTGTAAATTTTGAACCGTAATACGAGTAGCTAGACAGTTGAAATAGAATGTGCGTTATAATGGCGGACTTGCTAAAAAATAATAAAAATGTCACAACATTATGGGGAGTTCTCCACAAGAAACTAGTTTTATCAACGTTTTTTCTTCTCGCTCTATCGTAAAACGGTACCAGCCAAGTGTGAGTCGGTCTCTCAAATTTATATTTTGTAAATGCACTTAATTTATGTTGTGTTGTGGTGTGGTACGGAACCCTCGGACGACGGACTCACACTCGACCGTTTTATTTCACTCTTCCTATGTGTTAGCATGTAGTTCACACTTATTGAGAGGTGGATTGTCCTACAGCCACTTGATTAATACAACTATTAAGAGAATATTATTCCGAGAGCGAAAATACGCGCTGCATACAAACGTACTATGGTGATATTTTCAGTACTAACCAATTAAAGTCAATGAAATTTTGCAGAAACAATCTAGAAACAAATTTCTATGCCAAATAAGTCATGTATGTCAAGTAAGTCAGATTTTCGTTAAAATATACAGTTTCAATGCTAGGATTAATTTAAGATTTGTATGGAAATCTTTGAGGCACTGTAACTTGAAAACTATACTTTTTAACGAAAATCTGACTCCATACAAGCATAGAAATTTATTTCTAGATTGTTTCTACAAAATTTCATTGACTTTAATTGGTTTGTATTGAAAATATCACCATAGTACGTTTGTATGGAGCGCGCTCCGAATAATATACCCTTAATACTACGTACTACAGTTAATCCTGAAAGCGCTACTTACTTGTTTATGTAAATATCCTAGAGCATGCAGTGCAATACTCTGTAGTTTGTAGCTTTGCGGTTTTCCTATATTCCAGAGTGATGGATATCAGCCTTCCACAGGCTGTTGTGTGAACCTTCTATTGCGCAATATTTTTTCTACACACTATTTTTGGGATGTGCTTTGAATTATGATAGTGTTTATGTTCAAAAGAGATTGTTTTGGTTGTGTAATAGATTTTTGTTTGGTTAAATTGGTTTTAATACAAAGCTAAGAAGTGGTTAACTATTTAGAATTTTTACATACTTAAATCATAATACATCACCAATTCTCTTTCAGCAATTTAAAATTTTTTGCTGTTTTGTACTTCAGTAGGACCCTCAGGTATTTTCTACTAGGTATAAAATACCTTAAATGTGCCAGAAGGTAACTGACATCATGAGCCATGTTTGTGCCTAGCTTAAAAGGGAATGCAGTCGTGTTTTCATGTACCGTATGCAGGACTGTATGTGTTTGTATTTTAACTTCCAATCAGAAAACTAAACGAATAAAGAAGAAACTAGTTGGAGCTTCTACTTGAAAGATTTATGTATAAAGTGCATCGTCCTCACGCTCCACTGAATGCAGTAAAATTGTATCTGCAGTGTATCGTACACCGTACACTGCACTTGCACTTATAATCGTATACTTGCATACAAACCGTCTCTCGGATACTGGTACACGTTGTAGTGGAAGAACCATAGAGGTATTATACCAGGAATAGAGGAACATACAGCTGAGAAAGCGACATTTACCTAGCGGCACCACTGTATAATAGAAAGAGATACGTGACGCAAGGAAATAGAACCGTTTTCAAGTCACTAATAAATTTTTTACAATTCGGTTTCCGTGAATAATTGGGAACCTAAAGTGAAATCGTAGATAATTTTGTGAAATATAATGACACTATACTTCATTAATTTATCCACGATTTCACGTTAGACTCAGATTCTCATGATCTTCTATTCAATGGGAGCATGAAACTATGAAAAGTCTATTGATGAATGCAAGAGTTCAGTAACTGTCGATTAAACCTTTAATTAGTTCATTTTCAGTCAATAATATTGACGAATAGATATTTCTCAATTTTTAGGTGCATTTTTACTCAAATTACCACCCTAAAAATTTTTTGTATAAACTAATAAAGTAGGTTGTTACGATAGTTTATCTATTTTGGTAGAGAAACTTTAAAGAAGTTTTCTCTTATTCCCACTTAACGATCATCTTCAAACTTGCATCTTAAAGATTATTTCCAGATTGTATCCGTAAACGCATTAACGTGTACAACTTACAAATAGAATAAGAGTTAAGAACAACAACTTTTATTGTACGTAAACTAATTACTGCCACTCTAACTAAAAATCTAGTTTATGTTACAAATCGAATTACTACTTTCATACAGAAGATTTGAGAATTGTAGCTTCAGGAGAAGGTTGGCAGACCACTTGGCAGATAGTCAGGTAATGCTTGTAAAGTAGTCCCGAATTAGAGCAGTTAAAGTACCTTACTTCAAAAAGCGAAAACAAAGATGAATAAGAGTACCTCTTGTTCGTGAGTGAATCTCACACTTACAAAAACACTTAAGTGTTTTGACGCTTTCTGTAGTACAAAAGTATACGAAGTTATTCTATACAGTGCTTCTAGAAATAAATCAGAATAAAGCTATGTCATAAACTAGACTTTACATTGTTACAAATAGAGGTGATAAAAGCAAAACGCACTGAGCATCAATCAGAAGTAACAACTTAAATGCAGATTGTAGAAACGTGAGTTGTGTTTTATTGCTGTTTTTATTTAAACGCTTATCTTCGTGAACTTTCATAACTAGTCGTCGCCTTGAGAAAGTTTCTTGAAAAGTTTTAAGTTTGTTTCATGTCGCTATTTATCAATGTCATCTTCAATATCCTAGCGATAAATAATGACATGTGAAACTTCCTTTGTGAGTTACATGAACCATTCCATGCTGGTTTTGACAAGAAATGTAAAAATCTGCCAAAATCGCTCGTTGTAGCGAAGTTTGAACTTCCAATCTTTTCATATACGACTTGTCATATCCTTAAATACTGACCGCTCTCAAATAATGAAAGAAAACATCTGGAGGTATGCGCTGAAGCAGAAAATCCAATGTGTATATGAAATACACCAATTCGCGTTGGACAGAGTGGTAAATTGACGCATATCGGCGGTACTATCATTATGAGAGAAGGCCCAGCAGTAGACACTGTAGTATTGACGTGTTTCTTCTTTTAAATGCGAAAAGGCAAAAAGCGAAACTTTTATTCAACAGACACGATAGAGACTTTAATGAAACGTAGTGAATGATCGGAGAACAGCATACACGGGTTAATTTAGGACACTTTCAAAACTGCGGACTTTTCCATACGACCCGAAGCCTGGTTCCGCCTATCCCGATTCCCGACACATTTGTAAGGATTAAGAGAATTTTATTCCGAGAGCGAAAATGCGCGCTGCATACAAACGAACTATGGTGATATTTTCAATACCAACCAATTAAACTCAATTCAATTTTGCAGAAACAATCTAGAAACAAATCTCTATGCTTCTATGGTTCGTTAAAATATACAGTTTCAATGATAGGATTAATGTAACTTGAAAACTATGCATTTTAACGAAAATCTGACTCCATACAAGCATATAAATTTGTTTCTAGATTGTTTCTGCAATATTTCATTCACTTCAATTGGTTAGTATTGAAAATATCACCATAGTACGTTTGTATGCAGCGTGCTCCGAATAATATTCCCTTAACCGTTTCGGTCGCATACCCGGTAGCGGTCATCAAAGTATGAATAATTTAGTGGCTCTCCAATTATGGTTTTCGCCTCGCTGGCGGAGCTTTAAGAATAAATGGTACTGATTGCGATACATAAAGCAGAGTGTTAGGGTAAAAAGATGCATAACTGAAAAGTATGTTGGTAATGTAATGTAATGTAATTTCTCTATGGATGGTACCTATGTTTTTGAACAACGTTCCCTATTAAATCTATAAGAATTTCGCAAAAAACGGTTGGACTTTCGATTCTAAATGTATTCAGCTGATCGAACGTTTAGATGAAAACGAAAAAAATTTTTCGAATTTCCCTTATGTTCCTTTGCGAAAGTTGACAGTATCATGAGTACACTCACCCATCAAAGTAATTCAACTGTCTACATACCGTAACACCCTGTATTTATAGTCACACAATATGTTGCTTTATGTGCACACACTGGACACTTAATAAAAACGGACTCGCACTGCCAAAAACAGGCTAGCACATTTGTGTGCTGAATGAGTGCAAGCGAGAGAGGAATACACCACAGCTTACCGACGTACAACTCCATTTTAGACAAAATTGATGGAAGGAAGGGACTCCCTACCTTCCCTTCTAGGGAGTCCTAGTACGAAGGATACGGTCCTTACTAGGGAGCGTCCGTACTGTGCGTAAATACGTACTCTTTTTATACTGTTGTGCCTTGTAACCGTAAGTCTTACAGAGGGCAGCACTTCGATCCCGATCTGAATAACACTCGTATCAATTCGTTTTAAGGATCTAATGTTCCTGTTATCCATTTAAAATACTACCGGCTCATCGGAAAAAACCTGCTAACCCTGAAAAAAGAAAACCTAATGCATATGTAATGTCCGCCAATTCGTATTGGGCGCACTTGTTGGACAAACGCCGAAACACCTGTACCATGAGCGCTGTGCCTTAGTAATGGAGACGTATAGAAAATTGTGATGAACATCAAAGTCTTGAATTGACCTGCAGAAAAGATTAGCCTTCGCCAAGCAACATTTAAAATTGAGCTTGTAATCTTCCCTCCAAAGTTTTTTGTATAGAAAGATCCAAGACTTACGATCTCGGGTCAATTTGCGCCTTAATAAAATGTCGGAGTAAAAACGCCCAATTTAGCAGGCTCAAGAACTTATGGGTTTTCCTTAGGGCGGTTCTACATGAGCTGACTTTGACTAATGACAATCTGACATAAAGACAATATTAACCGCATCAATTTACGCTTGCACTGATATTAAGAAATGAGAGACTTCTTTTCGCACAATCAATTAAGCAAAAGTTAAAATTATCGATGTTTCAATCTGTTCTCGTCCCAACAATTTTCTTATTGTTTTATCCAAACACCTCTCTATGTTGTAATTGTAAATGTTGTATGTTTGTATGAGTGTTGTCATAACATTTGATTGAGTGTACAAAGTATTTACAGTATTATAAATTCGACATTTAAATTATATTTCGTAATGGCTTCTTCGTTTAGAAAATATTTGTACAATTTTGACTATCTCACTCTCAGTTGCAGAAACGCTCATTAGAGTTAATCCTCCATTAAATCTCTTGCTAGTTTTTACTACGTTAACGAGACAAAAAGTGTCAGCAAGAGATTTAATGGAGGATTAACTCTAATGAGCGTTTCTGCAACTGAGCGTTAGTCATATTTTATAGATCATTTAAATAATTAAAATTACCTACTTACCGAGTGATATCCACAACGAACTGTGAAGATCACAAAACGTTTATTGATATTGATTAAATTCTTTCATTCTCATTCATAAAAATTATAATCATTCGTTCATTCATTTGGATTAAGTCTCTAGATTATATTAACAATATTATTATCAATCAAAATTAATTAAATTAATGATTACGATAGAAAAAAAAGTCTTACTGTTATAAAGAAGCTGAATTAAAAACAATTGGCTAATCTAAGGGCGTAAGTAACCGCATGTGCTGACTTTGACAAATGACAATCTGTCGAGAGGCATATAAGGGGCATTATTAACGTCATCAATTTACTTTCTTAATGGTACTTATCTCTCCGCTCCGCTCCGTTTTATAAAACTGCAGTAGGTACATATACTGGACTCAAATGTATGGAAAAGCATTATTGTTTTCACTATAGCGAAGTTGGCGCCGTAGTGGTCTTTCGCTGACACTTTTTAAGGGGATGATCAGACCGTCAAATTGAACAACTTTTTCTATGGCACCAACATAGAAATTGCGAAAATAAAATCTGCTGTTCCATACAAAACTGCAAACCTACTTGAGCCAAAAGGTATGGTACAATTGATTTTTTTTCTCGCGATTTCGATGTTGATCCCATGGAGAAAGTTGTTCAGTTTGATGATTTGATCATTCTCTTAAAAACGTTGGACCCTGTATATGACTACCAATTTTGATATAGGGTGTAACAAATATGAGTACCTAACTCATTTTTGTTGCATCCTTTATAAAAATTTGTAGGAAATTCCTAGTACCTAATACAAAAATATGTAAAGGAAGCAGGAGCTAATGATCATACAGAGTTATTTTAATGAATGAGATAATTATTATGACAATGTGCGTGACCATTTTTCGTCTATAGAAACAATTATTCTCAAAAAATGCTGCTTCAATCGTCTGCTAAAGGTGAACAGATCAGATCCATAAACGGAACTCAAAGTTTCCATAAAGACAGTAGGGAAATGACGTATTGATAAGTCTTTAACAATGCCTGCTCGATGCTCTAGAAAACGTGCACAGAATATATAATACTACTACATAATATAGAGCCATAGTTTTCTGTCTCTCGTCCATTATTAATGCACTCAGCTTTACTTACTGGCCGCTGCTGTCACGAAATACTGGGCTCGAAAAAAAAAGACATGTCATCGGCTCTACAGAAGAAAACGAAATTCTCAACATCTACACCACCATCTCCATAACATGAGTATCACCCTCTTACTTTTATTCGTGAGAAAATGCCTTTGCCCTGCAGTGGGATCCTATAGGCTATAACTTATTTATTTACCTAATAGGAAAGATTGTTCTTCATTCCTTGTTGTAAACGAGGGAAAAGTTCCTTAATTATGTTAAGAGGCAAAGCATTAAATTTAATGAAAGGTTTTTACTCAGCCCTAGAATTTTCCTTTTGAAACTCTCGTTCTAAAGATTATTTTTGTAAACCTATTTAAAAATTCATATCACGATCAAAGTAGAAATTAGGCTGTCAAATATTTATTACATCTCATTCATCTCCCTAAAACCAAATTCCAATTAACCCAACAAATTACAACATAATTATCTACCCCAAAACGAAATGAAATGTTAAAGAACAATTTCTTTTCTCCCCTTAACCTGAATTTAAAATTCGCAGTCTCCTTTAATAGCCCCTTCACAAAATAAAATCGTACCTTCTTCTAACGTACTTTGCTCGAAAGGAGAAGTTTTGACACAATACATTTCTTTTGTTAGTTTCCAGTACCAAACGTGAGTACAATACTGATCGCATTTTACAATACTGGTAAGTTCAAGCTGACTTAAATTTACGTCGCAGTTTTGGAAGCTGAAGAAAATCTAGGTTAACCTATATCTTTTTAAAGTACAAATATATTGTTGAAATAGGCTAGCATGCGTTTCGCTCGCCACATCGTAGTTTGCGGGCCACAAATCCGTTTTACACAGTTGAGGTTAATCGATTCAATCTATTTGCCGAGTTAGCGACTATAACGCTGTTTGTACGTGGAATAGAACTTTGGTCCTCTCCAAACTATGCATATCTACATTTTATCCGACTTCAAAAAAGGTTGTTTCTCAATTCAACGGTATATTTTTGTACATATTAGGAATAAATAAATAAATAAATAACGCTCACATCACAGGCAACATTGTACTGATCCCAAGTAAGCCTCAGGCTTTTTGTTATGGGAACCACACAACAACGGCACACATAATTACATCCATGACCGAACCGGGATTCGAACCCAGGGCCCTGGTTTGGCAGTCCGGCGTGGTAACCATTACACCAACCGGGTCGTCGCCGGAATGTTCATGCACAACTTTGCTTTCATATCCACTCAATTAACATTATGTGAATTTGGTGAAGATCTTCAAATTGAAAGTACTTCAGAAGAAGTCGTGACACTCCTCTGGATGACAGCAAATCAGCGATAATTCAAGCTCGTAGAGTTACTATTTGAGTAACTACCATAATAAAAACAAACCACAGCAATAAGCACAGTGCTTAAAATGAAAGTGGAAGCCACTGCTGGAATCATATCTATCACGCCAATTGACTAAAAACCAGATTGCCTACAATGTGTCGTAACTAAAATCTCTATGACTAAAAACATAATTATGGTAACTATACTTACTCAATGGCTAAGAGGTATACATGGCTATAAAATTGTATATATGTATAATCATAATAATATCTATGCTATAAAAATTCCGTACCGAAAGAGTGAAAACGGGACCCTATAATTATAGGGTCCAACTTAATATGGTGACACTTTTTTAAGAGGATGATCAGACCGTCAAACTGAACAACTTTCTCTATGGGACCAACATCCAAATCACGAAAATAAAAATCACGTCTCCCAAACAAAACTGCAAACCTACTCGAGCCAAATGTATGTGACGGCGGTTTTTTTTCGCGATTTCTTGGTCCCATAGAGAAAGTGGTTCAGTTTGATGGTCTGAACATCCCCTTAAAAAAGTGTCAGCATATTAAGAAGGACCCTGTATATATTATAAGCCAACGTTGTCCGTCCGTCCGTCCTATCTATTTAGGGCTGTAACTTTTGAACCGTAATAGCTAGATAGTTGAGTTTTTTAAAGAATGTGCCTTGTTACAGCGAATTTGTTAACAAATACTTAATAAAAATGTCAAAAAGTTAAATGGTTCTCAACAAGAAACTAGTTTTTATCAAAAAAAATTCTTCTTCTCGCTCTTTCGTAAAAACGGTAATACATACAAGCGTCAAACTTGGTGTGATTATAGAGCAAACTCTACAGTATAATAACAAAATAATAAAAACCGGCTAAGTGTGAGTCGGTCTTGCGCTAAAGGTTCCGGAGCTTATGAAGAATATCTATAGACTTTCACACCCATCTCCCAATGGAGAAGAGAATCCGAACACTTTGTTCCCTCCTCCATATTCATGAATTCTTGAACTGTGTTTCCTTTGTCTGCAGTACCTACATACATTTACATTAAGCAGTGGCAGGTGGCAGGAGCATTGCAGTGAACCTCACTTTCGGTATGTAATTATTTTCTACATTTTAAAAATTGTATCAAAGATTATTAGGATATCTTTTATTTTGGATGGTGGCTAAATATGAGATAAATGAATGATTATTCATAAGCCATTCTAATTATTTAATAAGTATTCGGTACTTCACAATATTTTTCAAAATTAGTTTTTCCACGTATCGTCCGCCTGGCCAGGGACAGGGCGAACTGCGGCGCGAATTGAGATTTTGGAATACACTGCCTGCGCGCCGGTGCGTGACACAACGTTCAGTGTATTCTAAAATCGCAATTCGGGCCGCTGTTCGCCTTGTTCCGTTGCCAGCCGGTGTGTCGTCTCAGAGTGTTAAATTATATCTTTTTTATTGATTAAGTTTATTCTGTGGTCAACCTGGCTCACTTAGTTTTACTGTGTAATTAATAATAATGTTCATAAATTATACATTCATGCAATGTCGATTGTACAGTACCCACGTGTAATAAAATTGTTAGTAGACGCTAATGCCGATAAAAATTACAGTCATTAAGCTAAAACTAGTTCAACGTTTTGTAAATTTTACGATGAAAAGACGGTTTTCCATCTTACACACAAAAGCACTAACATAATTCAGTGTATGTATGAAAATTCTTTGTTTATATCTTCCAACTAATGACTCATACTGAGTTGCATAAACGCTCATTAAAGTTAATCCTCCTTTAAATCTCTTGCTAGTTTTTAATACCAAGAGATTTCATGGAGGATTAACTTTAATGAGCGTATATGCAACTTTGTGTAAATGAATTAAACTATCTAGATACCTACCTCCTTTATTAACACGGAACCCATACACCATCATATAACATCTGAGGCAGGCTTAGTTTCGCATGATTTTATAAAGCTTCTAAGCCTGTGTTTAGAGCAAATTTACTTAGAATTCAAGCCAATTTTATTTCAAAGGTAATAAAGCCGCAAGGAAAAAAACCTTTGATATTAAAAATAAAAAAAAGAGTCATTTTTCGAAGCGAACTAATCGTCGCTTGCCGTATTAATACTTTAACAGCGTGCTAACTGCTCATTTCAATAGGTCACTCTCCACCTCCCGCTTTACAAGCGTCCTCTCTTTTTCACATGCCGCTGCTAGCATAGAGTGAGTGTTCATTGTGAGAAATAATGTAAGGTATCAGTATATAGGGGAAAAATTATTTAAAATATAATTGTTTAAAATTTACGGTTAGAGCGAGAGGCAGACAACAGAAGTGACGTCATAACTACGTTAATACAAATCATAACGAAGACAGAACAATGAATTTAAGAGATAGCAGACGATAAAAAACTTATACCAATCGTTTTTGAACTTTTTTCTTTTCTATTCGATTGTAATTTGGTTTAAACATTTTGTTATTAGACTTAGTTTTTTTTAGAATTAATGTCCAGCATCAGTCATCGTCCCTATTGTAAGTATTGTAACAAAATGCTAGGTAATTTTACTGACATTTCAGTTCCAAAGGATGAAATTCATAGAACAGTACTTACCGTACCAACACTGGCAAATTGTTGTCAGACAGAGAGAGCATGACTCGTTAGACTTGCCGCGCTGTACCACGTTTCACCCCCTATCCTTTGTGGTGTTGGCAATAAGCCAGCTAAAAACGCAGTCTACCGTACATGGTTACACGGAGAAGGGGAGAATGGGTGAAGTAGGTACATGGCACAGTTATTCGTATGTCTGTTAAGAGGGCGACTTAAAAAAGTTGCGAATTGCAGTTTTGGAATATTTCCCGGAAACGTTTCGTTAAACTTTTTTTTTAGTAAATGTGAGTTTAAACCTAGTGGCTAATTAACACTTTGTGCATTAAATTGTAATAAATTGGAATGAATAATCATACGCCTAATAAATAGGATTATCTTTGTTCAAGACTCTTGCTAGCTTGATACAGGGTGTAACAAAACACCCTAATAATACTTAAGGACCATCAAACTGGACAACTTTCACTACGGAGCCAAAGACGAAATAAGTGTGCGAGGTGCCATAGAATTTCATATAACGAATTCTGAAATTCGAATCTATCGCTTCCTTCGGATTGTTCGCCGCGGATAAATACGCGTCCGTCTTTACGCTTTAGTTCTTTAGCTATAATATTATAATGATTTGATTTCCCGAGCATTTCGAAATACCAAATTGCGATCGCTGTTTAACTATTGTTTAGGTATTCCATACTTGATTTGGAAAGCTACTTACTAGCTTTATAAATAAATTATAATATAAATTTTTATGCATAAATAGAAATATAAATATCTTGGACATTACCCACACAAACCCACAAACTATCCACAAAACACATTACCCACAAATTATCTAGTCACATTTAAAGTACCAGAATTTAGCCTAGACTTTTATTATGATGACTAGGCAACGATATAGAATACAAATACCTACATAGATAGAAACATCCATGACTCGGGTACAAATATTCATATTTATCTTTGTCCCTTACGGGATTCGAACCCGCAACCTTCGGCACAGCAGGCTGGTTCACTATCGACTGTGCTATCGGGTCGTCAACTGTGCTTGGTGCTTTTTCCTTTTTTTTTAAATAGGTGATTATAAAATGAATGAATCTCAAGAACCAAATATGATAAAATCCCAGCCTTATCAAAGTAAAGTGCCTACATTGTACAAAAGCGATACATCTTAACACATGGCTGAAAGAACCGATAAGTTCTGAACAGGTTTTCTCGTGAATTCGATAAGGCGAACAAAGAATTCCCTTTACACGTTTATAAACGGTGCAAATTCCATTGTGCGTTGAATTTCACTCGACTACCCTATTATTACGTTACGTGTTGAGTTTTTCGGGTATTCAGAAAATCTTCGATGAGGTGTTTTGTTTCGTGCGTATGTAATTATTTTGATCGCAGTTATGTTTTTTGTTTTCTCTCATAATTTAAAAACAGCTATAAAAATTATACGAGTTGGTATTTGCATAATTAAGATCTCAAACTCTCAATATAAATCTAAATTAAAAAAAATAGCGACATCTCATCATCTACATCTTGCGGATGCAGTGGCAGAGAAATCTTGAGAGGAATTATAATTATATTTTAATATACAGAGTGTAAGAAAAAATTTCATTAACCTTTAAACCATATAATCTACCCATCAAACCGAACAACCTTTTACAATGGGAGCAAATCTCTCAGCGCAAAAAAAATTCAGCAGTTCCATTTTAAACTTCAATGCATATACAAGACTCAAATGTATGAAAGAGCCAATTAAAATGTTTTTAGTTAATGTTTTTCAGTTTGATGGGTAGAGTATGTGGTTTAAAGGTTAATGATACTTTTCCTTACACCCTGTATAATTCTAACTAACTATCCAACACACTGGAAGCCAATTGCCCAAATCATTTATGAAAGTGAGTACTTGTAATAAAACAATTTAAATAGAAGGTCAAAGTAATTTCTAACAAATTTGCTGCAAGTGCCAGCTAAATACCTACCCGTATGCGTCCGAGAACTGCATCGCAATTTAATAATAATAAGAAATATGTCGCCTTGAAATACTCGACTTCAGAAATTTTCCGATAAAAATTCCTCTACAAAATTTAGCAATTTTATTGACAAGTAATTAAAGATATGACTCAAACCTACAAAAGATATACCTACTACTTCATAGGTTGGTGTGCGTGAGGCGCCATACAAATTATGTATGTGTGCGAGTATATGTATAGGGATTTGGAGTCAGTACTGGTTCCAATTTTTTTCGACGCTTTCGTACCTTCGACTGTCAATCTTGACATATAACTTTATCAAAGACCTACTAGTAGATAGATAATTATTTGTAACTGGAAACCCTGAAATGCGATAAGCAATATTATCAACAGGTAATAAAAATGCATAACCATTATCATTGTCATCGTCATCCCTTACTAAGGAAGGGTGTATGGACATAAGTCCACCACGCGTGCCAATTCATAGATTTCACAAACGCCTTCTTCAGTATTAGTATAAGCATAAGCATATGCTCACGACTATATTCCCCGAGGGGGCAGTCAGAGATATTCTGAAACCTCAGAACATCCACGTTTCACCAGTAGTACCGAAACTCTGTCCAGTGTGACGGGGGGTGAGCCCGTCGCCACTTATAATGGACAGTGGGTACAATATATGCCTCGAAATTGAAGTATGCAGGTTTCCTCACGATGTTTTCCTTCACCGAAAAGCCAGTAGTGTTACAAATCGTACATAAATTCCGAAAAACTCATTGGTACGAGTCGGCTTGGACGGGGATCGAACCATCGCCTCCTGCACGGCAGGCAAGGTTACTCGCCACTGGACCACCACGGCTTTTATTAGTAATAGCAATTAAATTCTACAGCTCATCTTTTGTATGTCATATTAGAATTTGTTCGATACAAACAATTATTCTGACACATCCGATAAAACGGCGCTACGTAAGAAATCTCATAGACCAATTACATACATAAATTATGAGCCAACAATGCTGAAATAACAAGAAAGAAAAGAGGCCAAATAATATGGCTTGGCAACGAATAGAGGTGAAATGTCGATATCCTACACGTTAGGCGTAGTTGGAAATAATGACTTACATCAATTTACATAGCCCGGGAGAGGCTGTGGTAGCTTGGCGCCTTCAGATTTAGAAGTATAATCAGTCATGGGTATACAGCTAGAATATTGAAACTATTGACTTTCAGTCAATACAATACTGTGAGAAGGAGGTCTGGTGATCAGTGTGTTACTATGGCACCCATAACAGGCATCAGTCTCCCACAAACACCGTTTGTACCTACGTAGTGTTTTGTTTGTGGTAAACAATAAATACGTTATATTTTATAATCATGTTCTTATTTAAAAGTGCGTTTCCAAAATATCTCTTGGGGAATATGGCCTTGAGTTTATGCTCAGTTCTTGACGTGGAGCAATGCTAACTGATGTTTCCTTTTTTGCAAGTCCTTTCCTTATTCGATATGAACGGATGATATTTTTTTTTGCCTGTGCTGTGTACTTCTGTCTTGGTTTTCCGCTAACGCTCTTGCCAACCAAAGAAGTTGGGGATATAAAATCTGAGACCAACAATTTGTCACCCAAAGGCTGAAAAGGCTGAAAGTCACCCAAAGGGCAATGGAGAGGCCTATGCTCGGAGTTTCCCTACGAAATCGAATCAGAAATGAAGAAATCCGCAGAAGAACCAGAGTAGCTGACATAGCCCAAAGAATTGCTAAACTTAAGTGGCAGTGGGCGGGGCACATTGCTCGCAGAACCGATGGCCGATGGGGCCGAAAAGTTCTCGAGTGGTGACAGCGTACCGGAAAGCGCAGCGTGAGGCCCCACACGGTGAACTGACGACCTGGTGGACCTGGGAACCCGTTGGATGAGGGCAGCGCAGGACCGGTCGTCATGGTGATCCTTGGGGGAGGCCTATGTCCAGCAGTGGACGTCCATCGGCTAAGATTATGATGATGATGATGATTTTTTTTTCATATTTCAAGGTCTCAGTATTAGTTATTCCAGACAAGATGTTTTCAGTCATCTAAAACCGTGAGACTATGATAAATCTTCATGCCCAACTAAGACAACAGTCAGTGTATCAGACAATACTAGTCTAGCGTCTAGCTCTAAATAATCAATCTTGATCGCATGTCGTGAATAAAGTCACGTCTTACAAAAGATAGGAGCAAATAGTTTGGATGGCTGACAACTGTCTTGGCATGCCGTTTGTACCCATTATTTGACATTCTCGACAATTTTGCGCATTGTTGGATTTTCACATGAAAATTACAAGCTAAATTTGTAGATTCTAATATGCTTTATTTTACACAAAACAACATAATTATGAAAAATCCGTTTATTAATAACTCGAAGGTTTCGTTTCTAGAAATTACTGATGATTACTCTTACAAGGCCTGTTCCCTGCAGTGGGACGTATATAGGCTGATGATGATGACTTTTCCAAGACAGTATTCATTATGGCACCCACCAGGCAAATGAAAGAGGTAGAGCCGCCCTATAAATAACATTGCACCTTCTGTGGAATTAGAGGCCAAAAGTATTACCTGGGAGAATATCCACAGTACTGTCCTAGATTGCACCCGTTCGCACTTTTCGGAAAGCCCTTTACCCCACGTAGGGGTGACAGAAGGATAAGAAGAAGATAGCCAGATAGACGGTGGCAGCGAGAGCTGAGCTTCTAGAGCAGGTCTTCTTCTCAAATGGTACATCTTTTATTCATCTTTCATTCTTTATACCTTTTTAGAAAACAATAATCTGTTGAGTGACAAACAATTTGCATATAGAAAAAGTAAATCCTGTATATCCTTAATCCGAGAAGTTATACATAGGATCCTATTGGCTAAGGAACGTCGTGATCACGTTGCCATATTATTGTGTGACATGACGCGCGCTTTCGATCTCTGCAACCACGACGTACTCGCCTGCAAATTTGAGCATACGGGAATAAGGGGTCCTGCTCTTCAATTAATGAAGGAATTCCTTACCGGTAGACAGCAGGCCGTCTACATAAATAATGGCCTAACTAAGGTCTCAGAGGGCAGCACCAGCATAGGAGTTCCTCAAGGGTCCGCCCTAGCTAACTTGTCGTTTCTGATACAAGTGAACGATATGCCCGACATTGTAGATGGCGATATGTACGTGTTTGCGGACGACGCGTGTAACATTGTAACCAGTAACAGTATCGCTGGATTAGAACGGAGTATAACATCGGATATCCATAAACTCTAAAAATGGTTTGTTGCTAACGGCTTATTATAAAATTTAACTAAAACACAAATACTATATTTCAATCTAGGCGGACGGCCACCTAGACCACTCTCAGTTTGCGTGAATGGCGAGATCGTACCCCAAGCTCCGTACCAAAAATTCCTGGGTGTCACAATAGACCCCGCACTCAAATGGGATGTCCACATTAACACGTTGTGTGACAAACTAAGCGGCGCGTGCTTCGCTCTGGGCAGGCTGGCGGCGGTCCTGCCGCCCACCGCGATCCGTTCCTGCTATTTCTCACTCTTCCACTCGCTGCTGTGCTACGGGCTCGAGCTCTGGGGCACTGCCGCCGAGTGGAAGCGCGTGTTTATACTGCAGAAGCGTGCTGTCCGCATAGTATCACGTGTACCAATGCGTACACCAGCCAAAGGTATTCTGGTTAGTAAAAAAATTCTAACACTCACCTCTCAGTACATACTAGACATTTCTAAATTTGTGAGAAAAAACATAGACAAATTCCCAGATAAAACTGGGCTTAACAAGTATTCACTTCGAAATAAATCTGACTTAATTGTAACAAATTGTAGATTAGAAAAATCTACTAAATCTATATATGTGATAGGGCCTAAAATCTACAACAAACTCCCCAACGATATAAAACTGTGTAAAGAAAATTGTACTTTCGAACGAAAATTAAAAACATGGCTTATAAATTGTGCTTTTTATGACATTGATGAATTTTATAACGTGCAAAACAACAACAACGTATTTTGAAAATTATATACTTAGTCTAACACGAAAATAGTTCCTTTTGAGGTAGCAAGCTTTGCTACAACTATAATAAATATAAAAATAACCACCAACTATCTTTTTCAGCGTGCAGTTGTTACAAGGCTAAATTTTATCATATTGAAGATTAAATCGATGATCAGAGTATTACGGTATCCCTTCATCTGCCGTTGATTGATGAGGTGACATTCAATTTATCTCCATTCCGTTGTTTGAACAATGGGTGTCAAAAACATTTCGTAGGTAGATATAATTTAAACTCATAAAGCGCTTCGATCTATCATCAATTTTGTATACAGTCAACCAATTGGAAATGTAGGCCAACGTAAAACTTTGTGACAGCAAACTATTGCCAGTTAAAGTTCAACAGAAGCCTAATGACGTTAAGAGGATAGTGTTTGCTGCGCGCTCCATACAAACGAAGAGATAGATAGATAAACAGTTTATTCGCCATTTGTAAGTCTGGTTATAATTCCAATACTAACCAATTAAAGTCAATTAAAGTTTTAAAACACAATCTAGAAACCGATGTCTTGTCTTGTCTCCGTGTGTTTGAATGTCTTTACATTTGTCAGATTTTCGTTTTAAATATATAGTTTGAAAGTTATCGTGGCTCAAAGTTTCCCATACAATTCTTAAATATAATCTTGGCATTTAAATTATATATTTTAACGGAAATCTGATAAATTTAAAGCACAAATATTGGTTTCTATATCTTGTCTAAAAATTTACTCTATTGAAAATATAACCAGACTTCGTTTGTATGGAGCGCGCAGCAAAAACTATCCTCCTAATAATACGTGATTGTCATAAGGTTCTAAGGTGGCCCACATTTTGTAAACTCATTATATTTAATCGCCAGGATTTTTCAACAACTCAAGCAGAAAGAAACCTGTAGTAAACACTTACTTTAGATCGACATTACCTACATCACTGTCTTGTTATCCGCAATGCCCGAGTCCGGGCACAGAATATGTAATGATATTACATACAGAAGATTCACTCTGAACTTACAATCAGCTTGCGTACAGGCGAGAATGTACCGAAACATCATGCGCGTGAGCTTCTTTTACCTTACTGTGCAAGGAGTACACATCACCCGGGTCCTAGGATGCACTCTTAGACATTGTCTAAGGATGCACTGGAAAAAACCGAACTGACACCAAACAAAAAAATCACTTGCGTACCACCAGTAGCTTATTTCTAGATACTAAGCTAGGGATGCCACTGTCCTAACCGCAGAAAAAAGAACCAGTAGAAACTGCTTAGTTCGAGAATTAGCGCGACCAAAAAAGACAGAAAACAATACAAATTAAATTCAACCTTACCTTCATACGTCTTACGACGGAATCTTCATCAAATTGATATAGTGACTTATATTATAACCTCTTATTATAAGACATCAATGCCTATAACCTGTTTTAAATTAAATTGAATTAAGGAACAATTAAGCGTAGAGAGCTACGCATATCATATGGCGCATGCACACTACATGTTACTTTTATTAAGGTGAAGGCCTTATTCGTATATCTAAAAGGGAATGTTTGGAAACTGCAATAGAAAAGGATGATTATGCAAAAATTTAGTACCATCTGGAGTTGGGTCCCTAGTGTAGTGAGTTAGCAATTTGCTCTGTTACCTACCCATATGACGGTGGTGAAATCAAGGCATGTTATTATTGCTGTTGTAGTAATATTAGCAAATAGAAAAATCTGCATGGTTAGTCTCTTTTTGTAAACGTCCTATATAATGGATCTAAGGTCTTTTTGTAGCTGACAGCAGCAAGGAAAAGAAACAATCGTCAAAAAAAAGATTGGGCAATTTTGTATGAAGAATGGCCTATGAAGCAATAGGGATGGAAGTATGGTATATTTGTTGGGAGACCTTACCTTATTACTCACAGAAAGGTGCATCAAAATCGGCTCCGAGGCTTTTGAGACTATCATGTTTAATTTTACTATGAGATTTTAGTTAATCTTACTGTATTATTTTCTAAAAAGACTGCATACACTCGACCACGGAGATGATTCATGATTTTCTCAAAATCCTCGGAGCCGATTTTGATGGGCCTTTCTATGAGTAATAACTAATAAGTTAATGTCTCCCAACAAATATACCACACTCCCATCCCTAAAAAATAATATGCCACTTTTGCCCTCCGTCTCCTTTGAATGCAACTATTTTATATAGGGTCCTTCTTAATATGCTGACATTTTTTTAAGGGGATGATCTGACCATCAAATTAAGCAACTTTCTCTATGGGACCAACATCGAAATCGCGAAAATAAATCAGCTGTCCCATACATTTGGCTCAAGTCGGTTTGCAGTTTTGTATGGAACAGCAGATTTTTTTTTCGCGATTTTGATGTTGGTCCCATAGAGAAAGTTGTTCAGTTAGATGGTCTGATCATCCTCTTAAAAAAGTGTCAGGTTGGACCCTGTATGACAATGTGTAAAAGAATTGGTCTAGATTTATAAAAAACTGCATTTTTTCTTAGCGACAATGTTGCAACAACATTTTTTTGACGCCTTAATACGAAACCTACTTACTTACCGTAAATTAAGAAAGTTTTAAATAAATATAACGCATAAGAAGGCTAAATACAATGTTTCAATACAGGCCCCAACAAAAACACATTTAATGTTACCAGAAACATAATACTAAAACCCAAAATTTCCGACTAGGTTAACCTCAACCCGTCCTGTAAATAGATTACTGACACGCAATCATACTCATACCACACTTCATGCGTAACAGAAGCTGTACTTCAAAACATAAAAAATACTACAATAAAAAAAAGTACAAACAAATTGACTCACCGTGTCATTCCGTCGCACAAAGACGTTTATACACTGTCTACCCAGGCTTGTGCCAAGCGGTATCAAACCTTATTCCCTTAAGCCACATGTGTTAATATCCCTAGCACCGTTTAGTAACACTTTAGGACACTGGCAGTTTTTATTTCGGGCGCATTTTTCAATTAAATTTCTTTTTTGTGTTTTTTTTTATTGCAGTATTTTTTATGCGGTTCGTGTTGGGCGGATAGGGCACGGGCGCGGCCGTCTCTTGTCGGCCGCGGACTACGGTTGTGTTGGAATAGGGGTGGGATAGGGGTGGTTTTCTTTAAAAGTTACCCTGTTGGTGCTTCCTCAAACTGGGTAAAAATAGTTTTGGTATCTTTTTGAAATAAAATTGACACGTAGGTATAAAGAAAATTGTAAACGATAGCGTCTCTTTCTCCTTATTATATTAAGATGAACTCATGGTTATAAAACGAGATTTTTTTTATTAAGTCTTTTATCAATTCGTAAAAAAATGGAATTACCTACACTGATACCTATACATTTTGAAAAATGTATAGGAACAAAAGTCTGCATTTGAATGAACGTTAAAGTTATTTAGTTAACTTATAATGTTTTCAATTATTATCAAATAAGCTCCCATCTACGCACTGCTAGGCAGTGTTAGTTAGTAAGGCCTCTTTTTTATTGTGTTTGATACATAAAATGTTCTGGGAAAACTTTTTTATTTAAGGGTTGAGACACATTTACCGATGGCTGGCGCATACAAAAATGTCATTTAGTATGGGATGCCGTCCGCCGCCGATGACGACGCGGCGACGATGACATTTTTGTATGGACCGGCCGTCGGTTGCCGTCGTTAAATGTGTCTCAACCCTTAAATGGCTTTCATTACCAAATATACCAAAAATACAAATCTAACCAACCAGGGTAAAGTGATTACGTCCAAGATTTAACATATTTCAATAAATTTAATAATTGTTTTTACACCTAACATAATAATCTTACCCATGAATATTTCTGTGGTAAGTATTAGGTAAATAAACTGGAGAACAAATCTTTTACCCTTCGTCGCATCCCTATTAACATCACAGCGCATGCGTACAAAACAGACGAACCTTAAATAGTGAAGTCTCTTTGTTATAAATAATACATTGCACTTAAACTGTGGCCGAAATAGCTTTGAAGTGTATTGGATAGATAGTGCCTAAATAAGTTGTCGGAATTTAAAAATTAAAGGTAGAAAGTATGTAGGTACAAAGTTTTAAATATTACAGAGTGAAGATTGATTGAGATTTTTAAATTCGGATGTTTTAAGTTTAGTTAATTATTTATTGACTTACCTTATATTCACGACTATATTCCTTGACAATGTGGTCAGAAACATTGGAAGAATTTGCATCATCTTTCTAACTGAGATGTATAAGGTACTAGGAGTAGTACATCAGATAATGTAAATAATCATGAGAAACAACAAGATCAACCTACTTTTCTGAAAAGACTCAATTTCAAATAGCAACGGAATTTTAAGGCTATTTTGAATTAAAGAAACAGAGATTTGAGATTGCTCTCTCTTATTCTTAGAACAGCTTTACTAATGTCTATGATAATAATATGTCGGATAGTATAATATCTTTCTGATAAATAAATAATTTACTTATCAGAATTCGCCAGAATGCTAAGTAGGAATCGGAAAATCTTTTCGTCGTTATTTGAAATGAAGTATAGAAGTTTCAGAAAATGTTTATACAACGTGCAAGAGACGCGGTTCTATCATTCCATTATAAAGTTTATATTCAAGCTGCACCTGGCGCCATAACGTCTGGATCTAGACATCTAGATGTATCTTGTACCTAGCTATACCTACGCTTTACAAAATTCTAGGTTAATGACTTTCATGTACTTACAGATATACATTTATAGCATATGCTTACGATTTTATTACCTGAGGCAGGAGTCAGAGTTATTTTAAATATACTTACCACATTCCGAATATCTACATTTCACTTACGGTGCCCAAAGTCTTCCTCACTTTACTTATCACACTGGACAGAGTTTGGGCACTGCTACCGTCGCCACTTCTAATGGACAGTAGATACAACAAACGCCTCGAAATTGAGGCATGTAGCAATTTCGATGCGTTTGTTCGGTTTTCCGGTACTCGAAAATTTCGTGACAAATCGTCAAGATATTTTCCCTGTACCGGAAAACCAAAAAAGGTTTATAGTAACAGTAACTCATTGCATAAACCTGATCTAGCCTAGGATCAAACCGCCACACCCTTGCATGGAAGGCGACTTTCTAGGGACTTCAACTGCCACCGTGGTCTAATGGTTAAGATCATTGGGCTCTTGACACGGAGGTCGTGGGTTCGATTCCCACGGGGGACACTAATATGTCTGATATGTCACTTTGTGCGTTTTTCCCCAGTTGATTAGGACATTGCAGGCTGAATCACCTGATTGTCTGAAAAGAAAGATGATTCCGTGCTTCGGATACCACGTTAAGCTGTTGATCTCGGTTACTATCTCTGGTAGTAGTAGTCGCTACATAAAAACCTCGTCAGAGGCCGTAAGGCGGTTTGAATAAACTCTGACACCTGGGCTTGCCCACACGATAAGAAAAAGGGCTGTAGTCTCCAGGTCCAGGATAGCTCCTATAATAACTAACCTCTAGTAGGAAATGGCTATTTCAAACTCAAACTCAAAATAATTTATTCAATATAGGAGCTTAAAGCACACTTATTAAACGTCAATTCTTTAGTGTTATCGCTGTAGAGAAGATACGGCCAGAAACTCTACAGCATAAAACGACTTAAGACGCTGTTATCCCGTCGAGGCCGTTTTTTGAACACCAACGAAAGTGTTTTAAACTGTGTTTTAAAGTCTGAAATTAAATTAATTTAATTTAATTATTTATTATGTTTTTTGCGATCCTGCTTTCAATTGGAGCGGGATGGCTAATTGTAAACTTATGCTTGCAAGAAAGAGACGCTTGCACTGGGATAACCTAGCCTTAATGACTATTACAATAATTATACAGTAATAATATAGTATATTTATTTTAATCATTGATACCTACTATATAGTAAACTATAAGTTAGTGACACGTACACAGACCCAAGCATTTTGATCATTTAAATAATCAACCAGTTTATAATGCTTTTTATTACGGAGGAAGTTTTTGATCTGAGTTTTAAACATGTTTTCGGAAACATTCAAAATGGGTTCGGGGATTATACCCATAAAAAACTTGTTGAACCTACTAAGCCGAAAGTGTGGAAATAACAGTTTATAAATGAAGATAGTGTGGAAATATATTTTACTTCATCATCATTTTCAGCCTCCTCCATATTTTGCCATTCTTCTCGGTCCTGTGCCTTTATATTTTACTTGCTTATTATATTTTTTATACTTATTATAATTATTTTACTTTTACTTCTATGTCTTTAGCTCTTTGCGCGCGAACGAACAAACGATAAAAAGCGTGTTAGAGGCAAATGTTTGACTAAGGCCGAATTCGACCAAACTTAGATTTATAGAAGAGTAGGTAACTATAAAAGGAACAATTTTACTTTTGGTATTTACACACCCCGTACTAAAAGAACGAATGTATAATTCACCTAAAGAAACAAGTCGTTGTATCTGGACTTATTGCAATGTGAGTTTATACAGTTTTAATTTGGTAGGTTTCTTTTTATTACAATTATTTTATTTATGTGACATTGACATTTCATTATATTAGGGTTGGTAAAACGCAAAATCAGTTTACTCTATAGTAACCGGCGACTTAATCTAAGACTAAAAATTTACTCGCATTTGGTCGAATTGGGCCTAAGGTTTATAAACTCTTTAAAAGTAGTTTCCAACTTAAATAGTAGGGTACAGAAGAGCGAGCAAAGGGAGCTCAACAATTTAAGATGTTCTATGATATCGTAAACTGAAAGTTTATAATTCGTAGACAAAGTTTCAGAATATGTTGATGTCGATTTTTTAAATAGTATGGATGGCAAAATATCCGCCCAGTCTCAATAGTTCAGGCCGAAACTGCTACCGAACTTTTAAAACTTTTTGTTTGAGTAATTAGTTCGGTACTGAACACAGTTATCGACTCTGTTTAAATTTACAAGTTGTAGAAAGTGAGATAAACAAGTTCTCAATACACAATGCTTTACTAGTTGTCACAATGGTACCTAATATAAAATATGTAGTGTAATCGACTATAATAACAGTAATACATTCTGAACCCTGTTTGGTAGGGCACAGCAGTTTTAAAAAAGAGGAGTAAGTACTTGATTAGACAAATTATCCAAGACATTTATATTATTTGTTTTACTCATAATTAGTATTTTATTAGTAAGTTTTTTGGATACTCTGCTTCTTTTTATCAGATCTCGATAATTAGATATAGGTCGACCAGAATCTCATGGCATAAAAAAATCTGTCTATTTAAAATAGGCCCCTTGCAGACTGCGATAAAAACGCGCGTTTGTCTGTCGCGTGACTTTATCGCTACACTAGCAATTAACAGGCGTTTGTTTCGATTCAAACGCATGATTGTAGCGATGCACACACATATTTGTATCGATGAACACGCGTGTGCGTAGTGGCAAAGGCTGTCGACGAATAACTGATCAAATAGTAAGAAAGTTTTGCATCGTGGCTGTATCGCGTTTGCACCGATGCTGCATCGCGACTCAATCGATGATTTTTTTATCACTTCTGCGCTGCAAAAAGTCGTGCTGTCTAAAGCGCCCTAATCTAATTACCCCAGTGTTGCTTACTCTAAAAATTAATTATCTATTTACCATCAGATTCTGATCCACCTATACCTACACAATCTGCTCTACGAAAATGACAGAACCAAAAGGACTTTTGGTAGTTTTTCGAAAAGTATCATAACTTTACTGAAGACCGTATAAGATATTGAACTAAACTAATATCAGACAAAGTCAAAGCTATAATTCCTTCCACTGTTGTCTCTACGGACAATATTAAAAATATTTCCGATCAAAGAGAGAACGAACAAAGATCTCGAGCAGAATATGAATTAGGTATTTTCTTCGAATATTTTATATCAATAAACGTGTTGTTTTATCCTTTACTTAGAGCCGAGGTCAGCAAACATGTGATCTGAAGCTTACGTATTTACCTACTGCCCGAGGTTAGTAGACTACTTTTCTCTTCGACGGAGGTGGAAAGTGGCAACTTCGTTTAGTGCAGCGGGACGATAATTGACACTTTCCGTCCGGAGGGGAGAAAAACAATATTATTGAAAAAAAAACATGTTTGGATTCCACTAAAACCACACTCTTAATTTTGTTACCCTTTTTATTTTTCTTAGCAAATCCGCCATAATAACGCTTAATTTATATTGTAATAGTTTTAAGTCGTGTTATGTTGTAGAGTTTCTGGCCGCATCTTCTCTACAGCGGCAACACGTTCCGACGCGGTCTTAGCTTAAAAAAGATTTGACGTTTAATAAGTGTGCTTCAAGCTCCTATATTGAATAAATTATATTGACTTTGACTTTGGTAGGACTGACGGACCTACGGAGAGCATAGGCTTATTAATAGGGTTCCGTTGGCACCCTTGGGGTATAAAACCCAAAAAAAAAAGACTTCAATCAATTGATTAGTAAAATTGCTCTCAAGTTTGGGCACTGGAGAAACTTAGGTAAATATTCTGCTGATGTGCCTAATTTTCAAATAAAAACAGTTCTATGGCATCAATGAGTTTAATGTAATATATCGTCTCGAATATTTTAGAACTAAGTTACAGGGTTCAAAAGTATACTTTTCTAACATTCGCAATATAATTGTATCTAACTGTATCCTGTCGCAAATCCTCTAGAAACAGACAATACATAAGATCTTCAATAGCTGAGTGTTACATCTGTTAAGTTACGCGTAACAAACAACTTTGTCTTGTCTTGTCATTGTTTTGTATGGTCTGCAAGAAAAGCTATGCTGTGTTTTAAATATATTATAGACGGATCATTTTCTCTCAACGCTGTAGGATGATTATTAAATTTTGTATCTTTCAAAAATAAACCGCATGGAACTAGTTACAAACCTGAAGTTACTTAATCAAAGACAAAGTTTGGTGGACGTTTTCAAAACCTAGCGTAGCTTAACTTTTCTTCTTTTTAGGGTTACGTACCCAATCGGTGAAAGCGAGACCCTATTCATAAGCCTACGTTGTCCGTCCGTCCATCCGTCCTACCTATTTAAAGCTCTAACTGTTGAACCGTACTAGCTAGACAGTTGAAATTTTCACAGAATATGCGTTATTATGGCGGATTTCAATCAAATCATTTATTTCAGAACATAAATTCCATATTGTATATGCCACTAGTTACAATTAATTTCATTTCATTGTTAGTATTGCTTACTCACTAAGAGATCATGCTGCTGCTTTGCTAGATTTGTTAACATATATAGGGTCCAACTTAATATGCTGACACTTTTTTAAGGGGATGTTCTGACCACCAAACTGAACAACTTTCTCTATGGGACCAACATCAAAATCACGAAAAAAAAGTCAGCTCTTCCATACAAAACTGCAAACCTACTCGAGCCAAATATATGGGACAGCTGATTTTTTTTTCGCGATTTCGATGTTGGTCCCATAGAGAAAGTTGTTCAGTTTGATGGTCTGAACATCCCATTAAAAAAGTGTCAGCATATTAAGAAGGACCCTGTATTAAAAATTACAAAAAGTAAAAAATTAAGAGGGAGTCCTCATACAAGAAACAAGTTTTTATCAACGTTTTTTCTTCTCGCTCTACAGTAAAAACGGGCAATACAAACAAGCTTCAAATTTGGTTAGATTACAGAGCAAACTCTACAGTATAACAAAAAAACAACAAAAACCGGCCAAGTGTGAGTCGGTCTCGCGCTAAAAGTCCCGGAGAAAATAAAACTTTTTTGTAAGTTACTAATGTTGTGTGGTGGTGTGGTACGGAACCCTCGGCGTCAGTAGCAAGACTTGCCCGTTTTTATTTAAAAATAATGGCCGGATGGTTATACTTTGCCCTGATTGATTGATATGATTCTGCCAGTGTCAAGAGTATCGTTACCTATCTCAAGGATAGTTCAATGACGACCCGGTTGGTGTAATGGTTACCACGCCGGACTGCCAAACCAGGGTCCTGGGTTCGAATCCCGGTTCGGTCATGGATGTTATATGTTCGTGCCGTTGTTGTATGGTTTCCATAATAAAAAAAAGCCTTTAGTGCTAGTTTGGGATCATTACAATGTAGGTGCCTGTGAGCGTTATTTAAAAAAAAAAATAAAAAAAAAATAAAAAAAATTTTTAAACCATTTGACATCAAATGTGTAAAGCACACATTTGAGCTAACTAAATGGCTAAACCTCGTGGCCAACAGCGCTACAATAACGTATCGCCACAAACTTTCATAATCCACACTAAACTATTATAAAACTGTAATAGAACTGTGTCTGTACTCTGAAGATATTTACACGAAAATGTTATGAGATGGTGTTTAGTTGTCCCTGGTTCCCTGACCTAATTTTTGATTTTTTTATCCGTCTGTTTGTTTGTTTGTTTAAGCATCACCCAAAAACTGCTGTAGGTACTGATTCTGTTGAAAGTCTAATCATAAGATTAAACTTAAAAACTACGACGACGGGAACCAGTGCGGACGAAGTCACGGACAACCATAATCATAATCATCATAATCTTAATTTATTTGTAATATTCATTACAATGTCACACATAAATTAATAAAATCAAACTAAAGTAATAAGATAAAATAATTACTTAATTAAATACGAATTTAACATGTCATCAAAAAATAAAAAATCTAAAGATAAATATAATGTCAAATAATAAACATTTTGTGGTACATGTATTCATTATGACTGTAGAAGGACTGCTCGATAAGCCATTTACGCAGCTTGTATTTAAAATTTAAACAACAAGTTATTTCTAATATTAATCCCCTCCACACAGACAGAGAATGTATGCAATGACAGCTATAGGAGGTGACCCTCGCTTGGGTGCATACTTGGTAAGAAGAATGTCTTTGGCCATCCTTCGGTAGGCTATTCAGTGGAGTAACGCGGTTTACATTTTAGGGACCTTTGATCCGGGGTTGCGGCGAGGCAAAACCTCTAGTATAGTTGCTTACATAATATCATTTACCTAATTTCATTGATGAAGTATGCATTACATATGATCGGGATGACGGAAAGCGTAGCGTGGGCAGGCTCCCACAAGGTGGACTGGTGAAGGTAGCTGGAGAAGGTGAGGGCAACGCAGGACCGGTCATTTTGGCAATCATTGGAGGAGGCCTATGTCCAACAGTAGACAATAATCCTTCTTAATATTATACTGAACATTTTTAAAGGGGATGGTCAGACTGTCAAATTGAACCAGTTTCTCTATGATACTAATATCAAAATCGCGAGAAAAAATCAGGTGTTCTATACAAAACTGCAAACCTACTCGAGCCAAATAAATTGGACAACAGATTTTTTGTCGATTTCGATGTTGGTCCTATAGCGAAATTTGTTCAGTTTGATGGTCGATCACCCTCGTAAAAACTGTCAGCATGTTAAGTTTGATTCGGTATATCGGCTAAGATGATGATGATTAAAGATGTTGTGATTCTGGATGGACTAAGCCTACGTTTCGAATTAAAATGTTCTGTTAATCTACTTTTGAATATTGCTTTTTATTATGATCTGATTCAAGCTAAGTTATCGTTATTGTGACAAAGCAAGTAGTAACCCCATGGAGTTAAATATGTGTCTATGCGGCACCGACATATCGATCATTGGCACTGCGACTATAGCCAGGACTTGCGGCGACTTTTAATAGATGGGGAAGCCTGCTTGAGCTTGGTGGTTTACTGTACTCTATAATATACTGTTGGAGTTTATTCCCGTGGGTTTTGTACGACGCGACTTGTTTAACCGATTTTAGATTTACAGTGTGTAGCAATCGTAGTAAATGGCAAGCCCTGGTCTTTTCCTATGCTACTGGGAACGTGTGACGTTATAGATAAAGATATATAGTGTTACGTTGTTGAGAAGTTAGTCCATGATATCTATTTCATGGACTAGACTAACTCTAAGGTGGTTAGAATGTAAGCATTTTAGATTGATGATTACGTATACAGGCTAATTACGATTCGATACGTCGGCTACAAAACTATTTGAACTAGGTAAAGATGAATTGTACCTTTTCAACAGTATTTCAATATCGTTTTCGTTTGTGGTTCATTCAGTTTCAAACTCATGGTGAATAGGGTGCTTCTGGGTAAACTCGCTACATCTTCGACCCCATCTTTGCCCTGGCGACTAGGATGATGTCAAGAGCAAACCCATCTTATAAAGAAAAAAATACTAATGTATTTGTGCATTGAAAATAATTTCATTCATACCATACAATTCTGAGATTCAGGCACAACATCGCCAAATAACGTTACACTACGTAAGGTATGGTAAATCCTTAACCCTCCTTCTGGGGTAATCGGTCAAAGTCAGTTTTTTTCAAGACAACCTGCGTTCATTTCTTAGCACCACAAAATTCCTTTAATCTTCCAACAAAAGTGACGTGTATCCGGCCAACAGATTAGCATTGTTTCACTGCTAACTGTACTGACGTTGTTCTGCGCCGGAACTGAGACAAAGGCTACGTCAGTCTGTCGTGCACTTAGATGGCATTCCTATATACTTACCTACGTAGGTACGTAGTTTCATTGTATCCGTGATACAATTTAATTAAAATAGTATTTTAAAGCCGGGGTGGTGGTCCAGTGGCAAGTAACCTTGCCTGCCGTGCAGGAGGCGATGGACCGATCCCAATGGTCCAGGCCGACTTGTACCAATGAGTTTTTCGGCTTTTTAGTGAAGGAAAATATAGTGAGGAAACCTGCATGCTTCAATTTCGATTGCGCGTATTTTCCATTACAGGTGGCGACGGGCTATCCCAGTCACACTGGACGGAGTTTCGGTACTACTAGTGAAACGTGGATGTTCTGCAACGTGCAACAGAGTCACCACATTTGGTCGGCAAACTCGTAACATGATGCCATCGTGCAAAATATTGTAAGTACCGAACAACAAACGTAAGATCCCGGGCATTCCCCAAACATATAGCTTAGCCTGGTTCCTTCATAAACGTAAGCAAGCGCATGCAGTTGCTTAAATAACAAAGTTCACCAAAAATACAACTCTTTCCTCCTAAATGATTTTGTTCTAGAAGTAAATGTTCTTTGAGCGACATAGTACACGTCTGAACAAAAGTTTAGATAAATGGGGCAAATCTCCAACCCAAAGCTACTGGCTCCATTCGTTCATGACCTATGTAATCGCTTCGTTTACGCTATCGTATTGCCGTAAGCCATAAGCCCTTCAAAGAGAATCATTCATTAGCATTGCTATTCATCTTTTTGAATGAACTACGTCGGAAAAGTAGAATAGAAAGAATCAGGAATACGACATTCTAAAGAGCTGAATAAGGAGTTTTTCGGATTTGAAGCTTCTCCCCTAAAGCTAAGATAGTACGACTTTTCTCGCTCCTGTCTCAATCCCATACATAGAAATTAGATACTCGTCGTAGATCGTGCGTGGTCCCTAATTGCAGTCTCAGCCCATTTACAGGATATTACGTAGACACTGTTTCACAAACGAATTCCCTTTGAGAAGATCAGCATCTTTGCCACTTAGCATTACCCGGCTCGCTTTTAGCAAATATATATAGAGACATAATAAGATATTATAGATACATTTAAACTTAGCCTCTTCAAGGCAAGAGTAAACAAAGTATTCTCAATATCTCTTACCATCAGGCCAAATGGAAGCCATTTTTACTACGTTCTTAGCTTAATAATATCGAATGTCTAAAGCTCTTTTAGCTGTCCAAAATATTGGCCACGTTTGATGTTTGGAGATGAATGCTAAGTATGGCAGCAGAAGAATGAAAGCAGAATAAATGCAGTGGAAATGAGAGCTATGCGATGATGTTAGGTGTGTCTATAAGGGATAGAAAGTGGAACATTGTTATTTGGGAATCGAATGAAAATGTAGTGGTTAAAGTGGAGAAGGGAATGCTTTTATGGTTTGGACATAATTATCGAAAGAAAGAATGAAAGACGACTGACTTACGAAACACATATAGGGCAAGCGTGGAAGGAAGTATTGGCAGTGGCAGATCTAGGGGGATAAACCTCGACCAGATTGGGAACGTCGTTAAAAAAAAATTCATAATAAAAGTGGCCGAAATTGACAAGATGTATGGATCTAGAGAAAGCAAACTAGGTGTGTAAGTACCACCCAAAGTGAAGATCCATCGTCTCTTCCTACTATACTCCTTTGGTAAAAGCGCTTTATAGTATATTATATACATATATATAAGCTTGTTTATATGTGTATAAATACAGGTTATTATATTATATTATTGAAAAGAAAAAGACACGTATTTTTTTTATTTTATCATGTCTCATACAAAAATATTAAAATAGTAGTGACAAAAGAGTTCCAAAGATAACAGAAATGAACTCGGATTAGGGTCTTACTACAGTTATGAGGGTTGGGGTTGACATCCATGGCGCTTTGGACCGTCTGATTATAAAGAAAGAAATACGATTGTTAAAAATCCCGGCCGAATCCGAAGACGAAAAAACAAAAAAAATAGTTTTTCCTGGAATACGTTCTTTTAACGGTACTGATTGCATGGAAGAAAAATGCGCACTGTCTCCGAGGTAACCCTGTATACAAGTGTTTCATAAGTAACAATAAATTTTTGAAACTCATAAGGTGGTTGTTTAGACCGTCAAACTGAACAACTTTCTCTATGGGACCAACATCGAAATCGCGAAAAAAATAATTTTAAATCCCATATATTTTAGCTCTAGTCGATTTGTAGAGTATAGAACATAATTTTTTTTTTTTCGCGATTTCGATATTGGTCCCATAGTGAAAGTTGTTCAGTTTGATGGCCTACACCACCCCCTTAAATGTTTATTTGTAGTTTTGTAACACCTTGTATATATAAATTTGAACAAAAATACAGTCATGTTGTAACCAAATCTCATTTTTTACATGTTTTATATCCTGAGTAACATTTAATATAATGTTCGTTGCTGTAACTGCCAAGGGTTTTGCGCAATAACGTTATAATAATGCACTACATCCATTAGTTTCCTATGGGAACTAGATCAGTTAGCGACATGTGCATTACTGCAGTTGGTCGCGTTGATTGAATATAACCGTAATATCCTCTAACCGCTCCCTGAGGGGTGAATTGATATGATTAGTTCTAGAATATGGAAAGTAAGGACAAGAGAGTGCATTTATGTATTCACGGAGACGATATACTTAGGCCCTGTTTCATCACTTCTGGGTAAGTTCTTGTTAGCTTATTCGACAGATAGTGTGGCATATTTTGTATGACATTGTGTCAAAATATCTGTCGGATAAGCTAACAAGAACTGACCCAGAAGTGGTGAAACAGGCCCTTTAAATTGTATCAAATAAAAGAGCAGACATAGGTACCCAAGCTTATCATGATCAGGCTATACAGGTGTTACATAAGTAACAATAAATTTTTAAAACTCTTAAGGGGGTTGTTTAGACCGTCAAACTGAACAACTTTCTCTATGGGACCAACATAGAGATCGCGAAAAAAAAAATCGGATATCCCATAATACATATTTTAGCTCGAGTCGATTTGTAGAGTTATTACATCATTTTTTTTTTCGCGATTTCGATATTGGTCCCATAGTGAAAGTTGTTGAGTTTGATGGTCTAAACCAGAAGTTGTTATTCTTTGCCCTTAAATGTTTATTTGTATTTTTGTTACACCTTGTATAATATAGGTCCATAAGTGCTGGGCACAATCCTGCCCTCATGGACAGTATATTATATGGACATCAGTCCAACACGCCTGCATAATGCGGATTGGTTGACTTGCCGACATCCATCCACCCATCACTGCCCTTGATCAGAAAACAGACGCATCAGAATTTCTTCTTCAGTGTATGTAGGTTTCCTCACAGTTTTTTCTTTCACCGTTTGAGAGCAGTAAATATTACGTACATTAGCTAGAATAACTCATGTGTACATGGCATGTCGTCCTTGCGGTTTCGAAACACGGACCTTTACGATTGCGTGTCCTCAGGGTTCACAGTTGCAGAAACGCACATTAGAGTTAATCCTCCATTAAATCTCTTGCTAGCTTTTACTACGTCAACAATGCAAAAAAATTACAGCATATTTAATGGAAGATTAACTTTAACGAGCGTTTCTGCAACCCACTGCAACCGACGCTCTAAGCAAGCTTATCTTATACAAAATTGCATTATACTTATATCAGGCAGATTTTCAAGAAAAAATTACAAAATGGTCCGAAATTTCGTAGAAGAACGTCTCGTGAAATATAATAAATGAAATAACTATGAGATTCAGCAGAATAATGGCGTCCCTTAGTATGCACCTAACTAAAAGTTTTCTTCAAGAAAACTAAGATAAAGTAGTAAAATAGTAGAAACCAGTAACATTGCGAGACTGGCAGTATTTGATAAACGAAGCACGGAAGCGAGAAGACTTGTTTTAATTGAGAAAAGTTTCGCTCGGGCTCTGAGATTGTATTTCAGAAGCTTGTGTCCATTATTTTATCTGTAGTAGTTTCAAAGTAATGTTCAAACTCGTAGAATAAATAATAAATTTATTGGACGGGAAGTAGAGAAAATATGATTATTGCTGTACTTATCGACTAAACCACATTTTAGTTCACTTTGATCTAAATTTCTACTATGGCTGGACTCATGTGCCCTGCCCCTCAAAGAAGCTCAAATTGAATGTAAATTGTATATCCCCAACTCCAATTTGCTATCCCAAACGCTGTTATGATGACGTTCTGTCTACTAGTTTCTCTCAGAAACTTCTTAGTTTGTCTCAGAACCAGGGACGCTCAGAACAATATAAGTTCTGAGGTCTATTACCATCCAAGCTTCTTGTTCTTTCCTTAGTTATTTCCTAATTGCTGTCTCACTCATTATGTCGTCGCTGTTACTGTTAAGTACTATCTTTTAAATAATCTCTTTCCACTCAGCTTACTTGATTGTATCTACGAAGATTGACACTTTAACGCTCAGTTGCAGAAATGCTCATTAGAGTTAATCCTCCATTAATTCTCTAACTAACTTTTACTACGCCAACAAGACAATAAGTGACAGCAAGAGATTTAATGGAGGATTAACTCTAATGAGCGTTTCTGCAACAGAGTGTAAGATATAATTAATTTACGGTACCTTTATGGTATGGACATTGTAGTAATATTAATATCATTGGTATTTACTGTATAATCATTTTGCTGGTTCCAATGGGAACGCAAAACGAGATAACAATATTGACAAGCTCTTGTACTATGTCTTCAACTTCGTCAACTTTATGTATCACTCAACATTCTCATTATAAAATGTTGCAACGAAGCTATTCTGAGTTTAAAATTTTTACGATATGAAAGTTTTTACGAGAAGGTTCTTTGAAAATGTTTTTAGGACTTTGATGATCCATGAGATTTATTATTCGATGAGACAGTCAGTAGTTTTGGTGAGACAATTTACGCAGCAATGTTTTCATTCGAAAATCGAACTAAAATACAAATTGATTTTTCAAAATCGGTTTGCTCTTGCTGACCTCAATCTAGTCCACACGACAAAGATGGGGTCGACGATGTAGCGAGCTTACCCAGATGAAGCCTAAGTTGTAAGCGTTCGGAAATACTGACGCAGCCAGCAGTGCGATTTTTGAAAACCATACGAGCGGTTCGGCAGTAGAAAGATGCTATTCTCCATAGTAATTCTGACATTTTCTACTGCCGAACCGCTCGTATGATTTTCAAAAATCACACTGCTGGACATTCCACTCCTTGGCTGTGCGCATTATAAATTATTCTGAAAGGCGCTTAGTTCAAATATGTGGGATGTCAACCAAGTATGGGTGATATCACGCGGTGTGCCAAGTGTTTTCCTGTAGACATCGAGAACAGATGCACGCATGAATACAGCCTTTCCGAGTGACGTGTACTGAACCTCCGATACGTCCAACGTATCCTGGGCAACTTGGGTCCTATTTCAGACACATAAACAATAGCAATTTACACTGACAATTCAGAGTACATTGTTGCTTACTTATTGGTGTTAAACAACATGTCATGTCCTAACACTTTCAGTCTATCTCAAATAAAATTGTAATTGCGTTGTTGTAAATTACAATTGCAGGGGCTGACCCATTATAATATGGGTCAGCCCCTGGCATGCTCTCGCTGATTAGCAAATCCATTCACCTGGAAATCAAATCAGAATCGACGAGAGGTATGAATATCAAATTCATTCATGCACGATATTTTAATTAGGTAAAGTTAAATGGGCATATCGTAAATCGTAATTGTCCCTTTTCAACCTTTTGACAAATAAATGGAAATCCTTAATTTCGTGTCTAATTATAGTACCTACGCTGTGGTCTCTGTCTTATAAAAGTTGGGTTCCAACACGACACCCCAGAGAATGACACCTTCGTCTCAACATCTAAACTATATCTAATAACCTGTCCAGAATATATGGTAGTTTTTATTATAAAAGAGTATCAGCGACATCTAACGAATAATCGCAAAACTAAGGCAGTGAATGTGGAAGTATCTTATTTTTTTATCGTGGAGCACAATGAATGAGTGCTATGTAAAGTATCGTGGTTGTGTACACGAGTTAACCTTCAAATAGTTCAAGTGGTGGCACATAGATGGCGTTTAAACGTTGTTTAAAAAAGCTCCATAAAATTGTATGCCGTGCCTTGTGTAGTTCCATACTCTTATTACTGTTGTGCTGGTGTTACACCGAAAATAACAAATTATTGTATGGCGAAGAGCCTTGTCACTGTCATATTTACATTACTGATCGCATGCAATTTGAAGTTCATTTACCGGTTAGATATCAATCGTGTTGTTCCAAGTTGATATCAATCAACTTGGAACAACACGCTCACTCAGAAATGCACTTCAGTCTTAATTTCAGTCAGATACGTCCGATCCGTGCTTCAGATTGCATTGCGATCGGTCGCATATTGTATAGGGTCATTTTAAATTAGTTGGCGAAGCTGAACCAGGGCACCTGTTAATGATAACAGATTGCATTATCAATGGTAGGATTAAACGAACTTACCTGAAGTGAAGTTCTATCCTAATTATATGAAGTACTTAGTCCGAGATATAATTACGTGTAGTATCGCTCATCTTGCTCGTATCCGCGTCCTTTAAATCATAGAAAAAAAAAAAAACAAAAAATGTTTTTCCATCACCCGCCACCCACCTGTCAATGTCAGTAGTTTAGAGTTAACACTGGGTATGCGGGGGGTGGGAAGTAGGTATATATCTCGGACTAAGTACTTCATATAATTAGGATAGAACTTCACTTCAGGTAAGTTCGTTTAATCCTACCATTATATTCGTACTTAGTCCGAGATATAATTACGTGTAGATGTTTAGAGGAAACAACATCTTAAATTAAAACAACTGTTCTGTTGTGAACTTGAGTCACAACTAATAACAAAACCTTGTAAGTTATTAGGACTAATATCTCAACCATATCCCTATAACGATTGTTACAATTAGTCAGTAAGAATATCTTGTTAAGCATTCTAAATTCTAACTGACATTATTATAATTATATGAGTACCTCAAACTGCATCTCCCAACTTAATCTGATCACTGTCAGACTCCATATTGTTGAGGTTATAGTAGACCGACCAACATTGGTGTCGCTTTTAAAAATACTATCCACGTTAAGACTTTTTGCGGACCTACGTTGCAGCAAATATAGTGGATGTGAAAAGAAAACACAGGTCTCCACTACACTGTCTCAGGACATGACTAAACCCCCGGCTCATACATTCTGACAAGAGGCTTTCTGATGTCGTCTACCAATTGTCAGGGCCATGTATTCTTTTACTGGTCTAAGTTGACTAGTGACTTTTAAGTAGGTATTTATTGTAAGAGCCTTTTATTTAACGGGGCACATTTCAGGTTGATTGACTAAAACTTTCTAAACTAATATGTGTACCAAGAGCAGACATCTTTCAGTCTGTTATAATTATAACATTTCTCTATCAGTTTCATGGCTAATATTAAATATACAAAATTAGTTGCAGGTATACTAAATATCATTTTTAATCTGAAAATTAAGTAAAAGGTATACTTAACTAACTTCATGGATAAGTTTACCTTTACCTAAATCTAAGTTATTGAATGGGCACAACTATTAAACATAAGAATCAGACATGATGTGAGTCCCACATACTAACATATTTTTGTTTAGAAGGTCGTATTTTGAATAACCTTTAAAACCGCGTTTTATCTAAATTGATCTATCATCAAATCATTGTCGATATAAGTGTTATTATCCATTATGAGATATAGAATAGGTGATGCATTTGTTCAGAATCACCTTTAGGTATCAGTATCAATAACAGAAGTATGTAAAATACAATAACACAAATAGAAACCTCTAAAAATACCTAATTTAACTAACAAGACTGCTTGCACTTTCGCAAACTATAGAAATTTATTAGTGTTTTATATAAATTTGCACGGCATCTTTTTAAAATTTAACCCAGTAAGAAAGAGTTGCCTGCGATCTGAATAGAACGTAGAAGATAGACAGAGTTAAAACATAACTATTTCTGAGACTTTCAAGTGCTTTCAGCAGTTAGTACCAAGGCTGAGAGTATGAGATTGGAACACTAAAGAACATGCTTAGAAGAAAAAATGAGGGTGAAAATGTCAACCTAACCCTCTACATTCCATGCGAGAGTGTCTCTATGCATGAAACCTATTTTTCACATGAACCAAACTTAGAATGAAACATCCAAAAATTTCTGAGAAAACTCATTCAGTAAGTATTTACCTATACTTAATTAGGCTAGTTAGGATTATCTCCTTTATCTCTCCAGGGGCTAGGCCTTCTTATGAAAATAAGTGTTATGTGGGCTGAATTTATCCACACGCTGTCAACCTTGTACCACTGACAGATCTACACTGAACGGAACTTTGAAGTAAACATATTCAAAACTTGCTGGGAAAACTCTCCTTCTGCTGTAGCTCCTTCGTTGTTGCTATTTGCCTGTATTTAGTTAGATACTTATGTGATATACTCGAAGAATTTAAGTGCAATGTAGGTTGCAATGATCCACATGCTGTGAGCTTCGTACCCTCTTAAATTTATACTAAATAATTTATTATACATCTTTGATTAAACCGAAAACCTCTGACTTTTAACCCATTTAACATAGTTTTTATATTTCTGGACATGTAGGTAACATAGGTACGTATTAATATCCAGATTATTTGTGTAAACAAAACTCTATCAAACTGCCACACAACAGATATCAAATAATAATAATATAACCACTTAATAAAATCTTTAATTGCTCATGACCCTAAGTTCAGATATAGGTTAATTCGATTGAGCAGTGAATGTTAAAAATTATTTTTTAACATTTTATTAATAGAACCGACAGATTCTAAAATATCTTTAGTCTTATGTTGTAAAACTTTCTGTGCTGTGACAATAGATCTGTTTCAATCAATCATTCATTAAACCATTATTTTAAACATTATTAGTAAGTCCTACGTACCAATGAGGTATCGATAGGTACATCTTCAGGTCCTTAAGTACAGGACTAAACATTCCTTAAATTTTTTAAGGGTTTTAACAGTTTTGTGAACATTGACCGCGCAGGCCGGGCCTAGCCAGCTAAGCTAGTCTATTGGGTAGGCCATCCATTTTAAATAATGAACCATTATTAATTGAAATCTTAAAATACTATTTATGATCCATATGTATTGTTACTAAACAGTTTTCAATTTTCCAAGGTACCACCCACACAATGAAATCCCTTGCAACCAAAGTTTACCCAAAACTCTGATATTCCATCTATTTGAAAAGTTTATTAAAAAACAAAAACCTACATCCTACATAGGTACTTAATTATTGGGAGGTTCTAAATTTAAAATCGATGGCGTGTACTGTGGTACATCATCATTTGTGAATAAGTTATAACATAATTAATCTTAAATTGTTTGCCTGAGACTCAATATTCAGTTTTAATTATTTTCATTTCAGACATCTTTAACTTGTTATTAACATGAAAGTTATGTTGTTGCTACTATACAGGAGTAACAACATACCCAAAAAAGGGTATTATTAGATTTATTAGTGATATATTACTCAATTATAAAACTCTTTTAATTCAGCAGCAAACGCTACCTCAAAAGGTATTTTATTAGATCATTAGTGATATTGCCCAAATTGAAAAGTAAGGTATTTGTGACTAGCGATAAGCTTTATCACAAAGGGCAGGTACTTCACACGTCCAAATCTGATGGATGCTGAAGGGTAACTGTAGACGGTTCGGTTTGAAGCCAAGGTTTGTGTCCTCTGCGCCTTCCTGTCTTATGTGACGAGGAGTTTGAGGCTGGATTTAGTTTGTGGTTCATACTGTCTGAAACTTTCTTTATTATAAGACTTCACACTGTGGAGCAAAGGAATTCAGTTCACTAATTTCCTTATAAGGCCAAGGTATATTTTTGTAAACGAAAGGTGCAATAACCTTGTATCTTAACTCAATGTACTAGAAATGCAGAATGCTTAGCTTGGAGAGTCTGTAAGCATCCTTACTTGGTGCTAATTTATTGAAATCTCTTGAGAGAAAGAATATTGTATTGTAGGCTGTGGCCTTTAGCCTTACCAGATTGTTTCAAACTGCCAGGTGTTTCCAAATTTATATTAGGGGCATCTATATGTGTGCAGTTTTATGGTACCTAACCTAATTATTTATTAATAAATCTTTTAGAAACTGCATCTTTCTCTCTTTGTGTTCTTACTATTGACTGAACATTTTCAAATTGAGAGTAGATTGACTCTGCCGCATTTCTGATTTGTTTTCTAACCTCACCTTAACTTAAGGTGAGTAGCATGCCTGAGGCTAATCGAATCCTGGGAGTGTGACTTATGTGCAGTTATTAAATGTTTACTGAATATTCTAAGTATGAATTTGATATCTACCGGGATTTAGCTCAACGTCTCTCTTAGTAACTATGTCAAAATCAACACTAAGAGCTATAATGTACTTACAGAGTAAAAGCTTTTTACACTAGCCTCATACATGTTAGTAGGTAGCTGGAACATAGGTATAGGTAACCCCCACTGTTCGGAGTTATGTTTTCCCACCGGGAAATCACCATGAATAGGTAAATGAGGCATCAATGCCTAATTTATTATGAGGCAAACAAAGAAACAAAAACAAACCCACTTTCCAACGGAAAGATGCATAAGTATTACACGATCACACAGATAGAACCATATGTATGAAAATAAGGACAATAACATAGATATGATAATTCCCAATGGGAATTGGCGGGTGGTCCAAGTGGAAAAAACCAATAGATCAGATAAGTCACTTAGTCCAGACAAATCAAACTCAGCGAGTATGTCAATCAGAACACAAAAGCTGTGTTAGTACATTATGTCACAGGGCACCGGAAACGGCGGCAGTTGACTTCCCAGCGGGAAAGTCATCATCATCATCCTTTCAAGGCCTAAGGGCTCAGGAGCTGGCCATGGGAGAGTGCTTGGTGGCAACTCCAAAATGGTGGGTAATAATAGGTACCCAACGGGAATGTGTCTGTTCGAAACTCAAACGTGTGTGGGCATTGGGCACTAGTACTGGTATAGTTTTCCCAACGGGTAAACAAGTGCATGGTCGAAACTCGAACCTGCATTGTGCTATGAGCACAGGAGCTTTGATCGGCGTCAGTTGTCCTTCCCCAACGGGGAAGCCCAAGAAACGTAACACGTTCATGCGTGGGCCGCGATTGGTACGCTATTGTACCTACATTTCCCAACGGGAAATCGCATGTTCGAAACTCGAAAATGCATTGTGCTATGAGCACAGGAGCTTTGATCGGCGTCAGTTGTCCTTCCCCAACGGGGAAGCGCAATAAACGTAACACGTTCATGCATGGGCCGCGATTGGTACGCTATTGTACCTACATTTCCCAACGGGAAATCGCATGTTCGAAACTCGAAAATGCGTGGACACAAAGTGTCAGGCCGGCCGGGGATATTATTCCCTCACTAGTAGCAAGTTAACTTCATTTATAATAAAATTTTCTTTGTGTAAACCTTTGTAAATTGTGTACATACTTACAGTCTACATAATAATATATTACTTTGTCATTCAATCCTCCTACTTATGTTTCCTTTACTTCCACCTTTCCTGCTTGTCTTCAAACTTCCTTCATATCCATAATATGCACAAAATAACATTTTATATCAATATAATAATTAACAATTTGTTTCAACACAGGAGCGCGATTTGAGCGCGACAAAACGACTGACATTGACAGGTGGGTGGCGGGTGATGGAAACATTTTTTGTTTTTTTTTTTTTCTATGATTTAAAGGACGCGGATACGAGCAAGATGAGCGATACTACACGTAATTATATCTCGGACTAAGTACGAATATAATGTTTATAATTGGTATTGATGATTAACAAAATTATCTTAGATTATCAAGATAGACAGTCAAAGCTACGAAAGCGTCGAAAAAAATAGGAACCAGTACTGGTTCCAAAACCCTATACATATACACGCACACATACATATTTTGTATGGCGCCTCACGCACGCCAACCTAAGAAAGTTAGCCCCTTTTGTTTTATACGGAACAAGTGTGAGGCTCATTCTAGACATATACTTTTTCTAAGAAAATTATTATTTTCGTACCTACCTACGTATCGTACGCAGTGCGCGGCCGGCGGGCGAACATTGACCTCAGAATCATTTACCACGTAATTGTGTAACAGATACCAAATGCGTTTGCTAAATTTTGCCAACTAATAAAATTTGACCTTAAATACTTAATACGTTTAACAACCAGGCCCACATCTATTCTCACAAATAGGTAAGAGGTAAGACTGAGAGGATGCGGGTCGTACTCCACCAAGTGGATTGGTAAAACGGTCACCGATCCAAAGATGGTAGGTACATCGATTTTTCAATGTTTAAGGTTTACTTACTTCGGCATATATTATGCCCACCACTGTCAACAGATCAACAGCGACGGCTCCTCACACTAGACAAAAAGTTAAGTTTAAAATAACTTCAAATGTATATTTACACATGTTACAGCCATGTTGTGCTATTTCGAATCAAATTAAAGATTGAAAAATTAAGTCTCAGACAATTTCTAATAGCTAATAGCAATTCTAGCTAATTTCATCGAAAATGTATAAAAAGGAGATAATTTATCATGCAAAAGTGAGCGGAAGTGTTGGGAGAGGCCGTCCGAGGAAAACATACCATGATCAAATCAATGATCTTTTCCCGAAAAGGACAAGTGCGTAGCACCCTCAATCGAAGGAAGTGCATGAAGAGATGTATGAATGTGAATGAGGCTAAAGAGGTGTGTCTGAGTCGTAGCGTGTGGCGGTCCGTGGTCTCTGCCTACCCTCATTGGACAATGGCGTGAGCTTATGTATCTTATGTAAATAAATTAAATTAAAATTAAAACAACGGACAATGGAACTGCAGCTTTGGTGTCATAATTATAAATATTTAGACGAACATTACAGGTCCTAACAGATTATCGCTTTATTTTTGGCCGGCACTTTCACATTTTGGACCAAATTGGATGATATCTTTGCCTCATCGATTACCAAGGTTTTATAAAAACTAGAAAAAAAACGAACTTCAGAAAAATTATGAAAATATTGTTAGTTATTGATACTGCAAAAATGGTTTTGAGACTTTCCCATCAGTTTAATACGAGTATTTCGTTTTCATTCATTATTTATTACTCTAATGTTAATGCCTCATATAAGATAATGAGACTGATGTAGACTAACAAGTGTTAATGATAAAGAAGTGACCTCTTTAATTTTAGTTGAATCCTTTACAGCACGAGTGATTATCATGTATCTCATGCTGGAACGAGAGAAGAAATTTTAATTGTTATTGTATATTAATCAATATTTAAACCTCTGAAATTACCTTTAATTGCTTTAATGTAGCCTTTAATAATTTTCGGTAAAATGTATATTACTCACGAATATAATTATTCCCCGAATTGATGGTGTTGCTGTTGGCTCCATAGTGAAAGTTGTTTGATTTTATGGTAGGTATATGTAATTTAAAATACTGTAGGTATACAGGGTAAATTTTATATCATTTCAGCATTTGTATTCTACTCATCAAACTGAACAACTTTCACAATGGAGGCAACTTCGAAATCGCGAAAAGAAAATCAGATGTCCCATACAAAACTGCAGTACCTACCTATTCCAGTCAAATGTATGGGGCAGCTGCTTTTTTCGCGATTTCGATGTTGGCTGATGAGTAGAATACAAATGCTGAAGTTATCCGCAGTGATGTACAATTTACCCTGTACATGCTTCAATTCCAAGGCCTTTCACTGTTCATTTAAAGTGGCGATGGCGCTAAAAGGGGAGGCTTCATGCTAAGTTTCTCCGATAAAAAAGTAGAAACATACATACATACATACATAGGCTGTTAAAACCATTACCCTTCCTATGCGTCGCGCAGTCGGGTAAAAACAGACTTCGTTTTGCGATTTGTGCTTTGGTCAGATTTTTTAATATAATCACACATTCTGAGATGATTTAATTTAAATAGATTTATCAAATATCTTTTGTCGTTTTTGTAGTAAACGTTATCACGCGTTGATTGATTTCATCCTCATATTATTTAAATTTTTTACTACCCTAAAAAGGAAGTACTCATTTCAGTTCTTTTTTTTAACCTTTATTTGAGAATAATAAACATAAAATAAAATAAATAAATTATTTAGATCTTAAAACTATCTTAACCTAGGATGTGGATTATGTTTATGATTATTATTATGGTACAGGCAAGGTCCTCGTAGGAGAATACTTAAAATGCTAGGTGGCATTTCGTCGCTGAATGGCTATTATGTACCTACCTACTTATGATTTTTTTTTTACTTTAGTTGGGCTTGCTCTTGACCTCAATCTAGTCCTCAGGACAAAGATTGGGTCGAAGATGTAGCGAGCTTACTCCGAATGGCACTGGCACTCCTGCACACCAACGGAACGCAGCAAGCTGCTTGGCGCCAGACTCCGGAGCCTACCACACCGCTGTAGGTTCGTTCAGCCGCCACCACAAACTAGGTAGCTTGTGGTGCCGTTGCCCAGGGTGAACCGCTAGGAGGAAGATCCCCAACCACCCCATGAAGCTTATGTTACCCCTATATTCTTGAAATTATTTTGATGATGTTTTTGTGTTTCTGTTTTAATTGAAATATTGTCAAAATGGTCAATTCAGCATAAGTCAATAAATGTACCTATTTGATAAAATGTCTTTTCAATTGCGTTGCAGTTTTAATCTCTCCGTCCTTATTACATTTCACCTCATTGTTTTCGTTTAATTAGAGTAGCAGTGAATTATAAATGCATCTACTTTGAATAAATACTATCAATAGTCTTGATATTATTTAAATGTTGGATGTCATTAGCGGTAGGAACAATACTGCAACCGCTAATGACGTTGTTTTTTATTTTATTGCATAACTATTACTCCATTTAACAAAATAAATCAACAGAACACACTAGTCCACTGCTGGACATATGCAATTCATCTAGGTACAGACCTAGATTATACAGGGTGTAAAGTGAAATGCGTTATACACTTGAGGAGGTGCTTTAGACCATCAAACTGAGCAACTTTCAACTTTCTTACCGACTTTATGGGATCAAAAAAATAGGTTGTTCCATACAGGATATCAATGACTGGCTTTTAATGTGCTTTTTGGGTATTTTGTATAGGTATTGTACCATGATTTCGATATTTAAGTATAATATAATAGGTTAATATTAAAATAAAATATTTTATGTCATCTCACTGATATTATAAATGTCAAAGTTAGGATGAGATGTTTGTCACTCAATCACGCATAAACGAATGTTAGGATTTGGATATTTGGCACGCAGATAGAATATGTTATGGATTAACATAATTATACTTAAACCGACAATAAAACTATAGACGAGTTACGCGTGTAATTAATTCTACTAGCAAACTTTTCTGACACTTTTTGCGGGGGACGATAGATAGCATGAAGTCCGCAACTTTGGATTTTATTCAATTCAATTCAAATATACTTTATTGCACACCAAAACAGAACATACATTTTAACACAGATAAAGAATTACAAGTACGTACAAATAAGGCGGTTCGCTAAAAAGCGATTTCTTCCACACAACCTTAGGGTAGAGGAAATAAACAAACGAAAAATAGGAATATTATATAGGTAGGGTTTATTATGCAGGCGTAGTGCCTGCCTACTACTTCGCCTAGAATTCTCGGCAAGAACTTTCAAAGGAAAATTACTACAGCTCAGGATACAACGAGAACAATGAAGGGCATCCACACTCTCGTTCTCGTCTGTTCTCGGCTAGAATGAAGTGCCTGCTTTACATAATTAACTTTAGAATCTAATTTTGATTGTTAAAAATAGTCTTGTGTGAACCAAAACGAGATTAGTTTGAAGTTATTGTTCCGCGATGAAATGCTAATTTGGAGAATAGGTAACTTTTCCGACTGTTTACATATTATTTGTCCGATCCGCTCCACCCCACCGACTAGAGTGCGAAAGAGACAACTGCAGCTCGAACCGATTTTATCTACATAAAATCGACGAAAACAGCATTTCGTATTTCCCTGTTTCCTCCTCCAAAACTAAACCGATTTTAATAATTCTTTCAAGAATAATATGAGAAAGACTTTGGCCATGTCTGTACGTTTTGCTTTGTTTGTCTGAAAACGGGCGGTAAAATTGGTCATTTTCGAAGGTCCCTAGTTCATACAGTAATTAATAAATGCAAAAAAGCAAAACATAGGGACATAGCAGAGGCAACATAGATTGTATGATAATTTTTTTTTGGGTCTAGTGTTATTATCCAGGGAGAAAACAGGGGAATACGTTTGTGTGGAAAAACCCGTACTCACCTATCCTCTTAACTTGATAAGGTTTATTAAGGACATAGGTATAAGGTATAAAAATTGTATGTTTAAGCATATATGATTAATTGATCTTGTATTGATCTGGTCCCTTTATAGGATATTTTTTAAAGGCCACGCAGACGGAGCGGCGGGCAACAGCTGACATTCTCCGTTGTTTAAATTTATTTACTAATTTCTAATTAATTTTGTAGTGGGTATTTACCACATAGCTGTGGTGGTCCGCGCAGGAGGCGATGGTTCGATCCCCGTCCATGCCGACTAGTAACAATGAGTTTTTGGGAATTTATGTACGATTTCTAACACCACTGGCTTTTCGGTGATGGAAAACATCGTGAGGAAACCTGCATGCTTCAATTTCGAGGCATGTATTGTACCACTGTCCATTATAAGTGGCGATGGGCTCACCCCCCGTCACACTGGACAGTTTTGGTACTACTGATGAAACGTGGATGTTCTTAGATTTTCAGAATATCTCTTACTACCCTCTGGGGGAATATAGTCCACAGTTGTTTGCACAACTGTGGCTCTGTATTAAATTCTATTTAACTCGAAGGAATAAATAATAAAATTAGTATACCTATTACCTATAATATGGTAGCAAAACAAACGCCAACAAACTGTACTGCAGTTTGGCGAAATGTAAAGTAATTTTTACCCTGGGTAATTGTTGAAAATAAAAAATAAAAATGGAAATGCTTGGAACAAAATTATCGTAGGAACCTATTATGGGCACCTGTACTGTTTTATTGTTTTCATTTCATGTAATAAACTTCTGAAAATATATTTATGGACTATCTCTCAATGTACATAGTAGTGATTATTCATCAGCCTATATACTTCCCACTGCAGGGCCTGTGCCTACCCTCATGGAGGATGTATGGGCGTTAGTCCAGTTCACATCACATCAGACTTCCTTCTTCAGCATATGCAGGTTTCCTCACGATGTTTTCCATCACCGTTTGAGAGTAATCGGTATTACGTAACACGGCGACTGAGTACTCTATGTTCATGCACATAAGGTCCAACTATGGGTATGTTGATCTGTCGCCGTTCGTACATTTTGTTAAAAAAACTCATTGGAACATGATTGTAATTTTATTTTTAAATATAGTGGACCAATCTAAATGTTTTATTTGACTCTATACTCCATGCCAAATAGCAACGAAAATTTTAGGCAATTTTTAATTACAGAAACAGAGATTTGAGACACTCACTCTCACTTATTCTTAGAACAGCTTTAGTAACTTCCAAGATATATCGGATAGTATGCGGATAGTACATATTTCTGATAAATAAATTTTATTTGCTTTTCAGAATTGGCCAGAAAGCTAAATAGGCATCGGAAAATCTCGTAGTCTTTATTTGTAATGAAGTATAGGAATGTACAAATTATTATAACATTAGCAACTATTTTACGAGACTGATATGATAACATGCGACCAAGCGTCTTGATACGGAATGTAAAACAATTCGAGTTCAAGGCCATCGTTAACGTAGGGATGACAAATATAATTCTAATGATAATTGAGGACAGCGTTATAATTATTTTATAAAGATATTTTAGAAAATAAGACAGGAAGTTGGTTTACTTACCCCACCAGCCTGCCAAAATATAGCTCAGTCATTCTACGGAGTTTGTTAGGAGGAGTAGGGGAGTATTATAAATTTTACTTTTAAACTGTTACCGGTACCAACCAAACTAAGATTTATAGAAGAGTAACTATACAAGGAACAATTTTACTTTTGGTGTTTACACACCCCGTACTAATAGAACGAATGTATAATTCATCTAAAGAAAGAGGTCGTTGCATCCGTACTTATTGCAATATGAGGTTATACAGTTTTAATTTGGTAGGTTTCTTTTTGATTAGGGTTGGTAAAACGCAAAATCAGTTTACTCTATAGAAACCGGTGACTTAATCTAAGAATAAAATTGACTCGCGTTTGGTCTTATCGGGCCTAAGTGACAAAAAAAATAACTTAAAAAGATATTTTTTTAAATTCACTACAAATCAAAATTGTAAGGCTATAAACTTAATTTTAATACCATGGCACTCATTTTAATTGGATTCAACAATATAAATGACTTTTGGGCAATAAAATTGCCATCGAAATTTATTATTCATTAGAAAATACAAATGTATATTATTAGTGTGTTGTGTGTTTTTCGAAGCTTTCTTAGCAGACAAATATTTTTCCGTGTTTGAAGGGTGTATAATGGTAAAGCCTTAAAAATGTGATAAATAATTAACCGTCCGGTTTTTTTAGAACGAGATTATTGATAATTTTAAATTTGGGGCTGTAGCGGAAGTGATTTATTTTTTATTTTGTTATATTTCTAGGCCCCAATTGGTTCTTAAAATGGTACACAAAAAAAAACATTTTTTATTTTGTCCTGGTTCAAACCGTTAAATGACTGGGAAGTATTTAATAATACAGGAAAGTAAACGATAGGTTATCCGAACCCGAAATCTAATTTCAATAAAAGGTGTTATACCTTAAAAATCTAATCTAGGTAGGTAGGCAATTGCATAATAAAAAGAAACAAATAAAAAGATTCCTCAACCATTACAATACTTTAATTGATCTGATAATTTTATTTAATCAACGCTCCAATTAACAGTCGTGGGCTTCATGTGTCTATATAATGACGTTTTTTAAACAATTTCACATCATTTTACGTATGGATTCTGAACCAAAATGGACGGGATAATTTTTAGTAATGGGTCAACTTTGCAAAGTCCACAAGATTTTGTCAAGGGTTTTGGGCGTATGTTCTATATTATAAATCCGAAAGACACTGTGTTTGAACACGTTGAGGAAGTACCCAATTTTTATGTACAGGTATGTTGTTTTATTATATTTATTTATTTTTTATATATTTTTTATTTTATTTTACTTTATTTTATTGGAAAACGCAATGACATGCGTAAATTTTCTTATTGTGGCGACGTTAATGATATCCTATTTCGGCTGTTGCTGACGGTTTAAATTTTATGTTAAATTTGTTTTTTATTTCATAATGTTTAGTGGTGAAATACATAAGTTCGACTCAGATATCAGTTTTATACACGCAAAGAGTACCTACGAAGCAAATGTTTCAATCGCCGATGATTTGCTGTCAACTTTTTAGGAGTTCTATTGTGTAGCTCCAAAGCGTGTCATCAGACTTTCACTAAATTATAATAGAACCACGCCATAATAGAACGGGTAAATCTTCAGAACAAAAAAGAATCAACCAAATCGGTCAAGAAAGTTAATAATTGTCGCGTAACAAACATTCAAACCGGGCCGTCAGTCACACACGTATTAGTCCATATCTTGAAAACGACTTAAGCGATTTTGATGAAATTTGCACTGTTCCCTAAGTTGAAATAAGTGGAAGCCAAAAAGAATGGTCACAATCGGAATAATAATAGTTGTTTGGAAACCCTATAGGTAGATTATTATATTATGTGAATATTTTGCAATTCCAATAATATTACATACATACGTAGCATAAGCATAAGCATATGCTCACGACTATAATATTCCCCTAGGAGGTAGTCAGAGATATTCTGAAACCTCAGAATATCCGCGTTTCACCAGTAGTACCGAAACTCTGTCCAGTGTGATGGGAGGTGAGCCCGTCGCTACTTATAATGGACAGTGGGTACAATACATGCCTCGAAATTGAAGCATGCAGGTTTCCTCACGATGTTTTCCTTCACCGAAAAGCCAGTGGTGTTACAAATCGTACAGCTTGGCAAAAAAGTCGTGATAAAACATGAGGGCGCTGCCTCCACGCAAGAACGTCAAAATCACGAATAACCTGGCAACACCACCATACAAAAATTTTAGTTCCACCTGTCACCACGATCATGACTTTTTTGCCAAGCTATACATAAATTCCGCAAAACTCGGTACGAGTCGGCCTGGACGGAGATCGAACCATCGCCTCCAGCACGGCAGGCAAGGTTACTCGCCTCTGGACCACCAAGGCTATGTGTTTAATACCATAAAGGTATTATATCTTACAGGAAACATGAGTTGTCAAATGAAACCTTTTTTGGACTGGCCACTGGACATACATACGTATCGAATTGATAACCTTTTTTTTTTTTAAGTCGGTTAAAAACTATATTTTAGGGCTTCACTTTTATCTGAGTAAGATAATAGGACAAAATGAAATAGCAAAGCGGTAATCACTGGTTCATTCCACAAGCCACAAAGTAAATTAGAAGTCAAAGTTGTTTAAATTCATTTTTATCTTGACTTCGTTTTTTATGTGTTCCAGTCATGGCCATATTTCTTCTTATTCCTGATTTTGGAGCATATCGTCTTAAAGTTGGAAGGCAAGAAAGGAATTCGTCTTAACGATGGAATTACCAGCGTTTCAAATGGAATGTTCCTTGAAGGAGGAAGGTAAGAATAATTTTTCAAGTTTTATTATTTGCGTTTCGTTAAATATTTGCCCTTATTTTTTCTGGTGTACTTACTACGGTTATGTTGCTATAGCTTTATGCTTGAAAAGGTAGATAGAAGTTATAGCCATGATTTTAACCAAAACATCTTTTGCACATAAGCAAACTGCTTATGCTTTTTGCTTTTGCTTCATCTTTTTTGTACATTAATCCTCCTCCTGCTTAATATGCTGACGATTTTTAAGGGGATATTCAGACCAGAACATTAAACTAAAGAATCGAAATCGCGGAAAAAAATCAGCTTTTTTTTTGCGATTTTGACGTTTGTCCTATACAGGGAGTTATTTAGTTTGATGGTCCTATTATCTTAGAGAAAAATCCTTAGCATAAATTAAGTTGGACCCGTATACATTCTTCGCCGTACGTACGATGCTTGAGTTATTAATAACATAGTTCCGTAGGGCAATTAATTCCAGCAAAAATTTTAGTACAAAAGCCGCAGAAATCCGCACGATGTGACATAATCGGGCAAAGTTAGTCGTCAGGTCCTACGTAGTATAAATAAATACCTACTAACTTATGCTTCTATATTTCGTACTTTATGTAACGATGGAGGGTAGATTACTTGCGAAAATGAGTTTTCACGTTCGAGAAGCACGTAAAAGCTTGTTACGTGAGTACTATACTTATCAGATTTTCTAAGAAATTCGTTTAGTTATGAAAAATATCTTGATCATAAATGGGTATTCATAACATACCACAGAATGCACCTATGATTAAAACATACACTCACGACCGTAATGCCTTTGGTAAGAATCTTTTCAGTAAATTCAACGATAATAATTATATTCGATTTCGATTTTTTTCTTACATTATATTTAATTTGAATTAATGAATTGGATTGCTAAAATATGTGCAGTTAGGATATAAAATAATTTTAGTATATTAAAGGTTTCAGGAATTATCAATTCTTAATTATCAAACCCTAGTTAGTTTAGATCGATCTACTATTGGGTAGTCGCGTCACTCGTCGATTGTTGGTTGCCCCCTCCCGGGCCTACAACGAAGCTCCAGTGGTGGCTCAAGAGAGTGTTCTTTTCGAAAAACAATCCTTGAAGCCACCAAATACATAAACTATATAGGTACCATACAAAACGTCAAGCACTCTTGCTACTTAAACGAGACATTGGCAAAATCATCACATACCTAAGAAGGCAGCCATTTTTTTTAAATATAATAGTTTTGCTAAAGTAGAACTAAATCTAACTCAAGGTATCGGCATATGAATGTATCGGAAAACGCATAATATAGTGGTTCTATCTGTAGGTGCCAGATGACCATAATTTTTTTTTTCCTATTTAGTTTCGAATATTTTCTCATTACATTTAAAAGCCGTGCCAACCGAAAAACATTCCACAAATACGTAAATTGCTAAAATTTTCTCAAGTGAGCTTCTCATGAGAATTTACACATGAACTGTTTTTGAAACACAGGAACTTTTAATTGAATTTAAAACATAATACTTTTCCTTGACAACCCCGGGTTCAATATAATATGAATTATGCAGGGAAAAACCAATTACGCTAAAAGCTTCTATTAGAACTCGACGTACTCGTATACCCTGTACCTCCTACTAATTAACGAGCTATGTAATTCCCAGTTCTATAAAAAGCCTTTGAGTACCTACGCAGTAAGAACCAGGAAATATGAATTTGTATTGTTTTCCCCCTTTTATCGATATTGCCACTTTGAAAATGATTTCCCTTCTTGCAGGTTAATTTGGCGAGGAGCAGAATACTACGCGTATACTTGGATATATTCCAACTGGAGACTGGTGGAGTTACCCTGGGATAGTGTGGCCACCTGGGTTTTAGCTGCCATCGGAATGGATTTCTGTTACTATTGGATGCATAGAGCTTGTCATGGTAAGCTTGTTAAATATTTCTTCTAGTTAACAAGACACAGTAGTGAGTAATTATTGCAAGGCATATAGCTCATGCTGACGCGAAAGAAGAAGAGGAACACACAGAAAAGCATGGATTTTATTATTCGAAAATATTACTTATTTAGACGTTCACGACGAAAACTTTGTCAAAACCTGTGAATGTGTTTTACATGGATAGGCTTAGGTGAAAGTCATAAGGCTATGGAGGAACTGAGGTGGAAGGTTCCTCCATAGAAAAAGGAAGTACTTCTGCCAGGCTAGGTGTGATGCCTGGGGACCGGCCGTGGTCCTAATGATGTTTGTCGGAACCTTGTATATATACTAAGACTTTGTGAGAATTCTTCTTGCGCGATTTATGTCGTGGCATGCAATTGTGAACCTTAGTGTAGCAGCTTACGGGTTTCCAATGTGCCATCGTCAACTGTCTTATGTCGTACTTTTTACTAGGCGACTGCTAGCGCCATCTGTTGGTAAGTTACTACAAGGCCCTTCCATAAATTTAACGTTCACCTAAAATTATACGCTAAGCTAGAGGAATATCTAGCCTTAACTCAATATCCAAGATCAAGTCAAAAGTATTAGTGGACCCAGCTATGTCAGATAGATTTCATTGATGACATCAAAAAGAGCGAGACATTCGGTTTCTTGGATGAGTTACCACTGTACGGAGGTCTATAACAATTTAGCGGATGAATGATAGCAAGCAAGAGTTGCAAGTAGACTATGGGCCTGTTTCACTACTTCTGGATAATATGTTCTTGTAAGCGTATTTGACAGATAATTTTACATATCTTTCAAACGGTCAAATAAGCTAACAAGAACATGGTGAAAAAGGCCCTAATAGTTATAATGGTCGACTGAAATCAGTAGAACGGTCAACGAGACAAACACTGAACCATTGAGACTAGCAGTGGACTATTAAGTGGCAGATAAGAAAATACATCAAGAATTAACACCAAGAACTGGTAGGTGAGATACAGTCTGGCAAGCTAGACCGACGTCCTACGACAGGTTGCTGCTAGCGACTGGATGAGACAGGATAGATAGAGTTTAGTGGTGCGCCTTTGGAGGATGTCTATGTTCAGCGGACAATGATAAGCTGATGATAATGAAGATGATCTTTGTTTTAAAGTAACTTTACTCTGCTTTTTCAGAGATCCATGTGCTATGGGCTCAGCACCAAGTGCATCATACTTCTGAGGACTTCAACATGGGAGTTGGGATCCGGCAGTCTGTATTGCAGGGATGGTGTGGCTTTGTAAGTACCTACACTATAGCATAAGAGGATATAATTCGGACCGCGCTCCATACAAACAAAGTCTGGTTAAATTTTCAATAACTAACCAATTTAAGTCAATGAAATGTTTTAGAAACAATCTAGAAACGAATCTCTATGCTTTTATGTTGTAAGATTTTTGTTAGGCTTAATTTAAGATTTGTATGGAATTCTTTAAGGCACTGTAACTTTAAAACTACACATTTTAACGAAAATCTGACAACATACAAGGATAGACATTAGTTTTTAGATTATTCTGAAACTGACTTTTAATTGGTTTGTATTGAATAAATAACAAGACTTCTTTTGTATAGAGCGCGCTCCGTATTATATAACATACACTAACGACCAAATTCGGTTGTGAGCTACTCAGCATCTTTACTGCTAGTACCAATTACAAATTAGGCCTAGTTGTAATTTGTTGCAAAGTTTACTAATTTTAATATATTGTTGGCTAGGTTAAGCAAAGAAATATACCTACTGCATAAGATCGATGCGAATAAAAATATTCTAGAACAACAACCACGATCAGAAAATAAAGGCCATTTATTGAATGGGGAAAAGACAGTATTGTGGTTAATAGTAATAATACAAAAACAATAATTAATTATCAGATAAATTGATGAATTCTATTTAAATCATGTAATTTAATTAACTTCTTTGATCATGTAATTAATGATGTTCTTTGATCCATTATTTTTAAACGGCGGTTTAATCGAATAAGGAAAACAATACAAAATCTTTGAATTTTTTTTTACTTATTCCCATCCAAATTTACACAAACAATTTCCTTCCTGAATGGAACAATGTGAAATACTATAAACGTATACCTTTGTTTTCATTGCATAAATTGGACACATCAAAGAGCTTTGTGGCCCAAACTAGTTGGGGCTTTTGATCCCAGCGTGCAGTGAAAACAACGTAACATGCCTTGCTTTCAGAGACAGCTGCTCCATTTTCACGTTTAAGCTTTTGAGCTGTATGCATACGTATTTTCAATCAGAAGAAAATCATGCAATTTTATGAATACGTTATACGACGATTTGAACGATAAATTTATTGTTTTTTTTGTATGCAAAGAGATTTAACTTATTACTTACAGAGAGGACCTTGGACAGGTTTTCATACAAAAAAAATAATCACGTTTGTTTTCCAATATGAATGCATCATGTCAGTGCGACGTGTCAAACTAGAACCCCGTAGTTACCTGGGGGTAATAAGTCATGGATTACGCTTTGGTTCACGATGTCCTCTCTATAAGCAGTAATAAGTTAAATCTCTTTGGTAGTATGTAATCAATCATACACCAGTTTTCGGATTCATAATAATGTATAAAATTTATCTTCTTCTTGTCGTGTGGACAAGCCCTGGTGTCAGAGTTTATTCAAACCGCCTTACGGCCTCTGACGTATTTTTGTGTAATGAATACCGACCAAAACCAAGGGCTTAACGTGCCATCCGAAACATGGAATCATCTTTATTTTTAGACAATCAGGTTCAATCAATCAAGCCAATCAATCCAATCAATTAAATTACGAAAGTAAATTCATATTGTGTTATAATACCTACTGTATTGAAACATTTTCGCACATATTACTATTGATCTTCTCATTGTATGAAAGACCATTTTGTAAGATAATTTGATGTTCGTAATTTGTCCTGAATGTGATTTGATCAACTACTTAGTACGAGCTGATTTCCTAAAGAAAGAAGGAAATGTTTAATATTGAAACAAACATAACATCACAATCTCTTTTCACAAACTAAAATAATACAATACTGAAAGAGGAATTTAACTTCGCATAACTAATTCTACATGAATTAAACTTCCGAGGCATTCCTGTAACTGACAGTTGCATGGGCTGGCATCAAACGTTCCCGTTTTCCATATTTGTGTTAAAAGCTAAACTACACAAGCTCACAGGTGGCACAAACTTTAAACCAACGTAAATCGGTTTTTCAAACTAAAATTGAAACGTTTTATCGGGCTTTATCGCGTTTCTGGGTTCCCGTTATTTCAAAGGTGTTACAATTACCGTGATATTGCAGATCAATCTACACTTGCTAAGCCTCTTTTTAGTGCTAATCGGATCCATTGAAGAGTTATAAGTCCACTTTCCGACCTTGGGTGGGAGGATTTCTCCCTATTTCAATGTAAGTAGGTAGGGTATACAGCTAGAACGATTTAACCATTCTAGAAGTGTAAATGAAGCTCAAAAAGTGGCACCAAAAAAAGTGTACCGTGTTCTAAATTTGTTCTTTAAAAACTGTACCTAGCCGCCGAAACTCATACAACATGTCATATTTCATTGGGTGTCAAAAATTATTTCGATTTTGTTTAGAGTTACTCTTCTATAGTTATTCTTATTCGTAGATTCTAGGTATACAGCTTTGGTCCTTTTTAGTTAAGTTTCCCAGTTCCATTTTAACTTTGTGATCTGCCTACTGTAATAGTATAATTGCCCATGTCTTCGAATTCTAACATAGGTTTTTCGTCAAATTTCAATGTTAGGCACGCCCCTCCCGCACCCGGAATCAAAAGCTTGAACTAAAATGCCAATAACGGAGTCAATAATATCCTTTTTTTAGAAAAATGACAGTGACCATGAAAATCGGGATAGTCAAAGTCATGGAACCTAGCATGGAAACAATTCCCACGAGACATGACATTCTTACAAGGTGAATAGGGGATAGGCACGTATCCGGGGATAGGTGGGATTTATCCCCCCCGAAATCCGAATATTTGTATGGAAAAGTGATTACATACATACATACATAAACTCACGCCTTTTTCCCAGAGGGGTAGGCAGAGATTATGGATCTCCATTTTGGGCGGTTCTGACACACTTCTCTTGCTTCCTCTAAGTCCATACATCTTTTCATACATTCCCGTCGATTTCGGCTGCTTCTAACCTGGCATTTTTTAATGACGTCCTTGATCTGATCTAGGTACGTTCTCCTAGGTCTGCCTTTTTTTTTTTTTTTTTTTTTTTTATTTAAAAATGGGTTTGCTCTTGACCTCAATCCTGTCCAAAGGACAAAGATGGGGTCGAAGATGTAGCGAGCTTACCCAGAAGAAGCCTATTCACTCTTACTTTGAAGTAATTCTAAGCCTATACCAATATTTCCTTTCACGCACGCTTTATTTATCTGTTTTGTAAGTCGACTTTCATTCATCCTTTCAATATGTCTGCACTATGTCAAATATGTCTGCACTATGTCTTTCAATATGTCAATATGTATGCACTTAGTTTTTCTATGAATGGGGGCTGAAGGCCCCCCCCCCCCCCCCCCCAAAAATTAAATGTCCCCCCCGAAACAAAGGTCTGGATACGTGAAGTTTCCGATCACTCCAAAAGGAATTATGGTTCTTATTTTATTTACGACGATAATAATTCTGAGTATTACCATTTAATGCTGTTAGCATTTTCCTAGAAATCAGTTTCATTTGAACTAAATTTTCAGTGAATAGTCCTTTCCAAACATTGATAAGTGTTTAAGTTCAGTTTGCTATTCTATTTATAACATTATAACTAGGTTTGATAATTTATACAAAGTTTTAATAAATCAAATTTAGTTCACGATATTATCAAGTCTGAGTAGACCAAAAGTGCCTATCAACCTGACAGCATATCTGCGGATGTCGTCTGTAGTATGACTGGATTCAGAGCTGGGATCCCATTCAAAGCCTCAAAAGCTCTTACTTAGAAATAGCACAATGTTTTCTTGTCGGATAGTGGTGTGAGAATAATACCATTCTGAACACAAACACAACCAGTTGGTTGGTTCAGTTGATCGGAGTGGAAAGACAGATAATAATGTATAATTTCATCATCATCATCAGCTTATCATTGTCCACTGCTGAACATAGGCCTCTCCCAAGGCCCGCCTCAAAACTGTATACTTGGCCTTCCTCATCCAGTCGTTCCCCGCCACCATTTTTATGCCGTCGGTCCAGCGGGCCGCCGGGCGTCCTACACTACGCCTGCCAGTTTGTGGTCTCCACTCTAGAACTCTGACTCCTCATCGGTTGTCAGTTCTACGGCAGATATGGCCAGCCCTTGCCACGTCAGCTTGCTAATTTTCTGAGCTATGTCAACCATGTTAGTTGAAAAACGTCCCTTCCGATGTCGTTAAATGCCCCTGTACTGATCATCAAACAAACTTTCAAAAGAAAACTAGTTAGCACTAAAGAGCGCAAACTGCTTTGACAACTTTAATTTGCGCTGGACTACTATACTGACAAGAGTAGAATCAGAGCAGAGCTCTAATTGCGCCAATTTTCAAAGACAACTTTACTAACTGCGAACTGTTAATGGCTGTAACTTTTTAAGACTTTTTTAGCAAACATTGAGGCGCTCGCTTATAGCATAGGTACTGTAGCTATTACATTAATCAATTAGGCTCGCGCAACTCTCTAAGAACACTCTCGCAAAAATTTGCTTTCTATTAAAAAAACCGCATCGAAATCGGTCCACCCGTTCAGGAGCTACGATACCACAGATAGACAGACCAACCGACAAACAGACAAACAGACAGACCGACATAGGCGTCAAACTTATAACGCCCCTCTTTTTGCATAGGGGGTTAAAAACAGAGAAACAGACAGACCGCCGACATAGGCGTCAAACTTATAACACCCCTCTTTTTGCGTCGGGGGTTAAAAAGAGCATCTAGTGCTACGTACGGTATGGACACTCCCTGCCCCCCCACCAATTTTAAATGTAACTCACTCCCGCTTGGTAGGAAGCGTGGCGCAAAATCTAGGCAATGGCGATGGCGTTGTATCGCTCGCACTCAATCAGTATCCGAGCTGGAGGACAGACGGAAAGACGGACAACGTCAGCCAAGTCATTGGGTTCTGTTTTCACCCTTTGATATGGAACCCTAAAAGTACGTAGTGTAAGCGAGAATATTCAAGAGCAATATTCAATCATCTGTATTTTTTCGAATAAAAGATTGAACTTCATGGAAATTTTATAGAAAACTAGTGTTTTCCCGCGACTTCGTCCGCACAAATTATATACCAGATTTTAAGTCAGATCATAAGCTATCAAACAAAGAAAGTTTCATCAAAATCGGTTCAGTAGTTTTTGCGTGATGCGCGAACAAACAAACAAACTAACAATTTTGTCAATAGATGGTGCTGCACGTTTTTAAATCGCGCTATCGAATGTTATTTGAATTTATATGAAGAGAACCGCTACTTTTTTGTTCCTCATGATTTTACGGTTTTATAAAAGTTATTAAGATCATAGACTAGACAAGCGTTATTGAAACGCTAAGAAAATTTACAAAATTTGCTCAAACATAAAAAAAGGTTTCAAAGGGCAAAGGCAATAGTTTGCTCATACACCTACATACTTAATTCTACTTTGATCTAAGCCTACATACTCCTATTTCCTACCACTACACTCACGTAAACCAAGATAAACAGCGGCAACGCATACAACACTTAGGTAATGAAGTCCAGCGAGCTCGGGGGATTACTGTAGGTCTACCATGAATTTTCACCGTACTTTACTATTGTAGTAACGTCACCAATTTTGTATTGAATTTCGAACAGCGCTTCTAGTGGTTACGTTGTGAACTAATTTCTGCCATACGAATTGGTGACGTAACTCTACAAGTAAAGTACAGGAAAAACTCATGGTAAGCCCTCTGTAGTCTGCATTGGAACATGCAACGAATTTAATCAAAGAAGCGTCAGCGTGTAAGCCAGTTGGCTCTCAATATAAAACAGTGCCTTTTATATGTGGCCAATGTTTCGAAATACTGTTTTAGAAAATAACATCACATAGTTACCTACATTTTCACAAGCTTGTCTCCCACGTTGCAGGGTTTACCTCAAACACTTGTCTCTCGCGTGGTGTAGACACTCCCTCAAACTACTTGACACTGGCGAAATCTAACAAGGAAACGCCATTAAATAAAAAATAGAATAGAAACCTTTCTGGCATATTTCAAACAAAAAAACATAGAAATTGTAATACGTTCAACAAGTTTGACAATAAATATATACCTACCCATGCCTTGTTCTTTTTTTTTCCACGTTTTGAAATCAACTTTGCGAGAGCAACTTTTTCCAAAACTACGCTTCGTGTTGTAAAATTAATTATTATTATTTTGCCATCAGATCTTCTACTTGCCGCTGGCGCTGGCCATTCCTCCAGCGCAGTTCGTGATGCACCACCAGTTCAGTTACTTGTACATGTTCTGGATCCACACGGAGTCCATCAAGACCCTGGGACCTCTGGAGTACATCCTCAACACTCCTAGTCATCATAGGATTCATCATGGTAAGTCATTATAGTGTAATTTGCTATTTTCAAGGGCCTATAAAGTAAAACGATAAAAGATTTTATCCTGTCTTCTTCTTATCATGTGGGCAGCAAGCCCGGGTGTCAGAGATTTTTCAGACCGCCTTACGGCCTCTGTGTGGTTTTTAGGTAACGACTACTACCACCAGATATATTAGCCGAGGACAACGGCTTAACTTGCCATCCGAAACACGAAATCAATTTTCATTTCAGACAATCAGGTTATTCAGCCTGCAATGTCCTAACCAACTGGGAAAAAGGCACAAAGTGACATATCACTAGGTGTCCCCTTGGGAATTGAACCGGAAAGTTCATTAAGGTATACTTATCTACGTGAATAGTTTGTGTTAAGGCGTTAACGGAGGGCCTAGCATACCTCCCTCGAGGAAACGACAAAAATCGCTTTGTTACTTTGCATCACGGACTTGAAAGAAATACGAACAGAATATTGCACTAAAAAGATGTGAAGCATTCAAGGTAATACAATCTCGTTTGTTCTACAAGGGACGTACACTCACACAGATGCACTAGCTCTAGGCGCAGGCACGGATTATATAAGAGTCTCGCAGGTCCTACAACCCGTCACCTTATGTACCGCGTGACAGCACGCACACAAAAGAAATGGGTGCTTCACTCATGATTAGACGAGATTACGTCTGGTTCTTCTTTTAAGTCTGTGCTTTGCATATGAACACCGGCCTGCCAAGAGTGGCCAAGAGTAGCACGTTTGGTCTGATAACATAGTGAGAGTGATGGGTTTGCCTTAGATCAGATGAACATAGTACCGTGAGGAATGGCGCAATAAACAGGAGGCTTATACCCTAGGGGGTTGATGTGGGCTGATTTGATTGGTTGATTGATTTTTAATACATAATTTATTGCTACATTCCAGGTAGCAACCCGTACTGCATAGACGTGAACTACGGTGGCGTGCTCATTATTTGGGAAAAACTATTCGGAACCTTTAGAGCGGAGAAAGAAGGTGATCGTATTGTCTATGGACTTATCTACCAGCAACCTTCATTTAACCCTCTGCATTTACAAGTAAGGACTTAATTTATGGTACACATTAGCATCTTGGCCACATAGATTATCTAGATGTACGTGGTGAATTATCACTTTTATTGTCAGAGAGACACCTTTATTATAAGGGTAAAGGCCTTTCGTGTGAGAGGCCTGTGTTCTTTAGTGAGAGTAGTGGAGCGTACCTTATTAATTATTATTAAGACGATGAAACTATATTTTGCGCTAGTTGGCAATCTTTTAAGCAGATAAACTGGAATTCATAATGAGACGACCAATTTCAACACAACTTATGAATGAAATGAATGGAGCCATTATTCATAAAAATTTTAGTCTTATTACGATTCATCATCATCATCAGCCTGTATACGTCCAACTGCAGGGCACAGGCCTACCCTCGAGGAGGATGTATGCGCGTTAGTCCACCACGCGTACCCAATACGCAGATAAGTGGACTACACAATACGTATCAGAATTTCTTCAGCGTATGCACGGTTTCCTCACAATGTTTTGAGAGCAGTTAGTATTATGTAAAAGTCCGAAAAAATCATTGGTTCATGGCATGTCGTCCGTACGAAATCGAACCCGGACCTCCATGATTGTTTGAAGAATACCACACCGCAGCGCGCCACCAACGCTTATTATGATTAAAACCTACAATTTTCACTAATAGAGAACCATGGTGGTCCAGTGGCGAGTAACCATGCCTGTCGTGCAGGATGGGATGGTTCGATCCCCGTTCAGGCCGATTCGTACAAATGAGTTTTTTTGGAATTTATGTGCGATTTGTAACACCACTAGCTTTTCAGTGAAGGAAAACGTGTCGTGAGGAAACCTGCATACTTAAATTTTGAGGCATGTATTCTACCCACTGTCCATTATATATGTGGCGCCGGGCTCATTCCCCGTCACACTGGCAGTTTCGGTACTAGGTACTAGTGAAACGAGTTCAGAATATCACTAACTCCTTGAAGAATATAGTCATCAGCATATTACTAATAAAAGATATTTATTTCAGACGTTCTACACAAAATACGTGGTTCAAAGATTTAAGGAATACGATAACTGGGTTCACAAGCTGAGAGCAGTGCTCGATAGGCCAAGCTGGAAGCCAGGTGTGTCCATACGCTTCAAGGACATGGAAGAAGACGTAAGTATGCCTTCGTGAAAGTGTTTGAAGTCCTGCTCTAGGTGAACTAGGTCCAACATATACTTAACATACATAAAGTATCGGAATCTATCGGAGTTGTCGCAAAAACTTTGCTTCAAATACTTACCAACCATATTATATCAAGCGCATAAAGGTAAACATTTTTCTCATTTTTCATCTGAACATGACTTACTGTAAGGAAGATGTAGCGGATACTACATCGGCACTGTACTGTAACCAACTTAAACTCACTGGTGGTACAGTAAGCATCTCGAAACATACATACATGAACTCGTACACGACCATAATCCCTTTCGGGTTCGGCAGACTATGCTACAAGTGCAAAAACTCCCGAAATGTCTACTTAACTCACTCTTTTAACTATGATATCATAACTATTGATCTTCTTTTAGTGTCAGTGTGAAGAAATTGCATGGCAATCACTTCTGCTGTAGAGGAGACCATTAAATATAATTGAAAATATAAATATATATAATGTTTTCAGCCGGCTATCCACACTCGAGTAAAGTACGACGTCATACTACCGAACTGGTGCACAGCATATTTGCTTACCCATTACAGTCTGGTTCTCTATGGATTCTACCAACTCTTCTTGACACATTTGGTAACATATACTTATTTATTAATTGATAGTTATGCAGTCACAATATCCACGCATGCGAGTTAACTAGGAGGGATAACTACCCACTTAGTTAAACAGCCGAATATTTTTTCAAAGGGCCTATTTTTATATATTTTACCATTTTAATGATATAGCTCTTCAAAGTTCGACATGTTTAACATAATAATTGTCATCCATATTTTGTGCTTAGTGCACACAATAATGAATTATTATATTCTACAAAAAGATATTCGTTTTGAGATTTGAGTTTGTCTTTATTCCCCTTGCATTCATATTTTTTTTTAATTTATCTTTACTGGTTATCAAACAGCAAATTACTTAATTTCGAATACAACAACATTTAAATTTTACAACGCCAATTACATGATAACACGTTTTAAAAACTGTAAATATTCTCTCCATTTTACATCTGTAAATTTTGGGGTAGGTCTCTGACTTACAAATTTATTGTTACTCGTCGTAATCAGACCTAATATAATCTGCTGGGAAAAGTGGGGTGAATTCCACTTTAAAATTACATTTTTGTTTTTAAAAAGAATTTAAAAGCACTTATTTAGCCTTTTAGTTTATCAAGCTAACCCTAGAGCCTAATATAAAGATACATTAAAGAAAACCTAAACAAATACAATAGCATATCAAAGAAAATTCTTAAGCTTTTCTCAGAGCTCCTAACGGATTAACTATTTACGTAGGTTCACTGCCATTTGTCTCTTGCCACAATTTCTTTTTAAAGAAACTAGAAAATGTTGTTTGTTTTTTCAACTAGAATCTCTCTCGGATGTTTGTGTTTATGCACGCCTTAATTAAAAACTAATTTAAAAGTCTGAAAAACGTTGAGCTCAACGTAGTAACATTTTTAAGCATTCATTTCATTGCAATTGGCTCACATGAAAATAAAGGTTGTAAAATTAAATGCGCAACTTTTACTACAGGAACAATATTGAAAGAGCGAAAAAAGGTATTGTTGTTCTATATAAAATTACAATGGCTACCCGACTCTAATTTATGGAACAGCAGATTTAACTGTTATAATGAACTCAATGACGATTGAAATAGAATTGAAAATATCGTGCAAGAGATACCTGTCCCTGTGACGTGTTCGTGTTCGCATATTTCTTGCACGCTATTTTCAACTCTATTTAAATAGTCATTGGGATCATTATGAATTGATTAATGAAAACTGATCTAACAGTTCTCTGCTAGGTGTGCACTACCCTTATGTTACGCATTTAAATTTACACCCTGTATATGCGAATAAGTTTCCAAAAGTACGACTACCTACGAATTTTAGTAGTTTACAGATTAGTCGGTAAAATAAGGCTATAACATGCTTTTGCTCCCACTACAGATCAAATATCTAACTGTATAAAGTTTCCCACTCATTGTTCCAACAGGCAATCAATTCTATTTCCTACCGTTAGCAAACAAATCTCCTACAATTAGCTCCCATTCAAATAGCCTGAGGCGAAGGCTTTACTAAGATCGTTATATCAATAATCAATCAACTAAACCGTTAAAACTTTTCAAGTAGAACGAATTCAATTTCAACTCTAAGAATATTAAAGTTTTATTTAAGATTGAAACAAGTTCAAAGTTTCAATCGTGCTTCAAAACCTTTGCAAAGAATCTGTGAAATCTAGACAAAGGTAAAGGTTTTCTTCGCTCAAAGGATCTTTGAGATTGCATTTAACTTGCGCTGTGTCTATCTGTTTCTTTAACTTTAAGCTTAGCTCTACCTTACAAGTTTGTCGAATATCTAATTCTGTAACGCTTTTGTACGTAAAGAGAAAGGATGAAGGATGTAATGGATGATAAGATTTACGAATTAAATTTATCGTTTGAATGGTTCGTGATCGAAAGAGTCGCAGGTATCCTAAGGAACTAATCATGATTGAATAAGTAAACGACTCCAAAAATGTTGTCTGGAATAAACAGCTCTCTATCGATAAGACCGCGTTATTTGTACCTGTTACCTCACGACGATATTCCTCGAGGGGGTAGTCAGAGATATTCTGAAACTTCAAAACATCCACGTTTCACCAATAGTACCGAAACTCTGTCGAGTGTAACGGGGGTGAGCCCGTCGCCACTTATAATGGACAGTGGGTACAATACATGCCTCTAAATTGAAGCATGCAGGTTTCCTCACGATGTATTCCTTCACCGAAAAGCCAGTGGTGTTACAAATCGTACATAAATTCTGAAAAACTCATTGGTACTAGTCGGCCTGAACGAGGATTGAACCATCGCCTCCTGGACGGCAGGCAAGGTTTCTCGCCACTGGACCACCACGGCTTCCATTTTTATTAAATAGTTTTTTTTTATTCCAGGCAATGTCATCAACCACGGTCATCGTACTGGTGCTCTACATCCTTGGCTCTCTCACAGTTTTCGGCATGATCTTGGATGCATCTCCAAAGGCGCCTATACTAGAAATGATAAGATGTATTGCTATTCTAGTTATAGCTACGTTGACACCTTCTTGGGGTCTTGCTATAAGTCCAATGATACAGCTTTTCTATGTAGCGTCCGGTCTATTTTGGTCTCTGTTCGTTTATAAAACTAATGAACTGAAGGCTGTCAAATTGTGTGACTGAAACGATTCATAACGTTAATTAAGATTTTGTCTTCAAATTGTATTTTAAAATACAAGGTGCACTTAGCATACAAACTTTAGGGAGTGCTTCGGACCGACAAATGTTTCAAAACCAAAATCGTGAAAAAAAAATCTGCTGTTCCATATGCAACATCAATGTATATTAGACCCAAATGTATGAAAAAATCTGTTTTTAACAGACTTCAAAAAAGGAGGTTATCAGTTCAATCAAAGTATGTAAATTGGAATTTCGATATTGGTCCTGTAATAAAAGTTTTAGAGTTTGATGGTCTGCAGCACTCCGTTCAATATGTAACGCATTTTAATTTTACACTCTGTATAAGTAGTATAAGTTTTCAGTATAGAACAGAATAAAACAATAATAATTACTAAGTCTTATTTTATTAATTGGAGTACCTACCAAGCTTTCCCAAAGTTTCGTAGTCCTTCGGCCGGTTGCTGGGTTAGGTTATCACCTTTTCACTACAAGGTACCGAACGTTTTTTTTTCTGAATATCATATGTATTTCCAACTGCCTACAATTCCCCATCATCATTTTAAAGCTCCTCAAAATGTAGTCTTAATAAGCAGTTATTTGTCCTTTGGGGACGCTGTACAGTTCATTGCAAAAAATGCGCCAAAATCTCTCATGATTAAAAAAAACGCAAGAGATAATAACAATTTAGTAACCATCCACCAAGCATCCACCCATCACCATCCACGACCATCCCACCATACCAACCAACCAACCATCCATGCAACCGGGATGGGAATGGGCCAGCCATGTCTGCCGAATGCATAGGGAGATGTGGGCAAAAATTGCACCCTGGATCCCAGAAAATGATCGTCGACGTCCAGGTCGTCTCAAAAGAGGTGGCAGGATGATCTGGGTGCTTTTGACGACAGAACCAGATGGCAGTGCTAGATATGGTTGGATGATTAAAGGGAAGGTTTTGCCCAGCAGTGGGATGAAATAGGCAACAAAAAAGTATTTAACGAAACAACTACAAAAAACGTATAAATAAACAATTCAGTTACACAAAAAAAATCAATCCACGCAATAATCGATTAGATTGTGCTAGATAAATTAAGATTACAATTGAAATGATGTAACAATCAGGTAATATGACATTAGAAATATAATGCACATAATTGCAATCATAAATTAGAAATTAACATTTATATTACCTACTGTTCCTTATGGATAGCATTATTAAAATAAAGGAAAAGACTACTAAGTAACACGAGATTTATTAGAACAACCGTGTAACTTATCAAATACCTACTAACGACATAGGGAAATAATACTCACATAATTTGTAACAAGCACTTATTGAAGAGTAGGTACACCATTAGTAGGTACAGTAAGTAGCATAGTTATTGGGTTTCACTATAAAATTACATACATGCCTTGCACCAAAACGTATTTATGCTTAACCGTGTTTAGTGACTTTCTGTCTCTCTCACTGCTCAATGCTCATACTGGTGACAGTGACATCGTCATAGTTATTAAGACATGTTTTAAGCCTATACAGGGTGTTTCATAAGTATCAATACATTTTTAAAACTCATAAGGGGGTTGTTTAGACCGTCAAACTGAACAACTTTATCTATGGGACCAACATCGAAATTGCGAAAAAAATAATTTTAAATCCCATACATATTTTAGCTCTAGTCGATTTGTAGAGTATAGAACATACATTTTTTTTTTCGCGATTTCGATATTGGTCCCATAGTGAAAGTTGTTCAGTTTGATGGTCTTCACCACCCCCTTAAATGTTTATTTGTAGTTTTGTAACACCTTGTATATGATTAAGAAGGCCGGATTTATCACCCATCCAAGACAGCCTTAGCATGCCACCAAGCAAGAGAGAGGCCGTCCTTAAATAACCTGGCGCCGTTCTATGGGCGAACAAATCAAGAGTCTTAACATTACCCTTGGGAGTAGGTATATCTACAGTGCTGTACAAGATGGCACCCGATGGAGAGCAATTATCCGAGCCCTATACTATACCTCACATAGCGGTGGTAGGGAGAGAAGTGTACGCTATTATAATAAGATACCAGAGGATATTCTAAACATGCCATCCATAAAGGTTACTACTATACAAGGTGTTACAAAAATACAAATAAACCTTTATGGGAGTGGTGTAGACCATCAAACTGAAAAACTTTCACGATGGGACCAATATCGAAATCGCGAAAAAAAAATGGATGTCCCATATTCAACAAATCGACTAGAGCTAAAATATGTATATGGGATATCTTTTTTTTTTTCGCGATTTCGATGTTGGTCCCATAGAGAAAGTTGTTCAATTTGACGGTCTAAACAACCCCCTTAAGAGTTTTAAATATTTATGATACACCTTGTATTATGTGTTGTAGAGTTTCTGGCCGCATCTTCTCTACAAGAACACCTTCCGACGCGGAGGTAGAGTCAAAAATGACGTCAGAAATCTATCCATGTCATATTATAAGGATATTTTGAATAAAAATGTTGAGTTTGAGTTTTGATTTTGAGAAGAACAAGAAGTCTAATACTTTTTTCTGCAAGTGTCTATTTAATAGGTATGTGGTGCATGAACGAATACAAATAAATAAACGGAGACGCTTGATGACGAGTCGGAATTTGTTAGTTTTTTTATGACGTGTGTCGCAGAAGCATAGTTCGTTGAGTATAATTAAATACGTTGACCAGGCTTTTTAAACTAACTACCTAAACTAAAGTAGATTATGCAGTTTAAATAAATATATCAATGAAACTAAGGCCATTAAATCGAACAAATATTTACACCTCTTTGTCGTATTTTACTCTACATACGTGAATCAACTGATTAATGATAATATGGATAATAATCATGCACAACAAATTGATTTATTTAACATTTAATTACAATAATTAAAACAGGTTTCATTAATAGCATCCATTACGAAAGTTTAGTGACTTCTTACATCATGGGCGTATTCGTTTTATTTGCATTCATAAATACAATTAAAAAGCCATCACAACATTTTAACCCATAGACGAAGCATTATAGGAGTTTTTGCGTGATAATGGACAATACTGTTGAAAATTGCTGCTATTGTACCACGCCTCAAAAATTGGTTTGCTCTCAACGTAAAATTTTATGGAATAAAAAAAGTTACGTACTTAATTTAACCCCCTTGGGGAATAATAGTCGTGAGCATAATATGCTTACGTTTTTTAAAAATGTACAAACGAAAGTGTTCAATCAGTGCGTTCTGCCAGTGATGACCTATGGCGCGGAAACGTGGACCCTGACGATAGGACCAGTTCGCCAATTCAAGGTCGCTCTGCGAGCTGTGGAGAGAGCTATGCTCAGTGTTTCTCTGAGGGTCACATCAGAAATGAAGTGATTCGTCACAGAACTAAAGTGGCTGACATAGCTCAGAAAATTAGCAAGCTGAAGTGGCAATGGGCTGGTCATATCTGCCGAAGAACTGACAACCGATGGGGTGTCAGAGTTCTAGACTGGAGTCCGCAAACTGGTAGGCGTAGTGTGGGACGCTCTGCTGCCCGCTGGACATACGACCTAAAAAAAGTAGCGGGGAGCGACTGGATGAGGAAGGCCGAGGACAGAGTTTTGTGGCGCGCCTTGGGAGAGGTCTATGTTCAGCAGTGGACGATGATAGGCTGATGATGATGATGATTATGATTTTTTAAGTTGATACGAACTGGCTGCATAATTGATTTGAATTATTTATGGCCACAAAAGTTTACGTCAAAAAGGGAAATTAGTGGCAATTATTTAGTTACTTATAGGTTTTAAATACAATTTTTTTACCAATTTACATGTTGTCTCTAATTAGAATAGTTAAACACTGATCGCGGTTTACTACGATACTGTCTTCAAATTTTATTCTTCCTATCCACATTTTATCAGTTTCAGCCTACACTCGGCCTTAACAGGTTTCTCTCAAAAATAAATTAAAATCTTTATATAATCTAATCTATAATCCAATCCACGTGAAAGACTGTCGAAAAATGATGACATTTCTGGTAGATTACACTTCTAAAAGAAGCCAATTTTGTCGTCGCTAAAAGGGTGAAAATGTAATTTGTCGAGGTTTTAACAGAAAATGGTTTTCGTTTTCATTCCCCTCCTAGAATTACTGGGAAATAATATACTTCTATTTTAAAAGCCATTCGGTAAACAGGTTGCCTTTTCGGTAAAGTAGATTTAAGATTGATGATCATTATTTATTTTTGGTAAGACTTTCTTTACGAATGTTCTTTGAAAACGTGGAATTCTAAATAAAATATTTTATGCAGGGTGTTAGGAAAAGAATCATTAACCTTTAAACCACATACCTACCCTACCCAGGCAACAAACATGTCAGAACAAAAAAATTAGCTGTATACTAAACTGAAATACCCATTCGATTCAAACGTATGGGACAGCTGATTTGATTTTGTTCTGACAGGTTTGCTCCCATAGTAAAAGTTGTTCAGTTTGATGGGTAGAGTATGTGGTTTGAAGGTTAATGATACTTTTCCTTACACCCTGTACACTCACAATAGCGAAAATAGTAAATGTAAAATAATTTAATTAAAAGTGAAATTTAATGAAAACTAATAAACCCAGTCTAGGTAGTTCAATTAGTTCGCTGAATCAAATGAGACCAAAAACATATCATACCCTACCTACCTACTCTTAATAACAGAAATAAACCAGCAGCAAGCGTTTGGTTCACCCCAAACGGAAATACGTTATTGATGTTATGTAACTATACAACGGTAGATCACAATTATAGTCCTTCCCTCGGAAATTAAACCTACATCCTTTGAGTCACCCTGTTTGTACCCTGACCACTATACCGCAAGATAATTATGTTGCTGGCGTTTACAAAATTGCATTTTACCGTGTTAGCGAGTTTGAAACGTACGTTTTATTTTACTTACCATTAAGCCACTACGATGGGGAATTTTGCTCTCGCTTGCGAAAAATCTTCATAAAAGGATTTATTTTTATAATCATCATGATCCCCTTTAATATGATTTCTATACATGTCGCTGCAAGAAAGACGACGAAGAGAAAAGCGAAGGATCAAAAGTCCTTTTCATAACATACGTATTCGAATATCTCTGGTTTCTTCTCGATATTCCTTCTACGAAAATAGTTGTAAAACACATCCTACATAAGTAAGGGAAAGGTGTACGAGATGATCCCTTGAGGTATTATGATCTTTTTCAATTGCAGCTAAACTATTAACACCACCTTGTTGCTTTCTTTGCTAAAACATAGCCCTCGATACCCCCTCGCATGGGGAACCCGAAGTGAAATCCACACTACTGGGACTGAACAGACCCCTTTTGCAGCAGAGCTTTTGCTACATCGGCTTTTTAACCTACTCAAGACGCTAAATGTTGCCAGAACTGCCTCCTAAAAGAAATGATTGTTGTGAGTTTACGTATGTAGGTATGTGAAATGCTTAAAAAATTCGAAAAATAAGAAACATAAGGTTTTTATATCGCAAAATAAATACGCCATTACATAATTAATATGTCTCAACAACGTGACAATTGTAACTAACAAAAATATAGAACAAAAAAACATTGGCAAAACATAATAAGTAGTCTAGCTCCAAAGGAACAAACTATAATTTTTTGTGCTTTATATTTTGCGTCGTGTTAAATGTTAGGTATTTTGTTTTTCGTATTTAAACTCTATAGTTTGTTCCTGCGGTTGCTTTATAATTTTAAGGTTATTTTAAATAAATAAGAAAGATTTGAAGGGCTAATGATTTATTTTATAACGGCTAAGTAGTAATTTCAAGATAATACTAGTAGGGACAAACAAATTTTATTACAATTTCAATAACATAAATAAATATTCTTTATTTGCACAACAAAAAATACAGCATCAAAACAGAAAATTCAATTCAATTTAATTATTTTTGACTCAAATAACAAATGTTTATGACAGAAATATCTTTGTTATTTGAGTCATAAATAATTAAATTGAACAGACAGCTGGAAAAGGGGTCTGATTGTCCCGCAACTCAAAGAACGTATATGAAACAGCTGATAAATGTTTAAGAGGAGCAAAGAAAAAGATTCAGTATTCAGGATGGGTTGACTGCAATATATCGTCTGTATCCAAACTTAACCTTTAGTATAAATCTATTGGTTATACATAAATCATTCGAGAAAACTTTTACGGATCGATCTAATCAAGAAAATGACATGCTAAAAAAATTATTTGAATTTAGTTTAAAAATTGAGTTTGCACTGCGCTATATATGGTCCAAACCTATCTAGAGAAAATTTACAAATATTTCACAGATTTTGAGAGTTAATCATTTTAACAAGTTCTTACCTCGTTTGTGTTTATTTAAAAGTTTCCGAAATAAAAACGCGAGTTATATAATTTAAACCTAGCGAAACGCATCACAATCGTATTTGGGAATATCAGGAACTATATTATAAACTATTACCACCTACCAAATAGCAAAGAATAGGCATTATCATATCTATTAAATATTGCAAGATGTAAAATGCGAATTAAGACGTGATGATAGGTGATCGACACGTAAAACAATGTTGATTGGCGTTATCCTAACTACCTTTTGTGTTGTTGAAACAAACAGCTAACTTTCATAAACAACTATCAGTTTCAACTTGCAATTGGAAACAACAGTCGGTGACGTAAACAAGTTTATTTTCAAGATCGCATTTTATTATGAAACTAGTTTTGTAAGTACAAAAAAACACGGAAGTGTTTCGAACTGGGCCAATGTCGCATGCGTCGTAAGTGTCAAGTTGCGAATGTTGGGTGGAGTTTTGTAGGGTAGTGTTTCCGAACGATCTTCTTCTTTCGTGTCAGCATGAGCTATATCGCATGACAATCACTCATGATGTAGTGGAACGATTACCCAGTAGGCAATGGTAGTATCGAGGCTGACTGCCCAAGGTGCGCCGGATGAACACAGGTTTCGTCACTCGGGAAGGCTCTTTCCTTGTACCCCACCTAACTGATGATAGTTCATCACATCATAATGATCAGATATACCTAGAAATTTTTGTGTATTTATTATTATTTAAGCGGCGAGGTGATACTTTCCCCCGTATAACAATAGTACCAACATTTCTTTCTTTCCACAATTAAAACGAAATATTTTTTTTCGCACAATTATGGATCACGAACTCGACGTTTTTTGTTTGTACCTGTATTAGGGTCAGATGTAAAACATGCATAATTCCGTAATTACATACATAGATAGCAATAGATAGCAATGTTTCTGACCACCTCAAAAAGTCCTTATTTTATGTATAGGAACTACCAACTTTCGTAAAATTACTTACTTGTTAAATAATTAGGCTTCGATTATGTTAGGACTGTAGAGCCATAAAAAAACTCTCCAAAAACATTACTTAAATTATCTGCAACAGATAACTCGTAAAGGTATATCATGAAGATGATGTAAAAGTTGAAAACATAAAAGACTTTAAGCCTGCGATGCTTTTCATCCACGAATGGAGTTTCATGTGAAATAAACAAACGTAGGTGTATTAAGTATATTTTCTATTGCAGTAGTGAATTAAATAAGTAGGTATTCTACCTAATAATTTTGATTTCTTCTTCTTCTTCTTCGGGTTCCACTCCATTACTGGTTGGAAGTCAGCTCTGCATATCCCTGTCAATTTTGATTTATAATTATTTAATGTATGAATTTAACGTCAGGCATAAGACCTTATTAGGTGATCTTGTATTTGCCTTCCTTATTTCACACATCTGGTTATCGCACGTGTGTGAATTTGAATTATAATTAAAAATAAAATATACCGAATATATGATTTTTTTTACTTCAAGGTCAAAACTTTAATAGTTATTTGTTATGCTAGGCTGCAAAGTTGCTTTTTGGCGCGAGTACTTGTATTGAAACCTGAGCAAGCGAAGGATTCTAGGATTGAACCACGAGCGAAGTGAGTGGTTCAAATAATAGAATCCTAAGCTTAGCGAACGTTTCAAAGGTACGAGACGCAGAATAACTTTGCAGCCGAGCGAAACACACAACTTTTCACCTCAGAACAGCGAGGAAAACAAGTGAATGGCTAAAAAGAACATTTTAAAAAGTTTTTTTTTGTGCTGGCCAGTGACATGAAATAGTTATAAAGCATTTTCAGTGGATTGGCGGTATATAAAAATATAGAATAGACAGATTCGAATTTCAAAAACTTTTTCCACGCTAGCTGATAAAATGCACGTTTGCACTCAGATTTCGAATGATAAACAGAATCTTTCCAAGATTTTGAGGTGAAAAAAAAATTTCTTTAATCGTGCAAATACAAAATACCTAAAGGTTAGACAAGGGTTAAGTATGAGGTAAAAGATGGAAAACAATGATATGATAAAAAATTAAAGCAATCGTGATTGTTAGCACGATTTGTGGTTTGAACATTAATGTTAAAATTAACTGTAATTGAATGATTCTTAAAATCATCCTTACGCTCATCAGGATGTGGTTTTAGAAGGAAACATTGTTATTCTTATTATAATCATACTGATAAAATAAGAAGCAAACGAACAAATAGGTACGTAGGCAGGCCCCTATCTTTTTTTCCGTTTTATAATTCGAGTTGCTGTCTGTACAAAGACAGCAAAAAAATATGACTCTCCTGGTAATCCCTAATAAGGCTTGACTCCCTAGGTAAATTAAGAATATACTTCTTCTTATCGTGTCGACTTCAAATTTTGAACAAAGTCGCTAAATAGTACCTTGCCAGAATATACTGTTTAACAGGATAAAATGTATCCTGTAGGGCTCGCATGCCACCCCCGAGAAAACGATAAAAATCGAGATAAGCCTCCATCCTTATTATTTTACGTATGCCAGAAAGAGCGCGAAAGACGTTTTTCTCGTTTAAACGCTTTGTCGTAGGTGACATGCTAGCCCTGCTGTTGTTGGTTTCCATTTCACATTTAATAAGAAGTAATATAAGATCGTCTGGAGATGGAATTAGGATTATTGCATACACTGAAAAAAAACGATAAATATAACCATAAACTTTAGTGAATTCTAAACTTTTTTATAAAACATAAACAAACAGCATTATGCTCACGACTATATTCCCCGAGGGGGTCAGAGATATTCTGAAACCTCAGAACCTCCACGTTTCACCAGTAGTACCGAAACTTTGTCCAGTGTGACGGGGGGTGAGCCCGTATGCCTATAATACATGACTCGAAATTAAAGCATGCAGGTTTCCTCACGACGTTTTCCTTCACCGAAAAGCCAGTGGTGTTACAAATCGTACATAACTTCCGAAAACTCATTGGTACGAGTCGGCTTGGACGGGGATCGAACCACCGCCTCCTGCACGGCAGGCAAGGTTACTCGCCACTGGACCAACACGGCCACCACATAAACAAACGTAACGTAATATAGGGACACTTTTTTAAGGGGATGATCAGACCATCAAACTGAACAACTTTCTCTATGGCACCATTTGGCTCAAGTTTGCAGTTTAGTTTAGGAACAGCAGATTTTTTTTTCGCGATTTCGATGTTGGTGCCACAGAGAAAGTTGTTCAGTTTTATGGTCTGAGGGCTCTCTTAAAAACTATCAGCACAATAAGTTGGACCATGTATAGTTAGAAGTCACAAAAGTTTGATTATATTGAACAAAACATTTTTTTCAGTGTCTTCTTCATGTGAAAATGAAGAACAGGGTTGAGAAATGATCAAGTAGGTATGTTATTTAGTTATTGGGTCTACAAAATTTGGTTGCTAATTTTATTCTCCTTTCAACATCTTATTGCTTTAAAATAACAAGTTTAAAAATAGAGTTCTCGAAAGTCAGTCACGGACAATACATTAGGAAGTCGGAAACAAATCCGTTTTAAATAAATTACGAACTTGAATAATGTCGTTGACTTGTTGAACTGTGTCACGCACGACTCGAAGGTTGTTATAAAAGCCGTTTGTTTAATCAAATGATCCCCTGATGAGGACGATGACGATAAGGATTTTATTACACTCTGGATATACTCGCAAAAAAAAATTTGTTTAATGATATTGAAAGTCCATCTTAGGAACTGTTCGGGATTTGTTCATCAAAATTGAGGATGTCTGACCGTTAGTCCACCACGCGCACGTTCTGTCTATTACACTGCTTATACTGGTGACAGTGACAGCGTCATAGTTATTACATATTTAAGAGTACGATTCTAACAAATTTTAAGAACTACTAAAAGAAGAGTTCGAAAATAAAAAATATATGAGTCTTTTAAAAAAAAAAGTGATTGAGTGGGACATTGAAGGGGCTAAGTAAAAAAATATATATTGAGTGATATACTTAAGACACGGTTAAAGATAGTGATTTGTAAAATGTATAGTTATACAACAAAGATTAGCGATAAAGTTGTTTTTGTGCTAAATTAAAACAAAATGCGACCACTAACCTCGTGTAAGTGTAACAATTTTTAACAAGTACAGTCGGCGATAACATATTGCAAAATAAAAAAAATAAAAACTAAGGTGTAACAAAATCTGTAGATCAGTCACTTACTGACTGCACTTCCAGCATTATAAAAGCAATGCACTGAAAATCTTCGTACAAACAATAATCAATAAAGATAATTCTAGTGATACTTACAATATTATCAGATTGTAAACAAACTCTAGTCGAGCGTGTTGTGTGACATACGCTGGATGTGGTGTTATTAATACTCTTAACCTTCAAACGGCGACGCGGGTTTTATGGCATTTACATTTTGTTGTTAGCGACAAATGATAATTAGAGGATGTGCTTCTTTCTGTTTTTTGTACAGGGTCCTTCTTACTATGCTGACAGTTTTTAAGGCGATGACCAGACCATCAAACTGAACAATTTTCACTAATTTATAAAATTAAAAAGAAAACTTTCTCTATTAAATTTTGAGAAAGTTGTTCAGTTTGACAGTCTGATCATCCCCTTAAAAAGGGTCAGCATTTAATATGCTGGCACTAAAAAAAGAAAAGAAGAAGAATAGAAGATAATAGTAACAAGAGGGTCCTTCTTCAACCTATATTTAAATCTCAGTAAGTACCATTTCCATTCGTAATCATCTATATTTTATAAAAAAGGATAGACAACACGTTGTAAGTCATTTAATTTTATTTCTTGTTATGAGACATTGGTCAAATGTAAAGTTGTGATATACACACAGAAATGTATGGCGTCAGAAACATTCGAATACAACAGCCAAATATATTTTTAAGCCTGCAGCCGCTCTTTTGGTAATACTTCTTTTTGTCATTGTCCCATGAATATCGTATGATTAGTTTTGTCGAGATTTTTGTCAATGTTGTCAGTTTCGTTATTTATTTATTACATAATTGAATGATAGAGGACAGTTCATTTACTATCGTAATATATAAAACAATAATAGATAACGTATCTGTGTTTCTTCCGTTTGTTATTTTACATTCTTTATGATAATAATACTACAACATAATTAATAATGATGACTCCTATAATACCTACTGTTTTGGTTTAAAACTGAGAAAAACATATAGAAAACATTTTTTAGTTAGTAGGTACAGTGTACATCTACCCCACTGCTGGGCAAATGCCTCCACTCTATTATGAATAGTAATAATTTGATGTCATATTTTTTGCGAACCCTTTTAAAGCGAATAACAATATATTTTTTTAAAAACATCACGGTAAAGTGTTAAGACGCTACGTATGCAAGCTATTTATACAAATACGACCTCCTTGGCACGACGGTTAGCATTCAATTGATTGGTCAAGTGCGCAACGCTCGCTTGTCCCGCGATCTACGCGACAATCGATATTAAGTTCGATTTTTTAATTAGAATCGAATTAATATTGTTTCTGACACGGTGGACTGTTGGGAGGTTAAAATTTGTGATAAAGTGACACTTATTGTTATAATGTGGAATACACTCATCGAGTGAAGACATTGACTCAGTGATTGTTTTGTTTTTTTCTATTGTAAGTACACGCAACTTTGTTTTTCTTGTTTTGTTCTTTTGTGCGGTATTAGAATAATATAAAATACCTAGTTGCATTTTGTTTAATCTTAGAAAAAGTATATGTCTAGAATGAGCCTCACACCTGTTCCGTATAAAACAGAATGGGCTAACTTTCTTAGGTTGGTGTGCGTGAGGCGCCATACTAATTATGTATGTGTGCGTGTATATGTATAGGGTTTTGGAACCAGTACTGGTTCCTATTTTTTTCGACGCTTTCGTAGCTTTGACTGTCTATCTTGATAATCTAAGTGTTTAATATCTAAAAATAGTTATGATTATTAATTTAGTCTTTATGTCACTTATGCAAAATTATCGAAATTCCCGATTACGATTTTTTGAATACACGTTCTGCTTCAGATATTTGGACATTTTTCTATTTAAAGTTTTACAAATTAGACGACCTGCTTATTTGACTTTTCACGTAGTGTTTTCTGATCGGGGGTTAAATTTTTTAACAGACTTCAACCGCTTTCATAATGGAATTAATTGATTAGATCGAACATTTTAATAGCCAAAATGGTTATTATTAAGCGTAGGGTGTACAATATTTTTCAGCAATTGCAATTTTTTACATGTCTTGGTGGACATTATCTTCAAAAATTATGTTGTTTAAGGTCTTAACTATTGTGTTATGTGTGCTATATTAAAGCAATTTTAACACATTTAATGAAAAAACTATCTGTCTGGAAATGTTTTTTTATTTTGGCAAAATACATTTTGGCTTTACTCAAAAGTAGGGGTTTGTCCATTACGTTACGACATTTTGAAACCACCGTCGATATGCATCAACGCCATGTCTAGACTTATTGCGAAATAATATTAAGGCTGCACCGAGCATAATGTGCTGCCCTCAATCGTATTTTTTTTATTTCAAGTTTTAATTGAATGCCAATCAGGACTACAATGTGACATTCTTGTTTTTTTGGAAATATTGTTAAATTGTATAGCAATTAAAAAAAAACGATTGAGGGCAGCACAATAGGCTCGGCAGGCTCTTAAGCAGTATGTACCTTATAGTATAGATGTATTTTTCTAATTTCAAAGTTTTTCAACAACAGATGTGTGCAAATCCCTTGGGAAATTAAAGTTTATTGCAGTACTAAAATGAAATGCCTTGGAAACCGAAGGATAAATAAGCAATAATAAACTGACGGTCAGTCAACCCCTTGAGACTGCAAGAAATTTCTAACATCGACCAATAAATAAATAAGATTTTCATTACTTTTCAAAAAATTTAAAATTATAGAACCACAACCACAACATAAGATAATACAAATCATCCATTTCATCTATGTGGGGGTGTGTGTGTGTGTGTGTACACTGAATATTATATAAAAAAACGATTTCGGTACTTGGATTTTTGTCTGTTTTTTTCTATGAGCTTCACGCAAAAAGTACTGGACCGATTTCTATGTAACTTTAAGCTTTTGATGAGACTTAAAATCTCGCTTTGATGACTGAAACTGGTGGTGCAGACGAAGACAACGATATCATCTTGGCGGCTTACGAACAAACAAACAGACAAAAAGCCCAAAAATCTGTGATTTTTAGTCTGAGACACCTAAACACCTATGTTTTGTAAATAAGTATCTTCAGTGTACCAACACACTTTTGATTCTATTTTATTTAAGAATAATATTGTTTATGTGTGTGTGACAAAAAAATGTAGGTACTTCAATACCAATTAGCATTTTTTTTTCCAAAAACAAGTTCATTGATAACGTTTCTTACAGACTTCAATATAGCTGTATAAATATTAAAATACGGCTAAAATACCAGTTCTCAAGGTAACTAAACATTATCTATTTCATCAAGATTCCAAAGTAGGTATACTCCATCTAATAATTTTATTATAACTATTTTATTTATACAGGGGGTAACAAAACTTCCCATCAAACTGAACAACGTTCACTATGGAGCTAACTAAGAAATCGCATAAAAAAAAATCAGCTGTTCCATACTAAACTGCATTACCAACTTGACTCAATTGTTTGAGACTGCCGACTTTTTCTTCGCGTTTAGTTCCCGGAAAATAATGAGACCACCCATTTCGAACTGTGGGTGTCGCAGAGGTGAATCCGATGTCCATTTTCTTTCATGCATTACCTAGGTCAAAGAATACTAACGTCCTAGGTGTAATTTGGAATTATCTTGAAAACAAAACGCGTGATAGAGAGAAAAGTTATTTTATTTTATTACACATTATACATATAAAGGATGATATCAATTTCACCCTGTATTATGTATAATGTGTAATAAAATAAAATAACGTTTCTCTCTTTCACGCGTTTTACCCATCCCACTGAACAACTTTTACTATGGCAGCAAACAGATCGGAGCAAAAAAAAAAAACAGCTTTTGCATACATTTGAGTCTAGTAGACGATGTAGTTTATATGGAAGACCTCTCTTTTTGTTCGCCGATCGTTTTGCTCCCATAGCCAAAGTTGTTCAGTTTCATGGGTAAACTCTTACTTTAAAAGGATGCTTATGATATCAATTTCACCCTGTAGTGTAAATGTGTGTGTGCCCTAAAAAAAGTTTATAGTTGTACTAAAGTTTCCGATCAATGATTCTCCGTTAAAGTATTAAATCCGAGCTCGATCAAATTTTAATCTTTATTTGTTTAATTTTATCGGTGACCCATGAATCATGATATTCATAAATCAGTTTCTTGATTGGATGACTGACTGTCTAGACAACGCACCGAAGATAACCACCATCGGAGGTTGGTGGTTACGACATGACAGTGGAGACTGAAGATAGAAACAGAGGATGTAGGGGTACCTACATTAAAAAAAGATTTTTCGATAATCGTAGGTATACTACGGGAATAAAATGTTCCCTATGTATATCAACATGAATCTATGAATACCTACATACCTTATCTTCAAATAAACAAAAAAAACTATTAGGTACCATTTAAAATCGATCAAAGTTTATATATCCGAAATCCACGCGGTAAAAGCAGTTATAATATAAATATAGAGGTGTTCTCTGGGCAAACAAAACATAGCATGGAAACGCGATACGTATTCAGTTATTCATTATCGATAAAAAAAGGGATTTTCTTTGTAATACGATTGTTTCAGTTAAAATTGATCTAATTTTAATTATCACTTAATCGATTATTTAACTAATTGGTCTAAATGGTTTTTACATAATTACTTTTTAATAAGTATCTCGCTTCCGCTACAATAAAATATAATCATGTTGAGCCCCGTACCGAAAAGAAAAAAATCGGCTAAGCGCGCTCCGTAAAAAGTTTAAAATAAAAAAGAAAATTTAAGAAATAAAATAACCCCGTCTGCGTAATAAATAAATTTTTGACAACGATGTGACGATTGTGGCGATCCTTAGGGGAGTTATACAAGGTGTTACAAAAATACAAATAAACCTTTAAGAGGGTGGTGTAGACCATCAAACTGAACAACTTTCACTATGGGACCAATATCGAAATAGCAAAAAAAAAAATTGATGTTCCATACTCTACAAATCGACTAGAGCTAAAATATGTATGGGATTATCAAACAATTTTTTTGCGATTTCGATGTTGGTCCCATAGAGAAAGTTGTTCAGTTTGACGATCTAAACAACCCCCTTAAAAGTTTGAAATATTTATTGTTACTTATGAAACACCCTGTGTGCACCCTGCAAGGTGTTTCATAAGTAACAATAAATTTTTGAAACTCTTAAGGGGGTTGTTAAGACCGTCAAACTGAACAACTTTCTCTATGGGACCAACATCGAAATCGCGAAAAAAATAATTTCATATCCCATACATATTTTAGCTCTAGTCGATTTGTAGAGTATAGAACATAATATTTTTTTCCCGATTTCGATATTGGTCCCATAGTGAAAGTTGTTTAGTTTGATGGTCTACACCACCCCCTTAAAGGTTTATTTGTAGTTTTGTAACACCTTGTATATCCAGCAGCGGACATCCATTCGGTCGAGATGATTATGATGATCCCCATTTGTGCTCCAGTGGTTACGTGTAACATTCCTGTAAATTTTATTCATCTTTAAATAAACTTTATACATCTTTACAAGACAATAGCCAGCCGTGAGAGAACGACGAAGAATGTTTAAAACAGTACAGATCCCTCGGCAAGCTATTTACTAGCACTACAAATTTTCTCAGAAACTTCTCAATCAATATTGACAACAATTATTTAGTCATTAGTTTAATTTGTTTATCTCGGCAGGGGACATAACATTCGTGGTATGATTACCGCGACTTTATTGAGTTTCATTAAATGTACCTATTATCAGTTGAGTACCTAAGCACGAAAGAATAAACAATTTACCTAATTCTTTGGTAATTATTTGTGAAGCCCGTTTTCCTTCCGACGCAACGGTTTTTGGATGGACGTTTCGTGGATGTTCTGAGGTTTCAGAATATCTCTGACTACCCTCTCGGGGAATATTGTCGTGAGTATATGCTATGCTATGCTATGCTATGCAACGGTTTTTAGAGGATGCTGGGGTCATCTAACTAAACAACTTTCACTATGAAACCAACATCGAAACCGTGAAAATAAATAAAATCCGCTGTTGCATACAAAACTCCAACATAATATATTTATTTTCATTGTTGTGTAAAGTCTCAAGGTTAAGGCACGATGGGGCTGTCATAACATCAGGGTTAAAAGAAATATAATAAAAAATTTAATAAAAAAAAAAGTTGAATATGTACTCAACTAAATTATATTGGTATGTATTCAATCATCCGTCGGTTTCTAGATCTATTACCGAATATTTTATTATTAAACGTTTAATAAGCTGTGTGTAGGTACACGCTTTGGGATCCATTCTAGTTACTATTTTGTATGATGCACAAAATGAAACTCACCCTAGATCCCAGCTGCCGAACATGCAGAGAGGATGAAGAGACCGTGGAACATATTCTTTGTGACTGTGATGTCTTAGCGGCAAAACGCATATGCCTCATCGGAGATGAATTCCCAAAACCGGAAGATCTTAGATTTCTTCCCCTCAATGGTATTGCCTCCTTCATTGACCATGTATTCGAAGGGTGAGGAAAGCAAAAAGTGTTGGGGCTAGCACAAAAGATTCCACTGGGTCGAAGTGTTGCTGGCCTGCCAGCCCCCACAACAAGATAAGATAAGATACTATTTTGTATTAGCCTCGTAATTTAGCACTGTAATTAATGTATTATATTGTGTCTGCCTTAATAAATAAATCCTACTCGACTCAAATGTCAAAACATACCTACCTAGGGACAGCAGGTTTCTTTCGCGATTTTGATATTGGTCCCCTAAAGAAAATTGTTTAGTTTGATCATTCCCTTAGAACAAGGACCGCGGTCGACCGGTGGCCTGCGTCGACTTTAATGGTAGCCCGCCAAGATATATTACAATTAATCTTACTGCTTTCGTCCTAGTTATCTAAATTTTATGTATTATTTTTATTACACAGAGAAAACTATCTAGTATTAATAAAGGTATGTTGCCATTCAGTATTCTATGCGCAAAATATAAGATTTATATGAACGGTATTTATAGTCATGTCTATGATTTTCATGCATTATTCTTATCTAAGTAAACACATTGATACTACCACATAGTGCACTAACAATCAATTTAATAGCCAGACAACGATTTAAGGTCAAGATCAAGGAATCAATTATTATCTTACAATGTATTAACTTAAATAAACAATCATTATAAATATTTCTCGACTATTTTCCGAAGTATATCCGTAGTATTACGCTAAGTTTTGTTTCATTCTCTTTCTAAAGATTACACCCTTTATCTCCTTTTCTCAATAATCTTTTGACTCTTGGCATAATAATCTATAGCGTGTCGCCTGGAATACGACGACGATGGAATATTTTGCCCGCGGGCATTTTATCTGCACTATAGAACCACAGAGGATTGTATTATAAAATTTTGAACTCTACGGATAATTATGTGAAAAATTCCGTATAGTCCAGTAACTGAAGGTATTTGTTTCGGAACTCGTTAAAACTACTCCGTGTTTTTTTTATTTTTTTTTATTTTGGTAATTTTAAAATACTTCAACCTTCAGTTTAAAAATTAACGCCTTTTTTTCGTATAGAAATCTTTGTTCCAGTAGTGCGATTTTTGAAAATCATACGAGCGATAGATGCATAATCTCCATAGTAATTCTGACATTTTCTACTGCCGAACCGCTCGTATGATTTTCAAAAATTGCACTGCAGTATAACTATGAAAATATGTATATAATACAAGGGAAATCTGACAAACCAGAGACAAGGATATTCGTATCTGGATCGTATAAAAAAATCATTGAATTTAATTGGTTAATATTCAAAATAAAATCAAACTTCGTTTGTATGGAGCGCACTCACCAACAAATATTATCTGCCACAAAGGTCAATTAAATGCTTCAATGTAAAAAGAATGTCACGTTTTACATGAATTCGCAAGTTAAAGAGCAAGATTTTCTTAAAATTGACATTTTTTGGTTTACAACCTTTTATATGACTAATAGCGTAAATTTTTAAATGAAAAAGGTTGTAGTATTTTAGATTAGGAACGTATTAAAAAAAAAAACATGAAAATCGGAGTAGTTTTGACCGGTTCCGAAGCCTGCGGACAAACTGCCCATCGCCTGCGTATCGCCTAAATATTTATTAATAACAAACAACTTAAAAAAATTGAAAGATAATGTAACATTTACCGTCTTAGTGGCAATAGTTATGAGATAACCTTTGCCTGTGTACGTTTCATTGTTTTAAAACCATTTTAAAAAACGTGGAAACTTTTTAAAATCATAACTACAGATTGTAAAGATTGTCCTTTTTATATTTTTTTGATTCCCTACCTGATCTACTGGATTCGGTAGTACACTGAGAGCAGTCACAGTTTTCTATCGATTAAAGTAGCTAACAGATGATTATTGACGAACTTTCGATAGTTTTCATCTAAATAGTTCAAGCAATCTAGATAAAAATGTATGGAAAAATTGGAAATAAAAAAAAAAATACAAATTTTTTAAACAACATGTTCTATTCTATACTTAAGTCATACATATTATTCTCTTGACGCTAAAATGGGAAATTTTTGAGAAAACTAAAGTTTCAGCAAAAAAAATCGATAAATGACAAAAAATTATCATATTACACGGCAGATTGCGCGGAAACCATAGTCCATAAGTGATATCGCTTTTGTATGTATGAGAGATTGTTAATAAATTTATCAAGGATCATTTCAATCACACTTTTCATGTATAGTGTACGGTTTTCGTTAAAACTGGGAAAAACTACGCTTCGGGACACTTTCAGGGGCGCGGGGGGGTGAAGCTCACTCGGGAGGGAGAGTAGACAGATTTTAACTTCGCTCTATAACGTACATAATAATCCCGATAGATAAAACTACTCAATTAATTTTGCCAAATTTCTAGCTAAAATGATTGTACTAAAAAACAACCGTATAGTATCGATACTATCGATAGACCGGATCGTGACAAACCTACTATACAGGGTGAAATTGATATCATTAGCATCCCTTTTAACTAACAGTCGACCCGTCAAACTGAACAACTTTTACTATGGGAGCAAAAAATTGGAGAAAAAAAAAATCTGTTATCCCATACTAAAATGCACCCGCCGCCGCTGCCTACACGACTCAAATGTATGGGACAGCAAATTTTTTCTTGTTGCTTCGATTGGTTTGCTCCCATAGTAAAAGTTGTTCAGTTTGATGGGTAGACTTTTCGTTTAAAAGGATGCTAATGATATCAATTTCATCCTGTATATGATGTGAGTGCAAATACAAAATTGACAAGAAGAGGTAAGCATGTGCGATACTGAGTGAGTGCGAGTGACGCTTCCTACCAAGTGGAGGTGAAGTTAAAATTAGTGGAAGAGAGGAACTTTAAGTATAATTTTTCAGTTTGATACAGAATCGACCTTTCACTAGCAGTGCCCAAACAATGTATAAACCCGTATGTATGTATGTGGTAAACCCGTGTCATGGAGGGAGTAAACCACTACGGCTACGGCTTCTTGTACGGCTTCCGCAAAAGGGTAAATAACGCTTCTTTTAATCGCACTGAGAATGGGGCTAATTAGGGTCGCTGTCCTCCAGAGATGGTGTTATGTAGGTAAGCTTTGCGAAGATGCGTAGTAAAGCTATGGGACTAAGTACCCTCGTCCACTAAAGCTATGCAAGGTAGATGAGCGATTTGAAGATGCGTAGCTAAACCACGCTTATTCCAAGCTTAGTTAGCAAGTTTAGTTACCATGCTTAGCTACCTAGCTAAGCTAGGCAAAACGAGGTAGCATTGTGTGACGTAGAAACGTGTAGCAGAGCGTGTGGGTCAGCCACCTTGAAACAATTAAGAGTTGCTCATATACCTATAGGTGTACCAGAATCCGATGGCAAATAAGGAAATCAAAATTAGAACACTGCGACTTTTTGCAGCGCTTCTGCATCGATTCGACGCAAATGCGATACAGCATCGATGCAAAACGTTAGTAATATTTTGTTAGTCATTCGTCGATAATGCACACGCGCGTGTGCATCGGTACAAACGGGCGTGTGCATCGCTACAATTACGCGTTTGAATCAAGTGTTTGTTACAAACACTTCTTAATTGCCAGTGTAGAGATGCAGTCACATTATTGACAAACGCACGTTTTTAAAGCTGCAAAAAGTCGCAGTTTGTACAGGGCCTACTTTGACTAGACAGGTGACAGTTTTTTGTTTTTTTAATTTGTCTAACTTTTACAGAATGATTATGAGCTAGAATCTAGAATACCCAATTTCTCTCCAAAACTCCGTAAAGGAGTTTAGCGGGAGATCCACAGTTGCTGCGTGACGTTAGGCATCACACGCTAATTACACTAATTACACTTTTACATTACCAAATCCTTTTTTTTTTATGCCATGAGATTTTGATAGGCCTATAGTATGTAGAACTGCATACTATTACATAGTACTCTGTGCTATTACCATTCTTTGCCTATAGCTAGGATAACAATGAACAACTTGGAAAACTCGGTCAACTTGGACAATGATCTATTAAGTTCTTCTTCAATCTGTACAAAAAGTACTAAATTATTCCATTACACGTTTTCGCACTTCCACTAGCAAATTAATAGGTCAAGAAATCATCGGTCATGAATATTATCTTGTGTCAACATTTAGAATGTCCGATAGGAACAGAATGTAAACAAAATGATTTGATATCTAACTATTTTATATATATCGAACTTCAATAAAGTAAATTGTTGTGCAATAATGGTTCGATATGTATTTTTCATGTATGTAGAACTTTCGATCCATACATTGTCCAAGTTTTCTGAAGTCTATACTGAAAACAAGTACTTCCTCCGTCGAGGAGAAAAATAGTATACTAACCTCGGGCAGTAAATAAGAAAGCCTCGGTCAACAATTACATAAGATCTGAGTTCTGATTCTGGTTTTAGAATGTGATAAATTACGTATCACTGTGCAGCGACAAGGAGAAGTGTTCTTGAGATCGGATTCAGAATAAATGGGTATAGTGCTGTCTATGACAATTATAGTCTAAAAAGAATGTAAATACTGTAGTCACTGAAACTTTGCTAGCTTCCTCATTCATCAAAACTCCGACTGTTCATTAGACAATACATTTTAAAGTTAAGATTGAAAAAGTTCAAATTACAATGTTACCTACTCAATCTAAAGTTTGTAAAGAAAACAAGCAATCTCTTGCAAGCATGAGATTTCTACTTATTAAACTTTTTTATAGCTATGGAAACTGTAGTCGTATTTTTTATTATTCCACTAGGAATAAAGCGTTTGGAGACTGCAGTGTTTGCATAGGTATACTGAATTTATGTATACCTACATGTAATTAACTCTGGCAAACCCTTGGGGGATATAGTCGCGAGTATAGATATACAGGGAGTAAGAAAAAGTATATAATTAACCTTCAAACCACATACTCTACTCATCAAACTGAACAACTTTTACTATGGGAGCAAACCTGTCAGAACAAAAAAAACGGCTGTTCTGCTAAACCGCAGCGCCTATACTTGACTAAAATTTATGACTAATTACAGCTGATTTCTTTGTTGTTCCGAGAATTTGCTTCCATAGTAAAAGTGTTACGTAGTGTAGTAGTAGTCTTTTATTTATTTCATTAATTTTTTAAAACAATTTCTTAATATAATTTTGTAGTCGAAGTCGCCATAGCGGAACACGGCTAGTAGGACTAGATTATGTGGTTTAAAGGGTAATGACACTTTTCTGTATAGCGTCCTTCTGAAATGCTGGCGATTGTTATAGGGGATGATCAGATCAAACTGAGCAACTTTCACTATGAGACCAAAGCCGAAATCTCAAAAAAATATCGGTTGTTCCATACAAAACTGCAATCCTCCTCTAGCCAAATACAATATGGGACATCTGATTTTTATTTCGAGATTTTGATGTTTCCTGTAACATCTTTTCAGTTCGATGGTCTGACTGTCCTCTTAAAAAACGGTCAAAATATTATTAAGTCGAATTTTTATAGAACCACTAGTGTTTACCTGCGACTTCGTCCGCACAAATTATATACCAGATTTTAAGTCAGATCATAAGCTATCAAACAAAAAAAGTTTCATTAAAATCGGTTAAGTAATTTTTGCGTGATGCGCGAACAAACAAACAAACACACAAACCAACAGACAAACAGACAGACAAAATTTCTAAAAAAGGTTGATTTCGAGTCTGGGATACCTAAAAACCATATCGTAATCATTTTTTTGTAAATATCTTCAATGTACAGACACAATTCAGTTACAGTTTTATAATAGTTTAGATTAGATTAGATTAGATAAATAATTATAAAGTATGCAGAGTTCTTATTGTTAACTGAATGAGGATCGCCCGTAAAGTAGTGTTGCCGATCAATAGGCGACTATCGATAGTACATCGATACTTTAAAAATTCGGTAGTATCGAAGGTATCGAATCGATAATGTTGCACTATGTCAATATTATCGCCTCGTTTCGTATCAATAGCATGTTTTTTTTAGGTGAAAACTATCGATTGTAAAACTATCGATAATTTGGCAACACTACCTTAACTCCGAATTATTCCCCAGCCGTTGACCTCTACCTCGTTCCCAATATCTACCTTTTTCCCAGGAAGAACTCTCACATACAATATTACCCTCTTTTTGTGCTACCCGCTCCTCCTCTGTCAGGTAAAAAGGGATTTAATTACAACATAGTAATTGAAAGCGTTAGGACTCAATTTAATTCTTGATTCAATTGTATAACGTTTGTTGGAACGCTAAATTGAATTGGATTTCATTAATTTACTCTACAGTTTTTTGCTCAAACAAATCAAATTACACAGAACTTATATCCTTAGGTATAGAATGAATTTTCGTGAATTGAAAGCGTCAGAATTTAGGTATTGCTAGTAAAAATTCATTTTGAATTTGATGCTTTGCTATAATTAGCGTCATCATTATACATTAACAGTATAACGCCCGTTTCAATAAATTACATTATAAATTACATAAAATGCTACGCGTTAAAGCGTTGATCATCATCATCATCTCAGCCGATGGACGTCCATTGATCAATTTGTTAAAATACATGTGGAATGGGGGAGATCCACTTCGAAGGAAAATGACAAATCTTATTAGGTAACTTCTTACATTTTAACTTTTTCAGAAAATACAATCTTAAAATACACACAACCTCTAGCGTCAATGCATTCGATACTTTATTGGATATATTGTTATGGATAAAGTTCCTATAACCCTATAACTATAACCTGCTAGGTAGGTATCTAAATAAATAAATAAAAAAAATTATCAATTGGTAATTAAGCCATCCTAGGATCCAAGGTTTTTCTTTTTGAAAACAAACAATATCACACTGAATTCAGAAGTTTTGAATTTGTAATTTTTCGCTGAGCTCAAAAAACCTTATAATTTTCAACATCTAACTTACGTTACTTTGTTTTCACCTTTAGATTTTGCAGCTCAGAGTTTATGTTTGAGAATTCCATTGACGCTGTGAATAAAGTTTTATTGTAATTTTGTTAATTATCGTCTCATGATTGTTTAGCAATGTTTTTGTGATTGTCAAGTCACGTTTTTGTTTAATGGTACTGGATTTTGCCTCTTGAAGATTTTAGAAAGAACCTATCGTCATTCTGATATTGAATATATGGACAAGTTACGCGTGTAATTCTACTAACAAACTTTTCTGACACTTTAATGAAAATTTACAATGAAATCCGCAACTATGGACTTTATTCCATTACTTAAGATTCTAATTTTGAAAGATCATCTCAGCCGATGGACGTCCACTGCTAGACATAGGCCTCCCCCATAACGACCGATCCTGCGCTGCCCTCATCCAACGGGTTCCAGCCGCCTTCACCAGGTCGTCTCGGTCCGAAAGTTCGAAGTTATTGGTCCGCAATTATAGGCTGTTGCGTTTAATGATAAGGTATAAATTGGTATGTACATGCGTAAGATTTCCTGATCTTGTACGCTAACGCGAGGCGGGTCCCTATATAAATAGTCTAAGGAAGTTTGGTACCGTGTTGTGCCCGACTATGAATCGCACCAACCTTTATTCATATATAAAGATGTATCAAAACACCCCCGTAATATTTAAAGGGATAGTTTATACCATCTATCTGCACAATGTTCTCTACGAAGCTGAAATAAAAAAAAAAAAACTGTCCAATATATTAAATTTGAATCGAGTCTGTACTGCGGTTTTGTTGTTTTGAAGGCCTTGGGTGGTTAATTCGTCCAAGCCTAAACCAACCCCTTTAAATATTACTAGCAACACCACACCAATGTCGAATGCAGTCAGAATTCGACCCATTTTCTAATCATTAATCTGTTTCCCATTTCTATCAGGTTAAAGAGGGAAAGGAAAGGACGATAGAATGCAATGTCCATGCATATTCATTGTGTGAGCACTCAAAAAAAAATACAGCTATCGCGCGGGCTTCGCGCCTCGCGCTCTTGTTTTGACATCTGTCATACTTTTTTTGTTAAAACCTTTTGGTAAAACTGTGGTAAAACTGTGGTAAAACCATGGTAAAACGAACTTTTGCGAAACAAGATTAAAAGTATTTCATCAAATCTTTCTATCTTACACACATAACTATGCAAAGTTTTTTTTATTAAAGATGGGTTTGCTCTTGACCTCAATCTAGTCCTCAGGACAAAGATGGGGTCGAAAATGTAGCGAGTTTACCCAGATGATGCCTATTCACTCGTACTGGTTGTAAGCGTTCGGAAATACTGCAGGCAGGGCATTCCACTCCTTGGCTGTGCGCATTATAAAAGATTCAGAAAATAAAAAAAAAAATTTGTTAATTTTCTCCCCTCCGGACGGAAAGCGTCAATTATTGTCCCGCTGCTCTAAACGAAGTTGTCGCTTTCCACCTCGGTCGAGGAGAAAAATAGTATACTAACCTCGGACAGTAAATAAGAAAGCCTCAGATCACATGTTTGTTGACAATTAACATGAGATCTGAGACTTTTCTTACTTTCCTGCCCTCGGGGTGTAATCTACTATAAATATTACTATCCATTATTCATGACGAGGTACGTTACGTTACAAACAGAAAGACAAATACACTGTGGATTTAAAGAATTAATAAGGATTGTAAAAACTTGGATCCCACAATTTTTTTTATGCTTCATATTGGCTTGGTAACAGTCATTAAAAGTTTTTTAGGAGTTTATTAAAAATGAATCGCTGGAACAAAACCAATTATTTTGAGCTCAATTAAGCATTCATTTTCACGGATAGGTACACAGGCTTTAAAAAAACTGTTTTCTTATTAAATAAAGATTCATCAGAGGAGGTATTTGCCCTGCACTGAAATTCTATCGGCGATTCAAATTCCTTTAAACAGTATTACATAGACTAAGAACCATATTCAGGGTGAACAGAAATATTGCTACTAATGCCAACTACCTATCATATCTTAATCTTAATCATTTATTGTATTATATGGCTGCATGAGATCATAAAAAGACAGTATTGAACTGGGACCAAGCCGACTCGTACCAATGAGTTTTTCGGAATTTATGTACGATTTGTTACACCACTGGCTTTTCGGTGAAGGAAAACATCGTGAGGAAACCTGCATGCTTCAATTTCGAGGCGTGTATTGTACCCACTGTCCATTATAAGTGGCGACGGGCTCACCCCCCGTCACACTGGACAGAGTTTCGGTACTACTGGTGAAACGTGGATGTTCTGAGGTTTCAGAATATCTCTGACTACCCCCTCGGGGAATATAGTCGTGAGCATATGCTATGCTATGAACTGGGACCATCAAACTGAACAATTTTTACTATGGAGCCAACATTGAAATCGTGGAACAATATTCGTTGCTCAATAGTCAGTGGCAACTCAAACCAAATGTATAAACACTGTTTTTTGTTTATGGTCTGAAAACCTACCATACTTACTTACCTTTACCGCCTGGCCACGGGACAGGGCGACCGGCGGCGCGAATTGCGATTTTAGAATACACTGAGCGTTGTGTCCCTACAATTACGCAAGCACGCAGCGGCGCGTCGGCAGTGTATTCAAAAATCGCAAGACGCGCCGCCGGTCGCCCTGTCCCGTGGCCAGGCGGTTAAAATGTAACACACGTATAAACCCTTTGTAATAGGAAATCGCGCAGATGCAGCAAGATGCAATTTTAACAATATCCAGGGCAGAGCACGGACTTTAAAAAAGGCGGACGTAATATGACACTAAAAAGATGTGAAGCATGCAAGGTCCTACATATTCGTTTGTTCTACAAGGGACCTACACTCACACAGATGCACGGTCCTACAACCCGTTACCATTTTGTACCGCGCGACAGTGCGTCAACACGCACACGAAAGTAAACGGGTGCTTCACTCGTGATTATACGTCCGTCTTTTCTTCAGGTTCGTGGGGCAGGGATGAAATAACTTAGTTCTAAGTTTTGGTTCATATTATTAGTATAGATGGTTAACCTTTCACCCCGTAAAATACAAGCGAATGGATTACATAATATAATGTCGTCCTTCTGTCCGAATAGGCTGGTCTCGGAAACTACTTTAGGGATTTTCATACGATTTTCACCAATATGTATACTGATTCACAAGGAAATTTTGTGTATCCACGCTTAGCTGTGGCGGGTCGCTAGCCAATATGAATAAAGGTTCGCTTTCAATGAAAGAAATAATAAATTATTTTGTTCTTTTTCAGGTAATACTTTGACAGCAAAATTTCAAGATGGCCGCAGATTTTTCGTTCGCCAACGCGTCTGTGGACAACGGTTTCTCAGAGGTGGTTGGAGATCATCTGAAAGCTGTCGGTAGAATGTTTTACATACATTCGCCACAACAAACTATGTACGAAACGAAAGAAGACGTGCCGAACTTTTTTAGACAGGTACATTTTTCTATTAGTATTAATTAGTCTGACCACTAGTCTGAAGCTGCTGAAGGTGTGACACAACTCTAGATTTTTTATCTCATATGCCTATTACAAGGTCTCGGTGCAAATAACCCAGTAGCTGGCGCCAAAGTCCTACGATGGAATGGAGCACATCTCGCCGCACAGCTACCCATGGAGCGTTACTCAGTTGATCATCATCATCAGCCTATACGGGGTCCTTCTTAATATGCCGACACCTTTTTAAGGGGATGTTCAGACCATCAATATGAACAACTTTCTCGATGGGACTAAGATCTAAATCGCGAAAAAAAATCAGCTGTCCCATACATTTGGCTCGAGACGGTTTGCAGTTTTGGATGGAAGAGCTGATTTTTTTTCGCGATTTCGTTGTTGGTCATAGAGAAAGTTTTTCAGTTTGACGGTCTGATCATCCTCTTAAAAAAAGTGTCAGCATATTATGTTGGACCCTATATACCTACGTCCCGCTGCAGGGCACAGGCCTTACCCTCAGGGAGGGTGTAGGTATGGGCATTAGTCCATGAAAAATGAAAAACTTATTGGTAAATGGCATGTCATCTGTGCGGATTCAAATCGAACACGGACCACAAGATTGAGTTTCCATACCTCTCCGCAACGTGCCACTGAGACGCTCTCTTAGTTGATAATATATCCCCTGGATAGGCAGGCACCATGTTTGAGTCCCGTCCACTAAGTATATTTTTCAGTTGTTTTTGTGTGCAGTTTCGAAGCAAGCGAGCAAAATAAAATACTTGCATTACTTTATAATTTACTTTAATGCTAGCAATTAGTGACACGTGTTTGCAGTTAAATTGTCATTAAAGCAGTAGTTAAGAGAACTGTGAAGCTAGCGGTCTCCATAATATAAAAAACTAAAACTTGTTTACCTGTTTGCCTTTTTCTGTATGGTACCACAATACAAAAAGCGTTGTTTTCGGTACCATTTGATTTAGCCGTTTCGCAATATTCTAAAATTAGGTTTGTAGGTTTCAATTTTACTTTAATGTCACTTTATTTTTGACCATATTCGAATGTTTTTAGAGGGAAACGCCAACAATCCGCCCCGGGCCTGCGTGGTAAAGTAAGGCCCACTCCCTCTCCCATTATTCTAACAGTCAAGCTATAGTACTTACCTTCTTATCGTATTAAATTAAAGGGTCCTTACTATAGCTATATGGGTCCTTCGTAATTATGCTGACGGTTTTTAGGAGTAAGATCAGCCCCCAAAACTGAAGAACTTTCACTACGGAGCCAACATCGAAATCGCGCAAAAAAAATCTGCCGTCCCATACTTTAGAGTCGAGTCAGTATGCAGTTTTGTATGAAACAACCGATTTTTTTTGAGATTTCGATTTTGGCTCCATAATGAAAGTTGTTCCGTATGATGGTATGAAGCACCCCCTATATGTTTATTTAAATTTATGTAACACACAAAATGTATGGGACACGAGTGCGATTTTTGAATCTCATTCGGTGAGCTCAGCAGTTGAAAATATCAAAATTATCTACTATGGAGATATGCATCTTTCTACTGCTGATTTGACTTTCAAAAATCGCTGTCCTGTAGTATGATTTTTGAGAGTCAACTCAGCAGTAGAAAGATGCATATCTCCTTAGTTATTTTGACATTTTCAACTGCTGAGCTCACCGAATGACATTCAAAAATCGCACTCACAGGTGATTTTTTTCCCGATTTTGACATTGGCCCTATTGAGAAAGTTGTTCAGTTTGATGGTCAGATCATCCTCCAGCATGTTAAGTTGGACTCTATACAAGCATATTTCTCTGCGCTATAGGGGGAATCATTGGCATCCTTTTAAACTAAGAGTCTATCAAACTAAACAAATTAAACTAAGAGGGCAAAAAGATCGTAGCAAAAAAAATTCTGATTTTTCATACCTTTGAGTCTAGTAGAATCGATCGGTTTGCTCCCATAGTAGGATAAAGTTGTTCAGTTTGATGGATGAGTTTAAAACAATGCCAGTGATTTCAATTTCACCCTCTATAATTATGTGGCCCAACCGCGTCACAAATAGTGAGCCTGCCGCTATAAGGTACTTATCGGTTCATCATCATCAGCCTATATACGTCCCACTGCAGGGCACAGGCCTACCCTCTAGGAGGGTGTTTGGGCGTTAGTCCACCACGCGTGCCCAATGCAGATTGGTAGACTTCACATAGCATCAGAATTTCTTCTTCTGCATATGCAGGTTTCCTCACGATGTTTTTCTTCACCGTTTGAGAGCAGTCGATAATACGTACATAAGTTAGAAAAAACTCTTTGGTACGTGGCATTTTGTCCGTGCGGATTCGAACCCGGACCTCATGATTGACAGTCCATAGCTCTCCGCAACGCGCCACCAAGCTCTTTTACTTATCGGTTGAGACATTCTGTTTTGAAACTTGCCTCACGAACCATAATTATAAATAAAATAACCTCTCTTAGAACTATCAAACAAGTACCTATTTACAAGTTTCGATTACAAAACACATTTTTAATTTTATGTCGCAATACGCACAACAAAATTGACAAATACTACGTCTGTCGTCAAGGTTTTATTTGTCAATCCAAGCAAAACCAATCAGCATATTTTTAGGGTTCCGTAGTCAAACAAGGAACCCTTATACTTTCGTCCATTCTGTCTTTCTGTCTGTCTGTATGCCCCGCCTCAATAACTCTTTTATTTTTGCACCTATTGAATCGAAATGTGGCATGAAGACGGATAACAGTAACCCAAAAACAGAAATGAAGTAGTTATGAAGAAATCAATGTTTTTCGACCCCCCCAACGGAAGAGGGGTTGGAAAAAATTTGTTTCTTTTTTAATCTAGTATGTTGTCGTTGGATTGGTCTTGTCCATTGGAACAAAACTCTCATAGAAACTTAATCGATATGGTAATGTTTCTGCAATCGGCGCACAACCTATTTTTCTTTTTCTTCTTATACAATGGCTACGGGACCCTATCATGGGCGAGTCCGACACACTCTTAGCCGGTTTTTTATGTTGTACTCATGGAGACACTATGGTACTTGAAAATCTGTACGTTTGATAAGTATTTCTTGCATTAAAATATTCTAATATTTGACTTAGACAGTGTGCCAACCAAAAAAATAATGTTTTTTATGCATTCAAGTCGGGATCGTAGGCAAGAGCGCGACTCATACCGGTTTCATTTCATGTTTTATTGCAATTTAATCACACCAAGTTTGACGCTTCTAGTATTGTGTTGCCGTTTTTATCATAAAACAAAAACTTTGCAAAAAACAATTTGGTTGTTAATTTTTTTTCATGTGTAAGGTAATCCATATCACCATTGTATCTTCGATTATAAAATATTATTACAGAGTGTACACGATATAATTTTTGTACGAAAACTGCTTGCTTCACAATTCTCACTATGTTACTTCATTGAAGACAATAAACTTTTCAATTTAACCATCAGTATACCCTGATAATAATGATGCATGTCTACATCGATAAATAATGTGTCTTCATTAACTTAGATTAAAATCGATTGACCTTTTCGTTTCATCTCGTTTACTGAGAAACGTGTCTTATAACATGGGAGGTACAGTTTAATTTTATAGTCTTTCTTGTATAAAGAATAGAAAAAGAGCAAAAAATACTTACAGGTCACGTTGTAGGTATTCTGTTTATAGTGGCAACGTGCTTACTACCTACCTATCAGATAGGACAGAGTTTAGGCACTGCTAGCGACTTGTTGATATTCTGAATGCTTAAGAGGATACTCCTGATAATGAGCTCTATTTGAAACGAAGTTACGTCCTAGTTTGAAGATTTAGTAGTTACAGTAAGAAAAATGTTGTAAACATAATCTAAAAACCATTGACTTACACTCTAGCGATAGATAGGCCCTTTCATAGAAGCAACATGTTGCACTTGAATGCGGTGGGCGCACCGCATTGATGTTCCCGAGTTCACTTCGTCACTATGGCAATGACAGACCGCAAATGAAATTACGCAAGTCAGCTGTCCCATACATTTGGCTAGAGGAGGTTTGCAGTTTTGTATGGAATAGGAATAGCTGATATATTTTTCAGATTTCGAAGTTGCTCCCATAGAGAAAGTTGTTCAGTATGACAGTCTGAACATCCTCTTAAAAAAATTGTCACCATATTATGAAGGACCCCATATTCTCTGTGCCCATATCATACATTATATTCAATTTTTCTAAATATAGGGTCCAACTTAATATGCTGACACTTTTTTAATAGGATGATCAGACCATCAAACTGAACAACTTTCTCTATGGGACCAACATCGAAATCGCGAAAAAAAAATTTGCTGTCCCATACATTTGGCTCGAGTAGGTTTGCAGTTTTGTATGGAGGGGCAGATTTTTTTTTTTGCGATATCAATGTTGGTCCCATATAGAAAGTTGTTCAGTTTTACGGTGTGATCATCCGCTTAAAAAAGTGTCAGCATATTAAGAAGGACCTTGTATAGCCTAGATATGGCAAAGTTATTCAAGACCCTGTTATTTCAAATGTGCGAATATGAAAATGTTAGTAGGGATATTCTAGGTTCTTGAACTCAAAATAATTTATTCGAATTGTACCTATTATTTTTGACGTCTTGGGTACATTTATAACTTACCGATGAGCATTACTTTTCCTTTCGGAGTACTAAAGCCTGAGATCATAAACAGGTAGACCGATGCGGTTTGCTGTATAATTTTTGTTATTAATAGGTAGTCGGGCAAAGATTCCTCTAATAATTATTATTATACACACCTAATTGTTACTTATACAGCTTCAAAGACTTACGCGGTTATTATTTAATCTAGAATAAAACATTTTAACTGGTTCTTACCGCGTTTTGGTATATTTGAGTTCCCGATATTTCGGCAGTGTTACAACTGCCATGATCACGGGATGACTGAGGAACTGCAGGTAGATTTTTTCGGCAGGCAGAAAACGCAATAAGAACCCGCTGAAATGTTTAATTCTAGATTAATTGTTATTTATTTATATGTTGTGCTTCAAGTCTAAAATAAAATTATCTTAAATCTAAATTGATATCATTAGCATCCTTTTAAACTAGGAGTCTATGTACTCATCAAACTGAACAACTTTTACTATGGGAGCAAACAGACCAGAGAAAAAAAATCTGCTGTTCCATACTAAACTGCAATGCCTACTCGACTCAAATGTATGCAACAGTAATTTTTTTTGCTCCGATTGGTTTGGGTAGACTCTTAGTTTAAACGGATGCTAATAATATAAATTTCACCCAGTATCTTCTATACTTAAGTAGCTACAATACTATAATAAAATTGACAACATTGCGAGGATTTACACAGAATTGCAATAATATTAATTAGAGGCGTCCATTGAAACAATTTTTTATAATTTTTGTCTGTTTGTTTGTCCACGCATCACTTAAAAACCACTAAACCGATTTGGATTTTGGATTTTGAATAAAGTGTAGTATGGTTTTGTTGCTAACATTTAACTTATATTTCATTGCAATCAGTTCATTCAAGGTTCATGCAATCAAAAGTTTTTTTCTTTTTTAAACCGTGCGTGTAAGCGTGCTGTTTCAGCACATTTATTTCAAAAAGGAATGTCATGAAACTGTTTTATAATAATTTCTAAAACCTTTGTTCTAAAACAAAACGAGGTCACTGGTCGATAAAATATCAGCAAAAAAAAGACAATAATTTACGCAATAACGTGTCAAGTAACATTCTGTATCTACGCACTTATACAGGTTGTATCTAAATAATGTTTTATGCTGTGACATAAAATTTTCTGTTTTTTTCATGTAACCATCTTGTTTTTAAAATGATTAGATTAAAAATGAGTACTTTCAAGTAATAGTAATCGTTGCACATTTCACTTACCAAAAAATAAAACTATAATGATAAATATCAAATGTTTAGTAAGGATTTGTAATTTCAGTTTTCACACACTAACGCCAACCTGTTGAAGTGAACCAGATACACATCGTGTTCCTTCTTGAATTGCTGACGTTTTTTTAAGAGGATAATCAGACCACCAAACGTAACAACTTCCTCTACGGAACCAATACGATCTCACGAAAAAAAAACAGCTATCCCATACAAAAATTTTGTTACACCATTAATTTTTTCCTCTTTCGGTGTTGATCCCATAAAGTTGTCAAGTTTGATTTGATCTCGCAGGGAAACTTCGAACATAGCATATAATAATTAATAAGCATAGCAAAAGCATAAAGGCATATGCTCACGACTATGTTCCCCAAGGAGGTAGTCATAGTTATTATGAAACCTCAGAACATCCACGTTTCACTAGTTACTAGTAGTGACTATAGTATTACCGAAACTCTGAGTGAGCTCGTCGGTACTTGTAATGGACAGTGGGTAAAATACATGCCTCGAAATTGAAGCATACAGTTTTCCCTACTATGTTTTCCTTCACCGAAAAGCCAGTGGTGTTACAAATCTTACATAAATTCCAAAAACTCATAAGAAATAGTCGGGCTGGACGGGGATCGAACTTTCGCCTCCAGGGCAACGTTAATCGCCACTGGACCACCACGGCCACCACTACTCGAGCATAGCCCCAGCGTAATATTTCTACGTAAATAAATAGTTTCGTTGAGACACCCTGTACAATACGTTTCACACTTTGCAGTAAAGGTACGGGCAGACATATCAAATAACAGCGGTTACACAATGTCACCACTAAATTAGGTTGAGGCTTAGTGCATGAGTGATCGTATTTATTTTTGACATTCTATCTATTACGGAGTACATTATGTAGTATTATTGTGAGCTGGGTTATTGCAAAAAAGGTTCGTAATATGACACTGCGACCATTGCTGATGGTCCCTGCTGTTGCTATTGTGTTTGCCCCAAGCTCACCCATTAATTTTACAGAAACATCTGAACAACTTTTTTTCCATTATCGGGATGCAGGTTTCCTCAGGATGTTTTCCGTCACCGTCGAGCTAGTGATAATGACAAATACAACCGTACATGAATTCCGTAGAACTTATTGGTACAGGCGAGGAATCGAACCGCCGCCCGCTTCAGGATTGAGTCGCTAGCTCTCTCCCGTATGGACTATCATCGACCTAGTAGCACTTGGCCCAATACGCACTACGTCCAATACGCAGTTCGTCCATACGCATTTCGTCAAGTAAGCATTTCGTCAAAGTACAGGTGGAAAAATAATTTTTAGCCGACTTTAAAAATAGAGGTTATGGGTTTGGCAAAACTCTCTATACAAAGCGAAGTATTTAGAAGTATATCGTTCTTTCAAATACAAACATCATCAATGTCTGTCTGTGTGTGTTAGAGGGGGGAATAGGGGATAGGGGCTGTTTTTTTCTGTTCACTTTCTTCTATGTTATGTAAATACAATGTCTGTCATGAAAAGGTTTAACATACTCGTAGTTTCAGTAGGTATAATAAGTTTTCTAGAGTAATAGTGACTGAAAAACACGCCCATTGCGATATAATATAACTGGCCATGTGCGATTTGGAATCGCGCACCATGGGTTCCGTACCACCATAATATTCTGTACCGCCTGGCCTGTTTTTATTATTTGTAGTTTTACTTAATTGTGATATGTATAAATGCTCTATAATAATATCAAGTTTGACGCTTGTATGTATTGCCGTTTTTACGATACAGCAAAAACAAATAAAACCTTAGAAAAAAAACGTGTCATGTAGGTATAATGACGTTTTTGATGGAAAATCGAATATCATAACAACGATGCTGTTCTGTGAAGACTTCAACTCGCTGCCTATTACGGTTCAAAAGATACAGCCTTTTATCAAGAAACTCGAGCGTCTCCGTACTTCGGAAAGTTCGTTAAGCAATTGATCCTGGATATTTCTGTCACTTCTAAATTAACATTCGTTAAGCCAGGTCAGAGACCTCCCAAGAAACACCTAAGCTGCTTAAATGGCTTCTGTACAACCTGAATGCTGTATAAAAGCCGTTCAAGGGCTGTACTATAATACTTAAGTGGTTCAGTAGCGTATTTTATAACGATTCAACAGGCATGTGGTACAATAGCCGTACAACGGTAAATATAATCCCAATTACGATACAAAGGCGTGTTATAGAGTTATTGTACGGGCATTAGATATAAAGCAGAGTTATAAATACCTTCTAAAACACCTCGAGTTCTTATAGAGGGCTATAGTAGTTCAAAGTGTTTAAATTGAGTTATAAGCTTCCTTTGAAGCGCTTTAGGTTGTATATTGTATATTTCTAAACCTCTAAGCTGTTGAATAGAACTTATTACAGCCTTTCAAACGCTATATCTACAGCAGAGAAATATAATTCCATAGTGGCACTTAGGGCGCTATATCTGAGAATTTTACAGCAACTGTATGGTAAATAGCTGAATAAGGCAAGAAAAACACGCCTTATACAGCTAAAAGCGTAAAAATTCCGTTTATATAGTCACTATAACGGTTGAAGCGAGAAAAGAGTGTTTTAATTATCTAATTGCTTCATTGTGACTCCATTTTGAGACAGATTATTTAATTAATATTATTATGTTTGTCTTTTTCTTATCTCGGGACATAACTTACTCGTTTTATTATTATTATTGTATGTTATTTGTAAATTGATTGTACCTCCTAGTCCTATTTAATTAGTAGAGTATAAATAGAAACACACATAGTGTAAGAAGGAATGAACAGGGGTTTTATTATTTTAAACATGGACCCCTTAATAAAATTACCCTTATAATAGAATATCAATAGTCCGTTGTACAACCTTAGACTCTTAAAAGAAGATATTAATTGCTGATGTACACCTTAAAAAGTACAATAGAGCGTCAATACCACAATTGTAGAACCGAAAGGTCTACAACGGTGGATACTAGCGGCTTAAAGCGATAGAACGGTTCTAGTAAACTCTGAAGGCTGTTGTAACCGAGACGCCATTATAGTTTTTGATAAAAGCAATTCTCATGATAATTTATAATTTTTTAACATCATATATAGTACAAAAACCAAATTTAAGTCACTCTTTCTCACCAAAGATGCTAAAGAAACCACCTAAAAAGCTAAACTATCTTATATAAACTATGGTCAGAATTCACACCCTCTAATTAAATTTACTTTTGATACAAAAAACTGCATAAATAGCCGGCGCGTGAAAATTTAAGCGAAAACATATGTATATATTTACAATAAACTGGTACTCGCACTGATATTTTGCACGCATAAATGGAAAAATCAACACTTAACCTGTTGCTGTTTTTTTATTTTCATTCGTTAGTATTTTATCCATTAATCATTCAATTGGCACTGGTCTTCGTTGAAATAATTATGTTTTGTTCATTTCCCCAAAATATCGCTACTGTATGACTAATACAGATCCATAAACTCTAATTCAGAGATACAGACGCGTCTAAATACGATGCGAGCGCTATAGTCGCGCTACAAGAACTTATTTTAGAACCTTAGGCGTACACTACCGCTCGCATAGCACCTTTGTATCTCCGTACTAACACACATTTACGACCACTGTAGAGACATTGTAGAACCTTAGGCTGTATAAATTGGTGCCTCTTTTGGGGGTACAGCAGCGCTGTAGCAGCTTGTACGGCTACTGTAGAACTTGTTTATACAGGCTATGCCGTTATTAGGAACTTCTAACCGACCACTGTACGGCTTGTTATAGAGCTTGCGTGCTACTTGGGCTATTAAGTACCAATTTGTACCCACATTGTAGGTATGTAATAGACAATTCGGATTCGTGTCTAATTTACCTTCCTCTAGAGAACAGACTAGCATATAAATCTATGTATTGGTTGTCTTTACACACACAAACACATTGAGAGACAGACTAGATTTAACATTCTCTTAGGAGAGTTTATCGTACCGTTAGCAAAGAAAGTCGAACAAAAACAGTGTTCAGTTTGCCAAGTTATTTGTATTTCATTGGTGTGAAAATGAATAATTAAACATAAGCATAAAATATGCTCACGACTAGTCACGACTATATTCCACGAGGGGTAGTCAGAGGCCACCTATAAAGTAAATAAATAAGTGAGACACAAAAATAATACCTATACCTATAGTAGGCCGACATTATGCATGAAGCCATGAAGAAGGTAGGTAGGTATGTAGGTACTAAAAATCATTTACTTTCTTTTCAGTTTTATTTGTATTAAAGAAATTTAAAAAATACTTTCCTGTGTAAAGTAAAAAAAAATTGTAATTAAAAAAGTACAATTGAATTGTTGTTTGTTATTAGGTGACAAAACCCAATTGACTGTTCATTGCACTTTTGTTGGTATGGTTTATTGTCATGTGACGTCACATGACGTTCACACTAATACTTAGTGAACCGCTGTCATTTCAAGTGAAGTTGTTCGTATAGTTCTGTTGACTCCAAATAAATGCTGTCGTTAATCCATACTAATATTATAAAATCAAAAGTGTCTCGCTCGGCCTGTCCGCTGATGTACGTTTTCACGGCTATACCGTTAAACCAATTTTGACGAAATTAGTTGGAACCCTGAGAAAAGAGTTAGGTATAAATTTTCCACCAAAACGAAGTCGCGGGTAACCGCTACTACATAGTGTGAGTTAAATATTAAACGGGGTGCTACAAAACATAAAGCTGAAGAACTTTCACAATTTTTTTTTTCGCATATTCGCTGTTGGGTCCTTTATGAAAGTTGTTCAGTTTTATGGTCTGAAGCACAATGTTTAATTTGTAACGCATTTAAATTTTACTCCATGTTTAATAATGATTATATTATTATAATACGATGTAGTTGAATACACAACCATAAAACATGGTATAGTTGCTTACTATGTACACCGTACCTACTATTTCGCTAGAATATTCCGTGTAAGGGATTCAAAATGAAATCAGTATGGTCTATGTTTCTCCAGGCTATACATTGATATGCAATAGCACTGTTGAAGCCATAGGCGAAGTATTTTACGCTTACGCTGATAGACGAAACATCAGTGTAACCGCGTATGAGACAGCGATAGTCATAAAATCCTATACAATTTGTATGAAAATAGATGTCTGACTCCGGAGTCAGACAGCCGTCGTAGAACAAAAAAGTGGCTACGTCGATAAGGACAGCAATAAGTAGCGATCTCCTTTTTTAACTAGAGCGAATTTGCTACGTGCATCTCTTACTGAGTGATATGACAAGACACGTGCTTGCTTCTAGTTCCTTCTCTTTCTACGGTTGAAGCAATGAAAGGAAAATTCTGTTGTTTGTCAAGAACCTTATTATGTTTGAAGAAGGCTGCTTATCGCTTGTTGTGTTGTATTATTAGGACTTTTTGAATAGAACAGCAGTATTTGCAGCTAGGCTGGCAACAATGAAGTATTCGAATTTCAAGTGCACTTGTTGTAGGGAAGGAATATTTAATCAGGGACGTTTTCAGAATACAACGTCCCTGTATGTATGTCCATGTGCGTGTTGATTTAATTACTGTTTTTCCAATTAGTACAGTTGACTGTTTCATTTTTTGTGATCACGCCGCGCCCCGGTGGCTCCATAATGATAATTGTGCAGTTTGGTGGTCTATAGCACACCCTAAAAATATGACCATACTTTTCTGGGTCGGTGACGTCGATTGCGCGTTGGAGATAGGTATGGACACGGATTTGAATCCGCGCGGACGACCTGCCATGTGCCAATGAGTTTTTCTAACGACTTAATTCCGATTGCTCTCAAACTGTGAAGAAAAACATGTATACGCTGAAGAAGAAATTCAGATTGAAGTCTACCAATCAGCATTGGGCGCGCGTGGTAGGCTGACGTCCATACACCCTCCTTGAGGGTAGGATGATGGTGTGATACCTTTATGAAGCAAAACTAGTCTTTAGCTTCGACCTCAAAACGGTCTTAAAAGGGTGTTTAATTAGTAAAAATAAATTTTTAAATTCTGTTTTGACCGTCAAACTGAACAACTTTCTCTATGGGACCAACATAGAAATCGCGAAAAAAAAATCTGATATCCCATACATATTTTAGCTCTAGTCGATTTGTAGAGTATGGAACATAAATTATTTTTTTGGCGATTTCGATATTGGTACCATAGTGAAAGTTGTTCAGTTTGATGGTCTAAACCACCCCCTTAAATGTCTTACTTGTATTTTTGTAACACCTTGTATAAGAATCCTTCATTAGTGTTACAGAATTTACTAATTATACTTTTTCTTTGTTTCAGTCATGGCCATACTTCTTCATATTTATGATGTTAGAACACATAGTACTAAGATTAGAAGGCAAGAAAGGAATTAGGTTAAACGATGGAATTACTAGCATATCACATGGAATTTTACAGGAATGTGGAAGGTAAATATACTTTACTACTAACAACTAACAGCCGTGGTGGTCCAGTGGCGAGTAACCTTGCCTGCCGTGCAGGAGGCGTTGGTTCGATCCCCGTCCAGGCCGACTCGTACCAATGAGTTTTTCGGAATTTATGTACGATTTGTAACACCACTGGTTTTTCGGTGAAAAAAACATCGTGAGGAAACCTGCATGCTTCAATTTCGAGGCATGTAGTGTACCCACTTTCCATTATAAGTGGCGACGGGCCCACCCCCCGTCACACTGGACAGAGTTTCAGTGGTACTGGTGAAAAGTGGATGTTCTGAGATTTCAGAATATCTCTGACTAAACCCTCGGGGAATATAGTTGTGAGCATATGCTTACTAACAACTATAAACTCACACTCAAAGAGTGTGTTATAAGACACACTCTCACCCCCTCACTCACTCTTTTTAAGGCCCGTATTAATAAACCAAACTCCAACCCTCGCGGGGTCTTATAAGAGTCAGAGGACGCTTAAAACCGTTGGAAGTTTGAAGGTTCATTGATAAGGGCCTTAGATTGTTAACCGAAATAAAGTTACATACTTGAATGGGTGCTTTAAATAATCAAACTGAACAACTTTCACTACACTTACTTTTTTACTTTCTACTACTTTCATTGTATTTTTTCTAATCTTGGTGTGCAAATAAAGAATATTTATCTTATCTTATCTTACAGAGAAAACATCGAAATCACCAAAAAAAATTTTGAAAGTTGTTCAGTTTGATAATCTGAAGCACTCCCTTAATGTGTAACGCATTAAGAGGAGAGACGGTCTGAAATGCAAATTTGGAGAATAGGTCACTTTTCCGACTGTTTACATATTTGTCTGATCCGCCCCACGCATACACCCCACCGACTAGAGTGCGAAAGAGACAACTGCAGCTCGAACCGATTTTATCTACATAAAATCGACGAAAACAGCATTTCGTATTCCCCTGTTTTCTCCTCCAAAACTAAACTGATTTTAATAATTCTTTCAAGAATAATATGAAAAAGACTTTGACCATCTCTGTACGTTTTGCTTTTTTAGTTTATATTCGTCAAATTTGTTTGCTGGATGTCTGAAAACGGGCTGTAAAATGGGTCATTTTCGAATGTACCTAGTTCTTACAGTAATTAATTAATGCAAAAAAGCAAAACATAGGGACATGGTAGAGGTGACATAGATTGTATGGTAAAAAAATATTTGCTCTATTGTTATTATCCAGGGAGAAAACAGGGGAATACGTTTGTATGGAGAAAACTGTACTCGTATATCCTCTTAACATTTACACTTTATCTTCTTACTTGGTATTTCCTTAATTCCAGTATGTCATTTATAAACCAGGACTTGTTCAATTAAACGGGGTTTTCTAAAAGTTAAGTGCGTAAGGAAACTCTCGTTGCCTAGAGAAACCTACGAGGAAAGTCATGAATACAAAATAATCTATCCTGCCCAGTTATATTCCCTTCATCCTTCCTTCTTTCATAAATGTAGGTATCAAACTCGCTAGACTTTATTGTCTAGTTTTGTGAGTGGTAGTCGCTATTGACACTTCAAATTTTTCCCAATTCCAAGTTCAGGTTTTTCCAATTCAGATATTTCATAAACCAAGTTTTAAGAAAATTGTATAATTGTTGTCTATAATATTTACCTACGTTTCTTCCAAATGTTTGCAACAGAACTTAGCAATTTATACTATACCTACCTATTTAATATCAAATAAAAAACCTACTTTAGTATTTGTTGTCTCTTATACAGGGTGACATTGATATCATTAGCATCCTTTTAAACTAAGAGTCTACACATCAAACTGAACAACTTTTACTATAAACCAATCAGAGCAAAAAAAAAATCTGCTGTCTCATACATTTGAGTCGTGTAGGCGTGCAGTTTAATATGGGACCGCAGATTGTTTTTTTGCTCCGATTGGTTTGCTCCCATAGTAAAAATTGTTCAGTTTGATGAATAGACTCATAGTTTAAAAGTATGCTAATGATATCAATTTCACCCTGTATATTCATATTGGTGGTATTGAGGTTACCATCCGCTATTATCTTTGTAGGTGACGCTGCAAATACAATTTTTTTATCAATAATTTTCTGCAACATGGCGAGACGTTTTTTTTTCAACATGGGCTAATAAATATATTTTCCTCTTGCAGATTAATATGGCGAGGGGCAGAGTCATACTTGTACACGTGGATATACTCAAACTTTAGGATAGTGGACCTGCCCTGGGACAACACTTTCACCTGGTATGCAGCAGCTTTAGGAGTCGACTTCTGTTACTATTGGATGCACAGAGCTTGCCATGGTAAGGAATTATTACCGGCTTTGATACTCGTATTAATAGGCAGAAGAATATTGATAAGATTGGGCCTAAAGTACCTTTTAGGCGTGGTATATACAGAAGAGACGTGTTGCGGTGGCGGATAGTCAAAGCTTATTATATAGCATCGTTTTTGTCGTAAAGGAGAATCGCGGCCGCGCCTCCGGGCGACGTCGCCTGCAGGCGTGGTCGTAATTCTCCAAACGACGCTATGCTACGCGTACTATAAGGTTTATATTGTGTTACTTTGACTATCCGCCACGCCACACGTCTCTTCTGTATAAACCGAGCCTTAGATCTTATAGAGATGCGCTCCTTTATTGGCTGAGACCAGGTATGCGATCGAGCGATTATACAGGGTCCTTCTTTATATGCTGACATTTTTAAGGCGATGATCAGACTTTCAAACCGAACATCTTTCTCTATGGGACCAATATAGAAATCGAGAGAAAAAAATCTGCTGTCCCTTACATTTGGACAGCCTCATTTTGTGCCTCTTGTTTTTTTTTCTCTGAATTTTACTGTTTACATACTTGATTGACTAATTGATTTGACTCGAGTAGGTTTGCACTTTTGTATGGAATAGCTGATTTTCTTTTGGTCTCTTAGAGAAAGTTGTTCAGTTTGACAGACTGACCATACATTTGCACTCACGATTTGGCTTATTGGCGATTTGGTCATGACAAAAACTCTGCAATAAATTGCAAGTCTAAAGCCTGCAGGGTCTAAAGCAAACTGATTTTTTTTCGCGGTTTCTGTGTTGATCCCGCCGTGAAAGTTGTTCAGTTTTCCTCCTTTAAGATTAAACCTTGTATATACGTGTAGTTTATGAGAAATACAAAACGTACTTATCCAATTTGTCATTGTCCTTTGATCCAAATATTTGTAGTCGTACAAAAGGAATTGTTACCCAAATTATTTGAACATTAGTCACACAGTTATTTCCCAACATGTCCGTCTACATTCTCCACAAGTTTACTTCCAACTTACTGGATACTCTCTGACTTACAATCTTTCACCTCAATTTTCAGAACTTTGAGCTGTATTTCGAAAAATACGCGTCTGAATAACTTCTTCAGCATATAATAATATAATAATTATATTATAAGTTCCTTCTTAATATGCTGATCGAAATCGTGAAAAGAAAACAGCTGTTCCTACATACAAAACAAAAATGCAAACTTACTCGAGCCAAATGTCCCATACATTTCCCATACATTGTCCCATACATTTGGCTCGAGTAGATTTGCAGTTTCCATGTTGGTCCCATAGAGAAAGTTTTTCAGTTTGATGGAAAGAGGATCATCAGACAAGAATATTTACAATGTTCTTGGATCAGACCATCAAACTGAATGACCATGGGACCATCGAAATCGCAAAAAAAATTTTTTTTTTTTTAGCTTGATGGTTTAATTATTTTCTAATAAATTAATTTATTTATTTATTTATTTATTGACGAAACCAACAGCATTACAGTGGGTAATATAAAAATAACAATTTGTGTAGGTAGTATAGCCAATTACAGGTTTCCTTATGTTAACATAGTTATAATATTTTGTTATTATAGTAATCTAAACACTAAAATTACTCACTTTAGCAATGAAATGTGTCATAACATAATCAACATACAGAACACGGAAAAAATTGAATATTTATAACACGAAAATTTCAATACAGCATACACATCCCACATCCTCTGCAACACACCACATACAGGAAACTCCTTGTGATTTGGATTGGGTGTATACAGTTTTAGTTTTAGCCTATGTATACAGTTTTAGTACTTTCGAGATAAATTTAGTTTTAGAGTCAACAAAAAGAAGTACCCTTGTACACATTGTATCACGTTGTTTTACTTCGGTGTAGCGTTGTGTGAGCCTTGCCTTATCACTGAAGTCCTGATTTGAATCCGCACGCACCATGTTATAATATAGGTACAGAGTCAGGATGTAAGGATGTAATGTTACTGAAGATCCATTATTTTCACAGAGGTCCACATCTTATGGGCACAGCACCAAGTGCATCACACTTCTGAGGACTTCAACATGGGAGTTGGAATCCGACAGTCTGCACTCCAAGGATGGTGTGGATTTGTAAGTATATTATGGTCCTTCTTATTAATTACGGTTATTGGTCACAGCAGGCAATCGACAAATTATTTACTTTGCTTATACATAGGTACTGTACGATTTTCTAAATTGGCTCGGCATTGCAAACATTTTCTAGGAATTGTCCTAGGTTATATACATTACCGGTAACATAATATACCTACTCGTAGGTACTTAAGACTAGCTGCGCGCCAGCGACTCCGTACGCGCAGACCACTGATTTAAAATGCTCATGACTTTTGATCGAGCGAACCGATTGCGATGAAATGATGAATAACATAAATAAGGTACTAAGTACCTTATATTGGCAATTTATGTATTAACGTAACAGACGCTATTAAATAAGTTATTGTAATAGTTACTTAAGTAAACCATATAATTTAAGTGATAATACCCATTATTATGTATCGCAAACACCATACTAACGAGGAAATGTATTAGTCGTACTTCCTTCACCGCGTGCTTGTGAATTAATTAACATGATAGGCAGAATATTATACAATTTTGCTTTCAATAGCGGAACCGAGATAGGAAGGAAGTTCTCAATATTATTATTATTATCATTAAATACATAACATTATAGGTAGTATGTGTAGATGAATACATTTACAACAATATATATATATATATATATATATATTTACATTTATATCATATTGTAAGTACATAAATAGGTAGGTACTGTAAATATTTTGCTTGTTGATTTAGTTATCTTAAGCAGGGTACGGATTTTTGTCATAAATGATCCATTTATGATAAAAATTTTGATAATAGGGTACGGAGTTAATGCTAGGATTAATTTAAGATTTGTATGGAAATCTTTGAGGCACTGTAACTTTAAAAACATTTTAACGAAAATCTGACTTCATACAAACGTAGAGATTAGTTTCTAGATTGTTTCTGAAAAAATGCATTCACTTTAATTGATTAGTATTAAAAATATCACCAGACTACGTTTGTATGGAGCACGCCAACGGTAATATGCCCTTAATTATTTAAGCTCGAAATACACTTGACACATTTTTATTCTAATTTTACTTTCCAGATCTTCTACTTGCCGCTGGCGCTGGCTATCCCTCCGGCGCAGTTCGTGATGCACCACCAGTTCAGTTACTTGTACATGTTCTGGATCCACACGGAGTCCATCAAGACCCTGGGACCTCTGGAGTACATCCTCAACACTCCTAGTCATCATAGGGTACATCATGGTATGTATTTAAAAAACCGGTCATATGCGAGTCGGACTCGGGCAATGAGGGTTCCGTACCATCAAATACAGGGTGTAAAGGGACAAACTGAAACGGTGAACTCAACCCTCAAACTGAACAACTTTCACTATGGAGCCTACCTCAGGAAACGTGAAAAAAAATCTGCTCTCCCTTTACTTTTGAGTCTGTTAGGTACAGAGTTTAGTATGAAACATCAAATTTCTTTTCGCGTTTCCTGAGGTCCTTTGAGTTTGCGGAAGGCTGTCCCTTACACCCTTTATATCAGTTATACGCGTGTGTGTGTGCAACAAAGTTTTGTTTACCACAAAAGAAATGTCTTCGGGATCTTAGCATGAGCCCGACCACACGTGGCCGGTTTTTTATTTGTTGTGTTATTTTAGAGTATCCACTATAATCACACCAAGTTTGTCGCTTGTTTGTATTACCGTTTTTACGATACAGCAAAAACGAAAAGCATAAAAATTACTCAATGGCATAAAAACACTTTTAAGTGTTAAAAACCTAATTCATTATGTGTTATCCGATACAATCACACATATTATGTAAAAAATTACAAATCTCTACCGATAACAAAAGATACAGCTTTCGAACATCTTTAGAGTTCGCTTTTACTTTTCGTCGTAATTATAATATATTTAGGAGTTGTTACAATATCTAGACTAGATTACATAATGTGATGACGGACTTAACGATCTTATAAGGCTTTCTTCTCTGACTAGAGAACCTTAATTTTTTTGTAATAATACAGTACAGTACTGCCTACCATTCAGAGTATTTTAATTTAATAACTGACGTACAGAAAAGAAATTATATGTATTTGACATGAAAAGAAAACAGGGAACAACTGAGGAAATTCTTTTATTCAACTTTCACATTCAGCTGTATTCTGTGCGCAGGTATTTAATATGCCATTGCAAAGCTGTTTAATTTATTCAAATTACCGTTCTTTTACCCATGGTTTGTTCTAGTTTCGGGATAAATATTTGACAAAAGCATAATTTTATCCCAGTATTAAACATTTCAGACGGGATTATTCAAAGATAGTCTAAATCATTGTACTATTATTATGTAGGTACTACGTACAAGATATTTATAAAACTGCATGTCACAACACAATACAACGCTGTCCCATTCTTTATGGCGATATCGCGTAGTACTTACAAAAATTCAATTATCTAAATCTTACCTATAAACACAAACTAATAATATAAAAATTTCACTGAGACGTGACTATATATTCTGACCATAATAAAAGGTATTAAATCAGTTGCCAGTTTTTAGTTGTTGCCAGTTGACAATGTACAATACAAACTTCAAAATTGAACGAAGTTTTCCTTCACTGAAAAGCCAGCAGTGTTTCAAATCGTGCATAAGTTCCTATGGTAAAGAGATGACCTGGGCGGGGATCAAACCATCGCCTCCTGCACGTAAAGCAAACATAAATTCGTGTCAGTTACTACGCCTTACGGCTTCTGAAGTGGTTTTTTATGTATCGACTCCTACCACCAGATATAGTAGCCGGGACCAACGGCTTAACGTGCCATCCGAAGCACGGAATCATCTTTCTTTTCAGATTATCAGCGGTGATTCAGCCCGCAATGTCCTAAAAACCGGGGGGAAACGCACAAAATAACATTTCACTAGGTGCCCCTTTCATGGGAATCGAACCCACGAGTCCATGTCAACAGCCCAATGCTCTTAACCATTAGATCACGGAGGCAGCTTTTGCAGGCTTTATTTTTTGTTGACAGGTAGCAACAAATATTGCCTAGACGTGAACTACGGCGGTGTGCTCATCATCTGGGACCGTATCTTCGGCACCTTCAGACCGGAGACCGATAAAGTAGAAATCGTTTACGGTCTTATTTACAACCAGCCTTCGTTCAATCCGGTTTATTTACAAGTAAGTTGCTTCTTGGATATATTTCGATTTAGATGATAAATACGGATTGAAAACCGAATATCGGCAATTAAACTCCTAAACTAATACTTTGTGAATAACTTATACTTACAAAACTATTTTTTTAATGTCATATTTTATTATATCACAAATTTTTTATCAAAAGTACTTATCGCGATCGCCGATTTATAGCCTAATGTCAATAGTTCGGCAACACTACAGTGATTGAAAAGCTCGGGGAGTTTTTGGCGGGATTTGATAGCTGACGTTTGGAGTCCTCATATTTCATCGAATTTTTATTGTTTATAGTTGTTTAGTGTTGTTTTGCGTAACAAAGTGTCGTGCAAGTGAACAATATACAGTTCAGTGAAATATGTTGGTGTGTGGGTCGTAAACAGGAAAAGCGTTCCGTGATTTTAGCGCGGCAAAGCGGTCGGTTCACCTCTTTCCTGTGGACTTCTCTGCATTTCCTGCGTCTTTCGATTGTCTCCAAAAACTCCAAAGAAGCGTCAAAACATCGAACACCAACGTTTTAACGTGAAAACAGAAGATAAATTGAAATAAAATATTAAGATTTAGCCTAAAGGTCTTGTAACCAGGCTAGTAAATATATTATTAAAAAAAATGAAAAACTCGGTACTCCATTACTATACACGGTGTAGAATTAATTTCGTTACAAATTAAACAGGGGGCTTTAGATTAAACCATAAATTTGGACCAACACAGAAATCACGAAAAAAAAATCTGTTGTCCATGGAAATTTGGGTCGAGCAGCGTGTGACGTTTTACTATAGAAAAGTAACTACATTTTATCCCCTTTTTTTTCAAATTTGGTCCCATAGTGAGTTTTTCAGTTTGATTGGTCTCTCACCCCTTTAAGTATGTAACGCATTAAAGTTTACACCATAAACAATACCTAGGTAAAAATGTTAAAATTTTCAAGTATTTTGACTCAACTATACTTATATCATTACCTTTCCACAGTCATTCTACACGGGCTATGTGGTGGCGAAGTATCGCCAGTTCGAGTCCTGGAGTGACAAGCTGAAGGCCATCTTCTGGGGTCCGAGCTGGGAACCTGGTACTCCGAGACTTGGAGATGACGATTTGAAACTTGATGTATGTAGCTTTAGTATTTACTACAATGAGCTTTTTAGGGTTCCGTAGTCAAACAACAAACAACTTTCGTACATTCTGACTGTATGCCCCGCCTCAATAACTCGCTCAATTTTGCACCTATTGAATCGAAATTTGGCATGAAAACAGATAACAGTGTGAAGGAATTAAACTCCGAAAGACTTTAGAATACTTTTCAAATTAATTTATTTAACTTTTTACAATTTCACTGAATTTAATTAAAATTATTCTAGAATTACTATATAATACAACTTGTCACTTTGGATGTCCGCCGAGAACTGGAGAACTGCCTGTTCGATACCTTTTGCACCACTTCCACCGTTATCCCTTCATTTTTCAGTGCGCTGTACCAACCAAACGGCACAAAAGTCAATATTGCCACCTTAAGCATATATTTAAACGATATTCTGACACAAATTCGAACGGCTCTGGATACAAGTCATTTTAAGCCATTCGTTGGTTATTTTTCAGTTAATTTGAATGTCATAGAATATTAAATGTGTTGCTAGTACAAACACTAAGATTTAGTAACAAAATATCACGAATCACGACATTCGGCCATCCGATTCTGTGCAACCTCCTGGTGCACAGCTACCCAACAGTCAGTTCTCATTACCATTTAGTCAAAATTATTCAAAATAATCCATACAAATGAAAATATGTTTCAATTCCGAGATCGTACAACCCAAGTCCATTAGTGCATAATAGACCTGAGTCACACAATCCCAACACCAAAACATGAGGAAAACTAAAGTTTTTCTTTATATAAATCATTTCAGAACATGTTTTTCAAAATCACTCATTGAAAGTACCTAATATTTATTTTTTTAATCTACCACCGCTTCGTAATGTGTTATGAACTTATGACTGCAGAGAAGATGCGGCCAGAAACTCTACAGCAACACAATGTTTAGCACTTAAACATGCAGTTACAAGATCACGACCAGACTTATGTAAACTTAATTATTTAAGAATGACAGCTGGTACACAAAAAGTAGGTACTTGAAAGTTTAGTTTTTAGAGATTATTTTAGAGAATGATTTCTTAAATCTTCTTACTGGCTCTTACATTAGTTAATCTGTTATCTTATTTAAATTTTAATTAACATTATGTAATAATTACATGATCAAATCACGACATTTGGCAGTTAACACTAATATCAATATTTATCAACTTGAATGATTGTGAACGTTGCTGCAGCTCTATCTAACAGAGGCAGCTCTTATAAGTGAGATCTTCCTTGTCTAATGATTTATTTGGAAATAGTACATTCTGAACCCATCCATTTTAGACGAAGAAGTTTAGTATTTAAAATTAAGAAGGTATTCAAAGTTTTAGTTGAACGCTTGAAACATAATAAATGGTAACTCTTGATTTTAATTCTATTTGCTGCTACAACGTTCTCAATTTTACTACATTTTGATGCTTCTTATGTTTATACAGTAAATACTCTATCTGCACACGAAAACATACCGGTTCTGTTTATACTGTTTTTTTTTAATTAAATCAATATCCATCATTAACCGGTAATCAATCAAAACAGTTGTTTATTAAATACAAAAGTACGATAGCCGGGTCAGTCATTGTGTACAAAATTTAGCATTTAACAGGAAGCGCATAGCGTATTATCATAGTTGAATACATGAACATTACAATACCATACCACACCATATGACGCAATAAATGAATTATTTACTGAATTATATATTTCGTAAATTCATTTTTTTTTACAAATTGACAGATAACATGAGTATTTGCTTATTTATATTTACTTAATCAGAAGAACTGTATTATAAAATATCCATCGATTAAATCTGATAGTCGCACAGTAAGACAGCTGATAATGAATCTTGTCTTGAGCTCAGTGTAATATACTATAATTACCATCAGCTAGTTAACTGTCAGTAGGTCTACCGCGAGTCCACACTGAAGTATACTACAGTACTGCAGTATTTACTGTAGTTTACTAGTTTTTGTATTTAATTTCGTAAACTAGTTTCGATAACTAATTCTGTCATTCAAAATTGGCGCCGCAACTACAGTGAAGACTCATGGCAAGCCCACTGCGATGCCTTACGCCTTTCGCACAGCCCAGCTCAAGTATGAAACAGTTGAAGTATACAGTTGCAAAATATTGTGTAATTTGTGAAAATATACCAATAATAAAGATAATGAAATAAAATTGATTAAAACTCGAATCTATATCTACAATAGCAGCATTTAAAAAATAGATTGTTATACTTAATTGATTTTGTAAGTATTACAATTTACAGCTTTGTACCTCTATACTCATTTCCAAACAAAGTAGACTAAAGCTTTATCCCCATTTTGAACGACAAAAATAGATTCTATTTCAATTCTTAGAACGGCTTTACCAACGTTAAAATAATGAAATAATTATAATCATTGTGAAGTAAATTGCATGGTAATGTTCTTTTTAAAATAAACAAATCAACGGCACTTACTAGATGGCGTTGTCAAATTCATCGAGTAAGCATTTGTTACGATTACCCAAAATTTTAAGTTATTATCGCTAGTGAATTAATAATTACGATACTAAAACTTCTAAGATTCTTATAAAATTATTATGGTGACTAGGTACTACAACCAACCCCATCTAGCGACTTTGCTCAAAACAATCATGGAAATAGACTAGTCTCATCGTTAGAACAAAATCTATAACGAACAAACGGAACATCTGTACATTGTGAAATGGAATGAAGTATGATAATTAATTCCATGAGTGCCTACTTATTATAACACCTACGCCTAACCTAAGTAAAAGTCTTTAGCGAAATAAGTCGAAATTTAGCGATCCTAGATACCTAACACTAAATAAATAAATGATTCATTGAATGTAGGTATCTCAACTTATTTGACTAGAAGAAAATATGCTTCTACCTTTTATTTTGGTTCAACATCTAGAGTACTGGGTTTTTGTCATAATGGAAATGAAAACCATATAGGTACCTTGAAAACTTGCCCTACTTGATCGTTAATGTTAAGGCTAGGTTATCCGCGCTTTTTATTTTTGAGTTGTTTTTTTCTAAAACATCCGAGACGTAGAAAATAGTGTTATAAATTCTGAAAGCAGTATATATACTTAAGGCTAGGTTATCCCAGTGAAAAACCAAGAAGTACCCGCGATAAGGCACAACTAACTAAATACAGGTGCGTTTATTTAGTTCACAAAATCTGGATCTAAAATTGCTAAATACCTATCTAAAAGAGATGAAAAGGCGACCTCTTGTCTTCTAAAAGCTATAACTGCACACTGATGTTCTGATTTTATTCAATTATTCGACAAACAAAGCTATCTACAGCCATTATATAAACAACAAATTTAATATACCTACTGAATTTACCTAGCGGTTTCCTGGAGGAAATCTCGTACAATCTAATAAAACTCGTAAAATAAAGAATCTGTTATGAATCATTAGAATAACATCAATAATATCCTACAAGTACATTGTCTAATAATTTATTTTACCATCCAACAATTGCTTATCAATTATCTAGAAATACTATTAAGGATTTAATTTTATTGTCTGTGACAGAACAAATAAAGTGTTTCAAATATAAAATAAGGTAAGTATATTGAAATTAAGACAAATCTTGTGGAAGTCAAAATTTGCATGCAGTTCTGCAGTGAACATTTCGGAAGATAATTAACATAAACATGACTGATCTCAGACTCCCATGACGGCACGTAGTAACATCTCTGTCAGCGAAGGCGATGTCCGCGTCCATCAGATTCACCATTACCTCGGAATAAAAATATGCATTAAGAAAAGTAATTAAACTAACGATAACTTGGAAGATTACATTGCTACAATGTGCGACAGTAAATTCTTAATATCTCGCAACATCTCGCAATATCTCGTAATATCTCGCAATATCTCGCAGTATCTCGCAACATATCTCAAAAATAATTATTAAACCTTAGAATATTAGCCCGCTAGGTGTGCGAGAATAAATTTGATGTCTCGGAACACTTAATAAAATATTACTTCGCTAAATGTGCGAAAGTAAATTCTATCTCTCCGAATCGTTAAAGCTTGGAATATTAGCTCGCTAAATATGAATTAGTAAATTAAGTCTCTCTCATAATATTTGAAGACATCAGTACTTAAAAAATGTTTCTGTTAAAGACAATGAAACAAAATATAAGGCCTCTTGTAAGTTTCAACCTCAAACTTGAGTATTACTAGACAACTTTCAATTTATAAGGGCACAGACTTATTTATGTACTTGAGAAAAAATTTATATAAGTATTTTGCGTACCAGTTTTCTCATAAAACAATAGTCCAAATTGACTTTAATCACCCAGTATCAAAATATTCAAGCAGTTTCTCAATTTTTAACAATAGCACAAAATATTAATATCTCCCTTGTTTATTGTCGACTTTACTTGATTTTATTTTATGTCATTTATAAACAGGTAAATTTTTCTTAATACCAGATCAGAACGTCACGTACCAGAAATTGTCACAGACAAGGCAAGTTTTCACGAAATATTTCGAATAGTGGCATGTTATCAGTGTGCTGCCTAGATTTAATTGGGAATACTAGTATCATTAATTTTGTAAGTTTGTATTAAAGTTAAAATAAAATTCACTGAACACGACTGTAAATAAAGGCTGCACGGACCGTGCTGATGATGACACAATTCATCGACCATTCGACACAATAAAGTGTATTTGCATAGCATATGCTCACGACTATGTTTCCCGAGGGGGTAGTTAGAGATACTCTGAAACCTCAGAACATCCACTCATGAAAGCTATTTCTTGGTACAAATAATGCCAATATGAAAAAGTTTGCTCCTATACAATCTATACACAGGTATGCAGTACTAACAACGATTTTAATTAATGCAAATCTGACTTCTTAAAAACTGATCTTTTAAACCTTGTAAAAAATACTAAAACAAAAAAAATATTGATTTATGAATAAATGGCCCGAATAATGTGATACACCTGCAAGTCTAGCATGACCCGCCACTCGCGCGCGACGCGTCTTTAATCCGTAGAAAATAAACAGTTTCCACGCTTTTGTGAGAGAGAAAGTCGCGCTTTCCGCGACAAGTAGTATGGAATAAAGCACAGTCGCGCGCAAGAAGAGAAATCATGCCAGAGTGCCTGGTCATACATGCAAAAGCGATGGACTCACTTGGTCCAAATTATGTGACACACCTGGCCACCATACATATAAAACGATGGACATACTTAGCCCAAACTATGTGACACACTTGGCCACCATGCATATAAAAGATTTGAATTCGATTTGTCCACATGACTGACTATGCTAGTGATTTCAAAAATTATGACATCATTAAATCTGAGACTTATTTTCTTTAAGTACCGATCAATGTAGGTAGAAAAATATATCAATTAACAAAATCATAAAATAGTTGTAAGCAATTTAGCTCGAATACTGTTTTATCGCACAATAGCATTATCAAGGAGTAGCCTTGACCAAATGGTCATTATACGATCACACAGCATCGTTTCAATACCAGATAGACGCTGTCAAGGAGTAGCCCTGACCGAACGCTAGTCCGGCAACTGATAAAATGCTTACAATTTTAAATTCGGTGGTTAACGGTTTATGAATATTTCGGAGCACAATGCCAGAGAGTTGCCCTGACCTAATGGTCTCCGAAATAAAATCAGACTTAACATTGTCATGGGGTAGCCTGACCAAATGATAAATCCAATGTTTAACTGTTAACCATCACGAAAAATTCCATAAAATCCACGAGAAAAATTAATAACTCAGTAGGTGCTTTAAAGAAAATAATAATCTTTCAATAGCCAAAGAATATCAGTGGACTTTGACCGAATTCACATACCTTGAGGGCTGAAGGTCTGGTTCCCGCTGCTGAAGTGTGAAGGAATTAAACTCCGAAAGACTTTAGAATACTTTTCAAATTAATTTATTTAACTTTTTACAATTTCACTGAATTTAATTAAAATTATTCTAGAATTACTATATAATACAACTTGTCACTTTGGATGTCCGCCGAGAACTGGAGAACTGCCTGTTCGATACCTTTTGCACCACTTCCACCGTTATCCCTTCATTTTTCAGTGCGCTGTACCAACCAAACGGCACAAAAGTCAATATTGCCACCTTAAGCATATATTTAAACGATATTCTGACACAAATTCGAACGGCTCTGGATACAAGTCATTTTAAGCCATTCGTTGGTTATTTTTCAGTTAATTTGAATGTCATAGAATATTAAATGTGTTGCTAGTACAAACACTAAGATTTAGTAACAAAATATCACGAATCACGACAACAGTAACCCAAAAACCGAAATGTAGTGGTTATAAAGAAGCAATTTTTATCCCATACAACGAAAGAGGAGCTGGAATTTTTTTTTTTATCGATTGAGACGTCGTTAGACAGGTCTTGTCCAATGCAACAAAACTCTGTTACAAACTAAGTCGATATAATGCTTCTGTCTCGAGATATCTGCGCTCAAAGACAAAAATAGGGCGTACGTACGTAATGCTTTCCCAGCTATGGGACACTGAACTAGGTATATACGAATATACTATATACGAAACATTCCCATGTTAACAAATGAAAACAAGTCCTGAAAGCTAGTTCTAATTATTAGAACAAAATATCAAGTACGCCATAAGAAAAACTGTTTGAAATTCACATAACTGTTTTGCACTTTTATACGAGCTTATTGTTAAAACACGGAGCATAAGTTTATGCTCGCAATTATAAATCCCTAGTTAGAGATAATCTGAATATAGCAGATTCAAAGTGTCCACCTTTCACTAGTAGTGCCCAAAATATGCCCTTGATAGGTTCCATGAAATTATAACGCCATCAACAATTTCGCGTATTCGCATACGTTAATGATACGATAATTATATTTCCCACAGAATACATCATTATCAGCCACGGCCACGATAATTAAATTTCATCCCCTCATGTTAATCGCAAGCAAGTTGTATTTATTTTGTCAGAAGATAACGATCAAATAAAATTATGTAGGTACACGAGATGGTTTCAGAGATATTCGAAATATAATATATTTGGAGAATAATCTGTCCAGTATGACAAGAAAGGTCGTCGCCACTTGTAATTGAAGCATGTGGGTGAGAAAAGAATACGATATTTTTCTTCAATGAAAAATCGTTCATAAATTAAGTTCTTAAAAACTCTCGGATAATAAAATCTCATTCCATCTTAAAGCCTTGGATATGCTAAGCATAAGCCTCGTTACAACTACACACAGGTCTGTAATTGTCACAAAATTGTCGACCATCCCGAATGGCATCGTGACTTTACATGTATAATATCGACCGATGACTTTGGTTTATTAGTACCCAATACAAGTCTCAAGAGCTGAACAGAAATATCGGCAACGCGACCAAGTCAATTGGAAACTAATTTAATCTCAGTCGTTGGACAGTATCAGTGAACACTACTATTGTATTTCAGGCGAACTGAATTAGTTCAACCGAACATAATTCATTGTGACTACATCACAGATTAAAGATTTAGAGAATTCAAAGATTTAGGTAGGGATTTAGTTTATAGAACGCAACAGTTAGGATGAATGAAAAAATATATTTATTTGCAATAAATACAGCAAAAATAATTTAAAAAAGGATTGATTTAAGGCTTTCTGATAGCAACACAGCTATTATAAACAACCACAAGCAAAAAAGGTACAATAGCCCCTAAATTCATCCATCTGGTATAAACGATCATAATATAATTGAGGTAAAAATGTCTAGTCGGTTTGAAACCACACGACTAATGAGAAACATTGACGCAGGAAGCATTCCATTGCCACAATCCCATTGTCCAAAGGATGAAATCTTCATTCATCTTTAAGGGTCTAAAGGAAATTATCAACAGTATCAAAAGTATTAAAAGTAAGATAAAACATTTTCCACGAAGCGCGACAGATCACTTTATTTCACAAGACTTTTGTATAATGTTATTAGACTGAAGATCTCGTTTTACGACTGGTTGATAACATAGAGTACTTACCCTGTAGACTTTTAATGAGAATATTTTTGCGTACATTTTACAAACTCACGCGCGACCTTATTCTGGGGTGTTTAGTGCACTTGTGATGAGAAACGTGAAGCTTTAGGCCATTTAGGATTTCGAGATGAAATAGTATACCATTATATTACGATGCGGTATCCTTTCACACACGGTAATAATTTTAATTTTTCAGTGACCAAATCTTCTGTAACTGGCAAAAATGATACATTTATATGAAAAAAGGGTGGCCAACGGTTCTATGAAATTATTTAGTAGGTCCTGCACCTTTAACTCGGCGTTTATTCCATAGGATTATTTTTACATACATACATAAACTCACGCGTTTTTCCCAAAGAGGTAGACAGAGACTATGGATCTCAATTTTGGGCGGTTCTGGCTCACCTCTCTTGCTTCCTCTAGGTCCATACATCGTGTCATACATTCCCTTCGATTTCTGTTACTTTTAACCTGGCATTTTCAATGACGTCCTCCTGGCGTACTTTCCTCAAGTTTTATTAGAAATCTATAGAAAGGTTGTCTGTGTCTGGCTGATAACATTAATGATACTCTGAAAGGTATTCCGTCATTGTCTCGGAGATTAAAACACCTTTCATTATACAGATCCCATCTGTATAACGAAATATTCCATTTTGAATAGAAAATCATTGGGTAACTTTATAGTACTCTAGATCATGTCCACTTAATTTAAACACTCAGTACCTGGTAGTATTAAACTTATTAATTTAATTTAATTTGATATAGTTACTGCATAAAAGAGTAAATAATTACCAATTACGATAATACAAAATTTTGTCCGACGCGGACGGCTGAAACCAGGTAAAATACCGAAATGTTTGGGTTCATTTTACAAAATGTATACCTGATAAATTGTTTAATTACGAACAAATTTCGATGGAACTTGGAAAATTAAAAAAAAACGTGTGTGTGTACTCATGTACGCATCTAAGATGTTATACTTCTGTGGTGTAACAGAACAAAATAGATTTCATCTCGTATGCAACGTCTCTTTGTTTGTGAACAAAAAGATTTCATCCCGTATACCACAACTCTTCGTTTGTAAAAGGAACGACTTGAGAGACAGTTATCAGCTAACGTTATGGTTGTCGGTGTGCGCGCGCATCGTAAAAAATGTACACTTGAGAAACAGTTATCAGCTAACTTCATCATGTCGCTTTTTGGCAGTCAGTGCGCCAGCATAGTAAAATAAATTTTAATAAATTTTTTTCTTATTTTTTTTTTCAAAACGCGCCAAAAGAAATTTAATTTAAATAACATATAGCTACCTATTACCCACATAATAATTACCCACTATTTACCCACTTATCCCGGAATCCAAATATGTAAATTATATGGACATGCTCTGTTTTACTACATTTAATTATCTTTTGCGAACAGTATTTTGAGGACAGGATTTTGGGAAATGAAAATAGACCTTTGTAATTTTCTCTTCGTTTCCAATATTATTACATGTCGTACCTAAATTTGAATATACAGGTTTAACGCAATTCCAATTAATTCTGTCGGAAATATTCGAGAAACAATCAGATTTGTACTTTTATCGACATATTTTTGTACCTGTTGGTCTCAAAGGGATGATTGTTGTCTGTCGTGACTGAAAACCTCTTGCTTAAAGGGAAATGTCCTTTTAGGGAAGTAGTCGTACAAGGAATTCGGGCGATGGACGTTCAGGGAAAAGGACGTAACTGACCTGATCCCTTGAGAATAATGACTTTCATGAATATTCGATCAAAAAATGATGCAAATGGACGCAAAACCATTAATTTGATTCAGCGGATTGAAGAAATTTTTGATTATTAACCAAAAAAATTAGGTACTATTATTTTTAAAGTTGTCTAGTCATCGTAATACAGGCTAGATTCTGGTACTTTAAATGTGACTAGATAATTTGTGTGACAATGTCCAAGATATTTATTTTGTACTTTTTCTTTGATCAAGTTACTCAACAAAAAAATTAGGGGTATAATTTACGTTCTAAATCCTTAATTTATGATGTTTTTTTTTAGAATTTACAGACCATTTAACCAACTTTCAAAATAGGAGAAAAAATTACTTGACACCGATATTTCCCTTTTTGCTAATATGTTCAGTAAAAGAGTTATTATTCCATAAAAATTTATGAGCTAAGTTTGTATAAAAGACAAAAAAATTCCTGAATTGCACTTTTACCACAAGTTTATTTTCGATAGTTAATAATTTTATGAGTCTTTCCTCTCGATTTTACCACAAAAATTTTAAATTTTCTAATTATTTCCGAAGAAAGGTTTGCTATATACCTAGTTACCCGATTATGCATCAGAATTGTATTTTTTTGCTTGTTTAATGTTATGGGCGTTAGTCCACCACGCGTGCCCAATGCGGATTGGTAGACTTCACATCCTAAGCATCGGAATTTCTTCTTGCAATCTTAGATCAAATAAAATCAATGGATAGGCCTAAAGCGCGGTAAATTGAAGCAAACTACTGGTGCAGTTGGTCCATACAAACTAACGCCATTATCTGTCAAATCTAGGGCACTTGCATACAAATTTGAAGTAAACCTTTCATTTGTTTTGCCTCATTTTTCTGGTTTGAAATGTTCGCGTAAGGCCTATCCATTCATTTTATTTTGATCTAAGCTTGCAATAACAAGTATCCTCACGATTTTTTCCTTCACCGCTTGAGAGCAGTCGGTATTAAGCTAAAAAAGCTTATTGGTATATGGCATGTCATCCATGCGGATTCGAACCTGGACCTCAGGATTGAGTTTCCATAGCTCTCCGCAACGCGCCACCGAAGCTGTTGATTTGTATCTTGATTTGGTTGGGTTAAAATTTGACTGCCATTATTGACTGCCAACCATAGACTTAAAAGAAGAACCAGACGTAATGTCATCTAATCATGAGTGAAGCACCCATTTCTTTTGTGTGCGTGCTGTCACGCGGTACATAAGGTGACGGGTTGTCGGACCTGCGCCTAGAGCTAGTGCATCTGTGTGAGTGTAGGTCCCTTGTAGAACAAACGAGATTGTATTACCTTGCATGCTTCACATCTTTTTAGTGCAATACTCGGTCCGTATTTCTTTCAGGTCCGTGCTGCCAACTATAACTTATATCGCATCGCGTTAGCAAAGTGCATAATACATAATAATATAAGGCTGTATGTGAGCGCGGCCTATGTCTAGACACTTTTTACGTCGTACCCTGATTAGATTGCTTATCAAAGGCCTAATGGTATTTACTTACATCTGTACTAAGAGTCTCTCTATTGAGGGCTCGGCAGACGCAACGGTCTTTAATTGGCCTCAATTGGATAGACCTAGATTACATTAACTGTGCTCTTGTGTACAACGGCAATTTTATTTTTATCTTCTAGGACTTTTTTTGAGGACCAGAATGATTTTGTGTTCATTCGTTGTACACTGACTACTCATTTACTGACAGTCTCAAACATGCACTCAAAGAAATCTTTAACTAAATGTTTGTTAAATGTAACTGAACTTTAGTGACTACCGAACTGTTTTGTAAAACATAATCAAACATTTGGTCATAAATAGCCAATTGTTTATCTGTTTTAACCAAATGTTTGATTATGTTTTACAAAACAGTTCGGTAGTCACTAAAGTTTGGTTGTATTTAAAACAACATTTTTTTCAGTGTGTGTGCGTGAGAAATGTGTTGATTGCATGTAGTATTTCTAAGGTTGCAGCCAACTCTAAATTCTATACTTAACATGTTTATTTGAAGTGTATTATACTATTTTGCATTTGTATTGTACTATTTTGTTCGAAAACGAACGTGACCAAAACAAAAAACTAATCTTATTAAATTCAAACTTATCTTTATAAGACTTATGATTGAAGCTAGTAACTTTATGACCTTTGTCGAACGAATTGTGTGAGAAGATATGGTTACACAGCATTATTAGTGGCAAGTGTGCTGTACCTATGCTACTTCTAAGGCGAAGTCGGGTTTTATGTTCAGTGGCTTAGACCATAAAACTTAAAAACGTTTATTATGGAACCGATACCGAAATTGTGAAAAAAAATCCGTGTTTTTTACCCGACTGCGACAGAAGGAGGGTTATGTTTTTCGAGCGTATGTATGTATGTATGTATGTATGTATGTATGTTTGTATGTCTATTTCTTTGGCACGCCCTACAGCTTAAACGGCTGGATGGATTTTAACGTATGAGGTATCATTAGATTCGTAAAAATCGTGAGAGTGACATAGGGTACATTATTTTAATATGACGTCTGCTAAATAAAAAAGAGAGGGGGGAGAATAATTTTTTTTTCGTAAAAAAATACAATATGGGTATCAAATGAAAGCTGGTGAAGAGCAGATTCCAAATATATATATATTGTAGTACTTTTATGCTACCATTTTGACACAAGACTAAAAAGTATGAAATAAACTAAATTATTAATATAAACGTATTAGGTAGGTATTGCAGGCGGGGACAAACCATAACCAACCATACGTAATTTTTCTTTGTCCCCGTTTGCGATACCTACCTAATAAGTAATAACATTCAAATTGTATTAATTTGCTCTAACAAAGTTAATATGATTTAAGGAGCTTGTTTTTATCTTTTCAGTTTTTTATGCAGTCGGGTTTTTTGTTTATCTTAATAATTTAGTTTTTGAAGTTTTTATCGAACACTCGATTTTTGCTAATCCATCCTTTACACGCTTCAATCATAAACTGATAGAATACCTACAGCATTAGTTGGTAACTACCAGATGGAACGAAACTTTACACATCTTTTTGATGCTGACTGTACCTACTTGTAGCGCTCCAAATTATCATTGATTACATTTTAATTAATTAAACTACCAATAACTTCAATGTTGTACTGTGTTTTCGCACCTTTTTGATTTCCCAACATTCATTAACTTAAATTTGGTAATTACTTACTTACAAAAGATTATTATTTAAATCGGGATTAATTTGAATCGCGTTCGTAGGATAAAACCCGTTCTCCCACCTACACCTAGCTAGGTCATGAAGTTTTAAGACCGCAGTTCTTTTTTTTCAATCCTTCCATCCATTGTAATAAACTATCGTTATACTTTGGTATCCATAAAGAATTCTGCATGGATAGCATGCCACCGTGATAAAGCGCTATCATACCTTCGCTCTCTTTCTATTTGCGCGGGAACGAAAGAGATAAAGACGTGATACAGCCGTATCACGTGTAGCATGTTACGGCTTATGGAGTAGGGTTAGATAACAAAGGGATTAGTTAGGTTAGGTTAGGTTAATTTTACTAACAATATTATTATCTACTTAACTACAATGATATTAGTAAAATCTATAGGTAATCAATAAATTAATGGAACTGAAACAGAACACCGGCACGCATCAATATTAGTTTTTATAAGGTAAACCCTTATTAATCACTTACAAAATAAGTAAACATTTTGTTTGAAACATTTAGCACGCCTTTCAAAAACTTTTAGCAACATTTATCCCTTTTGTACCTCAATTGAGAGTCTGCTATAAAGTTCTTAGCAGGCGCTTTTAGCTAAATGGATTTTTATTATAAGTTGACGTTTTATGTTCAATTCAGATGATTAATTGTCCGTATTTTCCGCAGATCGAGCAGAGAGAGAAGTACGACGTACACCTGCCGGCGTGGTGCAACTTCTACTTGGTTCTTCACTATGCTGTGGTGATGTACGGCTTCTTCGAACTATCTGCTAAATACTTGGTGAGTTTCTATTCTGGCTTTTGCCCGCATTTCGTAGGTATTCAAAGTGGCATTAAGTACCTAGGAATTTATTTTTTGAAACTTCATGGTACCTGCCATTATTTTAGGCGATTCTTCATGACCTTCTTAATATGCAGATTTTTTTTAAGGGGATGATAGACCATCTAACTGAAAAACTTTCTCTATGAAACCAACAGCAATCGCGAAAAAATATCTCCTATTTCATACAAAACTTCAAACCTACGTGAGCCAAATGTATGGGACAACTGATTTTTTTTTCCCGATTTCGATGTTGGTGCCAAAGCGAAGCGAAAGTTGTTCAGTTTGATGTTCTGATCGTCCCCTTAAAAAAAGTGTCAGCATATTAAGTTGAACCCTGTACAGGATGTAACAAAACACCCTTAGTAATACTGAAGGGGATACTTTAGACCACCAAACTGAACAACTTTCACAATTGGGCCAACTTTTAATTCGCGCAAAAAAAATCGGATGTCCCCATACATTTGAGTCGAGCAAGTCGGTACATGTATTGTATGAAAGACCGGGTTTTTTTTCGCGATTTCGATGTTGGTTCCACAGTGAAAGTTGTTCAGTTTGATGGTCTGAAGCACCCCCAGTAAATAATACTGGGCTGTTTTGTTACACCCGTTATATTTAAGGGGGTGCTTCAGATCATAACTGCTATGACGAAACAGTCTGTGTAATGGTTGGTTACCACGCCGCCATACTGCCAAATTGCCAATGTTACATGTTTGTATCATTGTAATTATGGTTTCCAGAATAAAAAGACTTATAGCTTACGTTTGGGAACATTATAATTTACGTGCATAACAATTTAGGCTACTAGACTAGTAGACTATACTTTAACTATACTAAGTAGGTACTTGAACGAACAGAATTGAACAACTACTAATACTACAAAACACCTTAGGGCGTAATAAGGTATAAGATCCAAGAAAATTAACTAGAACCGAAGATAAACTTTTAAGTGCGACACGGGCAAAGCCGTCGGTGAGGTATTAAGATTTAAGATTAAGATCAGTTTTAAGCTCCCTCTCTGGTTACGGTCTAGAGAGCACCAAAAGGTATGGTAATCTATTTTTAATGGTTATGTAGGAAGCTAATATTACCTACCCTTAGTCCTGAACTAAGGTTATGATAAAGTGCAGATTTTCTTGTGATGTACCTAAGTAGGTATATAAATTAAAATAAATTATAAGATATAAAGATAACACAAACTTTAAATCTGCAACACGCTTCATCAAAAATGGCGACATATCTGCATCTGCAACACGCTTCGTCAAAAGTTAAACAAAGATAATTAATAAACAGGAATTCAATTATCAACACGCTTCGTCAAAACTTAAACCCCAGGGTTTAGCGCCCGGGTGACGATATTTGAATACAAATAAGTATTCGATTTTTCATATGCCGAAGGTTCCTTGAAAAGTACCAAAACTTGGATAAAGTACGCAAATCTATAATTCTGTCTCATTTTATTTTGTCTTTATGTACGTGATACTGAACGGTAGAAGTAGTCCTAACTGTTCTATTGGAATAGAATTTAGGTAAGTGTTCAAAAACCAATACCAAAATTTTGAAACAATAAAACTGAACCACCTTGACTTTGGGACCAACATCAAAATCGGGAAAAAATCATCAGGTATCCCATGATGATTAACTAAACTATTTTTTCGCGATTTAAATATTGGTTCCATAGTCAACATTTATCAGTTTGATGGTCTTAAGAACCTCCTATTAATATAGCGTAAGCATAATTCTTATTATTGGAAATCCAAATAAATGAAATAATCGCATTTTGGGGACCCACACAGAAACCAATACCAAAAGAACCAAAAACTACAGAAAGAAACAAAAACTACCAAAATCTACCAAAAACTACCAAAAATTCTAAAACCTACAGAAAATTACAGTAACTACAAAATCAACCAAATGCAACAAAAACTGTACCGAAAACTTTAATAAAATACCAATAACAAAAACTACCACACATGCCATGATGAACTACCAAAAGTTATTAAAAAATGGACTAATTCGTAGATAGTGATGATGTAGTGTATGATGATGATAACGCACCGTCCTTAGTTTGCTGGTACCTTTAACAACAAACTTAATATAATTATTCTGTTATAATAATTCGAATTATTATTATTTACGTGTCAACCCTTGCTTATCTGAAGATATCTGCGCATGACAGCGTAAGTACGCGGCATCCATCGCCCGCCATCAAAGCCGTTGCTTTACTGTAAGTCTAATAGTTATACTGTGCTTTAGTCATGTCAGTGCTGTATGTGAGAGGGGAAATACGTTGGTTTTGCTGATAAAAATAGTTTATCTGATAAACAATTTTAATATCAACATATTGTTCTAAATAAGCAAAAGTTTTAAGACTTACTGGTGGTATCAAGGGGAGCGTGTAATTTATCTATTGGTGGTATTGAAGGGACAGTTCTATTTTGAGATTCTATGTAATCGATTTAGTTGATAAAAGAAATATTTTTTTTAAGTACTCTGTGACTCAGCGCCATAATAATGTTTGATAGGATTATATTTTATCATATAGATATCTGAAAATTTATTTTGGTCGTAGATAGTAGGTAGGTAGTAGGTACTAATATATAACTCTTGATATATATATGGAATTACTAGATAAACTTTGATAGTGAAACAGTGCTGCTGTTTAAAAATCAACTTATAAAAAAGGTACGCTAAAATGGGAGTGTTCAGTGAAATAAACTTATTCAAGCCGGCCGATGGGGCATTTGTTCCAGGAAGTGTTGTTAGTGGAACTATCAAATACACTGTTGACAAAGAAACTGCTTTTAACAAAATAACTATATCCCTGAAAGGAATAGGCCGATTAAAACTATATGAGCAAGTACCATTGAAAAATAATTACAATATAGTACCTACTTACACACACAAGGAGAATTATATCGACATAGATTATGTGATTAACGACAGTGAGGTAAAACCTAAAACATTACCTGTCGGCTCATACGAAACTCAATTCAATTTTACTTTACCACAAAAAATTCCACCATCACTTGAATATGACGAAGACACAGACGGATATGTCATAAAGTGCAAAATACAGTACTACATTCGCTTAAAATTTGAGAGACCTGGATTTTTACAATTCGCTAACAGATTCAAAAAGGTTTTGACTGTAATCTCTGTTATAACGCCAAGATTACCCATGGTGCCTACTATCTGTGGAGAGCAAAAAGTGCTAAAACAATGGTTTTCAAGCAAAAAAAGTATTGTAAACATAAAATCGACGATAGAAAAATGTGTATTCAAACCAGGTGATACAATCCACTTAAATTACGAAGTGATCAACAATACAAATGTTACAATAAAAGAAGTAAAGACACAACTTGTAGAGAAATACATATTCGCAAACCTTCGTGGTCATAAACTGAAAATTGATAAAGAAATAGAGAATACAGATTCAAAAACTGGTGTTGTAAATTGTGGTGATATTCAAAATACGGATTTAGAGATAGTTTTGCCTTCAGATTTAACTTCATCAGATCATTCTCAAATGGTCACTAAAGATTACTTCGTGGTTATAACTGTGGTACTCCCCAAGCCTCATAGTGATTCATTTTTGAACATACCTGTGCAGATAGGTTTTGAAGATCGTGAAGTAGTATTTAATTGTGATGAGTCACCACCATCTTATTGGGAAGCTATGGAAGAGCAGGGAAAAAATTAAAATAGTGATTCCGATGCCGAAAAGGCATATATAAGTTATGAATTTATACATAATACGTATAGAGGGATGAAAAAAGACAATAATTATAGTATCATTTGAGTTTTGTAGAAAAAAAAACGAAAGGCAAATAATTGAGAAATAAAGGTAAAGTGGAAGATGTGACGAAGTCACAGAATTATTTATATTCATAGTTGACAATTGTAACAAAAAGTAAATGTCTACATGGTGAAATTGATTTTATTAGCTGTGTCATACAGTTGGTTGGTTTGCTTCCACAGTAACAGTTGTTCAGTTTGATGAGTAGACATAATAGACATAATATATCTACCCATCAAATGAACAACTGTTACTGTGGAAGCAACCAACCAACTTTATGAAAAAACTGGTATTTAGGGTTCAGTAATTGAACAAGAAACCCTTATACTTTCGTCTATTCTGTCTGTCTGTCAGTTCAGTATGCACCGCCTCAATAACTCACTCATTTTTGAACCTATTGAATTGAATTTTCTTCATAACTACTACATTTTTTGAAACAACCAACTTTATGAAACAGCTGGTATTTAGGGTTCAGTAATTGAACAAGAAACCCTTATACTTTCGTCTATTCTGTCTGTCTGTCAGTTCAGTATGCACCGCCTCAATAACTCACTCATTTTTGAACCTATTGAATTGAATTTTCTTCATAACTACTACATTTTTTTTTTTGGTTACCTAACTGTTATCTATCTTCATGCCAAATTTCGATTCAATAGGTGCCAAAATGAGCGAGTTATTGAGGCCAGACAGACCAGACAGACAGAATGGTAGAAAGTATAAGAGTTCCTTGTTTGACTACGGAACCCTAAAAAAGGCAATGCATCATATAAGTAGAACTATAAAACACTATGACTATGACTATGACTATGACTGGATTTAAGCATACTCGTCTAAAGTAAGTCAGTTTTGTAGATGTTTAAATTTTGGATTTTCACATAGTAATATAACTGCATTTATTTGACGAAAATGAAGTTACTTTTAATTAAAATTGAAACTTATAAAACTAATAATTAGTGCGCTGGATTAAATGAGACCATAACCATAGATTTCTGTAACGTTGTAACCTTACAGGTTTACAGTATGTTAGGTTTGTAGTGTTGTCGGTAAAAATGTTTTCTGTTTTTGTATGGAGACTTCGAGATTATTATTATTATTCTGTATCAGTACTATAAGAACAAGTAATTAATACACTCTAAACTGGCTTTTAATTACATTGGTGTGATTTAAAATGTAGTGTTTTATTTAAATATCGTATTTATTATAGCCGTAGTCTTGGTTACAACATCGAAATCGGTTCAGTAGTTTTTAAGAGATGCGTGCACAAACAAACAGAAAAACAAACAACGATTCTAAAAATAGTCGTATTACATAATATCCTTAACCCGCCCAATTCCTTTCCTTTTTTTGCTAAAATTTTTAATGGACTGACACGCAATGTAGGTATACAATTTTATTATAATTACTAGCTAAGTGTGTGCATGAAAGTGACCCTCAACGCTGGGAACGTAAAATGTAGGTTTGTTAAAAGCCAAATTATTTTATAAAAGTAGCATTAAAGTTAATTAAAACAATTGTTTGGAAACTTCATATACCACACTCTAAATCAACTCAAAATGTATTTCATTTATTGTTGTTTTAATAATTGAAAAACAATCATTTATTTCTGAATAATTCTGCATGAACATAGATTATAAGCAGACCGGCCCGGTCTAATCAAAAATCAAAAATTACTATTAAATTTAAAATATAACAATAAGTACCTAACACAAAATGAATGAAAGGGCCTAGGCTACCTACTTAAAGGTAAAAAATGTCCTCTAAGGCGCCGACTCGGGGCAGAGTGCCCAGGAGGCTGGCAGCGTTGCCTCTTTGGATCGCCTCTTTTTAGTTGTAATTGTTATATTGTTATTTATCCTTACGTTTGTTTAATAAAGTATTAAATTTAATAAAATTATAAATAACCCACATTCTGGGAATATTTCAGATGTCTAACTACTCGTATTACCGTTCAAAAGTTACAGCCCGAAATAGATAGGGCAGACGGATGGACGGTCGGACGGACGTACGTACTTACGTATATCGTACGCTTATGTGTATGCTCCTATTTTCACCCTTTAGGTACGGAACCCTAAAAATGAAGTTTATCCAGCCAAATCATATCAAGTAATGCCTACGGGCTTCCAGCAAAATGAGTGCAGGTTTTACCACCATTATAAAGTATGTTTTAAAATTAAAGGAACGAAAGGAACATTTTACAGCCACGATTTCTCTAGAGAGACGTTTTTTAGGGTTCCGAACCTCAAAGAGGAAAAACGGAACCCTTATAAGATCACTCTCGTGTCCGTCCGTCCGTCTGTCACAGCCACTTTTCTCAGTAACTATAGAAGCTAGCGACTTGAAATTCGGCATAGTGGTCAATCATGCTAACCCAAACGTAAAGCGAGACTAAAAATTTAGAAAATAATTTTTCTACAAATTGTTAAGGTCCAAAAACTTATGACTTTTAAAAAAAAAGTTTTCCAATATAGCCGTGTTTGGTATCATTTGAAAGGGCTTTGAACGTAGATTTCGTATTAGTAGTTCGTTTTACTAAGTGATGCGTAGTTATTCATTTATAAGCCCGACTGCACGAAAAATTTTGGTTCCCCCCCCCCTGATCTCCGAACATATAAAGCCAAAAAATCTGAAATAATTCTTACATGTCGATGAACTATTGAATTTTGTAGGAAAATTATAGCGGTGTCTGTATTGGTAATAGTTTTTGAGAAAATTGAAAAAATACAGTACAAACAAACTTAGGGTTTCAGTTGATGTTTTTCGTTGATGAGCATAGACACAAACTTTTTATACTACATTTAAAATTAAATCCAATAAATGAACACCAGTTTAAGTCATAAAAATGAACAAAGATAACTAAAAATGCTAGTTTTTCGATGAATTACCAACTCCGTTGTGAAGTTTTGTTGTTAGCCATATTTCGTCACTGTTTTTTGCTTAAAACATTTTTAAAAGACGGTAAATCTGTTAAATTCCACTAAATCTATTCTATAACACCCTAAAATTTTTCCTACTCATTAAAAAAAGTACAAAATGAATAATTGTTTCGATATTTTGATTTGTGATTTGTATGGTTTCATGCAAGAACGCGGGTGTACCTACCGGTATCGGTGAAACTTGGTAAACAGAGTACCTATATCCAGAGATAGCATAAAAGGTAGGTGCTTAAGATTTTTGTGAAAAATCGGGGAATCATTGGGAATAAACTGTATTTAAATATTTTCGAGAAGGTAACAGTAATTTGAACATATTGAACTTTGCTTGAATGACAGGATGTGAGGTCCGATTCACAATGCAGGAAACTTAAAAATTATAACTTTACAGCAAACCGTATTTCATTATTAAAAAAATCCTAGCATAATATAAGATAATTACGGAAAGAAACAAAATATTAAGCCATATCAACAGCTACGTTATTAAGATGGATTGAAATAATGATTTTCACAAATGAAATATTTATCTTCATAATGATTAGGACAAATCGGAATAAAATCTTTACACGTCAGTCATACGTCAGTAGTGAATCATGGACATGGATCAAAGAGATTATACTTGCATAGAGGGAGGATAACTTTTGCAAGGCGGTCCACTTTTTTTGAAGTTTGTTTTTTTATGTTTTGTGTCATGTGGTAAGACAAAAGGCACAAAAAGTTACTACTTTACACAACTTTACATATACTAGCATGTCAGAAAGTGTCAAAAAACGTGGAAAGTGGACAGCTGCATAAACAAAATATCTAAAGTTCCATCTCTTTCTACTATTAAAGGTATGCCATAAGAGAAAAGAGACTAACTACAATCTTAAATTGATGCGGACTTTATGCTTTAGAATTAAGAGATCCTTCTTGTAAGCTGTGAGACATGGATATAAACCAATGTATAGACAATACCAATGCCACCTCCCTGATGATGGACAATACCTTTCCAACGTAGAAATACAATGACTCGAAAAGGCATTAAAATAATAGTTATCGCGAAAACGAGACACGGGTATACGTTATGCTGATGCTGATTAAGTTGAAATTGCTATCAAAATCATACAACTTAGTCGGGCTAAGGTACGAGATTTAATACATTTTGTTTCATATCTCCGTCCCTTTCCAGTATGACCATTCCAGTCTGCGAATCTATAAAATACTCAATCAACGCTTTCCAAGCTTCTTGATCATTAACATGCAATGAAATTAGAGACAGTGCCTTACATTACAACCTTCTTGATCATGAATTTTCGCTTACGCTAGCTTATGCACCTTTTAGTGTTTTTAGGCATGAAGATTGAATTATCAAAATTCTTGGTTTTAGGCTTTCATATCGAGAAGACAAACTGAAGTTATGTATTTCTATCCAACTCGGGTGCTAGTACTAATGTGAGAAAATGATAAACCTAGTTCTTCTGTTCGTCAATAACCCGCCTCATTACAATACATTTTAACTTCTCGAATAGAAAGATTGCATTGTCTATAAGCACCTGGAGAGGAGAGCAAACTTCCGTACAGGCGGTGATAATGACTTTTCAATTTATATGAAGCTAGATGACTGACTCTGGAGTCAGACAGCCTTTGTAGTACAAAAAGTGGTTATGGCGATAAGGACAGTAATAAGTAGCGATCTCCTTTTTTAAATAGAGCGAATTTGCTATGTGCGTCTCTTTTTGAGTGAATATACAAGACACGTGCCTCCTTCTATACCTTCTCTTTCTACGTTCTAAATCCATGGTTTATATCCATGTTCTAGAATCATAGTTCAAAAAGATTGCTAATGATTGAATGCGATTGCAACGCATAAACTTCTTGGTGAACTTAAAATACAGGTGGTAGTCATTAGAGGGTGTTAGGCAAGGAATATACTACTCTCTACTTACTGTGAGACTCCCTACCTATAAGTATCTAATCATATTGAATTCCAAATATTACGTAAAATTTTTCGTGCAGTAGGTAGGTACTCAAACTTGTCCGATGTAAGTGTTCATGTAGCGAGACCATTGCCACTTCTTTGAGCATGGTCACAATACATCATGTTCTTTAAACATTAAAACTTTAAATACTTACTTAATATTATAATATTAAAACGGCTGTAAGCTATCAAATTATCATGACATAATTTCTCTATTATATCGTTGCACTTTTTTTATGTTGTGCTCGCTATACCACTTTGTACCTTCCGAACAACGGCGGTTTTCGTTAACACTGTTCTAATCTTTTCTTACGGTAACATTAGGTTTGGAACCCTCTATGTGCGAGTACACACCTCGCTCTTGGCCAGTTATTTTTATTTTAAATGAACGGCGTTTTTTAAAAAATGTTTTAAGTAATATTTTTCTAAAATCTTCTACCCTAGATTCTTATTTACAAGAATCAAGTTACAATTTTCATATTTTATTGAGTGAGATGGGTAAAAAAAAAAGGATATTAGGTTTCCTTTACTAGAAAGGTGTTTTGATACATTCGATACTATTTACGACACTTACGCATGACTTCGAAATAATCTGTGGAGTATTGCGCAGATTCGCACTTGACCGTTTACACCAATGGTGAGCAGATGTAGAAATAACAAAAATTACTTCATTTCTCTGCACAATGAAAGCAATTTCGAATTGAAATAATGCCGTGCTTACCTGCTAGAAAAGTATTTCTGTTTCTGAACCTCGCCTCGGGTGTAATATAGAATGGCCAGCGCTTATAGACATTAGTAAATATCAGAAGCTCAAACGTCAAGAAAATAAACGCAGAAATTTTAACTGTAAAACAAAAGGCGTACAGTAATTTAAATTATTTAAACATCCCCCAGGCCCCTTAGGTCATATTACTGGAAATTGAGAGCGTCTGGCTCGTTGTGGAGAGGTATCTAAACTCAATCTTGAGGTCCGGGTTCAGATCCACACGGAAGACATGCCAAGTCCCAATGAGTTTTTCTAACTTATGATATACATAATACCAACTGCTCTCAAACGATGAAGGAAAACATCGTGAGGAAACCTGCATGTTCGCTCACGAAGAAATTCCGATGCGTATGTGAAGTCTACCAATCTGCATTGGGACGCGCGGTGGACTTCCGCCCATAGGCCTGTGCCCTGCACCTGCAGTGGGGGACGGATAAGATTGGCTGATGAATATGATATGATATTATGATAAAATGAGAAAGTAGCTGTTGCCATACAAACGAAGTCTGGTTATATAATAAATTAAAGTAAATAAAATTTTGCAGAAACCATCTAGAAACAAATCTCAATGCTTGAATGTTGTCCGATTTTCGTTAAAATATACAGAAGCAAATATTTTACGACGACGGTTTTTTTTTTTTTATGTGGCGACGGGCTCACCCCCCGTCACACTGGACAGAGTTTCGGTACTACTGGTGAAACGTGGATGTTCTGATGTTTCAGAATATCTCTGACTACCCCCTCGGGGAATATATTCGTGAGCATACGCTACGCAAATATTTTATGGAAATCTTTGAGGCACTGCAACTTTTTAACGAAATTCTGACAACACACAAACACAGAATTAGTTTCTAGATTGTTTCTGAAAAATGTCATTGACTTTAATTAGTTAATATTGAAAATATAACTAGACTTCGTTTGTATGCAGCGCGCATTAGCGCGTTCGGAATAAACTTTTTTTTTGCGCTGACAGAGTCCCATAATTTTATTTTATTTTATTTTCTTTGAAAGACCAACAGCTGTTAACACGATACAAATATGGATGGCTAAAAGTGTAAAGTAAATATATGGATAAAAGTTGCTCAGATTGATGGGTAGAGTATTTGGTTTAAAGGTTAATGATACTTTTCCTTACACCCTGTATTGCAAGTCGTAGCATCTAACATGGCTGATGGTGATATTTGCATGGTCCTGTGCGACCAAGCCAGACATGACCAGTCGAAAGCTCACTTTCTAGACTATTTCCGCTCTTTAAAAAAAACAGGAGACATACAGGCTGTTTCATAAGTAACAATAAATATTTGAAACTCTTAAGGGGGTTGTTTAGACCGTTAAACTGAACAACTTTCTCTATGGGACCAACATCGAAATCGAAAAAAAATATATTTCATATCCCATACATATTTTAGCTCTAGTCGATTTGTAGAGTATGGAACATAATTTTTTTTTCACGATTTCGATGTTCGTCCCTTAGTGAAAGTTGTTCAGTTTGATGGTCTATTAAAGGTTTATTTGTATTTTTGTAACAACTTGTATACACAGGGTGAAATTGATATCATTAGCGTCCTTTTAAACTAAGAGTCTACCCATCAAACTGAACAACTTTTACTATAGGAGCAAACCAATCGGAGCATAAAAAAAATCTGTATCAAATCAAATACATTTGAGTCGTGTAAGTTGATGGGACTCTTCGTTTAAAAGGATGCTAATGATATCAATTTCACCCTGTACTATGAAGAACATGGACACCAAAAATAAGAAACGTGGTTAATAATAATGATATTCGATATCCATAAATACCCTGATTCGTATAGCCAAGCACATAAAGACACGTATATTTTATCCTTTCGTAAGCAAAAAAACCCTCACCTGTTTTACTACGCCACCACACATGATATTGAAACTAAATTTGCCAGAAAAACTTGGATGAATCCACAAGAAGAAGCACCACCGCACTTATTTAAAAAAAAGGTATATCTCTTATCTGCCGCTCGCTACCTACGAATATTCATAGCAGGGGCGTAGCTACCACCGTATCAGCCGTATCAATTATACGGGGCCCCCGGGCCACGGGGGCCCCCAACGTGCGTAAGCAAAAATAATCAGTTTGCCAAAAAAAAGGCAAATTTAATTTGAATTGTTTGTAAACATTTTGGAAAAAGTGACAGATACCTACATAATTACGATGAATAAATATTTCAATTTTTTTTGCATAAAATTAACAGAAATATTTTTTTGTGAGAAATCATTACCCTTCATAAGGGCCCCAAACAAAGTATACGGGCCCGCCAAGGCACGCTACGCCACTGATTCATAGCTCACTACCGATAAACTACTCGCACAGCTTGGCAGAAGTTGCTGTAACATAATGGTTAATAATGTAAAGACATATTGTAATGTAATGTAATGTAATGACAGTATCTGAGATAAACTGCTAAACGTTATTAACATCTTTTTCTTCCCTCCCCGGACGGAAAGCATCAATTCTCGTCCCGCTGCGCTAAACAAAGTTGTCGCTTTCAACCTCCGTCGAGAAGAAAAATAGTATACTAACCTCGGACAGTAAATAAGAAAGCCTCAGATCACATGTTTATATTACATGAGATCTGAGACCTTTCTTACTTTCCTGTCCTCCGTGTGTAATCTACTATATTATCTACATTTTAATGTTAAACTGACAATATTGTCTGTAAACGAAGCAGGACCGATGATGCCAATTCTGCTTGGTTTATTCTAAGGATACCCATATAAAATCAAATGCCTCAAGCAGTCTCCTTACATTATGTATTATATGTAAATCTTGGAGTTCACAAGTTTCCCTCTCCTTGCAAACTTGTAGCAGATTCAAATGTTTATTCTATTCTCATAAAATTCTATCGGCGTAGAGCTATAGACAAAAGTTTTATTAACTTTGTTTGGAAACAAATTATATGCTTAGTTGATTTTGAGCTACGAATAAGAGAATAAATATGGAAGAATAATTCCAAACAAAATCGAAATCATTTTTGGCACCCCATGAAAAATGTCATTTTGTATGAGTTTTGGCGGCGAGTTACAATTTTTAAAGAACAAATTTAGAACGCGTTACAATTTTTTTGGTGCCACTTTTTGAGCTTCATTTATACTTCTATACATTCTCTTAAATTCGTAGATTTTGAGTCTGTTCGAAAATTTTTACAAACGAATGCTAAACTTACAAACATAGATAGGTAACTAAGGCGGCCAATTTACATCGAAAATCGTTTTAAAAATGTCATACAAAAAATGTTCTCTCGTTATTGATTCTGCAGAAACGGTTTTTAGGATTTGGGTGATTTTTATCTTAGTGTTGGGGTTTGATTATCGACATCGAATTTAAGATCACAATGACGTTGAGCATTATCAGAAATACTTAGAAAAATCCAAAAACATAAACGCGAATATTTCCTAAGCAGTTTGAACTACAAACTTATATTGAGGAGTTAACTCACTTGCAGAAACGCTCATTAAAGTTAATCCTCCAATAAATCTTTTGCTAGATTACTACGTCAACAAGACAGTGTCAGTTACAGAAACGCTCAGAAGAGTTAATCCTCCATTAAAGCCTCGCCTCGCGCCTTTCCTCTTGCTAGCTTTTACTACGTCAACAGGACAAAAAGTGACAGCAAGAGATTTAATGGAGGATTAACTTTAATGAGCGTATCTGCAACTGATCGTAAGTATGTTAATTTAGAACAAAACAGCTGTTCTATGCTTTACGAAATTGTGAACACCTGTTTTCCAAACTCTGTCGCTTTTATTTTGCTTTCCACAACCAAAGGGAAAGCTTAAATTAGGGTAGAATCAACAACTAGGTACCTAACTCGCACCTGTGTTGGTACAAAAGTATTATTGAAACAGTTAGACCTTTCGACTGTTTACTTTTATGTTCTGTTTGTTTAAAAAATAAATACGGGCTCAGGCAGGTTTAATAACCATTGAAGGAATAATTTTGAAATTACAATAACCTATTTCCGAAAGGCTAGCTGCAAACACAACTTGCCTTCTAGTATAAACAATTACCTATTCTGTGCTTCTAGTACCTACCTACCATCCTAAACATAGAAAGACGCTAGGATACTAGTAGGCCTACCATGAGTTTACACTGTAGGAAACTACAGTAAAACTACTGTAGTAAACTACAGTTTTTGTATTGAATTTTGTACAGCGCTCCTAGTGGTTGCAGTGAGAACGAATTCTCTCATACGAAATTGACGCCGAAAAAACGTACAGTGAAAACTCATGGTGCCTACTGGTGTTCTTACCTTAAGGTGGTTGGAGAGCTGTCAATTTCATACAAAACTTTGTCAAAGAACACTCGTAGACGGTGTTAATAAAAGTAATGTTTTATATGGAAAATAGTTTTGAAAATCAAGATTGCGCGTATCAAATAATATTTACAATTTATAATATACCTAATTACGAAGGCTTTGAAATTTTGTATGAATAACTTCAAAGGTTGACGACAAATAGACCGGCGGCCAGCTACAGTCAACCATACCTAATAAAATTAACGAACTAACTCATTATGCACCTAAAGTAGACTAAAAATAAGTCATAAAAAACTTGGTCTGCCAGGGCGCAGCTTGGCACGTTTTCCGGTGCGATGAAAAATGTGGACCCCAAAAACACCCCATTTTACCTCATCGAATTAATGGATGGAACTTGTCTGTTGGTCTAGAGGCCGATTAGTAAAGCCTAAAAAACCTGGTCTGCCGCCGCCTATCCTGGCAGGTTCATGGGTCCGACTGAATTTAGGGTGCTCCTCGGAGGGTGCATTTTACCTCATCGAATTAATGAATGAAATAAATGCCTAATTATAGTCCTATTAACTATGTTTACATATGCCTTGGTTTGCCTAGGCTCAGCCTGGCAGGTTCCCGGGTATGACTGATTTTACTTACAAAAAATTGTTTAGCCCAACTTCAAAAACCGGTATAAATATATAGATTCCGCGGGAAAATTTGCTGAAGTTAGCTTGTATAAATTAACTAAGATATATTTACACATACAAATATCTCTGAAAGTGGAATTTTAATGGGAAAGGTTAACGGCCCGCGGAAACTAAAAGAGATAGATATGTGGTCCCGAAGGAAAAAAATGTCTAAGACCCTGGGCAATTTGACGTCCCGATGTAAAAAAGCCAAAATGGAAAATCCAAGATGGTCGACTTGCATTTTCCAAGTCCTCATAACTTGGCTATTGGCTTGGCAGACAATCTAAAGTTGCCATACAAAGCTATAAGACCAATCAAAGTTGACTTTTTCATCTGGTCTCATAGCTTTGTATGGAAACTTCAGACAGTCTGACTATTACTATGGGTATTAAACTAAGGTGAAGAACATGGCAGTATAGAAAATAACCTCGAAATGTTAAACGTTTCAGAATAAATTTTTTTCTACGGCGTGTTGTGATCTGTAAGGCTCGAGTCCCACGGCATTAACTTTAATGACCGTTTCTGCAACTAACACTCAGTTGCAGAAACGCTCATTAAAGTTAATCCTCCATTAATTCTCTTGCTGTCACTTGCCCCCGTACTACACCTTTGTTAAGATTTTTGAATTTTTAATCGAAATGAAGTAGAAACGCTCGTTAAAGTTCCTCCATTAAATCAAGCGTTTACTACGTCAACAAGACAAAAAGTGACAACAAGAGATTTAATGGAGGATTAACTTTAATGACCGTTTCTGCAACTAACACTCAGTTGTAGAAACGCTCATTAAAGTTAATCCTACATTAATTCTCTTGCCGTCACTTGCCCCCCTTGCTACGCCTTTGTTAGGATTTTTGAATTTTTAATCAAAATGAAGCAGAAGCGCTCGTTAAAGTTAATCCTCCATTAAATCTCTTGCTAGCTTTTACTACGTACACAAGACAACAAATTACAGCAAGAGATTTAATGGAGGATAAACTTTAATGACCGTTTCTGCAACTATCACTCAGTTGCAGTTTCTGCTTCATTTCTATTAAAAATTGAAAAATCTTAACAAAGGCGTAGCAAGGGGGGGAGGGGATATATCTATCAATCTAGTCATAGTCCCATAGAGAAAGTTGTTCAGTTTGACGGTCTGATCATCCTCATAAAAAAGTGTCAGCATACCTATTAAGAAGGACCTTATAGAATCTAGAAAAATAAACGTAGGGCTAAACGAGACGAAAAAGGGGTTGATCTAATCACAAAAGGTACCTTGACACTGACACTGATAGATAATAGGTAGTACTGTAGCCGGGGGACTTTTTAATTACCAAAAAGATTACCGATTGCCGTTTACAAATTATTGTATGGTACTAAATGACTAATATTAAAACCTAAGCCTTACAGATCACAAACGGGCGTAGAAAAAAAATTAAAAAATTTAGTCTTAAATTTTAAAATTTCGAGGTTTTCGTTTTTTTTTCTATATTGTCATGTTCTTCACCTTAGTTCAATACCCATACGTAATAGAAAGACGACAAACTAAAGTTGCCATACAAAGCTATAAAACCAATCAAAGTTGACTTTTTCATCTGGTCTTATAACTATTACGTATGTGTATTGAACTAACGTGAAGAACATGCATGGCAGTATAGAAAATAACCTCGAAATTTAAAACTTTTGTTGTGAAGTCGTTATCTTAAGGGTTGTAAGACTTAGGTTTTTATATTAGTCATTTAGTACCTTACAACAATTTCTGAACGGCAATCGGTAATCTTATTGGTAATTAAAAAGTCCCCCGGCTACCAGTACTATGACAATGGCTCGGCAATCCACGCGCTTGCACAGGCGGCGACAGGCGCTCCTTTGAAGTTACCGACAGCGATCCGGACACAATACACACCACAGGCGTCCACAGGCGTCTCCAGGCCAAGACAGGAGAGTCCGTCCCACGGCGTGTGGCTTGGCGCGATTTGCGTGTATACAGGCCGTGGGACCGTACCCTAAGACTTAGGTTTTATATTAGTCATTTAGTACAACAATTTCTAAACGGCAATCGGTAATCTTTTTGTTTTGGTAATTAAAAGTCCCCCGGCTACAGTACTATGACAATGGCTAGGCAATCCACGCGCTTGCACAGGCAGCGACAGGCGCCCCTTTGAAGTTACCGACAGCGATCTGGATACAATACACACCACAGGCGTCTACAGGCCAAGACAGGCGAGACCGTTCCCACGGCCGTGTGGCTTGGCGCGATTTGCGTATATATACAAGGTGTTTCATAAGTAACAATAAATTTTTAATACTCATAAGGGGGTTGTTTAGACCGTCAAACTGAACAACTTTCTCTATGGGACCAACATCGAAATCGCGAAAAAAATAATTTTAAATCCCATAGGTACATATTTTAGCTCTAGTCGATTTGTAGAGTATAGAACCCAAATTTTTTTTGCGATTTCGATATTGGTCCTATAGTGAAAGTTGTTCAGTTTGATGGTCTACACCACCCCCTTAAATTTTTATTTGTAGTTTTGTAACACCTTGTATACAGGCCGTGGTACCGTACCCTAAAATAGTAAAAATAGGTGTACATCAAGCTAGCTTACACATAAGATTACTGTAGTGCCATTAAATAAGTAGTTCCTAAATAGTGCCTCTGTAGTTTGTGAAATTTATTTTTTTTCCCTGGTAGTGCTACATTTTCAGTCTCAAAAACGGCCGGGTGCAAATATTTTAGGGGATGATAGTTGACACCATTGGCTAAGCACCGTTTTCGAATCCATGTCATGTCAATAACGCTCGATACATATTGAACTAAGTAAACTAGCTTAGTCGCTTGGCGAGTCTTTTGACGGATGGTCGTCTCGGTTAGGTGTCTCTGGACTTTGTCTACCTTTGTCTATCACTGTTTTTCCAGTATTGTTCAGATAAAAAAATCTTTAATAAATAATAAATATATTTTTTTCGACACTATAATAATACCTTCTAATAGAACCGGACACTCGTTTGGACACCAGTCAAGGCCTTCCAAAATAGCTATAAAAGGTAAACATTGTATGCCGACCTTTGCTACAAATTTGATTTGTACACAGCGCGCAAGTTATCAGGACTTGGAAAATGCAAGTCGACCATCTTGGATTTTCCATTTTGGCTTTTTTACATCGGGACGTCAAATTGTCCAGGGTCTTAGACATTTTTTCTTTCGGGACCACATATCTATCTCTTTTAGTTTCCGCGGGCCGTTAACCTTTCCCATTAAAATTCCACTTTCAGAGATATTTGTATGTGTAAATATATCTTAGTTAATTTATACAAGCTAACTTCAGCAAATTTTCCCGCGGAATCTATATATTTATACCGGTTTTTGAAGTTGGGCTAAACAATTTTTTGTAAGTAAAATCAGTCATACCCGGGAACCTGCCAGGCTGAGCCTAGGCAAACCAAGGCATATGTAAACATAGTTAATAGGACTATAATTAGGCATTTATTTCATTCATTAATTCGATGAGGTAAAATGCACCCTCCGAGGAGCACCCTAAATTCAGTCGGACCCATGAACCTGCCAGGATAGGCGGCGGCAGACCAGGTTTTTTAGGCTTTACTAATCGGCCTCTAGACCAACAGACAAGTTCCATCCATTAATTCGATGAGGTAAAATGGGGTGTTTTTGGGGTCCACATTTTTCATCGCACCGGAAAACGTGCCAAGCTGCGCCCTGGCAGACCAAGTTTTTTATGACTTATTTTTAGTCTACTTTAGGTGCATAATGAGTTAGTTCGTTAATTTTATTAGGTATGGTTGACTGTAGCTGGCCGCCGGTTTTGTATGAAATTGACAGCCCAAGTCACCAGGGTTGTACTCAATCATATTGTTTAAATCTAATTAGGTATCTTAGATTTCCAAAAACCCAAAATAAAAAATACAAATATGAGACACCATTATAGTTATTGCTGGTTTTCGTTTTATAAAAATGACATTCTTAGGATGTGGTCCATGGGCTCAGTTCTATGATAGATCCACTAAGACTTTTTGATTACTATGTGCTGTGCGTCCCAAAACTTTGCATACGAGTCATTTAAATAATATTTCTTTCAATAGGTTTTCTATCAATTATGTTTTAAATAACCCACAAAAGATAATAGTCATACGCAGAGGACTCACATCTATCAAGAATTCAATTAATAACGATTTTTTTCCCCCACAGGGCATGACACCAATCTCCGTGCTGATTTTCGTCATGTATATCATCGCTTCCCTCACCATCATCGGGATGATCTTCGATGACTCCAAATGTGCTCCGTTCCTTGAAGTTCTTCGCTGTTCAGCTCTCGCCTTCCTGACAAGAAGTGTGGCTACTCCAGGAGTTGGGACAGTACTCCAGATCTTTTACGTGGTATCGGCCATGTTCTGGTGTTTGTATACTTTGAAACTGCTGGAAATTAAAAAGACTAGAAAGGTTGAGTAGGAGAGTAGCCCAGTTGTTATTTTTTGATTGAAGGAAAATTTGTCATGAATTATGTTGTTGAAACACCAATTTTTGGAATTATACCAGATTAAAATGCATGTTCAGATATTTGTTGTGAGCCTTGACTGGATCATGGATCGTGGTCGTGGATCTTGACAGGCCGAGTGTTAATCAACTTTTTGCCGACCTTACCTATCCAACTACTCTCCGAAAATAGGTGTTGCATTTGGACTCGTAAAATTACAATTTTAGCAAAAGTCTTTCTCTTGCGGTCAATAAAAAATGCATAATCAAAATGAATTAATAAGGTGATAGGTAATTTGATTTCTGATCCGATAGTTGGTAGTTCTTTGTGACCACTCCGAAAGAAATAATACTTTAATTAGCCGTGAGTTTTTGTATGTATACAACATTCTGATTCACCAGATTTTCCTTCAACCAAAATTGTGTAGTAAATCTACTAAGCATAGAATCTAGTTTTCAGGGCATTCATGAATAGTCCAACCAATTGTTCCTAGTTAATAATAGCATAATCATAATACCAAAGACTATGGACACTCATAGTCTTTCATAATACTAACAATTACTTTGTTAAGTTCATGACTGAATTAAGAATTGCGTAGGAAAACATCTGTTTATTATTTATGTGTAATGGGTTGGAATTTATGGGTTTAAAATCGAAGGAAAGAATACCTCATGAAATTATTGTTGATCAAATGTAACAGTTTTAATTTTGTACAGGCGACTAAAGGTTTTCTTCAATCAAACCATAAAGTAAAAATATAGTGTTAGCAATTTTTTACCATAAAGAAACACGTACGTTGACAGGAGACACGTTTTTCTCTATGTTTTTTACAGTAATTTCAAACAATCACATCTTTTGTAAAATAGAACCATTTAATGTTATCATTCTCGACCAAAGAGATTTAATTATTACTACTTAAAGTTTAAATCTCTTTGTTCTCGACCAATTGGTGTTCGACTCTTTTAACTTTCGGTGTGATGTACTAAACCCATCAATATCATACTGGGTTTAAAAAACGGCAACGATATTATGCAAATAATAAAATGAAAATCTATTAAAAATTTGTCGGAGCTCATAATTTACGACTGAATGAATCTTAGACATTTTTCTAGATTATTCTGTGATTAAAATGACTATAAATTACCCATCATTCACGGACCAATAACTATAGAACTAGAATCATTAGGACACTATTCTATTGACGTTTTTTATGCAGTCTTTATGTGGGCGAAAGGCTAGCCTTCTCAGCTTAGGATATAGACTAGCGATTGCAAACCGATTAGCACACAAGCGCGCGTATTTTTTGGGGTTCTAACTAACATTGGTACCGACAGTGAGTTTCCATAAGATGAACACGTTCATTCTACATTGAGTTTAGAGATTTTTTTTAAACTGAACCTGCAATTCGAAACCTCGTTCAGTTGTCAATCAACTCACTGCTGCGCGTAGGCCTCCATTCTATTGCGCTACTCCTCAGTCCTTTGCTAATCTGATCCATTTCTGACCCGCAACCCTTATAACGTCGTCTGACCACCGTGTAGGTGGTCTGCCTTCAGACCTTCTTCCCTCCCTTGGCCACCATTCCAACAAGCATTGGTCCAGCGGCCGTTAGCCTTTGTTATGCCAAATGAAAATTGTTATAATCTCAAATGTTTCGTACTACATAGAAGAAAAATTCCTTTGTCACTTTACTAATCTTCTTTTAAATTTTGTGGATACTAAATATTCTTCGAGATTTACTTCTACCAGCTAAAGATGTAAATGTTACGAAAGGACTTGAATTATGTAGATTATTTTGTTTGAAACTGCCGTAAAAATGTGCCTTAATTGCTCTAAACTGTTTCGCATACACCAACTTTTTATAACTTTTTGTTATTTTATTAGTTTAAGGATAAGAATATCGAGAAAGCTGATAAAGATAGATAAGGTTTTGTTTGTTTTCGCTGGAAGCATTCGAAATCGAGTTCACAAAACTAAAGAACAAAATGTTTGTGTTCGTATGATGTTAATAATGTAGATTTCGGTTGTAAGCTTAGTAGTTTGAACCAATTACAAACGCTGCAGTGATGAATGCTCTCAGTGAAAACATTTATATAGAACACCGATGGCTGCGAAAAAATAATAAATACACTCAACCGAAAACCTATAAATAAGATGATGATGATGATGAACATAAAAAAAATCATCATCAAAAGTAGGTACATGATGACAAAAAGAACCTGTCAAAATTTATCTAGAAATTTACTTATTTTTATTGATTTGCTTATGGCGATGTTTATGCAACACCTTCAATTTTTGGCGTCTATAACATAATATAAATTTGTTCAACATTATTTTGATTGTTAAGTTCATCAACTTTTGCTGCTGACTGTACCAGTGTAAATTTAATGATTTTGCATTTAGTAATACACTCACTTAGTAACTAGACAAAATATTGTTTGATTTAATTATAATTTGGGTTATTTTAAATTATAGAGGCCAGACATTTAAACTTAAAAGCACCATTGTTTCAATTTTGTATTCAATATGCCGCATATTTATGAAAACTAGTTTAGTTGTTATTCGTCTTAGGGTCGGTATTTATTTAAACTTATTAGTTCGAAGATACCGATTCTTTGCATATCATTAGTATCTAAGAACTTTGCCAACGAATAATTTATATGAGATTGTTAAAGCCTTGCATAATTTATTATTGCCATTTTCTTGAATATAAATATTAATTTTAACTTTTCTGAGTTTTTTTACCTGTATCACAGATATTATAATACAAGCACTATATTGAATTTAACATACATAATTTCAAAAGTGAGAACTGATGAAAAATTATAATTATGTTAAAAGAGCGTTGGTGACACGTTGCGGAATGGTATGGGCACCTGATCATGAGGGTCGAGGTTCGCATCCGCACGGACGACACGCCATATAATGTACCAATGAGTTTTTCTAACTTATGTACGCGTAATACATACGGTAGTAATTATATTACTCTGTGGTACCTAATACCGACTGCTCTCAAACAGTGAAGGAAAATATCTTGAGGAAACCTGCATTCGCTGAAGAAGAAATTCTGATGCGTATGTTAAATCTACCAATCCGTATTGGGCTCGCGTGGTGGGATGATGCCTGTACACCTTGAGGCACCTTGAGACCACATACCACATACGCCTTTGTCCTGCAGTGGGACGTGATGATAAAATGTTAGAAGAGATAAGTGTACGAATAAATATTATTAGTAGAATAAATTGCAATACTGACCTTACCTACGGCATCCATTAGTCTTTCAAAACGACATACATCTTCTTAACTATTATTATAAAACCGTGAAATCATGAGGAACAAAAAAGTAGCGGTTTACTTCATATAAAATCAAATAACAATCGATAGCGCGATTTAAATGACGTGCAGCGCCATCTATTGACAAAATTGTTGGTTTGTTTGTTTGTTCGCACATCACGCAAAAACTACTGAACCGATTTTGATGAAACTTTTTTTGTTTGATAGCTTATGATCTGACTTAAAATCTGGTATATAATTTGTGCGGACGAAGTCGCGGGAAAACACTAGTATAACATAAAATCATGATCGTAACCCCTTTGAGGGTGGTCAGAAACGTTGCTACAACTATAAACTTTCTGTTTTTAAAATATTAGTTCAAATTATCTTCCATTACCTATAGACTACATTATAAGTAAGGCTAGACCTAGGCTGAGACAAATAACAGTCAAAGTTACAATATAAACTTATTTATTATGAATGCCCTACTATATAACTTGACGGCATGAATCAAGACGAGCTAGAAGTTTGATCTTGAGTGCTCTGTGATGAACGACGAAGTTTTCCAATATTAATTCATATCGGGTGAGGACAAGTTGATAGAGTGAAGCCACCTCCCTCTCAACCTCCTTAGAGGGGGGGTTTTCTGGGATTTTACATAGTTTCATAGATACAGATGTGTAATCAGTTGATTGTACATACTCGCATGATGATGATGACCGTGTGCCTGCCGGTTATAGCCAATGCATCTGACCCACAGATTACTACCAATAGATAACGCTTGATGAAAATTTCGTACAGGCCCGAAGTCACCATTTTTGGCGGTAGGTGCGGGTAGCGGGGCACGAAACAATGCAACATAATTGCCATTGGCCATTTCAAGATCGCACTATTCCGATCTCGCTCTATCCCGTTTCTTATAATTATCAGTGCAAAATCATAGATGTGTGGTGCGCGTCGGCGGCCCTGTATGCGGTATCTATTGGAGGTGATCTGTGATCTGACACCACCTCAGATCATATCTATCTCCCGTTCCAAAGATTCAGGAGAGTAAGGAAGAGGGATAGCATCTATGTTTAGCAAGTACACTTACGCACTTCAACATTATCCGTACTTATAATACGGTACAAATTTGACCCAGGACCCCAGGACCCCTGAAACTAAGCAAACAATATTTTGGGTTTTTTTTTTTTTGCTAATTTCTCTAAGGTTGCTTGGAGAAAGTTGTTCAGTATCATGAGTACAATCACCCTTTCAGATAAGATAAGTGAAATATTCTTTATTTGCACACCAAAGGGCGGTCTTATCACTAAAAGCGATTTCTTCCAGACAGCCATTGAATAGAAGAACTATTTACAGAGACAAATGATGGGCGGTGCACTAGTAGGTATATATATACCCGTCTCCATATATAGAGTAAATATAATGTACTATACATACATACATACAAAATATAAATTCATAAATCTATACATACAAATAAAAATAAGAACATCATAGTCAAAAGGACAAATTCTTGTCAAAGAGAGTAATACAACTGTCTACACTTACGTCCTATATAATCACGCCTTACCATGGGTAGGCAATAAATAGCCTTTTAATGGGATTCTGCAAACTATAAATTAATTGTGCATACGACGCCCCGCCCCGTGCAACCCAATTGATCAAAAGGAGACTAATGTCATCAGACGTCGCTAGTCATCTCTGATCAAAAGAATCAACCCACCCCATGTGGCAAAGGTTAAAACATCCAACTCCACCTCTGATCATAATATAAGGGTTAGTTTCCTATTTCACCAGATTCAGGAGTATAAGGCGACGATGTGCTGAATACAATGAAGTTGCTAGTACATAATAAATCAATCGACAAATTTGGGCGTTTAATAACTTACGTAGATTTTCTTTATTTAAAACAACCTTGAAGTTTACAACGCCTTTCTTCGTTTCAATCTTTAAAACAAGATTTAGAAAATAATGAACGTTTCATCGTAAAAGCTATGAATTTTCGTTTATTAAAATTTAAAATTGAGAAGGTAAACCGTTTTGCTAAATCTTTATCGTACGTTCGAATACACTTTTTTTTTACTATATAGCTTGCTCTTGACCTCAATCTAGTCCTCAGGACAAAGATGGGGTCGAAGATGTAGCGAGCTTACCCAAAAAGGCAATGGCACTCCTGCACACCGACGGAACGTAGCAAGCTGCTTGGCACCAGACAACAACACATGGCGACATTGAAACTAAACAACAAAGACGAGCCACAACACCCTGCAGTGGGACGAATATAGGCTGATGATGATGAAAAAACAAAGAGGGAAAAAAGCTAACTCATTCTTGAGTTAAACGAGTATTCTTTGGTAAAGGTCCTACTTACCGTCGATAATTAGTTGAACAAAGTCCATGCCATCATATTTTGCTATCACTTTTCTTTGTGTTTTTCGTAGGTAAAATAAGATTGGGAAGGGGAATATTATACAGAGAGAAGAGATACAAAAACTATTACACTTTGAAAAATATAATACTATTTTCTTGGACATTACTAATAGTCCAATCATTTTAGAGTTTCCTTGAATGGACACCCCCTAACAATAATTCATCTATCCCTGAAACTTTGCAGTGTCATAAAGTAAAGTATACGGATTATGGTTGACAAATAATCTAGGATCGGAAATATACAAACCTAGATTATTTGTCAACCGTAATCTGTATAAGTACTTCACTTTATCACACTGCAAACTTTCAGCGATAGATGAATTATTGTTAGGGTCAAACCCTAAAATGATTGGACTAAAAAGCCGTCCTAAGAATCTAAAGAATAGAGAGGAAATATTTCAAATCTGTTTTCATGTTTCAAAATAGCCTTAAAATTGTATTGTTATTTGGAACAGACAATAGTTTAGCTTTTTAAGCTGGAGTTCCACTGAAGTCCCACCTTTACAACTTCAGTTGGACTCACGCAGTTGAACTTATCAGACGTGTCCGACGCGAAGCTTTCAGCTTTTCCAAAGTCGGAATATATTCGTGACTATTTTTAAATCTAATAGAAAATACTGTGAGTTTATTTCTAAAGGATTTTTAAAACATTATTTAGTGATTATTTGGTGAACGTGTAAATTTTCTTGAATTTTTAGCAAGTTGGATAATTAATAAGGTAAGTGACATTAATTGTTTGAGATGAAAACGATGACTACGCTTGATTACTTTTCTGTTTTGTTTGTTTTGTGTCTTTTGATAGACATTAATCGATACTTTGTTAAGTTAAAAGACTATAAATCATTCGTTGGGATAAATGTTTTAATTGAAATTGGAGTTTCTTGGTCTTTACGATGAAATATCATTGAGATCACCTATAAAACTTGAAAACTGAGTATTGTATCCAATTCTATTTGTTTCTGTAATAGTAGATTAATTAATATTTGTTACCTACCGGAAAGTACTTGAAATAGGGTCCTTCTTAATATGCTGACAGATTTTAAGATGATCAGACCATCAAACTGAACAACTTTTATATGGCACCAATGTCGAAATCGCGACAATGCAATAATACAACATAATACAACATATATTACATATATGCATATTACAGTATAATACAACATAATTTCATAAAGACACTTCTTAACTATTAAAAAACCGTAAAATCATGAGGAATAAAAAAGTAGCGGTTCACTTCATATAAAGTCAAATAACATATCGATAACGTGCAGCGCCATCTATTGACAAAATTGTTAGTTTGTTTGTTTGTTCGCGCATCACGCAAAAACTACTGAACCGATTTTGATGAAACTTTTTTTGTTTGATAGCTTATGATCTGACTTAAAATCTGGTATATAATTTGTGCGGACAAAGTCGCGGGAAAACACTAGTATTAGTATAAAAATAATATAATATCATTATCTTAGACAATTGTCACACATATTATCTAGTCTTATTAACACACAGTTGCAGAAAGCTCATTAAAGTTAATTCTCCATTAAATTTCTTGCTGTCACTTTTTGTTTTAATGACGTAGTAAAAGCTAGCAAGAGATTTAATGGAGGATTAACTTTAATGAGCGTTTCTGCAACTAATTGTTAAAGTATCAGAATCGAGCCCTGACTTGTATCATGATGACTAGACAACGATACAGAATTCAGATAAAAACGTCCATGCCTTGAGTAATTTTCAGTTGCCCGTTACCCAGCAAAAAAATTTGATTAATATATTAGCCATAACGTCTTTGTTGGGGGTAGTAGCTGGTGGTGATGATGACTGGAATGATAGATACTTGATGATTATCGTGTTTATTTGCTTTCCACAATAATATGTTGTATTGATAGTGAGTGCTCAGTCTGGCGGACGGATGTACACTGCTTATTAATTAATTACGAATAAAACGCTACGCGTAAACTGCTGATACTGCATGTGCGGTGTTAAACCGTACAGTCTTTCTCATATTTTTCTTGAAAGAATTATTAAAATCGGACTAATTTTGGAGGAGGAAGCAGGGGAGTAGGTACGAAATGCTGATTTCGTAAATTTTACGTAGATGAAATTGGTCTGAGCTGCAGTTATCTCTTTTGCATTCTAATCGGCGGAGTGTATGGGTGGGGCCTACGAGCATATACCCCTATACTCGTAGGGTGGGGCGGATCGGACAAATACGTACACAGTCGGAAAAGTAAGCTATTCTCCAAATTTTCATTTCAACCCGCCTATCCTGTTAAGGATCGAGTATCTTATTGCTACAGAATAATTTATAATAGTAGGTACTTGAAGTATCTATAAATGTCAATAGTCTATACAATCCAAACTTCTTGAACTCAGAAGCTTCGAAAGTTACATGCTTTGATAAAGTTATATGTCAAGATTGACAGTCGAAGATACGAAAGCGTCGAAAAAAATTGGAACCAGTACTGGCTCCTAAACGCTATACATAAACAACCCACACATACATAATTTGTATGGCGCCTCACGCACACCAACATAAGAAACTTGGCCTCTTTTGTTTTTTACGGTAACACAGTGAGGCTCATTCTAGACATTACTTTTTCAAAGCTTACATGCTTCGTTGATGTCTTTTCTATGCAAATTAAGAATAATTTACTAAAAAAACGAAAAAATTTAATTTGTTTATGATATACAGGTACACAAAAGAAATACAACATGTTTATTAAAACGTATTTCTACGATTGTCCAATTAAGCTCAATCTCATTAATAATTGAAATGTCAATACTACCTATTTGTGAAGAGAATGCGCTCACAATCGCTTCGAATGAGAATCGAAAATCCAATAATTAATTCAGTCTGGAAAAGGCCTGAGTGGAATGACCTAGATTAATTAATCTAGACCATTATTGATGCCTTAATTTGATCAATTTAATCCAAATCTATTTAATCACGACAGAGGCCGAAAGGCGGTTTGAATAAACTCTGACACCAGCATATAGCATGCCGCAGTGATACAGCGCTATCACACCTTAGCTCTCTTTCTATTTGCGTGCGAACGAACGAGATAAAAGACGTGATACAGCCGTATCACGTGTAGCATACTACGAGTGCAGGGCATGCCCACACGATAAGAAGAAGAATCCAAATCTAAACTAGATTCTGGTATTTTGATTGTGATGTGTGACAATGTTAAATAATTGTGATTAGAAAATATTTGATTAGCACAACCTAGGTAGGCCCCCACAAGGTGGACCGATGACCTGGTGATGCCGGCGGGAACCCGTTGGATGAGGGCAGCGCAGGACCGGTCGTTGTGGCGATCCTTGGATGAACGTCTTATCGGTTGATATGAAGAGCCATGTTTGAAAATCTCACTAAATAACACCGTGTCAGGTCAGCGTTTGGATAATTATCTTATCACGAGTGCTGCCTACGTAGTTTGTGACACACGTTACATAGTCAGTCCAGGTGCGGTTTGATGGCAATTTAATTTATTCGATAAGATAGTATTTCTTATTCGTAAGATACGCTACGTCAGAAGCCAATTAAAATGTCCTGAAAATTTCACCAATCCAGTCCCCGTGATAGAGTATTAATTATAGGTCTTCACGAAAGAAGGCCTTTTAGGAATTCTATTGTGTACAACTTATTTACAAACTGATGCCACCGCATTTAACTGAAAACAGATTAATATAGAAATTATAGTTGCATTTACAAAATATCTGAAACTGGTATTCAACATTTTCTCATTTGGGAAAACCACAAAATGTGGTTACTGTTCATATTTGCGGTCTACAAATGAGCTTGCATTAATAAATTGGCTGAATTAGTTGGTCGTTTCAAATTGCTTGGCAAAGTCAAGCCTCGGGTTGTAAAAAACTTTAATGGGTCACATTAAATTGGGTAACTAGAGATATGTAAACGATAAAGCTATGCCAAATGGCCGGTCTGCCCTTCTGTTTATCCTACTCTATGCTAATGAATGGGATGTAAATGTATGAACATTTGCATTAAGAATGTACAATATGGGACAATAATTTCCAGGTGACCTTGAAATTATGATTTTATTCAAGGTCAATGTGTTTTAAATTACAGCTTGCTGAAATTTTCATTATAATGATTATTTGTGGTATCTGAATGACATAAAGATAAATATTTTTTAGATAGATTTTTCCGAAAAGCACAGGCTTACAAAGTTGCTAGCCCATACCAATTAAGGACCAAAGTAGCTTCGGTACATGTCCAACCACCAACTATCCCTTTAAATATCACTAGGGTGTTTTGTTACACCTTGTAGGGTAGGGTGGGGTCAGTTGAAACAAATTTACTTCACATGCATGTAGCGCAGTTATCTGTAGTATGGGCAAACCAAGCTCTTGTATAATTTAAAGGATCATAATTTGGCTCCTAAATTAAATGTACTCTACAACTCTAACTCCAACGGTTAAGGTGCAATGACGTTTTAAAAGTGTCTGGGAAATGTGGTTCAACTGACCTCATACTGGGGTCGATTGAAACGGCATATGGGGTCCATTGAAACAATCAAAATATCTTTGGAACAAAAGAAGATTTATATTCAGCTTTAATCATGTTCGTAGCTTCGACACCGTTATAATAGATTAAGAAAAGTTGGTAAACTTAGTACACATATTTTTATATTTATAAAGCAAAATTATCTTAAACGAAAAAAAAGTCAATATTTTTTTAAGTATGAGACTTACAGAGATTTTAGTAACACCATTTTTTTTCTTTTAACGTAATATATGAAGTTTTAGTGTAATATTAAGCACAACCAGAATATTATTATAATAAAATGCAATAACATTTTTTCATACAAAAGTGATTGTTTCAATCATAAAAATGTTTCAATTGTAACAACACTTTTTTTAAATATTACTTTTATTTTAAAGAAAGCAGACAAACTAACTAACTAATTAACTTCACTGTGAGCTGTACATTCTCGAAATATCAAATTATATATAATTCACCTGAAAAACATGATCCCCTTTTAATTTTAATTCTTAGGCAGTTTAGTAAAAACGGGAACGTTTGAAACACCGGGACGATTGAAACGTTTCAATCGACCACAAGTAAAATGTTTCAATCGTCCCCATCAGACTTTGTCTGACTTCAAGGTCAATAATTATAACTTAAATAGGCTTTAACGCTAAACCGCAGTAATAAAAACAATCATAAACGACTAAATAATACAATGAAATAAAAAAAACTGTGGAAAAACAAGGGTGTAAAACACTATACAATAAAACATGATACCGCGAATTCTTACTTTTTGGTGCGAAATCCGTCAAGGGGTCCTCAGCACAACTGCGTCACTCGCTCGCTCTAGCTCTACCGGCCAAAAATTGCAATATGGCCGCTGGCCTGTTTTGTGTGTTGCATCACTGGCGTAGGTCTTATGGTTTTCGAGAATTTTGAGTTGTTTCTATCATGACCTGTTTCAATTGACCCCGGTCTACGGTCAACTGAGGTGACTAATGTAGAATTAACAGCTTACACTTCTGTTAGGTCACATTGAAATGTACTTGGGCATTTAATGGATGGCGAGATATAGTTAGATACATATGACATACAATGTCATCTATATTAAGTTTATGACCTAACTAATGAATCCGTCATAAAAAATTATCGGACTTTTGCTATAATCTTGTTATCGCGCACACGTTTAAATTAAATTTAGATGAAGATATGCGAAAGGGGGATGATAATGTTATGCGATGCAGAAGATAAATAATTAGCAGAGCGAATGAGTTCCGTGACTGAATGACTGACAGACAACGCACAGCCTAATCGCTGAAGATAGAAACATGAAATTTGGAATATAGATTCTACGGAAGATGTAGATGCACTAAGAAAGAATTTTTCGTTTCGTTTCTATTTTAACTTCACAAGGACAAGGACGAAGTCGCGGGCAAACGCTAAATTCTCTCTTTATTTTTATTTTTTTTATTAGCCTGTTTCATCCCACTGCTGGGCAAAGGCCTCTCCCCTGCTCTTCCACTCGTTCCTGTTTTGGGCAACCTCTGGCCATTGGTCATCAAATTAGTCCAGGTCATCGCGCCACCTCTTCCTGGGTCGACCTGGACGTCGTCGACCGCTTTCGGGGATCCAGGGCATGATGATTTTTGCCCATCTCTAGGATGCATCCGACAGACATGACCGGCCAACTCCCATTTAAGTTTGGCGCTTTTCTCACCGACGTCGGCTATTTGAGTTTTGGAGCACAACGTGGAGTTTCTGACCCGGTCAGTTCGTTTAACTCCCGGAATGCTGCGCTCCATTGCTCTCTGACAAACCTTGAGCTTAGACTATAGGACCTCAGTAAGAGACCACGTTTGAGCTCCGTAAGTTACGATGGGCAGGATACACATGTCGATTCTCTCAATATTTGAAAATATGGTCCTTTTGACGAGCTTTCCTTTCTGTGACACTACTTTCGAAGATGCAGTACTTCGAGATCGAAGATTCTCAAAGGCTTTTTGTCTCTGCCAACTCTCAAAGACTGCAAGGAACTTATGTTGCGAGAAACTTGCTTTAGTACTTGTGCTTAGTGAGATAGTTTCGAAAGCTCTATTACTTACTGAAGTATGTTGCTATGGTTATGAATGTCACTAGTGGGACGGGACAACGATTAGGTATGCGTCTTTATGATAAGGGAGGTGAATTTGTCATTCTGAATTCCTTCGATATGATTCGAGATTCTCGATCGGAAGCCCTTCAGTACCTGGAAGTAAAGGATTGTTGAAGTATTCTCTACCTACGTCTAGATATTATGTATTCATATGAAATGAATGAAATAAAAAAAATTATAAATTGAATGAATGAAAAAAATGAATTAGTCTCTGAACTAGACGCTAAAGGCTACATATGTTATTAATATGAAAACTAACTGGGACTATAAATCTCAATCGAATCCTATTATTATCATCATCACGCATTTCATACAGGGCGTAACAAAACACCCTAGGGGTGGTTTAGATTAGACCATCAAACTGAACAACTTTCACTATGGAGACAAAGTTGAAAATTTGCTGTCCCTACATTTGAGTCAAGTACCTACGTAGGTACTGCAGTTTTGTATGAAACAGCTGTTTTTTTTTCGCGATTCCAATATTGGCTCCGTAGTGAAAGTTGTTCAGTTTGATGGTCTGAACCTCTCCAAATATTACTAGAGTGTTTTGTTTCAGGTCTTGCCTCACTGTGGATTTTACTTAAAACAAAATATATTAATATTTCACGTTATAACTGAAATACAATCAAAGCACATCATCATTTGAAGCGTAACGTAATGATGTAAGCTGATGACAGGCCAATTATAACTGATCCATAGAAGAGCATGTAACTTCTCTGTACATTGGAACTAATTAGATCTGTAACTAACTTCGTCCACGTCTTCTGTCGAGTCGATGAACAAGTAAGGTTCTTGTTCTTAGGGTCGACGACATAATCATTAAGTTTATTTTATTTTAACACTTCATTGTACACACGGAAATACAGATGAATACAGCAAAATAGACAAGTACAAAGGGCGAGCTTATCTCTGAAGAGATTTCTTCCAGCAGACCCATTATCAGGGAATCTCTATAAACGTATCTACTTTACTACAACTATATCAGCGTAGCTTTACCATTGAGCTTCCTAATGGAAGATGGATTGCGATAGACATTAGCGTCAGATGTCGTGTGATATATTTACACTGTATTTTTTGTTTTGATCCTATGGCATTAAGAATCAAAATGATTATGCATGTTCAATTTAATTACCTAAACGGACGCATAGATAGACAAAGTAATCAAAATATAATCTTTACGTTAGGGTAAACTATCCGAGCTAAAGTTAAATGTCAAGATTGACAGTCGAAGATACGAAAGCGTCGAAAAAAATTGGAACCAGTACTGGCTCCTGCACCCTATACATATACACGCACACGTACATAATACTCTTTTCACATATACTTTTTCTAAGCCGTAGAATTCGGAAAAATCTTCGCTCCGAATTCTGTTATATGACTCTACCGCCATGGAAGTATACTAATCTATGCTATACTACTGCGATTTCATGGCTTAAACTAATTTATTCAACAGATCCATAAAAAAGTGACTTAAAACTAAACTAATCTAGGATGTGGTGCAGGTTCGTTCCTTGTGGGAACGTACCCAGAACGCTGGCCGCATTTCCTCGCTGAATGGCTATGCTGATCCGTTGAGCGAGGAAAGTGCCAGCCCTTGGTTCCCCTGCTACTGTTAAATTATTTGCCTCTCAGTTTATATTGTCAGGCAGACAACAGCAGACATTATTTATGCACAATGTGTTTGTTTAATATCGCGCAAGCCACATGGTGCTGCTAATATTTTAGGCAATCTGTCTTCCAAACGTCAACTCAACTACATTAAAATTGCATGCGTTCCCGAGATACAACAAGCAACGTAAAGGTCATAAATTCAGCTGTATTTCTCTAGGTATAGAGTCCATAATGGCGGTGATTTATTGTGTTTTATGTAGTATAATATAAAGGACTAATACCATTGTAATGAAAGGTTGATTAATTGTGTAGTCCATTACTTGATACGTCAGAGTTGTTATGCGTTTATTAACCTCAACCTTTGCTGCAACTAATAACTCTATCTTTATGGAACGATGCAAGTCTGTTACTGGGCGGTCGTGTGTGTCGGGTGCCTGCTCTTCGGCCTGACATGAGGCTCCCCCAATTTGTGGTGGCTCAAGTGTGTGATTTGTATAAAAATACATTCGCTATTTATACTGGAGATTAGCAAAATCATCAACACTGCAATTTTAAGAAGATAATAGTACTATCTTTATGAGTTGTAGCATTGCGATTTTAGGATGCAATGATAGGACACATTTTTATATCAGATGGAAAAATATAGAGGTATTCCAAGAAGAGCTACAATTTAAAAAATCTAAGTAAAATTACAAGTTGCAAATCAGGCTTAGGGTCATGACACATTGCCCGACGGCGACTGATGGCCGGATAAAAAAGCACGTCTAGTATGGGAAGCCGTCTGCCGCGCCGTCGTCGGTAGCCGCGTCGTGTGTCTCAACCCTGTTAGTACTCTTCGTGGAATTAGATGTAAAGGAAGACCAGACTGTGTTATTTAGAACCTGTGAAGGAAAATATTGATGGCGTGTCGTATCAGCACGGCACTACAAAGCGTCACGCATATGTACGAAATTACAGGGTGAAATTTATATCATTAGCATCCTTTAAAACTAACAGTGTACCCATAAAACGGAACAACTTTTACTATTGGAAGCCGATCGGAGTAAAAAAAATCAGCTGTAACCATAAGCATATGCTCACGACTATATTCCCCGAGGAGTCAGAGACATATGAAACCTCGGAACACGCGCGTTTCGCCAGTAGTACCGAAACTCTGTACAGTGTGTCTCTCTTCTGTGTGTGTGTAACCATATTAAACTGCAATACCTACTCGTCTTAAATGTATGCAACAGCATATTATTTTTTTGCTCCGATCGGTTTGCTCCCATAGTAAAAGTGGTTCAGTTTGATGTGTAGACTCCAAGTTTAAAAGGGTACTAATGATGTCAATTTCACCCTGTATAATTATACCAAGTGGTAAAGGATTAGCCTTACACCCCAAAAACACTGCAACAGAAACACTTCCTGTAATTTTCTTTTCCTTTTTTTCCTATGTTTCTTACAGTTATTGCTATCAATATTGTAATTTAACATAGACTTAAACTCTAGCGATAGACTTGCCCTTCCATAGAAGCAACATGTTCCACTTGAATGAGGTGTACGCACCTGATTGATGTTCCCGAGTTCACTTCGTCACTATGGCAATGACAGACCGCAATGTGTCATTTTGTGTGACATGTTGTTTGTTTGAAAGATCTTGTCTATTGCTAGAGTAATATGTCTATGTAATTTAATGATAATAAAAACATACACTTTTTCATGAAATTGCATTCCCTACATTGCACTAACTTGACTACTTACATACTTAAAATAGCTATCAATTTAAATAATATACGTATAAAACTACGTTCCCCTTTATAAATAATACTCTGGGATGCTTTCATTCTGATAAATAGTGACATTTATGTTTTCTTGAAGAGATGTAAGCTGAAAGGATGAGTAATATTCTGCAAGTTCTTTCCGAGAAACTTTTATGAATAACTTGTGAGGGCGGATTCGCGTCTAACTTAAGCTTGTAAGGATTCATTTGGAGGAACATGGAGGTTCAACAGGAGATTTCAAAGTTTTTTCACCTTATCGAACAAATGAACATGATAATATACAAACAGAAAATAGTTTTTCCTGAATTGATATTTGAACAACATTATTAGATTTAGGTAATTTTTTGAAAAGGAATGAATGAATGTTATTTTATTTATTTGCTTATTTTTTTATTCACTGAAATGGGTACATGTGTGTCTTAAAAAGTACCACGCCCATAGACATATTACTCTAGCGATAGACAAGCTCGTTCAAACAAACAACATGTCAGACAAAACAACACAAAATGACACATTGCGGTCTGTCATGGCCATAGTGACGAAGTGAACTCGGGAACATCAATCATGTGCGTACACCTCACTCAAGTGGAACATGTTGCTTCTATGGAAGGGCAAGTCTATCGCTAGAGTTTAAGTCTATGACCACGCCAAACTTAAAAACAATTTATCGGCGAAATCAAGTAATCAGTTCTTCTTCTTATGTAAGTGACTATTTTGTCTTTAATTGAGAATAAAGTATCATTAAACCTATGAATTAAATGTACCTACTTATATTTATACCGAATACAGATACTTACAGCATCAAAAGAAACAAAAATGATTTTTTGCGGTCTTATCGCTAGAAAGTTTGTACCGCGTCAGGGAGGGTGCATCAGTGCACCACGCATGCCCGATGCGGATTGGCGGACTATACAATACACATTCCGAATTGCTTCTACAGAGTCTGCCGGTTTCCTCACTATGTTTTCCTTCACCACTTGAGAGCAGTGTACATACGCTGGAAAATCTCGTTGGAACATAGACCATGATTGAGTGTTTATACGCTCTCAACAGCGCCCCACCGACGCTCTCAACGCGTTTTATATCGATTAACTAAACGAACATTTACACTAAAATTTAACTAGGTCATTTCCAAAAATAACCTCGTTCACACCCAAACTAAAGCATTGCCTCCATTATCCGTGAAAACGCCTATACCATTAGCAAATTGTTGATCCCGTGGCATATCTAATTACTGAGAAATATATTACCTTACACTTACACCAATATTGGATGGAATGTTTATGAGACGATTTTGAAATGAAATTTTCCCTTTTTGCGATCTTTGGAATATTTTATTCACGGAAAAAGGCAGAAGGCTTTTTTTGTTGCTGTTATTTTGTTGGCGAAAGGATATAGCCATTTATGAGCAAATTACATCCTGATACCTATATACAAGGTGTTACAAAAATACAAATAAACCTTTAAGGGGTGGTATAGACCATCAAACTGAACAACTTTCGCTATGGGACCAACATCGAAATCGCGAAAAATAAAATTGATGTTCCATACTCTACAAATCGACTAGAGCTAAAATATGTATGGGATATGAAATTTTTTTTTTGCGATTTCGATATAGAGAAAGTTGTTCAGTTTGACGGTCTAAACAACCCCCTTAAGAGTTTCAAATATTTATTGTTACTTATGAAACACCCTGTATATACGAGTATGCTCGTACGAATACTGAGCTTTGCTACAACTGAACGCATAAAAAGATATTTGGTGTAGTTTGACCACAATGACTGTATAATAGCCGGCAAGCATCTTGGGCCTCGTGTGTCAAGTTGTTTGCCGGGTGCTGTACTGTACCGCTCCAATAGGTAGCAGCATTGCCATAAGATGCAGGGGCAGAGAAGCCCGTTCCGCTCTGCCTTTCTATCGTAAACTTTTTCTGCGACTATTCGGTGTATTTGGACCGGACTATGTACCTCATATGCACATAAGACAATATGTATGATATATAATATACTCTGTCTCACCCAATGAACGGTACAGCCCTCGTGATGAGATTATAGTTTGTAGCATTTTTTTCGAAGTTTATTGTTTCGAAGCATAGACATATTACTCTAGCGATAGACCAGCTCGTTCAAACAAAGAACATGTCACACAAAACAACACAAAATGACACATTGCGGTCTGTCATTGCCATAGTGACGAAGTGAACTCGGGAACATCAATCAGGTGCGTACACCTCATTCAAGTGGAACATGTTGCTTCTATGCAAGGGCAAGTCTATCGCTAGAGTTTAAGTCTATGTTTCGAAGGGGTTATTTTGGTTCCGGTAATGTTCCGTAGTAGGTAGTATACCTATGGATAGTGTCGATAGGTAATAGGTGTGTCTTTCACACAAAACACTTTATTAGAAACATAATAATGTTATTTACCTCGTATATTATAAGAGATAAGTGTACTTTTTGCAACCATCAGCAGCAAGGCTGATTCAGTGTTTATGTGGTGTAGAGCATCTCTGTGATGGGGATGGACCAGGTCTGCCTGCATAACTTCAGTCGGTTTAGGAGTTACAGACGTTTAAAGGTCTGGAAAAAAATTACGAACAGCTGCAGGGCTGATCGTATGATATTATTGTAGTATGCACTGTAGCCATGTGAACACTACAAAAACTGACATGGTTCATCAGTCGGTTTCGGAGTTACTGACGTTCAAAGGTCTGACCTTTGAACGACTGTATCTCCTAAACCGACTGGCAGTTCATGTAAGTTTTTGTACTTTTTGCATAGCTACAGTGCATACTACAATAATATCATACGATCAGTCTTGCTGTGGATCGTAATTTTTTTCCAAACCTTTAAACGTCTGTAACTCCTAAACCGACTGAAGCTATGCAGGCAGACCTGGTCCATCCCCATCACACAGATGCTCTACACCACATAAACACTGAATCAGCCTTGCTGCTGATGGTTGCAAAAAGTACACTTATCTCTTAGTCTAGTACGAGTACCAAAGGATCATGTGCCTGGACAATCATTGGAATTTATTTTTCAGATTATGTATGAAATTTGTAGTTTGAAAGCAATTGTGGCTTCTAAAATTGTGTCCCAATCATGAATAACGCTCCTGTCTAAAACTTTAGACCAAGTTATAGGAAATATTATATAAGTTACGTACAGGATTCCCCAAAATTAAACCTATGTTTTGAACAAAGGTATTAACTATCATAAATTTGAATTTGGGTAAAGTTTGTTTTATATATACATACATACGCCTGTATTACATTTTGGAGTGGTCTGAAAGTTACCTCTAACTTGGCAATTTCTAGCATTACCAATTCGAACATAGTTTTATTCGATTTAGATAGTTACCAGCCAATTCGATAAATATTTTTTTCAGTTTTTTTAAGGTTTTTATTTTAAATGGCCTTGCGCTTGGCTTCAACTCACCTGATGTAAGCTTTTATTCGGTTCGCTACTTTTTTATACTAGGAAAAGGCAAGGTCTCCCTGCGTCTGTTTTTTCAAGCAAATACAATCAGGATATTTAAATAAAAAATGAGTTAATAGGACTGGTTAATAGCCTAGGTTAAGAGAACCCTGTCACTGGTTATTCATTAGAGGGTCATTTTTTATTAGTTTGCGAAACTGAACCAGGGCACTTGTTAATGATAACAGATTGCATTATCAATGTTTATAATTGGTATTGATCTTTAACAAAATTATTATTATCGTACGTATCGTACGCAGTGCGCGGCTGGCGGGCGATCATTGACCTCAGAATCATATGATCGAGCGGGGGGTCATTACCACGTAATTGTACTTAGTAACAGATACCAAATGCGTTTGTTAAGTTTCGCCAACTAATTAAATTTAACCTTATATAACTATTGAATATTGTGACACATTGTGGGGGGAAGGTAAATAACATGTTTATAATGGTAACTTCTTTTTAGAAGTTTTTTTTTTTCTCTTTACATATGCATTATATACAATGGATACATTAACTGGATCGCCGACGAATTCCTACCTATTACACATAAAAGGACCCGTTTCACAAATTCACAAAGTAAGATATCCCGCCCCAAACATTACATACCTTAATCCCTGATGACAAACGGCCTTTGAACCTCTAAATAGCGAAGCAATTTTATTAAGTCCTCCGTCTTTCAAGTCTTTTGTCTTAATTTAATGCCGGCATCAAATAAAATTCGTTTACTAAAAGACTTTTACAAATTACTCAACGTTTTGTACCTTTTATTTCTGCAGTTAGTTCTTTTATTAAGGCTTAAGATCCTCTTAAATTGATAGCAGAGTAATTTTGTTAGATTACTTTCACAAAATCCTATTAGGAGACAAGAAGTGGATGGAATAAGTCCTTCTTTTGCGATATCCTTCGATAGTTTCGCAGTGTACCTTAGGTACATAACTTATTTAAAATTATTGGCTGATCTCTAAAGTCCACTCATTATACAGGGTGTAAGGTTAGGTTAGGTAGGTAAACAGGGGGACTGTACCCATTATACTAAACGACTTTGCCAGAGAAACATATAGGATAAATGCAAAAAAAAATGTCGTCTTTTTCATACAAACGTTCGATGGGGGTACGCCCTATTTTTTATTTTGAGCGCTGATATCTCGAGACGATATAGCCTTATAACGATTTAGTTTCTATGGGAGTTTTGCTCCATTGAACAAGACCGCCCATCGATATCTCACTCGATTTATTAAAAAACTATTTTTTCCAATCTCTCTTTCGTCGTTCTTCTTCGTTGTTCTAAAAATGTGCTTCTTCATAACTACAAAATTTTTGCTTTTTGGGTTCTTCTTTGTGTCTTTATTTTATGCAAAATTTCGATTCAATTGGTGCAAAAATGAGCGAGTTATTGAGGCGGGGCATACAGACAGACCGACAGAATGGACGAAAGTATAAGGGTTCCTTGTTTGACTACGAAATCCTAAAAAGTATCAGCATATTATTAAGAAGGACCTTGTAGATTGTGTACAAACAGATTTAAGGCTTACCCTACATGCGTATGTTTTACATCATTTAGTTGCTTTTACAAATTAATGTGAGAAAGCCAAACAGTAAAAGTTGTTAATTTAATAATCTACAAAAACTAAAAAGATTTTTGGCGTTTGTCGACTATTTTGTCAGCATCTCTTGTTATAGCTTTCACTACACCATCGACCTATATTAAATTAAGAGAAAAACGCCTTGAAATGTTTAATCAAGCAAGAAATTCGATAAAGCTGCCTTTTCGTTAGACACCCACCAATTGTTTGCAAAGACCCCAGTGAGAGAGGGAAATTTGTTATTTTATGCCCATTCCCTAGTCGAAATGGAACTACAAATTCTAGGAAAATAGATGGAATAACATTGATCTATCATTTGTTGTCAAAACATTATAAATTGAGTTTATTTTCGAAAGCTCTAGCTCTATTTATAATGTCACGCCCCTGTCCGATTGGGGTAGGCTGAGACCAAGACTAGCCCTTACTACGATCCTTTACATACCTACCTCTATTGCCTCATTCACATCCATACAAATCTTTTTATACATGCCCGCCGGCTTCGAGTATTCCGTACTCCGATTTCTTCAGAGGCAAATTCTTATTAAATAAACACTATTTGGCTGATGTGTTCGGTGTCGGGCTAAGACTGGGCACAAGCACACCCTGAATGCTTTATACAACCGGACTCTTGCTGACAAGAAGAGATAAGCACGCCCCATACAGATTTTCAGTAGAGAGGACTAATATAGTCCAATCATTTTAGGGTTTGACCCTAAACATAATTCATCTATCGCTGAAGTCCATACAACGAATCTCTAAAATGATTGGACAATAATCACTGTCAGTAATCTCGCGTTTATCGAGAAGGGGGTGATGTCAAAACTGGTGAGGGGCAGATCAGATCCATACACCGTGGTACTAATTCTTATACTAGGGCACAAACTTACTCTCTCATGGTGAATGTATTCGTCCACCACGCGTGCCCAATGCTAACTGACGAACTTCGACTTCACTTCTTTTCTTTCTTTAGCGTGTGTAGGGTTCCCCACGATATTTTCCTTCGCCAAGTTAGCGTATAAATCGCCCATAAATTCTTCAAAAGTCATTGGCACTATTCGCTAAACCGCGACGTAATACGGGGGTATTATGGTGCTCGCAACACTGACTGCGGCGGCGGCGGCGGATGACTTTGTATTTTCACAAAGTACAAGTTCATGGAACAAACCATGACCGGGTCGTCTGCATTTCTTCGTGAAGGTCTCGAGAGATTAAATTATTCTTCTACGGTAGTTTCCGCAATGATTAATTTAAATGCCTTCCAATCTTCAATAGCTCGACTCAACCTAAACGATTGAATAGCGTTCGTGATCGGAATAACGAATTAAGACTTCAATTCTCCTCTGCAAATTGACATTCAAGGCGAGTTGCCAAATTTCAAACGTTCTGTGCTCTTGATGTATTAGATTAACTATACTATGTTGGTACCTACTTCTGCATTGTATAAAACACAATAGAAAGAGGTATGTGAGGGGCTGAATATGGAAAGTGGAGGAAAAGGGAGGATCTTTGATGGGCGTGTTGGAATGCGCGGGACGCACGGTCCAACTGTTCTTTGTTGGATCTTTTATTTATGTAAACTATCTAGAAAACATCGTTAGTGTGATTCAGGTTTTGTTTTCTCGTTGAAGCTCAACATCTTTATGTACCCTTCTTGTTCAAGTATCTTTAAAGTCGTTTTATTGCATGTTTTGGGTATACTACAATTCATCCTGATCATTCATCCAGCGCCATATACAGGGTGTTACATAAGTAAGAATACATTTTTAAAACTCTTAAGGGGGTTGTTTAGACCGTCAAACTGAACAACTTTCTCTATGGGACCAACAACAAAATCGCGAAAACAAAAATCTGATATCCTATACCCTACATATTTTAGCTCGAGTCGATATTTTGTAGAATATAGAACATAATTATTTTTTTTCGCGATTTCGATATTGGTCCCATAGTGAGTTGTTGAGTTTGATGGTCTAAACCACCCCCTTAAACGTTTATTTGTATTTTTGTAACACCTTGTATACTGAAATTGTATAATAATTATGATACATCTCTTATAGTAGGCATTACGGCGGTACGTGGTCAAAATTAAACGTTTACAAAAATATAATATCGCTCTTAATTGGTCTCTTCTAAGAATCGAATTGAATGATTTTAGATACAAATTATTTGTCAGGAGGGTTTATGTTGTTTGAAGAAGATTTTATTTTTTAAATAAGTTTTTAATTAAAACGATAAAACTATCTTATCTTAATTAAACATAAAACTGGCTTAGAGCCAAGAAATTTTTTCAAGCTTTTAAAATAATTTGAAAGTCCAACTTCCCTAGGTTTTTTAAACGTGGATTCAATCTGAAGCAATTAAAACAGGACGATAAAAAGTTTTAAATTTTTTCTCCCTAATCCTTTTAGGATATAATTGAGCCTTTTGCTGGTTTTAATAGATTTTGACCTAAATTGATTTCTTTAACGCAAACAAAGCAATGTTAGCTTTATTTGTCTCAAAATTACATACCTGCGATCGTATTCCGTTTCGGATGGACAGAAACTTTTGCCACAATTATTAACTACCTGCAGCGCAGCTACGAGAGAGCTGACTAAGTAATAATGCTGGAACATAGATTAACTCGATGTTAACAACAGATGTAGGTCAGCGCCAGCGCCTAGAACGACACAGGTATGACGGCCAATCAGAAGATGAATCGTCAACATGTCACAGTGCATTTCAAATAATTAATAAGCCAATAATATAGCGAAGCCGACTCAGCTCGTTACTAATAGTAACCAATCATTATGGTGTATCCTAAATCGCACTATGAAAGTTAGCAAGAGACTTTGCATAAATACAAAATCTGACTAACAGAACAGAAACAGAAGAACGAAGATCTAAGAACAGCCGGAACTGTTCACTGTTCTTACTAATAAATCTACACAGAACGAAGGCATGTCACCAAGATAATATAATTTAAGAAAAATCTAAATTCTGTGCCCAGATACACAATGTCAACGACAAACAACGAAATCTATTTATTTTTTTAATGGCAATCTATTTTAATTTATAACACAAATAAATAACATTACAGTAACAATAAATGAAAAATATCAGGGACTTATAACTAACTAAAAATGACTAACTAAATAAAATAAAATAAAACCTTGTTGTAAACTAACACTAGTTTTTTAAGATAAATGTATACTAACCCTTATATGGACATCTCTGTCTGAAATAAATTATTTGAATTGAATTGAAAAATATGAAGGACTTATAACTTAACCTAAAATATGGTGCAGGTTTGGACCACGCGGGATAGCCAAGATGCTGGCAGCGTTTTTTTTAATTACATTTGCAAACCCGTTCGTATTGTATTCGATAAATTTGATATTCCTGTGAAAAAGTAAATCTGTCCAAACAAGAATCAGGAGTGCGATTTTTGAATCTCATTCCGTGAGATCAGCAGTTGAAAATGTCAAAATTACTATGGAGATATGCATCTTTCTTCTGTTGATTTGACTCTCAAAAATCATACTTCAGGATTGCGATTTTTTAAAGTCAAATCAGCAGTAGAAAGATGCGTATCTCCATAGTAATTTTGACAACTGCTGAGCTCACGGAATAAGATTCAAAAATCACACTTCTGGCCAAAATGGAATCCGATCAATAAGGGATTCGGTGAAAAAGGACTAAATGAAGCTAGTTCATGTTTTGATAGTCAGCCGTATACTGACCTGTAAAACGATTACAAATAAATACTTATAAATAAGTACCGCATTTATTAAACTTAGAGCTTTTCAATTTCTTATTTGTTTTGTAAAATAAAAAAATAATAAAAAAAAACAGTTTCAATAATGCTTAATACCTACGAAGTATTATAAATAAGCGTCTCTATTATGGCAACAAAAGCTTAGTTCGTGTAATCCATCTCATTCCATTTTCTGAGAGATAAAATCTCATTTCTCTCAGACCTTTTAATCATAAGCCCACTTAGTAACGTAGGTACTCATTATTGTAAAATTCAGTCACTTTTAATGTTCAACGTACATAATATTCAAAAGGTAAGGTAGAGACACTTTTCCTTTGATTATTTTGAAGTTATTTAATTAGACTTCTACCATGAAACCTTTTGAGCAGAATTATCCTTCCGTTGGTATAACATCTTTATTTGATAGAAACTAAGTGGCTCGTTAGATGTTGACTTGTCCTTCTTGACGTTTTGTATTTTACGGAAAATGTTATTCCGTACTTAGGCGACCTTCATAATACGTATTATAATTATCTGTGATAATGCCAGGATAATGCTAAATAGTCCAATAATTTTAGAGATTTGAGAGAAAGATGATTCCGTGCTTCGGATGGCACGTTAAGCTGTTGGTCCCGGCTACTATCACTGGTGGTAGTAGTCGTTACATAAAAACCACGTCAGAGGCCGTAAGGCGGTTTGAATAAACTCTGACACCAGGGCTGCAACCACTCGATAAGAAGAAGAGTTTCTTTGTATAGCCACCCTAACAATAATTCATCTATCGCTGAAACTTTGCAGTGCGATAAAGAAAAGTATACAGATTACGGTTGACAAATAATCTAGGACCGGAAAAAAAACCTAGATTATTTGTCTACCGTAATCTGTAGGTATATTTTACTTTATCACACTGCAAAGTTTCAGCGATAGATGAATTATTGTTAGGGTCAAACCTTAAAATGATTGGACTAAAAAGTTTAGACGCATGAGTGAGTGCATTCGAGGATGGTTGTGTATACATTACGCATTCTGGCTGGCCACAAGATTCCCCGGTTTCGTATTAGATAAAAAAAAAAAAAAAAATAACGCTCACAGGCACATACATTGTAATGATCCCAAACTAGCACTAAAGGCAAGGCAAGGCAAGGCTATCATGGGTTTTGTTCATATAACAATCCTCGAGATTACGATCTTCCCAAAACCCATTTAACATTGGCCGACATGCAGTGCTTAGACAATAGCTAAAAGCCATTTGACGGCCCGACAGCACAGTCTGTAGTGAACCTGCCTGCTGTTCCGGGGGTCGCGGGTTCGAATCCCGTAAGGGACAAATATTTGTATGACGAATATGAATATTTGTACCCGAGTCATGGATGTTTGTTTCTATATAATATGTATTCTATATCGTTGTCTAGTTATCATAATACAAGTCCAGGCTAGATTCTGGAATTTTAAATGTGACTAGATAATTTGTGTGACGCTGTCCAAGATATTTATTTATTTTATTTATTGATATACAGGGTAATTGAGTAAACAGTTGTACCTACCTATGATATTGAACAACTTTCCCTAAGAAATTCATCAACACAGGAAATCCGCAAATAATTGTCGACTTCTCATATAAACGTTCGATCAACTTTGTTATTGCATGGATGATAGCATGCACTTTTCTGACTGTCTTCCCTAACACCCTGTATAAATTTATAAATACTAAAAGTGTACCAAAAGGTATTTATGTAATATGTGACTTCCCCGGAAGGGGGTTTTGACTTAATGTAACAAACATAATGCAAGTGTGTACGAACACTAGTGGTTGTTAAATATTTCCGAGAACCCTTTTAACGTATTGTTTCCAAAGAAAATCTTGCTTTGTGAATTCGGAACTTTACTCCCACGTGTTTTTATTTGACAAAGCGTTTCTGAAATCAATGTGGTTCACTGTCTCTTATAACTGTTTGATAAAGACATAGGTAATAGACGTAGCATAGTGAATTTACCGCCGAAATCCAACATAGACCTATTATGAATTCTGAACTAGAACGTACTGCAGCTTTAAAGTTTTGTAAGTTTAATATTTACATACATACAGGGGTCGGTACATCGGGGTGGTCAGAATCTCTGCTACAACTACCGATTACATTTTAAGCATGCTGTTGTAGCAAGGTTCGCTTTTACCACAATGAAGGAAGGGATGGAATGACGTGGTGGCAGGGTAGTCTTTCACCCACAAAAATACTGCACAAGAAATCTTATCTCTTAGTCACCTCGTACTATACCCATGGGAAGAAATCGTGTGGTTCGTTCTAAACACCACATGGCTAAAAATACGATAAAAAAATATTTAATTGACAATTACATATTATTTTTTGAGTCTTTTGCTCTGTAGTGGGATCGATAATAGATATTTGTGTGACCTCAACGATTGTTTTTGAACAAAAACACAAACTCGAACCACCACAAATAAAATTGCGGATCCGCGTGGCCACCTAACCCGCGCGCTAACTTAGATCAATTAATGGATAAGCCAGGCCTTAGGCAAACATTTCAAACAAGAAAATTGAGGCAAAACAAATGAAAGGTATACTTCAAATTTGTATGCAACTGCCCTAGATTTGACAGATAATGGCGCTAGTTTTATGGACCAAGTGCCCTAGTAGTGTGCTTCAACTTACCGCGCTTTAGGCCTATCCATTAATTTTACTTTGATCTAAGCGTGCGAAACACGCCCATGAATCATATACGCGACTCAGAATATTTTATTGTGTCGCCGCCGACATGAACTGTTTTATGTCAGTACGCGTGCCACCCCCGAGAAAACGATAAAGGCTTCCGCACATTGCCGCGATATTATCGAGAGATAATGTCACTGCGACTTTGCGATATTTATTTCCAGTACATTTTGTATGGGGTCGAGCTCGATTCTACACACTGCCGCGATATTATCGCAACCTGACGCAATCTCTTTAAACTACATTCAGTGGTGGGGCGCATGCGTGACGCGAATCGCAGTGTGTAAGGTGTCGCGAAGTCGCTCTCGATAATATCGCTCAATAAAATCGCTTGGCTTGGCTTGTATTGTACCCACTGTCCATTATAAGTGGCGACGGGCTCACCCCCCGTCATACGGGACAGAGTTTCGGTACTACTGGTGAAAAGTGGATGTTCTTTTCAGAATATCTCTGACCCCCTCGGAGAATATAGTCATGAGCATAATATGTATGTATGTAAAATCGCTGCAATGTGCGGAGGCCTTAAAAATCGAGATGTGACTCCATCATTGTTATTTTACGTATGACAAAAAGCGCGCGCATTTCTCGTTTTGTTGCTCTGTCGTGGGTGGTATGCTAGTCGTGCTGTCATTATGACGCTCTCCATGTTTCTCTATTCAACTCTTGTATTTAGTGACGTTCTGTCTTTCACACTGCTCTTAATGATAACACTGACAGCATCATAATTTAAACACATTTAGGCCACATTTTGTTCTTAGATATAGGCCTAAACCTGGCCTATACACATTTAGTTTGGTGATTATTAGTCTTTGTTAGGTACTTGTTTTTAAAGTATATTTCGAAACAACGCGGTCTAAGGGCTATAAATCGATGTTTCTATTGTTAGAATTGCTACGGTCTCTATTGTTTACGCTATAAAGTTTAGACAGTGAGTAGACTTTGTACGATTTCCGTGTTTAATCATATTTATACCGACAAACTTTTGTTCAGCCGTTTGAGAATTTGAATGTAAATCGATTTATTTCTGTTATTTCTTATGGTTTTGTGGGTCGTCGTAAGTTTGAGGATCGTCTTAACTTCGGCGTATTTTTATGTGATTAACAATGGTAAAGATGGGCAAGTCCGTCATTGTTCCAAGACTTCCAAGCCCTATCATGCAATAGCTCAGAAAAAATGTATGAATAATTTAGTTTTTCTCTCAAACGGTAAAGGAAAAAATCGTAAGAAAACCTGAAAAATTCAGATGGGCATGCATTCGTGATGGACTAAATAATTCGTATTGGTTCGAGAGTCACTCAAATATTTATTATCAAACAACATCATGCACATTTTTTTATTAGAACGAGACATTGGCAAAATCATAGACACGACAATTTTAAGATTAGAATAGTAAGGTTCCAGCGTAAGCGAAAAATTCTACGGTTTCAGCTTTATTCGTAGGTTTCAGAACATGTTTCAGGATAGTGACAACAGGTGTTTAGCGCCTAGGGGGTTTTCTGAAGTAATGATTTTCTTATACAAATACAAAGTTCAAATAATATAGACCAACAAAAATCTTTGACAAAATTGTTTATTGTGACACACAGACCTCTTTTTTTAAAGTCTGCTAAAAAATATTTTTCCACCTGTACTTTGAAGAAATGCGTATGGACAAACTGCGTATTGGACAAAATGCGTATTGGACCAAGTGCTATAATTACAGGAAGAAAATGTATCTCTATGGCCTACTATAAGACATACAAAATATTTTAAGTATCCTTGACCTAAAAACATTTTTTAATTTATTATTTTTGTTTCCAGATGCCATAGTTTCTACACATAAATCGGCTGCTGCTTCAACAAGAAATATTGGGGGGAAAAAGTCCAAAAACCAGTACATATGAAGCGAAAACTATGTATAGCACCATCGTTCAACTGTGAGGACGATATGGAGGAGCTAAATGTGGTATGTTTCCAATGCTTATAACTTTCTTCAGTGAGCTTATTTTATTCATACCCTAACAGCGCCCGCGACTTCGTTCTCGCAGACCACTGAGCTTAAAGACTCATAAAATCTATATTGCTAGCCAAAACGTATTTATAACATCTACAGGTTGAAATTGATATCATTAGCATCCTTTTAAACTAAGAGTCTACCCATCAAACCTAACAACTTTTACTATGGGAGCAAACATATCGGAGCAAAAAAAAAACTGCTGTTGCATACATTTGAGTCGAGTAGGCATTGCAGTTTAGTATGGAACAGCAGTTTTTTTTTTTGCATTGATCGGTTTTCTTGCTCCCATAGTTAACGTTGTTCAGTTTAAAAGGATGCTAATGATATCAATTTCTCCTGAATAATAAAAACAAATGAAACTTAAGACTTTATGAAACAGTTTATTGAATTGAAAAAATATTTTCCCAATTGTAACATTAAGACATTAATAATAACAATCAAGACAAATAAACGTTATTTACACAAAAAACGTAAGACGCAAAAAATACGTAAAAGCATAAAATAAGGCGGTATTCTCGATGAAAGTAAGATCTAAAAAGAAAATTGAATGTTACTATTTTACATTTTACAAAAACATTGCCAGATTCTAGAATTATAAGCATAATCTTTTTGAGAAAAAGCATGTTACTGAACCACACGGCTCAATCCTCACCATCCGAAGTTTCTTCTTCAATTACTCGTGATGATTCAGATTTAGCATTTACCGAAACCTTCGTAAAGGTTTGTGATGTTATTTCTTTTCCATCCTCCTCTAACCTACATTTATGCATTTTAATATAATCTTCATGAGCATTCAATGCTTGCCTCCTTTCCCTACCTTCAGCCAAAGTGGCATCCCAATCGAACTGAACTTGATATGGATTATCCTTTACAGTTTTATATGCATTACTTATCATATATTTGTAATCTTCTAAGTATTCAGCTTTTAATTCAGCTTTATCTTTAGATAAATAAGTTTTCTGTGGTTTCGGAGGCTTTTTGATAGCTTCAGGGAATAAGATAGCTACAGTGTCATTGAAAATGGATTTCTGATTTTTCATTATATCAAGCATTCTTCTTTCTTTCTCTAATCTCTGCGCTTCTAACTCTCGTAAAGGTTTTTCATGTTCTATTAGTTCTACTCTGTTTATTCTTTTTTTAACAGCTATAGTCCGCTCTATCAGTTTTTGTATAATCATCTGCCATCTCTCTTCTGGACCGATCACTTTCATTTTCAACAATCTTCTCGCTTCAGCTTCTTCTTCTAATCTTTTTTCTTCTTCCTCTCTTTTTCTACGTTTCTCTTCTTCTTTCTCAACTAGAAGTGCACCTTCCTTACGTTTCATTTCAAGTAGAACATGAGGATTATTTTTCATCCATTCTTCTTGCCATGCTATAAAAGAGGTTTTTACCTTCAACTCTCTTTCAATAAGAACATCCATACGCCTCTGATATGAAGGGTTTTCAATCATGAATATCGGAGGATCTAAAAACATTCTAAATGAGCCATTAATATTGCTTACGCCAATAATGTTTTTCTTTAATGGTAACTTATGTAAGCTAACGCCTGTTAACATGGACCCAGATACAGTTTGGACAGCAATCGGTTGATCACTCCTTAACAGCAGATCCCAGCTTTCAAGGTCACCTTCAGACGTAGCGATAAATAACAAACTAGGCTTATATATCGACCACACTGCGTCCGTCAATCGACACGGTCGTTTCTTCCAGAGAAGGGGTCCTTGAGAATAATCATCACACCAAATAGCAAATATTTTCCCACCAACTGTCAATGTTATTCGATTCATGAAGGGATTTCTTTGGGTGCGGCTTATAATGCCATCATGTATACTACAGCTATATTTCTGGTCACAATATTCAGAGTTCACCACTTCTCCAGTGTTAAATGCATGACCTTCCCATGCAATTTTTCTCAGTTCTCCATGTTGTGACCCACAGTAAAGAGTGTAAGACATGTCTTCCTCTGTTTGTGGTAAAATTTCACAACGAAAATATTTTCTTCCAGTTCCAGTCATTTTAGGAACATTAATGTATTTCACTGGTGGAGAATCCATTGCAAAACTTTGCAAAGGTAATGTTTGCGACCGACCAGCAACCCCGAGTAATATTTTGTAGCATGGCTGTAAATTACGATCCAGTATTTTATACGGAGACACATCAACTAGCAAACCAGATGGCCTTCTTAATACTCTCTTAGATTTTTTTATCTTTTTACTTTCAAAAAGCGTTACGTTTTCAACTGAAAGATTCCAAATTAGGATAGTACCGTCTTCAGAACCAGTGAAAAACATAAGGGACTTCTTTTCATCCTGTATTGGCCATTGTTTTCCAGTCGGCGACACGAAGAAGTTTGGTGATAGCCATTCAATAGCAGTAATAGAACCATAGTGACTTGTAATTAAATTGCTCATTGCTGTCGAAGTTACAACTGAATTGTCATGTACGTTTTTCATCCAGCCCATGTGAGAATTCATGGCTATCCGATATCTTTCTCTTGTCTCACTGAGAACTTCTACATTTTCAACGTTCTCCAATGTATGCGTTAAATCCCATATAACTACTTGCCCGTTAACGCAGCCACCCACTAGGATATTTTCATTAAAGGGACAGAAGGCCAGTATTTTCACTTCGCGGGTGCTTTCTAAGTATAGTTTAGGTATCAAACTGTCAATATGACTCCATATCATTACTGGGTTCAACCCGTACACAGCTCTTTGTATTGGATCTGGACGAGTACTTAAGTACTTCATCACAGTCGGTGAACCATCGGCGTATGAAATAGCAACAATACCAGACCACATTGGATGAAATACTGCACATGAGACAAACTTATCTTTAGCCCTTACATCTGTAAAACACACATACTCCTCAAATGCCATCGAATCATAAATATCTACAGTCTTCTCAGCAACTAAATTAGGATAATCGTTGAAATATATATCCATTACAGTGTTGAGTTCTACTATAGAGTCCATTTCAGTGATTTTTGCATTCATAAACTTGTTAATATTTTTTATATAAGAAGGCCGACGCATTCGTTTGTATGCGTTTCTATATGCAAGTAATCCTACTTCGTCTACTGGTGGTTTTTTCTTGTCATCATCACTCTCAGAGCTCTCATCATCATCGTCATCCTTAAAAAAATCTTCATTTTCATCTTTGGGCTGATCTGTATCTCCACCAGCACCTGGGTCAAATGAACCAAGAGCATCAGCAATTGATTGAGTCCACATATTCTGAGGGTACCTTAACTCGGTTTGGGCGAATTTGGTAAGTTTAGGGAAACCTGCTTGAATGGCACAGTCCACTCGACGACGATAGACATTGTTAAACTTTTGCCTGTATGGTGTTAATTCAATGAAACCATCTCTCACTGAAAGGACATCTCGAACATTGAACTTTTCTGGGTCATACAAAGTTGGAAAAGTTGCTTTGACTTCAATTTCCATCAAAGGTCTGGAGTACACTGGAACAAGTTCCTTTATTTCGATTTCGCTGCCTAAAGTTGTCCATGGCCTAGGCTTTTTCTGAACTGCTTTTTCAAGTTTCTTTTCTTGTCTCCTAATGAATTTTTCAGATTGCTGCTTGCAATGATCCCTGGATTCTTTTGTACAACAAATGTAAAATTCGTCTTCATCTTTAGATTCATCAGCTATGTAACCCATAAAGACTAAATCATCCTCATAAGCTTCAAGCTCTTCTTTTAAAGGGAAAAACTCTGACAATTCACCTCCGATCTCGATGGATTCAATTATCTTGGACTTGTCGACGGATTTCCAAGGGTACTGAGCGTTGACATGGCTTCCAATAACTATCTCTACTTGCAGTTGAGTTTCTTCACTTAGCATGAGTTTGTGCACGCCTTCTACTTCATATTTAGGTACGAACCTTTTCCGACGTGGTTGAGGAGGGACATACGACGCTGCAGTCGAGAGCATCGTATCGGATTTTTGAACTGCGAAAATAATAAATGTTTATTTATGTCTATTCGTTAAATAACAATTCTTGACAACCACTGAACAAGTAATCACTACGCAACAAAAACAGTGCGACGTTGACATTTAGTTTGATTTATATTGTTTTAATTTTGTAGTAACCATAAAGGTATGTAGTAACCAGGAAGGTGGCATAGGCATGGTAACTGTAAACCCAAAGAGATTTTTCTTTTTGCATGCCCTCTCTTTGTGTGGTTGTTATTTTTTAAAGCTCCGAATCAAACTAAGAGATCAGGAAGCTGGCAAAGGTATTCGATATCCCTGAGAGGCAATATTATTTTTGCTCAGAAGTAGACAGTACCTACGTTATTGGGGCTTAAATATTAAATCTGAAAACGTAAATAACTGTGGTAGAATACTAAGTAGGTAGGTATAGTTAATCATTATAGTACCTACACTATTGTTAACTATTCTTATGGTATGGAACGCTATGCATTTAGTCTCTAATTACACCGAAAAAATCAATGATTATCGTAGAATTCAAGTAACATTGAGTGGGTTACGTATCATCGAAAATGGATAACTGCTTTGCTAATTTTGTATTTTTTTTTGACATTATCGAACAGAAAAACAAACCCATATTTCATAAAATATTTTTAATCTTTAAAGCCCGAAATAAGGCATAATTACTCAGTAGTTATTCTTAGGTTAAAAGTAATTAGTTAAATGCATAGGTAATACTGGTTTGAATACTCTTTTGTTTCACCTATTTTTTCTATGGTGCGCTAAAGGTAAGCTAATATTACGACGGTCTGCATAGGGGCTGACCGGGCCATATCGCAGCAGAAATGTACTTCACACATTAGAGCGTGCCGGGTCGCACCGCAGTGACCGATTTTTTATTTAGTTTGACGTAACGTGATACTTGCGAGCATCGGTGGCGAGTTGCGGAATGCTCTGGAAACTTAATCTTGAGGTCCGGGTTCGAATCCGCATGGATCACATACCATGTACCAATGAGTTTTTTCTAACTTATGTGCGCAATACCGACTGCTCTCAAACGGTGAAGGAAAACATCGTGAGGAAACCTGCATACGCTGAAGAAGTAATTCCGATGCGTATGTGGAGTCTGCCAACCCGCATCGGGCACACGTGGTGGACTAACGCCCATACACACTCTCTGAGGGAAGGCTTGTGCGCTGCAGTGTAACGTATACAGGGTGAAATTGATATCATTAGCATCCTTTTAAACTAAGAGTCTACCCATCAAACTGAACAACTTTTACTATGGGAGCAAACGAATTGGAGCAACAATAAAATCAGCTGTCCCATACTAAACTGCACCCGCCGCCGCTGCCTACACGACTCAAATTTATGGGACAGCTGATTTTTTTTGCTCCGATTGGTTTGCTCCCATAGTAAAAGTTGTTCAGTTTGATGGGTAGACCCTTAGTTTAAAAGAATGCAAATGATATCAATTTCACCCTGTATAGGCTGTGATTATGAATGATGATGATCAACGTAATACTGTAGACGTAAAAATTTGTTCGGGTTTTGCGATCCCGCCCGAAGCGCCCCGTAGAAATATTCTCGTACCTTTATCTAGTTTTACATAAGAGATCGAATTATCAGATAAATATGTAGTTGGAACAAAAGATGGTAGTAATATGTTAAGGGCTGATTTAGACCACCAAACTGAACATCTTTCCCTATGGAGCCGACACCATGTATACAGGTACATTAAATGCCCCCTTCACTTTCACTCTCACATACATTTGGGACGAGTCACCATTTTCAATGGAACAGCAAATTTAGTTCCGTAGCTAAAGGTGTTCAGTTAGATAGTCTGAAATTTAAGTATATAACGTTTTTAAGTTTACATCCTGTATTTTCTTCTCGTGCCACAAGAACGAATCTTGTACGACTATTCGAACACTGGGGACTGCAATCCTTAACAGGAAGATAGTGTTCCTATCAAACCACTTATAATACCATACTAGGCTCTAACTTTACCGCTTTTTTCAAGTAACAGACAGAACTACATAAATGATAATGAATTAACTAATATAAAAATTAGATTCAAACAGAGAATTCCTAAATCTACTTAAGAGGATAGGGCTGAAATGCTTATTTGCAGAATAGGTCACTTTTCCGACTGTATACGTATTTATCAGATCCGCTCCACCCATATACACCGCCGACTAGAGTACGAAAGAGACAACTGCAGCTCGGACCGATTTTATTTCCAACAAATCGACGAATCTGCATTTCGTATTCCCTGTTTTCTCCTCCAAAACTAAACCGATTTTAATAATTCTTTCAAAAATAATATGAGAAAGACTTTGGCTATGTCCGTACGTTTTGCTTTTTTTTGTTTGTTTACTGGATGTCTGAAAACGGGCGATAATATGGGTCATTTTTGAATGTCCCTAGTTCTTACAGTAATTAATTAATGCAAAAAAGCAAAACCTAGGGACATGGCAGAGGTGACATAGATTGTATGGTAAAAAAATATTTGCTGTAGTGTTATTATCCAGGGAGAAAACAGGGGAATACGTTTGTATGGAGAAAACTGTACTCGTCTATCCTCTTAATGAGGCATGATGTCCGGATTATAATATAATACGTACTACATAAGATTTACAACGTTTCTAGAAAACGTACAATGTGTTCGACTTACTAATTAACCGTTAACAACTTAGTAACATTGTGGATTAAGTTGAAAATGGTCTGACTTTATTTAAACAAGATAAGTAGACAGATAATTTAATTTTGCTACTGTTTGAGAGAGAGTAAAGCTTTCATAATACTCGTAATGAGGTTTAATAACAAGGTTTTAAAACTTTCATAAAAGTCAGGGACTCAGGATATTAAAGCATGAGCCACGCTTATGTGTGTTAGCTGAACACAGATGCAATGCAATCTTTTGTCTTTACTCTCCTGTATCAGTCTTCTTCTTATCGAGTGGGCTGCAAAGCCCTGGTGTCAGAGTTTATTCAAACCGCCTTACGGCCTCTGACGTGGTTTTTATGTAACGACTACTACCACCAGTGATAGTAGCCGGGACCAACAGCTTAACGTGCCATCCGAAGCACGGAATCATCTTTCTTTTCAGACAATCAGGTGACTCAGCCTGCAATGTCCTAACCAACTGGGGAAAAACGCACAAAGTGACATTTCACTAGGTGCCCCCCGTGGGAATCGAACCCACGACCTCCGTGTCAAGAGCCCAATGCTCTAACCATTAGACCACGGAGGCAGTCCTGTATCAGTTGGAACTTGGAACACAGTTACTGCACTACTCAAGAACTGATCAGAATTGTAGCGTATGGCTGGCGGTCCGTGGTCTCTGCCACCCCAATGGGACAATGGCATGAGTTTATCTATACAACGAGTTAATGAATAAACGCAAAACTAGAAAATAGTTCGTGTAGAATCGAGATCAGAACCGAGGTTTATAACATAGGTAACATTTTTTCAAAACAGCAGTTTTTTTTTACCTCTATCTAGTCCTCAAGACAAAGATGAGTAAAGACAAGTACTCGCATTAATTGTATTATTGCCTAGGTACGTCAAAGCCAGTATTATTATTTATTTGGAAAAAGTACAATGTTTTGTTAATAATCACTTATTGTTTTGTTGTATTTGATACGTCTTCGATAAGATCAGAGATAGGTTCATAGAATGGCTAGAACCGTCAGCCACACGGTTTGGGCTAACACAAACTTGTTACCACTGTAAATAATACTTACGTTCAACCAAGGTCTCCTCCCCTTTTTCCACCACCACTTTCTTATCCTCTTCATCTTCAAAACTAGAATCTGATGAATCCCTTTCTTTAACGACTTCATCTTTTTTCTCACTGTCACTCTCAGAATCACTCATAATTACAACCTTATTTGCTTGTAATAAAGGGGTAAGTAATTAAAATTTATCTTATAATTAATCTTTTGAGATTATAATTTGTGATTACAACGTCATTTGTTAGAATTAAGTGAGTGTTTTAATCTTTGTTAAATTTGTGAGAAATTTCTAAGAACTTTGGCAAAACATGAAGATGTATTAAACTTGTGTATGCTTTGAGGTTGCTAGTAGCGAAACATATTAGGGAGGTCCTAGAACTCAATTCCTGTAGCCGAAATATCGGATACAAAGACAAATAATTTCCGTATCCGAAACCGAGTCCAAGATAATGGTTTAATAAATGTTTTGTGAAATTTTTGCTTCTTAGGGAATTCGAACTATTTACTCTAGATATCGCAGCAGGCAGGTCCACTGCTACTATCGCGGATTTAAATCCATCGGAATTCTGATACCTATTATTATCGGGAGTTGAGGGCCTTGACAGACTTTGCTCCCAACCAAGGAAGAGGAACGTCCATTTTATGTGATCCCTAACCATTGTTGTAGATATACCAAAATAAGTAAATTCACGTGCCCATATCCGTATCCGAATATAACATCACTAACATCACTAACCAACACCATGGGTTACCTTGCGTATGCTTTGATAAACAAAAGACGGTTGCCAGAGAAACAACATGCCTTGAATTACTTAGAGCGCAGGCGTACTAACAACAGTACCTGGTACAAAGTGAAACTAAACTTCTCGACTTTAGGATTAGTCGTATAATTATGATCCCTACATAGGCCAGGAGTTATAAGAATAGGTAATATTAATATCTCCCGTGCAGTTCGTCAAAAGGATAGACTAAAATACTTTTTTAAATGTTATCATAAAGGTATGTGTTTTAGTAAATAGTGTTATTTCGCATAATATGGCACCTTACCACCTCTGTAAGTTCATAGTGCACAAAACTAACAGCGGAACTGTAATAGTTATTATTTATTAGTTGGTAGTTATCAGTGGGTAGTCCACAAGGTCGACCGACGACCTGGTGAAGGCGGCGGGAACCCATTAGATGAGGGCAGCGCAGGACCGGGCGTTGTGGCGATCCTTGGGGGAGGCCTATGTCCGGCAGTGGATGTCCATCGACTGAAATGATGATGTTTATTGTCCCTACCCATTATTGGGCAAAATCCTCCCTCCGTTCTCTTCATGAGTCCTGGTTTTGTCCTCGATATAAGTTAGTCTGCAGAAAGCTATCGATTTAATTCCGCCTCCTTTTTCTAGACAATGGTATAGCTACACACCAACTGTTGCAAGATTAGTTCAGTAATTAAAATGATAAAGCCAATAGAATTGAACACTATACAGGGTGTAAATATCAATAACCATTAAACCACGTACCCTACCCATCAAACTGAACAACTTTTACTATGGGAGGAAACTGATCAGAGCAAAAAAAATACATCTGCTGTTCCAAAACATTTGAGTCGAGTAGGTATTGGAGTTTAGTATTCAGCTGATTATTTTTTGCTATGATCAGTTTGCTCCCATCGTAAAAGTTGTTCAGTTTGAAGGGTAGAGTATGTGGTTTCTAGGTTATTGATACTTTTCCTTACACCCTGTTTTATTATTGTTGGCTGGGCTATTGCAAGCAAGGTTCGTTATGTAACACTGCGACCATCGCTGATCTTTTTGTGTTCGCCCCAAGCTCACCCATATTTTACACATACATCCGAACTAATTTTTTATTATTCTCGGGTATGCAGGTTTCCTTACGATGATTTCCTTCACCGTCGAGGTAGTGATAATGTTAAATACAACCGTACATAAATTCCGTAGAACTTAGTGGTACAGGCCAGTAATCGAACCGCCGCCTCTTGTTTGAGTCGCTAGCTCTCTTCCGTATGGACTATCATCGCTCTACACCCTGTATAGTGTGCAATACTATCCTGTCTAATGAAACAATACGAGTATGTTTCACTGATTATTTGACGGCTCGATAGCCTAGTTGGTAGTCAACCCGCCTGCCGTCTTCGAAACCAGGAGACAAATATTTGTATGATAAATAGGAATATTTGTATCCAAGTCATGGATGTTTACATTAACTAAAAGTCTAGACTAGATGTGTGACCTGTTTTTGGAAATAGTTAGTCACCTAGATCACGTAGGTAGGCTACAGCTTGATTAGTTCAGAAAAACCTGCCAAGTGCGAGTTGGATTCCGAGGGCTCCGTACCGCCATATTTATCGTAATAAAAAATCTCGGTGTCCTTAGCACGAGCTCAACACACACTTAGCCGTTTTTTTAACTTGTTATTACTTTAGATTATGCTCATATAAGAAAACCAAGTATGACGCTTGTGTGTATTGCCGTTTTGACGATGGCTCAAAACAAAAAAAACTTTAAAAAAACACGTTTCTTTTATGGGAACGCCCCTTAATTTGTTCTGCTTTCTTCTTATTATTTGTTAGCAAACCCAAAATAATGACACGCATTCCGTGAAAATTTTAATTCGCTACATATAACGGTTCAAAAGATAAAGCTCTTTAGAGCTAGGACGGACGGACGGACGGACAGCGTAGGCACCCTTTGGGTACGGAATCCTAAAAAAACATATTTTGTATTAAAACTATTGGAGACACAGACATATCGTTACAAATAACTGTGAATGCAATCCAAAGGGCGAGCTTAATCCTGAAGAGAATTCTACACCAGCCCCTCTAGCATGCCAGCGCCGAGAAAACGACAAAAATCGAGACGTGCCTCCATCTTTATTATTTTACGTACGCCAAAAAGAGCGCGCATGAGGTTTTTCTCGTTTAAACGCTTTGTCGTGGGTGGCATGCTTGAGATGCTGCAGAGAGATACTACCGTGAATGTTTTTAATCAAAAAAGAAACATAATTGTGTTAATTTAAAAAATAATATTACTGTTGACCTTATTAAGTAAATAAATGAAGGTGGAACGTTTATGAATACCTATTAATTTTCGTAATGTCTCATGACATGACAGATGAAGGTTAGCGTTTAGGAAGGTTTTTCTTTCATCTTATAACGGTTTCCTTTGTTTTCTGGCGAAGGAAAGTAAATGAGCAATTATTATTTATTCGCTTTTTCCGTTTATAACGTAAGATATAATTTGTTAAGATCGGATCGGTAGTAACATCGTATAGATCAATTAATATTTCGAGAATGCGTCGGTATTTTTTACTTCTAGCAACAAAGCGTGAAACGCCATTTCATGCTGCCCGCATCTGTGGTTGCGATATGCATTGGTAGAGTGTTGTTAGAGAGTCAAATAAAATTCGCCTTTATTGGGCTTTTCGTAAGTAAAGATCAGATTATGGACCAAGCTATAGAAGACTTTAGACACTTGTCCGATTTTTTGCCCGAAAGTGTTTTTGTTGTTGGTTTTGCAAAAAATTATTCCATCACTTTGAACACGTGCCAGGCCGAAACTGTTGTAGTTACGAAAGTGGAAAGTAGGATAGGGCAAGAAGGATAGGATATGATTATGTAGTTGGCGTAGTGGAACTTCGGTAGTCGAAACGATCACCGAGTTAAGCAACGTCAGGTCCGGCCAGTCTTTGGATAGTAGTATTTCATATCGAGCGTCTCCGTGTTTCGGAAGGCACGATAAGCAGTTGGTCCGTAACGAGTCTTTTAAGTGAAGAAATCGTTGGAAAAACCAGCACGGTTCAATTTCTAGGCGTGTATCAATATTTGCACAAACTAGTGGATTTTTCCTAATGATTGTTTTTGTTTCAGGCTGCATTATCCAGAAGAAAAGAGTCGGCGGCGCCACTCACAGGGGATAAGGATGGGAGTATATTCCATCCCTCTTTCTCATATCCACTCGCTTTGGTATTAAGACTTCGAGTTTTACAGGTACGGTATCAGAGGGCCTACCATGAGTTTTTACCGTAATTTACTACTGTAGTTACGTCACCAATTTTGTATTGAATTTCGTACAGCGCTCCTAGTGGTTACATTGAGAACTAATTTCTGACATACGAATGAGCGTTTTTTTTTTCGTTTCATAGTAGATCGATAGATGACGCTACGGTCTATACGAATCTATGTCAAACACTGAAAAATTATCTTTCCCCGAAATGAGGGTAAAAGTGAAGTGAAAAAAAAACAAAAATCTTTTGGAACATATTTTTTTTATTATATTTAACTATATTTCTTATGCTAATTTACTCTTTAAGGTGATACAAGACTACAATTTGACTAAAATAAATATAAAAACTCTTTGATCATAAGGCAAAATCTGAAATTGAACTGGCAATAAGAAAACTTGAGCTGTCAAATGTCATTGTTAATCAAACTCGTATCGTAGCATTTACTTTGTCGTGTTTGTTAGTTTACTTCAGAGAGTCACGTTGCAGGGTTTGCCTTGAACACTTGTCTCTCGCGTGGTGTTCGCGCGGTTCGCGTCTCAGCCTGCCACGAGGCTCCAAAATCCTTCTCAGTTGTTCTTACTCAAAAACAATCCTCGAGATTGGATAGACACTCCCTCAAACTACTTGACACTGGCGAAATCTAACAAGGAAACGCCAATAAATAAAAATAGAATAGAATAGTTTACTTCAAACTGCTTTTCTGAAAAACGACGAAAAAGGACTGTATTTTTGGCTAAGAAAGAAATCGAAAATAATTTCAATTTTTTTTTGATGACGTCTTCCAAATCCGAACCAAAGAGAATGAAATCTCTACGTTTTTTAGTCTACAGGTGACATTGCAGAGGAAGTTTTTGCTTGACAGTTTGTCGTACAGACACTACTGCCATCTATTGAGTTATAAGAAAACGGCATTAAAAAAAAAAAGAAAAACGCTCATTGGCGACGTAACCACAGAGGATTATATTGTACAGAGCAACAGCTTCATAGGAGCTTCGATTACATTAGCCTATTCTTGTAGGGCTGTCTAAAAGGAAATAAATTTAATTGAAGTATGAAGGATAATGTTTTATAATATATGTAGGTATATTGTTTTTCTTTTTTGTTGTTGTTTGTTGTGTTATTTATTATTTGTTATTTAATTGAATAAAATGAGTTTAAATTTAAAAAACATTGCCGCCCGATCCACCGCTTTACGTGGGTGACTCAAAAATTGACTTACCTGTCACGATCTTTGGGGTAGGTATATGAAGAAGGAGATGTTTGTGTTCCTCCTCGTATTATTAAAGCACACAGTGCAATAATTAACCATTTCGTTTAATATTATTAAACTACTTTTAAACATGCTCGAGTAAAATGAACGATAATAATATCTCACACTTTAAATTCACATGACATGACGTTCTACAATGACAGTGACGATCAAACAGAAAATAATCCATAGACATATTAATATTAACAGAGGTCAGTGGCTCCAATCTCTTTCCGAAAGGAAGAATGGACAATATCTCACACATTAAATTCACACCCTCGTTACGCCGTAACCACCCGAAGCATAGCCAAAGTGTCCCCTCGGCCTCGTTCGTGAGCCCCGTAGGTGAACGCGCACACAATCATACTGCGCATGTAGTGATGCGCCGCTTTTGCGAGGTTGTTTGAAGCTGTAACTCTGTACAATATAATCCTCTGTGACGTAACTACAGTAGTAAAGTACAGGGAAAACTCATGGTAGGCCTACTGGAATTACGTAATAGAAACAGTTAGCTGGAAGAAAATCATATTTCCTAGAAAAACGTTGTCGTTTATTTTATCAGGAAATTTGTCTCATTTTACCCAAATGCGGCCAGGTTTTAATATATCCCACAGCCACTTCGTGGCAATTACCTTTCTAAATAGTTGATGCTCACCGCAATCTTCATAACACCCGTAAAACTTGACTACCATACATATACATACAGGAAAAGTGTCATTAAGCTTTAAACCACATACTCTACCTATCAAACTGAACCACTTTTACTATGGGGGTAATCCGATCGGTTCAAAAAAATCTGCTGTTGCATACATTTGAGTCGAGTAGGTATTGGAGTTTAGTATGGGACAGAAGAATTTATTTTGCTCTGATCGGTTTGCTCCCATAGTAAAAGTTGTTCAGTTTTATGGGTAGAGTAGTGGTTTGAAGGTGAATTATCCTTTTTTTTACACCCTGTATACTCGTACATAACCTTACGACCATTATTCCTTTCAGAGTGTTCAGAAACTTTGCTACGACTTGGACCAAATATAATTTTAATAGAGCGGTTGTGTCAAGGCTCACATTTAGTATATTGAAGGTTTACGATGCATTTGATTGTTATAGGTGGCTTATCCGAAACCCATGGGTGGAAATTTCGGTATCCATTATCAAGCCGGAACTACACCGAACCTAACTCAATCATCAGTCAAAATCATTTTCATTCATCCTCACTTTTTGCGTGAGGAAAAGCCTTGCCCTGCAGAAGGATTTTACAAGCTATAATCACACCCTGGTCATATCTACCAAAGAACTGACAACCGATGGGGTGTCAGAGTTCTAGAGTGGAGACCGCGAACTGGTAGGCTTAGTGTGGGACGCCCTGCTACCCGCTGGACAGACGACCTAAAAAAAGTAGCGGGGAGCTACTGGATGAGGAAGGCCTCGAGGACAGAGTTTTGTGGCGCGCCTTGGGAGATGCCTATGTTCAGCAGTGGACGATGATAGGCTGATGATGATGAATCTCACCCTGGTCACTTCATATAAACGAGGTCGCATTGACAAGAAGAGGCTAGCACCATATCTGTTGTGAGAGCGAGAGGAATACACCACTATTTACTGTCAACCTTCTTTCGTACTACAGAGAGGGGTTGAATTGAGGTCAAAATTGGGGGCCTTTTGGGGGCCGTACCCTTTCTTACAATGTGCTATAATCGTAAAGATAGGAAGGATCATTATTATCAAGGATCTTTCGGGCTATTAACGGAACGATCAATGTCAGTGACAGAAATACTTCAATGAGAATGTTAAAGTCTGCTATCTAAATTAAGACAAACATTTACACAGCCAACATAGATAAAACAAAAACGTGCTAAAAGTTTCAAGTTTACTTATTCCATTAACACAGATCGAATAAGTACTTAGAAGACATATCAGTTATTTTGTGAATGGTATTTGCCTAGCAGTGGGATCTTACTGGCTATAACTGATTTATGTAAGTAGGTATATATATATTCGAGCTTTCCGAGCTCAAGACTTGAAAAAGTATGAGGCAAGAACTTTCACATTCGACAATGAAAATGTACCTATTCATGAACGTAACAAAACAAAACCGAAAAACAGTCTATCAAGCATATCGTATCTTCTTCAGATGGTTTCATCTAAGATCCTCGTAACCAGCCAAATAAATCTTTGCTATACCTACTTTGAAATTTGCCGCAGAAGCCTCCTCCGGAATTGCGGCCCGGTTGGAGTGATGCTCTAAACAAGGGTCTCGTCAGAATTCATATTTATTTAATTTTAACCTGTATTTGAGTTTATGCTTTGAGTTTTAAAACGGATGGTTGAAATTCAGAGTGACAGTTTATTAAGCTGAAACTTGAACTAAAGCTTTTAATGGAGATGTTTAAACCGTTCTATCTTTATTTAATGTTTCTTTACGTACTTAATAAATAATAAATAGCTTCGACATTTTTATACAAATTATCTAGTCATATTTAAAGTACCAAAATCTAGCCTGGACTTGTATTATGATGACTAGACAACGATATAGAATACATAGATACAAACATCCGTGACTCGGGTACAAATATTCATATTCATCATACAAATATTTGTCCCTTACGGGATTCGAACCCGCGACCCTCGGCACAGCAGGCAGGTTCACTACAGACTATGCTATCGGGCCGCCGTACTTTCGACTAATTGGTGGGTGTAACACGCAGGGTGAGAAAATTTAGTTAATTCCTACGAATAAGAATAACTATAAAAGAGTAACTCTAAACAAAATCGAAATAATTTTTATCACCCAATGAAAAATTACATGTTGTATGAGTTTTGGCGGCTAGGTACAGTTTTTAAAGAACAAATTTAGAACACGGTTCACTTTTTTTGATGCCACTTTTTGAGCTTCATTTACACTTCTATACATTCTTATTCGTAGGTTAATTCGAATTACGTAAATGGTCACAAAGCAATTATTAAAAACTAGCTGGATACCCGTGCTATTATAGATACTACTATTAAATTTCCTCTTTACGAAAGAGGTTCATGTCCAGCAGTGGGCTTAATTCTGATAGCTGATGATGATGATGTTTTCCGGAAGCGCACTAACAAATTTTGTATCCAGCAAGCATATAAGCATGCATAATATGTTCACGACTATTATATTCCCTGAGGGGTAGTCAGAGATATTCTGAAACCTCAGAACATCCACGTTTCACTAGTAAGCCCGTCGCCCCACTAACCAACCAGGAACCAGTAATGTTACAAGATTTTACCTACTTATTTATCAGTTCATTAATTATTCTGATGGTAAACTTAAAGACGTTTCGTGGCTAAGTCGATGAATATTCTAAATGTTTTGCATATTTGTTCACGATTGAATTAACGTTTGAATATTCCATCAATTTACACTTTGGGTGGATTGTTTGGTAAATTATTCATTGATCGGTTTGTTGTTCGATACGATAACCAATTTATATACAATAACACCTTTCAACACCTTGATAGAGTCACAAAAATTATTTCAGCTTTCCATAACACGAATAGTCAGATATTCTTAATATAGCATAATTAATTCATAATAGTTCCTTTAAGGATGTCCTGAAACTTGTTGTAGCAAGGTTTATTTTTTGTACAAACTCGACAAAAAAGAAAGGATGAAAATTCGGCCTGAAGAACTGTATCGCTGTTGTTAAGACCTTCGATTCGTAAATATATTGTTTTATCTTGAAATGAAAGGATCGTTTCTCAATGAGCACTCAAATGGGAAACGGACGTAAATAGCATCAATTCGATACATTTGAGTAAACACTCAGAAATATCTTCAAATGTATAGGCTTATATAAGATGCATCAATACAATATATTAGGTCATGGATGTTATATGTTCGTGCCGTTATTGTATGGTTTCCATAATAAAAGCCTTAAGTGCTAGTTTGGGATCATTACAATGTATGTGCCTGTGAGCGTTATTTATTTATTTATTTTATTTTATTATAATAAAACGCGAATGTTTGCGTGCATTTATTGATACATAAAAAAAATTTACTGGTTTGAAGGATCTTATCTTATCTTGTTGTGGGGGCTGGCAGGCCAGCAACACTTCGACCCAGTGGGATCTTTTGTGTTAGCCCCAATATTTTTGCTTTCTTCACCCTTCAAATACATGTTCAATGAAGGAGGTAATACCATTGAGGGGAAGAAAACGAAGATCTCCCGGTTTTGGGTATACCATCTCCGAGGAGGCACATGCGTTTTGCCGCCAAGACATCACAGTCACAAAGAATATGTTCCATGGTCTCTTCATCCTCTCCGCATGCTCAGTAGCTGGGATATAGGGTGAGTTTCATTTTCCCAGTGAGGGCTCCGACGATGGCAAGAGCCTTGCTCCTGCTTTTGTTCAGTATGAACTTTGAAACACGAGTTGTCACATATTTGCTTATAAATTTCTTAGTGTTGTAGCGCTGCAAGGCCAGCAATAAGGACGGCCGCAACGGACATAATTAACAGACGGCTAAATAAAAAAAATAAAAACATTATCATAATCATTTTTGGAATTTCTGAAGGTTCGTTATCGCGTTTGTGCACTCATCAATAAATATCTTTACACAAATCACTTATTACTATTACTATTTCGGAAAAGTGATAATTGTAATTTATATGGCAATTTGAGATACAGTACTGAGAATGCAACAATGTATTGTCTATTCACTTTCGTCCACATGTTACCAGACTTCAATAAATGTCTAGAAAATTATGTTAGGATTCGTTATCAACAAAAACATAATGTTTTCATGCTTCACATAAAAGCTCTTCCGAATGATTATGTAGGTAAGAGTTCTTATTGCCTATTACAAAAACATGTTAATATAATTGAACGGAATAACTTGAGAACCGTGTGTGCAGAAGTTTATTATCGATTCTAGAATTCGAAGGAGGGGTGTTGAGGGATATGTTATCAAGAAGCTTTTGATATGAATACCTACCTTGTTGAAATCATAAAGATATTATACCTTACAGGAATAGAGCAAATGACATGAGTTGTCAAATGAAACTGTTTTTGGATGTTAACAGGAGACTATTCGCAGGCAAAAATTCGAATACTGTCTATAATTCTGATAAAGATATTATACCTTACAGGAATAGAGCAAATGACATGAGTTGTCAAATGAAACTGTTTTTGGATGTTTTCAGGAGACTATTCGCAGGCAAAAATTCGAATACTGTCTATAATTCTGAGTATAACGTGAAATCGTGGATAAATTAATGAAGTAGTGTCAATAGGTATATTTCACAAAATTATCTACGATCCCTTTAGATTCGCAATTATTCACGGAAACCGTATCGTAGAAATTGGTAAGAGATTAGAAAACGGTTCTATTGCCTCGAGTCACGTATCTCTTTCTATTATACAATGGTGCCGCTAGGTACATCTCGCTCCCTCAGCTGTCAGTTCCTCTATTCCTGGTATAATACCTTTATGGTTGAAATACAATACTTTAAAATTCGAATTTATATTTCCAGGGTGTCAAATTTAATACATTACACATCTAATTTTACATGATAGACACAAAGAATAAGTAAACTTCGTTGAATCAACAACTGTTTATTTTAATTTACCATCTATTTATAACTTTAAATATAATCATAACATCTTGTCTGTTTGTGGACAACAATTTCTCGAACGAAAAGTTATTTTTAGGCACGATAAAAAGAAGCAAGTATCTAAATAAGTTCTTGAATCAGAGTAAATTGAATTTGTAATTCCACGTATATTTGTTAACCTGCTTTAATAGATGTCTCGATTAACTTCGACGGGGCGTTTCAATTTTCAACTCCACAGGCAGTGCGTCACAACAGAGGGTTGTCTCTTCCGCGTTTCGTTAATAAACTCTTGTACCTATTTTTGTTATCGTCGTCAGCCTACGCCAATTTCCTCTATGTTCCTTTGGGAAAATTGTTCAGTATTATATTTACAATCACCCGTTAAAGTAATTAAACTGTTTACCCTTACAGTCTTGTATATTATATTGTGCCTTGTCCCACTCCAGGACACAGGCTTACTGGCTTATCCTCAAGTAGGGTGTATGGGCGTTAGACGCGTGCCCAATGTGGATTGGTAGGCTTCAAACCTTCCTTGTTTTTTTCCTTTTTGATTTTATTTCATTTCACATATTTATTTATTTTTTAAAAGTCTTTGTGTTTTCCCAGGCTATATTACGAACACCCCATCATATGGCGTGCGATTTTAAGCAAAAGTATTGGAAAAGAAGGACCTTGACATGCTTGAGCATGTCACCTAACTTTTTCTCGCTGGTGAGCCAACGGATGGATTCTTTTTGAAAATAATCATTCAAAAAGGGTCCGGTCAAAATGTATCAGAAAATTAAACTAATGGTTGAAGGAGCGAAAGAGGAATGTTAGGATAATAGTACAGACGGTCTATTGTTTTGATGAATCATTCCCATTACGCCGCTTCCCATGACGCCACTCTTCCCGTAACGCCGCGCCCGCATATACTCTATTCCCAGGACGCCGCTCCATCAATCCTCCTCAAACCGATGATGATGATGATGAAGCTGACTGAATCACTAAAGTCTGTACCATAATTCGACAGCCAACTTTGACGTAACTTATGAATATACTTTGAATGTATCCATTTATAAGCTACATCAAACTTACATACATAAACAAACTCATGCTTTTGTCCCAGAAGTGTAGACAAATACTTTCTCCATTTTGAGCGGTTCTGAGTGTCCTCTATTGGGTCCTCTAGCAATTCAAGTCGGCTACTTTTATAAACTGGAATTTTTTAATAACGCCCTCAATACCTATATCAAAACTTAAATTCAACGACCAAGTTTTATGTACCAGATTAAGAAATCTGGTAGGTACATAAAACTTGGTCATTGAATTTAAGTTTTGATATAATCAGATCAACTCTGTTTCGGTTTTTGGTAGTCGTATTTTCTCAGATTTGTATCGTTTCAGATTTCTAATTCGTTATGAATTTGAAACGAATATGACTGCCCAAGTAAGCCGGCTATTTAAAACAGACAAAACCAAAATTGACAACCTTAGAGTGAAGACGTCGCAAGTAAATTGATTTTTCCACATCAGTTTCTCAGCGTGTTGGTTGACTCACCTATTTAAATATTGCAAGATCAAATCAAAACCGTTTTAAACCTAATTTGACAGTCGTGAGGTTAGATTTTTATCCGTTTTTTTTGTTATTGCCAAAATCGAAAAAAAAAATCTGATGTTAGATAGGTACATTTGGGTCGATTAGGATTGCTGTTTTGTATGGAACAACAGATTATTTTACGCAATTTCAGATTTTCTCATAAAAAAAGTTGTACAGTTTCGTGGTCTGATCGCCCCCGTCGGACCCTGTATATGTATAGGTAACATCCATGACCGAACCGGGATTCAAACCCAGAACCCTGGTCCTGTTCGTCTTGGTAAGCATTACACCAACCGGCTCTTCTAAGTTATTGATAATTTTAATTATTGATCAATATACCTACTAGAAAACTGATCGAATACAGTGGTGAAGATCAAAATGATATTAAGTACATACACACATCAATATAGCGTATAAATAAATATAATGGACATTTTCATAATATATTTATACAAGGTGTTTCATAAGTAACAATAAATTTTTGAAACTCTTAAGGGGGGGTTGTTAAGACCGTCAAACTGAACAACTTTCGCTATGGGACCAACATCGAAATCGCGAAAAAAATTATTTCATATCCCATACATATTTTAGCTCTAGTCGATTTGTAGAGTATAGAACATAAATTTTTTTTTTTCCCAATTTCGATATTGGTCCCATAGTGAAAGTTGTTCAGTTTGATGGTCTACACCACCCCCTTAAAGGTTTATTTGTAGTTTTGTAACACCGTGGTGTAAGGAAAAGTATCAATAACCTTTAAACCACATACTCTACCCATCAAACTGAACAACTTTTACTATGGGAGCAAACCGATCGGAGCAATAAAAAAATCTGCTGTTGCATACATTTGAGTCGAGTCGAGTAGGTATTGGAGTTTAGTATGTTGTTTTAGTGGTTTAAAGGTTAATGTTACTTTTCCTTACATCCTGTATAGTCACATTTAAAGTACCTATCTACCAACCAAAATGTAGCCTAGACTTGTATTATGATGACTAGACAACGACATAGAATAAGTATATAGATATAAACATCCATGACTCGGGTCCAATATATCTATCACTTCTCGAGTTTCAAACGATCTATTACTAATAGTCGTGCTGGCATTTGAAATTTCCACGAAAGTTTGAATAAATGTACCTAACATCTGGGTAACCAAAGAACAATGATAGGTTCGGAAACAAAACACTCAAGAAAGATATTAATTTTCCATTGCTAATGTCCAAACCAAGAACAAATTGAACAGCATAATACATTATCATAGGCTTAAAAATACAACCACGAAAGATTTTCCGTTTTCCTCTACAAGGAACAATAACAAATTTAATTGATTGAATACAGAATGTTGTTACAGATAGTATGCGGAATTTCGGCCATGGTGATGGGCAGTGTGGCTTTCATAGAGGAACGGCAGAAGTTCAACATGGGGCTCGGGATACCTGCTGGAGGCATCAGCGTCTTAGCTGCGGGTGAGGATTGGAGGAAATTATTCGATAAGGTGGTTGCAGAGTTGTCAATTTCATACGAAACTTTGTCGTAGAACACTCGTAGACGGTATTAATAAAAGTAAAGTTTTGTATATGGAAAAATAGCTTAGAAAGTCTAGATTGCGCGTCTCAAATAACATTTACATATTATAATATAATAACGAAAGAAATTTTGTATGAATAATTTCAAAGCTTGATATCTTCGTAATAATATCATAAATTGTAAATATTATTTAATACGCGCAATCTAGATTTTCTAAGCTATTTTTCCATATATAAAACATTACTTTTATTAACACCGTCTACGAGTGTTCTACGACAAAGTTTTGTATGAAATTGACAACTCTGCAACCACCTTATACAGAAAACTCGTATCTTCTCGAGCAGCTGATTATTCAGTAACCCTTTATTATCATCATCACCAACCGGTTTAGGCGCCCGGTGTCAACTACTTCATGGAGTATTACCAATTTCTTATAGTGACTACTTCACAAACTTCCCACTGTAAAATAGGCATATATGCCTCTTCCTAGGAATAAAGTTTAATGGGAATGGTTCATTCTCCACCACGTGGGTCCAATGCGGATTGGTGGATTCAAGTTAGTGGTTAACTAGCTATTGTTTGTGTCAGTTTTATTATTCTATACAGGTGTATCAAAACACTTGTGTAACAAAATACTTAAGGGAGTGCTTCAGTTCAGACCATCAAACTGAACAACTATCATTATGGAGCCAACTCAGAAATCACAAAAAAAAAAAACTGCTATCCCATACATTTAATCGAGTCGGTACTGCAGTTTTGTATGGAACATCTGATTTATTTTTAGAAATTTCGATGTTGGATCCATAGTGAAAGTTGTTCAATTTGATGAGCAAAGTACCCCCTTAATTATTACTAGGGTGTTTTGCTGCACCCTGTATAAATTGTTGGTGTGTTTTGTAGGTATACAAATAATTGTTTTAGTTTGTTCCTTTCTTTCTATGAAAGTAGTTTCAGGCCGCCTTATTACGCTTATTTCAGAACAATACAAAAATATTGTACTTCATTTATATGGCTTCTTCAATGATTAGACTTGTAGTATTCAATTCTACGGCCATTTGTACACGAATTTCAGAGCTAGATCAATAGATCAGCCTCCAGGCACAAAAAAAAAAACAAAAAACGTTATGCTCAGCTCCGACGCACTCTATGAATCTGTGGTCTGTCAACTAACTTCATATTTCTTTTCGTGCGGCCTTGAAGTTACACGTTTGTTTTTAAATTGTTTGTTTTTAATCACAATATAAACAGTTTTTCATGTTAAATTTCAATGAAAAATTATGGTATAAGAGAAAAAGTATCCCTGAAGTGCAGTTCAGAGAGTAATCAAGTGAAATGCGTATAAAAAATTGTGAGGAATCTCGTAATTTTTCGGCGGCCGTTCACGGTCAACATTCTGCTTGCCGGTACAAATTAGGGTTTTCCGGACCCCAATAATGATTATGGAATCCATATATGAACCACCCGATGCCATGTATTCTGCTAAAACAGAAAGCATAAAGAATATTTTCTTGTGGAACAAAGTTTTTGAGGTTAGTATTTCCGTATATCTTACAGAACTTCTTTTCATGACATACTTCAGTGAACCGTAACACCTGCTGGTATATGTCGATACACACTTCTATTCTATAGGTGATTTAGTGCATGCATGCATCTTCGAACGACTGTGTTCCCCGAGGGAATAGTCAAAGATACTGACAGTCATTTAGTCATTTAGCATGACAAAGTATAATAATAATGTTTACTCTTTTCATAGTTACCTATGTGAGGTTCAAATTTAATTTAATGTAAAATTGTTTACTGTCCTAACTATGCTTACCTAAAAATCGATTCAGGCAATATTCTAAAAGAATACAGTCTATCTAGTAAAGATAAATCACAAATCAAACCGTCAGCACCTGCTTGTCAAACAGGTTTAACACATAGGTACTTACACAACACAACGGTCAGTTTTATAAATTATCAGCAACTTGTGCCAACAGTAATTTACAGACGGAGTTCTGTCAGAAATTTTTAAATTAATTATGAAATCTTAACCGAATTAGTTTTCTTACTGTCTTATTGAATTGGACAATGCATGATGCAATTAATATGGGATAGCATGGATTTATTTGGAATAGGGGTCAAAGTGTCATCTAGGAACACTGTTGATACCTACGCTAACCTATTCAGGTTGATTGAGTAGGTAATAAAATTAAACGTTCACATCTGGACTATTTAATGTCTTATTAGACAATGAATGATCTATGCAGTTACCATAGAATATGTATAATCTAATTACCTAGGTATCTTTATTCACAACTCTGTTTTATTAAACAATTGTTGAATAAATTATCGTTCTATCATCATTATCATCAGTTTATTTCATCCACTGCCACCGAAGGCATCCCATACTAAGTACCTAAACGGTACCACAGAATAAAAAGAGTAATCATGCTATTACTAATTGTCTATTTAGACAAGGTATATCTTGTACATTACAATGTGGAAAAAGGTATTTACCTTTATGCCAAAAGTCTGTTATTGAGCAGAATATGATTGTACAAATATTTAATTGAATATGGAAAAAGGTATTTACCTTTATGCCAAAAGTCTGTTATTGAGCAGAATATGATTGTACAAATATTTAATTGAATATGGAAAAAGGTATTTACCTTTATGCCAAAAAGTCGGTTATTGAGCAGAATATTATGATTTGTTTATTTGCCCAACCTTCTTTTCTAAAGAAAAATAACTATGTAATGACAATGTCTCCGTCATTAGGAGATGCTTTGTGCAATGGACTATTTAGTTCATAATAATACCTACCTATATGGTAAAAGATAATTGTCTTTATGGCCAAAAATTTACATTTCACCTTAAGAGAAGGAAAAGTGTGCTAATGTGTTGTAAATTGTAATAAGTTATTTTAATAAAGTTAAATAAGATGTGAATCTTATTCAGGCAAGAAAATTATGGTAAAGATAATAACAATTTTAATTATGTTTAAACAAAATTCTAAAATTTAAGTCATATTGTTTACATAGGATAATAAATGTAGGAAAATAAGAAAAAAGAAGGTTGTAATATGACAGATTTTTTTAGCTTGTTACATTGGTTCTGGGAATTTACAGTTATGCACATAATATTATGCTAATGCTAGGCTAGTCAGCCAATTAATTCTGCAAATGATAGAGAAAACTATAATGTCACACATTACAATAATCTTCAAACCACATCACTGTCATGTCTTACCAACAATTTCATTACAAATTTTCAACCAATTCTGAACATGTTCATAAATTTAATAGAACTGTGTATTTCCAACTTATGTAGATCAGTTTTATTTTCTAGGCAAAAAAGGGCTACCTGCCTCACATTTCAAAATGTAGTTTACATTTTAATTTAAAATGTAGGTACCAACATTGTCAACTACCAACATCTGAGCTCTAAAAATTGAGCTTAAAAATACAAATAATTTTCCTGTTTACCTGATTTTTTGGTAGGTACATCAAATATCAAAATAATATTTAATGAAACAGAACTTGGTATGAACTATGAATAAAGTTTTTAAGTTATAATCGTATAGTATGTAGGTAGATAGGTACCTACTTTAAATGCAGTTTTCTTACGAAATAAAACTTTATCTGAAATTAGTTCAGTTTTGAGATTAAAAATTAGACAATTATTTTCTGTATTGATTTAATAAATTGTTTGAAGCTAAGATTGTAATAAAATTGCTTGAGTAAACAACAAAAACCTAGATTTTGGGTGCATACAGCAGCGTCCAACTAGTTACCTGGGACAGGTACGTACTAAGGTACGCTTGTTTTTGTGTATTACTTTATCCATGTACGAGCTATAGGTACATTTTTAATATGTTCCAAGATTGTGTGAAGTATTTTATAAAAGAAATGTGAAAAGTTAAGGTAACATAACTACTATAATCACATATCATATTATGTCATGAACTCATGACTACTTCTACACTACACTGACGACTTCTAACAGTAAAGTTATCATGTTAGTTTTTTCAAACTTCTTCCCAAATGTAATTTAAATTATGCAGCAAAAACTATACAAATGACATTTTTACACTATTTTGCTGATACCAACAATCATTATTGTTTTCTATTCTTGCCCTTCGGGTTTTTTAGAATAATACAAGTTAAGTACCTATGCAGGAAGACCCGCGAGTTAATACATGTATTTGTATCAATTAACAGTTAAATAATTACACATTCTAGTCATCTTGAATTCTTCATAAGTCTTGATTCAATTCTGAATCTTTCAATGGGACTGGATAAGAAATCTAACATGTTTTGTCAAACAGTTATTCAAAACATTACCCTGCGTCTAGCTTAATTGGTAAAAATACAATTCTCTGAACAGTTGGGCGATATTTGGGTGGAAATGGCACAACCCATACACTGTCCTATCTATATTTCCTCTACTATGTTCTTTAAGTATAACTTATACCTCTAATATTTTGTTTTAATAACATACAACATTTTTTGTGTAAATTTTTTCAGTTAAATATCTACTTTGGATGTTGTTAACAACCTTTATCCGAGATGCCATACAGGTCTAATCACCTTTGATCTTCGTGCATACGACGTGACGCTATCAGGAAATACTGTCAAATATCTAAAACATGTTCTTCACCAGTGGTATGTTTATGGCATTTTATAAAATTATAAATGCATCTGAACAGTTTGACAAGAGTAGTATGTGACTCTTAATTTTCTTTCAAATACGAAGGTTTTGTGCAAAACAGATGAATAATTGCAATGCAGTTATAATACAATATCATTACTGCTGTATCGCTAATTAATAATCGCTCTCGTTGATAGAAATTTGAAAATGTACCCACCTACAGTTTTATAATATATTGGAATATTATGCTTTAATCCCCCCGAAATGAACGTTACCTACTCCGACTATCGTCTAATAGTTGCAGTCAATAATTATATACTTACATTTATGTTCTTTCCCCGGGTACATAAACCTTACAAGGTTGTAAACAGTCTCAACTTTAAAGTACCTTGGGTAATTATTTTTAGGCAATACTCTAGAAATCTCAATTTATCATAAATATTTAGTTAAATAAATGATATTAATCATAGAGTAATAAAAATGATGGATAAGCTAATTGTTACTGCAATTACTTACCTAATGATTTCATTCCTTACGACTGAAAATCTTGAACTAGCATCAGTTGTTTAAGAAAATCAGTACGATCACTAACTAAATGCATAGGATAGTCATCCATGATACTTTTTTGGTTTAATCATGATTTATTACTGCATTGTTCAATGAGATTGAACTTGTTACCCAGGTAACGTTAATTTCTTAGTCAAAGAATATTTAACCTTTGTTTTGTATACCTATTTAGTCCAGCTTCTGAAAAGAAGTATTCATTTTTTAATTCATAATACAATACTTGTTTTATTGTTATCTATCTAAATGATTATGACCCTTATTATTTATAAAATATATTAACTTCATCATCTTCCTTATGCTATAGAAATTAATACGTTTTTTAATACTATTTCACGACAGACTGAGTCTCTAAACATCTACAAGTCTAATCATTGAAGAAGCCATATAAATGAAGTACAATTAGAAATTAAACGAACTTACCTAAGTGAAGTTCTATTTTAATTGTACGAACTATATGGCTTCGAAATGATACCTATCACCCACCCACCCGGTTTATCGAGGATAAACCTTACCCATAAGGATAGGTATCAATGTCGTGAAATATTTTAATACATAGAATGTCTTGGGGTCCGGATCCTAAGCTTCTCTACTCTAAACTATATGAAGTTAGTTGACAGACCACAGATTCATAGAGTGCGTCGGAGCTGAGCATAACGTTTTTTGTTTTTTTTTTTGTGCCTGGAGGCTGATCTATTGATCTAGCTCTGAAATTCGTGTACAAATGGCCGTAGAATTGAATACTACAAGTCTAATCATTTCGAAGCCATATAGTTCGTACAATTAAAATAGAACTTCACTTAGGTAAGTTCGTTTAATTTCTAATTATACTCGTATATCCTATTAAATAATGTGATATTCACACAAAGCCCCCATCTTTATCAAGAAAGACAACATTAATAACAAAAGGCAATATTTCATAACAATGAGTGCCTCGAACGTCGCGTCATACTAACCCAATTATTTTTACCTTGTCTTGCCAGTTCAATCCACTTGTCAATGGTGCGAATTTAGTACTAAGAGAGAAGCGGTTGTAGCTATGAACCATGGATTTAGAATGATAAAGGATTCCAATCCTCCTAAGAGTGCGTCCACATCTGGCGAACGCGCGATGAATGCGCAACTCGCGAGCCGCTCGCGCCCGCATTCGCCAGATGTGGACGCACCCTAACAAGCATGGAAACACGTAAATTGGGCATGGCGGTCGGTTATGTCCAACATTCTTACGTACGTCAATGTTTCAAACTTTTGGTTTGTCCCTTTCTGTCACTACAAAAATGTATTAAAAAATGTTTCCTGGGATGAACTAACATGTACAGTAAAAACTTTTTCAAGATAGTCCCTAACCATGCGAGCTAAGCACCACTATGCCACGTGGAGGATGGTATATTCGTCTAACTACGTCAGAGGTCAATTCAGACGTGAATATACTTTGACAGAACATTGACCAACATTCCTTGACAAAGATGCCCTGGGCTCACGCTATAGAGTAGGTCGACTCCCTCTTGTCCTTATTTCTAATAGGAATACAGAGAGAATATATATGTAAGGCAGTGGAATCTTACAGGTTAGAACAAATTATAGTGTCCCATTGCAGAGCAACCGTATTCTTTAAAAACCACACAGACCAAAGGCCAGTAAAGTTAGTGGTATAAATAAAAAACGCTCACAGGCACATGCATTTAAATGATTTCAAACATAAACTACTAGGCTTTTTATTGTGAAAACCATACAATAACGACACAAACAAATAACATCCATGACTGAACCGGGATTCGCACCCAGGACCCTGGTTTAGCAGTGCGGCGTGGTAACTATTACACCAATCGGGTAGTTAAAAATCGTAGACCGTTCCTAGCGAACTCGATGATATACAGGGTGTTTCATAAGTAACAATAAATATTTAAAACTCTTAAGGAGGTTGTTTAGACCATAAAACTGAACAACTTTCACTATGGGACCAACATTGAAATCGCGAAAAAAAATGATATCCTTTACATATTTTAGCTCTAGTCGATTTGTAGAGTATGAAACATAATATTTTTTTTCGCGATTTCGATATTGGTCCCATAGTGAAAGTTGTTCAGTTTGATTGTCTAAACCACCCCCTTAAAGGTTTATTTGTATTTTTGTAACACCTTGTATATGCCTATTACTGGATAGAATAAGTTAGTGGTAAACTTGTCGTTAGAGAATTTCCAAAGCCACTACTTTAATGTCTGATATATAACATTAAAAGCTAAAATTAATACGTATCAACTACCCAATACAAACTATTTTCTGATAGTTAGTGTATTGTCTCCTAACTTTTGACCCTCGTCGATGAACTTTCGAACTCTGTCGGGTATAGTTTCAACAAAGTGTCCAATTAATTTGAACTCTCCGGCCTAGACTACAAGGACTGTGTCACATGAGTAACCCAACAACATCATGCTTGTAACTTAATTAGTTTCCACTTCGATCGACAGTATATCAGGTATGTTATCAATTAAAACAGTGTATCAGGATGGCTCAGGCGTAGCGGTATTGGCAGAAAGCGATGGTGACACGAAAGAAGAAGATTCATGTAGAATGTGAACTGCACCGCTACGTGGCATTACCTAGCCGCACTGAATAATAGATACAAAAGAAGTCAGATTATCTGACTCCTTTTGTAAAGAATGATAGCAATTTTTTACAAAAGAAGTCAGATAATCTGTATAAATGCGGGCGTTGAATACAGAATGCACTAACATATCGTCCTTATACAGGGTGTTTCATAAGTAACAATAAATTTTTAAAACTCATAAGGGGGTTGTTTAGACCGTGAAACTGAACAACTTTCTCTATGGGACCAACATCGAAATCGCGAAAAAAATAATTTTATATCTCATACAAATATTTTAGCTCTAGTCGATTTGTAGAGTATAGAACATAATTTTTTTTTTCGCGATTTCAATATTGGTCCCATAGTGAAAGTTGTTCAGTTTGATGGTCTACACCACCCCCTTAAATGTTTATTTGTAGTTTTGTAACACCTTGTATACTCCTGAATAATGATGGAACGGGAAATCGCTACACATAGTGACATACTACTTGATACCTCTTATGGTCGTCGCATCTCTTATTTTAATATCTCTATTTATATTCTAACAAGCAATATCTCCACCTAGCTGTATCAATCCACACATCGCGAGGCTGGGGCGCGGTGACAGGAGCTGCTATCGGCGCCGGCGCAGCAAGTGTTCTGTGGGCAGCTGCCGCCTGCCTACTGCTCGCCTTGATCGTGCAATGCTGCAGGACTATAGTGGATCCACCTGGCTTTGATCATGGGTATGTTTGTTTCGATTTTTGGTCTTCAATAAAATCTGAAATCGTGGACGAACCAGGATTTAAAAGACAGAAAGTATCGTTGGAGGATATAGCTACGAGTTCGCTTTCTGAATAATATGAATGATTTAATAAGGACGTCGCTGATATTTAATGTATCAGCAATACCCTTTCCAATTAATTTATGGAGTACCTGTACCTTTCTCTAGTAAAGTAGAACCATGACAAAGTGCACGAAGGTGTAGAAACTTAAAAATAAGCGTTACGGCACACACCATAAGCGCGAGGTTCACTTACACTAGGATTTAACACAGAGAAATGACAAACACCCCTAGGGTAGTGAGACTCGGCCAGTACTATTGTTGAAACTTTAATTTAAAGCTTCAATACTCTCGCGAAATATGACTGATCATGAAATTTATTAAAAGTTAGTATTCTAGGCCCAAGACTTTTCAAGTCCAAGCATCTTTTAATCAAAAGGAAACTGGTGATGTGACAATAACCAACCTGTTATCAGACTTCTCTGACCTACTAGACAAGGAACACCATAAATATCGTTGTCCTGTACCAACTTAGGCTCGGCGCAAACGAGACACCGGCCATAGCCACAGATGACTATCGTGGTCGCGGTCACACATGTGCGGCGATTCCCTACAAAATGTATTTAAATACTTGGACGATGGCCAGCAACCACCGATGGCAGTATCCTGTGGCTCGTTTGAGTCGAGCCTAACCTTCAAGCTTCATGCACGGACACAAACTAAAAGATTAAATCTTCCCTTCTAGCGCTATACCAGTAGAAGAAGACTCAAGACCATCATCACGGGATTTAGTCGTCATCGCTTGCGTCCAAATCGCTCTAGCCGCCGCTACTTTACTAAGCGCGGCTGTTTGCGCGCGCATCGACTGCGGCAAATGACGCGAGCCTCAGCGGACGCTCACGCGCCGGAGGGTCAGCGAAGCGCCCGCTGTCGCTACCTCGTCCGCTTCCGCTAATCGCAATGAAACACCACCCAGTGACATCACAGTTGAAAGAGAGAAGGGCGGACGCGTAGCTTGGCTAATATAAAGCGTCCTTTTGTGATTGACAGTGTGTATCATTGATTGGAATATTGTGAACGTACGTGAAACGGTTTGTTTGTTTCGTTATTTTGTGTAAATAGAGTTCGTACCTTTGTAAATATTTATTGTAGCGTAGCTGAGTAAATAGTTCATCGTTTATTTAGGTTCAATTTGTAAGTGTTCCAATTGCGTAACAAACAACAGACTAGTAAAATGTTATATGAAATTCCAAATTGAATTATAATTGTTACAGTTCAGTCTTCAGTCTGTTCAGTCAAGTCAGAACTGTCTGAACTTTGTCATTTTCCTATCTCGTTTAACTACTAATGTTAGTTAAGGTTAACGTGCTGTCAAGTGTATCATAATATTAAACAGCATCGTGTCAAATTAAATACGTGACATACAGGATGCTACAGACCATCAAACTGAACAACTTTCACTATGGGACAAACATTAAATTCGTGAAAAACAAATCAACTGTTTCATTTATCTATATTTGGGTCGAGGCGACATTTACTTTTTGAAAAAATTTGGTCCCGTTGTGAAAGTTGTTAAGTTTGATCTAAAATTCTAAAGCACCCTAGGTAACTGTTCTTTCACCAAAATGTTTTGAAACTTATTTTTCTACAGCCCAGTGCGTTTCGATTTTGTTTTATTACTGACAGTTGAGTAGCTAATTTGCTATATGGATTACAAACAATCCACTCATCCACTTATCACAAAATAAAAAGTGAAAACCTTAAAATTTGGCACAAATAATTCTCTTGGCTTCTAGGCCATCAACATCACCAGCCTCATATACCTACGTCCCCCTGCAGGGCACAAGCCTACCCTCATGGGAGGATGTATGTGCATCGGTCCACCATGCGTAGACAGGTTTCTTCACGATGTATTCCTTCACCATTCGAGAGCAGTCGGATCTAGGCTTCAGCTTCTAGGTGCTTACTAGAATTACGTACTTACGTGAATCCAGGATAAGAATTAAAATCTGTAGAGACGCTGTGCCGTTATTATTTCTATTTAAGCACCATCACTTGAGTTTTTATTGCCTTATCTACACTCATAAGTATTTTATTAGCGTTATCCCTCTTATGACCTTTCTTGAAGGCAAACGCTTCATTCCTGTTGTAAATAATAATTATTTATCTACGATTTTATCTTTATAATAATAATACAATTGTGAACAAAAAACAAAAACAATGCACGGATGTAGAAAACGTGAGGAGTGTAAATAAATACTTTAGTTAAAAATAGCTAGTAAATAAGACTATGTATTGTAAATATTATAGTGTATTATAGACTTAGTAAAGATGCAACATAAATACAATTTAGATAATGAACTGTCTATTTTCAAAAGGTTATTTAAGGATGATATCCAATCTATTTTGGAATGTTGTTTTCTCTACACTTGCTTTCTTATGTTTACGATAATGAGGAATTAAAATTTTCACTAAAAATAAATATAGCCAGGCGCCTACCTAGACAGGCGCCAAAACACGCTAAACAAAAACTCAAGCTGTAGCGACTCCTCTCTTACACAGTAAAACCTCTCTTATACCACATGAGTAAAACCTCCGAAGAAGAGAGCCGCAGAAGAACCAGAGTAGCTGACATAGCCCAAAGAATTGCTAAACTAAAGTGGCAATGGGCAGGGCACATTGCTCGCAGAACCGATGGCCGATGGGGCCGAAAGGTTCAAGAGTAGCGACCGCGTACATGAAAGCGCAGCGTGGGCAGTCCCCCAAGGTGGACCGACGACCTGGTGAGGGCGGCGAGAGGCTGTTGGATGAGGGCAACGCGGGACCGGTCGTTGTAGCGGTCCTTGGGGGAGGCCTATGTCCAGCCAGTGGACGTCCATCGGTTGAGATGATGGGTGACAAACCTTCATACAATCGCACTACGTTAGGCGGCTTTAAGAAGCGGCGGTGTGTGCGTGTCATTTCATCGACGGAAAAACTGGTTCAGCCAGTGGACAATCTATGGGCGAGCGCGGCATTGTGATCATTTTGTGCGCTCCCTGGGAGCTTTGTCTCCGTGGGATATTTACTCATGTGATATAACTAACTGAATCAACTTGTTAGGGTTAAATCATAAATTAATATCATTGGGATTTAACGAGCTATAATCTAAACTATTATAAAACTGTAACTGAAGTGTGTCTGTACATTGAAGATATTTACAAAAAAAAAGATTACGATATGGTTTTTAGGTATCCCCGACTCGAAATCAACCTTTTTTAGAAATTTTGTCTGTCTGTTTGTCTGTTTGTTTGTGTGTTTGTTTGTTTGTTTGTTTGTTTGTTCGCGCATCACGCAAAAACTACTGAACCGATTTTTATGAAACTTTTTTTGTTTGATAGCTTATGATCTGACTTAAAATCTGGTATATAATTTGTGCGGACGAAGTCGCGGGAAAACACTAGTAATAAATAAAGACACAACCTACACGAACTAACTTTTCGTTATGACTCAACCAGTATAATTGTTTTACGAGTGGCATTAGTTTGACAACTGCCTATACTACAATTTTAATGGTAATTTTGACTTGTTGTTGTTTATCTATGTTATAGGTACATCCTTAGAACTTTAGAACAAGAAGGTACATCGGCCATAAAATAAATAAAAGAACTACAGGCTGACATTGAAATGAATCAACAAATTTTTAGGGGTGGTTCAGATCATAAAACTGAACACTAAGTATAGCAAGTCCAACAATACTATATTATACACTTACACCCTGTATTTTCATTTGTATTAAAAATACGGTAACCTTACTTTAGGAATCGAAACAATAATGTTTTTGAAACTAAATGATTGTACTTCCTACAACTTATACTTTTCTAAATAAATAAGTTTATTAAACTGTGTTTTCAATTGCACCTTTCTTTTATTTTATATTTGGTAAATAAAAAACAAAGGACGAGGACGAGGGATTACCGTCGTGAGTGTATGTATGTATGTGAATAAAAGACACGGCTAAAGCATCTTTTTCTGTTTGTGGGTTACTATTTCTATCTTCGCGCCAAACGTTTTAATAGGAGCAAAAATCAGGGAGTAATTGATGCGGGGCATACAGATAGACAGAATAGATAAAATTATGAGGGTTCTTTGTTTGACTACTGAAAACGTCTCTTGAGAATTATAAGGGTCAGTAAAGCACCATTTAAATCCCTTAACGCCAGTTTCCTGGAGACTTAAACCACCGTTAAGGTAGTCAGTGTTAAATTTCCCACCTAAGCTTACAAATATGATACTTTTATAGACCTGTCGCCCGCCTGAAATTTTGTAACATTTTTTGTCACCAGTTTTAAATGGTGCAAATTCGAATTGTTTCTTTTATTAAAACTGCTAAAAATCTTGTATATGCTCACGACCGGTAAGTACACACGGCGACACATCATGTTACGCACTCTATATACCCATAACTACACTACGTACAAAACACAAAATAGTGCGGTAGAGAGCCTGCATACAGACGCGGCTGCCGGCGCGGACGCAGCGTGCCGTGAGACGAAACAACAACAACCTACCGCACCCTCTCGCACGATTAGCAGCGTTCAACTTCTAATACTTCCAAGTCCAAACAGGGTAACCTTACCTGTCGCGGTGTGTACATTCCCTAGGGAATTGTCTGAAGGATTGTTAACACAGAATTTTCATAACATCAACTTTTCACTAGCTATGCCTAAGTTCGGTCCAGTATAAAAGAGTAACCCGTAGCCACTTTTAAAAAACAAACTCAAAAATTAAAGCATGTACGTTTCCTCGCCGTTTTCCTTCACCGATATTTAATCGATAAATCTCGCTGTCAGATTTATATCAGCACGGCTAGCATGCCAGCCACGACAAAGCGTTTGAACGAGTAAAACGTCATGCGCGCTCTTTCTGTCATACGTAAAATAATAAAGATGGAGGCACTTCACGATTTTTATCGTTTTCTCGGGGGTGGCATGCGAGGCCTACTGGATAAGATGAAAATGTAGCTGCGTTAGTAAAATTGGCATAAAAAAAAATTTGCAGATAGGCGAGAAGTCTATAAAGCTCCACACATGACCCAAACATGACCCGCACAATAAATAATAACCGATAAAACGTTATTTATAACTAACAGCAGTTAACCCGCTTATCCCAAGTGTAATGGACCGTCGGGTAACGTAACCGTTATAACGAGTTTATTTTGGAGCCCGACACTTTATCATAGTAATTAGAGTACTTCAAGGGTACTTCTACTTGTGTTACAAATTCTTTTTGGTTCGTTAATTTTGTTTGTGTAAAAATGGAAGCTCTTTTTGGCCCATATATAGGTACAGTCAGCTTTAAAATATGCAGGGTGCAAGAGAGGTAAGAAAAAGGTGAGGTCAGCATAGACCTTGTTAGTGACGAGACTGACAAGTGACATCCATAGAAAATCGATCAGCTATGAGCCGCACTTTTGTATGGAAGGTCAAAAAAAATCTCGTTTTTAAATACACCCTTATTTTTCTGGTACAAACGTAGGTTGAGTATTCTATAGATTTCCTGACATATTTGTATACTCGAAAGGGACAGAGATATGACAAAAATGTATGAGAAATCGTGCCTTTGTCTGCCACAGTTGCAAGATTTTGTATGCAATTTCAACTGTGGCAAACAAAAATATCGCATACGCAGAAAGGGACAAAGGACATGGATTTTGTCGCCACTCTGTGTAATTAGCGTATAAGGCTGTCTCGTTTTCGTGACTATTATTATTTTAATGCCTTTTCTAGTTGATTCTCTTTCTACGGGTACAAAGAAAATAGTGTTGTATTCATGGTGTATTACTGTTGGTTATTGCAAGCATGGGTCGTTCTGTCCCCAAGCTCACCCATATTTTACCTACGTAACGAAACTTTAAGGGTGTATTCAGACTGTGAATCTGAACAACTTTCCCCAAGGAACATTAGGTCGAAAAAGGAAAAAAATTTTTGGACCTTACGATCGATTTTCTATGGGAGGTCCAAAAATTTTTTTCGTTTTTCAACCCATGTTCCTTGGAAAGTTGTTTATATTCAGGGTCTGAATACACCCGAAATGCCTCACGATGTTTTCCTTCACTGCCGAGCTAGTAATAATGATAAATGTAACCGTACATAAATTCCATAGAACTTAGTGGAGAGTAGTGTACCTATATTTACAAGTATACTAAAAAACATGACAAAATATTTCTTACTTTAAAATATAAGTTTGTTGGCAGATGTAAGATTAAAAAAAAGGAGAAGGCTTTTAAATTTAACATTATGTATACAATCAAATAAAGGTTGCGCTAAATTGGAAAATTCACAAAATGTCAGATAAGGGTGAAGAAATAGTCCAGGGCCTTGGGCACTGAGCAAGTAATCTAGGCCTTGGGGCTAACTCCTACGTGACCTATTATTAATCTTCCCAACAATAGGAAAAGGACCACGTATGTAACCCTTGACAATGGTCCTGAAAAATGACCTACAATAAATATAAACTTGTTTCTTTTTTGCACTAAACAAAAAAGAAAAGAGAAAACATTGTTCCATAGGGTACGCAAATTGTGATGCCTAATACAAAATGTTGTAGCACAAAAGTTGTTAATTTCTCGGATCATTAATTTTGCAAACATTGTAGGTATGAATTATTCAGTCTATATAAGCTCGCCATCATTTCGAAATATGTTTTTTTAATTTGAATTATTCGATTAGGTAACTTAAAATAAATTTACATTCAAGCCCGTGTGATCGTCGCTATGAAAGCCATTATAATATTCTTTGGGTTTGTAGAAAGTTCTCTCTATCTTTCTCTCTCTCTGTCTCTTTCGTTTGGCCATATAATATTTTTAATGCTGTGATATTGTGTAAATGATCACATTTCATAAAATAAAAATTTTAACGGAGAATCGGTATTTTACCTACCTCCGGTTTTATTGGTAAACCTTCACCAGTCTAAGAATAATAGTTTTACAGTGCGTAAAACGTAGTTTACAATGGTTTATAAATCTTAATTTAGAGCAAACTACAATGTGTTCTACTCCGTTACTCTTAATATCAAAGAAACTTACAGGTACCCGAGAAGGTTAGCTCCCGTCAAACTATAAGAACAGGCAAGACTTTCCCTTGGCGCAGTACTGTCAAAATAACTTTTGTGTCTAAGCAAAAAAAAACAATATAATTTGAAAAATAATTAATCAATTTATTTTGCCTATCACCTGCCTAAGAGATAGAAAACAATTTTTGCCTAACATAAAAAATCTATTCGTTTATTGTAAGCAGTAAATATTTTTTATCTTTTGTCCATTTGGTACAAACTATTTTGGTTCACATAAATACAATTTTTAAAGTTTCACCCATTGTATAGGTAATTCAATAGCCTGCAATTCTGTTTCATCCTGTAATGAGCAATTTTAAATTGTTGAACTTACATCTTTTTGTCGCCATACCTCTAGCCTCCAGGCTAAAGCTTTGTCCTTTCTAAGTCCATTTACGTTGTATATTATGGCAGGTGTACCGTATAGCCAATTCCAAAGGGTAAGAAAGGAATTGCGACCTTATGCTGAAGTTTCTGCTGAAAATATACATATTACAATGTAATAAGGTTTATTTTAAAATATAATAAATTTGTATGAAGTCGTCGGGTAAAATGAAGGGTCATAAAATACGTAAAAGATCGATCGATCATATCTTTGACTAACCTACTCGCGAAATATGGTCGTTAGCATATATGCTACAAACTACGAAATACGCTGTTAGTAATTTTATCTCTGCCAGACTCTGGCAAACAGAATAGAGTAACTGGCAAGCCTCAAGACAATTAAGTGAATCAGACGAGACATCTCATTACTTGAGAAATGCTTAGACATGTTGCAGAATGTTACTTAATACAAAGACAAACGAACGTCTACATCTTTAATATAAACCCCCACACCGCTAAGAAACAAGGCTAGCTTGTATTAAAATGTAAGGGTGCGTCCACATCTGGCGAATGCGCAGCTCGCGTGCCATTACCGCAATGAGGGATTATCCGAAAGCCATTAAAAAACAAAAAGTTGTTCCTATTGGCTCGATAGATGGCGTTAACCAGAAGGAGGCGAGCGACCCTGCTGATAAAAAAATACAAATAAAATAGTAAGAATTTATGTTTTTAAGTAAGCAGCAAAATATGAACATTTAGTTCGTCAACGGATGCGTCTGACTCAGTGACAAGCATTTTTGTTTACTTTTTAGACTCAAATTTACGTCTTCGGACCCCTCTCTGGTTAACGCCATCTATCGCCGGTACGTTGAAATACGTTTGACTAGCTGTCAGAAAGCTCCTCATTGTTTGATGCGCCTCTTTAGCACAACTCAAGAAAGGTATGTCGCGCGATCGGCTCGCGTGCAGTTGAGCCTCAGTTGTTGGAAAAGTAGGTACCTACAGCGAGCGAGCCGCGAGCGTGCAGCTCTTGTGCCATTCGAGAACAGCGCGCGCACGGCGCGTAGCCAAAGACTTCTATGGTCTTTGCGCGTAGCGCGCGACGGGTGCAGGACCCATGCACGAGCATAAAAGGCACGCGCACAGCTCGCGGGCTCGCGAGCTACGCGCGAGCTGCGCTTTCTCCAGATGTGGACGCACCCTAATAAATCATTTGGACACCTTCATTTGTAGATATTATGTTAATCTGCTCCTTGCGGGATCAGGGCAGTTTCAATTCTAATTAGTAGCGTACGGAAATGTCAAAATTACTATTCGATTACGTACGAGTGTCATTGTTGAAATGGTGTTGAATTGAAAGTGTGAGATTCAAAAGCACTGCAGCCGTATGCAGGTTTGTTTACTTTTATTCTTTAGTCATCTTCATCACAGTCATATAGTATTGATTGTCATTCAGTATTCATCTACGGTCCCCGGTATTATCCCACTAATTCATGTAAATTTTAGATGTAGGACAATTTATGAAGACGGTGCCCAACAATATTGTACCGTTTTATTCAAGTTCGTGCAATGTTTCTTAGTACCAACTTTAATAGAATTCAATAAATTGTATTTTTGACTAGAGGAATTATTTTTACCTTTTTTTTAGTTAATAAACATAGACATTTTATCGACCGCTTACTCTTGTGTTGTTTCAGTGTGAAAAGTAGTGCCTCCGAACAATAGGTACAATGCCTTGAAACTGAAGCATGTAGGTTTTCTAACGATGTTTTTCTTCACTGAAACGCCAGCGGTGTATGTAGGTAGCTTTTTCTTTTTGTCGTCGTCTCTACGACAAAGACTATCTGCATACCAAATTTTATTACTATTGGTTAAAAGATTGAGACGTGAAAGTATAAAAGGCAAACAAACTTACTTTCATCCATAAAATCATGACCATAATCCCCTTCGGGGTGGTCAGGACCATTCCTACATAAATAATTTGATTGATTGATTGATTGAATAACATAAAACGTGGACCTCTGTTTGTGTGTTTGTGTGTATGTATGCACAGTGTACTCTGCTAGGGCGGGGTAAATTGGCGGCGGGAGGAGAGTGTCGCTTCTTACAAATAGTAATATCACAGAGTACATAATAAAAAAAAAAGTATACCTACTTGCAGCGCTTGCGACCCCGTACGCGCAAACAACTGACTTTAAACACTCATAACTATTGATTCAGTGAACCGATTGCGATGAAACACAGCCTATGTTAATCCAAATAAGAGCTACGCACTTATCGGTGGAGTATTCGCCAATTCTTTTTTTCTTCCCCTAAGCACTGCCATGAGTTCCTGAAACGACATGACACCAACTTGTATAACAATACGATAATCTCTAATACGAAATATTATATCAAATTCCTGACGTACATTTGATACATGACATAAACGTGAATGTGAGCATTTATTCGTATCATATCTACAAAAGAAAGTAATTCAATACACACGAAATATTTTCATCTTATACACTTTTATCTAACGTGTTTCCTTCCACGCCATCCATCCATCATTACGGCTTCGGATGCGGTCGGGTATTATCACATAGAAATGACACGCTCCCCATGGGTATTATCTTACTCCATGGGTATTACCGGGAATCTTTGGGAAACGTGCCAAGAATTTTTTTTAAGAAGTTTTTTTTAAGAAGTTCACATGAGCTATTTTTGAGCGTAGGTGTGCGCAACTGATACACTGTAATTTACTCATAATTTGTAATTTTCTTTTGACATTTTGTACCGTTTTTGACTTCAGATATTTAACATAAATGTGTAATTATGTATTCGCTAATTATTAATTATTAATCATGATGACATAATATTGTAATAATGTAATGTAATAAATAACAAACATAAATGTTGCTGTGCCCTGACAGGGTTCATGTATCCTCTTGAGCTATAACTTGTAACACCTTATGCTGTATGTAGTACATGAATGCAAATAAAATACTATGAAACTATGAAACTGAAGCACGACCACATGTCAACTGTACCGCCGCAACATCGCATCTGCATCGCTGCATTTTTTTTGTTAATGCAAAGATGTAGACTGTACGTTTTCGCCACGACATCGCTGCATTATCGCCGTGTAATCGCCGTGATTCCACCGCACCACTTCGATCTCAGAAATATCACGGCGTCTTGTTATTTCATCGCTGTGAAATAGTCAAAGCTTGGCCTCATTTGACACTGTATACACATACAGTGTTACGGTTAGCGTAATTATACGCATGATACTGATAAACTTACCCTAAATCCTAAAAAACTTATAGGAAAGTCGCTAAAAAATGTTTGGACTTTCCATTCTAAATGCAATCAGCTTTTCTTATCAGGTGGGCAATCCCTGGTGTCGGAGTTTATTCAAACCTCCTTACGGCCTCTGCTGTGATTTTTATGTAACGACTACTACCATCATGCCCTAGAGATAGTAGCCGGTACCAACGGCTTAACGTCAATGCAATCAGCTGACCGAAGATTGGTATGAAATGTCGATATTTTTTTTGCCAATTTCTCTTACTATCCTTAGGGAAGGGAGTAGTTCAGTATAATGTCCCCATTAAAGTAATGCAACTGTCTACCCTAACACCCTGCAGTACAGTTAGATAACAAACATGGATTCTGAAGAAGAAATGATTCTATGCTCTTTCTCTTCAAACTAGAAAAGAATTACCTAAGTAGGTAGGTACTCTAAATGTGATTTAGTCGTCGATTCTATTAGTCATGTTCTTGATGATTTTCAGAATTTAAAAAAAGTTTGTTGTCTATTCGTCCTACTCCGCATTGTTACTTTCAGCTATATTATATTCCGTGTATAACATATTGTGGTCATTCACAGCTAATGCATCTTCAAACGAGGGCTGCCATACACAATTATTTTACGTAGGTACTCGTACTACTCGAGTATCGATATACCAGTAATGTCTAAAATATTTCTCGTTCACAAACTGTAAAATACTAGTAAATTATTATTTGAATATATGCACCCATAAATTTTGGTTCGTATAGTCACTTTCTGGATGAGCAGTACTTGGCTTCTGCTATTTCATCTAGTATCTAATTAGTGCAAATGTAAGCAAGCATAAGCCCGCAAAGATACTAAAAAAAACATATAAAAAAATGCATTAAAAATAGTAATAATTTAAAATTACTTCTTTTACGTATAAACTAGAAAATCGATGCATTTATTATTTTATCCTGTCCTTCTTCACTACTCTAATCTTTGTTTTGGACATACATTCAAATCTAAACGCATGTGGCAACCCTAGCAAGATTGATGAAGTACGAAAGATGCGGTTACTCGTGGCGTCTTAATTTACCAGCACTTAACTTGCTTGCTTGGTGCCTTAAGTGTCTTTCTTTGTTCTTGTCTTTTAATGTGTTGATATAATAATAACACTGTGCTTATACAACGTGTTAATGAATTAACGCAAAACTAGAAAGTAGTTTGTTTAGAATCGAGAGCAGAATCGAAATATCATAGTTAAAATTTTTTTTTTTTTTCAAAATATTATACTTATAGGTAGGTAATTTGTTTGTAAAATTTAAAATTTACTGATCGCTATGTCAACCCAGCGCTTAGGCAACTCTCACTCACCCTACTTACTACCAAAACTAGATTCTGAAAATGTATCCATGAGCACGTTAGCGCACGTTATTCATTGCTGAAAATGATAACAAATCATTTTTGCCTCAAAACTTAAAATGCGAATAATTGTAACAATCAAAATAATTAAATTACGGTTTCAATCTAATTATTTTGTTATAAATCAGTTGGGTTGTATGAGGTTTTTTGCTTATTCATTAACAAGTTGTATGTATGAACTTGCAATATAAACTTGATATAAATAATGGTGTCTACACACCGAACCCGCCGACAAATCGCCTACAACCCGAATATACAAATTAAATTCCTATTAGACAGCATTAGAAGTAAAAACATTAAAAAAATTATAATGTCAGGTAACAAAATGTATAATGTAGGTATTGCAAGGTTGTATTCGACAAATTAATATTAAGTTAAAGTTGCTTAAGCGTGATTTTAGCTCCCACAGACAAACCGAGCAATTGGTTTTGCGGGATCCATATACGGCACTCGAATCCCGATTTAAATTTTACCTGGAAGTTTGAACTTCCGTCACACAAAAAGGTTGCGAATCCTCCCTTAAAGTTTCACTTCACACTATAAACCACAACTGAACTGCAGACCGCCTTATTTGTACCATACCTAATCAGTTTTGTATTGTAATCCTTTCGTCCCTCCAGGGTTGTGAGAGTGTTTCTTGGATTTTACTGCATTTTTGCCTCAAAAGCCCATTAATTGGCCGCTTCCGTTGTAATTTTCCTAATTTCATAAATAGAATGCTAACTTCCGCTTGTCATTTTCCCGCCATTTGCCAGCGTGCTCAATGGGCTCTGACGCCATTTTGTTCATTGTGTTTCCGGATTTTGACGAGTGCAGTTCTGCCTCAAAATACGCGAGTGAAAAAGTTCGAAATTTCCGTTATCGATATTAAAGTGAAATAATTCCGTTAAGTCACTCGTATAGTTTAGTTTTGTTCAAATTTGAAGCCCGTTTAGTGAATTCGGTTCGTCATGGCTCACGAAAGTCATTATATCGTCGAATCGAGGGTATTTCGCCGCTCGCGTCGCGTCGCCGTGTCCCGCGCCACGTGGCTCGCGTCCAGCTCCCGCGCCCCGCGCCAGCTCCAGGTGCTGCTGCAGCGCCGCCACGTTGCGCCCCGTGTCTACAGTCTACAGTCGTTGCGAGTTGAGGTTTGATAACTCGCGGGCCAGGTTTGTGCTTTGACTTTGTTGCCGGCCCTCCATTTTTGAGGGAATTCTTCAAACCCCGTGCGCGGCATCTGGCCAAATTAAAACTACTTTGAGGCTAGGGTATTTTATTGCCTTAAGGTTTAAAGATGTTATACGACTAGCCTATTTTAATTTAACTAATGTCATGATAAATCTGATAATTTGATAAATTTTCCGATGATTAGCTGACATTATTGCGGTTCGTTTTAGACGAATTACCGGTTTGACCGAGGTTAGACCGATATCGAATTTGACCGATGTCATATATCCGTTAGACCGGGATTTTCGAATATCAGATCTGTTAGCAGGAGCAGGGGCGGTGGGATGTCGATGATTTCCAATCTATTTAATTTTCATACACACATAATTATGTACATTGACGACCGTACTTCGATTTCGGAAAAGTTATCGCTACAAGTATCTACCATCTTCTATGGTTGCAGATTGCGAGTGAGTGAATCGATAATTTAAAGAAAAAGGGGCGTCAGTAAAATGTTTGTCTAAAGTGATTAAAACCGGATAAGAATGGTTTAAATTATCTTGTATAACATTTGGTAACTTTTATTTTAACGGCTCAAAGAGCTGATTTACCTATGTTTTTCTTGTTACTAGCCGACTTATCGGAATGTTTAGCGAATGACCGCCATCGATCAGTTGGAGCCAAAATGATTTGAATATTGTTTTCGGTCTGTAACTTGATATTTTACTAGAAGTTTTGGTTAAATTCTGAAATATTATTAACTCTTCGAGATTTTTCCGTGCGTCGCGTCGTCGTATTTGCCACAGTAAATGACGGTTTGTTCTACATATATGTGAGCAAGTGTTCTTTTCATCAATCTTTTGATTTTATTAATTTTTTTAAAAAAAGGAGGTGAAAACTCCCGTCCATCGAACCCTATAAAACCTGAGAAAACATGTCAAAATAGATTTATTCGGGTGGGTGTCGAATCACAAGAATATTAATGCTACTTCGACACATACATTTTCTACAGCGATTGTTTAGCCAAAGAAGGTAGAAATTGGACGTAATTTTATAGAAATTCTAGCTCATCGTTCAATTCTTAGGTAAAACCAAGTCTTTTCCAAAAGACATTGTGAGTACATGTCATTTGGCGTCGCTTCGGCCGAACCCTCTTCAGAAAGCTTCGCTGCATCGAACGAATTATCGTGTTCTTCAATTGATTATAAATGCTATGAAAAGCATTGGACAGATATTTAATTACAAAAGTCAGTAATTTTTCTAATAGTGATAGATCATTTCTTGGTGCCTGTCTACTGTAACATGACCTTAAACAAGAATTCTTCACGAAAAGCGGACGAAAGAAGGAAGGAGTGGAATCTTACAATAGATCGTGCACAACTACAGTAGGTAAGCTTTTGAAGTCAAAACTTTACTATCTTCGCTTGCACTCTTCCAGTTGGGTAAAGCGAACAAAGTCCCTCGTCGATTATCAGACGTCGCAAGCTACGTCGTCGACACTTCCAGTTGGGCAGAGTCCCTTGTCGGAAGTAAAATATTTACGAGCTTCGTAGTGCACACTACGACTTGGGTAAAATTCCTTCACAGAAATCAAATTTTATCAATTTACGAGCTTTGTCGTGCACATTACCAGTTGGGTAAAGTCCCTTGTAGAAAGCAGATATTTACGAGCCTCGTCGTGCAAACTTCCAGTTGGGTAAAGTGTCTCAGAAGTCAGATCTTTGAGAGTTTCAACGTGCACACACCAGGTGGATGAAATTCCTCCTCTGAAGACAGACCTTTGAGAGCTTCGTCTTGCATACTTCCAGGTGGGTAAAGTCCCTCCTTGGAGGACAAATTTTTGCGAGCGTCGTCATTCACACGTCCGGTTGGGTTAAGTCCTCTCTCGGAAGACAGATCTTTGCGAGCTTCGTCGTGCACACTTCCAGTTGGGTAAAGTCCCCACTCTGAAGTCAGATCTTTACGTGCTTCGTTGTGCACACTTCCAGGTGAGTAAAGTCCTCACTATGAAGTCATCTCTTTACGAGCTCCGTTGTTCACACTTCCAGGTGGGTAAAGTCCCCAAACTCTGAAGTCAGATCTTTGCGAGCTTCGCTGTGCACATTTCCAGTTGGGTAGAGTCTCCACTCTAAAGTCAGATCTTTACGAGCTTCGTTGTGCACATTTCCAGGTGAGTGAAGTCCTCACTATGAAGTCATATCTTTACGAGCTTCGTTATGCACGCTTCCAGGTGGGTAAAGTCCCCAAACTCTGAAGTCAGATCTTTGCGAGCTTATTTGTGCATTCTAGGTGGTTAAAGTCTCTCATCTGAAGATAAATCTTTGCGAGTATCGTTGTGCATACTTCCAGGCGGGTAAAGTCCCTCTTTGGAAGTAAAATCCTTTCCAGGTGGGTGAAGTCCCTATTTGGAACCTAAGACTGAGCTCTGCGGGCTTTGTCGTGTCATCTGGGCCGCCTATACTGTCGCAGAGCTTAGATATTGAGTCGTGAGTTCCAGCGGTCAAGTCCCTGGAGTCTCCGACAGCTTCCAGCGGTCATCATAGACGATTATAAATAAGAACGTGAGCAGCTGTAAAATTTTATACGAGTTTTGACAGCTTTGACTATAGTCCGACAATTGTTCGGCCTTGGCTAATATTTATAATAAAAGTGGAGATCTTGGCCTTCTGTCTGTTTATGACTGATAACAAAACATATTAGCGGGTTTATCGGAGTACAATTCAATGAGAAGTCAATTTGAATTTTGTACATAGTATGACTATGAATTGCTTTAATTGGTCAGACTTACTGGTATTCAAATTCTATCAATAGAAAGTTTGACGTCAGTAAAGTCATCAATACAACCAAATAGCTCTTACAGAGTGGACACAGAATAGTAGCATCACCGCTGAACGCGGACGGGGTAACCTAGTCCAATTTTGGAAGATCTGAAACTGGAAGCATGGTTCCCCAAAAGCAGCCTGAGTGTATAAGAAGACATTTTAAAATCGTCGTTACCTCACATTATTTTCCTATCGAACTCCATGAATAAGATGGCTAAAGTGGTGCTTTCATAAGAACATAAAATATAAATTTGTCATTTCCTATCCATCGGCATCGCCTAGAATTTCCGGCGTAAGGTTGTTCTGATTCTCTTCCTACTCTTGTTCTGTGAAAACTTGCACACCAAAGAGGAACCACGTTTATCGTGTTCTATCAACTTTCATAAATCTGTCGTGTTTACTTTCTGTGACCCTTACCTAGGCTAGGAATAGAGCGACATCCTCGCTTAACACACAAAACACACAGATTGTCAGAACTTCGTTTTAGGATCTATCTAGAGATGATAAGGCCATTATGCCATTCGTTGCATCAGTGCGCCACGTTTTGTGGGCATCGGCCCGGCCAGTATACAGCTTAAATTTAATGTGATTTTGGTAATGATCTTCAAATTACATATTTTCCTTATTACCTTGAAATAAACTTAGCATCATTTCGCAAGTACGGATCGACTGTTCGGTTGATCCGATCAAAGTTTTAGCCACGAAATTAGATTCTGACAAGTATTTGATTATTACTCGGTATAAATGAGCTAAATCTCAGCTTTGTTTATTTAGGTATCTATCTATTTAAGAGGTCAGGCCTCTTCCCCGGTGGGGAATTATAATTATAGATTTTCTTTTTGTACTTACAGTTAAAGCGACTTCTCAAGTTGGATCAGTAATTTCTTCCTCGTTGCTGTATTAAAGGGATCTGTAAAAACTTCCATAATTACCACAGAAAACAAATTAGGTAGAATAATGAATGACACAATTTATCATAATCTTTTCAAACATTTAGTTTTTGATAGAAAATGATTCGAATAACTTTGTTAGATTAACAAAGCAACGTTATAATACCTATATATTGAAGAGTATTCAATTAATTATATTATTTTGTTTTTTTTTCTTCTCTTACCATAACAGTACCTACTATGTTTTTGTTTTTAATAACAATATATTCTTTATTCTATTGAATCTGGTACCTATCATAACTTCATCCCCGCCATTCACCAGGTGATAACAGACACGTCTCACAACCCTGGAGGGACGAAAGGATTACAATAGAAAGATTTTACCTTACAATAAAATCAATATTGTGATCCTGAAGTCCCTCCAGGGCCTATTTAAGGCCACCTGGGTGAGTCGCAATGAACAAAATGGCGTCAGAGCCCATTGAGCACGCTGGCAAATGGCGGGAAAATGACAAGCGGAAGTTAGCATTCTATTTATGAAATTAGGAAAATTACAACGGAAGCGGCCAATTAATGGGCTTTTGAGGCAAAAATGCAGTAAAATCCAAGAAACACTCTCACAACCCTGGAGGGACTTCAGGATCACAATATTGATTTTATTGTAAGGTAAAATCTTTCTATTGTGCATTGTAATTTGTTTTCGTGTTTACACCAAACACACACAACCCAACAGAGCCGTTTTTTTTTAAATTTTGAATGATGAATGAATGAAATATTTCATTCATTCAAAATTTTAAAAACGGCTGTGTCGGCGTCTATCGGCGACGTGTCGGCGCGTTGAGATTGTAGATACCATTATGATATATCACAGATACGATAGACGACGTGTTCTTTCAAAAGAACATTGAGCATCGCATGAGCATTATTAAGAAAAGATATTATTATATTATATCATGAAATGCAGTGTTTCACTTTTGGAATACCTACAACGTTTAAATAGTCGTCCCCATGCCAGGCTTTCTCAGTTTATTGGTTTAACGCTGGTTGAACGAGACATGGAAGTAAAACAAACTTACGAACAAACGAACAAACTAATTTAGTCCTAAGAGTTTAAACCAATTTGTTGTTTCTCTCTGCTACAGTTAGCAGCTACGAGCTACGACCGTAGTAATTGCTACAAGACACTTCCACAGAACCCATAGGGTACTTTGTAATTATGGTGGCCTATAATTAAGTAAGCACTTAGTCTATACACCTACCTGTGTACCTGTGTATCATAAAATTGCATTAGAGTTTAACTTGTTGGTTGTCCTTAATAAACAAAATAAAAATAAATATAATGATAATTATATTTTAAAAAAAGGAGGAATCTTTGTATGAAGTATTAAGAGTGTGTCAGTGTTTAAAAAGATGATAATGACTATCACACCCATATTTCAACTCCTATTCTAAGTTGTTTAGGTTTTCTCACTCAAGTTGACATACGCTCACTCAAATTTGATGTTAAAAATTATTACAATACACGTCCTTGACTTGAGGAATTTCCTCATTCGAGTCGAGTAAGAGTGAAGGAAATAAACGTCAAATTCAAGGTAGATCGCGACCTACCGGTCTCATCGAGATATGTAAAAGTCGTTGAAGCATCTTTTTTTCGTAAAATTATGGTCCGTATTTGTGTTTTGTTATTATTAAACATCGTAAAAAAAAGGAACAACAGACCTAAAGTTCCACCATCATTGCTATTTGCTTATTTGTTGACGACCTCATTGGAGGAACCTCGAGATTAATGACTGAGAATAAAGATTTCGAGGATGGGTTGAGGAAAACCTTAAGGTATCCTTGATTGAGGTTGAGTCGAGGAAGCTTTTGAGGAATCGACTCAAATCTAAACTCGATCCAGCGTGACAGGTGAGTTCGTGAGTTCGTCCCCAAGTATTTTCCCGTATATTTATTTTTCAACTAACAAATGCTGTAAATCTAACGGACCGTAGTTTGTTAGCTAATCCAATAGAATTAGGATCAACTTCTTTCTGACGGACGACACGCCTCAATCCAATTACAGAGTCTCTTTGGATCTATGATAGTGTGGTCTAAGTTGATAGATTTGTAAGGGAGACAAATATTTTCTGTCAGGTTGCATTTCGATCCTAGCGACTGAGACACGCGACCGCGACAGCGACCGCGACCACTGCTCTGTATGAATTCATATGAAGCACTGACGGATGCAAGCGACCGTCTGGTCCCGCGACTCGGTTGCCTATACCTAAAGCTGCTCTCACTTAGCCAGTATCCGAAAAAGGATAGTAAATCTGTTATTATAATATCTACTGTAATAGGATCATGTAAATCCGCAACTGCTTATGACTTAAGCTACATAATTATTTTGTAGGTACTATTGGTTGCATTTGCTACAGTTGCAAAGTTTTAGTGAGTTGTCAGAAGTCTTAGTATAATTTTTAAGCATCGATTATTTCGAAACTTCTATACGTACCTGATTAAAATGTCTTTTAATTGTCATACTTTTATAAATTCAAAAAAATATTTCAACTATTATTGATTGTAAACATGTTACAGCCATGTTGTGTCATTTCGAATCATATCACGTCCCCGGTTTGGAAGAGTGCAGGTTCAAGTCCCGCCCGAGAAAAATTAAGTTAAATTTTAGGTTAGTATAAATTTTTTCTTCTCGACGGAGGTGGAAAGCGGCAATTTCGTTTAGCGCAGCGGGACGAAAATTGACGCTCTCCGTCCGGAGGGGAGAAAAATATAATGATCGCAACAAAATATAATACCTAGTCTAAGAATTTTTTTTTTATAATATTGAAGATTGTTTTGCTCCTGTTCAATTTCTTGTTATCAAACAAATCTTTAAGTACCATATTTGACAACTGTCTTTTATTTCTCGGAGATCTCAAAATTACATCTTACGAGTATATAGCTAAATTAATAAACGTACAGTAATTTGTTTTATTTATGAAGACGCCAACAGTTTTATGAAGTAAACAGGAAAACAATTTCAATTCCGAATGATAAACAAACATTACTTCTATCAAGTAACAAAGACATACTACAATTGCTGTCCCGGAAACTCCCCAATTTACTCCGTAACATATCTATTTATTAGGAAGAAAAATAGTCAAGGAAAAACTGGGGAGCCGGGACAGCTTTTTGACCCGGGCTCAGATACGAATTCGGGTATTATTGCATCGATATTATTGTGAATAGTAATGCTATTTTATTATGAGCTGCGTCTTTTTGGGTACTTATATTTGTATTTTAGCAAGATTTCTTTATGTAGTTCGGTACGAGTATTATTATATTGGGCATCATGTGGAGAAAAGACACAGACCTTTGGGCCGGCCATGTCTGTCGATTGTACCCGGAAAGATGGGCTGAAGTCTTAACACCTTGGATCCCGGACGTCGCCGTCAGGGTTGAACCCGGAAGAGATGACTTCACCAGGTCGTTGGAACACCAACATTCCACTATATTATATTATTATTTATAATTAATGGACTTCTTGCTTGTGCGTTAGCTCCGCATTTCCGCCAATGTCAAGTGGTTTGAGGATTGTTTTTGAGTAAGAACAACTTAGAAGGATTGTGGAGCCTCTCGGCAGGCTGAAACGCGAACCGCGCGAACACCACGCGAGAGACATGTGTTCGGGGCAAATCCTGCAATGTGACTCCCTATATTATATCCGAATGCTAAAATGTTCAATTTACTTGTCAGATCGATGAAAAATAAAAGTAATTATATTTATCCTAATCCAGTCCGACCATTAGACGATTTTTATGAAGATTGACCACCTGATCACAGAAAAATTTAACTACTACTAGATATCACAAATACTAAAGATTTATAGTAAAGATCGTTCCAATCTGCCCCTTAAATCCCCCAAAGCCCTCCATTACGCACTGTCCTTTAGGACATTTACGGATTATGGGTCTCAGATAAGGACTTTGTGGCTATAAGTAATAACAAATGGGCACTTATACTATCTTCAAATTGTTTTCTAGTATGCTTGGAGCTATGTGGTTATGAACGATGTATTTATAGAGGTGTGAATGGGCCGTTTATTGTGGATATTGTCCTTTATTTAGGGTTGTGGTAAATTATGTTAGTGATACAGCATTTAATATGTACTAATTAGCGTATAGATTGGCAACGCAAGTGGGAAAGAGCATAGTATATGTATAGGTATTTATGATAAAGAGAGACACGTAGGTAGATGAAACTAAAATTCGAACACAGCTATCTGCATTGTATCAGTCAGCCTCTCTAGCATGATTTCTCTACTTGCACTCGACTTTTTTATTTTTACTATATCTCGCGGCAAGCGCGGCTTTCGCTCTCTAAAAGCGCGGGAAGAGGTTATTTTTATGCAGCGAAGATGCAATGCGTGTGAATAGAGAAACCATTATGCCGGCCGGCATTGGTCGTGGAATAAATTTGTTTTTATTTATTTCATCTTGCCCAAATTATTAGTCAACCAATCTATACTAAGGACATAAGTATGCATACTTATGGAGAAGATCTACCGCAAAATATTCAAGTGATAAAGGCATATTATACTTAGTTGAAAATACCTATAACATGGACATCGATTATTGCCTACCAGTATGGACCAATTGTTATTAGCCGTTGGTTGCAAAAGACTCGGTAGAAATCTTCCCTTTGTACAATAATAGCCTACTTAGAACGTCTCCTAAATAATCAATTGCTTCTTCCCCACGTACAAAAGGGTAATTTAGTTTGAACTTCCAAATACCCGGGAAGCACTCCAATATAGATCAAGGTGCTTGGTTAGGTCCCGTCTTATTTGAGGACCAGACGAACTCCTAGCCTCATTGCCAAGCTATTTGTAGTTTAAGGACCTTGAATTTGACTAAGTTAGAAGGATGGTAAATAAATAGATGAACTAGACTAAAATAAATAATTCTGGTTGTTTGAAATAAATCACTTTTAGTGATAAGGCCACCTTTTGTATCCGTCTTGTTCGTGTAGGTACATTGTTTTTTTTTTGGGTATTTTCGTGTGCAAATAAAGAATATTTATCTTATCTTATCTTATTCAAACAAATAACGCTCACAGACAAACACATAGTTATGCTTATGATCCCAAGCGTACGCTACTAGGCTTTTATGGAAACCGTACAACAACGCCACAAACATGACCGGACCTGAAATCGAACCGAGAACCTCTTGGCAGTACGGCGTGTTAACTGTTACACCGGCAAGAAAACCTCGAATTATTTTCAAAAATAACTTTTTCTGATGAAACCATAATATTTCTTATTTTAATGAAGAGAAATCGGATAAGAACTTGTTTAAAGCCTCCGCACACTGCAGCGATTTTATCGAGAGATTTTATCTAGCGATATTATCGACAGCGATATCGCGACACCTTAAACACTGCAGCGATTCCACGATTCGCGTCACGCATGCGCCCCACCACTGAATGTAGTCAAAAGAGATTGCGTCAGGTTGCGATAATATCGCGGCAGTGTGTAGGATCGCGCGCGTCCCCATACAAAACAAAATGTACTGAGAACAAATATCGCAAAATCGCAGCGATATTATCGCTCGATAATATCGCGGCAGTGTGTAGGATCGCGCGCATCCCCATACAAAATGTACTAGAAATAAATATCGCAAAATCGCTCGATAAAATCGCGGCAGTGTGTAGGATCGCGCGCGTCCCCATACAAAATGTACTAGAAATAAAAATCGCTCTATAAAATCGCTGCAATGTGCGGAGGCCTATCCTACTCCTCTTCTTCTACTCAATTTGAGTAATCCTTCAGATGATCACCGCTGTTGATCATGGTTTACAGGGATTACAGTGGTTGGAATGTGTGATATAGGCCTGTGCCAAAAAACAAACTTAATTTCACAAAGATGCTTGTTTTGTCGACTCACTGAAATTCATGATGGATAACCTCACCTGAGTCAGATTTTTTTATAAACTCCATAGCCTAAGAATCAAGCCCATAAGAATGCAAATAAAGTTTCAAACAATACTTCGCGCTCTATTCAACGTACATATTGCTTCGGAAGGGTACTTAAGAAAGTTAGAGAAGGAAGTTGGATCCATAGAAAAAGTTATGGCTTTGAAATTGTTCTGGAATGTCCCCGTGTGTGGATTAGGTAGTACTTGGAAATATGGAGAGGTACAGATTGGATTGAGAGCTTGTAACTTTGATAGTAATTTCAGTCGACTAGGACTTACCACGGCTTCTAAGCGAGCGTACATTGTATACATACCTAAACTTTCGACCATAATCCTTTTAGAGATGATCATAAACTCTGCTACAACATACATACATACATACATATACTCACGCCACTATCCCACTGGGGTAGGCAGAGACTACGGCTCGCCACACACTACGATTCTGACACACTTCTCTCGCCTCATCCACATTCATACATCTCTTCATGCAACATTCATACATCATTTCATACATTCATACATCTCTTCTGCTACAACAGCTCTACCAATTATCTTTTTAAGCGTGCAGTTATATTATAACAACTATTAAGATGGAATGACATGTCAAGTGATGATAGGTGGCAAGCCTCAGGTTATGCCCACAAAAACAGTTCATATTTGATCGTCTTTCCCTTGATTGCCTCCCTACCATACCCGTAGGAATGGAGTGGTCCAATCCAAACTGAAACCACGCGGCAATTCAGAATCTATGTCTGTGGAGATTCCTATATGATGACTATACCTTTAGTTAGGTATAAGTCATCAATCCAACTTATAGAGGGTCGTCCAACAGAGCAAAATACCTCGTGATTAGATTAAGCTACAGCTTAGAATATAGTCGTGAGCATATGCTTATCTCTAAAACAGAACTGCAATGTTCAACCGGGATTCAACGTTATTTATTCGAGTAGTATATTGATATATTGGAAAACAAATAAAAAGACTCGAATTGACACGATTCAACGGGTTTGTTGCTCGCTGCGTTCACATGAGATAACACAGTATTATCATTTATTATTTTCAGGCATTGATGTCCCACTGTTGTGCAAAGGCCTATCTCCGTTATCTCTAATTGCCTGTCCATTCCATACACACAAGTAAGACCGTCGTCCTTAAGCGTCCGTAGCTTTGCGTTCAATTCTCCTAAGCTTCCATTGGCACACGAATTGTTAAATGCATTGGAGTTTCTTTCTTCATTCACACATTTTCCGAGAAGTATGAGTATTAAGGGACTTCTTGAAAAGAAAATAAACTGGCTCCAAAAGGCTTTGGGGACTTATTTTATTTCTTTGCTTAGTTAAAATCCTTGCTTGATATGTTTTAAAGAGACAAGATTCCGCACCTTTTCCTAAGAAGCTTTAATATTTATAAGCATTAAAATCTACTGGATTAATAAAAGCCCTTGTTGGTAAGAGAACTCTCAGAATTCAGGATACAGACACCGTTCCTTAAGCTTCTTAAAATCCTGGTACTTTATAATTTAAATCCAAGAGCATTGAGGTAGGAATAAAAGTATCAACTTTTGATTTGTATATGGGTACTGGTGAACCAATGGATTCATATGGAATCCATACATTAACATATATCGTTGTTTATCTGAGGAGACCCTATATTAGTTGACAATGAAAACATTTAAACTAAATTAAGTATGCGGTTGCATAAGAAATTTGAAGGATCGATGAGAAGAAACGGGGTATATTTATTTTGTCTACTGTTGCAATGAAAACGAAACACTGCAAAAAATATTTTTAACATATTCGTCTATCATGGAAATTTTACAGAGATTCTACACTATCGTTATTGTAACACTATGAACAATTTTACGATCATTTGCTCACGCTAGGCCCCAAGGGCCGCGCCTTGGCAGATGCATGCACTGTAGGTATATACATGACGTATACATAGACTTCAACCACAAACATTCACATGCACGTACACAACAATATGTGAACTTTACTGAAATTCAAATTAATCCAGGCCATTGAAAGTTTATAGAATCCACAATAAATGCAGTTTGCGTTTAGTTCTTGCGCAAATGTCAGTTCGCATGAGCCAGGATTAAGGGTTTTAGCGGCAGACTGTCATGGCATGGCCCTGCCTGAAAGGGGCTTAGTGGCTCAATAGCATTATTTGTGTGGTACATTTTAAAGGATATAATAACCGATTTCATGTTTGGAGGATGAAATTATGAGAGGCGGGAGGCAGGACAATAGTTTATTTACCTCTTGTGTTTGTCATTTAAAGAATAGATCACTTGCAAGAACTGTGTGTTTGGTCTACGCTCCCTAAAGATGAATTATTCGTTGGAATAATTGGATTCCTGTGCTTCGCTACTATGATTAAAGGCCTCCGCTCATTGCAGCGATATTATCGCTGCGATTTTGCGATAATTGTTCTCAGTACATTTTGTATGGGGACGCGCGCGATCCTACACACTGCCGCGATATTATCGAGCGATAATATCGCTGCGATTTTGCGATAATTGTTCTCAGTACATTTTGTATGGGGACGCGCTCGATCCCACACACTGCCGCGATATTATCGCAACCTGACGCAATATCTTTCTATACTACATTCAGTTAAAGGCGCATGCGTGACGCGAATCGCGGAATCGCTGCAGTGTGTAAGGTGTCGCGATATCGTTGTCGATAATATCGCTCGATAAAATCGCTCGATAATATCGCTGCAATGTGCGAAAGCCTTAAAGATACAAGCTGCCATTTCCATTTTCACACCTTTTGAAAAAGCATTCTTAGAAGACTTAGCATATTTGTGCACAATTTCAAACTGTGGAAGAAAAGGCTTTGGAGATTACGTGATGAGTGAGTGAATGATTTGGCTCTTCATCGAATTCTTCGATACATCCGCTTCAGTTTATAACACGAACTTGCATTTACTGTCAACTCTATTCAAGTCTGCCCCTTAATTGAGAATCACATACGCTTAGAAAAAGTATATTAAGGTGTGAATGTGAAGAGGATTATAATTTAAGTAGTTAGATAAGTGGCACCTTTATGAGGGTCTTGCATAAAACCTGTTAGTATACGCCACTAGTTTTTAATGACTATCATAACTTTAAGGGTGCATTCAGAAACGAAACTAAACAACTAAGGAACATGGGTTAAAAAACGAGAAAATTGTTGGACAATCCATACAGGACTGCGGATTATCCGATCGATTTTCGATGGGAAGTCCAAAGATTGTTCTTTGTCGACTTATGTTCCTTAGGAAAAGTTGTGTAGCTTCATGGTTTGAATACACCCTACACCTAAAACCTAACCTTAAAGTTATGTTAGTAACCAACGTTCTTGTGGTCTGCCTACTGATCTCCGTCCGTCTCTTGGCCACCTCTCTGATATTTCCTTGGTCCACCGGACGTCTTCCCGTCTAGTTAAGTTTCCTGCCTATCTCCACTTTAACTTTTTGATCCGCTTAAAGAATCTTCGACCTTGGTTCTTCGTTGAATTCCGACGTTAGGTTGATAGGCTAGCATGGTACTCTCCATGGCTCTCTGTGGTTCTTTTATTTTGTGCATGTTTTGCCCTGTTAGCGCCCATATTTCGGCACTGTATGTAAGTAAGTATAGGCAGGACACATCCTATCCACATCAAATTCTATACAAAATCATAATTATGATTCGTAATTCCGGATCAGAATCCCGTACCAATGTGTGTGGAAGGCCGCGTCAATGTAGCTTCCGCATAATAAATTGTCCTATTGTTTACTACGTCCAATGTCATTTCTATATAAAACCTATACTTGGATCAACTTTATTCCCTATCTATGTTTTCCTTATTACAGTGGGTATACAGGAAAATGCGACAAACAAGTTTCACAAACTAATTTCCGTTGTACACAATCGTGCTCACGAGTTTTACTGGCTACCTTCTGAAAAATGTCACATTTTCTTGTTCATTTTTCGTTTTTGAATAGCTATTCGCTTCAGAGGTTTTTCCTGACGTTATCTTTGTAACAGGTATGTAGGTAAATATAATGTAGGTACTTACGGTTGATAGCGGAGTTAACTCCGGGTCGATCGATGAATCGCTGTACCACAGTGTGGACACCAGTCGATCGTGCGCAGGCTCTTCCCATGCGACCGGACGGGTGGCAGGTTGCGGATAGCCCCCCCGCCGTGAACGGGTGCTGCGTTGCTGTACCTGCCCATGGACGGGGAGTCCTTCGGGACCCCGGACAAGGGAAGAACTCCCATCGAAAAACTCCCAGTCGATGGGAGTCTCCTTACACCATTATCCATCCTCCTATCCCTATCAAATCCCTCCCTACCCTCATCCTATCACTCCCTTTCCTGGAGGAGACAACCTCGACTCTAAAAACCCCAATTCAAAGGTGTCATACGAACCGTGCCCAGGGATGCGTGACTGAGGGGGTGCTCAGCCGCTAACGGTGTCTCCTCGATGACGGGTGAACTCGGGGTAGTATCGTAGCCTTATCCTGGCATGCGGGGCTCTGCTGGGATGGACTGATTTAGTTCCCTAGCTACTCGTGGGATTAGTAATGGAAGACAAATTAAGAAATATTTTAAATTTAATGCCATCTCTGGGCGTAACAGGGAACACGGTGGGAGGGAGCGGCTCAACAAGCACCCCTACCCAAAACACTGAGGAACCGATGGAGGAGGAAGGCTCAGCAGCCTCTCCTTCTTCAGACGTTACCAGCAGATCCTTAGAGGAAAGTCTGCTGAATTCGCCCGCATCCTCAACCGCGGGCACAACTGAGGAGACGGACCCCAGGACGGACGAAACTATTTTTGTACCGCCAAGGAGACCGAACCAAAGAGGTGCCCGAAGGAAGAGAATGTGCGGGGCGGCTCGAAGACGCTACAAAACGCTCATTTCCGAGGGCGTTGACCCAACAGTAGCATTCGAGCAATGTCACAAAACGCTCGAGGAGCTAGGCATGACTGCACAACAACATGACCGAAGGCCTATCAAACGGACCCGGTCGGAAGAGGCGTCCCCTAATGAAGGAGCCCACAAAACCCCGAGGGTGGACGGGAATCCGCCCCCCGGCGCCCCCCCCAAAGGCAACCACCTCTAGTGCGCCAGAAACGAAAGAGGTGAATTTGAGGGGGCAACCGAGGGCGGGCCCATCCACTCTGAAGGGGCAACCGAAGGCGGGCCCATCCACTTTGGGCGGGCAACCGAAAGCGGGCCCATCCACTGCGGGCGGGCAACCGAAAGCCGGCCCATCCAATTTGGGCGGGCAACCGAAGGCGGGCCCATCCACGTTGGAAGGACAACCGAATACGGGCCCATCCGCTTTGGACAGGCAACCGAAGGCGGGCCCATCCACCTTCAAGGAGGCAGTAGGCTCGTACCGAGTTGGTATTCGTGACAAGGCACCAATGACGGACGAGCAGTTAGAATCGGTCCGGCGCTCTATCCTGAGGACGATAAGCAGTACTCAGGTTAGGGGAACCGGCCCAAGATTCCTAGGCCATTCGCTACGGCCGGGGTGGCTGCTGATCACCTGCAAGGACCTGGAGTCACGCGAGTGGCTTGTAGGCCTAGTGGGAAGCCTGAAACCCTGGCCCTAAGCGGAACTGTCGATAATGACAGAGGCACAAATGCCAAAGCCTACGGTAGGAATTACGTTTGCACCCAGAACCGAAGCCAAATCGGCTGAAGAGGTAGTGAGAATGCTAGGGGTGCAAAATAAGGACCTGAACACCCATATGTGGAAGATACTCCACTGCAAGGCCGAAGAGGCAGGGTTTACTATAACCCTGTCTATTGACGACCAGTCAGCGGAGGTCCTACGCAATATGGAGTGTAAGGCTAGTCTAGGCTTCAAACAAATACTCTTCAGGCTGAAGGGAGGTGAAAAGCCCCTGAGAGAGCCTGAACAAGCTGGAACCTCGAACTCCACCCCGAATCAGCCTCCTCTAACAGCACCTAATGGAGGTGCGGCCCCCACGATACCTCCAGTTAGAGGGAGCTTTCCCCTCTCTAGGGGAACCTGGCGGGGCAGGCCACATAGAGGTTCCCTTGGCAGTAACTCCAGCAGAGGGATGCAAAGGAAATCGACCCAACCGAAAGGCCGAGGACGGCCCGAAGGTCAGGGACGGCCCTAAGCTCCCCCCGCACACTATTGCCCCAAAAGGGCAAACCAAAACGAGGGCAACAAGGGTCATCCAAATCAACCTACATCACGCAATAGCTGCGACGCATGTGCTCACACACAGCTTCCGCCGAGATGACCTTGAAATTGCCCTCGTACAAGAACCGTGGCTGGAAAACAACACAGTCCTCGGTCTACACAATGCAGGTAATGTTCTTTACAACATAAATGGCGTTAAACCCAGAGCCTGCATCATCTTCAATAAACTAATTGAATTCTTACCAGTTCCAGAATTTTGTACGGATGACCTGGTAGCTGCGTTTGTCAACCTACGTGGATGGAAGGGAGTGAGGACAATAGTCTGCTCAGCCTACCTCCATGGTAAGGAGACAGACCCAACCACAGAGCTCGACAAACTGCGAGAGTACGCGAGACTTCAACATGCCGAGCTTCTGGTCGGTTGCGACGCCAATGCCCACCACACCAACTGGGGGAGCACCGACATCAACCCAAGGGGTGAGTTACTCCATGACTTTACTCTAACCAACCGTCTCTTTATCTGTAATACAGGATGTAAACCCACCTATGTCACAGCTAACAGACAGGAGGTTTTAGATGTTACTTTCGCAACAGAGGAAATCTTCAAATGCGTAAGTAATTGGCATGTCAGCGAGGAGGAATCCATGTCCGATCACAGGCACATACGTTTTGATTTAATAACCGCACCGATATACCAAACTAACACATTTAGGAACCCAAAGGCGACATCCTGGGAACTATTTAGAACCCTACTAAAGGAGAACCTATTGGACTTTCCTAAAACAATAAAAGATCCGGATAGCTTAGAACTGGCAGTACTCATTCTAACCAACGGCATCTTAGATGCCTACCACAAAAGCTGCCCTCTGAAAGAACCCAAGCAAAAAAGGAACACTCCCTGGTGGAATCGTAAGTTAGAAAGACTTCGAACTCAGTCTCGTCAGCTTTTTAATAAAGCTAAATCCTATAGGTGCAGTTGGGACACCTACAGGGCTGCTCTAATAACGTACAAACGAGAAATTAAAATAGCTAAGAGGAATAACTGGCGGAAGTTCTGTGAGGATGTTAATCAAACTCCTCAAGGAGCTAGACTGCACAGAATCCTCGCAAAAGCTCAAAAAAACCAATTAGGTCTTCTCAAAAAGCCTGATGGTAATTTCACCTGTACCGAGAAGGAGACTCTGGAACTGCTCGCAGCGGTCCATTTTCCTGGCTCCGTCAGTGAAACAGACCCCAACACTGTCACAGGTCCAAGGGGTAACAATGACGCTCATGCACCACAAAGGCCTCACTCAGAGGACTGGCGGAGAGCGTCAAAAATATTCAGACCTAATCAGGTTAAATGGGCGCTAAGAACCTTTAAGCCCTTTAAATCAGCTGGAGATGATGGAATATTCCCAGGCCTACTACAACAAGGCGCGGAAATCCTAACTCCAATTCTAATAAAGATATTTAGAACCAGCTTTGCGTGTAATGTCATACCTGAGCCATGGACAAAAGTCACAATTAAGTTCATACCAAAGACAGGCAAAAAGGACTACGCCCAACCAAAGTCCTACAGACCGATAAGTCTCACCTCTTTCATGTTGAAAGCCATGGAAAAGGTACTGGATCAAAACATACGGGAAAGCGCCTTACTGGCACACCCATTGCATAAAGATCAGCACGCCTACCTAAAGGGCAAGTCAACAGAAACCGCCTTGATAGATTTAGTCGATAAAATCGAAAGATCAATCGAGGACAGGCAAATTGCCCTTTGTGCATTCCTGGACATTGAAGGAGCATTTGACAATACCCCTACAAGAACCATAATTAGTGGACTAACTGCCAAAGAGGTAGATCGGACCACTATAGGGTGGATAGAGTCAATGCTCCTGAATAGGTCTGCAAAACTAACACTGAATGGTCACATCCATACAGTCACAACAACTAGAGGCTGTCCACAGGGAGGAGTACTATCTCCCCTCCTGTGGTCAGTAGCGGTTGACCAACTCTTGCAATTACTGGCCGAGCAGAGATTACCCACACAGGGATACGCTGACGACCTTGTAGTTATCATTAGAGGACCATGTCTAGACACAGTGTCCTCTCTTGCGCAAAGAGCTCTTCATATCATACAGAGATGGTGTGATGAAAACAGTTTGTCAGTCATAGTCCATTCATAGTACCATTCACAAATAAAAGGGACCTCAGGAAGTTAAGAGTTCTCAGTCTAAATGGAAATACTATACCCTACTCCAAAACTGTTAAATACTTAGGCGTAACCTTCGACCAACGCCTCAACTGGAACACGCATATTGAAAACGTCATTCAAAGGGCCAAGACTTCGCTCGGCATCAGCTATCGTGTGGCAGGGACTAGATGGGGAATAACCCCTAAAATAGCCCTCTGGCTATACACCGCCATAGTTAGGCCAATTGTATGCTATGCCGCAGCGGTCTGGTACAAAAAGACCCTCCAAAAATCCACAATAGACAAACTCAATAGCCTTCAAAGGACTGCGTGCCTAATTATAACAGGCGCGATGTCCACTAGCCCTGGGTTAGCACTTAATGCACTACTAAACCTCCAACCGCTGCATATCTTTGCACAAAGGGAGGCGAAGGCATGCATACTCAGAGTTAACCCAAACAAGAACCGTAACTGGCAGTCAAAGGGTCTGATTAGCCTGCAGGAGGATGCCACGTGCCTCCCAGTGCTAAAGATGATCACAGACACCATGACGCCAGCATACAACTTCAACAGGAACTACACTGTTACTTTTCCTTCGAGGGATGACTGGCTTAAGGGTCAAACGTCCATCAAAGATAATTGCCTAACTTGGTACACAGACGGATCCAAGAAAGGCAATGACGTTGGCAGCGGAATATATGGTGAAAACCCAAGGCTACAGCAGACCCAAAATTTGGGCAACTACGCCTCCATTTTTCAGGCAGAGGTATACGCCATCACAGCCTGTGCTGAGATAAATTCAAGCAAGCGCTACGTCAACCAACATATTACTATCAATTCTGATAGTCAAGCAGCCCTGCTAGCCATAGACTCTCCGATCATAAGGTCTAAGCTAGTACAGGACTGTGTATCACAACTGAACGCCTTAGGCAACAACAATCAGCTTGTGCTACAATGGGTACCAGGACACTCAGACATAGAAGGGAACGAGAGGGCGGACGAGCTGGCCAGAAGGGGCACTGAAAGCCGCTTCATTGGCCCCGAACCCTTTCTTGGAATCCCTAATAGTCTAACACGAGATTCATTGAACAGAGTAAGCTTAGGAGAGGCAATAAAGCTTTGGTGCAACACCCCAGGCATGTGCCACTCCAAAGCACTTTTCAAAGGCTACAATCGCAAACTTGCGAACGGTCTCCTTGCCCTAAGTAAGGACCAAATTTGTACAATAACAAGGTCACTCACAGGCCACTGCAAACTAAACAAGCACATGCATACACTGAATTTAAGTGATACGACCGGCTGCAGATTCTGCAAGGAGGAGATGGAGACTCCTCTGCACCTGCTGTGTGACTGTGGCCCACTGATGTACAAACGCAGTACTCATCTAGGTAGGCAGGTACTGACACCAGATGAGATACAAACCGTCCCGATCAAGAATCTACTGCGATTTCTGGCCGCAGTGGGTATTGGTAAGGAACTTTGAAAAAGGGCGTTCACAAAGGACCAGCGATGGTCTACGTGGCACAGGCTAGCCTGTCAAGGCCCAACACCCCTCAAATAATACGGTTGATAGGCAGTATTCATAATATCCATACTTGAAACATTATGTAGAATATTATTTTGGTCAAAAATTAAGAGAAGTTTATTCCGAGAGCGTAAATACCCTCGCCATTGCCCTGCATACAAACGTAGTATGGTCATATTTTCAATACTATCCAATTAAAGTCAATAACAATTTTCAGAAACAATCTAGAAACTAATATCTATGTTCGTATGAAGTCAGATTTTCGTTAAAATATACAGTTTTAATGCTAGGATTAATTTAAGATTTTAATGGAAATCTTTTAGGCACAGTAACTTTAAAACTATACATACATTTTAACGAAAATCTGACTTCATACGAACATTGCTGGACGTATTAAAATAAAATGTACATTTCAAAAGCAACTTAAAAATGTGCACTATTCTATGTTATTGTGTGCAAAATGTGCACCATTTTATTTCTTTATATCTTATCTATTAATAATATTGTATGTCAGACATCTGACTAAATGTGCTGATCTATTTGTAAATTACCACCTATTTACCCAGTATGTACCACATTTATCGCAATAAATATCATTTCATTTCATTTCATTTCATAGAGATTAGTTTCTAGATTGATTCTGAAAAATTTCATTGACTTTAATTGGTTGAAAATATAACCAGACTACGTTTGTATAATGCAATATACTTACCCTTAAGCATTATTATTTCACTAGCAGTGTAAACTTTCTACATACTTAGTCAAATTGTGTTTTTGCGTATTTTTTTTAACTATTTCAAAATTGGTTCCATGGTAAAAGTTGATTTGTTTGATGGTCTGAAGCATCCCCTTATGTATTACTAGGGTGTTTTGTTACACCCTGTATTCGTGAGCTTATGCTTCAAATTTGCATTAATAAACGGTACCCTGATTTTGCTTTCGATTGTTAACACGTTGTATAATACAACCCGTAAATCAAGTTTCAGTAAATTGCCTGGAAAAGTTGTAGCCAATAAAGTAAATTAATGGGGTCAAACGGTCCGCCTTTGTTAGTTGAAGACAAATGCTGTGTCCAAAACAAAAACAAATCTTTTTTTCTTGCACTGAGTAAAAAATTTTGCCGCTTTTATTATAATTTTGTAGTAGATTAAATTAGTCAACTATTCATTTTTGTTGGCCTTGCTGGAAAATTTGTTGCTAAGAGTAATTCTAATTATCATTTGTTCCATAAATAATTCTGATAGATGTGACTAATATCTGTTTTTGAAAATACATTTTCAATGTTAAAACATGTTTCTTGTCTATCTCGCCGCCTTATCACAAAAACAGTTGATTACAGCACGTCTTCACAAAGAAGCCTAATAAATATAAACGAGATGAAACGATGGCTTTCTGAAGTTTAATGTTAATCCGTAATGTAAGACTTCAATTTAATTCTTAGTAGATAAGGATCCAAGTTAATAATCAAATAATATATAAACAAGTTACCTAGTTATTAAAGACCGAGGCAGAGGAAGACCCGGACAGAGTTATCTAGCCCAAGTGAAGGAAAAGGTTGATGTCGTGTCGTACCAGGAACTCAAGACACTAGCGGAAAACAAACAAGAGTGGCGAATACTCCACCGACAAGAGCGTAGCTCTTAAATAAGATGATGATGACCTAGTTATTAAATGGAAAAATTGGTAAATTATGCGTACGCACACATCATAATTACGCTTTTGTCTGTGGTGTATTCGCCAATCCTGTCTCTTTTCCACTAGTTTTCCACTACGTTTGTATGGAGCGCGCGTACTGTAATATACCCTTAAGGGTGGGTATGTATCCACATACAAACGTGATATTAACGATACTAACCAATTAAAGTCAATGAAATTTTGCAGAAACAATCTAGAAACAAATGCTTGTATGGAGTCCGATTTTCGTTAAAATGTATAGTTTCAAAGTAACAGTGCCTCAAAGATTTCCGTACAAATCTTAAATTAATTCTAGCATTAAAACTGTATATTTTAACGAACATCTGACTTCATACGAACATAGAGATTAGTTTCTAGATTGTTTCTGAAAAAATTCATTTACCTACTTTAATTGGTTAATATTGAAAATATCACTATAGTACGTTTGTATGCAGCGCGCATTTGCGCTCTCGGAAAGCTTGATACGACGCGACATCAAACGTCTCCTTCACTTGGGCTAGATAACTCTGTCTAGGTCTTCCTCTGCCTCTCTTCCCCTCTATCTTCCCTTCCAGTCGCGTTTACCAAAATGTTGTAATTATATTCTTAGGTATGTGAATGCATTATGCGTGTAATTTCTCTATGGTGGCATGTGTATTCAATAGGAAGGTGGCATAGGTATTTTAAAGGCCTCCGCTCATTGCAGCGATATTATCGCTGCGATTTTGCGATAATTGTTCTCAGTACATTTTATATGGGGACGCGCGCGATCCTACACACTGCCGCGATATTTTCGAGCGATAATATCGCTGCGATTTTGCGATAATTGTTCTCAGTACATTTTGTATGGGGACGCACTCGATCCCACACACTGCCGCGATATTATCGCAACCTGACGCAATCTCTTTCTACTACATTCAGTGAAGGGCGCATGCGTGACGCGAATCGCGGAATCGCTGCAGTGTATAAGGTGTCGCGATATCGCTGTCGATAATATCGCTCGATAATATCGCTGCAATGTGCGGAAGCCTTAAAGGTATTCATTAATGATTTCCTACTATTCGACTCAAATGTATGGGACAGCAGATTTTTTTCGGAATTCCGATGTTGACTTTATAGTAAAAGTTGTTCAGTTGGCTGCGTAGAATACATGCTGATGTTATCCGCAGTGATTATCCTGTATAGTATAATTGTGCAATCGATGAAAACAATCAATACATACACAGATACACAGCTACTGAAGCTGTTTGGCCACAGAATAAATAATAGGATTAGCGCGCATGTGCTGATTCGAACTAGCAATATTTAATGCTACCACTGACTGCTTTAATAATGTATTAGGTCGTGTAAATATCAACATGGAAACACAGAATTTTCTTTTTCGCTATTTAAGTATTTCTAATTTCAATACATAACACTAAAAATGTACAGGAGAAAAAGAATTCAAGAAGGTTCAATTACGTTCAAACACCGCATAAATACTTAAAAAGGACGGCAAGAATTTTCAGGTCTTGAAAAATAGGGTTATTATGTTCAAAATCAAAAGAACTTCCTTACTATGCTTAATACTGTATATCAGAGCTCACGATAAAATGGTTATCAGGACCAGTTTAGAAGGAAATCGGCCTGTTTAGATTTTAGTAATTAAAGGGGGTCTTGACAAAATGGTTGAATAACGAATGAGATTTTCTTCTCATAATGTATGAAATGGTAAACCTTACGATGTTTTCTTACCATGCATTTATTCATGCTCTTTTTAGCGCGTTATTTGAAAATTTCTGCTTACAATTCAAACATGGCGATGAGAATTAAGATAACATAAGTATGTTACATCCTATACATTTTGTTTTTGCGTTTAGGAGGATAATTTACTTGAAGAGAGGTAAAGAAACAAAGTTAAGTTGGCGAATCTTTCTCTAATGTGTCTTACGTGACAGTTGGATATGGTCTCTCACTATTATTACTCGATACATGCATATTTATAATAAACGCTATTCCACACGGCCAAACTAGAGCACCGCGTGCGCAAGCAAATTTTCGGTGGTTGGACTGTACATGTTCCGTTTTATGAGTGGAATACCACAGACTTAAAAGAAGAACCAGACGTAATCACCCATTTCTTTTGTGTGCGTGCTGTCACGCGGTACATAAGGTGACGGGTTGTAGCACCTGCGCCTAGAGCTAGTGCATCTGTGTGAGTGTAGGTCTCTTGTAGAACAAACGAGATTAATACCTTTCATGCTTTACATCTTTTTAGTGCAATATTCGGTCCGTATTTCTTTCAAGTCCGTGTAGAATACATGCAGAAGTTATCCGCATTGGTATAAAATTTACCCTGTATATCATCCGTCCATCACATGCTAGTTAAAAGTTTGTATTTTTGGCAAATCTCCTGTCTGAAACTTTACCCATTAATTCTAGATCGAGCAGTTTCAGGCAAAGTTTAAACAAGTTCATGAAAAATGTGATGTCAAAATCAGCAGATCTGTCAAAAGTTCAAACTCGCATGTTTCAGGCCAAATACAACCTTTTTTGATGGTAGTCAAGATCTAAAATTAAATGGGGTAAAACATTTTATTCGTTCGTAGCTGGGGTGTGAATAAAACTAAAGCTTTGGTTTTTTCTTTAGTTTTGGCTCGGAGTCTATTTCCTTCAAGTATAAATTCATGTCTGTTATTTCCGCGTCTACAAAAAACTTCAAGATTCAAGCCCAATATTCCCTAGACTTTTTTCAAATTACTAAACCCGCGACTTCGTCCGCACAAATTATGTACCAGATTTTTTTTCTACAAATATACTAAACCCGCGACTTTGTCCGCACAAATTATGTAAGTACCAGATTTTAAGTCAGATCATAAGATATCAAACAAAAAAATGTCATCAAAATCGGTTCAGTAGTTTTTGCGTGATTCACTTTCAAACAAACAAACGGACAGACATTTGAAAAATTATGGATTTAGAATCAGGGACACCTAATTAAACGATATCGTAATCTTTTTCTTGTAAATATCTTTAACACTTATGTTACAGTTTTATAATAGGTACTTTAGATTGAACTCGTTTCACAAATAGTCCCAATAATGACCCAATTTGTCTCGTAAATTGAGATCACAAAAAGCTACTATAGGGCACGGACCTGAAAAAAAGACGGACGTAATGTGACACTAAAAACATGTGAAGCATGCAAGGTCCTACATTTGGCTCACACAAATGCACTAGCTCTAGGCGCAGGTCCGACACCCGTCACCATTATGTACCGCGTGACAGCACGCACACAAAAGAAATGGGTGCTTCACTCGTGATTAGACGAGATTACGTCCGTCTTTTTTTCAGGTCGGTGCTATCGGGGTGAAATCAGTTTAAACGGAGCAGAGACAAAATACCGTGTAGTTATCAATATGACGTTAATTGACAGAAGTAGAACGCCAACGCCCCTGGCGGGCGTCATTGGATTAATGTATAATGTACCTACAGTACTATAGTACTATCTGTACTACAGTACTATCTGTACTATCTGTACTATCAGTACTGCTGTGCCCTACAGGGTCCATGATGATCTCATAGCTTATAAGTTAACACCTTGTTGTACATTATGGAATGCAATAAAATATTGAGTATTGAGTACCTTAGATCAAAATAAAATTAATGGATAGGCCTAAAGCGCGGTAAGTTGAAGCACACTACTGGTGCACTTGGTCCATACAAACTAGCGCCATTATCTGTCAAATCTAGGGCACATGCATACAAATTTGAAGTATAACTATCATTTGTTTTGCCTCATTTTTCTGGTTTGAAATGTTCGCGAAAGGCCTATCCATAAATTTTATTTTGATCTAAGTAATGTACCTACTACTTTTTTAATTCAATTCTCAAGAATCGACTACACTAACTACCTCACGTTATACATTATTCATTTAATATTGTATTCCTCTAGGGACCGACTACCTACAAATTTCCTCAAATGAAAAAAATAACTCGGCCTCGAGCGCGTCTTCTGTTTAGTGTAAGTTGAACGGAAGTCGTGCTCGATATAGTGGCTCATTTCTTCTGCTTTTTACAAACCCGACTGCGACAGAAGGAGGGTTATGTTTTTCGAGCGTATGTATGTATGTATGTAAGTATGTATGTATGTTTGTATGTTTGTACGTCTATTTCTTTGGCACGCCCTACAGCCTAAACGGCATAATGGATTTTAACGCATGAAGTGTCGATAGATTTGTAAAAATCGTGAGAGTCACATAGGGTACTTAATTTAATATGGTGTCTGCGAATTAAAAAAGAGAGGGGAAGAATAACATTTTTTTTGTAAAAAATTACAATATGGGTATCAAATGAAAGCTGATGAAGAGCAGATTCCAAATATATATAGAACTTTGGTGCTACCATTTTGACACAAGACTAAAAAGTATGAAATAAACGAAATTATTAGAAAAACAAAAAACCCGACTGCATGAAAAACTATTAACTGAAAAGATAAAAACAAGCTCCTTAAATCTGCTATGATAACTTTGTTTGAGCAAATAAATACAATTTGAAATTTAAATGTTATTACTTATTAGGTAGGTATTGCAGGCCGGACAAACCAATAACCAACAAAAATGTAGCTATGATTTGTAATTTTTCTTTGTCACCGTTTGCGATACCTACCTAATAAGTAATAACATTCAAATTTCAAATTGTATTTATTTGCTCAAACAAAGTTATTATAGCTGATTTAGGGAGCTTGTTTTTATCTTTTCAGTCAATAGTTTTTTATGCAGTCGGTTTTTTTTTGTATCAGTTTTTATTTTTAATCATAACCATATTTAGCCATAAGTTGTATATAATGTTGTAAATATCACTTAAGTTCTCTTAATTAAATAAATATGAAGTAGTGTCAGTATATTTCAGAGGAAACCACAGAAGAAGATACAGCGTTCAGTAAACACAATAAGTACAAGAACGATAAACTTCAAAACTCATTCATAGACTAAAATAGTTCCAACTGCATTCTAACAACACTTGCAAGACTATTAAGACTTTAACACGAAGTGGCTAGAGTAGAAATTCAAACAGTAGTTAAATTATTCTTCAGCTTGCAACCGAAGTTGGACAGTTACGGTTTCCAGTTCAGAATTCGGAAGATCCATTTCGTAACCATTAAGTCTCCGATTTGAACTTTAGTAAAAGTCAATGGAATTCAAGCTTCGGAACCGTTTCTTTTTGTTATTTCCTTTACTCAAAACTTTTAGATTTTCTAATTTGAATCTTCGATCAACGTAAAATTAATGGATAGGCCCAAAGTCGAAGCACACTACTGGTACACTTGGTCCATACAAACTGTCACACTTCTTTGTCATCTCGGTACATATTAAAAGTATACCTATCATTTGTTTTGCATCATTTTTCTGTTAGGAAATGTTCGCGTAAGGCCTATCCATTAATTTTACTTTGATCGAAGATTTGAATTATCTATTTTTACAATCGATTTGAAAAAAACAATGCGTAAATTTTTGAAAAACAAAGAACACTAAACGTTTCCGACTGCAATGAACAGTTCTGTACCTACCTACTATAACTAAGGTAGTGTTTCCGCTCGATAGTCGATCGACTACCGATAGAATTATTGTTGAAATAAAATAACGCCGATTAGTATCGAGGCTATCGATAAGATGGAGTAAAACTGAATTTGGACTTTCTATACAATTGGCAAAAACAATTTGACATGGTCACAGTGTTAATAATTATTTTAGTACACAATTTTGAATGGTCCTGCCAGGTTATGCATGATTTTGACGTTCTTGCAAAGAAAATATCCCTCAATCGCCCTCATTTTTTCCAAACTCTTTTCTGCCATGCTGTATTAAGGGGCTTATTGAAGAACTTCAATAAATTCTATCAATATATTATAACTCTAATAGTATCGATACTTCGGTATCGCCCAAACTCTGTCTCTAGCTTGAGAGGTAACGAGCCCGTCTCGCCAGCCACATTGCACATAAACCACAATGCACGGCTCGAAATTGAGGTATCTTGTATAATTATATACTCTCGATGATTTCCTTCACGTTGAAAAACGATAACATTTTAGACCTCTTCCCACACAAGTATGGGGTGTTCAAAAAATGTTCTCGTTTTCCTACACCCTGTTCCTTAGGAAAAGATGTTAAGTTTCACTGTCTAAACACACGCTTAATTTTTTTTAGTAAGTAATTAAATATGGCGTAGGTATAGGGCCTGGTGACGATGATGATAATCCAAACAGTAAATAAGATGCTACATAAAATAACATTTGATACCTAGTAAAATGCAAAGGTGTGGTGTTTAAAACAGAATTAGCCTAATTTGATTAGAGACGTGTAGACAAATTACCTACAGAGGCGAGCGGCGTCGTGTGACAAAAGCCAAGCCTTCAGCTAGGGTTACCGATTTTCAGATGAAATTATTTTCTTCGGAATCACTCAATTTAGAAAATAAAATTAAGGGTACTTACCTATAGCTGTGACTGGATGAGGAAGGCCAAGGACAGAGTTTTGTGGCGCGCCTTGGGAGAGGCCTATGTTCAGCAGTGGACGATGATAGGCTGATGATGATGATGATGATGGTAGCTGTGATTACGTGCTCTTTTTGTTTTTATTATACGCTAAGAAATTTCGTTTGACGAAAAAATCATGGGTGTTTTTTTTTGTTGGGCCTTTATATAATTAACAATTTAATTAAAATTTTAAAAGTACCACACACTCTACCCATCAAACTGAACAAACAATTATTCGGGAGCAAACATGTCAGCGCAAAAAAAATCCGCTGTTTCATACGTTTGAGTCGAGTAGGCATTGCAGTTATGGAACAGCTGTTTTTTTCTGCTCTAAAAGGTTTGCTCCCATAGTAAAAGTTGTTCAGTTTGATCGGTAGAGTATGGCGTTTAAAGGTTAAAGATACTTTTCCTCACTCCTTGTATAAATTGTTATGGTTAGCAAGTTTAGCAACCCTACCTCAAACGTCCAGTTGAATTTGATTAAATCCACTCCGCCGACTAACATAATAAAAGCGAAACGTTGTCTGTTTCTATACATGTACTCCGATTGTATTAGAGGAAGCAAGAGATTATAATAGTGTCTAATGTGATACGCAGCTGGAACCACAGCTTCTTACTCTCTACAAAGCCCAAGTGCGATCTTGCATTGAGTACTGCAGTTACCTCAGGGATTTCTCTGTGAAATACCAACTGGATGCACTGGACTGAGTTGAACGTCGAGCCAAAAGAATCATCGACGATGATGCACTCGTCGAAGTTAGCTTCGTAGAAGTCGCTTGCCTGTCGGTCTTATATCGGATACACTTTCGCGAATGTGTTTAGGAGTTACATGACCTGCTTCCACCATCCCCCTTTCAACAACGCACGACAAGACGTAGTGCGAGACTTCACCTATACGAGGTATATATTCCAACAATAAAAAAAAACTATTAACTGAAAAGATAAAAACAAGCTCCTTAAATCAGCTATAATAACTTTGTTTGAGCAAATTAGTACAATTTGAATGTTATTACTTATTAGGTAGGTAGGTATCGCAAACGGGGACAAAGAAAAATTACCTATTTGTTGGTTATTGGTTTGTCCCCGCCTGCAATACCTACCTACCTAATAAGTAATAACATTCAAATTGTACTAATTTGCTCAAACAAAGTTATTATAGCTGATTTAAGGAGCTTGTTTTTATCTTTTCAGTTAATCGTTTTTTATGCAGTTCGGTTTTTTGTTTTTCTAAATAATTTAGTTTATTTCATACTTTTTAGTCTTGTGTCAAAATGGTTGCATAAAAATACGATAATATAAAGTAATAACATTCAAATTGTACTAATTTGCTCAAACAAAGTTATTATAGCTGATTTAAGGAGCTTGTTTTTATCTTTTCAGTTAATAGTTTTTTATGCAGTCGGGTTTTTTGTTTTTCTAAATAATTTAGTTTATTTCATACTTTTTAGTCTTGTGTCAAAATGGTTGCATAAAAATACGATAATATATATATATTTGGAATCTGCTCTTCACCAGCTTTCATTTGATACCCATATTGTATTTTTTTACGAAAAAATTGGATTCTCCCCCTCTCTTTTTTAATTCGCATACGCCATATTAAAATAATGTACCCTATGACACTCTCACGATTTTTACGAATCTAACGACACCTCATACGTTAAAATCCATCAAGCCGTTTAGGCTGTAGCGCGTGCCAAAGAAATAGACATACAAACATACATACATACATACATACATACATACGCTCGAAAAACATAACCCTCCTTCTGTCGCAGTCGGGTAAAAAATAAAAAAACTCTGACAGCAAGTTGACCACTAACTTGCCTCCACCAACACGTACTGGGCCCGCGTTGTGGAGTATGGCACACTCCCTCTCACCATTATTCGTGAGAGGAGGCCTTTGCCCTGCAGTGGGATTCTACAGGCTCATCATCATCATGGGCCTTATTTCAACTAAGCAGATGTTTCAATCAGCGTCTGTTTGGTTTAGACACCGACGTTCGTGGCTGTATAGCCAATTCGGGAGCGACAAGACCTGCCGCATTTGCGATGCGGCACTTGAGCTGTGTGTCGGTTGGTGCAGGAGCCTGATCGTCCCTGTGTCTTTTGGCTCGCTTTACGGCCAGAGACTCGAACCAGACTTCATCGTGGGCTGTTCGACCGTCAGCCAGTACCTTCCTCCACTCATCCCTATCACTTGCAAGGCATTCCCACCTCGAGTGGTCAATTTTAGTCGTTTAAAATAATAAAATAATGAGAACCGGTAAGGTTTGGAACTCAGCTGTTCTGTGACTAAAATTTATGGGATAGCAGATTTTTTTTTCGCGTTTGCGATGACCTAGTGAAAGTTGTTCAGTTTGATGGTCTTTGAGGGAAGCATCCCCATAAGTATTACTAGGGTTTTTTGTTAAACCCTGTATACAGGGTCCAACTTAATATGCTGACAATTTATAAAGGGAATAATCAGACCATAAAACTGAACAACTATCTTACGGGTTTATGGGACCAACATCGAAATAGCGAAAAAAAAATTTGCTGTCCCATACATTTGACTCGAGTAGGTTTGCAGTTTTGTATGGAGCAGCTGATTTTTTTTCGCGATTTCGATGATATTATTTGTAGGTGTTGGGCCTTGACAGGCTCGCTGGTCCTTTGTGAGATTTCGATGTTGGTGCCATAGAGAAATTGTTCAGTTTGATGGTCTGATCATCCCCTTAAAAAGTATCAGCATATTAGGATGGATGGTGCCATGGATTTAGAATGATACTGGATCCACAACCTCCTTATAAGCATGGAAACACGAAAATTTGTGATGGTCATTGGTTTGTCCCTTTCTATCAGAACAAAAATAACCACGACGATGAAAACGTACGAAAGAAGGTTGAACATTACCGACTGCCAAGAAGTATTTAGATTTCCAGCTTCCTGGGTGGTGCTGACGGAAGCTTATAAAGGTGCACGTCTACTAGGCGTAGGCCGGTCGGCAACTATTGCTGTATTGTTCTACCAACCTACACGTTTCTACGTTCATGATAATTATAATACAATAAAACCCAAACAGTTCCGAAGACTGGTCTTAAGTCAATAGAAACCAAAAACATTTCTTTGTTTACGTCTATAAAGTTTCGCTATCAGTATAATTTTTGAATAATACGACCATTTTATGTTTTAAAGCGATACTACTTTATATTAATACTAGTTTTTACCCGCGACTTCGTCCGCACAAATTATATACCAGATTTTACTATGACAGACAAAATTTCTAAAAAAGGTTGATTTCGAGTCAGGGATACCTAAAAACCATATCGTAATCTTTTTTTGTAAATATCTTCAATGTACAGACACACTTCAGTTACAGTTTTATAATAGTTTAGATTAGATACCTTGATTACACTTTTGGGTGAGTCTTCAGGGCGTTTGAACGCCATAATTTATCTGGCATTCAATTTCATAGCACTAGTATAAACGGCCAGGAGCTTTATAATAGCGCTTTAAAATTGTATGCCTTTTCTTATAAATAAGATGAAAATGTTCTACCAGAACAATTTTGGCGTTTAAAATCCCTAAAGATTAGCCCTTTAGTTCTTAACAGTATAAATTGGGTATCTTATAGCTGTAAGGTATCTAAATAAAAGCTGCTTTTATACATGCGCAATTTCAAATTCCCAGTAGAGGACCAATCCTGTTTCTTTTCGTGGATTAGCTGAGGTGCTCGTCGTGAAATAACTGGTGCTCTAATTAAGGTGCTCTGCGAGCAATATTTCCAACGAACGCGATGGACTGTAAAACTCTCGGTTTAGTGCACTCCACGTGCACTCATCTTTGTGCATTGAAAAAATAGTATTTGACAGTAATACTACTTGATAGACTACTACTTGTTCTGAGGTTTTAGAATATGTCTGACTACCCCCTCGGGGAATATAGTCGTGAGCATTATGCTATGCTACTACTTGATAGATCGTCGGTGGGTCGTTGCGGAAAGAATTATTTTCGCATAATTTCGCGCATTAATTATTTTTTGAAAACTAATATTCTATTATCTACCTTCCAGGGAATTTGTGGGCAAATGATACTCACGTCGATGTACTTGATTTTTAATAATAACTTTCTTGAATCACACAAAAAACAATTGCAGCCGCTCGCTTCACAGCTCGCGCGCGAATATCATAGAAACGTGTAGGTACCCTCGAACCACTCGTTTTTACAATCGATATGAATTCGATACAATTTAGTATAATGATTTTATTACAAAACAGAATTGACAAATAAAAATAGGTACTCTTAAACAATTCAGAATGAATGAATGAATGAATGCTATAATTACACCGATAATAAAAACACAGTCTTCTTCAGACTTCGGTAGATACATATTTTGAAAATTCTAACAATTCATTCATTTGTATATTCATCAATCGGGCGGGGCAAGACAGCGCTTTTATTTTTTTAAATAAAAGCGCTGTCCTAAAAAAATAAAATGTAATAAATAATAATAAAAGCCCCGCCCTATAATGGAAGCAAAAATGAGCCTAGTGGTGGTCAGGCGGAAAAGTCCGCGATAGTACTTAACTAAAACGTTGCTAAAACTACAAACTACCCTAAGCGTAAACTTTTAGGAACTTAGTTCTGTATAATTAAAATTTTATAATTCGAACCCTGCGCTGTATTTCGCCGTTTGCTTTAATTAATTTACGGAAAACCTAGTTAAATTGAAATTAAAACCTCCAACGGTGTAAAACCGCGTTTAATTAGCTTGCACCGAATCAAAGTTAGCTGCGCTTAATATTACGTCGAATTTAGTAGTTTGACTGTACCTATAGGTACCTACGAACATAAACTCGGTATGTTCAGAAACGTTGTTACATATTCAATTTACCTAATTAAGGATGGGAAGAAGAGACAACTAGCCTGGTCTACAATTAAACATAACACCGCTGCGAGAGTGTACAAACATATCAACATACACAAATCTTCGTGTATGTTGTTCGCCTCAACTAATGTGTTAGACTTGTTAGAGAAACCTTGTAAGGGGAGGTAATTGCAACTATCCGGTAATAGCAACTATTGAACAATTGCACTTATAAGAATCACGATTAAGTTCTTCTATCAATAGATACCATGTCTAGTCATCTATTAAAAGCCGTAATATAAGAGAAGAACGGAATCGTGATTCTTATAAGTGCAATTGTTCAAATTGTGTGTTTTAGTTTGTTAATTTCTTTGAACTGTGTACACCTTGCCTGCCTCACTTAATAAACTGTATCTGGGCCGGCTGGAAGAAATCTCCTAAGAGATAAGCTCGCCCTTCGTAATTATCTATTATGCTGTAGGTATTCATCTGTATTTCCGTGTGTACGATAAAGTGCTAAAATTAAATAAAGTAAAAAATTGCTCTACAGTTGCAATTACCCCATAGTTGCAATTACCTTATCTCACTACATTACAGGATTCTATGGACTATATTTTTTTCCCCGAAAGGAGGGTAACCCTCAAATGCAATTTTACGTTCGCACTCTGTATAGCAATACAAAACAAAGGCAATTTCCACGGTATGGCACCGCGAACTAATTGGACGCGTTCGACCATATCAGATGCTTTTCACTTTTGTTATAGAGCTCATTTAGTTAAACCGACTATCGATCGGAATGAGTCCAGTATAAAAATGTTTTTAATTTTGGCCTAATTAGCATATTGACACATTTTGTAAAGGCTTTTCGGTGAAGGAAAATATCGTGAGGAAACTGCATGCTTCATTTTCGAGGCATGTATTGCACTGTCATTACAAATGGTGACGGGCTCTCTCTCCGTCACACTGGACAGAGTTTCGGTACATACTAGTAAAACTTGGATGTTCTGAGGTTTCAGAATATCTCTGACTGCCCTCGGGGAATATAGTTGTGAGCATGTGCTTTATGCTATACATTTTGTCGACTTTCTGCATAGACTTAAACTCTAGCGATAGACTTGCCCTTCCATAGAAGCAACATGTTCCACTTGAATGAGGTGCACCTGATTGATGTTCCCAAGTTCACTTCGACACTTTGGCAATGACAGACCGCAATGTGTCATTTTGTGTTGTTTTGTGTGACATGTGGTTTTTTGAACGAGCTTGTCTATCGCTAGAGTAATATGTCTATGACTTTCTGTAACATACCTACACCAGAAAAACTAAATAAAAACAAAAATACCAACTGCGTAAAAAAACAATTGACTGAAAAGAAGGGGCATGGTTGAGTCCCACCCTACCCCCAGGAGTATGGAGTCCGCAGGGAAAAAAAAGGTCAATTATAGAATTTTGTGTGGGCAAACATAACTCGACATTTACTCGACGTTATAAACATAACATAAAAGACCTCGGTGGCGCGTTGCGGAGAGGTAAAATGGACTCTCAATCATGACGTCCGGGTTCGAGTCATGCCACGTACCAATGAGTTTTTCTAACGTATGTACGTATTACCGACTGCTCTCAAACGGTGAAGAAAAACATCGTGAGGAAACCTGCATATGCAGAAGAAGAAATTCTGATACATATGTGAAGTCTACCAATCTGCATTGGGCACGCGTGGTGGACTAACGCCCAAACACCCTCCTAGAGGGTAAGCCTGTGCCCTGCAGTAGGACGTATAAACACGCTAATGATGAAACATAACTTGAATTTTACAAGATATTGCATAGGCGGGGACAAAAATTGCCCTCTTTCTAGCGGTAAAAACACTTAATCAAACTTTATCTCTTGTCGCCTTATACGATACCCATGGGAAGAAATGTAATGGTTCATTCTGAGCCTGGAATTACGAGATAGCACCTAGACACTGTTCTCTGCTCTTCTCTAGCCTTAATTAGTATAAAACAAAGACTCTATTTTATTTTACTGTAAAACTGTTTGTGCGATTAGTTTCTTAAACTAAGCAGTACCAATATTTTGATGCGGTACCACCATCATAAGGACCTAAATGAAATTACCAAAATTTTAAGTAAGTACCTAATTACTTTCGGAAGCTTTATGTGTGTAAAATATTTTATATTCGGTCGTCCACACCGGTTCCCATAATAGCAGTGAGATAAAATTTATACCAGTTTTCAATAATACAAAAAAAATATCAAAATCAGTCCAGTAGTTTTAGACGGACAGACAAATATACAAGGTGTTACAAAACTACAAATAAACATTTAAGGGGGTGGTGTAGACAACTTTCACTATGGGACCAATATCGAAATCGCGAAAAAAAATTTTTTTGTTCTATACTCTACAAATCGACTAGAGCTAAAATATGTATGGGATATAAAATTATTTTTTTCGCGATTTCGATGTTTGTCCCATAGAGAAAGTTGTTCAGTTTGACGGTCTAAACAACCCCCTTATGAGTTTTAAAAATTTATTGTTACTTATGAAACACCCTGTATACAGACAGACAGATATCTAAAAACTGGTGATTTGTAGTCAGGGACACCTAAACACCATAATAATAAGTATATAGCAAACATTTTTTTTTAAATTCATTTTCATTTATTTATTTATTCACGTTAAATTGTAGGTACATAATGGATCGTATTACAAAAAAAGAAAACAGTTTCACTACAATTTTACCCTAAGGCATAGTGGATATAACACAAACAATTTAAATTTTGAAGGAAAAACACAGTTACGTCATTACTCAATACACAAATTAACGACAATGTCAGTTCTGAATTAATGATTAGAATGTACAGACACACTTCTGTTAAATCTCACCTATGGTTGAAACTGGGGCAAGTACCTAAGTATAATAAATAAACCAGTAGGTACTTGTGTTTCTCAAAAATATCTTATTTCAAACAAAGGTCTTCTTAGACCGTTAATTGCACAAAGAAGATCAAATTATGTATATTTTTCCTCATGAATATTTCAACAACTCAAGGAATAATCACAGACCTTCGTCATAAAATGTCTCCTGCCACATTTATTTTTCTTTCTTTCTTTAGACGGAAAGGTAAAATATATCTTGACGATTTTTCAAGAGGTAAGTTGAAATGAGTTTTTCTAACTGATGTACCTACGTACCTTATACCGACATCTCTTAAACGGTTCTAACTTATGTACGTAGGTAACACTGACTGCTCTCAAACTGTGAAGAAAAACATCATGAGGAAACCTGCATACGCTGAAGAAGAAACTCTTATGCGCAAGTAAAGCCACTGACACAAATCATTGTGCCCTGCAATGGGACGTTATAGGCATGATATGATACTGACAGCTCTCCAACTGTGAAGAAAAACATCGTGAGGAAACCTGCATACGCTGAAGAAGAAACTCTTATGCGCAAGTAAAGCCACTGACACAAATCATTGTGCCCTGCAATGGGACGTTATAGGCATGACATGATACTGACAGCTCTCCAACTGTGAAGAAAAACATCGTGAGGAAACCTGCATACGCTGAAGAAGAAACTCTTATGCGTAAGTAAAGCCACTGACACAAATCATTGTGCCCTGCATGGGACGTTATAGGCATGATATGATACTGACAGCTCTCCAACTGTGAAGGAAAACATCGTGAGGAAACCTGCATACGCTGAAGAGGAAACTCTGATGCGTAAGTAAAGCCACTGACACAAATCACTGTGCCCTGCATGGGACGTTATAGGCATGATATGATACTGACAGCTCTCCAACTGTGAAGGAAAACATCGTGAGGAAACCTGCATACGCTGAAAAAGAAATTCTGATGCGTATGTGAAGTCCAAAAATCACTGCGCCTTGACGTCTATATGCTGATGAATAAAATGAAATGAATTAATGAAATAGTTTATTTACACCAATCACATTAATACAGTAATGAGCAGAAAACTATGGTACGAATAAGGCCTTATCGGTAAAAACCTTTGGGGCGTAAAGGAATAATTAATAAGAATACGGGTCGGTGGTACTAAAAAAAGTAAAAGCTGATGATGACCTTTGACTATTTATTATAAGGACTAGCCTTGCGGTAGCATTTCCCTTCTGCCACGGTATAAGAATGATTGATCCTGTGCATTTACATTCAATGTTATGCCTTATCACTAAACGAGACAGCCTAGAATTGCGAAACAATAATTTCTAACTTAGAACGTTTAGGGTTCACACCAGACTACTTTTCATGACTTTAAACATCCAAAATTAGAATCTAAAGATATGGGGAATAAAATCAAAAGTAGCTGATTTCATGTTACCTCGCCCCCCGCAAAAAGTGGCAGAAATGTGTGTTAGTAAGAATTACTTGTTGTTACGTTGTTACTTAGAATTACACGCGTAACTAGTCCACATATTATAAATAGTCAAAGATGATGGCACGTGTGTGAAGCTTAAATACTTACCTACTTGTAATTTAGCAAACTGTGCTTGGGTATTTACAACTAAGCACAATTTGCTACAAATAAACCAAATAAAATAAATTGTTTATTTTATTATTGGACTGTAAGTTGCGGTATACTATGTCAAGCCACAGAGTCAAGCGTCCAACTTCCAGCAGTGGACGTCCATCGGCTGAGATGATGATGATTTCTTTTATTTCTTTATTATTCTAATAACAGCGGAAAAACTCAATATAATTATTATTTAAAATAGAGTTAAATTAAAATAAACAAAATTAAATATACAAAATGATTAAGTAAGATTTTTCCGTGCGAATTTAGGGTTGAACTACACCACACAGCACAGCATCGCAGTTTTCCGTCGCTCCATCATTTTCTGTCACTCAGGAACGTCATTTTCTAGAGCATATAAGATAGACGGAACGCGATCGCACGCGGCGAGCTGATGCTGTGCTGTGTGGTGAAGTTCAACCCTTAATATTTATTGTTAGAATTTGCAAAAAAGACACGTTACAAAAAAATGCTTTTGCTACTTTACTTTTCCACGTTAAACGAAATACGAAACTACGTTTCACTACGAAATTCATAACAAAACTTAATTTCACTCATTTACATTTTCATAAATATTTTGCATAAAATTTTCAGTACTAGCATAATTTTAAGTAGATGCTAAATTATTATAATTTCATCTCTGCGTCCAGCAGAGAGCTAAACATTTTTATTTTTATTTGAATTCTCTAAAGGGTTTTAGTTAAGCCAAACACTAATAAAAATGCACTGCAGCCGCACTGGGCCCGGTGGTGTACGGCCCACTACCTCTCTCACTTATTCGTGGAAGCATTCATCCTGCATTGGGGTTCTACAGGCTACAACTTTGTAGCGGACCTACGAGAGCAACAATGCCGAGTCAATATGGATCAAGTCGATGTAAAACAACAGATTTCTAGGCAAGAGCGACACATCTGCTTGGCGGTCATACATCACCCGTATATGGCAGCCAATGAGAAGATGAATCCGTATTGTGTAGAATCTCGAATAGGCGAAAAAGCGTTTGTCCAGAACTCATATCAATCCCAGTCAAATACTCAGTTCTTTATACATTATTATGAACTTGGCAGTTTTTTATTTTCATGTTTTTGTTTGTATGCCTTCCAACTTACTTCTAAGCGCATTTTAACTTTTAACCTTGTAACGGAAAAGGGTCACGCATCTCGCCATAAAACTTTTAGCTCCAACTTTCTGAACACACCGCAAAACATCCACATCTACCATAACTTTCCTCTGACTTCATATTTAGTTACAGATTACCTAATCTTTAGACTTTTCATTCACAGATTAATAGTGTTTTCGTTGCACAGCTTCGCTGCAAAGTTTTCATTATTTAAAACTAACTAAATTTCTTGTCTTTTGTTCTGGGGCTAAGGTATAATAATTCCGCACAAATTGGCTAACACAATATTACATTATTTCTAAGTTGCAGGCCAGTGATTTGATTTGTCGACTGTGATTTGTCGACTCTGATTCTTTTATAATGCGCACAGCCAAGGAGTGGAATGCCCTGCCTGCGTCAGTATTTCCGAGCACTTACAACCCGAATTACTTCAAAGTAAGAGTGAATAGGCTTCTTCTGGGTAAGCTCGCTACATCTTCGACCCCATCTTTGTCCTCAGGACAGGATTGAGGTCAAGAGCAAACCCATTTTTAAATTAAAAAAAAAAAAAAAAAAAAAAGTGTAGGTAATATCACATCGGTATGCTCATCGCTCGAAATTATCTATAACTCCATGACATTATAAGATAATATAAGAATGAAAAAATACCTTTTTTTGCTCCATTAATCATAGTTTGTCCACTTATAAGTAGGTACCACTCAAGAAGCTTAGAAAGGTATTGTATGTATATGTACCACTTCACTGGTCTTTCACTCTGATATAATCCTAGTAGACATAACAGTCTCATTGTTTTAGCCTACTGTTTTACCTCCTACACAATTTATGCTACCAGAATAATTATTATTATCATTATTATGAACTTGTATTAGAAGTCTATAAGGTAAAGTAGTCTGAACAGTGAACACCCTAACTTTAACTTCATATTTTGGTCATGGAGTTACGTCTTTTATTGCGTTACATTATGCCTGATTGAGAAGGGTTGAAAATTTGCGGAGTTTTAGATGAAATTAATTATTAAATCCAAAACAACAAGCACTTATATCAAATTAGAGATTGAAAAGTCCACGTAGAATGGGACTTGAACAATATGCTGACAGTTTTTAAGGGGATGACCAGACCATCAAACTGAACAACTTTGACCAACATCGAAAGCGCAAAAAAAAATCAGCTGTCCTAACCATTTGGCTCAAGTAGGTTTGCAGTTTTGTATGGAACAGCAGATTTCTTTTTCGCGATTTCGATGTTGGTGCCATAGAGAAAGTTGTTCAGTTTGACGGTCTGATCATCGCCTTAAAAAATTATCGGCATATTAAGATGGACCCTGTACATAAGCCCAAGTACACTGCAAGTACAAGCACACTGTCCCACGGGGGTAGGCAGAGATGACGACGGTCCTTTACATGCTTTTAATTGGAGTAATACCTCGGATCGGCAGGTTTTGTTACACCTTGTATAAGGCAACCGTGGAAGAAAATATTCGTGCATTCAAATCTGAAAAAAAAAACTGTTTTTTTTTTTCGTGATTTTTTTTTAAATTATTATTTCTATTTCTATTTCTTTATGCCATGCCCAGATTTGGGATATTATTAGTAAATGCATTTTGCCGAAATCAACGATATACTTAACAAGATCTAGAAGAAGTAAAAAGATGTATGTCAGGACCGTCCAAAGTGGAGATCCGTCTGGTCTCTGCCTATCCCTCTGGGAAAAAGGCGTAAGTTTAGTAGGAATACGGTCATGATTTTATACATTTGTGTCTAAATGCAATAAAGTTTTATGCGACTAAAAGCATCGTTCCCAAAAAGCTAAAACTGTCTAGTTTGGCTCTTCTCATTTACGACCATCTCCAACCCTTTCCTGCAGTGTAAACAAAAGCGATCGTTAAACGTATACAGAGCCATAGAATATGATCCTGCTGAACGTTTTCTACACCCAGATGTTTAGACATGGTATATACCAGCGGAAATGTCGTTGTTTAAGGATACAGCATAGCTAGCATGCCGCAGTGATACAGCGCTATCACATCTTAGCTCTCTTTCTATTTGCGTGCGAACGAACGAGATAAAAGACGTGATACAGCCGTATCACGTGTAGCATACTACGAGTGCACGAGTGTGATTTTTGAAACTCATTCGCTGAGCTCAGCAGTTGAAAATGTCAAAATTACTATGTAGATATGCAGTGCATCTTTCTACAGCAGATATATGCATATCTCCATAGTAATTTTGACATTTAGAACTGCTGAGCTCAGCGAATCAGATTCAAAAATCGCACTCCAGGTCGCAGTATACCGCGCACTAATAGCTTCATTTCGTTCAGAAAAAGATCAAAGCTTCGATTCAACGCTTGTGCCGACTGCTATAATTTTTGTAATTAATCTTAATGCTTTTATGAATACATTAATTTTTCAAAGGTCAAAGTTTTGATTGGTGTTTTTGTTATTTTGGGTCACACTAGTTCTTAAGCTACTGGTCCTCATGCAATTTCTTACTGATTCTCTTTTCTGTGGAGACATCAATTGTGGCTTGTTTATTGTAAACAACGCATTCCTAAACACACGAAGGGATAAAGCCGACCGATCCTCAACAAATATTTATTTCATGCCATCGCCTTAACGCGTATTATATAAAGATAAGTGTATCAATATTCTGGCGATGAAATAATTGATACAAGTTGGATTTGGCTAGCTCGAGCTGACTACTTTTATCTAATGATTATAGTACTCTGTGATATTACCTGACTAATTCATGTACGGTGCTAATATCAGTCGAAGTGTCGGCAGAGGGCGCCCTCGTAGGACGTATTTTGATTAAATCGGTTGCGTCCTACAAAAAGGGGAGATGCGGAGCGAAACCGACGGGCATGTGTGAAGAGATGTATGGATGTGAATGAGGCAAAAGAGGAATGTAAGGATCGTAGTAGATGGCGCGCCCTGGGTTTTTTTTATATAGGTTTGCTCTTGACCTCAATCTAGTCCTCAGGACAAAGATAGGGTAAAAGATGTAGCGAGCTTACCCAGAATGGGAAAAAGTTAACCAAAAACTTACCTCTGCCAATTCGCACTGCTTGCTGCGTGAGAGTCCTGTGTACAGCGTTGAAGCGTGTACAGGCTGATTATAATGGTGATGAAAAATCGGGTGGTCCTATTAAAAGCCGATAGACAATAGACATCCACTGCTAGACATAGGCCTCTAACTTCAAAGACTTTATTGTGACACAAATCTAATCTAATCTAATCTAAACTATTATAAAACTGTAACTGAAGTGTGTCTGTACATTCAAGATTTTTACAAAAAAAAGATTACGATATGGTTTTTAGGTATCCCTGACTCGAAATCAATCTTTTTTAGAAATGTTGTCTGTTTGTTTGTTTGTTTGTTTGTTTGTTTGTTCGCGCATCACGCAAAAACAACTGAACCGATTTTGATGAAACTTTTTTTGTTTGATAGCTTATGATCTGACTTAAAATCTGGTATATAATTTGTGCGGACGAAGTCGCGGATAAACACTAGTGTAATATAAAGGTGGTGAACAGAATTTTAGATCTATAGAGCTCTGTTCTGCCCATGAGCATGCAAAATTAAATTTTAGAGAGGGCATGCAGAGCATTTACTTTGAAATTATACAATTACAATTTAAAATTCCATTGCAAGGATCTCCACAACGACCGGTCCTGCGCTGCCCTCATCCAACGGGTTCCCACCGCCTTCCCCAAGTCGTCAGTCCACCTTGTGGAGGTCTACCCCCGCTGCGCTTTCCGGTACGCGGTGGCCACTCGAGCACTCCTCGGCCCCATTGGCCATCGTTTCTGCGAGTAATGTGTCCCGCCCATTGCTACTTTAGTTTAGCAATTCTTTTGGCGATGTTAGCTACTCTGATTCTTCTACGGATCTCTTCATTTCTAATTCGATCTCCTAGAGAAACTCCGTGCAAAGTCGAAGTGAGCCCCTGAGTGTCGTACCGATACATTCAGCGCACCCTGGGCAATTATCAAGCTTGTAAATCAATTTGATCTATTTGCCACCATGATGGCAAATCAAACTCAATGAAATGTCATCGATAGAAAAACATCGTAACGTAACGAAGGTAAAGTAACATCCTAAAATAAATTCAACAAAGCCCCAATTAGTGTAAGTACGTAACTACGAGTATGTCGCAATTAGTAACCGATTGTACATGACTTGTAACAGAATGTGGAGACCTCACTAAATAGGGGATCACAAATCCCTTTATTTTAATTGCTGTCATTTTATATGAATGTAGAAATGATTATTTACGAACTGTTTACTAAGGTATTTTCTTAAACTAAAAGCACAGCACGAATATACTATTTTCCCTCTGTGATCGAAGACAAAGGTGGTGGTAGTTCGTTTATCAGAATAACCACAATTCACAGGTAGTGAGCTTTTAGACAAAATAACCTAATAGAAACCTAATCCGTACTTTTGTTCGTACGAAAAGACCGAGTACTTATAATATGTATTTCTAAAAAAGATTTCTTTATATTTTAAGAGACATGGTACCTTGCAAGTTTCTTGGTTAAGTTGATTCTTTTTACGAAAATGAAAATAATTTTTAATAAAGGAATAAAATAGTAAAAACACTAGAACAAACAAAACTTAGGTACCCTAGAATCTAACCATTCTAAACAGAGCCACTACTTAGTACTACCGACAGGACTAAGATCCTTAATTGAAATGCCCGCCTCTGGGCACACCTGGCCTTAAGGTGCCTATATTATAATGCTGGCCGCGTTTCCGCGTTGAATGGTTAATGATAATTATGCGTTGGGCCAGGGATGACCTAGCACGAGGGTGACTACCCGCATTAAGTTGAATTGTCCACACACGTTTACGTACGTGGTGGTGCCACATACGTAGGCCCTGCGGATTGGTGGAGGCAACGTCATAGCAAGCAGTCAAATCAAATTACAGTCTAAGTATAGTATAGGTATTATTAACCACCTCCAACAGACCACTAATTTGACTTGTAGTTGTGACATATAATCACATCTACCCGTTTCTCAACTCACAGCAAATCCCCAAAAGGATTTTAGAACCCTTTTCTGAGAACCTCTCGAAGTAAACAAGTTTGCAGTGATTCTGTAACAAATTATGCAAATAAGTCTCGACTCAAGATTCACGGTTGAAGAGGTCAAACCAAACCCTTTGCTATTTGATATTGAGGTTTAGTTCTGAGAGTTCGTACAATTTGTACCTAAGATTTTCTGCTACATTTCTATACCTTTTGGTTTGTTCGATATTTTATTACTAGTACTTTCATATTTTACTGAATAGTTGGTACTTTTCTAAGTGGGTTTTCTGACTCTATCCCAATATAAAATCTTCGCAATCAGTCCTGTCGTAGAATATTAGGTACCTTTCATGAAGTCAAACAAAGAACCCTTATGGGAACCTACTTTCATCAATTCTGTCTATCTGTCAGATCATATCTATATGTTGTCGCCCCTCTACTTTAAAAATACTAAGGGCCTGTTTCACCACATGACATATTTTGTATCAAACATTATGTCAAATGATGTGTCAAAAATAAGCTATCACCATGGATCTAAATCATAGAGGATACCACTCTTCCTTACAAGCATTGATACAAGAAAATTGGCAATGGTGTCGTCGATATTTCCAATTTTAGGTGTGTCCCTTTCTATCCAATGACGTAGTTACTAAAATGACAGGAGAGGAGCTACAATTGTGTACGTTGGATTAGAAAGGGACTTTAGTTAACGTCACAAAAAACAACGGCGCGACGGAAAAGAACGATCATTACCGACCACAAAGGAGTGTTATCATGTTTCACGTCTTGTTAGGCAGTCTGCACTCGACTATAGAGGATTCCAAACTTCTTGGCTATCACGAACTTATTCAGATCTGTGGTGCCATTTAGCAATCCCTCAGGATCTTCTTCTTTCGTGTCTGTTTGTTGAATCAGGATGATTGCTGAAAATTCCCTTTCTCCACATAAGTAGGTATCATTTTTTATTATTGAGAAGACTTACATAAAATTGTTAGGTTTATTATAGTGAACATCACAGTCATGTTATGAGCCATAACTTCTAATAAGTTACGGTCTCTCTTAACAAGAGTGTACATCATATTTCTACGTGACCACGAACTATAAACTAAGTACTTAAATTCTGCCTTAAATATTTTAGTTTTCTCATACCTTTCCAAGCTTATCGGTTTCCTCCAACTACGCCACACCTTCGACACTTTAGCTGTAATTTCATACAAATGGGATAATTTGCCACCGAAGAGGCAAGCAGTGCGATACTGAGTGAGTGCGAGCGAGACAGGAATCCGAAATTGCCTTCGTTTTTCGCCACGCTTCCCACCAAGAAGGGGTGAGGTTAAAATTGGTGGGGGGCAGGAAGCTGGCATAGCTGATATCGTCTGGGTATCGGATGGGGGGAGGAAGGGTATACCCAGTAGTACCGGGCTGATGGTGAATTATTACAGAAACTGATCTCACGCAAAGACTTGGTCAAAAGTTATCTTATTTTTTTAATAATACGTTTGCGATTTTCAAAATAAAAAACTAACAGGCCTTTTGAAAATAAACCGCAATAATAATGAAAGTTTTAAATCATTGAAAAATGTTATACCCAGGAGGCTTTTCCCTACTACTAGTTCTCCTAGTTTCTTTAAACTTAGCCAATATTCCCTTTTAACTTGCCTGGAACTTAAATTTCCCCTGAGTAGTTGTAAAATAACCCTCTAAGTGAAAATTGATGAGTTGTTCAAATGAACGAGCTTTTTTCCATGACTGCCTGTGATTTCTCAAGTCTTTAAGGTAAAAAAAGGCGAAGAAAAAAGTTGCATGACTTTTTATCTTTTCTACAAAATAAATTAATGAGAACAGGTTAAAATATTAAAGCTTACAATGTCAGCTCCCTTTTACTCGGTGGAACTTTACTTTTATTATGTTCTTAGTTAGGGACAGTTAGGGTATAAAAACAAGCTTCAAAACTTTTTTTTTTAAATAATGGAGTCTTTTACATTCGCAGCTTAATAGCTTGTTGCCGCAAATTACCTTAATAGCTTGTAGGATCCCACAGCAGGAAAGGCCACCGCTTCGGAGAAAGTGGACAGGGAGTGGGACGTGGCCACAGTGCCAATTTGAGAATTATCTGACATCAAGTTAACCACTTGCCTTCATCAATCCGCAGCTATACTATACAGGGTTTTTCATAAGTAACAATAAATATTTAAAACTCTTAAGGGGGTTGTTCAGACCGTCAAACTGAACAACTTTCTCTATGAGACCAACATCGAAATCCCGAAAAAAAATTTGATATTCCATACCTACATATTTTAGCTCTAGTCGATTTGTAGAGATTTCGATATTGGTCCCATAGTGAAAGTTGTTCAGTTTGATGGTCTACATCACCCCCTTAAAGGATTATTTGTATTTTTGTAACACAAAAACAAAAGTGCAAACCTACTCGAGCCAAATGTATGGGACAGCTGATATTTTTTTCGCGAATTCGATGTTGGTCCCGTACAGAAAGTTGTTCAGTTTGATGGTCTGAACATCCCCTTAAAAAAGTGTCAGCATATTAAGAAGGACCCTGTATATAGGTAGGTACAAATTAAAATACTTACGTTACATAGGTACTCTACTAATCTACTATACAGGGTCCAACTTAATATGCTGACACTTTTTTAAGAGGATGATCAGACCGTCAACCTGAACAACTTTCCCTATGGGACCACTATCGAAATCGCGAAAGAAGAATCAGCTCTTCCATACCAAACTGCAAACCTACTCGAGCCAAATGTATGGGACAGCTGATTTTTTTTTCGCGATTTCGATTTTGGTCCCGTAGAGAAAGTTGTTCAGTTTTATGGTCTGAGCATCCCCTTAAAAAAGTGTCAGCATATTAAGAAGGACCCTGTATACTATTACCTGTTCTGTGGCTGGGGGGGTCCATACCATCAAACTGAACAACTTTTAATATGACTGTTAAAGCATCCCCTGTAAAGGGTCCTTCTTATTATGCGTGATATACTTTTATAAGGGTGATCAGACCGTCAAACGTTAAGTTAATAAGTTTTAGTCTCTGTGTCGTAGCTTTTTTTTACTATATCTTAATATACAAAAGCATTATCTTATAAAATCAGTCACACCTTGTTAAAGTACTACAAAACGATCCACAAACGCAATTTGCCTCCCAATCTCCGAAACCTTTCATAATCGATCGTACGCGCCCAAAATATATTACGAGAAATTTTCAATCTTTCCCAATGAAAAGATTCCGTACAGATTCTCGGTCAAATTTCACGAACCTCTACCCGTGAAGCTAAAACGATTTAATCACCCGTGAAGGCATTCCGTCTTATCCGAGAAAAGCCATAAAATGAAACTCACGCCGAATGCTAAATCTGCCTAAGTAGCGCTAAGTATAATAAGTGAGATAAAATTATTCCAGCAGACATTTTCATTTTAACGAAAAATATACAGGTGTATGTTTTATGATGATGTGTAATATTAGTGAAAAATTATATCAACAAATGTTATATTTACATAGTTAGATCAAGCACCGAATATTTTCAAAGGGAAAAACGAGAATAAAGTAAGTCAACAAGTTATAAAATCTAGGAATTATTGGCAGACAGAGGCTTGCCCTGCTATTGTGACGGCAAGAGAGTATGGTAGGTACTTCACTATGCTATATCCGATACGAGAAAAAAGTTAACAGTGCATGCTCAAAAATGTACGCATTGTTAAAAAACCACATAAAAGTTGCGCTCCGTGATACTGAAGTTAAAAGATGCTACATCGTAGACTTTCTGACGACGTTTTCCGTACAGCAAATAGGAGATATATGAAGAAGAGGTGGTGGAGTCACCAAAAACTACTTCATAAAGTTTTCTTTATGATACTGATTTGATTGACAGATTTATTCAGTTTCCTTTTTTTTTGCCTATTTCATCCCACTGCTGGGCAGAGGCCTCCCCTTTAATCTATTAGTTTCTGTCAAAGGTCAAAAAATCAAAGCAATATACTGCGATTCACAAGTTATGATGGGTGTGTTATTTTATTTTTGTAATCTTTTGATCATCAATGTTGTCTGGAAGTAAATAATTTTTGAAATTGAAAACTATCAAAATACATGACACTGTATTTCTTAACATCATAGACATACCTACTTATCAGAGTATTTAATGTAAATAAGACCCCATTCATTGTTTTCAGGAAACATGTGAGTTAATTTAATAACCTATTATTTTATAAGCCTCAAATAAACGTCATAGAATTTCCCTTCTCCTTTATAATCATATCTTATAACCGTTGCATTTATATTCGAGCAATATCTAAATATACACTGGAAAATTACTTTATTATATTTACAAAAGATAACGTGTCTTGAAACGGAAAGTAAGATGTAAACATTTTATCGCTACTCAAATAAACATAGCCTTAAACAAATTAGCTAAGCCTATTTAGATTTCCACGTTGGCGCCTTATTGAACAGCTGAAGTTATATAACGTGATACTTAATGTGTTTATAACACAGTTCATTGCACGCCATCAATAATAAAACACGGGAAGAGAAAACATAAAGGAAGGAAACTGTAAAAATGGCAATTGAAAGGCACATCGAAGAAATAACAAACAAAAGAGATTTGGACAAAAGCGTTGATAAGACCGTAAACAAAAATGAAAATGTGAGCAACGACGAAGTTGATTTTGATGAACTAATATCATCAGCTGGTGAATTCGGAAGATACCAAGTGTTATTATTCATATCGACTTTCCCATTCTACTGGTTTGGTGTCTTCGCATATTTCTCACAACTGTTCCTGACTGAAGTACCACAAAACCACTGGTGCTGGATTCCAGAGCTGGAAAATTTGACTATAAATGAAAGAAGAAACCTAGCCATTCCTCTAGAAGACAACACAAGGTTTGGTTACGCGCAATGTAAAGCTTATGTTGCTAATTGGACTGACGTGTTGTTAACCGGAACGAAACCTGACAGTAGTTGGAATACTACTAAGTGTCAATATGGCTGGGAATTCGATAAAACAGAAATACCTTACCCTACTATATCAACTGAGATGGGATGGGTCTGTGAAAAGAATAGCTACCAAGCTACAGCCCAAGCGATATTCTTCCTTGGTTGTATTGTCGGAGGATTCGTTATTGGATGGGTTGCTGACAGATTCGGAAGGCTTCCAGCTACAGTGATCAGTAATATGATTGGTTGTGTTGGTGGCATAATCAGTATTTTCGCCAGAAATTTCACAGAATTCGCTTTGTACAGGTTCTTCATGGGAATGGCGTACGACAACTGTATGATGATGATCTACCTCCTTGTTCTCGAATATACAGCACCTAAGTACAGAACTTTCATCTCGAATGCATCATTTGCTCTCTTTTACTCAACGGCTGTGACGTCACTGCCTTGGATAGCTCTTGCTTGTGGACATTGGAAGACATTGTCTTTAGTAACAAGTGTACCATTTGCTTTCGCAATATTGGTACCTTTCATTATGCCAGAAAGTCCAAGATGGTTGCTTTCAAGAGGACGTATTGACGACGCAGTGAAAAAAATTATAACAATTGGACGAATTAATAAGAAAGAAGTTCCCCCTAAATTAATAGAGAAATTTAAAGCTGCTGCTGTTAAAGCGAAGAAAGAAGAAAACGGAAACATTCTTGACTTATTCAGAAGACCTTTGTTAAGAAAAATGTTCATATTTATTTGTTTAGAATACATTTGTTGTGCTTTAGTATTCGACGCCTTAGTGAGAAGTATAGGGCAATTGGACTACGATTTCTTCTTATCGTTCTCTGTGGTTTCTGCTACTGAATTCCCCTCGATGCTCCTCATAGCCTTTATCCTTGATTGGATGGGAAGACGTTGGTTGACGACTATTTCAATGACAATAAGCTGTATATTTAGCATTTTAACAGTGTTCGTTGGAGGCGGCATACCATCAGTGATATGTGCTGTAGTAGCAAGATTTACAGTAAACATGGCTTACGGTGCAGCCATGCAGTGGGCAGCGGAAATGCTGCCAGTATCAGTTAGAGGTTCTGGTGCATCTGTAGTGCACATCTGTGGTTTCGTTGGAACCATTCTATCACCCTACATAGTTTACTTGGAGAACATAATTTACTGGCTTCCTTTGGTGGTAGTGGGTGGTGTAGCTGGTTTCGGTGCTATCATCGCTTTGCAACTGCCCGAAACAGCTAAGAAAGAAATGCCTCAGAGTTTCGATGATGCAGAAGAGTTGGTGAAGTGTCAATCTTTTTGGGATATGCCGTGTTTCTCGAAGAAAGTTGAAGGTGACAGCCAGGCAGGTCAAGTGAATGACTGTTTAGAATTATAATGTGCTTACTTGACTGTTATCACGAGGAGGGGCACTTACGACAGAAAGTAAATAATGCAAGATAACGTCAATTACAAAATTGTATTAAGGACTTTGTAACGTGTTATCTAGATTTGTAAAATTCTGTATAAAAACCTACTCATGAAATAGCATGTGCCTTAATTTTACTTGTGGACTTTTATTTAACTTGATAAGTCACTTTAAATTGATAATCAAAAATCATTTTATTTGATCTTCCATCATAATAACAGCTGTAATAATAGGTAAAGAAAACACAAATAAAAATTCAACATTCTAAAATTATTTATTTCCAGACAACATTGATACTCATTGTTTAGCAAAAGCCCGCGAAGGTTACTTACAAAAATTTAGCATAAACAAAAAAAGCCGCATTGCAACTAGATATAGTTATGCTGTGCTAGTAGGTAGGTATTCTACAAATAACAGCGAGCCTTTTAACAACATAAAATCGTTTAGTTGTAACTCGAAATAGACGACGAGCACGAAACGCCTATCGATTTAGAAAAAGCAAGAAAGGTGTTGGGATCGTAACAGTTCAACAACCATCACCATCATTGCCATTGCACATAGCACTAAACAGAGTCCAACTTAATAAGCTGACGGCTTACCATCAAACTGAACAACTTTCTCTATGGGACCAATTTCGAAATCTAAAAAAAAAGTAGGCTAGCTACATTTGAGTCGAATCGTAATTTCACTTTTAGTCCAATCATTTTAGGGTTTGACCCTAACAATAATTAATCTATCGCTGAAACTTTGCAGTGTGATAAAGTAAAATAGGTATTCAGATTACGGTTGACAAATAATCTAGGTAAAATTTTTTCCGGTCCTAGATTATTAAAATTTGTCAACCGTAATCTGTATTCTTTACTTTATCACACTGCAAAGTTTCAACTTTGCAGTGTGAAGAAACGGCAAAGTTTCAGCGATAGATGAATTATTGTTAGGGTGTCCATACCACAAGGAAACTCTAAAATGACTGGACTATTTGTATAAAACAGCTGTTTTTTTCATTGCAATTTGGACGTTGGCTTCACAGTGAAAATTGTTCAGTTTGATGGTCTGAAGCAGTAGGTATTACTTGAGTATTTTGTTACACCTGTATAGTGTTTTCCTCAAATTTTTTATTCCAGGGTGTTCGTAAAGTGGACAAATAATTTACTTATTAGACTGCATTGTGTATTTACCTTGTGGTGTGTGGCTTATTGATGGTGTCGCAAGAGACGACTATTATCGTCTCGTTAACACCACCTCTGTGTAGATATGATCATACCTATCTGTTCTGATCATATCTGATCAAGGTTATCAAAATACCTGTCATTGTATTTCTCGACGTTCTAACATCAGACATCAGACATCACAGGTTTTTTTTTTTTTCTATTTTATAATGTGGGAACTTGTTTTTTTTTTATTTTTTTTTATTTATATTGGGGCTTTTAACTTTAAGGTTATGTCAGCCCGGGAACTTGTTGGCAGAATCTTGTTGGATTAAAGTCTCCTTAGAATACAAAAATGAATCTATTCGTATTTATTGTTTTCTTCTTGTCTGTCATCTGTCACTCTGCTCCAACTTCTACATCATCCTAGTTGAAACGATCTAAATATAATAATATAATCTGATATCTAAATCCTAGTTGCTGGTGTATTTATTTCATCCAGATCCCCAATTCCAATAGGTTATGGGCCCAGTATACGTTTAAAATAAATGCGTAATATTTTTGGGGTGTTACGCAACTATGCAACTAGGAACCCATTGTTACAAAATGGTGTTACGTAAATTTTTCTTTCAGATTTTTTTTCAGAAAAGAAAATACACGGAAAATATCAACCTATGATGAATTTTTGAGATCAGTGAAATGGATGAAAATATAAAAATCTGTCATTGTTAAATCATTTCCTATATTTTGATACCTACACTTTATGAAAAGGGAAGTATTGCAACTAAAACTTTAAGAAAATAATGATTAGCGTTAAAAATACAAGGTTATGTAAAACTAATATACTTAGTATTTTGCAATTTCTGGTGACCTAAGCAAAAGGTAAAAGTAAAGGAAACTGATGGTATGTCAAAAAGCCAAAATACTGCGTATTGGAATAGAAATGTGCATGAAAAAGGAAATTAGAGCTATTTGAACATTCTCAATAGTCAGAAAATGATTAAGAAAACTATTAGCTACAAAGCTAAAGCTGATAACAATAAGTATTGCATAAAACTGTCTTCATCACCCGAATTGAATATTAAAAAAAAAATACATAATGCTGCTATTTTTGAAGAATGAATCAACAAAATTATCAATAAGCCGAAGCAAATAATAATATGAAATATTTTTATTCTGGAGAATAAAGATCACAGTCTTAATTTTCAGAAAACCTGTTTGCTCATATTGATTTATTGTCAAAATTATGTTACTAATGCATTATGCATTCATTTCAGCTGCAAAAAGAGCAACTACAGTTTACCAGTATCTTGGGCATTCAAGGAGTTGTGGAGGACGTGCTGTAAAATTCCATAATAATTTGCTTCTTGTGTCAAAGATACAACGACCCGGATATGCAGTGATCTTCAATTCATATAGTACATAGATACTTAATACTTAATTAATATTTAGAACGGTAAAACCGTCTTGAGAGGTATGTCAACAAGTAAAAAAACCAAACTGATGAATTGGTGGCAAAATATGATTTATGTAAAGCTTGCCAGAATACGACTTATGCTGTAAGGCTTGTACAAACGGGAAACAGTTAAATATCCTTCACGCCAAAGATAAAAGTCATTTGTTGTCTATTAATATATTTTTACTCCCCTCACAAATCTCACAATTTACAATAATAGTATAATTAGCATTTCTTTGTTGATCAATATTACTGTGTGTTACCGTCGGTACCTAAGAAAATAAACTTAGAAGTATTGTAAATGCTATCAAAGATTTGTTTTAAACAGTGAGACAACATTAATTTAAAGGTAGCTTAATTCATATCCTTTAAGCAACGGTGGAGAATATTTACAGAATTAAAAGTTGTTTAATATGTAAGGAATCACGTGTCATTTAACAATTTAGAATTCCACATAAGAATTAAATGGTATTGCCGAGTGTATAGAAAGAACTATTACATAAAAGGCCTGTCCTATGACAAACGGTACTAAATTGTATAAAGATTTCTGAGATCAAGCAGTATTAACTGTTGTTTATTTAAATTTTACACTAACAACTATCAAAGGTTTGGTTTTGCCAGTAAAGTCTGTGTATTAAATAAAACATAACTAACAGTTTGATGAAAGGTAATGAAAAGGTACTTATGGGTTTCGAACCTAACGGTTATAAAGTTTGGAAGCCACGATTTTTATTCAGGCCTACACTTGAACCTGAAGATAACAATACAATTAATAGAAAATACTTGTGACGAATCTGATAGTATAGTGGTGGTAAGTTTAAATGAGTGTCAATAAAGTCTCGAAAGCTAGTAAGATAGTTCTAAATCAGAACCCATCTCAAAATCTGATGAACGTAGGTTTAACTCTGATAATTATTCTAAGTCAGATCTCTTCTTAAAATCTGATAGCTCATACAGACAGTTCTAAATCAGATTCCTTCTTTAAATCGGATAGTTGATACGAGTTCACGAATAAAATTTGCATAATCAACCATGATACAATTGAAATAAGACCAAACGGTTGAGTTACATTTTAATAATTTATTCACTGAGTGATAGATCACGAGAAATAAGAAAAAGTGATCGGCTCAAACTAAAAGTCTTGCCCCTATAATTATGTTGAAATGAAAAGTATTATTTATTTTTGGCGTGCAAAGAAAGATTATCTTACGTCATGTCATGAATGTTCAGAAAATTTGTTCAAATTAAAAGTTAATTTAATGAGATCAAAACTTGAGATGATAGAGCTCAGTGGGAAAACGCAATAAGAGATGAATTAAAGCAAGTAATTAAATGACCTTCGATGATGATTAATTATTCCCCTTTCAGTAAATAAACATGACTTTAGTACGAAGACCAGAGAACAAAAACCATAGTAGACTGTAAATGAATTTTCAATATCAAACATTTAAAATACAATGTAAATGAAGTTGCTAGAGAATAATTCGAAAATACTTTACGGACTACGACGAAACTTTGCATCCGACAATAAGTAGTTCCAATATAAATAATTAGTTTTTCCGAATTTGAATTTGAGAAGTTGACCGATCATATTTTAGTGGACTTTTTGCTAAATTGACCAACCACGAACAAACGTATAATCATGGCAAATTAAAAAAAAAAAAATAGAGTAATTTCCCGCCATCAGAGTACAGTCAGACAGTCAGCAAGTTAAAGTCTCATGCTAAGTTTACGTTAAGTAGATCAAAGTGTGTACATTAAAACAGTTTTGAGTACGTTTAATATGCATGGTATGCCCGATCAGTAAATAACATACACACAGAAAGTAAACTATTTTTTGTATGTATTGAACTCTGAAGAGTAATATAATGCTCTGTGTAGCAACGTTATTATATAAGTTGTAAAATGTACCTAATGTTATGTACTCGTCCAGACTTAAGCACATAAGAAAATGTAGCAATACCTTAAAAGGGTGCGTAGATAGGTGGTAATTAAGATTAGCTAAATGCATAATGAAATGCATAATTGTTGACATGGTGTTGAAATGCATGATTGTTGACATGGTGTTGAAATGCATGAAGGTACGCTAAATGCATAATGAAATGCATGACTTATTTCGCTTGAGAAATATTATTAATAACTAAATTGGCTCATGGAGCTGGTGGTCCCCGGGTGAAGTAAAATAAGACGACGAATGTTCTGGTTTGGATCGTATATTGGAATGGTCAAATGCTTCACAGGTTTTGTCCGACCAGAGGGGTCAGTCGATGAAAATAAAAAGCGTTAAGCTGGTGGTGACCTCTGCAATATGCTCCTCGAACTACATAGATAAGCGATAGCGCTGTCTACTTAGGCAAAGGTACAAATTAAGTTAATGTTACAAGAAATGTTTTTTTGTGAATATGTAGACTCGATGTTATTGAAATTATACAAGAGGCAGAAAAGTATAATCTACATTATAATCCTTTATGAGGAGGCCATGTCGATGAAGTAAAAGACACAAAATAATAGTAAATAAAATAAAAGTCGTAATGTGTAGTGAATTGTATAATCTATAGCCCGAGTAGAGAGCAGTAGTAGCAGTACATAGATACAAAACTGTCAGTCGCAGCCATAGTCGCAGCCTTATATTACTGAAGCGGAACATATTGTGGCATAAACGGTTAAAGAAGCATTATAGCTTAAATAATAGCATAGCTTATATGATATAAATAAAGTGCATACGCGCTTAATGCATAATATAAATAAAGTGCATACGCGCTTAATGCATAATATAAATAAAGTGCATACGCGCTAAATGCAAAATATAAATGAAATGCATACGCGCTAAATGCATAATATAAATGAAATGCATACGTGCTAACTGCTAAATGCATAATGTAAATGAAACCTATACCCGCTAAAAGTATAATAAAAATGAAATGCATGCAAGCTGAAATGCATGCAAGCTTAGTGCATAAATGATGTCTAAAATGCATCCAAGCTGAAATGCATACAAGCTAAGTGCATAAATGATGTAAATGCATACAAGCTAAGATGCATGAGTGATGTCTAAAATGCATAATTAGGTATGTGAAATGCATACAAGCTAAATACATGATGATGTGAAATGTATACAAGCTATAAATGCATAATGATGTGAACTACATACAAGCTATAAATGCATAATAGTGCATAGATAGTGATGTGAAGTGCATTGAGAAATAACATAGCACTAGGACGAACTAAATGATTCTTGTTCTGTTAGTAAATTTTTAAATCGATGTAAAGTTTATATACATGGTGATTAATTTTGAGGGGGCGTTTTGGAATTATTCCTCCTCCGTACACAAAATTAATCTTTTTTTGTAGAAAAATGTGTGGCAGTTTTAATGCATTTGTCTTTAGTGTATTTACTTTTGAAATGATTCATCATACTTTTATTGAAAATGTTGAAATAATTATTTGTATTATGAAGTAATGATTTAATTCATTTAATTATGAGAACGGAAATGGTCTGATTAGGTTTTTCTGGGTTTTCCCTAATCCAAGCAACAAATGTTGGACCATAATGTAATTTTCCCAGCTAACACTAGGATGGTGTAGATGTTTTGTTTACTAAACCAATTAACCATGGATTTTGTGTGGTATATTATGTTTGAACACATGGTGTCAATTTAGATTGGAATATACAATTGATGATCAATGACTCATATACAAGGTGTTCATTTTTGAGGGGGCGTGTTGGATTAAAGTCTCCTTAGAATACAAAAATGAATCTATTCGTATTTATTGTTTTCTTCTTGTCTGTCATCTGTCACTCTGCTCCAACTTCTACATCATCCTAGTTGAAACGATCTAAATATAATAATATAATCTGATATCTAAATCCTAGTTGCTGGTGTATTTATTTCATCCAGATCCCCAATTCCAATAAATCTGACTATCAATTTGTCTTTTAAAATAAAAAATAAAATAAAAATAATTTATTTCAGACAACATAATTAGTCCATACAAAAATGTTAGTAGGCATTGGAGAACTTATAAACTACGTAAGTAGAGTGCAACATTACCTAATTAAATAAATAAATGAAAATGAAAACAACAAGAGTGGGCAGAGAAGGCTAACTACTTCACACTTGGCAAATCTACCGCATGCCCACGACATGTAATTCAGTAAATCTGCCAAGCAGGGGGGACTCCATTCTGTCACCAATCATCTTCAACACTCCGTTTGAACTAGAACGAACACGGCGTAACACTGATGCAACTTTCTTTCGCATAATTGCGTAAAAATCATCTGTACTTGCATCAGCAAACATTCCAGAGGCACTACAATATCGAGGAAGCCTAAACAGAGTCCTGAAGTTGTTGTTGTATTGAATACGCAAGGCACTATAGGCTTTTTGGGTACAGTCAGTCCAAAGGCCGCTTGAGTAGAAGGATTGACAATATGCTTTGAAAAGTGTTAGTTTGACCTTTGAAATCCGACTGTTATTTAGCTGTAAGTTCTCCAAAAAGGAAATAAATAACAAATATATTGAATCTAAATAAGACCCTATACATTGTCTTTAGGAAAAAAGTGTTAATTTAAAGTGCGACAAAAAAGATTTGACAAAAATGTTGTGCGCCACTTTCTTTGTAAGAACTTCAAAATCACGCATAACCTGGCATGTTTGTACTAAAGAGAGATGCTTGTTCTATTAGATTGACGTGAAAGATTTTTTTTTATACCTTTGTACCAAAAAGTTGCGTAAATCGACCAACATAACAAATATATACGAAAACTGAAAAAAGTTTACTTGTACATGGTGATTTTAGCGGCAACGCGCTTGCTTACAAAATAAAAAATAAAACGTACGGTCGAATTGAGCTAGAAATGAGAACCTCTTCCTTTTTTTGAAGTCTGTTAAAAAGACAGACTCATAGTCACCAATCATACACCAACAAAATTAAGAATAGAAAGATAAAAATCACGAATAGCTCAAAAAGACCAGCATCCAGAGCCGTGAAAGACATAATTATAAAAATTTTCTAAAACATTTCCTTAGATCCTGCCGTCACTATTTTTTCTACTCTTTTTTGTTCAGCAAATTTCTTTAATCATAAATTAAAAGCATTTTGCTTTGTTCCACAACATGCATATACAATGTTCTTGAGCGATGCATACCTACCTATTATTATCTCGGACATATTCTAAACAAAGTTTGGATGTTTAGATGTTTGTCACCTACGAATATTCTTATTCGTAGGTTTGTCACTCAATTACGCATAAACGGCTGAACGGATTTGGGTGAAATTTGGCACGCAGATGTTACTGGATGAACACATTATGATTTTTTTAAAGTCCACGCAGACAGAGTCCTGGGCAACATTTAGTTTATTATAAGGATCAAACAAACGTCATAGAATTTCCATACTCCAGTAAAATCATTGTATACTTAACACCACTGCATATTCTAGCAATACACACTCACTCGCTCGTTCTCGCTCTATTTATAAACCGGAAAATTACATTATTTTAGTACTTACAAAAGTTAACATGTCAACGAAAAGTAAAATGTATCGCTACTCAAATAAACAAAGCATTAAACGAATTAGTTAAGCCTTTTTAAATACCATCTTTGCGCCTTATTGAACAGCTGAGGTTGTTTACCTATATAACGTGATACTTAATGTCTTTACAACACAGTCCATTGCACGTCTTCAGTTATAAAACATGGAAAAAAGAAACATATTGAGGAAATAGCAAAAATGCCAATTGAAAGGTGTATTGAAGAAATAAGAAACAAAAGTGATTTGGACAAAAACGTTGGAAAAACCGTAAACAAAAATGAAAATGTGACCAACGACCAAGTTGATATTGATGAATTGATATCATCAGCTGGTGAATTTGGAAGATACCAAGTGTTATTATTCATCTCGACTTTCCCATTCTACTGGTATGGTGTCTTCGCATATTTCTCACAACTGTTCCTTACTGAAGTACCACCAAACCACTGGTGCTGGATTCCAGAGTTGGAAAATTTGACTATAAATGAAAGAAGAAACCTGGCCATTCCTCTAGAAGACAACACAAGGTTTGGTTACGCGCAATGTAAAGCTTATGTTGCTAATTGGACTGACGTGTTGTTAACCGGAACGAAACCTGACGGTAGTTGGAATACTACTAAGTGTAAATATGGCTGGGAATTCAATAAAACAGAAATACCTTACCCTACTATATCAACTGAGATGGGATGGGTCTGTGAAAAGAATAGCTACCAAGCTACAGCCCAAGCGATATTCTTCCTTGGTTGTATTGTCGGAGGATTTGTTATTGGATGGGTTGCTGACAGATACGGAAGGCTTCCAGCTACAGTGTTCAGTAATATGATTGGTTGTGTTAGCGGTGTGATCAGTATCTTTGCCAGGAATCTAACAGAATTCGCTTTGTACAGGTTCTTCATGGGAATGGCGTACGACAACTGTATGATGATGATCTACCTTCTTGTTCTCGAATACACAGCACCTAAGTATAGAACTTTCATCTCGAATGGATCCTTTGCTCTCTTTTACTCAACGGCTGTGACGTCGCTGCCATGGATAGCTCTTGCTTGTGGACATTGGAAGACATTGTCTTTAGTAACAAGTGTACCATTTGCTTTCGCAGTATTGGTGCCATTCATTATGCCAGAAAGTCCAAGATGGTTGCTTTCAAGAGGACGTATTGACGATGCAGTGAAAAAAATCATAACAATTGGAAGAATTAATAAGAAAGAAGTTCCTCCTAAATTAATAGAGAAATTTAAAGCTGCTTCTGCTAAAGCGAGGAAAGAACAAAACGGAAACATTCTAGATTTATTCAGGAAACCTTTGTTAAGGAAGATGTTTATATTCATTTGTTTAGAATACATTTGCTGTGTATTAATATTCGACGCTTAAGTAAGAAGTTTAGGCCAACTGGACTACGATTTCTTCTTATCGTTCTCTATGGTATCTGCTACTGAATTCCCCTCGATACTTCTTTTAGCATTTATCCTTGATTGGATGGGAAGACGTTGGTTGACGACTATTTCAATGACAATTAGCTGTATATTTAGCGTCTTGACAGTGTTCGTTGGAGGCGGCATACCATCAGTGATATGTGCTGCAGTAGCAAGATTTACAGTGAACATGGCTTACAATACAGCTATGCAGTGGTCAGCGGAGATGCTGCCAGTATCAGTAAGAGGTTCTGGTGTATCTATAGTGCACATTTGTGGTTTTCTTGGAACCATTCTGTCACCTTACATAGTTTACTTGGAGAATATCATTCACTGGCTTCCTTTGGTAGTAGTAAGTGGTGTAGCTGGATTTGGTGCTATCATCGCTTTGCAGCTGCCCGAAACAGCTAAGAAAGAAATGCCTCAGAGTTTCGATGATGCAGAAGAGTTGGTGAAGTGTCAATCTTTTTGGGATATGCCGTGTTTCTCGAAGAAAGTTGTAGGTAATAGTCAGGCAGGTCAAGTAAATGACTGTTTTGAATTATAATGTGCGTAAACTGACTGTAATCACGAGGAACACTTACGATAGAAAGTAAATAATGAACCTATTGTAAGATAATGTCAATCGTAAAAATGTTGTAAGTATTTTGTAACGTCTTTATAATATTCCGTAAATAAACTAACTCATGAAATAGCGTCTGCCTTTATTTTTAGATCTCTTATTCAACTTGAAAAGAAATCACACCAAGTTTGTAACTTCCGTACTGTAGAGTTTGCTACCAGCAAGTTTCAATTTTTTGTGATTATACACCATAACACCACACATTTTTAATTAGGAACGAACCTTATAAGGTTGTATTCAGACCGTGAATCTGAACAACTTTACCTAAGTTGGGTCGTACACATGGGTCGAAAAATGGGAAAATTTTCGATTGTTCGATTTTCTATGGGAAAAAAATTTCAAAAATTTTCAAAAAATTTTCTCGTTTTTCGACCCATGTTCCTTATGGAAAGTTGTTCAGATTCACGGTCTGAATACACCCTTAAAGGTTCGTTACTAATAAAAAATTTGTGGTGTAGAGCATCTTAAAGTTCAACAAAAATCATAAAAATCGGCCAAGTGTGTGTCGGGCTCACGCTAAGGATCGCACAGAAAACATGTTTTTGTTAAAATTATAGTCGTACAGTCGTACGGAACCCTCGGCGCGTGCTCCCGGCTCTCACTCGGCTGGTTTTTAGGTTTTCGAAAACATAATTTTGTTCAAAAGGTATAGGTAAGTGTAGCGAATATTTTGTCTCATAACGGCTCTGACCTCAAACAAAATTATGTTATTATGTTAACCTTGAAAAATTACTGCTGGAATCATGAAAAGATCTTGATGAATGAATGTAATTTTTCACGTTACGCTCATTAGTCATGTTTTTATTTTTGGAGTTTCCTCCTGAATCTCTCCAACCTCTCTCCTCTCTGAACCTCTCTCTCTCCATTCAACAATTAAAAGTTACATAAACTCACAGCCGTAATCTTTTTCCGGGGTGGTCAGAAACAATGGTACAACTACCAACCTGCTGTTTAAGAATGTAGTTGTAGCAATACTCACATTTACCAATTTTAGTTTCAGGATTGTAATTAAGGCTAGGTTATCCCACTTCAAGCGTCTCTTTCTTGCAAGCATAAGTTTACAATTAGCCATCCCGCTCCAATTGAAAGCAGGATCGCAAAAAAACGTGTTTTTCGTCAATATCTTTGCTCATGGGAGTTTCTAAGCTAAAACTTCTCCTGAGTTCACTAGAAATATTTGATGTATTTAGTTAAGTACAAGAATAAAAAGTTAAATATCAGCAGTTTAATCATAGTATTGAAAAAACATAACAAAAAGGGGTAGCTTTGGGATTTTTTTCTATCTAGTAAACTTAATCTAATCGTGTAATTGAAAACAGTCGCCCATTCGCCCGATCCTTAAATAAGACATAATTTAATTTCAGACTTTAAAACACAGTTTAAAACACTTTCGTTCTTGTTCAAAAAACGGCCTCGACGGTATAAGAGCGTCTTAAGTTGAGGACTTAGATTTGATGTTAATTACGTTGATATGTGGTTCTATCTAAAGACGTTTTTTTTGTTTATGTTGATTGTAACTTTCTAACTGTTTTTCATTGAAAAATCGAGAGATCCTGAAATTTCCAAAATCCGGCCCAATGAGCGTTTTTCTTTTCTTTTTTAAATTTTAGTTCCTAAAAAACTCGACAGATGACATGTTTATCGCCCCATAGAGCCGTAAGCGAGATCCTGTCAAAATCAGGTCAAGTCTGTGCCTGCCTTTTTTTTTTAATGCCAAGGGATCGAGCCCTTTCAACCATGTCAGGCGTAAAAGTTTAGAATTTTCGATTAAAATGATTAGTAAATAATGTAATATGTCATTGAAAGATGCGTTGGCATCTTCTTGATCATCTTTGCACTCTTTACTATTTTAAAGAAACACTTTTTGAAATGTTGACGTTTCTTCGCACAGACCGTAGCGCCATCTATCGATCCCCTAGAAAACAAAAAGAAAAACGCTCATTCCTGATCTGTGTTCCTGTCAGAATCCTAAAAATCCTGAAATCTCAGGACAAATCCTGAGATATGGTAACCTAGTGGTATCCGTGTGGCAAAATTTCGAGCTCATAGGCTCTTCTGGAGTAGACGTGCGTTCGGTTAATAATTAAATACTGTTTACGATCAAGTTCTAAAAAGTGCCTTAAGTCCTGTGATTAAAGGTTAATTTGCAGTGCGCTCCGACTTAAAATTAATTCCTCCTAAATAATTCATCTCGTTCTCACATCACTACTTGTCTCCGTCTCGCACCGCTTGTTGTGTCCGCGAGCTGTCAAATCGACCCTGTTTGTGTGCATCATTACTACCATCGCTCCGGACCGCCCTTGGACTGCAGTGTGAGTAGGCCTAGGTACCTACCGACGTCAACAAAACATTCAATGACAGACAAACCACAACCACGCAAGCGCAAGACAATGGAAGATGACTTACATAAGTTATTTGAACGATTCTCGGTAGATTTATCGTCGAAATTATCAACGTTTAAGGCTGAATTGGAGTCAAAAATAACGGATGTCCAGACCGACATAAACACCGTGATTAAATCAGACCTGGACAGTATTAAGCTCAAGCTTACGACTATCGATGTTAATCAATCTCAGCTGTTCACTGATATGGAGTCTGTAAAGTCGGCTATTGAGTTTCAAGACAATACCCAAAAAGACTTAGTTAAACGAGTCGAGGACATCTCCACCACATCAGTGTCTCACACATCGAATATTGCGCGCATGGAAGATCAAATAATTAAACTCCAATATGATTTCAACGAGCAGCAGCAGCGTGACCGTGCCTTTAATCTCGAGCTGAACGGGATACCTGAGCGGTCGAATGAAGTTCTTACTTCATACTTCTGCAGTATAGTGAAATACCTGGAAGTACAGTCGTCGGCATCGGATATTGTTCACATCACGAGGGTCCGTCCAGTTAATCCTGTCCCTGGCCGCCCCAAGGCTATTGTACTGAAGTTAAACTCGCGACCCTTACGCGACTCCATCCTGTCCGCTGCACGCGCCAAGAAAGGATTTCTTACATCAGATATTGGTATACCAGGTGAACCTAAAAAAATATATATAAATGAACATCTGACACCTACCAACAAACTTTTACGCAAGTGTACCAGGGAGAAAGCTAATGCTGCCCAATATCGATTTGTATGGGTACGGGACGGCAAAATTTTCGTTAGAAAAAATGAAACGTCACCAACTATACGTATTATGAGTACTGTTGATCTCCGCAAAATTATCTGACTAATTTTTCCATATTTTGTTTTCTTTTGTCATCAATGCACTGCATTAATCTTTGTTATTAACTTTGTAATAGGATATGAACATAAACATTCTACTTTGTTACAGATTATCGGTAAGCAGCGTAAACTTAATAGCTTATTTATCAGATTATATTTTATGATACGTCCATTAATGATACGTAATACCATATTAATACTTATTTATTTATCTTTTTACATACTTCTTATTTACACCTATGTACCCTTACTATATATTATTTTATTTCATTTTTTTATGTCCTACGTCACGTACAGACCTTCAATTTTATACTTGATAATTGTTACTAACCTACATAATTTTACCGTTAACGACACTCGCACGCACACTCGAATATTCATACTTGTTTACATAAATGGCTAATAGATTAAACATTTTCTACCAAAATGTACGCGGTCTCCGCACTAAATGCTTGGAATTATACAATAACATACTCTCAAATGACTACGATATAATCTTATTAACTGAAACTTGGTTGCAAAGCGACATTTTGGACACAGAACTCTGTGATGGTAGGTATGACATCTTTCGCTGTGACCGTGACATACAGAACAATATAGCAGGTAAACAAGGTGGTGGGGGGGTATTTTGCTGCGTTCGCCGTGAGCTATGCGCTACGCGGCGCGCCGACTGGGTGAATACGAGTAGTACTTATGAATCTGTTTGCATAACTATTACCTCACGCACACTAGACTCTCGCGCACACTTAAATATTATCCTATCTTACATGTCTCCGGATGATAATTACCTTCCTACCTATATTACGGACTTTCAATCTAAGTTTGGGTGTTTCTTTGAATGTAATCCCTCGGATTATTATTTACTTATCGGTGACTTCAACTTACCTTGTTTGCGTTGGAATCGGGACGGTTGGAATTTGATACATAAAGGCACTGCTTTGTTGCAAGACGCTGCATGTAGTTTTGTTGAAGAACTAAGTACTCTGGGCTTAGACCAATACAATTTCATACCCAATAGTAGTAACAATATCTTAGATCTATGTTTCTCAAACTTACCGTTATCAGTCACAGGATCCAATCATTTAACAAAGCTTGATATTTTTCACCCTCCTCTTTCAATAGACATTATTGATCTTCATATAAAACCCTTAATCGAGAATTCAGTACCGCGATTTAATTTTAATAAGGGCAAATATACAGATATCAATACATATTTATCTAATATTAACTGGGACATACTCTTCCTAAGTACTGACTCAGTCGATGATGCTGTCGATACTTTCTACGAAAAATTGTACGAATGTATTTCATTATTTATCCCTGTAATCATTCGTAAAAGTAATCACTATCCTATATGGTACAGTCGCGCTCTGGTTAAAATAATACGCGAGAAATCCAAGATGCATAAAAAATGGAAAAAATTCAACAACCCGAGAGACTACGATGAATTCAGGATTCTAAGAGATAGACAGCATGCAGTACAGACTCAGTGCTTTAATACTTTTACTCGTAATGCCGAGAACAACATAAAAAACAATCCCAAACAATTCTGGAATTATGTCAAGTCTAAAAGAGGTGGCTCGAATTATCCTCGTCATTTTACATTGGAAAATAATAATTACACTGCTGGCCAGGAAATTTGCTCAGCCTTTAATAGTTTTTTTGAAAGCGTCTTTACTAAAAACTCTTCCCTTACCTCAGCTTACGCCCAATCGCTGTCGAGTCAATACTCCGTTAATAACTCAATATCTGAAATTCCAGTGTCTTGTGATACGGTTTACAAGTATCTGTCTAGCTTAGACAAAACTAAAGGGGCAGGATGTGACGGCATTCCCCCTGTTTTTCTGTCTTCTTGCGCAAAAAGCCTTGCCCACCCAATCAGTTTATTATTTCAACTCTCCCTGCGGCAGAATGTCTTTCCTTCCTTATGGAAGAAGGCCCACATCATTCCTGTTCATAAAAAAGGCTCTAAAACTGTAATCAATAATTATCGTCCCATCTCGATCCTTAATACTGTCTCTAAAGTATTTGAAATGATTGTGTATAGCCATATTTACCCCATTATCTGTCGTGGTATTCCTGAAACCCAGCACGGCTTTGTAAAGAAGCGCTCCACTGTTACGAATCTCGCATGTTTCACAAATTATGTAATTGGACAAATGGGTAATGGTGGACAAATCGACGTGGTCTACACGGATTTCGAAAAAGCTTTCGATCGTGTAGACCACGTCATCCTTTTACATAAGCTTCATTGTCTTGGTATACACGGTGATTTACTCAGATGGGTCGAATCCTATTTGAATAGAAGATCTCAGGCTGTTGTTCTCGGCGGTTATAAGTCAGACTTCATAACAATACCCTCAGGAGTACCGCAAGGATCGCATCTCGGCCCTCTCTTTTACAACGCCTATATTTTTGATATCGGTAACCATATCAAACATTCCCGTCATATTCTCTACGCGGATGATAAAAAAGTTTATTTTCGTATCAAATCTCTATCTGACAGCATCTTACTGCAGCAAGATCTCGATTCATTATTTCATTACTATTCCTTAAATAATATCACGGTAAGCATAAGTAAGTGTCAATGTATTTCGTTCACGCGTAAGAGAAACCCAATAGTATATCCCTACAATTTCGGAGGCGTTGCAATAGAGAGGGTCGATGTCGTGCGTGACTTGGGTATATTGTTCGACTCAGAAATGACAATGCGTATGCACATTGATGCTATGACCAGCAGGTCGTTTCGTAGCTTGGGGTTCGTTATGCGAACATGTAAGCCCTTCAGAAGCTTATTATGCCTAAAAGTAGTGTACTTTGCATATGTACGCAGCCTGTTAGAATACGCATGTCAGGTATGGTCTCCTTGTTATGCAGTACATATTAAAACCATAGAACGCATACAAAAAAAATTTATCTCACACTTAAATTTCAAATTATGGCGCTCATGTGTGGACTACAGGGAGAACTGTCGACTGTATAACATACTAACCTTGGAAGAGAGACGTTCGCAGCTGGATATGTGTCTATTGTATGATATTTTGCGGAATCGCATCGACTGTCCCGAGCTTCTTGCTAGTGTATCATTTAATACACCCAAAAGACGCACAAGACATACCACATTGTTGCATTCTCCATTTCACTCGACTAACTATGGACAAAATAGTATTCTTTCACGAGTTATTAGAACCTACAATACATCGTTCAGTAACGTTGACATTTTTATTGGCTCTAAAAGTAATTTTAGGAACATGGTGCAGGAGTTACTTTGTAATGATTAGTGTTCTACCTGCTTACGTGCTTACCAGACGTCATCGAAAGCTGTCTTACCGTTTTTCATTCGAAAAATTTTAATGTTTTGCTTGCATTCAAGGACATTTTGTAAATATTATTGGGAGTTGCTCTGTGGCTCTGCTATTGGGTGGTCACGTGCGCGTCGGTTGCCCCATCCCCGGTCCACAGTGGAACTCCAGTGGTGGCTCAGGATATTGTTCTTTTATAAGAACAACCCTTGAAGTCACCAAAATATCAATATAACCGTACAACGTCAAGCACTTTTGCTATAAAAACTCGACATTGGCAAAATCATCACATACCCAAGATGGCAGCCATTTTTTAAAATATAGAATAGAATAAATATTATTCAACTATAGCTAAAGTTAATAATGCAACCAGGTCTGTACCTATTATGTGTTTTTTTTTTTCCCTCAATAAGTATCTTTTTCTCTCTTCTTTAAATATATATTATATTATCTATGTATGTACAATTTATGTAGTTATATTTTCCCTCTATATTTACATATTTATGTATTTACTGCTATCCAGATCGTATAATTATCAGTGCTGCTTACCGACTTTTATTATAAGTTATCTCATAGTGTTTCTGACTGCCCCCCTCTGGGGTAGTAATGAATTGATAATGCATGCTCATGTTAACTCCACTTACTGTGTAATACATCGCGGTCAACTTTTATTGGCTACTTATGTATAAGACTCTTGTAATTTAGCTAAGTTCAATATGCTGTTGTTGATCCTAATAAATAAAAATAAAAAATAAAAAAAAATGCTATAACTATGTAAGTCAGGGTCAATGATTCCGACTGCTGCTCTTTCAAAGTGAGTTGACCCTTAGAGTAGAGTAGGTATAGCATAGCATAATGCTCACGACTGTATTCCCCGAGGAGGTAGTCAGAGATGTTCTGAAGCCTTGAGCATCCACGTTTCACCAATAGGGTACCGAAACTATGTCCAGTTTGACGGGAGAGACAGTATTTTTCAAGGGGATGATCAGACCGTCAAACTGAACAACTTCCTTTATGGGACCAATATCAAATTCTACTGTCCCATAAATTTGGCTCGAGTTAGTTTACTGATTTGTATGGAACAGCAGATTGTTTTTCGCGATTTCGTTGTACTTATGTGCCAAAGAGAAAGTTGTTCAGTTCGACGGTCTGATCATCCCCTTTAAAAAGTGTCAGCATATTAAGAAGGACCCTATATAAAAATCTTCTTTTTGACCCGGAACACTTTTTTTGGGCTTAGGCGGCAACTCGTACTCGTCCATGGACGAGTTTACCACGTCCGTGAATAGCTAGGGGTCGACTCGTCCGTGAATAGCAAGGGGTCGCAACTTGCTGAGGGATATGCAGTTGTGGTGCGTAGGGCACTAAACCCAATTACGGGCAATTGCAATTTGTAGGGGGGGGGGGGGGGGGGGTTGTTGTAGGTATGTAAGTATATAGGTAGGTATGTATGTATGTAGGTGTATATGAATGTATGTAGGTGTGTAGGCATGTTATGTATATTTGTATGTATGTAAGTGTATAGGTGTGTATGTAGGTAGGTGTGTATGTAGGTAGGTGTGTATGTAGGTAGGTGTGTATGTAGGTAGGTGTGTATGTAGGTAGGTGTGTATGTAGGTAGGTGTGTATGTAGGTAGGTGTGTATGTAGGTAGGTGTGTATGTAGGTAGGTGTGTATGTAGGTAGGTGTGTATGTAGGTAGGTGTGTTTGTAGGTAGGTGTGTATGTAGGTTGGTGTGTATACGATGTAGATCGTATACGTTTAGGTTCATTTGGTCCAATTCCCAATTGGTCTAGTGGTTTCAAATGGTCCAATCCCCGGTTGGTCCAATGCCCACAATGTCCAATGCCCGGTTGGTCCAATTCCCACAATGTCCAATGCCCGGAACGTCCAATGCCCACAAAGTCCAATTCCCACAAAGTCCATTTCCCAGAATGTCCAGTCATAGGAGAGTCCTTCGGAGGGGACACAACAATGACTTTAAAAGCTTCGCTAATATGTCGAAATCACAATCAATAGGTAATACTCACCCCCTTATTACCCCCACGCACCCCCTAATCACCCCCACGCACCCCCTTATCACCCCCTATGCACACCTAATTACATACCTTGGTCAACTCGAACAACTCAGTCAGACAACTTGGTCAACTCGAACAGCTCGGTCAACTCGGACAACATACACGACTTGGTCAACTCGGTCAACTCGAACAACTTGGTCAACTCTGACAGCATGAACAACTTGGCCTACTTGCACAACTTGGCCATCTCGGTCAACATAAACAACTTGGTCAACTCGAACCGAGTTAACCAAGTTGTTCGAGATGTTTATGTGGTCCGCGTTGACCAAGTTGTTTATGCCGTCCGAGTTGACCAAGTTGTTCGAGTTGTTCATATGTTGTTTGAGTTGTCTATAACACCTATAAAATAATATCGTAAATCGGACTTGACGTGGTCGGCGTCGATGACACGTGGTTGACGCGTGTGTGGACGAATTCGATACAAGATTAACCACGCGTGGCGTGGCATTGCATGTGCGTGTGCATCTGTGTGAAGTCCCTCATACATTTTACTAGAAACCGAATGCGTCGAAACGTGGCATGGACATTGCATGCGCGTTGCATGCGCTTTAATGTGAACACGGCTTTAAAGTCATGGTTGTGTCCCCCGAAGAGTTGTCTGAGTTGACCAAATTGTTTATGTTGTCCGAGTTGACCGAGCTGTTCAAGTTGACCAAGTTGTCTGACTGAGTTGTTCGAGTTGACCAAGATAGGTAATTAGGGGTGCATAGGGAGTGATTAGGGGGTGCGTGGGGGTGATAAGGGGGAGCGTGGGGGTAATAACGGGGTGCTTGGAGGTGAGTATTACCTATTGATTGTGATTTACGATATTATTTTATAGGTGTTATAAACTACTCAAACAACACGAACAACTCGAACAACTTGGTCAACTCGGACGGCATAAACAACTTGGTCAACGCGGACCACATAAAAAACGCGAACAACTTGGTTAACTCGAAATTTTTCGAGTTGACCAAGTTGATTATGTTGACCGAGATGGCCAAGTTGTTCAAGTAGGCCAAGTTGTTCATGCTGTCAGAGTTGACCAAGTTGTACGAGTTGACCAAGTTGTCAGAGTTGACCGAGCTGTTCGAGTTGACCAAGTTGTCTGACTGAGTTGTTCGAGTTGACCAAAGTAGGTAATTAGGGGTGCATAGGGGGTGATTAGGGGGAGCGTGGGGGTAATAAGGGGGTGCTTGGGGGTGAGTATTACCTATACAGGGTGTTTCATAAGTAAGAATAAATTTTTAAAACTCTTAAGGGGGTTGTTTAGACCGTCAAACTGAACAACTTTCTCTATGGGACCAACATCGAAATCGCGAAAAAAAAAATTGATATCCCATACATATTTTAGCTCTAGTCGATTTGTAGAGTATGGCATATCATTTTTTTTTTTTCGCGATTTCGATATTGGTCCCATAGTGAAAGTTGTTCAGTTTGATGGTCTACACCACCCCCTTAAAGGTTTATTTGTATTTTTGTAACACCTTGTATATTGTGATTTCGACATATTAGCGAAGCTTTTAAAGTCATTGTTGTGTCCCCTCCGAAGGACTCTCCTATGACTGTATACGTATGTATGTACGTATGTACATGATACATGTAGGTAGGTATGTATGTATGTTTTTGTTATATAGGTAGGTATGTATGAATCTAAGTAATTATGGTATGTATTGTATTTTATGTATGTATGTAGGTAAGTAAGTAGGGTAGGTATGTATGTAGGTAGATATGTATGGATTTACGAAGGTAGATTAGATATGCATACAAGTATGAATGAATTTATGTAGGTATTATGTATGTAGGTAGGTGGGGATGTATGTACGTTTAAATTTAGGTATGTATGTATGTATATAGGATGTAAGGGTAAATAGTTGCATAACTTTAAGGGATGATTGTACTCATGATACTAAGCAACTTTCCCAAAGGAACAAAGACAAACACGCAAACACAATTTCAATTTAATGTAGGTATGTATGAACACACACATACATACCTACATATTTATTAACTCACTTAGTTTCTACCTACGTACATACATACCTAACCTACATAGATACATACACACCTATCTACCTACCTACCAACATACATACATACATACATTGCTGCATACATCCCCCACTCGAAGCGAAAAAAAAAATCGTTTTAATTTAAAAAATTACAATAAATACGTCTAAAAATATCTTCTATAAATTAGGCTTGTAGCATAGGACATATCAAATTCAATTAAACTCATTTTAGAAACGGTAGCTACGAACGAATAGTTTTTATAAACCGCGGACGAGATGACGCCTAAAATGTATAAATTTTATTCAAGTAGTAAACTCGTACCACTGGTCCGCGGACTAGTTGCCGCCTAAGCCTTTTTTTGCGAGAATTCTACTCGCACTTGGCAAGTTTTTGATGAGAAAATACGAACAATATTATGAAATGCCTCTCATGGGGTGATTATCATAACAATGATCGTGTTATGGTTATAGAATTTTGCGTGAGAGTGAGGTCAGACGAAAACTCTATCTACCCGCATAGATATGATAATGAATCGTGTACTTTGTTGTTATTTGTTAAGGTTGGAAATTGTGCTCTCAGTTTTCTTTGTTATGAGACGACTGTCTAGGCATTTTTTCTTTTTTCGCTCCTCGGGAAGAATCGCTCCTGTTGTTGGATACTGTTTTTTTTTCTCGAAACGTTTCAAGACATGATAACCACGCCGCACGGGTGCTGCTTTATGTATTCCGTAGTTTCGTTGTTCAAATATAAATATGGTAGAAATAAAATGTATCAAGTTTTATGATAAAAGCCGTGGTTATCCAAATGCCCTAAAATACCTATTAGTAACTAAAAATTAAACTTGATTTTTCAACGGGACATTAGACGTCTTGTGTCCCGCTAGGTTAATTAGCAAAGAGTATATAATTATACTTTATTTTTACTTTATTTTACAATTATACTTTAATTTACAATTATACTTTATTATACAGAGAGTAAACAAACAGTAAATACAGAAGGTAAAAAATAGGCGTTCTTATCGCTAAAAAGCAAAAGAATAAGTTTCTAGAGGCAAAAGCCGTGGTGGTCCAGTGGCGAGTAACCTTGCTTACCGGACAGGAGGTGAATTGTTCGATCCCCGTCCAGGCTGACTCGTACCGATGAGTTTTCCGGAATTTATGTACGATTTGTAACACCACTGACTTTTCGGTGAAGGAAAACATTGTGAGGAAACCTGCGTGCTTCAATTTTGAGGCATGTATTATAGGTACTTACTGTCCATTATAGTGGCGAACGGGCTCACACCCCGTCACACTGAACGGAGTTCCGGTACTGAAGTAAGGTACGGTAAGTGAAACGTGGATGTTGTGAGGTTTCAAAATATCTCTGTCTAACCCGGGGAATACAGTCGTGAGCATATGCTATGGTATGATGCTATGCTATACATACATGAATCTTAATATGCTGACACTTTTTTAAGGGGATGTTGTAAACTGAACAACTTTCTCTATAGGACCAACATCGAAATCACGAAAAAAAAATCAGCTGTCCTATACATTTGGCTCGAGTAGGTTTGCCGTTTTGTATGGAAGAGCTGATTTTTTTTCGCGATTTCGATGTTGGACCCATAGAGAAAGTTGTTCAGTTTGATGGTCTGATCATCCTCTTAAGAAAGTGTCGGCATATTAAGTTGGACCCTATATTTAGTCTTTATACGAAAACGTACGTGTAAAATAAAAAAATGTCACAAAACCATATTTTTACGACACACTGAAAATATACTGATGAGAATGTTATGAAAAAAGCGGATTGATAATTGACAATCAGACCAGAATTTTTATCAATGGACTTGTCAAACTGCCATACTGAAAACGAGGGCATTCAACGGAAATACGAGGGTTGACATGGGGTAAACGGAAATAATATATACTTTGTAAGGTACGAGTATGTATGTAGCGCTGCTAGTGATAAGACCGACATGTTCGTTTCATATTGTTATTTTGTATGTTTTTGGTTACCACGTACCAATGAGTTTTTTAACTTATGTACGTATTACCGACTTCTTTCAAACGGTGAAGGAAAACATCGTGAGGAAATCTGCATAATATTATGCATTATTCTGATGCATAATTATGTGAAGTCTACCAATCTGCATTGGGCACGCGTGGTAGACTAACGCCCAAACCCTCTTAGAGGGTAGGCCTGTGCCCTGCATTGGGACTGATATAGGCTGATGATGATGATGAGTTTTTGGGGTGCAAATAATGGATACCATGTGATCTGAGGCTTTCTTATTTACTGCCCGAGGTTAGTGTACTATTTTTCTCCTGGACGGAGATGGAAAGCGACAACTTCGTTTAGCACAGCGGGACGAAAATTGACGCTTTAAGGAATTAATGCTGTTAGCTTGTAGGGCACCATGTTTTGCGGCCACGCTCTGGAGTGTATTGTAATTTTAGCGTTTAATTCTTTCTGTGTTGTATTATTTTTGTCAAATTCATTTTTAAGAAATCGTCTTGAGTTTAAGCCGTGGTGGTCCAGTAGCGAGTAACCTTGCCTGCCGTGCAGGAGGCGATGGTTCGATCCCCGTCCAAGCCGACTCGTACCAATGAGTTTTTCGGAATTTATGTACGATTTGTAACACCACTGGCTTTTCGGTGAAGGAAAACATCGTGAGGAAACCTGCATGCTTCAATTTCGAGGCATGTATCGTACCCACTGTCCAATATAAGTGGCGACGGGCTCACCCCCCGTCACACTGGACAGAGTTTCGGTACTACTGGTGAAACGTGGATGTTCTGAGGTTTCAGAATATCTCTGACTACCCCCTCGGGGAATATAGTCGTGAGCATATGCATGTCTTGAGTTTATGATTTCAAACAATGATCCAAACATTCGCAACTATTATCTAAAACCACGGAATACATAAGAGAACAACTATATCTCATAACCCAGTTAGAACTTGTAAAACATTTGCGATTCCAATAGCAAAGTGGTACAAAAAACACGACTTTTATATTGACATTTAACAACCTAATAAAATAAAACTCTGCCTAGCAAGTAATAGCTAAAAATTGCTATCATAAAGGTAGACTGGGTTGTCAAACAAAAAAGGGATTCGGCTTGGATTGGAGAAGTAACGTTCTGAAAGAATTATAGAGTTTTTATTGGGTTGTATATGTTCTATTACCTACAGCTTCACGGATTTGTAACCTTCGATGACTATTGATTTTAGGAACAGTTTTACATACACGTGCCTTCGGGGTGATCAACGTGTATGCGTGTTGTCCCCAGCAATCGTTTTTCATCCAAATAGTGGAAAAAAAATGTTTTTGTAATAAGGCCGTTTTTTACCGTTCTCAAACCTGTTTTAAATTGCTTTTGCTTGTTTTGGATTTTCAAATAAACAATAAGTATTTAGATTGATGTTATGATGATGTTATGTTCAAAAAATATACGGCAAAATTAAACATTTTGAAAAATCAACGACGGATGTAAACGTTGTATTCGAAAAAGGATTAAATAGGTATATATTTTTTTAAATCCTCGACTAAAAGAAAGTACCTAGGTAAGTATCGAAAGAAAATACACCAAACCCTAGAAAATCCGTCAGGGCTGCTATTTCATGCCCTGTAATGAACTAAAATTTTTCAGTTTTATGAGTTTGTGTCTAATAGAAATTGGGAACAGAGATGGCAATGGCAGCCTTCGACGGATTTTCTGGAGTTTGGTTTATTATCTTTCGTTACTTACCTACTTTCTTTTAGTCGAGGGTTTAAAAAATATATATATTTATTCCTTTTTCGAATCCCAATATTACATCCGTCGTGGGTTTATAATATTTTTTTATTTTAAACTTTTTAGAGAATTTATGTAAAGAAGCTACTCACCAAATGCTATCAAAAGAGCCCAAACACGGTCTACTAGCTATGTGCCTTCGCAGAGTTCCCCACGATGTTGTTCTGCTGCATCATCAGACCCTCAGTTGTTCATGTTCTGTACATGAAGCTACTCACCAAACGCTATCAAAAGAGCCCAAACACGGTCTACTAGCAAGCACTTTACCAAAAACCGGATCAGCGCTCTCTGGTGGTTTGTCACAATCAAACCTATATACATAAGAATCATTGCTAATAACTTTCAAGCACTAACGCATCTAAATCCGTTTCGTCGTAAATGCGTAAGAACTCATTTTACGTTTGAAAAATGTTTACTGCAGCGCCCCCTAGCGAGTTAACACCGTTACACCTATCTAAGAACCATCGCTGATTAATCACAAATCCTTCACAGAAAACCGTATCAATATCGGTCTAGCCGTTTTGGAGATAAATAAAGGAACATTCGTTTTGCACAAACAAACAACCTCTCACCCTAAACACCATAGAATACACGTTCTCCGTTCCGTCGTGGGTAAAAACCGGAATATTGAAGATCAAAACAGGAACGTATGGAGAGAAAGAAGTTGTCCAACAGTGGGACAGCAAAAGCTAATTCTATTATATTTTATTATTTGTAGCAAGGCTTACTTTAACCATTTACTTGAGGTTTTTCGTTTGAATGACGTGTAAAGTGGCGATAAGAACCATTTTCTAATCTTACAAAGTAATTACCTATAATTTCTTGTTTCTAGTTAACACTAGGTATTCTATGATTATTGAAGTTAACATTCAATATAATTAAAGAAAGAATTTAATTTAAAAATTAATTTTATGTTAATAAGCTAGGAGCAGTTGCAAATACTCCCGTGAGAAAGACGACAAAGGCATTATTGTAATAATTCCAATAACAGAGATCCAATTTTCCAACCCACTGGCGATCAATATCACTTTGGATATTGTTACTAAATAATATAATGTTGCTATGTTGGATTTTGACCTTCTTAATTTTAGAGTTGCAGAGAGATATGGGCACTGAATCATGAGGCTTCGGGTTCGAATCCGCATGGACGACATGCTATCTACCAATGAGCTTTTTAACTTATGTACGTAATACCGACTGCTCTCAAACGGTGAAGGAAAACATCGTGAGGAAACCTGCATACGCTGAAGAAGAAAATCGGATGCGTGTGTGATGGGAAATCTACCAATCCGCATTGGGCATGCGTAGTGGACTAACGCTCATACACCCTCCTTGAGGGTAGGCCTGTGCCCTGCAGTGGGACGTATACAAATCTTAACTATTATAAAACCGTAATATCATGAGGAATACAAAAGTAGCGGTTCACTTCATATAAACTCAAATAACACTCGATAGCGCGATTTAAATGACGTGCAGCGCCATCTATTTACAAAATTGTTAGTTTGTTTGTTTGTTCGCGCATCACGCAATAACTACTGAACCGATTTCGATGAAACTTTTTTTGTTTGATAGCTTATGATCTGACTTAAAATCTGGTATCTGGTAATATAATAAAACCGTAAAATCATGAGGTATACAAAAGAAGCGGTTTACTTCATATAAACTCGAATAACACTCGATAGCGCGATTTAAATGACGTGCAGCGCCATCTATTGACAAAATTGTTAGTTTGTTTATTTGTTCGCGTATCACGCAATAACTACTGAACCGATTTTGATGAAACTTTTTTTGTTTGATAGCTTATGATCTGACTTAAAATCTGGTATATAATTTATGCGGACGAAGTCGCGGGAAAACACTTGTGAACAATATTTATGCTCGTCGTCGACCAATTTGTTTTTGGGGAAAATTCTTTAAAAATAGCTGATTGTTCTACATCAGTGGGCTCGTAGGATAGCGTAGTGAAGCCAACTCAAAACCGTATAGCCATTTGAGTTGATCATAAACTTTGCTACAATAACAAATAGCTTTCGTAGTAACATCGCATTTTCTTTTGAACATTTTCATCCACCAATTTATTCATGATATGATCGTTGCTCCGATATCGATATAAAATACAAACCAATTACATTTTTCCAGTAAAGGTTAATTTTATTTTGATAAAATCTGTAACGTGATTACGTTACATCGAAAATAACTTGCACTGGGAAATAGCATTCAGACATTTTTTTGATGTAATTTGTTTGTATGTGCAAGGGGGAGCAGGGGCTGCTGCCCCTACCTAATGATTTAAAGCTTACCAAATATTGTACACTTACAACACTTAGCCGTGGTGGTCCAGTGGCGAGTAACCTTGCCTGCCGTGCAGGAGGCGATGGTTCGATCCCCGTCCAAGCCGACTCGTACCAATGAGTTTTTCGGAATTTATGTACGATTTATAACACCACTGGCTTTTCGGTGAAGGAAAACATCGTGAGGAAACCTGCATGCTTCAATTTCGAAGCGTGTATTTGTACCCACTGTCCATTATAAGTGGCGACGGGCTAACCCCCCGTCACACTGGACAGAGTTTCGGTACTACTGGTGAAACGTGGATGTTCTGAGGTTTCAGAATATCTCTGACTACCCCCTGGGGGAATATAGTCGTGAGCATATGCCTTGACTTAGAATTCATTTTGGACCCATCCTAAACCGGGGTCGGCGCAATATGTAGGTATTCATAATGCATATTTATGTATTTCATTTGACTTGCCTAACGTGATTCTGAACGATAGAATACGATCATTCATAGATTAACGATCAATAACGGTCCTTACGCAATCGTGTTGGCAAAATCGGGGATATTTCTCCTTCCAGCAGTTTCAGGATGAGGATGGGAGACGGCACTTAAGCACTTTCATAACGGGGATAAACTTAAACACGTTACATGCGTTACATGTTTAAGGAGGTGCTTCAGACCATGAACCAGAATAACTTTCAATACGGGACCAACATTAAAATCGTGGAAAAACATACCATTGTTCCATACATCACGGTGGGAAGCCGGATTCAGGGCTGGAGGCTCCAGGGTCCGAATAGCAACCTCCGATAGGAGGATTGCACCATGGGAAGAAGCTATTGACATAAATGTTGTATCAAATAATACATTTTTTATCGCGATTTAAATATTGGTTCCATTGTAAAAGTTCAGTTTATATGTCTACACCTTGTATATCGTGCGTAGTACTTCTCTTGTAAAAAAAATTAATATAAAATCTTGTAAATCTGTCACTTTATTCGGAATTGGTTATGAGAGTAGCTAAGATAGAGAACTCGTAGGTACCTACTTCAAGTTTGCAACATGAAGAGTGGGTCTTATTCCCAAATGTTGAATATTGAATGTTTATTGAGATGTTTGAGGTTTACAAGAGCACTTTAGGCCAATCAAATTCTGTCTTGAAGGAGCTTCAAAGTCATAGGTACTCAAACTCAAATAGATAAACATGAGAGCCAATTTAGAATTGGAATAGTTTCGTAAAGCGATAAACGTTATAATTATAACTATAGGGTCTTAATATGCTGACAATGATAAAACAATTTTCTATGGGACCAACATCGAAATCGCGAAACAAAAATCTGCTGTTCCAGGATACAAAACTGCAAATATATTCTAGATGTATGGGACGGCTGAGTTTATTTCGTGTTTTCGATGTTGGTCCAATGGAGAAAGTTGTTCAGTTTGATGGTCTGATCATCCCCTTAAAAAGTGTCAGTATTTTAATGTGCATGTGGACGTCCATGCAAAAAGGGTCCAGTTGTCGGCATTTTAACCCAGATTTTTAATATTCCATTATTATGATCAATATGTCATTATAACCTTAACCTTACGATAGGTAGTATATAGTAGGTATTCTGTGCCTTAACTCAAAACCCGACACGGTCCTTTTTTGCTAAAAAAACACATAGGTATTTTGGAAGAAAGAAAGGGTAAAAAAAATTGTTTTTCTATCATATCGTGTAGTTTGTAATTTTTAAACTTTTATTTTCAGAAATTTTGTTTAACAAAATTTTTCAATTAACTCACAAAAACTGCTGTTTGTTGCTGTTCCCACCTCTATTCATTTAAAATATACAGGGTCCAACGTATTATGCTGACAGTTATTAAGGGGATGATCAGACCATTAAACTAAACGATTACCTCTATGGGACCAAGGTCGAAATCGCGAAAAACAAATCAGCTGCTGTCCCATACACTTAGATTGAGCAGAATTGCATTTTTGTATGGAAAAGCTTTTTTTTTCGCGATTTCTACCTTGGTCCGATAGAGGAAGTTTTTCAGTACATTAACCCTTAATCAGGCCTTGGCCACCATATTTAAATTCAATAATGAACCTTATTGTAAGTTTTTAGTAGGTACATTGTCAGTTACTTTTATGTGGTCGATAAATCGTACTATGCCTGATTAAGGGTTAATATGATGGTCTGATCATCCTCTTAAAAAACTGTCAGCATATTAAGAAAGGACCCATGCAAAATCTGAAAAAAAATCATGAACATTCGAAACAACGTGTAGATGGAGGGAAAATTATCAGGCTGGCATGGCACTAACTTGGATAGTTTTATTTCTATAAGTACCCAAATAAAATAGCCACCAGTGTAAAATGATCTTCAGTTACTAGGTATGTGACCATATTTAGTGAGTCAAGTCAAGTCAAGTCAAAATTTTTATTCAAAATAATATCACATAGATAACTTTCTGACGTCATTTTTGATTCTACCACCGCTTCGGAAGGTGTTCCGTTGTAGAGAAGATGCGGCCAGAAACTCTACAACACACTTCTTTTAAACAAAACAAAATATACAAAGTACAAATATTTATTATTATTAAGGGTATGTCATTCGGAGCGTACGTACTACTGGTGATATTTTCAATACTAACCAATTAAAGTTAATGCAATTTTGCAGAAACAAATTTCTATGTTTTTATGGAGTCAGATTTTCGTTAAAATGCATAGTTTTCAAGTTACAGTGCCTTTGATCTTTGGATTTCCATACAACTCTTAAATTAATCCTAGCATTGAAACCGTATATTTTAAACAAACAAAAATCTGACTCCATAGAAGCATAGAGATTTGTTTCTAGATAGTTTCTGCAAAATTTCATTAACTTTAATTGGTTGGTATTGAAAATATCACCATAGTACGATTGTATGCAGCGCGCATTTTCGCTCTCGGGATAAAATTCTCTTAAGCATGAAGTGGTATTAAAGTAAACCTTTATTTCAGAATGAAATGTCGTAACTACACAAAGTAATCTTTCCTAAAGACACCATTAGGCATAGTATTCTTAAGCCGAAGCGGCCAAAGCACTAATGAGGTGACCTTCTCAAAATTTCTACTGAAGTAGGTAAGGATAGGCGCTACGTGCCTCGGCCATTACTCACACACTCGCTGGTAGGGTTGTCGCTCGAAACCGTCCGGGTTTCCGGATCGAGATTAAATTTCATCCGGTTCGCTGCGCCGCCCGTCGTGCCGTTTATGAAGAGGTTTCCCTGACCGAACGACCTTGACTCTTTCAGAGCCGCCTCACCTCTACTAAACTACGTCATTTTAGTAGGCAGGTATACCTATTTTTGACTCGCCTGTCCTTCATTATGTCACTGTGGTGCCTTCTAATCCAAGGAAATCACATTCTAAAATCATAAGAATTCGCACCAAATCTAACAATTTTCTAATTAACTCATTAAATATGGATCTTAAAAGAACGTAACTGACCTGATCCATTTAAATTTTTTATAAAACTAGCTTCAAATTATTAATATTTTGTATGCCCTGTGTGGTAGAACATTAAAAAAGTAAGTTGTAGCCTGTAGAATCCCACTGCAGGACAAAGGCCTCACGAATAAGGGTGAGAGGGAGTGGGCCATACTCCACCACGAGGGCCCAGTGCGTGTTGATGAAGGCAAGTTAGTGGTCACCTTGCTGTCAGATAATTTTCAAGCCGCCAATATGCCTCTGACCTGGCTTAACGAATAGTTTCAACGCCATCTGACGGAACTATCCGAGACCAACTGCTTAACGTGCCTTCCGAAGCACGGAAACACTCGAGATGAAATACCACTAAACGGTCACCCATCCAAAGACTGACCGAACCTAACGTTGCTTAACTTCGGTGATCGTTTCCAATACCGAAGCTCCACTACGCCAACGAGCGCTTAGAACATTAGAACCACTTTATTTATTATGTCACCTGAAATGTTCTCAAATAAAGTTCTGATTCTGATTCTTCGTGAAATTCAAAAAAAGCGCCACATCCTTAAGAGTACTTCTGTTTGAAAGTTTCTCATCAAAATCTGAATTAGATTCTACGTTCCGTCCGAGGTCATTTCATTAGTCGGGCACTGATAGGGTTGGTAAATCATGGGTCTGTCCGTCCGGGTTTCTGGATATATATTTCTCGGTTGATCTAGGTCACCGGTCTCTTGATTGATTGTTCAAAGAATCGATTTGTTTCAATCAATCAATGGGACCCGGATTTACATCTTGGCATTTTGCCATTAATATGGCTAGTGTAGATGTATATTACTTATATGTATTTATAATACATACCTAAACTTGCGATAATAATCCCAACGGAGTGATTAATTTAAGAATAGGTGTAATAATTTGGAAAAACGAGAATTTAGACTCTACAAGAAGTCGGTATTCATAGTCATCGACGTATTCCTTCAGGCATCTCGTACACATCTTTGTCGCCCAAACCGTCCCCTACCTCTGATAGTATCGACATCGGCTTCCCGTTCATCAGACATAGGTTTGATTCGCCCATGCTCGAATTTTTCGTGTCCACGCTGAGAATCCTAGTGTAACGTGAACTTATGCATATAATTTATTTTTTTTATGGTAAAGGGCTATGTATTTCACTTGTGTACATGCGCTTTATTATGTATATACGTACACATAATTAAATAAAAACAAAGTAGTGTCGAAATTCAACTTCGGTGGCGTGTCCACAATCCATTTTTTCCCGTAAATATGCTCGCCAAGCAAATGTTTCCAAATTGAATCCAAATAAGTTATGCCTTATATGATCTTCATTAAGCAGACTATCTAAAATCAGCTAAACAATGGTTCTGTATACATCGTGGACCTTTGGACACTCGATCAAAATCTGTCCACGCATCAGCATCAGTTTCGGTGGCAAATATTCAAGACGATTTTTCTAACTGTAAAAGCATTAAATATGAGCTGTTTTCTAATTAACGGCACCATATCGGTTGCGTCCTAATACCCTAGGGCCATATGCACATGAAACTGCTACTGGATTTCTCACTAAACGCGAAAGTATAGCCTTCGGTGGCAAGGGGGACAAAAATTTTCAACTTCGGTGGCTAAGTTTTTAATAAGGTTCTGAAAGTGTTACTATTGTACCATTCATGTAACCGATTGGTTTTTGGTTGCTTTATAATGTTCACGATTCAAGTTTTAAATCGGATAGTTAGTTTTTTTTGTGCGCATTTTTTCCTTAGTGGTTCCAACTTCGGTGGCTCAGTTTCGGTGGCTTCGGTGGCGTTTTTTGAGGCCACCGAAATTGAAAGCTGCCACCGAAACTTAAAAGGTTAAAGAATTAATTGTAATAATTACAAAATACGCATATTTGCCTTCATCACTATTCCACAAGGGTAGGCAGAGACTACCGCTCGCCACACGCTACTATTCTTACTTAATTCCAGGATTTTTTTTTCCGCGCCGGCGCACCGGCGCCACCGCAATATGTACGGTACGCCGACCACCGAGGCCGGCGCACCGGCGCTATTGAATCTTCGGCCGAATGTAACTGAGCAAGTCAAGTTCCACCAAATACGTGAAGATCCCGTAATCCATCTCCATGTGCATTTTTCACAAGCTTTTATTTATTAGTTTGTTTGTTAGTTACTACATAGTTACATGTTTGGTACAAATCTTATTGCATGTAAACTATTTCTCGTTAATTAGAATTGACTGAAATGTGGCATAGATAAACCTGACATCAGTGCAATATTAGGGTGGCCAAAAGCTGATCTGATGGTGGAGCTGCAAGGTAGTGATAGGATCTCCACTGTAGTTAACATGGACACACCGAGATTCAACTCGTGTGATGGGTCTCGACATGTAGATGACTTACAAATGGTGATCAGGGTCTGTTGATGGAGCTGGAGAGTCACCACAGAATCTCCACAGTGGTTAATATAGACCCACCGAGTTGGGGCTCGTTAGATTGATCTCGATGAGTAGTTGGGTTTCAAATGATGATCAAGGTCATCAGACCTCATCAGTCCATCGTCAGATGGAGCCGGAAAGTCGCCACAGTACAGATGGTGACTTCGGTACGTAAATATCTTGTAAGTAGGTTTTCAGGCAGTTATTGGAATTACTGTAATTTGGTGCACATACAGGGTCCTTCTTAATAATATGCTGAAAGTCCATACAAAGCTTTGACGCAGAACACGTGTAGACGGTATTAATAAAAGTGAATTATTTTAATTTAATTTAATTTATCTTTTAAAACATTCAAAATTTGTAATACCTATAATTATAAATATATCATCATCATCATCATCTCAGCCGATGGACGTCCACTGCTGGACATAGGCCTCCCCCAAGGATCGCCATAACGACCGGTCCTGCGCTGCCCTCATCCAATGGTTTCCTGCCGCCTTCGCCAGGTCGTCGGTCCACCGTGTGGGGGGCCTACCCACGCTGCACTTTCCGGTACGCGGCCGCCACTCGAGAACCTTCCGGCCCCATCGGCCATCGTTTCTGCGAGCAATGTGCCCCGCCCACTGCCACTTTAGTTTAGCAATTCTTTGGGCTATGCCAGTTACTCTGGTTCTTCTGCGGATTTCTTCATTTCCGATCTCGCAGGGAAACTCCGAGCATAGCCCTCTCCATTGCCCTTTGGGTGACTTTCAGCCTTTTTATGAGTCCTTGAGTGAGCGACCATATTCGGACAGCCGTTCGGCACACATGTACTTTAGATCAGAACAATCATTTTGACCGGCAGTTCTTAAAAATATTTCCCTTATGGGAGGAGGGGGGAGTTATGACCTCATAAATTTTTTGTATGGGATTAAAAATAAATTGTTCTGATAACTATTGTGTGGGGTATCAAATGAAAGGTCTTCATGACTATAAGCCGGTTCTAAAAATGTACTACACAATTCGGTATGTCAAGTTTTTTTTGGTCATCATTTTTATATTTTTTACGGATAGAAGACATAATTTTAAGACACCTATTTCATTCTTATTGCGATTCATCGAGTTTATCAATATAAATTTAATTTTTAAATTATTTTGATCTGTAATCTCCAAGTGCAAAAATGGTGGAGAGAAAATAATTCGAACTCCATGGAGAAAAACTACCTACTGCTATATTTAAAAAAATTAAAACTTGCCTCCTCTTTCTAACTCTATGCTGGAAAAAGATACGGCAACATCAAATGTCAAATTCTGACATTGTGAATGTATTTTTTTTTCTTAATGGTCAGTTATTATAAGTTAATTTTATGTTTACCAAGGAGTTCACAGGTATGCCAGTGACGTCACTGAACGGACCGAAAAACGACGTTATTTTATTTAAAATATCTGTAATCCTTTCATTTTAAAATCTCTGACATATAAAATATGATTATTGAGACAATTATCTCGAAATGGTTTTCGATTCAGCCCTCCAAAAAAAAACTTGACATACCGAATTACCTTTCAACCATTTGTTTAAACCTGGAGAAACCACCTTTAAAGGCTAATGATACTTTTCCTTACGCAATGACAATGTTAATAATATAGCGTCCAAGATTGATAGAGCCAGAAGGTAGTGATTGGATCTCCACTGTAGTTAATATCGACTCACCGAGTTTGGGCTCGATTAGATTGGTCTCAATGAGTATTGGCTTACAATTAATATGGTGATCAGTTAATGATGGAGCCGGAAGATCACCACAGGATCTCCGCAGTGGTCAACACAGACACAGCGAGTTTGACTCCTTAGATTGGTCTCGATGAGTAGTTAGCTTAAAAATGAATAGTTATAGGTCGACCAGAATCTCATGAAATTAAAAAAGTAAAAAAATAGAGATTTTCACATGGTAGTGTAAGTCTGTCTAGTCAAAATAGGCCCCGTACAGACTGCGACTTTTTGACAGCTATAAAAACACGCGATTGTCTATCGCGTGACTTTATCGCTACACTAGCAATTAACAGTCGTTTGTATCGATTCAAACGTATGATTGAAGCACACATGTTTGTATCGATGCACACGCGCGTGTGCATTGTGCAAAGGCTGTCGACGAATAACTGATCAAATATTACGAAAGTTTTGCATTGTCTTTGTATTGCGTTGGCATCCATGCTTTATCGCGTTTGCATGGATGCTGCATCGTAACTCATTCGATGTTTTTTGCAGCACTTCTGCGCTGTAAAAATTCGCAGTGTGTAAATGACCCTAACATAATTACCCCAGTGTTACTTACTCTGTTATTTGATTTCCCTATTTTTCATCAGATTCTATTGTCCACCTATACTATTATTATTGTATCTCTAAAGGTATTTCACGGGTCGTAGCCTGGACCTATGGGAGGCTTGCGTGGGGACACAGGTCTAACACGTAGAGGCCCTTTGAGACACTTTTCTCTAAATGAATAAATATTATTATTAAGTGAATGGGGCCTTAACAGACTTACGCCTGCGCCACTTCGACCATCGCTGATTTTTTGTGATCGCCCTTTCTACAGTTCCATATTAATCCCTATAGCAGTTCGAAATCGCAGTAGGTTTTAAACAGGGAGGTATTGTATGTCATCTAGAGTCAGTGCCTGTATGCCAAGATAAATAGTTCATTTGTATGTTATTGGACCACAATCGCAGAGAGCTTTGTGTTCTAGTAGGCTGTTCGTATGCTTGCAATTATACCCTTTGATAAGTGCTTTGGAGTGATTTAGACCTGGAGCATTTCTCCATGTCTTAATCGCCTCCTTGAAGCTATACTTATTAAAAGTTTCCCTGGTTAGACTTTTAGGGATGCCGAAAAAAGGTTCGTGGCCTATGAAGTGGTTTTCTGTCCCCCTTCTGGCCAATTCGTCAGCATTATCGATCCCTTCTATGTCTGAGTGTCCTGGTTCCTATTGTAGCGTCAGCTGATTGCGGTTACCCACAGTATTAAGCTGAGCAACTCAGTCCTGTATTAGCTTGGACTTTATTATCGGTGAGTCCAAGGCTGTAGAGCTGCTCGACTTTCAGAGTTTATTACGATGCGTTTATTGGCGTAGCTTTAGCGCAGATTAAATTCTGCACAGGCTGTGATGACGTAGACCTCAGCTTGAAGGCGTAGTTTCTAAGATTTTGGCACACTTAGATGCTAGGTCATAAATCCCACAGCCGACACTATGCCTTTCTTGGATCCGTCTGTGTACCAGGTTAGGCAATTGTCTTCGTTGGGTATGTGGTTTTGTAGCCAGTCATCCCTTGAAGAAAAAGTAACTCAATAGTTTTTTGTGAAGCAGTATGCTCGAGTTATTACGTCTGTGTACATTTTTAGCACAGGGAGATGAGTGGCATCTTCCTGGAAGCTCTTCATCCGCTTAGACTGCCAGTTACTCTTACGAGTATTATTTGGGTTAACTCTGTAGGCATACATTAGCCTCTCTTTGTGCAAAAACGTGCAAAGGTTGAAGGTACAGCAGTGCGCTGAGAGCTAACCCAGGGCAGGTGGATATGGCGATAGTCTATTGTGTCTATGGTGTTGTTTTGAGAGGTATTTTTGTACTAGACGGCTGCGGCATAGCAGACTATTTGTCTTGCTATTTGTAATCAAGTGCTTGTAATCGAGAGGGATTTTTTTCCCATCCAGCCCCTGTCATGCGATAGCATATGCCGAGAGCTGTCTTAGCCCTCTGTATGACAGTTTCAATATGCGTGTTCCAGTTAAGGTGTTGGTCGAAAGTGACTCCCAAGTATTTCACTTCTTAGGAAAACGGAATAGTTTTTCCATAGATTCGTTGGGTTCTTAGTTTTCTGCGATCCCGTTCATTCGTGAATGGTACTCTAACAGTTTTATTCTTGGTATTAACTTAACTGTGACTTTAGACCATGGCTCTGGTATACAATTGCACGCAAAGCTTGCTGAAAATATTTTATTAATAATGGTGATAGGATATCAATGTTTTGCTGTAATAGGCAAGGTAGAACCCTATCATCTCCAGGCGATTTGTAGGACTTAACGGTTCAAAGGTTATTCAAAAGGTACTAAAATAAATACTTAGAACAGTCATCACTTCCCAAATCTCCCAATAGGCTTCGCAAGCATGTACCCACCCGCTACCATCAACAGTCACCGGGTACAGAGTTAATAATTTTATGGAGGAGCTGGAGCTACCCCATCACCATCACCAATGAGAGAGGCTAAAAGACTAGTGATGATCCAGCCAGCTCAAGATACTTTGGGGTTTGTCCGTGACTCTACATCAAGTCATTGGGTCTTTGGGTTCTTCGAAAAAAAGTATATTCATATTAAGTTTAATTTTCGGTGCCACTTTAAGATTTCGGTGGGCCTGATTTAAGTTTCGGTGCCACTTTAAGATTTCGGTGGGCCTGATTTCAGTACTCGGTGGCAGTTTTCAATTTCGGTGGCACAAAGTTCAAATATCTCGAAAACTAATGAATGCTTTTGTGTCCCTCTTATATATTTTTAAAGCTTGTATTTTATACTTTAATATTTCGATATTGGTTTCAACAAAAACACAAAAAAAAATTGCGCCACCGAAACTTACAAAAAAGCACGGTTGTTGAGAACCACTCATAGGAGAGTAAGAACAAGCTAGTGAATCGGTGTTGACGCGTACACTTGTGCAGTTCAACATATTCTGCGTGCCTACCTGACCGATTGCTTTTTACTTTTATATAGGGTCCAACTTAATATGCCGACACTTTTTTAAAAGGATGATCAGACCATCAAACTGAACAACTTTCTCTATGGGACCAATATCGAAAGCGCGAAAAAAAATCTGCTCTTCCATACAAAACTGCAAACATACTCGAGCCAAAGGGCCTGCAGATTTTTTTTTTCGCTATTTCGATGTTGGTCCCATAGAGAAAGTTGTTCAGTTTGATGGTCTGATCATCCCCTTAAAAAAACAGCATATTAAGTACGACCCTGTATATAAAGATTGACAGACCTGATTGCTCAGTTGGTAGAGAACCTGCCTGCTGTGATGGACAAATATTTGTATAATAAATATGAATATTTGTACCCGAGTCATGGATGTTGGTATCTATATTATACTATACCTACTCTTATTCTTATACCATAGGCATCATAAATACACATTCGGCTAGATTCTGGTACCTACTAATTTTGTGTGGCAATGTCCAAGATTTTATTAGCAGTCGCCGCAGTCGAAATCGATTAAGTGCGTTCACACACGATGACGCACTGACGCATGCGGCAGATGTCAGTCCATAGAACCCCACCCGGTGCGTCAATGTGTCACCGTGTGTGCTTCTACGTGTGATTTCATACAACTCCTTGCTTCACAAATGACGGACTGACGTTTGCTGCTCCGTCAGTGCGTCATCGTGTGTGATGTGAACGCACTAAGTAACGGATTATCATAGTAATAAATCTTGAAACAGGACAGAGTTTTGTGGCGCGCCTTGGGAGAGGCCTATGTCCAGCAGTGGACGATGATAGGCTGATGATGATGATGAAATCTTGAAAATAAATAATAAAGTTTTTTTTTCTAAAATGTAAGAGCCATAAACGTTGAGCAAACAGAATTTTTTATCACACAAAGTAGGTAAAGTAAAGTTGCGATAGAACGGTTGGAAATTTTAAACGGAATTTTCGATCATAAGGGTAGACACAAATTTCACCTGGAAGCCCGTGGGAGGAAATTAAATGTCTTCCATTAGGTACGTTAACTGAACTAAAATACTTTTTTACATAGAATTTGCTCGGAAAAAACGTGATCACTAAACTCGAAAGCTTATCTCTAAAGGCATTTAACGTTGTCAAACGGATAGCCATTAGTCACATAGCTTCGATCCGACGTAAATCTACGATGCTCCGTCAAATGGTAATGGGCTTTGAGTGTGGCCGGGCTGTGGAGTCATACGGTTTCATATTGTGCTTATAAACGTTGAGGTCCAACCACGGACTTGAAAGAAATACGGACCAAACATTGCACTAAAAAGATGTGAAGCATGCAAGGTAATACAATTTCGTTTGTTCTACAAGGGGCCTACACTCACACAGATGCACTAGCTCTAGGCACAGGTCCTACAACCTGTCACCTTATGTACCGCGTGACAGCACGCACACAAAAGAAATGGGTGCTTCACTCATGATTAGACGAGATTACGTCTGGTTCTTCTTTTAAGTCTGTGGTTCCAACATGCAGAGATTTCGCGAACGAAATACTAGCCATCTGTCATTATTTGACACGTCATTGCATCCTAAAACCCTTTATCATGATAAAGGTGAGCCAGGCTACAACTGTACTAAATAAACATCTCAAATAAATATTTAAACCGGAGTAAAAAGAACCAGTCCGAATGGGGTTTTACTTATTTGTTCAGTTATTAGGTCAAATCTCAGGTGTGAATGTGGTATTGTTTCACAGACTATGGCTTATCATCTCATATCCTGCTCTTCCAACCAGGACATTTGCACGCGAAGGAGCCTATGGACGCAGGCAGCCGATACTGCTAGGTAACCCATGTGGCAAAATATTGGGCTGGAAAAATACAAGTAAAATGACATGTCATCAACTTGATAGAAGATGAAGTTGAATATGTATTTATTAGTATTTCTCACTTTACTGCTTCAACAATATGATTTTTCTTGTATATAATTTGCAATCAAATCGTTAAATAATGTATTTACAAATTTTATTAAATGAAACATGTTCATAGATTGTGACAGAATGACAGAACTCTTTTTATTTCTTTTCTAATGGCTATCATACAACAACCTACTGGCCGGTTACGCACGCAAAATCATACCGTGCGTTTTCGAACCGTAGTGCATTCAATCAGAATACGTTATGGTTTATATATGGATATGTTCATACGAAAATACTTCCTATTGCTTTGTGGTAAAGGGTTGGTTAGATTTTATTGCAGACTTTAGCTCGTAGCAAGTCTAACGAGCGAAATGTGAAACGGTACGGTTTTACCTCGTTTTGCAAAGGACTGCATGAGAATTCATTTTAATTTTAAATAAGTTCGGTTAGGTATAGCACTGCCTTCAGCAATGTTGCAAATAAAGGATAATTGTGAAACTGTACTCTTAAGTATATTCTACTTAGATACCTACAAATTTTGGAGAACGATCGTTCACAAATTTCACATATTGTTTGACAGGTATTGCAGATCCCAAAAAATTGTCATTGGCGTCGTTCTAGAAAGAGATGACGGGATCATAATTATGGTCCTTTGATGGCAAGTGGCCGGAGCTTTCTCAGAATGATGATGATGATGATGTCCTCCATGACGTATCCGTTGACGTCGACCCTCATTGGTGCATGGCGTGAGCTCGGATGTGACTAGAGAATCCGAGTTTTGTCTTAAAGATCCAATTACACGCAGAACAAGTCTGTCTTCTACTCGGAGATCTCTGCTGGAAAGCGGAAGCCTGGAGGCCAGTATTTGCGATACAGAGATGTTCTGAAGCGTCAGCTGGCAGCAAGCGGCAAGCCTCAAACTTTTGAGAGAAACTTGCGCAGATGAGACCTGAGTGGCGAAAAGCTGTTCCCAGAATACAGATGGTGAGAAGATTAAAGGGGAGTGCTTTGCCCAGCAGTTGGATGACTAGAAAAAAAATAGTTTTGATTGTAGATAATATCACTAAATCAAGTTTATGTTAGTTGCCGGATGTGTGTTCATTAGAGTCAAAACTTTAGTTGCTATTTACCATACCAAACAAAAGAAGGTAGATATTAGTTTTAATAACTTCCAATATAATTTGGTAGCTTACTTCCAGACCATATTATTTTATATTCGACTTAATAATTTCTTACACATTTTCCCGAAACGTGTATAGTATAGGTAGAGGTATTCTATACGTTTTCCAACGCCTGAAACATGAATAATAGCTTGTTTGTGTTCAACAGAACGTGCTCATTAGTTTCTCTCGTAAAACAAGAATAATGTGCATGTGTAGAGCTTAATTAATTGACGGCTTACAAGGGAAACAATACAAGGTCTCGCTAGCACATGGGGCCCGGTACTCTAAATATTCATTTCATTGTTAACCTTTTCATCGCTACGTAATAGGTAGGAACACAAAAGTCACTCACACAGCAAGTCCTTTTACACAATCCATTATAATTAATAGGATACCTAAGTACACACATGCAGCGTTACTCGGCTTCTGTCCTCAGCATAGCATAGAATATGCTCTCGACTATATTCCCCGAGGAGGTAGTCAGAGATATTCTGAAACCTCAGAACATCCACGTTTCACTAGTAGTACTGACACTCTGTCCAGTCTGACGGGGAGTGAGCCCGTCGCCACTTGTAATGGACAGTGTGTACATGCATGCCTTGAAATTGAAGCATGCCGGTTTCCTCACGATGTTTTCCTTCACCGAAAAGTCAGTGGTGTTACAAATCGTACATAAATTACGAAAAACTCATTGGTACGAGTTGGCGAGGACGGGGATCGAACCATCGCCTCCTGTATGGCAGGCAAGGTTACTCGCGACTGGACCACCACGGCTTCACTCCTCAATTTACATTATTCTATGCTATGTTATTTGTTAATTGTTATATACGCTATAGTAATTGTTACGCTATAGACTACATAGAAAAATGTAGTTTTACTTACTAGGTCCTATCACGTGCAGGTGTTCGGGCTTAGCGGACATTCTAGCAGGGTGTATTACCATCGACTGGATAGGTTCGTACAATCACACCGAGTTAGGCCGGGATCCCTATTACCCCCAATTGCATATACGGAGTCTTTCTTAACCATCAAACTGAACAACTTTCTTTATGGGACCAAAAATGAAATCAAGAAAAAAAAACTGTTATTCCATAGATAGCAAACCTACTCGACCCAAATGTGTAAGATTAGCTGATTCTTTTCATGATTTCGAAGTTGGTCCTATAGAGATAGGTAGTTAACTTGATGGTCTGATCATACACTGAAAAAAAAGCATAAGCATAAGCTGCTCACGACTATATTCCCCGAGGGGGCAGTCAGAGATATTCTGAAACCTCAGTTCTGAGTCAGAACATCCACGTTTCACCAGTAGTACCGAAACTGTCCAGTCGGAAAAACAGTCGGCATATTAAGAAGGATTATTAATTATTTTCAGCTAGAAAGGTTTTTCAGATGGTGCCGTGGTGGTCCAGTGACGAGTAACCTTGCCTGCCGTGCAGGAGGCGATGGTTCGATCCCCGTCCAGGTCGACTCGTACACTGTCCATTATACCTAAGTGCTCACCGTCACACTGGACAAAGTTTCAGTACTACTGGTCAAACGTGGATGTTCTGAGGTTTCAGAAGATCCAATGTCCAACTCTCTCTCAACTCTGCCAAAAAACAGTCTCGAAGACTTTATCATCTCAGCCGATGGACGTCCACTACTGGACCAATGCTTTGGGCTGTCAGCTACTTCTGCTTCTTCTGTGGATCTCTCCATTTCTGATTCGATCTCGTTGAGAAACTCCGAGCACAGCCCTCCATTGCCCTTTGTTTACTTACCTACCTACTTTTAGAGCACGGTGGTGGTGGGTGGTACCTACCTGTGATGGTAGGTAGGTGATTGGCGGTTTAATCTACAAAGGATCTACCTGAGCAAACGAGCTTCATCCTGTCACCTCCTCCGATATCTATTTGTGAAAAACAAATATCCTTTGCGAACTACGAACTGTTTGCCTAAACAAAATACCTAACCGTACTTTCCTACTCTTCATCGATTGCACGTCACCGATAGCATGTTTGCTGATAGCACGGTTCGCTTTCATCGCTTTCCATTCCAATACTTACCTACTGAAATCTAACGCATTCAGTATAATGAATAAATACAAACCAGCAAAGCACATTTTTATTATATATATTTCCGTTCTCATTTAGATACCTAATCCTAATATCTAATCTTCTTTTTATAATGTGGGCACGCCCTGGTGTCAGAGTTTTTGCAGACCGCCTTACGGCTTCTGACGTGATTTTGTAACGACTACTACCACCAGAGATAGTACTGGGACCAACGGCTTAACGTGCCATCCGAAGCACGGAATCATCTTTCTTTTCATCAATCAGGTGATTCAGCCTCAAATTTCTTAACGAACTGGGGGACAACGCACAAAGTGATATATCACTAGGTGTCCCCCGTGGGAATCGAACCCACGACCTCTGTGTCAAGAGCCCAATGTTCTTAACCATTACGGAGGCAGTTACTAGTAAATATAGGTACCCTTTTCAATCAGACATGCTTCGTTATAAGTATACTCTACATACATTAACTCACGACCATTGCCAGGGTGGTCAAGAATCTAGACTCACCTCCTACACAGTAAAAACTCCGCCATTTGTTTCACAGACAACAGATTCGTTATGTTATTATTTTTTCTCCCCTCTGTAGGCCTCGCATGCCACCCCCGAGAAAACGATAAAACTCGAGATGTGCCTCCATCCTTATTATTCTACGTATGCCAGAAAGAGCGCGCATGACGTTTTTCTCGTTTAAACGCTTTGTCGTGGGTGGCATGCTAGCCGTGCAGGACGGAAAGCGCAAATTTTCGTCCAGCTGCTCTAAACGAAGTTGCCGCTTTCCACCTCCGTCGAGGAGAAAAATTGTATACTAACCTCGGGCAGTAAATAATAAAGCGTCAGTTCTCATCATGTTTGTTGACCTCGGCCTATGAGACCATTCTTACTTTCCTGTCCTCGGTGCGTAATCTATAGGTAGGTACTATAAAAATTCCATACCTTACCGCGATGACATGAGAGTTTTAAGAATGTTTGTACGGAACACTAAAAATCTCGCTCCTGAACTAAAGTGTCTGCCGTGATTTGCACATTTTACCCCTCGGCCCTGTGATCGGTAGCCCAAGAGCTGTCGACAGAAAAGTACTTACGGCCCGTAGACGTAGAAGATTGGAAGGAAGGCATATCTTGAAACGTCAAACCTCCAAAAGTCCCCTGTGCCCAAGAGCTAAGATATGCCTTCCTTCCAATCTTCTACGTCTACGGGCCGTAAGTACTTAAGTACGTAAGTACGTAAGTAGTAGGTTTTAGGTTGTTTCTTTTTTTTTTAGGTTTGAATTTTTATGCTGTAGAGTTTCTGGCCGCATCTTCTCTACAGCGACAACACGTTCCGACGCGGTGGTAGCTTAAAAAAGTATTGACGTTTAATAAGTGTGCTTCAGGCTCCTATATTGAATAAATGATTTGAATTGAATTGAATTGAATTGAATTGAATTGAAACGTCAAACCTCCAAAAGTCCCCTGTGCCCACCAAACCAAGTGAACCAAGTTCGTTAACTTGGTTGACAGACAGCTCGTTCGACTAAAGTGCGCTTACAAGCCTTACATGTCAGCATCGTCTCCAAGTAGAGAAAGACCCGATGTAGAGAAAACCTACCACTGTTAGGTAGGTATAATGTTGGAATACTTAATAGAAAAACAAATTTCTGTCATCATCGCTGAAAAATCTTGTTATTTTAAGACTTTTATTAGTAGGTAAGTAATCTAAGAATTTTTCATAACATATTGGTCAACTTTTTAAAGTATGACGCATTCCCTCTTTGCCGTATAAAATCACCACACACATTATTATTTTCGCCTAACATCTACACTAATCTTAAATTGGTGTAATAGTACATGATACAAGTTCGGTAAGTTGATAATTACAGCCGAGGCGTTATTGCTAGACCGAGCCGTAGGCGAGGTCTAAAAGAAAGCCTAGGCTGTAATTATCAAACCGAACGTGTGTCATACGACGTTTTATAACATATTTGCGAGGAAACACGGAAATAAATAAAACTCGGACATTCATAAACTAATAAATTAGACTAACCTTTTCCGCTGCCTCTGAGACTTCTGGCGGCGTCGAATTAATAAATTCATCACAACTAACGGCATTTTCAAATCAAAACAAAAAAACGTAACAAAAAATAGCGATAAAAAAGCGTGCGGAATAATTTTTACTTGTTCACAAACACAAAGTATTAAGATAGCGATGCGCGCGCATCAGCACTTTCTTTTTTCTTATTTTAAGAAATAAGAAAAAAGGCAAAGGTACAAAAACAGCCAGTATTACTAATAAAGTAAATTAATATTGTTTGTTTTGGTTTCACATAAATGGTTGTAATTTATTGTCAAAATTAATTAAATTAAAGAATTAAATGTTTACTTTATTATATTTTATCTCCCAAAGTTAATTTTATTCATAAAATGTTGACCACTTTTCTGACATAAAAACTCTTTGCTATGATTTTAAAAAGTACCGTTCGTTTTAGACGCAACCGTCCGTTTTTACTTTACATTACCGGACTTGTCCGTAATGAGATACATTACGTTAGTGAAATTGGTCAAATAAGAGACCATTTACGAGCAAATGTGTTATAAAATATGTTTGTTTGTATGTACCAAGGAACCCCTTGGACAATCTCTGGAAGTACTGAACCAATTGTGAAAATTCTTTCACTAACAGAATGCTACCTATAGTTACACTATTCCTGAGTAACATAGACTATAAGTACCTAGGTAGGTACCTACTAATATCCTTTCGGCACATGATATCCTTTTCCCAAAATACAAGTTCCCAAAACATCCGTTTCAAAATAAAAGTATTTCAGTGGACCCGTATCCCAAACTATTCGTATCGCAAATCATCCGTATCCCAAATAATCCGTATCCAAAATCATAGTACCTAAGTATCTACGTAAATAAAAGTATTTCAGTGGACCCGTATCCCAAACCATTCGTATTCCAAATCATAGTATCTACGTAGGTATCCCAAATCATCCGTATTCCAAATCATAGTATCTACGTAGGTATCCCAAATCATTTCATTAAGGATCGTTTCCACGGTGTCGACGCATAATGCCCTAATTTATCAACGGAAAAATAAGTCTTAAACTAATAATGTCCTAAACGCAAAATGTCCTAGACGCGGAACGTCCTAAACACTAAATCCGGCACTAAAAACTTTCTTAAACTTATAAGTACCTATAGCATGTGCCAAAAGGACTAATATTTTATTTTCATACGCGAACGAAGTGGCTGGCTGGCGCGTGTACCTTGTTTATTTATGCTCCGCATAGCAGTAGTGCTCCTAGTCTGCTAACACAAGATAAATTGACAGGAAATTGCTGTGCCTGCATGCATTCAACAGCTCTGCCTTTACATTTGCGTTATGGACGATTTCAAAGAGAAAAAGTAAAGTTATTGAAATTGGCCAAAGATAAGGGTTTTTTTGCAGACAATTTATGTACCGTAAAGGAGTTAATCTTCCTACAACTTCATGTTTAAGGGTATATTACCGTTGGCGCGCTCCATACAAACGTAGTCTGGTGATATTTTCAATACTATCCGATTAAAGTCAATGCAATTTTTCAGAAACAATCTAGAAAGTAATCTCTATGTTTGTCACATTTTCGTTGAAATGTATAGTTTTAAAATTACAGTGCCTCAAAGATTTCCATACAAATCTTAAATTAATCCTAGCATTAAAACTTTTATACTTTCACGAAAATCGGACTTCATACTGATACATAGAGATTACTTTCTAGCTTAGATTATCTAGATAGACAGTCAAAGCTACAAAAGCGTCCAAAAAATTTGGAACCAGGACTGGTTCCAAGGCCCGTTTCCCGTGTTTAGTGTCAATTACGTCATCACGGAATACGCACGTAACGCTAGAGAAAATTGATTTATTTAAAATGACGAAATGTGTGATGAAGGTGTGCAGAAATTACAAATATCGATTAAAAAGAACGGAGAAAGTCACTTGTCGTCGGTGAGTACCTATATTTCGTATCATTTCTCATGAAATAAATCATCAAATTACGCCGAAAATAAATTAACTGAAGTTCACCATTTTGTTTTGTGTTGCCAGTTTCCTAATTGAAAATTCCCTAGATAAGAGTTTTTTTCTTTTTTTTTTCAATATATTTACTAGCCTGGTTACTAGACCTTTTGGCTAAACATTATTTTATTTTCAAATTATCTTCTGCTTTCACATTAAAACGTTGGTATTCGACGTTTTGATGGTTCTTTGGAGTTTTTGGAGACAATCGACAGATGAAGGAAATGCAGAGAAGTCCACAGGAAAGAGGTGAACCGACCGCTTGCCGCGCTACAAATGACGGAACACTTTTCCTGCTAACGACCCATACACCGTCATATTTCACAGAACTGTATATTATTCACTTTCACGACACTTTGTTACGCAAAACAACACCAATTTTACGAACCAAAACTCACTATAAACAATAAAAATTCGATGAAAATATATGAGGACTCCCAAACGTATCTGTCGGATTCCCGCCAAAAACTCAGCCATAGACATATGTCTAAGTCGCTAGCGATATTGATGGAAAGAACCAAGAAGGTTGTAGGTATAGTGCTATTTTTAAATAATCATTTTAATTTTTTCCAATAAGATGGTTTTTATTTGAGTTGATAGTTCTAAAATAAATAAACATAAGGGATTTTTTGAAAAATATCATTTTATTATACATGTTTATAGTTGTCAAATAATTTGACAGGTATAAAGTGGACATCCGTAGAAAGAGAAGGCACTATAAGGAAGCACGTGTCTTGTCATATCAGTAAGAGATGCACATAGCAAATTCGCTCTAGTTAAAAAAGGAGACCGCTACTTATTGCTGTCCTTATCGACGTAGCCACTTTTTTGTACTTCGGCCATCTGACTCCGAGATGTCACTTCATATAATTCGCTATCTCATACCCGGTTACACTGATATTCGGTCTACTAGCGTAAGCGAAAAATTTTTCGTCTATGTATGTGGACATCCTTCTTTGACACTATTGGTGTTGTAGGTACTCAAAATGGATAAAAATGTATCCATACTTGGAGTCTATGGTGTCATTATGTTTGATATATAGCATTAAAAGTGTTATCTATGACTATTATGTCAAAATATATGAAAAGCTATCATTTTGGTGTGACAGTAAGTGTTATCTATCACTGGTATGATTAAATGTATGAAAAGCTATCATTTTGGTATGACAGTACTAATCCGTACTTTATGGTAGGTTTGGTAGTTGTTTAGTTGGTAGTTTTTGGGTGTTTTTCATAGTTGTTGGTAATTTTGGTACTTTTTGATATTATTTTATTTACTAACGTTTGTTCGCATGAGTACAACTTTCTCAGGATTCCAACAAAGTACTAAAAATTACTAAATAGTGCCAAAAGTACTAAAACTACCTAAACAACCAAAAACTACCAACCAAAACCAAAAACTACCAACAACTACCATTAACTTCCAAACATAAACCTAAACCTAAACTTCTAAACCTACTGTCACACCAAAATGATAGCTTTTCATATATTTTGACATAACAGTCATAGAAAGCACTTTTTATGAACATAATGATACCATAGACTCCAAGTGCAGATAGATTTTTATCCTCTTTGAGTACCTACTACACCAATAGAGTCACAACTTCGTAGAAAAGTTAAAGTTACTCTATGGATATTACCGAAACACGGCTTTAAAATGTTACAAAATGACCTCGTACATAGTGTTTAAGTTTATGAAATACAATCGGTAATCGGTACTATATTGTTACATTTATCCCTATTTTAATCGGAATCTTTCAACACCTGTCCTCGTAGTATGCTACACGTGATACGGCTGTATCACGTCTTTTATCTCGTTCGTTCGCACGCAAATAGAAAGAGAGCTAAGGTGGGATAGCGCTGTATCACTGCGGCATGCTAGCTATGCTGGTATCACTATACACGCACACAAAGAAAAATTTTATGACACCTCACGCACACCAACCTAAGAAAGTTAGCCCCTTTTATTTTAAACGGAACAAGTGTGAGGCTCATTCTAGACATATACTTTTTCTAAGCTTTCTAGATTGTTTCTGAAAAATTTCATTGCCTTTAAGGCCCATCACATACATGCGGAATTGCGATTCGGAATTCTGAATGCAAATCGGTTTTCGTATGGAGTAGGTTCCCCCTCCAGATTTGCGAACGGGATTTCAAACAGCTATAAGTACGAAAAACCTGTGTGATGGGCCTAATTGGATAGAATTGATGAAAATATCACCAGACTACGTTTGTATGCAGGCTCTCGGAATAAACTTCTCGTTAGTGTTCCAAGTACAAAAATTTGTTCCAATGATTTTCCGCAACATGGCGAGGTTTTTTATATTTCTGGTCGGGCTTTAAGTACCCAGTTATTTGCAAAGTAGTGTCTCCACCTCAAGGGAATTATACAGAGAAAAATAATCTGTGCTGCCACCTATCTACTTACTTGGAACTTACTTATAGTCTGTCTATAGTCTTGATAAAAAATGAGGGCGCTGCCTCCACGCAAGAACGTCAAAATCAAGCATAACCTGGTAAAAACACCCAAAAAACACCACACTAAAATGATTAGTATGATGTTTCCTCAAACATTCTTATCACGACTTTATAGACAGACTATACTTAAGTTTAATCGAGCCTATTCTAGATAGAGGCAGCCTATGTCTCACACTGCGTTTTAAGTTGAAAAAAGTATGTAAAGACTGACCAGCATGGGTAGCATTCTACATGATTCTACACGTGATACGGCTGTATCACGTCTTTTATCTCGTTCGTTCGCGCGCAAATAGAATGAATGAATGCATTTTTGTACTTAAAACATTGTCATTAAAGGTTATAGTCGATTGTAGCGCCAAAGCAGGTTTTTTATTTTTCTGGTCAGGCTTTACCGCCGCGTTATAAATTAGTGTCTTTCGCTTGAGGCACGTAGCACAATGAGCGTTCTCGTGCCTCCTTTAGATTCTATATCGCTCTTTTTAAAAGTGACGTCGTCATCGTGGATATCTTTCTAAACGTGATTGTCAAGTCTTCTGTAAGGGTTGAACTACACCCAGGCAGCACCGCATCGAATTTTTCGTTCGCTCCATCCTTTTTTGTCACTCAGGAACGTCATTTGCTAGAGCATATGAGATAGACGGAACGCGATCGCACGCGGCGTGCTGTACCGTGCTGTTCCGTTCCGTCTATCTTATATATGCTCTAGCAAATGACGTTCTTGAGTGACAGAAAAGAATGGAGCGACGGAAAAATGCAGTGCGGTGCCTGCCTGGTGTAGTTCAACCCTAAGGCAGCTAAAGGATAACAATGTAATGAAACAAGTGACATCGAGTTCATATTTATTTTCACAAGATCAAGAACATCAACAAATCTCTTAAAAATTACAATAACGAAAGACTACTCAATAGCTCAGCTAAAACCTATAGCTGCATTATCATAATATTTACAATGTTAAGCTCTTTGGCCTGTACAAATAAAAAAATATACACAAAAAAATATTTCTAAAAAATCTTAATAAAACGAACCAAAGTCAAGGTAACGAATTTAAAATTATCAATAAAATTTCAACAGCAAACTATTTAAAATAAATAGTTTCTAAATTGTACAGAAAACGTGCGATACAAGTATAATAATTAAGTGTGCTTTTTTACATATTTTTTTAAATACTGACGTCGGTAAACGATTTATTGCTAAAATTTACAAAAAAAACTATTTTTCTGTTTTAATACAAATTAAGAAATACAAAAGAAAAGTTGATAATCTACTTAAATTGTTTTACAAAATGTAAGTAACAATAAATAAGTTAGGTACAATAAATTAAAGTAAAACGCAATAAACAAAAAGCTAACCCGTTCCATAAAACTATTATTGAACTTTTAAGTTTGCTTAACTACTAAAAACATTCAGAATTTAGCGCAAAATTGTGTTCAATTGCTAACAAAGTAATTTTAAAAATGTACGAAAAAATAACTAAATGCACAAATTACGTGGTATTTTAAATTGTTATACTACTGTGATTTACTCTAATAGATGCATACGAAGTACAATTTTACATTGAAAAAACCAAACAATAGACCAAGAGTCGACATAGAAAATAAGTGAATTTTTTATTAGATTACTTCCAACTCCTAGTCTATAATTTAGTAGAAGCGTTAAACTACCTAAAGTAGGCACAGAAGGGTTCAGTACATTTGGCTTAATACGGGAAAACCTTAGGAATATCACATCAACTAATTTAACCCTTGGGTTGTGAAAAATGGAATGTTAATACCAAGATTCGATGATGAAATTTGCAAAAAATTTAGAATCAAGGTTTTTTTTATACCCAAGGGCCTAAGGGTAAAGCGACAATAGTTACCACTAAAATTACCCTAATTTACCCTACAAATAGCATTGAGCTGAGATCTTGCACCTAAACGAATAATTTATGTATACCTACTTGATTATCGTCTAATCTATTCTAAAATGTGATAAGGATTTTTAATTTTCAAACTAACTTTTTGTCTATTCTTGATTACAATATTTATAAAACACGCGAATGAAAATCTCAAAACCAAACTGCCAATACGTTTGCGATGCGCCTGCCTGGCATGTATGGACGCATCTATGCGGTCTGTGCATCGCTGTAAAGTCCGCAAAACGCACATAAATGCGTCAAGGGCCACTAATTTGTTAAAGAAAATAGAATTTAAAATTATCCCCTTGACGAGATAGCATCGACTGAATATGGATAAGAAATTTCTGAGAAATTTTTGACGTGATAACGTCTTATAAATTGATGAACACCGGCTGTACGCATGAAAAAGTGTCACGTTCCGCGTGACGTCAGAGCTAGCAGTGCTCATCATTGTTTCTTTATGACGTTATCACGTAAAACTATCGTCCGTAAACCGACTTTACAGACAACCAATATTTTTGATAATTATTTTTTAAGCAAAAAGTCAGTTTGAAACACAACATTTTATGTTCAAAAGAATTGTCCTAAAATGTAATTCTCTGTTTAGCTACCTTTAGTAAATAAACAACAAAACAATTTACATAAAATGTTTCTATTTAGGGATATGTCTAAATCAGGACACTATGCAATATTTGTTTCTACTTACAATTTCCTAAAAATTTTAATTAACTTTAAATTGACATACACAAAATTACTGAGAACTTTTAAGTTTTTTTTTACATTGGAAATTACATTTTAGGGATTTTTTTTAAGTTTTTAGCACTGGATAAATCTTTAGATATTCGTTTTTTTATTTTAAAAGAATTTTACGAATCTTGAGTTTCAGAAAACAAAATATTTCATTATTTTTTTGTCTACAACATTTCCATCTGGTAACTACAACAGTTTCACTTTTCAGTCGCATTTCATAAAAAAAAGGAAATACATATTTATATTAAATACATGAACATCCCAAAACATTTACGTATGTAGTTACAATATCTTGATAACTTCTCCAAGTTAATTTATTCATACGAAAAAAAATCACAAAGATTTCGTAATAATTAATAATTCATGAAAAGAATTTCGCCCACCGATTGTCCTTAAAGTTCGACACCAAAATATTTGAAATTACGATATAAAAAAATAAGATCATTTATACAATACTCCCGCATTTTCCATTAGTCAAGGATAGATTAGGTCCCATAGAAGGCCTGCCTAAGGTCCCATGACTAAAAGAGTTAATTCCATTAGAGTCTAATCCGTTATTCATGTATTGATTATTCTGTAGCCCAATTAGTAATTCGACCAACGCGTTAGCCGCGCTCTGAGCGCTTAGGAGCTCAAATATGATGCAATTGCATTCCGGTTCCGGATTTTTGATGGAGCTTTTGGTGCTAGATGTAGAACTTGTGGAGTTAGTACCTGATCCGTTGTTAGAAGGTGGGTTGGGGTGTAAAGGGCAGGTTAGTTGGAGGTTCTTGGGGTATTGTATGGGTATCCCAGAGAGGTGGTTGGCTGCTGCACGCGCGTAGAAAACGCAGGTGTGGCCGTCTGCGTCTGGGTAGTTCGGGTTGCCGTTGTGCTGTAAAAGAAAGGTTCAAAGTTAGTCAAAGTTGTTGTACATAAACTTTCCAGAAGGAATTTTCTGAATGACATTGAAAACCGCATCGAAATCCTTTGCGTGGTTTAGAAGGAGTCATATTATATAAGGATATACAGATAAACGTGGAAAGCGACTTTATTTCCTATGCAGAGATTGTGCCGACCTCAAAAAAGCTAAGCTCGTAAGTAGATTTTGACTGCAGCTATTGCTTAATAATAATAACACAGTTTCTCTTGTATTCTCTTGTCCTTATTCTCATGAAACTGATGGAACGGGATATCGCTAGGATCAGAGGCTAATCAGCACCTACACTGTGACGTGTGATTTTTATTAATTACATAGATCATTGTGAACAATATTGAAAATTTTCATTTTTTTTTCAGCTCAAAAAGTGATGTTGATGAATAAAATGGTTACAAAGTTACCCAAAACCAGGAGGTAGCCCCTTAAATACTGACCCATATCAACAGTAAAGTTGTGCGGCGGCAAGATGTCCGGCGGCAGCGGCGGCTCTCAGTGCGAGTGGCCTGTCATGGGTGAAGGTGCACGTGGCGGCGGCACGGCCAGCATGCGCGCGAGTAAGCTACTTACAGTCTGTCTATAAAGTCCTGGCAAAAAATGAGGGCGCTGTCTCCACGCAAGAACGTCAAAATCAAGCATAACCTGGCAACACTACCATACTAAAATGATTAGGTCCGTGAACATTCATGCCACGACTTTATAGACAGACTGTCTTACTAATACACCTATCTACACAGTAAACTAACCCATATCAGTAACTGTGCGGCGGCAAGATGTCCGGCGGCAGCGGCGGCTCTCAGAGCGAGTGCTCGGTCGGAGGGCGCGGGCGCGCGCGGCGGCGGCACGGCCAGCATGCGCGCGAGCGAGCTGACGGCGCCGCGCGTGCTGGCCCCGCGCAGCGCCTCCATGCCCGTCGGCACCTCGAGCGACGAGAGGAACGCCCGCCGCTCGTACTTTAGACGGATCCATCTGGAAGGGATGGAAATAATTCAATGGTAACTATTTTTATACTAACTACCTTAAAAAAAGTATATGTCTAGAATGAGCCTCACACTTGTTCCGTATAAAACATAAGGGGCTAACTTTCTTAGGTTGGTGTGCGTAAGGCGCCATACAAATTATGTATGTGTGCGTGTATATGTATAGGGTTTTGGAACCAGTACTGGTTTCTATTTATTTCGACGCTTTCGTAGCTTTGACTGTCTATCTTGATAATCTAAGCTAACTACCTACATAGTACGGATAAGAGCGTCAATGCAAAGAGGTGCATCGTCGATATCTAGTCCTTGGTGATATGGCTACAGCGACTGCTGTTGGTATGATCGACAGGCTTCCAGCCAGGCCTCCGTCACTCGGCAGTAGGTATCGAGATAAATACCTACACTTTGGGGCATGGTAAGCGATGCTCTTGCTTGATTTCTGCCACTCACTCCAGAGCAACGTTGCATACGTGACGCGCTGTCCGAAGTAATAACAACGCTGTAGCAAACTTGCTTTTGGCACGTAACCTCTGGCAGTAGATAATTAAGGTGTGAGAATTTATCGTTTTCTATACTATAACGTATATCTTGACTATTATAAAACCGTAGAATCATGAAGAACAAAAAAGTAGCGGTTTACTTCATATAAAATCAAATAACACTCGATAGCGCGATTTAAATGACGTGCAGCGAGCGCCATCTATTGACAAAATTGTTAGTTTGTTTGTTTGTTCGCACATCACGCAAAAACTACTGAACCGATTTTGATGTAACTTTTTTTGTTTGATAGCTTATGATCAGACTTAAAATCTGGTATATAATTTGTGCGGACGAAGTCGCGGGAAAACACTACTAATAAATAATTCCGTACCGTTCCTTCTCCTCCCTGGTGCTGTCGGCGATAGGTTTGATGTGTCCGCGCAGATCAGCTTCCCATATCGAGTTAGCGAGCCCGTTGCCCATCGACACCATCACACTGACGTGGCCCAATCTGCAATCACAACAAAAAATTGTGTTACTGAACGTCATTAAGTCATTTAATTAAAATCTAGGAAGCTTATTACTAGTATTATTTTACATAATACCAAGCAAGTTATAGTAGATTACACACCGAGGACAGGAAAGTAAGAAAGGTGTCAGATCTCATGTAATTGTTCTGACAAACATGTGATCTGAGGCTTTCTTATTTACTGTCCGAGGTTAGTATACTATTTTTCTCCTCGACGGAGGTGGAAAGCGACACTTCGTTTAGCGCAGCGGGACGACAATTGGCGCTTTCCGTCCGGAGGGGAGAAAAGAATGAAACTAGCCCCGCGCTGGTAATAAAAATGATCCTAGTGTACGTAAAATTATTTTTGAATATTCTCTGACAGCAAGATGACCACTAATTTGCCTCCACTAATCAGCACTGGGCCCGCGTGGTGGATTATGGCCCACTCCCTAACATTTGCCTACAGTGGGATCACACGGTGACAGACTACACGCCACGATTCTGAGACACTTCTTTCGCCTTATCCACATTCATCGAGTCGGTTGACAAGCACTCATCATTTTCGGAGATCAAAAATAGAATGCTAAATTTCAATTAATCCCGGCATTCATTGAAATTTAGCATTCTATTTTTGATCTCCGAAAATGATGAGTGCTTGTCAACCGAGCTTGCTTCCCGGCTTGTAGTGGCTCCACCATTTCGTATTAGCTCAATGTGTTTTTGAACAAAAAACAATCTTCATAATCATAATCATTTTATCTTTGAGATTACGTGACTCCCAAAACTCACTCGACATTGGCAGAAATGCAGTGCTAGAAACAAGCAAAACTCCGTTGGTTTATAAATGAAGATAAATGCAGTCATGATTATGTTCTCCTCGGCAACCTTCTCCCGGCGCGGCCCATCCCCATAAACATACTGACATTATGCAGAGATATAAAAAAACAATAACTTACGGCCACTCATCTAAATCCAGCGACCGCACCCTGGATATATGTGACCCGAGATTCCTGTGCACTCCCGAACACTCTATGCATATCAACACGCCCAGGTTCAAGCTCGCCCAATCGGGATCTGAAATCCATACAAAATTCGAATAATCTATCACGCCAAGCAAAGTCTTAAATACACTACACATCTACATTATTATAAAACTGTAGTAGTGTGTAGTCTGTGCATTGAAGATATATGCAGAAAAAAAGTTACGATATTATGGTGTTTAGTTGTCCCTACCACCAAATCCACGATTTTGGATTTTTAGTCTATCTGTTTCTCTGCTTGTTTCTTCGAGCATAACGCAAAAACTTCTGGATCAATTTTAAAAGCTTGTTTATTTATTCTTTTTGACGTCTATTATTTATGAATCTAACATAGACTCATGAATGAATGTCGAGAAGATACTACAACGCTCTAAGCACAAAAATAAACACATTTCAATATAGTTCTAACAATAGGCATAGGTCCACCAATATCACGTGGAGACTATATTTAAAAACCAGAAATAAATCCATTAGGGTCATTACTTTTGCGCCAATTCCTGCATTTGATTTTTACTGTGTTTCTTTGGGAATCATTATATTTCTTATCGTGTTTCATAAAGACAAACTCTTCTAGAATCATGGACTCTAAGCCAATGCACAAAAGTACAAAACAGCTAGTTAACAAAATGTGTTCAAACCTTGAGCTCCACAATCACAGCACTTGTCGTTCCCTTTGACCCGCCTAATGTAGTAGGTTGCTCTGACGTCACCAGTTGAATTAGCACCCGTCGGCGCCGGCTGCCGAGACGTCTGTAAACGAAAACATTGATTAGGAATATTTTTATGATTTAAATCTAATTTAAAATGCGCAATTCCGGGACTTGCTAGTATTGATATTATTTTTCCCACCCAGTACAGTAGGTACGTTCTGGACACACCTATCTGTATATGCATAGGAGGTAGGTATAGTCACTGCATCCTACTCTTTAACTGATCGTCGCGCCATGAAAAAACAATATAAAGGTGAAGCTAAGCGGTCGCGACAAGTAATCGAGCATAGCGTCCTGGTACCTACTTGCCTACACGCGGTACCGACAAAGCGAATTTAATGCCGATGCCCCTCCATTTACCTGTCGCGAAAACTGAGCTTCACCGCTATATTGGTTTTTAGCTATGGTAACTGCACGTACAAGTTCAAGAGAGTGCATCTGTGATTATGATTAGTGTACACACTCTAAAAATCTTGCGTAAGTGCTTTTGTAAATGGCTATTCGCTGTGTCGAGCTGGCTGTGTGAGATCACAAATCAGACAGTCAGAGGGCTGAATTTATGGCAGTACGTGATAATTGTACTCACTCGTCCCTGCAAGGAGGATAGTATCTGAGCCTCGACAGCCGCCGCACACGCGTCGCGCCGACCAGTTCCAACGCTTGCCTTCCAGGCTCACGATCGTGAACTCACACTCACACCTAGCAGATGTTGAGAGGATGTGCTAACGGATACAATACTCACTCGTCCCGGCAAGGAGGCTAGTATCTGAGCCTCCACAGCCGCCACCCACGCGTCGTTCCGACCTCCCAGCGCCAACGCTTGCCGTCCAGGCTGACTATCGTGAACTTACAACCTGCAGATGACGAGAGAATGTGCTAACGGATACAATACTCACTCGTCCCTGCAAGGAGGCTAGTATCTGAGCCTCGACAGCCGCCACCCACGCGTCGTTCCGACCTCCCAGCGCCAACGCTTGCCGTCCAGGCTCACGATCGTGAACTCATACCCTGCAGATGATGAGAGGATGTGCTAACGGATACAATACTCACTCGTCCCTGCAAGGAGGCTAGTATCTGAGCCTCCACGGCCGCCACCCACGCGTCTCTCTCCGCCGCGGCCGCGCAGCCCGTCGCGCCGACCTCCCAGCGCCAACGCTTGCCGTCCAGACTGACGATCGTGAACTCGCATGAGGTCGCGCTTTCACCGTCTGAGGAACGTATGGATTACAATTAAAGTAAAGACTAGTACATAAAGCGAATCTGAATCAGTCGCCTGCAGGTTTAGGGTCCGTATATTAATGAACCAAACTATCTTAGGTCCTCTCAGACACAAACTAAAGAGACCCTGCGAGCCTTTGGAATTTTTTTATTACAGCGGGCCTAAGTTCATAGGCAAGTCATTGTCATAATCATCAGATACGTCACACTCACTGCAAGTCACAGGCCTAACCATGGCCAACCCTAACCACGCGTGCCCAATGCGGATTGATAGACTTCACACAAGCATCAGAATTACTTCGTCAGCGTATGCGGGTTTCCTCAAGTTTCCTAATCTCCTTCACCGTTTGAGTGCTGTCGGTATTACTTACATAAGTTAGAAAAACTCATTGGCACAGTACATGGCATGTCGTCCGAGCGGATTCGAACCCGGATCACAAGCAGGCAAGTAATGATATCTAACGAGAAATACGTAATGAATACTAAACGTCTGCACTGCAGGCTAAAAGTACAGTCTGTCTATAAAGTCTTGGCAAAAAATGAGGGCGCTGTCTCCACGCAAGAACGTCAAAATCAAGAATAACCTGGCAACACCACCATACTAAAATGATTAGTTCCTCAAACATTCATGCCACGACTTTAAAGACAGACTATAGTATACTATCGTTTAAGGTGCTAAGGGAAGATTTTTCGGATTATCTTTTAATTTCTAGCATCCAACACTTCAATCTAAAATAAAATTGTACACTCAAACTATTTATTTCTACTAACCATCTTCTCCGTCCTTCTTAACCCCGCTGCTCTTCATCCTCCGATGTCTCTTCTTGACATGCGGAGTATCCTTGTCAGCTCCGTTAGTAGACCCGACTTCTACTTCAGACGCTAGCGACTGTCTACTTGAGGCTGGCTCCTTCATGGTCTCGAAGGCAGACATGAGCGCCTTGTCTGTCAGCCGGGATGGTTTGTCTTTGTTGTAGCCTGGAAGGATTGAGGTGGAGTTTAGATTAAATAAATAAAATAAAATAAAAAATTCATTTATTTCGATTAGAGTTTAGATTTGAGTAATTAAAATTCCGGAAGGCTCATCGTGGGTAGGCCCCTCACAAGGTGGACAGACGATATGGTGAAGGCAGCGGGAACCCGTTAGATGTAGGCTACGCAGGACCGTTCATTGTGGCGATCCTTGAGGGAGGCCTATGTCCAGTTGTGGACTTATATCGACTGAGATGATAATGAATTAATAGTAGATTACACACCGAGGGCAGGAGGTTAGTATACTATTTTTCTCCTCGACGGAGGTAGAAAGCTGCAACTTCATTTAGCGCAGCGGGACGAAAATTGACGCATTCCGTCCGGAGGGGAGAAAAATATAATTACCGTCCTTCCCAGTATAAACTGTGGTCAAAAGACCACACGCAAATTTCGTGAGTGTTGTAGAAGGCGAATGAAGTTTCTTGATAAGCTTTTTCAAGGTTAGCCATCTTTATCTGTCGTACAGCCTTATTCTTGGAATACGAATATGAATATAACTTGTGTTGCTTTCGAAATTATTAAAACATACATACATACATACAATATACTTATTTAGAAAAATCCATAAAAGAAAATAGCAAAAAAAAGTAAGTAAGTATAAATGTTAAATAATGTCAGAAAAAATACAAACAACAAATGTTTTGGTCTTTACAATTGCGGAGTTTACTTCGCCTCTGAATTTTCTTGTTAGTACCGAATATTTAATGAACATAAATGGGTTTCTACATTAATTGAAATATTTACAATATTCAAAAATTTCATTTCTATTCAGAATTGTAATACGAGTTCATTAGTCCCGTGACAAATCTTTATATTTACCAAAAGCCTTGAGACTAGAATATTTAATTACAAAATTAACTCTGTAAGATAGGTACGAGTATCTTACATTCGTTCAACTTGGTAGGTAACTATTGTTATTTAAATGTATGACAATATAGTCATGTTTTCTTAACCAAATCTATGCAAAATATGCTTTATCAGGTGCTAAGTATGAATAACGTCCTAGTTTGACCTTATGATTTTTCCAACATTTTCAACATAGCCTGTCTGAAACCAACTCTCCGTGGGAATGTTTTTATTTTAGTTTTCCTGTTCAAAAGAATAAGGGGTTAAAAAACAGGCCAAGCAAATCAAATCAGTCTAAGGAAAACTTACCAAGTGAAAGTCCGCCGATGCTATCATGTATATCCAGGCTGTTATACCCGTTGTACCCTGGTACAGTCGTGATGATGGACTTGGAGCCTCGAGGCTTCTGCCCTGGCACCTTCACTGTCACGTACTGAAGTGAGATCTCTTTACCGTTCACGTCTTCCATATAGTCCTGAAACCAGATATTTTATTATTATCATATTATAAACGGAAGCATATTATAGATGAAGCGCTCGTTGGCGTAGTGGAGCTTTGGTATTGGAAACGATCACCGAAGTTAAGCAACGTCAGGTCCGGTCAGTCTTTGGATGGGTGACCGTTTAGTGGTATTTCATCTTGAGCGTTTCCGTGCTTCAGAAGGCACGTTAAGCAGTTGGTCTCGGATAGTTCCGTCAGATGGCGTTGTAACTATTCGTTAAGCCAGGTCTGAGGCCTATTGAGGCGGCTTGAAAATTCTCTGACAGCAAGTTGACCACTACCTTGCCTCCACCAACACGCACTGGGCCCGCGTGGTGGAGTATGGCCCACTCCCTCTCACCCTTATTCGTGAGAAGAGGCCTTTGTCCTGCAGTGGGATTCTATAGGCTATAACTTACTTTTTAACTTACATATTATAAACATGTGGTGACCAGCTTCGAAAAGCACCAATCAAAAGGGTATCGTAAGGGGAGACTTATTCCTTAAAGCATTATAATGTCTTGGCGGCTAAACGCATGTCGCTCCTCGGAGACGGATATCCAAAACTGGGATATTACAGGTTTCTTCCCCTGAATGGTATTGCCCTCACTCATTTACCATGTTTTTAAAGGATGAAGAAAATAAATGTCTAGGGGTCAACACAAAAGATCCCATTGGGTCGAAGCGTTGCTGGCTCGCCCGCCCCCATGATAAGATAGGTGATAAAGTATTCTCTGATTATATCGGTTTCCCATTATACTCCATTCAGGAATTAGAGCGACAAAATGTAAACAACGATGATACCAGTGTAGAAAATACCATTTCGAGATGGAAGAAAACTTATCTCCGGAATGAAAAACAGTAAATTATCTACTCTACTCGCCAAGGATTACGACAAATGATATGTTAATTTTGGATGGAATATAATTAAAAAATACGCAAGCTATAATTTATTTTAGATTAAAAGAAAGCGTGACTGTAAATATTTTATTTCGTGGTCTGGCAACAGTCAGATATTTGAGACCTTTGGTTCGTTTTAACAAAGTTCTTAAAGAAAAAGATTTTATATTTTGTAAACGCATCTCTTGATTGTTTAATACCTTCGTCTGAGTCCGTACGCTATGCGCGGATGCTACGCATAGCACAAAAAGCCCACACAGACAGAGTAGCGGGCTACATAACATAATTTAAAAATTTCATTCAAATTTTCACGATTGTTTATATTATTTATAGATAGACGATACATTTTTAATGCCAACGCAATTCATTAAATGCCGTGCCGACATAATTGTATTCTTAAAAAATGTACCAAAGGTTTCTGACCACGTAATGTCACTTTGACAGTGACGTTTCTTTGTTTACATTTTGTCGCTCTAATTCCTGAACGAAGTATAGAATCGGGATGGTATGGACTAAAAGGTGCACATGTGTTTAGCGTAAAAACTGATGCACTTAAAAATTTCCTGCGAATCTGACTGCTTTTCTAATATAGTAGTCGGCTATGAGAAATCATTCATTAGTAAATTGTCGTTACATATTTATATTCTTGTGCAGAATGGCATGCCAATACTTATAGACTACATTTTTATATCTATCCAGGAAACCGTGGTCCAATTTATGTAGTACTGACTGATACATAATTGGTGGGATGGAGGATAATTTACATTCATGTTCTAGATTCCTTTTTTTAAGTAATTCTGAATTAACTTAGGCTCGAAATTAATTAATTACCATAGAATTACCAAGATATAAAACCATGTTCGTAATCTATTTTCTTTGGCAAAGAACTAGACAGTAAAATTTATAAAAAGCATACAAATATGCCTCGCGCTATTTTGGACTCTTTATTACAGGTATAACTACACGCGCATTAAAATTATATGCCTACAGTCGATACAAACAAACAACCAAAACGCAGTATTGGTATGGTACTGCTTAAACACATGTGAAGGCAACTTACACACTTTAGTGCCATACGTCCATTAATTAAAGCAAGTTTGTACCAATAAATCTGGTGCCATTTAAAATAGTATGCCAATCCTAACTACCTCCTCGCAATTGTACGTAATTTAGGGCAGTTCATCAATCAGTTATACGATCAAAGTCAATGGCCGCAACACGCATAAATGTTATGCAATAATATTGCGTCCTAGTACGCAATAAACTTCATATTTCCGTGTCTGATGCAGTCATTGGCCATGATCATGGCCATATAGAATCATGCGATTTACATAATGCTTCATTAAGCTGCGTCTCTATTATATATGGGCCAAGCTCTGGGCTTTAAATCATTTATATGCACAGCCATTACACAGCAGATGCACTCATTGCTAATTACCATAAAACAAATATCAAAAGCTTGTCAGTCAGCTTGTCATGTCCTACCTAATTAGCATGATTGCAGAAAAGAACACAAATATTCACTGAACCGATGATGGCCCCTTGTGGTTTTTGAAGTTAACTTTAGAACTTACATGTAAACTCGGATGATACGTCAGCCTGCCGTCATCGCACAACGTCACATATTTCTTCTTCCACTCCTTATTCAAAGCCTTGCTACTCTTCTTATACAAATACCCCTGCTTCAGAGGTATCGCCCTTCCAGACCCCAACTCCCCATTCTTTAACCTATCATCTCCTTTCTTCGACGGCGTAAAAAGATTCGATCTTCTTCTCGACTTTCTAGAAGTTGTAGGCGTCGAAGAAGGGGTGGGTAAGTCTTTAGAATCCTTCGCCAGATTGTCGAGGCAGTGTGGAGCGGTGAATTTGACGTTGTTATTCTCCGTTGCTATGGAAACCAGGCCTGATGAAGATCCGTGGCTGCCGAGAGAGTTGCCCCATCGCGAGGAGGTGTCAGAGCCGTTTGCACTGTGTATTTCGACGACGTGCGTTGATGAAATCCCGCTGCTGTTTGATGAGGCATCGAAGGATGAAGCTCCTCGGTGGAGGTGGTGGGATGATGCTGAGAGGGTGTGGTGACCACGGGGGAGGGAATCCTGGAAAATAAGAGGATAATATTAAAGTAATAGTCAATCGGGATATTCAAAATCACACCTATATTCCCAGAGGTGGTAGATTCTGTAAAGCTCGTCACACAGCCATATTCTGGGTTAGTCAGAATGCTCGCTACAGATACTTGTTTTTAAAATGTCACCTACACAGGCTACCAATAGATAAGTGGCAGAATTAAAAATATATAAATTGTCTATAATGAAGTGATACAGTGATGATTAATTAATTAATTGCAAAGGGGTTTGCAGGTAAAAACATCGAATCAATATGTTTATTATCATTCGAGATACCTATTTGTGTTACACAATGAAAGATAAACAAAATCCATGATAAGATAGGTATATTATATTTTGTCATTGCACATTTTAGTAACTGTTAATTCAATATAATTATAAGTTTGCGCCCAGTAGTGGCAGGATGCTGATTACATTTTTAGCTACAAGTCGTTTTGGAAAAGTGTAAGGCTCATCGTCAGGCCAGGTTAACATAATTAAATTTTTATTTTCTCCTAAATTTCAGTCCTGGAAAGGATCAAGGATATTAAGGAATACACTACTAGGAATATACTTCTAATTACTTACCTAGGCTAAGAGTTAGATAATAAGAGGATTGTGCAACATCCACATAAATCTATTAGGTTTAAGGATGTGAAGAAAATGTTAATGTAACTACCTATTTTTGGAAATAAATAAATAAATAATAAATAATAAGGGGCCATAGGTCCCGACGAATATTTTCTATGAGAAACGCGATTGCCCAGCGCTCCGAAAAGTGTGTGCGTGAGCCGTATTTTCGATTAAAAAGAACTAACCAAAGTACTTCTTCTAGATTTTTTTTATGATTTCATTAGTTAAACTAATGGTGAATATGTGAGTATTAATGCAAAAAATCTGAAACTATTTTAAGTTCTTCTAAAACGAGAAAAATGTTTAAAAATGCATGAAAATACGTCATCTTTGTGACGATTTTCTATCGAGTGAAGTAATTCCAATCGTGTATTCAGTTTATGATTTCACTAGATAAACTATCCAAAGATACTGAGGTATGACTTTAGTTTCGGTAAAATCTAGTCGTCAAATTGAAAAATAAAAGATGCCTCCGAGGTATTTCCACCTACTATTACGTCTTAATGAGGATTTAATATTTACAATCTGCAATCAATAAATCTTATCAGTATCATAACATTTATGAGAATTGCTGTGAGAATGAAGATACAAATTTTTGATAGCAATCCTCATTATTGTGATGACTAAGTATAGGGTATAAAATGTAATCTTCATTGCCATCATAAGCTACATCCAAATCCAGATAAAGGTATAGACCTATTTTTTCTCACGCCATTTACATATACACAAAAAATTTGAAAAAACAAGAGGTAATCAGTCCACCAAGAAAAGCACCTCGAAAAAAACTAATACTGATATACCTAGGTACTTATATCATGATTCATGTCTATACAAGGTTCTTTTTAATATACTGACGGTTTTTAAGGGATGGATCAGATCATCAGACTGAATAACTTTCTCTGTGAGAGTTTTCAGTTTGATGGTCTGATAATACCCTTAAAATCCATCAAGTATATTAAAAACAAGCACGTATCCAGACTTTTGTTTCGGGGGCGGACATTTAATTTATAAAAACAACATATAAAAACAATGAAAAAGTAAGTGCTGTAAACACTTTTCCATACAAAAATTCAGATTTCGGGGGGGGGGGGATAACGTGGATACGTGCCTGATTAAAAAGATCCTTTAATAATGGTAATAATGGAATAATTATGTTATCTTATCTTATTTGACTAGTCCAAAAGAGATTTTGGTAAATTTACGGACTTCGAGTCCGCGACTCTTGGCAAAGCAGGCAGGCAACAACCAAACTATCAAAGTATGTTGCATAGAATGTTGTGTTTTGATGGTATAATATACATGACCTATTTTCTTCGTCACCTATTTCTCTACTCTGATTGTCAGTTAAAAATCACTTTTAGCTACTAGCTACAAGACTGCTATTTGTAAGTAGGCAACTGTTTTCTGCATTTTGTGAGATATAATGTTTTGGTGTGCAATAAAGTAATGACTGATAAATTGTGTTGTGCCTATTTTGCGATTTATATGTTGTAATCGCAAGTTAAAGTAATAATTTAACCTTGCGGTTATCAGGTAGATTGATTTTACAGCATAAATTGAAATTTATTGACCGTGGTTTATTGACTTTACTTATCAAAGTTTATGTCCAATGCAATAGGTACCGAATCCAATGTAAAACCATTTTATTGGTTTAACATTTAACTGCAATGCCAAACTATGAAACATAAAATATTGTGGGACAGATATACTTATGTATTTTTGTGTCTTTTTTTACAACGGTTTCGCCAACCATTGGGTCTACCCAATGGCGAATTCTGGAGGCCTATGTCCACCGAGGACAACCGAACAAAGAAGAAGAAGGAAAAAATTAAATTTTGCTGATCAAACATAATTTTTAAGCTAGTAAGAAATCAGAGAATAAAGCATTATTTTTTATGTTATTATTAAATTGTACTGCTATGCTTCTTTGTAATATTTAAAACAAAAATCAGATTTTCCAGCCACATCCGAGCTCACACCAGGAACAAAAAAGTTATAGTTAAAAACAAACTTTTATTTAAATAAATAGGTACATACTCTAAAAAGAAGAAAATAAACATTCAAACTAAACCTATCAATTTATTACATAACACAATTTAAATTATATAAAAGCTAATCGCGAGATTTGCATAATTATTGTACCTATTCTTGTTTAACACAATTCTTGTATATCTATACAAGTAAATCTCTCACACACACACACATAGGCTTCTCTATTTCCAACAGCTTGGCAAAGGCAATGCAATGCTCCAGCTCTGTTAGCTAGAGTGTTGCATTCTGAGTAAGTCTATGAAGTTCTCTTCTATGTTCATTTCCCCAGATTAGCTTAAGGCGGTTGCAGTACTACTGTCAATTTCATACAAAACTATGACGTAGAACATTCGTAGACGGTATTAATAAAATTAATGTTTTATATATGGAAAAATAGCTAAGAAAATCTAGATTGCGCGTATCAAATAATATTTACAATTTCTAATATAATTACGAAGATCTAAGGTTAAGGCTTTGAAATTTTGTATAAATAATTTCAAAGCTTTTATTAATACCGTCTAAGAGTGTTCTACGTCAAAGTTTTGTATGGACTGAAACCACCTTAACAAATAACATGCTAACACCTTAAATGAGAAGCTAGGGCTGTAAACTTTTATGCGTTTGATTCATTTTACTTAATACCTATTAACATCTTTGTCTTATCCTCATAATGTCATGATTCACTGCAAATTATATTGCTGAGCAAATTTTCTTTGTAATGTTGCAAGAATATTGGGAATTTTTTTGTATGAAACCCCTCTTGTACGAGAAATTTCTGCATCTGAGCGTCAATCCCTCAAAAGAAGGAGCTTTTATACTGATCAAAATAAACACTGATTCAATTTAATTACTATCACATTAATTATTACTAGAGATCAGATAATTGGATGCATATATTTATTTATCTAAAGTTGAGGTGTTGGCTATAATATAAAGTGCACTCCACTTTTGTAAACTTAAAACAAAAAAAAATATTTTGTATAATTTAATAATTTTAAGAAGTGGTTTCTATAGTATGCATCTGATTAAATATGCATCCCCGGATTTCCTGGCATCCCGAAAAACGACAATTTTAAGAAGCCGCTTCCATAATTTTATAGTCAAAAATTGAGTTTAGGTAAATATACATAGGAATATCCGATCTCTAGTTATCACTTATCAACTTTCCCTAATTATTGTGATTATAATTATTATTATCAATATAGTCTAAGCCCAGATTTAAATTGTGATTTATCTACCTACCTATTTATCTCTGATTTTTAATAGGCAGGTATGTAGTAATTTACGGAAATATTGTGAAATGACATAGGGATAATTACAATGTGATGATGGGTTTGTTTGATTTTAAATAGAATATGCTAACACGAAGAATACTCTCTCACCCAGCTGTAAGATGCAAACTTTTTATTTACAGATTTGCATGATCAATCCTGAAACCGAGACGCATGGAGAGATTGGAGACTGAAGAAGGGCCTTTAATGATCCCGAAACCGACGAGCTTGTATGAAGAGACTTATGAATGTTGTGGAGGCGAGAGATGTGTGTCAGAATCATAGCATGTGGCGATCTGTTGTCTCTGCCTACCCCAGTAGTGGGACATAGGCGTGAGCATATATATGTATTTCTACACTGCCACAGAACATTCTCTTTATCAATTTAATCCTAATATTTATTATACCCTTACCTTGTAAAGGAATGTGGAATGATTATGACTTGGTGAATTGGCGACGGGTTGGGGAGTGACCGGCCGGGAACCAGTCAAGCATTGGGACGACGAAGACAGCCGCGTTCCTACGATCTTCTGGCACGCTGAAAAACAAGAAAAACACCACCTATTTAACACTGCACGCACTAAAAAACTAGTATCACACGTTCCACACTAGTAATACAACAATTCAAACGCGAAAACAATACATTCCAACGGTAAAATATTCACGCACAATCGAATTTTGTCGATTTACGACGGTCGCGCTCCTCCGCTCTTTGTATATTGTAACACGAACTTCTTCGCCTCAAACTAGATATTGGGGACATGTTCGACTTGAAAATAAGTGTTCTATCCATGATTCCATTCAGGATTCAATTTAATTTACGCAAAATAAACTAAATTCGACCGTGAATTTATCGGCGACACAACGCGAACGTCAAAAATGTAAACAATGCGCAATGGAATGAAACTGAACTGAACGAACGAACGACCGCGCGACTGGGGGCCGGTGTTGCCACTGCCGGCAGGCGATAAAAATCTCCCCGAATCCCCGCACGCACCGCAAAACAAGATCTACTTTTCTCATCACGCGAGAGATAATCGTAAAAAAATCGATATTATGTAATTACACACCTACAGTTTCTATCGGTAAACGATCTGAATGTAGATGCTAGATAAGATAGGTAGGTATGTTATAAACTAATGATGTGTTTTGTATAAAATTAACTTGTCGTCAATTATTTAAACTATTACTACCTACGACGAAACGTAGATATGCATTTATTATTAGATGTATCTGGTTAAATTTCTTTCTCTAGTTACATTTCAAACCAAATCAAAAGGAACCTAACAAAATGGCGTGTTTACAACGTCCTACAACTATGCACATCAATAGTTTTGAATTAAGTATAAGTATAGTATAGGTAAGTACTAAAAACATTTTAAGGGTGTATTCAGAGATTTCATGCTGGGTTCACATGCACGCCGTGCAGCCCGGCAAGCTTAGGCAATTCGCTGTACATCGACTCGTCTGTAAAGTGATTATTACAATTTAACTTTATAGAAGCCTCAATGAACAACGAATTGCGTGCATTCCAATTTCCAGCCAACCTAGCATCAGAGTTACCGACAGACCACGAATTACTATCGTCGCTACATAGGTAATATAAAACAAAGTCGCTTCCCACCCGCTGTCTGTGTGTCCCTATGTGTATTTAGATCTTTAAAACTACCTACGCAACGGATTTTGATGCGTTTTTTTTATTAGATAAGAGTGATTCAAGAGGAAGGTTTATATGTGCATTGCACCCGTGCGAAGCCGGGGCGGGTCGCTAGTATAAAATAAAACTTTCCCTATGGAACATGGGTCTAAAAACGAAAATAAATATTAGTGGGACCTTCCATAGAAAATAGATCGGCTGATCTGCACTTTTGTATTGGTCAACAAAATTTTCTCATTTTTCGACACATGTTCCTCAGGGAAAAGCTGATTAGTTTCATTGTCTGAATACACCCTTAAAATTTTACTAGTTATTTAAGACGTGTAGGTAGGTAGGTATATTGCGTTGCTAAAGTTCTAAATTTCTAATCCATCAATACAAAGAATGTACCTACCTAAACATCATCTTATTCCAAATACCTTACCTACAAAGTAAGAAGAACCCAAACGTGAAATCGAATTTCGAATACACAGATCACGATTAGAGATAATTCGATGCCATATACGTAAATCAGAAACGGTAACAGCATTCCGAAACCATTGTTTGTTATCGTCCGATCGAAAAAACGATAGACATGACATCATCTAGACATAAAATGCTACGTACGTTAATATCGTTACACTTACCATCTTGGAATACTCGTTCGACGTTCAAGCCGTACGTTGCACAAGTCTCGTAGTAAGAACATCTTCGTAGTTCGTTCGACAACTTACGAGCTCGGTTATCGTCCACGACGCGTGGACTACTTTCACTTATGGCATCTGGAAGAGCAACCAATCATTTCAATAGGAAACAGTCTATTGGAAGCGTGTACGCAATCAAATTAATTCAACGTTATGATCAGTGATTTCAATCGAATGATAAAAGCAATAGAGGTAGAGAGGAAATGGAAAAAGTTGAACGCACCTTGGGTCCCGACCAATATGATCGGAATCTCCGCGGAATTCCGATAGTGGGACATTTTATTGAAGTAGTTCGAGACGGTATTATAGCTGATTTCGTTGTCAAGGCTGAACACGAAGATTACAGCATCGACCCAGGCTGTGAACTGTAACAAAACAAATAAAACTTAATAAAAACGCATTGTTATTGAGTTACTTAAACTTATTACATTACATATTACTATACTTTTCTAACTCTTCAGTAATCCTGTATTACGTAAAGTAACCCTAACACAAGGTAACCCTAGTATTGCGAAATATTTAATGGAAAAAAACCGCACCCTTCGTTCGCTCATTGTAATTATGTGGGGTAATTTGGTGCAGTCGTAGGGGTTTAAACGAAAGGGTTATGCCATGCGAATGTGATCGGTGTAGGTACGTATACCTGTACAAAAACTAATGTATGCATGGACGTCGCGGTTGCCAACTAGTTATAACTAGTTATTTCCTTAATAAGAATACAAAGAAAATCAAACAAGCAGTCAACAAGAAAATTATAGTGTATAATTTACAAATCGATAGTCACTTTTATACCAAGTAACAAAGCCATAAGGCAATTCAATGTACTATCTATGGAAGTTATAAGGCTAGGCAAGGCAATTCAATGTACTATGTATGGAAGTACATAATATTGAATTTTTATGAATCCAATTACGTTAGCAGCATATGAAAAATCAGCGTCATAAGCAAAGAGGGTATCTAAGTTTGTATGAGTAACACAGCTTCCACTTGAATGAAGATGCGTAGGAGGGTGTCACCCCTTTCCTCTGAACAACAATTGAAGGCACGAGACGCGTCATCCAGCCGAGGAGTGCGTGACGGTAAAACAGAAGGTACAAACCTTGGGAACACATGCATAATGAATCCTTTGTTAAAAATTCATCTGATCATTATTTTCAAAGAGGAATTCAAAAAAGAAAAACAAAGTACAGAAACTGAACTTTGAAACAAACTGTTGTAACAAGAAAGTAGAATTACGGGCTAAATTACATGTCTCAGACTCGTTATTCAAACGTCTGTGAATCCCATCAAAGTCAACGCGGCGATAACGAAATTAGAATGAGGGACCATATAATTCAAGGCTATAATACCTATAGGAGATGCAAACGATTACAAAGCTTCGTTTGAAAAAAAGGTTTACATATTTACGAGTGAATCGCATGTAATGAATCGTAACCGTGAAATGGACCCAAAGGTAGTCCGGAACGCCTTACACGCAAAATATATTTTAAATGACGCTTGAAATACGATTTCATGGATGACACACCTGGCTGAGAAAAATTACATTTATGGCTTGGTAGTTTGTGAAAATTACATGAATGTTTGAGTAAAATAAGATAATTGCGTAAAAGTTGTGCAATTTTGTACCAATTCAAGAATAATTGTCAATTCAGACGTCTCGATATCAAAAATAAAATAACAGTAACTTTTTCTTTGATCAATATGGAATAATCTAAATAGATGGAAAACAGTCAAGCAATAAGTTTTTCAGTAAAGTAATACGAAAAATATTTAACAAAAAAAATTGTGATTATTTTCATTGTTAACAACGTCCAGCAATAAAAAATAATTTATACTAAAAAATCTTACCAATTCATTTCTAACTCGCGATAACTATAGTAGCCACTTACAAGTTTTTCAACTTCTTATTTTAACGTAAGAATGTAAATGACATTTAAAATCATCAAGGTACATGAAATATGTAACCCCTGTGTATTCAGGGCGGCGCACTAAAAGCGACTGGGCGGGCGGGCGGTTTCGAGCTTGGGCGGTGAAGCCTCCATCTATTTCTATTTCACTTCAACTCATGACAAACCTATTACATGAACGAGATAGAGATACTAATGCACTCTCTACCGGTGCAAAAGTTTGCAATGTAACCTTTTTGCGTACCTACACTATCAGACTTGGCATGATATCTCTGATAACTAAATTTGAAATTGCTGCCATCGATTAACAGGGATTTCATTGTCCTATCTCTATGTTCCTATCTCTATGATTTAACTACCATCATATTTGTTTCTCAGAGCGATAGCAAATATAACTCTACAGCCGCATTAGCTATACTTTACTTATAATTATCTGCTATTGTTTAGCATAGACATACCTAACTTAATAACAAGCCTATTAACAATCAATAAGTATTTTAACGATACTCGTGTCGTGAGGGTTTTAATTAGATACCTCATGTTACTATAATATGTACTTATATATCTCTAGTTATTAGTTTGCCTTTGTCTAAACTAAAACATTGTCTCGCCTTCGCAGCTCGTCGTGTACTTTCACTAATTTATCTTATGAATACCTAGTTATGTATAGGCTATCTACTTTGAATTCCACATCTTTGGACACTCCTTAGTTTAGAAAAAATGTTAAAATCGTTAAGTAGAAAAAAAGATACAAATCAAGTTTGTCCAGTTGATCACGATGAAACGGCAAGTGCCAATAACACTAAACATGATTTAATAATCCCTCGTAAACCAAATCTGTTGGCGAGAGATCGAGGGGTCGTTCGTGGGGGTAATGTTCGGCAAAGAGCGACAAACTTTCTTAAAACCTTGAGCCTACAGATGGATTACGTTTGCACTCTATAGGTTAATACTCTCTAGGCAAGGTCGACGAAGATAAATAGAAAAGATTTCAAAATCATTCACACGCTTGTAAAAAAAATATAACTCTAATAATATACAGGCACCTAAGTTTTACGAATGCGATAGCGAAAGAGACAAGGTAATGTAATATTGGTAGGTATAACATAACAGAAAATTATACTTTGGAATGTATAAAGAACGTACTTTCATCTTCGATCAACGCAGGAATGGTAAGGAAGCGAAATAATGAGGAAGCAATCGAACGTGGTTTGTTTGGCTTGTGCGTGCCGCGTCCGTCAGTGGGCGGCGGTGCGACCAAATAATTCAATGTTACCCAAGAATGAGGGAAAATGTAAATTTCCTAAATAGGAAATAATTCAATAAACATCTTTACTCAGAGCTCGGAGCGGAAGGAAATCGTGAAATAGAATTTAGAATAATTTCGCCATTGTTCCGCTGATAAATCATAATTATCTTTTGAGGGCATTGTACCAGAAACAGCTATTTGCGCGTCCACGAACGATTTTGATAACATGTCCGGTGCGTTGCACTGAAACTTTAAAAACTTGTTTCATAAAGATGCACAAAACCAATCAAATGACAGCATAAATGAAACGGAAAATTTGCTCCAAGAAAATGATTTGTAGGATCATACAGTTTCTATCCTATAACGATAGCTTATATCAGCATACGAACTCAAGGCTTTTGTTGCTTTATTATACTTAAGTATACTACTCGCAAACAGGTTTTCGTGCCCCTACAATGCCGGGATGCGTCTCGAACAAAACAAGTCGAGGCCTATCTACATCCGTACGTGCAGTTAGTTACTTTTTTTTACGAAGCAAGAATAGGAGAGAGAATAAAAGAAGGGACAGGTAACCCGATCCACAAACATGACCCTTGCGACTCTCACCAGCGACATTGTAAATGAGACATGATACTTTCGCAGGTCTATACGTATTATGTCTGTGGTCACGACATTTCCTTCCGTCCAACCATATACCTTTGTTCTAAAACAAAGAATACATCCGTCGTGTAAATACATGCAAATACGATGGTTTATTGTCGCGTCTGAAGATGTCGTTAATTACAAAAGAATAATTACATTACAACATGATTAGCCGAGACAATAGGACCTTAGACCCTCAGATGCTGGATAGACAAGGTTACTGACTTCAATCTATTCACAATATACTAAAACAACACAGCTTATAACTAGCATAGGAGTGATTTTGTATTACCTAAGGCGTAAGGGTCAAAATGCTGTACAGCAATTTTCTTTAAATGCATGCCTTTTGTTTGTTAAATTGTAAAGATGAGTGAGTCCAATGGACCAAAAGTCTTTGAATCTATTGAAAGGGTATTCGAGTCGTGACTGACAGATCTACTCATAACATCGATGGTCACATACTATGGGAAAATAGAACATAAACCTTCCTAAGATATCATTAAAACAAAAGTTATAAATAGAAGTAAAACAACACTAATGCGAGTTAAGGACATGCTTGAAATAAACTATTAAACTTCACGCTTTATTTTAAGCACGTGTCGGTAATAAAATTTAATACAAAATTAAGCTGGAATGCATGTAAATAAATCGAATAACATCCTGCTTATACTGTAGCAAACACCACGGGGCCTATAACAAACAAAACGCACACCGAAATTACGACCTAATTAAAGAACCCCATACTAATTAAATTGTCTCCGGCCGACTGTACCACTGCATAGAAAACAAGTTGAATTTGCAGTTTACATTAGTACTATTATTACGATTTTCTACCTTAACACCTTGAAAAACAGCCTATTTATTTTGGTAGAACAAGCAGCAGTAAACTTGGTTTGGTATTTTAATATTATGAGTTAATTTTCTTCAAAGCGCCCCTGTATTCGTTTCGGGTTTTGCCCGTAGGCCACGTACTTACTACGTTGTAAGTTGTAACCTTTGGGCGAAAGGTATAATTTATAATTAATGGACTTGGAATTATGTAAACTATAAATAAATGTACGAGGTAGGTGTTCCTTTTGATTACGAATGTATCATACTGGAACTTAGTACTGAACTGCGATGTGTGTGGTGGTGGGGGTTACCTATTATAGCGGAAAATTTTAAATTGGCAGCACTGATTTTTGACAGATCTAAATTCGAAATGATATTGAACGAATGAATGAAAACAAATCTCACTAGGGTAAATCTCGAAGGGGTAAATACACAAACTTTGCACAAACTCATCAGAAGAACTACTGTAAATAGCCCCCTAGTCTGAATACGCGCACAAAATAACGTAACTTTTATACAAAAAAAAATATTTGTTTTTAAACACCAGTATAGATACCAAGGAATCGTAACAAATATGTTCCTGTGCAATGTAATAAACATTAATTTTGTAAGTAGGTACTTTATTTTACTGAACTTTGTACTTCTTTTTCTTTTACAGCAAAAGACGCATTTTTGGAATTGGTTTATATTCACTTCAAATGCAATATCTTTAAAGCCTGACCAGGAATATAAAAAACCTGGTTTGGGGGCGCTGCGATCGATTGTCACCTTTAATGTCAGTGTTACAAGTACAAAAATTAGTTCCAATGATTTTCCGCAACATGGCGAAGTTTTTTATATTTCTGGTCGGGCTTTAACTTAGTTATATAATAAGTCAACAACTTTCAAAATAATTAATTGTTTTACCAATTTAAATACGCATATTAAAAACAGAAAGTTTTGCATGTTTTAAATGAGTTTTCTATTTATAAAATTTCTAAAAATTATTTATGTGTTCAGACGACAGACTTGTCGTCATATTTAAACTAAAACACACATTCGTTGTATAATGTCTCATCCATAAAACATAATATGCCGGTCTGTAGCATTGGGGACCAACAAGCAATTCTTACAGCTATTTATATGTTAACAAGAGCCTCCATGTTACGGCTTTTCAACTTTAAAATTCAAAAGATTAAGTGCTATACAGTACATATTACATAGGTTTACATTGACAGCAGGAACCAACCAGAAACCTACTTTCAACGTTGTGAAAAAAGATATAAATTTTCCTTGTCCGTACCTCTGACTTAGAGAATTACTTAAGAGGCACGTACAGTCAAAATTTGTTCCTGCTTGCACGCCATCATTTTCCCTGCATCAAAGTTTCACAAGACGAGAGAGCACAAACTTTCATCGAGTTAGACGAAACTTTTTAAGTAATAAACAGGACCCGCGTAGCGTAGGGGGAAACGAATGAATAAATTAGATAAAGCTAAATGTATCACACCCAATTTGCCATAAGCAAAAGTAATTTTACTGATCATTTACAGTGGACTATTTCGTTTCTGGGTAAAATTTTACTTCCTATGACACACAACGTAGAGGGTGCTATTTATAATTTTGAGTTATTAGGATTTTCCCATCAACTACCTATGTCTATGTATAATCCTCATTTAAATTCCGAACACAGTCAGCGCTAGACAAACTCGCATCGTTCTTTTCCATTTTCAAATATTCAAACCTTCGCTATGGCAAGTTTGAGACAGTTGAAGAGTACTAGTTGACCTTTGAGAGCAACGCACTTTCAATGTAAAATAACGGTCTATAGTTTAGAGTTCGCGAGACTATATGGACACAGAAATCGAGAGAACAGACTTTAAACTTTAAAGCATCATTAGCTGATCGTTTCGTACCCAAGCGGCAAAATCTTTCCTTAAGTCTGAATTGTAGATATCTCTCATTCAATAACCAAATTCTCGGTAATTGACTTAGGTAATACCATCCGTCCCTCAAGATATCTTGTAGATACACTAGAAGGCAGAGTTAGGCAAAAGTGGGCATATGGAGTACTGAATGCGTTAAGATAGACTTCATACTACTTTACAGATAAACTAAGATAAACTTAGGTACGACCTAAGGATAGTTGACTTCTCGTAGATAAATTTAAGTAAAAATTTTTGGTTTGAAATTTCATCCTACCTTCATAGTATATTATTATACTTTACGTAGATACAGTAAAGATAAATTATGGTGGTAACATTTTCCAACTTAATATTCTATGATGAATGATAAACAAAATGGCTCTGATAGTTATTATTATTTTATAATGCATTATTTCGTCGACAAGTAAAGTAAAAATTCAAACGCACATTCGTTTATCGTGTGAAATGGACAAATATTCTTAGAAAACAGGCGGGCTTCAAAAATTACAAAGTAATTGTATTTAAAATTCAAAAAATTCAACCACAAAAACTGTTTTTTTTTTCTTTTTTCTTCGAAATTTAATTAAATATTAAATATCAATGTTGATTTTGTTACGCAAAACTATGTAAAATTGTGTAAAATTAAGAGAGTGCCTAAAATAACAAAGACAGAACTTAATAAAACACGTCATGTTCAAATTTGCAGATCATTCAAAATGGCGTTAAATCTATATTGCATGTGCTAAGTACGAGTAAAAGCAATACAGTATTGGTAAATCATAGTAAAGGATCAGTTAAATGTGTTTATAATTATTGCTTACTTACTCAAGTAACGTTATACTTAACTTATACCGAAGTGTGACTTCAAATAATACAAGTAAATACCGTGTCGATTTAAGTCATCCTTAACTCGTACTTGATAAATACTGATTCGACGAATATTTTATTTTCTTCTCATCTGTCATTGTTGTTGTGATTTCTGCAAACAAAAGGCCAATGCAAGATTGAACAATTCGTTTTTGTGTTTAAAGAAAAACAAGTGATTCAAAGTAAGTAAGTACTACTTATGTATTACTTATGGACAATGATAATTATAATTTGACATTTATGTAAATAATTGTAAACTGAGGTAACCTCAGGTCTACACTCTAAATCTTGAATCTTTTGACGTAACGCGTCGTATTTGTATCTACTTTATGTATCTCAGTCACAACATAAACATGTAAAGAGTTGTATTTTTTAGGGTTCCGTACGCAAAGGTTCCGTTCCGGTTACGGCTTTCCTACTTTTGAAGAAATGTGTCTTTTGAACCGTAACAGGAAACAGTTGACATTTTTAGACAGTTGAACAGTTGACTGGTTGTCTGGAAGAAATCACTTTTAGTGATAAGGCCGCCTTTTTTACCCTTCTTGTTCGTGTATATTGTTGTTGTTTTTTTGTATTTTTGGTGAGAAAATAAAGAATATTTATCTTATCTTATCTTATCTTTTATACAGAATATGAATCTACTATTTTGCGTATTATTCTGTTGGTTTTTTTGTGATTATTTTTGTTTCATATTCCTGATGAGTACGTTGTGGTATATTATGGGAGATAGACCACACTTTAAAAAAAAATCTATAATTAGAATTACGCTCTTCTTTTGTTGAAGTTACGTATTCAAGTTCGCTGTTCGTGTCTTCTATGATTTCATCAACCGATGCGGGCCTGGTGGATGTGCTGGCAAACATGATACAGTCTGTATAAAAAGTCTTGACAAAAATTTGGGCGCTGTCTCCACGCAAGAACGTCAAAATCAAGCTACTACAATTATTAGGTCACGACTTTATAGACAGACTGTAAACTTTGAACGTTGTTAACAAGGATCTAACAAGGAGTCACTGGCTCCGGCTGTACTCGGACTACTCGGATTAACATTCACTGCACAATCTTTGGCATGAATAGAATTTGCGGTCACATATTTTCTTACACGACGTAGAAAATTTCCTGCTATCTTAATTTTCTTTACTTTAATTATGCTCATGTTATTTCTATAAACACAAATTGTAGCACTAACTTGTTACTTTTTATTAAAAACGTCCCTTTAAGGTTGATAGTACTGACACAAGCATTAGCTAAGTAAACAACCACTTAAATTGCAATTTCAAAGGAACGACTTAAAGCAACCGTTTGACCTGGATAACCTTAGGAAGACTAAAGGCAAACTTTAGGTAATTTTGCCTTAAGTAGAACTTAAGTAATACTTCTAAACACTATTAAATTTAACTATATCTCCGTTAATTCTGGTTTCAGTAACTTTATGCTTAAGTTTGCATTTCGCGTGGACATACTTAAGGCAAAGTTAATACTACTTAACTTAACTAATCCTTAAGTCGGTATTTCTGAAAACTAAGACAACTTGAATTTATTAATACAGACTTCAGCAAAGCTTGCCTTGGTTAATGCGAAGTTTAGGTATATTTAAGGCAAAATTGATTTAGTCACGATCTGTTTTGCTGCTTGGGTAGGTAGATTGAAGGTCACGACTTTGATTTTATGGGTAACCCTAAAACGTTAAAGACGTTGATAAAATCAAATTATACATAGACAAATTTAGTATCACATTATCGGACGGTGACAATCCGGGGGGCTTTAATTTGCTTTCATCCAATTAAGCTACAGGCACTTAATGATATTAGCTTCCAAATTAACAGTCTCTTGTGTCTTTAAGAGACGTTGGTAGAATGTCTTTTAACACACAAAAACTGTTACTTATGACTTGGGAGGTAGATAAATAATAAATGGTACATCTCATTTGTTTACGATTCGCACAGGGTGCGCGTAGCGTTCGCCTTACGGTACGAATTATTAATACCTTTATCGAAACGTATACATTATCAAAGGGATTGGTTATTAAGAGCATTAGTTATGCTTAAGTATTTACAATTAATATCTAAGATAAAAATTACATAAGGAAATAAAGGACCGTGAATTTATAAAGAAGCAAAGGAAATTTCAGTTAGCGAATTAGTGATACGTTTTAAAATGGAAAAAAAGACAGACAGTTTTAAAAGCTCTTCACTTCCCGCAGCCACAGAAACGGTAAAAACAAGATAAGTTTAATAAAGTACAAAGTGGTCGGAAAATTGTGCTCGGAAAATTTGTCGGCATTTATTAAACCAGAGAATGTTAAACATGTAGGTACTATAACAGGGTAATATTTTTAGTATACAAAAAATTGCAAATGCGTAATAGATTTAGTTAGCACCCCTCACCTTATCTGTATTTACATCGTGTTGAATTAGATTTAGCCGGAATACTTCCCGTATTGACTTTCTGGAAATTGTCACAATGGTGGCAAAAATCGGTTTAGGCTAAATCACAAAAATATTCATGACCAAGAATAAAGGCAAGCCATTATGTAATATTTAGAATCTAACCTAATTATAAAATAAAACCTATCTCAAATTAAATTATTAGTTAGTGAAAGAAACTTATACGTGATAATGATAATAGTTTAGTAGCCTAGAAAACAAGGTGGTTTTATGGATTTATACAATATTGCTTTCTTAGCGAACAAATTTAATTATTTCTACGAATAACAAAAATAATAGACAATGCAAAAAGAAAAAATTTCATTAAATGAACGCAATGTACATAAAAGAATTCGTTCATGAACAAATGGTATATTGTCAAGATTGCTTGATTTATTTCGATTTCTAAGATTTCATTGTTTATTTGTCTACTTTTACTTTCGCGAAGAAGTATTGTTATAATTATATCATAAGTACCTAATGAAAACAACGACAATTAAGTATGCTTATGATTATACCTATTCCTCGAGGGGGTAGTCGAAGATAGACTGAAACCTCAGAAAATCCACGTTTCACTGTGACGTGACGTGACGGGGCGTTCGCCTGTACTGTAATGGACAGTGGGTACAATACTTGCCTCGAAATTGAAGCATCCCGGTTTCCTCACGATGATTTCTTCATCAAAAAGCCTGAGGTGTTGGTAGGTACGAGTCGGCCTGCAGTGCGATTTTTGAAAATCATACGAGCGGTTCGGCAGTAGAAAATGTCCGAATTACTATGGAGATTATGCATCTTTCTACTGCCGAACCGCTCGTATGATTTTCAAAAATCGCACTGCTGGACGGGGATCGAACCATGGCCTCCTGCACGGCTGGAAAGATTACTCGCCACTGGACCACCACGGCTTTTTTTACAAAGATAACATAGGTACAAAGATAATTTACAGATAAATACTGTAAAACATGTGCCTACTGAATTTCGTAGTTATAACGAAAACAGCCTTATGTAAACCAGACAACAATTGAATGGTACATAGGAAGCAAATCGAAAAGTCCTTACATTTTTAATTAGCACGCTTTGTAACCAGAAACGAAGGCGCCTCACGCGATGTTCCGCCCTTGTCGTGTCCCACAATTGGTAATTTTACCCTATCCGTGACGTCGCGTCGCCACCCCAAGAACGAATGTCAAGATTTTCATTTGCCAGCTTCGTTCACTCAATTTGTTTTTTTAGCAGACTATAACACAAAAACATGAAAGAAAATGGCGTCATCCCATAACATAGTCCCATAAAAAATTGTATAAAACAAAATGGCGGAAGACAAAAAGTGAAGCTATGTTTTGTTTTCTTTGTAACAGAAGACACGGCCTAACTAACACGCTATCCAGCAGATAGGCAAATATATTCTCGCGAACATAGGTACAGCCTGGCAAAAAAGTCGTGATAAAAAATGAGAGTGCTGCCTCCACACAAGAACGTCAAAATCACGCATAACCTGGCAACACCACCATACTAAAATTTTGGTTCCACCTGTCACCACGATCATGACTTTTTTACCAAGCTATACTTACTATACTCCGTTCAGCACTCGTAGTGGCTACACGTGATACGGCTGTATACTGTTCGTTGCTGTTCGTTGCTGTTCGTTCGCACGCAAATAGAAAGAGAGCTAAGGTGTGATCAAAAATTTTGTTTTGGGTGTGATAGCGCTATATCACTGCGGCATGCTAGCTATGCAGGAATTAGAGCGACAAAATGTGAACAAAGAAACGACACTGTCAAAGTGACATTTCGTGGTCAGAAACCTTGGACACATGGTAAATTTTTTAAGAATATAATTATTTCGGCACGGCATTTAATAAATTGCGTTGACATTAAAAATTTAACCAAAACGAATCAAAAAGGTCTAAAATATCTGATTGTTGCCAGACCACGAAATATAATATTTACAGTCACGCTTTCTTTTTATATAAAATAAATTATAACTTGCGTATTTTTTTGATTATTTTCCATACAAAATTAACATACTTATCATTTTAGTCGTAATCCTTTGCGAGTAGAATAGATAATTTACTGTTATTCATTCCAGAGATAAGTTTTCTACCGTCTCGAGATAGTATTTTCTACACTGGTATCACCGTTGTACTACTTAAAAACACAAGTTCTTATTGTTTTATTTGTACCTATTTTATTATCTGCAAGGTCGCTTGCCCTGTCTGGTCAATGCCATCTATCGAGCCGTTATGAACTACTTTTTCTTTTTTTATGGCTTTCGGAAAATCCCTCATTGAAATCTTGTTCATTGAATAATAAACTCAAAGCTTTGCGAAACCCCGATGAAATCAATGACAAAGCCCCGCTATTTTTATGTAACGCAACTGGATCAAATATCAAAGAATATTTAAGTTGGTACCTACCTACCTAGACCTACCCCTAACTAACTATTAAAGTTTTTTACTAAAATATTATTCTTTTTATTTTGGCGCCACACTGTCGGAGCTTGACCTATGGGGGGAGGGGGTCAGCCAACTTAATCCGAAGCTTTAAAAACGAAAACATCCTTAAATTCATCGGGATAACGTTTAAAATCAAATGGTCGAAGCAAACATGGATATAGAGCGATATAAGTTGGTAGAGGTTCCAGACCATAGATCCCCTTTATCTATGTTCCAAACAGATAAATTAGGTATTACATACCTACCTACTATAATAGGTAGTAGTGATAGTGACCTACTAAATAGTAATGTACCTACCTATAATACCTACTAATAATTTTGTGATAAACTCCTACGAAATAGGGTGTAACAAAATCACCCTAATATTTAAAGATAATAAGACCATGACTGAACAACTTTTCCTATGAAGACATCATCATCGGTAAAAAAACATAACCCTCCTTCTGTCGCAGTCGGGTAAAAATGGCTCCATACCCCATAGTGAAATTTATTCAGTGTGATAGTCCAAACCACCCTAGAAACCACCCCTTCAAATATTACTAGAGTGTTTTGTTCCACCCTGTAACTGTAATAGAAAAAAAAATATTGGAGAAACTTAACTAACTACTTATATTTTATCTAGCTAACGTTTTCTTCTTTTCTACACGTTCTACTAGTTTCCTTTGCCTTGTTGAGGTAGTAGGTATCGTAGTAATTAAAATGCCTTCTCCGTTTAGGTTAGAGATTCCATTTAAACGAAGGTGAAGGGCTTAGGGGGGAATAAACGCCAAGCCGCAGTTTTTACAAAGCCTTCCGCCAATTAGTGAAGGAATGAATTGATTGAGAATTTCCTTCATTTTGCTTTTTCTACCTTCCCAACGTTCCCTGTGCTGATTAGAAAACGAATTTCCTGTTTGCTTGTAGTTACTATGTGTATCCATAAAATAATATTACAGGGTCCTTCTTAGACCGGATTCGACCAAACTTTAATTTATAGAAGAGTAACTATACAAAGGAACAATTTTACTCTTAGCGTAAATTCCGAAATAACTTCATTCATACTTAAAGAACGAATGTATAATAAACCCTACGAATAAAGAAATAAATATGGAACGATAACTCCGAACAAAATCTCCTTAATTTTTGGCACCATGAGTTTTGGCGGCAAACGCCGTAATTGGAGTCGCCATAATGATTGAGTCTTGCGCGCTTGCGTGGTGTACACCAAAGTTCGTGGGGTCATTTTTCGACCTGAATGAGCGTTTTTCTTTTCTTTTTTTAATTTAGTTCCAAAAAAACTCGACATATGACATGTTTATCGCCCCATAGAGCCGTAAGCGAGATCCTGTCAAAATCTGGTCAAGTCTGTGCCTGCCTTTTTTTTTAATGCCCAGGGATCGAGCCCATTCAGCCACGTCGGGCGTAAAAGTTTAGAATTTTCGATTAAAATGATTAGTAAATAATGAAATATGTCATTAAAAGATGCGTTGGCATCTTCTTGATCATCTTTTTACTCTTTAAAATATTAAAGAAACACTTTTTGAAATGTTGACGTTTCTTCGCACAGACCGTAGCGCCATCTATCGATCCCCTAGAAAACAAAAAGAAAAACGCTCATTATATTTCCATATTTATTTCTTTATTCGTAGAACCTAAACCTAAAGAAAGAGGTCGTTGTATCCGAACTTTTTGCAAAGTATTTATACAGTTTTAATTTGTTAGGTTTCTTTTTATTAAATTTTGTTTAGTTACGTGACATTGACATTTCCTTAGCCCCACTTGCGCCAACCTGGGTTAGCAATAAACTCTAGGTTATGTTGGTAACCCATGACTTTTTGTAAAGAAAAACAACTGAGAGAGCTATTTTATCCGGAGTTAATTGCTAACCCGTGGTTGGCGCAAGTGGGGCTTAGTCTCATAGATTATTATTCATGGGTTGGTAAAACGCAAAAAATCTGTTTACTCTAGAGTAACCGGCAACTTAATCTAAGAATAACATTTACTCGCGTTTAGTCGAATCGGGCCGGGCCTTGGTATGCTGACAGGTTTTTAAGGGGGTGCTCCGGTCCGTAGTCTGGAGTCACGTGACGCTCTACGATCAAACTGAACAACTTTCTCTATGGGACCAATATGGAAATCGCGAAAAAGTGTCAGCATATTAAGACCTTACATTAACCTATGTAGGTAGATGGTGGTTTCAGAATATCTCTGACCACCCCCTTGGGGACTATAGTAGTAAGCATATGCATGCATGTACCTATGTAGATTATATTCGTACTTAGTCCGAGATATAATTACGTGTAGTATCGCTCATCTTGCTCGTATCCGCGTCCTTTAAATCATAGAAAAAAAAACAAAAAATGTTTCCATCACCCGCCACCCACCTGTCAATGTCAGTCGTTTTGTCGCGCTCAAATCGCGCTCCTGTGTTGAAACAAATTGTTAATTATTATATTGATATAAAATGTTATTTTGTGCATATTATGGATATGAAGGAAGTTTGAAGACAAGCAGGAAAGGTGGAAGTAAAGGAAACATAAGTAGGAGGATTGAATGACAAAGTAATATATTATTATGTAGACTGTAAGTATGTACACAATTTACAAAGGTTTACACAAAGAAAATTTTATTATAAATGAAGTTAACTTGCTACTAGTGAGGGAATAATATCCCCGGCCGGCCTGACACTTTGTGTCCACGCATTTTCGAGTTTCGAACATGCGATTTCCCGTTGGGAAATGTAGGTACAATAGCGTACCAATCGCGGCCCATGCATGAACTTGTTACGTTTATTGCGCTTCCCCGTTGGGGAAGGACAACTGACGCCGATCAAAGCTCCTGTGCTCATAGCACAATGCATTTTCGAGTTTCGAACATGCTATTTCCCGTTGGGAAATGTAGGTACAATAGCGTAACAATCGCGGCCCACGCATGAACGTGTTACGTTTCTTGGGCTTCCCCGTTGGGGAAGGACAACTGACGCCGATCAAAGCTCCTGTGCTCATAGCACAATGCAGGTTCGAGTTTCGACCATGCACTTGTTTACCCGTTGGGAAAACTATACCAGTACTAGTGCCCAATGCCCACACACGTTTGAGTTTCGAACAGACACATTCCCGTTGGGTACCTATTATTACCCACCATTTTGGAGTTGCCACCAAGCACTCTCCCATGGCCAGCTCCTGAGCCCTTAGGTCTTGAAAGGATGATGATGATGACTTTCCCGCTGGGAAGTCAACTGCCGCCGTCTCCGGTGCCCTGTGACATAATGTACTAACACAGCTTTTGTGTTCTGATTGACATACTCGCTGAGTTTGATTTGTCTGGACTAAGTGACTTATCTGATCTATTGGTTTTTTCCACTTGGACCACCCACCAATTCCCATTGGGAATTATCATATTTATGTTATGGTCCTTATTTTCATACATATGGTTCTATCTGTGTGATCGTGTAATACTTATGCATCTTTCCGTTGGAAAGTGGGTTTGTTTTTGTTTCTTTGTTTGCCTCATAATAAATTAGGCATTGATGCCTCATTTACCTATTCATGGTGATTTCCCGGTGGGAAAACATAACTCCGAACAGTGGGGGTTACCTATACCTATGTTCCAGCTACCTACTAACATGTATGAGGCTAGTGTAAAAAGCTTTTACTCTGTAAGTACATTATAGCTCTTAGTGTTGATTTTGACATAGTTACTAAGAGAGACGTTGAGCTAAATCCCGGTAGATATCAAATTCATACTTAGAATATTCAGTAAACATTTAATAACTGCACATAAGTCACACTCCCAGGATTCGATTAGCCTCAGGCATGCTACTCACCTTAAGTTAAGGTGAGGTTAGAAAACAAATCAGAAATGCGGCAGAGTCAATCTACTCTCAATTTGAAAATGTTCAGTCAATAGTAAGAACACAAAGAGAGAAAGATGCAGTTTCTAAAAGATTTATTAATAAATAATTAGGTTAGGTACCATAAAACTGCACACATATAGATGCCCCTAATATAAATTTGGAAACACCTGGCAGTTTGAAACAATCTGGTAAGGCTAAAGGCCACAGCCTACAATACAATATTCTTTCTCTCAAGAGATTTCAATAAATTAGCACCAAGTAAGGATGCTTACAGACTCTCCAAGCTAAGCATTCTGCATTTCTAGTACATTGAGTTAAGATACAAGGTTATTGCACCTTTCGTTTACAAAAATATACCTTGGCCTTATAAGGAAATTAGTGAACTGAATTCCTTTGCTCCACAGTGTGAAGTCTTATAATAAAGAAAGTTTCAGACAGTATGAACCACAAACTAAATCCAGCCTCAAACTCCTCGTCACATAAGACAGGAAGGCGCAGAGGACACAAACCTTGGCTTCAAACCGAACCGTCTACAGTTACCCTTCAGCATCCATCAGATTTGGACGTGTGAAGTACCTGCCCTTTGTGATAAAGCTTATCGCTAGTCACAAATACCTTACTTTTCAATTTGGGCAATATCACTAATGATCTAATAAAATACCTTTTGAGGTAGCGTTTGCTGCTGAATTAAAAGAGTTTTATAATTGAGTAATATATCACTAATAAATCTAATAATACCCTTTTTTGGGTATGTTGTTACTCCTGTATAGTAGCAACAACATAACTTTCATGTTAATAACAAGTTAAAGATGTCTGAAATGAAAATAATTAAAACTGAATATTGAGTCTCAGGCAAACAATTTAAGATTAATTATGTTATAACTTATTCACAAATGATGATGTACCACAGTACACGCCATCGATTTTAAATTTAGAACCTCCCAATAATTAAGTACCTATGTAGGATGTAGGTTTTTGTTTTTTAATAAACTTTTCAAATAGATGGAATATCAGAGTTTTGGGTAAACTTTGGTTGCAAGGGATTTCATTGTGTGGGTGGTACCTTGGAAAATTGAAAACTGTTTAGTAACAATACATATGGATCATAAATAGTATTTTAAGATTTCAATTAATAATGGTTCATTATTTAAAATGGATGGCCTACCCAATAGACTAGCTTAGCTGGCTAGGCCCGGCCTGCGCGGTCAATGTTCACAAAACTGTTAAAACCCTTAAAAAATTTAAGGAATGTTTAGTCCTGTACTTAAGGACCTGAAGATGTACCTATCGATACCTCATTGGTACGTAGGACTTACTAATAATGTTTAAAATAATGGTTTAATGAATGATTGATTGAAACAGATCTATTGTCACAGCACAGAAAGTTTTACAACATAAGACTAAAGATATTTTAGAATCTGTCGGTTCTATTAAACATAAAATAATTTTTAACATTCACTGCTCAATCGAATTAACCTATATCTGAACTTAGGGTCATGAGCAATTAAAGATTTTATTAAGTGGTTATATTATTATTATTTGATATCTGTTGTGTGGCAGTTTGATAGAGCTTTGTTTACACAAATAATCTGGATATTAATACGTACCTATGTTACCTACATGTCCAGAAATATAAAAACTATGTTAAATGGGTTAAAAGTCAGAGGTTTTCGGTTTAATCAAAGATGTATAATAAATTATTTAGTATAAATTTAAGAGGGTACGAAGCTCACAGCATGTGGATCATTGCAACCTACATTGCACTTAAATTCTTCGAGTATATCACATAAGTATCTAACTAAATACAGGCAAATAGCAACAACGAAGGAGCTACAGCAGAAGGAGAGTTTTCCCAGCAAGTTTTGAATATGTTTACTTCAAAGTTCCGTTCAGTGGTACAAGGTTGACAGCGTGTGGATAAATTCAGCCCACATAACACTTATTTTCATAAGAAGGCCTAGCCCCTGGAGAGATAAAGGAGATAATCCTAACTAGCCTAATTAAGTATAGGTAAATACTTACTGAATGAGTTTTCTCAGAAATTTTTGGATGTTTCATTCTAAGTTTGGTTCATGTGAAAAATAGGTTTCATGCATACAGACACTCTCGCATGGAATGTAGAGGGTTAGGTTGACATTTTCACCCTCATTTTTTCTTCTAAGCATGTTCTTTAGTGTTCCAATCTCATACTCTCAGCCTTGGTACTAACTGCTGAAAGCACTTGAAAGTCTCAGAAATAGTTATGTTTTAACTCTGTCTATCTTCTACGTTCTATTCAGATCGCAGGCAACTCTTTCTTACTGGGTTAAATTTTAAAAAGATGCCGTGCAAATTTATATAAAACACTAATAAATTTCTATAGTTTGCGAAAGTGCAAGCAGTCTTGTTAGTTAAATTAGGTATTTTTAGAGGTTTCTATTTGTGTTATTGTATTTTACATACTTCTGTTATTGATACTGATACCTAAAGGTGATTCTGAACAAATGCATCACCTATTCTATATCTCATAATGGATAATAACACTTATATCGACAATGATTTGATGATAGATCAATTTAGATAAAACGCGGTTTTAAAGGTTATTCAAAATACGACCTTCTAAACAAAAATATGTTAGTATGTGGGACTCACATCATGTCTGATTCTTATGTTTAATAGTTGTGCCCATTCAATAACTTAGATTTAGGTAAAGGTAAACTTATCCATGAAGTTAGTTAAGTATACCTTTTACTTAATTTTCAGATTAAAAATGATATTTAGTATACCTGCAACTAATTATGTATATTTAATATTAGCCATGAAACTGATAGAGAAATGTTATAATTATAACAGACTGAAAGATGTCTGCTCTTGGTACACATATTAGTTTAGAAAGTTTTAGTCAATCAACCTGAAATGTGCCCCGTTAAATAAAAGGCTCTTACAATAAATACCTACTTAAAAGTCACTAGTCAACTTAGACCAGTAAAAGAATACATGGCCCTGACAATTGGTAGACGACATCAGAAAGCCTCTTGTCAGAATGTATGAGCCGGTGGTTTAGTCATGTCCTGAGACAGTGTAGTGGAGACCTGTGTTTTCTTTTCACATCCACTATATTTGCTGCAACGTAGGTCCGCAAAAAGTCTTAACGTGGATAGTATTTTTAAAAGCGACACCAATGTTGGTCGGTCTACTATAACCTCAACAATATGGAGTCTGACAGTGATCAGATTAAGTTGGGAGATGCAGTTTGAGGTACTCATATAATTATAATTAATGTCAGTTAGAATTTAGAATGCTTAACAAGATATTCTTACTGACTAATTGTAACAATCGTTATAGGGATATGGTTGAGATATTAGTCCTAATAACTTACAAGGTTTTGTTATTAGTTGTGACTCAAGTTCACAACAGAACAGTTGTTTTAATTTAAGATGTTGTTTCCTCTAAACATCTACACGTAATTATATCTCGGACTAAGTACGAATATAATGGTAGGATTAAACGAACTTACCTGAAGTGAAGTTCTATCCTAATTATATGAAGTACTTAGTCCGAGATATATACCTACTTCCCACCCCCCGCATACCCAGTGTTAGCTCTAAACTACTGACATTGACAGGTGGGTGGCGGGTGATGGAAACATTTTTTGTTTTTTTTTCTATGATTTAAAGGACGCGGATACGAGCAAGATGAGCGATACTACACGTAATTATATCTCGGACTAAGTACTTCATATAATTAGGATAGAACTTCACTTCAGGTAAGTTCGTTTAATCCTACCATTATATTTGTGAAGATTTCCACTTCCACGTTTCACTAGTAGTACCTACCGAAACTCTATCCAGTATGACGGGTAGGTAGTGAGCTTCTAATGGACTGTGGTTACAATTACAATACCATGCCTCGAAATTGAAGCATGCACGATGGATGGCGGATCATCCGCCATCGGATGTTCTGATTACTCCCTCGGGGAATGTAGTCGTGAGGAGTTGTTGCTACTGTTTGCACGTCTAAACCACGGAACTGGTTTCATTGGAATTTTTTCCGGTCAGAATTCATAATTAATGATGCTAACGAATTGACAAAACTCGAATTTTAGTCAACAACAAAAATTGTTCTCACTTCAACTAGATAAAAACTAAAAACGGAGATTCAGAGACGATTTTTTAGTCTTAGTTCGAGCTAGGTAGGGTCGAAATGTGAATTTTGACATACGGGAGTTCGAATTCAAACTAAATTTCGGCCTTATATCTACCTATTATAAGTTGCGGTTACCTAACTATCGAAAAATTAATTGTAGACCCCGATATAGCCTTTGTCAAAAAAAAAAACAGTCACCTTTATTATTACCCTCGTATCTCGCCTAGGAATCGAACTCCAACCCCACGCATGACAAAGAATACGTATTAATACTAAGCGACAATTACCTAGGTGAATTATTACCTGCCCGGGGCGTTAACCAAACCATCAAAATGATTGCTGTTCTGTTTTGTTGACAACCATCAAAGCAATAAAAGATAGATAAAAATCACAAACATTACAGTAAATTGGTCGAAAAAGCTTTTATAATTCGTAGGTTGTCAGTGTGTTTTTTTGTTGTTCAACAATTTATCTCTCTGAGAGTTCTATCATTCATTCACGAATACTGACTTCATGAGTTATACCAAAGATTATTGAATATGTAATACCTAAATTAGGTAGCTTACCTAAGTATCGAGGCATGTATTGTACCCACTGTCCATTATAAGTGCCGAACGGGCTCACCCCCGTCACACTGGACAGAGTTTCGGTACTACTGGTGAAACGTGGATGTTCTGAGGTTTCAGAATATCTCTGACTAACTCTGGGAATATAGTCGTGAGCATATGCTTTATGCTAATACCTAAGTCACAGAAAAGAAATAACTCTACTGTGTGTGACCTAGTGGATGTTGCCTCAAATAATTAGTGGTGATCAGCTGTACACTTCTTTCCGTTGATTTCATTACCTAGATATTTATATTGTTGGTAAGTATAAAAGTTGTTTAGTTTGATAGCCTAAAATAACTGTCAGCTCGTATCTTATTCTTTTGCATACCCTTTAGACTTAAATTCAAATATCTTCATAAAGCTTGATATTTTAATTAACAAAATAAAAACGTAGCTAAAACAAGATTACCTTTTGATGTTTCAGTACGCTACAAAATGTCATTATGTATGAATTTTGCTGCTTTAAACCTTTTAGGTAGGTACCTTACCTACTCACCACAAGCGTCACCCAACATAATCTTTGAAAAAAGCACTGAGTATAAACCACATGAATAAATATCCCTACAGAACAAAAGCTTCATACAATCGACCGCTGTCAATGCACTCACACAAAGCGCACGTTAGAGGACAACGTACGAACAGGTGCCTGAGTGTGTGCATCTGTTCGTACGTCCTCTGACCCGCGGCATGTGTGAGTGCACCGGCAACGACCGCTGCTTGTATGAATCTTTCGTTCTGTAGTGATAATTTATTCATGTGATGTAAACCTTTGGACATCATTTATGCATTATTTTCTTTGTAGGTAAAGCCTCCTTGCCTTTTCTATTTCACAGGGCTTAGTACAAATGAGCTGTTAACATTTTGAAGGGTAAACTTGGAGGTTTCGGGAAAATTATTCGTAATGATGTTATTCGAAATGGTCGTGTTTAATGGACCCTTAATTAATTTGATGGACTATTATACGAAAGACAGAAAGGATACCTACTGATTTATAAATAGGGATTCGCGTTAAGGCGTTCATACCTACACTGCAACGCAGAAATGACGACATGGTCTTGACATGGTCTATAAAAAAGTATCTATCGATTTTGAGTTCGCGGTGTCGTAGCATTTTACAAGTGATATGGCTGTATCACGTCTCTTATCTCGTTCGTTCGCGCGCAAATAGAAAGATAGCGAAGGTGTGATAGAGCTGTATCACGGTGCCATGCTACCTATGCAGTAGTGTCGTGAATTCATAATTTCATACGTTTTCCGAAGAACCGTTTTCTTTTCGGATTCAATCAAATCACTCTGCCAGATAAAACAAAGCAACTACTTACTCAAAATTACATACTCGTCGTAAACACAGTGTGTAAGCGAGAATCTGTTTTTAATTGCACATAAATACGAGCGCGGAAGAGACAGCAATACACAATTTCGTTGATTACCCCTAGTACAGTAATCTACGATTTACAGCGCTCATTAACTGACCGGAAAATTGTTTACAAATTGTTATACAAATCAAATATCTGTACTATAAAAATTCCTTTCTATTTACTTCCAATAAAACTCCCAACTAGGTACTGGAACAACATCCAGCAGAATGGTATTTAAAAAGGCTGAAAAAAGCGATATGCAGCTCGCAGAAATGGGTCGGAGCTTCGCAAGTACCGGGCGGGAATAGTACGGAGGACACTGTAATGCTGTGTGATGCAAATTGACGTAGTAAGGGACAAAATATTGTGTGTAACGTAGTAATGTTGTAAAATATTTTGTGTAACGATGGTCAAAGTTGACAATATTTTGCGTAACTATGGGCAATGATGTCAAATATTTTTTGTAACGATGGGCAATGTTCTCAAATATTTTATGTAGCAATGGGCAATGTTCTCAAATATTTTATGTAGCAATGGGCAATGTTGTTAAATATTGTGTGACGATGGGTAAAGTTGTCAAATATTTTGTGGAACGAAGGTCAATGTTTTCAAATAATTTTTGACACGTTGGCTCACAACTATATTACCGAAGGTAGTTATAGCCAGCCACGTATTCTAAATATTAAAATTGTATCTAGGTAACCATATCCATTTTCACATTTCACGAACAATGCCTTTTGATTCCGATAAAAAGAGAGCCAAAAATTTTCTGAATCTAGGTAAAATCAACATTCATTTGTTCCTCAATTTTCCCCTATCGACTATCAAACCACGTATTTGTTGGCTCTTTGCCAAGTTATTGGAACTTGGAAAATAGTCAGAACTTCCAGTAATAGATGATCCTGAAGGTTGATTGGAATTCTGAGCGTGGCAACACTCAATATATTTTGTGTTATGGTTACTACCGAGTTTTGTTATGGCACGTACCTGGCCGAGCGCGCTACAGACCGATGGTATTGACCAATCAGGGGGCTCGTTTCTTGCTGCACTGACGAGATGCAGGCCGTTGATTGGTTAATACCGTCTCGGTGCGTAGCCCTGTAGTACACCACGTATCCGCTGGAATTCTAAGCATGACAATCTTCTATTGCTGATGCTGGAAATTCTTACGATTTTCCAAGTTCTAATAACTTCGCAAAGAGTATGGGGCCTGGACACAGATCAGTAAGCCAGTCTTTTACTACTGGTCTCTGGGCCTGGTCTACCGTCTATGACTTGTCAGGTGATTAGTTTTTCAAGCACCTAATTAAGTAGGTAGGTACAGGGTACGATATTACCCAAATTTCCCAGAATTTTTTTCGACAGCTGCATTCAAAATCCTCTCACATACAAGTACTTTTAGGAGAGGGTTTTTGTTGGGTAGTAAGTATAAATAAAATCATTTCTTGTTTCTTTTCTCAGAAGCAATTAAAAATTCTGTTTTCGCACAGAAGTGGGTCACGAGTTGAATTGCGTCTTTGTTTACGTGGGCGGATAATACGCCTTTAGAATGGCACCTTTGCGGGAAATGACGAGCTTTTATAAATTTCGTCCTAGCCTAGAATAGAATAGAGGCATAGGCGTAGCAAGGGGGGGGAATCAAATGAATCACTTCACTAAAAATAAAAGATATCAATATCGTGTTTATTTATTATTACGTATTGATAAAGTGGAAAGTGGTGGTCAAGAAAGTGGTTTCTTGAAAAATCAATGTGATCACAATGTACTTAGTTACGCAAAATCTTGCAAACTTGAAGCAAAATCTCGAACTCGCTTCGCTCGCACCTGTTTTTGGAGCGTACTGTACTGATCTTATCTGTATTGCTGTAAAATCTCGAGCTCGCTTCGCTCCCTAATGGCTAGACACATTGCAGTCAAATCTAGAGCTCGCTTCGCTGGCTCCAGAATAGGGTGAAAAGTCTACTAAATTACTTGCTAAACTGCTCGACTAAATTTCCATTGTTCAGACACGTTTAGTTACTAAATTACTTCCTAGATATATAGTAGGTAACTATATCATTCTGATAAATTAGAGATTAAAGAGAATTATACTCCATTCCAAATAACAGCGAAAATTTAAGGCCATTTTGAATTACAGAAACAGATATTTGAAACACTTCCTCTCATTTATTCTTAGAACAGCTTTCGTAACGTCCAAGATACGTTGGATAGTATATCTTTCTCATAAATAAATCTTATTTGCTAATAAGAATTGGCCAGAAAGCTATACAGGAATCGTAATATCTTTTCGTCCTTATTTTGAATGCAGTATAGGTAGGTAATATTAGCTAATCAGAATTGGCTAAATTAAAGGTACTTAAATAGGCATCGGAAAATCTTTCCTTATATGGAATTCCTTATTCGGGAATAAACTAAATATATATTTTTTTTTTATGTAGGTAAGGTATCGTTTTTCTTCTGTATTTTCTAGTTTTTTATAAATTTTATCTTAATTTTATAATTATCTTAAACGAGTTGGGTTCCATGAAAGAACAACACTGGTACAAATTCTTTTGAAAAACTTCAGCGTCTACGTCTGTAATAAATTCTTACAATAATAGGTGGTACCTTTTTGTGTAACCTTTACCCACGTTCTTCTATAATAATGTTTACCCAAAATTTTCTTTACTTTCTAAGAAATTGTATTATTATAACATTAAGTTTCACTGCGAATATAGTTAGGTACCTATAAGTTGAGTTGAGTATAGTTTGAGTTTTAACTGCTTAGAAAATAAACCGTTTGAAAATAACGCTAAACTTACATTTTCAGTAGGTACCTACTTAAATCTGTTGCTTGAATATTATTTTTCAATAACTGGAAATACTGTTAAAAGTATCAAATCGACGACGAAAAACTGTTAAACTAGTTGGAAACTCGCGGATTCGGCGACCAATTTTGGAAAAAAATCTGCTTAGACATAAACATTTCGCTCAAGAAGGTTTGCAGTTTTGTATGGGACATCTGATTTTTTTTCCGCGATTTCAATGTTGGTCCCATAGAGAAAGTTGTTTAGTTTGATGGTCTGATCATCCCCTGGACCCTATACGTTATTCTACTTTCGCGAGGCCAGCTTACTTTGGTTTTGTATAGCTTGATGTGTCAATACGTGAGGCATTTATTATTACTCTCACTTATACTGTGATCTTGCTTACAAAAAAGCTGATTAGTGGTTGTAGATTGTTTCTGTCTACCGTGAAAGTGAAAACGGACGTGAGTTTATGCGCATACTTTCCTACTTATAACTAAGTTAAGTACACATCGCCAAGCGATATCCCGGCTTCAAATTGTTTTGTAAATCAGCAAATGGGATGAAACAATCATCATTATCAGCCTATATACGTCCCACTACAGGGCACAGGCCTACCCTCTAGGAGGGTGTTTGGGCGTTAGTCCACCACGCGTGCCCAATGCGGATTGGTAGACTTCACATACGTATCAGAATTTCTTCTTCTGCATAATGCAGGTTTCCTCACGATGTTTTCCTTCACCGTTTGAGAGCATTCGGTAAACAATAATCAACACAATACAAAAATCAACGTCACTAAAACGAACATTTTCTATTTTAACAACAACCCCGGCAACAAACAATTCTATTTTCTGTTCGTACGTTTTCCATCAAATTGATGCGGTAGTATCTGAGGCTATATGGGAATAGGATGACCACCGCTTCAGGGAAAGTTAATGGAAACGGGAATTTTCAAAATATCTTTAGGACGGAAATACTTAATTGTATCGGAATGGTTGAGTGGACAGGTGATTCGATTTCTAGCTAGAAGTGGTTAAATTGTTCTAGATTTCTAGGATTTATGGCAGACAGTCATGCACGTGTGAGAATGATAGATGGATATTCTTTTTGAAAAACTCATCACGCATGCTGCGGGCACGTGAGCACATAAATCTTATACAAGGTGTTAGGGTAAACAGTAGCATTACTTTAAGGGGTGATTATACTCATGATGCTGAAAAACGATCCCTTAACTCGAGGCGGCGTCGAGTCACGGGCGCGCCTTGGCGACCTTGACATCGGTAATTGTCAATCAACTGCATCCGCGTAAATTTCGGAAAACTTTAACACCCTTTCGCACCCCTTTAGGAGTTTATTATTCGGAGAAGCGGTATGTTCCATTTGAAAAGCCATGATCTACACCCAGACTAGGTGTGAAGTATGAGGATCGACCGTGAATGAAAGTTGATGAACCGAGCTGGAGGCTGTGCGTAAACTTTGTGCGTTGTCCGAAAATTTTCCGACATCAAGGACACCTTAGAAACCGGACGCGTCACCGGGTGACTATATTTAGAGCACTTTATATCGGGACAAATCGTGCGGGTCAGGTCGCCCTGGCGGTGACGTCATAACCTGATGGCTATGGGATAACATGACACAACCCTTTTGTGGTGTTTTGCTTTTTACGGTAATGTGATGGAGATGCGTTATGAGTAGGTTTCGAGGGAACATAATGTAGGTATTGTGTTCCTTTTTGGGTAAAAGAAAGAAAGAAAGTACAAATATGTACTTGGATCTATTGAGGGGACCCATTCAGGGCTAAAAACTAGGTAAGGTTGGTTTAGTGGTAGGTAGGTACTTTTTCATTCGCATCGATACCGATAATGCGTTTCCATACCTATTTTGTCTGCAATAACTTAGTATACCTAATATTTAAATGGGGTTTCGACCATCAGACTGAACCACTTTCTCTATGGGGACAAAGAAAAAATAATTAAAAATCTTCTGTCCCATCCATTTCAGTCGAGTGGGTACTGCAGTTTTGCATGAAACAGCTGATTTTTTTCACTATTTTGTTGTTCAAAAGAAGCCCTTTAAATATTATTGGGGTGTTCTGGTTACACCCTATTTACCTATTCAAAAATAAGCAATGTCTATGCTTTCTGCATAGGTAGCATGACACCGTGATAAAGCGCTATCACGTCGTGATACAGCCGTATCACGTGTAACATGCAACGGCTTCTGGTTTGACCCAAGCATGTCCCACGAGCACTCGGGGCAAGCTGCGAATGATCTGAAGTTGAAGAAAAACTACGAACTATCTAGGATTTATCTACATAATTATAAACCTTACAACTTGGTACTTATTGCTAGGACAATACTCCTATTGTCTGATAATGTCATTAGAAAAGTTCTAAAACTCATTTTTGCCGTATCTTATCTTAACTATTATAAAACTGTAACTGAACTGTGTCTGTACATTGAAGATATTTATAAAAAAAAGATTACGATATGGTTTTTAAATATCCCCGACTCGAAATCAACCTTTTTTAGAAATTTTGTCTGTCTGTTTGTCTGTTTGTTTGTGTGTTTGTTTGTGTGTTTGTTTGTTTGTTTGTTTGTTTGTTTGATCGCGCATCACGCAAAAACTACTGAACCGATTTTGATGAAACTTTTTTTGTTTGATAGCTTATGATCTGACTTAAAATCTGGTATATAATTTGTGCGGACGAATTCGCGGGAAAACACTAGTAACGAATAAAGTTAATTTGACGTAGAACGTAGGTATTGCAGTATCACCAACTGTAAATACGATTTCACAATATACCTACATATGTAAAACTAAGTACATTGATAGTGTACCTACTGTGCATCGTTCATATCTACATCATCAGGAAGTCCCCACAATAAACCGTATATTGAAGTTTGAACAGCTCTGTTTACTATGCAAACTGTCCCGGGTTCGATTTCAGTGTTAATTAATGCATGAGTGGTATTGGTATGAATGAAGTTTGTCGGAATGTAAGTTGTGGGTTGGTGATAGGATTCTGGTTGTTTGGCTATCGTTCGAAATGTTTTAGGTACTTGATTGATGCCATTATAGTAGTTAAAATATCTTAGACCTTGTTAAAATATCGTTGTATGCCTACGTTTGAACCTGTATCGATTTGTACAGTTGACACTTTTTTAAGAGGATGATCAGACCGTCAAACTGAAAAATTTTCTGTATGGGATCAACGTCGAAATCGCAAAAAAAAGTCAACTGTACCATACATTTGGCTCGAGTAAGTTTGCTTTTTTTTATGGAACAAATAAAAAAAATTCACGATTTCAATGTTGTTGCCATAGAGAAAGTTGTTCAGTTTGACGGTCTGATCATCCTTTAAAAAAAGTGTCACCGAAGGGTCTATATACAGTGTGATTTTATACACTTTCTAATTGAGGATATGTTAAGATTATCAACCTGAACAACTTTTACTATGGAATTTATTATAATTTTTTCGATATGAGGAGAACACGGGTACAAGATAAGCTTAAGCAAGAGTCTTAATTACCCGAGACTTTTTAACTTAGCTTAGCTTTAATCCCCGCGTTGAACATAATAATCTAAACTTTAAACTCTTCACACAAAGAACAAGGTTCCTAAAAAGAATTCTAGAAGGAAAATCTCACCTTTATCTAGCACAAAGTTTAAAAGAAAACCATTTCATTTTGGCTGGACGCTTTATTTGTCTAGCTTACCCCGCAGCCGAAGCTTGAAGATACGTGAGATGCATTGTTGAATTTATGGTATCAAAGATACGCTTACGAAGTCTTAAACCTAACAAAGACCGTGAAAATATTATCGTTTTCTTAATGGACTAGAATAGCTTTGTTTAGAGAGCAAATATTGCTTGTGGCCAAATGTTAGAACATTATACTTAGGTACTCCAACGGCAAATCTCGTGGCTAAGTCCATTGAAAAGTTTATAAGGAACCTTTGGCTTGGCAACTCCCTTTCTTTGGGTTACTTTCGAATTTCTTTGTTACATGTCAAATTTCTTAGGCAACATCCTAATTTCTTTGGGCACAATGTGCCGTAATCTCTTTTTGGGTAGAACCAAATTTTGTTTGGGTCATGTCTAATTTCTTTAGCAACATTCAAATTTCTTTGGACGCAATGATGATTTCTTGGTCATCTTTCAAATTTCTTTGGTCTGTTTCTAGTTCCTTTCATGTCATGTCTAATGTCTTTGATTAAATTAATCATTTCTTTGGCAAGGAATGTACTACCTAAGCCATTGACCAGTGAAAGTGATGACTGGCTCACAAAGTGTCACACTGGACAGAGTTTGGGCACAGAAAAGTGGTTTGGGCATTGTTAGAGAAATGTAAATACCTACCTAAATAAAAAAAAATAAAAAAATAGTGGATAATCGGATTATGGTAGGTATATTTAGTCGGACAGAGCTGAAAGATACTCGTAGTCGTGAACATTCGGGCTCTAGTAAACAACTAACTCAGAACGACAAATCTATCCTTTTTGAAACAACTCTTCGTAACAACTTTTCATCGTAAACACGAAACATCGTAAAAACGTTAAGCGCCTTGTAAATTTGAAACGACACGCTCGTAAAATGCCGCCACAGGCTTTGTGGTAGCGTAAATAACATGGTATGTCTATTAAAATGTTGGATCTCCCCCCTTTATAGCACAAATCGATAGGAGCATCCTGCTTGTTTCCAGTATTTGGCACGGCACGGGAAAAAGGATTTGTGCTATGAGGTTATGTTGGTCTGAAATTCTATAAGTACGTAGTCTGTAGGTACGTAGGTAGGAAGGTTAAGCAGTTGATCCCGGCTACTATCTTTGGTGGTAGTAGTCGATAAAAACCACCTCAGAGGCCGTATTACGGCGGTTTGAATAAATTCTGACACCAGGCTTTGCTGCCCACACGATAAGAATAAGATAAAAACTGAAACTACAGACCTCGGTCAGAATGATGAGAAGTGAAACATACCAACTTCTCCATTCTGTAGGAGAACATTTTAGGGAGACAATTGCCTAGTAGAAGAAGGAATTCCTGGCTTAAGAACCTGTGGAAATGGTTCGATATGAACACCACCGCACTGTTCAGGACTGCAGTTTCCAGGGTCTGAATAGCCCTAATGATATCCAACCTCCGATATCAGATGGTATCACAAGAAGCATTTTAAACCAATAGACCATACGTAATATAGCCAAGATGATAAATTCCTACATCACAAAGCCAGAATAATAAAAAATTTCTCATTCCATTTAGTCAATATTTTTACAGATACTTACGTGTTTTAACTTTGTTTACCTACTAGAAGCAGACTAGAAGTGGTCCTTTAGAAGTTTAGAATTCAGACGTATCGTATAAAACAATGGAAACCAACACTGGCAGTAGGTCAGTCGTTCTATTTTAAGGCATTTAACTCCAAGTTCTCATCTAGGTATGTCTCTCTGGTGTTACGAATGTATGAGATTATCGATGGATGACACATGGTTACGTACCATTGTTTCTTATTTTAGTGTTTCTGATGACTGTTTCCAATAGTTTGGTCAGGTTAAGAAATGTTAACTATTAATAATATTATTTTGCAGTAGTTTGCCTCCTAGGTTACCTACCAAGTTACCAACTTATTGAGGAATGATTGACCATCTTACATACATATCTCAGGGAGTGCTTCAAACCGTGAATAATGTTCACGATGGCACCAACATGGTAAACACAAAAAAAAATTGATGTCTATAGAAATTAGAAAACGTCAATGACTATTCGACGCAATTGTATGGAACTACCGATTTTTCTAGCGAATTTGAAAGCTTGTTCTTTAATTTGATGACCTGATGCAACCCCTAAAATATGATAGGCATTAAATTTTACGCCTTGTATACGTATTATCAATAAGTAACTAAATAAAAACCAGGGTTAAGGCTTCGACCAAAGTAATTGGTCGAAGGGTTCAGGCTTAGATTAGATTAGGAGCTAGAGTTTTCAAATTACCCGGCGCTTAAATGAGGAAGCTTTTATACCCGTCAGTGGATGGAACGGGTTAGAATCAATGACAATGGTAATCTGGACTAACCTGCATCTCAGGCGAACCGCCTTCATCTCGTATAAGAAGGAGGTAGCTGTGCCCGTCGATTATCACTTCCTTCTTGAAGCGACCACCTGTGGAGAGGACAGTTTACTATTAAGAGGATAGGCGAGTATCGTTTTTTCCATACAAACGTATTCCCCTGTTTCCTCCCTGGATAATGACACTAGAGCACTAATTTTTTTACCATACAATCTATGTTACCTCTGCTATGTTCCTATGTTTGCTTTTTTACATACATACATATACTCACGCCACTATCCGACTGGGGTAGGCAGAGACTACGGCTCGCCACACGCTACAATTCTGACACACTTCTCTCGCCTCATCCACATTCATACATCTCTTCATGCACTTCCGTCGGTTGAGGGTGCTACGCACTTGTCCTTTTCGGAGAAGACCATTTATTGCTTTTTTGCATTACATAATAAGGTACTGTATGAACTAGGGACCTTCAAAAATTAAGAATTTTACCGCCCGTTTTCAGACATCCAGCAAACAAATTTGACGAATATAAATAGCCAAACAGACATAGCAAGTCTTTTTTTTTATATTATTCTTTTAAATAATTATTAAAATCGGTTGGTTTAGTTTTGGAGGAGGAAACAAAACAGGGGAATACGAAATGCTGTTTTGATCGATTTTATTTTTATGAATGACCAAAATGTCTGGTCTTGTTGTGTATTTGTAAGTGTACTTTGTATAAATTTTTTCTTTTTAAAGATTTGTGTGTTGTAGAGTTTCTGGCTACATCTTCTCTACAACGGAACTCCTTCCGACGCGGTGGTAGAGTCAAAAATGGCGTCAGAAAGATATCTAAAAAAATTGTGTCTGTTTGTTTGTGCGCGCATCACTTGAAAACGACTAAACCGATTTGGGCGGGATAAATTATAGGGCATGGTTTGAATTAAAATATAGGCTATATTTCATCGCAATCGGTTTATTCAATAAGTATTTAAAGAAAAAGTCGCGAGCGCCATTGAATTTAATACACGCATCACTTAAAATCTACTTAACCGATTAAATAAAGTTTTCACAAAAGAATAGGGCTTGTGCAATGTTTGGATTAAGGGCTCGTCCGCATAGCGATTTTTATTCGCGCGAAAGATGTGAATATGATAACATAGGATGACTTCTGACAGGACACTTATGTCAAGACATTAAGTACGAAAATTGCTTGTTGCACGCGTATTCCTATGTGAAAGTAGGGTGTGGGAGGTCGTTTTTGCGGTAAACAGCATAGGAAGACGCGTGAAACAAACAGTTTTCGTTCTTAGTGTCTTGACATAAGAGTCTTGTCAGAAGTCATCCTATGTTATCACATTCACATCATTCGCGCGATTAAAAATCGCTGTGCGGACGAGCCTTAAGGGACTTTCCCGGATTTCTTGGCCATCAGGAGATCAGAAATTCCATTAGCCTATGCACACGTTACAGATAAATAATCCTGTTAAAAAATATATTTTGTATACCTACCTACCAATGCGAAGGACTGTTACTTAATTTTTAACTTACTAAAATTTTAACAAAATTTTAAAGATTTTATCAGACTATCAACGCCATCTATCGCGAAAACTTTGTAGTTATTTCAATTTTAGGTTTAGCGCCATCTGTCGAGAAAGTGTCGAACTACTACAACAGACTCTTGCCATCTTCCTGATTGACGTGAAACAATTGTTTACCTATTCCTCGTCAGAGGGCGCTAACTTTTAAAATAAACTATACTAAATTTTATTTTAAATAGCTGGATAATAACTGTATATATAATTTCAACACACCTTCTGGACTTTCTTCTTGCATGTACGCGCCAGTTAAGTACCGATGAACTAAAGCCGATTTCCCACTGTCAGGAGAACCCAAAACCCCGACCCTTAGCTCCGTCACACCGCGTGATGCTGTCCATTCTTGACTGTTCACGAACGAATCTGTAACAAAGAAAAAAAACAATGAATAATAATTGAAAAATTTTTGCAAGCTTAGTTTTTTAAACATTTAAAAAACGCCATCTAGTAGCGAGTATCAGTCATTAAAGAGTAACACACCATCTAGTGGCGACGAGCAAAATTAAAAATTTCACTTTGTTATTCATAGAGGGCGCAAGTGATGGTTTATCTTGGGAGCCTTTTGGGAGCATTGATGCTTCAAAAACATTTCAAAAAAAAGAAGTCATCGTGTCGTTTTCAAGACAGTTTTGATATTTTAGGTACCACGTTGAATAGTTTTGTTTGTTCGCATTTAGAGTCACACTTTCATGTAAGTTAGAACGTACCTACCTAACTATAACTAATCCTACCTTCCTACATACATAATTTCCACAAGTATCCTGTTACTTCCTTGTCGTTAGGTTGGATAAACTAACTGGTTTTATCGCATTATTCCAATGAGCCGTCAATATAACGTAACTTTGTAATTTAACTTGTTTATTAATTTCTCCGTGTCAACAAGACTCTAATTTTCTAAGTAACTAGTTATGTTCTTTTCGAAAATTAATAGGCTCCATACATTAAAACTTGATTCCCTAGTCTCTAGGCTGATTATGGGATCTGTTAAGGTGGTCGGAGAGCTGTCAATTTCATACAAAACTTTGTCGTAGAACACTCGTATTTTCTAAGCTATTTTTCTATATATAAAACATTAGTTTTATTAACACAACAACACAAGGTGTTCTAAGACAAAGTTTTGTATGAAATTGACAGCTCTTCAACCACCATAAGGCGGTTACGAAAATGCATAAGTAGGTTGTAGGAGTTACGTTGTGGGTCTGCTATTGGGCGGACGCTTGTCGGTCGTCCGATCCCCGGCCCTACAGCGGAATTCCAGTGGTGGCTCAGGATATTGTTCTTTTATAAGAACAACCCTTGAAGTCACCAAAATATCAATATAACCGTACAACGTCAAGCACTTTTGCTACAAAAACTCGACATTGGCAAAATCATCTACACCAAGATGGATGCCATAACCTTAAAAATAGAATAGAATAGAAGTAGGTTGTAGTTAGGTAGGTATAGGTATCTACATACTTGTTTACCTTATTTGGTAGAAACGAGGAAATATTACAGTAATTACATTATACGTTGGTGGACTATTTTTAACTACATTTTGTATGAAATACTGTTTGTCTTTAAATGTAAATAAGTTAAGTTCTATTGTACTTTTTAAAAGCATTTTCAACGTTAGATCTCTTCAAGAATTTTTTACGCTTTCACTTAGGGCCTGTATCACCACTTCTGAGTAAGTTCTTGTTAGCTTATCCAACAGATATTTTGACATATCTTTCATACAAAATATGTCAAAATATCTGTCAGATAAGCTGACAAGAACTTACTCTGAAGTGGTGAAACAGGCCCTTAGTGTTTTATTTTAGTTATAAGTAAACTAAATGTATTGTTATGTTAGGTAGGGTAGGTACACTCCTTTGCAGTGCCTCACATTTTTTTCTATCTTGAGACTTATTTGTAAACCAGTTCTGCAATAAATATTCTCATTTCTAATTTCTGAATGTGATAACGATTAATTAGGTAACATAATCATGCCTACCCTAAAAAAATATCAAAATTTACGTTTTAAAATCACTGCTTATCGAAATCATTTTTATGACTCTACCACCGCGCCTGTATAGTACTCTATGGGGTAGGTACCGTTTGTAGAGAATAATAATTGAGAATATGCGACTGATACCCTGACTTATCTTATCTATAATCAATCAATTTGGCGCAGTGACCCCAAGTCGACGTTATTATTCTTAACCCATTGAATAATTATGTATTCAATAAAGGGTGAAATTCATATCATTAGCATCCTTTTAAAGTCTACCAATCTGCCATACTAAACTGCAATGCATACTCGACTCAAATATTATATGCAACATCAGTTTTTTTTTGCTTCGATTGATTTGCTCCCATAGTAAAAGTTCAGTTTGGTGAGTAGACTCTTAGTTTAAAAGGATGCTAATGATATCAATTTCACCCTGGAGTGCGATTTTTGAATCTCATTCGGTGAGCTCAGCAGTTGTAAATATCAAAATTACTATGGAAATATGCATCTTTCTACTGTTGACTTGACTCTCAAAAATCACGCTTCAGGAGTACGATTTTTGAAAGTCAAATCAGCAGTAGAAAGATGCGTATCTCCATAGTAATTTTGACATTTACAACTGCTGAGCTCACCGAATGAGATTCAAAAATCGCATCCCTGGAGAGCAGACAACGCGAACAAAATCAGTGCGACATAAAAGAGTAGAAAACGGTGACAGCAGGAACTAAATATTTTAGTACAAATTGTAGGTCGGTCTTGCCAGCTTATGCGTGATTTTGACGTTCTTGCGTGGAGGCAGCGCCCTCATTTATTTTCTACTCTTTTATGTCCCACTGGATCAGCGGTGCGGGAGCGTTGCGACTCGTGGTGCAGGCTAAGACCTAAGTAAACTTGCATACCAATTGTCCTATACGAGTGTTACCTACTAACAATTCAGTCTGGGTGTCACCTCTAGTGCCTTGATGTCTTAACTACACCTTGGACACTTAGCTGCCATCACTACATAGTATAAAACAAAATCGCTTCTCGCTATCTGTCTGTCCATAAGTATGTTTAGATCTTTAAAACTCCGCAACGGATTTTGATGCGTTTTTTTTAATAGATAGAGTGATTCAAGAGAGAGGAAGATTTATATGTACATTGCACCCGTGCAAAGCTAGTTTCTTCAGTCAGCTCGGACTTTGCACAGATCCATTCTAACAGTACCTGCATATTTAGGTATATATTAGCAAAGCATTAAAATTACATCACTAACAAATTGCAAAATATTAGTTATTCGCAAACGAAAGTGACAAACTTCATCGTTACGTGATTCTACTAAAAGCATCTACTTTAAACATAACACCTTTTTTACCGACATAACAGTTTTTACAAACAGATTTATTTGCTGATTTATAATGCAAATAGTGATTTATTTAGCAAGTCACTTTCGTGAATATCGTGACCGACGGAAGTTTTTGCTTAATTTATGTGTTATTTGGACATGTTATGTTTTTTGCGGTTGTACCTACTTATGTCAAATTACATAACTATATGAGGTAAAATTTATACTGATCTAATAGGACGTAACATACACCATTCGTTTTAATTACTAACAAAATGTTAAGGGTGTATTGAGACAATGAAAATGAACAAAACAACTTCCCGTAAGGAACATGGGTCGAAAAACGAGAAAATGTTTTTGACCTCCCATACAAAAGTGTATCAGCCGACAGATTTGCTATGGGAAGTCCAATTTTTTTTCGTTTTTCTACCAATTCCTTAGAGAAAATTGTTAAATCTGAAAACAGTTACACCATAATCAACAGCAAGACAAAATGTGATATTCAACGAATGCTGATCATAACAGGAAGTAGCAAAACCTGAAAACAGTTTTACCTAATAATAATAGAGTCGCAAGAGCGGAACCTATGCTCCAGGTTGGAAGTGTAAAATGTCATAACGCCGGGACCTGCTGACTGGTGCGCTTAGCACCGGGAACCGGCGCCCGCAGACTCACCTCTCTACAACCTTAGCCGCTCACTAGATGTTGCTGCCTTGTCGCTCCTTGCGAGCGGTCGTTTTGGGGGGCCCATCAAATGAGTTGGCAAGTCACCGTCTGCCATTTTTGACAAACTTAGAGACATTTGTTACGGCAGGCGTCCCGAGTCTCTCCGCAATAACCTAGATTTCCCAGTCCACCCAGTTCACCCCCATAACCCGAGTAGTTTTTGTCCTTTCTACAATAGTCTCTGCACCGAACGTGGTATGTCTTCTGGTGCATTTGCATAATGCATTCAGAGATAGACCACGGTTGGTGCATCCCATTGCATTCAGATAAAAGTGTCTCAAAGGGGCCTCTACGTGTTGGACCTGTGTCCCCATGCAAGCCTTCCAAAGGTCCGGGCTCGGGCTACGGCCCGTGAAATACCGTAAGAGATACAATAATAATAATAATAATAACCCCGCGGGGGCAGCTTGTGGCGAGCTGACGGTGAGTGGCGACACCGCGGACCCCTATCCAGGGGGACCATACAGACATGCGCTTACACACACACATACAGACAGTAACACACCCCCCTACCTCTGGCTTGCCTTCATTGGCCGTCCAGAGTGGAATCGCAAGAGCAAAGAACCTATGCTCCAGGTTGGAAGTGTATTGCACGTAATGGCGTAATAACGGGGAAACCCGCTCACGGGGGTAAACCCCGCGATGGTGAAACCGGTGCCGCACCTCTCGACAACCTTTAGCCGCTCAATGGGATGTTGCCCCATTGTCGCACTTTGTGCGTGCGGCCGTTTTATGGGGCCCACTCGACGAGTTGGCGAGTCACCGCCTGCCCTATTTACAATTTTGAGACTAGTTGTCATGGCAGGCGTCCGTTAGTCTCCTCCCATAGCCCAGTATCCATCCATCCAACTTTCACCTCTATAGCCCAAGACCTTATTTTTCCATCGCGGCCATAGAGCCGCACTCAAATAGTCTTTGCACCTGGCGGGGACCATCCCCGTGTGTATCATATTGTGCGCTCGGAGATGGTATCCGCCATGTGTATCCCTTACATTTAGATTAACTTGTCTTTTGAACGGGCCTCTACATGTTGGCTTCGGCTCCATGCACGCCTTCCAAAGGTCCGGGACTTAATTGCCCGTGATTACGGATCGTAAGACACATAATAATAATAAATGTCTTGGACAGTGTCACACAAATTATCTAGTCACCTTTAAAGTTCCAGAATCTAGCCTGGACTTGTATTATGATAACTAGACAACGATATAGAATACATATATATATACAAACATCCATGACTCGGGTACAAATATTCATATTCGTCATACAAATAAATAATCGATAGACATTTTGACACACAATATTAACCCTCTATAAAAAAGGTTAGGCTTTATGCCTTTATGCCTTGCTAAAAAAACAACTTGCTGCGGAAAGCCTGAAACATGCCTACTGGAAACTTCTAGTATTAAAGGATTTCTTCAACTGAAACAACCCTATTTATTATGTACTATATTTTATTTCAGTAATATTTTTATCTACACATAAACACACACACACACACACACACACACACACACACACACACCCCACTTCCCTCACACCAAACACATCGTGCACTTAATCAAGGGTACCTATAATATAAACTATAATATTGCGACCAATTGTGTTGTTGTCTAAATATGTGTTATTGTCATTGTTTTCTTTCTTTCTTTTTTTAGTCTATTATAACTTTTATTCTGTTTTTGAGCCAAATTGTGTTGTTGTTGTTCTAATGTAGCTAATAGTAGACCTTTTAGCCCTTTTATCTATCTTGTCTCCCGCATATCATCTCAGGGAGAAGGTGGTGGCTGAAAAACAGCGCTGCCCGAGCCTACGGTTTCGGAACAGCATAGCTATGACGTCACTTACCTTTTGCCTACTATGGTCTCAAAGCATTTTCTTTTTGTATTCAAATTTTGTTTATGAAACGATGTAAGTGCACAATGATTGTTATTGTTAATACTGTAAAGAACTGTGATGTAGAATATAATAGAAAGGCAATAAATAATTTTTTTTTTTTTTTTTTTTTTTTTTTATTATAAATTTTTTCCCCCATTCCACTACTTTACCAAGAAGTCCACAAACAAGTAAAAAATAAGTTTATAATAATACGCTTTCTACGGCAAACTGTGATACTAAAAAAAACGAAGGCAGGCACGTGCGACGCTGGACTTTGCGTAACGAAACGATCTGCTGTCGTTTGTCACAGTCTAGTGCTTGGGCCTTCAACATGGCGGAAAGCGACTTGAAGGTATCATAGAAAAAGTAATATTTATTACTTAACGAGTTGTTTTTGCTCTATAAAAGGCAAATTTTTTTTTATTTTGATAACAGTAGGTATGTACCTAGTGATTTCAATTTTGTCAAGTTAGTCATAAATCATAATCATCGATTTTTGCGTGGTGGTAAAAACCTCGAAATACTACTTACAATCTTACCTACAATGAACGATGCCATATTCAAAAGGGCACTTGTTTTGTTTGGACGTTTTGTTTCACAAAGAAAAAGAGATGGCTAGAAAGGAAAACGGTGGTGGGTAAGTGAACCAATGCAGTATCTGAATGGAGGCAAAGGTAGGGAAGGAGGTCAGTAGACAGACCACCAACACATTGGTCAGACGACATTGTAAAAGTTGCGGGTAAGAAATGGATCAGATTATCACAAGACCGTGAAAAATGGCGCAATAAAAGGGAGGCCTATGCCCAGCAGTTGATGTGGGATTCATTTGATTGATTCGTACTTAGAGCGTCTATATTTATAAACGCTTAATGCTTATGCTCCCGCTCGACTAGAAGCCCCAAACTTTTTCGTACGTGATTCTAAAATGTTGCAACTTGCAACACTGCGAGACAAATCGACAACTACAAGCAACCCGAGCAACCGTTATTTACTTCGAAGCTACATTGAACTGTAGAATTTCTGCTAATAATTCCAACTTGAAAAACTTTCAGGCATTTCTTGGAATCAAAGATCGAACTAAAAATAAGCTTGAATGCCTTGTGAAAAACTGCAGGGAACTCATTGAATTTAATGGATTTTAGGTATAAATTCACACAATAAAATGATAATTATAAGTAATAGGTATTAAAAAGTCGCTAAAGTACTTTACTGTTTAGTATTAAAACTTTTGATTCAATTTACTGATAACATAACCTGCTGATCATACAAGTTGTTGTATTCAGAAAAGTTGACGTCTCGTTGTTAACCTCTGTATTGTCTCATAATTTTTTAGATAAAAGACTAAAGATTAGTAGAGGAGGCTGTAGTTTATGTATCATTTTCACATTTATCATAATTAACTTCTATTCTATTCTCATCGCTAGGACGCAGGTTAGGGAATCCGTCACCAGTTCACCACGCAGTTCACGTATGCCCTATGCGGAATTTCTTCTTCAGCGCTTATCGGTTTCCTCACGATGTTTTCCTTACTAAAAGAACCATTACTGTTGTATCAGATGTGCCAATACGAAGAGCGAAGCGGTTCATTTCGTCCATAAAATGGAACTCACAGACTTAAAAGAAGAACTAGACGTAATGTCAGCTAATCATGAGTGAAGCACCCATTTCTTTTGTGTGCGTGCTGTCACGCGGTACTTAAGGTGACGGGTTGTAGCACCTGCGCCTAGAGCTAGTGCATCTGTGCGAGTGTAGGGCCCTTGTAGAACAAACGAGATTGTATTACCTTGCATGCTTCACATCTTTTTAGTGCAATATTCGGTCCGTATTTCTTTCAAGTCCGTGGTGGAACTTAGGAGTTTTCATTTCAACCATAAAATAGTTAGAAGCATTATTTGCATCTGATATAATTTGATCGTCTTCCAAGTTGTGTGTCATAATAAATACGTCCAAAAAAACATGTAATCCATGCAACATCATTTAACAGGATCAAAAAACACTTGAAACCCCATTCTTGGGCACAAGTACCAAAACACGATTAAATACTTATTTCACACCTTTACGACGCCATAAAAATACTACACACGTTCTTATGGGCGTTCACATTTAGTACCATGAATTCATTATACTTTATTCGACTTACAATGTCACCAGAATCAATCCATTTTCGGTATTACGACCATGCAATAAGAGCTTTGGAGAGGGAATTTTAAATGGGGTATAATAAAAGGACCCTTTCACGATTAGCGTTAGGTCAAAAGGACCCCAAAGTTTAAGGCTTGATTTATAGGTGTCTGGGAAGCAATAAAAGTTAATTTACTACGGGAATTGGGCCGTTAATGATTGTTGTGAATGGGTTAAGTTTGGTTAGATTTTGTATGGGGAGATTTTGTTGCTATTCTTCCTTGGGTTATTATATTAACAAACATTGTAAAGATTTTCCCTTATTCATAGGTCAATTTGTAAGCAGTACTGGCCTACCCACGGATTCAGCCCAAGATGAAATCGTTTCGTTTTTGTGATAAAAATTAGAGTGTTTGTCCTCTCTTAAACTACATGCAATCTCTAATAGAGTTTTTACTGGATTGTGAATGGTAGTTAAAACGTGAAAAAGACTCACAAACACAATTGCGAATTCATTTAATTTAGTATAATTGCAACAGTAATATTTAATGAGTTTTATGATCAAAATATAAGACTAATCACAAATGGGATATTCTATCCCCATATAGGGTAAAACGACTAAATTAACATTTATTAATTTTATATAGAATTCTGTTTCATCTCACAGCACATTTCTGAAAACCCTTATCACCTTTTTCATTACCATCCTAAACCCCTAACCATTGGTGTCAGAGACGAATCTGAACCCCAATTTATCTGAGCTTAGAGTTTGACCTCACATCTCATAACCTCGGATTACGAGCGGGAGATGAAGGGATTACACTCCTATTTCAACGAGATACGGTTGTAATAAGGGTTAGCAAATATTTGAGGCCGAAGATGAAGTGACCGGAAAATCATTTCTGTTTATTAGATAACATAAGGATGACAATGTATTGAACATATTTCTTTATTATGATAAAAGCATAAGCATAATGCACACGACCATATTCCCCGTGGCGATTGCTACGAGAAATAGATACAGGGTTCTTAAGGGTTTCTTAAAATGCTGACGGTTTTTAAGGGGATGATCAGACCATATATGAACTTTCTCTATGGGACCAACATAGAAATTGCGAAAAATGAAATCCGCAGATCGATACAACTGGAACTGCAATCCTAAAATGTATGAAAGTCTTTTCAGGACAGATTTTCTTCCAGAAAATGGCTCGACATTTTCGGAAAACGATTCATAACTATTTTCTTTATATTTTTTGGTATCTGTTGCAAGTCTATGGGACTGAAATTATCGAGATATAAGACCTTCCACTTGTCTTATCTATTATTTTGTACCAATATTCCTGGTGTTAAATAAATATTATTCGGAGATAACGATTCGCATTCTTGTCATTTATCAGAAAATATCCACTTATCCATCAAATATAAAAGAGTAACTAAGAGAAGTGTAACAATACTCAAGCAAAGTTAAACTAACAAAGACTTATCAAGACGAACAATACCGAAATCAATGCTAAACTAGACTGTGAAGTATTGTGAAAGAAATCGTATACTTACTCCACTAAAAGCATTTCTCGTACCCTCTTGTGTTTGCCGAAACTCTACACCACTATGAGTCGCGAATCAAGTCCACAAATATATCAAGTTACAACGTCTGGTGTTTAATAAATCTACTGTTTTTAGGCTTCAGTTTAAAAAGAATTAGGTAAGAAGGGTAAAAATTAAAACAGACTAAGCAAATAAATTATGCAATTAATCGCAATTTGAAAACTGTAAAAATAACATGTTTTTAGATTTTGGAAAGGTGATATTTAGGCCATTGAAGTAAAAAAACGGGGTAAATTGACTCAGTAAAATAATGCCAGAGGAAACAACAGGACATAAAATGTATTAGAAATGATTTTCGACTGCCTATTTAGATTTACAATCAAGAAGACAATCCTGTCTAAAAAGAAAGTACATCCCATATAAACTAGCTAGCGGTAGGTATCGCCAGCCAAAACATAGACCAAATTATTAGGTTTCCTTTAAAAAAGTGTGGGCAGAAAGGTGAGAGATTAAAGAAACTAGAGCAATAATAAAGTTAAACCTTTAAAACTTTTGCGGATTCGAACAAAAACACGAGCATTCGTAGAATAATCCGTATTCAGAATGGATGCAAAAACTTTGCTTTCTCAAATGTCAGAGTTAGTTCGAAAACTACATTAAGTCTCAAACTTTTGCTAAATGGAATTGCATTTTACAGTGTATACACAGTATTGGATTAAGACCCGGGGCCTTTAGGCAGAGTCTTTCTCAATTTTTCGCTTGCAAACTTACATTTCTGTTCCTCAACCACTGGTCGTAAATTGCATTCCTCTGAAAACCTTTCCCTCCTTATGCCCACTCACTCCACCTTCTTCTACTCCCATTCCTTCTCCGTTCATGCCGTTCGGCTCTGGAACTTGTTGCCGGAGCCGATCAGACGTGCACCCTCCTTGAATGTTTTTAAGTCGAAGATCAAAGCTCATATTTCGTCGATCATTGATTATCTATCCTTGCTGGTCACCTCTGGTACATGTTTTCCTTTCTTTAATAAAGAAAGAAAAATTTTTTGTTTAGTACTCCTTTATGTATGTCTTTTTTGTATATGTAGGTATGTGTGGGGTACCCACATTTACATTTACCTCGGCGGTCCACCGGCGAAAAGGGAACCGCCGAGGTGTATATAGGAAGTTGTATTTTCCACAATAAATGAGTACACACTGAGACTCAACTGGTTTCACTACTCCTGCCCTAGCCACCAAACAACCCTCAACGCACTGTCTCCAAAGTATGGATATGTATTTGTAATAAAATGTTTTTATTTTATTATGTACTTATATATTTTATATTACAGTATGTTTGTATTCGTATAACTTTTTTTGTGTATGTTTATGTATATTGTTATTGTAATCTACACCGCCTACCAATATTCTTTTACCTTTCTCCTCTACCCTAAGGTTGTCTGGAAGAAATAGCTTTTTAGCGATAAGACCGCCTATTTTTGTACCTTCTGTATTTCCTGTTTGTTTACTCTCTGTACATTATGTTTTTTTGGTGTAAAATAAAGTATAATTGATTGATTGATTTAATTATGTCATCAAAATTATAAAAACAAAAATTCCTAATACATGAAGCAACACAGTACGTTCCATGGTAGGTACCTATATTATATTTCTATTGTTACAGCGTACAAATAGTAGGGGAGCGCCTGGCGTTGCTGTGATCAAAATACCTGGTAATTGTCACCGAAATTTTTAGCAGTCGAACCCTTTTAAGCCACAATATAGAACACATTTCCTTTACCCGGGAATAGAGCCTTGACCTATCACGCGTGCCTGGAAGCACGCACGCGATCGGAAGTAACTTGCCATTGCATTTTCAACCTTATTAACGTCTCACAGGGTTCAGATAATTGGCTAGTCAGAATTTAATATGGCTTCTTTCCGTCTAATGCTCAGAAAGGCTTTAGCGTGTCGTCATTGTGCAAGGAATAATAAAGGGCACAAGAAAATCCGATACTCAGTTTCAAAAGAAATGGAAAATTCTCGCAGAAATGGACCAATACTGCTCTGTTGTTTTTCCGGTCTTACTCCTTTCTAGATCTCAGTTTAGGTAGGCCCCCAAAAGGTGGACCGACGACCTGGTGAAGGCAGCGGGAACCCGTTGGATGATGGCAGCGCAGGACCGGGCGTGTGGCGATCCTTGGGGAGGCCTATGTCCAGCTCTGGACGTCCATCGGCTGAGATGATGATAATGATGATGACTCCTTTCTATTATTAAATTAGTTGCAACTTCGGCCGTTGCGAATGAGGCCGTGGTGGTCCAGTGGCGAGTAACTTTGCCTGCCGTGCAGGAGGCGATGGTTCGGTCCCCGTCCAAGCCGACTCGTACCAATGAGTTTTTCGGAATTTATGTACGATTTGTTACACCACTGGCTTTTCAGTGAAGGAAAACATCGTGAGGAAACCTGCATGCTTCCATTTCGAGGCGTGTATTGTACCCACTGTCCATTATAAGTGGCGGGCTCACCCCCCGTCACACTGGACAGTGTTTCGGTACTTCTGGTGAAACGTGGATGTTCTGAGGTTTCAGAATATCTCTGACTACCCCCTCGGGGAATATAGTAGTGAGCATATGCTTATGCTTATGCTTGCAACTTCCAAGTCAGATTAGAGAAAACTCCCGGACTCGCTGGACTTCAGTGTCTGGTTTTTGGAATTTTGGATGCTGTTTATCCTGGATATAAAGGAGTTTTAGTGTTGTGAAAAGACCATTAGGGTCTTAGGGCTTTATGTTTATACGTTGCTGGTTTTCATTGTCTAGTGTAGTGTTCTAAATAGCCTGAGTTTCAGTGGTAGGAATTAGTGGGGCCAAAAAGACCATTAGGGGCTTAGAGCTGTACTTTTGTGACACACATTTTTCCGATTTTGCGTGAGTAATTAGGTTACATTTTATTATAGTTCCGAGTTAAACTGGTTTTTGGGTCAGTAATTAACTGTGCTTTATCACGCCTCAGCACTTTATTGAGGTAGGTAAAAAGAGGTAAATATTATTTTAGTCTTTGGTAAATAGTTATAATGTGGACTTTACCTGGAAACTAAATTCGTTACAATTTTCCTAAACAGTAAGTTAATAAGCCCAATAAGCATTACCCTACCTATGTACTGCACGCTTAAAATGTAGTCATTGAGCTATATTGTTTTACGTAGGTAGGTAGGTACTAAAGGAGACACTGCACTTGATTAGGTTGGCTGTCCCATTCAAATGCGGCGATATCGCCGAACTTCACTCTGTAAATCGCTATACTCCGTTCAGGAATTAGAGCGACAAAATGTAAACAAAGAAACGTCACTGTCAAAGTGACATTACGTGGTCAGAAACCTTTGGTACATTTTTTAAGAAAACAATTAAGTCGGCACGACATTTAATAAATTGCGTTGGCATTAAAAAATTATCGTCTATCTATAAATAATAAAAACAATCGTGACAATTTGAATGAATTTTTTAAAGTATGTTATGTAGCCCGCTACTCTATCTGTGTGGGCTTTTTGTGCTATGCGTAGCATCCGCGCATAGCGTACGGACTCAGACGAAGGTATTAAACAATCAAGAGATGCATTTACAAAATAAAAAATCTTTTTCTTTAAGAACTTTGTTAAAACGAACCAAAGGTCTCAAATATCTGATTGTTGCCAGACCACGAAATAAAATATTTACAGTCACGCTTTCTTTTAATCTAAAATAAATTATAGCTTGCGTATTTTTTAATTATATTCCATACAAAATTAACATATCATTTGTCGTAATCCTTGGCGAGTAGAGTAGATAATGGTAGGATTAAACGAACTTACCTGAAGTGAAGTTCTATCCTAATTATATGAAGTACTTAGTCCGAGATATAATTACGTGTAGTATCGCTCATCTTGCTCGTATCCGCGTCCTTTAAATCATAGAAAAAAAAACAAAAAATGTTTCCATCACCCGCCACCCACCTGTCAATGTCAGTAGTTTAGAGCTAACACTGGGTATGCGGGGGGTGGGAAGTAGGTATATATCTCGGACTAAGTACTTCATATAATTAGGATAGAACTTCACTTCAGGTAAGTTCGTTTAATCCTACCATTATATTCGTACTTAGTCCGAGATATAATTACGTGTAGATGTTTAGAGGAAACAACATCTTAAATTAAAACAACTGTTCTGTTGTGAACTTGAGTCACAACTAATAACAAAACCTTGTAAGTTATTAGGACTAATATCTCAACCATATCCCTATAACGATTGTTACAATTAGTCAGTAAGAATATCTTGTTAAGCATTCTAAATTCTAACTGACATTAATTATAATTATATGAGTACCTCAAACTGCATCTCCCAACTTAATCTGATCACTGTCAGACTCCATATTGTTGAGGTTATAGTAGACCGACCAACATTGGTGTCGCTTTTAAAAATACTATCCACGTTAAGACTTTTTGCGGACCTACGTTGCAGCAAATATAGTGGATGTGAAAAGAAAACACAGGTCTCCACTACACTGTCTCAGGACATGACTAAACCACCGGCTCATACATTCTGACAAGAGGCTTTCTGATGTCGTCTACCAATTGTCAGGGCCATGTATTCTTTTACTGGTCTAAGTTGACTAGTGACTTTTAAGTAGGTATTTATTGTAAGAGCCTTTTATTTAACGGGGCACATTTCAGGTTGATTGACTAAAACTTTCTAAACTAATATGTGTACCAAGAGCAGACATCTTTCAGTCTGTTATAATTATAACATTTCTCTATCAGTTTCATGGCTAATATTAAATATACATAATTAGTTGCAGGTATACTAAATATCATTTTTAATCTGAAAATTAAGTAAAAGGTATACTTAACTAACTTCATGGATAAGTTTACCTTTACCTAAATCTAAGTTATTGAATGGGCACAACTATTAAACATAAGAATCAGACATGATGTGAGTCCCACATACTAACATATTTTTGTTTAGAAGGTCGTATTTTGAATAACCTTTAAAACCGCGTTTTATCTAAATTGATCTATCATCAAATCATTGTCGATATAAGTGTTATTATCCATTATGAGATATAGAATAGGTGATGCATTTGTTCAGAATCACCTTTAGGTATCAGTATCAATAACAGAAGTATGTAAAATACAATAACACAAATAGAAACCTCTAAAAATACCTAATTTAACTAACAAGACTGCTTGCACTTTCGCAAACTATAGAAATTTATTAGTGTTTTATATAAATTTGCACGGCATCTTTTTAAAATTTAACCCAGTAAGAAAGAGTTGCCTGCGATCTGAATAGAACGTAGAAGATAGACAGAGTTAAAACATAACTATTTCTGAGACTTTCAAGTGCTTTCAGCAGTTAGTACCAAGGCTGAGAGTATGAGATTGGAACACTAAAGAACATGCTTAGAAGAAAAAATGAGGGTGAAAATGTCAACCTAACCCTCTACATTCCATGCGAGAGTGTCTCTATGCATGAAACCTATGTTTCACATGAACCAAACTTAGAATGAAACATCCAAAAATTTCTGAGAAAACTCATTCAGTAAGTATTTACCTATACTTAATTAGGCTAGTTAGGATTATCTCCTTTATCTCTCCAGGGGCTAGGCCTTCTTATGAAAATAAGTGTTATGTGGGCTGAATTTATCCACACGCTGTCAACCTTGTACCACTGACAGATCTACACTGAACGGAACTTTGAAGTAAACATATTCAAAACTTGCTGGGAAAACTCTCCTTCTGCTGTAGCTCCTTCGTTGTTGCTATTTGCCTGTATTTAGTTAGATACTTATGTGATATACTCGAAGAATTTAAGTGCAATGTAGGTTGCAATGATCCACATGCTGTGAGCTTCGTACCCTCTTAAATTTATACTAAATAATTTATTATACATCTTTGATTAAACCGAAAACCTCTGACTTTTAACCCATTTAACATAGTTTTTATATTTCTGGACATGTAGGTAACATAGGTACGTATTAATATCCAGATTATTTGTGTAAACAAAGCTCTATCAAACTGCCACACAACAGATATCAAATAATAATAAGATAACCACTTAATAAAATCTTTAATTGCTCATGACCCTAAGTTCAGATATAGGTTAATTCGATTGAGCAGTGAATGTTAAAAAATATTTTATGTTTAATAGAACCGACAGATTCTAAAATATCTTTAGTCTTATGTTGTAAAACTTTCTGTGCTGTGACAATAGATCTGTTTCAATCAATCATTCATTAAACCATTATTTTAAACATTATTAGTAAGTCCTACGTACCAATGAGGTATCGATAGGTACATCTTCAGGTCCTTAAGTACAGGACTAAACATTCCTTAAATTCCTTTTAAGGGTTTTAACAGTTTTGTGAACATTGACCGCGCAGGCCGGGCCTAGCCAGCTAAGCTAGTCTATTGGGTAGGCCATCCATTTTAAATAATGAACCATTATTAATTGAAATCTTAAAATACTATTTATGATCCATATGTATTGTTACTAAACAGTTTTCAATTTTCCAAGGTACCACCCACACAATGAAATCCCTTGCAACCAAAGTTTACCCAAAACTCTGATATTCCATCTATTTGAAAAGTTTATTAAAAAACAAAAACCTACATCCTACATAGGTACTTAATTATTGGGAGGTTCTAAATTTAAAATCGATGGCGTGTACTGTGGTACATCATCATTTGTGAATAAGTTATAACATAATTAATCTTAAATTGTTTGCCTGAGACTCAATATTCAGTTTTAATTATTTTCATTTCAGACATCTTTAACTTGTTATTAACATGAAAGTTATGTTGTTGCTACTATACAGGAGTAACAACATACCCAAAAAAGGGTATTATTAGATTTATTAGTGATATATTACTCAATTATAAAACTCTTTTAATTCAGCAGCAAACGCTACCTCAAAAGGTATTTTATTAGATCATTAGTGATATTGCCCAAATTGAAAAGTAAGGTATTTGTGACTAGCGATAAGCTTTATCACAAAGGGCAGGTACTTCACACGTCCAAATCTGATGGATGCTGAAGGGTAACTGTAGACGGTTCGGTTTGAAGCCAAGGTTTGTGTCCTCTGCGCCTTCCTGTCTTATGTGACGAGGAGTTTGAGGCTGGATTTAGTTTGTGGTTCATACTGTCTGAAACTTTCTTTATTATAAGACTTCACACTGTGGAGCAAAGGAATTCAGTTCACTAATTTCCTTATAAGGCCAAGGTATATTTTTGTAAACGAAAGGTGCAATAACCTTGTATCTTAACTCAATGTACTAGAAATGCAGAATGCTTAGCTTGGAGAGTCTGTAAGCATCCTTACTTGGTGCTAATTTATTGAAATCTCTTGAGAGAAAGAATATTGTATTGTAGGCTGTGGCCTTTAGCCTTACCAGATTGTTTCAAACTGCCAGGTGTTTCCAAATTTATATTAGGGGCATCTATATGTGTGCAGTTTTATGGTACCTAACCTAATTATTTATTAATAAATCTTTTAGAAACTGCATCTTTCTCTCTTTGTGTTCTTACTATTGACTGAACATTTTCAAATTGAGAGTAGATTGACTCTGCCGCATTTCTGATTTGTTTTCTAACCTCACCTTAACTTAAGGTGAGTAGCATGCCTGAGGCTAATCGAATCCTGGGAGTGTGACTTATGTGCAGTTATTAAATGTTTACTGAATATTCTAAGTATGAATTTGATATCTACCGGGATTTAGCTCAACGTCTCTCTTAGTAACTATGTCAAAATCAACACTAAGAGCTATAATGTACTTACAGAGTAAAAGCTTTTTACACTAGCCTCATACATGTTAGTAGGTAGCTGGAACATAGGTATAGGTAACCCCCACTGTTCGGAGTTATGTTTTCCCACCGGGAAATCACCACGAATAGGTAAATGAGGCATCAATGCCTAATTTATTATGAGGCAAACAAAGAAACAAAAACAAACCCACTTTCCAACGGAAAGATGCATAAGTATTACACGATCACACAGATAGAACCATATGTATGAAAATAAGGACCATAACATAAATATGATAATTCCCAATGTGAATTGGTGGGTGGTCCAAGTGGAAAAAACCAATAGATCAGATAAGTCACTTAGTCCAGACAAATCAAACTCAGCGAGTATGTGAATCAGAACACAAAAGCTGTGTTAGTACATTATGTCACAGGGCACCGGAGACGGCGGCAGTTGACTTCCCAGCGGGAAAGTCATCATCATCATCCTTTCAAGGCCTAAGGGCTCAGGAGCTGGCCATGGGAGAGTGCTTGGTGGCAACTCCAAAATGGTGGGTAATAATAGCTACCCAACGGGAATGTGTCTGTTCGAAACTCAAACGTGTGTGGGCATTGGGCACTAGTACTGGTATAGTTTTCCCAACGGGTAAACAAGTGCATGGTCGAAACTCGAACCTGCATTGTGCTATGAGCACAGGAGCTTTGATCGGCGTCAGTTGTCCTTCCCCAACGGGGAAGCCCAAGAAACGTAACACGTTCATGCGTGGGCCGCGATTGGTACGCTATTGTACCTACATTTCCCAACGGGAAATCGCATGTTCGAAACTCGAAAATGCATTGTGCTATGAGCACAGGAGCTTTGATCGGCGTCAGTTGTTCTTCCCCAACGGGGAAGCGCAATAAACGTAACACGTTCATGCATGGGCCGCGATTGGTACGCTATTGTACCTACATTTCCCAACGGGAAATCGCATGTTCGAAACTCGAAAATGCGTGGACACAAAGTGTCAGGCCGGCCGGGGATATTATTCCCTCACTAGTAGCAAGTTAACTTCATTTATAATAAAATTTTCTTTGTGTAAACCTTTGTAAATTGTGTACATACTTACAGTCTACATAATAATATATTACTTTGTCATTCAATCCTCCTACTTATGTTTCCTTTACTTCCACCTTTCCTGCTTGTCTTCAAACTTCCTTCATATCCATAATATGCACAAAATAACATTTTATATCAATATAATAATTAACAATTTGTTTCAACACAGGAGCGCGATTTGAGCGCGACAAAACGACTGACATTGACAGGTGGGTGGCGGGCATAGGCCAAGTATTTCGCTTACGCTGATAGACGGAACATCAGTGTAACCGCGTATGAGACAGCGATAGTCATAAAATCCTATACAATTTGTATGAAAATAGATGTCTGACTCCGGAGTCAGACAGCCGTTGTAGAACAAAAAAGTGGCTACGTCGATAAGGACAGCAATAAGTAGCGATCTCCTTTTTTAACTAGAGCGAATTTGCTATGTGCATCTCTTACTGAGTGATATGACAAGACATGTGCTTCGTTCTAGTTCCTTCTCTTTCTACGGTGGCGGGTGATGGAAACATTTTTTGTTTTTTTTTCTATGATTTAAAGGACGCGGATACGAGCAAGATGAGCGATACTACACGTAATTATATCTCGGACTAAGTACGAATATAATTTACTGTTACTCATTCCGGAGATAAGTTTTCTTCCATCTCGAGATGGTATTTTCTACACTGGTATCACCGTTGTTTACATTTTGTCGCTCTAATTCCTGAATGGAGTATAGATTATCTTTCACCAGCACGGCTAGCATGCCACCCACGACAAAGCGTTTAAACGAGAAAAACCTCATGCGCCCTCTTTTTGGCGTACGTAAAATAATAAAGATGGAGGCACGTCTCGATTTTTGTCGTTTTCTCGGCGGTGGCATGCTAGAGGGGCTGCCCGCGCTTCTTCACTCGTATTTGGCGCATGACGACTGTCGCTTCGCCTCTAAGTTTGAAGCTATAGAAAAGATCCTGACCACCCCAAAAGGGACAATAGTCGTGATTTTATGTAAGCGTGTTCATAATATACTATATCTACTTACCTATGTAAAACTTTCTAGAAATATAAAGTTCTAAATTCCGTAAGAACATCTCTCGAAATTCAAAATGAAGGCATTCAAATCTATGAATCGGACATTGCCTTCTATTTGCTTAGAATAACATGAATGGAACGATACGCCATCTGTTTGTCGTTTAGAGCAGGAATTTGTTACAAAATTAAATGTACGACAAAGATATTTGTAAAGATGTAGTGGACTCACGCTGTGTTTGTGATTGCACAAGCTTACCGCCCCGGTTTCACTCACACTGGTCAAATAGATTTACAATGAAAAGTTGTAACAAAATTAGCTTATCTGCATTTTTCCTTGGAAAGTAAAGTTTTTAATGATAACTTTTGGTCGTGTAGTCTAGAGGATTCACGGGCAGAAGTGTTTCGTGCGCGGGTAGGTGGCTACGTGGCTCCGTTTTATGGTGGCTCAAGTGTGTTTTTTTACTAAACAATAATTCTTGAGATCACCGAAATACTCGTATGAATTACCGAATTGTTGTGAGAGGTCGTCCGACGAAAACATACCATGATCAACTCAATTATCTTTTCCGAAAGGACGAGTGCGTAGCACCCTCAATCGACGGAAGTGCATGAAGAGATGTATGAATGTGAATGAGGCTACAGTGGTGTGGCAATGTTGTAGCGTGTGGTCCGTGGTCTCTGCTTACCCCCATGGGACAAAGGCGTGAGTTTATATATGTATGTATATTTTACCGAACAACGTCAAGTATTTTATTTTTTTATTTTAATCGAATTCCTGCGCTACGATCCTGAAATATCACTCTAGATATCTTCACATTCATTAGTGGGTTCCTGGTAATCTGACCTAAGCCTTTGTAAGGACATATGAGCAATTTGTACATTAATACGAACGATATGTTTAATATTCTGATCATCCCCTAAAAAAATCGTCAGCATATTGATAAGGATACTGTATATCCATCCATCAGGAGGAAATCAACGGTAGGAAATAAGCATGAAAAGTTGGGTGAACAAATTTGACAGAATCAGACCACCTTTGCCAGAAGCACGTGTCCCAAAAAAAGCAGAAATCCTAATCTATTCTGTACGTCCGAGGGCAAAAAACAACAATACGATGTCCGCCCACTTGAAAGGAGAACGGACATTTACAAAGGACCACGCCAAAGGTCATGCAATACAAAGAAATGGGGGATAATTCAAAGAAAATAATACAAGAATAAGTTTGTAGGAGTTTTGTGTAGATTTGTTACAGATATTATTATCAGTTGGTTGGGTGACGTCTTGAATTTATTTGACAGTTATTGTAAAACCCACACCACCATAATATGGCCAAATTTTAGAATTTCCATTAGGTACAAACCAACAAGACATTTTTTATCTCAAAATCATTTTTACTCCATAGTCTTGAGAGTAGAAATCTTGTAAGACTCATTTGGAACATTCAGACAAATTATAATTATCGGATAAGAATAAAACTCACATTTGGAATATTTTTCACACTTTTTGTACCTTTTTGTGACATTATTTGTAAACACCAATTTAAAAAACCACTTCCACTCAGTTTGTTGCTGTACTTTTGCCTCCACCAACACGCACTGGGCCCGCGTGGTGGAGTATGGCCCACTCCCTCTCACCCTTATTCGTGAGAGGACGCCTTTGCCCTGCATTGGGATTCTACAGGCTATAACTTTTTTATTTAATTAATCTTATTGGCTAAAATTACCAACAACCTTTTTTAAGCATCCAACTGTAGCAAGGTTAACTTTTAACATTAATCGAGTTTCTGACCATAGGCTTTTGATAATATAGGGTCCTTCTTAATACGCTGACACTTTTGTAAGGGGATGATCAGACTATCAAACTGAACAACTTTCTCTATGGGACCAACATCAAAATCGCGAAAAAAAAATCATCTGTCCCATACATTTGGCTCGAGAAGGTTTGCAGTTTTGTATGGAAGAGCTAATTTTTTTTTCGCGATTTCGATGTTGGTCCCATAGAGAAAGTTGTTCAGTTTGACGGTCTGAACATCCCCTTAAAAAAGTGTCAGCGTATTAAGTTGGACCCTGTATTACAAAAAAATTAAAATATCCAAATGTAGTTGTAATAACGTTGAACTACCGAAAACACAGTTAAATTTAAAAGTATTAAGATAAATCAGGCACCACAATAATGATTTTTCAAACAAGGATCTATTGCTCAATACTATTGTTAGGATTTAAACAATACTAATGCAGTATTACCAATGACAATACAATACTAATAGTAACCTCGTAAACAGCATACAATAGACGAGGCAAGGAAGTAAAGTCGACACCAATGTAAAGTGCTAAATATGGAAATATATGATGCATACAAATCTCGCTAAGAAAGCAAAGTTGGACTCGTTTTAAAAGATAATACATTTTAAAAGGTGTCCTATTTTGATACTCGCAACTCGCAAATCAATACCTATAGGGTATTTCCCGTTGACCTAGAATCCTAAAAGGCAAGAAGTAAGGTCTCACCGCAAAATTAAAGGAATAAATCATAAAATTATTAATTATAACATTTTTGGTAGTCGATTACAAACTTACATTTTCAGATCGAGCATCGACCGTGCGATGTAGATAAACTGATGTGTAATATGAGAATAAAAAAATTTTCTTCCTCGTAGTTATAGGTTTGTCCTTCATAGATAAGTGTGTACAGAACCCTGAGTGTGCGACTCCGACTCGCACTTGGCCGGTTTTTTAGTTCTGGTAACGCTGCTGGCAGAATACTCACTAATACTCTTCAAAAGCGCTCTCGCTCTTCTTCTGCGAGCTATGGAGAGAGCTATGCTCGGTGTTTCTCTGAGGGACCACATCAGAAATGAAGTGATTCGTCACAGAACTAAAGTGGCTGACATAGCTCAGAAAATTAGCAAGCTGAAGTGGCAATGGGCTGGTCATATCTGTCGAAGAACTGACAACCGATGGGGTGTCAGAGTTCTAGAGTGGAGACCGCGAACTGGTAGGCGTAGTGTGGGACGCCCTGCTGCCCGCTGGACAGACGACCTAAAAAAAGTAGCGGGGAGCGACTGGATGAGGAAGGCCGAAGGCCGGCGCCTTGGGAGAGGCCTATGTCCAGCAGTGGACGATGATAGGCTGATGATGATGATGATGATGACTCTTCAAAAACTTCAAGGTAATTGTCTTCAATGGCAAACCAAAGAACCGTGAAATTATTGTGATTGTTTATCTTTTATTTGTATAATACAGGAAACTTGATAGAGACTGATAATGTACCCACTTGTAACATTGAATCTTAATCTAAATTATCAACAAAACGATTACACTAGATCAATAAACTTTTGTTTAGTTTTACAAGAAATACCTTCTCCTTTTCTAGTCGATGGCATGTAATTCAAAATTTCGCCAGCCGAGTATTTTGCCACACGGATAGCATTATTGACAGCGTCCATAAGCTCTGTTCGCGTGCAGGTGTTCGGGCAGGTTACAAGATGGGCCATAGTCTGAGGAGTAACATCGCATTCGCACCTGAGGTCCGACTCGTCTATGTAACCCCACTTGAACAAGTTGTCTTTACCCCGGCCGACCTGAGTTCGAAGTCTATTTAAGCACCTACAAATCGACCCGGGCAGCTACTATCCTAGAAGGAGGATGTCCATAAGAGAGACAAGTGGGGCAGGAATACCTTCTGATACGTACCTTTATTATATCCATTACATATACTAGTATTATGCCATGTGCATTTACGAATTGCTCCAATACGATAAAACCATAGGTCATCAAGTTGACAGCACTTTCAAGCCTAGCTTACAGACTTGACTAATACTTTAAAACCGTTCTGCTGGCGCCAAGTCTAGACTTAAAATTAATACGGCTTTATCAAACAGAAATCAACCTTAAAGCTTTACTTTAAGGATTAAAAAAGTGCTTTAATAAAGTGTCTCGGTACCAGAAAACTTAGGATGGTAATGCTGTTAGTTCAAGCAAAATTGATAGTTATTAAGTTCCCTTAAGGTGTTTTACAAGTGTATGAATATAGTTGTAAGTGGGTTAGTTTAAAAATAGCTTGCAAATGCACTAATGAGTGTAATTCTGCATTAAATACCTCACTGTAAAGTTGTTAAGGAGTTTTCTAAAAAAAGGATATGCCGTTAAAGGACTTGGCAGGCGGTTATGCGTGTATTATCACGCGTTTGTAATGTTGGGGTGGGCAGAGTGATCCATCTTAACGACGTTTTGATGTCATGTTAAATGTTTTTTGCTCGGAACTTATATTGTTTGAAGATTAAATGAGTAGGTATCAGAGTTCTAGTTGTGCACATTTTGAAGTTTCCTAAAAATACAATAAGTCGTAAAGGAATACAAATAAAAGAAATATACTGGGTTGGTACCTATTTTTCAAACTTCTTCGCATTGGTTTTGAAGGCGAAAGGCATAATTATTATATTAAGCTTCGTGTGTATGTGTAAGGCTAACTCAAGACTCCACATTTTTTATTCTAAATTATATCACATGGATAGCTTTTCTGACGTCCTTTTTGTCTCTACCACCGCGTCGGAAGGTGTTCCGTTGTAGAGAAGATGCGGCCAGAAACTCTACATCACACATCTTCCAAGGTTCCGAGTAGAATGAAAATTTTCAAGTAAACCAAATAAAAATAACGCAAAATTCTCATTTCGCAGGGACATTGAGTAAGTAATTAATTTTGAATCATGACAGGGTCGAATTAAAACAGTGGCGCCACTGTCGTGGTCACTGACAGTGATATATGGATGTGATCGCATGCGATAATGTAAACGTTTGTTCGACTTGCAATGCTAATTGCAATCGCTTGACGTTTTGACAGGGAATAGCAGGAAATATGGATAAAGTTATTGGGAAGCTGATATCAAGATGATACCACACTATCAGCCTATTATGGCCGTGATAAAAAAAAATCGTAACACATAACAAATAATATTCATCATGAACCTTATTTGCGGACGATCTAACTAAATGTTTTGTCCGGTTCATATGAGGTCTAAAAAAATTATCTGAAACTATTTTAAGGGGAGTACCTACCACTAATAAACTATTTTAACCGCATCACACGAACACCACGTGCGAAAGCCAACCGCTTGAGGCAAAACTTGCAACGTTATTCCTGCTTTCTTTTTGTTGAAGTAAAACAAAAGACAGTATTGCATTTTTACTTGTCACAGATTAATTAGGTACTATACTTTATCTTATCTATTCCTGTTTCTATCTTCTAATCAAATAGCAACTCAACAAGAACAAGATCATCAGCGAATGTTAATGTCCTGTAACATTGCACATGCGTACACGGTCTCAATTAACATGCTCCTGCGCACGCATGTGATTACAGCTATCCATCACTGTCTGTCAGTTGGCTGCTTGGCTGGCGCCTCTCTGCTTGTAGCCAGCCACTATAGTATGCTATGATAATTATGTTATCACTATACTCAGATTCATTATGTTGCTTTTTAGTATTGACAGACTGACAGAAATGCACTGAATGAATACCTTGTTATCCAACTATTAATTATTATCTACCTATCACTGAGTTTCAGAAACGCTCATTAAAGTTAATCATCCATTACATCACCATCATCCAAATCTCTTGCTAGCTTTTACTACGTCAACAGAAAAAAAAGTGACAGCAAGAGATTTAATAGACGATAAACTTTAATGAGCGTTTCTGCAACTGAGTGTAGAAGTAAATAAGGTTTAACAAAATCAGCTGACAATTTTTAATGGGATGATCAGACCATAATTTGGCTCTAGTAGGTTTAATGCAGTTTTGTATGGAACAGCAGATTTTTGTTTTGCGATTTCAATGTTGGTGCCATAGAGAAAGTTGTTCAGTTTGACGGTCTGATCATCCCCTTAAAAAATCTCAGCAAATTAAGAAGGACCCTGTGTACACCAGTGGAAAATACAAAATGTGTCAATCTGAGACAGCGACCAACTAAATATATAAAGCTGACGTCAACGCCACGCCTATCATCGTAATAGTCTAATATCATCACCTAGCTAGACTATAATAATAAATCCGTCCATAACACGCAAGGCTTTCCTACATTACCTATAAGTAATTTGCGTAATAAAACGCGGAAAATATTATCCGTGAAAAGAATTCAAAGAAAATATAGAAATAATGCGGCCGTTCGCGTAAAATACAATTTACATTGATAGTCTATAATTGTTTATTTTGTGGATAGATTTTATTTAAATAAATATGTACGTACCTACCTATACAGGGTCCAACTTAATATGTTGACAGTTTTTTAAGAGGATGATCAGAACATCAACCTGAACAACTTTTTCTATGGGACCAACATCTAAATCGCGAAAAAAATACAGTTGGCCCTTCATTTGGCTCTAGTAGGTTTGCAGTTTTGTGGTAGAGCTGATTTTTTTTTCGCGATTTCGATTTTGCTTGGTCCCATAGAGAAAGTTGTTCAGTTAGACGGTCTGATCATCCCTTTAAAAAAGTGTCAGCGTATTAAGAAGGACCCTATATTTGATACCTAGGAAGGTATCAGTTATTCCATCTTATATATTGACATGTACTTGTTCTAAGCAGCAGATTTATTTTTCAATTAGATTTTTGTTCCCGTAGTAAAAGTTCTTTGGTTCGATCATATTTTGAACCAATCCTATAAATAGGATTGGTTTTGACTAAAGTCAGTGATTCAAAAGTGAAATGGATACGCAATCTTTAAACCAAAACAATATTGGGACTTTCCGTCAAAAATAAGAAGATACCTAATTTTTCAATATAACTTAGAGTGGCAATACAAAAAGGCATCGATGTATCAAAAAGAAAACATACTTAGGTCATTGAATTCAAACAACGAAAAAATCCATGACAAAAACGTACATATAACATCGAAATCTACTTTTCATTACCTTCGGGCGCGTCAAAACAGAAAACGCTTTAGACATAAATCACTAAACAAAAAAGGGTTGAACAAAAAGAATATCATCGGTCTATAAAGCGCTACGAAGCATGAAATGAGAATGCCAGAACTGTCGCACTGGAGAAAGTAGGGCCAAGACAGGGTTGAATCAAGGGAAGTAAAAATGCACGGACTCGTTTGGGTCCGGAGGTAAAATGACCCAAATATACAACTTAGACTCACGTAATAGAAAACATCGTAAGGAAACCGATGTGTATAATTTTATAACGTTCACTGATTATTACAAGCGATGATGGGCTCACTACAGTTTAAATTTTATGTTGTGAATCTTCTTCTTCGGCGCACCCTGGGTAGTCATCCTCGAGACGACCATTAATGACTGACTAATATTTCCATTACAGAATCAGCAAAAGCTCATGCAAAAAACATACAGGGTCCGAATAGCGAAAAATAAAATCAGCTGTCCCATACATGTGGCTCGAGCAGGTTTGCAGCTTTGAATGGGACAGCAGATTTTTTTCATGATTTCGGTGTTGGTCCCTTAGAGAAAGTTGTTCAGTTTGATAGTCTGATCATCCTCTTAAAAAAACTGTCAGCATATTAAGTTGGACCCCTTATTTATAATATCTCTGGAACAGTCTTCATCAAGAGCATTGGTCTTTCCCAATGCTCCTACTTGTAAGAGCACGAGGAAGTTCTATGCTTCGTGCTCCTGTACCTCCGTGCACGTGCAGTAGGAGCAAAAGGAAATCTCATTTTGCATAATGCTTACGCTTATACATGTAGACTTTACTGATATACATATCAATCTATGCTTTACTGCGCAGAGACTATAGCAGAGATGAGGTGGCCACGATAGCTATGAAAAACCTTGACGATTCATTTTGGGGCATTTTGGCTCTCTTGCCCCTCTGAAAAAGATTTTACTGATTCCGTACCCGTGTCTAGATTGTAGTCTGATCTTAGAATAAAGGAACAAAAACAAGATAATAAGGTATTCTGATGTCAACTGAAAACCGCAGAGAATAATTACTATGCCAACTACAGACTGAGATAGAAAATGTATTTCTTTTTTTTTCTTCTTAAGGTCTTTTTTCTAATAGCAATGCGGTCGTACTTCAGATAATTCTTATCGGGAAAACTTTTTAACGGAAAAAGAAAGAGAATTGTTCTTTAGATTAGCCTTATTTATCCTATGTATTTTTCATGTTATTTTCTCAAAAACTAAACTGATGATTAATACTACGTTCCACAAAGAAACTATATGAATAAATTATTTGTATTATGAAATCATTGCTTTTTGCAATTTTTAATGAAATATACTAATTTATCGTGATATTTTTATGGTACCTATTTTTAGATTATGGTGAACTTTTAAGTGTTTTATTTGGACAGTAATTATTTTGTGAAAAGCAGACGAAACCCATGTTCCTTGGGAGAAAGTTGTTCAGATTCACGGTCTGAATATACCCTTAAAGTTTCGTTACTAATTAAAAAATAGTGGTGTATACCCAACCCACATCTCTAAAAAAAAATGTTTTGATATACTTTGACAATCTACAGCTACAGTATTTGACATTACTCTACTTACAGCAAGTTGGGTATCAAAGTTGCGCATTATTATCAGACTATAATGCAAATTAAAAACGTCATCATGCAAATCGAGTCGTTCTTCTTAACTACATAATATATGAATGTAGATTGTTTTAGCAAACATCCTTGAAATTTAATCGCGGTCTGTACAAGATACTAAAGATAACGTTTTGTTAATAGTTTACAATTTTGGCTCGAAACGATGTGTTAGTAAATTTACAGGTTCGAAGTTAAATTGTAAATTGAAATAGTTTTTAGAATTTTGAAATTTATTTGTGGTCAATGTCCTTGTTGCAGAAATGATGGAAAGTGTAAAAAGCTTCTGTAGGAGACTAGCAACAAAAACATTGCAAATGGAACCTGAAGTAAATTAACAAAAAGTTGAAATTGACTCTAATACCAAATTGAAAATGTCACTCCTACAACCGTTGAAATTCTCATACAAGTTTAATTAAAACTAACAAAAGTCGAATCAGTTTTGCAGTTACATTGTTCTTGATGCATCTGCTTCAACAGGCAACCTCACAAGTCTACCACCATTTTTATACTTCTTCAAAACACTCGAGAGACAATCTTCGTGGAAGACTGTAAGTGCTCCGATTTACCTGCAAAACATCTGCCATTTCTTAACAGAGCGCCTTTTGTGGGACCCTTTGCGAATAGATTACGGATTGTATGGTCTGGTAGTTGATGTAAAGAAACCCTAATTTTGATTAGAGATGTAATTTCGCTTATCGATAACGATAATTTAAAACCACTTGTAAATATTTAATGGGAGCGAAATCATCGACAGGAAATACTTTATGCATTTTGGTGGAAATAATTAAAAACATTCAAATTTTTAGATATTGATAAACAAAATACGTAAGCCCTGTGTACTTTTTAACTTTGTCAAAGTATAAGAGTACAAATAAGAAACAAAGACGTGTGCAAAAACATATTGTTTGAAAATGAACACCTAAAATAAACCTTATCTCATTTGAATTCATGGCATGATACATGGGATGAATAATGCAAAACTGTATTTTTCGATACAAATGGATAAAAGAACGATCGATTTTAGAACAGTGAAGTCATCGATATTTTTACGAATTTAAAAGTCTGAAACGATCACCAATTTCCAAATACATTATTGTTTTAGATTTTTGTTTGGGGACAATGAACTGCCTTAATCTTAAACTGTTATCTATTGATAAAATACATCATCCATTTTTAAGTGGAGTACTATGTAGTACTAAATCTTCAACGATAAGAAAATGTTTTAATATTCACCAATACGAATAAGCAATTGATTCATTATAAATGACCAAAAATTCCGTAAGCGTTCAGAATTCCGCTTCTTGCTATGCAACATGTTAATCAAGATTTTTATCGATAAATTTCCGGGAATCGCGTTTCGCATCCCTATAAGATTCCTTTCTGAAGCATGTTTTAATTTTAATTACATGTTTTCCGATACGAGAATTTTTCGGTTTGACGGATCATTATTAAGTCATTTATCGTCGGTTACCATGGCGACGCCCACTATTTTTTTTTTCATTTTTTAACAGCAGGGTGCATTTCGCACGCTCTAATGACATGTTTTGATGTTTTATTTATTTCGCTGTTTTATTGCTTGTGAAAATAATTTGCTTTTGAATTTGTTCGTGTGTTATGATGCTAATTTGTGTTGGTTTCGTTTGTATTGATTTTAAATTATGACAGCTAATGGTACAATGCGCTCCGTTATTTTATGCAATTTCTTTTAAGGAGCTTACTGATAAAATGATTCAGAAGAATGAATTAAGAAACTAGCTCATCTTAGCTCAGTAGCAAGAAAGTATACAAGTTATTTCAATGGTTTTACTTTGAACAAAGAGAATTGAGTATCAGATTCGATCTAAAAGATTCTCATTGATCTAAATAAATGTTTTTTCTTTGCTGAGTCTGGGAGTAATAAACCCATCCTATTAGCTCACCATTGTCATCATGACTAACACCATACCTAGTCTTCTCCATAACCATCTATTAGATGACTATCATTTTTTCTTCATCTTCTCCATTTTACTCAAGTAGATCTAGACATTATATTATGAAACACTTTCACAGTCATGATATTATTATGTACAGCTCGACAGTCTAAGAGCCATCTGCGAAAACCATTAACCTGTCAGTTAACGACGACTTGTTCCTGCCAGGATGTCGACATGTTCTTATGGATTTTAATGGAATAGTTAAGAATTAGTACCGCTGCCGTGGTTACAATGTATGAAGAGATAATTCTGTAGATCTTGCAAAAATTGCTTTGTGTGATTGTGAAGTCATGAACCAATGAAAACAGGGTTCGATTTCTTAAATTTAAACAAAATTCTCGTCTTTTCATATTATGAACTCGAGAATCTACTAGATCAATTAATGCAGAGCACAGACTAATTAGATTAGACTGAACTGATCATTTTAAAAAGTACAGAGAGAAAACAAATATCAAATCAATGAACCATCAGTTATAACACTCCAAAATAGTCTAGAAAAACAATTTGAGTTAACTCTTCAAATCCAATCAGAAATACATAAAAGTTTACATTTCTCTTTGCGGTGCGGTGCGCGCGCGCACGTGGCCTCGCAGGAAACGGAAGCCATTGTTTGGTCGCGGACTGAATCGTTAAATCGCACGATCCCATCTCACGCGTGCTCTCGATATCGACACCTAGTTTTTGCATCACTACTTATACCGGAATCTGGGATATTATTAAATATGAACAGTAAAATAAGACTTTTGAACACGTGGAGAAATAAACTCACGTTTGTGGTCCCTTTTGTGATGATACCTTTGTCCAGAAAAGATGTCAATGTTTGTCAAACAAATAAATATACATAATACAACCACCAGTAATCAGCACCATGTTTCGTAATAGTAGATTACACACAGCGGGCAGGAAAGTAAGAAAGGTCTCAGATCTCATGTAATGTAACATGTAACATGTGATCTGAGGTTTTCTTATTTCCTGCCCGAGGTTAGTACACTACTTTTCTCCTCGACGGAGGTGGAAAGCGGTAACTTCGTTTAGTGCAGCGGGACGAAAATTGACACTTTCCGTCCGGAGGGGAGAAAAAAACTTAAATGAACCTTTCCTTCACTCAGCCGTTCGTTCCTTGTCTGCGCAACATGTAGTCCTTTACATAATTATGTTATGTTAAACATTACGTGACTTTACACATATTTAAGTCAGTATATGCAATAGAATATTAATTTAATAAGTATTTTAACACCTAGTTTTATCACAGAAAGCAGGTTACTGCGCAATTTTATTGCAAACTTCCTGCTTTTAGTTATGTTACTTTGTATTATAATATTCTGTGGTTATGTCAATATTCGTATGGAAATGTATTGCAAATTGGTTGATTCATTATTGCAACGTTTCCGTTCAAGATGATTGACTTAAGCTCACACACACATAAATACTCTTTCAGGAATATGAATTAATATCGGGCACAGGCCACACACATTCACACCACTATAACTCTTGTAAATCAGGATCAATAGTGACCAGACCTCTTATAACACTACACAATGACGATGGATGGATGGATGCCTGGGGATGACTCTGGATTTGCCTTGGAACCCGGAACGAATTCAATCAAAAAAGAATTCAGGAGTCACAACGTGAGGAAACCTGCATACGCTAAAGAAGAAATTCCGATGCGTATGTGAAGTCTATTCCATTACCAATCCGCATTACGTAATGACGACCCGGTTGGTGTAATGGTTACCACGCCGGACTGCCAAACCAGGGTCCTGGGTTCGAATCCCGGTTCGGTCATGGATGTTATATGTTCGTGCCGTTGTTGTATGGTTTCCATAATAAAAGCCTTTAGTGCTAGTTTGGGATCATTACAATGTATGTGCCTGTGAGCGTTATTTATTTATTTATTTATTTATTAGGAACGCGTGGTGGACTAACACCCATACACCCTTCCCTTACTATTTGAGCAACCGATCGGAGACATAAAAAAAATCTACTGTTCTATACTAAACTGCATACTCGACTCAAATGTATGCAACAGCAGATTTTTTTTCTCCGATCGGTTTGCTCCCATAGTGAAAGTTGTTCAGTTTTATGGGTAGACTTTAGTTTAAAAGGATGCTTATTATATCAATTTCACTCTGTAGGCTGTGATGATGGTGATGAAGAATTCAGGAAGATCACAGAGATCGATGATGAAGATTATACGATATCCTGAGTATATTATATTTGTATTGTTGTACTCAATAAAAAATATTATTTTTTTTCAGTATAAAAACAACAATAAACCTGTTATAAAAGTAGTAGAAAATGTTTCACAATTTTCACACGATATAACAGGTAGGAATGAGAATCACAGCTGGATAAATTGGAGCGAGTTATTACTAGTGATGTGCTTAGAATCATCGATATTTTCGATAAATACTACTTTCGATGCTCGATTCATCCGTTATTTTGGAATCAAATAAGTAAATTCACCGTATTTTCTTTAGGGGTGTTTGTTTATAAACTTTGGTGCAACTACCAACAAAAGCATGCAGTTGTTGCAAGGTTCTTATTTAGGATATGTCACTTGGTTACCATTTTACAAACATGAAGTCGTCAAAAAGGGAATCTTTTTTTTTGCATGAATGGTGTCGAATTGAACACGAACGTAGCATAAACTATATTCCTCAACCGCTTCGTACTACACCTGTGAGAAGAAAGGGGATGGTTTTATTGTAGCTATGCAATAAATGACGTATCGGTACTATCGATAAACCGATAAATTTCTCATCACTAATATTATTGCAATCTTGCCCCCGTATGATGTGTCTAGTTGTTTAGGTCGACATCTCGCTTGATTTGTCGGCCTGCTTATTGAGCTAGGGTTACCACTTCGAAACAATGGTTTGTTAATAATATTGGCCAGTTATCACACTATTCGATTTTCGAACGAACGAGTGAACCGTTCATAAAATACAGTTGAATCCGAGGCCAATAAAATTTCAACCTTCATGCATCATTTAATATCAATTATCAGTTTCTGTTTTTGGCCTCACAATGCTCAGTACTCAATGTCACAACATATTTTTAGATGGGATTTATCAAGGTTAAGGCAAGATTTTAAGTCAAGTTCATCGGTTTGATCAAAAAGTCTCACTTTTGGCAAATTCATATTTTACTTAATGATAAATTTTTATTTTAAAACAGGAGAGTTCAAATTGTTTAACTAATAAAAAGATGGGACCAACTAATAAAAGTCAAATTTTATTGTGCGCTATTGAAAAAACCCTGTTTTGTTTCCTAAAAACACAAAATATAGGACATTTAACTTGAAATGCAATCAATTAGGTACCTACCAGAATGAAGAATAATTCAAATTCTAGAATATCAATTCCTCAGCTATTATTATTTTATTATTGTTTCGTTCTTTAGAACGGCGATTGCTATACTTACTAGGTTTTGTATTTAAGCTTCACTTTAATATATGTAGAGCTACACGACATCGCATCGGTTCCGAGTTGGAAGTTGGTAGTTGGCAGCCCTGACTTCCGTTTTAACATTTGCATCCGCTGTACGTTTTATTTGTTTTTAAACTGTCGAACGCTTTTATATTTCGCAACACATTTTATTTAAAAGTAAAATGATTTCGTAACCTTATGCTTTCAACGCAACTAGACAATTTATTTAACCTAAAACGTAATTTTATTTGTTGATTGACATACTAATTACTCACGACCTATATCTTTCGGGGTGTTCAGATTACTACAACTACAACTCGTAGCCGCAGTTGTAACAAAGTTTGGTTTAAGGGAGAAACGAGACGTTTTTATTCTTACAGACAAAATATTTAGAAATAAAAGGCACCGCAAAAATTTTAAACTTTTTACAAAACACGATTTTTCCATAAATTTTCTCAAAACTAATATAAAAAAACGCTTAGCACTTGCAATAAATTTCTTGAGACAACCTCACGAATGTACCCTTTCGCAGTTCACCAACTCTGCAAGATTGCATGGAAGCTGAAAAAAAAAAGCTCGAAGTAGGTCAACCACGTCACATGCAACCTTATACTCTGTGCTCAGAGCAAATGGCTTTTCCTATTGCTCCTAGCCGTTCCATTTTCAAAGCTTTAAGTTTTTAAAATTGAAACTGGCTGTTTGGTTCATTGTTTTTTAGTGTTTACGGTTCAGAATGAGGTTTATAGCAAAGAGATTGGTTGCGAGATTGAAAATCGATTTGGAATTTTACTTCTTCGTTGCTGTGGTAGATTCTATGATTTCCTCTCTAGGTAACTAAGAGATATGATAGGTACCATGACACATCACTCTATCATGAAACCTGTTTACTAATAAAAGAGAACAAAAAACCTCTGTGATGGTACTTATAGTAAAACTTTTGAGCATCACAAAATGGAAACGTAGTCGTGAATGAATGCTGTATATTCAATTAAGGATACATGTATCGTATAGCCATTTACGATGATTGTACATGTGATTACCATTTAAAAGCGATGTCAATGTCATGATCATGAGTCATCAGTCTGATCAATGATGACGACAAATAAAGAACGTCTGGCTTTTGGATGACGAATATGTTGTACAATATGTAGCGCTATCTATTCAACATAATGTTTATGTTACTAGTCCAATCATTTTAGGGTTTGACCCTAACAATAATTCATCTATCGCTGAAACTTTGCAGTGTGATAAAGTAAAGTATACAGATTACGGTTGACAAATAATCTAGGACCGGAAAAAATTAAACCTAGATTATTTGTCAACCGTAATCTGTATACTTTACTTTATCACACTGAAAAGTTTCAGCGATAGATGAATTATTGTTAGGGTGTCCATACAAGGAAACTCTAAAATGACTGGACTATACAGTCAAAATTCATAACGAACGTTTGTATGGAAAGATAAAAAAAAAAATTGCGAATTTCCTACAAGTTTCTTCGGGAAAGTTGTTCAGTGTCATGGGTACAATCACCCCTTAAAAGTAATGCAACTATTTACCCTAACACCTCGTATAGCTTCACGTGTGTCGCTAGTCATACACATACGTATCTACATATTCTATTCCAGACGCTTCCATACTAAACTTGAAGCTTTGTTACGCTAAATTTATTAAGATTTCAGGCTGTATTGACGTGCTACGGGGCTATTTATTTCTTTCGCCCACCTCAACAGAAACACTGCTTAAGGGTATATTATTCGGAGCGCGCTTCATACAAACGTACTATGGTGATATTTTCAATACTAACCAATTAAAGTCAATGAAATTTTGCAGAAACAATCTAGAAACAAATTTCTATGCTTGTATGGAGTCAGATTTTCGTTAAAATGTATAGTTTTCAAGTTATAGTGCCTCAAAGATTTCCATACAAATCTTAAATTAATCCTAGCATTGAAACTGTATATTTTAACGAAAATCTGACTCTATGGAAGCATAGAAATTGGTTTCTAGATTGTTTCTGCAAAATTCCATTGACTTTAATTGGTTAGTATTGAAAATATCACAATAGTACGTTTGTATGCAGCGCGCATTTTCGCTCTCGGAATAATATTCTCTTAAGAAACCTTCTCCCTTAGTACCTAACCTACCCAGGAGAAGAAATGGAGTGATTCGTTCGAAGCCGCGGCAATGTTTGATGATTAACAGTGCTGACTGTACATGCATACAATGATCCAATGACTAAATCGGTAGATTACATCAGTTCGAAAATGCAAATGATACCTAGGTGCGCCTGAGTCGATTGAGCGTATCTACGTATTAAGCAATTTACTGTTTGTTGTTGTTATTCTTTTAGAATGGGGCATCGTTTTATTTTCTTTGTTCCGTGCTGTATCCAACCACTCTTTTCGGTAAGCATATTTTTTATGCCATATATGGGTTTGCCAGGGTCTACCAAGTTTCCGGCCTTTATATTTTATTTTATACTCTATTGTACATATAAACCCTAGTTTAAAATTAAAATAACATGCCATTTTTAAAGTGTTTCTTCTAGAAGACCATAGGAATAGAAAATAATAATCATCCTTTCTCCCCTCCGGACGGAAAGCGTAAATTTTTGTCCCGCTGCGCTAAACGAAGTTGTCGCTTTCCACCTCCGCCGAGGAGAAAAATAGTATACTAACCTCGGACAGTAAATAATAAAGCCTCAGATCACATGTTTGTTGACCTCGGCTGATCTGAGACCTTTCTCACTTTCCTGTCCTCGGTGTGCAATCTACTATTCTTTTACTAGATTGAATTATTAATTCATCCATTTACGATAATATCGACATTCGTCACATCGCACTACGGTTCAAAAGGCCGATTTAGCTAGACAAAAAGGGTTACTCCAATTCTATAATAATACTAGCAAAAGCGATAGCAGATACTCCCGAGGTCACTATTCCGGTGATAATTTTGTGCAAGTTCCCTCCAATAAATTAATAATTAATTTTAAAGTGTAATTACGAGTGGCATTCATAATGAAATCATTCGCTTTTCTACACTTTTTGTATCGATATTTCATAGTGGGTATAACATTTGTTGTCATATATTTAGTGATGGATCGTGAAGTTGATGGTAAGTACTACTATTTTTATTTAATCATATTGCAAATACCTTTACGATTGCCGAAAAAATTTCAGTCTAATGTGATGGAGATTGTATTTTTCATGCTAACTTTGTGTTTCTTGGACCAGAAACTACATGCCACTTCTTGTACCATGGCTGCAACTTTTTTATGCAGTAGTCTCATTTATGTAGTATTGCTCAAAGTAAATTAGAAAGTGCGGACTGGTGCGGAACCCTCCCAATATTTGAAGTTAAGCTGATGCTACGATGATTTTCTTCAAAAATCTTAATATTTATATCTAGGAGAATGTTCTACAAACAATGGATATAATACCCAAAAAATGAAGAAAATAGCGTTTATTTGTATATATATTTCAATGAGATTCGAAACTAAAGACGTACCTAACAAAAGAGTCTATAAGAAGTATTAAAAGGAATATTTCCCGAATTTCTCAACAATTGGCTGAAAAATGGCTGAAATGTGGAAGAACAACAGACCGTTTTGAGAAATACAAATTTCATTTAGGGAGTCACGTTGCAGGGTTTGCCCCGAACAGTTGTCTCTCGCGTGGTTTTCGCGCGGTTCGCGTTTCAGCCTGCCACGAGGCGCCAAAATCCTTCTCAGTTGTTCTTACTCAAAAACAATCCTCGAGATTGGATCGACACTCCCTCAAACCACTTGACATTGGCGGAAATGCGGTGCTAAGCTAACGCACAAGCAAGAAGTCCATCTAATCTAAACTATTATAAAACTGTAACTGAAGTGTGTCTGTACATTGAAGATATTTACAAAAAAAAGATTACGACATGGTTTTTAGGTATCCCTGACTCGAAATCAACCTTTTTTAGAAATTTTGTCTGTCTGTTTGTCTGTTTGTTTGTTTGTTTGTTTGTTTGTTTGTTCGCGCATCACGCAAAAACTACTGAACCGATTTAGATGAAACTTTTTTTGTTTGATAGGTATAGATAGATTTTGATTAAAATCTGGTATATAATTTGTGCGGACGAAGTCGCGGGAAAACACTAGTTAATTATAAATAAAAAAAATTAAATTAAATTGTTTAATTTAATTTAACAAATTTGATTTAATTTAATTTAATTTCATAATACAAATTTTAAAACTATAATTCTGTATTTTTATTTAAGCCATCCTTTATTAATATTTCCATACGGCTCTGTATTTCTTCATAAATTTAATTTATGAATATATTGATAATAATATATAATATATATATGAATATATATTATATATAATGAATATATATGTAGTAATTTATTAAATTATGTATTTCAAGCTGGCTTCTTATCACGTACTAAATCTTCTTAAGCAAATGTCAACTTATACTGGTTTTTGTATTTTTCTGTTAATTGTAGCAAAAATAAATGCAATCATTACGGTAACTATTATTGTTTTTGCTATTTTGACAAATCATCTATAGATGCAAGCTATAATGCTAATTAATCGTGTCAAATAATATTGTCTAACTAGATCGGCCTTTTGAACCATAGTGCATCGTAGCAAAAACGTATACAGTACCTATTACATTTTGCTTTTGCAAAATTGAAGGTCCTGGTGGATTGTGGTGGTCCTTGGCGTAGATAGAAACAACACATAAAAAATACCGTAAAAAACAAATACATATAAGTATACATTCAAAGATTCAAGCTAAACATTCTATAGATTCTAGAACCTAAATGTACGTGCACAGAGAATGTTTTTAAATATTTATTATTGTACCAACTGAACGAACATCTTTTAAAAAACCAGACCCTTATTCCCTGCCCACATGTCATCCTCCATTCCTATCCCCCCGATTGATCCCGAGGGCATCATGCCGGACGCAGAAACTCGACCGCAATATATCTACGGAACCTTTTCAATAACATAAGCTTCGCGCTTGCCCCAATAAATTGTTGGAAGTTGCAACGTCTTGGATAAAATGGTTATTGGCGTAAGAGGTAGCGGGGAGCGGGTAAATTGAAGAGTATAATTGCAGATTCTGCATCGATATTTGATGCAGTGTTAAGTTGGTCATTTTGGTTCTTCCTTCTTATAGTCTGTAACGAAGTGTTTAAGTTGATAGTGAGCGTTTTATTAACTTTTTGTTATCTCAACGTTTTTGGTTTGCATATAAATAAAATTACCGAATGTTATGAAAAATTGAAAATTCCAAAAAGTGTCCTCTAACGAATAACTTTAGGTGTTATATCTCACTGTCATCATCATCACAGCCTATATACGTCCCATTGCAGGGCACAGGCCTACCCTCATGGAGGGTGTATGGGCATTAGCCCACCTCGCGTGCCCAATGCGGATTGGTATAAACTTCACATACGTATCGGAATTTCTTCTTCAGTGTATGCAGGTTTCCTCATGATGTTTTCCGTCACCGTTTTAGAGCAGTCGGTATTACGTACATAAGTCAGAAAAACTCATTGGACCTGGACCTCAAGATTGAGTTTCCATAGCTCTCCGCAACGCGCCACCGAGGCACTGAGTACTGACAGTAATCATGTTAATTTTGCTAAGATTTTACTTGTGTGCATCTAGTTATTTTATTTGTTAATTTTACCCTTAGATTATCAAGATAGACAGTCAAAGCTACGAAAGCGTCGAAAAAAATAGGAACCAGTACTGGTTCCAAAACCCTATACATATACACACACACATACATATTTTGTATGGCGCCTCACACACACCAACCTAAGAAAGTTAGCCCCTTTTGTTTTATACGGAACAAGTTTGAGGCTCATTCTAGACATATACTTTTTCTAAGATTTTACCATTGATGAAAAATTCCACTAAAATGTTTTGGTCCTTCATCGCCTCAGATTTCATCGCTTATGTCATAGACCAAACTCCCACCTGCATATAAGCCAACATTAAATGAATTTATTATGTCCATAGAGATACGAACTTTTGCTATTCCGATGGAGTGGTTTATGTAATAGGTTTTCTTGTATGTTTCTACGAAATAGCGTGATAATATGACATGTTATGAATACCTTTTGGACTTTTTATGACATTGTATCTACTTTGTAATGAAAAACGTTGTCGGGTGATCGAAATAATTATTTCGAACACTAAAGGAATTCGAGCTAGAGCGTAATCAAAAGATAATTATGATATTGGCAGAATTACTTTTTCCATTTTTGCAAAATCATCATCAGCCTTTATTCGTCCCTTTGTATTGCACCGCCATGAGTAAGGGCGAAATCTAAACTAGTTTACTGTAAGAATATTTTCAAGCCACCTCAATATACGTTGGCTTTACGAATAATGCCATAGGTACATCGGCATTTATCCAGCTGCTAAAGCCTTCTGAAATGCTAGAGAGATGAAAAATCACTAACGCGGTCAACCATCCAATGACTTATCCACTGCTCATTGTTGCTTGACTTCAAACTTCAACGATCGTTACAAATAGGTACTACGTTATCGTTTGGGCAGCAAGCCCTGGTGTCAGAGTTTATTCAAACCGCCTTACGGCATCTAACGTGGTTTTTATGCAACGCTATCGTTAATACCACCTGAGATAGTAGCTGGGACCAACGGCTTAACGTGCTATCCGAAGCACGGAATTATCTTTCTTTTCGGGCAAACAGGTGATTCAGCCTGAACTGTCCGAACTAACTGGGGGAAATCGCACGAAGTGGCATATCACTAGGTGTCCCCCGTGGGAATCGAACCCACGACCTCCGCGTCAAGAGCCCAATGCTCATAACCATTAGACCAAGGATCCAGTACCCCAATACCACTACCATAGCAAGAAACATTAAATAAAACATTCCTAAACCACTAACTGATAAACCATTTGCAGTAAATCGATTCACAAAACTACCGCTAACAAGCATCTAACTACGTTGCACTCATAAAGTTGTAATTCGTACAATAACCTTCACTTGCTAACCTTCATAACTTCATGAAGGTTAAGGAGCGCCTGCCATATACCACGGCACATTAGCTCAACAACTGGACTGCATCCAATGGGCGAGTCGACCCCATTTTCGTTGTGAACGTAAGTGGATTATTCTATAGTTTAAAGGTATATACGGAGAGGTATAATGTGGTACAAACATTATATCGGAATAGCCTATTTTATATGCATATTGAACTTGACTGTACATTGTTATAATAAAACCGGCAAGTGTAAGTCAAACTTACTCAACAGTGTTCCGTACGTAGGTACTCAATAAACTTTGACTCGACCATAATTTAAGGCTCATTTTACAGTTTAGTGGCGCCCTCATCACAATATTAAATATTTATCATTAAAGAAAGCCTAAATAATAAGAATAGTTAATAACTGCCTAAATAAAAAAAGTGCTACCCACTGCAATAAACTACAAAAGCCTTCAAGCAATTTTATATAATACTTTTATCGTATTACTAATCGTAGTTTAGGAGAAAATCCTGCGGTAATTAATGTTTAAATAAAAAGAGATTTGATGTGACAAGTTTACAATCCTGAACGTGATTATAGCAGTGAGTTTGTGTAAATATATACATTTATATTTTATTTACGTTTATTATTACCACAAACACAATGGATTATAACAGTTTCCACAAAACCTGTCAACAACAAATAACATTCATTATCATTACCTCTAACCTTCAGAAGTACGTTCAGGTAGGCATGCCATATACGACGGGACATTTGCAGATATTGGACTGCATCCAATGGGATAGTTGACCCGATTCCATCGATGTTATGCATGAGTAGCGAACGATATTAAACTTGTGGTGTACTGAATATTCATTGTTCCGACATGCAATATTTTCTTGATGAAAAATAAGTATGCATAGCAAGTGGCAATACCACAAAAAGGCCACAAAAGGGACGAGTGAGAAACGACTGCATGCAGCTAATGTTGAGATGGATGTGTGACAGTGGACAGGATAAGGAATGAGTAGGTATATTAGAGGAGGTTTGAAAGCACCTATGGCGGAAAAATTGCAGGGTAATAGATTAAAGTGATATGGGCATGATGTAATGCGGAGAGACGAGTGTCACGTAGTAGGCTGCAGTAGGAGAGTAAGGCTGAATAAAAGATGGATGGATTGTGTGTAGGATAATATGTGTAAGAAAGGTGCGAGTGCTGAAATTACGGCTTGAGATGAATGGAAGAGTTTTGAAAAGGCAGGATTGGAAAATTGTTTAGTTTGGAGGAAAAGGGAAGATCTTCCACGGGCTAGTTGGAATGCCCGGGACCGCGGTCCAACAGTTCTTAGTTGGATGTTGTATATATGCAAAGTCTCTTGATAACTTCGATAGTGCGATTCAGGACTCGCCATATGATTGGTTGTTCGTAATGAGCTGTGATGCGTTGGACAGATCCATATTGTGATTGGCCGTCTTCTGTGTGAGGTGTTAGGTCGCATGCGCTGACCTAGATAGATCTCTGTTTGTTTACATCGACACGATCGATGTGTTCGGCATTGTTGCTTAGTCAGCTCTCTCGTAGCTCCGCTACATTTAGTTTCATTATCCGAACACACACTTTATGTGAAATTAAAAACAATTTTAATGAAAATTAAAAATATTGGTATATTGACAAAATTTACATGGGCTACAAAGTTGTTATCAATGTATTTACAGAAGATGACACAAATCATTTTGGCGATAAAAGACTACGGAACCCTACACCACGCGTGTTCAAATAAGACACGCAATAGTTAATACAGTGTAAGTGGGTTATTAAAACCGATCATTGTTAAATACGGCTAATTTTTAACCGACTTCAAAAAAAGGAGGAGGTTCTCAATTCGACTGTATGTTTTTTTTATTAGTAAAGCAGAATAAAGTGCTATACAAAATAGGTACTTACCGAGAAACTACATTGAGAAATACAAGATAGTACTGAGTGTATGTTTGGACAGTTTTATAACTTTAAATATAAATAGGTTGATTATATTCATGATAAGATAAGAGGATAAGATAAAAAGACATTTACTGAACAACTTTCCCCGAGGTAAAAAAAAATCACCCTGTATAATCAATGTAAATTAAATTAATATCGATTGACAGGCGTGCCAAAATCGGAAACCACATTAGAAAAATCTGTATTATTTTGTCATGCAATTGTGGACTCTATCAATGAAGGATAAGTTCCCAGTTTGGAGAGAAGCCAAGATATTTCGTTTTCAAATTAGGCGCCCAGCCAGATCTTAAAAAAGTATCAATCACATGTTATGTAAATGAATCGTTTAAACTTCTATACAATTTATTAGATAGTTATGATGACATGAAGATAGAGTTCAAATTTAGGCATTTAAATACTCTGACAAAAGTTCATTATGCCTCCACCATCGTATGAATCAGGCTTGCTACCCCTTTTATCGTAAAAAGATACATGTGCTCTATAGAACGAAGTATTATAAGCTGATGATGATGATTAGCTTGATTACTTATTGCCCACTATTGTCTCTTTCAAATACAACCAGAAAAATGTACGTACCAAACAAATTATGCCTCTCCGGTAGACCATCATAAAAAAAGTGTTTACTCTAAATTACCTAAAAAAAAATACGCAAAACATGAATCAAATTTAAAAATAGAATGTCGCGAATTCCCGCGCATTTCTCACGAGGTCGAATGCTCGTCTTCTCACGCAAACTTTTTTTTGGCCGCGTCTCCGAGTCGATGACTGAAACACGTGATGTCTTGCATGATAAACATAATTTCATGCCAGTATCAAATAAAAGCATGCAAATGCGTTTTTCTCCCCTCCGGACGGAAAGCGTCAATTTCCGTCCCGCTGCGCTAAGTTAAGTGGCCGCTTTCCACCTCCGCCGAGGAGAAAAATAGTATACTAACCTCGGGCAAACCTCGGCTTCTCCTCGGTCAACAATTAGGTACATGAGATCTGTCTGAGACCTTTCTTACTTTCCTGCCCTCGGTGTGTAATCTACTATTAAGGTCCCATCACACTGTTTTCTGAGCACATACACTGTATATGCTCAGAAAAACTGTATATTATACAGGGTGTTTCATAAGTAACAATAAATATTTAAAACTCTTAAGGGGGTTGTTTATAGACCGTCAAACTGGACAACTTTCTCTATGGGACCAACATTGAAATCGGGAAAAAACAAATTTGATATCCCATCCCATACATATTTTAGCTCTAGTCGATTTGTAGAGTATGGAACATAATTTTTTTTTCGCGATTACGATATTGGTCCCGTAGTGAAAGTTGTTCAGTTTGATGGTCTAAACCACCCCCTTGAAGGTTTATTTGTATTTTTGTAACACGTTGTATAGGCAAAGACGAGCAAATATAACTTGAATGTAATAAGGTAGGTATTGCAGGCAGGGCGGGGCAATCCAATAACCAATTAAATAGGTATGTTTTTATTTGCGTTACCTTACTCAAACAAAACTCTTAAGTAGTACAATTTTTATGCAGTCGGGTTATTTGTTTTCCTTAACATATTATTTTATTCTTGTATTGTACCCAAGTCCATTACACAGTGGCGACGGCTCACACCCCGTCACACTGGACATAGTTTAGGTACTAGGTAAGTACTAGTGAAACGTGGATGTTCTGACTTTCAGAATATCTCTGACTACTCCATGGGGAATATAGTCGTGAGCATATGCTATGCTATTAAATTATTTTCATTCGTAAAAGAAACGAAAGATATAAAATTTCAAACACATTTCATATTATTTTCACTAAGCTTAACGACATAATATGTCGTTAAATATAAGCTTGGGTTGTTATTACTGGTTGCAAATATTATTTGCAACCAGTAATAACAACCCAAGCTTATAAAAAACGTCACTCAAAACGAACCTACTTACCAGTGCTACACCAAGAATAGAGAAATCAATAACCCATTATTCCGCACAGAGAGACAAACTAACATAATTATTAGACAAGACAGAGTATTAAATTATTTACGGTAATCCAGACACACTGTGTAATTGGAAACGACTTTTCCTGTTAGGGTCTTTGCACACTGACTTTCCTACGCGTCGTCGCGGAAAAGTAGATATCTTATGATCTTATGCGAGTAATACTAATGTTTTTTACAAAACGATTCGAAGACCGAAGTAAAGGGTCAAGCGAGACTCGAGACTCGTGGACATAATCGAATCTTAATAATAACTATTATAAAACCGTAAAATCGTGAGGAATAAAAAAGTTGCGGTTCACTTCATATAAACTCAAATAACAAACGATAGCGCGATTTAAATGACGTGCAGCGCCATCTATTGACAAAATTGTGTGTGTTGTTTGTTTGTTCGCGCATCACGCAAAAACTACTAAACCGATTTTGATAAACCTTTTTTTGTTTGATAGCTTATGATCTGACTTAAAATCTGGTATATAATTTGTGCGGACGAAGTCGCGGGAAAACACTAGTACTTAATAATAATATATTATTGTCGATTTCCAAAACATTGCAAGTTACCATTTTAACCTCCTGTTCTCTTATAAACTTTCTAAATGCTAACGCAAACAAATTGGTATTATTTGAAATTAAAAACACATATTCAAGTGTTGTTTTGCAAGCATGTATATTTTTTAGTAGGTAAGTGTATTGTTTATTGCGTATTAATGCTTTAGATGTAAGTAATTTTTAAAATAAAATTCGCTACTATAATACACCACAAGTTTTTAATTAGTAGGTAACGCAACTTTAAGGGTATACTCAGACCGTGAATCTGAACAACTTTCCCTAAGAAACATGGGTCGGGTTTTTTTGGACCTCCCATACAAAAGTGCGGATCGGCCGATCGATTTTCTATGGGAGGTCAAAAAAAAAATTATAGTTTTTCGTCCCATGTTTTTAGAGGAAGTTGTTCAGATTCACGGTCGTGGTGTATGTGTGACGACATGCAAAATTGACCTTGAACCCGATTTTCATTCAATCGTTTTCAGTTCGGTCACCGATGAGCGACGATCTGGAACGAATGAGTGAATCCATCGAACGATCGTTATTTTTTTCTTTTTAAACGATTTTATTCAACTTCGATGCTGTCTAACTATCTATCTAACAAACTTACTAACAACGAAGTCTTGTAATCCATTTTTTTTTCATATTATGCATCGTTTTCGATGGCAGACTATATATTTTTTTTCATTAAGTATAAATCAATTATTCCTATGAACATTATGTTTTATTGTAAAGGAATTTAAAAAAAAAATGGTATGCAAGACGGAAAAATTTAACGATAATTAAAAAACCGTAACGTTTTTAAGACGTGGCAGTTAAATGTTTTCACATTTAAATAAGAACAAACCTGTTAAAAATAATTAAAAAGTCCTGCAGCTGATTTTACTTAACTTGCCAATTGCCATTAAATCTTAAGTGAAGAAAATAAAAACCAAACTTCGTTTAAAAATTGAACACACGTCCGCGTCGGCCCAGCGCCATCATAATAATTAAAAAAGAATTCACGCGCATTTGAAATTAAATACAATTCCAATTAGAACTGTCCAATATAACATGAAACATTAGTCTACTGAAACCTACATACAACCATTATGCGACTAAAGGTTCAGGTTACACAGGATGTTTTATAACGTAAAGTGTGACATTTAAGTTTGGCGCGCGCCTGCCAGGTGCAATGCAGTAATTAGAATAAAAGTCGTTGTATGCGGAAAAAAAGGGAGAAAAATACGAGGTAATTTTTAGTTGGCATGTTAGAAAGAAATAAAATACAAAATTAGGTTAAACTGCAGCTGGTAATTAGGACTCTACTAAAGATAGAAGCGATCTGCTTGAATTCAATCGACACTGAATCAGCATAAGATTATCTCAAGGTCCGATTATTGATTGCTTGTTTGAAAATGTTTCGTTCCATTTACTAAAAAAAGAGATTCTGCTTGCTCCAAATATTGGGTGTAAGAAAATTTACGCGAATATCCGGATACAGAAATAATTACGATGTTACGATAGGTAGTGTCTGTTGTGTCCTGCAGTGGGATATAATTATATCGGATCCATCTTAGTAAAAATTCAGACGGTTTATTAAGGTTTATCAGACCATCAAACTGAACAAAATTTTTTATGGGGCATACGTCAAAAAAGCGAAAAATAAAATTTTCTATTACCTACAACAAAACTGCAATACTGCGAGACTGCGACACAAATGTATGGAACAGTAGATTTTTTTCCCGATTTCGATGTTGATTCCATAGAAAAAGTTGCTCAATTTGAAGGTCTGATCATCCCCTATAATAGTCAGCATATTTAGTAGACTCCTGAATTTATACCAATGCCAAATTACAGCTTTCTAGTAGTAAGAGTCTCTGAGAAAAGACAGAAAGACAGACAGGTAGGGGCGGACATGGTGAACATACAAGAGTTCCTTGTTGACTACTGAACCCTTAAAAGGATGTCAGAAATAAAAATTCTAAAACATTTAATGATCAATCAAAATAACATACCTAATTGGACAAATTAATCATTACTACAGTCTATTGCGCAGGGGTGACCGTTGGAAAGACCCCTAATTTAACCACTTTATTCTTACCACCTTTAATTATTATCACCTTGATCTTTATAATCAGTTTTAATTAAATCTGACAGCACTTCATGTTCGTACTGGCGGGTTGAGTTTTGTGATAAACATTGGATGAATGAATGAAATAATAATACATTATTTACCTACACTAAATATACAATCAGTTTCACGTTATGTTTATAGGTTATGTTGTTAGGTACTTATCGTGTACGAAAGCATCTAGATATTATCTAGGTACCTAGCATGTATGCGACAGGCAAAAAGCTTTCAAATTGATTTGTATTTTTTCTATAGGCAGAAAACTATATACCTACCTTATAAAATATGACTTAATTGATACGTCATTTCAAAGTGATGGTAGTTGTAGCATAATTTCTTACTACCCAGAAACGGAGATAGGTCTTAATTTTATGGCAGTTTTCATTTTATGTGTTTCCAAAAGCTTCCAGTTTATTTGTTAAAAATCCGATGATTCCCTTGAGATACCTAAATGTATCAGAACAGTATTTTTGTAATGAGAAAAAGAACTGTTATTAAAATAAGCAATAAACTAGATAATTTCCTATGGGAACCGTGTCAAGATGGCATTACATGATAATAATATTATAAACACTGAAATCTTTATATGTATTTTTATTTACAAATAAAGGTAACTATAATAGGTACATTAAAAATAAGTAAAAATAAATGACTTATAACTAACTTAACCTAAAATATGGTGCAGGTTTGGACCGCGCGGGAGGGTAGCCAAGATGCTGGCAGCGTTTCCTCGCTGAACGGCTAAACTGATCCGTTGAGCGAGGAAAGCGCCAGCCCTTGGATCCCCGGTCGAATCTACCAGGCGCTTTGCCAGGTCTTTAAAAAGCGCCTGGGCGCCGGGACCCCACGGACCAAGGGTTTCGACACCGAATGCTATGAATTTGTATTGGGTGCCGATGAAATAACACTGAAATATAAACATGCGATGTAATAAACCACATGTGACCTAGAACACAAGTATTTGATGTTATTCTAGAACACGAACATTACATAAATACTGAAATATTTGCACCCTTCTTCAGGCTTTTCGTTTTGTATTATTTGGCTCCAATATTTGTCATACCAAACCACGATGAAGAGGAAATGGAAACACTTTGACAAAAAGTAGACACGGTTTTTTACCGACAAAATTTAACATTATTGTACTATAGTTGAAAAATTACTCTAATACCGAATCGCAAAATGCGCTACCTTACCTTCGGACTCCATATTCAACTCGTCTTATAACGTCTTATATTTTGCTGGCAGTGAGTGAGTGTCTGGGTGGCGTTGAAACGAAGAGGCCTACTCCAGCAGTGGGGTTTACCGGGCTGATGATGATGATGATGAGTGTTAATTATCACATTTGATCTGTTTTTTTAAATTATTTATTTGGTATTACAAACAGTCATATATAAACTTATGGACAAACACTACTGTAACAAACAGACCTATAGATCCACAACCACGGACCTGAAAAAAAGACGGACGTAATCTCGTCTAATCACGACTGAAGCACCCATTTCTTTTGTGTGCGTTTTGTCACGCAGTACATAATGGTGACGGGTGTAGGGCCTGCGCCTAGAGCTAGTGCATCTGTGTGAGTGTAAATCCCTTGTAGAACAAACGAAAATGTAGGACCTTGCATGCTTCACATCTTTTTAGTGTCACATTACGTCCGTCTTTTTTTCAGGCAATTACAAAATTTTGCATTACGTCGATTGAGTTGAGCTTCATCATCATCATCATCTCAGCCGAATGATGTCCACTACTGGACATAGAGCTGACTTAGTTCGATTGAGCTGTAGGTAACTTGTGATTTTAATCAGGTTGGCTTAGCTAGTTTCAGTACTGACTGCATTAATACCGAACTGCATGTTGGTAACACTAAAATACAAAGTAACAAACAATATACATGAAAAACTCATAAGTTCTCTAAAGCAATTCATGCATTCCGTCATAAAGAAATAGCAAACTCTTGTATGAAGGAAATGTTAAATTACGGTGTAGAGTCATGGTTTCTTTGAAATATTTGCAACATTCCTTTGAACTCTTGTTATATTGTAGTTGAACAACGATGCGTTTGCTTACTTGAAGTTATATTACCTACAATGTTTTTAGTAATAGTGCTTTAAGATAATTTTATTCCGAGAGCGAAAATGCGCGCTGCATACAAACGTACTATGGTGATATTTTCAATACTAACCAATTAAAGTCAATGAAATTTTGCAGAAACAATCTAGAAACAAATTTCTATGCTTGTATGGAGTCATATTTTCGTTAAAATAGACTGTTTCAATGCTAGGATTAATTTAAGATTTGTATGGAAATCTTTGAGGCATTGTAACTTGAAAACTATACATTTAAACGAAAATCTGACTCTATACAAGCATAGAAATTTGTTTCTAGATTGTTTATGCAAAATTTGATTGACTTAAATTGGTTAGTATTGAAAATATCACCATAGTACGTTTGTATGGAGCGCGCTCCGAATAATATACCCTTAAGCATTATGCTCCAGGAATGGTAGTCTTTTTTTATTTTTATTACTGCGGACTATTGGAGGGACCACGAAGGGTCTACCGATCCAAGTGAATGAACTTAAGCAACCGACCTAGGGGCACCCAGAGGGGTACGGACCTCGGCATAGGAGGTTGCTGGGGCTACGCGGCGGATTAGGTAGCGGGGATCGGTGAGAGGAATGGTAGCCATTGACGGTGCCTGTGTATACAATACAATGAGGATTTAAAAAAAATATACTCGGAATATTTTCTTAGAAAGTGTTCAACCCTAAAACATAATTTTTCTGAATTTTCGCCAGTTAGTCTGCTGTATCAAGCAACATGGGAAATCTACTGATCCCAATTCGACCCGATCCTCACTGTTCCATAACTTTTGTAAAAACTGCCATAATTTTTACCAGAATGTGAATAAGAGCGTAATCGTGCCGGAGGCCCGGAATTATATGGGATCCTTCTTAATATGCTGTCATTTTTTAAGGAGATTATCAGACCATCAAACTAAACAAGTTTCTCTATGGGAACAACATCGAAATCGCCAAAAAAGATCTGCTGTTCCATACAAAACTGCAAACCTAGCCAATTGCATGAGAAAGCTGATTTTTTTTCGCGATTTCTATTTTGGTCTTATGGACCATGGATAGGGCTGCCATCGCCAAAATCGTCGTCGCCGGGCAAAGACGTCAAAAACCCCGGACATTTCAGTAAAATCTGGAATTTTCCCCGGACGACCACGAAATTTTTTATTTAAGTTAGTAAGTAGTTGTTCGAAGTGAGCTCAAGATTTTGTCTTATTATAACGAGATTTTGCAATACGATTAAATCGATTTAATACAGCATAAAACCAAGAGCGAGCGAAGCGAGCTCGAGATTTTGCCAAATATTATAGCGCATTTCCAGGTCCCGTCAAAATCGAGGTCTATAATAAAAGCTGGGGCGAGCGAAACGAACTCATGATTTTGCTACACAACAACTCGATTGTTCACTCGTATGCCTATAGGATGACAAACGATCGTATCAATACGCTATACAACCAGGAACGAGCGAAGTGAGCTCGAGATTTGCAATACGACTTAATCAAATCAATACAATATAAAACCGGGAGCGAGCGAAGCGAGCTCGAGATTTTTTCATGTTATAATAAGATTTTGCAATACGATTATATCGATTCAATACAGTATAAAACCAGGAGCGAGCGAAGCGAGCTCGAAATTTTTTCAAATATTATAGCGCATTTCTAGGTCATGCCGAAATCGAGGTCGAATAAAAGCTGAAGCGAGCGAAACGAACTCATGATTTTGCTACATCTTAGATCAAAATAAAATCAATGGATATGGATATATAGCGCGGTAAGTTGAAGCAAACTCCTGGTGCACTTGGTCCATACAAACTAGCGCCATTATCTGTCAAATCTAGGGTACTTGCATACAAATTTGAAGTAAACCTTTCATTTGTTTTGCCTCATTTTTCTGGTTTGAAATGTTCGCATAAGACCTATCCATTCATTTTATTTTGATCTAAGTGCTACATAACAACTTGATTGTTCAGTTTATGCCGAAATCGAGTTGATTTGTGGATAAAACGAACGTTTTATTACCATTATGTGTAAAAATAATCGGGTCTTACCCGGACACAGTAAGTGTCCGGGTTTCCCCCGGACACTTTCGTGACGACCCCGCCCGGACGCCCCCGGACGCCCCTCAAACTAGGACAAATCCGGGGAAACCCGGACGGATGGCAGCCCTAACCATGGAGAAAGTTGTTCAGTTTGATGGTCTAATCTCTTCTTCTTCCTGCCCTTATCCCATTATTAATCATCCCCATAAAAAAAGTAGCGCAATCCGTACCTATCTATTGCACGCGCGGACGAAGTTGCAATCAATCGAGTTTTTTATTTACCATGTTAAACCGGTTTACTTCCAATTAAAATAATAAGTACCAACAGATTAAGCTAAATTAATTCATAAATAAACATCGTTTCAAAAATCGTTTCAAGGCCCAATTTCACGAACCATTGATTCCATTGTTCACGGAAGACTGACGTAAAAAGCTAATAGCATGTTAATGAATATTACGTTGTATTACAAAATACTGTAGCATGCAATGAATAATGCAAACTTCGATAGAAATCTAACTGAAACTTGAATGAAACCGATATTTGAGTTCAAGTATCCAATAATTGTTCAAGATAATGACGAAATTGATTGAAATACAAAAAATAAAGGCATTTATTGCTCTAAAAGTGATCGAAAAATTATAATTGTTGAATTTAATGCAGACGATATAGTCTCGGCAAAATAAAATCATGTCTACTGCTAGTTCCATACAACAATGTAAATAAAATGACATCACCATTTTATGTTTGAAATTAAATGAAATGCTGTAAAAGAACGATTTAATAAAGTGATGATATAATAGGAACTATTCGGTATAAAGTAATGTTATAACTAGTACCTAATTTTGAAGGAAAATTTTTGATTTACATACTTATTAAGAAAAAAATAAACAATGTTGGCCCGGAACTATAGCTCGATTCGGCTCGATAGCTAGCTAGCAGTCGGTATTGAGCGGTTGAGCCTGCCTATGTACATTATATTATAATGTAGCAATTGCAATAAAGAATCTGAATCGGAATCTGGCTGCTAAGCCAATGGTCGCGGGTTTGAATCCCGTATGGGGCAAATATTTGTATGAGGAATATGAATGTTTGTTCTCCAGTTTCGAGAATGAATGAATGTTCGAGTCCATGTTTGTATCATGTATCGTTTTCTTGTCATCGTTATACAAGTCCAGTCTAGATTCTGGTACTTTAAATTGGACTAGATAATCTATATGATAATTGTCGAAAACATTTTCTTTATTTAGCTCTAACAAGTCAGTAGCAATTATTCTTTAGTAATTCATTAATATGTGGATTTATCAATATTCATTATACTCGTAGTTTTACTGAGAATGCATTATCTTTCAAAGGCTTAATAGCGTCATTTGAACTTAACGAAGGTAGGGTAGTAAATATGCTTTATTGTGTGAAAATTATCGTTGTTAATTATGTAGCTAATAATAAACTGATTAAATAAGATCATCTTTTGATTCTTGGAAATGTTTTCTGGTGTTTCTACTCATTTGTGAAAGAGGGGCAATTTAATTTTATCTTGATAGACAACAATAAAAATAACATAGGTTGTTTTGTATGTGTATGCTCTATCAAAATCAAATTATATTAAATGATCCTACGAATTCTTTATGCTATTTTCTTTGTAATAAAATGATTTAGGAAAATCATGTAAATACTTACCTCAATTGTGAAAGTTTTCTATTCATTTTCTAAGATATTTTGTTTAATAATACAAATATTTAAACATCCACAAGCTAAATATGTTGTGTATGATAATTATAAGTAACTTATAATATTAAATTTATCATTTCAAGCTAGTGTGATATCTTTATAAGCAGTAGAAACAAATAGATTCAATACACTACCACTCACCGGATTTCCGTTTCTCATTCACCAACACCAGCGACTTCGTTCTCTTCACCCTTAAGGACCTCCTCCTTATTGACCTCATCAAAGCCTCCGGCATTCTCGAGAACCTTGGAGAGTCCACTCTCTTTTCCGGCATAAAGAAATTCTTTACCGCCAACATTATGCACTTTTCTCTTCGGTCTTATTAGAATTTCACTTTAATATTCCATTATTGGTAAATTGGTCCTTGTTTTTAATTCTCCATAGGTTTTCTAATCGTTTTGTTTAACAATACTTTTATAACCGTTTATATTAAATTGAAAATTTACAACACCTGTTAAAATAAAACTATCGACCGCCTCAAAGGCTTGATTAAATTCGTAACAATAGCTATTCACTCACTTAATCACTACTATAATTTCTAGCCTCTAACTTCCTTTAGCACTGACCGTAATTTCTGCTCTATTGTTTTTAATATCACCCGTCATTGTTCCAACACATCACTATTCTGTTCATGTATCAATATCCCTGTATCCTTAAGTGGAATTTTGGTCCTTCGCGCGGTCGTAATCGTGGGTTGCTCTGTCGTACAGAGCGGCACGTCCGATCGCGACGAGATCGTGATTCTTACTGAATTGCGACTAAGGTATGGTGAGGGGAGGGGAGCGCAAGCACGTTTTTTATGTTATCTCTGTTATCAGGAGTTACCTAGTCTTGATTTGGATATACAGAGACTGAAAAAAATCTAGTGAGGTGAGGAGAATGTGGTTTTGATGCCGGCTAGAGGCAGGAAGGTGACTTGTTATTAAACACCTTAATTAGATAATATAATGTAGGTACGCAGTAATCTATTTTCGTTCAAAAACTGGTTTTTTGTATGACTAAAACAAGACATTAGGGTAATTAGCATTGTAGTCAAAATCCCAATTGACGAATGTTTTGGGTACTGCCAAAATACCAGAAAAAATATCAGAGCTGGACAAATACAAACTTTTAGAAATATTGTAGTTGCGTTTGATCTACACACGTGACACCTTACCAAGCAGTGGAAAGATAATAAGTGTAATGTATAACCACTATGTCAAATTAGTCGATGATTTTAAGTTTAGCTGAAACTAATCATTTATATTTTAGTTTCATTAACATTTACAAGCTAAAATAAAAGTAGGTAAATATTGTCGTTAAATAAATTGTTAATGTTAATAATACAAAACTGTTAACTATAAAATAACACTGCTCTAAACCCTAATGATGTACAAAGCTGTTCAAATATGAAAATATTCATAGCATTTAACCGAAATGCTCTCATTCATCCTCATTGAGATTTCAAAACAAACATTCCTTCCAATTAACTATTGGACGCATTCTGTTGACAATGAATTAATTAAAGGCTACGTTTTGTTGAAATTTTCATTAAAGATAATTCGGACCTAGAGTGGATTTTTTTTGTAATTCTTCTACATTATTGTTTATAATTTCTTTATCATCTTCATTATATTTAGAAGCTGCATTTTAATTATCAATCGCTATTAGGATTATACGATGATTTTTTCATTACCTGTGCTACATTTAGCTAGGTTTTCCTCTAAATAAATTTTCTCTCTAATTTTACATTTAGTTCTGTTGAATAATTATAGGATATTGTTTGTATGTATCATGTAGCTAATCGTTAACATTTTTAATAATATTATAACTAAATCTTTTCTGATTTGATTTTTTGTTTGTTTGTTTTTACTGTATGGGCTTCGAAATTACTGGACCGATCTGAATAATTCTTTCACCATTAAAATGCTACATTATCAGTGATGAACATAGGCTAAAAAAACGGCCAAGTGTGTGTCGGGAAGATTCTAAGGCGGTACGAAGTTCACCGCGGTCATCTATTTTAAATAAGTATAAATAAATAAATTAAATAAATAAATAAATATCTTGGACAATGTCACACAAATTATGTAGTCACATTTAAAGTTCCAGAATCTAGCCTGGACTTGTATTATGATAACTAGACAACGATATAGAATACATATATAGATACAAACATCCATGACTCGGGTACAAATATTCATATTCACCACACAAATATTTGTCCCTTACGGGATTCGAACCCGCGACCCTCGGCACAGCAGGCAGGTTCACTACAGACTGTGCTGTCAGGCCGTCAGTAGAGAACAAGTGCGATTTTTGAAGATCACACGTTCAAACCAGCAGCTAAATATTAGCTATGGAGATTAATTATGCATCAACGACGATTTCGAAAGTGTGAAAAAAAATCGCACTTCTGCTATGTTTAGTGCTTCTGTTGTGATTTCATATGAAAACCGTCACATTCGATAAAAATAGTAAACTGGAGCCTTGTTCCTTACTGATACGGTTCAAATTTATTAAGCCATAAATGCAAATTGTAACGGCTCAATTTACATTTTTGGTGCAATCTCAACGTTTACTGTTTTCGAGATAACACGGTACAGAACCTTAGCATTAACCCTGAGATCATATTCGCAGTTTCATATTCCATGCGCTGCCATTTGGTCAGTTAAGCTGCTTTAGTGCTTTTTACAGCCTTTTTATCCTATAGTATGTGTTCGTTCTCATTACTGATTTTGTTTATAGGCTGTAAGGGTTCATCAAGCTTTACATATTAAGCTTATTTAAGGAAATCGCTGCAGAGTTATCATGAAAACGCGTACTTTCATTTACACATTATATACTTGTATGTAACTTACTAAACCTTTTTACTCTGTTCATTACAGTTATAAGGTTTTTATTTAAAAAGGAAGATATTTTATTCTTTTGTTTGTTTCTTTTTAAACAAAGGCATAGCTTTTCATTTTATTAAAAGAATAGGTAAATTCTTTGTAAAATATTTGCTTTTTAAAGTATCTTTTTTAATAAAAAAAATACGCCTCAACTTAAAAGAGTTCATAACTTTTTAAATAATATTTCTGTAAATATCTTTGGTAATGCTTATTAGTAAATTAAATATCGTTTACGGTCTTAAATTTTCATACCAAAATTTCATACCTACCTTTAGTTTTACTACCTAAATTACGTACAAATTTTTTAAAATATTTACTACTTAAATATGAACAATAAAATTATAGATCCTATCCAAATGAAACAATACCTGACAATTACATTCATATACATACCATATCATATCAAACATTTCGACATCAAAATGATGTTTAGCTGATTTGATACTATACCAAAGTTTTCATTTGCGTTTATACAGTGTGAAATTGATATCACTAGCATCCTTTTAAAATCAGCTGTTCCATACTAACCTGCAATGCCTACTCGACTCGCAAAAGCTGATTTTGTTTTTGTTCCAATCGGTTTTTTCCCATAGTAATAGTTGTTTAGTTTGATGGGTAGAATCTTAGTTTAAAAGGACGCTAATAACTAATAACATAACTAACATAACATAAAAAAATATTTTTAAAACTTTTACAAGTTGTACACTGACAATTGCGGCACTGGCTCCTAGACTAGATCATCTAACTAATGATATCAATTTGACTCTGTATAAGAGCTATATTAATGGTCTCCACTTTTCTTCAGCCCATCCAGAAAACTTGAGTAGAATGTGTTGCGTGCAGCAGCGTCAGAGTAAACGGCTAGTAAGAAATAAAGCGCTTTAATGCTGGATAGCACTAAAACCTCTCTAGAGTCGTGCAAATTCTTATCCATAGCATCGTAACTGCACGATGTGGTTTCCATTTTACGTCATTATCCAACATAACAAGACCTCCTATCCTACTCAGGTTCGGTCCAGACTCTTTGAAAAGGAGTAATCTAAAGCAAGATGTATGGATCAAGATATATTGGACGCTGTCGGTTCAAGTATACTTCGTTTTATGTAAGTGTTGCTGGTAAGATTATTATATGAATTAAATTTTTTATTTAGAATTTATTATGAATATTATTTTAAAATGAGATTGATTGATTTTTTTTTCAAGAAATGTTTTAGAAAAGTAGCGTAGCATATTCCCGGAGATAAATTGAGTCAAAGATGTTCTGAGGTGGTGCGATGATTGTCATCTGATGTAACTCATGCTGATACGAAAGAAGAAGATAGTACTAACGTACTTCTAGTGAAACGTGGATGTATTTTCAGAATATCTCTGAATATCCCTCGAGGAATTACGAAAAGTATCATTAACCTTTATTCCACATACTCTACCCATCAAACTGAACAACTCTTACTATGGGAGCAAACCTGTCAGCGTAAAAAAGAAATCTGATGTTCCATACTAAACTGCAATGTCTACTCGACTCAAACGTATGGTACAGTTGCTTTTTGTTCTGACAGGTTTGCTCCCGTACTAAAAGTTGTGCAGTTTGATGGGTAGAGTTGTGGTTTAAAGGTTAATTATACTTTTCCTTACACCCTGTATAGTCGTGAGCATAGGCTATGCTATGTTTAAGCTGTCAAGACTGTGGGTTGTTACAAACATACCTACATACACCTGTGTATAAAACCCCCCTGGCTATAGTTAAAAAAGCTACTATTTTTGAAGAAAAAATGCAGCACCGTCTTGAAGTAACAGCCTTGACGACTATGCATCAAACAAGACAAGTGCCACAACATAATTACAGCGACAATAATTAAGTCAGTTTTGAGAATGTTGCCTCCGCCCACGTCCAGAACAGAACCCGAACCGGGAATGGAACCGGTCGATATCCTCGCCTCGATAGTCTTGCCACTTTGCTTTCTCACACATTTGTCTACAGCTTTTTAATAGGGTTAGGAGACTGATTTTAGAGAATTTAGAGTCATTATTTTACTGTCAACGAGTTTTTTCTTCACTGAATAGGCTGAATTAATCCGCTATTATCACCTAGGTGATATCACCCAAGTGATATTTTTGTCGTCTTAAATCACCTAAAGCCTGATGACCTAGGTGTTCAAATTCTACATAGTTTAATGTGATATTTTTGCCGACCTAAATCACCTAAAGCCTGATGACCTAGGTGTTTAAATTCTACATAGTTTAATGTGATATTTTTGTCGACCTAAATTTACCTAAAGCCTGATCCCCTAGGTGTTCAAAATCTACATAGTTTAATGTGATATTTTTGTCGACCTAAATCACCTAGGTGTTCAAATTCTACAGTTTTATTTTAGGAAAAGTATCATTAACCTCTGAACTACATCCTCTACTCATCAAACTGAACAACTTTTACTTTGGGAGCAGAGCTATAAGAACAAAAAAATAAATCAGCTGTGTGCGTGCCCATTGCAGTTAAGTATGGAACAACAGATTTTTTGCGCTGACAAGTTTGCTCCCATAGTAAAAGTTGTTCAGTTTGATGGGTAGAGTTTCCTTCTAACGTTAAAAGTCAATTCGATGGTATAATAAGTTGTTTATCTATGGTTTGTCTATTAGCTGTATCGTAACCTCTCCCCTCTGACTTCTAAAATACTGGAGTAATGCCTCAACAGTAATAAATGTAGTTTCAAATTGAATACATGTATTTTTATTGGCTCCTCTCACTATGAGAGTAGGCGTTTGCCCTCCATAAAGAGCCTACAAGACTTTACTTATTTTGTTTTCAAATATCATTTACCCTTTAGTGCTCAGTCAGTGTTGATATACATCTAACTGAAAATAATTGAGGCTAAAAGCTTTTACAGCCTCTCACTTTTTTGAACTAAAGCTATTGTCCTTTGCAAGTTAAATGAAAGTCAAGCATAATAACCATTATGATAAGGTCAATGTTTGAGCTTGATACTATTTGGGATGAAAAGGTCTATTAGGTTCATTGCCTCTTTATAGGTACCTACTTATATTAAACTCTCTTTTTCATTACTGAAAAGGATGCTCATTTATTTAGGATACAATGTATTAAAATATAAGAGTTGCATTGTCACGCACTTATTGCAATAATTATCAAGCATTGATAGGCATATGGCTGCACCCTGATGGCTAGTCAAGCTGAATGACTTAATGCCATCGATCGACACGACTTAATAAAATGTACCGCGTGAAGTCCACTAATTTCACACGTAGTGGATTATCGCCCATACAATCTCCATGAGGGTAGGGATGTGCCCTGCAGTGGGATGAGGGTGATGATAAAATTTATAATTGAACCTAGAATGCCCTATCAAGATCACTGCAATAATGACCTTCCTATTCTCATAACACTGACGGCGTTACCCTTTTGGATAGCTATGCTAATTCGCCGTTCGAAGCAGCAAACAAAGTTTGTAACCACCCCAAAAGGGAACACAGTCGTAAGCCTATGCAAATTACCTATCAATAGCCCGAAGTGCCACTTATACCACATGTCAGTGTTCAAGGTAATATTCGCAAATCCAAATACGGTCATCAAAGAACAGCTTCTCTTGTCAGGCTATTTCTAGCCCAAACTAGACCTACCTACGCACCTGTCCGCCTTCCACTAAAACCTTGCAGTCCCTTTCACTGAATAGGGAAGCGACAAGGACGGACAATAATAATGCCTAATTTAAACAGTTTGAGACCTAGAAGTGAGCCTTGCGGTATGCTGTGTAGGTTGTATTGATACACTAGTCATTGTTACAGACGTCGTTTGTTTGACTTCCACTCAGTTACTCAAAAGAGGTGGAGGTTTCAGTGGTTTGAAATGGATGGATTTGATACAAAAGAATGTTATTAAGGAAAAATTAAAGGTGAACGTTTTTAAAAAATTGCGTAAAAATGCGGCGGGAACAAGTTGGATGAGGGCAACGCAAGACCGGTCGTTGTGGCGATCGTTGTGGAAGGCCTATGCCCAACAGTGGAAGTTTATCGGCCTCGGCCGAGAGGATGATAATCAATAACGTATGTTTTGGTTCAAAATCACAGAAAATCTAGTGCCAATCCTATTCAAGTCACAATGTACCAAAATCCTTTATATTTTATTGTTGTTCAAAAATACAGACATTTACATAACATTTTATACCTATTAACTCTATTAAGTATGATTAAGCTACCTTGAGCTACAATATACCGAATAGTTCTTGAGCTCATTAATTTCTGCATAGTTTTAAGATTAATCTGTTTTAAAGAATGTAGGCGTTTTTATTCGCCACTAGACTTTTTAAAAATCGTAGAGCTTACCAACGAAGTAACGTCCGCAGAAAAATGTATTCTCTTTCAGCTAAATTCTTACCTGAAATGGACAAAAGAAATAAAATTAACAATAATGTTCAACACAGTTGTGATTTTTTACACAAATAAAATGTCTTTTAGTCTGTTTTTGAGATCAGAAGTGCGATTTTTGAATCTCATTCGCTGAGCTCAGCAGTTGAAAATGTCGAAATTACTATGGAAATATGCATCTTTCTACTGCTAATTCGACTTTCAAAAATCGCACTCCTGAAGTATGGTTTTTGAAAGACAAATCAACAGTTTAAAGATATCTTCTTAGTAATTTTGACATTTTCAACTGCTGAGCTCACCGAATGAGTTTAAAAAATCGCACTCCAGCAATCGATGGCGGCCCAAACGTTTGTATTCATCGTCAAAAGTGTACCTAGCCATGGAATTAGTTAGTTCATAAATAAATATGATCATACTCCGAATGCAAGGCTACTCCTTTTTACCCGACTGCGCGACGCAATGGAAGGGTAATGTGTTTTTTGAATAAGGTTGAGAGGTCTGTCTAATAATTTACTAAGCAGGTGCAGTGAAGATTGGTTGAGGCATGTTACTGGTTTTTTTGGACGGAAAGCGTCAATTTTCGTCCCGCTGCGCTAAACGAAGTTGTCGCTTTCCACCTCCGTCGAGGAGAAAAATAGTATACTAATCTCGGACAGTAAATAAGAAAGCCTCAGATCACATGTTTGTTGACCTCGGCATGAGATCTGAGACCTTTCTTACTTTCCTGTCCTCAGTGCGTAATCTACTATACCTATCTGAGTCTTTTCAAGCTGTCTTCTGTACTCTACAGGCTTCACTTTTTAAGGCACTTGCCTTACTAAGCACGGACTAAATTTTTATAATCTATCATAAATCTATTATCACTTAAGTTACGATCTCCAAAACCAACATCCAAACCACACGAACGTTTAAAATTTCATCAAACTACAATAAAATACGGTCAGACAACTTTTGACAATAGAGAGGGAGATTTTACGACTCAGAGAACAACTTTTACGACTTTTAGTTTGACGCAAGGGACAATGACAAGAATATAATTCAAAAGGACATTAGCGGTTTACTTTCAGCCAAAATTGACTTTGATAACCTTGATTTTAATGTTGCAAATTTAAACCTTATTACAAAACATAAAGTTTACGTTTCATCACCGAAAAATACAGCAACTAATGTTGTGGTTACAAACGTGGGAATTAGAGAAACCATCGCTGAGAAAATGTATCAAGAATATCAAGATCGACCATCAAGAAGACCTTTACTTGTCCATGTATCTGGTCTTATAACACCATGGTTTCAAAGTAACGAAGGGGGAGTAATATATCAAGTTATAACGGTCAATGATAATGCGTGCTGACTAAGTTTCATAACGTAGGATAGAGATGTTAAATTATGATGAACATCATGATGTTGTTTATGACAATACTGTGGTGAATTTCGATATGTGCGTATACATTAACCTGATTAAGAGTTTTGAAACTCTAGAATAGATTATATCGTTAACTATTATAATATAGACCTATGAAGAGCGTGTCATCAATTATAGGAAGAAATAACTAATTGGGCTCACGCTTGACTCACGCAAGGTACATTAAAGTTTGACCTGTTTTGCAATTCATGCATGCGATGAGGAAGACCAAAATTTCTCAAAATCAATGCAGATTTTTGTACTACATATTATATTGTAGCGAATTTTTCACGAATTGCACCTGGAAAAATTGCACTGGATCGTGTGATCAGAGTGGACTAACCCGATTTGTGTCTTATATAGTAGCTAGGTATCTTTGGTGACTCAAATGCGATTTTTTTGACTATGTAGGTGGAGTGACGTGGCTGAGGGGGTGGCAAGAGGACGTCTCGTCGGCTTGCGATTTTGACAGCCACGTGGCTCCGCCGTTTTATGGCGGTTTCTAGTGTGTTTTTGTTTAAAAACGGGGCTTTGAGATCGCCATATCCTATTGTACCGTACAATATCTAATGAGTATATCCTCAACACTTGACACTGGCGAAATCTAACAAGGAAACACCATTAATTAAGAATAGAATAGACTATGTAGGTATTCGATTTTGCTAAACATGACACGCTTTTAGAAAAAGCCGAGTTTCGGGGTCCATCATAATATCCTTAAGATTCTAGTTACAATGACAGGTTTTTGTAGTAAAGTTACTTAACACCACTTAAGTCAAGATTTAAACTACATTAGATACTGAGATAATAACACATAAGTCAAGGTTAACACTACGTTAGATACTGAGATAAGAGTGTAGTTAAGCTAAAATTAAAAACTGCATGCATATAATGACTCATGAGTTTACTTTATGGCGCAATCATTTCAAAGAAAATAATTTATATTTTTATACTCAAGACGTGCACAGATAAAATAAGTCATAAGATAATTTAGTGCATGTGCAGTATTGAGCTACGCCTTATCTGGTTGTGCTATGTGAAAATATTTCGATTAGTCCATCAAAGTGTTATAGAAATGCTTCGGAATGTTATTTACAAAAAACTGCGTGTTACAGATAAATTAATTTAGTTGTCAAAATAATCTTTTCACTTCATTATGAGTAAAAAAATGCCAACTGCTACATAAAGAAGGAATTTGACGTAATGGTTTAGCGGTCGTAGTTTGCAGGTAAGGTAAGGGCACAAGTGAATCATGCAGCCTATTGCTTGTTTAACATTGCTTCATACGGTTTCGGTAGCCACTTTAAATGTATAGGCATGTATGGAGCTAGAAATGTATTGAATGGTTCACCCTGTTGTCGCATAACTTTTTTTTGCATAATTTTGTAATGCATCATCACTATAGGCATACAGGACTGATGGCATAACTTCACTTGGCATACTTTGTTTAGCATCCATTCATAACGCATAGTCTTCTATGGCAGATCAGTCGTATTGCATAAAGTTTATATTCAGAAGTATCGTATGGCATAATTACCTTTTCGCAGAGTATTGTTACGGTTCTCACCATTGTCGCATAATTTTGTAATGCATAATGATCACTATAGGCATAAATGACTAATGGCATAAACAACTACCAGTAGTACCAGGATATTAGTAGATTACACACCGAAAGCAGGAAGGTAAGAAAGACTCAGATCTCATGTGAAACGTAATCTCGTAAATTTTTGACAATCGGTCAGATTACACAAAAACTGGTTTTTTGAAGGCAATAGGAGCTAATTTAAGATAAGTTTAACGAATAATTGTCTTAATATTCATAAATTGTGCATGTTCTAAGAACTAATCGAAAAATAACTGATTATACACATATCATGTTGTTTTTATTTTGTTACTTTTCCTAATGATACAAAATAAAATCTACCATCTAGCTTAACCTAACCTCCAGTTTTGAAGCTACCTTTCTGCGCCCTAAGCAACAAGCATGCAGAATGCAAGCAAGCATGTTGATGCATGCATGATACATGTTCTAACCTAACCTAGAATTTTAAAACCACCAATTTGTTTTTCTCAGGCAGGAGGCTTACGCCCCCCGCAACCCCCAACATGCAAACCTGCAAGCCTGCACGCATCCAGCAAGCATGCAGCATGCAAGCAAGCATGCAAGCAAGCATGTTGATGCTCCGCTCCGCCAAGCGTTATGCATGTTCTAACTAACCTAACTTAGAATTTTAAAAGTACCAATAAGTTTTTCTCAGGCAGGGTCTTCCGCCCCCTGCAACCCCCAATATGCAGACAAACAACCAAGCAATCAGGCAGCAAGCAAGCAAGCATGCAACAAGCAAGCATGCATGCACCAAGCAAGCAAACATGCAGCAAGCATGTTGATGCTCCGCTAAGTATCTTACATGTTCTAACCTAACCTAACCTACAATTTTAAAAACACCAGTTTGTTTTTCTCAGGCAGGGGGCTGACGCCCCCCGCACCCCCCTCGCGGGGGGCGCAGCCCCCCTGCACCCCCAACATGCAGACAAGCAAGCAAGCAATCATACACACAAGCAAGCAAGCATGCAACAATCAAGCATGCATGCTCCAAGCAAGCAAGTAGGCAAGCATGCAGAATGCAAGCAAGCATGTAGATGTTCCGCTAGCTTCGCTCGCTCCGCTAAGCGTTATAAATGTTCTAACTTAACCTAACCTAGAATTTTACAAGCACCAATTTGTTTTTCTCAGGTAGGGGGCTTCCGCCCCCCGCACCCCCCCGCATCCCGCCACATGCACACAAGCAAGCAAGCAATCATGCAGACAAGCAAACATGCATGCACGCAAACTAAACGCCCTAATGCCACTTATCATTATGCTAAGCGAAATTATGCAAAACCGCCCTAATGCCACGTGACCATTATGCTTTGCAAAATTATTCAATATAACATTCGATTATGGTAGTAGTATGCCATATTAAATTCGCATAAATTAATATTCTGCCACTTAGTTGTTATGCCAAATAAGCTTTCTGCATTGTTAATATTCGCCCAAGAACAATTATGCCAAGTATGTTATGCAATATATGTTTCGGACAATGAAAGTTATGCCAGATAGACGGAACCCGTATTGAATATCTGTATATTCAAAGCTGCATCCAACTGTGGGTACGGCTTCGAAGAGTAGTGATGGAAAAACTTATCAATTACCCAGGTAAATACTTTTTTTGATTCAAGTAAGATAACTTGGATGTAAGGTCAAGTTAATAACAAACAGCAGCTTATATTGTGATTCCTCATTTCTAGCTCTGCCTAATCATTTGAAACAAAACATATATTTTACAATTTGATAAAGTAGCTTGATACCCTTTCACGCTGGAGTCTCTGGACAGAGTTCGGGTAGTGATAGCTCGTATTCCAACTCCCCAGAGAATATACTCGTCAGCATAATTATACTATGCTCTACTATGGTATACTTAAAGCATATTATGCTATACTATGGTACCCGAAAGTGGCAGTGGCTGGCCTGACGATCACCCATCCAAGACAGCCTTAGAATGGCACCCAACTGGTAAACGAAAGAGGGGACGCCCTAAAATAACCTGGTGCCGATGCCGCTCCGTGGTAGTAGAGGCTAAAAGCCTCAACATGACCTGGGAGGATATCTACAGTGCTGCCCAAGATTGCAACCGATGGAGAGCTATTATCCGAGCCCTATTACCTACGTAGAGGTGAGAAGATGGGAGAAGAAAAAGAAGATGGTATAAAAAGAGATTTAAAATTTAGATTATCCACATTATTTTCTGTTCGTTAAGAACATAATGTTTTCAGATCGTGCATCAATGTCATCACACAGCTAGGCATTTATGACTTTTAAATGAAGGTCCATGAATGACATCACGACATTAATATTAGCCAAGAACACTTGACAAGATGATGACGATCTACGGGAAAGTGTGGATCGTGACCCTTTGTGGTAAACCAAGCGAGAGCCGTGGGAAATGTTCGCGGAAACATTCTGTTGTTTTAGAAAAATAATGCCAGTAATCAATGACAATTATTATTAAACTAGTTCGTTCTTTAATAAATTCTTTACCACGTTTCAATCATGGGATCATTACACGGTGTAAAAAGATAATTTGCGAATTCCAGCTAGGAGTTGATGCTTCTTTCGAATTACTAGGGCTGTCATTCAAGTTGGAAGAAATTGTCGGAATTTTCGAGTGTGGTACTTTATTTAAATAGTGTTTTCCCATGGGGGTAGACAGAGACCACGGACCGCCGCATGCTACTGTTCTAGCACACCTCTTTAGCCTCATGTTTTCGACACAATCAGGGTCATGATACTTTGGCAAGAACCCTAAAAACAACAATGAATGCCTGTCATCTTTTTACTCCATCGTAATAGTATTTAAAAGCTTCGCTCTTGTCGGTGATGCATTCGTGAATCCTGTTTCTTTTCTGCAAGTACCTTTAATTTCTATTAACTTTGCTAATAGCCGTGTTCATTCACTACCATTTCTTTCATCTTTTCCACCTAAATAAAGCCTTTCTCTACATATCTTCCCCTATACTTTTAAGGTTTTGCACTCCGTATCCTAGTTTAGTACTTCTATGGATGTTTATCTTTTTTTTTTTTTTTTTTTTTTTATCTATTGACATCACTAATTGGTAACTTTACTTTGGCAAATGAATACCAGAGAGTATTCAGAGGTATTTCTAATATCCGCTGTGCAGTGTAATTAATAATTATATTTTAGAAGAGGTATGCCCTGCTCTTTGTACCCGACTACGAAAGGAATTCCATGGTACAAATTAATTATTGACAACCCTTCAGTGCACAAGATGTACTATTGATGGGAAACTTCTTGGTCAACGTTTGAGGGTATTTACCAAAATTTTCATCGATTCGGCGAAAATTTTCAAGCTGTTTTCGTTATTAATTTGTTTCGAAGCAGGTCATTTCTAGTGAAAATTATTGCAATTCGAAATTAATTAGTCCGTTTGATAATGTCAGTCGTTAAGTGAGATGGGTTGACAGGGTAACATAGTTTGCTACTTAGAGAGGCACTGATATATTTGATTTCGGTGACCTTATTCTCGGTAATAAAATATAAAGTTAGCTGTAGGTACTGTACGCGAAAATAATATTAGCGTTTATGGAACACCGTATGTTAAATCTAAAATAACGATGGGCAAGGCCATATGTTTAAAATGTTCTAGTTACATTGTTGCCTTGACTTTTGAGGTTGCGACCCATTTCCACAGATTTGCGATCTTGTTAATACTTTAATACTGTTTATTTTTAGTTCAAAGTAGTACATTTTTGCGTGATGATTCAAGTTTTCCTTATTTTGTGTCATTCATATTTGTAATTGGACATACATATACATAAAATCACGACCGGATCTATTCTTTTTTGTTTTTTTTATTTTTTTATTTTATGGCGTTTCCTTGTTAGATTTCGTCAGTGTCAAGTGTTCAGGATAATTATACTCATTAGATATTGTACGGTAATAGGATATGGCGATCTCAAAGCCCCGTTTTTAAACAAAAACATACACTCGAAACCGCCATAAAACGGCGGAGCCACGTGGCTGTCAAAATCGCAAGCCGACGAAACGTCTACTTGTCACCCCCTCACTCAGCCACGCGACTCCCCACGACCGGAATCGTTAACAGAGTGGTCAGATATTGTCTAATCTTGAAGCCTTACATCCACATTGTAAAGGGGTTGTACTGTAATAATACATCATCATCATTATCCAAAGTCCGAATCCAGGCTCTTGTATAGGCCTCCCAGTCATATAAGACAAGTTCCATGATTGTCTGATAGAAAAAGCACAGCCTGTAGCCATATATTTAATACATATGCTCACGACTATATTCCCCGAGGGGGTAGTCAGAGATATTCTGAAACGTCAGAACATCCACGTTTCACCAGTAGTATCGAAACTCTGTCCAGTGTGACGGGGGTGAGCCCGTCGCCACTTATAATGGACAGTTGGTACTATACATGCCTCGAAATTGTAGCATGCAGGTTCCCTCACAATGTTTTCCTTCACCGAAAACCCAGTGTTGTTACAAATCGTACATAAATTCCGAAAAACTCATTGGTACGAGTCGGCCTGGACGGGGATCGAACCATCGCCTCCTGCACTGAAGGTAAGGTTACTTGCCACTGGACCACCACGGCTTTAACCACATATTTACTTAATCATGTGCTGTAACACTAAAGATAGAAAAAGGAATAATGTATTCTACAGCGGAGTGTGAGGAAACAAGCATGCTTCAATTTCGAGGCATGTATTGTGCCCACTGTCCATTATAAGTGGCGACGGGCTCCCCCCCGTAACACTGGACAGAGTTTCGGTACTACCTACTGGTGAAACGTGGATGTTCTGAGGTTTCAGAATATCTCTGAATACCCCCTCAGAGAATATAGTCGTGAGCATATGCTTATTCTACAGCAGATATAGGGGTGCACTAAGGCAGGAAGAACGAAGTCGCGGGCAAAAGATGTATGTAATAAACTAATTAAATAGGTACACAGCGGAAAAATCCAAAAATATACAGAGTGTATGGAAAAGTATCATTAACTCTACCCCTCAACAACTGATCAACTGAACAACTTGTACTATGGGAGCAAACAACTCAACCAATAAAAAAAATCTATAGGTAACTCACTTGTGAATAATAATAATGAAAACCCTATAACTCGCTAGTGAATAATAGTAATGAAAAAGTCACAGTTTGATTACAGGTGTCATTATTAGCCTAATTGCGGTGAAATTAGAGTCATTTTATGAGCAAGTGTATTGAAAACGTTAATTAATTATACTTTTCCTTACACCCTGTATAATTGATACGATAGAATTCCATTGGCACGATAGAAAGAGTCGTCTCAAGGACGATTACGAAAAAATGGATCTAAAAGCATCCAGTGATTAAGATTAATCGTAAAGTTTTTTTTTAGAAAAAGTGTTAATGAAATATAAAAAAGTAGTTTCTCTAGAGCTTTATGATAAAAATGTGAATGACCAGACGGTTTCAATAAAATAAATACATAAGATATATGTAGGCGTTTTTAGACTGGCTCTCTATAAATTTTTTAATATTATTTATATTTATAAATGGTTAAAAAATTATTTTCAGGTTATTGCTACGTTTGACGTCAAGATAATTTTGTAATATATTATTTTTATTCATCTTGGCAGTGCAATTTAGGTTAGAGTGTTTTCGAAATAGATTTTAGTTATTATCCATGAGAGCATTTCTAAGTAGGAATTACAAGGTAAATGTACAGGTAAAAGACAAATTTCTAACACTGTACATAATAATTTCGATAAACATTGGCTAGTTTACAAAACTATTGAAAAACAAAACCCTCCTTCTAGGACAGTTGGGTAAAAATGCTATCCTCCGAAGTATAAACAAAGCTCACTTTAGTTTTGGCTGCGTTTCTAGAGAAAAACTATTTCACCAATGCAAAAGCAGTAACATAATATTAGTTTTCACCAGTAATGGTTACATTTGGAGTAAACCCATTAGTCGCCAGCGGCAAACGACCACCGAAAAATGTATACAATCTACTTTTACCTTACATCACGTTCAATGAGCCATACTTTCTTCGAGGTCATAAATTTGTATTAACAATATCACCACTACGAAGGCCCGAGTTCTTTACGATCCAAAACTATCCACAATTTACGATGTACCTCAACTAACCTATGCAGTTACGAATTCGTTCTAAAATCAACTTTATCACATACCGATAAGGAAAAAAGAAACGCGACTACAATAATTCCTACCCAGCTTTCTTTACATCCCCATATTAGTCACGTATCGATGATTTTGACGCAATGATCTGATTATATCCGATTTATTTATTAGGGTGAATCGTTCGGGCGTAATATCGATTACGTATCGATTTGATTCGATTAATTTAGGTTCTGTACGGTGTTGATTTCTCACGGGTGTCAATCTGGATGTCAAAGATTTTGATGTAGAATCTTGTGAACGAAAATGAGTACCTTTTATCATAAAGGTAAGAGCGCTGGAGCCCTAACAAATCGTAGGTACGATTTCCCATTTTATGGTGGTCAATTAGTAAGATTACTACTACCTAGACTCTAGGTCCTAGAGAGAGACTACCTAGTACCACTTTTTACTTTCATATTATATTATAACGTTCCCACAATTGCATTGACGTTCGCTTTTATCATAAGGGTTTCACAGTTTCAGGAAGAAATTAAATATTGAAATGTCTTTTTTTTAACATATTTTTTTTTCTAATTATAACCTTAATACCTATAGTTTTTTGTGTTATCATCACAGCTGTGGGCAAAAACTCTACAGCAGCCGCACGACTTCAAAACAAAAACACAAGTTCTTTTTACAGAGGACTTGAAGTGATATTGGGCAAAAACATAGTAAAATATGTAATAGTCAAATATACTTATAAATATATAATGGGCAGGTACCTCATAGGAACAAGGTTAATTACATTTGATTGTTTGCACTGTGACCAACAATTTTCTAAAAACAAAAGAAAAACCCCGTTGACATTTACACGGCGCAAAATCAAACAAAACAATTGCATCTATCATTCATAATAACAACCAATGTTGCAGTGAAACTCTAAATAATTGCACACACAGGGAAACTTTCGTTTTCCTAGCAAATGAAATGGCAATTACGGAAGCGAAGATTTATACTTTCCCTTCTTTGATATGATAGAGTAGTGAATTCGAACGTAACCTGTTATTTTGTAGCCATTAAGTTGTGGTTTATATTGTTGACTTTACGATAGTTGGCATGACTTTACTAGGATATCGGATGCGACAGCACATTTTGAGAGGAGTCGCTTGGCAAGTAGGTTCGCGGTTGTCATCGTGCCTATTCTGACTTGGCCATTTTGTCTATCTATCTATCTATAACGTCACGCCTCTTTCCCAATGGGGTAGGCAGAGACCAGAAAGCGCCATCTACTACGATCCTTATATACCTCTTTTGCCTCATTCATTTTGTATTAGCTTAAAATATGTTTTTGTTCACAAAACAATAAAATTGTAGAGTTACGAAAGTCCCAAGATATAAGTCAACTATTGTCTTATAATTTTATGTAACTATTTTCAAGAACATTAAGGTGTGAGCAGTGACCGTAACAAAGTCAAGATATTAAAACAGTATCATAAATTAAACATAATATCGATCCACTTACAACAATTTAAAACGATATTAAAATCAATTAAAAACAAATTTAGGGTTCCAAAGGAAGGGTGAATTAGTTAAAACAAAATCGTTTTATAACATCTGGTGACTGACTGTGGCCTAAAATATAAGATTTAGCGTTTAGAACAGCATGGCCGGCCACTTCCTCATAAGTTACAAGAACAATCTGGTGGAAATGAGCGTCCACATACAGAAAGCTTTTGCTCTTATTGCCGCTCCAGTCAATCGGATTAATTTTAATCCGATAGAACCACCATCACCCTCTATTTAGAGATGTCAAATCAATAAATATTGCTTCTTATTCCTTCGTAAGCTCAGCTCTCAGTGTCTTAATTTGGTCATGCTAAAATAATTTCTCTTAAGCAACACAGTGTTTTTCATACATACAAATATACGGTTATCTAGTATTAAATACGTTGACTGTACGAAACGGTATGCTTTAAAAGTCATACGTAGCGAAAAACTATTTTATAGTCACTTTATACAAGTTTTTACGAGTACACAAGGTGGGAGTACCTTCCAATAGACATCCCAGACAGAAATCAATATGCGGTGCTTATATCGTAACATAATATATTTTAGTCTTAACATAACACGTGATTTTCCGAGTTATGTATTCAATTCAAATCCTCGATATGCTCGGCACACTAATAAACATTAGTATCGCGGGTTGGCAAATCTAACTAACTATCTAATATGATCGATTCGACAGAAGAAGATTTTGGACTATTGTTTCGGATTTAACTATTCTGCTTAACGACGCGTCTTGGTAGTCGCTTTCCGCTCAAGACTCGAGCCACCAATTAATAATTGTTTTATAATATTCCGTGGTTCCTCAAGCACTGGAGCGACAAAACTGTCACGGCTGTGTGGTGACCGTCGGCCACCAACAGTGGCCATGTTGTGACGTCACGTGTCAGTGGTCTGGGCTGTTTTACAGTTTTATCACGCTATAAATTAGTTTTCTAAAACAGCACAGAAAAAAAACAAGTCCGAGTCAGATTTTGAAAACTCTTAGAACAACTTATTTATGTATCAATTCAATTCAATTCAAAATAATTTATTCAATATAGGAGCCTGAAGCACACTTATTAAACGTCAAATCTTTTTTAAGCTACCACCGCGTCGGAACGTGTTGTCGCTGTAGAGAAGATGCTGCCAGAAACTCTACAGCATAACACGATGTTATCGCGATTTCAATGTTGGTCCCCTAAGGAAAGTTGTTCAGTTTGAGGGTCTGAGTAACGCATTTCAAGGAAAGTCGATAATGTAAACACTGTCCGGAATAAAGTATTCAACTGTGAGGCTAAGCGTAAGGCTGAGCTTGATGAACTTAAAGCCAGACCACCTGCAGCCATCCATTACAACTATCTTAATGGGAAATTTACATGTAACCTGTGCGGAGCGGACGCACTTTTAAAGCAAAGATAGGCTACACAATCTAAGAGCACATCAGTGAAGCTCTCAAAATCAACAGCCTTAATCAGCCTTAATCAGGCTGTGCTCGAAAACGGACATGAAGCATCATCATAGAAACACTACATCAAGACATCCCTTAGTCACCTCGTACAGTCAAGAGCACGTCAAGCTAGACACCTTGGACTTCGTACTGTTCTTATGGCGTTCGTATTAAGAAACAAAATCGCACTTCGATTGTCAAGGTTGATATTCTCTTAACTGTACACCCAAAAATACAAATGAGGTGGTCCATTTTAAGTCGGAACCACACGACATTTACGAATACGTAATCAATAAAATCCAAACCCGAATTTCAAAACTTCCAAGTAACGAGGTAGACTGCAACAAAGTTGTAAGTTACAACTTTAGAGCTCATGTTCAAGTCGTTATAGTTGTTAAACTTGAGTTAACTCCGGTACCGGAACTTTGCTAACTGTAATTACCGTACGAAATATTTAAGTTACCTACTAATTACGCTTAAGTAACTTAAGTTACTCGTAATAGACGTGTATTAGGTTACTTTGACAGAGATAATTATGACTTTAGAGTCAAATTTTGTTTTCTTTTAGGTATGTCGACCGATGGAAGGTACTCGATGATAAAGTTAATTAAAATCAGCAAAGAAAATCACTTTTATTTTTTCTTCTTCTGAGTGTAAATTCGCCTCTGGTTGTTTTGGTGTCAATGTTGTGATTTTGTTCTTTTGGTGGTTGTTGTTATTGATATTTGATGCTGATTATACAAGGTGTTTCATAAGTAACAATAAATATTTGAAACTCTTAAGGCGGTTGTTTAGACCGTCAAACTGAACAACTTTCTCTATGGGACCAACATCGAAATCTAAAAAAAAAAAAATGTCATATCCCATATACATATTTTAGCTCTCGTCAATTTGTAGAGTATAGAACATCAATTTTTTTTTTTCGCGATTTCGATGTTGGTCCCATAGTGAAAGTTGTTCAGTTTGATGGTCTATACCACCCCCTTAAAGGTTTATTTGTATTTTTGTAACACCTTGTATACAAGTAGAAGGGTTCGGAAATATTTCTCACCGTTCTTACTCCTAAATAAGCAGGATCAACAGCGGCATACATTTAAAAAGTATTGTGATAAATGTAATAAAAGCTATGACAATTTCATAAACGTAATATGTGATGCCCTCCGTTTCGCCTAGTACCTAGAATTCTAGTACCTAGAATAGAATAGAATAGAAGAATTTCTTTTTCTCCGCTCCGGACGTTAAGCGTCAATTTTCGTCCCGCTGCGCTAAACGAAGTTGCCGCTTTCCACCTCAGTCGAGGAGAAAAATAGTATACTAACCTCGGACAGTAAATAAGAGAGCCTCAGATCACATGTTTGTTACATGAGATCTGTTTGACCTTTCTTACATTACTGTCCTCGGTGTGTAATCTACTGTATTTGTCTTTAAAAAACACATTACAAAAACAATATACGACTACGACTAAGACCTAAAACAAGTACCTAGCTGGTACAGGATGGTAGCTGGGAGAGGCGTGATAGAGTTGTAGTGCCTTTGGGAGAGACATATTTTCAGCTGTGGACGATATTAAGTCCAATGATGACGATAAATGATAATGACACGTCATCCTATAAACTGAACCAGATTTCTTCAGAAGCTTCGTTCCTTTCCTACTGTACCAGATTACTCACACCCTCGTAAAATAGAATCAATACAAATGCATGTGTAACAAGATATACCCATTACGTCTGCAAACACTCACTATAATCTGCCAAATCAATATTAGAACACGATTCCATTTTAATGGCATCATTACCTCACCCTCACTTATTCGAGAGGGAATTATCTTTATGTCTCATGAATCATTATTATAAGAGTTTGTTCTCAAGTTTAAAATTAATTAAAGAGAACATATAATTTAGTAGACAATTAAATGATAGTTTTGCAGCGAAAACTATTTAAATAGAAGTAAATTACTTCTTTTCATTACCTTTTTTTCTTATTGTCATTGAAACGGCAGTCATTGTGAAAACAATAATTATAATTATATTCACTTTATATTTATATAATAAGGCAGTATAATTAAGTACATTTATTGAAGAAACGGTTCGTGTACCTGTTGGTCAAGTTGGTCAAAAATCTAAATGTCTAAAAATATGACAAGGTAGTGGTATATCACACATTTATTTTCTGTGGCCAAATGCCTCTTTATTCTTCCACTCATAGCTAAGCTCTGGCAACCACTCGTTGAAAGCATCCAGATAATCTCATTATTAAATATGAATTCTACAAACAAAATTTTTGTCTTGCGTTTGCATTTGCGTGATTTGAACTTGCAGGTAAATCTCTAATACAAACTAAAGCTATCGGGGCTTAAAAAGTAATCGTTACCTAGATCAATACAAGAACATGACTCCACTATAATGCAGTCATTTCCTCCCCTCACCAAGGGAATGACCCTCTTTCTATGCTTTCATGGGTCCTATAGAGAAACTAGATTGCTTGCCATCCCTCCGTACTTAACTACGCACGTGCTGGGCACCCTTAAAATTGTTCTTGTAATTGCAGAAAGAAAATTGTAATAAAATTGGATCGTGATTTTGTAGTTAGAATGAATGTTTTTTAGTGCTCCATGTGTGAGTTGTGTTTTCCAAAAATAAATTGCATTTAATAACATTATATAATAGCAACTGTACCAAAAGCGTGGAACAAGGATTCCTCGTGGACCGAACAGTGAGACAAATTATTGGGTTCACGAGGAAGTACCCGTAGTAAGTAGTAATGATCTGTATACTGTAAGCTAATTTCTGAAAGTACCTACTGTGACATGGTTCTTATTTCATTATGGCGAACTACGTCTTTTTTTATGCACGTCATTTTAGAACGTTGTCATTTTCGTGTTAAAACATTTTCTGAGTAGAAAAAGTGAACCTTGCTAAAACTACATGCATTTCACTACAATTGTTATAAATTAAAGTCCCCGCTGCGATTTTCTGCTGAGTAGGCCATTATAGTATACAGACATACAGGGCGTATGTCTGTATATGGCCTTATAATAAGTCTGTATGGCCTTATAATAAGTAATTATAAGTTTTAAAATAATTGGTAATGATACGGCAACAGTAACACGCATGCTACTGAAATCATAGTTGTCATATAAACAGTCTAGCCTACTTGCGACAGACTGCGGGGACAGAATGCGTAAAAATCAATACTCAGTAATGAGTAAGTAATGCAATTCTCGCTTCAGCGACTGCATCCCTCGAAGCGATGCATGTGCATGCGTAGATATGCAACGACATTATTTACGACCGAGTTACTATGGGGAGGAGATAGATTAAAGTCTGTCTACATACTCGTAGGCTGTAGGGCGTGCCAAAGAAATAGACATACAAACATACTTACAAATACACACGGCCATGAAGCATCATCATCATCACATATTGTACAAATTGCTAAAACTTTTCATCGAAATTTGAACGAATTGAGCATTTGTACAAACCGAAAAATTATACTGACTGCGGGTATTATTGACAGATTGTACAAATTGCTAAATCTTATCATCGAAATTTGAACGAATTCTGCATTTGTACAAACTGAGAAATTGTACCAATTGCTCGTAATTCGTATATAGGATCCTTCTTAATATGCCGACATTTTTTTAAAGGGATGATCAGACCATCAAACTTAGGTAACTTTCTCTATGGCACCAACATCGAAATCCCGAAAAAAAAACAACAGACCCATACATTTGGCTCAATGTAGGTTTGCAGTATTGTATGGGACAGCTGATTTTATTTCGCTATATCGATGTTGGTATGTACCATGGAGAAAGTTGTTCAGTTTGATTAGAAAGCAAAGAAGCTTGTAATTATATGATTCGTAAAACGACAAAATGACTGTCTATCTCATTTCGGTTATCATTATCACCCTAAACTTGCAGTTGATTATTATGAGAATTTTAGAACCGTGTCCTTCGTGTACACAGTCAGTATCTTTTGCTCATAGGTAGAACCAGGCAAAGTCTCGTGTAGGGGAGACTGGGGCTTGTTGTAACGGGGGTAAGAAGTAACAGTCAATTTTCAACGCGAATTTTTAACATTTTTGATTCATGTGTAAGGTGAAAGTTCATCTTATAACATGAGGCATTGTGTAAGTAATGATAGTTCCCCATAGGACAATGCAATGAGAGGTGGTGAACCCATGGTCAATTTTAGGCAGGTATTATAAAAAAATTACAAAAGTAAATTTTGATTTTCATATTCTAGATTTAATAAATACTTGATTGTTTTTTACCAAATAGAATAAGAATATATCTAGCTTTTAATATATGCTTTCGTTTTCTTCCATAGGTTAGTAGTTTTTGAGAAATGTTGACATTATGAAAATATGAGTCACCGGGGTATGTAGTAACAAATTTTCGGGGCAGGTTGTAACATAACGAAATGGGTCCTAGCTATCTCAATAATCATCCAAATTCGACAGAAACAAACGAAATCATAAATAATTTGGCTTTACATCTATAAAACTCAAAATTGGTCCAAATAACCCTCAAAACGATATAAGTGAGTCTTTAGCTATTAATAAGTGCACAATTAAAGCTACGAAATCCTCCTACTGGTCGTTCAAACGCCCAAATAAAGCCAACATAGAATCTACCTGTCTTCTAAATCCAAGGATAGCCATTTAAAAGATTTTTTTCATCCACTAAAAAAAGAAAAACGCTATCTTGTGTTAACTGACACACCGGAAAATAAGATGTTGTAGAGAGAAACCAGAAAAAAGAGAAAATAAAGTGAAAGAGAAGGGAAATGTAGCAATGAAGCAAAGGCTAAATCAAAATTTGGTGTTATCTATTCACAATAATGATTATTTAGCTATTTTGTTCAGGTATGTTACAAGAAGAAATGCTGTTGTTGATTATTAGAAGTACACTTATAGACGCGAGGATTAAAATGTTTAAAACTAATTACTATTAAAAATGTTCGTTAACACTGTTTAATTGATAAATATAAACGTACACTTTATCGAAAATAATGACGGTTTCTCCTTGTTACAACCTGCCCCGAGCCTGTTACAACTTACCCCAAAGAAGGGGCAAATTGTAACAGCTCCCATTATTTGTTAAATGGTATCTCGTGGAGGATAGGAAAGGATTTTAAATGGTTTGTTATCTGAATATAGTGCTCAAATAGTTACTCAACATACACACTAATTCAAAGTTCTAAAAATGTTCATGAATTTGAAAATACAAGCATTTTCCCAAAAACTGTTACAACAAGCCCCAGTCTCCCCTACTACCTAAAGCAGAAGATAATAATTATGTTTCAAGGGATAATAGAGTTTCTTATGCAGCACAGTGCATTTGTGGGCGAAAGGCTAACCTAACCTATCACTACTTGACACGTCAATTTTCAATTTAAACCAGGCTAAAAGTGAGCCTTGTCACAACACTGGATGCTAGAGAGTTGGTACTTGTAGCAATCTTTCTGACCACTTCGATAGGATAATGATCGTGAGTTTATGTGACTATGTTTGCATATGGATATAAGACGGCTAAAATACACAAAAATTACGAAAGATTCTCTGCATAGAGCTCAAACATTGCTTTACGAAAATCCATTACTTATGGTTTTTGTGTACACAAAAAAAAACATATGGAAAAATGAAATCGCTACACCATTGTCAATAGGAATCGCTTTTACACATGACTGACAAAATAAGACACTATTACCGTTAATGTTGTTAAAAATCACATTCATTAGAAAAATTCTAAGGGAGTATCCGTAGAAAATTGATGACTCAACACAAAATATCATTACAATATGGATCACGTATCATCAAACATTTTTGCTCCATTTACGTCACTTTATGCTCGATGAGTTGCGGAATTTAGATTAATGATAAACAGACAGAAAAAATGGCAAATGAAAATGTTACAAAGTTAATACAAGCTTGTTTTGTATAGACATTTGTATGGTTTCGATGCAGAATTATTCTGACAATTAAATAAAAAGAAAGAAAAAAAGAATATACTGTGAAATACTAAACACAATTCTGACGAAAAGGCAAACAAAAGTAAAGAAGAACCAACTGGAAAGTGATATCTAAAATAGTGTCAATAATCTCTGAGTAAAATTGATGAAATGAATGAGACAGACAGGGTTTAATTTTAGCCATTTAACTACGGAACCCTTTAGCATTCCGTAACCAATTAACTCAATCTCCAGAAAAAGGAAGAAAACCAAATCGATCAATCTAAAATCTTCAAATAAGCAATGAAGAACAAAAAACGTAAAATTTCTGACACAACATCTTAAAACCTAAAACTGACATCATCAGTCAAAATGATGAATCAAGTTGACATCCGCCTTGACTTAAACTTGACACAGACAAAAACTGAAGCGAAACATATTCTAGGGGACCAATTAAAATGTATTTAAAAACTAATCCTTGTACACTTCTTCTAACTTAACAAAACACTATTCTAAATAGGGGAAGAAGAAATACAAAAGCATAAATTGATATCTATTCCTTTGTATTAAAGACTGAAGGTCGATAGTAATTTAAAATTCACTTCATAACTTAACTAATTGAGTTGGACAATTTTCTTTGTTATTCAACACTTGAGGAGCGAAAAGGATAGGATTACGTGGTTGGTACTCGTGTGAATGATGCAAAAAAACTTGTAAAGGAACTTATTGTTTATGTAACTTAGTAGACGGTTAGTTGAAAAAATAATGTACATTGTTATTTTTTGAATACAATGGCAAAGAAACACACGCTTTGAACAAGTTTTAGCCTTTTAGGTTTCGTTACCAGATTCCTTAATGATACGCGAGAAGGTAGTATAGCTATAGCATAACAACATAATGCACACCTTGGACTGACACTCAGCAAATGGAAACATTTTTCATGACGAGGTAAGCATGGTATGATACCGAGTGAGTACGAGCGAGACAGGAATACGCCATTGCCTATATTTTTTTATTCATAGGTAAAATGCGTGCTGAAGAAGGGCCAAATAAAATGTACCCGGAACCGACGGGCATGTATGAAGAGACTTATGAATGTTGAGGAGGCGAAAGATGTGTTACAGAATCGTAGTATGTGGCGATCTATTGTCTCTGCCTACCCCAGTAGTGGAACATAGGCGTGAGCATATGTATGTATGTATGTATAGGTAAAATTGGTCTGGGATTAGGGAGTGTCCGTGTATTGTAATACTAGATACTCTTTATTATATTATGGTCATAGTTAGATATTATGTATAAATAATATACTTACCACATTCAAAGAGTTTTAAGAGGTCCTACACAAAAATTGTTACTTTAATGTTTTATTAACAAATTTTGCAAAAATCCTTTTTAATAAGAACTGCATTATGGAGAAATCATTGGGACAGAATAATGTCAAAATCGGATTAAATTAAGAAACCAGAACTGTCCATGAATAAAACGCAAAAACCAAAAGATTTCTCCCTAACCTGACCACAAACAAAGAACAAAAAAAACAAAAATTACAAAATCTCACAATTTCTCCCCAAAAATCTAACCTAAATAAAGAAACAGGGTAATGTTTGGGAACTCTATTAGATATTCTGCCAGGTTGGACCCTCAAATAAATTCAATTTTTTATGTAACTGAACTACAAAGGCGAAGGGGCGAAAGATAAAGATGCAATTTTAAGACGCTGCCATTGGACGAAATTCGCAAAGGGTGGGTTCTGAATATGAAGGGCGTACCATAACGTGACCAGAAATTATTACAAGTTAAGCAAATGTATTTATACTCCAGATATTGATATTGACTTGAATATTATTCCATTCTGAAACCCTAAATATACAGTAAATATAGCTACGACCGCACGCTTAACGATATAATTGGTACTTGGTTGTTTATGATTATAATATAATCATTGTAATATGAATACAGCATAGTATACAAGTAGGTACTATAACGGAAGAGACGATATCTAATGAGATCTCTTCCAGTAGAACCGCGACAGACAGAAGAGAGTTAACAACGTGAGTGAGGCAAACAAACAAACACATTAATTACAGCAAGCAGCAGTTGAAGCTAAGTTTAATACATTTATTGAGTTTTCTTATTACCTATGAAACAAAATTATGAATAACTGTTCTTTTCATTCTCATTTGCTATTCAATTCAATCTGACGGGACCAGCGTGGTGGAGTACTAAAGCCCACACCGCCTACTTACCTTTATTCGTGAGAGGTGCTAAAACTTCTATTATAACTGGAGGCCTTTGCTCTGCAGTGGGATTCTGTCCTCGATTAAATCTTACTAATACTTAATGCTACTACTTAAAAGATTAAAAACAAAAAAAAGATGTTCATACCTCATAATGATCTGACAAAGAATTTTCGAATCAAGCCATAGAAACCAGGAAACTTTCGCTAAAAGAAACAAAACTTCATAAATCAAAATCCTAAATAAGGCACAATAGTTCACAACATGCGCACACGCACATTTACAATAGAATCATAGTTCAGCTACTTCGGCATCCATGACTGCGTTATCAAAGGCGTTAAACAAATTTATGACCCGTAACGCCACATTTGAATTATTTGTACTTTATAAATCATACAAAACTTATGGTTAACTATGGCAACAGTATAATTTTTCGCTTCTAAGATACGGTTACGGATCGTTTAACAAATTGACGACTCTCGATATTGGGAGCAAAGAATTTTGCGGTGAAAGTACGCGCGAAACGAAAGCTGGAACGAAAAACAATTTAAAAAAATGTGTCGGATTAAAGGCTAAAATCTATTCATCATTCATATAGCGTAGTAGGTACCTACGACTTATACAAATTGCTTAAATGTGTATTAAATCATTTAAACCTAATCAATAATAATAGCAGTTCTTTGATATCCATTTTTTTTATGTTATATAGGCTAAAAACAAATAGGTACCCATAAACGATTTAATTTTTGTAGTGTTAATGTTGCGGGTCTGCAAGAAATCTTTTCAGAGATAAGATGGCACTTTACACAAGACCTTTCTATTTATTTTCTAAAATTAAATAGTCAAAGGAAACTTAAAATTAAAACAGCTATAAACTTAAAACACAGAGCGACACTACAAACAAAATGAATATGAATGCTACAAATCTCTCCAAACGGACAAATATAACCATAATCCCACTTGAAGTGGACATTTTGACTGACATTAACAATGAAGTCTGACATCAAATGCAACTAAATAAAGATGCAACAGACGGACAGACTAACAAAGGACGCCAAATAAATAAGACTGGGCAGATGGTACTACCCAAAAGAAGATATTTTACATGAAAACTGGAATAAATGTGGGATTAGCTTCCGCGTTGCAAAACCAGTTTTGGGATTTGGTAAATGCTCCAAGTTCATGGGAAAGAAGATCAAGGTGATACAAAAAAACTAGTTTTTGAAAAACAGCAAGATTTTTAAGAAGTGCTAAAAATATACGACGTAGTCCGTATTTCATATGAACAACTACATTCAAACAGTGTAATGGGCCTACATACTTAACATATTTGTGTTTTTACTTACAGGCATCTGATAAGAAAGCGTATAGTCCTTTGTTATTACAATATAATACATCCCGAAGAGTTTTCTAAAAAATATAGCTGCCAATCTGCAAAAAGGGCTAAAATCTTGATGTTAAAATGTTGCTTCTAATTTCACAATAGTAACAGAGGATAAAATCAATGCAGACAATTTGTACATGTAATCAAAATTATAAAAGTGACTTGATTTGTTGTAAAAAAAATCATTGATCCTACCGATACCGATATGATTTTCTGCAGCTCCTCTGGATGTGGTTGAATGCAGTAGGTAAAATATTTTAAGTGTAGTTTTTGATGTTATAGCTCTTGTTAAAACAAGTAGCATAGCTAAGAATAAGTAATTTCACAGTGTAAACCAAACACAGTAAATTCATCTGTTTTCAATTTTGTACAAACCGCTTATACAAAATGATGACTGTTTAGAATTTGGGTTTCAACCTCTTGAAGACTTGTTCTATTAACAGCTTTTTACTAATTCAATATTGCATTGTTATCTAATCTTTTAATAACATCATGGAGTCTAAAGCTAATATTAATATAATAATCGATAATACTACTCAAAGCCAGACCAATTTTGTTATCAAAGATAAAACTAACAATGAAGAACTATACTAAGCAAAACGTTTGAACCTTTGATGTTATTAAAACTATTGTTTGGGACAACCCTTTGGAAGAATGTCAAGGCCTGTCAAGGAGTAACAATGTCAGAATTTTGCAGTGCATGATGTGCAGTCTTGGCATGTCACTCAAAACATTGTAAGAAATGATGTTTTAATGAGGGACGTGGCGGTGAATGCAGGCGAGAGAGAATGCATTAGTTTTTCACACGGATATATGGATTGGGCACATCTTGTCTTGAGTTTAATATACTTGGATATTATGAAATGCATGCATACATATTCTCAGAACTATTTACCCGAGAGAGGTTAGAGATATTCTGAAACTCCGAACATCCACGTTTCACTAGCAGTAAGTAGGTACCGAAACTTTATACATTATGAAATGTTTATCAGTAACATTAGGTAGTTATGTGAAGTGCATTATTGATATCTTACATACCTAAAACAAACAACAAATACCTTAAATAACATATTGTACTTACCAAAGTTGTTCAAGGCAGAATTGTATACTTCTAGCACGATTGGTACGATAATTTTTATTCCAAATATGAGAAATACGTAGCTAAATCCATGAAGTAAAATATAGAATTACGAAAATTAATTTTCAAGTAAACCTTGTAGGGCTATATATATCCTGATAGCTAAATCGGTCAAGTAACACGTTTACTATTTCTGGTTTTTGCGTCTTTCTTTTTTTAACACTCATGTTATTAATGTTATTATACACAAATAACTACACTTTTATAGAACTAAGACTTGCTTTTATCATAGATGTTCATGTGATTTTTTTTCTTCTATCTACGACGTATAGGTACTATTTATTTTGCATCACCAAACAAAATCTCAAGTTTCCTGATCATCCTAGTTTATAACTCAAAACAATTTATTCGCATTGTCATCTTCATATCAAAAATACTTAAAGACTCATGTTTCCAAAACCGTAAGTTATTTTTCACAAACGCCCTTCATTTTACTTACAATTTATAATCTCTCACTAGTCTCTATTTCCTTTTACATAAGGTGTAAAATACAACAATAACATAATGTTGATTCGTATTTCGTATGCTCCAGTAAATCACAAAAGTAAACTAGGGGTTGCATTGTCTATTGACTTGAAGAAAAATTGTAACGAATACCATGTCAATATTAAACGAAATATTTTGATTTTGTACGTTTCCCTATATCCGTGGGAAATATAAATTTTGCAAGCTCTTGAAGCTCAAAATAATGGTAAAGCCCAGCCACTATTATACAATAGCCGTGTTTCCGGCACAAAATAGACATCCGAATTTTAACTCGTGGGTGTCGAATGAGACGACTAAAAGAAAGGGTCTCCTCGGGTGAAAGTGGTGAAAGGTTAGATATTACCACCACTTGATAATTATGTCATTCCATCCTGAATATGAGGATCTGGGTTTGAATCCCTGCGGACGATATGCCATGTCCTAATAAGTTTTTCTATATACCGATTCTCTCAAACGGTGAACAAAAATCGTGAGGAAACCTGCATAGGGTTGAAGAAGAAATTCGGATGCGTATGTAAAGTCTACCAATTGGCATTAGGCACGAGTGGTGGACTAACAACTATACACTCTCCCTGAGGGTAGGCCTCTGCCCTGCAGTGGGCGTATATAGAGTCCAACTTAATAAGCATGCTGATACTTTTTAAGGGGATGTTCAGACCATCAAACTGACCAACTTTCTCTATGGGACCAAAATCGAAATCGCGAAAAAAAAATCAGCTCTTCCATACAAACCTGCAAACCTACTCGAGCCAAATGTATAGGACAGCTGATTTTATTTTTGCGATTTCGATGTTGGTCCCATAGAGTAAGTTGTTCAGTTTGATGGTCTGAACATCCCTTTAAAAAGTGTCAGCATATTAAGAAGGACCCTGTATAGGCTGATCGTGATGAGTCTAACTAACACCCTAATTAATAAGCTTATAGTATATCAACTCCTTAGAAAGACCTAGTGGTCATTGTATCAAAGTATCTGATCTCCCTGAACGAGTCATGAGTTTAGGTATAAAGATTATTTTCAAGACGATAAAGTTCAATTTATATAAATGTCGAGGGATTATTTGAAAACCGATCTATCGTTATCCCTAAATACGAGAACTTATTAACAAAAACTTGTTCAAACAAACATTTGCTAACAAATAAATCAATAGATAATACATTAAAACTTCGATTACAATGAATCCAAAAAGTAAATATTGGTTTTAAATAAAGTAAACACGATCCAAGTACAATAGGTTGGCTAGAATAAATAGTTAAGTATAGGGTACATACTGCTCAGCAGTAATTATATGGATTAACAGCATACATAATAATTGTAAATTGTAGTACCTAAAGAATAGGAGAATTAAAGTCGCCAAATGGATATAATTGTCTAAGCCCCACTTGCGCCAACCTGGGTTAGCAATAAACTCCAGGTTATGTTGGTAACCCATGATTTTTTGTATAGAATAACAACCGAAAGAGTCAATTTATCCGGAGTTCATTGCTAACCCGTGGTTGGCGCAAGTGGGCCTAAGACTCTACAATAAGTGGATAATTTGACTATGAGCTGAGCTATGCTATGAAAGTGCTAAAAGTAAACAATAGTTTGATAGTTGTCAGATTTCAAGAAATAAATGGACGTTTAATTATGTAAAGCCAAGTAGGTTTGCAGGTAAATTATAGTTAGATAGACAGATACCTAACTCGTTTATTTCATCAGAACAGTATAAGAAAAACAGTCAGTGATAATGACAATACAACAGTAGTGGTAATGAAAATAATTCATGCTTCAAATAAATAAGGCATTACACCAATATTCTTTAAATTCAGGGTTTTAAAATCGCCAAAAATATTACCAAGATTAATTTCGATCACTTTTTTTTAAGAACTGTAAAAAAATGTTTAAAATCATAGATGCGAAAATAAAATGCACTAAAAATAGACTTACAAAATACAGGCTGATTTAAAAAAATCTTTTTAATTGACAGCTACATAGTTACAAAAAGGATTAAACAAAAAAAAGCTAATACCATTTGTCTATTTACAATTACATTGCTTTGGGCAAAATAAAAATGTGTTCTGTGACTCAGAAAGGATTTTTACGCGGTATCCTTTTCTATTGTCAAAGTCCCGTTAAAAAAACGGGATTCCGATAACAATAGACCATGGTCAGGGGCTTCCGTTTGTGACTTTATCAAGGTTACACGTCGGTATAGTTACCAATTATGGTTTAGGTAACATGTTATTACTCCTTTTTTGTTGTCAGGTATGTAAAGTAAGTCATATCATATATTATGCTAAGGCCAGATTCGACCAAACTTAGATTTATAGAAGAGTAACTATACAAGGAACAATTTTAGTCTTGGTGTTTACACACCCCGTACCTACTAAAAGAACGAATGTATAATTCACTTAAAGAAAGAGGTCGTTGTATCCGTACTTATTGCAATGTGAGGTTATACAGTTTTAATTTGTTAGGTTTCTTTTTATTATATTTTTTTTAATTATGTGACATTGACATTTCATTTAGATTAGGGTTGGTAAAACGCAAAATCAGTTTACTCTTTAGTAATCGGCGACTTAATCTAAGAATTACTCGCGTTTGGTCGAATCGGGCCTAAGTCTAATTAGTCAGAAACATACATACATATGCTCACGCCTATGTCCCACTACTGGGGTAGGCAGAGATAGCAGACGCCACATGCTACGATTCTGACACACATCTCTCGCCTCCTCAACATCCATAAGTCTTTTCATACAAGCTCGTCGATTCCGGGTACATTTTATTTGGCCCTCCTTCTTCAGTAGGTACGCATCCGATTTGGTAATTTTAGTTAGAAAGGTCGTATCTAATCGTCAATTTTACCCGAAGTTTTCTCAGCCCAAAAACATGTTAATTATATTTAAAGATTTTTATTGTTATTTTGTTAAAATGATGATTACTGTAGTAGTAAAATTTTGCTATGCGACTGTCAACTATGAACGAACGGCTGTGCTGTGTTAAATTTTTCCCCCGTAAATGTCCACTTTTAGCATAGGTATTTGCGACTATTGAACTACGTAATGAACTGGGTGATATATTTAAAAAGAAAACACGAGGCATAACGAAGAAATTATCATAAAAATTTGCATCAAACAATAAACAAAATCAGCCATACACAAAAACGTCCGGTCCAGACGTGGACGCTTCGCAGTGATGATAAATCTTTGGTTAACAACACTAGTGAATACTTTTTGTAAGGGAACTTAACAAGCAGTTAAACAGGTCTCCTCACGATAATGATGCCGCATTTAGAATGAGAGATTGGATTAGAGCATGAAATAAACAAGATGTGAATGGATCCTTGAGATGTGTTGTCAAGTGAGTCGGGAATTGGTAGCTGACATTTTTTAATTTACATAGGTACGTATATCAGTGCAAATAATGTCTCCTTTTAAATGAAGTAAAATTTTATAAAAATGCTATCAAAGGTAGGTGTGGAAGAAAATATTGGTAGAGACAGACCTAGGAGGACGTACGTAGTTATACCTATCACCAGATTAGGGACGTCCGTCATAAAAAAATTTAATGGTTAAAAGTTGCTGAAATCGACGGGTATGTATTTAAATTATGTATATGAGGTGTATCAGATCAGAAACGCCCAACGTGGATAACAGGAGAACCATAGCCTCTGCTTGCCAATCTGGGAGGAGGCTTGAGTTTATAGTTACCTACCTGTTATTTTAAGAGTGAATTTCATCTATTTGGATAAATTGAAAACCACGTAAAAATATATTAATTTGTTTATCATAAAATGAAACATGACAAGGGTGCTGTGCTATAGTACCTACCTACCTAGCTAAAGTTACAAACGTGGCCATATATATAAAGATAGCATCCTCTAAGCCACAATAATGAATAAATAAATAAAGAATGGTAAAATAAAATCTAAGTGACCAAAACCGATACCTACCCATTTTTGCACATCAACAGCAAAACCAGTCGTGAAATAAGCCAGCTAGTTTGCGACAAACACAATTTGCATCGAAGGGTCAGCCAGAATTATGAATGTGGATATGTTGTACATTGTCCCCTTTTATTCATTGCCGGTAACATAAAGGAAAGTCGAAAAAAATGTGTAAGCTTATTTGATTTGCCGCTCTGGTTTTACAAGAGGCTAGGTTTGTGATTTATATAGTTAAATTAGTTGGCATTTTCCACTTTATTGCTATGTGTATAAGGGTCGAATAATATGTTTTTGGAGTAGGTAGGTAATACCTTGTTAGTGTTATAAATTGTTGGGGCTTGAGATTTTTAAAACGCCTCAAAATTAATGTCTTATGGACATTTTAATTGGACAGTGAGTCATAAATCCTCAGTACCTAGGTACTTACCTACTACTCAATGTTTTTATTTTACCCGACTGCGCCAGAAGGAGGGTTAGGTATGTTTTTATTGCGGGCTTGCACTTTCGATCAAATTAAAATGAATTGCTGATTTCTTCAAAAAAATAAAATAAAAACAAAAAAAAGTAGATATTTATCAAAAAATTGTGTGGGATGCGCTAAACTAAGGGATCGAATATTTCACAATGCTTCACATCGCTCCGATAGCCGTGATCGTCTAGTGGTTAGGACCCTACGTTGTGGCCGTAGTAACCCAGGTTCGAATCCTGGTCACGGCAGTGTGCAACACTGTCATGGCGGAGTTTCGTTTTTGTTTTTATTTTCGTTATTACTGAAAATTTCTGCTGTTCTTGTGTCCGTCAAAAATTAAGCGAGATTTAAAATTTTGCTAATGCATAATATTATTTGCTATTTACCAGTATTTTCTGTTCCTTAATAAAAAGCTAATAAAAATTTAAAAATTTTGTAATTTTATTAATTTATTAACTTTGATAAAGAATTTCAGAACCAGACCACGCCACGCCACATTGACATGATCAGACTGAAGAATAGTAAGCTGCCCGCCATCTAGTGTACTCTTACCGAACTATTAAAACTACAGAGCGTCAGGGAGTCAAGTTCAGTCTTATAAGCTTCTCAAAATTTCTCATAGATGGCGCTGTACCATTTCGTACTGCTACTGCACAACAGATGGCGCTAGCAGTTCTTCTGAGTTGATGGTAATGTTTGTAAACATTGACATTGATAAAGCAAAACTGCTTATTTGCATAAAATAAGCAAATGAAAAACAAATCACATGATTCATGAACAAGCAGGAAATGCGTTATTTGCGTGATAATTCTCTTAGTATAGGTACATAACATAGGATCTATGTTGTTAGTGGTACCTACGACTTAATTAATAGGTTGATTTTAGTTCTCCACAGAATGTTGTTTAGTTTGATGAGCTGATCATATCTTGAAAATGTTGTACAAACTGTCAAAAGGCATGTAGGTTACTTAAATAATTTTATTTATTAAGGTACTTAACTAGGTAAGTAAGTACCTACTTACACCTTTGAATAAATCAATGACTTACCTACCTACACGAAGAAAAATATCTAGTAGGCAAGTAACCTAGTATAATATGTGATACCTAGGCACCTAGGTACAGTACCTACCTACATTATAGATATGACCAGACTTTGGCTAAAAAATTGTTTAAATCATTATAACCCTAATCTGGTAGGTAGGTAGATTTAACTGAACTAAACTAAATTTCAGGTGAATCATATGAAAATATAAAATACCTACTTATCTGTTAGTAGGTAATTAGGCATCCCTACTTAATAGTACATAGGTAGGTACCTACTACTTACTAGACATTTTTCCCCTACCTCTCCCAGGCACGCGCCAGGCAAAAGTAACTTTCTCTACTTCACAGTATTCCCATAAATGATGCATAAAGGCAAATCGTGTAATCTTCTACCCCCATGCATAGTTAATGTAAAAAGGAAATTAGGCGAGGCACAAACGAAAAACAAACGTGATGTGGGCCTTGTATAAACAGTCTAATTAACAATTGAAACCTACTTTATCTTTATCAGAAAGGTTAATGAGAATTCGTATTGTTTTGTCTCAGTCACATGAGTAAATACGCCACAGAATGAAAGGTGCGACACAATCGCGCTAGTGGACAATCTATGGGAGACCTTGGGGCGAGCGCGTCATAATTTTGTGCTCTCCTGGAGTGCGATTTTTGAATCTCATTCGGTGAGCTCAGCAGTTGAAAATGTCATAATTACTACGGAGATACGCATCTTTTTACTGCTGATTTGACTTTAAAAAATCGCTCTCCTGTGGTATGATTTTTGAGAGTCAAATCAGCAGTTGAAAGATGCATATCTCCATAGTAATTTTGACATTTTCAACTGCTGAGCTCACCGAATGAGATTCAAAAATCGCACTCCTGGCCCCACAGAGACATAGCCATCGACCAAAAAGTTTCGCTTAGACTGTGACAGAACGTCAGTATAACCGCGAATGAGATTGCGATATAGAGTTGGAGATATACAATTTACATACTATTTGGGCTTCTTGGAAAGCACATTTGCCCAAAATATGGTTACGTCGATAAAGACAGCAATAAGGTAGAGATCTCCTTTTTTAACTAGAGAAAATTTTCTATTAGGTATGCATCTCGTGAATAGGACAAAACACGCGCAAAACTTCTCCTTCTACGGACAAAGCTTTTAGAAGCGCACAAAATGATCACGTGACGCACTCGCCCAATGTCTCCCATAGATTGTCTACTAGCGCGATTGTGTCGAAGCTTTCTCCCTGTGGATTATTTACTCATGTGGTCACAGTATTAAAAAGAGTACGTATTTCACTATCTACATACGTGGACCTCCCATTTCGTGATTACTTTCTTGTCCCCATACACGAAGAAAAATACCTAGTAGTAGATATATTATATGTGACAACTGTTTATTTTAGCAGAATTAACTAGAAAATTTGTGGTTATTTGTAGAGGGATGTATGGAAGAGGATGACATATTGCTACGTCCGCAAATACTGGGAAATGGGAAAGATAATGATGATGATGGTGAAGTAGATTTTAGTTAAATCTACTAAAATTCTATTTATAACAACAAGTTCTAGTAAAGTGTGCTATTTTCTTGTAAAGTCTACTAAAATTAATAGTTCTTACATTATGCAAACTATATACAGGATGTCCCGTAAATCAACCTCAAGACGGAATCGGATAGGCCAAATCATAATAGTACCAGAAAAAAAATCTATGTCATGAATTTTTTAAATTACTTTTTAATGTAGGTACATTCTGTGATTGTTTTTTAGCTCCTTTTGCTACAAATCTTTACTTTTTTCTCAATTTTATTTTTCTTACTTAATCCTGAATATTGTTGTTATATGGTTTAATTATTTGTTGGACTGGACTCTTATTAACGCTATTGTTGCAAAGTTTTGTTGATATTATGTCAACTATGATAATTATGTTTTGTTTATATTATTAGAATCATTATATTATTTTTGAATGAATTCCATATCAGATGTGAGTCTGTAGGTAATCGTAATAATAATTGTCTACACCTATATTTTAGATACCGAATTATTTTTGGATGAAACTCTAGACATTTTATTTTAATCTTATTTTGATCAATGACAATGTAAACAATGTACTTAGTTTTTTAAGATTATTGTACACTTTTAAAGGTAGACTATATGGCACAATAATGTAAATTCTCACAACACCTTGCTAACAATTACCTAAGTACCTATAGTTTTTCAATAAATTACTTTGACTTTGACTTTGCTAATCTATCTTGTGGAATTCACAGGATGTACATTTTATTAAAAAAAAATAGCTATAATTAAAAAAAAATATGACTTAGATTTATTTCTTTATTTTTCTTTCCGACTTGACGTTGATTTACGGGACACCCTGTATTTTTCTCGGTGTTCACTGCAGCACTGAATATATACGTTTTGTAGGTTAATAGTTAAGTGTTTAGTAGGTTAATTTAACAATAAGTCAAATAACTACCTCATAATTCTTACCAAGGCTTCCGCTAGTTGACGGTTACACTTATTTATTGCTGTATATAGTTTACCTGAAACAAGGCAAATTTAATTAATAATCTCGCTACTAATAGAATATTACAAGCAAGATTCAACAAAATTTAATTTTTAAAAAGGTAGGCTGACAAGATCCAAATGTTATCGATATTTTGACGGCCATGCAGAAACGCTCATCATCAGCCTATATACGTCCCACTTCAGGGCACAGGTCTACCCTCTAGGAGGGTGTTTGGGCGTTAGTCCACCACGCGTGCCCAATGCGGGTTGGTAGACTTCACATATGTATCAGAATTTCATCTTCTGCATATGCAGGTTTCCTCACGATGTTTTCCTTCACCGTTTGAGAGCAGTGGGTAATACGTACATAAGTTAGAAAACTCATTGGTACGTGGCATGTTGTCCGTGCGGATTCGAACCCGGACCTCATGATTGAGAGTCCATACCTCTCCGCAACGCGCCACCGAGCTCTTCCACCGAGCAGAAACGCTCATTAGAGTTAATCCTCCATTAAATCTCTTGCTGTCACTTTTTGTCTTGTTGACGTAGTAAAAGCTAGCAAGAGATTTAATGAAGGATTACGTTTATTGAGCGTTTCTGCGACTAAGTGATAGAACTATTAATCGGTAATTCTAAAAAATTACCACGCACACACTAAAAAAAAAACTCTTACAGGTTACAAGAATTCTTTTATCAGTAGGTACAATCTGTTTTGTTAAATTATCAGACTCTTCAAAGTTTTTAAATTTAGTTATTAAATAGCATAATATTGCAATGAGCATATTGTTTTACTGTTGGTTATAGAAATTCAATACTTTTGACCACCTCAAAATTGGCATAGGTAACTAGGGTTGAACTACATCACACAGCTCACAGCACTGCATCGCATTTTTCCGTCGCTTCGCTTCATCCTTTTCTGTCACTCAGGAACGTCATTTGCTAGAGCATATAAACGCTAGGAACGCGATCGCGCGCGATAGCACGGCGCCGCAGAAAAGGATAGAGCGACGGAAAAATGCGATGCGGTGCTATTAAATGAGGTTCAACCGCTAGTCATTTTAATCCCTAACAAATCCTTACTCAGCCCAAATTAGTTTATCCTAAACAAAATACTCTAGCCTACCTACCTTTACGCCCAAACAAAACAAAACAATTCAATTTTAAACAAAATAACGTTATTTTACATCCCAATATAACGATTTTAATTAACCACAACAACCCAAACTCCATAACCGAGTAATTAAACGCTGAAAAAGGTAATACTGCGTTAAAACGGCCACGGGTCGGATTTCATAAAATCCGGGGCGTAAGAGATTTTATTCAATCCTTTAGATTGTTGGTTCTGCACTTACGACAGTTCAAAAAATTCAAAGTACTAATACATAAAAAATTTTGAATCAGTGTGTGGAATCTTTTTCCTTTTATTCTACTCGTCAAATCGCATAACTTTTACTACGGAGCCAAATTCGAAATCTCGCAAAAAAATCAGCTGTCCCATATACCTATTTCAGTTGAGTAAGTTAGATACTACGGCCTTAGCATGACAGTGTGATATAGCGCTGTCGCGCCCTTTCTATTTGCGCGCAAAGGAACGAGATAAAAGCCGTGATATAGCCTTATCGCGCGAGGTATTACCAAAAGCCGATTTCAATGTTGTAATCCCATATTGAAAGTTGTTCGGTTTGATGGCCTGAAACGCCCCCTAAAGCATGTAATTGTATGTACTGCATTAAATATTACCTCCTGTAGATAATAGGTAGGTATACAAGTAGGTATCTGCTTTCATTTCAATAATAATCTTAACTGTCTTTCTTCTTATGAATTAATCTTATCTTCCTACAAAAAAGAAACAAAAGTTCTTTCTTCCGATTCTTCTAATCCTTTTTTTATATTTTCATTTTTAATTTTTTTTTATACATGTGACAAAAAGAGGAAAATCCATCATGGACATCTGGGAAGGAAGACCCAGATAGTGCGGGACTCCTACCGGCCAAAAACCTCAGTTTGTCATTCCTCTTGTCTCCGATGAGATTGTTCGGAGAATCTTTTCTATCAATGACTAGATTTAGAAACATTTCAAGTTTTTCCTTTTATAAAAAGGGGAGCTTATTCTAATCAGTCTTCATTTATTCTATTATACTTAACAATTTTAAATAAATATTTTCATTTGTAATACATATGAAAATATTTATTTAAAATTGTTAAAGACACTGTTGTTGTTGTTTGTAATACATATATAATTTCTCGCTTCTAAATTTTTTCAAAACTATCAGCTCAGTACCGTCCAAGAGCAGCACTGGCAACATTTGGGTGTAAGTCAAAAGATTAGTTCTGAGTTCAGACTAACAAAACATAACCTTTACTAAATTTGTCCTTTAATTATTTTTAACTTTAAAACAATTTAAATTAAATTCTCCAAAGCTAAAGCTTTAAACTGGGGTCAGATTAAACAAAAGTTTTCAAAGAGAAATAAGCATTTTGCTTGCGGATCCCTTAAAGTGTTAACAGAAAAGATTAAATTTTACTGTTTAGCAAAATAACAATGCAATCCTACTACCGAAACGTTGTAACTACCAAATATTACTATTATGCAAAACTAATGAAGCACAGAGTGAAATTTAACTTTATAATGCAGACGGGAAACGTTGTTTTCAGGTACTAAAAAATAAGGTTATGAAACTATTTTAAAACACGTTTTTTTTCGTAATTTATTTAACTTTATTCTTCTTTCATTTTAAAACTGCTATAAATAAAATATAATTTGTCAAACTGAACAGTTTGTTGGCTATACGTTCTTAGGTATAATTACACTTCTAAACAGTTTGTACATGCGAGCGATACACTACACTCATCGTTTTTTGGTGTTTTGTATTATTTTTTCATTTGCAAATATCATATTCCCACTGCTGGACAAAGGCCTCCTCTTTTAATCCTTTAATCATCTCTGTCGACACGTCATAGAAAGCATCCAGATCGTCCCGCCACCTCTTCCTATAGGACGACCTGCAGTGAGATTTCTGAAAACCATACGAGCGGTTCGGCAGTAGAAAATGTCAGAATTACTATGGAGATTAAGCATCTTTCTACTGCCGAACCGCTCGTATGATTTTCAAAAATCGCACTGCTGGACGTCGATGACCATTTTCTGGGACCCAGGGCGTGACAATTCTTGCCCACCTTTCCTGATGCATTCGACAGACGGTTTGCAAAAAGCGTGTTGCAGATTTAAAGTTGGTAAGTATTAACTTATTTTTTCTAATAAATAATTATTTGTTGAAAGGATAATGATACTTTTCTTTACACCCTGTATACCTACGACGAACCTTGCTTGCAATAATAGCCCGCTCAATACTAGTTAAGTTTCAAGACGAAATTAGAAGTGATCCAAAATGTACTTTCAAGATTGTATCCCTATCTACATGTCTTAATTTTGAGACATGTATTGTGCCTCTATCCATTAAATATGGCAACGGGCTCACTACACGTCACACTGGAAAAAGTTAGGGCACTGCTGGTGATGTGGATAAATTATGAACATAGTTTATTTAGAACACGCGCGCGCCTGTTAATATCGTTTGAATATTGAAATTAACATTCAATTTTGAGAGATTGATAGACTTTCGACAGATTATTAAATACTTTGTCAAACATTACGCGGATTTCCAATTGTGGTTATTAATTACTTTGCAATTAGGATATGTCACATGATTGCAGATGAGAATATTATTGATCCATGGCTAAATAACATTGAATCATAGCCTAGCTTTACTTAGTCCTTTACAATCTATGAACGTTGAATGACATTTGAAACCATTCTACCATTGTTATTTGTTTAAGATTTCGAAATATTTTAAGGGGGTTGTTTAGACCATCAACCTGAACAACTTTCTCTATGGGACAAACATCGAAATCACAAAAAAAAAAAATGCATATCCCATACATATTTTAGCTCTGTCGATTTGTAGAGTATGGAACATCAAATTTTTTTTTCACGATTTCGTTGTTGGTCCCATAGTGAAAGTTGTTCAGTTTGATGGTCTATACCACGCCCTTAAATGTTTATTTGTATTTTTGTAACACCTTGTATATTTATAGAAAATTATTTACATTTACAAGAACACATATCATTTTGCAGAAATTGGTAAAAAACATCAAAATCCGAACGGTTTCCAAGCATTAATAGCCATGTACAGCACTGTATTTTTTATTAACAAAGTGGAATCATGACCCACCTAAATTTAAGTGAATCGACTAGACGTTTCGAATGCCCGTGCAAATTTACTCTTAGGATGGGTCATTCATTGTACATGATTCCACTTTTTCAACTGCAGGTGCTTGACACAAAACTCCCCTCTGACAGGATATTGTAGGTAAGATATGATAAGAAGGATAACAGAAATCGTAACAGAATACCTATACTCTCCCATGATAATATTACGTATAGGTAATGTTTGACTGATTTTTACATATTATATTTTTTTTGCAGGAAAAAAAAATCCTTGCGAATACGCGTTATTTTTATTACTTCTTTTTGTCTCTTCTTCTTAATTTTTTTCGCAAGTTATCTTGTTTTATCAGAGAACCGAAGCAATAATCATAATATTATATTTATCTTTAACGTCACGCCTTTCCCTTTAGACTATGGCGCGCTACTAACCTTGCATACCTCTTTCCCCTTATTCACATCCTATCTCTCATCTTCCCACACATGCCCGCCAGTTTTCAGTACCTATACTTCACACTTAAATTTTGTAGTTTGGTCGTCGTAACAGATTTGATTAGTGTAGGCACATCCAACGAGGGCTTCTCTACCGACACTTTCATTCAGATCAGCTCAAAAGATCTGTATACAAAACAAAGAAATAATAAAATATCAGAAAAGCAACATTTCAATCTTGTAGGAGGTACACCTGCCACCTATTCCAGTCAATATCACCGAGATAAAATTATTCCATATCCCAAGCCTTACCTTATGGGGTTTTGATGATTCAATATAAAATATTTTGCGGTAACCCTATTCTATTTGCTATATTAGGGTTTCTTCGTAGTGCAAACGGGATATTTATGTTTTAATATACGAAAAATATTGAGGGAAAACGGCGTAATCTCATGCGGATTGCCACTAGTGAACGATTTTTGGGAAATGTATAGAAAAGGTACAGATTTAGGTTTTCCAAGACAAAAAAATCATTTTCTAATACAAAACAGTTAGCTCTTTTTATAACATAATTGGATCACATTGCATGTAAAATAAGTTGTCATTTTGATGCCTTTCGTTTTTTTATTGTAAGGTCTACCACATGCATACACAGATTCGGAATTCCGAATTGGGATTACGATTTCGTATGGATTTCCCCCCTACAGAATTCATTTCGGAATCGTATACTAAATCACAATGCTGACTCGGAATTCCATATTATGTGTATAGCATACAACATACAGAGTCCGTGTGGTGTCGGCTAAGAATAGCACCATCCCATTTCCTCCCGTGGGTGTCGTAAAAGGCGACTAAGGGATCTACCGGAGGATGGGCAGCAGCATCCTCTGAGTACACACATTCAATCCAACTGCGATCGCCAACCCGCCTGCCAAGCGTGGCGATTATGGCAAATCCCCCTGTTTTTGGGTAGGCCCATGTCCGGCAGTGGACGTTTATCGGCTGATATGATGATAGCATACAAAATTGCGATCCTGCTTACACATTTTGACCGAACCAATTTGAAACTTTGCATGGAAACGCTAATTTTTTTCCGCTGCGCGCTGTTTAGGTGTTAGTTCCTTAGGTAAAGTTGTTCAGTTTGATGGTCTGATCAGTATCTTAAAAAAACAATCAGCATATTAAGAAATACCCAATAGTTTCTGACTACTTCGAAAATGATTATACTCGTGAGTTTTATGGTATCTTATCAATTTTTGCGTCAATATTTTTAAAGAGTAGTAAATGTTTAGTACACAGATAAACAATAAACATCACTTCACATACGCTGTCCCATTTATAAGCCGGAAGGGCGTAAAGGTAAGCGTTTCTGTGGCGTAACGTAAGCGACACGGGACCTTATCGCTTTTATGACGTCCTGCAAAAGGGTGAAGCGTAAGGGACAAGGTAACAAACGATTTGATAGTAAAGTGATTTTTTATTCTTATCGCCTCTCATATTTAGACGATGGGATATTGACATTTTATTTACAACTAGCTGTTGCCCGCGACTCCGTCTGCGTGGACCTTAAAAAAGTATCCTATGTGTTAATTCAGAACATATTCTATCTCTGTGCCAAAATTCATCCAAATCCGTTCAGCCGTTTATGCGTGATTGAGTCACAAACATCCAAACATCTAAACATCGTTACAAACATTCGCATTTATAATATTAGTGAGATGAGATATTCAATAGTTTTTGAATTGAGTTAAGTCAAATATTACCTAGAGTATATTCACACCAATCTCAAAAATTCAGTAAATACCTACTACATACTTATACTATACTATCTACCTATCGGATGCTATTTACCAACTATCTTCGAAAGTAAGCAAATGTAGTAGGTATATTGAAGCACATTGAAGGTATTTTTTACTTTTGCTAAAAGTGTTCTATCCATGATTCATTTATTGATTATTTTTTCATAACCGATATGAATGACAGCGACTGCTTACTAAATAAGCAGTCGCTGTAAATACGTCGCTGGGTGAATACAATAACGGCACAAGTCAAAATTTGGCAAATTCGAGTTAGATGCGGATTCATGCTCTGCGCTAACTGTTCTATTTATGCAATAATGACTTAACTTGCTACTTCACGGGGTTTCCCGATAGATGGCACTAGTGTCACTTAAATCTGTTCGCGCGTAGTACATTCGACGCAACTTTAAACGCAATTTTCTCGAAATCGCTTTTTTTTAATTGTGCCGTTATTGTATTCACCCGGCGACGTAAGCTAAACACTCTCGTCTTTTACGTTCTGAATCTGATCCTAAGAATCTTCTGAATTCTACCTCTAACTAGCAAATCAATAGCCTTTTACTGACGAGCTCAAATAGACGAATATTCCCAACGGAAAATCAAACCAAGGCTTCATTTCTTTATTCTCTCCTCGTATTCAGCAATTATACCACCCTTTCACCTTTCATGCAAATTGTATGATGCACTTAACCGGTTCACTTATTTCCCATGGGATATCATCGTTCCTGCTTTGTTTAAAGGGGATTGGTAGGTATTCTATTCAGAATGCTCATTTAAGAGATGGTGTTTTAATAATAAAAGGTGTTTACTGAAGATTAACATTGAACATTTTAGTTTCTTTTGTTTCTTTTCTCCAGATTATTCTGAAGGGGAACATTTTGGGAAGACGAATGTCTGGTAGAAGAAGGACGTCCTGGCTTAAAAACCTGTGTGAATGGTTCGATATGAACACCACCTCACTGTTCAGGGCTGCAGTCTCCAGGGTCCGAATAGCCCTAATGATAGCCAACCTCCGATAGGAAATGGCACCACAAGAAGAAGAAGTTTCCTATGTTTTTTGTAATGTTAAATTTTTTATTTTTTGGTGCTTTTGCGTTAGGGTCTTCAACTCTGTCATAAATGGTCTCTGGAGTTGGCTCTCTTATAGCCATGCTTTTTCTTAGTGCTGTCTCCCGTTTGCAATGGAGGAAGTCGTATATTTCTTTTTCCTTCTCCTCCTATCTTCTTTGATTAATTCATTGCGGGTTCCATGACAGTTTAGAGTCATAGCCCAGGCTCGCTAGACTTAAATGTCTAGTGTTGTGAATGGTATCCGCTGTTGATCCTGGTTCACAGGTACAGCGGTGGGAATGAGTGGTGGGTGCGGTGTTAGGTGCGAAAAAAATTTTTTTATTAGTTACCTACATTGAAAATTCCTGGAACCATGGTTTTTCTTGTCTGGTCATCATTAAATTTATTACAGATATGTCAAACTACCCCTAGCTCGTAACATAGCAAGGTACTAAAAAACCTACTAAAAATATCTACCTTTATAAGTGTACTTTTTTAGCATATTTCGGTTTCAGGATTTATTTTACTTTTTTTAATAGAAACAAAATACAATATAAAACATACGAGTACAAATATTAGATCAAGAAAAGGGCTAAAATTGCCTCTCAATGACAACTGCACACAACATTATCTTAAAATCTAAACATTAGGATGGTTGGAAATTTAGGAAGAAAAGAGACATTTCTAGAGAGACGATGGTTAAATCGTTCTAGGGGGCAACTTTTTCGCCTTGACATAACCCTTATTCCTTAATTATCTCATAACACCCATACATGTATTACACGACAAAAGGGCTTTAAGTTTCTATTTACCTTGTTAAGGTTCTCGCTAGTCTAAACTATTATAAAACTGTAACTGAAGTGTGTCTGTACATTGAAGATATTTACAAAAAAATGATTACGATATGGTTTTTAGGTATCCCTGACTAGAAATCAACCTTTTTTAGAAATTTTGTCTGTCTGTTTGTCTGTTTGTTTGTGTGATTGTTTGTTTGTTTATTTGTTTGTTTGTTTATTTGTTTGTTTGTTCGCGCATCACACAAAAACTACTGAACCGATTTTGATGAAACTTTTTTTGTTTGATAGGTTATGATCTGACTTAAAATCTGGTATATAATTTGTGCGGACGAAGTCGCGGGAAAACACTAGTTACATAATAAAACTGTATAACGCGCGTAATTTAAAATTTTATCGCCAATGGTGTCCCCTACGTTGTTTTTTATTCTCTTTGTAAAGTCAGTCACGAACTCTTATTAACCACAACAGCCTTCACGGAACGTTGGTTTTTATGGTAATAGACTATTTGTGGTTATTTTTACAGTAATCACTGTTGTTCAGCTGTACTGAGGTGACATGTTATTTGATGATGATAGCCCAGGGGTTATGGTCTGCTAGTTTGTTTATTACGATGTTGATTTTTATGTTTTTGTATCGATGTCTGCATTAATTCATGACTATGCTTTGCTTCATGGCCGTAGGTATTCGGCCACAGCGACTGATTAAAGGGCAGGATCTTCCAAATCCGTTTTTTGGTTGAGTTTTAAGGCATAAAATAGTCGTTGTTTTGATCCAGAAAAAATATAATATGTTGTTGTTCATGAACTGTTCTTGATTATTCTGTGGCTCAAAACACGATAGTTTTTACTTCTCTCGATCATAAAAGCATGCAAAGATAGGTAGTTTATTACTATTTTTCAAGTTTTACTTAAAGATTATTAACAAATAAGAAATGACATTGTCTAAATTATTCTCAGGCTAGTTTTTTCCCCCACCACCAGAGAGAAAAGATATTGATGAAAAATACGTTTTTTTGCGGACCTGCCTTCAATTGAAGCGGGATGGCTAATTGCAAACTTATGCTTGTAAGAAAGAGACGCTTGCACTCGAATAACCGGGCCTTAAGGCTGTTGGAGCTTCGTTGATGTACTCTAATCTTATCTTAACTATTATAAAACCGTAAAATCGTGAGGAATAAAAAAGTAGCGGTTCACTTCATATAAATTCAAAATAACATTCGATAGCGCCATTTAAATGACGTGCAGCGCCATCTATTGACAAAATTGTGTGTTTGTTTGTTTGTTCGCGCATCACGCAAAAACTACTGAACCGATTTTGATGAAACTTTTTTTGTTTGATAGCTAATGATCTGACTTAAAATCTGGTATATAATTTGTGCGGACGAAGTCGCGGGAAAACACTAGTCTATTATAATAAGAGAGCGATTAGGAGTGATTAAGAGCGTCAATGACGCGTTGCGGAGAGGTAAGGACACTCAATAATGAGGGTCCAGGTTCGATGAGCATATACCAATGAGTTTTTCTAACTTTTGTAGGTATGTAATAACGACTGCTCTCAAACGCTGAAGGAAAACATCGCGAGGAAACCAGCGTACGCAGAAGAAGAAATATTGATGCGTATGCGTATGTGCACTTTTAATTTTTACCTACTAAATGTATAAACTAAGCATTATGTTCCTTTTACGTCTTTTGTCGCATCTCATAGTGTCAAATGGAAGTTCGCTGAGGCTTGGGCTCAGGAACGATTTCATCGTATCCTTTTCCAAGTTCAGGCGGCGACATTCTCCTTGTATAACCTCATTTTTTGTCGCAATGTTGCTTATAATATGTAATAATATGTTTGTTGTTGTTAATCTGAATAAATAATTTACTTAACTTAAGTCTATCGGAAAGCGCAGCGTGGGTAGGCCCCCCACACGGTGGAGCGACGACCTGGTGAAGGCGGCGGGAAACCGTTGGATGAGGGCGGCGCAGGACCGGTCGTTATGGCGACCCTTGGGGGAGGCCTATGTCCAGCAGTGGACGTCCATCGGCTGAGATGATGATGATGATGAAGTCTATCAGTGCACTCCGCAATCCGCATCACAGTACATATACACAGATAGCTTGAACCCTCTTCATGACCTGCTATATGAGTGTAGTTGTACATACTCTTATGTCAGGTCATGGCGATAGTGAATCCGAAGACTTATTATCATCATCATCATCAGCCTATATCATCCTTTTTTTTTATAATTAATGGCTTTTTGCTTGTACGTAGCACCGCATTTCCGCCAGTGTCAAGTGTAATTTATGGGAGTATCTATCCCAATCTCAGGGATTGTTTTTGTTTAAGAACAAGAAGAGATTGAGGATTGCGGAGCCTCGTGGCAGGCCAAAACGCGACGCGCGTAAACCACGCGAGACGTGTGCTCGGGTCAATTTCTGCAACGTGACTCCAATCATCCTTATTCCTTACTACGTGCGACAGGCTTACCTTTATGGTTCCTTACTAGTCAAAAGGAGACAGTAAATATAAAACTCAAAACCAAAATAAAACGTTATTCAAAGTAAGAATCATTTGAAATCAAAAGAAAAGGTTGCCGTAATTAAAGAAAACTTTTTGAATACGTTCAAAGCAATATGCCGTTACTTTTATCTTTGTTTTTTATCAACCGAGTCCCTTTCGCCCTCATTCGCTAATTACACACTTAGGACGTGTCGCTTACGTCAAAGGCTCTCGTGTGAAGAGGCCTTAACGTGTTTCTCTACAGAGTATGCAAGAGTTTTCTTGAAGTATTGGACGCGAAAGTTTATAATTAATATTGAAAACTAGCTGTGATCGTGATTTCGTAACGATGCATTATTTTTCAAAACATTACATAGGTAATAATTATTATCTTTTGATTGAGTAACTCCACATTTACTCCAAGTTAAGTCTGATGTTCATCTGAAAATTCCATCTGAATCGGTTCAGTAGTTTTAACGTGATCTTTGTCTAAATAATACAGAAAATTCCAAATTCAATTCAATTCAAAATTCAATTCAATTCAATTCAAATTCAATTCAATTAAAAATCATTTATTGAATATAGGAGCCTGAAGCACACTTATTAAAGTCAAAACTGAATTTCATTACCTATTGAAGCATTCTATGACTTGTCCTCCAATTTAAATTTTTAGCTAATATACAGGGTGTAAGGAACAGCCGGGCAAATAAAAAGACTCTGTAGGTTTATACTTTATATTATACCATAGTGAAAGTTGTTCAGTTTGATGGGCTGAATTCACCGTTTCAATATTTGCTTGCTCTACTGGCCCTTACAACCAATATCGATTGCATAGACATGCAAACTCAACATTTTAATTTTACATACTTAATTAGATTTTTATTGTTGTATAGATTTGACTTCTTAAATATGACTAAATATTTTTGAACCTTTTTTGAAAAACCTCCCTGGAACATTTCTCTCACAGCGTTTTTCTTTTCCTCCTTCCTTTTCCCTGTTGTCCCCATGTTTAACATTCAAGGCTCGCTATCACCTTTAAGGGCGTATCGTCATACACCCGAAAAAACAAATAAAGTGTAGTTACGCCCTTTCGGTGCATGATTGATGTTATCGCTCCAAGACTAGCTGAGTTACATGATTTGCTTCGCTATTCGGTTTTAATGTGCTTGGAAATGTATAGAGTTGTTTGCCGTTTTTTGAATTTTTCTATTATGTTGTATTCTATAGTTTCTGGAGACAGTAGAGATCTAAGAGAAACGGGCTAAGTGCGAGTCGGATTCCCACATCGAGGGTTCCGTAACACAAATATTTAAAAAAAATCGGAATTCTTAGCGAGAGCTTGACACACACACTTGGCTGGTTATTATTATTCTTTCTTTTTACCCGCGACGGAACAGAACGTGTATGCGTTTAGGGTGAGAGGTTGTTTGTTTGTTTGTTTGTGCAAAACCAATGTTCCCATTTATACTGTAGAGTATGCACTATAATCGCACCAATAATCGCACCAAGTTTGATGCTTGCTGTATTGCCGTTACAAAAACCTTGAGGAAAAAACACTTTTCTTGTAAAAGTTCCCTTAATTATTTATTTTTTTAATTACATGCACACATACATTAACTCGTGACTTTAATCCCTATCGGGGTGTTCAGAAACATTGCTAAAACTACCTACTTTTTTTTATTAAAAATAAATAGGTAGCAAATTCAAAATAATACAATTACATAATATGCAACGCAGTCATATTTTGTAAAAATTGCTACCTGATACCAAAAGACAGACATACAACCCTTTATAGTCAGGTCGGACGGACTGATTATTGTCTATACTCTGTCTTTTTATGCTGTGTTTTTGTTGAAGGCTTGAAGTTTTCAAATGTTTTACTCTTATGATTGTTGACTGGCTATAGATACATTTTCTCGCCACCAAGTGGTGGCCAACCAATAATGTAGCTTTGAATACCTAGGAGAAAAACCGGTGACCAACAAAACATACTCAAACGAAGGTAAGTGTCTGAAGTATCCCGTTTTTTCCCAATTTTAGTGGGTACTTTAAAAATAACCGTTTAAAACAAAACAGGGGTGTAAACTCAACTCTATACAAACATCTATGAATCATCCCAACAGATAGAGCCTTCTAAAGGGTTCCTGCTCGGGCCCCATTTGTTTTATTCACCATATGATAGTTCCCCTTGTATAGTCGACCGGAAAATTTGGTTAGCATTACTGAAGGTATGTTCATGTACTACGGAAGACGTTTTTTGTCACCACTGAGCTACAGTGATAGACTAAGTGACTCCATTCGAAAAGGAAAATTGTCAGAAGAAAAGTTTTATTTTCACATCTGTATTTTTCTTTTATTCGTACAATGCCTTGCGTAATAAATGACCAGCCCTTCAGCCAACAGTTGTCAGCAGTTTTTTGTTTGGGGGAGAATCGAAATGAGTTAAATAAAACATGCATTTTATGATTGTCACGAACATTGGAATAAGCAATTTTGTATGGTCGTAGATATGTTATTACATAACCTTACGACCGTGATCTCTTTGTCAGATGGTCAGAAACGTTACTACAACTTCCGACCTTGTATTAGCAGCGTCGAACTAGGTCAAAGAGTCTCGGTTGGCATTATGACTATAAGGGCCCGCTGTCAGTCTTGGATCAGGACAGATGATGGTTGACGGTTTACCAACATAAAGTGATATATTGACTTTGACTTTGACTGTGGGTAGACTATGTGTAAGCCTGTGGATGTCCTGCGCAGGCTAGGGCCTGGGTGGCAAATGCCATCTTGGTTCTGTGGCCAGTCCGACCCTGAATTCCAGTACCACCAACCAAGATTAGATCACAAAATCACTGTTCAAATAATCAAAAAGATATGCTATAACATCTTAGAAATTACTGAAACTGTTCTAAGAATAGATGGTAATAAAAGTTTCAAATCTTTTTCAAAATACCAATAAAATTAAATTGTAATTTGGACACAATGAAGGTACATCTAATATTAAACGTTGTACGCGACTGTACATGACACATTTGAATGAAATATTGTCACCGATACAGAATTCAATTTGAAATTGTTGGAACATAATAATTTTATTTATGTGTTGCATAGGTAATAATGTGTCTAACTCAAAATTTATGATTGACTTTGAAACGACATTACCTACTCATTGACATACAAAATAATGGACGGTGGGTCTAGTACAAAATTCTAGAAAAAAGTTCCCGAGGCTAACCTACACAAACCTAAGTAGGTACGTGTACCTATATAACCTACACAAACCAAATGTATAGGACAGCTGATTTTATTTTTCGCGATTTCGATGTTGGTGTCTTATAGGAAGTTGTTCAGTTTGACGGTTTGATCATCCCCTTAAAAAAGTGGCAGCATGTTAAGGAGAACTCTGCATACTGCATAATTGGAAATATCGATGACTCGGGCTTAGAAAAAGTATATGTCTAGAATGAGCCTCACTGTTTTACCGTATAAAACAAAAGTGGCCAAGTTTCATAGGTTGGTGTGCGTGAGGCGCCATACAAATTTTGTATGTGTGCGTGTATATGTATAGGGTTTAGGAACCAGTACTGGTTCCAATTTTTTTCGACGCTTTCGTGTCTTCGAATGTCAATCTTGACATATAACTTTATCAAAGGACTCGGGTAATGTAGTCGTCGAGCTTGTATTCATACATACAAAATAATATTTCTTACAATAACAAGCGAAAACTGAAGTAAAATTCAAAGTCGACTCTACCGTGAAAAGGAAAGAATCACAAAAGCCATTACCTTGTATTCTGTTACAAATAACAATCACTTATAGTACAACAGCTTAGATCCATTTATTTAACATAAATCTTAATGAAGATTGTCAGTGTAAGTCTACGTTAGTAATTAAATAAAAAATATATTTATTCATCAGAAAACTAACTAATCAAGAATTAATTAGCCAATAAAAAACCTAAACATATATAATTTGTAAAAAGTAGTCAACTAGTCATTCATAGACACCAGTAGTACCGTATACAGGGTGTAAAGAAAAGTATCATTAATCATTAAACCACATACTCTACCCATCAAACTGAACAACAGTTTGATTTTTCCTTTTTAGTGATAGTTTTCCTTACACTCTGCATATACACTATGCTTACACTATGCTTACATATCGGTCCGTCATAATGCCATTAGATTTTTCGAAAATAGCTTGAACTCACGATACAATAGACTTAGGTACCTACACATAACTTGCAACCATAATTCCTTTAGTTAGCAGTTATAGCAAGACTCACCTATAGTATGAGGTTTAATGGGTTCACCCTGTTGTCGCATAACTTTTTTTTGCATAATTTTGTAATGCATCATCACTATAGGCATACAGGACTGATGGCATAACTTCACTTGGCATACTTTGTTTAGCATCCATTCATAACGCATAGTCTTCTATGGCAGATCAGTCGTATTGCATAAAGTTTATATTCAGAAGTATCGTATGGCATTATTGCCTTTTCGCAGAGTATTGTTACGGTTCTCACCATTGTCGCATAATTTTGTAATGCATATGATCACTATAGGCATAAATGACTAATGGCATGAACAACTACCAGTAGTACCAGGATATTAGTAGATTACACACCGAAGGCAGGAAGGTAAGAAAGACTCAGATCTCATGTGAAACGTAATCTCGTAAATTTTTGACAATCGGTCAGATTACACAAAAACTGGTTTTTTGAAGGCAATAGGAGCTAATTTAAGATAAGTTTAACGTATAATTGTCTTAATATTCATAAATTGTGCATGTTCTAAGAACTAATCGAAAAATAACTGATTATACACATATCATGTTGTTTTTATTTTGTTACTTTTCCTAATGATAGGTACAAAATAAAATCTACCATCTAGCTTAACCTAACCTCCAGTTTTGAAGCTACCTTTCTGCGCCCTAAGCAACAAGCATGCAGAATGCAAGCAAGCATGTTGATGCATGCATAATACATGTTCTAACCTAACCTAGAATTTTAAAACCACCAATTTGTTTTTCTCAGGCAGGAGGCTTACGCCCCCCGCATCCCCCAACATGCAAACCTGCAAGCCTGCACGCATCCAGCAAGCATGCAGCATGCAAGCAAGCATGCAGCATGGAAGCAAGCATGCAGCATGCAAGCAAGCATGTTGATGCTCCGCTCCGCCATGCGTTATGCATGTTCTAACTAACCTAACCTAGAATTTTAAAAGTACCAATAAGTTTTTCTCAGGCAGGGGGCTTCCGCCCCCTGCACCCCCCAATATGCAGACAAACAACCAAGCAATCAGGCAGCAAGCAAGCAAGCATGCAACAAGCAAGCATGCATGCACCAAGCAAGCAAACATGCAGCAAGCATGTTGATGCTCCGCTCGCTTCGCTCGCTCCGCTAAGTATCTTACATGTTCTAACCTAACCTAACCTACAATTTTAAAAACACCAGTTTGTTTTTCTTAGGCAGGGGGCTGACGCCCCCCGCACCCCCCTCGCGGGGGGCGCAGCCCCCCTGCACCCCCCAACATGCAGACAAGCAAGCAAGCAATCATACACACAACCAAGCAAGCATGCAACAAGCAAGCAAGCATGCACCAAGCAAGCAAGTAGGCAAGCATGCAGCATGCAAGCAAGCATGTAGATGTTCCGCTAGCTTCGCTCGCTCCGCTAAGCGTTATAAATGTTCTAACCTAACCTAACCTAGAATTTTAAAAGCACCAATTTGTTTATCTCAGGCAGGGGGCTTCCGCCCCCCGCACCCCCCTGCATCCCGCCACATGCACACAAGCAAGCAAGCAATCATGCACACAAGCAAACATGCATGCACGCAAACTAAACGCCCTAATGCCACTGATCATTATGCTAAGCGAAATTATGCAAAACCGCCCTAATGCCACATGACCATTATGCTTTGCAAAATTATTCAATATAACATTCGATTATGGTAGTAGTATGCCATATTAAATTCGCATAAATTAATATTCTGCCACTTAGTTGTTATGCCAAATAAAGCTTTCTGCATTGTTAATATTCGGCCAAGAACAATTATGCCAAGTATGTTATGCAATATATGTTTCGGACAATGAAAGTTATGCCAGATAGACGGAACCCGGTTTAATGATATGTCAATTAGTGACTTATTAGTTTTCGACTCAGTAAGGTCAACACATCTTTCATGGGGCACTGTATACGCTATTATAATAAGATACCAGAGGATATTCTAAACTTGCCAGACAAAAAGTTTAAATCCCATGTTAAACAAGTCCTCTGTAAAAAAGGTTACTATAAACTCGATGATTATTTGAATGACCAAAATGTCTGGTCTTGACAATGTTACACTATGTAATTCAATATTTGTACTTTGTATATTTTGTTTTGTTTAAAAGAAGTGTGTTGTAGAGTTTCTGGCCGCGTCTTCTCTACAACGGAACACCTTCCGAAGCGGTGGTAGAATAAAAAATGACGTCAAAAAGTTATCTAAGTGATATTATTTTGAATAAAAATTTTGACTTTGACTTTGATTAAATGGCTATAGTCTTTAGTTTAGTAAAAAACTGCATAAGAGTTATTAGGTAGGTATCAGACACCCTCAGGAACTATTCAGGATTATATTATTATGTAAAATAAGTGGACATGGACTCATGTACTATTCGAGTTCAAAAATAAGGAAAATAGGGGAAAACAGAAAAGTGGAAATAGGGGAATAAAAGAAGGGTCCCGTGTCAATGTCAAAGTTTAAAATGTGGGGTGACGTAACGTGACGTAAGGACTTCTGAAGTGCAGTTGACATTTAATTTTTTTTGTCAAATGATACATCATTTTTATACTGTAAGTAAATGATGATGAGGATATTTTTAAATGTTACAGAGTCGCGTGGTGAGGTGAGTAGATTTCCGAACGGTCTTGCACGTCGTGTGCTTTCTGACTGGCTACGAGTCTCTGTCATTAGAAGTCTTGCAGTAAAACAGCTCTGCAGAATTCAGTATAAACAAACCAGAATTTGACAAGTAAGTATTCCATACTTTATTTAGCAGAAACTAAGGAAAAACATCAAACGAAGAGGCGTATTGTGTAAGTTTCCGATAATATCGTTTACAGTGATTCACTGTAATCCACTTCTGTGATCTTTTGTGATCCACTGTCTTAAATTAATTAACTAAATATTAAGAAGCAGAATCGTTATGAACACAGTTGAAAAATAATATCTCGTAGTATATTCTATTCATTTATTTTGTTTCTGATCATAGATCCATAGTAGGCGTTAGTAACAATGACTTAAAATTATGTTAGTGACTAAAATTTTACACATGTGACAACTATTTACTTTAGTAGACTTTTCTCGAAAATAGCATAATTTGATATACAATGTTTTGTTATAAACTTATAAATCGAATTCTGGTAGATTTAACTAAATTATACCACGGACCTGAAAAAAAGACGGACGAAATAATCACGAGTGAAGCACCTACCTATTTATATTTGTGTGCGTGCTGACGCACTGTCGCGCGCTACAAAATGGTGGAGAGTTGTAGGACCTACGACTAGAACTGGTGCATCTGTGTGAGTGTAGGTCCCTTGTAAAACAAACGAATATAATAGGACCTTGCATGCTTCACATCTTTTTAGTGTCACATTACGTCCGTCTTTTTTTCAAGTCCGTGAATTATTCTTATAACAGCAAACTTTCTTGTAAGTCTGGATAAATAAATAGTTGTTACTACAGACACTATTAGATATTTTTATCCATGTACACACGGCGACTGATCAACCTACCCATAGTTGAACTCTATGTTCATGGACATAAGGTCCAACTATGGGTAGGTTGATCTGTCGCCGTACGTACCTAAGTACCCCCTATCAAAAAACTCCATATCGATTTGATACCGATAGATTCGGGCAGTTACACAATAATACCCAAGAATGGTTGAATTGCAATGAACAGTACTATAAACAAATCCAAAATAAGATTCGTTTCATTTGTCCGAATAAACTTGAAAGTTGAAGACGATACGGATCTAACCATCTGTCCCTAAACCGAGGGCCCGAAATTAAATGTAAATATCTTGAAAAATCGAGTTATCTCCCAAAAGGACAATTTATTTACCCAAAAGATATTAGAAATAATATCATTTTGGGTGTTTCCTTTTCACTTTGTTACTGAGTTTTTATTCTTTTAAGGTAGGCCTTTTTGCGGTTGTCGTTCGGAAAATTATTTTGGGTTTTACAGAATGTGAAATACAGTTTAAAATATACAGGCTGAAAATGACAGCCTGGCAAATACTGAAACGGTGAATTCAGACCATAAAACTGATCATTTTTCACTATGGAGCAACGCGAAAAAAAATCAGCGGCTCCGTACAAAACAGTTACACCTACTCGACTCAAATGTATGGAACAGCAGATTTTTTTCGCGTTTCCTGTGGGTGTCTCCTCAGTGAAAGTTGTTCAGTTTGATGGTCTATTGGTCTATAAATTCACCGTTTCAGTATTTGACAGGCTGTCACTTACACCCCGTCTACAGGGTGTTAATTTTAATACATACCTACTCACACTTCAGACCATCAAACTGAACAACTTTTACTATGGGACCTTATCTACTTAAAATCTGACCACAAGGTCTGTACCGCTACGCTCCGTGTTGGTTATAGTTGCACGGCGAGATAAGGGGGCTAAGAAGCCCCTATAAAAGTGTATTTCATTCATTCATTCATTCATATCCAGAGCTCTGTCGCACCCAATGAGCGGTAGAGCCCTTTGGTGTTCCGACTATACCAATATTTCTTCCGTGTGGTTGTTGTTTTTAGTGTGTCTAGCTTCTCACCTACAAAATCACTGCAAATGATCTGATCCTTTAGCTACCTTCAGACGGCATTTTTTGGCAAAACCTTTATCATCATCAATAGTCGACACTAGTCACTAACCGGGGCTCTAACAATGCACCCAGTCACTTTGCGTTGATCGTCGCGCCATCTCTCATTTCGTGGGAGCCAAAACCCCCACCCCAAAATCCTCTCTAGAACTTACTGCAACTAAAACGTAGGTAAATTTAGACTTCAAAAAGACCATTGGTTATTGTAGCAAAGTCCGGCTAGCAAAATATCCCGAAAGGGATTACGAGCATAAATTCACATGTGTTTAATAACATGCCCTAACACTAACTTGTAATGTAAATACATAATACCATATTCCAAGCCTCAATAATTCCTAACACCTATCAGTTGATTAGCTATCCAATCAAGCATCGATCGAAGCCGCTGGGAGCAAACCAATCTACCTAGACTGACTGAGTAGTTACTATGGATTGGACTTGGATACCTACTGTATTATAGTTTATACCAGGTATAAGTATATACAATATCATTATTAATACACCGCCCCTCTAAAGGATTAGTTAAGGGCACAGTAGGGGAACAATGTCATACGATTATAACCGTATACAATGGCTTCCCATTGTATACGGTAATATTTTCTTGCATAGTTATTAAATGATAAATGTTTTTTATGCTGATGTACCTTAGTATAAAAGTGTTTTTTAGGGTTCCGTATCCAAAGGGTGAAAACGGGACCCTATCCATAAGCCTACGCTGTCCGTCCGTCCGTCTGTCTCTCCTACCTATTTCAGGCCGTATCTTTTGAACCATAAATAAATAGCTAGTCAGTTGAAATTTTCACAGAATGTGTGTTGTTATAAAGGTGGATTTATTAAACGGACATTGTGAAAATAATCGAAATTACGATGAGGCTATAATATAAAAATTACTATTAGGTTCTGTAATTGCAAATGAAATTATTAGGCATTACATATTATTATTTCCATATAGTTTCATATGTGTACGCGGTAGCCTAAGTTTCTTTGGAAACCTGGCATTGTCTTTTTCTAGTAAATTCTGCTAAAATAAATAGGTGTCACATATCTAAGATATTTTTCTCAGTGCATGGGTACAATCTCCCTTTCCAGAAATCGTCTACAGGGTATACAAAATGTATCACGGGTTCTATGAAAACGCATTATTCTTTAAAACATTATGCACATTTTTCCTAAAACTTCTCGCTTACATTAACGTGTATATTATTATATACATTCCCAGCACATACTAATTTCTATTTAGTTCTGAAATACAGTAAAATGTGCACGAACCCTATTATCTTTCAGACACATAAACACTCATTTGCTTTGTCGCTGGAAAAATAGCAGAAATAACATTCTTGTCTCTCTCTCATTTTCTCTCTAATTTAACTACAATGTTGCGTCGGGCATGATAAATGTTTTCATGTTTTATTTGAGTTAAAAGACACACGTGAGTAAAGTAAAATAATATTTTTACATATTTCTTTAGTCAGAGGCAGGCGTCGTGGAGTATGTCCTGCTCCCTCTGCATGACAGTTCAATAAAGTTCTTCGGAACCGTTCGAGTTAAGTTAATATTCGGCATTGTTCACAAAATTAATAGTATTTCGATTAACTTCGCACATTCAGCAACGAAAAGTACGTCGTAGCACTAAAGTGCACCATCTACTTAGTTGACTATCTTTTTGTTGCTGACCGTACAGTCGGCTGCAAATATAAGTATTCAGATATCCAATTAAAGTTTCTCTAGATGCCCATATTATAAATGCCTTTATATACTTAAAGCTGCAGCCGACCGTAGTACTATGTCACAGAATTCCCTTTTTTTTTTCACAATTAACAAAAGAAAACCTTCGAATTTTGCGGTAACAGTCCAATGACAACGAAACCGGAATGGTTCCGAAATCATAACATTAATAATTAACACTCCTATACAATACCTTCTTCAATGAGAGAAGGTTTTTTGCCCGGTAGTGAATAGGATCTCACTGCTGATGCACATGCACATCATTTTACTTTATTCACGATGTCCCTAAAACTCAATTAAAACCTAGCAAATGCCTTTCATCGACATCATTCATATAATTGTCTCTCATTATGCACACGCCTATCTCCCGTGTGAGTAGTCTTTCGTTTATTCATAATTCAACAATTGCTTCATGCATGTTGGTCAGTTTCTGGTTTTTAATTTTGACTAGATATTTCAAATCAACCCACATCACTGCTGGGCATAGGCCTCATTTTTCTTGCACCTTTCCTCACGGTCCTGTGCCATTCTGATTCATCTCTGACAAGCAACCCTTACATATTCGTCTGACCAACCCATCGGTAGACCACCCACTAGACCTCCTTCCTTCTCTTGGCCACCCTTGGTACATTAAATTATCTTAAAGATAATTTATCATCCTACTATCCGTACTTTTACCATCTTAAGATAGTACTTCATTCATACAATAGTAATCCTCTTCCACTATTACGATCTAACTCCTACATGATGCACGAATCAAATCGTATGTTCCAAAAAACACCTGGTAACGTGTCACAGAATTCCCAACAGTGGCATGTACAGGGTGAAAAATAAAAGTGTCGCCCACCACAGGGTGTTACACTTAAATACAATTTTACACCCTCTTCACGCTATCAAAATTCACAGCAGGTTTCCCTCATATAAAGGCTGGGGGTGTAAATACATGGGAGAGTAAACCAGGCAGTTCTGCGGTTTTGGTATTATCCGGTCTGGTTCAGAAAACCGCAAATAAATGTGCGTTAGTGCAGTGTAATGTAGTTTCATTGATAGCAATTCGACTGTGAACCGCAGCAAATGATTAGTATAGGGAACATTTTGTAAATTGATATGTAGGTATTTTCCAATGTGAGTTAGACTAATTAATTACTCGAATGCTAGTTACATTAATTAGGTACTCTAATAAACATTGCTAGTTTCGATAGCTATTTGGTTTCAAATAAGAAAATAATGTCGATTTGCGTTTTCTTATGACTATGATATGATTTCTTGAGACTATGGACACAAGAGACAGGTATAGAAGGGCGGCTCCACGCAACGAGCAAATCAAGTGCGCACGTACGGACACAAAATTAATAAAGTTAGTTAGCTCTTCAAACTTCGTTTGCACGGACCAGACCACAAAGTCATTTTCTAATTAAAAACCAATCATGCGCTACCGCGCAAATCTGGTGCTGCTATGTCTTTTTTTATGTCGCTCTAAGTCGAATAGCAGACTGATTGATGCTTCATTAGCAGAAAGCGCGTGAAAACAGATAGCAAACGGCGACAAGGGATTTTAGGTGCGCGAAATTCGCGCGCTATTATTTGTCCACTACGCAGGTACAGTCAGCATCAAAGAAACCTAACCCCTCTATCATTATCTTTATAACCGCAAGGGGGTTAGATTTCTCTGATGCTGACCGTACACACGGCGACAGATCAACCTACCCATAGTTGAACTCTATGTTCATGGACAACGGTACGGACTTACAACGGTAAGGTATTTCTGTAAAAGCAATTCAGTCGTAACCCAAATGTCACCTGTCACGCTAACGCCCGGTCCACAATCCCGTATGTTTCCCATTTCAGTTTTACATCGCCACACAATAGGCGTTGTCCCGTCCCTATTTCTATCCCCCATTGTCCGTCAGATTCTGTCCGGGACGCCTCGTCTGGACGAAAAGCCTTGGGCTACGGTCCAAGTTAGATGATGAAGCGAGTAATGATCGATTAGGTGCTTACAAGCTTCAAGAATAGGTCTTTAACGGTGCAGGAGGTATTATGTACAGTATCTTTGTTCTCTCTAAATTCAGAAATATCAAAGCGCCAAAAAGAGGAAACCATCATGCGCCCTCATTTTTTGTATGCGTAAAGAATAAAGACAGGCACATCTAGATTTTTCTCGTTTTGTCAGGGGTGGCACGCTAGGCCCACTGAAGGTTTCTCCAAAAGCGATCCAAAGTTTTCGCAAAACCAGAAGCCAAAACCAATGGTTCAAGTTATTCTCTCGTGTTCTCGTAATTAAATATAAACATTCTCAGAGTGTCATTTTTCCTGTTGAGATCAACTTAGTTGTCTCTTTCAAATAGCTTTCTATGAACCAGGTTACTCTGTCAAATAACCAACATTCAATACATATGATGTCCTCACGCGTGAAATTTCTTTTGACTTTTAAGGTCGGCACATTACTTCAAATCTTAACTATCCATGTAAGAAGAGAAGAGGTCATCAAATTACTCCATGTCTCAACTGTCCTTAGAAAGTTTTTGCATATTCAATGAAAAAACCTTGAACCGACACAAAATTCAGTTCGTTTCCTATAAACTACGGCATCCACTCAAAAATTCATCCCCTCATTCACGGTCTGGGCTTCGTTTTCGGTGACGAGATACAAGAGATAGGATATCACGATATACTATACAATACATACATACCTACGCTACGGAGATTGTCCCTTTAGATCGGTTCAATTAACTTCTAGGGGAGGAAGGAAACTTTAGTACCCAGTAAACCTGAAGTAGCTTGAAGAAGAGGCTTTGTAGTGAATCGAATACACTTAAACTTTGACTTGTTCTTTGAAAATACGTACGCATTATAAGTTTTACGAAACTTACACATTTTGTGACACTATCGGTTTTACGTTGAAGAAGAATATCGCGTGGAGACTTACCTTTATGGTGTGTACTGTCCATTACATAACAAATAATGCGCTCACTACTTATGATTATTGATATTAGATTTACTTTTTGACCAAAACGCTGCCAAATAAGCATAATAATTATCCCTTAACTTAACCTAATATATTATACAGACCAATCCTAGTTTGTGTTCAAACTCCGGTATGTCAAAATTCATACGTTTTCGACTCAGACTCAACTCACGCACGAATCTCTTAGTGAGACTACCGCGGGAAGAAATTGGATGGAATATTATTTTAAGTTGAAAACCAATAGTAGTTTTTTTGCCTGTTTAATGTCTTACTGCTGGGCAAAGGCCTCCACTTTTAATCCGCTCTCCAATCCTCTCTGTTGTGTGCAAATTCGGGCCAACTCTCCAAGAAGGCATCCTTGTTGTTTCTCCAATAGTAGTAATAACTAAAAATAGTAAATCTTAGATTTATGGTTGCAAGTGAGATAAAAATATTATACACTCTACTACTATACTCTACTCTACTATCATATTATCTTACGCGAGAGAGTATAAGATTATCTCTCTATTACCTATTTGCAAGAAAGTTGGGGTTTTTTTATTTCTGATCTATTTTTAAAAAAATATTCGGCTTATTCGGAGACTTTGCTACATCTTCGAAACCAACAATGTTTCTTCTTCTACATTTTTCTCTTTACCTCTTATTCTTGTTTTTTCTTTATCTCCTCGAGCTTTTTCTTCTCTTTCATTACAGACAGACTGTTAAATTAAACATAGTCTAGTAACACTCGAGAACTCTTAGTAAGAATTCCATCACTTTATCTCTCGATTATCTTGCCAGGATTCTCTTTATGTCCTCATCAGTTGTTTTGTCATAATGAATTGTTTTGTTTACTTTCATTTTCCTTGTTAAGTCATGTTTTTGGAAACGATTATCAGAGGTTAATTGGACTGGACTTAGTTGTGACTTCATGTCTTTCATTTTTTATATTTCTAGACTTTGTAGAAAGTTACGTCAACATTTTCATGTTATTGATTGATAGTACTTGAACTAAAAGTGGCAATATTATCCATAATATTGCTGCACTCTAAAGTTTTTATGTGATACCTTCAGAGTGCAGCAATATTATCGATATGTATGTGTTCGAACCCCATATTCTCGGTGTGCGTTAGCACGATAGTTCGATGGTTCGAAATATGTAGAATAAAAGTCGAATTATCATCTGCATCGATAACCATATCGATAGTATTACTTAACAATTGATGACAAGGTACTACTCCAGTCAATATCGGACCGCGAGGTCTTTGAAGATCCGGGCATTGTCATACAAACATTTTCGTGGACGTAACTTACGTAATAGTAACAATTGTTTAATCTGTTCCGGTTACGCGCTTACGATGATTTATAAGCTCGTGTCCAGAAGTTATCAAATAAAAAATTTAACTGTTCGGAAAATGAAATCGCAGTTCGGTGGTTGGCGCGTAAAAGCATCGTGTGAAGTGTTTCCCGCCAAATTGCGTGTCGACGCGAGTGCTAGTTTCAATGGCACTTGGCGACCTGTTTTAATTCTCCATTGGCTAATTGAATTTGAATGGCTCACTGGAAGTTATGATAGGTTATTACGATAGCAATTAAAGTTTTATGGAAAGCTTTTACCGAGCTTTATACCTAAGAGTCTTCCTAATACTTGGTATAGGTACCTAAATTATACGTACCTACGAATAAATATGTTTATTATTCGTAGATACGTACCTACATCCGATCAAGGCCTATCATGGATCTAAATCATAAAGGATACCACTCCTCCTTACAAGCATTGATACAAGAAAATTTGACGTTCGTCTTCGTCGTCGATATTTCCAATTTTACGTGCGTCCCTTTCTATTCCAATGACGTCACAATTACATGAACGACAATTGAGTGACGTCATGCCTAGACATACATTAGAAAGGGACAAAGTTAACGACACTAAAAACAACTACGGAAAAGAACGATCATTACCGACCACAAAGGAGTATTGTCATGTTTCACGTCTTGTTAGGCAGTCTGTGCTCCACTATAGAGCATTCCAATCTTCTTGAGGCCTATATACAAAGTAACATTTCTATTGGCGTAGACGCTAGAAATGACAGAATGTATGGATTTGACATTGGCGATCGAAACATTTTGACGTTTGCTTTTGTTTTTCGTTCTCTAGTGTCATTAACACTAATCGAAAGATACTTTGTCTAGGGGCCCAGGACAGAAGAAATTCCGATGCGTATGTGAAGTCTACCAATCCGCATTGGGCAAGCGTGGTGGACTAACGTCCAAACAATCTCCCTGAGGGGTATGTGCCCTGCAGTGGGACGTTGGTAGCTGATGATGACGAGATGGTATTTTCGGGAAAATGGCTTCTGTTGGTCCACAAAGTGTAGAATTTTACAGGCATGTAATTAAAACTATAGTGTTTTTTATTTTGAGCGCGAAATACAGACCTTGTTTGTCACCCTTTTTATTTCTGAAAGAGCACATATAATTCTTAAAAAAAGAAACTTGCGCTTAAAAGATAGTTGGTAGTTTTAGCAATGTTGTCGTAAAATGTATGGAGCTACTAAGTTATCGTAAATATTTTTAATAATTTTTGAAACAATGACCTACCTTTCTAAGCAAGGGAATCCAAAATACGGTAGATAGTTTGCAATGTGAATTTCTTTCCAGACTGCATCCATACTAGACTTAGCTTTGTGAAGGCAAGAAAATGAGAATTCAATGAAAGTAGCTCAGGAATTCAACGTCATACATTTTCTCGTTGCCGTTTTATACTTCGGAGAAATGCTGTCCTTTGATCCTTTGTAAAGTGAATGTAGGTATGTACAGAAAATATGAAGTAGCGTCATACATATTTTTCATGTTTTTAGCTATGTGCATATATCACGGACCTGAAAAAAAGACGGAAGTAATGTGACACTAAAAAGATGTGAAGCATGCAAGGTCCTTCATTTTCGTTTGTTCTACAAGGGACCTACACTCACACAGATGCACCAGCTTTAGGCGCAGGTCCTATAACCCGCCACCATTATGTACCGTACGTCAGCACACACACAAATATAAACGGGTGCTGCACTCGTGATTAGACGAGATTACGTCCGTCTTTTTTTCAGGTCCGTGGTGCATATTATGAAAAATTATACATAAACTAATGCTCGTAATCTTTTTCGGAGTAGACTGAACTTCTGTTAATAGGACTGTGAAGCTAAATCTCAAAGGTATCATCAAATGAGACCAAAACCATAGGTTTATGTATCTGTAAGGTTTCAAGTCGGGTAAAAACAAAGTAAATACGATTTCGCTTTTTACACACAAAAATCTGGAACTGACAGTGTTCATGAAGCTTTAGTCCTGAGCATATTTTATGCTTATAATGCTTATCACAATGCTATTCAATTCTATTATAATTACTTATCGGTTTTGAGCCCTGAGTTTTGAGGATCGACGTTATTACACTTTGTTGACACGTATATCAAAAGCTCTTTGATGTAGGTTTTCCGATAACCACGTAGGTACATTATTTGTTTTTCGCTTCGAATAATGAAATATGCCTCGTTTGAGAAATACAATAATATTTCATTTAATAATAGCCGGAGCGCCGAGGGTGGCCCGAAAACAGTTTTGTTCCAAATAACAATGTAATTTTAAGGCTATTTTGAAATACCGTGGAGGATAAATGAGTAGGTCTTCGCCGAGCAGTAAAATGAAATATGACAAGGAAAAAAAAAACGGTCAGAACTATTAAGGGTATATTATTCGCAGCGCGCTCCATACAAATGTACTATGGTGATATTTTCAATACTAACCAATTAAAGTCAATGAAATTTTGCAGAAAAAATCTAGAAATAAATTTCTATGCTTGTATGGAGTCAGATTTTCGTTAAAATGTATAGTTTCCAAGTTACAGTGCCTCAAGATTTCCATACAAATCTTAAATTAATCCTAGCATTGAAACTGTATATTTTAACGAAAATCTGACTCTATAGAAGCATAGAGATTTGTTTCTAGATTGTTTTTGCAAAATTTCATTGACTTTAATTGGTTAGTATTGAAAATATCATCATAGTACGTTTGTATGCAGCGCGCATTTTCGCTCTCGGAATAATATTCTCTTAAATATTTCACATGTTCCTAAAAGCTAATTAACTCGGTATTTAGCTTCGGCGTGTATTCTATTTGGCCTATCTTTATCATAAGGCTCAATATTATGAATAAACAGTCGAAAAGGTGTGTCCACTAAGTGACTATAGAAAATCCAAAACATGATACTAATGACGCATGCAAATAGAAATTGGAAGGGCGTCACAGTTGACGAGACAGGGAGTGGCCCGTTACTCATGCAGGCCACTTCGACGCATCGTTAGGGTTGATAAGTTAGTTTTTACACGATATCGAAGACAGAAGGAGGGTTGTGTTTTAGCAAGGGCATGGTGTCCTATCCCATACAAATAAAATTTTTGTTTATAAATGGCAATATATGGCGTTATGGTATCGATTTGTAATTAATGTTTACGTAAAAATGTAAATTGTTACTAAAAATACATGATCTGACTACAAAAAAATCTCATGAGCCTCGGAAAATCAAGCAATTTACGTTGCCCGAAGACTGCCCGCGTTACGGCAGTCGCGTTCCATTGTTTGACGTTGGGCATCTGTACTGTATAGTATTATATAATCTGTGGCAAGGGTGTAAGTGTGTCTACAGGGTGAAATCGTTATCATTAGCATCCTTTTAAACTAAGCGTCTACCCATCAAACTGAACAACTTTTACTACGGGAGCAAACCAATCGGAGCAAAAAAAAATCTGCTGTCCCATACATTTGAGTCGTGTAGGCGCTGCCTACAGAGGGTGCAGTTTAGTATCATATGGGACAGCAGATTTTTTTTTTTGCTCCAATTGGTTTGCTCTCATAGTAAAAGTTGTTCAGTTTGATGGGTAGACTCTTAGTTTAAAAGGATGCTAATGATATCAATTTCACCCTTTATACAGGGTCCTTCTTAATATGCTGACACTTTTTTCAGGGGATGATCAGACCGTCAAACAGAACCACTTTCTCTATGGCACAAACATCAAAATCGCAAAAAAAAAATCAGCTGTCCCATACATTTGGCTCGAGAAGGTTTTGTATGGAACGGCAGATTTTTTTTACGATTTCGATGTTGGTGCCATAGAGAAAGTTGTTCAGTTTGATGGTCTGATCATCCCCTTAAAAAAGTGTCAGCATTTAAAGAAGGACCCTATATGAAGGAGAAATGTTCTGAAAATAGTAGATAAGCGAAAAGGCCAAATTATTGGACAACACTTGAAGAACAAATTTAGGAGTACAGGCGGACCTAGACCTTGTCGTGTCGTATTAGGAAATCAAAGGAGACAATACCCGCAAATACTCCATTGACAAGCGCAGCTCTTAAAATATTAAAATGATTAAATCTTAAACTGTTTAGAAGTACGCATGAGCACAATTAATCATGTGGTATGAGTGTAAGAGTTGGATTTTTTGTGTGTTCAGAAATGGTAAAATAAGTTTGTTTTTATCATTGTGAATGAAAAATCGTAATTTAAACATTGAGTAATTATGTATAGAGCAGACAATGCGATCAAAATCTGTGCACCATGATCAGCAGTGTGGGGCGCTTGCTGGGAGCGTCAGGCTGCGACGAGCGCCTGGCACAGGCTAAGTGAGCCAGAGCGCGTGCACCCTAACGCGTGTTACAAAACATTACTTCTCGGTAGCTTCTCTAGTACCTCAATAATTTAAACTTCATTTTATGCACAGTTCCTTAGATTACTTTGGTCTAAAAATATAAATCTTGAAATTCCATCAAAGTGTAAAACAAATATCCAAAAAACCTTTTGTTATCTGTAATAATAATTAGGTAAAAATAAATTCAACAAACACCGTATTCGTTTGCCCAAAAATTCCCCAAAGCCGTAATTCAAATTGGATCATGAGACGAAAAATTACCTTAATTTAAGGAAAATATACAATGTCGGCGAGAGTACTTTTACAAAATGGTTTCGTTGAGAGGAAATAAAGAAGAAGAAAAAAACCTATAAAGTGCATGTTGGCCCCTATCAATAGGATTCCGTAGTTATTTTTTTATTGGCGGCGGAGACAGAATGGCAGGGCGAGGGCGATTTATTGAAAGAAAACAAAATGTTGGGACATCTGTTACAGGAGCCAGGAGTGCAATTCTCTAAGCGCAAACATCGGTTGAAACACCGACGAGCTGTCAATTCGGTATGCGTTGTGTCAAATTTAATATGACACCTTAGAGAATAAGGGATCGGACAACTAGTCAAATTAGCAACTCTTAATCGAATGTCTATGCTATTTTGTGTTTATTTTTCGTCTCTTTCCCTAATTAACAATAACAGAATTATGACATGCATTTAAAAAGGGTGTAACCTTTTAACATACTTACGAACATTTATTTTATTTAAGAGTGACTAGAACCTTTGCTAGTACTAGGTGCAAACACCACTGCAGTTGTATGCTATGACATACGAAACTACCGTTTTTGCCCTTCGGTCGCAGAACCCTAAAAAGATGTATGCGAAATTGGAAAACGAGGGGAGTATTATGAGGTCCGCAATTTATGGCGTCCAATTCTCGAATGGCACCTGCGACAAGCTTTAATAGAAGTTGGATTTTAAGTGATTATTACAAGTTATGGGTTTTTATAAGGACACCGATTTTCTTTAAGAGGCCAGCAGCTGACACTTGTGTAGCTTCGAAGTTTAATTAATTTCCTTATAATTTATTTAAATTATGGTTTCTCTATGATTAAATGTTAGCCACCCATTTATTTTTTTAGATCTCTGACTATGTATACAGAGTATAAATTTAAATGCAGGGTGTGCTTCTGACCCAGAAACCGAACAACTTTCAAAACGTACCGTCAAACTGAACAACTTTTACTAAGGGACCAATATTGAAATCAGAAAAAAAAATCACCTGTTCCATATACAGGTTGCATTACATATCATAAGCATCCTTTTGAACTGAAAGTCTACACATCAAACTGAACAACTTTTACTGTGGGAATAAACCGATCGAAGCAAAAAAATCCGCTGATGCAGCATTTGAGTCGAGTATAGGAATTGCAGTTAAAGTTGTTCAGTTTGATGGGTAGACTCTTAGTTTTTTAAAAGGATGCTAATGATATCATGTCACCCTGTATTTGGGTCGAGTCACCATTGAGGTTTTCTATGGACCAACTGTTTTTTTCGCGATTTCGAAATTGGCTCCGTATTGAAAGTTGTTCAGTTTGATGAGTAGAAAACATGGTGCAGTTATCCGCACTGATAAAAAATGTACCCTCTAAAGGCTTATAGGCTCCTGATCTGGCTAAACGAAAAGGTACACTGCTCTCTGCCGGCACTATATACGATAGGAGACGCTATTAAATACCAATAAAACGGTCACCCATATAATATAATAAGCTTAAAGCTTATTTGAACCTTAACTAAACCTCAAACGGCCGCAAATTTCGGGATTTATGTACTAAAGCTTTACATCTGCTATTAACCATTTAGTGAAAATTGACGGATCCCTAACCTCAGTCAAATTTGATGCTGACTCACATGTGCTGTTTTGTTTGTGCTGTGAGGACGAAAGTTCGCAAAATACCTCACGAAAAAAAAATCGGAGTAAATTAGATATGCAGTCTCATTTAAATTACTCGTCAGAGGTCGTAAGGCGGCCTGAAAAAACTCTGACACCAGGGCTTGCCCACACGATAAGAAAATAGAAATAGAAATAGAAATCATTTATTTGCCTTGGAAAAGGTGGTAAAATATAATAAATAGGCTTCTTCTGTCCAGCTGTAGCAACAGCATGCAAATGTGCAACTTATAGTACATTACTGCAGTGGCCAGCAAAAGAGGCATTGATGGACGAACGTGTAAATGTGGGCTGAAAAAGAAGTTACTAGCAATGCAGGGTGTAAAAAAACACCCCAGTAATACTTAAGGGGGTGCTTCAGACCATCAAACTGAATAACTTTCATTATGGAGTAATTTGTGATTTCAAAAAAATACAAAAAAACAGCTGTCAGACAACATTTGAGTCAAGCCGGTACTGCAGTTTTGTATGGGACATCAGATTTTTTTTTCTCGGTATTGGCTTCATAGTGAAAGTTGTTCAGTTTGATTTACTAGGGTGTTTTGTTACACCCTGTATATTAAAAGGAAATACATCGAAGTATACTTATAAAACAGTTCCGAGGCTGACTTACTGACAAACGTATTGCCTAAACCGCTGAATGGACTAAAAAAATGATTTTTCCACTCTTTCTCATGTTTTTCGTGAATAGAGCCTTGTTTCTTATATTGCAACCTAGTGATGATGAAGAATTTTTACAATTATTTTATAATTTAAGGGGAAAAATCTGTTTCATGTGACTTGAGAAGCAGTAGAAAGACTGAAACAAAAGCAATATCTCATTTTCCTCTGAACAAAACTTTACTTTTTTATACCGACGCCAATGCCAAACCACAAAGTCACATAATATAAAGTATTGTCTTTAACAAGACTACATTTGAATTTGTAAATATTATTAGATTCCACTATACTTCGTATATCAACCGTGGAACATTTCTCCACACAACCAGCTCGTGTGAGCAGGACATGAAGGAAATAATATTAGGTAACAGGCATTTAAATTTATGGGTGATTTGGGGCCCACTTCAGGTACGTGCCGATAATGGCCGCGTGGGCCCAACATTTTAATTAAAAGGGACTTTTAACTACTTCTGTGGTTAGTAATAAAGTATTTTTATGTGTTCAGTTTATTGCCTACTAGATTTTGGGGATTTACTTTAGCTTTCTTGCTGTAATCAGAATTGTATTTTAGGTGTTTGTGGATTATATACCTATACAGATTTTCAGCAAGGCCTTTCAGACGTAAAACCGAATATACGGCCGGGCAGGAATTTGTATAAAAACTCGTAGTTCCCTCACACGTACTGACCACTTGTAGTTAGAGGTTGCTGAAATGTCACCAACGTGTGATCGATACCGACTACATCGCGAGAGAAGATCCACGTACACAGCGGGCACGTGAGCACGATTCATCGTTGACTCGTAACAACTTCCCAGCGTCATTTTTGGATAGTCTATAGATGGACTCTAAATGAATTGAGTCACTGTTGGCTTAGATCAAAGTAAAATTAATGGATAGGCCTTACGCGAACATTTCAAACCAGAAAAATGAGGCAAAACAAATGAATGGTACACTTCAAATCCGTATGCCAGTTGCCCTAGTTCTGACAGACAATTGTGCTAGTTTGTACGGACCAATTGCCCTAGTAGTGTGCTTCAACTTAACGCGCTTTGGACCTATACATTAATTTTACTTTGATCTATGGCTGTTGGCAGCAACAATGCGGTTTATTGTGTATGGTGTGTGGCCGTCACTGCGGCGCTCTAAGAAGTCTTTGCAAGATATTATTTAAATATAACAGACCCATGCTGATGACATGGGATATCCATTATCGCTGAAATTTACCTGTAAACAAAAGAAATTCAACGTTAAAATTTTGGAAACAAATGGAAAATTGGTGGATATTTTCCTCGCTGACTGTTGGCTCAGTTCGGTCACCTCTGCTGAACGATACTACGAGCAATTACCAGTTTACCGACATACTGTTATGTTGCAAGCTTATTGTTACTACGGATGCAACTCATTGTAACACGCTTAATTAACTGTAGTACCTAACCTACATGACGTGGAGCTTCCGGTGAACGGAAATGGTCTAGATTAAATCTTACTATTGTGGGCTTTAGTGGCTTCGGAATGGGAAAGGTAAGGTTAGTGTTAAGTGAAAATTTAACTCAAAAATCTGCAGGATTCATATTATATTTCATGTATTGAAAACATTTTAGTTTCTAAATTAGTAATTTTATTGAATTTTTCTGTTTTATTTTATTTATTATTAAAAGATTATGAATTTTACGGAATCATGTCTTCCCTCTATCCATATTATCTTGGTTACGCACAGTTCTTAAACATATATCTGAAAATGAAATTTATACCTACTTTATGTTAATCTGAAAATGGCCTAAAACCCTACGGTAGCTCTGGTAGCCCCTAATGTACCTGTAGGTACGTGACGAACACTCAGTTGCAGAAGCGCTCATTAAAGTTAATCCTCCATTAAATCTCTTGCTAGCTTTTACTACGTGAACAAGACAAAAAGTGACAGCAAGGGATTTAATGGAGGATTAACTTTAATGAGCGTTTCTAGAACTGATTTTAAATAGCTCTATTTAATTACATTAGCTAAAGAAAAACTGTATGTACATAAATATTTCGCTAGTTCTAGTAGTCATTTCTTCAAAGAAATAGAAAGGAATTCAGTGGCTTAATCAAAATCGTCGAGACACGAAATAAAGGTCTCGAAAAAACATGTTGTAAACAAAAATATTTCAACAATAATGAAACATTTTCACAAAGGGAACGCACTGAATTATAAGTGAGTGAAAAAATATGGGCGTTCGCAAACAAAACGGCCGGTTTTCAAGAAAACAGGTTGAAAATAAATATAGAGTAAAAAGGGTTCCGTGCATTTCAATATTTATGAACTCAACCGTCCGTGCCGATGAAATATTGTCAAGTGTGTTATGAAGATAAGTCGGAAGGGTTCGGCACAGTTTTACGGATGTTTGGTTTGCCACGATCGATCAAAAGGGTTTCTGGTCATTTTTTAACCGTGCTCGATAAAGCAAAGCTCTTGACAAAATGAAATTTCTCAATAGACACTTTTGTGTTATGCCTTTTTGGCTTAGAATTAGATCACCCTGTGAGTGTCGTACGATGGTACTAATGGATCACACACTGAAAAAAAATGTTTTGTTTGATATAACTTTAGTGACTACCGAACTATTTTGTAGCACATAATGAAACATTTGGTTATACATAGCTAAACAATCGTCTATTTATAATCAAAATGTTCGGTAGTCACTAAAGTTTGGTTATATCTAACAAAACATTTTTTTTCAGTGCAGTTGTTGGATTTGATATGCTAACAGTTAACCCACACACACAGTTGAAAATTGGTAGGTAGTACTTAGGTAAGTCGTTGTAGCTATATCTCCGGCCACTCAGAAAGAGAATATGGTTGTAAGTTATAAAAGTAGGTACGTAGGTATCAACACCGATGTTTATTCTTTCACAGTGAAAGTTGTTCAGTTTGATGGTCTTAACCACCTTTAAATATGACTAGGGTGTTTTGTTACGCATATCTTATATTATTATATTAAATAAAGGGATTATAGTCTTGAGTTTACATACATACATAGATATGTCTGACATCTATATTTTGTTACATTTATTAAATAATTACCTATCAGATTTACCAATCTAGATTGATAAATCGAATAAACCGACAAGATATTAGAGGGCATAACTTCTGTGCAAAGACACCTTTTTTAATTTAACAAAGCACACATGCTTTCATTTAAAAACTAAGATAAGACAGTCTTTTGCCACAAGACTGAGTAAATAGATATCTTCATGGTTTATTATTCAAATTTTAAACGAAAAGCAAAAAAATCTTGTTAGAAACATTTTGTGACTAGAATAAGAACGTCGTTTTCTTTCTTTGAATACTTATTTTTTCAGACTGTACAAACATTTTTATCTAGATAGGACAATTTCAAATATTTGTTCTTCTCTAGTAAAATTAAAAATATGTTGAGAATTTTGCGAAAAGAAAAAGTATTACTAGAAGTTTAAAAGAAAGCAAATGCAAACGGAATTCATTTAATAGGTAAGGTACATAATGTAAGTATATTATTTACGAGTTGTTACCTATCTTTCTTTTTCCCTGTCGTACATAAACTTAAATAAATGTTGTACTTCTTTTTGACTAACATAATATAATGATTAATTCACTTTCACTACATTTTCAGGGGAGGCTTCAGGACTATCAAAAAGCCAACATTGAATTCGAGAAAAAAAGTTAAGTTCCGAAAACTTCGATTCGTATATGGAAAATATGATGTTTTTTCTCGACTTTATTGGATTTCGATATAGCGAATATGTTGGATCGATTTCCTGGACGATGTCGGTCGGATCCACAGCGAAATTTGTTCAGTTTGATGGTCTGAAGGAACTCGTAATATGCTCTGATAGCAGGTTGACCACTACCTTGTCTCCATCAACCAAGTGTGGTGAATCAGGTGGAGGACGGCTCATTACCATATTTAGTGAGAGGATGCATTTACTCGGAAAAATGCTGCAGGATATAAGAAAGAAAATCTCTCGAGATACCTATCATCACTTCGTGAAAGTTTTTAGTTTTAGCAAAGTTTCTGATTAGGCCCAAAGGAATTTTAGTCTTGAATGTAAGTACGAACGAAATTAAAATATTATCAATTTATCTTGAAACGAATTTCTTTTATCTCAAACATATTGTAGGTACTTTATAGAACATCAAGTTCGATGTTCATTAAATATTCAACATTTTTTCGTGGAACCCTAAAAAAACAATACTCTCCTACAAATCGTCCAAACGGAATAAGTAATGAGGTTCTTCTCTTTGCTATATTTTTATTTAGCACCACCAATTTAATAAGAACTTTTATTTAAAAGCTTACTCGCTGTATGAATGAATATTTTAGTACGTGTGTCCCATTATGCCGTTTGAGTGCAGTAAATGATTTCCATTTCTATTTCTATTTCCGGATTGCTAATAGCCCTGCGTACGCCCTGATCAGACCCGTACCAATGAGTTTTTGGGAGTATAGGAGTGCAAGGAACACAGATTATCCCCAATAGATACCGCATGATGAAAATTTTGTACAGGCCCGAAGTCACCTTTTTTGGCGGTAGGTGCGATTAGCGGGGCACGAAACAATGCAACGTGATTGGCTATTTCAAGGTCGCACTACTCCGAGCCCGCACTACTCCCTTGCTTATATCAGTGCAAAATCATAGATGTGTGGAACGCGTCTGCGGCCTTGTATGCGGTATCTATGGGGGTAATCTGTGGCTAGGAAAAAGCCTCTCCGAGTGACGAAACCTGAGTTCATCTGGCGCACCCTGAGAAGTACGCCTTGACATGACCATTACTGATTGGATGATCAAATGACAGTCAACACAGTCATGTTGTAGTGGAGAGATTATTCAGTTAGCAATGGTAGGTAGTACCGAGGCTGCTCAGGGTGTGTCAGACGAACTCAGGATTCGTCATTCGGGTAGGCTTTATTCGGGGGTGAAAGGAAAAAGCCTCCCCGAATCATCTCTTTGTGACCATCTTTCCAATTATATCATGAGTAATTGTCATGTAACATAGCTCATACTGACACTAAGTTATGAAACTTATGTAGAAATTGATCATTGGCTTTTCAGTAAAAGAAAGCGTGGTAAAGAACCTTGCATGCTTCCATTTCGTGGCATTAAAAGTGAGGACATGAGCGGACACACAATTTTCTTTTTGTCTAAAAGCTACCTACATAAGATAAATTAAGATTAGCTCAAGTCCTCACTTTTAATGCCACGAAATGGAAGAATGCTTGTTTCTTTACGATGCCTTTCCTTTACTGAAAAGCCAGTGATCCACTACTGTTAATTATCAGTGACGGACTCGAGCTACCTATATTAGAAAATTATATGTATACTTAGGTAATCATATTATTCCACACACAAAAAAACATTTAATTAGGTACTTGTGATGAAACGACTGATTTGCTAACCGACAGCCGGTGCGAATTTAAACAGTTGTTGTAGATCAAAAAGTATTCTGCTTTAGCGTTCATTGGTTTGGTCAGTAGCTTGTATATTGGATTCATGTGGTTTTTTGCCCGGCTACAAATGTAACCAACACAGACTGGTGTCGTAACAGGCAACTTATTCGTTCGGGTATCATCAACATCTCTGATACCCACACAATGGTCACCGTGTGACTGCCGGTCGTAGTCACTGAATCCGACCCCACCTCTAATCGTATAGAATTTCCGTTCCACTAGATTCAGGAGAGTAAGGATGAGAGAGTTTAGGTAACACCTTCGGGTAACGCAAACTTAACTTATGCACTTAAAATATCCCGACTCCTGAGTACCTAGGTGCGAGTATGAGAATTTATTCATAAGTACACTAGCTGTGCCCGGCATGCGTTGCCATTGCAACGCAACGCAAAGGGGCATTTTTTACCCTACACACTTGGCCTTTTTTTACCGTATAAACCTACCCTGGACTTCTAAAAATATTGCAAAACCAAAATTAGCCAAATCGGTCCAGCCGTTTTCGAGTGATGGCGTGACCAAAGGAGACAGGGATTTATTTTTATATAATATAGATTTATTTCATGTCGTTATTTACATAGAAATTAAAGAAAATATCTCGTGATGTATTTCTTCCATAAATTCTGTGTTTTTTCATTCCCAATCATTTCAGACCTGTAAAGAAACATCTGTTCAGTTCATTAATTTTATTTACTGAGAGAATGTTTAAGCACCTAAATACATTAGAATAAAATAACGAAATCCCATTAATTACGCTTATTTTACAATATCTTTTTACGTTTTACTAGTACGAGAACGTTTCGCTAGCATGGAGTTCGTTTCCGGAACAAAAAGTATTCACTATTGTCCTTCTGTTCTCGTCTGTTCAGCGGCTTTATAATATTCCAATAACAATAAAACATAAAGTAGGATTAACTGAGAACAAAATAATATTTTCGCAAAAACATTTCATGTACTTACCTATTTCTTTAGTCTTGCCGCCTGCCTGTGACATTGGCTTAATATCGCATTTGAAAGAAAAAAAGCGAGAACTACTAACAATATAAGCCAAATCCCTAGTTAACAGGATTATTATAACAAAAGAGAGTGCTAGGCTTATAAGCGTTGTATAACGTCTATTCCGGCGATGTACATATTCTTTAAGCTATCATCTCAGGCAATCGATCGGTCCTGAGCTGCCCTCATCCAACGGGTTCCCGCCGTCTTCACCAGGTCGTTAGTCCACTTTTGTGGGGGTCGTTAGTCCACCCACGCTGCGCTTTCCGGTACGCGGTCGCCACTCGAGAACTCTTTGGCCTCATCGGTCATCAGTTCTGCGAGCAATGTGCCCCGCCCATTGCCACTTTGTCAGCTACTCTGGTTCTTCTGCGGATCTCTTCATTTCTGATTCGGTTTCGCAGGGAAACCCCGAGCCCTTTGATTGACTTTCAGCCTTTTTATGAGGCCTTGAGTGAGCGACCACATCTCTGTTCCATATGTCATCACTGGTCTTTCGCCTTTAAGGGGCTTCAAGCTGTGGTCAGACAAATTGGTGCACGACCGCCCCACGGGGTACAGAGGTTGGGGGAGGCGAGGTAGCACATCCGACCACCAATGAGCGGTGCGCGCTTCCCTTCCCCGCTACCTACGCTTTCGTCTATAAAGGACCTCGCCTCTCCCAACGTTTTTTCCTCGCAGGCTTATCGCGCAGTTACTTGTCTGATTATAGGCCACCCTCTAAAACACTCTGACAGCAAGATGATCAACTAAGCTTGCATCCATTTGGTGGATACCCGCTCGCTTGCCCCGTAAACTACCACCTTACATGGATTTTGTACTCCAAAATGACCGTGTCAGGTACCACTTGTTACTGAAATATGCCTGTCTCTGTTTGTTTAAGGTCTATTTGTATTATCTATCTCGCTTCTCTGTAAAATTTACTCCAAAATTGCACGTGTCAAGTACCACTTGACATGGAGGCACAATCACAAAACCGAGCCGCGGCGCGGCGCGGTGGCAGGTAAAACAAATGACGGGGCAATGTAGGGTGTTCGTCAAGAGCCCGTCCGGGTAATTTAGCGGGTATAGGTGACGGATCCCACATCCCAGGCTTATTCGTGAAAGGAAGGCTGTGCCCTTTACTTTGATCTAAGCCCTGCTCTACACTGAGACTTACATAATGCTGACATGCTGACTGCTACCTACTTGCTTAGAAAAATATGTTTCTGTTTACAGTCTATCGACTAGGAGTACATACTACTTAATACCTGTCGTGATTTTGTCAACAGTATAGTCAGTCATCCCACGCTTTTACACTGCTAATAGATTCAAGATCCACTAAAGTTGAATGAAAAGAGAAGAAGACAAATATTATCGAATTTTGAATTCAGTTAGGCGTAATTTACAAATTATCAAAAATTAAATTTTATGAAATAATAGAACTTAAAGGGCAGAAAGATGATAATGATGTAATAAATGTACAAAACAACAAAACAAAAGGGCTACCACTTATTTGAAAATCATTTAACAATAGACTAGGCACTTAACAGCTTCAAAATAAAAGCAATATCCCTAAACACAATCAATCACCCTAATCAATACAGAGTCAAGAACCATCCAAAAAGCACTTTCATAACTCAAAATGGCTTTTAGAAGAGCAATTTTCGCGCCGAAAACAATTAATCAGAGTGAAGGGGGTTTGACAGATGACTAATTCGAGCCCAGATTCCAGGTCCAGGTGCGCAGAAGGGAGGTAATAAACAAACGACACGAAAGTGAAAATGTTTTAAACTTGGACGACACACTGTTGGGAAGGATGGGGAGTAAAGTGGAACTTTTATGTAGGTTTATTGTACTGCTAGTAAGGGAGTTTACTTAGCACCATCAACCTATATACGTGTACTGCAAGCCTACCTTCATGCGGATTGGAACACTTAGCATACGCATCAGAATTTATTCTTCAGTGGATGAAGGTTTCTTCACGATGTTAGTATTCATTTGTTAATTACATACGTAGTACTAATTATTCTTTTATCGGGTTGATGCTTAGTACCAAGCAGAGAATAGCATATTTAGCAGAATATTCAAGACACTCTGTACGAATTCGGAAAAGCGTATGGTAATTTTACCAAATCATGTGAAAGCAAATGGGCATACAGGGAATATAGCCCTTAGGGTAATCAATGAGAGTTGACGACCCGGTTGGTGTGATGGTTACGATGGATGGGATGGGTATGTTATATGTGTGTGCCGTTGTTGTATGGTTCCCATATCAAAAAGCCTGAGGCTTACTTGGGATCATTACAATGTATGTGCTTGTGAGCGTTATTTAGCGTTATTTATTTTAGAGTTCAGTGAAAAGAACGGATTGAACAGAGGGGGGAAATGTAGAAGTTCAAAATATATAATCAGTATTTTAAGCTTGAGCTAACTAGGAATCGAATTAGCAAGACTGTTCAAAGAATACAGTCGTCAAAATATATATATAATATATGTTAATGGAGTTTAGAAACATTGCTACAAACACCATCTAATCATTTTGTATTGTGTTTCAATTTAGTACCTATATTTGGTATTTCAAAATAAGTCGATAAATAAGAAAGTTATATTTACTTATAATATTGCAAAAACAGACGTGAAAAGTTCGACATTTTGTAGTCATGTGAGTAACATTATTAAAGTCTACGATAACTCACAGGCAATCATTCGTAAAGATCTAAAAGATCTCGATTTGTCTCGAAGAAAAGGACGTTTTTCATGTAATAACTTTTCGAAAGGAGCGGTCGGTAGACCTCTGGCTCTTTTGTTTCTTTAGGCCGGATATTGCGAACTTTGTCAATGGACTTCCTAGAAATAAGCTTTGATGTCTTGTTTCTTCATTTAGGGAAACTCAACAATTTTGTAAACTTTTTATTTTTAAGATTTCAATTTTACTTAGAATTGGGATCAAATATGATGGGGAGAACATTGCCATTAGTTGTACCAATTTTGAGGTGAATAATCTCTTGTTATGGGCTCATGAAAGAATATTCACATGAGGTTTTCGAAAAGATAGGCCTTCCACTTTGATTATTAGTAATTACAAAAGTTGCTATAAAAACCAGAAGGAAAGAATGTTGGCGAAAATATCGATGATGACCACATTTGAACATGAGATCAGGCCTTTGTTTTAAGGCAGTAAAGTCACGATGAGGTACATAGGGATTTTAAATTTCCGCTACAAATAATCTACTTTGTAGACATTGAATTGTTTGATCTATTTTGTAGGCGATGTCAAAGTCCTACGAATGACATACTAGCATAAGATCCAATACTCTATAGTTACAATTTGAGTATTTCGTATTTTCATCTTGAATCTCTGTGTTTTGGATGGTAGGTACACTTAGCAGGTTGTTCCCAGATATTGTCTATAGTTGACGGTATGCATTAAGCTAAATCAGAGGCCTATTAACGCGGCTTGGATATATCCTGATAGTCCTTTAATTTAATCTTCTATAATTCAATTAGATTTTAGTGTGGAAAACCGAAAAAGCAAATATGGCAGACAATTGAGCTATACGTACATAACTCTATCTTCCTGTATATAGAGTTGGGTACACAATTCTTTATGATTTACATTTTTTGAATTGTTGGCTATAGAATTCACCTCAAAGGAAGCGTAATAATAAAGATGACAAAGACAAAGAACGAACTCGTACAGTTTTAATTGATCGCGAAGCGACTACCTGTCTCTTTGCCATTAATTCAGTGGCACAAAACTTTTTAATAAACTAAAGTCCGTCCAACTTTCAACACTTTTCGAGCTTCAGCATTTCTTAGAAAGAATAAAAAGTGGACTTCAATTTGCTTGCATCCCATTTTACCGATTGACTCCGCTCCCTTAATAGTCGAGAAAAGAATAAAACTGCAGTAAAATAAGAATAAAAAGGGAAAGATCGCATTGTTTATTTGCATCGATAGATTCTGATGAAACTCCGCTGTATTGATGAATGGTTTTATAGCCGACTCTTTTGTTGGCTGACTATTTGTTTAATGGTGTTGCAGTGGAATTTTATCGTTGTGTTCAAGCGTGGTATTACATTTCTGTTAAATACAGCGTATTTATGATGTACACTAATCATCATCAGCATTCTCTCTGTACGGTACTGATCTACTCTCGTGAATTACGGAGAAATGGGAGCAGGCCATAATCCAATTTGCGGGCATTGCGGATTTGAGGAGGAGAGTTAGTAGGTAAACTAACAGGATTTATCCAAGACGCGTCAATTCTGATTTAGCATAATGCATATCGCCAACTAGAGGCAATATCTGAGGAAAACTGGTGTATCATCACAGAGATTCGAGATAAAAATACGAAACAGTAAAACGGTCACTAATGCGTACTGGACCTTGTGCTAGTATTATTTGTATAACTTCGGAAATGGTTTCGAATTCTGAAGCTCGATGATTTATAGTGAGATCACAAATGTTATTATAAGCTTGGGTATTCTGCGAGCCGAAGTGACAAGGGTGAAACACTCTATTAGTGAAGGCGCGCCTGCATTTTCCAAACGTATACCTAATAGCAACAGGCCAAATGTGTTCTTCCATGTCCACACTACCAAGTCTTGTTCCATTTCGGCTTGATGTCAAAAGTCAAGGAATGACACAGTTAAGTTATATCTAGGAACGCGCCCGTGAAAAGTAGTGGAATAGTGGTGGAATGGATGTTTTAATGGACTGTAGAGAAAAAGGGAAAGTCTTGGAATTCTCGGGGCTGCTTGGGTCTGTTATTTATGCAAGCTATCTTGCAAACTTCGATAGTGATTCAGCCCTCATTATCTTTTTGGTAAATACTGGTGATGTGTTGTGTAGTATGCGCTGCTATATTTCATCACCTCGGTGCGTAGGTATTGCTCTTAGTCAGCTCTCTCGCTATAGGACCATAGTCAAAGATAATGTTACCTTCATAGAAAATGGCCCTTAAAATTGTACCGCGCGACATAGCAGTCAATGCTCGTAGCATTGCACGACGCTTATCATTGAAAGAATTGCCAATTGGGTCTTTTTATAGTCTTCACTTTGCTAGTAACCTGCTTGTTTTTGTTGTAATATCATTGACCATAGACTAAAATAATGAACTAGTCTAAGAATGGAATATTGCTGCTATAATAGGTGGACCACAATTAATGTACCTGATTTGTAAATACAAAGAGATGCTGTAACCAGTGTAAATGGATTCAGTTAATAACTTAGCGTTACATTACAAAGTTATAATTCTAAGCTTTATTAAAACATGTTGTAGGTATTTCTACAGAAGCTTGTTTAATCCGAGTCTAACTACAGCCAGAGGCAAGATAAAGAAAATTAAAAATTTAATAAGGTCGCGGACAAAGGTTATTTGTATGAATGAAAACAACTTGTTTGCTGAGATAATAGGAGGAAATTAATACTTTATTATGAAGAGAATAACTTCGTGAGTCTAGCATACCATCAGAATAGGTCGGCGTACATATTTCTTCTTTTTGTAGAGTGCAGTTACACTTTTACAGTTTTATATCTAATCCTACCTTTTGCAGACCATAAAAGCAGCCTTTGTCTTATGCATGTCATCCCACATGAAGATGGTTGAACCGAGTTATGTTTTATAGTTCGAGGAGAGAATAGATATATTAAATTGGCAACTGGTGATCGTGGTGATGATGATGATGGTGCTTCATGGCCGTGTTCGACCACAGCGACTGACTTATGGCTGTTGATTCGAGAGCTTCGTTGATGTGCACTTAGATGACTGATGTAGCCAAGTGCGACCGTGTGCTCGCGTGCAAGTGCGTGTGTGTCGTCATCGTGGTACTAACAGTTTGGTTCTGTTTAACTTTTAGGCAACAAATTTTAATGTTGAACCAATTGCCATGAAAAGCTACAAATATATACCTTTCAAAGTTGAAGGAAATGTACCGCACCCTAGATAGTCGCCGCAATTTATTTGTTTATTATATCTGTAATCGCGTTCTAGAAATCTTCTCTAAGGATTTCGATAAAAATTTCTGAGTAGGGGTTTAAAGGGGCAAAAAGTTGATCTTGATAGGTTTCATCTTTGTAAAAACAGCGAGCAGAGCTCGGTCGCCCTGGTACTTGTATTATCACAAAATGATTCATATTAAAAAAAAATTGTTGAGCTCAAGCAAAAGCTGGTCATAAATAAAAATAAATTGTATACCCCCAAACTTCTAACTTTACGCAACGTATGACGGACAGATGATGTGCAAAGTTTACAACACTCGTTTACCCTGTAATGACAAAAAAGCGCGAAAATGAAAATTCGGATCGCTTCCGTATGCGTGAGCACGAAACGCCACTTAAACTCACCAACTCACACTTTTCACGCAAATGTGCGCGTTAAAGCGGATTTAAAATATAAACGGGGAAAAAGCTGGGGGCTTGTGTATGAATTGAAAGGTTTTGGCTATTGTCGTCTAAATTGAGGTTTTGGGTGATCAGATTTGCTGGTTATTATGGCAAAAAGGTCGTAAGTGGGATAGGGGTGGGTAATAAGGGTACTAGAACTAGTGTGAATACACTTTCTAATATTTTTTCATATTCTACTAACACTGCATTATAAATCAATTCATTCCATGTGGTTCAAGGCTTAGAGTATGATGTTGTAGGGGGTTTATTTAGTGGCTGTAAGGCTAGTTTGGAGTTTTTTCACCAAAAAATGCAATAAACAAAAACATTTTTTTTTGTATCGTCACACCGATTATCCAATCCCACTAGAATCTAGCCCAGACTTATATTACAACGAATAGACAGCGATATACCTTGATACCTTTAATTGATTATAAAAAAATAACAGATGCGTGGAATGTGATGAATGAAAGGCAGTTGCGTGGAATTAATATTGTGTATAGAATCGCGAGTAGGAAGAAACGCGTTTGTGTCAAATTGAAGACTGTGTGGAATAGAGAATGTGTTCAATGTCAGTTGTGCGGAATCCATATTGAGTAGAATATCGAATAGGCGGAAAAGCGTTTGGCAAAAACTGTGATCAATCCATACCTATTATCATCCTCTATATTAATTCCCGCAAGGGGCAAATATTAAATTATTGTACTTGCAACTTTCGTATCGGGCGGTCAACTCAAAGTTTTTTATTAGGAATCAACACATTATTTTACCACTTCTGATCAATAAATGCTTTCGGTATCGATCTCTATAATACACACTTTATAAACCTATATTGCTGGCCTGGACATCAATCAAAACCCATAGATGAGTGATTGCCCGAACTGATAACTGATCAATCAGCGTTATTAGAGGGTGAGAAGGGACAGGGTATCAATAAGATAAATGCGTCTTAGTTGTATTTATAGATAATCACATACTTACTGAGGAAATTGAAGGCTAGTTAGTAGTTAGGGCCGAGAGTCGCCGGTTTGAATTCCACAAGGGGCAAATATTGGTTGAATATAAGAATAATGAATACTTTGCACCTGAGTTCTGTATGTTTGTATGACATCATAATCAGTGATTTTCTGAAACCTCAGAACATCCACGTTTCACTTGTACCTAACCGAAACTCTGTCCAGTGTGACGGGGAGTGAGCCCGTTGCCACTCACGTCATCTGTCATCACTATTTAGTCCTTTTTGGAATTTCAAGAACAGCACCAGTCCAGATGCTCTTCGTGAAATAGTTTTGGTGCTCAAATTGAGGTGCTGTTCAAAATCGGTGCTAATAAAAAAAATCAAATATCACATTCCACGAAGGGCACTAAAGGTACGCTAAGGTGCTCAAACGTAGGTTCTATTCAATATCGGTGCTCTTCTTGGAATACGTCCTTTTCAGAACCCATTGTACAGTAAATAATGACCACCTGACATTTAAGGATCATACTTCAAAGTCATAACTGGGATAGTTACAAACAGTGCGTGGGTCCAAAAGTTAATATCCCACTAGTTTTCGGTGAACCATTAATCATAGACTGACGGTGGGTAGACGATCGATATTGTAGGTATAGCTTCAAAGGGGTTTCAATATACCTCCAAAGACCATGATGTTTTTGATTCAGCCGTACTGGAACATTAAAAGTAACTTTTTCATCAATTAGTCAAATGCGGAGTGTGGTGGGTCAGCTGATGAAACTGAACAACTTTCCCTGAGGAACATTGGTTGAAAACCGTCTGTAGGGGCAGAAAGTAGGCATTCGTGTAGTCTTCAATCACTGGGACTCACACAGCATCACACGTGCTAATCTCTTCTTGGCAGTAAGAGCCCGTTTGAAGTGTCCACTGTCCATGTCCAGGGTGTGGCCACAGTTATATATATATAAATATTTTTTTTGTATTAGTAAATGGGTTTGCTCTTGACCTCAATCCAGTCCTGAGGACAAAGATGGGGTCGAAGATGTAGCGAGCTTACCCAGAAGAAGCCTATTCAAAGATGTTGACAATGACTGAAGTTAGTATTCTAATCCAGGCATGGCACTACAAGATACAAAATCTCGAATGAAAAATACAAAGAGATACAAAATGTACGTACCTACTTATGAGCATAATCCTTCCGATTTTTATTAGGGTTGTAACAAATATTATGGTAAACATGAATTTAAATGCGAATTTTTTCGCAGCCATTTGCATATTAGGCTATATATTGCATATTGTTAGGCTAACAACAAAATTGTTGGCATTAAATTATGGCGGGTAGTTCTACTTCTTCTTCGAGTTTCTCTCCATAACTGGAGGTTGACAGTCAGCTCTGGATCCTGTCTATCTCTTGCCAAAGGAAACAGCTCTTCGACGCAGGAGATGTCTGTCCACTCTTTCAGGTTCACGAGCCATGACATTCGTTGCCCTCTACTTTGCTCATTATTATAGTCTGGAGCAGTCAGGTAGTTAAACCTAAAAAAAAAACGTATTTTTCACGTAGCACAGCATCGCATTTATCCGTCGCTCCATCCTTTTCTGTCGCTCGGGAACGTCATTTGCTAGAGCATATAAGATAGACGTAACGCGTTCGCGCGCGACAGCACGCCTGAGTGACAGAAAAGGATGGAGCGACGGAAAAATGCTATGCTGTGCTCGTGATGTAGTTCAACCCTTAACATCCATTCTCATAATGTTTCCCAAAAAAAAATTCGTAATTAATTTGGAAACTGAAAGCAAAATGTTAAATTGCGAATCTTTCGCACGCAACGCGACGCCATTATTTGGTACAACCCTAATTATAATACGTCATAGCTCTTAAACAAAATGGCGGATTACCCAAAGCTGGCTTTAAACCCAGGTGGTAATGTTTCAAATAATTAATGTAGATGAGCTGGCAGATGAAAACGGTACTGAAATATGTGGGATGTAGAGGAATAAAGGTACAGTTTGCGTAAAGATGTTTATTTTGCTTTGCAGAAAAATATGCAATGGTTTGTAATACAATAATCCCTGTATTTAAAAATATTTAAAGATCTAAATAGAAGATTGAATTATAAATGAATCCAATTTTAGAGCACGGAGAAAAAAATATACTAGTATGTGTGACAACCAGTAGACTTTACTAGAAAATATCAGACTTTACTAGAAAATTTTTGGTTAAAAGTAATCTAATTCATGTAGATTTTACTTAAAAAATACTTATAACAAGATTTCTCTGCTAAAATAAAAATTATTCCACTTGGTATTTTTCCCCGTAAATACCAAGATGAAAGGCAGGCTAACAGTCCCTAACACCCGTGGAGGACGTTTTTGACATAATTTGTATGACAAAAATGTCAAAAACGTCCTCGACTCGAGTGAGGAAGCCTCAAGGAAACAACTAAGAATACGGGTGTTAGTGATTAGACCAACTAAACACTTTTACTATATATGGAACCAATACCAAAATCCATAGAAGTAAATTTGCTGTTCCACACATTTTGGTACAGTTTAGAGACACTGAAGTTTTCTATGGAATAACAGTTTTTTTTCAACCAATCTATGTTTTGGTTCCATGCATAGTGAAACTTATGTATTTCGATTGTCTAATCCGCCCTTTACAGTAACTGTAATAATTGTTATTGTCTTAATAAATCAAAAAAGTGTGTTATACAGGGTTTAGGAAAAGTATACAGGGTGTAAGGGACAGCACTTCGCAAACTGAAACGGTGAACTCAGACCATCAAACTGAACAACGTGCACTATGGAGCCTACCTCAGGAAACGCGAAAAAAAAGACATTTGAGTCAGGCAGTTTTGTATGGGACAGCTGTTTTTTTTTCGCATTTCCTGAGGTAGACTCCATAGTGAAAGTGGTTCAGTTTGATGGGTAGAGAATGTGGTTTAGGTAAAGGTTAATGATACTTTTCCTAAACTTTCCAAAAAAATGTTACTTTGTATAAACATAAAGAAATACAATCATTACCATCTATATACACTTTCTATGTAGACTGTACAATGAAGAAGCTACCAAGATTAGTAGGATTGGTAGGATTAGTGTAAAGCCATGCTTACATGAAGGTAATAAACAGTAAGTATAGTAGTTCCGAAGACTAATCTTACTGAGGACGTTTTGCTACTCAACCAAGTTAAAGAACAATGACGTTAATTTAAGGAATAATGAAAAAAAAACCAGGTCTCTAAAAGTTCGGATTCAAAAATAAAATGACTAATAAATCGGACTTACGAGTAAGTTTGCGAAAAGGCAGAAACGAAACGCAACCATGACAACTAATTTCAATTTCAATCATTCTTCTTCTTATCGAGTGGGTTGCAAGCCCTGGTGTCAGAGTTTATTCAAACCACCTTACAGCCTCTGACGTGGTTTTTATGTAACGACTTTACCACCAGGGTAGTAGCCGGGACCAACAGCTTAACGTGCCATCCGAAGCACGGAATCATCTTTCTTTTTAGACAATCATGTGACTCAGCCTGCAATGTCCTAACCAACTGGGGAAAAACGCACAAAGTGACATTTCACTAGGTGCCCCCGGTGGGAATCGAACCCACGACCTCCGTGTCAAGAGCCCAATGCTCTTAACCATTAGACCACGGAGGCAGTTCAATCATTTAGTTGTCTTCAATTCTCAATAATGTTACGGTTATCGTGAATTTTTCTTTAAAATAATATAAGACCATGAATGAATAGAAGATTGAGTGGACTGTCTAATGAGAAAGTTTAGCTGGTTGAAGCAAAAGGTATCATAGGGAGAAAGACATTCCCTACAATTTCTTCAGGTAACCATTTAATAATTTACCAACTTTTTTGTTAGTTTTATTCGACTCTATAAGTATTGCTAAGTTATACACATGTACGGCATCTCTAAGACGGTCTGAAATTACAGGCCCTTACACTCTTTTGTTAATAATTCTGGAGAAACAGTTTGCGTTCATTTATAAAACCGTAAAACCTTGTATTACTTACGACAGTATCGTAAATTTCTGGAAAACACCTTTCGTCAGGAGACATTATGTTTAACACGGGAGACCTAAATACCGAGCTCGGAAATTTCATGTACTTACCTGAATTCCTGCAATTTATTAACTTAACAAATTTCGTAACAAGTAACATAAAACAGAATTTATACGGTTAACCACAATGTTATCTTGAACAAAATACTCTTATAAAGGGATGAGAAGGCACAGCGGTTCAGTATCATATTAATCATCATCACCACCATCATCATCATCATCATCGTTATCATCATCATCATCATCATCATCGTCATCATCATCATCATCATCATCAGCCAATTAGGTATGATGATGATGGGATTTCGACTACGGCGACTGCTAATCTTTGCAGAAACACAGTCAGGTACGCAGAATATTTTGAAGCCTACTACGCGCTAAACGAAGATTTACTTACTTACACTTCTTTATCTGATGGAACGGAAAAAGGATACGATCAGAGGTTAGATGCCGATGTTTTGGCGGTAAAGCTGTGCTCATATCATGCTGACCTGAAGTTCGTAGGTGACTAGGGCTCGTATTACAGAACGACACTCAAGTGGAGATCTCTTCTTGAGTATAAATAGAAAAGGATGCAAATACATACAACGTATACATGCATCCTTGTCTATCTTTACTTAAGAAGAGATGTCCACTTGAGTGTCGTTCTGTAATACTAGCCTAATACAGGGTCCGAATTAATATGCTGACGGTTCGAATTGCAATCCTATTTGACACACATGTATGGGACAGCTGACTTTTTTTCGCGATTTCGATGTTGGTCTCATAGAAAAAGTTGTTCAGTTCGATGGTCTGATCATCCAATTAAAAAAACGTCAGCATTATTAAGATGGATAGCGAAAGTTGTTCAGTATGATCAGTAGAATGCACTTTATTAAAGTACCTATCCGCAGCAATTATTATTTAAATAATTTTAAAAACTTCTAAAAGATACTATGGAAACAGCTATGGCTCTAAAAAAAAATTATACCAAAAGCAACACTAGGCTTTTTCTAAAAAAAACTACTCAGAATATTCCACATTCTGCAGCTCAGATTATAATGAAATGCTTGCGGAGGTCATTGTGTGAACAATATTCGTACGTTGCGGACGTGACTGTACAAAATGGGCTAAAATTTCTCTACAATATTCTGAATTTTTCTGCTGACTGTTAAATGGTTATGTTAGTGCAGTATTCTGTTAATATTATAGTTCCTGTGGTGTTATTGGAAACGTTTTATTTTATATTAATTTTTACGGAAATAAAGTGTAGGCTTTGGTTACCAGCAGTTTAAGATTAGAAATAGTGATGATAGATTAATACTTTCAATGAAAACGAGGATGGGTCTAGGTCTAGGATCTCCTAATAAGTCTGCTACGCCAGGGCCACCTCCCTCTTCACGAAAAGTGCGTTATCTACTTTAATCTGTCACTGCTCACTTGGCAATTTGATTATCATCATAATATTGATTATCGTCATCATCAGCCTCTATCACACTCACTATTGCGCCGCTGTTCCTAATAGTGAGGGTGTATGGACGAATTTTGTTGTAGGTATTGTTTATATTAAAAACAGAAAAAGGACTGAATATAATTATTGCAGGCTATCGAAATTTGACTGCCTAAGGGAGTGTATACTTCTTATTACAACATGTAAATATAGACTACATAATTTCTAAAGCACCGTGTAAAACGTAGTAATTATAATTAATGTATTGTGTAGTACTGGGTCCATAACCTGAACACAGGAATTACTTAATTAAGTAAAACAAAGCTTTGCAAGGCCTTATTAAGCAAAGGGGAACGCCTCAGGCAAGTTGTATGAGTAAATTTTAGCTTAATTAAACTAGAATTATGTTTATTATAATATTATTATCTCTAACTTGGAAATTAGATCTTAACATAACGTAGTTAAGTGCTTATATCTGTTCGTTTAGAAATGGATGTGTGTGATTTATTAATGAACAAAACACCTCTACGAGAAATTGTATTTTCTCTACACCAATAATATACATTATTCTAATGCGTGTAGAATTAAAAACCCATAAAATTATGTCAAAACGAAATTACCAACATTAAATTGAATGACATTGTGCAGGTTTAAGGAAGAAAAATCAGACAAAATAGGCATAGGTACATAATACATACTTATCTTGTGATAAATTCCAAATCGATAGCATTGACTAATGCTTGCTCAGAAAAAAATTCCTTTATCATCATCAGCCATTTTACGGTCTACACCAAAGACTTATATTTTCTTCGATTTGAATATTGACATCTCACGCTCGTTTACGTAGTACTTTTTCTTTGTGTGTGTAATATTGTCAATGTGTAGTTTTAAGAATGTTTTTCAAATGCCATACGGTTGGACTACGTCTACCTCAGTTATAATATAAGTCTTTGTCTCCTAAAGGAATTACACGATGCCTCTACAAATAAGGGAAATACGGAATCCATTCCTTTTAACCATTTTAAGTACGAAACCCTAAAAAGTCGATTAAGACTTTAAGAATTAAAACCACTACCAGAGCATTAAGCTTACATTAACGTACAACGATAATGGACAAAGTTAACTCAGAATTACTGCAACAAAATGGAGCTTAACTAACGAGGGGCCATATGGAATAGTTGGGGAGATAGTGGTACAATGATGTAGGTAGCGGAACATTGGGTGGTGACAGCTTTGCGTGGTAATTGTTGCTTATAATTTAGTTAGATTTATATTTTTGAGTGTGGCTATTATTTGGATATGAAATACAGGGTCCTTCTTAATATGCTGACACTTTTTTGAGAGGATGATCAGACCATCAATCTGAACAACTTTCTGATGGGACCAAAGTCGAAATCGCGAAAAAAATATCTGCCCTTCCGTACAAAACTGCAACACTACTCGAGCCAGATGTATGGGACAGCTGTTTTTTTTTCGCGATTTCTATGTTGGTCCCATAGAGAAAGTTGTTCAGTTTGATGGTCTGAACATCCTCTTTAAAAAGTGTCAGCATATTAAGAAGGACCCTGTATGTACGTTAATTGATCCTTCTGCATATATTTCTCCTTTAGTTTTTACAGTGGGTCTGACTATGGGGGTTATTACAGAACGACACTCAAGTGGATATCTCTTCTTAAGTAAAGATAGACAAGGATGCATGTATACGTTGTATGTATTTGCATCCTTTTCTTTCTATACTCCAGACGTTTTGTACAAACTCTAAAACCGTCTAATCTGAAAAGACAGTCCAACATTTCAATTCCGCAGAGTAATGCATATGAAATAACAATTTACAAAGTCAAGACCCAATCTCGAAGTAAACATATATTATTTAACTTATAATCGACTTCAAGGCTATACAAACTTTTGTACAAGCAAACTATAAATCTTTGACTCTCATTTTGTTTGCTTCAAGTCGTCAGTAAGTTTGTTGACGGTTGGATATGTTGAATCTTGCTGGATGTTGTCGGAAAGTTTATGTTAATGTTGTAAACTTACATTTGTATTGTGAATTTTAGTATGAAATTGAATGTAAAAGTTTCGTAGATGTGCTTTCAAGAACCTGTGCATAATTAAATGAAGTAGTCTTACTTGAGAAGTTGGGAGGGAAAAAGCAACGATGCATGGGAAGTCCAGCGGCGCGATGGATTGGCGAGAACAGGGGGGCGAATCGCACTAAATAAATGTTCCCAGAATCGTCAATGAACCGGTACCGAATCCCAGTTTTATGCACATTCTGTATCGCGCTAAATCCTGTAACAGCAATTCAAGTGCTAACTCGATCGTCATTGACTTGTTACCGTTGTAAATCACATAGTAAATACAAGTTTAGCGCGATACAAAATTCAGCATAGCGAATGGACACTGGATTACAACCAAAATGGCATCTGCACCGAAAGACAATGTTTTAAATTAGCGCGATCGGTCCACAGAAGAGGCATGAGAGCTACGTAAGTGCTATATTCTCAGGACAGAGGGCGGGTGGCTTAGAAAATTGGTAGTCAGCCACTGGCACCCAATCGGAATTAGGATTCAGGCTGTGGATGATGTGGATCTATAATTATAGTGAAAGATGACAATAAGAAATAATTGAGCACTGAAAAGGCAACGAATAAAAGGAATTCACCGTGTTATGTTATTTATGTTGTGTGGGCGCACAATTATGTTTTCTTTGCTGTTTGACCACATATAAATAGTACAGTTTTTGAGAGTTACGCGGTTATAATCGGGAACTCAGATGCACTTAAACGCAGTAAGAGCCTGAAAAAGTTAAATTTTAGATGACCTACACATGAGACGTTTAATGTTATATCCAGATTATCTATAGTTCTCAATTGAAATACCAGAATCTAGCCTAGATAATAATGAATATTCAGAATGATGATGATAGATTTCTAGTCTATTTCGACTACAGGACTTGCTAAATCTTTATAGGAAAGCAATCAGGTACGTAGGATATTTGAAAGTCACAAGAATATTTATAACATATATTTGCTATACGCGAGATACGAATCCACGCCTTTCGACTTTTCCGCAGTGCACTACCAACCAGATCTGGCCGTCCAAAAAAACCAGCACAATACTAAATCTACACACGGAAAATTGCAAAAGCATCCGCTACACGAACACCAATACACTATTTATTTCTATTTACACATTGACGTATGAAAATGTAGGGAGCGAGTCCAATGGGAATATGCAATGCAGATTGCTTGCCGGCACGATCACATTTTTCAATTTGTTCCCGTACCCACCTGGTTGTAGCCTGTATTGAGGATTACGGCTGGAATAAAACGTTGACCGGTACTTTGCAGATTTAGATAGAGTTTTGCATTGGATCGATCGTTTACGGAGTGTTTAGTGCCTAGTGCCTCCATCTATTTGTGGGTATTCAACAACCTTTGATGAATAGAGGAGAAGCGAGGAAGACAGAACTATTCTTAGCAAGTAGATGTTAGTGATGTATAACATTGGAGTAGTGTCATATCAGTAAGTCAAGGCACTTCGGGTAGAAACGAGACAGGAATAATGAAATGCTACAACAATAACAGCCGAAGCTTTTACCCATTACACCCATAGATCCATCCAGGATTTACAGTCATTTATTTCAAAAGATTTTTGTTGTTTTTGGTGTTTTAACAGCAGATAAAATGCGACTAAAACCTCTACGATGGGTTATACACAGCGACACAGACCACACGTCAGACTTAATCATTATAGTCATCAGAATACAATCTGGATTACAATGTGGTACTGTGACTGAAACTAGATCATCTCTCATCATCTGTATGAATTCCAGTTGTAATTGCGGGTTGGTTAGTTTGTAATAACTTCCAGTAGATGGCGCGCACGTTAAGACGCAACAGATTGAAAATTTCGTTCTCTGGGTAGCAAAATTGGATAGCGCAATGCTCCACTTCGGAAGAGTGCGGGTTCAAGTCTCGCCAGAGACTTAATTTTTCAATCTTTAATTTGATAAGATCATCTCTGTATGAAATATGAATGTACAAGATATTTATTTGATACATTTTCCACTGTGAACACAAAAGTCTTCTCCAATTATCACCGTCTCCATAACGTCCTTAATCAGAATTCATTGAATGTGCAACGAATTGATTAACTTTAATGAAACGGTTAACGTTTTAATCAACAGACAGACTAAGAATTAATGAGACAAATGGCTCGGTTCTAATGGACCAGATGAATTGCTTGGATTCTCTTGTTTACCCGCTTATGGAAAGGAGGCATTGAGGATTTACTTATGAAATATGCAATTGAAGACCATTGGTTTCAATGTATTGGTAGTGTGATTACTGATTCGGTATTTTTTGAAGTTACCTTCATAGAGAAAGCTTCAAAACAATTGCGCCGGTGGGCAATTTATCCTGGCTCCACTCGTCCAATGTCTCCCATGGATTGTCCACTAGTGCGATTGTGTCAAAGCTTTCACCCCGTGGCTATAGCCTGAAAGGATCTAAAAGAGTTTTACGAAAAATACTTTTTTAGTGCCTCCATGCACCGTATGGCGTTGTCTGTCAGTCGGCTGTAGATATGTAGGTATAGATTGAAGGAAAAGTATCTGTATACTTTAAGCCTGTGCTTTCAATACGATAATCACGAGATATCCATACACTTAAAGCTACAGGCAAACGTACATAAAAGCCTACTTATACGCTCTCTGCAATCCACCCTCAATACAGGCCTTCGTTTATTCGCAATCCATCGAACGCTGGTATTTAGGTCAGATTTGAAATAGTCCGTGAATAACGTCCGGAGGTAACACGAAAGGGGATTTGTGATTACACGCTGCAGCAATACAAAGGTACAACAGCTTGAATGTAACAGTAATGATCAAAGCTGTCTGATGCAGGATAGCGTGGAAGAGTCACTCGTTTGTGCATAACTTTGTTTATAGTGGAGGTAACTTTGGAAGTTGATTAAAATGTGCACAAATCATGCCCACTAAACCATGATTCTCTTCTAAACTTTACTGACAAAGCTTGTGATGGATTTTAGTTCAGAAAGTTGACGAAGCATGTTGCGGATCTCTAACTGTTTATTTAAGGTTTTGACAAAGCGTGTTGCTTATTACCGGCGGTTCTAAACTTTACAGTGTGGTCGCATATTATAGTTAAAATATGACTATCAAACATTGCCTTGTCTAAACTTTATAGTACGTGTAAGTTATGGTTCCAATGTAGACCACCCCGTTACTTCTTGTGGGTATCGTAGGAAACGACTAGAGATAAGATTTCTTATGCAGTGTTGTGAACGAAAGGCTAGTCACCTATTTATTATCACCAGCGTCGGTGGCGCGTTGCGGCAAGTTATAGACAAATCATGAGGGCCAGGGTTCGAATCCACACTAACGACATGCCATGTGCCAATGAGATTTTCTAACTTATGTGCGTACCGTCTTCTCTCCAACGGTGAAGGAAAACATGGTGAGGAAACCTGTATATGCTGAAAATGAAATTCTAAAGCGTATGTGAAATCTGCCACTCCGCGTTAGGCACGCGTAATGGACTGATGACCATACTTAGGGAGGGTCCTAAGGGCAGTTCTATGTCCTGGCAGTGGGACGCAAGTAGGCTGAAGACTGAAAAAATGTATTGATATGACATTTTATCCTGAAACCTTCAATACGAGTATGCTAAATGTGAATCTAGTTAGAACTTCAAGCTTCAAAAATATAGCATAAGCATAATTATGCTCACGACTATATTCCCCGTGGGGGTAGTCAGAGATATTCTGAAACCTCAGAACATCCACGTTCCACCAGTAGTACCGAAACTCTGTCTAGTGTGACGGGGGGTGAGCCCGTCGCCACTTATAATGGACAGTGGGTACAATACACGCCTCGAAATAAAAAATATAGTTGTAGAAAAGTGGTTGACCACACAGAAAGGGGTTATAGTCGTGAGCATTTATGTATGTAAGTATATGCAATTATTTGTTGTGAGTGTATGTATGCGTACTTACGTAAAATTGTTATCGTTTACTATTTTAAAATGTTTTCTTATCCTACCCAACATCGTTCTAGTACCCAACCCTAAATGAATTTAGTTTCAGCACACGTAATCAGTTTTAAAAGACATCTTGATTGGGATGCGAACAATTTGTTACAAAGTGATCTTTTCAAAGGATATCTCTTTACAAATTCAAAAGGTGAAGGTTGACCCTTCAAGTTCATAATACCTTTTGAATAGTGTTGTGTAAACACTTCACGCTAGTAGATATCGAAAATGTGAAATACAGGGTCCAACTTAATAATATGCTGACACTTTTGGAGGGGAATGATCTGACCATCAAACTGAACAACTTTCTCTATGGGACCAAATTTGGCTCGAGTAGGTTTGCAAAGTTTGCATTTTGTATGGAACAGTAGATTTTTTTTTCGCGATTTCGATGTTGGTCCCAAAGCGAAAGTTGCTCAGTTTGATGGTCTGATCGTCCCATTAAAAAGTGTCAGCATATTAAGAATGACCCTAGATTGTGGGTGAATAGACCTATTTAGAAATACATAATTAAAATTAAAAATTATATTTAATTTATTATTTTTAAAATTTGATAATTTAGGCACTCTACCAGGGTAGTCCAGTGCTTTATTTTGGGATGATAATGAAAGAAATACTATGGTTTTTTATTGATAAAAGTATTTGGGTCTATCGACAATTACACAACGCTACGTGATAATACCTAGTAGTAAGGATCGTAGGAAGCTACGGATCATTGAAGACCTTTATACAGTTAGTATAAGGGCCAATTTAACATGATAATAAATGTTACTGAAAATTTCAAAAAGCCCTGTTAAATGAAAATATGCCGTAAAAGACTCATAACGAATGATTGTAAAGCTTGAGTTTAGGCGACTTATAGGTACTATGAATTAAGATGTCAACTATTGAATCAGTTAAATAATGTCAGTAATGTAGTAAAGTCAGTGGAACAGTAGAGAGAAAGCGTTCGAGGAGAACTTACCTCGACCAAATAAATTTTATTGTCTTCTCCGAAAAAGACAAGTGCGTAGCACCATCAACCGACGGAAGTGCATGAAGAGATGTATGAGGCAAGAGAAGTATGTTAGAATCGTAGTGTGTGGCGAACCGTAGTCTCTGCCTACCCCTGTGGGATAGTGGCGTGAGTACATGTATGTATTTATGTAACCAAAGCACAGACCAAAGATTTGACCGCGAAAAAAATTCTCACGAAAAACGTCCAATACGAGATTTAAACTTATGATCATAAAGATGACGACAACATTTTCACGAAACTGTCACGAGTAGAGTGTTGTTTATAATGACGTCACTCCGGACGCCACCATTGTCATGCATAATATATGACGTCATTCATGTAAAGTGTTAATACTGGAAGTGATTGTCATTGAATACTTTGTTCTGGTGTGAATAAGTTACGTAAAGTGAAATATTTAATTTTGGGTGACGATTTCTTTTTAAATTTTCGTCATGTTACGTATTTGGTTTAAAGGAAACACCTGTGAGACCCGAATTCAGATAGAAGAAATTCTGTTACCAACCACCAAACCGCATTGAAAACGCGTGATTGACTAACGCCCATAAGGAAGCTCCCTGAAGGTGGCCTGTGCCCTGCAGTGGGACGTATACAAGCTGATGATGATGAAACTTTCGATCTATGTTCGTAATAATGAACTATGAGGATCTTTTTAAAATAATGCACAATATTTTGCTTGCTGCGTGCTTCAATTTCGAGGCATGTATTAATGGTACGTACTGTATATTACAAGTGGCGACGGGCTCTCTCCCCGTCATACTGGACGGACGTGCCGAATTATAACTGGTTGCTTGAAACCGACTCCGGTACAGTTGCTCTATCCACTGGCTGGGATAGCGCCCCCAGATGTCCGCAGGGCTGTGGCAGGTTCCTCAGAGAGAGCCAAAATGATGGACGACACACGACATCCCATGCACGGTTTCATTCCTGCGCAGCAAAGGCTGCCAAGCCGACGCAGCTTTATGAAGTGTGTCGACCCACTGAATACTGGCCCAGCGCAAGCGAGGTGTACTCTTTGGCGACAAAAAGTGTCCCTCCCAACTCCATTTGTGCCACCGTCTGAGAGCCTCCCGCCTGGACATGACTTGCCTTGGGCGACCTGGAAGTCGTTAAACCGACTTCGAACCCAGGTCGGTCGCAGTAAGGACAACATGTTCAGGTGGGGATTCTCGGATTCGCAAAATGTGAGTTGCTTGTGTGGAGCTCCACAAACGATGGCCCATCTCACATCGTGCCCTGCGTGCCCTAACACCTGCACGCAGGAGGAGCTCATGACCGCTAGCGACGGTGCAGTATCGTTTGCCCACTTCTGGCAAGGTACTATTTAGCGACTTTGTTCAAAATTTGAAGTCGACACGATAAGAAGAAGACTGGACGGAGTGTCGGTACTAGGTACTAGTGAAACCTCCTCGGGGAATATAGTCCAGAGTTTATGCATACATGTATTTTAAAGGGATGATCTAACAATCAAATAAAACACTTTCTCTATTGTAACATCGAAATCTAAAAGAAATCCACATTTGGGTAGATTTTTGTGGAACAGCCAATTTTATAGTTAAGATTTAGATGTTAAGTCCCACAAAGAAATTTGTCTAGTTTGATGATCTGATCATTTCCTGACAATATTGTGCATACTTCCGAATGACCTTTATAAAATAAAGTAGATGTTAAAATTGTGTATCTAGAATAACGATCTTCATTACACCACGCGTTTTAGAACACTGAAAAAATCAAATTGAGCTTCACTTGAAGAGATTTTAAGCAAAATCAGTGTAACTGATTGCAACAGAAAAAACAGTTTGTTTTTTTTAATTATTGATGGGTTTGCTCTTGACACAGATTACGGCTCTTGACCTCTATCTAGTCCTCAGGACAAAGAAGGGGTCGAAGATGCAGCGAGCTTACCCAGAACTGCAGTGGCGCCGATGTTATTTTTGACCCGTTTTACCGACTGAAAAGTTTCCAAAACACAATTAACCGAAACTTTGTCCATAGCAAACAATCCTTCTTCTATAAAGTCGATGGTAGGTCATTCTAAATTTTATCAGCCCAGTATTTTGCCACACGGATAGTAGTGCATGCCGCGCTGGCAGCGTCCAAAAGCTCCGTTCAAGTGCCGAACTGGAAGGGCACAAGATGACCATAGTCTGTGGGAAAACATCACATTAGCACTGGAGGTCCGACCCTCTATGTAACCCCAATTGAAAATACTCTATGGTTTTTAATAATTATGGTAAGTATTGGTAAGTCAATGATGAATTTCCACCTAAAAATACTTAACATATCATTTAATATTTTCTAGCATAGTATAAATCTTTGTTCCCTTTTTCCCTAACAATATTCTCGACATCCCTGTGGAATATGGTTGTTAAAAGGCGCCACTGCACGTTGGGTTTTAATGACGCGGGCGTGCGTTGTCATTTTATAACATTAATGGAAGGCGATCGATATCACTTGCTTGCCACAGGAAAAATGTGAACGGTCTAGCTAGGAATACTTGAATAGTGCACAATATACAGCGTGTAATTGATATCATTAAGAGTCTACCCATCAAACTGGACAACTTTTACTATGGGAGCAAACCCAATGGAGCAAACATTTTTTTTGCTATGATCGTTTTGCCCCCATAGTAAAATTTGTTCAATTTGATGGCTAGATACTTTTTATTACACCCTGTAGAGATGCCATTAAGATGAAAGAAGTTTGAGATGTAAGTGATGCCATTTTGAAAACTAGGCAATTTGAATATTGATGAAGCATTTTGATGTACGTATAATTTTAATACATTTTTTCAAATGTAAAATTGGACCGGATTTTAGTATTGGATTGGAGATATCTCCCATTTTATAGGTACAGTAGAAAATTTGTTTTCTTTAAAAAATTGGAGATATCGAAGTAAATTAGAGCTTCATAAATAGGTACTGAAACTAGAAAACGAATGTAAAATTCGAGATTCCGAAGTACATTAGATTTGCATCAAATTTGTTCAGGGTCTTTATTAATTTGCTGATGGGTAAGGGCAAAGCATATGCTCACGACTATATTCCCCGAGGGGGTAGTCAGAGATATTCTGAAACCTCAGAACATCCACGTTTCACTAGTAGTACCGCATCTCCGTCCAGTGTGACGGGTAGTGAGTCCGTCGCCACTGAGGGTCGTGATGGGTAAGGGGATAATAATAAATAAGCTCATCAATCTAAACCTAGATCTAAACATTCTGTACTTATAGGAAATTTAGGAAGAACAAAAAAAATCTGCAGTTCCATACAACTCTGGAAACTGACTCAACCCAAATGTCTAGGACAGCAGTTTTCTTCGCGATTTCTGTAATAGTCCCGTAGAAACACTTGTTTAGTGATCTCTCACTCACGACTGAAATCAGTTTCAGGGTGGTCAGAAAAACTTACTACAACTTCCAAATCAACTATGGAACTTGCTGTGGTTTACCGTCCTGCTATTTGGAAAATGAAATGAAACGAGAGCATAAAACACAGATCAAAGATACAGCCCAAATATACGAATAAAACTGAATATTCTGGCAGTATCTGCCGTTGTTACCAATTCACATTGAAATATTTGACATACGTATCTTTTTTATTATTTCAACAAACAGTTTATCTGCGAAATTGTTTTATATAAAAGTTTCTCGAAAACAACTGTAACAATTTTGGTGTTTATATAGAGGTTTTTAGGGACCAGAATTCAAACTACCCAGACCTAGACATACCGTTGTATGGAGTGTCACTTAGAAATTCCACTAATTTCGCACAGGACATGAAACCTAAGGTTTTTATGACATATGCGTAAGACAAATCAGACCTCACAGAATCGTATCTGGTTCCTGTTGAGGTTGACGTCTCAGGCAAGTTAGATAGGGACCGATCGGCCCTTGCTGTCATATCTTTTGAGCTACAGACGGGTCAATTTAATAGATCACATTTGACATCTATTGATACTTCATCAAACGTAACCTTGTAACGGCGGGCATAGAATATATTTATTTTTTCGAAGTTAGAACTGCACAATTATTGCTTTACTTTTTAAAATTACGATTACATATTTATTTTAATAATGACCATAGAAGGTAAGTAATTATACGATTTACTTTCACTAATAATTCATAAACCATTCTAAACGTAATAAACAACAACTTATGTTCTAAAGAACTGAACGCCGTTACAATTTTGTGTCAGTGAACCCTTTTTCTTTTTTAAACTAGGGATGTTACTTAAAAAAATCGAAGCATAACGTAGTTCCAACAAACCACGATATTCACATATAATTCAATTCACATAATAATGTTTGAAATCTGTATCGATTCATTCACTTTAATCGCTGTTTTTTTTTGTTTGTTTGTTAAGCTCACCTCACTATTAAGCTAAAACTGTCAGATGTCAAATGTGATCTATTAAATTGGCCCGACTTTAGTTTCATAATCACCTGTCAAAAATAGTATGCAAAATTTGCGTCCGCGTCACAACAGGTTACCGCTTAATTATAATGTTGTTAGATATAAGGAGGTGTTGTGTTTTTATGTAAGTTTTGAAAATCTCTCTCTGCGTCTGTTTTTCCAAGCAAATACAGTCAGATATTTTAAAAACAAGTGTTAATTGGCTTTTTCCGGATGAGCGAGTTAGATACATCCTCGGCTTCATCTATACTTTTCATCAGATGAGCTGAAGCCAAGCCCCTAGACCATTTAGAATAAAAAATATAAGTAACACGTTTTCTGTGTAAACCAACCAGCCGTTCTATAATTAAATCAATACCTAACAAAATCAAACCTGAATTTCCGACCCCCATTGCTAGACAAAAATAAGTAAAAGTGTGTTGCTCACTTGTACAGGCAAAAACCGGTAAATTGTTAACGATTCCGTTTGTTCCGTAATTAGTAACAGTTGCTCAAACAAAAACTTTATCCTGCCCGAGCCCTAAAAACAAAGCACGAGTTGATCTCCCTTTCCAAGGGTTCCGTACTGCCAAAAGGGGTTGATAAGTTTTTGTTCTTGCACGAAGTTGTTTTCAATCTTTCCAAACACGAATAATATTTACAATAACTTTAGAAACACGCCACTGGCTTTTCGTTGAAGGAAAACATCGTGATGAAACCTGTATGCTTCAATTTCGAGGCATGTATTGTACCCACTGTCCATTACAAGTGGCGACGGGCTCACCCCCCGTCACACTGGACAGAGTTTCGGTACTACTGGTGAAACGTGGATGTTCTGAGATTTCAGAATATCTCTGACTACCCCCTCGGGGAATATAGTCGTGAGCATATGCTATAACTTTAGAAAGTAGGTTCATTCTAAATATGTTTGGTACCTTGGATTCACGTTTTATAGCATATCGATGACGTATTAATAGAGTTAAAATATTTATTGGAACAATGTTGATATTTTACCTTTCGTGTAGCCATTCATTCTCCATGAATGGTCCTAAAATATTCATTAAGAAATTCAGTGAATAATTTTGACGAATTGCATTGATGGTTGGCTATTTTAGAAAACTCCAACTATTTATGTACATTTAATTATAATATAATTGTTACGGTAGTAAAAGACTACCTACCTACTTAATTAGGTTTCAATTTTTCAAACCAAAAAATGTATTGTTATGCTAGTAAACTCCTGAAAGAATTATTTAAAAGGGCCTACCCACCGACAGAACCCTAAAAGCAGTTCGCTAACAAAATAAGGCGAAAAATAAACCTTTTACTCCATCACGAATGGGAATAGAATAAAAAAGAGTGAGATATTGCGAGATAAGAGTGTTTTATTGACGACGTGCTGCGAATTTTTGAAACATTCCGCTTGGCTTGTTATGGCCAGTTTAGTGGTAATGCTTGGCAAATTGAATTTGCTAATATTACGTGAGAAAATTGGCCTTTGAAGCCAAACTACCCACCGCTTTCTGTCCGACGATTGTATCGATCTTTTACAGTTTTATACAGGGTGTAAATTTTAATACTTTTGGTAAATATACTGAACTGAACAACTTTCACTGTGAAGCCAACATCGGAAAGCGAAAAAAAAATCTTTTCTTTTTCACATTCGCGATTTCTATGTTGGTTCAATAGTGAAAGTTGTTCATTTTGATGGTCTGAAGTACCTTGTAAGCATTAAATATTTTACTCTGCATAAATGCTCACGGCTATTATGCCCCGACAGGAGAGTCAGGGATATTTAAATAAACACATTTCACTAGCCAGGTCCCTCTTCTAATAGGTATTTAATATTCTGCTTTGCTTTTGTGCAATTAACGTGGTCCAATAAATATCTTAGTGTTTTTTCCTTATGGAAAGTGGTTTCTTTATCTGATCTGAACACACTCTTTAATTTTTTATGGTAATTAGAAAATAGGGGGTGTACAAGTGGTGTACTTGGACATATTGTAAGAGAGTTTTTGATTACCCTAAAAAGCTCTTGGACTTTATGCATACGAGTTATTATTGTCGCTGAAAATATAACCCAAATATTTCAACGAAATAACTATTAATAACGAGGTTTCCTTATTATTTTTTTTAAACTTCAATTCCGTTTTCTATCATTCAATAACCCAAGAATTCCTCTGAGAAATTTTTACGTGACGTTATTTACTGTAACAAAATAAAAAAAACATTCATTCATCTCCTTGCTTCTAATTTAATAACGTCTTTATAGAAACGGGAAACTAACTGCAAATGTCATTCTTAGCGTCATATGTTTAGAGTAGGTTTTTGGAAGCTATGCAGTTTAAAATGAGGTAGAATTTTTTATAGCGTTTGCTGCCGCTGTCGACCACAGTTACTGTCAAGGGTAGTAAATGTATGAAATAAAGAGAAAATTTTATGTTTTCTGCTAATGAGTTTAGTGTTATTTCACTTTGATGTATTTTAAAGTAGCACTTTGTTTGAGCGTTGGTTGAAATGCGATAGAGCTCTACTAAATTGATGACTGAGGTCTTTCTAGATTTATAGAAATAAATACTAGTGCAGTAAACCTCAAGTTCAATATTAGAAACTACGATCAATCGTCGAACTTGTGTATATCTGACTGAGACTTATCAAGTATGACACCAATTTGGTAAGCGTAGTACAAGAGTAGTAGGTCGCGAAGACATCATAAATCAAACATTTGCAATCTGTTGACATTAAATTTTTCCAACATGACTGAACCATGATATAGTTTGATATCACAGACCATGTTCTATCTTCGCCACTGCATCTTTCAAACCATAACGTCCTCAAATATAAATTTTATAAACAAACATAAATATTCGCTCACGGTGTATACCTACCTACTTTCATACCTGCCCCAATTAAATTTATTTCCTTTTAGACAGCCCTACAAGAACAGGCTAATAAAGGCTATAGGGAAAAGTATCAAATAACCTTTAAACCACATGTTCTACCCATAAAACTGAACAACTTTTACTATGGGAGCAAACCGGTCATAACAAAAAAAAAAACAGCAGACTCATACATTTGAGTCAAGAAGGCGCTGCAGTTTAGTATGGAACAGCAGATTTTTTTTTATCTGACTGGTTTGTTCCTACAGTAAAAGTAGTCCAGTTTGATGGTTAGAGTATGTGGTTTAAAGGTTAAAGATACGTTTCCTTACAACCTGTATAATCGACGCTCGTAGGAAGCTGCTACTCTGTACGATACTCTGTGCCTGTGCTAGAGTTGCCAGGTGTCCCGATTTGCGCGGGACGTCCCTATTTTCAGGGTCTGCGGACGCGTCTCGATTTGCACCTGATCGGGACACTAAATGTCCTGATAAACCAATAAATTTATTAAAAACCATTATTATTAGAAAAAAATAAATCTATATCGAGTACGACAATGCGCTGAAAATAATTAATTTTAATGAAAAATAAATTATATAAACTTATAAAACCGCGTCAATAATTATTAATAAACTACGAATTACGATGTTATGTGAGTACCTATTTTTTTTATTTATACCTACTACTCCAGAAAGTCTGACTATTATTATGTAGGATTAAATTCAGATGTAGGCACTAGTAGGTAACATAAGTTGCGAAACGCAGTTAATTTTAAAATACCTTTTTTTTGTGTCCCGTTCTATAACCCTAAATCCCGATTTGTTTTACCTTCTGCCCGATTTAAAACAAATCGGACCTGGCAACCCTAGCCTATGCCCTGCAGTGAGACGTATGTAGGCAAATGATGACGATGATGATTAGCTCACGACTCTAATTAAACTACCAGCAAACTCCTTGGCAAATACGTCACGGAGACATTTTATTAAACGCAACAAGAACATAAATTAAGTTTATTAAGTCGCCCCAAGTCGGGCGCCATTAAATGTCTCGTCATATTGATGGAGTTTTTGATGGCAATACATAAAACATTACTGCGCGTCTACTCTAATAAGTCTGTAGCTGATAAACAAACATAAAGTCACTACCAGAATCTGGAAATTAATGGTTGTACTCTACAGAAGAGATAGAAATAGGGACCGTCAGACCTTTAGTATTTGATTTAATTTCAACTTGATACCTCTATTTTTTCCGTAGTAAAAGGGTTTTGATGGACAGACAGACGCATAGACAGACGATCAGACAGACAGCCGGACGGATAACAAAGTGATCCGCTAAGGGCTCCGTTTTTTTTCTTTTGAGGTACAGACCCCTAAAAATGATTTAGAAAATAAGACTTTTGTATATTTCGTGCATCAAAAGACAAGTTCAGATTAAGCTGTGAGTCTTTGATGTCACCGATAGATGGCGGTTTCGTTAATTTACGACAGAAATCGGCGAAAATGGTTGACACTAGTTACACCCGTACTCGTAATTTTGGGATTGGAAATGGTACATAATTCGAGTATAACCAATATAAAAACATTAGCTTTAACAAGTGCATAAAATGTTTGTTTTTACTATTTCAGTAATATATTTAGAATACAACAGCAGAAAGGCTTGTAAGACAAACATTTCAACAGAGGCGAGTAACATCATCCCTTTCCTTCACAAGTCACTTGTAAAGCATCTGTCAACTTGAAACCACTTAAACTTTCACCACAATATACTTTACAAACAGTACTGATACTAAGGATAGGTACGTGATCAAGATTATTATTATTTAGTGTCTTACGATCCGTAATCACGGGCAAGTAAGTCCCGGACCTAAGGCGTGCATGGAGCCGAAGCCAACATGTAGAGGCCCGTTCAAAAGACAAGTTAATCTAAATGTAAGGGATACACATGGCGGATACCATCCCCGAGCGCACATTATATTATTATTTACCTCGTGTGCTCATCGCCCCAAAATCTTCTGAGGCACATTTTAGAAAATTTGTTCGATTCAAACCTGAGTTTTTATCCTCATAAGTACTGCTTGTTAGGTTTTCGATTTAAAATCGATTATTTCCAAAATTCATAAGTAGATTTTTTACACAAATATAATCGATCTTTCTTCCTCGCATTTTTTTTTAAATTCGATATTACACTCCACAACATGAATCGATTCATTTAAATTGTTTTTTGGGGCAAAGATCATAAACCCTACATCTACACACCATGGAGGGTAAAAGAAACGTTGGAAAAAACGGGAGGTGCAAATAGACCCATTAAAGTAGCCGCGTAGCACGTGATTTTGTTTACATTGATGATGAGAAAGCTTAGGTCGGACGTAACATAGTTGCACGTAATCCAATTTGAACTTTATGATGAAATACTAACTGCGATGAAAATAGAATGCATCGTGTATTGATCGGACGTCCCACATACTTTCAGTAGGGAGATGAAAGCCTTCATGGTAATATGCGCAATTTTTCATTAGCTAACGCCAACCGTTTCATTCTTGGATTTTGCATGTAAAGAATAACCTCAATTTCACTTATAATGTTATGAAACCTGAGCATCTGACCCATTTGGGGCAATCATTATTTATAGAAGGGTTAAAAAAGGACTTAAAGGGGTTTGTAAAAATTGTAAATTTACCTATGGCATAGGCCCGACGTGGGCCCGACAGATTTCAAAAATGCGGTCCTCAATTTCTTCTTCTTACCGTGTGAGCAAGCCCTGGTTTCAGAATTTTTTCAGACTGCCTTACGGCGTTGCTCAAAGAAACTTAATAAAATATTTGGATTAGCGAAATAAAGATAAACAAAAAATTTCATAAAACATAATGTCCTACATTGTTACGTTATGAAGCTAATTCGACATTGCTTTCATTGTGCGATGCGATGCGATTTTGAAAAGAAATCAATTGGGACTAGGTATGCCTTCCCAAATATAAACATTTACAAACCCCTTTGATGATCTTTAATAATTGGTTTTAGTTTTCGGTGTAAAAATGGTATTGTGAGTAAGTTATAGCCTGCAGGGAAAAGGCTTCCTCTCACGAATAAGGGTGAGAGGGAGTAGACCCGAGTGATCAACCTTGTTGTCAAATAACTGTCAAACAGGCCTCTGTTATGGCTTAAAGAACAGGAACACCAACGATTAACAGGTCTATCTATCCGGGATACAGTATTATATTAGGCATATTTTATTAGTTTCATCGTTGCTGAATATCGTACATAACCATCAGAATTACTATACAGGGTGTTTCATAAGTAACAATAAATTTTTGAAACTCATAAGGGGGTTGTTTAGACCGTCAAACTGAACAACTTTCTCTATGGGACCAACATCGAAATCACGAAAAAAATAATTTTAAATCCCATACATATTTTAGCTCTAGTCGATTTGTAGAGTATAGAACATAATTTTTTTTTTCGCGATTTCGATATTGGTCCCATAGTAAAAGTTGTTCAGTTTGATGGTCTACACCACCCCCTTAAATGTTTATTTGTAGTTTTGTAACACCTTGTACTTTTACGTTTGAATAAGTGTACTACATTACAATTTACCTCGTGTTATACCGATGCCAACTACCGACTCGTAATGAAAAACCTAATTAAGTGAACGTAACTCAAGATAACATCCTTAAAACAACAATTTCTCTACAACATGAAGCTCTATGACTTGACTAAACACAGTTCCACCAGCAATATCCCGGCAACAAAGCGTTTTCGTCTTTACATCGTAGCAATAAGTGATTTGTCTGGAGACTTTACTTAGTTGGATGAAACTTTGTACGTTAAAGTCCACCGCAGTCCTTGGAGAATTCCTTTAAAAGGCAGGTGCTCTCTAAATTAATGGACAGTACGCTAATGGACTTCAATTTTATTAATTAGAATTTTTTTGTCTTATGATTTTTGGGATTCGAATCATTGTTACCTACTTCTTCTGTCCAATCGAAACGACCCCGATTCTACGGTGTACGATATACTATACTCTAAGTGCTTTCTTCGTAAACAACTTTGTTGCAAAAGTGTATTTATTTTAATATGATTTCAAAGTTTTATTTTTGGTCGTATAACGAGTGGCGAACTAATGGACTGCGACGGCTCGTTCCGATGTAAAAGTTAGTTCAACATTTTATAAGTTGATACCCAACCTACAGTAGAGTTTCGGTAGCATAAACTTCGATATATCGAAAATATTTAGTCATTGATGCTATTCGCTCCTCCCTTTTGAATGTTATGACATCGAAACTACCTTAGAAGAATTTCTATATTGGTTTGTTACCTAAACTACAATAAACCGAAAACTACGGTCTTAACAAACTCAGAGTGATCGGACTATTCCGGGGTTTGATGCCTCCTTAACCCGTCCAGTGCTAGAGCTCTACAAAAAAAAAGTCCCTTGAGCGCCAAGGTGTTTGAGGGCATGACAACTTTTTTTACCATGTCTTAGAAAAAATTATTTTTCGAGGTTATGTTATGGAATTATTGCAATAAAGTATATATCTACGTAAAGTAAATAAGATGCCCTATCATTCTAAACACCTATTTTTCTATGCTAGGACTTACCTTATGAGATATTCCGTGTTCTTTGACACTATTTCTCAAAAAAACTTCACAACACAGAGACTACCTCGACTTTGTCCCAATTTTAAATATAATTACACTGCACAACGCACAAAACCTATATGATAACATGAAAGCTCATAATATTACGAGCTATTTATAAACAACACCTTGCTTCAAAACAATTGAATACCGACAAAAAAAACGGCGCAAAAATGTACAACACTGCCGCCATGACACGCGCGGTCAGAAACTAAACAAAAGTTCCAAAAGTTCTTGGCTTCCTCACAAGTAATCTATCCGTATACTAGAAAACTAATACTTCACACGTAATCTCCACTTCTTTTCCAGTAAATTCATACATAAATTGACAAAAACACTCGCCGTTTTCTCCTACAATCCATTTTTATTTCAATCGCAAAAACATTGAAAACTCTCGGGCACAGCGCAAAATGGCGGTCGCTCGCCGGCCCTCCGAAATTATTTTTTTTCTAGACGGAAATGCGTTTCGTTTCTCAGCGAATTGTTATGAAACGAACCCAAGGAAACTAATAAATTTAATAAAAATATAAAAAGTATGGTGACACGAAACGCCAAACCATAGATCACGAGCCAATGGGAGCGGTTGTCTTACGGACACACGTGTGTCCGTAAGGCGCCCGAGACCAAAAAATTTCTCGGACACACGTGTGTCCGTAAAGCGCTCAAAGGGTTAATTCCGATCGGACTTCGATCTCTTAAAGATAACGTGCGTAACGAATATGTAAGAAAATTGCACCCATAACCGACAAAATAGGTGAAGCGAGGCTGAGATGCCACGGTCACGCGATGAGAAGACCAGTCGATCACGTCATTAAAAAGTGCCTTTCCATTGCTACAAAGAAAAGGGGAAGAAGGAGACCTGAAACCACCTGGTTAACGAATGTCCAAAGAACATGAAAGCGTTAGGACTCCGCCAACAAGATGTCTACCAAAGGCCTGAATGGCGTCGCATGATTGAGAAAGCCGACCCCGTGTAACGGGACAAGGCGAGGCAGAATAGAAGAAGAACTAATTCCAATTCTGGAGAGGGCAAAACCATACGAAGTCCTAATTCTGATTAGAAATTCGGCAGGCATATGAAAGCGTTTTTGAATCTTAAATACATACTGGGTGATTTATTAAACACTTTAACAGTTTTCAGGGGTGGTTCAGACCATCAAACAAAACAAACTTTACTATAGGAGCGAACCTGAAATCGTAAAAAAAACATCTGTTTCATACATTTCAATAAAGTACCTAAGGGTTGCAGATTAGTATGGAACTACAGATGAGAAGCACCCCTGAAAATATGGAATGTGTTAACCTAGAATGATTACCAGGATTACCAACCACCAGATAGAAAGTATATTCACTTTTCCCTTAAAAAGATCAGGATTGTTTATATTCGGCTAGAAAAATTGAGGCAGGGAAGGCCATCATCTGAAATCTCCTTAGCGGTTTGCTCTCTGTGATTAGATGGAATTTTCACGTAGCTTGGGGAAAGAAAGGAAAAAATCGTGTAATTCATCCGCAATTCAAAACGCCTGAGTTTCAGACATAAAAGCTCCTCCATCGAATTTCTAAATTTAACGAGGTCCGTACCAAAGTCAAATTATTTAGATTTCACTGGGAGTTTGATGTTACCTTACAATAAAGCATTTCAGGACCAGGAGCATTTAACTACCAGGATTGTGCTGACTGCTGTTGAAACATACCTGTAACAAAAATGATTAAATTAATATAATTATTAAGAATATCTTTAAAAAGATTAGTTTGAACCGTGTATTTGCCTCCCAGTCATTGACCAGATGCTCCCAGTACACGGTTCTTCGACTTTGGGAGTCACGGACTCAATCATTTGTACCACAAAATTTTTATAAAAAGTTTGATTCGGTTTAGTCAGTGAAACAAAACACCCTTATAATATTCAAAGGGGTTGTTTAGCCCATCATACTGAACAACTTTCACTATGGAGCCAACAACAAAGTATTCTCTATTGTACGTCAAAAAACACAATTATATATAAAAACACAGGCCTTAATATGGTAACTATGGGACCAAAAAAATGAAAAAAACAAAAAAAAAACACCTGACAAACATTCGGATCGAGTAGGTTTGCAGATTTGTATTAGATTTGTTGGTCCCAATTTTGAAAGTTATTCAGTTTGGTGATCTGATCAACCCCTTGAGAACAGAAAGATTCTTAACTGATTACTGGCTGCATCAAAACACCCTAGACCATCAAACTGAACAACTTTCACTACGGAACCAACTTCGAAATCGTCAAAAAAAAATCAGCTGTCCCATACATTTGAGATGAATCAGTGCTGCAGTTTTGTATGAAACTGTTTTTTTCGCGATTTCGAAGTTGGCTCCATAGTTAACGTTGTTCAGTTTGATGGTCTGAAGCATCCCTCTAGCATTACTATATTGTTTTTTGTTACACCCTGTATAGGAAGGAAGGTAAAATTTTCCCTTCGTTCTAGAATTTTCCTCATTTATTTGTGCAAAGCTCGCTCGTTGGCGTAGTGGAGCTTCGGTATTGGAAACGATCACCGAAGTTAAGCAACGTCAGGTCCGGTCAGTCTTTGGATGGGTGACCGTTTAGTGGTATTTCATCTCGAGCGTTTCCGTGCTTCGGAAGGCACGTTAAGCAGTTGGTCTCGGATAGTTCCGTCAGATGGCGTTGTAACTATTCGTTAAGCCAAGTCAGAGGCCTATTGGCGGCTTGAAAATTCTCTGACAGCAAGGTGACCACTAACTTGCCTCCACCAACACGCACTGGGCCCGCGTGGTGGAGTATGGCCCACTCCCTCTCACCCTTATTCGTGAGAGGAGGCCTTTGCCCTGCAGTGGGATTCTACAGGCTATAACTTACTTACTTACTTTTTATTTGTGCATAGCGTAACGCAGAAATGAAAGGAAGGACGGAATTAGAAATCAATCACAGACCGCTATTGAGTGTCAATCGAATATTGAATGAAAGGAACGATTGGGGAAAAGCCTTTGAATAAAACTGTGTTAGGAGATCAACAAATTCTTGGCGAAGTGTATTTAATATGTTCAAACCAACGCGGTCTAACGTCGCGGTCAGAGCCAAGTACGGTCAACTGACGGTCACTAAGTACGGTCGTGTGTGGTCGTGATCTGCCCCTTTGTGGGCTTAGCATGCCACCGTTGAGAAAACGACAAAAATCGAGACGTGCCTCTTTGTTATTTTGTGTATGCGAAAGCGAGCGCGCATGAAGGTTAGGCATTCCTGTAGACTTCGAGACCATTATAATATCCTTTTATGATGACACTTTTTTAAGGATGACCAGACCATCAAACTGAACAACTTGATCTATGGGACCAACATCGGAATCGCGAATAAAAATCAGCTGAGTTTTGAGACATTTGACTCGAGTAGGTTTGCAGTTTTGTATGGAACTGCTGATCTTTTATCGCGATTTCAATGTTGGTGTCATAGAGAATGTTGTTCAGCTTTGACGGTCTGATCCTCTTCTTAAAAAAGTGTCAGCATAGGACCCTGTATAATTATAGTAAGCTTAAATAGAGATATTAGCGAAACCAATTTGCACACGTCGATTTTCTCACAGAAGGTAGTCAGATATAAAGCTTATTCTGAATAACCATTAGGTTAAATTTAATTAGTTGTCTGCTACTGAAAACAATTGCGTGGTTATGACCCCAAGCTCGATCATATGATTCTGAGGTCAATGTCCGCCCGCGCCCTTGTATGTTTGCCTTCACCGCGTGACGCTAAAGCAATTCGTTTTGATTTTCCATAACCGTATTTTCCCGTGACCGCATACCGCGTTGGTATGACCCTATCTTAGACGTGACAAAGATCGGAAAAGTTGAAGAAGTTTTCAAGGACGTCAACTCTCATAATTTTAGGAGCAAGTATTACAAAATTTTAATTGTTATTGTATTACAAGTACCTACTTGCAAAATTTATAGCTGACTGAGGCGAAGTTAAAGGGTGAATAAAGTTAAATTACTGAAAGTCTGAGAATTACATAACCCACACTTTTGGATGAGTACCAAGAAATTATGGATCACTGAACTGGCAAAGAGCAAAGAGCCTCAAGAATGAGTCGAGTCTTCATTGTCCTTAGCGAAATAGCATTCTAATTGTATTTTTGTGAATCTACAGGACCGTCATGAGCCTGGCATCGTTCGTGGCCTAGAAAGATTTAACCACATCGTGGCTGAGAATATATTTCTCTCAAGGCACGCCACAAAACTCTGTCTTCGGCCTTTCCCGTTCAGTCGCTTCCCGCATCGCATGAGACTTCACTTTCATTGATGTTGTAAATATTGATGTAGTTCTAAGAGTTAATCAAATCAAACTTCTATCCTCAAACACAATATTTTTTATTCGTTATAATATTAAATAGATAGCTTTGTGACGTAATTTTTATGACTTTACTACCGCGTCGGAAGGTGTTCCGTTGTAGAGAAGATGCGGCCAGAAACTCTACAGCAAAAATCTTAAAAAAAAAAAAAAGTATACAAGGCATAATATTGAATTAACATTATAATTGTATTACATAGCGTAAAATTGTCAAGACTAAGACCAAGATCCAAGGCAACTTACTTAATCTTGTGTCAATCTTGCTACAAAAGCTATCATAAGCATAAGCATGCTTATAATTGTACATTATAATTGTATTACATAGCGTAAAATTGTCAAGACTAAGACCAAGATCCAAGGCAACTTACTTAATCTTGTGTCAATCTTGCTACAAAAGCTATCATACAAGAAAAAATATCCAACATAGTGCTAAAAGCTACTCAAAGATCAGTACTTCATCCGCAGGTACCGGTACCGTCCCGTGGACGAAGCTAGACAAAGTCTCAACCATTGTTAATTACACCCATTTGGGTGAAATGTCAGTTGAAAGTTCCAAACAGATCCAGCAACATAATGGAGCGCAAGTTTAAAATGTCCTTTCCATTTGCGGTATGTCCGCTGAGACAGATCTATTATTGTGTGGTGCAAAACAGAAGACTCAGGGAAGAAAATAACATCAGTTTTACAAATAGCTGAAGATTACTGAAGACATTATAGCGTTTATTATGCTAAACAAGAACCTTTGAATTTGAGAAACTCAGAGAGTTTCATACTTGACCGCTGCTACTTATACTTGCTTGCTGAATGGAAATTGCAATCGTAGACTGCGACGTAGGCCTTAGCCTTGGTACCTATTTGTTTCGCTATGGCATCAAACTTTAGTATACTAATAATAATTGGCATATCAATATTTTTCAGCACTATTTGATAGGTTATAAAAGTAAACTGATTCAAAACTATGACTACCAAGGCCTTTATAATGGGAATAACAAGACATAATATCTATGATAGAAGTAAGAAGATAATGCAGTTCGGCCTGGGAACTATCACACATACCAACTGAGTCATCTCATTAATTATGATTGTGGTGGATGATTTCAACTCTAACACTATCTCAAAAATATTCGCCAAACGTTCTTCTTCTTCTAGCGAAGAACTGAAGTCAAGACAGGTAATTATAGGAATATTTCTTGGAGACCTTGGTCCAGTATTGAATGTCATAATACATGACCTAATATGTTACCTACTCTAGATTTTCGCAACATTCTTAAATATTTTTAAATATAAAGTCACATTTTATTAACATTACTTATCAGTAAATTACATGAACGATAATTGCACGATATTAGCTCTCCGCTTTTAGCCCCTAGCTTCTGATGTCGACGTCACATTGTCAAATTTTCCCGCTACGTCCACCCCCGTGAACCAATGACGTCACAATGACCACAAGTGACCGCACGACAAATGAAATGTTTGCATTCCGCGAACGGCGCCCGTCCAGGCCAGACGTACGCCGTTGACTTTTTAATTACATTCGTAATTAAAATGCACGCCACGACTCGACGTACATTCTGTTGGGGTTAAACAAATAGGTGTACAGAGATTTTCTTGTCTGTTTTTTTTTTCTATTTAGGCCATTGGCAGTTGCATGTTGTTGGAGAATGTAGTGATTATAACCTTATAATTAAAAATTTTCTCGTCATAACCAATTTTCTAGCCATTAAAATGATTCATCCTTCTATCTATTGATTCCGTCCTTTAGCTTTAACGACAGTAGAAACATAAAAAATGTATGGACTTGATTTATGGTGGCGAAAGCAAACGTCAAAAGTATCGATCGCCAATGTCAAATCCATACATTCTGACATATCTACTAGCGTCTACGGCTCTACGCCAAAAGAAATGTTACTTTGTTTATAGGCCCTGCTCTATCAAGGAAATGACCTTACTCCACCGCAATGAAAATAGAATAGAAAAGAACTTTGAATAGTTTAACTATTCATAAACTATTATGGCTTTACGAACAGTCAGAACTCAGAACAGAAGATAAACCTGACTCTATAAATCTTCCAAATAGCGCTGATAATTCAAAACTCGAAATTCACCAGACAAATCCAAGGTAACAGTTACAGTTTGGGAGATGAATTTGTAACTTCGTCTAAACCGCGACAACGTGAATACTGAATTCAATTTAATGCTGACCGCAGACAGGGTTAGCTTAGAAGTTATTGAGCAAATGCAATGGGATTTGAACCTAACGATGTTATAAATAAGAAAAATTATAAAGTGAGAGGAATAGAAAATAAAAACAGTAGTGGAAGCCAGCGCAATAAATTTTTACATAATATCTTCATCGACGCCCTCCACTCCGTAGTAACTGATGTGAAACATATATTTATAAAATTTAAATTAAAGAATAGAAAAATTAAGCATTAGATAATTTTGGACAAAATAAATACTGAGACATTTCTTCGTAATGACGGGACTTATAGCTACCTTACAGTCAAATTTAACTATATCATATACATGGTCCTTCTTAATATGCTGACACTTTTTAAGGGGATGTTCAGACCATCAAACTGAACAACTTTCTCTATGGGACCAACATCGAAATCGCGAAAAAAAAATCAGCTGTCCCATACATTTGGCTCGAGTAGGTTTGCATTTTTATATGGAAGAGCAGATTTTTTTTTTCGCGATTTCGATAGTGGTCCCATAAAGAAAGTTGTTCAGTTTGTCGGTCTGATCATCCTCTTAAAAAAGTGTCAGCATATTAAGTTGGACCCTATATATCACAAATATTATAAATTATATAGGTACCTATAACGTTTTTTTCATTCTAACGCCACGTCGGAAGTTTTTCCTTCGGAGAGAAGATTCGATGCGTCCAGAAACTCAACGACACGCATCTTTTAAATTAGTTACAAAATAAATACAACATTGAATTACATAGCGTAACATTGTTAAGACCAGGCATTTTGGACATTCATACAATCATCATGTTTATAATATGATTTCTACAAAGACTATACAAGGTGTTACAAAACTATAAATAAACATTTAAGGGGGTGGTTTAGACCATCAAACTCAACAACTTTCACTATGGGACCAATATCGAAATCGCGAGAAAAAAATGTTTGTTCTATACTCTACAAATCGACTCGAGCTAAAATATGTATGGGATATCAGTTGTTTTTTTTGCGATTTCGATGTTGGTCCCATAGAGAAAGTTGTTCAGTTTGACGGTCTAAACAACTCCCTTAAGAGTTTTAAAAATTTATTCTTACTTATGAAACAACTTGTATAGACATAATAAATCAAAGAAGACAAAAATTTATATTTCGACAATAATTTTAGACTCAAGTCCACTTCTGAAGATAAGACCCTCCGCAATTTCCACAATACTAGATGTTCCCTATGACCTTTACAAAATCGTGCGTTTTGGAGAGAGGTCGCCACTCAAGAACCTTTATTTCCATTCAGGTATCATTTGTCTACCATTACAACTTGTGATTCGAACTATAAATTATCATGAATTTATCTAACGCTTAATATCATTCTTTAGTTAGAAAATGGTATAATATTATGTTGTCTACCACCTCCATTGAGAGAAATTCCAGTAACATGGTCATCGTATGGGAACTACAGAAATAGAATCCCTAAGGTCAATCGAGACCATGAATCCCATTTGCATACATGAAAACTAACTGCAGGATAACCGTTAAGCTGTCTGCCAACAGACATCAACCAGCATGTTCATAAATGGATAGACAACTGACTAAAAGCTATTAAGTAGAAAGGGCATGAAATACACTTTGAAAAGAATTAAAAAAATACAGTTTTCAAAGAGAATTTTCAAAGGCAAAAGCAGAAAATGTCGTTTTCACAGAAAAAACTTGCACGAAGGTGAATTCTCTCCATATTAGAGATCAAAAGAGATGTCGGAATAAATTCAAAATTTCTACCAAATGGCAAAGGTAAGTACTGTAATTAAAACAAAAATTTATTCTTTGATATTTTACCGATAATCCCTTTATTGGAAGCCTTTGTGAAGATATTGGGGTTTTTATGAAAGCACTCTGAATTTACTGAATGATTAATTTTAGGGATTTTAATTAGAGATACCAGGAATAAACTTGTACAATATTTTACTGCTTCTAATTATAATAATAACGTTCGGGCTTAAAAATTATAACAAATAATGCGAATAATTGGAAAAGTTTTCATACGGCTGAAACTCCCTACCTATCTGAAATATGAATGTCAATTCAGGGTCCTTCTAATCCAGGTACGGTCATTGAACAAACATGTACCATGTGTGTGTGTGTAGTCACTGCAGCCAACCCCTTTTCTGATCGTAGCCGTTTCCCGTTCCATTCGATGACGAAAGTTGAGGTAGTTACCGAAAAACCTTCTATTATCATGAGTAATTTAATTTTAACTGGTATAGAATGGAATTTATTAGAGAGATTAACGATTTAGAAAAAATCTTCTGTGACGAGATAATAGAAGTATCGTTATCCTTCCGTCGAATTGAATAATTTAAATTGTCACAACTTAGAGCTTTTTGACATAGATTGATGTTCAACACACTCTAATCTCCGGCTGATAAGTAATTAAGATAGAATCAGAATCAGTAAAGTGGTTCATGATATTAAACAGTAAACAGAGGCGTAGGTGGATCGACAGCTCCGACCGAGTGATTGGCAGGTCGACACCACCCTACTATTACACATTGTGTGATGTTGGGAAAACGTAGTGATTCCATTCTCTTTGATTGGGAATTTACAACAGTAGTTTTGCTTTTGCATAAACACGTTTTTTTCTATGTTCTTATGAGTATATTTTGTATTCCAGATCCCGACGTTGCAAGTGTTGATAGCCTCGTAACGCCCAGGCTTTTTCAACAAAACATTAGCTTACTGCTCGTATGTCTTTATGTAGGTTCACATGGTACCGGCCCTGAGGGTAAAATTTTCGAAAATGAGTCTTAATGTGCATATCATATTATGGCACACTATTTAATATCGTATGGCATATTCAAATCGAGTGCCTTTTAAAACGTGGTTGGGCGTCTAATGACATTTGATATCATCTTGGGCAAGTATCACAAATGGAGCTGAAGACCATTTAAAAAGCATCTGGGCGTTACGAGGATAGGCTAGAATTTTGCAATTGTAGTCACTGGTTGCTTAATTTTCCTTACCCGCACCAGTTGGCGTGATAGTTTTTCAGACTATCGTGAATTAAAAAAGCGTAAGTAATGAAGCCCGTAAGTATACCCAAGAGAACAGCTTCTCTTTTAACAAAAGCTCCATATAAATCATATCGGAGTAACATTGTGTAGAAAGTTTACCTCGTAAATTATGGTTTGTACTGTAGCCAGCCACTAGCCGGCTTTTAGATAAATAACTAAGCATATTCTGGTACATATATCATGGGAAATATATTTTATGCTTGTATATATTTTGTGGTCAATGGGGATTTTTCTGTTCAGTTAGTGGAAATAAAATAAGTAGCAAATTGTATGAGTTGGACTGTGGAGAAACGAATATATTCCGCTGTTGGGGCATTAGTCACGCATGGTGCTCCTCCAGCAAAATTAACGGACTGCCAAACCGAGGTTCTGGGTTCGAATCCCGGTTCGGTTTTAGTCTGTATTACGTTTGTGCCGTTACTTTCCATAATAAAAAGCTTACGTTAGGAATTGTTATAATGTAAAGCTCTCACCAACGTAGTTACTATTTGTTTATGATCAGAACTCTGACAATCACTGATCTTGGGATAGGTACTTATGTACTTTATTCTTCAAGGTCATAACAATTGGCTACTAGTCAAGTAATTTATTGGAAAAAAAATTACAACAACAAAAAAATTTCATTATAAAATGATTACATAAAAAACCTATAGTGCTGTAGAACTAAGATAGAACTAATATTTCCATCGACCTATAAATATGCGACTAGGTCTTGAACTTACGCTTAGGCCAATAGCTCGCGACCAACCTTTATCAGTTGCTGTTGAAATGGGCCACTAAGTATTATCATGAGACAAACTAGTAACTTAGTTACAACTTCAACATTTCGAAGTAAAATCTTGCTTTCATGAAGTAGGGGGAATTAACTCTGACCCTCAAAGCATTGTGTCTTACAAAGTTTGTATTAGTTGCAAACAGTTTTGACATAATTATGATTAATGTGAAGGAGATCCTTACTCCTTGGGATTTACTTGGCCAAATACTTAACAACTGATTAAAACAATTTAGTTCCTTGGGCTATGGCAAATCTGATATCACATCCTCACTTCAACACAAATGGAGCTTACGGATGATCTTGGTAGTGTTGTTACTGTTACTGTTACTGTACTTGGTAGTATTGGAACAGTTTGGTAAAAAATTGGGCTGACAAATAACTATACTGAAAAGGTGTTACTTGAATCATATTGTGCACATTGGTGTATAAATAAAATCTAATCAAAATTGTTTATTTACAAAATATACAAAGTACAATTACAAAAATACTTTAAATTACATAGTTTAACATTGTCACGGCCAGACTTTTTGGCCATTCAATTTCAAGTTTATAGTAACCTTTTTTATAGAGGACTTGTTAAACATGGGACTTACATTTTTTGTCTAGCAAGTTTAGAATATCCTCTGGTATAATAGCGTATACAGTGCCCCATCAAAGATGAGAAGGAGCTACTTGGGAATGTTCCTCCATTGAAAAGGGAAGATTTTCAGGCTTAGTGTGAAGCCTGGGGACCGGTCGGCCGTGGTCCAACAGTTCTTAGTTGGACCTTGGTTATATTATATCGAATCTCTGAGATTATTTCTCTTGCGCGATTTATGTCTCGCATTCGATTGTGAACCTTATTTGTAGTAAGTTACGAGTTACGTATTTACGGTGAACGTTGTCTTTGTATAGACCATATTTCCGAGAGCGAAGGTATCGCCATCTGTTAGCTTCTTGGGTATAACTTGTGGGTGTTGACATATAAGGCAAGTCCCCACAGATGTGTTGACCTTACTGAGTCGACAATGTGGGAATACTAATTTATTTGTATTTCTTCTTGTAATTTTACTAATTATGAACGTCACTGTTTTTGGGATACAGAGAAAAATTTTTGCAAACGTATTTTACGTATATACGTAAATATACGTAATAAAACTAGAAAGTCAAAATACTGATATCTTTAAAAAGTCTTATGGCCATTATTAGTTATTAACATGACAAACTTTGACTATCAAAGTTGAAATCGTACCTATTATAAGATTAAGAAAATCTTAGAGCAGGCTATTCAATAATTTATGATTTCAAACACGGTTTGAATCAAACTAAAAATTAAATTTCAAAGTGAATTGAAGCTTGTGCTTATTAAATTAGCTTGTAAAATCAAGTTAGCTTTCAAATTATTCTGAGAGACGGTTGATAATTCAAGAGGAAGAATTGAAACGAGGAATGATAAAGTTTTTAATACTATGATGGTAGACAGCGTCCATAAAAAAGATATTTGGTAGTTTTTATCTGTGAGAAAACGATCAAGATTGTTCAAATTTCTTGCTGATCGTTATATGTTTTTATGAAATTTGTAAGTGAGCTGAAGCTTATATTATGTTGGAGGCAGGGAGGCAAAAGTTTTCAACTACAAGGGTAAGAAAATATACGTAAAAATGCTTCTTGGTAAGTTGCTGATAATAAATTGTGATACTTTAAGCATTCTAAACAAACAAAAATGTTGTCCAAAATTTGGTTTCATGAATTACAACTTTGGTTTTGGCTATGGCCGTTGACCTGGCAATAGTGATGAATAAGAATAATACTTCATCAATCATCAAAAAGAAAGTAAAAAGCACAAAAAACAGCAGCAGTAAAGATTGAAAGTAGCACCTATAACGGAAAAATTGCAGGGCAATAGATTATCGTGGTATGGGCATGTGATGCGAAGAGACGAATTTCATGTTACGAGAAGAGTGTTAAGTATGAATGTGGATGGCTGTGGTAGGAGAGGAAGGCCAAAGAAAAGATGGATGGATTGTGTGAAGGGTGATAAGTGTAAGAAAGGAGTGAGTGCTGAAACGACGGCCAAGCGAGATGAATGGAAGAGGATGACATATTGCGCCGACCCCAAATAATGGGAAATGGGCAAGAGAATGATGATGACTTCATCAATCATCAATTTGTATCTGACTATCCCAATGTAGTTAAGTATTATAATGTTATAAAAATAGTAGATTATGTGTATGTATCAAAGATAGTGATGATGATGATTGACTTTGTACTCATTGATTCTAGGCTACAATCTTACGACTATTGTCTTGTTTGTCTTTGAAAAACTGTTCTAGTAATTAATTATTAGAACTGGAAAGGATTTAAATCCGTGAGAGAAATGATGTTGTAAGATGTGTCGTCAGAATCGGATGTCTTTAGACTTTCACATCGCCATCTCATTACCCGACTGCGACAGAAGGAGGGTTATGTTTTTCGAGCGTATGCATGTATGTATGTATGTATGTATGTATGTATGTATGTATGTTTGTATGTCTATTTCTTTGGCACGCGCTACAGCCTAAACGGCTTGATGGATTTTAACGTATGAGGTGTCGTTAGATTCGTAAAAATCGTGAGAGTGTCATAGGGTACATTATTTTAATATGGCGTATGCGAATTAAAAAAGAGAGGGGGGAGAATCCAATTTTTTTCGTAAAAAAATACAATATGGGTATCAAATGAAAGCTGGTGAAGAGCAGATTCCAAATATATATATATATTATAGTATTTTTATGCTACTATTTTGACACAAGACTAAAAAGTATGAAATAAACTAAATTATTTAGAAAAACAAAAAACCCGACTGCATAAAAAACTATTAACTGAAAAGATAAAAACAAGCTCCTTAAATCAGCTATAATAACTTTGTTTGAGCAAATTAATACAATTTGAATGTTATTACTTATTAGGTAGGTAGGTATTGCAGGCGGGGACAAACCAATAACCAACAAATAGGTCATTTTCTTTGTCCCCGTTTGCGATACCTACCTACCTAATAAGTAATAACATTCAAATTGTATTAATTTGCTCAAACAAAGTTATTATAGCTGATTTAAGGAGCTTGTTTTTATCTTTTCAGTTAATAGTTTTTTATGCAGTCGGGTTTTTTTTTATTAAGAGCTGTTGCTCTTTTTAGCAATGGAGCATTCATAAATCCCGTCTCTTTTCTCCTCATACTACACGACTTCAGTCTTCCCCGGTACTAGTACCTGGGTCATCATCATAAGCCTAAATACACCCCACTGCAGGGCACAGGCCTACCCTCAAGGTTGTATGGGTGTTAGACCGCCACGCGTGCCCAATGAGGATTGGTAGACTTCACATACGCTTTAGAATTTCTTCCTCAGCGTATGCAGGTTTCCTCACGGTGTTTTTCTTCACCGTTTGAGTGCAGACGGTATTACGTAGGTACATAAGATAGACGAACTCATTGGTACATGGGCATGACTTCTGTACGGATTCGAACCCAGACCCCCATAATTGAGTGTACATTACACTCTTCGCAACGCGCGACCGTTGTTCTCTCTAGTACTAGAGTTTTATTTACTTTAGTACCTAGGTAACATTATTTCATCTTTGTTTTTTAAAAGTAACTTAAAATAGCAAAGACACGTTCTCGTATCCTATGCAGCACCTGACTCAGCACTTGCCCGACAGGTAACTGGACATAACATCCAATTTTGTTCTCTAGCTCAATTGAAATAAAATTAACATTCACTTGGCGACCCCTGTAAGCTTGGCATTTCTCGGTTTTCCTCTTTTCCGCTCACTTGCGTGGAAACAGGGAAATTGAAAACTTGGTTGAAATGTCTAATAACGTTGTTATTCATTTGGATTATTATTTTGGAACGTTGTTAGGTTGGATGTTTTCTGTTTTAATGAGAATCTCTCTTTGTTTTGATGTATTGTCACAAAAATCTTGACTTCATTTTCCATTTGCAAATTCAACTTGCAGAAGTTGCTATGATTTGCATCCAAAACTCAAAATTCAAACACTGACGTAAAATGTTTTTTTTTGTTATAAAAATTATTGTTTTAATTACAGTTCAGTAGTATACAAATCGAAGCGCTCGTTGGCGTAGTGGAGCTTCGGTATTGGAAACGATCACCGAAGTTAAGCAACGTCAGGTCCGGTCAGTCTTTGGATGGGTGACCGTTTAGTGGTATTTCATCTCGAGCGTTTCCGTGCTTCAGAAGGCACGTTATGCAGTTGGTCTCGGATAGTTCCATCAGATGGCGTTGTAACTATTCGTTAAGCCAGGTCAGAGGCCTATTGAGGCGGCTTGAAAATTCTCTGAAAGCAAGTTGACCACTAACTTGCCTCCACCAACACGCACTGGGCCCGCGTGGTGGAGTATGGCCCACTTCCTCTCACCCTTATTCGTGAGAGGAGGCCTTTGCCCTGCAGTGGGATTCTATAGGCTATAACTTACTTACTCTAGTATACAAATCGCCTTTTCATTATCACATAGATAGCTTTTTGACGTAATTTTGTTGACTCGCTCAACCACCGGGTCGAAAGATATTCCGTTGTAGTACAGAATAGGTAATAGTATATTATTTTGTAGAGAACATGCAGCCAGAAACTGTTCACATATTGTCCTTCTAAACAAAACAAAATAATACAAAGTACCTACAATTGCAAAACAAATACAACACTGAATTACATAACGTAACATTGCATTGTCAAGACCAGGCATTTTGGTCATTCATAATAATCATTCAGTTTCTAACAAGCCTTTTTATAGAGGACTTAACATTCTACAGAAAGGTGAGGTGCGGAATATTCAAAAACAACAAGTATGAGAAGATGTGTTTATATTGTATGCTTTTTGATCTATAATTATTATGTGTATTCTATATCGTTGTCTAGTGATCATAATACAAGTCCAGGTCAGATTCTGTGATTTGATAATTTGTGTGACAATTTCCATGAAATTTATTTATGAAATAAATGAGAGAAAAGAGGAATGTGAAAAGATTATAGTCAATAGCACACCTCTTCTTCTTCTCTTTATGTCACCCCTACGTGGGGGTATAGCACACGTATCACAGACACGTAATTATTAATACTTCTAGATATTTTCCCCTCTGTATTATGTCGCGAGCTGGAGTACAGAACTTTTTCCAGAAAAGAGTCATGTGCCCTGAAGTGAGACGTATTGACTGTTAATAATGATACATCTTCTTGAACTTTTTACATTTACAATTTATTCATCACTACCTAGAAAGTCGATAAAAACGCCAAACTCATAAAAAATAATATTTTGCTAAAAATATTAGCACAGTTATAAGACGAAGGGTCGTTTTGAGCATATTCATGTCACGGTAACATGTATTTATGGACAATGTACGTAAACGGTATTCATAAAATATGGATCTGACTCCTACGCAAGAAAAGGGTTAAGTTGAAGTCGGGCATCGCAGCGTAAGAGTTCCGTACAAAGCTATAAACAGTTAGGTGCTCGCACTTTCATAAAAACCGTTACACGTCTGAAGTCCCTACCTATGTAGATTATTTATTTCATAAGCCTTAAAAAATATAATTGAATTTAAAAGATTTTAGCTTTACGCAGAGAAGCAAAAACAAAATAAAAATATTGAATATAGAGTTCTTTATATTATGTTAATGGTTTTATAAGGGAATGATCGGAACATTTTCTCTATGGGACTAACGTTGAAATCGCGAAAGAATAAGTTGTTTCATAAAAAACTACAATCCTACTCAACCCTAATGTATGGGACAGCAGATTTTATTTCGCCATTTGGATATGGTCACATACATAAAGAAAGTTGTTCAGTTTGATGATCTGATACTCCCCTTAAAATAGTTTTAGCTAATTTTGTTCGAATAAAATACTGAAAACACTAGAAAACACGAAACTTACCCTAAATTTAAATCATTCGAAACAGAGGAACTAATAATGATAATATCACAATAATCTCACGACCGTGATCCTTTGGAGGGATGAATCTTTGTTACCTTTACCAAATAATATTTCTAAGCGTTTTATCTCAGGTTTAGATTTTCTTTGCCTTTAGGCCTTGTCTTTGATTGATCACCATAAAAAATTAGTTTTTACTCACATCTCGCGGAACCCTAATATAGAACTACTGTCGGTCAATACCCCAACTAAAGGAAGGTATTCAACGAGCGCCAAAGGTACACCTAATAAGGCTTCAGAGTTTCCTGCTGGAAACAATGGAGCATTTTGCATAGAGATATGAACCGTGAATTTTTAGGAACCGAAGAAAAAAAGTTATTGTGTTATAAAATGTTGGTGATGCATGACTTTTTTAATCATATTTATAAATTAATTTAATAAGGAAAATCCTGTTTCATTATTTAATAAACTACTGTTAAGTGTCTTATTAGACCTATTGTAAACTTAACTAAAAAGTTAAATTTGTCTTTATTAAATAAAGTTACAAATTTATAAAGAGGCGAAAGAAGAAAGAAATGCGGTAGTCTCTGCCTCGCGTCGCCGTGAAATAATGTCGTAGTGTGTGTATGTAAAATTTAAATAATTGAACTTAAAAAATACAGTCTGAAATACTTTTGGAATTTATTGAAACAGGCGTTACTTTGCGAACCGGACTTGCTTACCGTCTCGGTGTCGGACGCTCGGCGGGGTAACAACTCTGCGTTCTAGCAACTCTGTTTCGAACGTTCGTCGGTCTAACTCCTGAGGATGCTCCTTGGTGGAGCGAAACACGTGTAGAGTAGAAATTATTTGGTGGGCAGGTTGTATTGCATAACGTAATACAACTTTGTCTACTAGGTATTTAGAAGCGGAGGTCTCGACACAATCGTGTCATCTATACCTGTTATACTTTTGGAAATCAAAATCAACAACTGAGTTTTTGTGATTATTTTTACAGTGAGTGCTGTATTTCCTACTTTTCCTAAAGTTTACTCAAAGTGTTTTTCCAAAGTTCGTTTTATTATCAAAACGTAAGTATTTTTGTAAGAGACAAGAAAAACAAATGGACTAATCAAACACTTCCGAATCAACTATAAATGGTACTAACTGAAACTAAGTAGAGAATTAAAGCCAATAAGAGCACAACAAACTCTCGTACCATCCAGAGACTGACTGAGTAGCTGAGGCCCTCTGAAGAAAATGTTTTTTTTAAATATAATATACAAACTAGTGGTGCCGGTTATGTTTAGTAGGCGCAGTTCTCTAAAAAACGTACGCCTCATTTGTGAAAACTTTAAATTCTTATATTTTCTGATTGAAAATTTCATTTGAATTAGGTCCTCACTCGACGAGGAGTTAGCTATGGTCAGGCATAATCTATCTAATGAGTCTAATATAATAACATTAATTCCTCAAACTTTTAGTTCTATAAACAGTCTATACAGACTCGCAAAATTTTGGTTTTACAACAATCATTATCAATACGTCCCACACTGCTTATTTCCTTATTGCGCGCGTTTGTTTATCAACTATTTGTATAGTTTATTATAATATACTGTATACGTACATATTATGTACGTAGGTATTATTAGTAGAAGTTATAGAAAACAAAACGTTTATTTTATTGATTCATACAAGAATGCAATGTTACCCGAAATATTCAAGAAATCACTGGTGATATTACATACAACAGCTATTTCAAAAGATACTGGATACGTAGGTAGTCTAATACTACTGACTGTCAACAGCTGACATTAATTATTACACAAAGAAATAATTGATAGAACTAAATAAGATTACGCGTTGTTATTGGTAGGGAGCCCAAAAACATAGTTTGGCTACCGCTCTACCTTCATACTATTTTGGAGTGCAAAGTACGTACTGCCGTTTGTGTAGTTAGGGCCACATTCTTAATTGAGGCCTCAGGACATATATCTCAATTTGCTTTCCCCTAAATTCGACCCATGTTAAAGCACTAAAACACAAAGCAACTAAGCTGATAATAGCTGCAAGCTTAACAAGACATTGCATTAAAGATTTAAAAGAAAAGTGGATACGAAGGAAATTGAACACTTGTTATTCAATTACAGTGTCACAGCTGACAATAAACTGTTTTATAAAGTAACACTCGAGCTTTTATATGTCAGTATTTTTATCATATTCTCGACTTTTCTAAGAGTTTCGAAGCGTCTGTGTAACACAAAGAAATATAGCAGACAGGAGCATCTTACGGCTATTTAATCATGTAATCTGGTGACAAAAATGGGAACTAAACCCTTAATATTAGTTCCACAGAATTAGTAATGTAGGTAGCTGTAGATTTGTAGTACTCGTAAAGACGTAAAGAGGGTGATGACATTACCTAGTACCGTACATATAAATTATATAATTATATACTAATAACCTTAGAATTAAGATGTCTTATGTTGTAGAGTTTCTGACCGCATCTCCTCTAAAGCGATGCGGTGGCTTCAAAAAAAGGTAAAGTTTCTTTATTGAACAAGTCATTTTGAATTTGAAAAAGAGACTGTAATACTCGGGTAAAATACGGATTTGATTGAAACAAGATAGAACTTACGTAAAGGGGTTGTAGTCCAGTCATTTTAGAGTTTCCTTGTATGGACACCCTCACAATAATTCATCTATCGGTGAAACTTTGCAGTGTGATAAAGTAAAGTATACAGATTACGGTTGACAAATAATCTAGGTTGCAGTGTGATAAAGTAAAGTATACAGATTACGGTTGACAAATAATCTAGGACCGGAAAAAATTTTACCTAGGTTATTTGTCAACCGTAATCTGTATACTTTACTTTATCACACTGCAAAGTTTCAGTGATAGATGAATTATTGTTAGGGTCAGAACCCTAAAATGATTGGACTATTGGGGTTTTGGTTATCTCAAGAAAAATGGTTAACAGTTTTTATGTTGTGCGTTTACTCAAAACTGTATCCCCCGAGGTTGTAGTCAGATGTATTCTTATAATAACATAATTAGAATAGCCACATTTCACTGGCAGTGCCCAAACTCAATTCAGCAGGACAAGTAGTGGGCCGGTCGGCGTCGTCACTTTTAATGGATAGTGGAGTTGTTTGAGAATTTTCATTAATTTTCTTTCGGGAAATCTACTAATTGATTGATATTTTGGATAGTTCAGCAAAGGGCTTCAGACCCATTTGGATTATAATGTGGCTCAAGAAAACGTTACTCCAAAAAGCTAAAACTGTTATAAAATTCAGGGATGTTTTAGATTCAAGTGCTACTTAACAAAGTTTTACGGTGTCGCTAAATTTGCAAGCTAGTGGACCGCGTGTAAATTAGTTTTGCATTGCTAATATGGTTGCTTCGAGTTAAATCTAGCTAAAAGGAAACAACGACAGAAATGGCTGGCTACTATTTGATATTGTTGCAGGAATTTTGTTTTTTGGGTAAAACATTCTTAAATTATTTAAAAAAAAGGTTCAAAGTCTTTTTTAGCACGTTGTCTTTTACCTAAGGTTTTTATTTAACTCAAAGACCTACGAGACGAAAGGTTAAATTATTTTTAATTTTTATGCAATAATGAACAGGCCAAATGAGCCATGTTATTTAATAACATGCTAAAATGAATATTTTTGCTTCCATAGATAGTTTTAAAATGTCAGAAAGTTTTTAGAAAACTCAACAAGAAATAATACCTACTCATAGCATAGATGAAACCCACATGAATACGTTGAAGAACAAAATTATGATCCGTATGTGAAATCTACCAATTTAGGGATGCTTGGGGAACTGACTCTCGTACCCTCCTTGTGCCTGTGCGTGTGCTCTGCAGTGGGATGTATGCAGGTTCCAACTTAATATGCTGACTGTTTATTAAGACATTGATCAGACCATCAAACTGAATAACTTTCTCTAAGGAACCAACATCGAAATTGCGATAAAAAAATCTGCTATCCCATACATTTGGGTCGAGTAGGATATCAGTTTTCTATGGAGCAGGAGATTTTTTTTTGCGATTTCGGTGTTGGTCCCATAGAGAAAGTTGTTCAGTTTGATGGTATCATCATCATCTTAAAAAACCTATAATACGCTGATGATGATGATAGGTAAAAATGTCAGCTCAAGCAAAGGTGAAATGTTGTTCTTCTCGAATCGAATATGTGAAAAACATTTTTTTCCTCATCTAATAAAAGTAAAACCGCAGAACAGAACAAACGAAAGAAAACTGAAAACAAACCGAATCCTCGAAACAAACTAAAAGTGTTTCCAACCAATTTCTGGATGCTCCGACTGCAGTGTTTGCTTCGAACCCCATTCAAGTTGTTTAATGTGCCGTTGCTCTGGTCTTCTACACTATTCGATTTCGATTTGTTTTCTTACTATCTGTACGTACATTCGTAACTTCTTTTGCAGTCTTGAGTCTCACCTTTATTTAAATGACAATAAGGATCAAAAATGTTCATCAGTTATTGATTCTGACGTGATATACTCTTGAGAACTTCTCTTACGATGGAATAACGTGTCAAGTGATGATAGGTGGCTATAGCGTTTTGAGCGTAGTTCTCGTTGCCTAAAAATAGTATCTAATACTATTATTATTATTATTAGCCTTTTATTTCCTTATAATCAAATTTTACACTTTCATTACTATAAATAAATATTATCAGATACATTTCATTTCAGGCATGCAAAAAATTGATTTAGATAAATTAATATTATTATATTTTCATTATAATTATTCTTTACAGGACCTCTCAACGAGTAAAGGCCTCCTCCATATCTCTCCAAATGTTTCTATCTTTTGCTTTTACTATCCAGTTCTTTCCAGCTATTTTGTTTATTTCGTCTGCCCATCTCTCTTTAGGTCTTCCCCTTTTCCTTTTAGTAGACAGTCCTGCCCATGCAGTCACTTTTTTTGACCATTTATCATCATTCATGCGTGCTATATGTCCGGCCCACTTCCATTTAAGTCTCTTACAGTGTTCCAAGGCATCTATGACATTTGTTGTTACTCTTATATCTGAACTTCTTACTTTGTCTATTCTTCTCAGGTTCAAAATACTTCTTTCCATTGATCTTTGGCATGTTTGTATTTTCTTTTTTGCATTGCTATTAAATATCCAGGTTTGACAAGCATAAGACAGACACGGTAGTATGCAGGAATCCAGAACTTTCTTCTTTAGTTTTACAGGTAGTTTTGATTTCAGTACTTCTTTATTGCTCCAGAATTTGTTCCATGTATGGTTTATCCGCCTGTTTAGTTCATCTTGGTGTCTAGACTTTGCGAAGGATATCTGTTTGCCTAGATATATGTACTCTTGCACGTAATCCAGTAAGATGTTATTAACTTGGATAGGTCTTTTCACGCTATTGGTCATGATTTTAGTTTTAGTTGTGTTCAGTTCTAGACCGATCTCGCTACTCACACGGTGTAAATCGATGATCATTGTTTCGAGTTGCGATGATGTCCTGCTACAGCAAAATAAAGAAATCAATATGTGACAGCCTGAATTCTCTCAACTCTACCAAAAATGAGAAGTCAACCAAGCGAAGCATTTTTTCAGACAATGTGCGATTTCTTATAAAAAGGAGAAACGAACTAACAAACAAAAAACATCTAACATTAGAAGAAAAACAAGAGCGCAGTTATTTATACAAAAACGTTTACAAACTCATGAAAAAAGAGCACGAAGAGCACAGAATAAAAGTAATAGAAAGACACTTAAAAACATCAGGAAGCCTGAAAAAAGGTTTTAAAGAGCTCAACACTTCTAAACAATGGATCCCCTGCCTAAAAGAAAAGTCCACCAAAAACACCAAGACTTTTTCTAGATCAAAAATAATAGAAACAGCCACTACATTCTACAGAAACCTCTATTCTGCACAAAATACTGACCAAGAGAGTCTTCTTTTGAACACAAACTCTACCACCTTGGACAGATTTTCCACCGAAGAAGTCATGAAGAAAATTAAAGCCCTGAAATCTGAAAAAAGCAACGGCCCAGACGGTATTCCAAACGAGGCAATTATAACGGGTAGCCTTTTACTATCAGCACCTATAACTTATCTATTCAACAAGATTCTAGATGACAGAAAAATACCAAAGGAATGGGCAATATCCGACATAATCCTACTATATAAAAAAGGTGACCCTGATGATATTGGAAACTACCGTCCTATCAGCCTACAACCAAACATGTACAAACTGTTCGCTTCATGTCTGGAAGAACGTCTAGCATCCTTCACCGAACAACACCAACCACCGGAACAAGCTGGATTTAGAAAAAACTTCTCTACTACGGACCACATCCACACGCTAGACCTAATCATAGAAAAATACGAAGAACGAAATAGCCCACTCTACCTGGCTTTTATCGACTATGCCAAAGCCTTTGACTCAATATCCCATAGCAGCATATGGAGAGCTCTGCACGAGTGCACCGTACCTTCTGAAACAATTGAACTTATAAAACATATATACAGTATAAGCGTGAGTCGAGTAAAAATGGAGAAAAAAGGCACAGACATAAACATACGTAGAGGTGTTAGACAAGGAGACCCTCTGTCGCCCAGAATTTTCATAACTGTCCTTCACAGCATTATGAAGAACCTAAACTGGGAAAGAAAAGGTATAAGTATAAATGGGCAATTCTTGAACAACCTAAGGTTTGCTGACGATATTATACTTTTCTCTGAAACATCATCTAATACTATACAGTACGGAAAATACCGAAAATGTAGGCAATGTCTCGCTGTATCGCACTCACATGTTTTTTTTTTTTTACCACCATACATTCTCACCACTGTAACTCCTGTAAACCAGGATCAACAGCGGCGACCATTCACAACACTAGACAATGAAGTCCAGCGAGCCCGAGGGATGACTCTAATCTGTCTTGGAACCCGCAATGAATTAATCAAAGAAGATAGGAGGAGTAGGAAAAAGAAATATCCGACTTACCTCCATTGCAAACGGGAGACAGCAATAAGGAAAAAGCATGGCTATTATAGAGCTATTAAAATGAAGACCCTACCGCAAAAGCACCAAAAAAATGATAAAAGTATGACGTTAAAAACAAAAGAGGAACTTAACATTGTACTGAAATTATGACTTGTCTTTTGCTTATCGCACATGCTTACCTCTTCTTGTAAATATTTCACATTTTCATGAAATAACAGCTAAGTACCCAAGGTACATATAGCGTAACTTTTATCGACTATATCACACGTGCTACGTACCTGAAACAAAATAAAAATATATTTATTGTATTATGTTATGTTGCTCATAGATTTTCAATCTCTCAAAAATGTGTATCTCTTTTTTTGGAGGAATAAAATAAAAAGTATGGAAATATGTAAGTATACTAAACATTTTCATTATTATCATCACCATCATCTTTAGCCTGTCATCGTCTACTACTGAAGATAGAGCCATCTCCTAAACTGTCCGCTGGATCAGTCCAGGTGACCTGGGACCGATAGCGAGGAGCGACTGGATGAGGAAAGCCGAGCCTAGAGCTTTGTGATGCTAATTGGGGGAGTTTAAAAAGGATCCTAGTAGATTCCATCTATATTTTTTTTCTATTTCACGTACTGTCTCAGACAGAATATTTTTGAGCGTACTAGTTTGTAGTAGATGCTTCGAGTCACTAATTTCAGATATGCGGTATCTGCACCTCACCCCGCTCTTCGAGGGTAACTTTAGGGGAGCAGAGCAAGAAGCACATGCAGCCGTGGGCGAGCGTGGGAGTGGGACGGCCTGTGTCCCGACACTATATTGTTTCTGTTGCAATACTATCCAAGTAACGTGATGGTGTGTACTGACCAGGAACAGACACAAAACATGTCCGCAGTTTTTCCCATTTTCTGCACAAACAAATTCAAATTGGATTTTCTTCCAAAACCTCGACTGTAAAGAAAATTTCAAACATGAGTGGGACTAACACGTGCATAGCAACAATAAAATAATAACGTTATGCATGCGTTCCACTCCGTTTGTACCGGAGCAACTGGGACAACAAACTTTATGTAAATACCCCATTGTAATTTTCTTAGAACACAGAGCTTTTTATTAAATGTACTTTTTGGGTCACGTTTTGGTTTGTTTGAGTTTCCCAACGAGTTTCTAAGTAATTGGTGACTTGTTGAAAGTTTTGAGTGTTTTCTTAGATGATCTTTTGAAGTAAAAAAGCTAGTTACCTTGAAGAATCGATCGTAAATAGTAAATGTAGCTTACTGTTAAAGTGTAATTAGAAAAAAAAACAATTATACAAGATTCCCACTACAGACATAAAAAGAGGGTGAGGTAGAGTATGTCATAGTCCACCACGCTGCTCCAATGATAATAGATTATAAAGAGTGAAATTCATATGATTAGCATCCTTTTAAACTAAGAGTCAACCCATCAAACTGAAAAAACTTTTACTATTGGAGCAAACCGATCGGAGCAAACCAAAATCAGCTGTTGCATACATTTGAGTCAAGTAGGCATTGCAGTTTACTATGGAGCAGCAGATTCTTTTTTTGCTAAGGATGCTAATGATATCAACTTCATCCTGTATATTAGTAAAATGTCGTTCTGGGTTAGAATAGATTATATAGGGTCCTTCTTAATATGCTGACACTTTTTTAAGGGGACGATCAGACCATCAAACTGAACAACTTTCTCTACGGGACCAACATCGAAATCATAAAAAAAAATCATCTGTTCCATACAAAACTGCAAGTCTACTCGAGCCAAATGTATGGGACAGATGTTTTTTTTTTGCGATTTCAATGTTGGTCCCATAGAGAAAGTTGTTCAGTTTGATGGTCTGATCATCCCCTTAAAAAAGGGTCAGCATATTAAGTTGGACCCTGTGTAATTTCTTTCCGAAGATGAAGAATGTTGTTAGCAAAGCCTATCATATCGTCATTATATTCAAAAACTTTCAATGGACTCAAGGTGAGCCTCGTTACGGCTCTACGCTTTAAAAACAGCTGAGAGTTGAAGCACTAAACTTTATAACTGACCCAAAAGGGATTATGTTTGTGAGTTTATTCATGTAACCCAAAAGATACTTAAAATTTAAACCATCCCAAACGTTTTAAACGATCGAAACAAAAACTTTTATCTCCCTTAGTAGAAGAGAGATTAAATATTCAAATGTGACCCTTTTATGTCAACCAGCCCAAAGATGTCATGACATGATCCTTTGGACCCTTTTCTCCTTGCTTTGATCGCTTTTTGTCTTCTATAGTTACCGTTTATACAATGCTTTCCGTTTGAAATTGATTTGTACAAAGCTATGTTTTCGATTGGGAAGATTTTCCACTCATTTAAACTTTGTTTGGAATAAAATAGATTCATTGTATAAAGAACAAAAAAAAAATGTTTTATTGTTTAATTAAAGGAACATTGTTATGTTTATTAACAAAACAAATTGGTGCTAAAATAATCTACATTTTACTTACCTGACCAAAAAAAATCACAATAACGAGATTGTACCTGAGAAAAAGTTTAATATTGAATTTGTATCTGGTTCGTAGCGCAATTGTGAATGTTTGAGTAATTTATAATAGTTACCAATACTTCATACTATCGCAGACTTTTTCGCCTGATCACCTATATTTTTTTTCCCATAATTTATTCATTCATTATTCTATTCATCAATAGGGCGGGGCTAGACAGCACTTATATTTTTTAGTATGCAAGCAAAATGAGCCTAGTGGTGGTCAGGCGGAAAAGTCCACGATGGTACATCAAAAATGCTACAATTACGAGTTTAAAACCCATACAATGTGGAACTTAAGTAACTATGCTAAAAGAGCTAAAATGCTAAAAGAGACAACCTTTAAAAATGTTAGGTAGATGTGGCAAAGTTTCTTACCGACTTATAAGGATATAGGTACATCCGTAAGTCAATATCGAATATAGGTACCCGATATTCAGTCACGTAGCAGGACGTAATGGAAATTACTCTAGTTTGTGTTCAAAGTTTGCAAGTTGCAGCACCTGTAGCCAGGAGTCGGAGGTAGCTGATCAATAATGACATTTGAGTCACAACAAAGTTGACGATGATATTAATCTCTGGAGAGTTGCAAGTCTGTTTTGGGTAGACGCGTGTTGGTTGCCTCCTCTGCGGCTTGTAACGAAGCTCTACTGTTTTATGGTGGCTTAAGTGTCTGTTTTGTGCATATACACTCCTTGAACAATCCTTGAAGTCACCAAATATTGATAACCGTTAAACCGTCAAGAACTTTTGCTTTTAAACTAGATATTGGCAAAACCATCAATGCTAAGATGGAGCTACAATTTTTAAGATTAGAATAGAACAGAATATATTTTTATCTGAAAAGGGTAGTAATGCTGATAAGTATTAAAGTTACGGATCAGTACAACATTTATTATAATAGGGATAAATATGGCAGAAAAAGAAGAAAAGTAAAATAACCATTCTGAAATGAATGTTGTATGTTTTGTAATTTTTATACAAAATTTTTGAAACTTTACATTGCAAAGTTTTTCTAAAGGTGACTACGATAATCCTTTTGTCTGTTCAACTAAAAAATTTGAAAAAAAAACACTGCCATTTAATGAGTCATCTCAAATTGGTTGAAGTTATTACCGATACTATCACACTCCCAGCAAAACGTGTAAACAGTAAAAGAAACGATATTCCTATAGTACGAGTAATTAAGGGTAAATACAAGGTGTTACAAAAATACAAATAAACATTTAAGGGGGTGGTTTAGAATCAAACTCAACAACTTTCACTATGGGACCAACATCGAAATCGCGAAAAAAAAAAAATGTTCTATGCTCTACAAATCGACTCGAGCAAAAATATGTATGGGATATCAGATTTATTTTTCCCGATTTCGATGTTGGTCCCATAGAGAAAGTTGTTCAGTTTGACGGTCTAAACAACCCCCTTAAGAGTTTTAAAAATGTATTCTTACTTATGTAACACACTGTATAAGAATCCTATAGCAAATACTAAATACGATGCGATCGTAAAATGTCATTACAAGTTGATAGCTAGTAATCGATTTAATAGCCTTTCATAAACCTAATGGCCAATAATGGTAACAACGATATCCATTCATGTACCGATTAGAAATGATTATGGTGCGATTAGTTTGATGCGACCAGAGTTGATGACGTGAGACATTGAGAGTCATGGTAGCAATTGCAAGAATTGATGGTATGAAAAATTATTAAGCTAGCCGTCAATATATTGCAAATCATATTGTTGTTTTAAATTGTATACAGGGTCTTCCTTAACATGCTGATTGCTGACGGTTTTTAGAGGATGATCAGACCATCAAACTGAACAACTTTTTCTATGGAACCATAATTGAAATCATCATCGTCGTCAACATTCATTGACATAAACAGAATAGATGTTCCACACTAAACTGCAAACCTCCTCGACCCAAATGTATAGACCAGCTGATTTCGATCTTGGTCCCATAGAGAAAGTAGTATTATTTGATGGTACCAGTTGACATCGACATGAAAAAACTCAGACTGCCTATAAAATTTACAATACACTATTCGTTTTTTTTTATAATAATTATATATTAATAATTTTAATATTCTTAAAATTCTGTTGCTTATACAATTTAGCGTAATCCTAAGAACTCGCTGGAATTCATTGTCTGATTTTAAGGAAGTTACAATAGTATTGGGTCCATATTCGATTAAATAATTACTAAGATAGTCCATCAGACAAAGACGTATGCTTAGGTACCTATACTTCATCATCATCATCATCGTCTCAGCCGACGGACGTCCACTGCTGGACATAGGCCTCCCCCAAGGATCGCCACAACGACCGGTCCTGCGCTGCCCTCATCCAACGGTTTCCCGCCGCCTTCACCAGGTCGTCAGTCCACCGTGTGGGGGGCCTACCCACGCTGCGCTTTCCGGTACATATACTTAATTTAAAATATTATTGATTATTAACATGTTGCAGCCAAGTTGTGCTATTTTGAATCAAATTCAAGATTGTAAAATTTGTCGGAACTTGAACCCGCAACCTACCAAACCAGGGCTGAGTTTTGGTCCAAATAAGCTACCGAGCAATTGCGTCAGAAGTCCAAATTTTCCAAACTACCAATTCGCATTTCGCATTCGTATTTGTGTGATGCTAAAATTTTTCTTTCTTAATTTTAGTAGACCACTGTCGTCCACGGACAATGCCACACACAATCGCGGGAAAAATTGTCTGTCGTCTGCTGAGCAGACAATCTTAATGTTTCAATATTCCATGCCAAGAAAACCCAGACAAACAAGCTTAATGTTAAATCTGGCATGCCTTAAGTTTACCCACGATGCAGATAGCAGGTTACAAAGACACGTGCGACTCCCACAAACGGTCGGTACGTGAGTGGGACGCTTTAAGGCATTACAGTCCGTTTCAAAATAGAAGTCACCTTACTTAACTATTAAAACAAGGTCATAAAGACGGAAATAGCGTGGCTGGAGTGACTTAGTTTTGTGGAGTACTGCGTTGCAGATAGCATTGCTGGCTTTATTTATTTTTAAGTGCACCCTTCCTATACGAATTAATACCACTAATGGTGATGATTTATGTGTTGTATTTGTATGGCGATTTAGTGGAATGAAAGTACCTTCTGTAATTAGTAATAGTTTTGTAGTAACGAGCTTTTGAAATATCTTTGTATCATTCGTACGATCTTAATGAGTGTAGTGCATTTCTGGCAGAGTGATCGCTTGAGAGGTTTTGGATCTCCAGTGCCTGAAGGCATGCTTAGCAGTTCCGGGATGTGGCCGTTAGATGGGGTTATTCGTTATGCAAAATCATAGGTTTATTCGAGTAGCTGCAGCATATTCTGACAGCTAATTCTTCACTGACTTGCCTCCGCTGATGTTCAGTGGGCGAGCATGTGTAGATTATGACTTGTCGGAAGGAGTATGCGATAATATTTCACACGATCTATATAGAATATTCATCTTATATCCTTCACTGCTTGTATTAGATTTATAATGTTCGAGATTTCTAGTTTTCTGGCAATTTGGTTTTGGATCAAATTGAATCGCTAACAGTCCCAGAATTCGATCGAAAATGAAATAGCATAACAACAATATCTTATTAATATCGCAGGAATTTTCGTTGTGGTGATTCTTAGATTATTTATTGTATATACAAAACAACATAACCTCATGGTTTCTTGGGGAAGGCCCTATGTCCAGCAGTGGACGTATATCGGCTGAGATGATGATGAAATTCATATGGGTAATTAAAATAGGCATTGTATTACTCATTTCCTAACAGTTGTGCCATTCCCTCAAAAACATAACAAGTGAAGTAGCTGTGAAAACAATAAAAATTCTTCATTTTAATATCCAACTCACTTTCCTCGTTCAAGAGTAAAAAGAATAGGCTGAATGATTAATGATTTCGTAAAGTTACCTTTTCCTCCACTTCAGGACCAGCTGTCATATAGAAAATGTTCCAAAATATTTTCTTTTTCGTCCTGCAAGTATTTTTTCTATAAATAAGTATTGGGATATCTCGACCCACATTAAAATGACTCATGAAATATTGAAGAAAGCTACGCGCTCCGATAAAAGGGATTTTGCGCGGATTTAGGATCAACAAGCGGTTCGAAAAACTCGATTTTTATTTATGTGCCTTCTGTGATTATGAGTTTATGATTTAGAAAGGCTTTATGACCACTTTGGCTCCTTGAGTTTCTTTTTTAGAAACATTTCAGATTATAAGACAAACTATAATGTTGATGATGATAGTAAATGATTTTGACGAATTTCGCCTCTTTCTTTATGCTGAAAATACAGTGATTATGCATTTTGGACACTGAATTTTAGGGTATTATTCCCATAAAAAATGTTTTCATCAGCATCCTTATCCTTATTATCGTCATCATCATCGTCTTTATTAGTATTTCAGTTGTTTGAGCTATTTGTCGCACCACTGCGAATATCGCAGTTTCGTTTCGTTTTATCACAAAATCTAGAATCATATTTGAGTGGCAGAGCCACTGAGTGTTCTATTAGAAAGACTGTAGGCTTTAAGTAAGCAAAAATATAAAGAATAGAAACTTCTCTTGGTCGACAACAATACCTCGACGTCTGATAAAATGAAAACTGCAAGTGAAAGGGAAAAGTCTTTTCAAGTTGAGTCTTTTCAGGCAAAAGTTGATGAGTTAAATGATAATTTTTGCCGTCGTTCAATATTTATGAAAGGTTCAACACGGTCTATTCTCAAGAAATAATCACAAAGCTTCTACCAGTAATGTCAAGATAAGTATGTTAAAGTTATACTAAATTGCAATGAGACTTTGCATTGAAGTGGCGACGGGCTCACCCCCCGTCACACTGGACAGAGTTTCGGTACTACTGGTGAAACGTGGATGTTCTGAGGTTTCAGAATATCTCTGACTACCCCCTCGGGGAATATAGTCGTGAGCATATGCTTATGCTTATGCAATGAGACTCAAGGTTCCAGTATTTTCAACCACTGGTTCCTGGGTCAATGTGACGATGTTCTGGGTTCTAGGTCCCAATAAGTCCCAAAACGTAATTAGGAGAGATTTTTTCCTTCTTTTGTGGTACCATCTACTAGAAAAGGCTGGCTTAGGTCCGAAAGTTGGAGACTGAATAGTGAGGTTGTGTTCATATCAAACCACGACACAGGTTCTTAAGCCAGGAAGTCCTTCTACATGGCATTCGTCTCCCTAAAATTTTCCCCTCCAGAATAATCTGGAAAAGTGTTTTTCCAGAATCTTATTCTTTTGAGATGAGGATTGTTTGAGCGTTGCCAGCTAACTTTCATTTTGCGATTTTCAACACTCCGATTTTCTCACCTAATTATGGATTATACTCTCCGAATCCTATGATTACGAACGGTAACAAATAGGTCATTAAATCATGGTTAGCCGATAGATCTATAATAGGATACATCAGAAATGAATCGATGCGTGAGAACGCGATCATAAGGTCGAATGACGACGCATCGGGTTACTGAGGTTATGCGGTCAGTTACTCGATTAAAACATCGATTCCTGGACGTAACAGGTTCGTTGCTACAGGATGTATGTATTGCTCCTGACCGATTTCTACCACGGCTCCATTGTTGACTTTGATGAGCTCTTATGTGACTAACATAACCAATCTTCTTATAGAAGATCCTCGCGATCCTCGATCCTACAGGTTATAACTAACTTTAACTTACATAGCTATATACAAAATTTTTAAATTTACTATAATTACAGACCGCCTCAAAAGGCGGCCGGCCGCTGGCCTGGCTTATCGGATATGCATACCGCATAATTTGTATCAATACTGGTCCTGTTTCGTTGTTTGCTTTGCTACTGTATTGTTGTGTGTGGTGTAAAACGTATACTTCATTCATACCACATACCACCATATATGCTCGAACCGAGTTTTGTCATAGGATCTAATGAGGGTCGCGGTCGACGGCTGCGTCGTGACATCATATCGCTATCATCATTCTCATATAATTGCACTATTCGGGATCAACTGTATACTAAATGTATTGTGTCTTTCGAATCATGGAAGTGCGTTGGTCCACCACGCGTGCCCACAATTATTAAACTTTGATTATGATGACATGAAGTCATGACTGTGTTCGATCACAGCGACTGATTATGGCTGTTGAATTTGAGAGTTTCGTTGATGTGGTCTTACATGGCTGTTGTAGTCTATCTTGGCTTTAAAACACATGATAAATAATAATTTCTTTAAACACAATGCTGTGATCATAGAACTTGAATTAAAACACACAACCATTTCAATAAAGATAACAACGTATCTCAAAACATCCACAAAGTCGACTTACAAAAACAAAAGCTACTCGTACCAACCCCAAGCATAATTTAAATAGCAAGTAATTACTTTCCACAACAACGCTCTTGCATACTCATTGCGAAGTTACACCCCATACGTTTTCCTCCAAAGTAATAAATAACTTGGCAAAGATAACGAGGCTGCAACTTGGAAGATATTAGGTGCAACAACTTATATTGCGGAGAATTCCGTCTGAGATGCAATACTGAAATGGAGATTGATTATGTGGTGTAATGAATGAACATGCATTGTTAAAGGACGTTCATCTTTGATCCAGTGAACATTTAAATCTATATTAAACACCCCTTTTGGCTTAACATCATCGGCCACATCTGGGAAAGAGTTTTGCCCCCTCGGCTTTGCCATAAGTAACCACTAGATTTTGCTAAGACCTAAGTCCTTTATAAAATAAAACATAAGTTCCAAGAACTAAGTCTTTCACTATTTTGACCAACAGTGAACCATCGATTTGGAGCGTACGATCGATGAATAGTTTTCGATGAAGAGACCATCTAAGTGTCAACTTTCTAGGTAACATTGGGGACCTAACTTAACCCAATGGACTCACAATTCCAGACACAATAGAAAATAAATCCTTTCGTTGCGTAGATCTACGTCCCAGCAGTTTAGTTAATTAAAACCCTTCTTAACAAGTTGAAAACCAGTTTGACACCATTATTTTTTTAATTGTCCTTTAAAATAAAGAAACAATTTAATCAATTCACAGCAAGGTATCCTGTCGATGGAAGTTGCAAATACATCTGTAGGTAGGTAAACATGTGCCATACCAAAGATGGTTACTTCAAGGTGTTCTACATATTTAAAGCTGACATATCAACTCCAATTATTATACAGTTTACTTAGCGATGGTTTGAGTTATGAGAGATTGCGCAGAAGATTATATAGTTCTATCTTGTACGGGATTTACTATCGTAATGTCAACGACAATTTTGCAGTGTTTCGTACTAAGATTGAAACGTTTTTTTTTTCCTTAAAATGCGGTGGCCATAGTTTCATCTGACTGATAAGACGGTGCTGTGGTTTGAACATGCTAGCCAGAATAATCGGGCACATAAATTATTAGTCTTTACGCCGCAACAGCTTTTTATCTAACTACGAGTATACGAAGCCACGCTTTAAATCTTTGTAAGTCTGCTTGTTTGTGTTCTGACCCAATTCCGATAAAGTTTTCAGAAACGTGTAAAGCTGAACTTGAAGTTACATTTTATTTTATTTTATTTTATTGCAATCGGCTTACTTACTAAATCAAAAGCTATATGAATTTTCAAAAACATGAGATACGTATGAACGGTACTAATTTCAGTGGTCTGCAAGAATTATAAGATTAGGCTACGGCCTAATCAAAAGGATCACGACTCGATAAAGAAAATTAAATAATTGTATTTCTATGGTGGATATTTTCTCTTGCTTTTTTGCATAGTACTAGTGGATATGCAGCCATACTACTATAATTGCAAAGATAGATTACAAGTCATTCAACGAGCTCGCCGGACTTGACTGGTATGACTGGTCGCCGCTGATTATCCTGGATTACAAGAGTTACAGTGGTGGACATGTGTGGTGTGCGGCTACTACTATAATACTTAGTCAGGAACAGTCCACAGTCAGGCAGGAGAGCGATACAGTCCATACGGAAAATATGTCCATACGGAACATACGTCCATACGGAAGAGAGCGACTCAATCATGAGGCGGATTCCTGACCACTAAGTTCCACGATTTTTATGTACGGTTGTATTTTATATCACTAGCTCGGCGTGAAGGAAAACATCGTGAGGAAACCTGCATACCTACACGAGAATGGAAAAAAAATAGTTCAGATGCATGTGTAAAAAAAAATCTGCTTTCCAATACATTTGAGTCGTGTAGGCAGACACGCAGCAGTTTTTTTTTTGCTCCGATTAGTTTGCTCCCATAGTAAAAGTTGTTCAGTTTGATGGGTAGACTCTTCGTTTAAAAGGATGCTAATGATATCAATTTCACCCTGTATATGGGTCAGCTTAGGGCGAACACAATAGACCAGCAATGGTCGCAGAGTTATAACGAACCTTGCTTGCAATACTAGTCAGCCAACAATAATAAACAATTAATAAACTCTGTAACTTTAATTCTTCTAGTCTGTATCAATTCGCTTTCGCCTGAATCTTGCAGCGAGCTTAGCGTTCAATTAGCACATTTGACGCCGAGCCCTCCAATTAGTGCAGTTCGTGTCGGGTGCAAGCGCTAAGTGTTTAAAAGGCTTGCACACACATTACAAACTGATTACTCAGTTTCAAACACTTCCCACACTTGTTTGCTGTCCAGTTATCTCTTTGAATGCGAGCTTTGACTTTGTAAGCTGGGGATTATACTGGATTCATAAACCTAATTCATACTTTTCTCCGTACAAAAAAGCCGTAATAGTCTAGTTGTAATGTGCCTTGCCAGTGTCGACATTTCGATTCCCGCTCACAGGGTCTACCGATTTTTGGAATTGAGTGAATGTTTTCGGTCCAATGTTAACTCTCTCTATTCCAATGAAGTTTGGACAGAAACGGTCATGATATATCGACAATAGAAAGTCCGAGTAGTCCAAAAGGCCTAGTCGAGTCCACTAGCAAGCAAAATAGTGGCAAACGAGCTGGCGGCCGTAGCATGATACGGCTAAATGATTATGATTTTTTTTACGCTGACAGGTTTGCTCCCATAGTAAAAGTTGTTCAGTTTTATGGGTAGAGTATGAGGTTTAAAGGTTAATGATACTTTTCATTACACCCTGTATAATATCACGCCATGCCAAAATACGGTCGCAGGTCGAATCGACACTAGCACGAAAAACAGTGGTAAGCGAGCAAGGCCAAGAAGTACCTACATATAGGGTCCAACTGTCCAACTTAATATGCTGACACTTTTTTAAGAGGATGATCAGACCGTCAAACTGAACCAATTTCTCTATGGAATCACCATCGAAATAGCGAAAAAGAAATAAGCTCTTCCATATAAAACTGCAAACCTACTCGAGTCAAATGTACGGGACAGCTGATTTTTTTTTCGCGATTTCGATGTTGGTCCCATACAGAAAGTTGTTCAGTTTGATGGTGTGAACATCCCCTTAAAAATGTGACAGCATATTAAGAAGGACCCTGTGTATCCCGTTTTCTGTGCTGTGCACTAGTATAGGTGAACGCCAAGCATGTGTCCAGAACGCTTGTACTACGCTTGCACAGTCTTGTGCACTCTCTGTACTAAAGCATAGTATAAGAAAGAGTTGACTGAAATCTACTCACAGGTGCTATAGCTACTTATATAGTACAAGTAACGTCCATTCAATAGCCAACACGGTCCGTGCATTAGGGCTTCGAATTCCTTTGAATAGTCCGCATCCTGTATACAGGTTGAGATGTTTTGTTACATTTTATTGATCGCCTTATTTATGTTCCACCTAAAATGAGAGTTCCTAGTTGGTGTTTAAATTTACATTGGAATTTCCACCCTAATGTACTACATCTTTTGTATAGTGGACAGCTATGTAAGTTGGATACCTACAGGTTTCAATTTCCAACAAACTCTAAAGCTCTGTCCAAACTTTATGTTTCAAACGCTAACTAGGTAGACGATCAGCAAGTATTCTGGCTTGAAGGCTCAGAATAGAGTTGATTAATTAGCATTCAGGCAAATTTAGACCATACTGCAGTATGATTAAAGCATCAATTTTGAAACGAATTAACAACATAAAGATAACAACTTAGATTGCATATTTGCCGACTCCATAATCAAATAAATCTTTTTAATTTTATTGCTTTTCAATATACACTTTTTAAAGTAATTATTCATTTGTATGTTTTTTTTTATATGATAAATAACCTAATAATGTCAATCAGTGTTGCATTGCGATATAACTTATTTTTCTTTATTGATGCAGCGGATTCCTTTGTTTTTATTAAAATTTAAATGAATATTTAAATTTATGAATTTATGGTAATGATCATTTAAATTTTTAACCTAATTTTTAAGTATTGGACTGTTCTTCAAAATATCCTCTATTACCGATATTATGTCCTCTCTATTGTGTGCGGAAAATACAAAAAATCTAAGATGCTAACAAACATAATGTTTTTGTTAACATTTTGATGTTATTGTTTATTGAGTTATTTGTTTGTCTGACTGAAGTGTAAATTATGTTTTGATATTTTACATATTAGTGAATAGTAGAGTCTTCTTCTTCTTCTATCGAGTCCATATAGAGTAGTAAAGATAAAGACAAGTATAATCAATTGTTAATTATTTCAAAACCACCCTGTGTAATAAATTATAAACTATAGCCTAACTATTCATACTAAAAACGACCCCCCTGCTTTCACTTGGGACTCATAAATGAAATCTATAATATCAAATAATGTACAGTCCCGTAACTACTGGCTACTTAATACTTTGGCAACTTGGGATATTAGTTGCGGTTTACTGTTAAGGCACCTCAAGCAGCAACTAATAAATTTTAAGAATTTTAACGAGTTAAAACATAATCGAGTTAAAGTGCAATGATCGATAAGTAACACAATGTGACGATATCACAATAAAATGTATCAAAATTAAGGATTTCTTTACATTACCATCATCAGCCTGTGTTTATGTTTACCCAGTTACCCGTTGTAACACAATACGGATAAATAATTTGAATAACATTGGGGGTTATAAATAAACCTTTTCCCATTCCGTCTAGTCTTAGTAGATCGGTTATTAGTTCGGTACGGTACCGAACATAATGAGGTGTTAAAATTAAATCATAATTCTTTATATTGTGATACACATGTCGATAGGAACGTGGTCGATACGTTTTTCCCTCAGTATTTCGGCTCCGAATTACCTGATACTGAACTTTTATATCTCACTAGAGTTAACCCGCGACTTCGCCCGCATAAATTATATACCAGATTTTAAGTTACATCATAAGCTATCAAACAAAAAAAGTTTCATCAAAATCGGTTCAGTAGTTTTTGCGTGATGCGCGAATAAACAAACAAACAAACTTGTCAATAGATGGCGCTACACGTCATTTAAATCGCGCTATCGAGTGTTATTTGAGTTCATATATGAAGTGAACCGCAACTTTTTTATTCCTCATGATTTTTACGATTTTACAATGGTTAAGATTATTTCAAGTATCAAACGAACTTTTTAGAATGTGTAGTGAGTGTGTTTTTAGATCGTTCGAACTAGTACCGAACCGAACTAAAATAATGAAAAGATTCCTATTGAAGTCGCTGCTATCGCAAGATATAGAAACAGAAATACTTAATGTATTTTTGCTTAATAGTTCGATCTTGCCTCAAAGTCTTTTGTCTGTCAAATGTTTTTTAATTCAGCTAACCTGGCAGCTGAACGATCTGGGTCACCATTCAATCAAGGCTCTGCAAAACAGTGCTTCTTTGAGCCATGTGACCATCCTACCGTATCTTTTAAATACGGCAATTCGATCTCCTAGTTTGAGTTAGGTGGTCTTAAAAATAATGTATAGCACACTCTGCTAGTCTACTCTAATCTACACTATTATAAAACTGTAAATTATATTAAATAATAAAAAAACGTTGAGGTCCAGTAGTGAGTTGATGAAACATGTTGTGTCTGAAACCTAATGTTTAAATTTAAAATCTGGTAAATCATTTATCTCGCTAAGATGGGGAACTCGTACGCTAGTATCCCAATAATAATGGCAAAAACCCTTAAGTTATCAAAATAGTTCTAACTATATCCCTCCATCTGCGAACTAAATGTTATTGTACGACAGATTCCCCTCTCGTTTGCAATTTCCGGTTTCAGCGATCTTCCCGTTTACACCTACGCATACAACGTAATTTTGGTCCTTCGAGCCGGATACAAAGATACCTGCTTAGTTATGTTATGTGTACAATGTTGTCTAATAGACAAGGGTTGGTTAAATTTTAGATGGAATTTCTGAAAAGGTACACAAATAGAGAGAAAGATCCGAAAAGGAGTGAGGAAAGTAGCTATAAGGATTGCACTTCTAAGAAGATAAGCTAAGGAAGCTTATTATGTACACACGACGACCGACACTCAAGCTCTATTTGGTCGCAGCTCCATTATCATCATCAGCCTGCGTTCATGTTCTGCAGGGTATTATCAGTCGTCTACCTAGTGTCATAGTACCCGGTCTTGCGCCAATTACATCCAAATCATTCCACTGCATTGTCATCAACTGATCAACCATTATCTAAAGAATATTATTGTATGAGGTCCCTAAACAATCACAATGAAAATTCAACCTCAAATCCACAACCATAAATAACGTTTCCATTCACAAAGCCGTTCAAGTCATCTCGCCTCAAACGGATCAAGGCCCTTTCGGGTTTACACCCTTTCCAATCAGAGCTCATATACAACTAGCCTTTCCCTATAAAATCACTGAAACAACCAACGTAACTTGACCTATACGTTTACGAATCTCAACATCATCAATAGGTCTTTTCATGTTGGATATCCGATTCTTATAGCAAGCAAGACCAGTTAACATAGAGCCCCTTTTCGTATCGACCACGTGTGAAGATACTTAATAGTAGGCTTTTGGGAAATAACTAAGGATTACGGGAACATTTCGTCCATTACCTGATTCGAACCTTTGTTTTCCTCTCAATTAACATTCTCTTTGGTTGAGATAATTAGCAGTATTTGTGCGATAAATCTTTTTATTAGAGAAATATAAGAACGCTACTAAAAATCTAGGGAAATAAATTGTTTTCTAGTCACACTTAGTGACTGATTACTTGATTATACAGGGTCTATCTTAATATGCTGACAGTTTTTTAAAGGGATGACCAGACCATCAAACTGAACATCTTTCTCTATGGAATCAACATCGAAATCGCGAAAAAAAAATCAGCTGTCCCATACATTTAGCTTGAGTAGGTTTGCTGTATGGAACAGCAGATTTTTTGAGTATGGTGAAAAAAAAAAATTCTCAGTCATCAATTCCTCCCACCAAATTAAAAATTTGTAGGTAATCCTTCTTGATCTTCTATCAAAGGGATACGATACGTTATACAACTTGAATGCTGGTGAAATTACAAGAAATGGTGTATGTGTTGTATTCATAATTCATAACTCATAATGAATTGCATATACCTATAATAATGTGTTTGTTTGTGTTGTGTTGTTGTGTACTTAATATACATGCTATATAAATTAGAAACACCACTCTAGCAAAATGCAAAAACACAGGCTAGATGCTAGTGCATATGTTTTGCACCAAATAAATAGTTTTATTTTTACAAAATTAAATACTTAAAAAATATATAATAAGGAAAACGTAATAGTAATTTTATAAAAGCGTCATGCGCGTATTTTGTTCTCAGCTCTTACTCAAAACAGCCTATTTCTGTTTTAGCCATTACAAATACAAAATGATTACACCTTTTCGTAAAAAATATTTTTGATTTTTATTTTCGTAGGTAATAATCCGAATAAGTATTACACACCATTAAAATTTACGAACTATTTCAAGCGCAAAAAATTTATGTTTACGATAGGTATTTAATTTATTTAAAATAAAAAACACAAAATCGCAGCGTTTGTTTGTGCGATGTGCTTTCAACTGCACGTCTGCGGAACTTTAATGGCCAACCGTTGTTTACTGTACATCCTACATACGAATACCCAAAAGTCAAGCCATTTCTGTCTCTATTACATTCTGATTAGAGCTTCATCAGGACTCTTCTAACAAAGATAAAACATAACCTTATGACAAAGGGTCGGCACGTTAAATATTTTATAATATTTGCCTAATGCTACCGGCTATTTAAGCACCCTACTTCGTATTATAATGTTCATTTAAATAATAAACTTTGTTTGATGTTCCCGGTGATTTAGTTAAGCAGCATTTATAATTCAGAGGGTATTAAAGAATATGAAGTATAGCGTAGGTTTTTCTTCTTCTTTCGAGTCAATGGAATATCATAGAGAGTTTGACTTGCCGTTGTGGATCATGCTGGACTTATCTTTGAGAACTGATAAGAGCCCCGCGTTGGGCGCCAAACTTTGCATTATTGCGCAAAACCAGCACCGCTCAGTAGATATCTGAATCAAGCCTCCATCACTGGGCCGTAGTTACCGAGATGAGTACCAACATTTTGCGCATCGTAAGCGATACGCTTGCTTGATTTCTGCCACTCGCTCCAGACTAAATTATGAGCACTCAAAAATACGCCAAATCTCTTCGTCTTCGTGAAAAGGTACGGTATTGGAAAGGGGTAGGGGGAAGGGGGTAGGATCCCATAATTTTGGGTGGACTCCCATTTCGAGTGCCAAGATAAAGTTAAAAAACAAAGTTTCATTGATGTAGATGCCTCCAAAATATCAATTTTTTCCTGTAATAATGAGACATGCAATTGAACAGATACAATACATCCTTCCAACATTTTATATTTCTATGTGCAATAAAGCGTATCTGTTTTCTATTGTGCTGCACTCAACAATGGTCTACTCAATAGCATAACATAATATAAAGTCGTGTTATGAATTTATCAATTTGTATGACATAGATACAAACGTGTATTTTAATAACCTACATCATACTGTGTGAACAATCGAGGTTATTGTAATAATAATTGTTACACGGAGGATTAGTGTAGGTAATTCATAGATTAAAATTATTGGTAATACATACAAGGTCTAACTTAACAATGCTGACAGTTTTTTAAGAGGATGATCAGACCATCAAACTGAACAACTTTCCCATTGGAACCAACATCGAAATCACGAAAGAAAAATCAGCTGTTCCATGCAAAACTGCAAACCTACTAGAGCCAAATGTATGGGACAGCTGATTTTTTTCGCGCTTTTGATGTTGGTCTCATAGACAAAGTTGTTCAGTTTGATGGTCTGGTCATCCCCTTAAAAAACTGGCAGCATATTAAGAAGGGCTCTTTATAAGGGTTTATCACGCAGTAACATTTAGTTTTTATTTATTCCCAATCAGTCCACTCCAATACTTATACGTCCCACTGCAGGGCACAGACCCAATCTCAGGGAGGGTGTACACGCCAGTCCACCACGCGTGCCCAATGCTGATTGACAAAATTCACACTATTAATTTATAGTTTCCTGAAATATGGTATCGGTAGGTTACGTATTTCAATGGATTGCGCACACACATGAGTTTAAACTGTAGTAAACTACAGTAAAGCTACTATAGTAAACAAAAGTTTTTATATTGAATTTCGTACAGCGCTCCTAGTGGTTACATTGGGAACTAATTCTGTCATACGAAATTGCCACCACAACTACAGCAGTAACGTACCTACAGTGAAAACTCATGGTAGGCCTAGCCTACAGGTTCACAATTTATAACGATAATGAAAATATAAAGTATTAATGATCATGTAGAGCTGAATTGTGTCGGTGTCTTAAAACCCAATTTCACGGTTCTTATCACCATAGATACGAACGTTTATGTGCGAAATGCAAAATAATATTTACTTGCCATTTCAATTTAACATCAAAAGCGTTCGTAAAATTATCGGCCGAACACATCGAATCAATTTTCTTTCAAGTTCTGAACAAGGAACTTTGGGAAAACTTTGTCTGCGTCAACTGGAAGTGGCATTTAGGGTCCCTATTATTATGTGAACAAAATTGAAAGTTCTTCAACGGGCAAGCTGGTGTGGTTCAAACGCATTTCAATGGTAGTTTTTGAGAATGTGACCTATTGTGAAAAAAGTTGCATTTTGCGAGGGTGGCATTATGCACCTAAAATGAAATATGTTTATTGTCATAGCAAAAAAAGTTTTACAACACAATTTGATCTAAATTTTCTTTTTTAAATTATACATATTTTTTAACCTATTTCGTACCACTGCTGGGCCTCCCCTAAACTCTTCCACATATCTCTACCCAACGCAGTACCCCTCCATTCGCTGCAATAGGCATCCAACTCATCGCACCACCTTTTTCGGGGTCTGCCTCGACCTTGACTACCATCATTAGGCACCCATAATTGCATGGCGTCTAAATATCAGCTAAAAATGTACGAGTATACTAGGCTTCAGCGTTTGCAGTTAGTGTGATAAAGCACAGCGCTGTTTTTTTTCAGGGTGAAACTGATCCGCTGGTGTATGCACTTGAGTTTTTAACGGCAAGTCCGTTGCGTACAGTCAGCAGCAAAAAGATGAATACACTTTTACTACGTCGTAGTATAAAGATGTATACACTTTAGTACTACGCGTAGTACTAAAGTGTATACATCTTTCAGATAATCTCAGATCTAATAAGATGTATACACTTTAGTACTACGCGTAGTGTATACATCTTTATACTACGACGTAGTAAAAGTGCATACATCTTTTTGATGCTGACTGTACTTCTATGTCGTGTGTGTGTGTATGTAAAATACACGACGAGGCAAACGCGTCCCTTCTCGGAGTAGCAGATTCAATGAGCTATTGCATCATGTCAGAAGCAGAATAAAGCTTTTTACTACCCCTTCCAGATTTAAAAATTCTCAACATCCACGCCTAAGATGGGATGTGATAATATTCCCCTCCTTTCAAAGGCGGTCCCATTCATGCTCAAATTCTCTTTTTACTTCCAACGTATAGGTTCTCATGAGAAATTTTATTTTCAACTAGCGTCCTTCGATTTGTTCGAGTGAATTTATTGAAAGTACCTAGCTAGGTATTCCATCTCTTTTACGTGCTGTTTGCTAGAAGTTTTACTATGGAAGAATTCAATTTCAATGGTTCTATACGTTTTTGATGAAAGCTTTAAGAATGCAATCAAAGAAAACACAACTAGGTCAAGCACGAGGATGATAAACAATTTACTGCTGCACTGCTTCTTTCAGGATTCATACGTAGAATGTCAGAAATGCATTATGTCAATAACGCAGAATGTTAATTTATTGATCAAAGATTTTTTTCGGTCTTCGCTAGCGCAACACTTAACTGACAATTAATTGAAAACATTGGTAGCTGTTATCTTATAATGTTATTTTTGAAAGACTGATATTATAAATGTTAAGTTTTACATTTCTCCAATAAACCGTAAATCCATAGACATATTACTCTAGCGATAGACAAGCGCGTTCAAACAAACAACAATGTCACACAAAACAACACAAAATGACACATTGCGGTCTGTCATTGCCATAGTGACGAAGTGAACTCGGGAACATCAATCAGGTGCGTACACCTCATTCAAGTGGAACATGTTGCTTCTATGGAAGGGCAAGTCTATCGCTAGAGTTTAAGTCTATGCGTAAATCCAACATGGCCAATTCGTAGGCAAAATCTAACTCGCAAATTGGAAGTCAAAATACAAAATGTAACAAAAACCCAAGTAATATTTAAAGGGGTGAACCACCCACCACCAACACCTTCAGACCATCAAACTGAACAACTTTCACAACAGAGCCAACGTGGATATCGCGAAAAAAAATCTGGTTGTTTCGTACAAAACTGCAGTGTCTACTCAACTGAAATTACTATAATATGGGAAAGCAAATTTTGTATTTAAATCTTTTTCTCCATACTATAAGATGTTCAGTTTGATGATCTGGAGTGCGATTTTTGAATCTCATTCAGTGAGCTCAGCTGTTGAAAATGTCAAAATTACTATGGAGATATGCATCTTTCTACTGCTGATTTGACTCTCAAAAATCATGCTTCAGGAGAGAGATTTTTGAGAGTCAAATCCGCAGTAGAAAGATGCTTATTTTCAACAGCTGAGCTCACCGAATGAGATTCAAAAATCGCACTCCAAAACTAAACCGTTCCTTTAAATAGTAGTGGGGTAGTTTTTTAAACTATTTCTGAATATTTATGTTCATCAGTCTTCTCAGATCTTATGTATTTAATAGCATATTTATTACAAAAATCGTTTACAAATTGACATTGTAAATTCAGCAAATAGTATACACATAACATGATAATTTCATAGTTTCCCTTCAACTTAACACATCTCACCTGACATACCGTAACCATTTTCTATAAATAAAATCAAACCCTATTTTGCCTACGTAAATTTAGATACCAACCACAACCTTATGAACATTATTATAAAGTTGATATTATCTCAGCTGTATTTCTAGAAGGGTGTTCCCGGGAATCCATATTGGCTTGCTTAGGGAGAACCGGGAAAAGTCTGCCGGGACGGAAATCACGTCTCACGGATTATGTTATGTTATGGCACGGATTTATGTATTTTTTCGAAATTTGTAATGGTTGTACCTTTACAGCACGTGAATTTTTGAGTTTTATCTTATTTTTATTTAATGGCGTTTCCTTGTAAGATTTCGCCAGTGTTTAGTAGTTTGAGGGAGTGTCTATCCAATATCGAGGATTGTTTTTGAGTAAGAACAACTGAGAAGGATTTTGGAGCTTCGTGGCAGGCTGAGACGCGAACCGCGCGAACACCACGCGACGCGAGAGGCAAGTGTTCGAGGCAAACCCTGCAACGTGACTCCTACAATGAAATATTTACATCACAATCTTCAATCATAATCAAAACAAACATTTCTGTGTAGACTAGCATCCATATGGTCGGACGACATCTTAGAAGGATGACATAATAGTAGTAGAGTGAGCCTGGGACCATTCTGTTTGGCGTGGAAATGAAGAGACCTATACCCAGCAGTGGGGTTTACCGGGCTGATGATGATTGCTAGACAGCAAGTATATAATTGATATAATTGTTAATATTTTGTTTTATATAATTTGTTTTATCCTTGCGGTAAAGTTACAGATAATATTCAGAAAAAAATTTAAAATTATAAACGAGACGTTACCTATTTATTACCTACATGTCAAAAAATAATTTAGAACATATTTCGACTCTACGTTTTTTTACTTAGTTTTTAAAATATACATTTATTTAAGAACTAGTGTTTACCCGCGACTTCGTCCGCACAAATTGTATACCAGATTTTAAGTCAGATCATAAATCAAACAAAAAAAGTTTTATCAAAATCGGTGCAGTCGTTTTTGCGTGATGCGCGATCAAACCATCAAACAAACAGACGGACAAAATTTCTAAAAAAGGTTGATTTTGAGTCAGGGATACCTAAAAACTATATCGTAATCTTTTTTTTTGTAAATATCTTCAATGTACAGACACACTTCAGTTACAGTTTTATAATAGTTTAGATAAGAAAGTCAGAGAAAGACCTAGACAGACTTTATAGAATACTCCACCGACTAGAGCGTAGTTCTTAAATAAAATGATGACATCCAAGAAGTCTTACAAAAACTCACAAAAGGTATTATAAAAGTATGAAAGTAAAATAGGTATTTGAAACAAATCCTTTTACATTTTAAAACAGAGATTCTATTTAAAAAGTAAAATCATTAGCGAACCATTCTGAATGGACAGACCGAGAACCGCTCTTGAGTTTTTCAAAACAATTTAAATTCAGTTTCAGCTTGCTTGTTTTCAGATTAAACTTTTCGAATTTTCGTTTCGAGGATAAGCAACTTTGGCAAATTAATTTTTTACCCGACTAGCGGGAAAGCAAAAGGGTACTATAGTCCATACATACAATTAAAATGTATAATTTGCATTACTGTACATACCCTGTTTTCATCATCATCAGCCTGTACAGGGCCTGTGCCTGTGTAGCTTAAACATACTAAGGGGTTGCTTGAGACCATGAAACTGAACAACTTTTATAATAGGACCAAAATCGAAATCGCGAAATAAAATCAGCTTTTTCATACATTTCGCTCGAGTAGCCGTTACGAAACTACAGTTTATTTTTATAGGCTTGTGCCCACTGCAGGCTAGGGCTGTAGGGGATTTTCATCATAATTAGGTGTAATGGGGTTATTTTTAATATGCCGACGGTGTTTAAGGGGATTTTCAGACTAATTGAACTGACATGAACACTCCGTGGGACCAACCTGGAATCCCGAAAAAAAATCGGTTGTTCCATACAAAACTGCAAATACTCGATCCAAATGTTTGAGACAGCCGTTTTTTCATGATTTGTACAGTTGTACAGTTTGATGGACCTCTTAACCGTCAGCATATAAAGTTGGACCCTGTAAATTATTTTTCAAAATGTTCTAAGTATATATATATTTTTGTACACGCATCACGTAAAAGCTACAGATGCGTACAAACAAACGTGCTCCCGCATAAACTTTCATCATCTTAACTTAATACTAACTAGAATTTTTTAAATCTCTCTTACTTACTTACATCCAAAAAAACCTTCAAAACATCCAACCTAAAAACGTATCCGCAGCTTACAGTAGAACGTAATAAGTGCTGTTTTCAGACGAAAAACATTTTTCATAATCCGGAAATGTCGGCTAAGTATGCCCGACGTTTTGGTCGCGTTACCTTGGATATGAATGGAATATTATTTTTTAAGTCCCCCTTTTACAGTGAAACGTTGAGATTTCAATGGTATCCGTCGTTTTATGGTGTTTCCAACGTTCTGTAACAGAATTGAAAAACGGGAATTAATGGAATCAGCACGATGTCTGCATGTTTGTTGCTCATTAATTTTTTCACCCTGTTGTTGTTATAAGGCCTCCGCTCATTGCAGCGATTTTATCGAGCGATAATATCGCTGCGATTTTGCGATAATTGTTTCCAGTACATTTTGTATGGGGACGCGCGCGATCCTACACACTGCCGCGATAATTATTATCGAGCGATAATATCGCTGCGATTTTGCGATAATTGTTCTCAGTACATTTTGTATGGGGGCGCGCTCGATCCCACACACTGCCGCGATATTATCGCAACTCTTTCGACTACATTTAGTGGTGGGGCGCATACGTGACGCGAATCGCGGAATCGCTGCAGTGTGTAAGGTGTCGCGATATCGCTGTCGATAATATCGCTCGATAAAATCGCTCGATAATATCGCTGCAATGTGCGGAGGCCTATATTCTTGCTTCATTACCATTTAACCACTCAATGGTCTCCGAGGCAGAAATGATACCTTATCATATCGATTAATAAGAGTAGGACATTACATTCTTAAGCTAATGTTATGTATACAGTTACATAACCTTAGCTTAAGAATGTATATCGTATTAGTTATTAAGTCGTGTTATGTTGTAGAGTTTCTGGCCGCATCTTCTCTACAGCGACAACACGTTCTGATGCGGAGGACTGCCGGTGGTATCTTCAAAGAAATATTTCAAGTTCCTATAACCCCCAACCCTAACTCACCATATTATGTTGAATACCTATATCATTTTGAGTTTGACAAAATATTTAAGGTAACTATTTATCATTTTCCTTCTGGAAAAGTTCTGATTGCTTATACTGGGCACAATCAATCTCAGACCATTAACAAAGCAAGTCTGACATGTCTTGTTTGCCTTCACTCTTTATTCCGCTAAACATTTCAGTTTACGTTAAACTTCGCTTTGTTCATAGTCATGTCTTGTGAGCTGACAGCTATCAGGAGCTTTTATAGGAAACTGCTTGCAATATAAAAGGAATCTACATTTCCGTGATAGGTCTATCTAGTTCAGAAAATAATATGGTCGTCTTGCCTTATACAGGCTGTTAGGGTAAACAGTTGCACAACCTCTATAAGGACAATATCAGCTTAAAGTTTTAGGAGTAAGTATTATTATTGTACCCATGATACTGAACAACTTCCATACTATGCAATCAGCTGATCGAACGTTTGTATGAAAAGTCCCATACATTTGGGTCGAGTAGGATTTCAATTTTGTATGAAACAACTGTCCCATACAAACTTGCAAATCTACTCGAACAAATAAATATAGGGCACTTCTGATATTTTTTTTTTGCAATATTTTAAGTTGGTCCCAGTCCAAGTTCAGTTTGACGGTCTGATCATCCCCTTAAAAACTGTCATCATATAAAGAATGACCCTATAATGGTTATGCGGTATTTCGACTAGGTTTATTTTTAGTAGAAATCTAATCTAAACTATTATAAAACTGTAACTGAAGTGTGTCTGTACATTGAAGATATTTACAAAAAAAGATTACGATATGGTTTTTAGGTATCCCAGACTCGAAATCAACCTTTTTTTAGAAATTTAGTCTATCTGTTTGTCTCTTTGTGTGTTTGTTTGTTTGTTTGTTTGTTTGTTCGCGCATCACGCAAAAACTACTGAACCGATTTTGATGAAATTTAATTTGTTTGATAGCTTAAGATCTGACTTAAAATCTGGTGTATAATTTGTGCGGTCGAAGTCGCGGGAAAACACTAATAACTTATACAGAAAGAAAAAGAATGTAGATACTTTAACAAAAACGTCGAATAAAAATGCAAGGCATTTTGTTTAGCGAGGGAATGTCTGGAACAAGCGGAGTAATGAAGAAGCGGCGAGGACGCGCGATGAATTACAAATATTTTGCTCTCGAAACAATGACATTTTGATTTTTGAATAAAAGTTAGACCTGACAGCTGACACAAACGATGGACTATTTCGAAGCGGAATATTTCGTTAGCGAAAAAACAGTTGGACAACTTGAACGCTGATCCTCTTTGTTGTCATCAGCAGCTTAGAACCCTTTGATTTTTAACTTAGATACAGAATATTCAACAAATACTACTTTAACAGATACCCAGATAACGAATAACCGAACTCTGCCGCATTCGCGCGATTTATCGAATTTCAAACTTTGCGCTTCAGGAACGACAAACTAAAATGCGCCTTATGTCAATACGCAACATCTTGTATCGCGTGCGATACGCAACATCTTGTATCGGGTGCGATACGCAACATCTTGTATCGCGTGCGATACGCAACATCTTGTATCGCGTGCGATACGCAACATCTTGTATCGCGTGCGATACGCAACATCTTGTATCGCGTGCGATACGCAACATCTTGTATCGCGTGCGATACGCAACATCTTGTATCACATGCGATACGCAACATCTTGTATCACATGCGATACGCAACATCTTGTATCACATGCGATACGCAACATCTTGTATCACATGCGATACGCAACATCTTGTATCACATGCGATACGCAACATCTTGTATCGCGTGCGATACGCAGCGCCGTAGGTACTTATCGTAGTTGTCAAACGTGAGAAACGGCACATTGCCTCTTGTCTCTTTCAGCATGAACCTTTCCACGTGAGACGTGGCGTCTTACACACTACGCGTAAAGCTTAATATTATGACCGTGATTTCATCAGTCGCCGACATCGATGCAACGCTGAAAGCGACACGACAAAAAAGTATCTTACTGAATTTAGGGAAATCTCTTCAAATTGGATGTATGCAGTAGGTACATTTCTTAGGAAAAGTTGTTCATTATCATGGGTACAACCAACCCTTAAAGTATAATGGCACTGTTAACCCTAACACCCTGTATAGGCTGATAATGATGACGACATAGTTATCATTAATCTGGCGTAGCTTTATGGAAGCGTAGGCCGAAAACCTGAACATGGCCTAGGCCCCTGGGCCTGTCTGTGACCTGTCACAGCGCTACTCAAGATAGCATCCTGTGAAAAGCTGTTTCTAAGACAAAATGATGATGATGACGAAGTATCCTTCGCGAAATGTAAGCGTATCAAAATTAACACAGAATTTTTCAGATTTCCGCAGAACGATGCTGAATTTCAAATCGGTTAAAACTTGGCAGTCGATTCATGAAAGATCAAATTTCCTCACTCGCTTCGTCGGTTACTGTATAATGTAGGTTGAGCTAGCTTAAAAAGAATGCCTGAATACCTAGAAAGCTGCCTTAGATCAAACAAAACAGGAGAAGATGCGGAAGGCCTACATAATTATATACAATAATTTCACCTGAGGCTGAACTAGTGGTGACATCTGCAATTTGTATGATCAATGCATTTCAAGCTTGACGACCTTAACGTGCTGTAGAGTGTACAAGAGAAAACAAAAAAAATAATGTATTTCTTGAGAAGTTGAAAAGTTCTGTGCAGCTTCCTCATGACCTAAATAAGTGTTATTACAACTATTTTTAAGGTCCAGGATTGTGTCATGCTTGTACCGTAGTATTTGCCAGATACCAATAAACCCGACTGAACCAACGATAGCAACAAGCGAATCGAAATATTTATTCAAAAGGACGTGTACAATGCTGCTCAGAGCGTAACTGCTTGTTACTACGGACAATTGAAAGGATGATGGGAAAATTAATCAAAATGCCTAAGGGCATCAAAGGGGTGTGGACCTCGGTTCGGGCCAGTTATATACCAATAAGAGACGCTGGGATATAGGTAAGGTAGGGCTGTCTGCTGTGTTCGCTAGAGCTATATCAAACAAGCCTTTATTGAGCGTAGGCGATTTCGCGACATTGCAATTGCACTGCCGCAACGTCGCAATTGAATCGCCGCGTTTTTCACTGAACGTGATCGCCGCGATTACGCCACGACACAGAATGTTCTCAGAAACATAGCGGCGATATTGCAACGATATCATTCCGTCAACGCCTACGCTCAAAAATAACTCATGTGATATGGCTCTAAAGAAAATTGGTCCATTGGTCTCACTTTTAGCTACCCAGGCGTGGTAAGTAGAGTATCTTCCTTTTTCAGTTTCATCCAAGATTTTTACTTATGAATTGTTCAAATAAGTGGAACATTTTCCTTATGAAAATCTGTGCTGTTCTAAAGGGAAAAATTTGTAAAGTTACGCGACGTGTGTAATTTTATACTTTCAAGAGCGTTTTTGCTCCGCTGAAGTTGACAAAAAAATATGACGAGAATTTCAAGAGTTCGTTTGAAAGTTTTGTGGAATTACTTAAAGAGTTACAGAGTTTTTTTATGAAAATGTTCATATTTTCTTAACGGAGGAGCTATATAGCAAGCCGTTGCTTGTATAAGGTAGGTACTGCCCACATTTTCTTCTTCTATCAAGTCATAGGTAGGTAGTCATAGGTAGTTAGCACTAGTAGGAATGTGATTATTTACAAGACTTTGCTATCGGTACAAAATATCCACCGATTTATTGAAAATCTAAAATGAGATCCGTCTAGGAGAGTTTCAAGATTCAATTATGATAGTGTATTAAAAAGAAACAAAAACTCCGCACCGGTATAAAGCCACGCTAATCCCAGTTATGGATTGTGGATGAAATCAGCTCAACGGTTTATATTCTATCTTCACCAACACGTTAGAATTTTCTAGAAATCACTTTAATTTTCTCAGCTTTTGAGATAACTTGAAAATAACCTCTACCACGAGGTCCTAACTCGTGGTGGATAAATGAAGCAAAATTACGAGCACAGTAAGGTGCGTTGGGGTAAGATCGTGAATGGGGTAAGAACGTATAATATGTTAAATATCTATACCGAATCTAATCTGTGATAATTTTTTATACTGGCATCACAACGCGAGACGCCTTTTTTTTCTATTCCCTTCAGTACACATCGGTGATTTCGTCGTGTCGATCGTCTGTTATGGCTGGGTGTAAGATTGGACGCTCAAAACAAAATTACGACGTATAAGATCGGATGTTTTCTTTTAATAAACCTTGTGTTCTTAGCCACATGATCAATCGATTATAGAAGGTAGTCCGTTCTATCCCCAACATCGTCCGATCAAATGTATGTCTATACTTTAAGAGCCTGTTTCACCACTTCTGAATAAGTTCTTGTTAGCTTATCCGACAGATATTTTGACATAATTTCATACAAAATATGTCAAACTATCTGTCGGATAAGCTAACAAGAACTTATCCAAAAGTGGTGAAACAGGCTCTTAACTATGCAAACTTTCTGATAGGTTGTTCATTGTTTATCAGTTTCTACTTTATTTTATTACGCTAGCTAATATAGATTTTGAGGATAAAATAAATTGCCAACTTTTTAGGAATTCAGCTAAAAGCCATCCGAACTTACCCCAACGCACCTTATAACTTCATGATCGTTTTGAACACCATAACTCTACTTTACTACGAGCGTTTTGTAAGCATTGCAGTATGCAAATTGTCAAAGGCATATAATGCCATGTTATGTGTAGTTATGGCTATTACAATTACCTACTGCATAGCTTGCGCAAAAAAGGGTTAAAGTAAAATCAGAAATTTCATAAACGTTCTCGTGTTTAACTTCATTATTGAAACCAACGATGCAAATAACGTTAACTGTTTTAACCCGTTACGAAATATTGATATTGAGTAAGTTCGTTAAAAATAAACATTTTCCAATAATCCTTATCCCGTTGCATTAATGCCGATTTTCGTATAGCAAAAGTTGATGGGCAACTTGTTTAATTTGGACCCGTCGTACCTTTGTGCCGGAAAATAAAATGTAAAAGTTTTTTCCGTACATTTTCGTAATATCAGACGATGGGGTGACGTCAAAGAGTATTTTTGGAGGTATATTGGTGATATTTATAGAGTCAATAATTTTGACGTAATTAATTTAGAAAACTTATAATGACTTTTAGAACATTTTAATATTTATATTAAAAACTAGCTGTTGCCCGCGACTTCGTCTGCGTGTACATTTGTGATTTTTTGTCGTGTCTCGTCTAAAAGATCATGAATTTTCATAGAGAGAAGTAAAATGAACATCAGTAAGTACCTATATAAATAGGTACCAGAAAAATATATTTCACTGATCCATCACTTAAATTTCTCTACTATTTATATGTCGAACAGCATAATCATCATCTTACAACCCACTCCTGGTCCCGGTTTACTGCCACCGGGTGGCAGAGAGCGAGAGAGTGGATCTGTACCTGCGCAAGTGCTGATCCAAAGTGCTGTGTGCATGAGTGCTGATGCAAATCGGTGGAGGCAACAGCTGGATCGAATATACAGAGTCCTTCTTAATATAGTGACACTTTTTTAAGGGGATGATCAGACCGTCAAACTGAACAACTTTCTCTATGGCGCCAACATCGATACAGCAAAAAAAAAATCAGCTATTCCATACAAAGCTGCAAACCTGCTTGAGCCGAATGTATGCTGCTGATTTTTTTTCCTTATTTCGTAATCTGTCCCATAGAGAAGTTTGACGGTAATTATGTTTTGGAAGGCGAAAAGTTTTAAATCTATGTTTTTGAATAAATTTATGTTGCAGACTTGCTTTAAAAATACACTTAACGCCATCTACTTAAAAGAAGAAGGTACTACAGTTTAATTTTAAAACTAATAACGCCATCTTTTTAAAAGAAGACGATACCATAATTTATTTTAAAACTTATAACGCCATCTATTTAAAAGAAGACAATACTATAATTTAATTTAAAATAACTTGGTGGACCTGGTCTCCAGGGTCAATCTTGCAGCCAAGCGAGGCCGCAGGCCGACCGGTTTCTGAAACGTCTTTTAATAGAAAAAAATATAGTTTGGGAGAGTCGATTCAACTATGGCGACTACTACTTATATCAAGTAGGTATCAAGAAATACACTATTATCGCTAACGTAAATTTACATACGTGTACATGTACTGGGCATTTACATTAAACAAAAAAATAAACACAAAAACACATAAAATACAAAACACCACAGAAACCATAAAACCTCTTACAAACTACAAATAAAAGATATCCTCCAAAGCGCCAACCCGAGGCCCTAGGAGGCTGGCCGCGTTGCCTCTTTGAATAGGTAGCTAAACTTATCCTTTGGGCAAAATAGCTGCCAGCCCACCTGTCTCCCGTGGCCTTTAACAGGCACCTCGAGAGGCACTTTAGAAAAAGTTTCGCTGCGGGACCTCAACAGGCGGTAAGGTCTCTACAGCGAAAGGCAGAAACTCATAGCCTTTTCCCAAACCATGATACGTCTCTTCTCTCACTTTACAAGACCCCGGGACGTGAGAAGGCGCCAAAGTGTCGAAACACGTGGCGCCCTAAACCAGACACCTACCACGACTCCACGGTATGAGGGACAGGCCATCTGGTCTCTTCCCATCCGACCGAACCATACCCTGAGGCTCCAGTATACACGTGGGACATTCACTGACGCCAGGGCCCGCTTATTTAGCACGTATTAGCACGTCTATATTCCTGCTCAGAAAGGAAAAACTGCTCTTCAAAAAGTAGGTAGGTTATATGCAGGTCTTAGGCAGATCCTTTTGGTGTAGAGACCATGGGTCTGGGAAGCTAATTATTAAAGAAAATAGTTTCCAGGCTAGTTTATGCTACAGGTAGCCAGAAGGCTGGCGCGTACCTCAGTCGGTGAAAACGCGTCACCATCCAAAGTGTATTAAGCATCCTGGAGTGCGATTTTTGAATCTCATTCGGTGAGCTCAGCGGTTGAAAATGTCAAAATTACTATGGAGATACGCATCTTTCTACTGCAGATTTGATTTTCAAAAATCGCACTCCTGAAGTATACCTAATTTTTGAAAGCCAAATCAGCAGTAGAAAGATGCATTTCTCCAGAGTAATTTTGACATTTGCTACTGTTGAGCTCACCGAATGAGATTCAAAAATCGCACTCCTGGGCCTGATTGTCTGAAGAGTAAAATGATTCCGTGCTTCGGATGGCACGTTAAGCCGATGGTAATAGTCGTTACATAAAAACCACGTCAGATGCCGTAAGGCGGTCTGTATAAACTCTGACACCAGGGCTTGCTGCCGTGAAGAAGATGATCCGTCCAGTTTACAGCCATTGATCTCTGCTACACCTATCTGTAGTTGATTTACCGATCATTGGTTACCTATTTTGTTCGTTTTTTGGGTGTATAAAATCTATTCTTGTTTGACTACCTATTGTTGCATTAAAATAGAAAAAATACTATACCTTGTTTGTAATTTTATTTAAAAAAGTAAAAATATTAAATTTCGTCTCGACCAAGAATCGAACCTTCACCTCATGTGTGTAAGTCTAACCATTTACCGAATGCGCTACAAGACTTCTAAGAAGAGCGATGAAAAAAAAAAGTACTATGTACTTATACCACTAGAAAAAACAAAATACGTCCCAAATACAGTGTCCCAAATACATCTGTCAGCACAAGTCAGTGTGGTAAATCATTGTTAATTATCCCCACTTATCCCACGGGAGCCCATTACTGGGATAAAATGTATCCTATGTGTTAATCTAGATCACATTCTATCTGCGTGCCAAATTTCGTCCAAATCTGTTCTGCCGTTTATGCGTGATTGTAACACAAACCTACAACCTTACAAACATCGTCACAAACTTTCGCATTTATAATATTAGTGAGATGCAACGTAAAGGGTGAGTTCGCCAACAGCTTATGATTTGTTGATAATAGCTTTTGCCCGCAACTTCGTCCGCGTTGATTTCGGATACAAACAGAGATTAATGTAGATACTTATGTAATTTAGTGACATGAAATGTAATTTAATATAATTTCTATTGCGGTGCCCTTACAGGGTATCATATGAGTGCATGTTTTATATATAATAGTGTATGTACTTGTGTGATGGCAATAAATAAAATATAAATATAAATTGGACCTAGTTATGCTTAAACGTTCCAATCCACAGAGAGGTCAAACTGAGATAAATGCGTTTTTGTATTTGAGCTGTACACTTTTTTGTTGTAACAAGTAGATTCGTAAATTATTGATTATTTTGAAGTAATATATACATTTTAATTTTCTATGGGTTCATTTAACACATTTCAGTTATTAAACGGTAAATATTCATTAAAATTCGTTTTGGAACGTTTTAGCTAAAACCTGTTTTGTATGAACTCATCTCAAAGACTTATTTGCAGAAACGTTCCATTGTACAAAAATGTAAATAATAAGCCATATTTTTAGAAATTTAAACTGTCGTTTATCTCGTACTTCCAAATCACAAGTTGAGACATTATTTAATTTAAAAACATTGTCCTACGGTGAAACGTTTCGGAGATATTTAATTTCAAAGTTAAAAAAAAAAATAACACTACAAAGCTCATTAAAAGTTACTCATTTTAGTTTTATACCACTTTATTTATTTTTATAGCCTAGAATTATTCGTTTTAATTATTTGTGACATCATCACGCATATTTTGTGCAGGAACGCACCGCAATCCTCGCTAGTTTGCGGTCGTATTATGAGTGTCTACGCTGATACGGCCAGGTAATAGATGTTGTGGGTATTTTAGGCCTAATATTACCTTACATGCGATATTAACCCTAAAATACCCACAGAATTTAGTTCCTGGCCATATCAGCGTAGAAACAGTATACTAATTCAAACGAGAGACCACAAACTAGCGAGGATTGCGGTGCGTTCCTGTAAAAAATATGCGTGATAATGACACAAATAATTAATACTAATGATTCTGGGCTATAAAACAAATAAAGTGGTTAAAGAACCAAACTGAGTATCCTTTAATGATCTTTGTTGAGTTTTTTTTACCCGACTGCGATAGAAAGAGAGTTATTTAAATTTAAAATTAAATATTTCCGTAACTTTATACCGTAGGACAATTTATTTTGCGTAATAATGTAAGGTAATAAGCCCTTGTGGGTATCCACAACATTTGGTAGGTACCTGGCCATATTATCAGCGTAGAAACTAGTACTAATTCAAACAACGGTGCGTTCCTGTACAAAATATGCGTGATGATGTCACAATTAATTAAAACTAATAATTCTGGGCTAGAAAAACGAATAAAGTGGTGCAAAACTAAAATGATCAACTATTTTAATGAGCTTTGTAGTGTTATTTTTTAACTTTGAAATTAAATATCTCTGAAACGATACACCTTAAGACAATTTTTTTGCATTGTAATGCAATGTATAATATTAGCCTTAAAATGCTTACATTATTTTGTACCTGGCCGCTTTATGACTTTATATTTTTATGGTACAAACGATCCAAAGGTAACTGAAACCCTTTAAAGAAATTACAAAAACTTAAAATCATTGTCGTTATAAAGTGTCAGTCTTCGTGAAATGTTTAGCTCTAAGTATATAATTTTAAAAACAATAAACGATCCAAAGGTAAATGGAACGTTTTGAAAAAATACGAAACTCAAATTCATTTTCTATTAGGTATAACGTTCCAGTCCTTGTGAAACGTTAAGTGCGTCATAATTTTAAATACTTAAACGAACCAAAAGTAATTGGAACGTTTTATAGAAATACAATGACTACCATTACAACATTTAGGTCTTCATCAATGATTAAGAACTTAGTAATATTTGAATCCTTTAAACTGTCTAAAGCTTCAGAGCATTTTGAATCATTGTGTTGAGGATATAAATGTAAATTTCCAGCTGCGGATGTTTTGAAACGTTTATGTGTATTATGTGTAATCACATTTTTATAACGTTCCAAATAAATATGAAACGATTTTAGAAAAAAGATCATCAAATAAATAGTTTTGTATAAATGTTCCAAGATAATTGGATCATTCTTTAGAAGCTTTTATATTAAATTAAATAAAAACAAAACGTTTCAAGATCATTGAGACGTTTCTAAGTTGCGCCTAGTGTTCTTTGGATCGTTATGAGGTTTGGAGTGTTCAAATAACTTGTTTGTAATAGAGTGTGGAGAGCCAGTGTCTTCACCATAAGATAGAAGGTATTAAAATGTTTAGCCTGGCATCATTAACTCGATTTTGACGACTGTGTGGATTGGAACGTTTAAGCATAACTACGTCCAATTACCCATTTCCATAAAAACTTTAAGACCCCGACTGTGAGAGACGGGATTGAGTACCAAAAAATATTTTTCGATGCTCATCCCAGCCCAGTTTCGAAAAATCCTTTCGTACCCCTTCGCTACATCCTCTGTACAATATATGTGTTCCACATAATATCTATATTCAGTGGCTTGGACTGTACATTGTCTGTCAGTCAGTCACGAAAATGTTTTATAATAAAGCCATCCCAGCCCATTAGCACATGAGCACGAGGAATTGCATTATAAAAGAAGGTATTTGCCCAACTATGGATTGATTTGGGCTGATTTGAGTGCTTTATCCTAAAACCCTAAGTTCCCTCGCAGCGCTTTCAGCGTTCTAAATGTACGAGATTTCTCAAAATATTTACCACGTGATGCTTTAAATGGGCAAACTATAACCACCGAATAGGAAGATTAAAAGCATCCGAAATCGATGGGAATGTATGACAAGATGTATGCACCTAGAGGAAGCGAGAGAGGTGTGTCAGAACCGCCTAAAATGGAGATCCATAGTCTCTGCCTGCCACTCTGGGAAAAAGGCGTGAGTTTATCTTAACTATTATAAAACCGTAAAATCATGAGGAACAAAAAAGTAGCGGTTTACTAAATATAAAATCAAATAACACTCGATAGCGCGATTTAAATGACGTGCAGCGCCATCTATTGACTAAATTGTCAGTTTGTTTGTTTGTTCGCACATCACGCAAAAACTACTGAACCGATTTTGATCAAACTTTTTTTGTTTGATAGCTTATGATCTGACTTAAAATCTGGTATATAATTTGTGCGGACGAAGTCGCGGGAAAACACTAACGTATGTATATCTGTGTAGAAATCATACCAAAACTGCTGAACACCCTACCTACTTGCCCTGCGTGCGGCAATACGTGAACGTTCATTTACGAGAATGAGCGGCAGTTGGTACATCGCTGTGCATGTACGGGTATGTATACATACTGGCCGCCGCGATGTTGTATGAAGCCGTTTTTCACTGTATTAGAACTGCAAGCTTAAAATGGTTGCCAGCTATAACTTCTGAAGTTAATACCTGATAAAGACTTCGAAAGAAGTTCTTGAAGGTATTGTTTATACAAGCTAAGTACTCCAATTCGTCGTTGAAACTGGTAACAAAAAAACCGACGAAGGGCAAGAATCCGAAAAATAATGTCCGTCGAATAGTCTTGGAGACAATCACCCGTGACATTATGAACAGACAGAGACGCCTAAGGATACCATTACAGAATTTTCCAAGTTTGGTTTCAGAACACCAAAATAGTTGTCAAAATTCGATAGGCTGATAGAACTATCACATAAATAATAATAGAACTATGTAGCAACTAGAATCTGATGAGCCCTTTGTAACAGTACAAAGTTTCGAGAATTTCCGTCTATGTAAGCCACAATGTTATTAAGTTACACACGAGATTCTATTACGATACTTGTTAGTTCCCATTGCTATTCACTCAGACGGTTAATAGCATTATTACTGAATAGCAATCAAATGGCATTCGGAATAGCTTTTAAATAATCCGCCCTCGTAGGATTGGTTGAAACGCTTTCCAATGCTAATTCAGCTTTTAGTTCCATTTGCGAATGGAAATTAGGTGCTGCGTTCAAATCCGTTGATAGTTTTCAAAGCTCTATTTTCAAAGATATTTTGTAAATTGTTTTAGAGTGCTGCAAGGGTTAGTTCTGGGTCTCTTATTATTGTTTGCTTATATTTGCATAAATCAAATAATTACATACATTCTTTATTGTATGTACTTTATACGTCTTTAGAGGTGTCTTTGTGTAGCTTGATTATAATTTTCCAAACAACGATTATAATTTTTCAAACTATTTCCAGACTTGATGTTAATAAAACTTTGGTTAAGTCTCGTTCAAAGTTTGTGAGATAATTGTATAAAATCTTTAATAATCATAAAAGAAATTATAAACATTGATAATTAATTCATATCTTACATTGGTTTAGAATTTTAGGCAGGTACAATACAAATGTGAAGAATGCAAAACAGTATTTCGAACTGAGCACAAAATAGCCAAGTGAAAAAGTACAACTTGGTAATGTGCTCGTAAAGTATCAGACTCAGAAATAATTCGCAGAATTCACAAGAATAAATAGTGTGATCCAAACAATAGGTAACCATCAATGCCAGCTAACGTACAGCATCTGAAGCCTTAACTACAAGAGGTCATCCCCGGGGACCACCTCATCTCATTCGCATCTCATTGCCATCAATCGTCAAGCATGGACGCCTTTTACGAGATCCTCTCACGTTACGCTTGCGTGACAAGTAAAAATGATCACTGGAGGAGTTACATGCTATTTGGTTCAAACTAGTGATGTGCCGAATCAGCTGCATTAGGTATTCGTGCAATTTGGTATTCGAATAAAAATACGAGACAGGGATTCGTTTCATTTCAGTAAAAAAAAAGTAATTAAGAATTCTTCACAATCTGCCTTCATCGTTCGCATCACTGGAGTTCAGGTCTCCCCTCGTGGTCCGGATTTCTTCTGAAGGATATAACGCAGGTATAAGCACAATATTCTTCTTTAGTAAAGAGCTAGCAATGAAACACGTCTTTACTTATACTTATGGTTTTAAAAACTCATTTGCTTCAACCATGGGAAGGCTCAAAGCACCGCATTCTGAATTGAAGGTACTACTAGCCACTAGAAATTTATTACTTACTCGTAGGTACATCGTTTAATAACAAGAAATTTAACTACAGGCACGCTCCAAGCGCAACTGACACGCACACATTGAGTCAGGACCGTGTTGGTTCTAAAGTTAACTTTGGTCAAATGAATGATTCAGCTATTCATGGCATGAGAATAGATGTAAAGCAGTATAGAAAATAATTTGTTTAACCTTTTACAGTACGTGACACTTTCAAGACGATTACTTGAGCTCTGTGAATCCGAATTCTTCCTTACTTATACTGAGCTGGCTCAGGGACCCGAACTGATTCGAGTCCGCTTGATCCACATCACTAGTGGTAAGTAAAAATGATCACACAAGGTGAAGTTACATGCTATTTGCTTCAAACTGTAGCAATAACTTTGTACGAAGACATTGTTTATTTACTGTTTCCACGCTATAGCTTTGGGAAAGAATGGGGTTTGGAAGTTACATGGGACGGATGTTGATGGATTGTGTTGAGGAACTTTCATCTTTTTGGTGTATTCATGCCAAGCTAGTACCTAGACACAAATGGAAAACTGTAAATAAAGAATAAAAGGTATCCCTGTAGTTTAATAAAAAATGCATTCAGGACATTCAGGATGAGTAAAAAGCACCTTTCCTTTTACATTTTGAAAGCCAATTATAATTTGGTACTCTCTAGTACCGCAATTTAAGAGGTTCCCACTATGTTATGCCCGGGCCACATTTTGCTGGTTTTGAGAAGATATCTTTCTTTTTTTTTTTATTCTTTTTATATAAAATACATACGAAACCTGTGTTCAAAGGAAATCCTAAATATTTGAAAAGTATGTATTATGTATGCACATTATAAGTTGAAGTCACTTTAAATTATTGTAGACAATATTAAGATCTAAAAATTTGATTATGACCAATGTTTAATGAGTTAATTAGATAATTTAAAAATTTGGTGCGAATTCTTATGATTTTCGAATTTGATTTCCTTGGATTAGAAGGCATCACAGAGACATAATGAAGGACAAGCCAGTCAAAAATAGGTATACCTCCTAAAATAATGTAGTTTAGTAGAGGTGAGGCGGCTCTGAAAGGGTTCGGTTTCTGACCATAAGATTTTAGTATACTGGATGCGGACCAAATCGATCCTCGATCGATCGATCGATCATTCTAGAAAATGTGAGATATAAGATATAACTTTGATCTACAAAATCATGAGGTCAGCAATAGAAATCTACGTTCACAATATAAAAACAAAATATTTAAACCAGCATCAAAATTAAAGTTAGTTGAAAACAATGCTTATGTTATGTCGATTAAAATTTTTAATAAGCTACCTGATAATTACAAAGAACTAGAGTTGAAGGAATTTAAAAAAATTTTGAAATCGTGGCTTGTGGAGAGGCGTTTCTATAGCGTAAGAGAATTTCTAGAGCTTGAATAGCAAAACGTTAATCTTTGTTTTTGTTTCGTTCATTTAAATATAATATGTTATTATTCAAATTATTGTAAACTTTATTTAATGTTTAAATGGCTATCATAGATTGAATTTGTTATTACAACTCTTGACATAATAAATTTAGATTGTAAGACTTTGTGTAAATGTCTGCAAAGGTAGGCTTCAGTGAGACTAATCACTGCAAAACATCTGCTAAAGCTTGTGCCTGAATCCATACACAATAAATTTCATTCATTCATTCATTCATTCTACGCTCCACAATAAACATAACATTTCATTTTATTTCCCTTCACAATGTGAAAATGTATAGCTTTTGAACTATGGTTTCCCTCAAAGACCTAATCATTTTTGTTTGTTTCAAAAACAGGATGAAAGAATTTATAGACTATTATTGTTATCTTTTAGACAGGTAGTTAAACACCTATTAAAGTTTTAAACGACTCTTTACAAACTGCACTTAACTACCTATACAGTCGAAGCTCATTTAGCGTTTCAAATGGAGCAGCAATAAGTCTTCATTCCTCTCACAATTATTCCACTGCCGGCTTATGTTTCACTGTCCGTAGTGACTAGTCAAAGTGTTAGTGTACCTACATCATTCGTTATACCGTGTTCTGTTCATAGCTCAAAGTCAGCTTTATAGGTAGAACTTAGGGTTTAAATGGAATGAATAATGCTTTGCTTGTTTTAGTGGATGACAGTGATGAAATTTCTCTTAGTGAGGTAGTTTTAAAATGAGAAATGGAAGGGAGTAGATATTATAATGTTCAATTCTATATTTATTTGCATTCATGTACAATTTAACCCAGTTGAAAAAAGAAGAATGTATATTAGTATTTATATTAGTATTATGAAGGGCAACCTTCCCTTAACACTAAAGCGAAAACTCGTCGACATGTGCATCCTGCCCATCCTAACCTACGGTGCTCAGACCTGGTCTTTGACTGAACATCAAAAATCCGGCCTCAAGATCTGCCAAAGAGCGATGGAGCGCAGTATTTTAGGTGTAAGACTAACCGATCGTGTTAGAAACACTGAACTGCGCTCCAGAACTGGCATAGCGGACGTGGGGCGCAAGACAGCTCAGCTGAAGTGGGACTGGGCCGGACATGTCTGTCGCATGCAGCCCGAAAGATGGGCTAAAATCACCACAAACTGGGTTCCCCAGGATGGTCACCGGCGTCGAGGTAGACCGAGAAAAAGGTGGAGAGATAACATGGATGCCTTCTTGGAGAGTTGGCCAGAAGTTGCACACAACAGAGAGGATTGGAGAGTAAAAGGGGAGGCCTTTGCCCAGCAGTGGGACATTGAAGAGGCTACGTAAAAAAAAAAAAAAAATAAAAAAAAAAATATTAGTATTAGTGGTAGTAGTATTTAATAACTGAATAACAACAAATAAAGATCTAACTTCTTAAATTAAGCCACCAACTCAATAATCGATTATGTTTCAATGGTTTTCAGGATTCGCCTTCATTTGTACGCAAGTTTTGGTTAATAATGTGGGAACAAAAAATACAGCCGAACATAGAACCTCCATCTTATTTGAAGTCAGCAGTAAAAACAGCTTTGATAGGCATTGTTCTAATAGATACCCTTGGAGTATAGCGACCAAACTTGGGGGAATTGGACAGATGATTCCAAAACCTTCAGGAAAATGTTCATACTACCGGAAGGTGGAACCCTGGGGGAAGAGGTCAACAGCCCGCGGAAACTATATTAGATAGGGTTGGGCCCGGAACTAATGCTGTAGAGAACCCTGTTTCGATTTTGTGGGCGGTGTAAAAAAATCATCAAATAAATGGTGGAATCAAAGATGCGATACAAATTACAAACGCCTATATCTTTTGAACTGTAAGAGATTGATAAAGGGTGCCTGATCAATTGTCATAGAGAATGGGGTTTTAAAAGCATCAATGATTGGTTCTTTACCTTAACGATTCACTTACCAGAGTTTATATCACAATGCTCACAACTAAAAATGAATAAAAATGCAAATTGCGAATATGCGAATTGTATTGCCTTAATTAAGAGGTAGTTAGGAAAATTCTGAAAAGAGCATGCAAATTCAGAACATCCATATTGTACTAGCACTTTATATACATGACTACAACTTACCTTTTCTGTTTAATACAATTACAAACCTTAGTATAAAATATTCCATCAAATTAATATTACTTGTATTTTCATTCTTGTACCATTTAAATTAATTGCAGCCATAAGTTACGTTACCTGTAACAAAGAAAATGTAATATTTTAATATTTCGTCGTCCATTAAAGAATATTTCCCTCAGGGAAAAGACCTCGAAAAAATACAACCATTTTCATTTAGTCCCTCTTTCTCTTTCGTTATACTATTTAGACTATTATAATTGGCAATTATATGGACATGACATCCTCGAGGAAGATGCCCCAAGGTTTATAGATGCAAGTTATTATTATGTTATACGATTATTATAAGTAAGTACATGAGATCAAGCGTATACAAGGTGTTTCATAAGTAACAATAAATTTTTAAAACTCTTAAGGGGGTTGTTAAGACCGTCAAACTGAACAACTTTCTCTATCGGACCAACATCGAAATCGCGAAAAAAAAAATCTCATATCCCATACATATTTTAGCTCTAGTCGATTTGTAGAGTATAGAACATAAATATTTTTTTTCGCGATTTCGATATTGGTCCCATAGTGAAAGTTGTTCAGTTTGATGGTCTACACCACCCCCTTAAAGGTTTATTTGTAGTTTTGTAACACCTTGTATATAGGATCAACATAATGGGGTTTGAAAATATCAGATAGATGCCTTTAATATATGTAATAGTATATCATAAGAATAAGAACTCGACTTCTTTCATTTTATTTTATAATATTCTGAATGCTGACATGCATTTTTAACAATATTAATATGCTATTTGACAAGGTTAAACTAATGAACTGAAAACCAGCCAAGGTATATTGAATCAAGCATTGTATGGGGTCCAATGTAGTCCGTAGTCATATTTTGACGTCTCACAGATTTTACCCCAATGACAGAATTATCATTTTCCCTCCAAAACTCGAAAATGTTTGATCACAAAATACTTCAATCAATTACTAAAAGTTCCTGTCATGATTCATGAAAAGTTTCTATGTCAATGTCAAATAGTTTAGAAATTACCTGGGATTAGCAGATAGTATTGTTAGAGACTACTAATTATTAGGCACCTACAAATATCTATCTCGTTTATGTATAAACTATGCACGAAAAACCAAATAAAAACAAAAATTGTATCAAAATATCTATAGTTTCATCAAAACAAGACCGTTTTCATCCTAGTCGATATAACCTAACAAAAATCTGTTCTCCAAAAATGTTTGCGCCTGTAAAAATGTACATACACACAGCTCGAAGAAAGGGCAAAAACAATTTTTGTACAACAAAGGATTCACTGTTATATTTTACCCGTGTGGAAAAAACATACTTTACTTTCGCCACTTCCTAATTCACAGCTACAATAAAGCGAAAGAGTGGCCATAAAGTTCCATGTCAGTGAAAGCCTCAGAATTATCCACGAGAGTCGTAAAAAGTGAAATTTGGTACACATGTCACCTATGTTTGTAATCTTGGTAATCTTCTTGTCTAACACTTTTATTAGCAAATCTCTTCGCAACGATGGCAATGCATAGTAAAAACATAGGTACCTACCTACACTAATTGAACAAACTTATTATTGTCCGTCTTTAGATGCAAACTATCAAATACTAATACACTGAAGCCAAAAAGCACTATTCACACGTGGTAGAGTATCACCCGATCCTTCTCACCTTTATTCGTGAAAGTAGGTCATATTATAAAGGAACATGCTAATGATGATGATGATTATAATAAGGTGCTGAATGAAATTTGATGAAGTGCTGCCAGAAAAAAGATAAATAATGTAACATAAGAAAGGAAAATAACGCATAAACAAGAACAATAACAACACACACGTTGATAAGTGCAACTATAAAGGGAGTATTATGGTTTGATAATCAAGCAAAATTACGGCAGATCTAAAAGCATAGAAAGAAGATGGTAGTATAACCTTGTCCAGTAAAATAAATTCGATTAAAAATAACTTAAAAGGGAACTGAGTAACTAGTACTTAAAAAGCTACTAAAACATAAAATGCCCTATCCCCAAAATCCAATGCTTTTAATAAATATATGGCAAAGATGACCGAACTGGCATTCTAACTCAGGAATTAAGGTCTACCAGTCGGACGTGAGACGTAAGGCCTGATAAGAATAAACCGGTTTATGGTCGCATGTAGTAGGTAAACATTTTGAGATACATGCTTACAGACTAACTTAGCATGCATGAAATTGCAGTATTTTTATTTTAGGAACTTTCTTATTGACGAAGGACGAAGAAGGTCACTGGTTCCCCAGAGACAATTTGCGGAAAGCTCGCTCCTTTTCCAAGACTAGACATTTTAATTTCTAACAAAATACCACCCACATGCAAGTGAAAAGCTCAACAAATCTAACTAATGCAGACGAAATACCTCGAGACTATGAGAATTTCAACAGACATTTCGCAAATGCACCCAACAAATCCTAACCTCAAAATTTTCAACAGTCACTCCGTGAATCCCGCTCGCCGTTTCCAGTTCGAACCGGTAATATCTGGCCCAATCCGCCGCAAATTGGATTGGACTGCAGAGCCACGGGCGTACAGCGGCGTCGCGACTTTTGCATCGTGCCCGACTATTTTATTCCCTCTTTCGCATTTTGTGACTATACTTTCGGAATATTAGAGACTATTACTGTGAATATAAAACAGAATACTATTTAGATTGTGTAACTAGAAATAGGGTTGTTATCCAATAAGACTTAATAAGACTGTTAGGTACAATAAAATGAATTCTCTACCAACGGATTCTTCATATCTTAACTTTTGTTTTAGGTACTATGTAAATGCCAAAATTGTTTTCGCTCATCGCTTATATCACCTTCTATGATGCAGTTTAAAATATTTTTAAAGATTTGTTCATCACCAGTATCACCACAGTAGGTATTTCCGTTTCATCCAGTAAGTTAGTTCTCCAAATCAGTTATCTAATGGTAGCATAGCTGTTAATGTCCTTTTTTTCTTGAAGTCAATTTTCTGGGGCCAACGCTACGTGCTTCAAAAAGGTAACTGGGAAAGGCTGCTTGCTTTTACTGCAGAGCAATTATCAGTACAAATTAGATAGGTCTCGGCTGGTGGTATTCTGCCTTGAGGGAACTACTCAGAATTTCGATTTTCAGAACATAACATTTTCCTTTAGGTACCTATATATATCAAATCTATCTATCTAGGTTTATTGAGTATACTAGCTTTTTGTTTTATTTACTGATAATTGCTTAAATTATAAATTTTTCTGGAAACACCGCCTACCTTTCTTCGTTCACCGTTTCCTCTACCCTAAGGTTGTCTGGAAGAAATCGCTTCTTAGCGATAAGACCGCCTTATTTTGCGTTTATATTTTGGTGTAAAATAAAGTACCTATATTTGATTTGATTTGATCTATTCCAATTAAGTTCAGACGATAATTTTTTGAAAACTTCAAAGTGATTAAATCGCCGAAAACGTATCAGCATTGGATTTTAATGTCCCGTTCAGCCTAAAAATCGTGGACAACCTGTTTCCGTAGCGCTTACTACGTTACGATGGAATTTCTTCTATTTGTATCACGAAAATGTATTTTATTACATTTTTGAGAATTTAACTGTCACTTTGATATTCGTATTATGCTCCGTGAAATTATTTCGTTTTGTCGTCTTCATAACAGTATCTTTTTTTGCGATTCTATTTCATTTAACGTTTTTCTAGAGTCCGTACAGAGTCAATCTATAGATCCTAAAAAATAGTTTGAAAGCATTGACGATACCTTAGTACTTAGTACCTATATATATAGTAATTTTGATAGACAAGATATTTTGTCAGAAGAAGAACGATGAGAAATTTTACACGGCAAAAAATTTCTTATTAGTGAGCTAAATATTAAAGTTGTCAAAAGTGCTAGTTCTTGAATTCAAAGCTGCCTTCAGAATTCCCCTTAAATTAAACTGCAAAGTAAACTGAAGTTTCTCCGAGGAAGGTATTAAAAACAGACCGTACATTCGAGTTAGTTGAAAAATAAAGAACGGGTAAAGTGCAAGTTTGACTTGTTCATCTGTGGTTCTATTAGTCTTAGTATTAACAGTAATCTGCCTGCCTCCGTGGTCTAATGGTTAGAGCATTGGGCTCTTGACACGGAGGTCGTGGGTTCGATTCCCACGGGGTGCACCTAGTGAAATGTCACTTTGTGCGTTTTTCCATTGGTTAAGACATTGCAGGCTGAGTCTCCTGATTATCTGAAAAGAAAGATGATTCCGTGCTTCGGATGGCACGTTAAGCTGTTGGTCCCGGCTACTATCACTGGTGGTAGTAGTCGTTACATAAAAACCACGTCAGAGGCCGTAAGGCGGTTTGAATAAACTCTGACACCAGGGCTTTGCAGCCCACTCGATAAGAAGAGAACAGTAATTATGTAATTTGTGGTTGACATAGCTCAGAAAATTTGCAAGCTGAAGGGGCAATGAGCTGGTCATATCTGCTGAAGAATGGAAGAACTGACAACCGATGAGGTTGTCAGAGTTTTAGAGTGGAGACCGCAAACTGGTATAAGGTGTAGTGTGGGACGCCCTGCTGCCCGCTGGACAGACAACCTAAAAAAAGTAGCGGGGAGCGACTGGATGAGGCCGAGGACAGAGTTTTGTGGCGCGCCTTGGGCTCTCCCAATGGCTTCTCCTATATGCCTCTGTCTATGTTCAGCAGTGGACGATGATAGGCTGATAATGATGTTATTTCACTCCATGTTATACAGAACGAACGAACGAGTAAACTAACGAACGTCAACCAGCCAGTAAATGACCCTTTAAAATGTATTTCTTGCAATAAGAGACCTAAATAAATAACGAATTTGTTTACCCGACTGCTACCAGACTAACATTTATGCCTCCACGAATGGCCAGCGTAGTGGTTCACTCTTATTTTTTAGAGGAAGTCTTTCCTGAGCAGAGGAATGCTACAGTCTACAGCAAATCATCATCATCATCAGCTTTTGTCCACCCACCAGCCACCAGAGTATAAGCCTCCTCCCCATTATGCCACTTTCCTGTCTTGTGCCAGTCTTTCTAGCTGACTTAGCAATATCATCACATCAGCTACCCTGGAAGAAATAGCTTCTTAGCCATAAGACCGCCATATTTTGTGCTTCTTGCAACTTTTGTCTGTATTTTACTTATTATTTATGTATTGGTATAAAATAAAAGAATTTGATGACAGTAATTATGTCAGTTCTAAATTTTTTATTAACGGAACTCTAAAAAGTGAAACCTAATGAATTCAGGTCAAAACCCATTGTCTGTTATTTGATGGGTTTGTTCAAAAAGCTTTTGTCTCTCTACCACTGTGCGGCTTAACTAATTAATTTTGTTGTTTTCATTCAATGGAATTTTTTTAATTATCCGTCGTTGTAAAAATAAAATTATAGAAACTCATTTTTCGTTTCTACGTTTATTGTTCCAAGTAAATGTGTTCGTAGAATTTCAGTTCTTTACTGGTACTAACCTATATTATTTCCATAAAATTTCAGTTGAAACTTTGTTTAATGTATTTGTTGTAAGTTTTTTCGTCATCATCATCATATTAATAAACGAACTCACTGAAGACCTACTGTCACTAAAGAGTAAAGTACTCCATGTATGATTTTGAAAATCACACGTTCAAAATCGTAATTGAAATATCTCCATAGTGACATTTTCTATTGCTGATTTTCAAAAATCGCCTTCCGGTACGGATTCGTGGAGGCAAGTCAAGTAATGTTTTAGGTGACACAGAGAAAAGAAAGAACTTATAACTGATATAAACGGAAAAAAGAACGAGAGAACATATTTATAATTGGATTCAACAGGCCTCTGACCTGGCATTATATACTATAAGGTCTAACCATACCATCAAAATGAACAACTTTCCCTATGGGACCAATATCGAAATCACTATGGAGCAGCTGATTTTTTTATCGCGATTTCGATATTGGTCCCATAGATAATGTTGTTCAGTTTGATGGTCTGATTATCCCCTTAAATCGTTTCACCTATTTTCGTTAGACCTTAATATTATTATTGTTGTTGGCTGGGCTATTGCAAGCAAGGTTCGTTATGTAACACTGCGACCATCGCAGATCTTTTGTGTTCGCCCCAAGCTCACCCATATTTTACACATACATCCGAACAAATTTTTTATTATTCTCGGGTATGCAGGTTTCCTTACGATGTTTTCCTTCACCGTCGAGCTAGTGATAATGTTAAATACAACCGTACATAAATTCCGTAGAACTTAGTGATACAGGCCAGGAATCGAACCGCCGCCTCTTGATTGAGTCGCTAGCTCTCTTCCGTATGGACTATCATCGCTCTAGACTTTAATAGGGTCTTAATATGCTTAACATTTTTTTAAGAGGATGATCAGACCATCAAACTGAACAACTTTCTCTATGGGACCAATATCGAAAGCACGAAAAATCTGCTCTTCCATACAAAACTGCAAACATACTCGGCCAAATGTATGGGACAGCTGATTTTTTTTCGCGATTTTGATGATGGTCCCATAGAGAAAGTTGTTCAGTTTGATGGTCTGATCATCCCCTTAAAAGAGTGTCAGCATATTAAGTAGAACCCTTTATGCTTTTCATTAGCGTTGCCGGTCGATAGGCAACAATCGATTGTGTACCGATTTTCTATCGATAGCAGGGCGTCTACCCGAACATTAGAACTTCGCAATTGCGTGAATGTTTTCGTTCCAATGTCAACTCTATTACAATAAAGTTCAGACCGAAACTGTCGCGATATATCGAAAATCTAAAGTTCGGGTACAGGGCCAGACCGATAGCAAGACTATAGATAGTTCAGATCGTGACACTACTACTCTCATAAATAAATTACTAACTATCGATACCTACCATACAGAGTGAAATTGATATCATTAGCATCCTTTTAAACTAAGAGTCTACCGATCAAACTGAACAACTTTTACTATGGGAGCAAACCAATCGGAGCAAAAAAAAAAATCTGCTGTCCCATACTAAACTGCACCCGCCGTCGCTGCCCTGCCTACACGACTCAAATGTATGGGACAGCAGATTTTTTGTTGTTGCTCCGATTGGTTTGCTCCCATAGTAAAAGTTGTTCAGTTTGATGGGTAGACTCTTAGTTCAAAAGGATGCTAATGATATCAATTTCACCCTGTAGAACTTCAGTCCAAAACAATCAATACTATCGATAGGCTTATCGATTGTGTGGCTGTTTCTAGATGTAAACTATCGTTAGTTCGGCAACACAACCTAGCATCCTGTAATATTAACTTATCTCAAATATTATTAAAGGCAGCATACCCCAGACCATAACTACATCTCGTAAATAAATAGACGTTATGTTTACGATATAACGTGAGGTGCGTTCCAAAAACTATATCTATATAGCTGCGGTTTTCCTTATCATGCAGGAAAATTGAACCAAAGGATTTTAAGGCGGGCATAATTCTCATCCACGACTTTTCGAACAAACGCCTTTCGAGAATAAGAGTTTCGGACCCTTTGGTACAATCAGGATACCTACTAACAAAAAAAACGTCGAAACCGAGCATTAACGACACCCGATTTTTCAAAATAATCTATGTGTGCGAATTTTCATGTATTTCCCTTTCAAGGTGGTCGCAAACATTTCTGCAACTATCAAATACCTTGTATAGATAGAAAGGCTCACTTTAAATGAAAATGGAACGCGTCATTTCAGCTATGGCCTGGTTAAAAAGTTTTTGGGGCACGTTGCTAGACAACGTAAGTAACTAACATCGAGGTGATTTTTCAGAACAAGTCCTTTTTTTTTCCCGGTTAAGCGCTACGTATAAATTGTTAGTTACGTCTTCCTGTCAAAACGTGTTTTCTCGGTAACGCTCGAAGATACAGATACGTCAATTAGCCCACAATGTATAAGTCAGTTACGCCAAAAATGTCGGTTACGCCAAAAATGTCAGATACGCCGTTTAGTAAGAATACCGAAGAGTCATTTTGTTTAACGTTATAGATAACCAGCAATGTACCCTGAATTGTCATTGTAAATTACTATTTTCATGTTGCAAAAATAAGTCCCTGGTTGTATAATGTATTAGTACCTATACAGATTTAATGTGTGTGGTCTTACTCGTATAACAAGATACTGTTACCACGTCACGGAAACCCTTATGGTAGTATAATACTAAATTAAACAAATGCGTTGATAACGGGACTACTGATAGTGTCAGGTGAATGCACCATAAATTAGAGGTTTCGAAATGCGGGCGCAACTATTTGAAGTGTACCTACCGATTGTACGCTACTATAGGTTTTTACTCCCAAGTACTCTGAAAGAATGAATGAATGAATGAATGAAATATACTTTATTTACACCAAAAGCAAAATACAATAGTACACAATAGGAAACAACTGATTGTGGTACAAAAAAGGCGGTCTTATCGCTAATAAGCGAAAGAAATAATATAATAAAAACGATTAAAAAAAAATTATAAGTATTTAATTTGGGAACATCGTGAGGAAACCTGCATACGCTGAAGAACAAATTGTGATACGTACGTGAAGTCGACTAATCAGCATCGGGCACGCGTGGTGGACTAACGCCCATACACCCTAACTGAGGAAAGGCCTCTGTTCTGCTGTGGAACGAATGGTTTGGTCGTGTAGAAGTGAAAAGGATAAGTGACTGCGGTTTTCTCTGTATCTTAAAAACTGGGCAAGTACGTGTCGGATCATGCACAGTGTTGGGTTCCATAGTAATTAATCTTGACACCGAAACAGTTTTACAGAAAGATAAAAACGACATTCTACTTTATTTATTCCAAAAAGTTCGACGTCCATGTTAATTACGTCGCATATTTTAGAAAAAGCTGGTGCCATTAAAAAGTAAACAAAAAAAGTTTAGCTGTCAAACTTTCAGCCCTCTCTGTTCGGGTTTAAATTTAGAACTTCGCGCTTTTGCTGCGAGCGGTCACTTACGTTGGCAACCCTATTCTGGTTGCTTACATTTTTAAATTGCGTTTTAGAATTTTTCAGCGTAAACAACAGTGAATCATTTAATGGTCATGATGAAAGATTAATGAATGTTGTCGGTTTTAAATAGGCATAGAAAAATTACTCGGAAGTATCTTGTGACGATAATCAGGCAATACGTGGACAAAACCAGTGAAGCTTTCTTGTCAGAGGATAAGATAAACATTATGATAGAACTAAAATGTCATGTGATAATTTGCGACTTCCAAAGACTAGACAAATTACCTTATACTGCAACAGTTCCAAAAAAAAAAATGATTTTTACACTTATACAGGGTGTTTGGAAGCGGGGTGCAAATATTTAAGGGGATGATAGTTGACACCATTTAGAACATTTTGAGCCATAAGTACATGTCTTAGACGAAGTCTGATTTTTGATTTGGCCTTTAAGTGGTGTCAACTATCATCCCCTTAAATATTTGCACCCCGCTTCCAAACACCCTGTATAATAAGACTCAGATGGAACCTTTGAGGAAGCAAAGATTAAGTTAACTAGACTGTTAATAATATTGTTTTTGTGTCAACATAATTGTCTTGGCCATATACAGGGTGAAATTGATATCATTAGCATACTTTTAAACTATGAGTCTACCCATCAAACTGAACAACTTTTGCAATGGGAGCAAACGAATCAGCTGATTTTTTTGTTGCTCCGATTCGTTTGCTAACATAGTAAAAGTTGTTCAGTTTGGTGGGTAGACTGTTAGTTTAAAAGGATGCTAATGATATCAATTTCACGCTGTATATCATTATTTGTGGTTGCAATCTTAGTATTAAAATGTAATTAATTTTTGTTTCGAGCGATGGTATCAAAGAAGTGATCATCGGCGAGCGACACCTCTATTGAGATTTAACTTGCTCAACTGAAGCGCCAAACTTCATTCATATCATACGTTAAGTCCCAATAGAATACGAAACCTAATTCTGTAGTAATAACCTCCCAGAATACAGATACGAATGCATTTTTAATTTTCTCGTTATCAAGTTGCGAGCGCTCGTAATTTTAGCGATGACAGTTCATAACGTTGTCTCGAATGGCCATGTAAATTTTACAAGTCAAAAAAAGAAGTTTGTTTATGCATGGTACCTAATAAAGTTTTATTTGAGCATCACGAGGTCACATTAATAAATATCATTACAGAACAAAGCTTCAAACAAGCGGCCTAACACATACTAACAGGGCAGTAATTGCGGTAAATATTCGGTGACTGCACCGTGATTGGACTACGTATGAACTATAAATATACTTTTGACACATTTGGTATTGCGCTAATCGCGGGTACAGGTCATGACAGCCGTTGGAGCCTTTTTGACAGATGGCTCAAACGTTAAAGGCTGTCAGTCTCATAGTAAATAAGTCAAATTTAGCGCGATCTGGAATTCAGCACAGTTGAATAGTAATTGGATTGATATGTGCACATACTCAGCCGGGTTATGTGCGCACCTGTTTGTGAGCTATGTCTGTCGGTGCACGGTCAGTGCACCGACAGACAGCAGCGGACGCTTGTCGCTTTGTCAGCGAAAGCTTTAGTTTTCGTTCTGTACGGATATTTATTCATGTGCCGATGGTAAGCAGTGGTGTAGTGCTCTCACGCTCGCGCTCATTGTGTTTGATACTGATAAACTTTTCTTGTAAACCCATTTTATGGTATGAAAGTGTCCAGGATGTGATAATGTCAATGTTCGATGTGATTTTGTTTGACAGTTTAAGTAGCGCTTCTAGTCCAATCATTTTAGGGTTTGACCCTAACAATAATTCATCTATCGCAAACTTTGCAGTGTGATAAAGTAAAGTATGCAGATTACGGTTGACAAATAATCTAGGTTAAATTTTTTCCGGTCCTAGTTTATTTGTCAACCGTAATATTATGTATACTTTACTTTATCACACTGCAAAGTTTCAGCGATAGGTGAATTATTGTCTATTATGCTGTATTCATCTGTATTTGAACCCCGACGAACCGGTTGGTGTAATGGTTACCACGCCGGACTGCCAAACCAGGGTCTTGGGTTTGAATCCCGGTTCGGTCATGGATGTTATATGTTCGTGCCGTTGTTGTATGGTTTCCATAATAAAAGCCTTTAGTGCTTAGTTTGGGATCATTACAATGTATGTGCCTGTGAGCGTTATTTATTTATTTCCGTGTGTACAATAAAGTGTTAAAATAAAATAAATAAAAATTGTTAGGGTGTCCATACCAGGAAACTCTAAAATTACTGGACTATTCCTTTGTCCGTAGAATCCTGCTACTCCATCAGCTTACCAAAGTAAGCAAAATATTGTGTTCACTTCACTGCATAAACTAACAGTGTACTCGTGTCAAAGTAAAATATTTGTATAGTAACACGATATAATGGATGGGTGTTCGGTGATCGATCCGACGAAATATTTGTTGAGTGGTCCTTTGTAAAATTGGACTTGGGAACAGTTTTTACTTGTTTTGGTGTATAATCAATATTTGGTTAAAAGTAACATGTATGTTTTAAATATAAAATCCACGATCGCATTCTTTTAGAGCTGATTATTGTGTCAAGCTCAAACAAAAATCATATAAAAAATTGGAATAATTTAGTTGGGTATCGGACCGGGACTTGAACCCGCTTCCGGCCAAACTGGGGCTGTGCTTTTGTCCAATAAAGCTAGCTATAGTACCTATGTGTCCCAAAATCCTCAACCTTTTAGGTCTTTTGTAAAATTTGTGTTAATCAATATTTTAAAAATAACATGTATACCTATGTGTTTTAAATATTTGGTTAAACATTTTACAAATCCATGACCGCATTCTTTTAGGGTGATTACTGATTATATTGCGTCAAGCTCAAACAAATAAAAAAAAAACGAAAAATTTAATTATCGGACCGGGACTTGAACCCACAACCGGCTAAACTGGGGCTGTGCTTTCGTCCAATTAAGCTAGCGGTACCTATTTCTACCGGCTAACGATGTGTCCCAAAATCGTCAACCTCTTGTAGTACAGTCCCCATTTGTCCAAAAGTCTTCAAATAACGATTTTGGTGGGACTCAGCTCCGCCATACAGACTACTGGTATGTAGTTGTTGGGTATGTTTTCCTGAACACAAAAAGTGCGGTAGTCACTTCCTAAGGGTATGGAGGGGGGAGCTGTGACGTAGTAAAGATGGCGGCCGACCCATTCTATTAAGTGGTATTTCTAGATAACTACTAAACCGATTTACTTAAATAAGGTGTCAAATGAAAGGCCATGTAATGTTCATTATTTGATTTCATACATGCGTTCATGTAAAGCTAATATCAAATGAAATAACTTAAAAAAACATCATTTTTTTTAAAAATCCAAATTTTATTATGTAAATAGCTCGGTAACCGTTAGGATTGTGGAAATTTAGCTTATTATAAAACGTTTTGCTACTTTTATTAGCTTTTTTATAAACCTTAAATCATTACAATCGAGTAATAAATGATGAAGTTACAGTCGTTTTAGTTAGCGGAGTCCCTGATACGAAGATTCTCAAATTGATGTAACTGGACTGGTTTTCGATTAAATTACTAGTAAAAAGTATGATAATTATACGTACACGAATATGAAATTGTAATAATAATGTTTTATAAAAAATTAGGTAAGTACTAGGGCATCATCATCATCATCATTTCAGCCTTTTTATACGTCCAATGATGAACATGGGCCCTAGTAGGGGACTAGGGCATGCTCCCGGGAAATCCTGGTACCAAAAATAACGGAAATTCCCGGGATTTCTGAGGCTATCTAGCACCGGTACTTCAGGAAATAAATCCCGGTTCTTTCGATACTCAACAATTTAATTAATAAATAATTAAAATGCTTTCTAAAATCCTCAGTAAGTAGATTTAATTATACTATGATTTTTTTATTAATCTAATGAAATAATGATTTTCTCTTGTAACTTTTACAATTTTCATATTGATCATCATCATTACAACCAAAAGATGTGGATTGCTGGACAAAGGCCTCCCCCAAGGATCGCCACAACGACCGGTCCAGCACTGCCCTTATCCAATAATGGGATCCCGCCACCTTCACCTGGTCGTCGGTTGATCTTGTGAGGGACTGTGCGGTACGCGGTCGCCATTCAAGAACTATTCGGCCCCATCGGCCACCTGTTTTGCTATCCATGTGCCCAGTCCATTGCCACTTGAGTTTAGCAATTGTTCTTGCTATATCGGCTACCTTGGTTCTTCTGCGAAGCTCATTTCTGATTTGATCTCGCAGGGAAACTGTGACCATAGCCGTCATAATTGCCCTTGGAATGAATTTCACCCTTTTCAAGAGAATCACGTCTGAGTTCGGTATGGCATCACTGGCAGTAAGCACTGGTCAAAGACTTTCTTTTTGAGACAGAGAATGCGGTATTTGGGACTACAAGATATTACGTATCTTCTCGAACGCTGCCCAGTCGTGGTGAATTTGAAGGTTAGACCTACGGATCTACTAACTGAACAGTTTATCCCAGTTATACATAATCGTCAACAACTTTGAGCACAGAGTCTCTAAACTTCACAGGAGTGGGTAGAACTCAATGTTTTCCTTATACGTTCTACATAAGACATGATTTTCGTCTTGTCCATGTTCATGCTTAAACCGACTAGTTCGGACACTCTGCAAGGTCAATGCATTATACTGAGGTCCTCCAGTCTCAGCATTGGGCCTTCGATCAAAATATTGATCTAAGCATTGGGCCATGACAACTAAATTTTTGGCAACCAAAGGTTAGTTATGTTCTATTCCGTGACTGTTCCACGGTTTAAACAAGGCAAGAATGCCCTCCTGAAGCACTATGCTGTTGATTTCGCTTTTAAGCCATGAGCTGTCGAGAGTCGTTGCGAACTGTCTAGCGCGCAGGTTCGACGACTTCCAAAAAGGCTTCAGCACCGTAGACCACGCTCTAGCATATTATACAAAAGACCGAAGAGTATAACTTACTTACCTCTTTTCTTAGCGTTTGTGGACTCGATGGAATCGAAAACTTTCTCGTAGAAATCCTTTGATTCAAAGGAGACCTGGGCTGTACTGCAGCCTCTCCAGTGACGCTCAGTTGACCGGTTCATTTAAGTGCGCCTCTATGTCAGTTTAAATATAAGACCAGAACTCGAAACCTATCCTTCCGCAGCCAGATGTAGGACAGGGAGATGCAATTTCTCCAATACGGTTCAAACATCGTTGCACTAAGAGACGTTTTCTAGATTATGTTCTGGAAAGCGCTGGACATCAACAAACGGCTAGAACATAACTAACCTTTGGTTTGCCGCAAATTTAGTTGTCATTGCCCAATGCTGAGACTATGTAAGACCTCAGAAGAATGCTCGATGACCTAAGCAGAGCGTCCAAACTAGTTGGTTTAATAAAAATGAACATGGACAAGACGAAAATCATGTCTACTGTAGAACGTAAAAGATAGAACATTGAGTTCTCAACTCCTGTGAAGATTGGAAACTTAGTGCTCAAAGTTGTTGACGATTATGTATAACTGGGATAAACTGTCCAGTTAGTAGGTCCGCAGGTCTAAGCCTCAAATTGAACACGACTGGGCAGCGTTCGGGAAGATACGTAATATCTTGTAGTCCCAAATACCGCATTCTCTGTCTCAAAAAGTCTTTGACCAGTACTTACTGCTGATGACATATGGAACTAAGAAGTGATCGCTCCCTAAAGGCCTCATGAAAAGGCAAAAATTCACTCAAAGGGCAATTATGACGGCTATGCTCACAGTTTCCCTGCGAGACCAAATCAGAAATGAGCTTCGCAGAAGAACCAAGGTAGCCGATATAACTAGAAAAATTGCTAAACTCAAGTGGCAGATGGCAAGCAAAACAGGTGGCCGATGGGGCTGAACATGTCTTCTTGAATGGCGACCGCGTACCGGAAAGCGCAGTCCCTCACAAGATCGACATGATATGAAAATTATAAAAATTATAAGAGAGAATTTATCATTACATTGGATTATTTTAAAATTTCCATTTAAAGTATAATTAATTCTACTTACTGAGGATTTTAGAAAGCAATTTAATTAATTATTATCCGGTATTTTCGGTACCAGGATTTCCCGGGAGCATGCCCTAGTCCCCCACTAGGGCCCATATTCATCATTGGACGTATAAAAAGGCTGAAATGATGATGATGATGATACCCTAGTACTTACCTAAATTCTTATAAAACAGTATTATGACAATTTCATGTTCGTGTACGTATAATTATCATACTTTTTACTAGTAATTTAATCGAAAACCAGTCCAGTTACATCAATTTGAGATTCTACGTACAGGGACTCCGCTCACTAAAACGACTGTAACTTCGTCATTTATTACTCGATTGTAATGATTTAAAGTTTATTAAAAAGCTGATAAAAATAACAAAACGTTTTATAATTAGTTAAATTTCCACAATCGTAACGGTTATCAAGCTATTTACATAATGAAATTTGGATTTTTTAAAAAAATTATGTTTTTTTAAGTTATTTCATTTGATATTAGCTTTACATGAATGCATGTATGAAATCAAATAATGTACATTACATGGCCTTTCATTTGATACATTATTAAAGTAAATCGGTTTAGTAGTTATCTAGAAATTACCGATTAATAGAAAGGGTCGGCCGCCATCTTTACTACGTCACAGCTCCCCCCTCCATACCCTTAGGAAGTGACTACCGCACTTTTTGTGTTCAGGAAAACATACACAACAAGTACATACCAGTAGTCTGTATGGCGGAGCTGAGTCCCACGGAAGTTGTCTTGATGTCTATTGGGGACCGTACTATTGGGTTTCTATCTACCAACAACTTTTTAAATGAAAATTTTTACTGATGTTCCTACTTGTTAAAAACCGATTACATCTAATATGAACATAATGTCCTTGACTGAGACTCCATTTGAAGGTCTCAAAAACCGCAGACATTAAATAAAATGTCGCTCGTCTGCGGCATATTGCCAGAACTCTCTGTTTTATACTTTAGTAAACATTTTAGGTGCCCCGTAAATACATGACACTGTCGCATTTTAATATAGTTTCTCCCCGAGTTTTATAAGACGACTATGGTATCGTTTTTCTTTCTTAGTATTGTATTGTAGCCACCTGAAAGCTACTACTACTTATCGCCTACTATTTTTCTTTAAGAGGACAGTCCTTTTAGACTTCCGAATTTGTTCTTCAAGTCGATGCAATTTTTCGTCTATAAAATTCAAGATTTGTATGGCAATCTTCGAGCCACTGTAACTTGAAACTGTACATTTTAAAAACCATATATGCACAGAGATTTAAATTAAAATCGTGCTTAAAAATTGCATTGACTTGAGTTGATAACATCCAAAATATATTTAAACATCAAATTAAATTAATGATTGAAAAATTTGTCTCGGGCGGGACTTGAACCCACTCTCTTCCAAACCGGGGAAACGTGCTAACCAATTACACCACCGAGCCCACTACCCAGAGAACGAAATTTTCAATCTGTTACGTCTTAGTGGGAGCGTGGGTTCAAGTTCCGCCCGAGACAAATTTTTCAATCTTTAATTTGATTCGAAATAGCACAACATGGATGTAACATGTTTATAATCAATCATAAATTTAAACATCGTTTATATGGAGCGCTAGAGGGCATTATCTTTTAAAGTTCATTTAGCACTACACTCGACTGGGTGCCTACTCGTATGAAATATTTATAATTCCATAAAGTACAGACAGACAAATACCATTAACACACTATACAATTTATAACTACGTAATAGTGAGCGTGAATTTTCATTAAATCTGAAAACGGTTTAAAATTCAACATTATGTAAAACTAGCGCAGGGACCTTTCGTCGTTTTAACGCCCAATAAAACGTCGCGTCGCATTCCAACAATACAAATAGTCATTAAACGTACATTTAATGAACACTAAAAAGGGTAAAAAGGTCGTTTAAACGTACGGTCAGCGAAAACAGTTAACTTTGGCCTTTATAATGTTGTTTGCACAGGATCTGAAAACATTACAACCTCGACTTCGAGGCTAGAGGAGACCAGGGATCTGTCAAAAATAGCAAACAGCTTTTTTGTTTCAAAAGTACTGCCCTGATACGGTAAAAGGCGGCTAAGTGATATGGAGTCTCATACAACTTAGCCGCCTTTGTGATATTGAGTCTCATACAACTTAGCCGCCTGTTGCCGTATCACGGCAGAGTAGTGGAGGAAGGGTGAACTCTATGTTAATGTCGTTTTGATTCCTCGTCATGTTTTTGCCCTAGGAAGTTCTATGTTTAATCAGGGTCGAGTTAAGGTGGTCTAAGCGAAATGAGGTTAAACAGACCATCAAACCGAACAACAATGGGACCAGCATCGAAATCACAATATAATAAAACAGCTGTTCCATACATAACTGCTAACCTTTATACTTAGTGAGAAAAGTCAGTTTGATTATAAATGATAATAGCATAGCATAGCATAGCATAGCATAGCATAGCATAGCATAGCATAGCATAGCATAGCATAGCATAGCACTTCTCATATCGTGTAAATACATGGTTCATTTTATTTTTCAGCTCAAAAAATTCCATAGTTAATGAATAAAATGGTTACAAAGTTACCCAATTTCATCGTAAACTAGGAGGTAGCCCCTTGACAGTGCAAACCCATTTGTATGAAGCATAGATTAATATGGTATGAAGGTGTCCAGGATGTGATAATGTCAAAATGTTCGATGTTATTTTGTTTGAAACTTGACAGTTTAAGTAGCGCTTCCATTGTCCGTAGAAAACGTCCGGGTCGTGAGCATATCATATGCTCACAACTATATTCCCCGAGTCAGAGATATTCTGAAAACTCAGAACTCCACTTACCACTGGTATATAGTATCGGAACTCTGTCCAGTGTGGAGGATGTTTTCCTTGGCCGAAAAAGCAGTGGTATTACGAATCGTACATAAATTCCGAAAATCTCATTGGAACGAGTTGTCCTGGACGAGGATCGAACCATCGCCTCCTGCACGGTAGACAAGATTACTCGCCACTGGAACACTACGGCTTCTAATGATAATATTTTTTTGAAATGTTTATCGATAATTTTTTGTAGACTGTACATTAAGTTCAGGACAACAGTAAAAAAAAACGTTAACAATTGTTTGGACGGTCGATGAGGTTTTATTTGATTTTATGCATTTCGACGTTTCGAATACGTAAAACCTATTGAACAAAGATTGGAACGAAGGCATGGGATTAATAGCTAATTAATGGGATGCTGTTTCGGTACTACTATGCGCCATTCCAAATAGCACCGAAAATTTAAGGCTATTTTTAATTACAGAAACAGAGATTAGAAACACTTGGACCTTAGAACAGCTTTAGTTACGTCAAAGACATGTCGGATAGTACATCTTTCTGATAAATAAATTATATTTGCTTATCAGAATTGGCCATCTCGTCGTCCTTATTTGGAATGCAGTATAGTGAAACGTGGATGTTCTGAGTTTTCGGAATATCTCTGACTACCCCCTCGGGGAATATAGTCGTGAGCATATGCTATGCTATGCTAATGGGATGCTATGATTGTTTGGTTGTTAATACTCTACGATAAATTGTTACTTAATTGCATAATTATATCTACCTAGCATATAAGTGTTTTGACTTATGCTGTAAACTTATATTGTAAATAAATAAACATAAATAAATAAATAAACTACAGGTTGTTGGGCTAAACAATCGCATTACTATAAATAAAGAATATTTATCTTATCTTACTTTAAACATAAACATGCTTTGTAAAACATGGTGTAATGGTTGATAGTAGTCATGATACTGAACAACTTTCTCTAAGAAATATAAAAGACATTTTCTAAAAAAAATTTACTCTCCGTAGGTACTAAATGTAATTTATGATTGAACTTAAGTATAAGGTGTTTTTTTTAAAATCTGCAATAGAAAATGTCAAAATCTCCAAAGGATTAGTTTTGACATTTTCTATTGCTGATTTGACCGTGTGGCTTTTAAAAATCGCACTAGGTGAAAAATTGAGGCAATAAATGACTTTTTTTTTTTTTTTAATGACGTACCTACCTAAGACCTTCGACACGCAGAATGCTCAATACGTAAAACGTTCAAAACGCAAAATGTGTGTTTTTCTTTACTTTACGAAATCACAATGTTCAATAAGTAGAATGTTCAGTACGTAGAATGTTCAATACGCAGAATAGGACGTAATCATAGACTTTTCAGGTTTTTTTGCATGGACCATTGACAAAAGCATAAGACAGGTTATAGCCCTTATCCTTTACCGTAAGGCCACATTACTACGCTAACTGTAACGCGGCATTTGGAGGGCCTTTATCAATAAATGGTTAGGCAAAATGTCAGTTGTTCACCTTTACATCTTGACCGATTTGAGCCATCGTTCTATTTTGTGAATGTTTCAGTTATATTCCGTTATCGAAGAAGAATGTAAGATATTAATGCAAAAAATGTCGCTAGGAAACTAACATTAGCTCTTTTTAAAATTATATTCGAAATATGAATGAATGACGTACCTAAATTATCTATTTATTCAGCAGCAGATTATAAAATTACGTATTTGTTTACATTTTGAAATTATTCAAAATGTGGGGGTCAGCGAAGTCAAAAAAAAAACCTTCTTAATACGCGACGCTTTTTAAGGGGATGATGCAAATAAAAAAATTTAAAAAAATTAAAAATTAAAAAAAGATCAGAATATTAAGAAGAACCCTATTACATTATTATTTGTCAATTCAAGTTCTTCAATTAACAAATCCAATTCTTAAACGCATCATTACATTATGTTCGCACATGATAATTATGGAGATCATATTAAAGGTTTGTTTTCTGGTGGTTTACCTATAGTAATTTTTCTCTTTTAACACATCTTTTCATCGCGAACCCTTGAATGACATTATACCAAACTCAACGTTTATCAACTTGCTATAGGTAATTGGTACCTGATATATTGAAGAGTACCTATACGAAAGCACATAATATTTTGTATGAAGTGACATAGAAATCACAGGTGTGAGGTGATTTACAATAGTTTAAAATGTAAATAAAAAGAGAGTTCGCCAATACATAATCAAAACAATAACACTTGCATGTCATTGAACTTAAAGTTTAAAATAGATCAGCACGACACTCCCGGTCACTTTAACAGAACAATATTGGCACGATACAGACTACTTACCTCATAGACACTAGTACATACATACCTTAGTGCAAAAAACGGTAAAAACACTGATAAAAGGTAAGTTGTTACTTATTTATTAGGAATAAAATCATTATTTTCTTAAATTTATTTCAATATTAAATACATAATGTTAAATTCAATGTTATGTTATGTTATGTTAATGGTTTCAATGTTACATTTTTATTTTTTTTTATTTTTTTTTCTCTGTGTTTTACTGTTTATATTTTGGTGTAAAATAAAGAATATTTGATTGATTTGATTGATTGATTTCTAGTTTCTCTCCTTTCTAGTTCAGATGAAGAATTATGACATAGAAATGTTAAATATCTTTATTATATTTTAGTTTAACTCACATAATTTCGTGAGTGGTAGATACAAAGAGACTATTGACTATCAAGTGTTTTTGTATCCAAAACGGAATTTACTGATGTTAATCTTTCTACAGTTCCACTTTTAAAAATGAAGTTGGTACTTGTATCAGTTTCTCGCCATTCCGTGAGTAAGTATGTCTATAGGTTAACTAGTCTATGGCACGAAACAATCCTACCCTGCCTGGCATTATGCCAAGTGCTATCAAGCGATGTAACCGATTGAAATTATTCACTTGAGCAGCCGTCTGTTAGACGATAAGGCTTCATGCAGCAGGATACATTTCTATTTGGCACAGGAAAATAATATTATGACAACCGCTTACTGTTCGGTGACATAAAATATCGACGTTGTCCCCTGCGTTCCTGATTCAGGATATAAATAACAAAATAACTGGCCAAGTGCGTGTCGGGCCACGCGCAGGGTAGGGTTCCGTAGTTGCCCGTCACAATGTACGAACTTAGAAGGGGGCTTTTTGTTTTATACTACGGTTTGACGGCTAATAAAGTCTAAAAAGTACATTTTTTAAGTTGGTCGACTATTACTCGTTAACTTGTAAAGCTAACTTAGCGGTGATAGTTTTCCTTTTAATTTCATTATATACACTAGGTACTGCCATGAATTTTTTCACATATCCAGAAACAACCGTTTAGCTGGCAGAGGGGGGGACACTCGAATCTAACAAAAATTTTCGACTTAAAGCTTAATATTTCGCTAACGGATCCCTAAATCGAAAAATGGTTTTCCCACACCTACCGTATTTTTAAAAGACCTATTCAACGATACCCCACACCATGGGATAGACGAGAAAAAAAAATTGCATCCCCACTTCGCGGGTAGGGGTAGTTTTTAGGGTAGAGGTACCCTAAAAAAAATATTTTTCAAAATTTTATTTTACCACTTTCTTGGCGTGATTAATATGTGTACTCATGCCAAATTACAGCTTTCTAGTACTAAGCGTCTCTGAGCTAAGCCGCGGACAGACGGACGGACGGACGGACGGACGGACGGACATGGCGAAACTATAAGGGTTCCTTGTTGACTTCGGAACCCTAAAAATCGGTCAAGTGTTAGTCGAGCTACTCGCACACCGAGGGTTTTTGCTTATAAATGCCGTTTTGCTTTTAGGACGTTTTGATAGGCCGTTTTGCTTTTAGGTCGATTTGATAATAGGTCGTTTTGCTTTTAGGTCGATATGATAATAGGTCGTTTTGCTTTTAGGTCGATATGGTAATAGGTCGTTTTGCTTTTAGGACGTTGTGATGCGTAGGACATTTGGCTTATAGGTCTTTCCGATACGAACCCTCCGTAACACAACAAAGACAAAACAAATAAAAATAACTGGCCAAGAGCGAGGTGTGTACTCGCACATAGAGGGTTCCAAACCTAATGTTACCGTAAGAAAATTATGAGAACAGTGTTAACGAAAACCGCCGTTGTTCGGAAGGTACAAAGTGGTATAGCGAGCACAACATAAAAAAAGTGCAACAATATAATAGAGAAATTATGTCATGATAATTTGATAGCTTACAGCCGTTTTAATATTATAATATTAAGTAAGTATTTAAAGTTTTAATGTTTAAAGAACATGATGTATTGTGACCATGCTCAAAGAAGTGGCAATGGTCTCGCTACATGAACACTTATATCGGACAAGTTTGAGTACCAACTGCACGAAAAATTTAACGTAATATTTGGAATTCAATATGATTTCTAAGAAAATTCCTATATATCCCAATTAGAGAATAGGTAGGGAGACTTAATGCAAATGTAGGTAAGACATCAATTTTCTTTAACATATTTTTCAAGCGTCTGCGTGTGTCACGAATTGTTTCCAGTGAAAGGAAGTGGATGGATAATAGCCAAGTATTTTTGTTAACAAATGGCTGGGTCAAATGGGTCACCTAACACGGTAGTGAGTAGTATATTCCTTGCCTAACACCATAGGCGAAGTATTTTTCGCTTACGCTGATAGACGAAACATCAGTGTAACCGCGTATGAGACAGCGATAGTCATAAAATCCTATACAATTTGTATGAAAATAGATATCTGACTCCGGAGTCAGACAGCCGTCGTAGAACAAAAAAGTGGCTACGTCGATAAGGACAGCAATAAGTAGCGATCTCCTTTTTTAACTAGAGCGAATTTGCTATGTGCATCTCTTACTGAGTGATATGACAAGACACGTGCTTGCTTCTAGTTCCTTCTCTTTCTACGCCTAACACCCTCTAATGACTACCACCTGTATTTTACGTTCACCAAGAAGTTTATGCGTTGCAATCTCATTCAATCATTAGCAATCTTTTTGAACTATGATTCTAGAACATGGATGTAAACCATGGATTTAGAACGTAGAAAGAGAACGTATAGAAGGAAGCACGTGTCTTGTATATTCACTCACAAAGAGACGCACATAGTTAAAAAAGGAGATCGCTACTTATTACTGTCCTTATTGACGTAACCACTTTTTGTACTACAAAGGCTGTCTGACTCCAGAATCAGTCATCTAGCTTCATATAAATTGAAAAGTCATTTTTACCGCCTGTACGGAAGTTTGCTCTCCTCTCCAGGTGCTTATAGACAATGCCATCTTTCTATTCTAGAAGTTAAAATGTATTGTAATGAGGCGGGTTATTGACGAACAGAAGAACTAGGTTTATCATTTTCTCACATTAGTACTAGCAGCCGAGTTGGATAGAAATACATTACTCCAGTTTGTCTTCTCGGTATGAAAGCCTAAAACCAAGAATTTTGATAATTCAATCTTCATGCCTAAAACACTAAAAGGTGCATAAACTAGCGTAAGCGAAAGTTCATCATCAAGAAGGTTGTAATGTAAGGCAATGTCTCTAATTTCATTGCATTTTAGTTATCAAGATGCTTGGAAAGCGTTGATTGAGTATTTTATAGATTCGCAGACTGGAATGGTCATACTGTAAAGGGACGGAGATTTGAAAAAAAAATGTATTAAATCTCGTACCTTAGCCCGACTAAGTTTTTTTTTAGTATGATTTTGATAGCAATTTCAACTTCATCAGCATCAGCATAGCGTAAACTTGTGTCTCGTTTTCGCGATTAATATTATTTTAATGCCTTTTCGAGTCATTGTATTTCTACGTTGGAAAGGTATAGTCCATGATCAGCAAGGTGGCATTGGTATTGTCTATACATTGGTTTATATCCATGTCTCACAGCTCACAAGAAGGATCTCTTAATTCTAAAGCATAAAGTCCGCAACAATTTAAGATTGTAGTTAGTCTCTTTTCTCTTATGACATACCTTTAATAGTAGAAAGAGATGGAACTTTAGATATTTTTTCCCATGCCGCAGCCGCATGCTGTCCACTTTCCACGTTTTTTGACACTTTTTGACATGCTAGTGTATGTAAAGTTGTGTAAAGTAGTAACTTTTTGTGCCTTTTGTCCTACCACATGACACAAAACATAAAAAAACAAACTTCAAAAAAAGTGGACCGCCTTGCAAAAGTTATCCTCCCTCTATGCAAGTATAATCTCTTCGATCCATGTCCATGATTCACTACTGACGTATGACTGACGTGTAAAGATTTTATTCCGATTTGTCCTAATCATTATGATGATAAATATTTCATTTGTGAAAATATCATTATTTCAATCCATCTTAATAACGTAGCTGTTGATATGGCTTAATATTTTGTTACTTTCCGTAATTTTCTTATATTATGTTAGAATTTTTTCAATAATGAAATACGGTTTGCTGTAAAGTTATAATTTTTAAGTTTCCTGCATTGTGAATCGGACCTCACATCCTGTCATTCAAGAAAAGTTCAAATTACTGTTACCTTCTCGAAAATATTTAAATACAGTTTATTCCCAATGAAATAGTGATTTTTCACAAAAATCTTAAGCACCTACCTTTTATGCTATCTCTGGATATAGGTACTTCTAACTAGCTGTTTACCAAGTTTCACCGATACCGGTAGGTAACCCGTTCTTGCATGAAACCATACTTACAAATCACAAATCAAAATATCGAAACTATTATTCGTTTTGTACTTTTTTTAATGAGTAGGAATAATTGTAGGGTGTTATAGAATATATTTAGTGGAATTTTACAGATTTACCGTCATTTAAAAATGTTTTAAGCAAAAAACAGTGACGAAATATGGCTAACAACAAAACTTCACAACGGAGTTGGTAATTCATCGAAAAACTAGCATTTTTGTTATCTTTGTTCATTTTTATGACTTAAACTGGTGTTAATTTATTGGATTTTATTTAAAATGTAATATGAAAAGTTTGTGTCTATGCTCATCAACGAAAAACATCAACTGCAACCCTTAGTTTGTTTGTACTGTATTTTTTCAATTTTCTCAAAAACTATTATCAATACAGACACCGCTATAATTTTCCTACAAAATTCAATAGTTCATTGACATGTAAGAATTATTTCAGATTTTTTGGCTTTATATGTTCGGAGATCAGGGGGGGGGGAACCAAAATTTTTCGTGCAGTCGGGCTTATAAATGAATAACTACGCATCACTTAGTGAAACGAACTACCAATACAAAATCTACGTTCAAAGCCCTTTCAAATGATACCAAACACGGCTAGATTGGAAAACTTTTTTTTTAAAAGTCATCAGTTTTTGGACTTTAAAAATTTGTAGAAAAATTATTTTCTAAATTTTTAGTCTCGCTTTACGTTTGGGTTAGCATGATTGACCACTATGCCGAATTTCAAGTCGCTAGCTTCTATAGTTGCTGAGAAAAGTGGCTGTGACAGACGGACGGACGGACACGAGAGTGATCTTATAAGGGTTCCGTTTTTCCTCTTTGAGGTTCGGAACCCTAATAAATTTTTAGTCTCGCTTTACGTTTGGGTTAGCATGATTGACCACTATGCCGAATTTCAAGTCGCTAGCTTCTATAGTTGCTGAGAAAAGTGGCTGTGACAGACGGACGGACGGACACGAGAGTGATCTTATAAGGGTTCCGTTTTTCCTCTTTGAGGTTCGGAACCCTAAAAAACTCCGGGATCTTTAGCGCGAGGCCGACTCACACTTAGCCGGTGTTTGTTATTTGTTGTTATTACTTAGTAATAGGGTCCCGTTTTCACCCTTTGGGTACGAAACCCAAAAAAATTAAAAACCATCACCATATCAGCCGATAGACGTCCACTGCTTGGACATAGGCCTCCCCAAGGATCATCGCCACAACGAACAGTCCTGCTCTGCCCTCATCCAAAGTTTTTTTTTATTAGTGGTGATGAACCAATTTCATTTAAATTCGCATCTACAAGTACACACGGCGACACATCAAGCTACACAAAACCAAAAGCTGGCCGCGCGACGTTATTTCACCGCGCGGTCACAGTTAGTTAATTTGCGTATGTTACTACATTAGTATTTTTGGAATCAGAGTCAAGCCAGCGGCCGTGGCGTTGTACAATATTTTTTGGACTTGGCTTGGCACCGACTCCAATAAGTACCAGTAGGTACTGTTAGATTAGTGTATCTCTAATGATAGGTATTGTATCCAAGATTGAACTTCTAAGATGAAAATTCAATCGAATCCAATTCAAATATTGATGCAAGACGCCAAGTTGAAATGGGATTGGACAGGTGATCGCGAGACCGAGTAGAAAATCAACAAAGTCTGGTTCCAATTTCTAGAAAATCGGCTTCATTTGAGACCTAGACGGTGTAAGGGGGTAGACTTGATGCATTTTTAAAGAACCTGTCTGGAATTGGCTCATAATTGACGAGAGAACGGGAGGGGGTAAAAACCTTTGTTCTACATGAGACAGGTCATTCACATTTGTTAGGTAGTTTGATTTGTAACCAGTGGCTAAATTATTTTTAAGTAGGTAGATATTGTAAAATATTTGAGATAATTAAATAAGGTCCTTCTTAGTATGTCGACTGTTTTTTAGGGAGATTATCAGAATATCAAACTGAACATCTTTGATAAAGTATATGTCAAGATTGACAGTCGAAGATACGAAAGCGTCGAAAAAAATTGGAACCAGTACTGATTCATAAACCCTATAAGAACATATACACGCACACATACATAATTTGTAGAGCGCCTCACGCACACCGACCTATGAAACTTAGCCCCTTTTGTTTTATACGGGATATTAGTGAGTACAGACCATTCTTACTGGTCTGTGTTAGTGAGGCTCATTCTAGACATATACTTTTTCTAAGCTGAACATCTTTCTCTTTGGGATAAATCAATATCAACTTTCTTATACATTTGGGTCGAGTAGGATTGCAATTTTGTCTGGAACGGCTAATTTTTTTTCGTGAATTCTACTTTGATCCTATAGAGAAAGTTGTTCAGCTTGATTGTCTGATCATCTTGTTAAAAAATCGTCAGTGTAATAAGTTGGACTTAGAAGAAACTTAACACACATGTAGGAAAAAGCGGGCAATTACAGTGCGTATAAAGAAAAACAAAAATATCCACCATCCATGAAACCTTCATTAACACCCTGTGTGTTAGGGAACAGTTGCATTACTTTAAGGGGTGATTGTGCCCATGATACTGATCAACTTTCCCGAAGAAACCTATAGGAAATACCCAAAAAATAATTTCGACTTTTCACATATACCTACAAAAGCAAAACATAGGTCCCTTGGTATTGCCTTTTTAGCAGAGGTAACATAGATTGTATGATAAAAAAGTTTTTGCTCTGATATCATAATCCAGGGAGGAAAGGGATACGTTTGTATCGACAAAACGTTACTAGTCTATCCTCTTAACCGCACCACACCTTACCCTGCATAGATTAACAATAAACGTCGCTTCATGCATTAAACTAACAAACGTTTCACTCCGCTCTCAATTGTTAAAGAAACACAATTAGGTACATATCCCGAAGCTAACGAGAGGAAGAACGAGAGTACAAAAGACAGGTTACATCCTCAAGGGGGTGAGGGGTACCATGTTAATTCTGCCCCGAATTTTAGAGGAGGCTTAATTAAATACCTCACCAAGTTCTCGCGTCTTTGTTTCAAAGTGTATTATCCTATGTGTAGGGTAACCAAGGTTTGTGTTACGAAGTCTGGGTTCGTGATGTAGTGGTTCACGGAGAAAAAAAGTCTCAGTCACATCTAAAGGAAATAAACAAGGTGAGTTTTAACGACTCTTTAAAACATTTTTGACGCTCCTTTGAAGTTGATATTTTTCACTTATGGCTATCGATCAGGGGTGTATCAAAAATAAATATCTGTAAAAAAATCTTTTAGATTGGCACCAAATGTGTAAAAAAAATTAATTTTAATAGGTGTTTCGATAAAAAAAATTTTTTCGATAAATTGAATGTGCACATAAAGCAGTTGGTTATGGATACATTTTTTATTTATTCGAGACCATACTAAGTCTCAATTGGAATGACTTTTGCGGTGGTCAAATACTGAAATAAGTTTCCGATTTTGCACATATTTCCTTGTAATGTAATTATGGTCACAATACTGTGGATCCATGTCCACATGTTCCATACGAAATTACTGCACAATAAATCAATTTAATACTTCAAAATGCTTTCCAAATACAATACGATCTAAAGCTCAAAAGTAAATAACAATTATCCTAGCAAAACCAAACATCTGGTAACCCTAACCTATACGTTTACTGTAACATGTTGTAGGGATTTAGGTGTTGGGATAACAGAGAATATTTGACTCGGGTCGGCATGCCCCAGTCACTAATAACAAAACACAACATTCCGATCATTGTTCTAACATTCTCCAGATCAATGGGCTTCAAACAACGGCTAGCGGGCCGAAAATGATCCTTACAGACTATGAATCAGATGGGAAAACTAAACAAGACAGCTTTTCGATACTGTAACTGTAAACAATAGATTTGACGGCGTTTGATGTAGAACTGACAGTTTTTGATGTTGAGACAATCTGGCTTGAACCTAAATAAATTTAGGCCTAAACGTATTTAGTGACAAGTTTGTCTCTCACACTGCTCATACTGATGCCAGTGACACCATCATATTTAAACATAGCATGGCATCTGCTCACGACTACATTCCCCGAAGGGGTAGTCAGAGATATTCTGAAAACTCTGAACGAATACGTTTCATATTTAAACATGTTTAAACCTATATTCTTTTTGGTGTAATACACCCGTATATTACTGTATCACAGAATAGAGATAATAGTATACCTATTAGTTCTAGATCATCTGGGCACGTAAACGAAAAATCTACCAATGAGATCGCCGAGTTATACCAGAGATGAAAATGAAGTCGGCCTACTCGTATAGGATGTATTTTTTTCGTTCAATGGTCAGCTCACCTCTTCGCTTCCAATGTTATAAACCACTAATAGCTTTACAGACTTCGCTTTTTCAATGGCTACGTGGGTATAGAAAAAGACTGCAAGAAAATCTTAATAAAGAACTAATTGTTGTCTGCAATTAAATGTACTCGTATAAACCCTTCTAATGCAGAAGGATTTAATAACTTTTTAAATAAAGAAACCTTAGATGATATAATAAACGGTGAGGGTGAAATCGAAGAGAAAAGTAACGTAATGTGGTAAAGCACCGAGCAACTTAGCAGAGCAAGTTTCTATTGCGTCTATAAAAGTTTCTATATTTATCACGGATAAGAAAGACAGATATACTGACTTAACTCAGATGTGCCCTTAACTTTAGCGCACGATCTTTTCTGATATTTATTATTTTAAACTTATATCAAACTTGGTAGATTTCAAGACATTTTTTCCTGACTAAAGGATATGCCGCGATGGTTTTGCTATTACCATATAGATGACGAATAGTAATTACATAATTAATAAAATAAAGGTCCCATAAATGTAATCGAAAAGGCTTTTTATTGTGGAGACCATGCAAGAACGACACAATCAATAACATTCATGAACGAACCGGGATTCGAACCCAGAATATCTGGTCTAGCAGTCCGGTATTACATTAACTTAAACAATTTATGAGGCCAATTGCCAGTGTAAATAGAATAGAATAGTCCTGGACATACGTATACAATATAGATCCAATGGGAATGAGAAGTGTATTAGTGCCATAGTAGAATATACTTCTGACTTGAATTATCGGATGCCTCCACCTAGTGACAATAAACGACAACTGCTAGTTGACGTGCCTATCGAAGCTATCGACGCACTAAGGTACACCAGATAAAATAATACTAGATGATCATTTCATTTAATAACGCGTCTGTAGAGCAACATTAATGTTTGCTGAGGCGCGTACAGACGGCTTTGATGCCATCTGGCGAAAGAAAACGGCGTCACTGGTCAGCAGAGTGCGTGGAAGCAGCAACGGCATCCTGAACGTCATTGCCAATAAATTTAATAGTCCTCTGATGTGGTCCCTCACACAGAGGACTAAATCTGTGTTGAAATTTGTATACTAACGTAGTCTAAGACTTACTAACCGAATTGTAACTAACTTAGACTAAGGCACAATTGTTACTAACCCCAATGGATCTATGTTGTCTGAAGATAAATAATTTTTGAATTTTTGAATTGCACTCATCCAAAGACCTAGACGAACCCCAATACCACGCCCTCAATTTGAAATAACTGTCATGTTCTATTCTTCTGAATCCTGACTAAGCGTCTAGGAATTTAGTACGATTTGACATATGAACTGCTTATCTAATTGAAGTGTCGCCAATTTAGGGTTAAACGGACGAATGTGGCAAAATGATGTCATATCTTTTAAACGGGATGCTAATAGTGGATATTATGAGAACAATCGAGATGTTTTCTGGGAATCTTTTGACGAGCCGGTAAACCGGAGCCGGTTGTGGTGGTTACCACGTCAGTGCCAAACCAAAGGTCCGAGGTTCGAATGTCGCTAAGTATCGGTGTATTGTGGTTTTCATGACATAACCACATTCATGATCTCAAAAATGTTTACCTGTGATAAGCGTTATTTTACGTTATCTTCATTCTACATAGGGTTTATTTAGGGCATTTTGGTAAGTTTGCCAAAATAATCCAAGCCAAAAGACTGGACTGAAAGACCTCTTATTTGCTTTAGAAGTAGTAAGTATTGGAAAGGAACATTTACTGGGCAGTTTATTCACACGTTACAATACTTTATTCAGACCGTTAGCAATTTACTATGTGCCGTAGAAAGGGTTTTTATGCTTTGCTGGGATTTTTATTTTCGTATATTTGAGTAGAAATAGGAGAGATCGAAAGAGGAAGACCTGTAGGCCTCGCATGCCACCCCCGAGAAAACGATAAAAATCGAGATGTGCCTCCATCCCTATTATTTTACGTATGGCAGAAAAAGCGCGCATGGCGTTTTTTTCGTTTAAACGCCTTGTCGTGGGTGGCATGCTAGCTATGCTGGGTAGAATTATTGGATTGATCCGAGTTCTTGCCAAACGCTTTTCCGCCTATTCGAGATTCTATTAGCACAATTGAAGGAGCAATCGGTGAAGACTAGGTGATAGAATGACATAGCTAAACGTCTGCCGGACATGACAAGCAATGATAATTTGTGAGCAGAGCATCGAAGCATACAAAAGTACGGCATTATTACGAGTATTGACTATAAATAGCCTTGTGATTTCTGGCATGAGATGTCATGCCAGGTTTGAACGTGGATGTTGTGCGACTTGTGCGGTAACTATAACTAATATGTATCATCATCATCACCATCACAGCTGATGGACATCCACTGGATATAAGCCTTCCCCAAGAATCGACATAACAACGACCGGTCCTGTGCTGCCCTCATCCAGAGAATAAGTGTGCGATTAGGATTTTAGCAGTGTTTTTAGGAACGAACAAATATCCATCAATGACTAGGCTAGTTGACATGACTGTCATTGCTTGCAATCCCAAACATTATATGCTAAAAGTGAACCTTGCTGAAAGTGCATTATTGAAAAGGTATTTTGTTAGTTGCGTGGAAGGTCGTTGCATTTGAGTGCCGTGTTTTTTTCTCAACTAACCGTCGCTTGTTTATTTGACCGCGTAAACAATGCAGTGTAAAAAATGCTCCAAATTTCTTTCGAAAAAGACAGAGGATCTCTTTGCGTGCAAAGGACCCTGTAAAGGAACTTATCACAAGAGTTGTTTACCGAATTATGAAAAATGCAGCCGAAGCGGCGAGTGTGGATTGTGTGCCAGTGAAAATGAATCGCCTAAAAACACACCCTTGAAGTTAGACCCCAAGAATATCGAAGTAGCATTCCAGCAACTTAATCAAAAACTGGAAATTATTTACGATATCCAAAAAAACACTAGTTTCTATGCTGAAAAGTATGACCAGCTGCTGAAATGCCATCAGGAGACACTGGACGTACTCCGAGAAACCAACAATAAATTACAGGACGTGAAAAATCGCTGTGTACACCTGGAGACTTTAAATGGAGCTCTGGAAGCTAGAGTATGCGCTCTGGAACAGGCCGAGAGAAGCAGGAACATAGAAATAGTGGGAGTAGAACAAAAGGAGCAAGAAAATGTGAAAAACATCATTACAACGATCGCAGAAAAAATTGAAGTGGGTACCAGCGGAATTGAGCGTGCATGGCGCCTACGCAGCACAAACTATAAGCCAGCTCAGTCAAAAACTAGCTCTGCCATAATCGTTAAATTTCGCACTGAGGAGTCGAGAAATGAGTGGATAGAAAAGAGGAAAAATATCCGTTCCAATACTGATATTTTCCCGGAAAGTACTAGCACCACGAACATATTCATCAATGAAGACCTAACAAAGTATAATCGAGAACTTCTATGGCAAGCAAAACAGAAAAAAATCTCACATAACCTAAAATATGTGTGGGTAAAAAACGGGCGAGTGCTGTGTAAAAAAGATGATGACTCACGCACCCGAGTCATCAGCTGTCTTGCTGACCTACACAGTTACATAGGCGATAACAGTACTAAATAAATAAGTACTAAGTTCCTGTGCAATTAAATAAATGTCACTACAAATGGATAGTACACAGCAAACAAATACCTACCCGGACACTTTAAGTTGGATAGCTAATATAAATATAAGCACCGACTTAATTCTACTAAGTATAAACATTCGATCAATCAGGAAATATTTTTCTGAGCTGCTCTGTATCATTGATGGGATGAATAACCTCGACATTATAGTACTTACTGATGTTGATATACATGACGACTTAGTGTCATGTTATCAATTGCCTAACTTTGAAATGCACACAGCATTGCGTTCAAAACAGAGATGTGGAGGTGTGATTGTTTATGTATCCAGAAAAATACACTTTCAAAGAATGAAACAGCCAACACTGAGAGCCACTGAAGTACTATCTGGAACCATCAAAACATCACAAGGAGAATTATACCTGCATGTGATCTATCGACCACCCTTGAAAGCTGACTTACCATTGTTTATGACCGACATGGAGGACATACTAAGATCTACGCCTGGAGGTGCACGTGCTCGAGAGGACTCAATCATCATTGGAGACATGAACCTTGACCTAATGGAACGAAATAACAGATACGTCATAGACTATGAAAATCTTTTAGGTGATTGTGGTTACGAGCGTTACATTTATGGCTACACAAGAGAAGAGTTTAGGAAGGGGGTTCTATCCCGGACGTGCATCGACCATGTATTTGTAAAAAGTGCAAAGTGCAGTGTATACACGGGTATAATAACAAACAAGTTAGCGGATCACTACCCCATCGGACTAGCAGTGGGAAAAACTTTAGTAAGTAAATCTAACACCAAAAACATTACAGTGCTGAATAACACACATATTCGTGAACAGTTATTATTGACAGACTGGGGAAAAATGCTTAGTATAAATTGTCCTATTGGTTTGCATGATGCCATCGTCCAGGAATTTCGAGGGATTTATGATAAAAATAAAAAGCAAATAAACATTAAAGTAAACAAACGATCAAATTGCACTTGGATAGATAAGAAAACTAAAGATATGATTGCCCATAAAGATAGATTATTTAAACGTTGGAAATCTTGCCCGCACAATGATGCATTTAGATTAGAGTATAATAGATGGAGAAATAAAACTCATAAGGCAATTAATAAAGCTAAAAATATAAATAAAAAACAAGAACTATTAGAGGCCGGGAAAGATTCAAGGAAAATTTGGAATATAATGAATAAGTGGTTAGGTAAAGAAAATTCAAACCTGGACGATGTCATTATGAGAAATATGGGCATAGGTAATGATGCTACAGGAATATGTAATAGGTTTGCATGCACCTACTCAGAGGAAATTGATAAAATTAAACACAACTGTAAACTGTCCCTGTTACACCGTGAAAATTATATTTATAAGCAAGATCGATCAATGTTATTTGCCAGGGTCAAGGCTGATGCAGTCAATAAAATTATCAGTTCTCTAAATAGCAGTAAATCTCCAGGCATTGACGGAATTAGGATGAGTGACCTTAAGATGATAACATCACAAATAAGCCCAGTGATTGCAAAATTTATTAATTTGTCTGTGGAGCATGGTACATATCCAGATGCTTTAAAAACGTCAGTCATTCGTCCTATTTACAAAAATGGGAAGGTCAATGACCCAGGGAATTATAGGCCCATTTCCATTCTCCCATCTCTCAACAAAATTGTTGAAAGGGTGATTGTGGGACAGGTGTCCAATTATATAAATAAAAATAAAGTTATAAATAATATGCAATATGGATTTCAGCAGGGGAAGAGCACGGACTCGCTGTTATCAAAATTTAGCAATGATATAAATAACAGTTTAAATAACAAGCAGCATGTGCTGGTCCTCCTGATTGATTTTCGGAAAGCTTTTGATACCCTTGACCACCATACCCTTCTGAACTCCATGCAGGATGCTGGGATACATGGCAGACTGTTGAACTGGTTTAAAGACTATCTCACAAACAGAACCTTTGTTGTTAAAGTCAATAATTGTATTAGTGACCCAAAGAAAGTTAAGTTTGGTGTGGCGCAGGGGTCAGTAACCGGGCCACTGTGCTACATCCTACATGTCAACAGTATGCCTAATGTAATAAAAAAATGTAACTGCTACATGTTCGCAGATGACACTTGTGTGATGGGCGCTGGGAGTCATATCGGTGTAGTATTGCGTAACATTCAAGAAGATTTCGATAACTTAAGTAGATGGGCACACGACAACGGTATCATTCTCAATGTAAGCAAAACTAAGTTTATGTACCTGCGATCAAGCTATAAAAAGAAAAACAATCCGATGTCACAGCAACTTGTAATTAAAGGTCATTCATTCGAGTGTCTGCATGGCGGGGCGGTGTGCGCGTGCCCAGCGGTAGAACAGGTACAGAGCTATAGATATGTAGGATTAACAATAGACGAGCGCTTCACCTGGACACTGCACATCGATGCGCTATGTACCAGGCTCAGGCAAATATTGGGCAAATTTAAAATGCTCCAATACTGTACACCCCGAGGTATATTGTGTGCGGTATATCATGCTATTGCAGAGTCTATTATATGCTATGGAGTAGGTACTTATGGAACCACTTATATCACTCACCTAAATAAAATTAAAATGTTGCAAATCCGTTTTTTAAAATTATTAGTAGACCCAAAAACACGTAAAGAATGTAAAATAAAACAAAATTATGACTCTTTATTTCAAAAATGTCAAATTATTCCAGTAGAGAAAAAATATGTACCTTATCATGTATTAAATGAATATCTGAGTAGTGAGTTTAGGATACCTAGGGTATACAATTATCCGACCAGGAGCGCTGAGCGTGGCAGCTTCCAGGTGTGCAGTGTTAACAATGTATATGGAAAAAGAACCAAAGAATATATAGTGCCTTCGATATTTAATAACCTTCCACTTGAGTTCAAATGCCTAAATGCAAGTAAAAATATTGTTAAAAATAAAATTAAAACCCATGTACTACTGAATCTGTAACTGATAGTTCAGGGGCCAGTTTCACCACTTCTAGGTGTTCTGTTGGCTTGTCCGGCGGATGGTTTGACATACTTTGTATAAAATTATGTCAAGGTATCTGTCGGATAGGCTAGCAGGGGCTTGCTCGGGGGTGGTGAAACGGGCCCTAAATATGGTATTACCATGTATGTGCAATTTTTTAATTACCATGTATGTGCAATTTTGTAATTACGTGCAGTAGCTATAGAGCTCCAGCTAAACTCCCAATGGAGTTTTGGAGAAAATATGTTTTTGAAAGAATTTGTAAAAACTTAAATAAATAAAAAAAAAAAAAAAAAAAGTTGTAGCAACGATTCTGACCATGCCGAAACGCATTCGGTTTGACTGACTTATGATGATCTTCACAATATACCGCTCGGGCTGCCTCCGTTAAAAAGTTTGTGTTTGAAAACCTACAGGAATTGAAAAAAAAACATCTGCATTTTGCAGTTTGCTGTGCAACTATATTAATCAACTTTAGGGTCGAATTGAACCTCATCTAGCAACACGGAATCGCCTTTTTTCATGCTCCTTTTTTTTTCTGTCGCTCCGGAACGTCATTTGCGAAAAAAATAGAGGGAATGCGACATCACCGGCGACCTTTCTCGCTCTAGCAAATGACGACCCTGAGCGACAGAAAAGGATGGAGCATGAAAAAATGCGATTACGTTGTGCCAGATGAGGTTCAAGATTTGTACAATGTTGGAAATATTACTGTAGTTTGTAATATTGTTCCTTACTCGTTATAGATTGTCACTGGTCAGATATTGCCTGTTGCAATAAAACTAATTGGCTTCTCGGTCTCACTAAGTGCTTGTGGTTTTACTAGTAATTATCATGTTTGTCAAATAATTACCTGCGTCATGGCTATAGTCACCATACAGGACTTTTAGAGGATGACAAATCTGTTATATTATATATAACAGAATATAAGGAAACTCAATATAGGTGTTGTGAAGGACTGCGGACACAATATCAAGTACTTTGTAATTTTACAACTTCCTCTATTGGTCTTGTATGTGCTACTACTGAATCAATAAACCACTAATGAATTAAAGCCTCGAAATAAGAAGCAAAATACTTGACGAAATTTTGAATCAGTCTGTGCATATGACTGTATTCTGTTATGAGCAGTGATCGGAATGTCGGGGCATTTTTTGAGCATACAAGTATGGATACGCCTTGAATTTCCCGGAAATATCCGGATTTAATAAATATGGATAAAAATTTTACGGGATTTACTGGGATTAACTATTTAGATGTCAAAAGACGTTTTTTTTAAATCAAGATTATTAGCAGCGCTTACTAGAGGCCGCGCCTTTGAAACACGCCGCCTGGTACTTTTGACAAGTACCGCGCTTAGGTAAATATGTTGACCGTTATTAAACAATTATTAAATCACCCAGGACAAAATCTCAATAAAATCAGTCGGTTAACCAATTTCAATGTTATTATTGGATCCCAAATTACTTTTTCGAGATTTCATTACCATATAAAATAATGTTTTGTTGAAGTTGTAGTTTGCCGTCTAATTAAAATTCTCTAAAAATGTTGGGACTTGGGAGTAAAATAAAACGATACTTAATTTCATTAAAATTTAAATATACAGGGTGTTTGTGGCATCGTTGGCCAAATTGCTGGATAGAAGAGGTCTCCTCACGCCCCAAAAAAAAATATGCTTCACGCAATTTTTTTGTGATTTTTTTAGTGTTTTTCTCAAAAAAGTTCGAAAGTCAGCATTTAAGCTGGTATAAAAAGAAAAGTTGTGTGTACAACACCCATTTTTTTTTATTTGTATGATTGATGTTGTACAGTTCTATCAACATTAATTAGTTTTTAAAAAATCTGAAGATCTCGAGCGCTTTAGATTCTTTTTATTTTAATTTTCCTCTTCCGAATAAAATTAAGGTCAATTAAAAAAATTATAGGTCGCATCCATGTAATTTGAATGTGGATAGAACCGTACAACATCAGACATTCAAATAAAAATTAAAAATGTGTGATGTACACACAACTTTTCTTTTTATTCCAGCTTAAATGCCGACTTTCGAACATTTATGAGAAAAACACTAAAAAATTCACCAAAAAAATGAGTGATGCACAATTTTTTTTTGGGGAATGGCGAGTTAGCAAAGACCTCTTCTATCCAGCAATTCAATTTGGCCAACGATGCACCAAACACCCTGTATATTTAAATTTTAATGAAATTAAGTATTGTCACAGCATAACTACATTGGTTCATACTGTACGGCAACGGATGTACTTTGGCAGAGCAACGTCGGGGGCCTTGTGGGGAAGCGGGCGGCGGGGGTCACATCCCAGAATTTGTTTGAAGATTCTGGGATGACCGACAAGGGCAGGCGCGTGGCAGTTACTTTTAATTAAAGGAATTCATTTAAAACATACATTGATGCCTTTGGTAGTTTTGGAAGTAATGGGTTGTTTTTGGTAGTTTCTGGTTCTTTTGGTACTTTTTGGTAGTTTATTTTTTTTTATTTTATTTTATTTTATTTTATTTGGAAGACCAACAGCTGTTGACACAAAACAAGTATGGATGGCTAACAGAAAGCCAATTACAGGTCTCCGCTGATAGAAACAGAACTTACAAAAAAACAAAGCAGATCTTAGACTAAAAATACAAATTGGGTAACAAAAAGATAACGAACGTTACAACAATCGACCGAATAAGAAACAGTCTTCCTCGCAATAATATATAGATTACAATACAAACATTAACACCATTTATTTTGGTAGTTTTTGCTTCTTTTGGTACAATTTGGTAGTTTTTGGTAGAATTTGGTAGTTTTTGGTTCTTTTGGTAGATTTTGGTAATTTTTGGTAGACTGGTAGATTTTGGTAATTTTTGGTAGATGACTACGAAAATCCGCCAAATTCTATCAAAAGAACCAAAAACTACCAAATTCTACCACAAGAAGCAAAAACTACCAAATTCTACCAAAAGAACCAAAAACTACCAAAATAAACTACCAAAATCTACCAAAAAGTACCAAAAGAACCAGAAACTACCAATAGCAACCCATTACTTCCAAAACTACCAAAGGCATCAATGTTTGTTTTAAATGAATTCCTTTAATTAAAAATAACTGCCTCGCGCCTGTCCTTGTCGGTCAATCCCAGAATCTTCAAACAAATTCTGGGATGTGACCCCCGCCGCCCGCTTACAACATCAAACATTCAAATAAAAAAAAAGGGTGTTGTACACACAACTTTTCTTTTTATACCAGCTTAAATGCTGACTTTCGAAATTTTTTGAGAATAACTAAAAAAAAATCACCAAAAAATTTCGTGATGCATAATTTTTTTTGGGGCGTGGGGAGACCTCTTCTATCCAGCAATTCAATTTGGCCAACGATGCCACAAACACCCTGTATATTTAATATTTAATTTGTATTTGAAATTAAGTATCGTTTTATTTTACTCCCAAGTCCCAACATTTTAAACATTTTTATATAATTTTATTTAGACGGCAAACTACAACGGCATCAAAACATTATTTTACATGGTAATGAAATCTCGAAAAAGTAATTTGGGATCCAATAATAACATTGAAATTGGTTAACCGACTGATTTTATTGAGATTTTGTCCTGGGTGATTTAATAACAGTGATTTAATAACGGTCAACATATTTACCTAAGCGCGGTACATGTCAAAAAAACCAGGCGGCGTGTTTCAAAGGCGCGGCCTCTAGTATGCGCTGCTAATACTCTTGATTTAAAAAAAAACGTCTCTTGACATCTAAATAGGTAATCCCAGTAGATCCCGTAAAATTTTTATCCATATTTATTAAATCCGGATATTTCCGGGAAATTCAAGGCGTATCCATACTTGTATGCTCAAAAAATGCCCCGACATTCCGATCACTGGTTATGAGATATTCTTTATTGGCCAGAATGTCTTTATTTTACCAGATCAGATTGATGTCATTTTTAACTACAATTTAAAATGTAAATTTCGAGGCGGTTTTTACTGTCTATTATATGCTGGTCATTTAATAGACTGAAAACAAACATTCACTAGTATATTTTATATTGTAGTTAAAAATGACATCAATCATTATTTTCGCATATTATCACGCATTGTTAATTGCATTCTCTGATGCATTACAACAGTATAATTGAATGATAAATTTCCTAAAAATAAACAATGTGATAAATCAAACCATGTTATAAAACGTTGTTTTTTGAGATAATTGCTGTAGGTCGTTGGACTTAGATAAGAAACTGTAAATCGGTTTATGATTGTCTTTTACGATTCCACATACCGTACGAAAGCATTCTAAATAAGAAGCTATATATAAGCCATATGGTCCGTGGTTGTGAACGAGGTGACTAAGGGAGGTTAAGTTTACATGGTTGTCACCTTTTAGTTTAATAGACTCATCGATCGTGCTAGAAATTAACACTACTTCAACTGTTTTTTAAACTACACGGGCCTGCAAAACTAAGTATCACACTTTTAAAATTGCAATATCTATTTAAGTAGGTACACAAGGTATACTTTCGAAATAAAAGGACTCTAAAAAGATAATTTATACACCACCAATTTTTAATTAGTAACGAAACAATAACGTAACGTATTCAGACCGTGAATATAAACAACTTTCCCTAAGGAACATGGGTCGAAAAACGAGAAAAATTTATGGACTTCCCATAGAAAATAGATCGGCGAATCCGCACTTTTGTATGGGAGGTCCAAAAAAAATTTTCGTTTTTCAACCCATGTTTCTTGGGGAAAGCTGTTCAGATTCACGGTCTGAATACACCCTTAAAGTTTAGTTACTAATTAAAAACTAGTAGTGTATAGTTTACTTACACAGAGTTTAGGTTGCAAAGAGAACTGATAACATTAGCCATAAAACGTTTTTATTTAAAATCTCTATTTCTATAGTTTAAAAATATATACTTATGTATGACAGTGAGTGTTGGGTATGGCAGAAGAAGCATGAAAGTAAAATTAATGCTGTTGAAATGCGTTCCTTGCGAAGCATCTGTGGAGTTACGCTGAGAGATAGAGTGAGAAATTGTGTGATTGATTAGAGATCGATGTAAATTGAAAGAAGATGTTGTGACAAGAATAGAGAAGGGTATGCTTCGTTGGTTTGGTCATGTGGAGAGGATGAGTGATAGCAGATGTACGAAAGAGATATATGGAGCTAAAATGAGTGGATGTGTCGGCAGAGGGCGCCCTCGTAGGACGTATTCTGATCAAATCAGTTGCGTCCTACAAAAAGGGGAGGTGCGGAGTACTCGAAACCGACGGGCATGTATGAAGAGATGTATGGATGTGAATGAGGCAAAAGATGTATGTAGGGATCGTAGTAGATGGCGCGCTCTGGTCTCTGCCTACCCCAATGGGAAAGAGGCGTGACGTTATAGATAGATAGAAAAATATATTAAAATTATAGAACTTAGTATTGCAGGTCAGTGTAGCTCTAGTACACGTAGTGTAATGCTTTTTACCACCCTAGAAAGGAATGTGGTCATGAGTGTGCCTGCATATTATTATCTGAGTTTAAAGTGTAGGTAGACAGTCTTATGCAGGACGTGTTAGTGCAACAACATTCATCAGTTAGAAATTTGAATGTCCAAGGGAATTTACATTTACATTCCTATGACCGGGTCACCTTTGACCTTAGGGTGCTTAGGGGCTTATTGCAAATGCAGTGGTGCGTTTCTGTAAGGGACGTACCGAGTATACAATCCAATCGAATGCCACAATTGTTGTTATAGTGACAATTCAAGCGTTAAGTCCTTAGAGTGTATCGTTCTAGGTGTATATAAGCAAGCAACCTTTGACCATAACTAAAAGTGTTTTTCTCAATCATGCTTGGAAATTATTCATGCATTATTCTGACAACCTTCTTCGAGATAAATCGAAATTGCTATACTATGCGAGCAGCGGCCGGCAAAATTTGTATGAAAATCCATATCTGTCGTGGTTTAGCGGCCAAATAAATTACATACATATCGTCTTAAACTCATATCGTCGTGTTATTTAAAAATGGAACAATCTTTTACTCCGAGACATGGCAACCAAGGAGGTAACTTATCAAAGTTTTTATTTAAATTTCGAACTGGCTTGCAAATAGAAAGCTTTTTAATGAGATAAAAAAAACGAATTCACACTTTAACCACAGATTAATAATAAGTTACTAGCTTTAACGCAGGAAACATTATTGTTGTTCGTCATTGATTTTGAAAAGTTGATTGATTTTAATTTCCGCGCATTGTTTGAGAAAAGCACTATACAAGCCTTGGCCACAACTAGGCATTGATGGACTTACGTATGTGTGCCTCGGCTTCGCCTCGTCCCACATTTACACGTTCGTCCATCAATGCCACTTTTGCTGGCCACTGCAGTAATGTAGGGTACTATATCATAACAGGCAGAAGCATGTATTGTACCCACCGTCCATTAATAAGTGGCGACAGGCTCACCCCCCGTCACACTGGACAGAATTTCGGTACTACTGGTGAAACGTGGATGTTCTGAGGTTTCAGGATATCTCTTAATAACCCCTCGGGGAATATAGTCGTGAGCATATGCTTATGCTTATATCATAACAGTCAATTATTTAGCTCATTCTTTTTGATACGAAGACAAAATTACAGTTTTATTTTTTTGCGTAGGTATAGGATCCTTTGCAAATAAATTCTTTGCGTATAAATTAATTTACCTCTAAGGTCCGTATTAATCTTATAGATACCTACTTACATACTAGGTATGCGTTCTTTTGAGTAGGTATAGATTCTTTTGCATATATGTAATTTCATTTACGCACACTATTTTTTTGCGCGCCTGTTCTTTTTTTGTGTTAAATCAGACAGAAATGACCCGCTTTCAGGTCCTTTCGCAACTTTCGCGTAGGTACCTACAGTTTTGGTTATTCTTCAAATTGACCCAAATACATTAAACGCTTATTTCATAAGAAAACTCACTATACCTAATTGATAATGGCAATAAGGAAAGGAAATATATCACCTCCATAGAAACAATAACAATAGACGACTATAACAAGCCTAAAATAACTGGTTTCATCAATTTCACTTTTAATCCACAAAACAAAAGATAATGCTAAGCAGAAAATGAAACAATAGTAAATTCTCACGTGAATCAGTGAAGACAATCGTACAAACAAGTAAAGGCTATAAGATCATGTTTAAAATGCGGTCAACGGAGCGACGAAAGCTCGTTTTTTAATTAACCGTAAAAAATTAAGAGTCTTGGGATGAGAATTTGGAATACAATAGAATCGAGAGTCGAATAGCATTCAAGTTATATCAGGTAGAAATCGTATGACCCTGAAAGAAAGTCAACCTGTGGCTTAGAAGATAAAAGCAGATTTGTTGTGTTATAAATGATGAGAACAGGCTGGAGTCCAGCTAATACATTTAAGACGGATTACTGTAGCTGGACGTTGTAGGTTAGTTGTCCAGTAGAACTTGTGTTTCCAAAAGATTCACATTTGATACTCCACTATAATAAAGAAAATTTTAATTTCAAAAATTTGCACAAATCTCAAAATCTGAACTCAACTTTTAGTCTTTAATAGTTAATCTACGTCTGAGACCAAATAAAGCGACTTATGCAAATTGCTGGAAACTAGTTGGTGGTTGTTGATCCTAGTTGGTGGATGCAAGTTTACCATAAACAGGCCTCCATCAATTTGCATTGGGCCCTCGTGGTGGATGGAATATAGTTCGTCCTTCTCGCTCGTTTCGGGAGGTCTTTGCGCTGCAGTTAAATTAAACAGGATATTACTACGAATCTCAAAGAGGATCTCAATCTGGATTTAACAAAGTGTAAAAAAAAACCCTAGTAATACTAAAGGGGGTTGTTAGACCATGAAACTGAACAACTTTCACAACAAGCCAACATCGAAATCGCGAAAAAAAATCAGCTGTCCCATACAAAACTGCAGTACCGACTCGACTTAAATGTATGGGACAGCAAATTTTTTTCTTGCGTTTTCGATGTTGGCTCCATAGTGAAAGTTGTTCAGTTTCATGGTCCGAAGCACCCCCTTAAGTATTACTAGGGTGTTTTGTTACACCCTGTATTTGAATATGCTCCTCAAGCTTTACCTATCGAAAAAAAAGATAAATTTGAAAAAGCTCTTCTTTACGTTCTTTACTACTTTATCCTACACGTATATTTGAAAATAAAAGATTCTATTGTGCAAAAGAATAACTTCAAAGCCCTTTGAAGTATGTATTTGTTGGTTTATTTGCTTAGGTACGGGTTCTCTTTGAAACGTGAGAGTTTCCAAGACTAATTACTGAGCACCGCTGCAGTTCAGAGGAAAATGTAATAAATGTGAAGGAAAATCAAATAAAGGACTGACGTTGGAACAACAGAACCTTTGTTGGGTAAGAAAAATATTTATTAGACATTTTATGCGCACACAAACTAATTACTGCAATCCATTGCAGAGTTCTCTGAAGATTTGCCATAACTACTAATCTCAACATTCGTAAGTTTGTAGCAGTGAGGTAACATTTTTGAAAATTTTGTATTGAATGGCGCATAAACCTACGTTGGTATTACTTGGGATAGGTGGCTTCATGGCTTGTCCTTCACCCACGAAACACTGCCACACCCTGGACACTTCATAGAAACAGGCTCGCATTAACATGTAGAGGCTAGCACATGTATGTTGAGAAGGTGCGAGTGAAAGAGGAATACGTTACGCGGTCACCACTCGAGAACTTTTCGGCCCCATCGGCCATCGGTTCTACGAGCCAAATGTGGCCCCCACTGCGCCTTTAGTGTAGCAATTCTTTGGGCTATGTCAGCTACTCTGATTCTTCTGCGGATCTCTTGATTTCTGATTCGATCTCGTAGGGAAACTCCGAGCATATTAGCCCTCGCAACATGTAGATTTCAAAACTGTTAGCACAGCGGTTAAAATAATTTAATAAACTTTAGCACACATAAAGCATCTCTCAAACAGTAATAAATCCTCACAAAACAGGCGGAAGACACGGCGGCGCCTTCGTCAGCGCTCGCGCACCGCAAAGCCGGTCCAAGTGATCTACGAAGTGTGAAATCACTTGGGTACCGTTGCGCCGGAGTGCAGCTAACGGAATGGTTATAAAAGAATATAACACGCATCATCATTACGGTATTGAGAAATTGATAACGATGCTAAGCCTTTTGATTGTTTGAAGAATAGATACAAATTGTTTAGATAACTGCAGTTCAGCTATAGAATACGAAAATGTGTATGTAATAGTCTGTTATAATATCTTCACGTATAATATCATCACTAATAACAGAACCGATTTCAAAGAAAGGCGTAAAGCCTGAGGCTGTTTTGGTGTCGTTTAGTGTGAGAATAGGCTTGAACTACTTTTAGGGTCAAAAATAGTTAAAATATACCCATCGACGGCTAAAGACAGTGTCCTTACGAAAAACAAGATTATTGTGGTATGCTGCTCGAGTCCTTTGGTATTGACGAAGCAAACGGCATGTCATTAATATTGTTTTTATATGGACAAGCCGATGATCGCCTTCGATATAATTGTGTCTTGATCTTGACCCTCAATTTTGAAAATGAAAACTTTATGTCAGGTTTAACATAAAAGGGCAACAAAACAGACTCAGCCCTTCTCTTCTAAATGAAGGTAGTACCTATTTAAGACGTCAAAATAAATTAATATAAACTACATAAACTCGTAGACTACGAATAAAACAATATAAAAATATAATCATTAAGTACGATGATAATACAAAATATCGTCCCTATAGTTACCACCAAAGGTTGAGATGGCAATCAACATTTTATCGAACCATAAAAGTTTATAGTTTTAAACACATTACGTTTTATGATTAATCGAAGTAAGTGATGAAAGATGTAATGACCACAAAGTTTATGAAGCTAAAAAAGCAGAAGTCCATAAGAAAGCCATAACGGAAGTCATTCAAGAATATTTTATTCAGCACAGAAATAATATTTAGTTTTAAACAATAAGTTTTAATTATGAAATCATCGGGAGAGTGATACTGCGACTGCGACTAAAGAAAGCCCGTTTTACATTAAAAATCTTAATTGAATTTAAATTAACTTGCCTTACTCATTCATTACGTTTATTGCTTCATGAACAGTACAAAGTACTAAACAACATACGTTACTTTGTAAGACTTACTATAGAGTAACCTACCTAATAGAAGGTATAATTATTGTAGATGCAGAAAAAAAAAAAAACTTGAAGCTGAAAAACACTAAGCAAATACAAACGTTTAATTACATAACCAATCAAGTGAAGCTAAGAAATTTACATTTTAAATCAAGTCAAAAGACCTCAATCAAACTACATAGTCGCAGAAGACCTTGAAACTGTGAGTTTGGCCACAAGCAAAAAATATAAAGGGCAATGTCCTCTTGTACCTTCAACATTCCCGTATATGTTTATGATCATTTTATATAGTACAAACTTAGAGATAACAGACCCTAAAAACGAACCTCTTGAATAAAACTGACTCTCTTATAACGGTAGAATAGAGTTGAAAATGTAACTGAATTAGAAAAGATTCTGTGTAACCATGTGAACACTAATAAAATTCAATGCGAAAACACGTGGGAAGGACTGGCCTTCGCTTCCTTTAAAAGTATTGTTCCTGCTACTGCATTTCTTTAAATTAGAGTAGCCTTTAAAACATCTGGGTAAAGGATAAAATCGAACGGAAGATTTTTAGGTAGCAGCAAATATAAGTATTTTGGATGAGTGTCCCGAGCCACCCACGTGGAGCATACGAATGAAGATTTTGGTGCTTCTATGGAATTCTTGTAAATATTGGATGATATTGGTATTAAGTACATAGGATACTGCTGCAAAGAAGCAGATTTTATTTTGACAAGTAAACCTACATTATAAAACCCCAAAGGTTTTTACAATTTAAATTAAAAAAAAAGTGAACGATCTTGCTTACCGTCGTAAGCGTACATCAAAAGATTATTAATGCTCATAATAGCTAGATTTCTTGAGTTGTAATCCGAGATTTTATAGGATATTTAAAATCGTGAAAAGAATCTGGAATATAGTTTTTTTTTTGTCTAGTTGTAATGATCGCTTGATTCATGTAAACATTGCAAATATTTTTCATTTTGGCAAATTTATGTAGTAACGTGTACTGGTGCAGTCTAAACTGGTGCCATACGACAATATACAGTTTTCTTATGTTAAACTTAAGCTTCAATTTCGTGTCATCTTGAATATTCCTCAAAAACTATATCATAAACATTTTTTCTTCGATAAATCGTTATTATCAATTAAGTGTTATTATCATTATACGTGTTTACGATAAACAATCTAAATATTTATGTCTTGTTTACTTACACGAAAGTTGTGATGGCCATAAATAAGGAACTTCGTGAAAGCTTCTGAATAATAATAATGTATTTCTTTGACGCAATATTATCGTATGAAATAGTAATAAATATGATAATAGTATTTCTCCTATCCTGGTCTATCTGATTCATCGTAAATAACAATACTAGCATAATGGATAGATAAAGGTCATTTTATCGTATGGCTAGAATTGATCTTCTGTTTTGGCATCATCTTCTGAGTAGTTTCCCGTTGTTGGGCATAGCTGTATTTTGCAACCTTAACAATTTTCAATCCTGACTCAATTCTTGCACCACATTAAAAAAATATTTGTTTCTCTTGGTGCTATCTCTTATTGTTGGCTGTCAGTAGGGTCATTCGGACCCTGCCTAGAGACTGCAGCTCTGCCACCACAGTGAGTGAGGTGGTGTGCATATGTAACCATTCACATAGGTTTTTTTTAAGCCAGTAAGGTATTATGAACTTCTGCCAGGCAGTCGTCTCACCAAATTTTCCTCTGTAGAAGAATCTGGAGAAGTCGCTGTTGTCACCCTTCATAATGAGACCGAGGTACTGTAATATCCGAATTTTTACAGTTTTTAGGATTTCTACTCTCTTGTTCATCCTCGTCCTCGTTCTTGTTCATTCAAAAATTATAACCTGAAAATCTCTAGTAGTTTGTACATTATTCTGTCATCCGAATATTTAAAATTGCGTGTCTCCAGCAAGTTTTAAGTTTATCGCTTGTAAATTATAACTAGTGGATCAAGTGGGCGGAGCAAGGTAACGAGTAGTTGATTCGGATCGTTCAACACGTGTTCGATCATCTCATTATGTTGACCACAAAAAAATTTACATCTGTTCTGTTTGATGCGAAACGAATAATAAATACAACGCAGTTTTTGTTTTTTCGGTCTTTGTTATTTATTTGATAAATTAATCTTAGTAGTAGACATGTTTTTGAATATTCTGGATGGAAATAAGACCACCGTAAGTAAATGTGTATTAAAATTCACACCTGATACCCATTAAAGGAAAAATTGCATTGTAATATTAAACGAGATGGGTGAATGTGTTATCAAAAGAAAATTGGAACGATTCATTTGAATGAAATATGTATTTCTTTTTAAATATAATACTTAGTTAATGAGATTACTTGTAATAACCTTGTTATGTGTTGTATAAATGTATAAAATAAAAGTAAATTCAAAGAAAACGCACAGCACAGTTTAATTTAATATTCTGAGAAATGATGTTATACTCGTTTGATGTTTATTTTACTGAATGAATTATTTAAATAATCATTAAAATTTAATAAGAACCGAAATATAAACACATTTTCAAATAAAACCCAGACAGAAGACAAACATGGTAAAAGAAATAGAAACAAAATTTCGCTAAAAGTATTTAATTTAAACGATAAAAATAATTAAAACGCTAGTACCTAATTGCGAGTTAAAACACAGGGGCCCAATCGTGCTAATTTAAAACATCGAAGTTCAATCCTTATTCAATTTCAGTTGTAATCATATTGCAATCCAATTACTATTCAACTCTGCTGAATTCCGTATCGCGCTAAACTTTACTAATTATTTACTATGTGATTGGCAGCCTGAAACGTCTGAGCGATCTGTCAGACGGCTGTCATAAGCTTTCAAATGAGCACAATACAGAATGTATAAAAAGTTGTGATTTGCATGCGGTCCAATGACGTTTCAGTGGAGATTTATTTAGCGCTATCGGTCCCCAGTTTGTGTTGAAAATATAAAACTATATAGCTCAGACCACATTGAATCCATAATTCACCTTGAACAAACGTTACACTGCTGAAAAAACTATCGATAACAGTACGTACGTTATTTACGTTAAATTTTTCATGGTTTTTGGAGTGCATGTCAACAGTTCAACACGGCTGTTCAAACAGGCATGCATGGAAGCTGTGTGCATTATTGGTTTACTACGGTGCGGAGTCCGTTGAAAATCTAACATTTTTCAAACTGAAATAATCAACAAAACGCTTTTGTTATGCGGAAGCATGAATGTGTATTTTAGAATGGTTATTGTTGTAGATTGTACGAAACGTAATAAAAAACATGACTTGCGTTAGGAAAAAAGTTAAATTCACACCTACTTTGGTATGATACTACCAGTGTAATGTCTGACTACCCCAATGGGGAAAATTGTCGTGAGTGTATTTTGGTATGGCCAAATATGAAAAAATGTACTTACTGACTTCAAATCGCAACCGAAACATAATTTTTCACCGAAACGTAGACATGGATAAACCTTTAATAAATAAATACTTGCTCATACTGCAGCAGACGTAAAACTAACGAAATTCCTGAACATAAAAATTAAACTACTTTATATGAATAGACTATAATTATAGTTACCTATTCATATGACTACTTCTCCTTTTAATGTCATAATTTTGTAATGCATGATTTATTTATATAGGCCTAAATAAAATAACTATTCACCTCACTTGGAAATATTAATGCTTATATTTAGCATCCATTAATTACGGTATAATGTCATAAACCAGAATAACCTTTTGGCATAAAATTTACATTCGGAAGTATCGTACTGTATTAATCTTAATTTCGCAGAATATTGGAATCCATAACAATCTCTTTGCATATACAGTGGTGATGTAAGTTCTGATAAATTTTTTTTCTGTACATTATGCTAGAATATCTCAAGTGATATTTTTAAATTTTAAATCCTGAATTTATCCTGATTTGTATACATAAGTTAATATTGCATAAATTTCATTTAAAATTTTTTCACTGTCGAATATGAATTTCAATAATCTGGCCCAAAATATTAAAATTACAATTGTTGCTAGGTACCTACATAAAAGACTATTAAATATATAGATTCTGATTATATATTATATCCTATATATTTGCACACCCAGAGCTTCAGAGCAGCTACTAATTAGTTGTGTTTCCGAAAGGGAAAGTAAATTCCCATTCATGTTGATCCAAGCTCATTATCTTAGTAATTACCACGCTAATTTCTGTGTTAGTTCAGAGGTTATATTATTATGATAGCTTCAGGTAATATTATTGGTAACTTCGGTAAGTGATCTAAATTGTATGCAGTCACGCAAGTAATTGTAAAGTTGGAAGCACAAGTTTGATATCGGAGTATCATTTTAACAAATCTTCATCATCATCAGCTTACAAGGCACCTCTCACTAAGTGGTATCACACACGATGATAGACTGACGCACCGTGTGTGCTTCTAAGTGCGGTTTCATACAATTCCTTGCTTCACAAATGACGGACTGATGTCTGCCGATCCGTCAATGTGCCATCATGTGTGATCCCATTAAGCGTTCGGTGCATAATCCAATCCACCACACAGCACAACTAATATAAAAATGTATCACCAACGATTGAATTCCATCGTATATCACGCCTCCTCTCATGAATAAACGTAAGAGAGCGGTCCACACTCCACCGCGTTGTGGTACTTTGCCGGGCGAAATAATAGGAGGTATAAGATGGAAATTCAAGTGGAACATTAGTCTGAAGTAGTAACTGTTTAATATAAAAGTAAAAACCTCTAGTCCATATTTCGAAAAAAAAACATATTTCAGCCAATGGCGATAAGGTAGTGAAGAGTTCACAAAAATCAATAGCAGATAATCCGATTTCCCTTTGAAACTCGGTTGTTTTAAGCCTACCTATTTAGCATAAAATAATCCCTAAGACATTTCCTCGCTTACGGAACTATTTACAGTTACGTAAAGACAGACTGTTAACAAAATTGGCCGTGGCCTTTAACCAAATTGGATCTGGTTTTGTTACATTATCGCATTTCGGTCAATATGTGGTTTTGGGACCGGTTTAGTAACATGCTACTGTATATCTTTAGTGACGATATTTTAACCGTTTTTAAAACTGACTTTGTGTATATAAACTTTAATCATTTTAGTCTCAAATAATGTATATTTTTTCGGTTTTTAATCACAATAAAGATTGAAAAATGCAGTCTGATGGGACTTGACCCGTACCGCCAAATACTATTAAATTGAGAAGAAAATAAACTTGGATTGTTAAGTCGGACGTGAAAATTTTATTTTAGAGTGATGTTCCTATTGACATCGAATTAGAACGAAACAAAGTTTAAATAAATATATTAAAGAATTTAAATTGACTAAAAAGGTTATAATACATATTATCTCGTTATTGGAACATTTCGATCTTTTTGAATTAAAAAAGCACATAGCTAGAACTTGTTAACCAACAATATTTAAAAAATGATAACTGTTTTTACATCTCACTTCTCTTCTCACTAATATTATAAATGCGAAAGTTTGTGACGATGTTTAGATGTTTGGATATTTGTGACGCAATCACGCAAAAACGGCTGAACGGATTTGGATGAAATTTGTCACACAGATAGAATATGTTCTGGATTAACACATAGGATACTTTTTTAAGGTCCACGCAGACGGAGTCGCGGGCAACAGCTAGTAATAAATAAATGATCAATAGCAAGGAAGCTTATTCGTGGGATCCCACTGCAGCAGCACCTACTGCAACATAAAGGTATCTTCTGAAACGAATGGACCATTATAAACCCCACTTTGATAACAAGTTGCATAAATGCCATTTTTTTATTTAAGAAATCCAAATATAATTTTCAGACAGAAATATCAACGAATCATTTTTTTTTTAAATTGTTCAAAGAGTTCACAGTCGATTCCAAATGAAAGTACAATTTATTTTATAAGCGTCATCATCATCATCATCATAACCCCGTCACATTCCACTGCTTAACACAGGTCTCTCCCTAGGCGCGCCACAAAACACTTACCTCTTAAAAACGTCACTTTTGATTAATTCAATTTTCCTCACGAATTATTAAATTCCATCCGAATTGGATTCTGTGACATCTGACATTAATTAGTTATTCGTATGTCAGGAGGGGTTAAGACTTGCCACCTTGCCAGACAAAGACAAATGATTCCACGGTATGTTTAATATTAAAGCCTGGATTTAGGGAGTGACATTTGCTATTGCAGGATTACAGGTAGCGATGAGACGATACTTATAATATGTTTAGTTGTTCATGAACGAAAGGAAATTGGAGATTCAAATGTCGAGCTTATTAAATTGAGATAATATTTGTTAATGTGAATGTAGATCACCCCCCGTCACACTGGACAGAGTTTCGGTACTACTGGTGAAACGTGGATGTTCTGAGGTTTCAGAATATCTCTGACTACCCCCTCGGGGAATATAGTCGTGAGCATATGCTTATGCTTATGCTTATGTGAATGTAGATAATCGTTTGCCTAGTCTTTAAATAATTTATACACACATCTCGTCACAAACGTTGCTATAACTATCTGCAAACAGCATGTCATTAAAGCAAAGTTCACTGTTACCCTTTTTTGGGATTCGCGATAGAATAACGCCCCACCTCAAGTGATGTTGATGATAGGTGACTGGCTTTTGCTTTGACCCAAAAAACACTATGAAACCAATCTTACCCTAAGTTGCATTTTACGGGTCTATTCTAAACTCATAACAGGTACACATTTAGACAATGCTTCATATTATTATAATGAATCAGAGTCCAGAAATTCACAGGAATTATTTTTTTATACTTATTTACAATTTTCAACTAAAGAACTGAGAACAAAATGGTTTCGGACATGTTAAAATTTATAACAATATAGCTCCAGAAAGCAGAGAATAACTAAGTCCACTTTATACTATAGAAAACTAGCAAATCCTTAGAATAAAAATATCAGCGGAAGCAATAAAGAACTGACATTCAATAACAATGGCACGAACAAAGAAGGGATTACACAATACCACGACTTGGCCAAGATATTGCCTTTTTTACAACTATCGTACGGTGGTGTACTTGCCAGTTTTTTTGCTCCAATTCCATTAAGGAAATAAGACAATGAACTCTTTGTAAGATAAATGTCAAGATCGTAAGTCAAGTCGACACTTGTGTCGTGAACTTGCGACAAACTTAAACAATTTTGCATAAAGTATGAATTGGAAATATAGACGAGTTTATTATTGTAACTTCATCGTAGGTATCGAATACTAAAACTTCTACTTTAAGCACAGTTTCTTATAGATAAATGGAACTAGGTACTAAAGTTTGGGCTCACCTTTAGGTATGTATGCCGAGAAAATTCTTACTCCAGCTTCGCTCTTATTCACGATATAATTTCTAAGTATCCAGATCCAAATTGCTGATTCTGACCATAAAGATTTATACCTTACAGGAATAGAGCACTGACATGAGTTGTCAAATGAAACCGTTTTTGGATGTTTTCAGGAGACTATTCGAAGGCAAAAATTTGAATACTGCCTATAATTTTGAATCTAACGTGAAATCGTGGATAAATTAATGAAGTAGTGTCAGTATATTTCACAAAATTATCTACGATTTCACTTTAGATTCGCAATTATTCACGGAAACCGAATTGTAAAAATTGGTAAGAGATTAGAAAACTATTCTATTGCCTCGCGTCACGTATCTCTTTCTATTATACAGTGGTGCCGCTAGGTACATCTCACTCTCTCAGCTGTCAGTTCCTCTATTCCTGGTATAATATCATTATGATTCTGACAATTCTTCCCGTCGACTACATTCATATCCCGTTTGATGCACGGCCGTCAGATTTCCGATTGTTTTTTTTTTTCAGTACGTCATCGATATGGTCGGTGTGCACTATGCAGTTTTAAAACAAGATCAACTGTTGTTATGAGTTTTATGTTAATTTTGCAGTAGACGCTAGCTGCATTTTATAGTTTACTCTGAGAATGTTAATCATTGGCATTGTTTACATTATGACCGCATAGATAAACAACAATTATGTAACATAATACAATTTACAATCTAATAAAAATTCCTTTTAACGATTACAAATTAAGTAACTTGTAACGCAGATGTCGTGATTTAACGTCAATAAACAACTGCGTCTGTCATGTTTGCAGACAATTTACTGACAATTTAATATTTTTTATGCAGAAAAAACGTATCAAGAATAGCAAAACCAATTTCTACTTTAAAAGCAGTTTTAATACAGTTGAATTTTCTAGATCCCTTGGCAGTCTGCCTGCATTCCAAAATAGCATCGTCAATATCGTTCGATCACATCGCGTCAAAAGTTAAATTAAATAAAGAAAGTAGAAGATAAATGATGTTGAACTTTGAATTTAATGGTGGTTTTAATGTACCTTAGCAAAATAAAATGAAGGATGGATGATAAGGCAGGCAGTGTCGTGATGAAAGCCAGATGCATACTAATATACTTGTTTTTATCGAGGAAGTTCGTGTCAAATGAGACACTTAGCAGTCTGGTAATAAATCATGAGAATGTAAACCGGATGACAATTCAAATAAGTCCTATCTAGTTCTGCTGCCATAAGAAAACGGACTATGTTAGCTAAATGAATGGGCAACAACGCCAATAACTGGGTTACGTTAAGTTAGTTAAGTTATAGCCTGTAGAATCCCACTGCAGGGCAAAGGCCTCCTCTCACGAATAAGGGTGAGAGGGAGTGGGCCATACTCCACCACGCGGGCCCAGTGCGTGTTGGTGGAGGCAAGTTAGTGGTCACCTTGCTGTCAGAGAATTTTCAAGCCGCCAATGGGCCTCTGACCTGGCTTAACGAATAGTTACAACGCCATTTGACGGAACTATCCGACTACTAATAACTGGGTTAAAATGTTTTATTGTCACATTCAAAGAACACATACCTATAGTTCTGATTATATGGCTATGTCACATATTTACAAATCACCAAAATAGAATCTCTGGTCTCCAAACTAGATTACCTGACGATAAATGAAGTAGTCGTAGTTGAAATATGTCAGGAACAGATCATCATTTCATCTCAAAGGGTAACTGTGCTTAGTTACTATTTTCAAAGCGTTAAGCGTGGTGCATCTTATGAAGAGTGACCGTTAGTAGTTTTTCATTAATGCTGTTCCGCGCTTCAGAAAACACGATAAGCAATAGGTCTTCGGTAGATAATAATTATCAGATTCGATGCCAAATACGTTTCGGGCATACATCTGAAAAATTTTGTGGACTTTCGTTTCCCAACGAAAAAATTATTAGGCCCTTTTGTTAATTATCTGATATCAAGTCAAAGTCAAAGTCAAAGTCAAAGTCAAAGTCAAAGTCAAAGTCAAAATTTTTATTCAAAATAATATCACATAGATAACTTTTTGACGTCATTTTTGATTCTACCACCGCTTCGGAAGGTGTTCCGTTGTAGAGAAGATGCGGCCAGAAACTCTACAACACACTTCTTTTAAACAAAACAAAATATACAAAGTACAAATATTGAATTACATAGTGTAACATTGTCAAGACCAGACATTTTGGTCATTCAAATAATCTCTTGTAAAAGCTCTTGTAAAAGTTATAGTTTACCACTTTATCTGCCTCATCCCACACTAGGCCAGCATGGTGGATTACAACCTGTTACTTAATAACCTTATTAGTGACATAGTGAGAGGAAGCTTTTATCCTGGAATAATAATACCAATCGTATAGTCTAAAAGGCACTTTTTCTAACATTATTGCAATATTTGGTTTGGGCACGAGTTTTCCTTACATAGATTTAACAGTAATTTCCTCTTAGGGACCAGACTATTGAGTTACAGTGGTAATTACACAAGCCTTATCTGAGGTTATATTGAATTCTCGTTAAGCTGATAAGACCCTTAATTAGCTAACTGAAGCACGTTTGTTTGGTCAATACAGGTACGTTAGTTACATAATTATGTTAGTATCTAAGTACCTACTTATCTTAGACAGATTGGCATGTTTAGTTAGTGTAAATAAAGATGGTTTGTTCTGAATGGATAGTTTATTGTTCCTAAAATCTTCAGTCTTTCTCTGTTTTTCTTGTATTTTCTTCATAATCATAAAACAGATGTGGTTTTACTGATCGTATATTTTTAAGAGCAATACTTTTGTGATTGGATAACAATAAACAGTGGTAGTAAGTGTTTGAAATTTTTATTGTATATTAGGTACCGATGTGTTATAATGACACTCAAATTCAAATTGCTCGAGTATACAAAGGTTCATATTTCTGGTCTTCGGTACGACAGGTTTCTTTAATAGGGTTCTCCATGAAGTATCTTATTAAAGACTCCTTACTTAGGTATATTTTTTTGTGAAAACGGCTTTATCTCTTCGTGCAGAGACGAAAACTACGAGAATCAATAATTTCAAATTATTAGAATTACAGATTTTTATTCAAGAAAACGTGTTGAATAATGGATGACTTCACTAAACTACAAATAAATATTTCAAAGCAAAAGAATATCAAAGCGTAAAATAGCAAAATCTACTCATAACAAACAATATCAAAACTCTACCTGAAGTAAGGTTATCCCAACGTGATTTATCTACTCCAGCCATAAACAACAGCGTCCGTCTCCTTAGAAACGGACGTTTGTGAATGTAAACAAAGTCGAAAGGATCATAGTAAAAGGGCTTATACAAACCTTCTATTGCCACGACGTGATCACGAATCTGTTGGGCTAGCAGCGGATCCGGCACGAGCTCCACAAGGTCATAGAGAGCGTATATCGAAGGATGCACGCTCTCAAATCGCTGTATCTCCTGTCTTATAGACAGGGATGTGTTCAAACAAGCCTGCGTATGTTGTCTACTGCACATCGCGCCTTTAGACCCCAGCATTCAGCCAGGGAAACCCAATTAGCACACCACAACACAACACAGATGCATTCCCATTTCAACGCTGCGTGAACGATCCGCCGCTCATAGCGATAAAAACAACTTTTTCTATACACTTTTTTAATTAAAACGCTCTTGTAAAAGTTATAGTACACAGTAAACACTTGTCACAGTGATTTTATTGGTTAGAATTGTGATGTTAATAATGTAAACAACCAATCAACGGGGACGCATTGACAGCGGCGTGAATCAACCACCCGGGTGGCGGCCATTACCGAACTGTGGCGTTTCGTGTGCATCCAAGAGATCTGTCAAAGTTGAAGCTTTGTTGCTACAGCGCCATCTAGCGATACCTTATCGCAGCGGCAAACAAACTGGATCTGCCAAAAGTTCATCCACAATCAATTAGATGGCGTTTTTCGTTTTGTAGCTATTGTAAATTGTGATCGTTGATTGTATCTCTGGTCCGTTGACTGTAAGATGAATGACAATGATGAATCCACAACAATAAGAGGAGCAAATCATTAATTTCTACTGTAGCTACTATTATCTCTCTGTTTATTCCACCTTGTGTACCTACATTTTCATTACATATCGGAATTATCTTCTTAATTTTATTTCTTTACCTAATAATTTTCTTTTTATTCTATATTCTTTAGGAACTTATCTATATTAATCAGTTTAATTATATTATGTAATTCCCTTAGTAAACACGTTGATCGCTCAAAATAAATACCTAGTGTAAATACATATAGTTACTTAATATAAAGAATCTACAGCTTTCGCGTCGTAATAACATTTTTTTCCAGTAGGACCTCTACCTACGTTCAGAATGTATGAAAATGGAGATTCTTCTACCCTGTATTTAACTTTGTTGAGAATAACCCTACGGCTTTCGTGCTATATTAATTATTGGTCTAAAAGGCTAGTGCTAACAATACGTACCATTTTTGTTTGTTGACCGGCACTTTAAAAAAAGGCCCAGAATTAATGTTCTTCTTTACCTATATAGAAACATAGATCAAAGTAAAATTATTGGAAAGGCCTTACGCGTACATTTCAAAACAGAAAAATGATGCAAAACAAAATTTAATGAATGGTATACTTACTTACAATTTGTACTGAGATGACAGATAATTGCCCCAGTTTGTACGAACCAATTGCCCTAGTTGTGTGCTTAAACTTAATTCGCTTTAGACCTATCCATTAATATTACTTTAATATAAGTATAGAAAGAGGCAAAACCGAAATAAAGACTTGCGCTTGCGGCGCCCCGCCGCCTCTCACGGACTCTAGTGTTTGGTCGTAGATCTCACGCATTCATAGAAGTTGGTCCTCAGTGTCAAGCAATTTGTGTTTCTGAAATGAAGAAAGTTATTATTTAAATAGTTACTTTAAAAATTGATGCTAAAAATATAATTACTCTGAAAATTATAGAAAACAAGAGTTGAAATAAAATTGACCCTTACGCTATGAAACAAAACGATGCCTTTGCTTTGCAAACTCGGTAGGTACTCAAAAACACCCTCTATTTTTTATCACGATTTCGATGTTGATGCCATACAGAAAGTTGTTCAGTTTGACGGTCTAATCATCCCCTTTAAATAGTTTTACCTAATTTTGTTAGACCTTATAAAGTAAATGTTATTATGTATAGGCTTAGATCAAAATAAAATGAATGGATAGGCCTTACGAGAACATTTCAAACCAGAAAAATGAGGCAAAACAAATGAAAGATCATCCCCTTTAAATAGTTTCAGCTAATTTTGATAGACCTTATATGTAGTTACAACATGGAAAATAAACAAGTATCTGCTGTGCCATACATTTGGGTCAAGTTACATAGATAGGTACCGCAGTTTGTATCAAATAGCGAAGTCTCTGCCTCCCCTCTGCGTAAAAAGCTTGAGTTTATGTGAGTTTAGAATTCTATACACACAATAACTTCATAAGTCGATAAGTCGATGAAATTATTGTTATCCTTTCTGGAAGAGGAATAGTTTGATAAGGGAAAAATTAATAAAAAATCTGCAAATGCTGCGTTACTAATCGCAATGTTGACACTACACCCAGGTTTAGAAAATCCCTACCCTTGTGGTTATTTGTTATCAGTATTACTGAAAACACAAATCTAAACTTTCGTGACATTGTAATAAAGGAATATTGTAGTCAGTCACAGACGCTCGGCCGAGGCGTACACTCGCGTTCATCTAATTCAGTTCACTTCAGTGAATCGCGCAATTGTTGGTGAACTGGTGACTGGTGAACGAACGAGGCAATTGGCTGTGTTTCCAATGTACTCATAATTTGCTACAAGAACATCATGTCTAAAGTCAAGGTAATTGATAGCACTTTTGGAGTTCGTCGAGTTTTGGTATCGTATTCTTGTGTCTTAACTTTCCAGACTTTTAGCATTATTCTGTTTGTTGATTCAGTTTTTCAGCATACTTATTGTCAAGATAATGTACCTATTCAATATCCTATTTGAAAAATTTCAAATCTCATCACACTGGGAAATGGAAATTGAAATTCAGAAGTTTTTGATACTCGCTTAAATAAACCTTGTTACTTTCAAAGACACACAATATGTTTTATAAGAAATTCGATAACATTTAAAACGTCAACTAACTTAACTCTTTCTTGTTCAAGGTTGTTAGGGAACTAATTATTCTTATTAATTACCTTACTATAAGTTATGTTTCTGGTTGTTATTGCTTAATAACGCCTTTTCTCAGGTTCTTTATCATAACTTTTTCAGTCCATATTATAAAGAAATAACACCTAATGTTTTATTTAGGAATATAGTTAACTAACGTAGGGAGTAGATTGTCAGTTGTAAAGGGTTAGCGTGACATTGTTAGGACTACTTAGGACCGGTATTTCTAGTTTCTAGTCAATGGTGACATTGTCTGTCCTGATCAGAACATGCGATTTTTTTCTGGTTAATGAGATTGACAACGTTTGAGTTAGCTTGAATGCTTTTCTTGCGTATCTCTTCAATTCAAAACAAATAATAAATTTGTATGAAACATTTTTGTGACTTGAAGTGCAATTTTTGAACATCATACGATCAACTCGGCAGAAGAAAGATGCACAATAGTATTTTTGACATTTGCTACTACCGAGTTGATCGTATGATGTTAAAAAATCTCACCCCAGCTCGGAATAAAAAGTGCTTCTCGAATCGAATAGGTACACGATAATGATGCGATCCCAATTATTATAAACTCGTGGTTACTTTATATTGAAAATAACTTAAATAATTAATAAGAGTGATCGTTCCGTTAAAACAGGCCAGACAAATAAGTAGGTACTCGAAACGGAAAGTATATTTTTTCATATGTATGCGAAACATACACAATGCATACATACCATAACAAATAGTTTACAATTTCAATAGTAGCACCTGTCATTCAACTCGAAGAAGGGGAGAGACAGCTTATTCTTATCACAGTTTGAGATAAATAAAATATTTTTGACATTGTCACACAGATTATCTAGTCGATGCCACCCTTAAACTTTAATAAATTTTAACTATACTTACACTTAAGTTAGAGTATAAAAACTGAATGTTATACTCACATGTTACTTGGGTATATAACTATTAGAAGATGGTTCCTTAGTAGCCCGACAGTTTTTATACTACCAACCCCCGAGCAGACAATATTAACCGGCACCCTGCCTAAGGCCATGGTTTTGTCATCGTGATGACTCAAACTTCATAGTCGTCTATTATTCCTACCTGTGTCGGGAGCGTGCGCAGAGAAATCAGAAAAATTCAGTTTTTTATAAAATAACGAAGGTCTGGCGTTCATGGGATCTTGGTCTACATTGAAAGTACCAGAATATAGCCCGAACTTGTATTATGATGACCAGACAATGGTATAGAATACATTATAAATTCTTGACAGAATAGCCTTGTGGTCGAGTCGAAATGCATTAGTTCTGAATCCATCAAAGTCAAAATTCATGGTATTAGGTTCTAAAAAGCAAATCGAGAATAGTTTGTCTGGACCCTTAAACGTTTCTGTTCTGAATTTAAAAGTAGAACGAGTCAATCAGGCCAGGAACTTGGGTATTCTTATGGACAGCAAACTCCGTTTTGAGAACCATGTTTTAGATGTTGCCAAAACTTGTTTTTTTCGTTTGAAAGTTATGTACAAAATTCGTCATCTTCTTAGTAGAGATATTAGATTAAAGTTATGCGAGTCATTGGTCCTTTCAAAGTTGAATTACGGAGATGTGGTTGTTGGTCCTTGTCTACTGGCAGTGACTAAGCGTTTGGTACAACGGGTTCAGAATGCGTGCGTTCGGTTTTGTTATACGGTTCCTCGTCGTAGTCATATTACACCGTTTCTCGTTAGGGCTGGACTCTTAAATATGGATTCCCGAAGACAGTTGCATTTTGCCGGCTTTTTACATTCAGTGATACGGTACAAACGACCAAAATACTTACATGAAAAACTGGAATGGTCAAATTTTCATCGGAGATATAACTCTAGAAGGGCCAATTGCTTTATTATGCTAACTCCATTTCATAAGACAAGGGCGTTTGAGGGAAGTTTTCGATACCAAGCAACAAAATGTTGGAATAACCTCCCCCCACCACTGAGAGTACCTCTTTCCAAATCAACCGTCAAGTATCACTACAAGATTCATCTTTTAGCGGAGCAAGCCAAGCTCGTGTAGCAGTTTTTGTCTTCGCCAATCAAACAGTAAAGTTGTAAAGTAATTTTCCTTTTTTTTGAAACATCAAACACAAACATACACAAAGAAGTTAAAGTAAACAATTTTACTAGCCTACTTATCCACAACAGTTTCTAGTTTTTATTATTATTACAAATTTTTTAACATTTATTTTTTTCATCTACTTATCTATTTATTTAATGTTTACGGTGCGTTTTTCGTCTGGGGTGGTATTTTTGGGAGTCACACGTTCAAATCATCGGTAAAAATATCATTATTACTATGGAGATTATACATTACGATTTTGGGGTGTGAGTTTCAGAAGTGGCACTTCTCGTATTTGGGTGCGACAGAAAATCAGCGCTGAGCTCGTCGAGCCCAGCATAATGCTGAGTCGTAACCCTGTTTGCTGCTGCGGCACACACTGGTCTTAATTATGTAATTTTTAAATTGTATGTTTTTAGTTTAATTTTTCTAGATAATAATTATGTCAGTGTGTTTTGTTGTGTATGCAAATAAAAATATTTTCTTTCTTTCTTTCTTTATAAATGTATAAATACAAACATCCATAACTTAGGTACAAATAATTTGCATCTAACGCGCGGGATTCGGCGCGACCCTCAGATCTCCAGACAGGTTCACTACCAAATGAGCTATTGGGCCATTAAAAGTTCTTGATGGATCTTTCAGGTTGGCAATTATCGCAGCATATTTTAAACATTTCATGACTTTTCTTGTATCATAGAAAATGAGCGGTAGGACCAACCTCTTTTCTAATATCTTTGCAATTACTTGCCACTTCTAGCGCCGATCTAGTGAAATTGGCCCTTTACATTATAATATGTTTTCCATCTCCCCAGATGGATTTTCTATCCCAGATTATTATATTTTCATGCTCAGGCGATAACATGGGCTCTCTGATGGCGGATAATTTGCACATTTCGCGAAAATCAAGAGCATGTAAGATTGGCGATCACTTGGACCGTATGATTATCGGTCCCGTCAATTTTCTGCCGTTGGTTTCTACTAAGATGATTGGTGAATTCCATGTCATCAGAGTCAACATAAGATTTGGTGAATCGGAAGATAGAGTAACTTATCTGAAACGAAGAAGCTGCAAGAGTAGATTATTTTATTCTTACAGCAATTTAAACAATTCCAAATTTGGGTTTTCAAGGACAATTTAATTTTTATTGCTTCATCGAAAGCCGAACAGATTAACTCAATCTATTTTATACCCCAACCATTTCAGGAATTGCTCTATTTAATTGCTCTAGATTCAATGCGGTTTACAAAGCGAAGTTAATTTGTATCATATTTCGAATGATCATTACATCATTAACTACCTTAGTCTTTATCCACCCACTGCAGGGAATTATGTACGTCTTCTATATTGTCTCATCCTTCTCGGTCCACTTAAATCATTCCAGAAGTTTTCTTGATGTTGTATGAACTCTATGAAACATAAATTAATTTCAAATAAACTAGTTTTTCCCCGTATGAAAACCATAACCATACTTACATTTTAAGTCATAACCTTCGAATATAGGTAACTTCAGAAGGTAATGATCAAAATTAAAATAAACTTTAAACGTTGCGTTTTTTATATACATAACTACTTGATGTTTAAACTTGGTCTATAATTTTGTAGGTTGATGTAGGCCAAATAATTGTTTTTATGATACACAATAGGTTTACTTATTTGTTATTCACAGATGTGTTCTAACGGAGTTCAAACAATACATGTCACATCCGCTGTGATCTGCTAGTAGGCACACCAATATGAACAACACAAAAAGATTAGCTGTATAGAAAAAACTTATTTATCCACCATTCTGACAAAATAACAATTCGTGAATACTGAAAGAGAGAGAAGAAGTAGAGTTAGAAGTTTTTGATGAAAACATCTGAAGATTTGTTTATCCATGTCAATGGGAATATCATAAAATTACACAGGCTATTCAAAATGTGGGTGTGTCGTACGAGGCGACTAAGGTATTAAAGGTTTCTAATGCAGTGTTTATGTGGGCGAAAGGCTAGCCACCTCTCACCACTTGACATGTCATTCCACTCTGCCACAGCTACATTCTTAGAATGTTGGTAGTTGTAGCAATGTTTCTGACCACCCCGAAAGGGATTACGGTCGTGAGTTTATGTATGCTTGTTTTGTAAAAAAGGTCCTCTCTAACCAAAACCGATTTGAGAGTGTTATCGTCGCTAAGATAAACCTGGTTAAATTAAAGATTGAAATATTTGTCTCGGGCGAGACTTGAACCCGCACTCTTCCAATCCGGGGAAGTGCGTTATCTAATTTCGCTATCGTGTCCACTAACCAAAGAACGAAATTTTCAATCTATCCATCTACTGGAAATAATTACAAACTAACAAACACGAAAGTCCAGAATTACAACTGGAATTCATTCAATATAGATGACACACCATGTTCCAATAAACCTGGTTAATTCCAAGAAATTTTTAACCTGATTACCAAGCTTTGCATGGGATATAAAAATACCACTTTACCTACTTAAAATAAATGCTGAGTCAGAACCTTTCTCATCGGCGCAATACAGGTCGCACGGTGTCATATCAGGTCATATTCTAAGACCTATACTCGTACCTACAATATTGTTATCAACCGGTCTGTCATGGGAGATCCCTGTTGCTGCTGCAGCTTTGGACGGACCTCCTTATGCAGACTTCGTAATGAGACGATACCTACTGCCTATGTGTGTCACTGTCTAATATGTATTGTTCTGATGAAATAAATGAGTTATCTATGTATCTATCTATCTACTTATTAGCGTACGAGGAACTTTACGAAAGGATAAGTATATAAATATTACCTACCATCTATGCTTACATCTACAATGAGATTAATAAATTCCAAAACACACTTATTCTTTCGCTACGTTGCGAAATACATAATAAATACAGGCAGAGGTATTTAAAACATTATCGTTTAATGTGAAAAATTGTCAGCTAATAAATCAACAACATTTTCCTGCACAAGTTTTAAACAGGTGTTATTTGTAGATAATGCTATTATTATTCTTCTCTGGAGATGGAAATAAAAAGACAATTACAATAATATCGTCATCCGTTTTTTTCGTTTGTCGAGTCGATGGCATGTCATCAGTTACCTAGTCATCCACTGTAGTATTTACTTCAATAGTTTATATAAACTGTCTCATAATCTAGGCCCTGGAACAATTGCATCCACCCTGCGCTCTTGATATCGTCGACCTCCGGTACAGTGCACCACCTATAACATAATTAATTGTATGATCGAAGACCACCTAATCCTTTACTACCTCTTTTACTCTCCCATGTTTAATTGAATACTTATCTATATTATTATTCCATTGTCTTGTTAATGCTATTCTTATCTTCCACAGTTTCTCTTTAAAATCTGTATTGACTATGTTTACACTATAATTACAATTGTTTGAGTCACACATTAAGATTTCGTTTATTTAATATTGTTAGTTATTAAGACGCTATTATCCGGTCGAGGCCGTTTTTTGAAAACGAACGAAAGTGTTTTAAACAGTGTTTTAAAGTCTGAAATGAAATTATGTCTTATTTAATTTAACTCGAAGAAAAAAATCCCAAAGTTACCCCACTTACACAGTTATTTATTATGTTTTTCCAATACCTACTAGGTATGATTATACTGCTGATATTTAACTTTTTATTCTTGTACTTAACTAAATACATCAAATATTTCTGGTGAAATTTGTAGAATTTGGAGCTTAGAAACAAACACCCATGAGCAAAGATATTGATGAAAAACACGTTTTTTTGCGATCCTGCTTTTAATTGGAGCTGGATGGCTAATTGCAAACTTATGCTTGCGAGAAAGAGATGCTTGCACTCGGATAAGAGGGCCTTAATTTTACTACAACATTTTTTTTTGAGTTAAATTCAATTCGACACACAAACTGGCACGACATTGTAAAGTACCTAGTTTCCGGGTGGATGCTACAACGCCGTACTCCGTCTCATTTCCTCCCATGGGTGTCGTAGAAGGCGACAGTTGTACGATTATTTTGAAAGCTAGCCACCTTTCACCATTTAGAAACCTAAATAGGCTAAAAGTGATCCTTGCTTACAAGTATAACCTTTACAAGTGCATGTTTCAAAGCTGGTTTGTTAGTTATTTAAGGTTTCTGTCCATTCCGAAATGTAATAAAAACATTCGTTCTATGGAAAAGTTCACAGTAAATAAAACCTTATGTAGGTTTTTTTAAGAGAATGATCAGACCATCAAACAGAAGAACTTTTTCTATGATACCAACTAACGTTGAAATCGCGAAAGAATTTCACCTGTCTCATACATTTGGGACTTGGGACTTTCCTACTCCTCCTATCTTCATTGCGGTTTCCAAGACAGATTACAGTAATCCCCCAGGCTCGCTGGACTTCATTGTCTAGTGTTGTGAGTGGTCCCTCTGTTGATCCTGGTTTACAAGAGCTACAGCGTTGGGAATTTGTGGTGGGCCAATGCCCGAAAACATATATTTGGGTCAAGTAAGCAGTTTTGTATCTGGTTGTTTTGTCTTCTTTGTTCGGTTTGATCAGCTTCCTAACAAACCGTCAGCATATAAAGTTGGATGCTATAACAAGTATAACAGTTCTGTAAAATATTGTTAACTTACCTACAATACATTCCAGCATAACAGAATCTTCAACAACCCACTATTATTATCAGTTTGTCACTCTAAGGGTCGCTCGTTAAAACAATGGTTTTCTTTATTACCTTAGTTTGTACGAAGGCCAGAATTTCGTTAAATAGCTTCGTTACAATGTGCAACTAATGGAGAAAAACATAAACTTTGACTATATTTACAAAGTATTGACATTGTAACGGAGTTTGCTGCGTCATCGAATCTCTTCTTCCTAAACCATAATCAAATTGTCCCATTTACTTTGGATCTGCCTCGCTTGTCATCCTCCACTGAATAGTTTTGTGCTGTGTGTTGTTGGTATGTGTACCGGGTCATGCTATGATCATGGTAAATTGCCTAAATATCAGTGCGTTTTCGTCTTAGCACAATAAATTTTACATAGAATTGTACCTGTAAAGGGTTTTTGGTAGCCCTAAATGGTGCCCGTAATTTTGAATGAATAGTTGAAAACCACATTATCAGTCTGGCTTCCTCTCACGCGGGTCCACCGGCAGATAGGTCTAACCCTTTCCTCCACATTAGTGGTCAAAGTATTTTCAAGCCGCTTCGGCCTTACAAAGTATTATTATTTCTATCGTTAGTACAGATTGCATTTGCATCTTCTATGTGAATGATTACTTGTTCACTCAAGCACGTGTTAAAATTATTTGCTGATCATATAGGTCGTTATACTTAACAACTACATAATATACTGATAGATAGTTTGATGTGCGTCTTTATGCAATGGTATTAGAGTTGATATAATGTCAAATCAACGTATCTATAATTTAGTAGCTTATTTATCATTCATCGTCCTACGTCCATTATTTTAGCGATTCCAAATAAATGCCTATACCTACCTATACCTGTCCCTTTTTATTTCGAATCGCTAAAATAATGTCTAATAACATCTCATTCCATTGAACTAAATATGATACAGGGTGGAACAAAACACGATAGGTACCCTATTAATATTTAAAATGTTTTATAGGCCCTTAAACTGAACAACTTTTACTATGGATATAATGTCGTTTTGTATGTGACAGCATATTATTTTATTATTTGCCACCATTTTAATATTTGGGTGCTTTGAGAAAAAAAACTTGCACGTCATGTTTAAAAGCTTCTTCTAAATCTAATCATGGCGAGATGTGTTTTAATTTCTGGTCAGGTTTTAAATCTCTATATTTTTATCTACATTAAAGATATTTACAAAAAAAAGATTACGATATGGTTTTTAGGTATCCCCAAGTCGAAATCAAACTTTTTTAGAAATTTTGTCTGTCTGTTTGTGTGTTTGTTTGTTTGTTTGTTTGTTTGTTTGTTTGTTTGTTTGTTTGTTTGTGTGTTCGCGCATCACGCAAAAATTACTAAACCGATTTTGATGAAACTTTTTTTGTTTGATAGCTTATGATCTGACTTAAAATCTGGTATATAATTTGTGTCTGTATTTTAATGATATTCTATTGAGTGTCTGTATTTTAATGATATTCTAGGAAAAAATACTCAGCAGATGTGCAGGGTTTTAGAGTAGAAAGTTGAATTACTGTAATGTGTGGTTTTACTCACGATACTGAACAACTTTCCCAAAGAAAGAAACTGAAGTACTTACCTACTCATAGTACGAATACCTACGCAAAAAAAAAAATTCAACTTTTCACACCATAAATGTTCGATCAGCAGTCATTTAGTTAGTATGGAAAGTCCATAGTTTTTTTTCTTATTTCCTATAGGTTTCTTATGGAATATTGTTCAGTATCCTGGGTACAATTACCTATTAACGTAATGCAACTGTTTATCCGAACACTCTGTATATGGAAAGCAAAAGCATACAAATAACGTGGATGCCGGCATTTTAATGATTGTATTTTGTACATAAATAATTGCAGTACGAGTATTGTACTAAGAGAAGCACACTGTGTGACAAAAAATTGTCTGCCTAGGATACGTAGGGTAACCAGGCTGCAAAAATGCGTTGGAACATTTTCTGGACATTCCGAGTTAATGCAGAATACCTCCTATATACCTCCTTCGATCGATATTTTTTTCTGGAATTTCTTTAATGTAAAACAGGTAGTAAAGTTAAACGCGTTACATACTAACTTTAGAGGTTTCTTCCAGATTGTCAAACTGTTATTATGGGACCAAAAAACTTGAAATCGCGAAAAAAAATTGGGTGGTCGAAATAAAATGCCAATGGCTACTATGCTAAAATGTATGGAACGGCCGATTTTATTTAAGCAATTTCAATCTTGGTCTAATAGTGAAAGTTGTTCAGTTTTATATTCTGACTTTCTTCCCTTTTAAAATTCGGATGCTATGAAACCCACAGGAAATTGGAAACACTCAAAAGACTCAAATCGAGAACGAAAAAATCCGGTCTATAAACCTGTTCCATAAACATATGAATGTGTGGCGACCCTATCTCAAAAATTCTGCCATCAACTATTTTAATTGCCACAAACGTCTTGACAATATAAATATTTGGGCTGGACAGTCTGAACTCTCTGAACTGAAACAAAACTGTTGTGTCAATATTGTTGATTTGAATGTACGTAATTTAATAAATTGTATGAATTTACGTAATTAATGCTGCTCTCTAAGTGCGTTCACACACGATGACGCACTGACGGGGCGGCAGATGTCAGTCCATAGAACTACACCCGGTGCGTCAATGCGTCACCGTGTGTGCTTCTACGTGCGGTTTCATACAACTCCTTGCTTCACAAATGACGGACTGACGTTTTTTGCTCCATCAGTGTGAACGCACTTCCATTGAAGAAAACATAATGTTCTTACAATCGAGTTTGAGATATTCAGCGAGACTTTTTTCCAACGCCAAATCGCTCGTGTCTAATCTCATGTGTAGGTAAAGGCAGATTGCACGATCGCAAACCCCAATGAAGAAAGAAGTAAGGAAGAAAATATTTTTATTTACATACATTCACCTAAATTCATCTTCTTAGTCGTAACATCATGGTTCAAGGACGTGACCATATCGTGAGCCGCTTGTGTCACCACAGCTCTCCAGAAGCCGTAGCATGTTACACATGATACGGCTGTATCACGTCTTTTATCTCGTTCGTTCGCACGCAAATAGAAAGAGAGCGAAGCAAGGTGTGATAGCGCCATATCATGGTGCCATGCTACCCATGCAGGCCGCTTGATCTTGGGCCCGGTGTTTGCTGGCCTGTAATCTTGCCTCAGCAAAATTATCTTGACGGTAAAAAAATAGGAATTGATTGATAATAATAACTGCAACGATTATGTAATACTTAATTGTGAGTAGGTAGAGAGAAGCAGTGTTCAATGGACAAGAGTTTATAAAGTTAGCGTGACCTGCCTTTTAATATTCATGTCAAGACAATTATCTCCTGGTAAATAAATGATTGTCATTGGTCCTGGTTGACCAAGGACTCGCTTTTTGTAAAGGAGGTGCCAGTTCGGTCTCGGCCTGGATAAGTATCTTAAGTCGGCAACGAAACATGAACAACTTTTGTCACCTTTATTTCTATGAGAATTATCTTCAGAAGTGATTCAACATCGTAATTTCAGGCTCACTATCTGTTACACTGGACAGACTTAGGTACTGCCTGTAGTAATGTGGATCTTCTAAATACCACATTTCGGGTATCTCCAACTTCTCAGGGAGTTTAAATTCGCAGCCTGTATTATAGTCGTGAGAGTAATATTTAGTATGTGATATACTTTAGTATCCCACGGCAATCTTCAAACACTCTCCATAATACACTATATTTTCATTAAATTATCCTCTGTTTGCCTAACGTGACCCTTTTCCTTCGTAATGGAAAGTTAAACGACCGCCATCTTGGCTTTTCAACATCGGTTCAGTCCATTTATATTCTATTAACATAATACACCGAATTCACCTACATAAGTTGAGAAACCATATTCAAAATGCATAATTTCAGTGTCTGCTATATGTATGAATTTCAACAAAAATTTCCATTGTTGTGGAAATGTATTTATACCTTATGGAATTTTTTTCATCTGAATGAAATGTTTCTGCATTCAGATGTATTCGCCCTCTAGCCTGTAAAACACATAGAAGATGGGTCTCCCACCCAGCTCTTCCTTACCACCTACCACCTACACCTACCACCTACCCCCACCACCACCTACACCTATTCGGTGTCAGGGGCATGTGGGCATCACCTACATGCTACTTTTAGTATATCCAACCAGAAAAACTGCTTCATACAAGCTCGCGGCAGCCAGTAAACCCCTACATGCGTAGGGCAATAGGTGCACGAGAATGAGCGGCAGTTTGGAAGAAACATCGCTGCACATGTAGGGGTGTACCGGCCGCCTATGAAGCTGTTTTTCTGGTAGTAATGATTTGTGTAGCACCGCTTGTCAATTCCTTCAATTCGTCCAGAAAAAGGTAATAAGTCGGAATAGCGGAATCGGGAGATTCAGTCATAAAACTCAAGAAGATAAGTTGAATTGAAGTTGATTTGTTTGTTTTTTTTTGGTCACGCTAGTTCTATTATTAAATAGTCCTTACCCGATTACTACTGGACTACTCTCTGCTCTACTGGTTCCCTGTGAGTTCTACTGACGACCTGACACGGGTAGCTGGTAACGACTGGATTAGAAAAGCATTGGACAGTCTTTTGTGGCCCTCGAGAGAGGCTTACGTTCAGAAATAATTTATGATAGGCATGAGAAGATTATGACCACAGAAAGAAGAATCAGTAGAAATGGCACGAGGACTATTTAGTTCGAAAACTAACGTGACCTAAAAACAAAATGCAAAACAAATGAAATTCATCCTTGTCTTCAAAAGTCTTGTATAGTCATTATTAGAAAAATTTGCATAGTGTCTAATGTACTTTTTGTGAACGAAATATACAAAAAACTGTCAGTATTTTAAGTTGGACCCTGTATATTGAGTTCCTTTTAAAAATGATCCTCAAGTAAGATCTGAAACACGTGACCGTACCTATAACTTTACCTTTTCATCCTTTCATAAGCATTATGCTCACAACTATATTCCCCGAGGGGGTTGTCAGAGATATTCTGAAACTTCAGAACATCCACGTTTCACCAGTAGTACCGAAACTCTATCCAGTGTGACAGGGGGTGAGCCCGTCACCACTTATAATGGACAGTGGGTACAATAGATGTAGTTATGCTGTAGAGTTTCTGGCCGCATCTTCTCTACAGCGACAACACGTTCCGACGCCGTGGTAGCTTAAAAAAGAATTGACGTTTAATAAGTGTGCTTCAAGCTCCTATATTGAATAAATTATTTTGAAATTTGAAATTTGAAATTTGAAATACATGCCTCGAAATTGAAGCATGCAGGTTTCCTCACGATGTTTTCCTTCACCGAAAAGCCAGTGGTTTTACAAATCGTACATAACTTCCGAAAAACTCATTGGTACGAGTCGGCTTGGAATTGAACCACCGCCTCCTGGCCCTCCTGCACGGCAGGCAAGGTTACTCGCCACTGAACCACCACGGCTTTCTCATCCTTTCAATCCAAATGAAATCCTTTGTTTAAAGACTAAGTTCACACACAGTATTTATTCTCCAGGATTTGTTTGTTCAGCACTTCATTCTAATGAACGAAGCTTTGAGCTCAGTTTATTAGAGGACAAAGTCGTGACCTCTAATTGAATGTTTGACCGCTTCTCACTGGCGTGCTTGTTGTCTGTCGTTCAAGCGCCATTTTCGTAATATCGTAGTATTATAAATGGATCAAGCTCTAGGATTTTAGCGCACTACTCGGTTACGATCAATGGTTATCCAGAGTTTTGGATCATCGTCGAATCTTTCATGGGTGGTTCACCTGAACAAATTCAAAAGCATTCTATTATAATCTTAAAACGTGACTCCATCGTCGTGTCCATGATTTTTCCAATGTCTAGTTTAAATAGCTAATGTGCTTGATGGTGTTCGGTAATTTAATATATCAGTGATCTCAAGTGCCTCCGTGGTCTAATGGTTAAGGGCATTGGGCTCTTGACACGGAGGTCGTGGGTTCGATTCCCACGGGGGAATCCTAGTGATAGTCACCGTGCGTTTTCCCTTGTTGCACATTGGTTAGGACATTGCAGGCTCAATCACTTGACCGTCTGAAAAGAAAGATGATTCCGTACTTCGGATGGCACGTTAAGCCGTTGGTTCCGGCCACTATATCTGGTGGTAGTAGTCGTAACATAAAAAAACCACGTCAGAGGCCGTAGGGCGGTTTGAATAAACTCTGACACCAGGGCTTGCACACACGATAAGAAGAAGACCTATCTTCTCTTTTTCATAAAAGATATACCATGTCTCGCTCCTCCTCCATACCGAACATATAAAACCATATCAAAACGAATCATCAAAATGTTTATGTTGCCGTTTTAGCTCTCAAATCGAATCAGAACACAATTCTTCCAATCAAAAACAGTTAATATTCAATCTCCTCTGCAAATAGCTTTAACGATACTTCTTATAAACGATTGTTCATTAAATAATACTGATTGTATAAGTCATTTGTTGTGTTGTCGAAGCAGTGGTGGTCCAGTGGCGATTAACCTTGCCTGCAGTGCAGGAGGCGATGGTTCGATCCCCGTCCAGGCCGACTCGTACCAATGAGTTTTTCGGAATTTATGTACGGTTTGTAACACCACTGGCTTTTCGGTGAAGGAAAACATCGTGAGGAAACCTGCTTGCTTTAATTTCGAGGCATGTATTGTACCCACTGTCCATTACAAGTGGCGAAGTGCTCATTCCCCGTCACACTGGACAGAGTTTCGGTACTACTGGTGAAACGTGGATGTTCTGAGGTTTCAGAATATCTCTGACTACCCCTTCGGGGAATATAGTCGTGAGCATATCCTATGCTATGCTAAGTCATTTGTTTTATTTTACATTTATTCAAGTATTTTAACGTTTTTATGAGTTTGATGATATTGCAGAGCAAGGAACCTAAGGGAAAAATACACCTTTTCAGGAAAACCTTCGATCAGCTGATTGCATGGCAGGTCAAATTTATTTTCTGCTAAAATGGTGCTATGGGGAAAGTTATTAAGTGTCAGGAGTACAATCACCCTAAAAAGTAGGTAATGCAATATATTCTGACATTTCTGTCTTCTCTAATGATAATTATGTACTGTAATAATTATGTAATTATGTATTCTAGTCTTGAAAACAACTAGTCCAGTTTTGATTCGGTTGTAGCTGTTTGTACAAAGCTTGTACAACAAAAGTAATCATCTCAAACGACAACTTCTTTATAATACATAAAACTCCGTCTAAGCTTCAATACGATTCCTCTGACAATTGAATCATCCTATTCTATAAATAAATGCGTCTCAATAGTATTGGACATGTCTCTCCAATGGCCAGGATATAGAGTTTATCTATCTATCTATCAGGATATAGACTATTCTACGAATGTAGCGCAATCGAGTCCGTAGGGCCGGGTGTCGAGGATCGAATTAGGTCCAATTAAACTAGCACGCGATCTGTGGTAATCTCTCCTGGTTGGACGATAAAATGACGCTGGTTTCTTGGTTTGGGGCTCTGGGTTATCGTACTTTAAGCCATATATTTTTAAACTCGGTCCCCAAGAAGGTTATAATTTTAATTTAAGGAATTGGACATGTCTCCTTCTTCTAGGTTGGCCCAGCAGACTGCACTGACTAAGTTTTAGTTGTCCTTAAATCAAACACTTAATTGAAGAGTGTACCTTGATTTCAAACCTTTAGACCTTCTGCTTTCACGTTTTGCAATTAAAAACACTATTCATTCATCTAGAGCCACACTCTAGACACACATCAGAGGTTGTAGTCGCAGTAGCTTATCAACGCTCATATAATTATATTGACGCAGGCAAGCCTATTGTTTTGTGACATCAATATGGTAACGGTCATGGTCGTTACGCCCACAGAATTTAATAACAATGTCCAAGCACCATACCATTAATGAGATAATAATTTATCAAATTCTCTAGAGTGGCTTATTTCGCCAGCTCAATGACCCAAAGTTTGTCTTTATCTTCCACAAATCATGCCAATTCTACCTACGCTGCCACCGTGCAGCTCCAGGCCAATTTTTACAGCTTACCGAAATCCTTCAGTAGGCTTACGTAGACTGGACTGTAATAGTGCAAGCTGCTGAGATAAAATGAAAATGTATAATTTTGCCCAAGCTACTAGGGACAACAGGAAAGAATGGCATTACTATCGTAACGTACTTTTCCTTTCCTATCTATGAAACAATAAGACCAGGGCTTCTGTCCATCACCATACTTCCAGCATGTTTCATTTCCATTACTGTTAGTGAAAGTTCTTCGTAAGCAGGTTTCTTCGCCACGTTTTTCTTCACCATTTGAGAGAACTTCTTTTCCACGAATTGAATTCTCTACATTCCATGTGCTGATCATGCAGCATTTTAACTACCCCATGTTTACGAGCACATCGTGAGAAATAACGTGATCTGTAAACAAATCTAGAATTGAGTGGACCACTCACTCTAACGACAGAAGTTCTGTCCTAGCTTTTATAGGCCTAATCTAACTTTAGTCGTCAAAAAGTACCTAGAGCAATCCACTTGTTGGTTACTTTATTATGACACAAAATTCAGTCTTCTCCGGATACTGGCTTATTAACGCTACTTCCGCTATTCATTGATCCCCACTTCTCAATCCGCCGTGTGGGTGCCCTTTGTACTTAGGCCTGTTGCTTAAAGTCGGTTGACCTACCAGGATGATTCGTCGTTACTGTGCCCCCAACAGGCCGCTGCCGCAGTAATAAGCAGTAACTGCTCCCTGAGTAATGCTATAACTGTCATTTGCTACTAACCTTAAGAATTAAGGTCTCTGAGGTATGCCATTAAAGTATAAGGTTTTCGTAAACTAAGACCAAATACATTAATTTTGCCTTGCCATTCTAAACCTTCTTCTTCACCAAAAAGGACTTAAAATTCCATAATTATTACTAACTCTACAGTGATAGTAGGGACCGTAAGAGCTAAAAATGGCCTAAGTGAGCATTTTTTTGATACAAGCAAGCCACTTGGCATGGGTGTTCCTTAGGTCAATAGAAGCCGATTAAGATCGGTAGGCCACGGGAGTCCCCCCTCTGGTCCGGTAGGGGGGGGTTCAAAGATGCACTCCGACCGGCCTCATTCCATAATTAATAATAGAATTAGTTTCGATAGTAAGTCAAGTTTGGTATCATTTTCGGATAAATTGAGGGTGTACAATTCGTTTCTGATATATAAAATGGTAATATGTTTAGTAGTTTTTGAGATATTTAACAAAGTTGCGGAATAGACGGTCAAAATGTTTTCTTCAAGTCATCGTAATTATTAAAGGGGCTTCATTTTTGACACACAAAAAATACTGAAAGAAAGCCCGTTTAATACAGATTATGAAAAATATAACTTATCAGCATCTCTTCTTTAACAAATTGTAGAAAAAAAATGTTGAAGGTCGCGCGCCGATTGACTCGCTATGTTGTGACGACCACACGACGTTCCTACTGTGAACGTAAATTACGCTTAAAATTGGTTAGAATAGTGGATTTGGATCTGGTAAGCAAAATAAGCCTTGGTTTTTAGCCCATAGGGGTTAAATTTGGGGAAATACCTTCTCTGTAAACCTGTAAAATCATAACATACTCGGTTTCTTCACAGCCTGCCAGTTGAGCTAATAGGTCAAGTTTGATATAGTTTATGAGTAATTTTAGGACAAAGAATTCATTTTTGATGTTAAAAATAGTACTTGGTGAAGCAGTTTTTGAGCTATTTTTATAATATACTTTCTCGTTTTTTTCCCTTTGGAGTCATCGTAATTTTTAAAGAAGCCGAAATTTTACATAGCTATAGAAAATACTTGAAGAATGCATGTTTAATACAGATTTAATAAAAATATAATTTTTAAGAACCATTTTAATTGTTAATCCCGCGCAAGTTATTATTTTCACCCCTTACAATCGCCGATCCAAACCTACTTCAACTTATTATGAATCTATAAAATCTGCTTTCATAATAGTGGACAAGAGGAAGCTTTTTTTTTTAGCCTGTAGTCAGGGGTACTTTGATACCTACGGCCTTTGACTACTTATAAATAGTCAAAGCCTACGGCCGAATATTTTATTATTCTCAATTAGGATGTCTTCAAGACATACAAACTTGTAGTTAGATAGTTAGGTACTGTCTTGTCGATGATACCTGTCCAATATGTCAGTCTTAGTAACTATAGTCCACACAGGTCGCCCCTCAGAGGTAGGGTCTCTTTATTAGAGATCCTTTCTCTTAGGGTCGCCCTCAAGGTACTAATCTTACTACTCAAAACTGGGCAACACTATGGGAGCAAATTACTTAGTACTCTGGCGTTTGTTTTTGTGACATAAAAGTATCTCAACCAAAAATCGAATAGGTACCATATCAACACTACTTACCTACATACCAACACTACTTCATCAAATAAGAAGTAGGTACAACCTAAGATGTAATCATACCAAAATTTAGTTTATTCGTTAAACATGAGTATACATTAGGATGTTACCATTTATTGACTTTAGGTGTGGTGAATGAAGAATGTTTGTATTTGTTTTTTGGAAATATTTTATTTTTATTTTACAATCTGATTTCAGATTTAATCAAACTAGCTTTCAAAATTTCATAGTAATAAGCTTAGAATCCATAATACTAGTTGGAATAAATCGGAAATACAAAAACTTGTAACTATTAAAACACAATTTTGTATCATCTTGAAGAAGTCTAAGGGGTGGTTGGGGATCTACCTCCTAGCGGTCCACCACGGGCAACGGCACCACAAGCTACCTAGTTTGTGGTGGCGGCTGAACGATCCCCACAGTGGTGTGGTAGGCTCCGCATGGAGCCGCCTGGATCGCGACCACCCTCCTGCCGGAGTCTGGCGCCAAGCAGCTTGCTGCGTTCCGTCGGTGTGCAGGAGTGCCAGTGCCATTCTGGGTTAGCTCGCTATATCTTCGACCCCATCTTTGTCCTGAGCACTAGATTGAGATCAAGAGCAAGCCCATCTATAGTAAAAAAATAAATAAAAAAGTCGGCCAACTAAGAAACAGAAAATATACGGTCGTATTAGTTCGTCGGTGATTTCTACAAAATAAACCACTGACAAAAAACAAAAATGAGGTCTTTAAAGAGAAAAAGCTTCCTCCTGGTCCACTATTATGATAAACAGTACTTCCATCAGTGGCCGCGCAAGTATTAAAACGACGCCAATTCTACACATAATTCATAATGACAAGTTGAAGTAGGTATGGATCGGCGATTGTAAGGTGTGAATATAAAACTTGCGCGGAGTTAACATTTATTTCTCTGCAATATCTTGATAAAAATGGTTCTAAAAAGTAATATTTTTATTAAATCTGTATTAAACAAGCATTCTTCAAGTATTTTTTATAGCTATGTAAAATTTCGGCTTCTTTAAAAATTACGAAGACTCCAAAGGGAAAAAACGAAAAATTTGTATATTATAAAAATAGCTCAAAAACTGCTTCACCAAGTACTATTTTTAACATCAAAAATGAATTCTTTGTCCTAAAATTACTCAAAAACAATGTCAAACTTGACCTATTAGCTCAACTGGCAGGCTGTAAAGAAACCGAGTATGTTATGATTTTACAGGTTTACAGAGAAGGTATTTCCCCAAATTTATCCCCTATGGGTTAAAAACCAAGGCTTATTTTGCTTACCCGATCCAAATCCACTATTCTAACCAATTTTAAGCGTAATTTACGTTCACAGTAGGAACGTCGTGTGCTCGTCACAACATAGCGAGTCAATCGGCGCGCGACCTTCAACATTTTTTTTCTACAATTTGTTTTAAGAAGAGATGCTGATAAGTTATATTTTTCATAATCTGTATTAAACGGGCTTTCTTTCAGTATTTTTTGTGTGTCTAAAATGAAGTCCCTTTAATAATTACGATGACTTGAAGAAAAAATTTTAACTTGCTATTCCGCAATTTTGTATAATATCTCAAAAACTACTAAACATATTACCATTTTATATATCAGAAACGAATTATACACCCTCAATTTATCCGAAAATTATACCAAACTTGACTTACTATCGAAACTAATTCTATTATTAATTATGGAATGAGGCCGGTCGGAGTGCATCTTTGAACCCCCCCCTACCGGACCAGAGGGGGGACTCCCGTGGCCTACCGATCTTAATCGGCTTCTATTGACCTAAGGAACACCCATGCCAAGTGGCTTGTTTGTATCAAAAAAATGCCCACTTTCGCCTTAGCGACCGTACTATGACGGAACCTCGTTATTATGACTGAGAATACTAATTTCAAGTATGAATCTAGGAATTTTCCATCAAGGTTGTGTGGAGATGTTTGAGGAAGCGACTGTGAATACGGGTGTGAGTCTATTATTAAAACCATGTCAACAAGCCGAACTACTGAGATATTATTCACTGTAGAATCCCTTTGGTCCTTATGACGTTGAGTATCTTCAAAGGGTTACTGAAACAATAATACCAAGGATCAAAGTAACAAACAATTCTGTCAGAGTGTCAGATGCAGTGAAATGTTAAGTGTGATTTTACAACCGTACTTTACGAACTTTGACTTGATGACTCTTGGGACAAATAGAGTGGAGTGTAAAGTTTGAATTCCTCAGTAACAGAAGGGCAACAATTTCGCTTAGTTCAAACAATTCTGAGGGTTTTGGAGATGATCAAAATATCAAACAGAACAACATTATATATTTTTTTTATAACATCGAATTTTAGAAAAAAATACTGCTTTCTAAAAAATGTACTCGATCTTAAAGCGAACGATCGGCGATCGTAAGTATGTCACTACTTCATTATCTTTTTTTGTTTTTCGCGATTTCAACTTTATTTTCATATAGAGAAAGATGTTAAGTTCTTTTTTTTTTCCAGATACATTTTTAACTCATACTTAACTCCTTAGATTCTCCCCACTCCCCCTTTTACAGTTCGTCTCGTTTATTCTTAACTTTTTGTTTATTCTTTTTGCATTCTCAAACTTAAAGGATTCTTAAAGCGCGTGTACTGAGTGTCCAAGATTTAAGTAATTTTAGTATACTGTGGTTCCTTTATTTCATGCAGAAGTTTACCACAAAATCAGTGTGTACTTTTTTGTTTCGTTACCCACCGCAGTCAATAGCGGCAACCACTTTTACAACATCGATCAAGAGTTACAACGCTCTAGTCTAGACAATGAAGTCCAGCGAGCCCGAGGGATAACTCGAATCTGTCTTGGAAACCAAAACTAATTTATTCTAGAGGAGGAGTAGGTACCAGCTAAAACTTCACAGTCTTTCCTCAACTTACGTCTATTGTCTGTGCTATTGTCCAATATTTCCTATTCTTTACAAAAGTCTACCGTTTGTCTCTTCTTTCATATTGTGATACTTCGCCAAAAGTTTTAGTTAGCCATCGTTTTAAATGAAACGGTACAGAATGGACTGAAAAACTTTTTTGTTTAAAGCCTCAGACAGTTTTGTTGTTTTTCTGAATAAAACTGAATATCCAATTTCTTTTATCTTTTGGGAGACGAATAAATTGACAGAGTTTTCGGGTCGGTTCATTGTTTTCTTTTCTTTTATTATCAATTCATCATCGCCATCAGCCTATACTTAAATACATCCCACTGCAGGACATAGGCCTACCTTCAAGGATGGTGTAGGTAGTGTATGGGCTAACGACCATAGTCCACCACTCTTACCTAGTGCGGATTGTTATTAATTGTGCCTAGACTTCACATACACATCAGAATTTATTCTTTTCAGGTTTCGTTAATTACTTTTTATTATATGGTATTGAGTATTGATATTATTTTTATAAAAGATGTTGCAATCGTAATTCTAAATCGTAAGGTAATCAGAAGTCCTATTTTTGAATAGTGTGATCGCTAAAGTAAAACGACAGAAACGGTTTTAAAAGCCATAAACAAACTATTTGCCTCACGTAGTTACATTTGTAACTGTAGTATATTTCCCAGTGTCCACTTTATTAACTTTTTTGTTTACCAGGTATATTACGAGCTATAAAATCTCGGTGATTAACAATTGTATTTGATACTGCATTTTTATGAGACTACATACGACCCTACCTCTGATCGCAGCCGTTTTCCGTTGCCAATAAATTCAGGAGGGTAAGGATGGGAGAATTCATCTGTGTACGAATCTAAACGGTACTGGTATCAGAGATGTTGACAATGCCTCAAGGGATTAGTTGAATCATAACCAGTCTGGGCGGTTATGGTTTATGATTGTACCACTATATTTGCGGGTACACCAAATTGGCGGAGGAGTTGAGTTTTGATCAGTTCATTTACGGGGAAGAGTTAATATTCTTAACAGACTGTGTTAAATAAGTGGACATGAGCAGGCGTACTATAATCTGTACCAGTTGCTATTTTTTATCACAATTGCACCTGCATTGAACGCTGGCCACTTAGTGATCTATTATATTATAACATAAAACGTGCCCGTTGTTGGTCACAACACAATCCACAATGCTCTTGCCACATGAAAGCAATTACTGTGGTGACACTATTTATTATAATAGCGTGATTTTGTCATTTTATTTCGATTTTCGAACAAGTTGTGAGACGATTACGTTAAGTTTTTTTCTCCCCTCCGGACGGAAAACGTCAATTTTCGTCCCGCTGCGCTAAACCAAGTTGCTGCTTTCCACCTCTGGCTCCGTCGAGGAGAAAAATAGTATACTAACCTCGGGCAGCAAATAAGAAAGCCTCTGATCACAGTTCACACTGCTGGCCATAATCCTCCTTTTTATTGCGCCACTTCTCACGGTCCAGTACCAATGTGATCCATATCTGACCCGCAACCCTTGCAATGTCGGTGGTCCCAACACATCGGTGATTGGTCTACCCACGGACCTCCTTTCTTCTCTTGGCCACCATTCCGATATTGCCCTGGTCCACCCTTCTTCGTCTTCCCTTCTGACCAAATGTCCTGCCCAACTCCACTTCAACTTTTTAATCCGGTCTCCAACATCGTCGACCGCAGTTCTTCGACGGATTACTACGTTGGATATGCGGTCCACGATATCAGCAACAAAATATGATTATAGGTATGACTTTTATGGTCATCAATTCTCATCATGTACACTTGATCATTGTCCAATGAAGAAAAGAGTTCCCGAAATAGCAAGACGAATATTTTTTTCGGAAACGAGCGTGTCAAAAAAACAAAATACGAATCTAATAAAATTCACTCTTATCTTAATAAGTTTTATGATTGAATCTTCATTTTATTGGCACAGACTACTTATTTTGTCTTACGAAATTGATGAGAGAAGATATACGAAGCGAAGCTGGGTTCATCGTTCAGTAGATACGCTCATGCTGAGACGAAAGAAGAAGCAGTAGGAATATTTCTGAGCACCCTGAAAAGGATTATGGGCGTATGTGTATGTACCTATAAAATACATCGGATACGAACCAATGTAAGTGAAATAGGTTGGTATTCACCATTGTTATGTCAGATGCAACAACACAATGGTAACATAGAATTATTTTGCACTAACCACGGTTTATAGTGCAGTCGTGCACTTATTTTATCTGCACGTTGATGCATGTTATTAAATCTATGCGATTTGATTACCTTATGGCAACTTTTTATTGTATTTTTTATCTTCTATCTCGTCAATGGCATGCCATTTTATATTTTATTAAGCCCAGTATTTGACCAATACCGGAAAACATAATTGCGAGGAAACCTGCATTCGCTGATGGAGAAATTGTGATGCGCAATGCGCATGTGAAATCTGCCAAACCGCATTGGGCGCGCATGGTGGACTAACGCCCATACACCCTCCTGGGCCTGTGCCCTAGAGTGAGACTTATACAAGCTGATGGTGAAAATATATTGGTCACAGAAAGAAACAAACGAAACCGTTACTAACGATCTTGAAAACGATTATAATCGGAAACTTACCAAATACCAATACCTACCTATTTACGTTCCGGCAATACGAGATTTGAGGTAAATGCGTGAAATCCTGTGTTTTTTTAACAAAGTACTTAGGTACTGAAAATTGACACTTGCTGAAAAGGATGCCTAATATTTAAACGAATGAGCGTCATTAGCCGTATTAACAAATACATTACGTTACAATAAAAGATGTCAATTACGAACTTAAAAGTTTCACGTGCGTTAACCTCGGTTTTTACAGCGACTGTTTTGACATGGAAATTTTTGGATTTATTTCTCGACCATCGATTTGAGGGAACAATAGATAGATGCGGTTCTTTGTTAACTTCTAGTAAATGTTTAGTGTTTCGGAGTGAAGTAAAATAACCGTAACATTAAGCAATATGTAAGTGTAAAATAATAAAAATATTTAGGTAGGTAAGTACCTACCTAAGTGTAATATAACGATTTATTTTTATTTTTGTGGTAAATCCAATGAATCTATAAGCATTTTTGTTTTAATCTTATTACAGGCTTAAGTTAGAAAAAATACCTAAAACAATTTTGGTAATATTTTATTTCAATAAATTAAGCACTATTGAATTCATTTACAAAATCACAATGAATTCATTGTATGTATTGCTGTTGTTGTGTTTTAGTAGTTTGTTGTAGTTTCATAGTTTCATCACCATCATCAAGTATTATCCTACCTATTAAATCATTAAAGTGCTGGATTAAAGATAAGATTCGAGAAAAAAATTACTCTAAGTATAAGTACCTAATACAAAAATATTTAAAAACTAGGTACTTACCTATGGGAAATTGGGAACCCAAACCATTTCTTTTTGAAACTATTATCATTTCGTCCTTTTGTTTGAGGATCACGCAAAAACTGCTAGTTCGAACCGGTTTTCACTTTTTGAAAGTTCACGGTTCACCCAACCAATCCTTATGTACTGATGCCAGTAAATAAAATAGATAGGTTTTTACCTTACTTTGATTCTGAAATTAATAAAATAATAATACACTACCAAATTTTATTTTATTCTAAAAACTTGAAGTTTTTAGAATAAAATAAAATTTGGTAGTGTCATCTAGCGACAGCATCGAGCAGCTGCTGAAGTTTTTGGTAAAAATGGTCACCATCTTGTATTGTTTGCATGGAAGTTGGAACCAAGAATTACAGCTACTCGACGCTAGGTGGCAGTGGGTACCATACTGTGTATTTGTGTAATAAAATAAGGGCTATTTTTTTAATACGAACTTAGCGCCCCTAGGGGTGGCGGACCGCTGTGAATTATTCAAGTAACATTTTGTTAGTAAAAAATTTAACAACAACAACAATGTAAAAACTAAAGAAATTAGCAACATTAAACAATTTTTAAATACCTACCTACCTATTTGCTAGAATCCACGATATTTGCATAGCTTCAAGCATATTTTACATAGCTTGTCCGATAAAAGTACACATTTCTGCCACCCCGGGCGCTGCGATCGATTTCAGTTCCCATCATATCACCACTTCGCACATAGCCAACACCGTGGAATTGGGGTCATTTTGAAGCCTGAACACTGCACAGTGTGCTTCAGACCATCAAACTGGAAACCTGTTAGGTACTATGGGACCATCATTGAAATCGGGACAAAAAATCAGATCCATTAATTGAATATTGGCTCCATATTGAAATTTGTTCAGTTTGATAGTTTGAATAAGGTGTTCCGGCTTCAAAACGACCCTGATTCCACGGTGTACCTATAGGCTGATGACGATGATGAATATTTTAGTTACTTTCACGTGAAAAACAACTGAAAAAAGATTCTTATCCCTTAGTTGCCTCGTATACCGGTAGGTTTAACAGTTGGATTACTTTAATTGTTGATTAAAGGAAACCCTAAGAAACATAGGAAATTCTAAAAAAAAACTACTTTTAATACAAACGTGCGATCAGCTGGTTGCATTTACCTAGTATGGGAAATCAAAATATTTTTTTATGAATTTCCTTTGGGTTTCTTGGGGAAAGTTGTTCAGTATCATGGGTACAAACTGTTTACCCTAACACACTGTATAGATACTTTCTACACCTAAGGGAAGAATTAGGGTAACTCCAACAACCATAATAATATGGCTATAATAAACAATAGGCACTGACATATACTCTAGCGATAGACAAGCTCCTTCAAACAAACAAACAACATGTCACACAAAACAACACAAAATCACACATTGCGGTCTGTCTGCCATAGTGACGCAGTGAACTCGGGAACATCAATGCGGTGCCGGGGTACCGCATTCAAGTGGAACATGTTGCTTCTATGAAAGGGCTGGTCTATCGCTAGAGTGTAAGTCAATGACAAAAGGTAACTAAGTACCTACTGGAAACTAATGCGTTATTTGACCTCAGACCGGACAAGGTCGTAGAACCGCTAACTGGTCAAGCTAATTGTTATTCTGTACTCGTAGGTGCTAGGGCTACCACCCATGCATAAACTCACGACAGTAATCCCTTATGGTCAGAAACTTTACTGCAACTTCCAGCTGTCAAGCAGCTGATTCGCTTAGCATTTAGGCATAAGGTGTCAGAAGTGCGATTTTTGAACATCACATGTTCAATCGAGCAGTAGAAAGTGTCAAAATTACTATGGAGATTATGCATGTTTTTCTACAAACGAGTTGATCGTATGATGTTCAAAAATCGCACTTCAGGATGGAATCCTACAGTCAGCTTGAGGTTTACTTAAGCCTATTTATAGGTACAGGTGTAAATTGTAACGCCTTACATGCTGCAGACCATAAAAATGAACAACTTTTACTTGAATCTCGAAAAAAATATTTTGTTCTACAGGGTGAAACACAACACCCTATTAATTCTTAAGGGGGTGCTTCAGGCCATTAAACTAAACAACATTCATTATGGAGCCAAATTCAGAACCGCGAAAAAAATGAGGTTTCATGCAGTACCGACTTGACTCGAATGTATGGGACAGCTGTTATTTTTTGCCATTTCAATGTAAGTAGATCCAATAGTAAAATTTGTTCAGCCCTTTAAATATCTAGCGCATTTAATTTTTGACTATTGTATACAGGGTTCTAGTAAGAAATGTACTAAATGAATGACAGTAGTTTACTGCCTGCACGTGTTTCTTATTTTTCCCAAATGAGCGTTTTTCTTTTCTTTTTTAAATTTAGTTCCTAAAAAACTCGACAGATGACATGTTTATCGCCCCATAGAGCCGTAAGCGAGATCCTGTCAAAATCTGTCCAAATCTGTGCCTGCCTTTTTTTTAATGCCAAGGGATCAAGCCCATTCAGCCATGTCAGGCGTAAAAGTTTAAAATTTTCGATTAAACTGATTAGTAAATAATTAAATATGTCATTAAAAGATGCGTTGGCATCTTCTTGATCATCTTTTCACTCTTTACTATTTAAAGAAACACTTTTTGAAATGTTGACGTTTCTTCGCACAGACCGTAGCACCATCTATCGATCCCCTAGAAAACAAAAATAAAAACGCTCATTGCTGCAAAACACATTGCATTTTAACCACGGATTTTGTTTTCACTGTATTCCGCAGAGTTAAAATTTGGTTCACATTATTTTATAGCCTCCTCGAGTGACGAAATTTTTTCTGGCGCACCCTGGACAGGCTTCGATACGACCATTGCTCACTGGCCAATCTTTCTACAACAGCATGAGCTATTGTCTTTTCATTACAGGGTGTAATGAAAAGTATCATTAACCTTTAAACCACATACTCGACCCATCAAACTGAACAACTTTTGCTATTCAAACCTGTCAGAATAAAAATCCTGTCACATACATTTGATTCGAGTAGGCGCTGCAGTTTAGTATGGAACAGATGATTTTTTTTGCACTGACATGTTTGATCCCATAGTAAAAGTTGTTCAATTTGATGGGCAGAGTATGTGGTAAGTATAAAGGTTAATTGATGATACTGGACTAGATTGGGGTCAAGTGCAAGCCCATCTATAGTAAAAAAAAAAAAACTTTTCCTTACACCCTGTATAGATCATACTGACACGAAAGAAGAAAAACCATGCCCAATTTATCTCCTAAAGCTTATTTCTATTACTTAAATTCAAATACCTTGAAATAAGGCTTTGATGGTCATCTTGTTCAAGCTAAGTTTCCTCTTATTACCCGTGTGTTAGATTCAAATTAGTATTCTATTAATGCTATAGCCTCTAAGTAACTGTGCATTGAATTATAACTGGCATAGGCCTTGTTTATAATATTATTTTTACCAACGGGGTGCAATAAGTGCGATGATAGCCCAAAAGGAAGAGATCTAGCGCCTCAATCATGAGGCGGCGCGGCGGTTCGATTCCTGGCCTGGTCATGCCTGGTCATTTACTAGCTCGACAGTGAAGAAAAACATCGTAAGGAAACCTGCATTTCCCGAGAATGAGAAAAATATACCATAAGTTCGGATTTTATGTGTAGAACCTAAAGTTATCTCTGTTATCTTATCTCTGACTACCCCCTCGGGGAATATAGTCGTGAGCATATGCTATGCTTATTGTTTATGCTTATGCTATGCTACCTAAAGTTTACGAGGGTGCCAGCCCCAACAGCATCCTGAACATGGTCTCCAGTAGATACTGTGACAGTAGCTTTATAAAGCACTGGATCGGTTGTATTAACATAGTCATTTAAGTGTGATACTAACAACATATGGATGTAATGTCTGAAATAAAGAATTTTTATTTATTTTTTTATTTATAAAGTGATTACAATTTTACCCTGTATAACATCAGATGATATTAACGTAACCGACCAACGACCGCTCGATAAACTAACTGTCGATAATGTAACCCTGTCGATGCTGTAACCTGCCGAGGCTTTAATCTTTCGATTCTGTAACCAATCGATTTCAAGACATACGATGTAGCGCACCATCGATTAACATACATTCGATGAACAGTGTTCGATGAAACGACATTCTACGTGTTGACTTTCGTCATAACGTAGGGAACCCTGCGTATGGTGAGTTTGGTGCGAACACAAAGGACTAGCGATGGTATCAGTGTTACATAACGACCCTTGCTTGCAATATAGCCTAACCACAAATCATCACGGGTTGCATTCACGCCGTGTGGCATCAGGGTTAGTGGACCTAATATAAGGTCCAGTAACTTAGTTGTATGTAAAGTTTAGCTGAAATTTCATCATCATCAAACCATCAAACTGAACAACTTTTTCTATGAGACTAATATCGAATCAGATGTGTAGGTAAGTACCGTTTAGAGTCACTGTTTGTAACCAAGATTACGTGTCTGATAAAAGCGGTTTTAATTCCATCAAACACGGACTTGAAAGAAATACGGACCGAATATTGCACTAAAAAGATGTGAAGCATGCAAGGTAATACAATCTACTGCTCTAGGCGCAGGTGCTACAACCCGTCTCACCTTATGTACCGCGTGACAGCACGCACACAAAAGAAATGGGTGCTTCACTCATGTACTCATGATTAGTCGAGATTAAGTCTGGTTCTTCTTTTAAGTCTGTGCCATCAAATTAAAATATTATTGTAGGTATAATGGAGCGCACAAATTGATAATAATCGTGACTTGAAATAAAAAGAAACACCGTTGTTTTTTGTAGATACAAAAACAGTAAACTCAATTTTCAATCTATGTACCTATTATGGTTAGTTATTCTTTGCTATCAACAAAATCTTTCCCAATATATTTGGCTTAGTAAGACCAATATTTGTTTCAAAGCCAATGCAAACTTTTCGATCACCCAACTGTGATTAGCTGTACAAGGTTAAGACAAGGCCAGTGACCGATGGGCAGGTCGACGAACCAGACTGTGGGTACTCCTTGGGACATACCTATCTACATACATACAATGATACAGTGTATACATGCAAAACCTCCTCGTTAGTATCACGAATGCGAAAAATGATGAATTGACAAAACTGAAATAGGTACCATTGAATTTAAAAGCCTTGTAGATCCAGCCTATACCTAATTAAAGAAAGAAAGATTTTTTTATTTTTTATTTTTTTTGTAATTTTCATCCCTTTAATAACCAGGGGTGTCGTATGAGAGTAAGGGATAGAGTTAAGAGGATATAACTGGAAGCTCTACCTAGTGCGTTGCATATTATACAAACGAAGTTTGATCCTATTTTCAATTTTGAACCATTTAAGTCAATGAAATTGAAAAACTGAGCTTTGTGTCTGACGTATTTTATTTAAAATTGGACAAACCACACGTAAAGTTTCTGACCACTGTAAATGGGTTTATATAGTCATGAGTTCATCTATGGATGTACCTATAAATTAATTTTAAAATGTTTATTCATGAGAAATTTTTGTTTTGTTTGCAACTTTGATGTCATTTCATTTATATTCTACACACGATACGTTCGACAAAGTGTACCTATTTTCTATGGCCTTACTGGCATGAAACCAATACTAACGCAATAAGATTTATGGAAAATAGTATAATAGAGATGTTAACCAGGTACCTCACAGGCCACTGCAAGTTGAACAAACACACTGCACACGCTGAAACTAAATGAGTCGACTAGCTGCCAACTTTGCAAAGAGGAGATGGAAATTCCTTTGCCTCTTCTTTGTGAATGTGACCCATTGATGTACACACGAAATATCCATCCGGGCAGACAGGTAAAACGGGTAGCCCCAGTTGAAATAAAAAACCCTCCCTGTTAGAAACATACTGCTGTTCCTGGCTGCAGTTGGGATCAGTAGATAACTATAAAAAGGGCGTCCACAAAAGACCTGTTAAGGCCCTGTACTCCCAATAACAATAATAACCAGGAGTGCGATTTTTTAAACTCATTCGCTGAGCTTAGCAGTTGATAACCATCAATGTTATTCTATTCTGATAACCCTAATATATGCTAGCGGTTACTGACAATAAGTACGGAAATGAGCTTGCGAGCAATCACGATAGGCGGTGGTTCGATTCCTTCCTGTACCTCTAAGTTCTACGGAATTTATGTACGGTTGTATTTATCATAATCACTAACACTGCGAAGAAAAAACATTGCGAGGAAACCTGCATACCTGAGAACGAAAAGAAGATACTAATACAAGTCCGGAGACGTGTGCAAAAAATATGGGCAAGCACAATAGCCTCAAAGCATGTAGGTTTCCTTAGGAGGTTTTCCTTTTACTGAAGAACCAGTGGTGTTACATAGTGCTATCACATTCTTTTTGATACAAGTCTGATGATGCTGGGATCGAATTGCCTGGCGCCCGCTACAGACAACGAGGCAAATAGGTATTTTAATATGGTATTCGTAGTTACTAAGATATATTACCTATCTCACGGCATCGGCACTATCACAGATTACCGAGATTTACGATTCTTAAAAAATATTCGCTTTTGGTGCAGTCGAATAAAAAGGAGTCGAGGTAGCCTGATGGCATAGTTGCACTCTAAGGTCATGTTGAGACTCGAGAGTTTCGTTTTTCATTACTGTATCATTTATTACTTCCATGTTTTGCCCCACAAGAGGGCACATCTGAATGACTGTCAAATTAGGCCAGCTTGACAGCAACTGGTCCACCTTGAGGCAACTGACTCCCGATAGTTAGAGGAACAGATTTTGTATAAGTACTAAGCAAAGAGAAAACTTTGATAGCGCGATGCAGGATTGCTTTGTTACTTGCACCCTATTTCGTTCGAGTAAAGTTTGCTTCTATTTGTCATTTTGTGACGATAGAATTATTCATAACTGTTGCGAGGTATATTTGTAAATTAAATTGCGTTTTTACAATATTTTATTTTATATATTTTATATTTAAATTTTTTTTCAACGCACTTTACTTCACAATTGTTTACATACCTGCCGGTAATATTTGCTTTAGATTTAAGTAATTGGTTTTACGACATGCCTTTATTAACCGTAAATAAATGAGAAAGTATACCTATTTGAGCATATAGCATAATACCTACTAATGATTAAGTAAATGCGAAACGTTAGCCACTTATCACAACTTGAGACATTCCATCCAAAAAAGTGAAGTGAATCTTGCAGCTTATTGTAATTTTGATATTAGTAGACCTTGCTAGAAAAATAGCTAAAAGTCGAATTATGTAAAATTTATATTTCGTAATAATTAGGTAAGTATGTAGGTAAATTATTTATATGTGAAACATATGTTTAAATAGTTAAGTACCTATGAAGGCAGATCTACCATTGTACCGTATATTTATAATATTTATACCTAGTTATAGTCTTTACTAGAGTTTAGCCGCGACTTTGTCCGCATAAATTATATATCTACAAGATTTAAGGTCTAATCATTAGCTTTACAACACCTAAAACCATATCGTAACTTTTTTTTTAAATAAATTGAATGTACAGACACACTTCTGTTACTTAGATTTTTATTATAGTTAGATATAAGATAAAAGTAAACATAATGAGAATTCATTTTTATTAAATATTACATCGGTAACGCTCATATTTTTTAGTATAGTGACACATTAATGATTAAATAATGTCATCGAGTATCAAAATAGCAACTAGGTATAAGTCAACTACTTGGAAACTGAAACGATTTCCTTGCCAAAATAATTCAGGTAGATGTGACAAAATGAGAATTACAACAATAGTTACACCTACAACCATGTTGAAAAAAAAAAAAATTAAAATTAAGCCTCGGACGGGACTCGAACCTACGAACCGTGGATTTGCTTTCTTTATCTTTTTATTATTTAGCAGCGGAAAACTTCAGCACGTATTCTACTCATCAAACTGACAAATTTTCACTGTGGAGCCAACTTCAAATCACGAAAAAAAATCTGCTGTCCCATACAAAACTACACTATCAGTGTATATGCGACTCTAATGTCCCATACAGCAGATTTTTTTTTCGCGATTTCGAACTAGGCTCAAGTTGTTCAATTTGATACATGCTGAAGTTATCCCATTCGTGAGTTATCCGCAGCGATATAACGCTCACAGGCACATACATACATTGTAGTGATCCCAAGTAAGCCTCAGGCTTTTTGTTATGGGAACCGCGATTCGAACCCAGGACCCTGGTTTGGCAGTCCGGCGTCATAACCATCACACCAACCAGGTCGTCAAATAAGAAGAATCTCTGATGATATCTGACTCCCTCATGGAATACAGGGTGTAAGGAAAAATGTAATTACTCTACCCATAAAACTGAACAACTTTTACCATGGGGGAGCAAACCTAAAAGAACAAAAAAATATCAGATGTCCCATACTAAACTGCAATACCTACTCGATTCAAATGTATTCCTTGTATAATAAGTACCTACCTAAATTATCGTATTCTTGTTTAATCACTAGCCAATTTACTTCTATTTAAAGTTTGTAGTACAGACCACATTATGTAGGTACTCGACTGCAGTATAAAATACCGTAAAAAGAGCTTATTCATTGAAGAAAAATGCGGTCCAACTAGTCTTTTAGTTTGCTATAGAAGGCGGTTTATTTTTAGATCACTATTACTTGACGCTGCTGGAGTATTTTATTTTCTTTTACTAGTAGTGACTCATTTTATGAACTTTATGACATGTCGTCTGTGTTGCAAGTTGGTAAGGAAATGTTGAAATTGTTTAAGTAGGTATACGAATATGAAAATGTCAAAGCAATTTTAGCATATCTACATGAATATGCGAGTTCAAGTCGTCACTTAGCATTTTATTTATAAGTCCAGCAGTGCGATTTTTGAAAATCATACGAGCGGTTCGGCAATAGAAAGATGCATAATCTCCATAGTAATTCTGTCATTTTCTACTGCCGGACCGCTCGTATGATTTTCAAAAATCGCATTGCAGAAGCGTCGGTGGCGCGTTGCGGAGAGTTGTGGAAACTCAATCTTGAGGTCCGGGTTCGAATCCACACGGACAAAGAATTCGTTTTCCTAACTTATGTTCGTAATACCGACGATGAAGGAAAATATTGTGAGGAAACATGCATACGCTGAAGAAGAAATTCTGATGCGTATGTGAAATTGTGAAGTCTACTAATACGAATTGGGCATGCGCGCTGGATGAACGCCCATAAAACCCTCATGAGGGTAGGCCCTGCAGTGAGACGTATACAGGGTGAATTTGATATCATTAGCTTCCTATAAACAAAGAGTCTGTGTAGGCTGACGATAAGTCTAAAAGCACCAGTTGGTTTAGCAAGAGTTCGTATTTGTAATTTTACAAAATTTTTGTCTTATAACCTACTTAGCGATTCGTTTTTCCTCAAGTTTTATTTAAAATTATTACATCCTCATCGTATCAGTCGGTACCAGTCTATTATAAGGTAGACGTAAAGAGGCCTGTCCTTATACTTAGAAGCAAAACATGAATTTACGTATTAAGGAAATTTGAAGATTACTCTAGTCTAGCTAGATAATTGAATATACTAATTTGCTTCCACCAATCAGTACTAGACCCGCTTGGTGGATTTATGGTATAATGACCAATAACAACACAAAAAGAGATTGTATAAGCAAGAATACATACTCTAAGACAACACACCCATATATTTTCAATTTATTGAGATACTAGCTGTGCCCGCGACTTCGTACGCGCAGAAAAGTTCTTAAAAATATTAAGAGAATGAAAAAAATAGTAAGAAATGCAAAGAAAGACAAATACAATTTAAAAAAAAGTAAAGAAAGAAATAAAGAAAATATTATCGCATAATAATCATTGCCATCTAATTAAAACATAAAGTAGAATCTCCATACATTTCTCAAAACTACATCTAAATTACTTGATAGATTTCTTAAAGCACAGACACACACCCCTACACAGTAACTCATTCTTAGTTTATGTTAACAATACCCTACGGAGTAGGTAGCCATGAAGAGGTCTCTGCTTGATCCTAATAATCTAATTCGCAAATCTTCAAAACTCATGGCTTAGACAGTCAGGACCCCTGCAGCATCAACACTGAAGAGTTGGAATCCAATGTTATTTTTTTCATGTTAACTGTTAACAAAAAAGTATTTCCGGTACTATTATGTAGGCACTTAAGTTACCAGACAGTATTCTCAGTTATTGCATTGTTTCTAACCCCCCTGAGAAGGGAAATATATGGTCGTGAGTTTTTGTATGTATCTATATGTAATTAGGTAGTGTAGGTACCTACATAAAAAAGGATACTGTAACTGCATGTTTTACAAAAACAGATGCAAGTATCATTATCATCAACCTGTCATTGTTCACTGCTGAGCATAGGACTCTCCCAAGGCGCGTCAGAATACTATCCTCGGCCTTCCTCGTCCAGTCGCTCCGAGCTACCACGGTACATAGTACTCCACACTACCATGGTATATAGTGTTGTTGTTGTTGTTCTCCTATGGTACCCCGATGGTACAGAGGGCCATCGTGAGACGCCGCCACCTCTCCCTGTCCTGCGCCTGGTGTTCAATGTCGCGCCAACTCAACCCGGCTGCTCGTAGCTCAGCGTCGACGGTGCGCCGCCACTTGTGTGTGGGTCGTCCCGCGGTCGCCTGCTCTCACCCTTGGTATATACTACTCCACGCTAACTGCCTTATGGCCTGACCAATGGCCATGGGACAGGGCGAACTGCGGCGCGAAAAGCGATTTTTCAATACTACACTGAGTGTTGTGTCCGTCGCGTAGGCGGATTAAAAATCGCTTTTTGCGCTGCAGTTCGCCCTGTACCGACTCCAGGCCGTTAGGTCGTCGATACAGCGCCGGATGGCGTCTCACACCTAACCGGTTAATGGTCTAAATTTTTGGTCGTCAGTTCTTCGGCAGACATTATGACCAGCCCGGCCGGAACGACCCAGAGCGGGAGCACATTTCCTCTCGCAAAGTCGACGCGCAATTTCAGCAATGACGCTTTTAGCTTCGGCTCCCCATGCCCCTGTGATCTTGAAGAAACAAAGAGATTTGACGCTCCAAGGCTGAGTACCAGACTCTCTTCTTAGTGGGAGCTTTCTCAGCGGCTGCTCCAGGTGTCCGTGACGTGCGACTGAGGTCTGGCTGCGAAGGTGCTTACTTGCATGTAGCCACAGGAGGCACTTGTCTTTCTGCCAGGGGACCAAAGCTATAGGCCGTCCGGCCTCTTACCGTCGGTCTTTTGAAATACATATACACAGAATAGGCACATAAGTATGATAAGTACAATTAGATTTGTGTAATTTGTATTACTCAACCACTTTGAGTAAATTTTTAAATACTTGTAACTTTTGATTTTGTAAACCGATTCCGATGAAATAAAGCTTATATATAATCTAAACTTCAGATTATCTTATGCTCTTGCTGATGAAATGTGATATTTTCATGATTATGATGAGAAAAAAAATAAAAACACAAAAAGTTCTGCACCAAGACTCGAACCATCGACTCGTATTTGAAAGTCTGACCATTCACCAAATACGGTACTGAGCTTTCTGAAGAAAGCGTTGAAAAAAGCAATTACTATTTACCATATTTGCATACCCAAATGCATATGTCGAAATGGTAATCATTGAAAATTATCCCACAGGAACCCATTACCGGTATAAAAATTATCCTATGTGCTAGTCCAGAACATATTTTATCTGTGTGCCAAATTTCGTCCAAATCCGTTCTGCGTTACGCTTGATTGCGGCACCCGCTACTCCATCTATACACGCAGACCACTGACTTTAAATATTCATAACTTTTGATTGAATTAACCGATTGCGATGAAATAAAGCCTACACGTTAATCCAAACTAAGCCCTATCTTTTTCTGAAAACCCCATTAAAATCGGTTAAGTACTTTTTATGTTATGCGTAACTTTTGATTGAATGAACCGATTGCGATGAAACATGGCCTATATTTTAAACCAAACCATGCCCTATACTTAAGTGAAAACCCCATCCAAATCGGTTCAGTCGATTTTACGTGATGCGCGAACAAACAAACAGACAAACAGACAAACAGACAAACAGACAAACAGACAAACAGACAAAAATTCTAAAAATGGTCTTAATGTATTCCATTACGTATCCTAAACACCCCCAATTAATTTTTTTGCAAATATCTTCAATGTACATCATCGCCAAGTTTAGAATTTTATTATATGTATAGAAGATTACGATTTGCTTGTACGAACCATTTGTAGTTACTATCTTTTAATAAACGCAGAAAGTGACCATTTTTGGCGGTTTTAAAGGTGTCACTAGCTCACTACAAACATAAAACTTATTTACTCGTAATGTTATGATAAAATGTCTTGAATACAATGTCATATTCTTCTTTTTTGGAAATGTTGTATGCTGACGACTACGAAATGGAGAGCTTTGCCTTAAGTCCTGCGAACTACCGGACCAGCCCTATCCTTCTTTGCAGGTGAATATGCGTGTCCGTGTGGAGTCGTTCCGCCAATACAAAGTTTGTGGATGCTGCTTTAAGTTAAACCTATCGGATCATCACCGGCTGTATCACACCGACCCCGGTGCAGATGTTGTATCCACTGCAACTGGCTGGAATTGGACCACCAGACGTCCGCAGGACCGTTGCAAGTTCGATAGAGAGAACCAAACTGGAACCCTACAGTGCCCCAAAGGCTCAAGAGCCGTAAGAATTTCTTGAAGTGTGGCGACACAATTCAAAGAGAGGCTTCTCAGGCTAGACTCGATCTTTGGCGGGAAGGCACCGCACTTCCTGAACCGTTTGTTCCTCTCATGGAAAGCCTACTTCCAGGTCAGGAACTGTCCAGGCCGATTTGGAGGTGAATAGACTCCAAACTCAGGTTGGCCGGATTAAAGGCACACGGGGCCGGACCTTGGGTGTGAATGCGGTGCTACTCCTCAGACTATGGCCCATCTCGTATCATGCCCTTCCTGGCCGGACACCTGCACGCGAACGGAGCTTATGAACGCTGCCGATAATGTCCGTGTGGCGAAATTCTGGGCTGGAATGATTTAGAATGACATGCCATCGACTTGAGAGAAGAATGTTGTATAATTGATAAGTAATTAAAAAATACGATTGTGGGCAGCGCTGAAGGCTCGGTACCCTCTTAAACGGACTGTTATGTGCATGTACATATTATCTTCATATACCTACCTTCGCCCATAGTTCCTAAAGGGGGAAAAATCGCCTCAAGTGCTATTCAGTATACCTGCCATATGCTTAAAAGTAAACAAACTTAAGCACTGTCATTAGTAACGCGTGACTACGATATAGTAATGTATGAATGAAACACACACATATAAATGCAGCTATTAAACAATTAACTACGCTCACTCACACATTTACAATAATCACAGCAGTTTGACGAAAGAGTTTCTTTACTAGGTAACTTAAAGTGAGACGTGGATGTTCTAAGGTTTCAGAATCTCTGAGTTACCCCCTCGGAAGTTTTAGTACAGCATAAATGTTTTAGAATTATCATTAATTAATCTGGTTTTCTTATTGTACATATCAATTTATGAATTCTTTTTCTGTATTTCCATGTGTACAGTCAAGTATTACCTAAATGATAAATGGATTAATTCGCAAATAATTATAATTTTAATACTAATTACAATAAAATTGTAACCAACAGAATAAATACTACTAATAAGTTCAGAAGTTTTACTTCCAATCACCAACACTTACCACTAACCTAACCATTGATTACCTTCTATACAATTTCTAATAAACAATCAATTAGGTATGTAAAATATGCAACTAATTAAAAAAAGGTGTAACATCCTGTCAGACTTAATCTATACATAAATAATAAAACTGTAATTGGGAAATAAATTTGAACTACTTACCTACTTTAAAACATATGGCTGGCAACACATTAAGTAGGTAAATTTAAGTATGTATGTGCATTGAATATGAGAATCTTTAAAATATTATGACGTCCTTCATATTGATTATTAAAATATAGGTATTGCGTGCTATGCATTTTTATGAGTAACACAAATACGCGTAAACGATGGATATATGAACGTAGAAAGAGAAGCACGTAGTCAGACATCTATTTTCATAAAACTGTATAGGATTTTATGACTATCGCTGTCTCATACGCGGTTACACTGAAGTTCCGTCTATCAGGGTAAGCGAAAAATACTTCGCCTATGGATATGAAATTGTATCTATTTATTAAAACAAAAATTTTAGTCACACAATAATAATACCCTTCAAACGCTCGGCATTGAGGCATTAGTTTATAATAGGCTGGCAGCATTCCCTTTCTGAATTGTCAAACTAATTCTTTGAGCTAAGTTCTACTTAACCAGCTGCAGATTTTGCAAGGTGGAGATGGAAACTACCATGCATCTTCTATGCTAATTTGGCCCACTTATGTACAAACGAAGTATCCATCTAGGCTAGGTAGAGTATTGATGAGATACAAACCCTCCCTGTTAGAAATCTACTGCAGGACTGCAGTGGGGATCAGTAGGGAACTGTAAAAGGCACGTTCACAAAAGAGCAGCGATGGTCGCAGTGGCACAGAGGCAGGCTTTCAACCAGCAATAATAATAATAATTGGGCAAAGTACCCTTTGGTCACCGACCAGCTTCGATCAAAATAAAATGAATGGATAGGCCTTACGCGAACATTTCAAACCAGAAAAATGAGGCAAAACAAATGAAAGGTTTACTTCAAATTTGTATGCAAGTGTCCTAGATATGACAGATAATGGCGCTAGTTTGTATGTACCAAGTGCACCAGTAGTTTGCTTCAACTTACCGCGCTTTAGGCCTATCCATTAATTTTATTTTGATCTAAGCCGACCAGTAGACTCAATGATGCACACCTCCAAAACTTATCTATCAATCAAATATACTTTTTTTATGGTCGTGGCTCAGAACTCAGGACCCCAATGCCAATCCTATTTCGGATGAACACAATTTGTTTTAGTATATTTTATACCACAAACGTACAGTATAACCAACAGGTCTATTCATATAGATTGCAATTAACCTCTGCAGCAGTAATGCGTGGGAATTACTTGGCATTACGACTGTAAATATCGTTCGCTAAATTGATGGGGTACTTATACATAAGCACAATAAGAAAGAGTACGTATTTACGTACACCCTGCCCTCCATCACTTTTAACATCAACCTGTCTCGGTGATAAGGACGACAGTAAACATTGATATGTTCCTGTCTCACACGCACTCATTCACATACATGCGCTATCCTCTTCTTGTCAGTGTGAGCCAGTTTGTATGAATTGTCCAAGGTGTGCTTTTACCATAGATTTAATATTATTGTAGCGTTTACATTGGTTGACAAGTAATTCGGGCGATACCAACAACGAATGCGAAAACAAATTGAATTTGTTGCGCTTGCGTCCACAACTGACGATTGCTTGTTCTAAAATTGTTTTTCTATATTTGTGTCACTACTATAGCACACGCATTTATAATATGCTCTTTTTCTTCCCGAAAACAGTAAAAACTCGGGAACTGCAGAATCTTGACATCTTCTTCATGAGAAGCGAAAAATATAAAGTTCTCCAAAATAATTTGCAAGTACAATTTCTGGGGCGACGAATGCCTGGTAAAAAACTTAGTGGCTTAAGAACCTGTATGAATGATTCGGTATGAACAACAGCTCCCTGTTCAGGGCTGCAGTCTCCAGGATCTGAATAGTCCTGATGGTGGCCAACTTCTGGTAAGAGATGACATCACAAGAAGAATAAGAGTTCTGTAAGACCCAGATACCTATCGTCATCTATCGTGATACTCTTCAAACTACAGCCCATCTTGTGTCCTGTCCTTCTAGCCCGAACAGATTTTATGGACGCTACATGTAGTGTCATCAAATTTTCCATCAATATACTTCATTGCAAAAAAATATAAACATTTTCATAAAAATTTTGTAGTAACATGCCATCGACTCTATCTGGATAGAAGAATCAGATTATCTGCAGGGGCATAAACAGTCTCGCACGAATAATCCTCAATAAGTAAAATCGAAGTTTAGCGAGTTAAAGAGTACGGTTCAACTGGTCACAATATAAAAGCGTTATTTTTGAATGAAAGTTATCTCGTTTTGTTATCATCGGCGTAGACTAAACATCGATTTGTTTAAACAATTCGGTTTTCTTACGCAATATCAGTTTACATTTAGCTCACATAATCAACGTTATTTGTTAATTTGTAGATATTTCACATATAAACATTCTCATCTACTAGTTTAGAGCAAAATTTGTAAAACATTGCTTCAAGAACCTACCTTGTTTTATGTGCAATTAATTATCAGCAATGCTCATTTTCTTTTTCTCTTCTCTTTTCTTTTTTTACCTTTTTCTTATCTTTTTAACCTTATTTTTCTATCCAAGTTCGTCATGAAATTACAAATGTGTAAACTAATGATTTTAATTGAAAATTTTAATATCACAATCTCTAGATCATAAAATTATAATATAATAATTCAAAAGGCATTGAATGAGTCAAGTGAAACAGCACAAGACAGAAACTGGAAGTTGACTGATAGTAAAAGCTGCACTTCAACTTGTCGAATGACCTATAATCCACTTCTTAAGTTTACTGCATCAGTGTGGTTTCTTCAACGCTATTCAGCTGACGTGTATAGAATAATTCGATAAAGGAATCTAAAACAGATCTTAATGCGATTAGAATAACGGCTAATGTTCAGTGCTGATTAAAAACTAGTTTTAATTATTAAAATTTGCAAAAAATTTCGAGTTCTATTAGTGACATTTTAGGTGATTTTGTGTTTAGAAATGTACAGCTGATACTTTGATCGTAAGTTATTTTATTTTCAGCAATCCGAAATTAACTTTTGATAAACTTTGTTATACTTTGTGTTGCGTTTTTACACAACATGCACGACTTTATTTAAGATGGTATGAAACTTTGCTACCAGCTACTTGTGGTTGTAAATTATATTACACTACACCCATCGTTATACCTGAAAATAGACGTAAGTTACATTTTTACAACCCTAGTTTTTAATGACTAACAAAATTTGAAAGGAAGAGGTGGCGTGAGACGACCAATGGCCAGAGGTTGCTATTGTTGGACCTCCCATAGAAAACGGATCGGCTGATCCGCACTGTTGTATGTATGTGAGGTCCAAAAAATGACGTGTCAAATGGTGACACAATAGAATGTGGGTAGCCTTTCGTCCTTATTTTTTTCGTGTGCAAATAAATAATAATTATTTTTTAAGTAAGTAATTATTACATAATTCTTTTAGTTTTTGCTTGATGCGCGAACAAACAAACAAACTAACAATTTTGTCAATAGATGGCGCTGCACGTTTTTAAATCGCGCTATCGAATGTTATTTGAAGTTATATGAAGTGAACCGCTACTTTTTTATTCCTTATGAATTTACGGTTTTATAATAGTTAAGATAAGATTATACGACGTAAAATGTCAAGATTTTGGTAATTAGTGAATTAAAATTAAAGACGTAACGGGAGTTTGACGGCTATCACAATAATATTTATAATAGTAACGCATAATCCGAAAAAAACATATTATTATTATTAACATTGTGAGTCAAAAAGATAACGCTATCTTCTATACTTAGTTACCGTCCGTACGCAATAAAACAAAATCTTCCCAGATGTCATGCAAATTATTTTTTTTACTTTAATGTATGACATTTCGGTATTGAACGCAAACTGTGAAACCAAACTGTTTTTAACCGACTATTAAAAAAAAGAGGAGTTTCCTTCTATTCTATTTTTTAAAAAATGGCTGCCATCTTTGGTTAATGATGATTTTGCCAATGTCGAGTTTTTATAGCAAAAGTGCTTGACGTTGTACGGTTATATTGATATTTTGGTGACTTCAAGGGTTGTTCTTATAAAAGAACACTATCTTGAGCCACCACTGGAGCCCCGCTGTCGAGCTGGGAGGGGGCAACCAACAAACGTGACTGCCCTATAGCAGATCGACAACGCGACTCGAGGAGTTTCCTTATAGATACATATTATTTTCTAAAAAATAAGATTATAGTTTTCAAAATGTAATTAAGTACCTACTCGTACCTTTCTAACGTTTTTTTGTTACTTAATTGGCCATAATGTTGTAGGTTCTTGCACCTTTCCTAGTAGAAAAACAAGTTGGTATGTATCTTCGCAATGAATTTAATCATAATATCGAGAAAAATGCCCATCAAAATAATTTCCAGCAATACCTTTATCAAAAGATGGCAGGCGAAACTGTGCAAACAAAAACTAATCGCACATTTGCAATTGACAACCAATCATCGAATTCAATACGGTTATCGAATGAACAGAGTAGTCGAGACTGCGCTCGCGCCGGCCGCACTCGCAAGTCGTCGACCGCCGCTGGCCGTTCCAATTTCAAATTCGCCAATCATAACCGCGAACTTTTTTTTTTAGTGGATAGTAGAGAATTATTTGAACTGCCAGGTACGTTTTTATTATTTCCTAAATTGTTATTTTTGTTCTAATTTACAAATTGGTCCTCTATGGTGTTGACGTTATACTTACGCAGTGTTTGCTAATTAATATTTATCAGTAACGGAGCTTCGAATGTATGCTTCGTTTGGGTTTTTTGTTCTATTTAGGGGTTATTTGTTCTAACTGGTTTTAACAGTTACAAATTTTATTTAATGATTCGTGATTTATATTAATTACGATGCATTTTCGTATTCTCTTTTGGGTTGGTCAGACAAGTGGCTACATGCATAATTATATGCTCACTACTACTACTATATGACGTGGTGGGTAGTCAGAATTTTTATTAATCTTAATATTCCATATTCCGAATATCCACATTTCATAAGCAGTGCCCAAACTGTCAAAATCCTAAAAGATGTAAATAGAAATAGAAATGTATTTATTGTCGATCATAGGTAAATTATACTAGTAGATGTTGTACATAGAAAATAAAAAAGTTCGGCTATGTCCTGCCACATGGGCGTACAACATTATAAAAATAAAAAACAAAATTTAAACAAGCACTAAAATAAGAAAGATGTAAAAAATACACAAAGTTCTTAACTATCTATTATCGGTTTTCACTGTCTGTAGGCTAGATTGTAAGATGGTGCCTATCGGTTTTGTAATATATATTTGAAATAAAGAAAAAGCATACTTAAGCATGCTTTTTCATGCATATGCTCACGACCATATTCCCCGAGGGGGTAGTCAGAGATATTCTGAAACCTCAGAACATCCACAAAAACCAAGAACGAACGAACAAAAAACAAGAATCAAATAGGTACATTTTTGAAATTTTTTGTTCAATAAAATAAACTTTATAGTAATAAAAATTAGTTGCGTGGCGTGAGTAGGTAGGTATATAGTAACGTACCGTAAATAACTTAATATGCTGACACTTTTTTAAGGGAATGCTCAGACCATCAAACTGAACCACTTTCTCTATGGGACCAATATCGAAATCGCGAAAAAAAAAATCAGCTGCCCATACATTTGGCTCGAGTAGGTTTGCAGTTTTGTATGGAGGGGCTGATTTCTTTTCGCGATTTTGATGTTGGTCTCATAGAGAAAGTTGTTCAGTATGATGGTCTGATCGTCCCCTTAAAAAAGGGTCAGCATATTTAGAAGGACCCTATATACTGGGATGAAACAGGTCAAAATAACTATAAGATTTAATAATTATTACGAAGACAATGTTTATTTTTATTTTGATGGTAACGCTTTTATAATCCAGGATGTGGATCAAATACTAACTACTACTACTTTATTGAAGTAAACATTAAAACGTGATTACAGCGTTACACGTTCATAAATATATGGAATTTATTTAAATATTTCTCAATATGTATAACACGTAAGTAAGAATACTAGGTAAATAATTATGATTATTGAAGCTAGGAATGTGAATTTGTTATGTTTTTTATTTTAAGTGTTTCCACGAGGTCATTTATATTCAAAAGATCTTGTTACCAGTAATTATTGTGAGTCTAGAGTGTCAGAATTTGCCACGTAAGTAGTTGTCGTCTCATATCTTTGTTTTGTGAGCGAAAAGCTAGCTTCTTGTCCCCATACGAATTTCCATCATGAATTCTTAAAACATTGAGCAGGAGTGGTATTTTTGAAATTTGTAGAAAAATTACTATGGAGATTATGCATCATTCGATCATGATTTTAAACGGGTGATTTTTTAAAATCACACTCCAGATATCGAAATTTTCGTCAGATACATTATCCACGAAAACAGACTAGGAGGTAATGCACACGGTGGACAAAAATCCGTTTCAAATTTCATACTTTAGACCCAAGGGTAATTTATGTTCGGCGGTCAAATAGTCAATCATGTTCAAGAGTAAATATTATGTTTTGCTACTAGGTACTCGTATTAAGTGTATTTAAAGATCCTGACACCCTTAATGAATTGAATCGTAAGTGTAAGCTCTCAAATGTGCCCTCTTGTTGGGCAAAACCAATCCAGAATGCTTCCTTGTATGAGTTTGGCATCATCCTTTTGGGATTTCCCCCAAATCGGCAATCATCACATTTGAGCAAAAATTTACAAGAGATAAAAAGTGCGATTTGCTGTTTTTGTTTACAAATCTTCGAATATAGCAATCATTTTATTTATTAATAATGTCAAGGTTCGATTCCCATATCAGGTCAATGTCAAGAAGGTAAACAACTTGTTTAAAAGCTTTTTGTAATAAAATTACTTAACTGTTCAGCCTAGATTTTTTGTGTTACTGGGTTTTACCTTCGCATTTTGTCTAGATTTATTATATAAACGTTTAAAAATTTTACTACCTTTGAAAAATCATCTTGAAGCACAGAATAAAGACTAGGAGGTACTACGGTACTTGTAGAATAGAATCAATAAATGGATGAGAGAGATTGAGGCAGCAAAATGTACTGGAAATTGGACGCAGTTCTGCAAAAAAGATCCAACCCACTATAGAGCCCATAGTGGGTTGGATCTTTTTTGCAGAACTGCGTCCAATTTTAAAAATGTGAGATAAAAAAGGATAACTTGATCGATTGTATTATGAAGTGATTTAATCAAATGAACTCGGCATTTCTTTTTTTTTTTTATTAAAAACAATCGCAAAAAAGCTTTACACTCGTTGTATTTGATTTCTAAAATAAAACATATCAACCAGCTACCATACAAAGTCAACCAAAACGTTTACATTTCTTAGTGACGGCCTCTTTTTGGGAATTGTTTTACATTATAATATTTATAATTAACTGTGCAATAAGGACATCATAATTAAAATTAAGTACTTATTTACTTCAGATTTGTCACTTAATTAACATTTGAAATGATTCGTAAAAGTTAGTTATAACGTGAGTTTTTATAAATGTTAACATTATGTGGAACATATTTTTTTTAAATATCATCATCATTTAAAAGTTTTAACAAATAAACGCAAAATCTTCAAACTGAATCTACATAACTGACATCACTCTTTTAAAAATTTGCAAAGTATACATTATTTTTCATACAATTTGCGGCCGCGACGGATTTCTTGTTTAGACAAAGAGTTAAAGATTCAAACAAAATCTTGCTAAGTTGTTTTATTATCTTATATTCTATACTTAATTCGTTTGTACAAATTAATACTGCTTTTGTTAAATAGTTCTATACTATTTGTATTGTTTCGATATATCATTGTTTGGGAAGGCTCAGCTCCTAGGGTTCAAGCATCTAGTATAGGACCTAGGCTTTTTAATGTTCTGTTCTTATTGAGATTTAATAAAGCAAATTTTTGTTTTCTTTTCATTTTTAATTTATACAAATTCCACTATATGGAGAAAAATATCTAGTATATTATGTGACCACTACATGTAACAAAATGTTGTTACCTATATAATTAAGTAGATTTTACAAAAATCTACCAGAACTACATTCATATCAACAAATTTCAACTAATATAAAATAGTTGTCACATTATTAAATATTGTAATAGCGATTATTTTTTGACATCCTAGTTCAGATATTGGTCAGTGATAACTGTGAAGAGTCTTCTACTGGTTTTTTAACCATTTCCAAAATAACGGTGTCGAAAACAGGTTTTTAAATCAACAACGTGCCATTATTGAGCATCACTTGCTAATCGATCCAGTAAAATGAATAACAAAATCGTCAAGATTGACCTAGGAAATTACTACTGGTTCCGTAGTACTAGCAAATTGATTTTGGGCTTGCGTGGGTACATTATTATTATTATTCATCAGCCATCGCTGTCCCATTGTTGGGTAAAGGCCTCCCTCCGTTCTCTCTATACGTCCCGGTTTTGAGCTTCATTCGGCCAGATCTTTATGAAGCCATCGAAATAATAAGGCCACAAAATACTCATTATTAATTTAATTAATAAAAATGTTTGAATAATCAATGTAAATCTTATCGTATAATCCAATATAAAACCATTAATAGTAGAAGATAATTATGAAAATAAAATATTTAAACTTAAACACAATAAAGTTGCAAATAATTTCATTGGCCATCCAGAAAGGCAATACCGGTACTTACTATTACGGTACAGTACTATTAGGTACTTTTGAGCCAGAGTTACGAAGGGCAGGCATCGTTCTAGTTCTAGTTCCAGGGCAGAGCCTTTTGTTTATTAAGTTAGTTGTGTTCAGACGAAACGCTTGTATGAGTATTATTATTTTCTACTGATTATTAGGTAAATTTTTTATTATTTAAATAACGTTCCTCAGCTATCCTGCCTGACTACATACAACTTTAACGTCACCTTTTCCCATTATCCCATCCCACAATCCTATGTCTCTGAAAACTTTAAGTGATAATCGATAATCACTATTACATGTTTTATTTACAACATATCAATATAATAATTATCACGTCTTCGCCTCTGCAGTACCAGTACCACAGTACCTGTAGAACAATATAATCACTGAGTGTAATAAGAAATTAATATTGTATCTTTGCTTTCATTTGAGGAACCATAAAAAGTAACTGCAGGACTTTGCCCTTTATAAGGACATCGACTATGGAGGATTTGGCGTGGGGAATACTTTTTTTATTGGATGAGGTAATGTTCAGTGGTGTAGGTACCACATGGGTAGGTTAAAAGTAATCTTGCTTGAAAGTTGTATGTACACACGGCGACAGATCAACCTTCCCATAGTTGAACTCTATGTTCATGGTCATAACGTCCAACTATGAGTAGGTTGATCTGTCGCCGTGCGTACCTATATAGGTTGTGGATGAGGAACATAATTTGAATAAATAGGTAGATAAAAATTAAAATAATTAACATAAATCATTAAAGTAGAAAAATAATAAAAAGAAGAATAAAACATGAACGAGAAAAAAGAAACAGATCAAGAGAAAACAGGCAAAAAAAATTAAAAGAAAAGTGTTTTTTTTTGTATGATATTGATATTTTTGGGCTATTTGTCAAAAAACCAGAACGTTTTCAAAGCTTGAACTATCTACCTAGGCACTATACGTCTTTCATGTTGAACCTAACTAATATTTGTTTATTTACTTCGTAATTATAAGAAACAGTGTGGACTTCGTAATTATAAGACAAATACAGTACGGACAATCCCCCCCCCCCCCCCACTATTTTTTACCTCACTCCCTCCCAGAAGACGACACTAGCCAATGATGTAGTTCTCTCTTACTCATATTCACTTAGTACCGCTCGTGCTTACCTCTTCTTGTTAGTACGAGGCGGTTTGTATGAAGTGACTGTGACGTGTATATCTATATAATGTGACAACGAAGTATTTTAAATTCTTTAATTGAAACAAAACGTAATTATGCACCATCTTTGTCAAACAAATAGGCAGTTCAATTATCCATTCATTGTTATATTTGATGAATCATTGAAAATCTTTGAAATTTTGTTTATTTTATGACTCTCTTATTATTCTTTTCATTAGTCATAATATAAATATTGATTTCAAAAGACATCAGATGGGGCTAAATTCAGTTCCGTGACTGACAGAAAGACAACGCACAGCCAAACATGAAGTTTGAAATATTATTATTAAATTCTGTAGGGGTTCACTAAGAAAGGATTTTTCGAAATTGATAATTATCACAAAATCATCATTATCCTACTTTGGGAAACAGGCATAATATAAGAATGAGTATTTTTAACATACACCCTGCCTCCCACCCGATTAGACCTCACCCCCTCGGTTGTCCGGGAGGTAACAGTAAGCGGTGTAGTTCTTTCTCACTCTCACTCAATCAATATCCCCTCATCACCGGAACGACCGGACCGGACTGGAACGTGCTTACCTCTTATCAATGCGAGCCTGTTTGTATGGAGTGCCCAGGGTGTGGCCTACACTTATTGCAAGGGCCTACGGATGTTAGTTCCACTACGCGTACCCAATGCGCTTTGGTGGACTTGACATACGTACTCGTATCACGTACATAATAGGTATTTAATCAACTTATAAACAGCTATATACTGTAATCAATTTGTACTGGTTCACTCTATTCTGAATTAATCAAACACAAATAGGTGTATATTTACGACTTTCCGCGTAAAAAATACATAAACTCACCTATTTAAACTACGGACTGACGAACGAACGAGTAATTTCCATACACTATTAAAGGTGTAAAATTAAATGCGTTACAAAATATCGAACAGGGTGCTTGCTTTAGAGTAGACCATCAAAACGAACAACTTTCACTATGGAGCCAACATTTATATCGCAAGAAAAAAAATCTGCTGTCCATAGTAAATGTCAATAGTTACTCGACCAAAATTTATGAAACAGCTGATTTTATTTCTAGTTGTTCTGTTTGATGATCTTATAAAGTATGGGTTTGGGTAAGATTGCATAGTGAAAAATTTTCATTTTTGTTGTTGAGTGGCTCATAAAACTTACATAGGTTTTTAGAGATCTTTCTCAAAATACATAAATAGTAGATTACACACCGAGGGCAGGAAAGTAAGAAAGGTGTCAGATCTGCCGAGGTCAACAAAAATGTGATCTGAGGCTTTGAGGGACGAAAATTGATGCTTTCCGTCTGGAGGGGAGAACAAAATATAACATTTATTGCTACCCGTATCGGAGCTGTGCAATTAAGGTACAAATAACTTGTAAGGTTGTGTGGAAGAAATCGCTTTTTAGCGCTGAGACCACATTGTTTTGACTCTTTTGTATTCTTTACGGTATATTTTGCTGAGTAGGTAATAGTTTCGACAGATTGATTGAAAATGAATTGATTCTTAGAGGTTTTGTAAATTTTTCATGAACTTTTTCACCCAAATATCTCAGCTCCGATGCGAGCTAGGCCATAAGTGTTAGTAACAAAATGTCAATAGTCAGTTATTGAGGTACGGCATACAGACACATAAACAGAATGAATGAAAGCGCATAAGAGTTCCTTATTAGACTACGGAACCCTATGAACGCAATGAACGTAATTAAAATTGGTAGTCTCAGGTATAAGATGAAAACGTCCTTGGTGAAGTCTTGCTTCGTCGCACATCGTTGGTTTTGCATGGTAGAGAATGACGGACAGTATGAATGTATTATGACGCGTTTATTTAGTTATGGTGGTGGGTGACCAAATTACAAAAATTTAAGTAAAGTTTTACGTTAGATAGACGTAAGTATAATAAATGTGCTTGAAGCTCCTATATTGAATACTTAAATGATTTTAACTTTGTTAAAACTTCGGATAAAATAATAATCTCTAAAGGCACTACACTTTCGCGAGAACTTCTCGGCAAGAACTTCTAAAGCAGGCACTACATTCTCGCCGAGAACAGGACGAGAAAGGCCGAGAATTAGAGTGTTGATGCCCTTCATTGTTCTTGCGGCATCCTGAGCCGTAGTAATTTTCCTTTGGAAGTTCATGCTCAATGTTCAAGAATTCCCGCCGAGAAGTTCTCGCAAGAGTGTAATGCCAGCTTAAAGAAAATTACTATGGCTCACATTGCTGCGGCCTGCGAGAACAATTAAGTAAATGCTTTAAGCCTGCACTTCGTCGTTCTCGCGGCAGAGGCAGAGGCTTCAGTCTTCTCGCCGAGAACAGCTGAGAACGAACCAGAGCACAGGTTATTTTAATAACGAGAGTTTGGATACCCTTCATTCTCATTTGTGTTCGGTGTGGGTCGGTTTTGAAGAGTGTAAATTGGTGTACGTAGTGCCGCCTTACAACCTTTTTGGTAGTGCCCATAAATCATGGGATCAATGGTAGTGCACATATACAATCTACTTGATAATCTTGGTATGCATTCTCGGACTGATGACATTCGAAGTCAGTTTGACATTATTTTGACATGTTAGTGCAGTTTCTAAGAAATATACAGTGTTTTTGATTAGTCTGTTTAAATAATAAGATTACTTTCAATATTTCGTTAGTTTTATCGTTATAAAATCCTCGTAATTTCGCTCAAGAAAAGTAGGTTTGATAAAAAACGATTAGGTAATAAGCAAAGGCACTGTAGATTGAAGAGTTATGCTAATAAGAATGCAACCAAATTTGTTATCACAAGCTTCCTCCGTATTAAGCCATTTCTCCTGGTGCTGTGTAATTTGAAACCATGTCCTTGATAAGATCCCTTGCTTCTAAACTCACCACTCCTTTCTCGCCAGCTCTTGATTGAACCCCTATCCTCACTAGTTTTTGTTACCCTATTCATTCTAAACCCTATCAATTTAATTAACCTGAATCTAAATCCCATCAATATCTTTTTCCAGACGATGCTTCAAATCGGTGGCGGTGCAGTTCTGGTGGCGGCCATCGTTGCCGTGTTCGTGGTCGCCACCCAGGGCCGGGATCCAGACCTGGAGGCCCTGGAACAAGAGGGCAAGGAGTACATCTTCCAACTGGACATTGCGTCTGGTATCAGAAAGAACAGGGCCAGTATCGCCGAATGGGCGTACACTTCGAATATTACTAAGGAGAATGAGGAGAAAAAGGTCCGTTGTAATTTAGATTTATTTTAATGTCGACATTAACGACTCGCTCAACGACAGGCCTGTGCCCTGCAGTGGGACGTAGGTATATAGGCTGATGATGATGATGATGATTGGAATGTTATATCTCATCAGATACTAATTATTAAAATAAAATAAAATAAATAAAAAGAACTTTATTAATCCACACATTTTGCAGTCATATCATTTTGTCGTCGTTGTGCATATTACAGACCATAGAGATTGGATTATTCTTAATCTTTAGTAAAGCCGTAATGCTCTTATCGTCTTCTATGAATCAGTTAATTAATACGTTTATAGTTAAATATTACATACGTTATCTTGACCTAAAATTGTGGCTACATTTAAACTTATTTCAGTAAGTGTCTTCTGATTATGATTAGTGACTGATACAAGACTTAGAATTAAAGCCCAGTGCCTTTTTGGAAAACGCAGTAACCATTGTATAATTCACATAGATAGTGATAATTATTTATGTTTACGGAGTCCGTAAACATAAATAATTATCACTATCTATGTGAATTAAAAAAAAAACGTATTCGAATTTGAAATAACGAGAGCAAACTTTTTCTTTCGGTGCTTTTGTTTATTCAGATCGCGAATATTCGCGATGATGGCCAGGGCCACCCTACCTCGATTACTATGCAATCGTGGTTCGTTTCTTTTCTTTTTGCTGACTATCTGGTTAATCTTTATCATTTTTTGGAACACGTATCAAGAAATTACAAAAACATAATTCCTTAAATTTCAGCTACAAATTCAGCTGGAGCTCTCAAAATTGGAAAAACAAGCATGGGAAGACACAAAGATGTACCATTGGCAGGAATTCCAGGACTTGACCCTGAGGAGGATGTTCAAGAAATACACTCAGCTTGGAGTCTCAGCTCTTCCAGATGACAAATATAAATTGCTCATGAAATCTGTATCAGATATGGAATCAAATTACGCCACTTCAAAGATCTGCTCATATAAGAATTCAACAAAATGTGATTTAGCTTTAGAACCAGGTAGGTTTTGTTTACGTTGTTCTGGAAATTTATTTAAATATATTAATTAATCAAAATGTTTATCTAATTAAAAGAGGTAATGCAGAATGATAGGTACGCCTTCCTATGGTTCATTAATTATTGCAAGTCCAGAAATTTATTGTGCATGAAGAAAATTGGGGCATTAACATATTGTGGATTCTATTTGCATACATAGTACGACAGCCCAGAATGATTGTATTTCGGTTTCACCACCCCGGTCATTCATTGAAGGTCATACACTTGGCTATAAACAAGGATAGGTACCTACAGTTTAATAACGGAACAAAGTCTTATATAGTACAGTCAGCATCAGAGAAACCTGACCCCTCTATCTTAAGAGAATATTATTCCGAGAGCGAAAATGCGCGCTGCATACAAACGTACTATGGTGATATTTTCAATACTAACCAATTAAAGTCAATGAAATTTTGCAGAAACAATCTAGATACAAATCTCTATGCTTCTATAGAGTCAGATTTTCGTTAAAATATACAGTTTCAATGCTAGGATTAATTTAAGATTTGTATGGAAATCTTTGAGGCACTGTGCTGTAACTTGAAAACTATATATTTTAACGAAAATCTGACTCCATACAAGCATAGAAATTTGTTTCTAGATTGTTTATGCAAAATTTCATTGACTTTAATTAGTTAGTATTGAAAATATCACCATAGTACGTTTATATGGAGCGCGCTCCGAATAATATACCCTTAATCGGTATAAGCGCAGGGGGGTCCGCTTTCTCTGATGCTGTCCGTACAAGATGAAAAGATAGAGTCTTTTAACTTTCCTAAACCCGTCCATGTAACAGTAGTAATAAAATAATGTACCTGGCCGAAAAATAAAATTTGCAATAATCCGAAATTATTCAATCTATTACAGAAATAACGGAGATATTTGCGAAGAGCCAAGACCCAGAAGAACTGAAGCATTATTGGGTGGAATGGCATAAAGCAGCAGGATCGAGAGCCCGTGACAATTTCACCCAGTACGTTCAACTTGACAACGAAGCAGCTAAACTGAATGGTAAGAAATGTTCATTCATGTATCGAACAGATTTTGAAAATCTTCTTTGGGAAGCTAGTAGGCTAGTAGGTATTCCATTATATTTTAATCAAAACAAAACAAACATGTTTAATTCTCGAATGAAAATTGAAAATTATGATGATCCGATAAAAAAGCCATCCGAGCTATTCTTGGCAAATAGTTCAAATAACGAGTAGTTGGACACTTGATTTGATACCTACTGACAATGCTGTGATATGTTGTTATCTATAACAATACTTGAGGAACAGATAAATGAGCAAGCTGACTTTAAATAACGGCTGTGATGTATTATATGCCCTCTTCGTGTCTTCCCATGACTTACGGGCCCCAGATTCTGCGGTCCCCGGTATAATCCACATACCTTTTACGCTGACGTCACTATGTTGGGAAGGACTCGATACAAGAATAAGAAAGATATAAAATTATAATTGACATAATTTCTGTATCTAAATTCCAGACTTCAAAGATGTAGCAGAAATGTGGCAAGCTGATTACGAAGTTCCTGACTTCGAGGAGCAACTAGCTAAAATTTGGGAAGATGTGAAGCCACTTTATCAGCAACTTCACGCTTACGTGAGGAAACGACTGAGGGACAAGTATGGAGATGAAGTGGTGTCTCCTACGGGGCCAATCCCAGCGCATTTGTTAGGTAAGAACCAATTGGGTACCCATCTATAAAAAGTTTATATCTAATAAATTGTAGTTCTCGAATCGTTCCATTAAATAATTTCTGACTGTATTTACTTTCCGCGTGAATATTAACTACTTAATGCAGCAACATACAGTTGCAGTAAGCGCTCTTACAGACCAGCGACACTTTGCGGTCGCAGAGGGTCGCGCGACCGTGAAGTCTATGAGCGCAACTGTCGCGCGACCCTCTGCGACCGCAAAGTGTCGCTGGTCTGTAAGAGCCCTAAGATTTGTTTTTAATAATTTAGGGTTTCAGGGCTAACTAGCAGCTAACGTATGACACTTGCTTGACATTTTCCTATGAAACATTTTATTATAATGTCCCTTATCTACACTTCCAGGTAACATGTGGGCTCAAACCTGGAATAACATAGAATCATTCACACGTCCATACCCCGACAAGAAAGAGATAGATATCACACAGACGATGCAAGCGCAGAATTACACACCAAAGAAAATGTTTGAGATGTCAGACGAGTTCTTCAGGTCGTTGAACCTAACAGCAATGCCAGAGAAGTTCTGGAAGAATTCCATAATAGAAAAACCAACTGATAGAGATATTGTATGTCACGCTTCGGCCTGGGACTTTTATGATGGAGAAGATTTTAGGTAATTACTTACTGGCAAATGCGAGTAAAATCTGCATGTCTCGGTGAATATTCGCAATATCATAAATAACGTCTGATTTGAGAGAATTCCAATCATTAACTTTAGATTGGTTACACATTTTCTATCAACTCTTGCATGTGAAAATTACAAGTTTTATGGATCATCATTAGTAATGAATGTGGTTACTTTTATCACCTATTCATTCAAATTGTATGCTATTTTATATTCCTTGGGATGCTAATTGCTTTTGTGGTTTCGTTTTTGCTTTCAACCAGTTTTGACTGTCAGATACCAATCTTTGCCTTCGGTTTTATCATCGGTCTTTAGTTACCATGTAATCAACTGCAATTTGATTTCCACGCCCTTATTGCAGAAGACTTTTATCTACATTTTTAAATTATAGTTGGCTCCAACTTTAGTTTGATGATAATGATGATGGATGAATTTAAATCCAGCTTTGTTTTAAAACAAAGCTGAGAAAAACTGTTAATGTGATAGTTAACAAAAATGTTTTCTGAATTTGCATTGGCAAAAAAGATTGAAGAAGAGATGATTTACTGATGATACCTACATAAAACACATACATAAATTCAAGACCGCAATCCCTTTCGGGGTCGTCAGAAGTATTGCTACAACTACCAACTTATTCTGACTATGACTATAGTTATGTAGCAATGCTCACATTTAGCAATTTCAGTATAGAATTATGTCACTTCATAAAAACTTAAAATCGCTAAATCGCTTTGTACGACACACTCGGGTAAAATTGGGGTGGAACCACATAGCTTCTAAGCCGGAAACACATGGCTACTTTTGATGCTTGCTTTACTGATTATGGTTAGTTTAAACCTAATATAATTTATTCCAAATTAATTACCTAACATGTCTGGCTTAATTTTGAAGGATCAAACAGTGCACAACAATAGATTATGAATACTTCCAAACTACACATCATGAAATGGGCCACATACAGTACTTCTTACAATACCGGCATCAGCCAATCGTATTCCGAGATGGAGCCAATCCAGGTAAATTGATTGTATTTATTTTTTCAAAGGATCAAAATGTGTACGGTTGTGAACAAAGGACGCCTCAGGACAGTTCATCATGAAATGGGACATGTTCAATATTATTTGCAGTATCAAACTCAACCTGTAGTTTTTCGTGAAGGTGCCAATCCAGGTGACTTTATTCTGAGTAATTATTACGAAAGGGCTGCTAAAAATATTTGGGTTTTGTATTGTCTTATAGCGATAGTTATTTAGCTGACTGAGCTGTAAATGTTTTACATTTGGGAGATTGTTTTTGCTTATATTAATCCGGCGTATTTTTGAGATTTTTTTACAAAACTAGACGTCGAACCATCTAACATACAAAATAATACTAAGTCAAGAAACAATAATTATAAAAATTAACACCAATAGAATGTCACTTAACAGGAATTGGACGTTCGAACGTTAGTCGTGGATGTTTTGAGGTTTCAGAATATCTCTGACTACCCCCTCGGGGAATATAGTTGTGAGCATATGCTGTTGCTAAACAGGAATTTTATGGGCTTTGGTGGAAACGTCTAATTTGTTAAATAATATTAATCTTAAATGAGTTTCAATTTTCGTAATTTATTTAACTCTGTGTTTATTAACCACTTTCGTAAATAGATATAATTACGAAACGAAATGCAATCTAATGATGTTTCCCATACGTTTCAGGTTTCCATGAAGCTGTAGGTGACACCATAGCACTCTCAGTGTCTTCTCCAAAACATTTGCGCCGCGTTGGTCTGGTCACTGGAGACGCTGAGGATGAACAGACAGAAATAAATCAACTTTACAAGATGGTATGCAATATTAAAAAAATATTTTTTCGATTTAGGAATACAAATCTTGAGGTTATAATACTGAAAATGTGGAGGAGGTTTTTGTTAAAATTATTGTATCCACTTTCTTTTATAAACTGGTACCAGGGGTGCGATTGTTGAATGTCATCGGTGAGATTGAACGGTTTTTAAATCTCATACAAAAGCGTTCTCATGCTACTTTCTACTGCTTATTTGATTAAAAAAAAACGCACGCCTGAATTATGATTTTTGGAAGTCAAATCAGCAGTAGAAAGATGCATATCTCCATAGAAATTTTGACATTTTCAACTGCTGAATTCATCGAATAAGATTCAAAAATCGCACTCCAGTCTCACTTCTTGTCACTCCTCCGGACTGAGTTTAGGCGGTACAGAATAAGAATGAGTACTGTAGGGCCTATAGTACTATATAAAATTATAGTCGTGTAAATTTATAAGCAATATTATTAACAACGATATGGTATAACATTTTCTGAAAAAAAACCAGTCTAAATCCGTTGCATAATAATATTCAAGGCTAGGAAAAAAATATACGAGTATGTGTTTTACGCCTACCTATTTATAGTTGTACTTAATTCCACAAAACGGCAATCAATTGAAACACTGCATCTGATTTATTCTTTTTACAATTCCAGGGTATCGACAAAATCGTCTTTCTGCCTTTCGCTTACACCCTGGACTTATTCCGTTATGGTGTGTTCCGTGGCACGACTCCTCCAGAAGACTACAACTGCCACTATTGGAGATTGAGGGAGATGCTGCAAGGTGTTGAGCCTCCAGTGAACAGAACTGAAGAGGACTTCGATGCAGCTGCCAAGTACCACGTATCTGCTGATGTTGAGTATGCCAGGTACAGGCTTTGTGATAATATGTGGACGTCCACGCAAGAAGGGTCCAGTTGTCGGGTTTAGAGTTAAGGTTAGATTCGGCATCTAGATTAGTCATATAATCATATGGAATAATAAAAAAGGAGGGTTAAAATGCCCACCACTGGGACCTTTTTGCGTGGACGCCTACATTTTGTTTTCAATATAAGTTTATACTTATTATCTTTAGATTGGAGATGATAACGCTTCTCAAATCGATTTTTATACTAGGGTTTTTACAGTTGTCAAATAATCATCAAAGGAATAATTAAATTATTATGCTTTATATTCATGATCATAATCCAGCCAATGTAAAAGCCTACTTTCACGGAATATGGTAAGCGGGATCTGGCTATAGGTACCCTACTAATCCAGCTGACTGCAATGTGCTGACCGCGTGGTGCATTACCTTCCATAATGATAGCTATATTTTTGCTGAAACATAAAAAAAAATGCTTTGTTTCAGATACTACGTGTCCTTCATAATTCAGTTCCAATTCCATCGCGCTCTGTGTCAGTTGGCGGGAGAGTATATTCCAGGAGACGCGAATAAGAAACTTGTAGATTGTGATATCTACCAGAGTGTTGAAGCTGGTAATGCTCTAGGGTAAGTTGAAGCATAGTATAGTGTTGGGTACAGTGATCGATAGTAACAATACGGATCAAGCCAATTTATAAAGCCTTCATTAAGTATCCGTGCTATTCTCCCTATAAGAATCTACAAATATTTTTCGACATAACTACAAAAGCTGAAAAAAATAATTTTAAAATTTATTTAACACAATTATTGTATACTTACATAAAAAAACAGATAAAATAAATAAAGTAAACAAGTACAAAGGGTTTAATCTTGAAAGATATTTCCAGCAGACCCACAACAGAAACAGTTTATTTATCTGACACCGCATCGCTTGTGATCGAATTATGCCAAGCTTTATAATCACCTTATCTTTACAGTAACATGCTCAAAATGGGCTCATCGAAGCCCTGGCCGGAAGCGATGGATGCACTCACAGGACAGCGTGAGATGAGAGCTGATGGTCTACTGGAGTACTTCAAGCCCCTGCATGAATGGCTGAAGCAGGAGAACCAGCGTACTGGAGAACACATTGGATGGGAGCCTAGTAAAATGCGTATGTATTTTGAATATCCTACTATAGAAAACTAAGGTGGTCCTTATCTTGATTAGATATACAGACCAACCATTTAACTAAGTCGGTTTCTGAGGTAGCTGCGCGGTGCGGGAGGAGTAAGAAGTAGGCGTCCGATTGAGGTTTCGCGTCGCGTCACCGCATAGCTACCAGGGAACAGAAACATGTTCAGGCCCGTAGATTAGAATACCAGGTCTGTTCGTATTATTACATAAAACGTCACTTTAACGTTTTTGAGCGTCAGAGGTTCCTCTGAAATTGACGAACGTGTATGTAGCGGCAACCGAGGTAGTTAAAGAGGAAAGATTTATGAGGTAGTTAAAGAGGAGAAGAGTTATGTCAGGTTTGAAGCAGGTTCCAATAAATTTTCCCTGCGTTGTCAAATATTCGTTATAGTCGTGAGAAAGCGTAGCGTGGTTGAATCTGGTCACTTTAGAAAGAATGCAAATTTTACTCCAATCTTACTAGACTAGACGCATTTCTTGGCAGACAAAGTATCCCTTATTCTGCAATCTGACTTCCACCAATGAACTCCTGGAAATAAACGATAATGACGAGAATAATTGAATTGATAATTTGGTAGAACTGTAAGGTCTAACTGGCATATTTCCTTTTTCCAGAATACTGCACGTCAGAGCAACTGGCTGCCTTGAGTGCGAAGGCAACACCAGAAGAGCCCGCTCATACGTGACCCGAACATGTACTTACTGCAGTTCATTCCATATACGAAGCTCCCAAAATGACTCCTATTTTAACGTCATAAAGTGTGAAATTGACTTGAATCGTAGGACTTTGTATTTGAAACGAACTATAACATAGTCTAATTTATTGTAGGCGAGCGTCAGTATTCGTAAATAAATATTGTTTTTTTTAAGAGACTTGGTTATTTCCCTCTTTACGAACTAAGAGATATTTCCCACTAGCTCGTAGTCATAACACAATATAGTACCGTAGCCACGGGAATTTTTAATTACCAAAAAGACTACCGATTGCCGCTTAGAAATGGTTGTAAGGTAAGAAATTACTAATATAAAAACCGAAGTCTTACAGATCACAACCCACCGTAACAAAATAAAAATTGTTTTTTTTTTTTAAATTCGTGTTCTTCACCTTAGTTCAATAGACGTAATAGTAAGATGATCTATGATGATAATCAAAGCTATAAGACGTATAACACCAATCAAAGTTGACTTTTTCATCTGGTGGACAGTAGGTATAGAAAAAAAAAACCGGTAACCTCGAAATTTAAAAATTTCATACAATTATTATTTTGTTACGGTGGGTTGTGATCTGTACTACGAATAAGAGAACGAATCCTACGAATTTATTCTCTTATTCGTAGGATCTGTAAGACTTAGGTTTTTATATTTGTAATTTCGTGCAAAGACTGTTATTATTTTCACAATTTTAGGCTTTTTTTTTTGCTGTTATTTATTTATTCGACAGATTCATAAAGTGCACAGTAACATTAAATAATATTATAAATAAAGAGACTTAAAGGACATCTAGGATGTGGTGCAGGTTCGGTCCTTGTGGGAGGGTACCCAGAACGCTGGCCGCATTTCCTCGCTGAATGGCTACAAAGACTACAGTTTAAGACGTAATAGTAGGTGGAAATACCTCAGAGGCATCTTTTATTTTTCATTTTACGACTAGATTTATACCATTTACCGAAACAAAAGTCATACCTCAGTATTTATGGATAGTTAATCTAGTGAAATCTACTGACTGAATACACGATTGGAATTACTTCACTCGATAGAAAATCGTCACAAAGATGACGTATTTTCATGCATTTTTAAGCATTTTTCTCGGTTTAGAAGAACTTAAAATAGTTTCCGATTGTTGGTATTTATACTCACATATTCACCATTAGTTTAACTAGTGCAATCATAAATAAAATCTAGAAAAAGTTTTTTGGTTAGTTGTTTTTAATCGAAAATACGGCTCACGCACACACTTTTCGGAGCGCTCGGCAATCGCGTTTCTCATAGAAAATATTCGTCGGGACCTATGGCCCCTTAATATACGGAAAATTTCGTACCTTACAACCATTTCTAAACGGCAATGGGTAATCTTTTTGGTAATTAAAAAGTCCCGTGGCTACAGTACTAATAACCCTGCTCATAGTATCTGTGAGTAATATTGTTCCGGTCCCAAACCGAAGTTTTTGAAAAAAACAAAACGACACAAACCGAACCAAGATTAGATAGTATAGATTAGATACCCAAGACATCTGGATTGACAAACCGACATGGTAAAAAGTTAACCAACCGGGTAATCTATTTATAAAGCAGTTACCTGAGGGTCTACCATGAGTTTTCACCGTACTTTACTACTGTAGTTACGTCACCAATTTTGTATTGAATTTCGTACAGCGCTCCTAGTGGTTACGTTGAGAACTAATTTCTGTCATACGAATTGGCGACGTAACTACAGTAGTAAAGTACAGGGAAAACTCATGGTAGACCCTCAGACTGACTGACAGACAGCGCACACCCTGCAGAAAGGGGGGCAGTCACCTACCCTGACTTTGCAATATTCTAACTTCACGTGGATGAAGTCTGAGGACTCTTACAGACCAGCGACAGTTTGTTTACGACAGTTTGCGACAGCGGTCGCCGACAGTCGGCGACGGTCGTGCGACGTCGCGCGACCCTCCGCGACCCTCGGCGACCGTTACGTCATCGTCATTTATAGTCTGAGAGTCAGATGTTGTTCTTGAGAGGTTTAATATTTATTGTATAACGGCGGTTACAAGTTTATTGTTATTGTTACCAATAACAAGCCAGCAAACTAAAGACAAGTCTGATATCATCATCATCATCATCATCTTCATAATCGTCTGATATAGGTACATACTGAATTACTCAAGTAATTGTTAATTCAATTACAGTAATTGAGTAATTAAAATGACACAATTACTTCTAAAAGGGTCTCCGATAAAACTAACTCTGAAACCAGGACCAGGGTGTCCGCCAGCGGGGTGTGAGTGGGGGTCGAGTGGGGGGTCGAGTGGGGGGATCGAGTGGGGGGTCGAGGGGGGTGAGTGGGGCGTCGAGTCGGGGGTCGAGTGGGGAGTGGAGTGGGGGGTCGAGGGGAGGTCAAGTGGGGGGTCGAGGAGGGTGGGGGGGGTTGAGTGGGGGGGTTGAGTGGGGTAGTATATTTTAGCCTTTACTTCTCAAACTGCGTACGGTAGTACATATGATAGTTTGTGGTCTTGCGCTCTCAGACTATACAAATGACGGCGCGTTGTCATCGGTCGCGGAGGGTCGCGCGACTGTCGGCGACGACTTGCGACAGACGGTCGCCGAGGGTCGCAGAGGGTCGCGCGACTGCTGTCGCAAGCTGTCGCAAACCAACTGTCGCTGGTCTGTAAGCGCTCTGAGGCAACAGACAGTCAAAAGATAAAAGTATTCTTTTGATTGACAGTTATTTTATCTTTATCCCGAGACTATTTGAGTATCTTTGAGTAGACGGCATTTTATTTAGTGATAAAGATGATAAATACTTTATGATAAAATAGTTTCTCTTAACTCAAGTAGTGGTGATCAAGCGATAGGGAAGGACAGAGGTACGTACATACATTAAAATTTTGTTAAGTGTCAAATATTTAAACTTTCAAGAATACAGTTTAAACCCAAGTTAGTCTAAACTATTATAAAACTGTAACTGAAGTGTGTCTGTACATTGAAGATATTTACAAAAAAAAGATTACCATAATATGGTTTTCAGGTATCCATTGACTCGAAATCAACCCGTTTTAGAAATTTTGTCCGCCTGTTTATTTGTTCGCGCATCACGCAAAAACTACTGAACCGATTTTGATGAAACTTTTTTTGTTTGATAGCTTATGATCTGATTTAAAATCTGGTATAAAATTTGTGCGGACGAAGTCGCAGGTAAACACAGTCAAGTTAAGGGCCAAAAATGTGATGACCTCGGATTCAAATTACTTTGAGTAAACTTTTATGAAACCTTCTGCATTATGTTAGTTATACGAAAATGTTTACTCATTTTTTATATATATTGGTATAATGTATAAATACCAAAAAATCATAAAACATTTCCATAGCATCTTCATTACAACAACCATGTAAATTCTCGTATAATTAGGTAGGTACCATAATAAGAGTATGAAACAATTTGTAAACATCACAGATTTGTCACATTTTGCGTACTATACTTACTATACACAGGTGATTATTTATGTAAATTTAAAGAAACGAAATGTAAATACCTTTGTTAGAGACAATGTGAACGTTAAAATCACAAACGTATTTCATTGCGTTTGTATCAATAATTTTAAAATTGCTTAAAAATCTATTTCAGCCACTCAGAATTGTTATGTTGTTGTCGTTTTTCATCTTTCTCTTATGATTAATATCATTACGTATGATATTTTTCTCGATAAAATTCACAAAACGGTAGGTACCTACTTCTGAACCGTTGCCAAAATCATCATCATCTTCAGCTAATATTATAAGCCCTGGCCCTGTAAGGTAAACGTATCCCCCCTTTTATGCAATCGCATACAAAGTCTTGTTCGAGTTCTTCTTGATTATATGATCAATTACTAGACGAGTGACGACCCACTCCCCTTTTGCTTTATCCTGGCCACAAGTCATCATGATTTATAATTTTATTTAACAACTAGCAGCGCCCGCGTCTTCGTACGCGGAGACCACTTGCTTTAAATACTCATATCTTTTGATTGAATGAACCGATTGCGATGTAATAAAGATTGGATACAAACTAAGTCCTATGCTTTTGTGAAAATGCCATCTAAATCAGTAACGTAGTATCCATTACGTATTCTTAACGCCGCCCCAAATATTTTTTTTGGCAAATATCTTCAATATACATCCACGCCAAGTTTACAACTTTATTATACTACCTATGTATCAGTATAGATAAGATAACAGATGTATTTTGTCAAGTTCATGAATCCTTCAGCATGCCAAAAGTTATCCTTGCTGTTCCAATGTTTTTGATTATACTCCTAATAAAGTGATAATATTTGCTTTCACTATTTTGTTTTTTCCTGTATTTTGATACACTATTATAAATAAGAAATCGTAAAAAATTGCTCCTATGGTATCCAAATACGTCTCACTTCAATTCGTAACGATTTGTTTCTTTCTTTTCTAAAAGATAGTCGGTCTTCTCGTTATGTTCTTCTTCTTCTTCGAGTTCCTCTCGATTACTGGAGGTTGGCAGTCAGCTCTGCATATTCCTGTCTATCTCTCGCCACACTAAACAGCTTTTCGACGCTGGCGATGTCTGTCCGCTCTTTCAGGTTCGCGAGCCATGACATTCGTGGCCTACCAACGCTTCTTTTGCCCTCTACTTTGCCCATTATTATAGTCTCGAGCAGTTGGTATAGCTCATTCCTCAAGATATGACCATGGTAGGAGACTTTCCTCCTTTTAATGGTTAGCAACAACTCCCGGGACTTCCTGATACGTCGTAGAACTTCCACATTGGTAACTCGTTGAACCCAACTAATTCGCAGAATCCAACCATCTCGTTATGTTACAAAAACAATATTTTTAGAGCTACATTCTGTCGTCATTCACAAAGCTTAATATGCACAACAACGGTGTTCAGTTTCGGCAACATCTTCGAAACAAAGACTTCGAAAATCTGTAGAAGCATGACAGACAGACCGACATACTAATTCATTTACATAATAAATGGACATTCATATTGGAGAAATATTGTTTCCAGTTGGCCGAAGAATCTCGTCTAGTCAAGCGTTTTATTTTAGAATTTTGTGAGTGGTCACTTGTAATTTTATTTTCAAAATGCCTTGTGGATATTTTAGTGCGACTGCTAGGAAAGGTTTGTATGTAAGTTCTTTCATTGAATTTTTGGGCAAGTGTATATTTTCTTCGTTCGATTGATTTTTAAATGGACCGTTGATAATCATAATATGATGCCAAGACGCGCCACAAAACTCTATCCTTGAGCTTCCTCATCCAGTCGCTCCATGTCGTGGACTATAATAGGCTGATGATGATGATGATGATGATCATATCATATCATATCATGTCATTTATTCCTTGCTTGACTGTGTACAGTGAGTTCTTATCTTAATGGTATAGGTTTCTACAATCTACCTCGTCGAGGTGTGCTAGTACCGTATTCAGCGTTAGTTGATCAGTAGGATCTTCAGTTAATTTAGGCTTGTTTAGTTCCGTTAGTAGTTACTTAGATGATGATGATGTTGTTGTTTAATTTAACATCTTAACCAAAGCATCGGTAGGACACGTCCTAATAATATTCGCGATTGCTGTTGGAAGGAACTTGAACGAATTCGAATAAATTATCTTCGATATTTTTATAACTTACGAATTATCCGGTTAGTACGTTTTAGTTGTTACTGTTGTTACATGTAAGTACATATTTCTTTTCTTCTTCTGATGTAGATATGAATGTTACTTAAGTATCGAAATAAAGGTGCTAATTGGTGTTGAAACGATCACCAAAATTGAACAACGCCCGTTAGGTCGTTCTTTGGGTGGGTAGCCATTTCAGTGGTGTTTTATCGCAAACATGCTTCAATAAGTGTGTTAAATTGGTATCTTTTTACTTAACATAGCGGCTTGAAAATACTCAGCAAGTTAATCATTAATTTTAGTTGCCTTCACTAGTCCGCAGCCGCACTGGCCGTTGTGGTGGTGTTTTGCCTCGCTGAGTTTTACGCAAAGGCTCTTCAGTAGGACGTATATAGGCTGATGATGATTACTCTAGATTTTGCCTGCCTATAGCCATGTCAATACTAGATACTACCTAGGTCATGGTCTGTTATACAAAACATTTTTCCGTTTACAATTTGTTCCGGGAAAATCTCCTTGCAAAACAATACCCTCAATAATGTGTGAAAGGGACATTGCTATTTTTATTAAAAGTAGAACTCAAAGTAAGATGAAGAATTAGTCTACAGTTTGTAGCAAATGCATTAGGTACCTACATATTTTAGGGGGCGCTTCAGACCATCAAATTTAACAACGTTCACTATATGAAAAATGAAAAATGAAAAAATATTTATGTGCAATAAACTTATTGTACTTACAAAGTTATAGCACTCTAGCCCTCAGGCTAGGTATTCCTGGGTGATGAAGGCTAGGCTCTTTCGAAAGGGGAGCCTCATTGCAAAGAATAAGTAAAAATAATAAAGAAAAATAACAAACAATGTAGGTATTATAGTTATGTCTTTAACAAAAGGACAGAAAAGGAGAAGCTTGTGGGTATGTTTTTGTTTATTTGTATGTACGCGTGGTGTGTGTGGGGGTTTGTGCGTGTGTGTGGTGGGGTGTGTGTGTGTATGTGTGTGTGTGTGATTTTATGAGCAGATGTTAATGTTTACAGATGTATGCCTAGCCCTGCGACTTTAGTTCTTGGGATCGGGATTTTTATGAGTAGATACATGAAAATTCCACTAGGCAATGAGTAGCTAGATACATTCATGGATAAAACGTATTATTCAGGTATTCGAAGAAATGCTTCAGTATCCCTGTAGTTCATTTCTGATAGGATCTTATGGATCACTTTCCGGCATACCCGTCTGGTCAACGGCAGTATTTCCTGCGTGAAGTGTAGTTTGGTATAGATGTACGGGCCAAGAAATGCAAACGACGTTTGCCCAAACGATGTTCTACAGATAGGACTTCGCCATTTTAGGCATCGAGTCGAGCGTGTAGCAGACAGGGTATTGAGAGCATTTTTGTGGAATCTTAGCACAGTAGCTAGTAGGAATAGCTGCCTCACAGTAAGTAGTTGGAGGTCACGGTACAGAGCCTCAGTAGGGTAGCGATACGGTTTTTGATATGCAACCTTTAGTACGGCTCGCTGAGCACGTTCCAGTTTTAAAAGATGAGTACTTCCTGCTGAGCCCCAGTGTTGTGGCATAGATAAGTTATCTATGGTAGGTATGACATTGTATTCGTTTAGATATTGTTTCTTTCTTCTGAAATAAATGGCGGATCAATAAGTCGAGTTTTCTTTGAATTAAAGTAATCTGCAAACTAAAGCGGCAACATGGCGACCGGTGAAGTGAAAATGCAAAAGGAAACTTCGCCCGCTAATTTCGAAGCAAAAGAAAAATATCGCAGAGAGCGTGCGGTGGTGAGGAGACTATTCACCACAGCTTACAATTCCCTAGTGAATACTCTGCAAACCGGCGGTTGCGCTGAATATTATTTAAGAGCAGAACTAGCAAAATTGACTAGCTATAAAGATCGGCTCGAATCGTTAAATAACGAAATAAAGAATATTATACTGGAGGACCCTAAGTTCAAAGAGGAAGAACTCCTAAAAGAAGAAGAAGAAGTGATGAAGTATTTATCAAATTATTTTCATATGTGGGAAAAGTGTGAAGCAATATTTTCATCACAAAAAAGCCCCACACAAAAAGGGGAAGACCCGACACAGGGGCAGTCCAAGCTTAAACTGCCTCCAATACACATCAAGAAATTTGATGGGAATTTGAAAAATTGGCTACTTTTTTATGACCAGTTTAAAAAGATTAACGATAACGAAAACATCCCTGATGAAGATAAGTATCATTACTTACTAGATGCAATGGCCGACAATAGTGAAGTGAAGACCTTGGTGGAAAGCTACCAGTCCAACAATTATGTGGATTGTCTACAGCATCTTAAGTCAAGGTATGCAAGGGAAGAACTATTAATCCAAGTTTACGTAAGAGAGTTATTGGCGTTAATATTAGGCAAGTCTGAACTGTCATTAACAGCGCTCTATGACAAACTCAGTGCACAATTAAGGGCACTTGCTAGCTTGGGTGTAACCAAAGATAAATATGCAGCATTTATTCTACCTATGATAGAATCTGCGTTACCTGAAGAGACTCTAAGAGCATGGGAACGCTCTACTGCACACAATTCCGAAATGGATGTAGAACTCAACAGTTTACTGGATTTCATTAAAAAGGAGGTAGATAGTAACCAAAGAATCCTTATGGCACAAAGTACCTTCAACTCGCAAGAGACCTTGAACCGAGATGAGCAGTTCAAAGCTTCAGCCAGCTGTCTAGTATACACAGAAAAGAAAAAGGCAGTTGGAAAGAAAATTAATTACTATAATGCATGTATTTGGTGCGGTAAAGACACGCACGCGAGCCTAGAATGTTATAAAATGAATAAAATGAGCATAGAACAAAGAATAGAGCATTTGAAGGAAAAGAGAGCGTGCAATTTGTGTTTAAAGGTCGGACACCACGTTAGAGTCTGCAAAGCATTCATAAAATGTCTGATCTGCGGGAAGAGGCATTCAACAGCCATCTGTTCAGCGGAACCCGCAAGACCAAAAACAAACCAAGAACCTCTTAAAAATAATGAAGAGGAGAAGAAAGATGCCAACGGCACACCATCTACAACCCTGTCATCTCAAGCGATGTCTCAAGGTGTGACGTTACTTCAAACAGTTGTGGTAAATATAACCAGCGGAAATAAGAAAATTCCAGTACGTGCCATGTTCGATAATGGATCTCAGCGAACATATATCAAACAAGAAGAAGTTGATAAACTGAAGATTCCAATCATGAATAAAGAAACATTGGCACACTGCTTGTTCGGTGGAATGGAAATTAATCCCATGAAACATAACGTTTACCAGTTTGAAATTGAAAGTTTAGACAGTAAGTTTAAGCTACAAGTCGAGGCACTAAGCCAAAAATGTATTTGTAATAATGTACCTAAAATTAATTGTTCTGATTTAAATTTACGAAAAGTTCTTGAACAGAATCAGATCGATCTGACAGATAAGGGTGATAAAACAGATATAGAGCTTTTAATAGGTGCTGACTTCTCAGGATATTTTATGACAGGTAAAGTGGTCCAGCTACAAAATGGATTGGTAGCAATCAAAACAAAAGTAGGATGGTCCCTACAAGGAAAACAGGTAAGTGTGGTAATGAATAACACTCTGTCAACTACTTTATTCTGTTCTAATAATAATAATATTTCAGATTATTGGTCGTTAGAAACACTGGGCATTCGCGACCCCGTAGAAGTAAAGTCCAGAGTGGAAACCGAGGCTGAGGTGATCATGTCCTTTGAAAAAACTATACAGGTGAATGCTGAAGGCAGATATGAAGTACAATTACCCTGGAAGGTAGGATTTGACCAGTTACTACATAATTATAATGTGGCAAAGCAAAGATTAGAGTACACTACCAAAAAGTTGTTAATGTCTGACACTATTGATACGTACCATAACATAATACAAGAGTGGCATGACACTGGGATAATTGAATCTGTTTTAGAACCTGAAAATAATATGGACCAGTCACATTATTTACCTCACAGAGCTGTAATTAAAGAGAGCAGCTTAACTACAAAAGTGAGGCCTGTTTTTGACGCATCAGCCCGTGACAAAAATGGAAAGTCCCTTAATTCCTGTTTAGAGAAGGGTATAAACTTTTTGGAGAAAATACCTACATTATTAGTAGCCTTCAGAAAAGGAGCAATCGGCATATCAGCTGATATTGCAAAGGCATTCCTACAAATATCAATTTCTCCAAAAGATAGAGACCGATTGAGGTTTCTATGGTGGGAGGACAATTCAAGGACTAAATTAGTTACCTTTAGACATTGCCGAGTAGTATTTGGCCTAACACCAAGCCCGTTCCTGCTATCAGCTACTTTGCAACATCACTTGAATCAAGAGATGGAAAAGGGTCAGCAGTTGGCTACGAGTCAGCGTAGGGAGGCGGCTAAATTACTTAGTAAGTCATATTATGTCGATAATTGCGTAACAAGCCTGAACTCCGAAGAGGAGGTACATAATTTTAAGTCACATAGTATACAGATAATGCGTGATGCAAAGTTTGATCTGAGACAGTGGGTAACATCACCTATGAAGCTCAATGAAACTGGACAGTCAAGCATCTCAGTCCTAGGAATAATGTGGGACACTGAGTCAGACGAACTTTACTGTAATACTAGTACGTTGCCTCCAAAACAGGATATAAAGTGTGTAACTAAAAGAGAAGTCCTTTCACTGACACAGAAAATATTTGATCCTATTGGATATACTTCTCCTGTAATGCTGCCGCCCAAATTGATTCTAAAGGAAGCATGGCGCCGTCAAATCTCATGGGATGAGAACTTACCGTCGGATTTACAAGATAAATTTTATGAATGGTATAAGTCAATCTCTTTCCTTGATCACTGCAGAGTTCCCAGACGACTGTCTACCAATTCACTAATAGGGAGTCAGGTTAGTTTACATTTGTTTTGTGATGCAAGTAAGGATGGCTATGGCGCCTGCGTACTTATGAGGGTTGAGGAAAAGGAGAAGGTAACAGTACAATTAGTGTCAGCTAAGTCTAGAGTAACCACACCAAAACAAATAACAATTCCAAGACTTGAATTGTTGGCCGCATTAATAGGTTCACGGTTACTCTCACAAGCACGGTTTCATCTAGAGATAAAATCATGTCAAGAGTATTGTTGGACTGACTCAGGTGTTGCCCTCTGTTGGATAAAGCGTGAACTACCTTGGAATACCTTTGTAGGTAACAGGGTTAAAGAAATAAGGCAAAATACTAATATAGAAAATTGGAAACACATTCCAGGTCAATATAACTGGGCGGACTTGGCATCAAGAGGCTGTAACGCAAAAACGCTACTAGATTGCTGCTGGTGGGCTGGACCTGACTGGTTGCTCCTGCCTCCTGAACGATGGCCTAAGTCTGAGCTGACAGTAGATGAAAAAGAAGTGCACCTGGAACTGAAGAAGACTGTATGTAGTACGAATATTATTACAGAATGGAATATACTACAAAAATTACAGGAATATTTTTCTAAATATACTAAACTAGTAAGATCAATAGCATGGATGTTGAGATTCGGATATAATACACGAAATAAAATACACAGGAAGGGAGAATTGACGTATGGAGAGTATGAAAAAGCTGAAAAAACTATTATTAAAATCATACAAAACGAAGAAAGTCAATTCATACACGATAATCTGAAAAATCTGACTCAGTTTGTAGATGAGAATAATTTAGTGAGAATACAGACTAAGTTACTGTTATCAGATTTTCCAGAGTGTACGAAAACGCCTTACCTGCTTACCGCGAAACATCCAGTGGTGGCTATGATGGTGAGACAGCGACATACGCAACTGCAGCATGCAGGAGCAAATCAATTGATTGCAGACGTCCGTGCCAGGTTCTGGATTGTGGGAATACGCCGCCTCGTAAAAACTGTGATTTCACACTGTATTATATGTAAAAGACACAAGGCGAGGAAGATGCAAGCACCTACTGCTCCATTACCACCTCAGCGCACAAATTGTGAAGCATTGTTCAATACAACAGGTGTTGACTTAGCCGGGCCTCTCTACCTCCGCAATGGAGAGAAGTGCTGGGTAGTTTTGTATACATGTGCTGTGTACAGAGCTGTGCACCTAGAACTCACCAGGTCATTGTCCACTGAAGCGTTTATGATGACCCTACGTCGTTTTATAGCACGAAGAGGGCGTATTAATATGATGATGTCTGATCAAGGCACTAACTTTGTTGGTACCCGAAATTTACTTACCGATTTAGACTGGAATGAAGTCCTACGTGTATCGACTATTCAACGAATCACCTGGAAGCTAAATGTACCAGCAGCTCCTTGGTGGGGAGGATACTGGGAACGTCTGATTAAAATAATGAAGGAATTGTTAAGACGTATTCTCGGGAAAAAGTTGGTAACATATGATGAACTACAGACGTTACTATGTGAATGTGAATCTATTATGAATAACCGTCCTTTGACCTATGTACAGGATGATAACGCAGAAACATTGGAACCTCTAACCCCAGCATGTTTCCTGCAACCACTGTCTTCATCTGAAACAACCGACCTTGACCTAATAGACGGAAAAAGCCTAAATATTCGCATGAGGTACCTACAAAAGCTGAGACACGATTTTCGCGAACGATTCAAAAAGGAGTATCTTACAGCACTAGTACAGAAACACTACGGAAAAGATAAGAAGGATGTAGTAAGGATAGGACAGGTTGTGTTACTAGAGACAGAAGAGAAAAGGGTAAATTGGCCATTAGGCATAGTAACTAAAATATTTACTGGACGTGATGGTGTCCAAAGGTCAATGGAAATCAAGACATCGACTGGTCTAAAGATTAGACCTATTCAACGCTTGTATCCCTTAGAAGTATGTGACAGGCTGCGTGATTTTCCTTCTTGTTACCCTGGCAAGGAAGCCGATGCTGAAGTAATAAATCCCGCAGCAACGCTACCATCACCGGAGCCGAGTATCATGGATAATCCTAAGGATAAGGCCACGCCCACTCGCAGTGGCAGGATAATCAACTTACCAAGCAGATATAAGGTTTAGGTATGTATTTAAAAGTATCTTTATTATAGTTAGTTGAGAAGTGAGCAACTTTCTTTTCGGTTATTAATTTCGCTAATATGGGGAATTTATTTATCTCCCTACTGAACTACTTATCTGTCAGATGGTGTTAAAAATAAAACAAACAAAGGTAAAATTATACTTTTATTAATATGTTATCATTACCTACCATGTTACTGCAATAATGTTTTGTACCTATTTAAAAAAGACAAGTAACATGAATTAACAAAAGCATGTCGAGTTTACCAAAATATGTTGAATTTGTGTTCTAATTAGACTAATTCTAACTGAAATAATTATGTTGAGATTGAGTTAGGTCTAGGTACTGGTTATCTATTATGTTTAGAATGTTAAAGTGTTAACCATGCGGTTGTTAACTTCATTACATTGGAGTTATTAACTTTTAGACATGAAAATAAAATGTCTCATGTCCATTCCTTTTCGTGTGTGGAGGATGTTGTGGCATAGATAAGTTATCTATGGTAGGTATGACATTGTATTCGTTTAGATATTGTTTCTTTCTTCTGAAATAAATGGCGGATCAATAAGTCGAGTTTTCTTTGAATTAAAGTAATCTGCAAACTAAAGCGGCAACACCCAGCCTACAATACAATAGTTTAACACCGATTGGCATAGGGCGATATATAACATCTCAATTATACTTTCATTTGCTGCGGATCTTAATCGCTTGAAAATGATAGCTAAACAACATTGAAATCGGGAACAACAAACATTCGTAACGTCTAATTGGCCACCTAAATGTATATGGAACAGTTGATTTTGTTTTCCCTATTTTGATATCTGCAGCGCAGAATAGGTAATAGTCTACAGCACAGCTAGCATGCCACCCACGACAAAGCGTTTAAACGAGAAAAACGTCTTGCGCGCTCTTTCTGGCATACGTAAAATAATAAGGATGGAAACATATCTCGATTTTTATCGCTTTCTCGGGAATGGCATGCGAGGCCTACAGGTGTAAGGAAAAGTATCATACCCATCAAACAGAACAGTATAGTTCTACATATCTGCGGCCAATGCATTCGATTCGGCGTCTTATTTGTAGGGAAGAAGTCCTTTTTTTCTTATATTTTGCAAATATTTCATGAAATGGCACCAACTAACTCTCTAACTCTTTTAGAGTTAAGCTCGCATTTGTACATCATGATTTAATGTAATTTTTCATAATTATTTTGTATTGTGTACAATAAAGAATCTAAAAACTAATACATTGTTTTGCTTGGTTCGATTATAATTATAGCACATCAAAATCTGTCTTTGCATTCATGTTATTTTAGAGAGTTATTATTAGACGTTCTGAGGTTTCAGAATATCTCTGACTACCCCCTTGGGGAATATAGTCGTGAGCATATGCTTATGCTTATGCTTCATTATTCGATTTTGATGCCGTAGGTATCATTTCCACGTTTAAATTTACGCAATTATTAAATTTACTTTAGTAGGTACCTAATAAGCACCTAACTTTCTTTATCTTGTACTTAGTTGTAGAATTTCAAAACAACCTTTATAGTGTTTCTTACCAATAATGAATGTTTGCTTACTAAGCAATTTTTTTTGTTAAACTTAGTCACGTTCTTTTTATTGAATCTTACTTAGTGTATCTGCCCATCTGTGAAATTATCACAATAAACAGTTTGTTTCATTTCGTACCTTGACATCATGTTTTGTGCTACTTTTTATAGCAACTCATCAGTTCTGTTTTATATTGCATTGGATTTTAAGACAGTTTTAGTTGATATATTGGAGTAGTGTAGTTAACAGTGTGTTGAGGTAGGTTTATAATATATTATATTAAGTTAAAAAAAAAGGTAGTAAAGTTGGCTGTTCCATTTTAACTTTCCCGATCAATTACTTGTACCACCATCACTAAATACCTTATTGCGTAATCTATCTTCTATGATTTTACGTAGTTGCAGCTAAGACTTGTTTTTGTTAATACTTTCTGGGTATGATTACCCCCCTCGGGGAATAAAGTCGTGAGCACAATGCTTATGATTACCCAGAAGATTAAAAAAATACAGATGTAACCTTTTTATACCTACCTACCTACTTCGAACATTATTTATAATCTTGCAGTTCCAGAAAAAAAACATAAGTAGGTACAACATAAGTAGGTAGATTGTTTCTAGTAAGATTCTGCTTAAAACTTAAGCCTAGTAAAATCTCTCTGAACAGATGGTGCTTAAAATACTTGGGGAGCTGACCCTAGTTGGAGCAATAGCTTCGGTCTTCATAGTAGCTGCCCAAGGATGGGCAGAAGAGAGAAGAGCGGAAGAAGCCTCCGGTAGAGACTACATGAGAACCTTGGACGATTTAACATCCAAAATGAGGAACAAGAAGGTCGTTGCAACCTGGAATTATGAGACAAACATTACAAAGTTCAATGAAGATCAAATGGTGAGCCTTAGATGTAAAGGAATGGTGGGGTCGATCGTGCCTCACGATTCTAAACGTATGTCAGATACACTACCTCTCGAAGTTATCAATGAGTTTATAAGACCATTTATTTTCATTACCTATCTCGGGACAGGCCAGAATGAGACCTTAGTGTTGCAAATAGTTTCCAAATATTTAAAATACAATACTTAATTTGCTGTTCAAACAGTAGAATCTTTTGTATTCTTATATCTTATTAATTAATTAATTTCTGTCGAACTACAGAGCCGCTAATTACGAACATGTTTGATTGCCTAGGCAGTGCAATAAACCTAGGCATTTGCCCATAAAAAGACTAATATACCAATATAACGCCTTTTCATAATAGCTGTACCTACCTACACCATAAAGCTATGTTTCGTCATATATTTTGTTTCGCTTATAAACACGTACTTTGTATTCAATGCGCATCGAAGAGACCAATGTGTTTGAAAAATTTTGCTGAACTGGAATGAATCATTTTGACGTATAAGTTCATCATCCGTTGTTTAGCCAAAATGTCCAATACACAAAGACCAGCCACAATAATATCCATAGTGGCGGTGCATTCCAGTTTTCATCCATCGGCTCCCCGGGACCTTCAAAAGTTCTTATAGAAAAGTATAATTACACTTAAGTATTATTCTCCTTCTTTTAGGGGCATTTGTAAGTAATTTTGACGACACATGTTGCTGAAGTAGATTTTGTTTCTATCAAGTTGGCTGACGACGCGTGTTGCTAAAGTGGATTATGTGAACTTCTAGAATATAATTAAACTGTTCCAGTTAGCAACACTCCTGGAAGTCGCTGAAGAAGAGAAGGAATACTGGAAGGAAACTATGACCTACATTTGGCATGAATTCGACGATGATGACCTAAAGAGGATGTTCAAAAAGTACGCCATCCTAGGAACCTCAGCCTTACCAGAGGATCTGAATCAGAGATTGATCCAGTCTATTAATAACATGAAGTCCACTTATGCAACTGCCACAATTTGTGATTACAAAAACAGAGAAAAATGTGATCTTCATGTTGAACCAGGTAACACAGTACCTACCTATTTTATAAATTTACTACGTTGTTGTTAAGGTACATAAAAACATTATATTCAATCTAAAATAACTGGCCAAGAGCGAGGTGTGTACTCGCACATAGAGGGTTCCAAACCTAATGTTACCGTAAGAAAAGATGAGAACAGTGTTAACGAAAACCGCCGTAGTTCGGAAGGTACAAAGTGGTATAGCGAGCACAACATAAAAAAAGTGCAACGATATAATAGAGAAATTATGTCATGATAATTTGATAGCTTACAGCCGTTTTAATATTATAATATTAAGTAAGTATTTAAAGTTTTAATGTTTAAAGAACATGATGTATTGTGACCATGCTCAAAGAAGTGGCAATGGTCTCGCTACATGAACACTTACATCGGACAAGTTTGAGTACCTACTGCACGAAAAAATTTACGTAATATTTGGAATTCAATAAGATTACTAAGAAAATCCCTGAATATCCCAATTAGAGAATAAGTAGGGAGACTTAATGCAAATGTAGGTAAGACATCAATTTTCTTTAACATATTTATTTTTCAAGCGTCTGCGTGGGTCATGAATTGTTTCCAGTGAAAGAAAGTGGATGGATAATAGCCAAGTATTTTTGTTAACAAATGGGTGGGTACACCCTTAGATCAAAATAAAATTAATTAATTTTATCAGCTGAGTTTAGGCCTCTAAAATTAATTAATTTTATTTTGATCTAAGGGTACACCTAACACGGTAGAGAGTAGTATATTCCTTGCCTAACCTAACCTGTATTTTAAGTTCACCAAGAAGTTTATGCGATGCAATCTCATTCAATCATTAGCAATCTTTTTGAACTATGATTCTAGAACATGGATATAAACCATGGATTTAGAACGTAGAAAGAGAAGGTATAGAAGGAAGCACGTGTCTTGTATATTCACTCAAAAAGAGACGCACATAGCAAATTCGCTCTAGTTAAAAAAGGAGATCGCTACTTATTACTGTCCTTATCGACGTAACCACTTTTTGTACTACAAAGGCTGTCTGACTCCAGAGTCGGTCATCTAGCTTCATATAAACTGAAAAGTCATTTTCACCGCCTGTACGGAAGTTTGCTCTCCTCTCCAGGTGCTTATAGACAATGCCATCTTTCTGTTCTAGAAGTTAAAATGTATTGTAATGAGCAGTGATCGGAATGTCGGGGCATTTTTTGAGCATACAAGTATGGATACGCCTGAATTTCTCGGAAATATCCGGATTTAATAAATTTGGATAAAATTTAACGGGATTTATTGGGATTACCTATTTAGATGTCAAGAGACGTTTTTATTAAATCAAGAGTATTAGCAGCGCATATTAGAGGCCGCGCCTTTGAACACGCCGCCTGGTACTTTTGACATGTACCGCGCTTAGGTATATATGTTGACCGTTATTAAACAATGATATTAAGTAACTAGATTAGAAGTTAGGGCACCAAAGCGTTGCCACTTCGAAGATGTCTGCAGGCTTCTTTGACTTCAGTTCAGGCGTTTATCTATAGTGAGCGGACATATCCGTGACGTGACGTATAAATTAAGCTACCGAAATGGGGAAATGCGCCGAAAAAATTTGTAAATCACAGTCGGAAAAGAATAATAAAGGAAGTGGTGTTACTTTTCACAAGAAAGTTTACTATATTTTGTCAAAAAAAAATTTAAAAACTAAATAAATTTTTCACGCATTGTTTTTGCCATCAGTGTTGCAAGTAAATACGATTTTGATTTACAAACTTTTACGGCGCATTTCCCCATTTTGGTAGCTTAATTTATACGTCACGGATATGTCCGCTCACTATAGATAAACGCCTGAACTGAAGTCAAAGAAGCCTGCAGACATCTTCGAAGTGGCAACGCTTTGGTGCCCTAACCACTAATCTAGTTACATAATATCATTGTTTAATAACGGTCAACATATTTACCTAAGCGCGGTGCATGTCAAAAGTACCAGGCGGCGTGTTTCAAAGTCGCGGCCTCTAGTATGCGCTGCTAATACTCTTGATTTAAAAAAACGTCTCTTGACATCTAAATAGGTAATCCCAATAAATCCCGTGAAATTTTTATCCATATTTATTAAATCCGGATACTTCCGGGAAATTCAGGCGTATCCAAACTTGTATGCTCAAAAAATGCCCCGACATTCCGATCACTGGTAATGAGGCGGGTTATTGACGAACAGAAGAACTAGGTTTATCATTTTCTCACATTAGTACGAGCACCCGAGTTGGATGGAAATACATTACTCCAGTTTGTCTTCTCGGTATGAAAGCCTAAAACCAAGAATTTTGATAATTCAATCTTCATGCCTAAAACACTAAAAGGTGCATAAGCTAGCGTAACCGAAAATTCATTATCAAGAAGGTTGTAAAGTTGTAATGTAAGGCACTGTCTCTAATTTCATTGCATGTTAGTGATCAAGAAGCTTGGAAAGCGTTGATTGAGTATTTTATAGATTCGCAGACTGGAATGGTCATACTGGAAAGGGACGGAGATATGAAACAAAATGTATTAAATCTCGTACCTTAGCCCGACTAAGTTGTATGATTTTGATAGCAATTTCAACTTCATCAGCATCAGCATAGCGTATACGCGTGTCTCGTTTTCGCGATTACTATTATTTTAATGCCTTTTCGAGTCATTGTATTTCTACGTTGGAAAGGTATTGTCCATGATCAGGAAGGTGGTATTGGTATTGTCTATACATTGGTTTATATCCATGTCTCACGGCTCACAAGAAGAATCTTTTAATTCTAAAGCATAAAGTCCGCATCAATTTAAGATTGTAGTTAGTCTCTTTTCTCTTATGACATACCTTTAATAGTAGAAAGAGATGGAACTTTAGATATTTTGTTTATGCGGCTGTCCACTTTCCACGTTTTTTGACACTTTTTGACATGCTATTGTATGTAAAGTTGTGTAAAGTAGTAACTTTTTGTGCCTTTTGTCCTACCTCATGACACAAAACATAAAAAAACAAACTTCAAAAAAAGTGGACCGCCTTGCAAAAGTTATCCTCCCTCTATGCAAGTATAATCTCTTTGATCCATGTCCATGATTCACTACTGACGTATGACTGACGTGTAAAGATTTTATTCCGATTTGTCCTAATCATTATGATGATAAATATTTCATTTGTGAAAATCATTATTTCAATCCATCTTAATAACGTAGCTGTTGATATGGCTTAATATTTTGTATCTTTCCGTAATTCTCATAAATTATGTTAGGATTTATTCAATAATGAAATACGGTTTGCTGTAAAGTTATAATTTTTAAGTTTCCTGCATTGTGAATCGGACCTCACATCCTGTCATTCAAGCAAAGTTCAATATGTTCAAATTACTGTTACCTTCCCGAAAATATTTAAATACAGTTTATTCCCAATGAAATAGTGATTTTTCACAGAAATCTTAAGCACCTACCTTTTATGCTATCGCTTTTATGCTATTTATTATTTGGATGTAGGTACTCTAACTAGCTGTTTACCAAGTTTCACTGATACCGGTAGGTACACCCGTTCTTGCATGAAATCATACATAAAATATCGAAACAATTATTCATTTTGTACTTTTTTTAATGAGTAGGAATAATTGTAGGGTGTTATATAATAGATTAAGTGGAATTTAACAGATTTACCGTCTTTTGAAAATGTTTTAAGCAAAAAACAGTGAAGAAATATGGCTAACAACAAAACTTCACAACGGAGTTGGTAATTCATCGAAAAACTAGCATTTTTGTTATCTTTGTTCATTTTTATGAGTTAAACTGGTGTTAATTTATTGGATTTTATTTAAAATGTAATGTAAAAAGTTTGTGTCTATGCTCATCAACGAAAAACATCAACTGCAACGCTAAGTTTGTTTGTACTGTATTTTTTAAATTTTATCAAAAACTATTATCAATACAGACACCGCTATAATTTTCCTACAAAATTCAATAGTTCATCGATATGTAAGAATTATTTCAGATTTTTTGGCTTTATATGTTCGGAGATCAGGGGGGGGGAACCAAAATTTTTCGTGCAGTCGGGCTTATCAATGAATAACTACGCATCACTTAGTAAAACGAACTACCAATACGAAATCTACGTTCAAAGCCCTTTCAAATGATACCAAACTCGGCTAGATTGGAAAACTTTTTTTTTAAAAGTCATTAGTTTTTGGACCCTAAAAATTTGTAGAAAAATTATTTTCTAAATTTTTAGTCTCGCTTTACGTTTGGGTTAGCATGATTGACCACCATGCCGAATTTCAAGTCGCTAGCTTTTATAGTTCCTGAGAAAAGTGGCTGTGACAGACGGACGGACGGACACGAGAGTGATCTTATAAGGGTTCCGTTTTTCCTCTTTGAGGTTCGGAACCCTAATAATTAACAATAGATGGAACAGCATCATTAATTGAGCTGCTATAAAGAGACAATATTTGAGCTAAATCCAATAATTATGAGGCGCAGATTGTCTTCGGAGGAGATGAAGTATCTGGCGCCATTTCCTGTATTTTTATCACAATTGGTAAACCAACATAATATTATTATTATGTTCCAGACGTAACTGACATCTTCGCAACCAGTACAGACCCTGAAGAGTTGAAGCATGCATGGCTTGCTTGGCACAAAGCTGCTGGTGCTCCATCAAAAGGAAACTTCACTGAATATGTCAACATGAATAATGAAGCTGCTAAATTGAACGGTAAGATAGTCTACGCAGTTCGTGACAAAGAACTTGAAACAAACTCACGATAATTTCCAATCAGCTCGGAAACTTTGCTACAAATACAAATTATATTTTGTAAGCAAGTAATGTTCATTCATTTAACTAAGTATAATGAGGATTTCAGAATTGAATTGTGTATCAAGTAGTATTCGTTGGAATCTTGAAATTTCTGGCACGCTTTGTTGACGCAGAATAAAAACTTCGGTTATGCATTTTAATTACCTACCATTTCAGGAGGAATAAGCTTATTATTTTTCCGAAAGTATACCTCCTCATTACCTACATGCTACGTACATTTGGCGAAGGCAGTGTAGAGTATGAGTTCATAATTTTTGGTCACACATAAATATACGAATTACTGTTCTAGGTTACGACACAGTGGCAGAGTGGTGGCTCAGTGTATATGAATCAAAAGACAGCGAAGAGCAATTCGCTTTACTTTGGAGTCAGATTAAACCTCTCTATGAGCAGATTCATGCATACGTAAGGAGGAAGCTTAGAGAGAAGTATGGAGAAGACATCGTGTCTGCCAAGGGTCCGATTCCAGGCCATTTGTTGGGTAAGTATTCAAATTTCAATTGAATGACGTAGGTTGCAAGGTTTTAAGGATATTAAGTGAATTGGTGTCTTAATCACAAATTGATAAAGTCGTATGCATTTTCTAATCAAAGTTATTCTGCAGGTAATATCTGGGCACAAACTTGGACCAACGTGGAGTCATTTTCAAGACCGTACCCGGATAAACCAGAAATTGATATTACTTCTGCGTTGATTGAACAGGTGAGATTCTTACAATGGCAGTCCTACTTGAACTATTTTGAATCTTACCTGTTATAATTCCTTGGACCTTTACAGAACTATACAGCACTGAAGCTCTTCAAAACAGCTGAAGAATTTTTCACTTCAATAAATTTGCAAGGAATGCCGGAGCTCTTCTGGGAAAAGTCGATATTTGAGAAACCAGATGACGGTCGAGACATGGTATGCCACGCCTCTGCTTGGGACTTCTTTGACAGTGAAGATTTTAGGTGAGTCGAAATGCCACACTCTCAGTCAGAAACTTTGCTACAACTACCAACTGTATCTTTAAGAGAAGTTTATTCCGAGAGCGCAAATGCGCGCTGCTTACTAATACTGGTGATATTTTCAATACCATCCAATTAAAGTCAATGACATTTTTCAGAAACAATCTATAAACTTAGGTATCTCTATCTTTGTATGAAGTCAGATTTTCTTTATACAGTTTTAGTGCTAGGATTAATTTAAGATTTGTATGGAAATCTGACTTCATACAAACATAGAGATTAGTTTCTAGATTGTTTCTTAAAAATTTCATTGACTTTTATTGATTAGTATTGAAAATATAACCAGACTACGTTTGTATGGAGCGCGCCAACGGTAATATACCCTTAAGCGTCCAGTTGTAGCAAGGCTGACTTTTACCACATTGATAGTTTCAGGATAGAATGACGTATCAAGTCGATATAAGATGTCTAGTCTATTGCCCACAAAATACTGCTGAAACTGAATTCTTCCTGTAAATAACGTCTGGTTCTAAAAGTAGTGAAGGAACATACATAAATATAAGTGAGATCCTAATTATTGTGTACACTTGTTTGATTCAATCAAACAATGAGTATGTTGACTCCATAAATTTATGCACGCCTGTTATATTAATAGTAAAATTAGCAATGCTTTGTGATGAACAATAAGGAAAACCTTGTCAAAATTATGTCAGTGGAAATTTAGTGTATTGATCGATTAACCGATAACAATTTGTTTGTTTTTTCAGAATTCGTCAATGTACAAGCATAACGAGTTCTTTCTTCCAAACGACTCATCATGAAATGGGCCATATTCAATATTACCTACAATACAGAGATATGCCTGTTATTTATCGTGAAGGAGCTAATCCAGGTGTGTTTAGTGGCCTTTTTACTTTTGAGAGATATTTACAGGGTGAAATTAAAATCACTAGCATTCTTTTAAACTAAGAGTCTACCCATTAAAACAGAACAACTTCTACGATAGGAGCAAACTGATCGAAGCAAAAAAAAACAACTGTTCCATACTAAACTGCAATGCCTATTCGACTCAAATGTATGCATCAGCTATTTTTTGGCTTTGTTCGGTTTGCTACTTTAGTAAAAGTTGTTTAGTTTGATGGGTAGACTCTTAGTTTAAAAGGATACAAATGATATCAATTTCAAAATAGCTTCCTTTTATACAGGATAAAAGGAAGCTATTTTCAAATTTTTTGTGTTGCTAAAACAATTGGGAAAGAAAATATGATGAATTTAACTGAATGAAAATATCTTGAACATCACGCTTTCTAATAAAATAAAATAAAAAATAAATAAAAATAAAAATTCTTTATTTCAGACATTACATTACATCCATATGTTGTTAGTATCACACTTAAATGACTATGTTAATACAAACACTTAAGTGTAGACCGATCCAGTGCTTTATAAAGCTACTGTCACAGTATCTACAGGAGACCATGTTCAGGATGCTGTTGGTGCTGGCGCGAACCCTCTGCAGCGCGGCAGCACACCGTTTGCGGAGCGTGGTGGGAAACCCATCGACATGAGCGTCCGCAAACATGCCAGACGCACTGCAGAAGCGCGGCAGCCCCAGCAGCATCCTGAAGGCGTTATTATATTGGGTGCGCAGGGCCCTTAGAGATCCCTGGCGATATGCAGTCCACAGACTACAGGTGTACAAAGATGTGCAGTACGCTCTAAACAGTGTTATTTTGACTTGAGCTGAGCAATGCCTGAATCTGTGGACTATCATATTGGCCCTGACCGCAAGCGCCCTGCGCTCCCTTTCTATATCTGCATCATCCTGCAGGTCCTCTGTCACTTTGTGTCCCAGATATTTAAACTGAGACACTCTTTTTAGAGAGGTTCCATTCAGAGCTAATATACCACATCTTTAACTATACAGGGTCCAACCTAATACGCCGACGGATTTTTAAGAGGATGATCAGTCAGACTATCAAACTGAACAACTTTCTCTATGGGAGCAACATCGAATTCGCGGAAAAAAATCAGCTGTACCATACATTTGGATCGAGTAGGATTGCAGTTTTTGTGACCAGATTTTTTTTTTCGCGATTTCGACATCGGTTCCATAGAGAAAGATGTTCACTTTGATGGTCTGATCGTCCCCTTAAAATACCGTCAGCATAATATTAAGAAGCACCCTAATATACTCGTCTCGTATAGTTTAACCAATGCATGTATCGTGATAAAGCATAGTGATATTTATTTCCCATGCCGGATCAAAAACGTTACAAAAAAGAACCAATGACGTGGCAAACAACAGAATTGGGCCCCAGGAAATAATGAAACCGCATGAATTCGTATACTTACATGCAAAGATTCTCAAGAATCACAAAAAGTTGGTTTTTCTAGGGACCGTTGTTTAGGCTAAGCGTTGATGTGTCGGTCATTCCGGATATGACTTGTTTTTATTATAATCTACAGCTATCTAAATCATGATCTAAAACTATTATTGTGGTTTCCTCTACAGGATTTCACGAAGCGGTTGGAGACGTGATTGCTCTATCTGTATCTACACCTAAACATTTAAGAGTTATGGGTTTGCTGGAAGAAGGACCTGATGACCTTGAATCCAATATCAATCAGTTGTATAAAATGGCAAGTGGATAACAATTTTTTTTCCATTCTTAGATTTGAAAAAAAAAAATTACTATCAATTGTAATTATTTATTGTGATTACTATTAGATAGTAAGTAGTTACTTGTATTCCTGTCTTCGTTTACAATGGCCCTCCAAGTGGGATATTTCTTTTTCCTACTCCGCCTATCTTCTTTGATTAATTATTCATTGCCGGTTCTAAGACAGATTAGAGTCATCCCCCGGGCTCGCTGGACTTCATTGTCTAGTGTTGTGAATGGTCGCCGCCGTTGATCCTGGCTTACAGGAGTTATAGCGGTGGGAATGTGTGGTGGGACTGGTGGGCTTATGCCCGATAAAATAAAAACCCAAATGAACAGACCGCCACACCAGCCACACGCTACGATTCTGACGCACCTCTTTAGCTTTATTCACATTTTTAGTTCTTACATCTTTTCATGTACATACGTCGATAATAGACGTTTCAAATTGTATTTTATAATTGTTTCAGGGGCTCAGCAAAATAGTTTTCTTACCATTTGGTTACCTGTTGGACTTGTACCGTTATAGTGTGTTCCGTGGAACAACCTCGCCTAATGATTACAACTGTCATTTCTGGAAGTTAAGAGAAAGCCTGCAGGGCATCGAGCCTCCTGCTACTAGAACTGAAGAAGACTTTGATCCCGCTGCCAAATATCATATTTCTGCTGATGTCGAGTATATGCGGTTAGTTTTTCCTTTTGCTCTTCTTATTCTTTCCTGCATCATCCTCCTGCACTTATCACATTATTAGGCGTCCAAGTCGGCGCAATATGCTATTTTCTTCTATTCGTTTGTGTTAACCTATCAATGCATTGAGACAAAGTTCAAACTACATGCAAATATTTTATTTCACTCGGACCTCTTTTCTCCTCTAAGTTTCTTATCCTAGTTATGCCCATTAATCATCTGATTAAGAGTGTATCCATCAATGTAGATTCTAAATATTTTTCCACTATGTTAATTGGAATTTACGTTTCTCTTTTTCTATCGTACGTGTATTTGTGTTTTGGATTCTAAATAGTTGTGCAAGTGTTAATAGTCATGTGTTAAAGTGTGCTTAGTGTTAATAAGTTTCTCATGAAATCTGTACAGTCTTTGTAATCTAGAATCTTGTCTGTTTCAGATACTACATTTCCTACATAATCCAGTTCCAGTTCCACCGTTCATTGTGCTTGTTCGCTGGACAGTATTCTGCAGGAGACCCTGATAAACTGCTATCAAACTGTGATATTTATAGAAGTACTGAAGCTGGTGATGCATTAGGGTACGTTTCACTTGGATTAACTTTAAAACACTTACTTTACTTTTCAATAATGAAAATGTTTAATGGACTACGAGAAAATGTTCGATTGTTAGTGCGTTCACACACTATGACGCACTGACGGAGCTTCAGATGTCAGTCCATAGAACCACACCCGATGCGTCAATGCGTCACCGTGTGTGCTTCTATGTGCGGTTTCATACAACTCCTTGCTTCACAAATGACGTACTGACGTCTGCCGCTGCGTCAATGCGTCGTCGTGTGTGAACGCACTTAGATTCCTGATTCTTGTTTAGAGTCATTGATAAGTTATTGGTCCCAGAGTCATTGGTAGGTCTGTAACAAGAGTGAATGGGTTGGAAGGCAGCCGACATGTATATGATGGGCTCACAACCTGTCACGATGGGGGCAGAGTTTTGGTACCCTTTTTGAAATTTGTGAATTCGGAATATGCTACATTTTAAATATCTCCGACGTTCCCCTCTCGGACAATTATAGTAATGATCATAATATAAAATTACCAAACCAGTGATATTGATACCAATTTCTTTTGCTATCCCAGTAAAATGCTTCGACTGGGTTCATCAAAATCCTGGCCTGATGCGATGGAAGCGCTTACTGGTGAACGTTACATGGACGCCAGCGGACTGATGGAGTATTTCCAACCTTTATACGATTGGCTTAAGGCTGAAAACGAACGTACTGGAGAATTCATTGGATGGGAACCTAGTGACGTTGGTAAGGAACTTTGTTTTATTTTAGTTATATCTCAGAGTACCTAGTTATTAAACTAAAGTAAAACTGAAAGTAAAACGAACAACACGTTTTTTTAATCAAATATGAATTGCAGAGTGATTTGGATTGGATGATTTCCTATTGTAGTTTTTGAAAAAAAAAATACATGTAAGAGAGGACTTTAGGCTGAATAGGCCTAGACCTATACAGGGTGTAACAAAACACCCTATTGATATTTAAAGGGACGGCTAAGACTCCTTTTAACTATGGGAATAAAGTCATAAAAATGCTGTCGCTGTAGCATTCATTTGATTCAATTAATACCTAGGATCTGCAGTTTTGTGTGAAACCGCAGATTTTTCGAAGTAGGTTCCATAGTGAAACTTGATCAGTTTGATGGTCTAAACTAAACCACCCCTTTAATTTTAAAAGGGTGTTTTGTTACATCTTGTATAGGCTGATGATGATAATGATAACAACAATTATTTACAGAGTATTGCAGTCAAGAACAACAAATGTACATGGAAGACTCCGACTTCAAGAAAAGATTGAAGAGATTCGGGCACTGATTGTGTGAATGGATTCGTAATCAAGCACGTATCCAGGGGGGGGGGGGGGATAGGTGGGATTTATCCCCCCCCGAAATCCTAATATTTGTATGGAACAGTGGTCACAACTATACCTTTTTCGACATTTTTCATTGAAAATCCCCCCCCGAACTCAAAGTCTGGATGGATACGTGCTTGTTCGTAATAAATGTTATTTATTGTTAATCGTATTGTTATTTTAAATAATGAATCACCTTCATCCCTATCAACGACCTTGAAAGTCACCAGGCTATGCCGCGTTCTCTAACAATGCATTACAGTCACCTGATAGGCAGAAATCTTTTAACCGTCACTGAAATTAGCCTCGCTGCGCAGTAGCAGATCATCTACGAAAAGTGCAACTGCGCTGCGCCATGCGCCAGTGCTAACTATAGAGCCGACAAAAATATTTACTGTAAGTACCTAGATTGCATCTAAAAATATATTTAACTAACTGTTCCCCTTCGTATTTTCAAACCACTAAAATTTAATAAAATGTTGTATTTTTGTTAACTTTAAATTCGCTTATTTTCTTAGCATTGTTTTGTCCGATCTAATAAATAATAAATAAAATAAATAAATAACGCTCACAGGCACATACATTGTAATGATCCCAAACTAGCACTAAAGGCTTTTTATTAGGGAAACCATACAACAACGGCACGAATATATAACATCCATCACCGAACCGGGATTCGAACCCAAGACCCTGGTTTGGCAGTCCGGCGTGGTAGCCATTACACCAACCGGGTCGTCATCTAGATGGAATTATACTAAATTATGTTAGATACTTCAAGTTAAACTCTATTTTTTTCTGAATACTACGTTAAAGTTCGGTCATTTGTTTTTAATTGATACGTTCACAAACCAAAACACAAACTATCAATCATATTCTATCACTAATATCCTTATTCCCCAATATTGTCAATGTATGTAAACTTTCACATTTATATGTGTGTACGACGGGCTCACTCCCCGTCACACTGGACAGTTTTGTAGACTAGTGATAAGTAGATGTTCTGAGATTTCAGAATATCTCCGACTTATTATAGTCGTGAGTATACTGGGTCCTTCTTAATAGAGGATAATCAGATCATCAAACTGAACAAAGTTCTCAATGGGACCAACATCGAAATCGCGAAAATAAAATCAGCTGTTCCATACTAAACTGCAAACCTACTTGAGCCAAATGTATGGGACAGCTGATTTTTGTTTTGCGATTTGGATGTTGGTCCCATAGGGAAAGTTGTTCAGTTTGATGGTCTGATCAACCCGCTAGAAAAGTGTCAGCATATTAAGAAGGACCCTATATACATGCGTATGCATGCAAGATGTGTGTATAGCAATAGATTGAAGTGAACTTTGGCAGGTGTACAATGACTATTTAAGTCTCAGGACTAAGCCGAGCGAAACCAATTGGTTGTTAGTGACCTTAATTCTAGTACGGTCATACAACAGTGCATACAACAGAATAGTGAGGAATCTTCTAAAAAGAAGCACGCGATGTAGACGAGGTGTCAAAAATAACTTTTAAATACTTTATAGCAGACAATTTAGGGGTTTATCAAACGATTATACTTCATTGTAGCTTTTTAGACATGATTTTTTGAATCAACCTCTGTGTCCTGCCACCTTTCTTTGTATAGAAGTGCAGTTAGAAGAGGTGACGATGATAAAAACACATTCTACTCAGAGCGCTATAACATCGAAGCATATTTCGATAAGTAGAAACTAGTAGAATTCGACTGAGGAAGGAGGTGCAGTTATCGAGATATACCGGATTTTCTGATGTTGTTTAGACTATCAAACTGAACAACTTTTACTAAAGGAGCAAACATGAAATCGCAAAAAAAGAATCAGCTGTTTCATACTAAACTGCAATGCCTACTCGAGTCAAATGTAGCAGGACCAATCGTTGTGGCGATCCTTGGGGGAGGCCTATGTCGTCCATTAAATGTCCATCAGCTGCATCTCACTGCCAAACGCTACTATTATTGCAATAATTATGTTATAACGTTCTGAGTGGAACGTGCTTTCGTCACTGTCACTTTAAAAACAATCATCAACTATAATGTTTGTTGATTCTTTGTTCAGTAGGTGCCACAAATGATCTACCGAGGACCTTTCTTTTCTTTTCAACTATAGACCCACTATACATTCCTACCCGTCTCCAGTAATACAATTAGTTCTTGCTCTTCACCGCACGATTGGCCTATCGCGACCGAGTTTCACAACTGTATAGACACAAACTGTGATTCTAGACCAGAAAGGAAGAGTGGCAGATAAAAACCGAAATCAAAGGTCACCTCCAGTAAGAAAAATTGAACTAAGCAACGTGTCATTCTAGACGATTTTAAAACATTTCAATGGCAGGATGTCACACAATAGCCTATCGTAATAAAACCCTGACCCATTGCGGCTAAGCACTTGTAGCTGATAGTTTATCGGAAAATGTACGTGACATTTGCGAAATTAAATATTACAAAAAATCTGTAGTGTGTTGCTATAAAATGTTTTAGTTTTAAGGTGATAGATAATTAGTAACAATGTAAGAAACATCGGTTCAAGGCCATTTCGAAGCAGGAAGAGTCGGTCCCAATTTCTTTGACTACCTAATACGAAGGGGCACCGTTAGTTAAATAGTAGATTACACACCGAGGACAGGAAAGTAAGAAAGGTCTCAGATCTCATGTAATTGTTGACCGAAGCGAAGCCGAGGTCAACAAACATGTGATCTGAGGCTTTTTTATTTACTGTCCGAAGTTAGTATACAATTTTTCTTCTCGACGGAGGTGAAAGCGACAACTTCGTTTAGCGCAGCGGGACGATAATTGATGCTTTACGTCCGGAGGGATGAAAATATATTTTTTACTAGTATAAGTTTTCTGGGTCACCCTGTTTTTTTTTGTAAATCTTTTTGTGGAAAACGTACCTAGTATTTTATTAACGATTAGTAAATTTAAGTAAATTTTTGTTGAATCAAACATTCGAAATACGTTCGATATAGTATTTTTTATTTTATTACCAACGTTAAGTCACGTGAAGCCTTCGAGTAAACAACAAATCTGGTTTGAAATCATCATCATCATCAGCTCAAATTAACATTTGATGGGGAGGGTTTGAAGTCTTGGAAGTCTATTAAATTAAATTATTAGCTTTTATTAGAAAAAGCTATTACCAAACTATTATTTATTGCTATACATAATTATAAGAATTCCGTACAAAACTTACCAAACTAACTTTATACGTTCTATAAATATTTGGTAATGTTGAACGATTTGTTGATAATGTTGATCTTCCTTGCTATACCTACTCTTAATATAAACACATGATAAATAAATTCTTCATCATATTGCTCAAACGCAAAAACATTTATAATAAAAAGAGTAGGTCCTTCTAACTTAATCTAATGCAAAATATGTTAAGGGGATGATCACGATCAGATAATCAAAAACATTATATTTCTATGGGACTAATATTGAAATAGCTAAAACGTAAACGTTTCATACAAAACTAAAAAACTCCTCGACCAAAACGTATGGAACACAAGATTTTTCTTTTGCAATTCCGGTGTTAAAGAAAGTTGTTTAATATGATGTCTGCGGCCTGGCCCGCCTTAAAATATTGTGCTTTAATTTAGGACCAATTATATTTTATTTACATATCCTGGTTATGTTTCACATTACTTTTTTTCCGGTCATTCAAGGTGACGTAATACATTTTTCTACTTGACTAATACAATAGTGTACGTACTCGTATCATACGCTAAATAAATAAACAAAAGATTTTTCACCAACAAGCTCGGAAAGATTCTGTTTATCGTTCGAAATCTGAGTGCAAAAGTGTATTTTATCCGCTAGCGTGGAAAGAGTTTTTGAAATTCGAATCTGTCTATTCAATATTTTTGTATACCGCCAATGCACTGAAAATGCTTAATAACTATTTCATGACAGCACGAAAATAAAAACTTTTTGAAATGTTCTTTTTAGCAATTCACTTTTTTTCCTCGCTGTTGTGAGGTGAAAAATTGTGTGTTTCGCTCGGCTGCAAAGTTATTCTGCGTCTCGTACCTTTGAAACCTTCGCTAAACGCTCAGGATTCTATTAAATCCTAGAATCCTTCGCTTGCTCAGGTTTCAATAAAAGTACTCGCGCCAAAAAGCAACTTTGCAGCCTAGCATTACAAATAACTATTGCAGCTGGCAAAAAAATTATACGCCGGTGATGAGTAAGTGAACTAAAGTTAAATATTGGTTACTTTTCCATACCTGGTATGGAACCTTCGACGCGACGCGCCCCAGTCTGACGCACTTGGCTGGATTTTGATATGATATATTGCTTAGCAGTCAATGAAACTAAACACTTGAGTGAAATCTTTACCATGATCTAGTTATTGTCACAATTGTGTTAGGTACTTTAAAGTTTTCAGTTTTGTTATTTATGTTACGTTCTCGAATAGTTTTGTTGAGTGGAGTAAGTGGTGCAGTGTCGATAACATTGTGTAAGAGGTATGTTTTATTTATCAGTGTTATAATAATAATGCAAATAAAATTGGTTGTTAATCTAACTGTTAGCGAAAATTTATTTAGAAAATGACGATTTAATTTAATGTTTTGACAGATGGAAACAGGAACGATTAAATGCGATTGAGCTAGGTATTTTTGACAAAATTTAAATGTTTTTAGTTAATTTTTGTTATTTTTATTAGTGATGATTTTTATTAAATTGATGTCGTTTAAGTTATTCCATAAAAACAGATCTCTACTATTTGTAAAGTTGGGGCAGAGTTCGCTCATATTCAATTTGATTACATTGTTAGAGACAAGTAACCCAGCCCCGAATTTTATTTTATTTCTACAGGGTGAAATTAATATCATCCTTTTGCACTAAGAGACCCATCAAACTGAACAACTTTTACTGCGGAAGCAAACCAATATGTGCAAAAAAAACTGCTGTTCCATACTAGCATAGCATAGCATAAGCATATGCTCACGACTATATTCCCCGAGGGGGTAGTCAGAGATATTCTGAAACCTCAGAACATCCACGTTTCGTTCCATACTAAACTGTAATCAACCGGAGATATTTTTTCTCCGATCTGTTTGCTCACATACTAAAATTTGTCCAGTTAGATGGGTAGACTCTTTGTTTAAAAGGATGCTAATGATATCAATTTCACCATGTAGATGTAATGTAATGCTGCCTTTAGAAACATCATAAATATTTTATAAACTACAGTTAAACATTATTTTGGCCATACAATAGAAAAAAAACCGGCCAGGTGTGAGTCGGACACCCGAAAGCAACGCTCCGTACCACCACACAATATTATCAAAAACTTGTGTTTTCTTCGGGACCCTTAGCGCGAGCCCGACACACACTTGGCGGGTTTTTAATTATTTGTTGTTTTACCTTAGAGTTATGATCACACTAAGCTTTACGCTTTGCCGTTTTAACGATCAAACAAACACAAAAAACCTTTTAAAAACACGTTCCTCGTATGGGGACCCCCCTTAAATTTATCTTTTATTTTTATTTTTTTGTACTTAAATCCAAAATAATATCGTTTCTGTGAAAATTTCAACTCTCTGTCTATTAAGGTTCAATAGATACAACCCTTTATAGCTAGGACGGACGGACGGACGGTCAGCGTAGGCTTATGAATAAGGCCCGTTGGCACCTTTTGGGTACGGAGCCCTAAGAATAACAAAAGTAGCAACTTTGAATGCACGCAAAAGAAAAGCCAGTTCTCCGTACTTTGGTAATTATTGTCAGGCATTGTTTTAACCAAGTTTACAGTTTCAATAGAAATATTTGAAACTAAGCAGATCATGAAATGAATATTTAATTTTTGTAGTTCAACCACAATAGGTTTGACTTAAAAAAAGTTGTATTCCTTTTGTTGCACGTCTGTCTTTCTGTCTTTCTTTAGGTACATCTCAGGTATTTGAAGTTTTCCTATTACAACTTTTAAGTTACTTTATTTGGTAAGAAAACTAAATTGCATTTACAACAAATACAAAAGAAAATTTTAGTCCAATTACCCCTTGTTGATTCAGTAGGCCTACCTACAATGAGTTCCCAGTGTAGTAGTAGTAGTTTTCCTCCCATTTTCGTATTTAATTACGTACAGCAGCGGCTAGAACAGCAGCGGTCTCAGTGATAGAGTTAAATGCGCGCCGTAACTACAGTCACAGATTATTCAATAGTTACTATAGTTTAGTACACTAATGTGCCAAGTCATGGTAGGCCTACAGGTTCAAAAGTTCCCATAGTAGCGTTGCTGCGTGTTGTATTGCTGTTGTCAACCTTCACACCAGAGCTATCACCCACCCACACACCAGCCACACCCACACCCCACAATCCAATGTTACCCGCAACTCCTGTGTGTGGGTAACATTTCTCACCTTTAATTGATGATTCAGTAGTATTGATAATCAGTAAACATTAATCAGTAGGTCTACCATGAGTTTTCACCGTACTTTACTACTGTAGTTACTTCACCAATTTTGTATTGAATTTCGTACAGCGCTCCTAGTGGTTACGCTGAGAACTAATTTCTGTCATACGAATTGGCGACGTAACTACAGTAGTAAAGTACAGGGAAAACTCATGGCAGGCCCTCAGGATGGCGTTCAAAATACTTGAAAAGTCGATTGATCGGTCGATTGATCGGTCGATCGTCGTCTTTACGATCTCTGAAATGAAGGCTGACCATAGCAACTGCCCACTCACACATCACATCACCCACACCCACACCAAAATGCAATCCCACACCTACACCCCACACTCCAATGCATAGGGTAACATTTCCTCTCCTTTAATTGAAGGTTCAGAAATAATGTATACCTAACTTTATCAATTCTAATCAGGATGGCGTTCAAAACAATAGAAAAAGTTACCCTGCTTGGGATCATAGCCGGTCTAACAGTAGTCCAAGGATGGGAAGTAGATAGGACTGCGGAGGAAGAGTCCGGCAGAGACTATATGAAGACCTTGGATGAGTTGACATCCGACATGAAGAACAGGCTTATCGTTGCAAATTGGAACTACGAAAATAATTTAACGAAGTTCAATGAGGATATTATGGTAAGTCTGTAGAATTGATACCTACGAAGAATTTTGAAACTTTATTTTGAATGAAAATGTTGAAAAATAATTTTAAATTTTGTTATTTTTTTGGGATTTTGACGAAGCTTGTAGCGGATATGATTAAGTTTTGACGAAGCCTGCGTTGCGGATTCGATTATTTTTGGTGTATTGTTTTGAATCGGAATAAATGACTAATACATTTTGGGATAGTTCATCATAAATTGCACAAAATATTATTTCATGTTATTTTTGCAAATTGTGTTTATAAAATGTTAGTAATACTCTCCCTTTTTTAGGGTTCCGTAGTAAAAAAAGGAGCCATTATACTTTCGTTTATCAGTCTGTCTGTCTGTATGCCCCGCCTCAATAACTCACTCATTTTAGCACCTATTGAATCGTTTGGCAACAAGACAGATAACAGCATAAACATAATATAGTATATTATGTTTATGGATACAGTAACCCAAAAACAGAAATGTTGTAATTATGAATATAATAAAAATAAAATTTCGAATTCGTAAAAATACCTAGTTTTTATTAATAAGGGTTGAACCTCATTTAACAGCACCGCATCGCATTTTTCCGTCGCTCCATCCTTTTCTGTCACTCGGGAAAGTCCTTTGCTAGAGCATATAACATAGACGGAACGCGATCGCACGCGGCCGTGCTGAGTGACTGAAAAGGATAGAGAGACGGAAAAATACGATGCGGTGCTGTGTGATGTAGTTCAACCCTAAATCGAGTGAAGTTTCGTTGGATATGTCTTGTCCAATGAAACAAAACTCCCATAGAAACTAAATCGATAATAAAATGCATGTCTCGAGATATCTGCGCTCAAAGTTTAAAATAGGGCGCACCACCACGATTTCGCCACTGCAATCGGCTAGATAAGCGAATCTTAGATATGTTTTGAGATCTATAAAAACAATCATTAATATTTGTCCTGAAGTACCTATTCAAAAGGTCTACAAATCGGAATTAAGGGCAAAACTATAACAATTTTAGTGCTTGAAGAGTACTCGTAAAAATTTGTGTACAAAGACCAATGAAATGAATGCAAAACCAGAAAACCATTTTGCTGGAAGCGATAACTGAACAATAGAACAATTTGAAATAAAATGTGATTTCATGCAAAATCCAGTCATTATTTGAATTGGTAAGATATAGGTACTTTGTTAAAACCTTGTAATAATTATATCTAATCAATAGCAATAAAACAAATCTTAAGCACTGTTTTTACTACTCTTGAAAATTCGTATTTAGGATTACAAGACAGGTTACTAATATAAACCAGTACTGCGTATTCTTACCGCTGTTATTATCAGAGTTTAGGGTTCTAAGTCGTGTGGTTACGAAGCGAGCAAAGAATCGCAGCTAATCGCAGTTATTATCGTGGAAAAACCGCACATGCACCTAAATAGAAATATAAATGATGTTTTTCGCAGATAAAATCTCAGGCAGTGCTATACAAAAAAAAAACATTAGCCGTATTATTATCATGTCTAACAAAAAGGCTAACATTCTTTTTTTGTCATTGTAGTATTGTTTTATTCAAATAAAATTTGTTCTTTCCCTCTCTTCAATTCAATAAGGCAGGTTGAATTTACTACACTCAGTAGTGAAATTGGGTCGGGTACGTTCTTTTTCCCGAATGTCCATCGTCTGAATTCCTTGTTCGTTGCGCGTCCCTTTTTAGTAGTGAACGTCAAATTATGATATTGATGATTCCTAATGACAATTCGAAAAACTGAAAGTTTTCATACCAGCAGTTATTTTTTAGTTATTTTGACCACATTCTGATGTGTTGGCTTTTGCGCTACAATGTATAAAATCTGATACCCTTTGTTAATGTGCGATTTAAGGAGTATCGTGTTTTGTCCCCATTTCATGTCACTTTCGTGTCCATGTCTACCGCCACATAATATACAGGACGTAAGAGACAGCCCTCCGTAGACTGAAACGGTGAACTCTGACCATCAAACTGAACAACTATCACTATGGAGGCTAACTCAGGAAACGCGAAAAAAAAACTGTTTCATACGTTTGAGTAGGATGGGTACAGCAGTTTTGTGTGAAATCGCTGATTTTTTTTTCGCGTTTCAGTCTGTGGAGGGCTGTCCCTACACCCTGTACAAAACTATATTCATTAATTTTTAGTTTGCGTCTACCATCAACATTCTTTTTACATTTTCAGTTAAAAACTGTACTAGAAGTAGCAGAAGAAGAGAAACAATACTGGGAGGAAACAACAAGCTACCGATGGCAAGAATTCCAAGATGAAGATCTTAAGAGGATGTTCCAAAAATACTCAGCGTTGGGAACCTCTGCATTACCAGAGGATCTAAATGAGAAGTTTGTTCAGGCGATAAATAATATGAAGTCTAACTATGCCACTGCTTCGATTTGTGATTTCAAAGATAAAGATAAATGTGATCTGCATCTCGAACCAGGTAAATGATTGGTCTTCTCTATATCTGTTTGGATGATCCATAGTTTTGAACCACTAACTTGTCTCCTACTTGGAGGTCCCCGTTCCGGCCGCAGAGATGTGAAGCCACCCCATGTCACTCTTTTGTGAAGGGATATACGGGCTAGATCAATCCCAAGAGTAGACAAGTGTTTTCTGTGTGTACGTAGTGGCTTATTTTCGCTTATACTTTTCAATAGACATGGTATATTTTTGATCAAAGATAAATTCTATACGACATTTTTTTCGACAGTCAACCATCCGCAAAATACTTTTATCTGGAGTATCTATCTATGCTGAGTTGAGATTATTATCATGATTAAACAGTCAAATTTTAGGTCTCAAAAAGATAAACAATTTGTGTACGATTAGGTGAAATCAAGGTCAAAAAGAAGTAAAGAAGAAAAAAAAATCATATATACAGGTATTGTAAGACTACATTCTATCTATTTTCAGAGGTAACAGATATATTCACATTTAGTAGGGACCCTGAAGAGTTGAAATTCACATGGATCGAATGGCATAAGGCTGCTGGCGCACCATCAAAAGGAAACTTCACTGAGTACGTAGATATCAGCAATAAGACAGCACAATTGAACGGTAAAGTTTTTTCTGATTTTACTTAATTCTTGACATAATGCTGACACCTAGCCATGGTTTCGTTCATGCTATTTCTAATCGAATATACCAAATCCGTCCGGTGTATCACTGCAGGTGTGCTTATCACTGCAGTATGTAAATTGTTATGCTCTAATCATAGGTTTAAAACTTTTCGCTTACGTTGAAAGATGGAGCCAAGAAATAATATATGGCTCAGGGTGAGACGCAATGAGTTCTATCAAGTCCAGAGTGGACTAGTAGATCACAAACTAATTAGAAGAACTACCGTTTAGTAGAGTCACAAAAATTATCGACTTTGGTGTTAGGTAAAATAAAAGATTTACAAATCCTAAAAAACAAAGCTAAAATGTTCTTAAAAGTATCTCCAAAATGAATGGCAAAATGTATTACGGTCATAATAACCTGCAATGGGCGAAATAGTAGAGGCTAGAGTAGAGGTTATAAACAAACTAATAATGATGACGCGTCTAACCATAATCATGTAATTTTGCAAACAATTTTTGGTCGAAACCAAAACGACTGCGGGAAATAACCGACAACTGAAGTTTTTCCATTAATTGCTCTTGAAAAGATCATCAAAATCATAAACCATAACGTCATTTGCGACGCGTAGCGTACGTGTTTCATTTAAATTCTATACATGTCACTCGCCTCGTCCTATACCTTGAAATCCGTGACCGTTTCCAAGGGAATTCCTCATATTACGGGAAAACGTTCAGACCTTTAATGATCTGAATATGATACGATAGCCCGTATGCTGCTATTATCACAACACGCAAAAGCGAAGATTCTAGGCTAAAAGGCTGACTGCATTTAAAGGCCATGGCCTTATGTCTTACTAGCGTTACTTAGTACCTTACCTACTGTACGTGATTAGTATAGTGCTTATATTAAGATGGTAATCCATGTGTGAAATTATACAGACTGCAGCTTGGGATTTCTTCTTTTTGGGCACTATTAGGACATTGACCATCTACAACTTTGGTAGCTGGTACATACATAATTTGATTACCATCGTGGTACGCTAATTGTTTAATCAATGCTTGTTGGGTTTTGTTGAAAAGATCACTGATTTTTTTGGGACTATTAATGTCACCTTGCACTTGCAGGTTTCGTCACATGATATATCTAAATAATTAATGACGTAACAAACTGCATTTTAAGTTCAGTCAGTATTATAAAGTGAAAACTGTCACTCAAGACAAAGTTTGAGCACAGCTCGTATTCTGATTAAATGTTCCGTCTATAAAGAGAAAATAAATAGGTATATTACCGGATTGTAATATTAATTGACTTTTGAATATCATTCGTTCGAATTCTGATTAGTCTTTCTTTTGAATAAGACCGTAAAACCGATAATGACTGTTATCAGAAACAAATAAAGCAGAATATTGCCATGATGGAGTGATAGAGTGAGGAATCCACGATGGAGGAGTGAGGATGGAGTGATAGAGTGGAGACCGCGAACTGGTAGGCGTAGTGTGGGACGCCCTGCTGCCCGCTGGACAGACGACCTAAAAAAAGTAGCGGGGAGCGATTGGAAGAGGAAGGCCCAGGATTGAGTTTTGTGGCGCGCCTTGGGAGAGTCCTATGTTCAGCAGTGGGCGATGATGGACCGATGATGATGATGATGATGATGAAAGCACGACACTGTAATACAGTCATTGTATTTCAGGTTTTGAGACAGCAGCAGAATGGTGGCTCGACAGTTACGAGTCTTCAGATATCGAGGAGCAGTTCGCATCGCTCTGGAATCAAATACAACCCTTATACGAGCAGATGCACGCGTACGTGAGAAGGAAATTGAGGGAGAAGTACGGAGAAGATAAAGTTTCTGCCAGGGGCCCAATACCTGCTCATTTGTTAGGTATACACTTCTAAAGTACCTACCTTTGTCTTTTAAGCAGTCAGACGGCATTTCTCACTGACAATATCCTAAGCCGCAGAATAAATACCCTTAGGGTCCAACTATGATGACACTTTTTTTAGAGGATGATCAGACTATCAAACTGAACAACTTTTTATATGGGACCAACATCAAAACCCCAAAAAAAAAATCTGCTCTTCCATACAAAACTGCAAACCTACCCGAGCTAAATATATGGGACAGCTGATTTTTTTACGCGATTTGGATGTTGATCCCATAGAGAAAGTTGTTCAGTTTGATGGTCTGAACATCCTCTTAAAAAGTTGTGTCATGTTTCGAGTTGTTCTTGAAGAATGAAGAATGAAATACAAGACTTGGATAAGACTTATAAACATGATAATTGTTACAGGAAACGTCTGGGCACAAAATTGGGAGAGTATAGAGTCATTTTCAAGACCTTACCCCGACAAGCATGATATTGATATTAATTCTGCGTTGAAAGAACAGGTACCTACACAAGTCAACGTCTTTTAAATGAAACATTCGCAAAGTCGAAGCTTGATGTTAACAGTCATTACATTTATGTAGTTCGTGTATATAAATATACAGTCATTATACTTTTTAGGGTTTCTTACCCAAAGGTTACTTATTACTAAGCCTACGTTGTCCGTCCGTCCTTCCTATTTAAGACGCTGTTATACCGTCGAGACCGGTTTTTGAACTCAAACGAAAGTGTTTTAAACTGTGTTTTAAAGTCTGAAATTAAATTATGTCTTATATTTTAAGGATCGGGCGGATGGGCGACTGTTCTCAATAACACGATTAGATTAAGTTTACTCGATAGAAATAAATCCCAAAGTTACCCCTTTTTGTTATGTTTTTTCAATACTATGATTAAACTGCTGATATTTAACTTTTTATTCTTGTACTTAACTAAATACATTAAATATTTCTAGTGAACTCAGGAGAATTTTTAGCTTAGAAACTCCCATGAGCAATGATATTTACGAAAAACACGTTTTTTTGCGATCCTGCGTTCAATTGGAGCGGGATGGCTAATTGTAAACTTATGCTTGCAAGAAAGAGACGCTTGCAGTGGGATAACCTAGCCTTAAGGCTGTAACTATTGAACCGTAATAGCTAGATATTTGAAATTATAAGTGATTATAAAGCAAACTCTACAGTACCTATAACAACTAATAATAAAAACCGACCAAGTGTGAGTCGGTCTCGCGCTACAGGTCCCGGAGAAACCATTGCACTGGTTAATATTTAGTAAGTATGTAGTTTTTTTATAAAGCATTAAGCCAGTAACTTTAATGTATAATCTATGTCAGGCTAGGCACAATGTAAACCACTCGCAGGTTTAAGTGCCAGAACACCGATGTTACCCATGTATTGTTTTTATGATGAATAAATAAATAAAAAAAAATAATAATAAAAAAACCAAAACTTTTTTCTAAGTTAATGTGTTTCATGGTGGTGTGGTATACGGCGGAACCCTCTGTGCGCGAGTTGCTCGACTCGAACTTGACCGGTTTTATTCATAATATTCTGTCTGCCTGGATTTCCAAAAATGCTACGCTTCTGTGGAGATCATTCATGGATCATTATTAAGGGTATATTATTCGGAGCACGCTCCATACAAACGTACTATGGTGATATTTTTAATACTAACCAATTTAAGTCAATGAAATTTTGCAGAAACGATCTAGAAACAAATTTCTATGCTTGTATGGAGTCAAATTTTCGTTTAAATGTATAGTACAGTGCCTAAAAGATGTCCATAAAATCTTAAATTAATCCTAGCATTGAAACAGTATATTTTAACGAAAATCTGACTCCATACAAGCATAGAGATTTGTTTCTAGATTGTTTCTGCAAAATTTCATTGACTTTAATTGGTTAGTATTAAAAATATTACCATAGTACGTTTGTATGCAGCGCGCATTTTCGCTCTCGGAATAAAATTCTAGACAGTTATCTCACGTAACCCTGCTACACTTTTTTCACATTTAGTGAAGATACTCTGGCCAGTGTGACGGGAAGTGAGCCCGTCGCCACTTATTATAATAAATTGGGCAGTTAGTACAAGACATGCCTCAAAATGGAAGCATGCACGTTTCCTTCTTTCTCATTACCTAGTTATTATATTGCAAACAACACATTTTCTTTAGCCTATTTCATCCCACTGCTGAGCAAAAGCCTGCCTGTTTATGTATCCCCGTCTTGAGCTAGCTCCATCCACCGATCATCGAAGGTATCTAGATCATCCCTCCATCTCTTCAGATGACGATCCTGACGTCCAATCTCCAGCACCCACGGTGCTAAAACGTTGGCCCATCTTTCCTAGTGTAATTGACAGACATAGCCTCGGCCCAATCCCATTGTTCAAATAACTAACAATCTAGTTAGTGTTATGGTTACTACTGGTCTGCTTACCACAGACCTTCGATTTGTTTTCTAACTAGGTCATGGATGATGTGGTTCCGTATAAAGTTCTTGACCTGCGAAATACTTATTTGGTTGTGCTAATATTACTTTTGCCTTACAGAATTACACAGCACTAAGGTTCTTTAAAACAGCAGAAGAATTCTTCACATCTTTAAACTTACAACCAATGCCAAAGCTGTTCTGGGAAAGGTCACTGATTGAAAAGCCAGAGGATGGAAGAAAAATGATCTGCCATCCATACGCTTATGATTTCTACGACAAAGAAGATTTTAGGTTAGGAACATGGGTGTATTCATTTTATTTTAGTTTAAGAAATAATTTTTACTGACTTATCTTTATTGCGTTCTTCGACCCCTTCCGATTCTTCAAATAATTACAGTCTAATTTAAAAATTGTAGGTATTCGTTCCGTCTGTGTGGCAATAAAAATCGTGTTTCGTTCGCCTGCTTCGCCGGGGATAGATATGCGTCCACACGTAATCGCCTGATAGCTATCTGCACCTTAGCAGAGTATTATTAACTATTACCTTGATTGATAGGTGAAAATACGAACTTATTTCTACTTCAATAATGTATTTTCAGGATCAGACAGTGCACAAAAATAACAAGTGACTTCTTCCAAATAACCCACCACGAAATGGGACATATTCAGTACTATCTGCAATATAAAGACTTGCCGGTCATATACCGCGATGGAGCTAATCCAGGTTAGTAAGTGACCGTTTTCATGAAAGTGTATAGGTACTATTTATTTCATTTTTCTTTTGCAACATCTACCGTGAAGTACTATTATAATATATTATTCTAATCATCTTTACTATAGTCTTCGCAATAAAATCGAGCGTTACTCTCACAATACTTTGTGTTTAATATTTCAACAGGCGCTAGTTAGCTTTTAGAGTTTTATAAAAGTTATAAAATAAATAAAAAATAGTAAAGTTGTACGCAACTCAGCTCGCGCTCAGGTTCGACGACTTCCAGCCTACCGAACAGGCCGGCTTTCGAAGGGGCTTTAGCACCGTGGACCACATACATACGCTCCGGCAGGTTATACAGAAGACCGAAGAGTATAACCTGCCCCTTTGCTTGGCGTACGTGGACTACGAGAAAGCCTTTGATTCGATTGAGACTTGGGCTGTACTGCAGTCTCTTCAGCGATGCCAAGTAGACTACCGGTACATCGAGGTGCTGAAATGCTTGTACAAAAACGCCACTATGTCAGTCCGACTACAGGACCAGAACTCGACCTAGAACCTATCCTACTCCAGCGAGGTGTGAGGCAGGGAGACGTTATATCTCCGAAACTGTTCACCGCTGCACTGGAAGATGTTTTCAAGGTTCTGGACTGGAAAGAGCTAGGCATAAACATAAACGGCGAGTACATAAGTCACCTTCGGTTTGCCGATGATATAGTCATCATGGCGGAGACTATGGAAGAGCTCAGTCGAATGTTCGATGATCTTAGCAGAGCCTCCGAACGAGTTGGTCTGAAGATGAACATGGACAAGACAAAGATCATGTCTAATGTCCATGTTGAACCCACTCCTGTAACGATTGGAAACTCTGCGCTCGAAGTTGTTGACGATTATGTTTACCTGGGACAAACTATTCAGTTAGGTAGGTCCAACTTTGAGAAAGAGATCAACCGTCGAATCCAACTCGGCTGGGCAACTGCAAGCTGCGCAACTCGGCTGGGCAGCGTTCGGGAAGCTACGTAGTATCTTGACGTCCCAAATACCGCAGTGTCTTAAAACGAAAGTCTTCGATCAGTGTGTGTTGCCAGTGATGACATATGGAACAGAGACGTGGTCGCTCACTCAAGGCCTCATAAAAAGGCTGAAAGTCACCCAAAGGGCAATGGAGAGGGCTATGCTCGGAGTTTCCCTGCGAGATCGGATCAGAAATGAAGAAATCCGCAGAAAAACCAGAGTAGCTGACATAGCCCAAAGAATTGCTAAACTAAAGTGGCAGTGGGCGGGGCACATTGCTCGCAGAACCGATGGCCGATGGGGCCGGAAGGTTCTCGAGTGGCGGCCGCGTACCGGAAAGCGCAGCGTGGGTAGGCCCCACACGGTGGACCGACGACCTGGTGTAGGCGGCGGGAAACCGTTGGATGAGGGCGGCGCAGGACCGGTCGTTATGGCGATCCTTGGGGGAGGCCTATGTCCAGCAGTGGACGTCCATCGGCTGAGATGATGATGAAAGTTGTACGCATGGCGACAGATCAAGCTACCCATAGTGGGACCTTATGTCCATGAACATAGAGTTAAAACCACTTTTTTTTATTTATTTAATTTATGAAGAATATATTTCAATCCGTCTGTAATGCAGTATACTCTAAGTAATTCATAAATATTCGCATAATCCCTGAATTAAATCTAGTTCAAGCTAATTACACGTGTTCCGCTCGCGAATTGATAAAACATCTAGCCTTCTTTAATAACAACTGTATTCACAATAACTAGCATGAATATTAATTATAACTGGTTTATGTTTCAGGGTTCCATGAAGCTGTAGGTGACGTTATCGCCCTTTCTGTTACAACACCCAAACATTTGAGAGCAATGGGGTTACTGAAAGAGGGACCTGAAGACTTGGAATCTAACATCAATCAGCTATATAAGATGGTAGATATTATTTCTTTACGTAGTTTGTACATGTAAAGATTATCACGCAACGCTACGTTAAGGACTAGGTTAAGCCTTTTCAAAATGTACGCATTTTGGTTTCCAGTTTTGCATAGTTTATCTATCTATTACAAACTCTCTAAGATTACATTACAATAAAATTGTAAACTTTGCGTGGATGTACACTGACATCTTTTAAAGAATTTTTGTCTGTTTGTTTGTGCACGCATCACTTAAAAACGAATAAACCGATTTGGATTGGGTTTTAACAAAAGCAAGAGGCTTCGTTTGGATTAAAATTTAGGCTTTATTTCAACGCCATCGGTTTATTCAATCAAACGTTATGAGTAGTTAAATTCAGTGGTCTACCTGTATGAAGTTGCGGGCGCCGCTAGTTATAAATGAAATAAATATTTTCAGGGTCTAAGCAAGATAGCTTTCCTACCATTCAGTTACCTTGTGGACATTTGGCGCTACAGTGTATTTCGTGGAACTACTACGCCTGACGACTACAACTGTCATTTCTGGCAATTGAAGGAAGGCATTCAAGGCGTTGAACCTCCTATTACCAGAACTGAAGAGGACTTCGACCCTGCTGCTAAATTCCACGTTGCTGCTGATGTTGAGTATACGAGGTATAATAAAAATTTACTTTTCTCCCTGTCTCCTGTATCCTATTAGTTGTCTATGAAATTTGAGGCACATATCAGCTTTTATAATCATCCATGCAAATATTATATTCAAAGCCAGGTCGATGAAGGGCACGAATTTCACCACTATGATGTATTAAACAAAATTTTTGTAAGAATTAGCTATGTAACAAGTTAGTAGTTTATGTTTTCTAGGGAAAAAGAAACCACAACACCAAATTAATATTGGGTGGACTTAGCCTCAGAACATTTTATTTTTTATTATTTGTGTTGGGCTATTGCAAGCAAGGGTCGTTAATGTAACACTTGAACCATCGCTGGTCCTTTGTGTTCGCCCCAAGCTCACCCTATTTACGCATACCTCCGAACTTGTGGTATTTTCTTTTCATTCTCGGGAATGCAGGTTTCCTCACGATGTTTTCCTTCACCGCCGAGCTAGTAAATGATAAATACAACCGTACATAAATTCCGAATAACTTAGTGGTACAGGCCAGGAATCGAACCGCCCGCCTCATGATTGAGGCGCAAGCTCTTTTCCGTATGGGCTATTATCGCTCTTTTCAGAACATTCGTCTTATTCATTTTGGCATGTTGCGTCGGCTTTTTTCTCATATTAATCTCAATATAAAAATTTTGAACGAATATTGATCCAGGACTCCTGAAAGCTGATCTTATTTATTTCTTTAGTCAACATTATTATTATAATATTACCCGCTGCTGTCTCACTGTTTTGCAAAGGCTTTCCTTCGATCTTTATATGCGTCGCTGTAAACAAAATAAAAACTTATATTGTTTGTTTCAGATATTACATTGCCCTGATAATACAGTTCCAATTCCAGCGCTCCTTGTGCTATTTGGCAGGACAATATGTCCCTGGTGATCCCAATAAATTGCTATCAAATTGTGATATATACAGAAGTACTGAAGCTGGTGACGCCTTGAGGTATATTTTTGGAATAGCTTTCAATCTTGTTTATATATTACTAGTGCTTTCCCGCGAAGTCGCGGGAAACCGGTCCGCACAAATTATATACCAGATTTTAAGTCAGATCATAAGCTATCAAACAAAAAAAGTTTCATCAAAATCGGTTCGGTAGTTTTTGCGTGATGCGCGAACAAACAAACAAACACACAATTTTGTCAATAGATGGCGCTGCACGTCATTTAAATCCCGCTATCGAATGTTATTTGATTTTATATGAAGTACACCGCTACTTTTTTGTTCCTCATGATTTTACGGTTTTATAATAGTTAAGATAGAATCTAGAAGTTAATTGTATTATCTGTAGCTGGTTCGCTGTTAAATTTTTTAACGGTATTCCACCTGCAGATTGAGTTATCATTATTTGATATATTTTCTACTTCTGTTTATATATTTGTAATTTATTTAGTTTTTATAAAGTTTGTCTTTTATTTTCACTAGAAATTCGGTAAAGGAACGATTTCAGTATCGGTTATTGCTCTCATGCGATTCAAGAATTCATTTTCAAGACACTTTTGTTTCTGTTTCTAGTAAAATGCTGCAAATGGGCTCATCGAAACCTTGGCCAGATGCGATGGAAGCGCTGACTGGTCAACGGTATATGGACGCCAGTGGACTGATGGAGTATTTTCTACCTTTATACGATTGGCTTAAGGCTGAAAATGAACGTACTGGAGAATACATCGGATGGGAACCGAGTAAAGTTGGTAAGAAATGTTCATTGTTTTTCGTAATACATCTTTGACAGAATATGGAACAGATAAGAAATAAACTTTTGAATTACTTTAATATTCTTATCCAAACGATTTACGTTATTTCGTACTAGGCTACTAAGGGATAAAGTTTATTTTGCAGTTTTTTCGAAAGTCAAGTGAATAGATACACTTGAAACCTTAATATAGCAAACCTAGCATTTTAACTATAAGCAAAATAAATAATTGCGTGTTACATGTCATTATCTATGATATGTTGAAGCTTAACATTTCTTATGTTTTTATTTCTTATTTTACTTCTTGTCTTCTTCCAGAATTTTGCACCAAAGAACAGTTAATTAATATGGAAAATTCCGATTTCAAAAATAGGTTGAAGAGATTTGTACCTTAAAAGATACGATCAGTATTTGATATACCTAGCCTATCTAGCTAAGAATAAAGTACCTATTAATTACATTTTCTAAAAGTTACCATAATTATGAGACGATTTGTGAGATTTTATTTATACATTGATGTTATTCCTATTTTAAAGTTTTTTACATAAATAAATAAAATTAAAATTGTGTTTTTTTTTAAATGTTGTATCCAACCGGAGAGGTCCAAAAATTTTTTTAGATTCCTCACACCTAGTAGGTGTATCCGAAAATACCCCATGTATATTCCGCGATTTTTTGTAGTTTAGAAGTTATGATTTTTTAAATGAATATTTGCGAATTTTCTACCTGAGCGGCTTAAAACTGTCATAACTTTTTATTTATGGGTATTTTCGGATAGTTCACCTAGGTGTGAGGAAGGTAAAAAAAATTGTTGGGTGTCTCCGTTTGGACCACCCTGTATTCTAATTGTGTATACTAAGTTTATTGTAGTAAAATACAGCAATATTATAACACCATCATTTGGATTTCTTCAAATCAACCTTTATTTCTTACTCGTCTTTTTTTGCGGCATACTCAAATAACTCGAGTGGAGTTCGAGGAAGAAAAATACACAGGTAACAGAATAAAGCGTCCTCCTATGGATAAATTTTATCGACCTTACAAAATGATGTGGTCAACAAATCCTCTCATTTTTAAATTTCATATTACGCAATTATCAGAGAATACAAATGCCACCTAATTTAATTAAGTAGGTATCCAAAACTAGTCAGACAGAATATGGCAAACCCAGATTCAGAGGAGAGGGGGTGGTTGGGGATATACCTCCTAGCGGTCATCCCAAGCTACCAAAGCTAGCAAAGCTAGCAAAGCTACCAAAGGCATCACAAGCTACCATGTTTGTGGTGGCGGCTGAACGATCCCCCACAGCGGTGTGGTAGGCTCCGCAAGGAGCCGCCTAGCTCACGACCACCCCACTGCCGGAGTCTGGCGCCAAGCAGCTTGCTGCGTTTCGTCGTTGTGTAGGAGTGCCAGTGCCATTCTGGGTAAGCTCGCTACATCTTCCACCCCACCTTTGTCCTGAGGACTAGATTGAGGTCAATATATCCCATCATAATACTTACTATAATGCTTTCCGCTGACTGTGATCCGGTGTATAATAAACAATCTTAATTTTAATTCCTATTCAAGAAATATATTTTACCGGTATTAGATAAAACAGATTAATTTGTAATTATATCAGCAGACACAATTTCCCAGTTTTATTTCAGCAACGTTCATAAAAAAAGTGAACTGCATTCATTTAGATAACATTGGTAAATTTTTTAACTTAGCGCAATTGGGTTCTTGGTTTTCTATCTGCGATCTTGTATTACTTTAATATTTTCGTTTTTAATAAAGATGTATTTGGCAATTATGGGTAAAGCAATCAAAACGTCTGGTTTTTTTTTTTTAATACATACACAAAGATCTGATTGACCTTTCTAATATAAAACAAAAATTGATAGTAACAGTCCTTTATTTTAATTTGTAATGGATCCTAAAAAGGAAGACAGTAAAGAAACCATGCCAGATGAAAGATTAGTAGCGCTGCTCCCAAAGTTATCTCTCAGCCACGACTCTACGGTAGCCAGGTTATTTTTGGTCCAAATGATAGAAGCTTCAATGTTTTCTCTGATAGAAGCAATCGCTTTTAGATGTGTATCTGTAAAAACACTTTCGTGGCGACGATAGAGCTCATCCACCTGTAAAAGATGATAAATTATGAGTACAGCGATCGACTCGTCGGTTCGCAGTGAACGTGTGTTGAAGGTTGCCAGGTGCAGCTGTTGTTGGTTGTGGTAGCCGGATCTCTTCCGGAGATTCTTCGCTCCCCTTGCTCCGCCGTTACCTTGGCCGCTAGCGTAGACAAAAATACCGTGGCCGCCGGGGACATGGGGCTGAGATATAATCGTACTTGACATGTTCGGGGGTTTTGCCATGATCGCCATGCTCGGCAGGCGGGTTGGCGATCGCGGTTGAACAAATGCAGAGGACGCAGAGGATGCTGCTGCCTATCCTCTGGTAGATCCTTTAGTCTTCTTTTACGACACCCACAGGTAGTAATGGGATGGTGCTATTCTTAGCCGGCAGCACACGGATAACAGACGGTAGTTGGATATTGGTAGTTATTTGATATTATAATGTACAGGGTATTACGGTAAACAGTTACCCACGAAACTGATCAAATGTCCTTAAGAAACCTATTGAAAATTCAAACACGACGACACGACGATTCAAACGACAAACTTCGAAGGTAAATAAAATATTGTATTCCAAAAATTTATCTGACCATTCGGTAATTTTATCAATATTGGTAGTAGAACCAGCCGCTAGATGCTAGATGTTTGTAGAATATTTTAAATAAACGAATAACACACGCATAACACTTACTCTTAAATTGTGCTGCTGAGAATGAAGATGCCCAATCATTAAGCGTAAGATAAAAATTATATAACTTTCTTGAAGGCTGTAAGTAAATGAACAACAATTTTATAATAATCTAAAAGAATGAGGAAACTTGGAAATAAAAATATATAATTTATTATTCTTTCTTACTTAGAGTTTATAGAAGCAAAGTGTTCTATAACAAACTCCAGAGCAGCGTCCGTGCCCTCAGGGCTAGATTTAATGACAGCACCAAAGAGCATTAATTTGTCCAATTTGTTCACAGGTGACTTTTGATCAATAATCTGGTTTAGGCAGCTGATAAAACATAAAAACCAATTTTTATTCGTATATTGACTAGACCAATGAGTTTTTCGGAATTTATATACAGGGTGTATAAAGCGACAGCCCTCCGCAGACTGAAACGGAGAACACAGATTGTCAGACTGAACAACTTTCACTTTGGAGTCTATCTCAGGAAAGGTAAAAAAAAAACTGTTTCATACAAAACTGCTGTACCTACAAGACTCAAATGTAAAGGGACAGCCATTTTTTTCGCGATTCCTGAATTAGGCTCCATAGTGAAAGTTGTACAGTTTGATGGTCTGAGTACCTAAACCGTTTTAGTTTGCGGAGGGCTGGTTCTTACACCTTGCATGTACGATTTGTAACACCACTGACTTTCCGGTGGAGGAAAACATCGTGAGGAAACCATTACCATCCATTAAAAGTGGCAACGGGCTCACTCCCCGTCACGCTGGACCCAGTTTCGGTACTACTAGTGAATTGCAGATGTTCGGAGGTTTCAGAATTCTACTTAGGGAAATATAGACGTAATCATGTGCTAAACAGTTGAAATCAGAAATCAGAAACATTTATTCGTCATCACAGGTAAAAAGAAGGTAGTTACAATAGACAAATTATACAACGTCAAGAGATTGATTGATTGATTCGTCGATTGAGTGACGAACAAATGGACAACACTACTTTTAACTGCAGATATTTGGGTGTGGGAGGGGGATCTACCTCCTAGCGGTCCACCCCGGGCAACGGCATCACAAGCTACTAAGTTTGTGGTGGCAGCTGAACGATCCCCCATAGCGGTAGGCTCCGCAAGGAGCCGCCTGGGTCGCGACCACCCTCCTGCCGAAGTCTGGCGCCAAGCAGATTGCTGCGTTCCGTCGGTGTGCAGGAGTGCCAGTGCCATTCTGGGTAAGCTCGCTACATCTTCGACCCCATCTGTCCTGTCCTGTCCCGAGGACTAGATTGAGGTCAAGAGCAAACCCATCTATATTAAAAAAAAAAAGATATGCAGAACGATATAACATTAAGTACCTATTCTGTGCTGCAGAGAGGTATTACTACAACCTATCTGTAGTACATAAATCTAAAATCTTATTATCGTCATCGGTTCAGAAAATACGTCCACTGTTCGAAATACTTCATCCCCAATGATCCCCACAACTAAAAAATAAACGATCTTTGTGGGGTTTTGTCTAATTATATAATTTTCTTGTTTAAAAATCTCCAATGCAGTGCAGTATACAACATAATTATAAGTTTACTTACAATTCCCTTAGAGTTGTATTAGATGAACAACCGAGAGATTCAATCAACATGGCTTTCTGACTCAGGTCTGTGCTAGCGATATACTGATCCCAAAGGAAAAAGAAATTATCAGCATCTCCACCTCGGAGACTGGAACAGAATACTGTAGCTTGGATGTCTGGATTGAGACTACGAGCTGTAAATAAAGATTCATTTTGAAATCCAAAACTGTATGAAGAAAAATTTAAGATTTTAGCAACTTTTGTCTCCACAACTAATTTGTCTCTCATAGGGTTTGTATGAAAAGACTCGTTGTTACTTGCGCGCATTCTCATACAAGCCCATAGACTTGATGTGAGAGACAAATTAGTTTCGGAGACAAAAGTTGCCCGTGCGCGCCTAGTCTTAGAAATGTGTTATGATTTTAAGTTTAAGTCTTCAAGGGTATGTTGCTGAACAAAATGTAAATATAATATAAATAATTTCCCACACATATCAATAGCACGATCTCTCAGGAGCCTAGTGTAGACTATTTACGTAGGTGATTTATTTATGTAGGTTACCAGTTCTTACCACTCTTGTCCCTGTACTGCTGCAGTAATTCGTGAGCCCTATTAACACAATTTAGGTTACCGTTCTGACAGTTAATTTCCAAGATTATATTTCTGTGGTAAGCAGTAACGTGTTCTTCATTGGGTAAGGCCTCAAAGCCAAGTTGTGAATAAAGTGGAGCGCTAAGTTGAAGAAGGTATTTCTGGAAAATGTCAAAATTGATTGCTTCGTTACCAAAACTTTGTAATACATCGACCTAGAACTAAATTCAATGTTGTAATATTATATTCTAATAACAACAATGGAGGGGATAAGTTGGACAGAACGAATAACAAATGAAGAGGTGTTATGAATGGTTAAACATATTCTAAATACAGTCGAAAACCGGAGAGGAAAAATGATCGGACACTTGATACGAAACGACAAGAAAACCCAGACAGAGTTATCTAGCCCAAGTGAAGGAAAAGGTTGATGTCTTGTCGTATCAAGAACTCAAGACTCTAGCAGAAACGAGACAGGATTGGAGAATACTCCACCGAAAAGAGCGTAGCTCTTAAATAAGACAATGATGAATTACAACAATCCAGTGTACGAGTTTCGTCTAGAATCGTGGATATCTGTTACAGCTAAAGCGTCCTACTCCTTGCCTGATCGTAGTATTATCCCGTTCCACCAGGTTCAGGAACATAAGTACCAGAGAATGTGCCTCATACCTACCTGAAGGTCTAACAAAATTATCTGAAACTGTTTTAAGGGGATGTTCAGGCTGTCAAACTGAACAACTTTCTGGATTTTTAGTTTTGTGATTATGGACAGCAGATTATTTACTTGATTTTGATATTGGTTCTGCAGAGAAAGTTGTTTAGTCCGGTGATCATACCTTTTTAGCTAATTTTGTTAGTCCTTACCTGCCTGCTTTAGTCAATAAAGCGACGCGATTTTCTGTGGCCGAAACCGGCTACAAGAAATTATTATTATTATCTCAGTGATGACAATAAAACTAGATACCTACCTAGTGCGATATGATAAAAAAATATAATTTGTCTTACCTGATACAAGTCGTATACTTCGGAGCTCCGGAGTACAACATTTAAGTGGATAAAAACGTTATTGGCCGATGCCCAAGGTATGTAGTCACCCTCATACACTAAGTATTTTGAGATTTCCAATGCGTAGACGTAATTCTGTGTTAAATTAATACAATTATTTTATTCACACAATAAAAAACAGGCCAAGTGGGAGTTGGACTCGTGTGCTGTGGGTTCCATAATAATGAAGGATAAACCTTACTTTGCAGTGGAAACATAATTTCTCCCATAATGATACTACTAGGTACTCACAAGTCGACCATTTCTCGCCATGTTGAATGAGTCGTCAATGATCTGCGCACGATTCAGCAGATGGATTACTTCATGAGATGCTTTCAAAACGGCGGCTAAAGCTCGCCAGTTTTTTGTATCGTAATTCACTCTGTAGTAACCTGAAGATATAACATAACCACGTAAAAATTACTTCGACTGTATTTTATTCTATACCGAGACAACCTATTATTTTACTGAGATATTGGATCATCTAGTCAGCAAATAAACAGTTTGTGTGCATTATAATATCTAAATAAATATTCATAACCTACCAGTTTGCTGCTTATTGATGATGAACCATTCAGCCTGCGACAGATCCGGAATAGAAACTGAGATGGAAGAGAACGAAGGTTGTATCCAAGCTTGAGGGCTGGTATCTGAGAAGTCCACACGAGACGAAAGCACCCAGTTGAGTGGAACGTGCCATCGATCAGTCGAAGATAATGCTGAGTCTGTGAGGAATCGCTCCTGTTATGAGAAGATTCTATTATTAGCTTTATCCAATTTCGCATGAAATTATGCGTTATTATTGACCGTGTTTTCCTCTTTTATTATTTTTTTACTTTTTAAGTTTGTAGCTCATTAATCGTTGTAGAAACAAAATGGTTCATTATAATTATTAAAAATTAAGAGTGTAGACTAAGTAGGTACCGTTTTTTTATTTTTGGATAATGAATAAATGAAAATATTAACATAGTCCATCTATGTTAACCCTTCCCTGTACCTACGTTTTGCTTTTTTGCATAAATTAATTACTGTAAGAACTAGTGACCTTCGAAAATACCCCATTTTATCACCTATTTTAAACATCCAAGCAATAAAAGCTAAACATACCCAATTAAAGTCTTTCTAAAATTATTATTCTTGAAAGAATAATTAAGATCAGCTTAGTTTTGGAGGAAGAAACAGGGAATACGAAATGCTGATTTCGTCCGTTTCATAAAGATAAAATCAGTCCGAGTCGTAGTTGTCTCTTTCGCACTCTAGTTAGAGGAGTGTGTGGGAGGGGCAATCGGACAAATACGTATAGGTACTGTCGGAAAAGTGACCTATTCTCCAAAGACAATGCAGGTTTTGTATCGAGGCCGAGGAATATTTTCGTTGCGCCGCAGCGAAGACCATTTAAAATCTTTGGGGTAAATCTATTATTTTCTGGAACCGCTAGGATTGGATCCCAAGTTTGTGGTGGCGGCTGAACGATCCCCCACAGCGGTGTGGTAGGCTCCGCAAGGAGCCGCCTGGCTCACGACCACCTGCCTCCTGCCGGAGTCTGGCGCTAAGCAGCTTGCTACGTTCCGGCAGTGTGCAGGAGTGCCAGTGCACTTCTGGGAAAGCTCGCTAAATCTTCGACCCCATCTTTGTCCTGAGAACTAGATTGAGGTCAAGAGCAAACCCATCTATAGTAAAAAAAAAGATTTCTTTAAATGTCGAACTACTAAAACATAAACTAGCATGCTGAAATGGTAAATAGGTTGGTCATATCTGCCGAAAAACTGACAACCGTGGAGTTCTAGAGTGGATACCACGAACTGGCAGGCGTAGTGTATAACGCCAGGCGACCTGCTGGACAGACGACCTAATAAAGGTAGTGGGAAGCGACTGGATAAGGAACGCCGAGAAAAGTTTTGTGGCGCGCCTTGGGAGATGCCTATGTTGAGCAGTGGACGATGATAGGCTGATGATAAAAATGCTTACCTGAGTAACAAATACGCATTTGGTTCTGGATCGACTTCTTTTAACAGTGAGAACGGGAAAACCTCCTTGATTAGTCCATCCATCCATGATCTCAGATATAGTGTGAGGAATTGTGTGATCAGATTCATCTAACGCTTGTTGAAGAGCGGCGTACAGATCCGCGGGACCAGCTGCTCCTCCAGAACTGAAACATGCGTATATTTTTTACTTGATTCCAATCATCATCAGCAAATATACGTCCACTATAGGTAAATGTGGTTAAATCGCTAACTATAGGCACAGGCCTACTACCCCCAAAAACGGTGTTTGGGCGTTAGTTCACCACGCGTGCCCAATTTGGATTGGTAGACTTCTCATACGCATCAGAATTTCATCTTCAGCGTATGCAGGTTATCTCGCGATGTTTTCCTTCACCGTTGATTGTTGGTTGGGTTATTGCAAGCAAGGGTCATTATGTTATACTGCGACCATCCTTGGTCTATTATGTTTGCCCCAAACTCACCCATACAAGCATTAATCCGAACTTATCGTTTTTCTTTTCATTCTCGGGTATGCAGGTTTCCTCACGATGTTTTTCATTCACCACCGAGCTAGTGATAATGATAAATACAACCGTACATAAATTCCAGGAATCGAACCGGCGCCTCCTGATTGATTCGCTAGCTCTCTTTGCTATGAACTATCATCGGTCTTCACTGTTGAGTCCAATGATGAAAAGTAACGGAAAAAAAAGAACGCGTAATAGCACATGTCACTCCTGGATGTCTATGCCGACGGTGTTCATCGCTTCATCAGCATTTCGACCGTTATCGGCCACAGCGACTGTTTATGCACAGGTGAGACCAGCGTTTGTGTGCCCTCAGATGGCTGACGTATGCGATTTTTGGAGTAAATGTGGGCCCACACTCTCTGCAAGTCAGCACCCCTCCGACTAGATTATGGTCGAAGTTGTAACCAGGCGACGGACTTTCTGTAGAATTTTTTCTTGACTTACTTTTCTTTAATGTACATGACGAGCCCTCTGCGAAATACTTCTGGTGTCAGAAAGTGATGCATCATGCGAACTACCATGCCCGCTGTAAGAAAATGGTAACACATCAATCCAAATTGTTTTCACCATTGTTGACTTCATTGCTAATGTTTTGCGTATTTTTATTTATTTATTATAATTAAAATCATATGTAAATTTACAGAACAATTTTCAAAATACTTACGTGCTATAAATACATAGATACTTACAAATGAGATCAGAACAAAATGGATATCTTACTTATAAATTACACAATGATTACACATAAATTATTGATGAAAGATATTGCATAACTTTAAACAAATGAGGACTATTATTAAATACATCCGCTTCAGGAAGATGCATTAAAACCATAAAGCTATTATACCTTACAGGAGTAGAGGAACTGACATAAGTTATCAAATGAAACCGTTTTTGGAGGTTTTCAGGAGATTATCGGCAGGTAAAAATTTGATCTCTGTCTATAATTCTGAATCTAACGTGAAATCGTTGACAATTGAATAAAATTGTGTTATTTCACAAAATTATCTACGATTTCACTTTTGATTGCCAATTATTCACAGAAACCGAATTTTTACTCTCTTTTTTCAGTTCATACAAAAAGAGACTGCGGCGCGTGAGATGCGGCCAAGTCCTTAAGTTTTAATTTTTGGCAATTTTTATGATTTGTTAACAAATTTGTCGTAGAACACTCGTAGACGGTATTAATAAAAGTTATGTTTTATATAATATGGAAAAATAGCTTAAAAAACCTAGATTGTGCTTATCAAATAATATTACAATTTATAATATTTATACGAAGATAATTATCAAGCTTTGAAATTATTCATACAAAATTTCATAGCCTTATATCTTCGTAATTATATTATGAATTGTGAATGTTATTCCAGTTCCTTTTTTTCCAATTGTAACCATTTTTCTCTGAAAATTTACAATATTGTTCACAAAACTATTTAGAATACCTTTTTTTATTCTTACTTTTTCGAAATTAATAAAAAATCATCTCATGTTTCAAAGAAAACGGCTAAATTCTGACCGGAACCACGCGCTCGTTCGCATCCATTAGTAGAATGAGAGAGGAGAGTTGTGGTCCGGGGATGATACGCCTTAAGATAAAAAATATGCTCGCGCTGCAGAACTGGTTTCAATATTCACTTGTACGGTCAGTGCGTATTTGCACACGCTTTTAATGTTTACCCTTTGTATAAGATATTCCATCATATTTATCTTTGATTTGCAAGGGTGTGAACGCTTGCTGATTCATTGGAATCGCACACAGTACGGCATCAGTTTCCATTATCTCCTGTAGCTTTATTACTATCTGATCTAACATACGCCATTCTGGTAAAACCTGCAAAGATGAAATTATTCAATGAGGAGTTTTCTAACAGCTACACAAACGTAGTTCATCATACCGGCGATAGATGGCGTTGACCAGAGAGGTGTCCGAAGAAGAAAATTGTAGGCTTAAAAGTAAACAAAAATGCATGTCACTGAGTCAGACGCATCCGTTGACGAAATATATGCTCATATTTTGCTGCTTACTCAAAAACACAAATTCTTACTATTTTATTTGTATTTTATTATCTGCAAGGTCGCTCGCCCCTGTCTGGTCAATGCCATCTATCGAGCCATTAGGAACTACATTTTCTTTTTTAATGGCTTTCTGAAAATCCCTCATTAATTTAAAAAACCAGCCCATTTTCTGTGCTTAGTAACTCATAACTAAAAGTAAAGTGCACCCAGCGCAAGTAAAAGAGGTTCATCAAATTCAGTTTAATTTTTTTCATCGACATGGAGTAAGGACTTTTCCCCTGTTAAAGCAGATCACGACCCAGATTGTATAATGTCCACCTACCAGGCTAGCAATCATAACAATTATTCAGAGTAAATTATGGATCTCTCTTTGAATTTAAATAAAAAAAAATGATTTCGAAAATGCTATTTTTTTGGTTGTCCAAGTATAATTAGAAAGAATACAGGAAGTATGTTATTTTTAATTTGATAGTATACTAATGTCATTGTATTTAATCAGATTCTAAATAGTTTATAATTTTCTCTTAGAGCTCGATGGCGCGTTGCGGAGAGGTATGAACTCATGAAAACATGCAGAGGAAACCTGCATAATAATATGCAGAAGAAGAAATGCTGATGCATATGTGAAGTCTACCAATCCGCATTGGGCACGCGTGGTGGACTAAAAGTTTGGCAATAAAACAGACTCGTATGCCGTGACGAAAAATTGGGATGACCCTCTCACGCCACGTTCGAAATGAGTCAATTTCTTTTAGGCCCACAAACGGTATCGTTTGTTGATGGTATTTCACTCTAAAACATAATTTAATTTATTATAGTAATCGGACGAAAGATCAGGTAAAAATGCAACCGGAATTATGAAATCTATATAAAAAAAGCACCGTTTTGACTTTTTTGCTAAGATTTACCTGTCACATGCGTTTATAGGAACGTCTTATAGAGTCGCGTGGCGAAGGGGGTCCCAAGTCGTGCGTGCGTTCGGCTTGTGATTTTATTGGCCATGCGGCTCCATTTTGTGAACTCTTTTGTGTTTTAACCTTAAAACAATCACTTGAGACCCTAAACTACTTACATTGGCAAAACTGCCACTCTGTATTTAATCAATATTACTGATCATTTTCCTACGTATAATCTTCACATAACGAGACGTTGGCTGAATTTTGATAACACATCGGATGCCATTAAACAAAAAATTTAATTGAATTGGAACGTCTAATAAAAATAAAAAAGCAACATAAATTTTACCACGACAAGATGTGCGACATCTGCGATTACGCGAAACATCATTATCACGCGAGGAAAACTCGAACAGATTTGGTTGTATAGAATTTATTTACCGAATTTCTACTCACCATATCAGCACTGTAATACTCAAAGAAGACTGCGAATCCTTCCTTCAGCCACAAGTACGACCAGGACACCAGGCTGACTTCATTACCGAACCATTGGTGACTATTCTCGTGACAAATTGTAACTCCTATATACTGTTTGGTCTTTGTTGTCGCATGTGATGCACAAATCAATAAAGACGATTCCCTGTTGGAAAAAGTGTCATGATTTCAAAGCTAACGAATGATAATACTGATAATATAATGATTTCCAATTTGATTTTATGACAAATCTCGTTAATTGAGTGAGAGACACAACCTAATATTGAAACTCTTGTCTTCATTTCACGGTCTTCAAATGTAAGCAATAAGTAAACATTTTACCTAAATGCCTACATGAACCACATTATGATTTTCGTACACCAAATGTTTAGTATAAGCGGGTAGTAATTTAATCGGCGGTATAAGGACATTTTAAATACATATAAGAACGTATGTAACACCACTGGCTTTTCGGTGAAGGAAAACATCGTAAGGAAACCTGCATGCTTCAATTTCAATTTCTGTACCTACTGTCCATTATAAGTGGTGACGGGCTCACCCCCCGTCACACAGGACAGAGTTTCGGTACTACTGGTGAAACGTGGATGTTCTGAGGTTTCAGAATATCTCTGACTACCCCCTCGGGGAATATAGTCGTGAGCATATGCTATGCTATAAGAACGTATGTACTACTCTTTCAATTTCACGTTTGCTTCGTATCTTATGTAATAAACATCTTACTTGTAAGTAACCAGTCCCGAATTCTCTACAGCACCAGAGACAAAATCAGGTGCTGCAGCGTAATCTATCTTGGGGAACTTATAAGGAAACTCTATGTATCTTTCTAAAGCAACCATGTTTTTCTGTCCATAGTGTAATCCGAATTCTGCAGTTTTTTGGGTGCCAGGCTTAGAGAACACTTTGAAAGGAATGCTATAGATAGGGTCATTTGTGTTATCGATGTAGTCAAAGTCAGATACAAGGTACCCTTGGAGGTACGTAGACATCACTGGTGAATCTTGAAATTCATATTTGAGGTAGCCGGGTACATTAGGCCTGCAAATAAAGTATTTTTTATAAAGTCCTTCTCAATATGCTGACACTTTTTTAAGGGGATGAGTAGACCGTCGAAGTGGACAACTTTCTCTATAGCACCAACATCGAAATCGCAAAAAAAACCAGCTCTTCCATACAAAACTGCAAACCTACTCGAGCCAAATGCTCAGCTCAGACAGCTCTTTTTTTTCGCGAATTTGTTGTTGATCCTTAGATCAAATTAAAATTAATGGATAGGCCTAAAGCGCGTTAAGTTGAAGCACACAACTAGGACAATTTGGTCAATAAAAACTAGGGCAATTGCCCTACAACAGCAAGACAATTGTCAGTCACTTCGGTACAAATTTGAAGTTTGCCATTCATTGATTTTGCCTCATTTTTCTGGGTAGAAATGTTCGCGTAAGGCCTATTCATTAATTTTACTTTGATCTAAGGTTGGTCCCATAGAGAAAGGTGTTCAGTTTTATGGTCTGATCATTCCCTTAAGAAACTGTCATAATATGAATTTGGACCCTGTATATAATGAAAGAAGAAGGGAAATAACTTAAAAGATTAAATAGAGTTTAGACTCCTTTTATTCAAATAATATACAAGGTGTTACAAAACTACAAATAAACCTTTAAGAGGGTGGTATAGACCATCAAACTGAACAACTTTCACTATGGGACCAATATCGAAATCGCGAAAAAAAAAATTGTGTTCTATACTCTACAAATCGACTATAGAGCTAAAATATGTATGGCACATGAGATTTTTTTTTTCGCGATTTCAATGTTGGTCCCATAGAGAAATTTGTTCAGTTTGACGGTCTAAACAACCCCCTTAAGAGTTTTAAAAATTTATTGTTACTTATGATATATCGAAACACATGTATATATAAAACATGTACTAGAAAGAAAGAAAACTTGGGACGCATCTGTTAACATAGTACTTACTTAAACTCATCATCTCTCTCAGGCATATTACTCCTCACCGCAGGATATGCTGGCGGCGCATATTTTTTTCGTGCTTTCGATATTAGTCCCATAGAGAAAGTTGTTCAGTTTGATGGTCTGATCATCCTCTGAAAAATGTGTCAGCATATTAAGTTGGACCCTATACAGGGTCCTTCTTAATATGCTGACACTTTTTTAAGGGGATGTTCAGACCATCAAACTGAACAACTTTCTCTATGGGACCAACATCGAAATCGCGAAAAAAAAATCAGCTGTCCCATACATTTGGCTCGAGTAGGTTTGCAGGTTTGTATGGAGGGACTGATTTTTTTTTCGCGATTTCGATGGTGGTTCCATAGAGAAAGTGGTTCAGGATGATGGTCTGATCATCCTCTTAAAAAAGTGTCAGCATATTAAGTTGGACCCTATATAGTAGTCCGGAACACAGCCTTAAGTGCAGGTTCATCGTAACAAGGGAACGCACGACGAGCATGCGTCGCCTCCAATAGCGATGTTATCAAATTGCTAGAATAATTATGTAATGGAAAGTATGTAAGCTATACCCTATGAAGCATCAATGATTAAACAAACATAGTTTAATTTATTCATTTCATTTACTTGTCACTTATATAAAAAAATTCTAAATGATAACTTGAATCAAGGTATAAAATATGCCATAAGGAACACGGACCTGAAAAAAAGACGGACGTAATCTCGTCTAATCACGAGTGAAGCACCCATTTCTTTTGTGTGCGTGCTGTCACGCGGTACATAATGGTGACAGGTGTCGGACCTGCGCCTAGAGCTAGTGCATCTGTGTGAGTGTAGGTCCCTTGTAGAACAAACGAAAATCTAGGACCTTGCATGCTTCACATCTTTTTAGTGTCACATTCCGTCCGTATTTTTTTCAGGTCCGTGATAAGGAATGGACAAGGCAATAGGAAGAGCAGCAAGTAAAATAAGATTTAATATCATTATGAGAACGAAGAACATAATCTTAATATTATATGTGTAAAAATTATTGTTAACATTTGGTATATTGGACTTTATCTCTTAGCTACTCGTACCTATACATTTAGCACCACAACATAAAAATAGTACCTAATAAAAATGTTGAACAAAACATTTTACGAATAACATTAGCGTTGCTAGAACCACTTCTGTTAGCAATATTTTATCACTTACACAGTTTTTTGTCCAGACTTATATGAAGATATGTAAATCCCCAATAAACTCTCAGATAACTTTCCAACATAGTCTATGTGTATAGTGTGAGACTCCATAGAACTTATCTGTTTATTCAGTCCTATACATAAAAAGTGTGTATCATCTCCGGACAAAGTAAAATTATCAAACAAATCTGTTTCCGTATCTTTATCACTGTAAACCTGTATGTCATCTATAGACATATCCACAGCATGAATAACAATAGTATCGGTTTCGATGACTGGAACTATTTTAATCGAAACGTTTCCATAGAAATTAGTGACTCGTGAAGGATCTAAGAACAGTCGTATGTCGTATAAAGTAGGGATCGACTCTCCAGGTAGCTCGTAGCGACCCTTAAGTTTGTCATTTATTGTTGCTGGTTCAGTTAATGGAACACCAAAAGCATAGCTGAACAAGGCCCAGCAAAATAATAAATTCATGTTTATCTGAAAAAAAACGCGATTGTTTTAAAAACTGAAATTATCATGAAATTTATGTAAAGCATAGCCAATAAATGAAATAAAACAATGATTATACAACCTATAAATTGTGCGAATGGACTAGCATTTTCAGTGTATTTGTACTCAAAACTAATAAAACTAATTTATCAAAATTGGAACATAGTACATTATAATACCTGTAAATTCGTAACCTTGAATATATTATTATTATGTATAAAATTATTACAAGTAACGTAGAATAAGAACTTGACTTTATTCTTCTAAACTTGGAAACTTACATTATAATTATGCACATTCAATTTAATCACATTAGTTTCAATAATTTGGTCAACTCATACCTATCTTCAAATATTTGGTGGATCGTCTATGTCACTGGGTTCTTTACTGCATTGCTTTTAAAAATTCATTTCAATATTTACTAGTTTACCTACTTCTGAAGAAAATTTATTAATACCATCTCAAATATAAGAAGATACTCTACCAAAGTAATGTTCCTAATCAATTTCACGAATAGCAATCGAAGTAATTATTGTTGTTTCAGAATATGAAATTGAAATTACCTATAGATAAGACACAAATTGATTCAAATGCAAATGTTCTGCCAGTTTTATGTCAAAATTAATAGAGATACGATAATTTATGTTTCGTACCAAAATGGAACATCCCTATAAGCTGGTTATTTTGTGGCTCACTGTAAATTTTAGATACCTAATCATGCTGATGAATTCTAGCCATGGAGATAGCTTTAATGCCAAAATTGGTCTATGTGATTTATATATAAAAAAAAAAAAATTCAACTGGACCGCGTACCGGAAGGTGCACTGAGAACGTGGGTAGACCCTCGAAAAGGTGGACCGACGACCTAATAAAACCCGTTGGATGAATGAGGGCAGAGTAGGACCGATCGTTCTGGCGATCCTTGGCGAAGGCCTAAGCAGTAGACGTCTTTCTGCTGAGATTATGATAAATATGAAGTTTTGTAGTATGATAAAATAGCGTGAATCAGCGTCGAGACATGAACAAATACCTAACTAAGAAGCCATTACCAACATTCGTGCAACAAAAAACCAACAAACATTAAACAAGACAGAATGTGTTTTCATTCTGTCGTCAGTTTTTTGTTAGCAAGAGTTTTTTGTGCTCCGTATTTTCCGGTCCATTTATCGGCGGTGTGACAAGGACTTAGGTGTCGTGATGTTAATCTATTAAAAGAACCTTAATGACGGTGATAATGATGGGTTTGTTAGTCACTATTTCGTAGGAGTATAAAGTAAATTGCATATGGCATACACAGGAAGAGGCCTATACCCAGCAGTGGGGTTTACCGGGCTGATGATGATGATGATGATATACAGAGTGAAATTGATATCATTAGCATCCTTTTTAACAAACTTAAAAAAAAACGAATAACTCGAGATGTGTTTATTTTAATTAGGACATTCCATATTCTAATCTGTAGGCCTACCATGAGTTTTACCGTGCTTTACTACTGCAGTTACGTCACCAATTTTGTATTGAATTTCGTACACCGCTCCTAGGGGTTTCGTTATGAACTAATTTCTGCCATACGAAATTGGCGACGTAACTACAGTAGTAAAGTACAGGGAAAACTCATGGTTGGCCCTCTGTTTGAATGACCTCTATTATACAAACTGTTAACGGATCCAGGTCGTTTTTTTTCCTATAACCCTACCCTTTTTTTTATTTAGGATATTGTTACGTTTTTGTGAGGGTCATAATACGAATTTTCTCGACTTACTTTTGGGTATGTCGATGAAACTTAGCATTGTTATTAGCCATCTAATTAGACCTTAGGGTAACCAATAGGTCAAGGTCAGATTTCCGTAGCGAGTGAACTGTGCATTGCTAATTTGGTTGCTACTACATCCACAGTATACGAAAGAGTACTACTTACAGAGTACTACTTATACAGATTCGAACGATCATATTTTTTTGAATTAAGTACAGCTATGCGAGATCCGAAAACACATTACTATTATAATAAACTAACCAAAAAAAATTAGGTATAAGTATCAAAATAAATAGATCTCGGTTCGATTGCCATCTAGACAGACTACGAGTCTGTCCGTGGGGAACCTACACCTAATGAGTTTTTTACCCTTTATACAAGGTGTTACGAAACTACAAATAAACATTTAAGGGGGTGGTGTAGACCATCAAACTGAACAACTTTCACTATGGGACCAATATCGAAATCGCGAAAAAAATAATTATGTTCTATACTCTACAAATCGACTAGAGCTAAAATATGTACCTATGGAATATAAAATTATTTTTTTCGCGATTTCGATATTGGTCCCATAGAGAAAGTTGTTCAGTTTGACGGTCTAAACAACCCCCTTATGATTTTTAAAAATTTATTGTTGTTACTCTGTATAATTTACCCTGTATACAACGTGTTAATGAATTAACGCAAAACTAGAAAGTAGTTTGTTTAGAATCGAGAGCAGATTCGAATTATCATGGTTTCAACATAGGAAATTTTTCATAATATTAACTAATTTGATTTTAAAGTGAACTCGATCTCAAACCACCGCATGGGCTCACTCACCCTACTTACTACCAAAACAAGATTCTGAAAATGTATCAACGAGCACGTTAGCGCTTTCATTAATTGCTGAAATAATAACAAAAAAAATTTGCCTCAATGCTTATAATGCGAATAACTTTAAATTTTAAGTACGGTTTAAAAATAATGAAATTATTGTTTCAATCTAATTATTTTGTTATAAATCAGTTGGGGTGTATGAGGTTTTGCGCTTATTCATTAACACGTTGTATATACGACTTTTAAGACCAGTGGATTTTTGGTTAAGGAGGTTAAGTTATGTGCGTCAGTGGCATGTTGCGGAGAGCTATGGAATCTCAATCTTGAGGTCCAGGTCATTAGGATCACATACTTGGTCTTTCCAATACTTGGCCACCTCTATTCCTCTAGGGGAAGCCTCTATTAGGTCCTGGAGGAAGCAAGACACAGGGCACAGGCTACACTGCGTTAGGTGTTTAGTGGTTTGCACCTGACCACACTCCATAGACGTATCGGCCGGCAATAATGTCCCATCTCCTCAGATTATCGTTGAATCGCACAACTCTCGTCCCGTCAACATAGACTTTTATCTGATATGATATGATACCATACACCAAAACCTTACTGGCTTTATATTCCTACAAAACGATGTCATGAAACCTTGAAGAATTCCAACTGAATGACGTCTGAAGTGCAGCCGTGCGCATAATAAAGGTAATTCTGCTATTATATTGGCTGTAAACGATTTGTTACATTTTGATGACATTGGTTAGTATACAATTGAATTATGATACGTACTATACAATTCGTCACATTATTTAATTCAATGTCAAAAAACTCTCATGCAGTCCGTCTGTTTAGGCTAATCTCAGAACCTACTATTATGGATTTTTAAACGGGTTTAATAGATAGACTGATTCACGAGAAAGTTTTGTGTACCCGTGCGAATGAAAGAACTGGTCTAAGGGGTCCTCGGAACGCTAAATTACAGCTAAAAAGAGACGAATAATGAATATGGAGGAAGACGACATATAGGGTCCTTCTTAATATGCTGACACTTTTTTAAGGGGATGATCAGACCGTCAAACTGAACATCTTTCTATAAAGCACTAACATCGAAATCGCGAAAAAAAAAATGCTGTTCCATACAAAACTGCAAACCTACTCGAGCAAAATGCATACATATTACAGTTGTTGTTTTTTCGGCTTTCGCGGTCCCATAGAGAAAGTGGTCCAGTTTGATGGTCTGATCGTCTCCTTAAAAACATATGTGTCAGCATATTAGGAAGGACCCTGTATTGCGCCGACCCCAAATAATGGGATAAAGGTGGGTTGTAAGACAATAATGAAGGGGTCCACTCAGATTTTCGATTTTACATTCTGCTTTATTTCCTCTGAGAGCAATCAGTGTCACGGCGGAATTGCGGCGATAAAGACTAGTCAATGCCAGTGCTTAAAAATCATGGCGATTCCGTTGCGACGTCGTTGCGACATGACGACCGTGCGTCAACCCGAATTACTTTAAAGTAAGAGTGAATAGGCTTCTTCTAAGTAAGCTCGCTACATCTTCGACCCCATCTTTGTCTCAGGAATGGATTGAGGTCAATTGCAAACCCATTTTATAAAAAAAAAAAAAAGATATCACCTATGCTACAATATCGCTTTGTGTGATAGTCCTCTAAATTATCAAAATGACAATAAAATGTTTCCAACGATATCTGAACTCTAGTCGTCACAATAAATTACCTAACTCAGTACATCAACAAGTATTATCTCTTTACGATCGTAAGAACACGTAAACACCGCGTTTAGTATGCTAGGAGCATACGTAAAGGCGCATAATACTATACTACACATTTATAATAGTGTGTATGTATGTCTAATTCCCACGGTGGAACTGGGACAATAGGAAAATTGCGTATCGTATGTCAAGACGCTATGGGTATTTCTATAGAGATGTTTAGTCGACATAGTTAAATTATTCATTTGGTAGTGGTGTTGAAGTGTGGTGCCCTTCGAATAGCATCAACCCAGTCACATGCTGTAAGAAGCGACGAGTTCCGTCAGGCGTCTGACGCATCTATGACACCCAATGCGCGAGGTCGTAGCCACTGCATCTGACCAACTGATCTGACCGCACACGTCTGGTCGTATCCTGATGGTCCAGTTCCATCAAACATAGAGGATGGTAAGGATCTGTGTTTAGCGCGTACAGTAATGCAATTTAAAATATCCTGCGTACGCGACTTATCTAAACTATTATAAAACTGTAACTGAAGTGTGTCTGTACATTGAAGATATTTACAAAAAAAAGATTAAGTTATGGTTTTTAGGTATCCCTGACTCGAAATCAACCTTTTTTAGAAATTTTGTCGGTCTGTTTGTCTGTTTGTTTGTGTGTTTGTTTGTTTGTTTGTTCGCGCATCACGCAAAAACTACTGAACCGATTTTGATGAAACATGATTTTTTGTTTGATAGCTTATGATCTGACTTAAAATCTGGTAGGTATATAATTTGTGCGGACGAAGTCGCGGAAAAACACTAGTGTATTATAAAGATTAAATTATGTAACCGTAGTCAAAATCGACTAGAAATCCATCGTCATTCCTCCATAACCATCAGTATCCAAGTCCTATCCTAGTTATAATAATATACATTTTTTTTAAATTGTTGTTGATGGTGTTTGGATGTTTGTGATAAATCCTTACTACAATGCAATACAGGTTTTTATGTAAGTATTACTTACATAATAGTTTGGATTTTTCGAGTAAGTAAATAATATTTTAACGAGTTTTAACAACTCTATGTGAGTAAAAGTTTTCCACATACCACAACTGGAATTCCACGCTGATTTGTAAAACTGTAGAGATAGATGCACTTCTTTGAGTTTCTTTTGCATAATAGATCCTATGTTTTCGTAACTGACTAAGGAACGAATAGTATGATAAGAATAATTATTTACTCTTGTATCTCATTTAATAGACGACGATTGCAGATGCTGAGCTTATGAATAATCGCATCAAAAATAACGCGATGAAAATGTTAAACAATTTTTTCACATTAATAAGTTTTTTAATTGAATCTGCGTCTTTTTGATTGAATTATGCCATAATATAATTAGACCCGTAAATGGGTATGAGGAAAGGTATTGTAATATTTTTAACTGTCGCGGACACCAATGAAAGTATTATATAAATGTTTTGTAATAACATTTACCAGAAATTCCATAACTTATATATACATTGCAAGGTCATCCTCTGTCTAGGAATAGTACCGCAAAAGACTTGGGTGTTCTCTTAGACAGCAAATTTGTTTTTGATCAACATATAAATAACATCGTTTCAAAATCATTGAAAACATTAGGATTTTTTATTCGGCATTCGAAGAATTTTAATAACATACAGGCAATTAAAACGTTATATTTCACATATGTTCGTAGCAAACTGGAGTACGCCAGTCAGGTCTGGAACCCTCACTATACTAAATACTTGACACAAATTGAAAATGTTCAAAAAAGATTTCTTAAATACTTAAATTATAGATCATTTACTAAGCCGGACTCATATAGTGACGCCTTATCTCAATATAACATGCATTCACTTACCTTTAGACGTGAACTGGCTGATCAATCCTTATTGTATAAGATAATAAGAAACCATCTGGACTGTCCTGACTTAGTGAATGGCATAAATTACTTTGTATGTAACAGAAATCTGAGACGAAAGGCCCTCTTCGCTCAACCCATTGTATATACTAATTATACGCAAAACGAATATCTTTATCGAGCTACTGTATTGTACAACCTTAAATACTTTGATTTGGATCCATTTTGTTTATCTTTGGCACAGTATAAGAAGGGTATAACTGTGAAGTTCACTTTGGACTGAGTCTTTAGGTACTTCACAATATACCTACTTTCTTTTTATCATTTATTGTTACTTTAGCCTACCTTTTGATAGGTAGCTTTCATTGTTATGCTTTGCAAGCACTTTTTATTTAATTTTCAATTAACATCAGCGGATTCCTGTAATTGGTCTATTCTATGCTCATTTTTTTTGTAACCATTCATTTGTAATTTGACTGTTGGTTTCCCGAATAAAAAATTTATAAAATTTATTTATTTATATATTAATTTATAGTACTATAAAGAACAAACATTATTTTGTTATTAACACCTATGGTCTACCTCGCATAGGAGCTGAGATATTTGACTCACTTGAGATTTGTGCGTTCACACACGATGACGCACTGACGGAGCGGCAGATGTCAGTCCATAGAACTACACCTGGTGCGTCATTGCGTCACCGTGTGTGCTTCTACGTGCGGTTTCATACTCCTTGCTTCACAAATGACGGACTGACGTTTGCTGCTCCGTCAGTGCGTCATCGTGTGTGAACGCACTAAAGGTTCATGAAAAAGTAGGTAGTAAAGAAAGTAAGTAAGAATCAAGCTTATGCTCACGACTATATCAAATCATTATCAATTAAGCAATTAAAAACATAAACCGTTAATAAATACAGACAAGGCGGCCTTAGAGCTAAAAGCGATATCTTCCATTCAACCTTAGAAGTTATTTTTGTACCTTATAGCACAGCTCTGATGCGGCCTAGCAATGAATGTGATGATTTTTAATGTATTTTGAAAGGTCCTCTAAAAACCTATGTTTTATTAGGTACTGGCTGCTCAACAAAAAAATTCAAATTTTCTCCATACAACCTACATTTAATCGAATTTTATTATTTTACATGTATGCCATGTTAGCTTAATCAAATTAAAGATTGAAAAAGTCGGGCGGCGAGCGGGTTTCGAACCCACGACCTGCATCCAGGGCATGCTCTACTCCAACAGAGCTGTCGTCGCCCCGCAAGCCACGGCGAAATTATTTTATTATCGTCTTAAAGGGACGTCAGCGCCACCCTACCTACATTTAGTAACTGGAGTAGGTTCGAGTTCTCGAGTGTATGTGTGTGTTGTCATCATAATTTCGCCTCAGGGGTCTATCTGCATTCTGCTTTCGGGGTACTCAGAAACTTTGTTACAACTATCTTTTTAAAGATGCATTTATAGAGCAAGGCAGATATTTAGCACGTAGATGATTTTGGGATGGAATTCAATCAATAAATCAAATATACTGAATTGAATTGTGTGTCAAGTGGTGATATGTGATTAGTATTATGCCCACCAAAACACGCCATTAATTTAACACTGTGAAAATTATGTCAACAAATTGTAACTATTGCGAATATTTGCAAAGTGGTGTGTACTTAATGAAGTACTTAAGTTTTTGAGGTCACCACTTCCTCAGTCCCACTAGTCTCGCACCATTTCGTTTCCTTATCGGTTTACTTTCGCTTTAAATACGTTATCACTTTCTTCGGCACACCTTTTCGTTTAACCGTCTTTTATGAATGAGTAACCATATTTTATTGTGTAACAAACAGGTTAATGATCTAGTTTTTTAAGTTGAAGATTATAATGCTTGAGAAAAGGGTTCAGAAATAATCTTCTTCTTCTTCTTATCGTGTGGGCAAGCCCTGGTGTAAGAGTTTATTCAAACCGCCTTTCGGCCTCTGACGTGGTTTTTATGTAACGACTACTACCACCAGAGATAGTAGCCGGGACCAACAGCTTAATATGCCATCCGAAGCACGAAATCATCTTTCTTTTCAGACAATCAGGTGATTCAGCCTGCAATGTCCTAACCAACTGGGGAAAAACGCACAAAGTGACATATCACTAGGTGTCCCCCGTGGGTATCGAACCCACGACCTCCGTGTCAAGAACCCAATGCTCTTAACCATTAGACCACCGAGGCAGCAATAATAAAAACATTCCGGCTTGGAATGGACCACAGTATTTCTTCACTTGTGTGTTATACAAGGCAACTAAGGGATATGGTTTCTTTTGCGGCATTTTTGTGTGCAAAGGGCTGGCTATCTAACAACCACATGAAACGTTATAACATCCTGAAATTTTAAGAATGCTAAAAGTGAGTTTTCTTTAATTGCAGCTTTAAAAGGTTTAATGGTTGTAGCAAGGTGTCTAACCAGTCCGAAGGGAAGTATGGTCGTAAGATTATGTACCTAAACAAAATTAAAGTCACCTATACCCCATTCCAAATAGCAACGAAATTTATTGCCATTTTTAATTACAGAAACAGAGATTTGAAACACTTTCTCTCACTTATTCTTAGAATAGCTTTAGTAACGTCTCAGATATTTCGGATAATACTTCTTTCTGATAAATATATTATATTTGCTTTTCAGAATTGGCCAGAAAGCTAACTAGGAATCGGAAAATCTCGTCGTCCTTATTTGGAATGCAGTATAGAAGAGATGCAAGCTCGTTTCTACACCTGTTCAAAATTTCAAGTTTTTCGAATTTATCAAAGGACAGCATTCATAGATGCTCAAAAAATACACAGATAGACAGACGGACGAAGAACAAAGACTCATAAAGTACCTTTTATCATGTTTTGGGTACGTAAACTAGGAGGTGTATATGTTAAGCCCATTTTAAATATAAGTAATTTTTTTAAGATACCTAACCTTCTGGATAAAAGCATAAGTTTGTGACCGTGTAGTAGGCAACCCTAAAAAGAAAAACCAAACACTCTGAGTTGCCAGCATTGCCCCAGAAGCACTAATTGTCAAACGTTGTAAAAACACTCGGGACGGTGCGCCTACGCACCTTCCTTGCGCAATTGTTAAGTGTAACTGTTATATAACTTAATTATCATTTAGAAACTACACCTATGGGGAATACCATGCGTGCCCTACGTTTTATAACAAAGACCAAAGAAGTCATTCTCTTCAACTCTGCCGTAAATTATCCTGCTATTGGCTAACCCATCAAACCGTATTATTATTGTATGGTTGTTGTGTCTCCAGTTGATGGGACACTCGTTGAAATATCCCATGTGAACACATGAACGAGAGGACTTCAATATACAGCTACATCTATCGCTATCAAGCAAATCTAATCTAATCAGATAAAAAAAAATTATTCAAAATAATATCACATACTTAGATAACTTTCTGACGTCATTTTTGATTCTACCACCGCTTCGGAAGGTGTTCCGTTGTAGAGAAGATGCGGCCAGAAACTCTACAACACACGTCTTTTAAACAAAACAAAATATACAAAGTACAAGTATTGAATTACATATTGTAACATTGTCAAGACCAGACATTTTGATCATTCAAATAATCATCGAGTTTAAAGTAACCTTTTTTTACAGAGAGGACTTGTTTAACATGGGACTTAAACTTTTTGTCTGGCAAGTTTAGAATATCCTCTGGTATCTTATTATAATAGCGTATACAGTGCGACATGAAAGATGTGTTGACCTTACTGAGTCGAAAATGTGGTGAAAAAAACACTAATTTATTTATTGGTTTGTCAGGATCGTAGCAGGTTTGTCAGGATCGTAGCAGGTTTGTCAGGATCGTAGCAAGTGGCGTTCCGTTGTTTCTGCCTACCCCAGTGGGAGACAGGCGTGAGAATATGTATGTATGTACTAATTTATTTTTATTTCTTGTATTGTAATTATGAACGTCACTGTTTTTGGGAAAGAGAGTCAAATTTTTGCGAACGTATACAATATTTTCGTGAATAAATTGACTGTTAAGCTCGCCAAGTACCTAGCCAGTAAAATTCAAGAACGTTGTCACAGAAATATTGACGTAAAAAGCAGAATAAGAGGTGGTAGAGACTGATGGGCAAGCCATGGGACCTGGCATTGCAAAGTATTTAATCATAATTAATTATTATAAACTCATAATAATTTTCACGGTAATATCATCCAAGGATGTAAGATACTAATTACGGATTTATCACGCTATAGAAGTCATTATACCTATTTATTGTGAGTAAGATTATTTGTTAGTCACATAGTGTGACATTGAAATTGTTCTCAATGCCATTATAGATGTGACTACAGTATTATTATGTGCCAAGATTATATAATATAAATGTAGAGGGAAAACCCTAGTTTTTATCACAATAATATAATTATTTTTTCACAACATTTTTTTTTTATTAATTGAAAGTATACTAACCAAGGTAGTTTTTAATTTTTTTGAACAAATTTACCACGTGTAGTTTTTTTAAATGATCGGTAGAGTAAAAATAATTTTTCAAAAAAAATCTGTTGTTACAAGTTTAAATCAAGATTTGTTAATGATTGCCTTTCAAATTATTGTTTAAACTTATTGTGATGAAAGACTGTGTACTTAGGACTAATTCAAAACCAAAATAAAACTGATTGAGGCACTTACTTGTATGTTATGAACCTCTAACCGCCCCAATTCGGGTAATCAACAAAAATACTAACTTTTGATAATAACTTAAAAACTATGACACTTGTCATAATACTATATGTAGTTTAAAATGATCATAAAGGAGCCCGCAATCAGCTCAGAAAATATCTACATCGTTCTACCAAACACCCTGTATATCGATTGTAGATAATAATTAAAGTTGGTGGAGTATGCCCCAGTCGCACCCTCTTACCATTACTCGCCTTTGTCCTACAGACTTTAACTAACTTAGGTAGGTACTTCATAAAGATGGAAAGTAGTTAACAATTAAGTCTTTAGGATATTAAAAAGCCTGATCGATTACAAAGCTATTCCATTTTCCCAAAAGACAATCGGATTTGGTCCAATATTTGAAAGTGCTGGCCAAAAAAAGAACTATATTCTGTTAAGACTTCTCCATCTAATACTATGGCACCAAAGATGTAAGGCCATTGTTCTTGGTTTTATTTGGGTTCGAAAAATCTGCCTTTTCATACATTTTTGATGAAATAAAACGTACAGCTAGGTACAGCTTTCTCGTGTAACAATATCTTAGACGGACAAGCTCAAACAAAATAAGTATGAAACGCCTATGATGTATTTTGATAACGGTTTCAATAGAAACTATATCTGAATAATGATTTTTACAGATTTCATGTTAGTTTATTACAACCTCATTTCATGTTTATTAAACCTTTATTGCCATTCCATTGAGTGATAAAATATTACAAATGTACAGATTTGTTAAGATACAATTCAAACTCATATTTTATCTTTCTATTTAATATATATTTACTGTTTGATTTAAATAAAAACGGTTAAATAGTATAAGAAGAGTATATAATTTAATAGATTAGATATAAAATAAATTCTTATTAAATTCTATTAAATTCTACCTACATTCATTTCTATTTCATATTTTCCCCAACCTGACATAGTACCACAAAATACCCAAGTTATCCCATTTAGAACGATAACTGTAAAGATATTCGATAAAAAAACAACATATTGTACCTAATTAAACTTAGGTACAGCAGCAGTAAGATAAGCTTATCAAACATCCTATACGTTTTGCAAGTATATCAGTTTAAAACCTACTAACAGTTACGTGATCGACTGTACCTAAACACAGATGTACAGCCAGAAACAAAGCGTTCACACGCAAAGTTCAGAGGTAATCACCAACAACTGACAGTTGTAACCGTGATCGCAACCAGGCACAACGCTCCATTGGTTAACAACGCGACAAAAAAATTAACCCAACAAAAAAATTCGGCCACAACAATGGCCTGTGTCCAATCTAGAAAACTCCAACACTGGTTCCAAATAAAACTAGTTCTGTTTTTAGTAAATCTGTGCTCCGGCAATCCACAGTTAGACTTACCTCCTTTACCCCAAGTTTCTAGTACTCAAAGAAATTACGGATACGGATATTCTAGTACACCAACGTCAATAAATTCACCTGGAAACCAGTACGATGTACAAAATCCAGTGCAATTCAGTACAGCGAGACCTGGTCAAGTGTCTACGCCAGGGGTTTACCCAGTTTCCTCGACACCTTACAGTCGTATCAACCCTGATATAAACAACAATGGTTATCCAAACTTGGATTATGGTAACGGAAGAAACCCAAGTTCTACATCAAGACCTTACGACGATAGAAACCGTGATGATCGCATTGATGTAAATAATGATCCAAATTTCAGAAGGAACGATCCCAACTTTGTAAGAAATGATCCTAATTTTGTAGGAGCAAATCCTTATGACTTCAATAGGGGCGTGGATGGGAATAGTATAGATGATCGGCTGCAGCATGTGAATTTGCAGCAGATTAGGAATTTCTTGGTGCAAGCTGATGACCAGGCTTCGAAGGAGTGCACTAACAATGTCGCTGCGCAGTGGAATTTTGAAACTGATGTCAACGATGCTACGCAACATGCTGCCGTAAGTACATTTTTGTATTTGTCTTTTTTATAGATACTTTTTAAATGCTGCTGTTATATTTTCAAACTGTTTGTTCATAAATTGTAAGGGTTATCGTTATCAACACTAACACTCAGTTACAGAAACGGTCATTAGAGTTAATCCTCCAGTAAATCTCTTACTAGCTTTTACTACGTGAACAAGACAAAAAGTGACAGCAAGAGATTTAATGGAGGATTGACTCTAATGGGTATTCAAATCCCACAAGGGGTACATACAGGGTGTAAGGGACAGCAATCCGCAAACTGAAACGGTGAACTCAGACCATCCAACTGAACAACATTTACTATGGAGCCTACCTCATAAAACGCGAAAAAAAATCAGCTGTCCTATAAAAAACTGCCGTACCTACCAGACTCAAATGTATGGGAAACCTGATTTTTTTTTCGCGTTTCCTGAGATATGCTCCATTATGAAAGTTGTTCAGTTTGATTGTCTGAGTTCACCGTTTCAGTTTGCGGAGGGCTGTCCCTTACACCCTGTATTATTATCATTTTTTTAATGAATACGCAATTTTGTACTCAAGTCATGAATGTTTTATCTAAGTATGATAAATTAAGTTGTCTAGTTATATTATTACGTATTACAGGGTGGTAGGGAAAACAGTTGAATTAATATATTTATTTTTTATATAAATTGTATCTCTAATTAGTTGGGTTGATTGACCTAATTAGACCATAGGTATTTGCTTATCTCAAATTATCAAAGAAATCGTTTATTTTGTACAATAAGACATGACAACATAGTACCTTACTACTTTGTTCTAATCAAGAGAATCACTTAAAAAATAATTCTTGGAACTGTCCCTCCGAATTGCCTCTCATTAACAATTGCACACATTTATGATTGGGAATTGATAAAATAATTATTTTTGTTAGGTAGGTAATAAATACTATTACAATCACACTTTCAATTTCGATTCAATATTTATTACGTTGCACAAGAAATGCACCATCTACGAATACTCCATTTTACACGTCGATCAATCCTGAAAATTACAATACTCTAATAGAGGAGAGCCATATTACAACCAAACGCTTTAGAGACTCAAAATGTTTAGTAGTAGTTTTATTTTGACACTTTTATCAAAGTCAGAAATAAGTCATGTCAACAATTTAATCAAAAAGACTGCTCTGGTATTTCGTGGTTGTAACAAAGATCCCTAGCACCTCCCTATACTATACAGGGTCCTTCTTAATATGCTGACCTTTATTTAAAGAGATGATCAACTGCAACTAATTTATTTCAAGTTTCCTGAGGTTGGCTCTTTAACGAAAGTTGTTCAGTTTTACATGGTCTGAATTGACAGTTTCACTATTTTCCTGGCTATCCCTTACATCTTGTATAGGTGTATTTATGTACAACATTCTCTATGAACTTTTTCGAAAGAACTAGAATCGTTTTTTTTTCAAATGTTTCCGCTGTAGCATTTAATTCGACTCCTTTGTCCGCCACACAGCCATTAAAAGTTAATAACTCCCGAGTACCTATTTGAGATGTTATCAAATAAACAATGTTGGTACCAGCCACATTAAATGACGTGTCACCTTAAGGGTCGGCACTACCTACGGCCCGTTTGACATATCTGTCAAAAGAAAAAGACCGGTGGCCGACAACACTCAACCCTATCTTATAAGATTAATGAACAAATCAATTTGATAGCTTTTGGTAATAAATTTCTTGCAAAAAACTTGGTCGGCTGCAGCGCGCGGCGCAGCTTGGCTGGCATGTTTACTGGTGTGAAGGAAAAAGTGAACCCTACCTGGTGACACAACATTTTACCTCGTTGAATTAAAGGACGTAACTAGTCTGTTGGTCTAGAGGCCAATTAGTAAGGACTAAAAAGTCTGGTCGGCCGACCCTATCCTGGCAGGTTCGTAGGTCCGACCGAATTTAGGGTACCTACTACCCGGAAGGCAGATTTTACCACATTAAATTAATGTTGAATGTTTGGTTGTGCGTGGCAATACTCCTGCAGCATCTGGATTTGAGAGCCGTAGGTCGAAATTGACATTTACAGCAACAGTACAGTACCGTGCGTGATGGACCTATAATGTGACTGATCAAAGATCACCCCTGGTGGTAGGATAGGATGGGATCCAACTAATTAGATCACAGTATTACTAAGGCTTAAAAAAAACGTAAAATTATTATAACAGAACAAATTAAAACTTTTAACAAAATAAAGAAATTATTATAAGTTAAGGTATTAGCAAACTAAGGGTTTGTAATCTTTTATTATCATAATCATCGTAAGATATAATATTTTAAGCACGGAATAAAAGTAAATTTTGCAGTAACTGGAACGATAGCCTTCAAAAACATTTGCGCAAAAGGACATCAGTGTGACCACTTTTAGTAGATTTCTTCTTTATTGGTAGTTTTAGGGCAAAATTGTTTAGTAGATTTTAGTAGAAATTGGGTATTCGAAAATTTTATGTATTTAAAATGCAAGGATTCCGTCTAATAAAATCTAAGCTGGCAATACAAATGGCTGAGAAAACGATTGCAGGGTTTGCAAGTTTTCCGGAACTTCTAGTACATCATCATCATAATCATCAGCCTATATATGTCCCACTGCAGGGCACAGGCCTACCTTCTAGGAGGGTGTTTGAGCGTTAGTCCACCACGCGTGCCCGATGCGGATTGGTAGACTTCACATAATATACATCAGAATTTCTTCGTCTGCATATGCAGGTTTCCTCACGATGTTTTCGTTCACCATTTGAGAGCAGTCGGTAATACGTACATAAGTTAGAAATACTCATTGGTACGTGGCATGTTGTCCGTGCGGATTCGAACTCGGACCTCTTGATTGAGAGTCCTCTCCGCAACGCGCCACCGAACTCACTTCTATTACAGCAAATATTAATCATATCGCCTAATGTTGTTTTTTTTACAAAAGAGGGCTTCTGAGCAGAGTTGGAATTTTGGTACCTAGCACTTTTAATATGTCAAAGGCATTGCATGTACTTATCGACTTCCAATAATGTCGATATACGGGTATATTTTATATCACTGCGGATAACTTCAGCACTTCAAAATAGCGAAAATAAATCAGCTGTCCCATACATTTGAGTCGAATATGTAGGTACTGCAGTTTTGTATAGGACAGCAGATTTTTTTTTCGCTCTTTTGAAGTTGGCTCCATAGTGAAAGTTTGATGAGTAGAATACATGCTGGAGTTATCCGCAGTGATAAAAAATTACCCGTATATCGACACAATCGGAAGTCGATAAACGTGCAATCCGTTTGACATTATTAAAAGTGCTACCAAAATTTCGGATTCTGCTTATGAGACACAGAAAACTGTACTAAATTTAAACTTGCATAGGGACGACCTAATTTAATATTTATTTGAAAATTAAAGCATCCATGTTACAAAGTGATAAAAACCAATAAAAATTATACAAAAATGCGAAAATAACATGTGAAATTATGAGCGTTTAGATAAAATTTATAATATTTTGTACAAAAACGTGTTTCATATAAAATTTTGACCATCTGTAACGACATAAATATTATTTGGTAGAATTTAAGTAGAATTTGAAACAGGACTGGTAGATTTTGGTAGATTCAGCAGTAATTTTAGTCACGCTGAAGGACATTGTGCGACACAAGAACATATAGGTGTTACTTAGTAGCTAAAGTGGGTACATGAATCCTGAAAGGGCACAGCAATATTAACAAGAAGTAATTTTAAAGATAAAAAAAATTTAGTACAATGTTCTTTAGGTTCTTTTGGTAGTTTTTGGTTCTTTTGGTAGGTTTTGGTAGTTATTGGTAGAGTTTAAAAATGATTTTTTGTTGTTTCTGGTTTTTTGGTAGTTTTTGGTTAGTTTGGTAGTTTTTCGTTGTTTCTGGTTATTTTGGTAGATTTTCGTAGTTTTTGGTTATTTTTGTAGATTTTTATACTTTTTGGTAATATTTGATAGAAGAATGAAAATTACCAAAAACTACCATAAAAACAAAAGAGTTCTTGACGGCTTGGCTACGGGCTGGGTCTGTTGACATAAATAAAATATTTGTTTTGCAAGAGAGGTGCATTCGAATCGTAAGCGGAATTCAGTTAGTAAGGGTGTCATGCCGATCCTTGTTTACCGACTTTAAATTACTCACTGTGACAGCTTTGTTGTATATATCCTCGATCCGTGCAAAATCGTGAGACGATATCCCGTAGTATTCCGTAGCAAGAGATTAAATGTAACTCGCAAAAATGAGCTACTGGTACCAAATTACCGACTAGCATCAATGCAAAGGACTACAAAATAAAGTCGAATACTGTTCTTGTGTATAGTAAAATACCAGATGACATTAAAGCCGACAAGTAATTTCTGAAGAAGGTAAAAGAATTATTAATCGAACAGTGTCCCTATGACTTTAATTAGTTTCTTCAGTATAAGTAAACAAACAGGCATCAATCTGAGTAGAAAAAAATGTGTTGCAGGTTGCAGATCGATTATTTGTACTTCAATAAGGTTATTATAATTTTTAACTAATCACATTGAACTGACTTTATAACATTTAAATAATTTAATTGTAGTACTTTTCAGGTGGTAGTTAAGTTATTGTCTGGCACCTATTGTTTAAATCTGTTTTTTCATGTTGTAGTGTGACTAATAGGTACTCTGTACTTACCATCTGTAACTTATGTGCCTACCTACAATTTAAGGTAAATAAATGAAATGAAATGAGATGAACCAAAAAGTACCAAATTAACCATAAACTACCAAAAAGTACGAAAAATTACAAAAAAAACAATAATCTATCAAAAAGTACTAAAATCTACCAAAATAACAATAATCTACCAAAAAGTACGAAAATCTACCGAAAACTACCGAAAGACTCAAAAACTACCATAAATTACCAAAATAACCAAAAACTACCAAACAGTGACCAGTAACTTTTTTGAAATTCCTTTGTGTTTTCTTGTATCGCGCAATGTCTTTTCGCGCAAAATTCTGTCGTGCAAATGACTTTCGAAGTCAATCGTTTGAGTCACCTACTACGGTACAGAATTCACTCTTACTCCATTCTTATTTAAAACATATCTGACGATGATGATGATGAATTCAGATTATCAATCCTTAGTTTGCTAGTAACAATAGTAATAAACTTACAGTTATTCTAATATAATAAAGTGGACAAAAATTTACGAGTAATAGTCGACCAATTTATAAAATGCACTTCTAAGTCCACATATCGTGACGGGCAACTACGGAACCCTACACTGCATGTGGCCCGACACCCACTTGCCCGGTTTTTTATAAGTTACTTTGCCTACTTTAGCTAAAAATTGAATTGTTCATTAATCTTCTAAGACTGGGTTGGGTGTTGCCGGTCACCGGACTATTCGCAATGATTTCGAACGATTGACGGCCCATAGTAATTTGTATGAAGAAAACGTCCAAAAAAATATGTGATTTTTGGTAACAAATTGCAAAAAAACTAGAAGTCGTATCGAAAAACTGATTTGTTTAAAGTGTTCTTTGATGTTTTGCCATTGATTATAAATATATTTTGTTGTTTTATTTTGTTTCACTAAATCACAGGACTCGGAACGCGGCAGTGCTATTCTAGAGTTTTTCATGAAATTCTCGATTACTTTCTGATGTAACTACACAATTTTACTGAAGTTTTTTTTGTTCATCTTGTACTTCATCTTTTAGAGAAGCGATGGTCTTAATTTTGTTTCTAAATATAGCTATTTACTATCCTCAAAAGTCGGAACGCCGAACCCTGTTTTGCCCGATTAGGGTAGTGCCGACCCTTAATGCCCTGAGAAAATAGAGGTTTACAATAATAATGCTTCTGCGTATAGTTGTTTTGTATAATAATGTGTTAATTTTAAAAAATACCACCACGAAGGTCCAAACATATTTCTCATTTTTCGACCCATATTATATTCCTCAGGGAAAGTTGTTAAGTTTCATCCGAATACACGGTACCTATAAAAATATTCTAGTAAGTATATAAGTAGAAAAATTTTATATGTATTCAGGTGTGGTGGTGATATGGTGTAATAAGATTAAAAAATAATCAATTAAAGTCGGGCGCCACGATTTTATCTCGTCCTGTGCCTCTCCTCTGTTGGATCTTCTTGGCAGGATTTGTTTTCTTTGAAATACCATTGTTTTTATTTTCAAATACGTTGCTTTATTTCGTCTCTACATTTTTAGTTAAGGTAATGTATTGTAGATACTCCGCCAAGTATAGGGACAAGCAATATTTGTTTGTATAGTTATGATATTTACGATGAAATATTTGGAAAAGAAAAGTGAAATTTATACCTGGGGGGAGATTTTTAATTAGCTTGCAGTGTGTAATGATGTGTCTTACTTTGTAATCAATGCTGTAAATCTTCCTAAGGATAATAAAAAATTAAAATAATTTCAGGAACTAGTGTAGAAATTGTGATTGTCACAAATAGACTGATTCACGATGTGTCATTTTTGGTACCCATGCGAAGCTGGGCGCGTTTTTAGTATAATAGTGGTAAATCTCTCTCGTTTACGTTTTAATTATCTTATCTCACTAGAAAAGCCTAAATAAATTACAACAGTGATACTTCACCATACAAATCTAAACATTTAACAAGTTGGAAAGTTTCCGGGTATCCCATTCCCACATAGAACAATGTATGAGAGATTTTCTATAGATAGGTGCGCAGACGCCATGTTATACGTTGCGTTCGCGTCGAATCTCAAGTCTTCACCTGTTTTTGTAGTTGCAGTATTGTTCCTGTTAGAAAATTGATTGCAACTTGCATTTGTTAACATGTAATTGGAGATAGTTTGAGAAATACTGTGTTGTTTTTGTTCGATTGCTATCGTGTTTTAATTGCTTTCGTTTCCATGTACACACGGAGACAGATCAAGCTTTATTTTATGTTTTATTGTATAATTAAGTATCAGCGGTATTACTTTATAATAATTTGAGATGATTAATGATAAAAAAATAATTATTTTGAATTATGTTACAACTGTATTTAGATCGGACAATAATATTATTATGTTTATTTATATTTTCCTCAAATTATTGAATAGCCTAAGACTACATGCAAATCATTAAAAAGAATACAAACACACAAAAAACCTTCTACCTTGGTACCTACATAAGTCTTTTTTTCTGCTAGGTATGCTCTTAACAAAAAATATGGTCAAAACAGAGACCCACTTAACAATTCGATCAATCTCATTGTCCAAGCATCAAAATAAGGTCATTTACATAAAAACATTAACAAAAACAACAAACCATATGAATCGGATCAGATCACGAAATATGACTAACATTAGTTCTCACGCATGCGCCCGGTAAGGTGTCATAAGAAATATAGTTATTAATTAATCTAGATAATGATCTATGGGTAACTATTGAATAATCTGTGTCTATGGGTAGAGTACTGTAAGGAAAACCTGCATTGTTTTAATTGTAACTTTGTATTATATTATTAATATCATAACTTATAATTTATCTACAACGATATTATATATTGAAAATTTTATTATATTATTGTTGTAGGTAAAGGCGAGTATTTACCTACATTGAAAATAATTCGAGACAAAATTAATTGGGGGCGATGATGGATACGCTGTAGTATAAATGTATAATACATAAAGTTAGTTTTTGTAATTTATGTTTGTTTGTGCACGCTGAACTGCACTACTGATCCGATAAGGATGGGGTTTTCATGATAGCTCCACAGGACTTTAAATATGTAATGGCATATACAATACTAAACCTAATCACAATAAGGTTTTTATAAAAGACTTCTTGCTTGTGCGTTAGCACCGCATTTCCGCCAATGTCAAGTGGTTTGAGGGAGTATCTATCCAATCTCGAGGATTGTTTTTGAGTAAGAACAACTGAGAAGGATTGTGGAGCCTCGTGGCAGGCTGAAACGCAAACCGCGCGAACACCGCGCGAGCACAAGTGTTCGAGGCAAACCCTGCAACGTGACCTACCAGTACTATGCTTTTAGTACTTATCATTTTCATCGCCATGAACAAAAAAATTCTCTTAAATCATGCCAAGGCCTATGGTGATAATGATTTCATCTCAATCGACCAAGTCAATCAAAAGTCATTGATTAATTTAAAAGAAGTTGCGTTAAACGATAAAGTTTAGGCTAAAAATAATAGTTAAAAGTCATGCTAGTTTTTCCTACATTTAAAAATTGTTCATGTTTTTTAAGTGACTATTTGTTTCTTCAATAAATAAATGAAAAAAAAAACGAACCTCCTCGCGCTTATAAAGTGGGGTCAGATTTACCTGAAGCACAGCGTACCTACGCATATTCCAGTAGTCTGCACACGATGTTGCAGGCTCCAATAAACTAAATAGGAAGGGTAATGCATGAAGAGAGGAAGACCATAGAAAAGATATATGGATTGTGTAAATTAAAAAACGGCACATGCAAGAAAATTGTGAACTCGGAAGTGACGGCCGAAAGAGATCATCATCATCATCATCATCACAGCCTATACAAGGTGTTACAAAAATACAAATAAACATTTTAATTAACATTTAAACCACCCGGTTTAGTCCATCAAACTGAACAACTTTCACTATGGGACCAATATCGAAATCGCGAAAAAATTAATGTATGTTCTATACTCTACAAATCGACTAGAGATATGTAGGTATGGGATATCCGATTTATTTTTACGCGATTTCGATGTTGATCCCATAGAGAAAGTTGTTCAGTTTGACGGTCTAAACAACCCCCTTTAGAGTTTTTAATATTTATTTTTACTTATGAAACACCTTGTTTACGTCCCGCTGCAGGGCGTTGCCCATTCCGGATTGATAGATTTCACATACGCATCGGAAATTCTTCATCAGCGTATGCAGGTTTCCTCACGATGTTTATAAAATCTTCACCGTATGAAAGCAGTCGGTATTACGAACATAAGTTAGAAAAGCTCATGGTACATGGTACGGACGACATGTCCGTGCGAATTCGAACCCGGACCTCAAGATTAAGTTTTCATACTTCTCCGCAATGCGCCGTCGACGCTCTTCAAAAGGTCACTAAAAGAGATGTATAGACGAAAATTAAATTCGCCGTCACTAAATAATGACAAGATAATGATCGTAGATACAAATATATTTAAAAAAAATTTAGAACGCTTTTGCTTACAAAACACTGACAATTGTTTTTAACATTGATCAACAATAGAAGCAACGGATGTTGCTTGTACCAAATCCAATAGATTAATTCCGTAGAAACAAAATAATGCTTAATCATTTATTATTTCTCTGGTAGTTTCTATCATAGTGTGATGACGTAGTGCGATCTCGTTTTATGAAACCGGCATAGAAGAGTATGTTTAATGAATGAGTTTGTCAAAACCTCGGTAGTATAACCAAAGATTTTATTTGGTCTTCGCTGAAAAAAATTCTTCGTGTATAACTATTTGTCGTGTTGATTATAATATGCTTTAACTTTGACTTTTAGTGACTACGGGTTTGCTATTTGTTGCACTGGACACATATTGAGCAATGTTCGTGTCGGTATACTGAAAGTACTTTATTTAGAATATACCTAGTCTGTTCCGAACCCTATCCTAATTTTCTGTGGCTGAGACATCCATAGTTACCTTGTTCGAAAAACAACACTCTGAACTCAAAACGTTTTAATTGTAAATGAAGCAGTCTAATTATTTCTGACGTAATTTTTTGTAAATCTAACAACGTTTCAGGAGTCGCGCTGCAAGTCTGACGAAGGATAAACGCGTGCGTATTGGCCTGTGTTAAACTTGCACGTGGCTCCGCCATTTTGTAAATCTCTAATGTGTTTTCGTCAATACAATACTTGAGACTACATAAACCACTTGATACTGGCCAAATTGCTACAAGCAGAGTGCAATTAAATCAAAAATATTAATGAACACCGTTTCGTGACATATTATGCCTGAAGAAAAGTTGCGTGGCGTAAAATTCTACAACGCATAACACACGGCGACAGATCAACCAACCCAAAGTTGAACTCTCCATGGAGAGTTTAACTATGAGTAGGTTGTTCTGTTGCCATGTGTACATACATGGCGGTTCCCTCTCGGGGTAGACAGGAACTTTGCCAAAACCTTTAATCGATGTAATTGTAGCAAAGTTCACCTTCAGCGTGTTCAAGGTCAGGATTAGACCTTTGTGTAGAAATATAATTATATTGCCTATTCTATCGTGTTAATAAGTATTCCAGCTTTCGGCATTCTTCTTCTTATCGTGTGGGTAGCAAGCCCTGTAGGTCTACCATGAGTTTTCACAGTACTTTTCTACTGTAGTTACGTCACCAATTTTGTATTGAATTGCGTACAGCGCTCCTAGTGGTTACGTTGAGAACTAATTTCTGTCATACGAATTGGCTACATAACTACAGTAGTAAAGTACTGAAAACTCATGGTAGGAATTCTGGTGTCTTTCCAGAACGCCTTACGGCCTTTGACGTGGTTTTTATGTAATGACTATTACCACCAGAGATAGAAGTAGATGATTAAACAGAAAATAACAATTTATATGCTAATCACACCATAACTAAATCACATATCCGACAGCACGCATCATCTCCCAATAACAAGGCTGAAACAAAATGGCTGACCAATATGGCGACAAGTGACCATTCAAAATGGCGGAACTAAAGAGTCCTCGACCGTTTGTATTGTCATCTGTTAGGGTTCGTGACCTATAAGGCCTGGGACCATACAACAATGAGATAATTCATTACTCGAAGGCCTTTTATTGTATGGTATTGTCTATAGGCTATTAAAGTTAGGAGGATGAAGATTATACTGTATGTATGGCTGGGTAATTATGTTTTGTGAAGCGTGTGGATTTAGACTACACTAAATGGTAACTTCAAACGTTTCTGTCGAGGACGGACGATTTGCTGTCGGTACATCAACGTCTCAAAAGTGTCTATTTTTTTAATGGTGTTAGAGTAATGCAATTGTACTTATGTTACTGAACAACTTTCCAAAAGAAACAACGTGCAATTCGCGAAAAAGAAAAAAACTTTTCATACAAGTAAACGATCGATCAGCTGATTGCATTTAGTATGGAAATTCAAACAATTTGTTTATTGTTAGCTTAGTTTAGTGAAAGTGGTTCAGTATCATGGGTACTATCACCTGTTAAAGTATTGGAACTGTTTAACCATCCTATACAGGCCGCCCGTAAACATAAGTGCGTTACACACTTAATAGGGTTCATTCTAGGGTTCTTCAGACCATCAAACTGAACGACTTTGACTACTACACTAACAACGAAATCGCAAAAAAATCATCTGCTAGGGCAGGTCTACAATCACGTTGAGGGTGTATAGACGTAAGTCCACTACACGGACCCAAAATCATCGTATGTCCAAGTCTATAGTCCAATAATAACATAATCTCCATAAAAAACTTTAGTTTCTTACAATTTTTTTCGTTCTTATCGACTGCGTCTCTCCAAAATCTAATATATACTTAAATGTACTTGGGTAGTAAATAACCTTTTCACCTCACAAGCTCGGAAAGATTCTGTTTATCATTCGAAATCTGAGTGCAAAAGTGCATTTTATCCGCTAGCGTGGAAAGAGTTTTTAAAATTCGAATCCATTCGAGTCCAGATAAAAATATAGTAAAACCATACGTGCGAAAAAGACAAAAAGATTATGTTGCTAACATAACGAACTATGCATATAATCGTGCATATTATTGTCTTCTCTTTTTCGCGTATAGGTTTGTCCTTCACTATAATTTATTTGAGTGTCAACAAAGAGATTATAACTAAATCGAAAAAAAAATCGTCTATGAACTAAATATAATCCCTTTGAGTAGCAATATCTCTTGTCTTCTCTTTTTCACGTATAGATTTGTCCTTATTTGCATTTGCATACAATTATTTTTCCAGTGTGGGATAAAAATATCATTTAAAATAATACTTATTTAAAATGCATTTTAATAATTATTTCATCTTGTTTACCTATGAGAAGTTATTCCTTTACATTTCCTGAATTATTTGCGCAGTGTCTCAGTACACACTACACACCAGGACATTTTTTATGCTGATCAATTGGTTTTCAATCAAACTGCTACACGTGACTGCAGTGAGACAGTGACTAAATGCAAAAGTAATATAGCCGCAATAGAATGGAACAACGTCATGAAGCGCGATGTTCGCTCTATACATCTAAACTCAGTGCTTGCACCTAACATTTTCCTCGCTGTTGTGAGGTGAAAAGTTGTGTGTTTCGCTCGGCTGCAAAATTATTCTGCGTCTCGTACCTTTGAAACCTTCGCTACGCTCCGGATTCTATATTTGAACCACTCGCTTCGCTCGTGGTTCAATCCTAGAATCCTTCGCTTGCTTAGGTTTCAATATAAGTACTCGCGCCAAAAAACAACTTTGCAGCCTAGCATAACAAATAACTATATTCTTCATCTAGAAAAAAACATCAATTTTCGGTATTAAAATAAAAAATTTGACAACAGGGTGTGAATGGTGTGATAAAAAAATTCTATAGTCAATAAAAGCGTTACGTGATGCTTGTGAGCGACACGTAGACAAAATGGGAACGCGTGAGAAGGACAATGCCAAAAAAAACCTCTCGAAAAAAGTTGGGTTATTGTTCAGATATAGTAGATTACACACCGAGGACAGGAAAGTAAGAAAGGTCTCAGATCTCATGTAATTGACATTCGCTCGGCTCGGCTTCGGATTGCCTCGGCTTCGCCTCGGTCAACAAACATGTGATCTGAGGTTTTCTTATTTACTGTCTGTGGTTAGTATACTATTTTTCTCCTCGACGGAGGTGGAAAGCGACAACTTCGTTTAGCGCAGCGGGACGAAAATAGAAGCTTTCCGTCCGGAGGGGAGAAAAAAACAGTTGTTCAATTTGATAGTTTTTAAAAGAGGAGGAGGAGATTCTATGTTCACCCATAGGTTTTTTTATGTATGTTCGCGGATTTCGTCAATAAAATTGTGGACCAATTTTGATAATCTTTTTTTCGTAATTTAGTATCAATTTGGGAGCCATGGAAATAAATAATACAAAATAGTTACCTATCGCAAATACTAATTTATTTTGTTTACATACAAATACATAAACTCGCTACGGTGGTCAAAACTTTGCTACTACTACTCTATCTTCCGATGCGTTGGATTGTAGGAAGGCCCCCTTTAAGATAATGAATGTTATTTATTTGATTACCTACGTATAAATCTTTCAAAGAAAACTTCTTCTCACACTAAGCCCCACTTGCGCCAACCACGGGTTAGCAATTAACTCCGAATAAAATAGCTCTCTCAGTTGTTTTTCTATACAAAAAGTCATGGGTTACCAACTTAAACTTTTTTTTTTTTTTTTTTATACGCTGGGAAAAAATGCTTTACGCACCCCTCCCGTTGGGGGACAGGAGGGGTATGTGGGACTCCCCGGTGCGTGTCACCGGTATACCCACTAAAATAACCCAGCGGCACTCCCGCTTCGCCTGGATAGCAGGGAACTGGGAGACCGGCAGAGCCTTTTCATCCAGTCCCCCACCGGCGATCGCCTGCCTTTCGGCCGGCCCACCAGAGAATGTCTTCCCGCAAGGGTGGTGAGTAGTGCAATGCAGGCGGAGGCGCCCCCGCACCTATCGCCCGCTACTCACCACTGGTAGGCTGAAGGCAGCCGCTGTTAAGCAGCCGCCGACCGCCACCGCCGGTTTTAACGACTTCACTGCCGGGTGTTATTGACTTTTCCTTGTCTCAGCCCGGCCAATAAAGGCACGGCCCTCGGTCGCCTGGAAACAGTCCAGACGATAACGACCGCTTGGCGGTGGCGGGGAAGGAACTCCTTCGCGGCCTGCTCTGCGGTAGTGTGAGTACGCGCAGAGCCCGCCCCTGCTCCTCCACTCAGCCCTCTGCTAAGCAGAGGGACACGTGGAGAAACGAACCGCGGCCGGGTCAAGCTGACCCGCCGCCCTCTTGTGGTCACGTCTCAGAGATGCGACCACCCCGCATAGGGTTGGTTCACGCCGGCAAGCCGGTACCCCCCATTTCTGGGGGGCATTCCCCTATCCACCACCCGGGGACGCGCCCGATAGCAGACCCAACCTGCCACGGGTTACCAACTTAACCTGGAGTTTATTGCTAACCCAGGTTGGCGCAAGTGGGGCTAAGAGCGGTTTCGCACTACGTCCGATCCGAATCCGACCCGTCAAAAAAGTATAGATTTTGGCAACAGGGCCATTTTTATTTAAGTAAGTATTTATGTATGGACCTACGACGTTACATCCGAGACTGTCAAAATCCATCAAAATCCATACTTTTTCGACGGATCGGATTAGGTTAAATTTAATTTATATTGAATTGAAAATTAAATTTTTTTTTGTTTAAGTGCAGAATGGTTATATTACTATAATTATACTTATAATTAGGGAAATACACAACAAAATCTGTCTGACAAAAGGGGAACAGCTCAGTGTTGTGCCGGCCGAGTGATCTGATCAGAGATCACAGCGAGCGCAGCCCTGATTTTCTTAATTATTACAAGGGTGTTTTGTTACACCGTACACACTAGAATAGGTATAAAGGTTGCTATCTGTTCACTATCTTCTTATAATACCTACAGTAAACAATTTAATTTGCAGTTAGGTGTAAATTACTTTAGTTTGCAGTATTCATTATTAACAATTTTCAAATACATAATATTATATTATTGAAAAAGATTTTAATAATATTTTGATTAAGCATAATGATTAATGATAGAAAATTCAGCAAAATTGTTATCTTGTTTCTTTCGTCTTATATTTAACCGTTCGTTCTGAAGAATATTACAGATACCCTTAACAATAATTTTGTGGGTATCTCTTATAAGTTATAACCTTCACCTTCATTTCGTGTAAAATTTCTCACGGTCATGACACTGACGTCACAATGCCCGAATTTTTTCTCTATAACTCATATTTTGCACTACTTACTTTGCTAAGTTTGGTACTGACGTGCGGAAAAGCAACGGCGTGGCTTACACGTAGGTACTAACTGCTTTTGGAGGTAATTTATAGTCTATCATGATCATCCACAGGCCAATGAATTCCATATTACATGTACTATTAGGATCGTATCCAGGCCCTAAATGTACAGTGAAAATCGAATCAAAGTAAATTTTAAAACAGATCACGAAAATTTCAGTCAAAACGATGGTGTCGAAGCAACAACGAATCTACAAAGTAATCTAATTCTATAGCAATTTGACCAATCGATATATACCTAAACCATTCGAAGTAGTGTACCATCGCTGAAGCGTACCATCGAAGAACAGTGTTCGATGAAGCGACAATCTAGTGTTGACTTTCGCAGTAACGTAGGGAATCCGCAGCAAAATGTCTATAAAACAAAAGACGACAGCCTAGAAGCGAGAATTAGATTGGTTTTCTGTAGTAATAATGTATCTTTTCACCTCACAAGCTCGGAAAGATTCTGTTTATCATTCGAAATCTGAGTGCAAAAGTGCATTTTATCCGCTAGCGTGGAAAGAGTTTTTGAGATTCGAATCTGTCTATTCAATATTTTTCTATACCGCCAGTCCACTGAAAATGCATTAATAACTATTTCAAGTCACTGGCCAGCAAGAAAAAAAACTTTTTAAAATGTTGATCTCTTTAGCAATTCACTTTTTTTCCTCGCTGTTGTGAGGTGAAAAGTTGTGTGTTTCGCTCGGCTGTAAAGTAATTCTACGTCTCGTACCTTTGAAACCTTCGCTATAAGTTCAGGATACTATTATTTGAACCACTCGCATCGCTCGTGGTTCAATCCTAGGATCCTTCGCTTGCTCAGGTTTCAATACAAGTACTCTCGCCAAAAAACAACTTTGCAGCCTAGCATAACAAATAACTATTTTCATTGAAACGGTAAACGGTTCGTCTGGCGCACCCTGGGCATTCAGACTCCATACGACCATTTCTGATTGGCTTATCTTTTCACTACAGCATGAGTGCGATTGGCATGTGATATAGCTCATGTTTTTTTCTATTTTATTCTTTTTTAGGGACTTTTATACGCATGTATATATCAGTCCCATCGTACCCTGACCTTTTTTACATCATCCAAATAGCTCATGCTGACACGAAAGAAAAGACAAACAGTGAACAAGCGCGCGACAATAAAGTATTTGACAGGTTTTTAAAAACTGCTCTAATCACATTTTATTTTATATCTTCGTAATAATGTTATAAATTGCAAATGTTATTTGAGAAGCGCAACCTAGATTTACTAAACTATTTTTCCATAATATAAAATATTACTTTTGTTAATACCGTCTACGAATGTTCAACGTCAAAGTTTTGTATGAAATTGGTAAAAATTAAAATGTATATCAAATTCGTGTGAACAATAAAATTACTTTAACTTGTAGCTATATCAGTAAAACGTAAACACAAGGGCGCGCTTAATTGAAAATTTTGATTGATATCATCACAATTACGAGATATAAAGTAAAGTGTGATAAAATCATGAATAATACTCCCGAGCGCCATCTAGTTTAGTGTCTTGCCCTCTGCAACCTCCTTAAATATTCCTCGAGAACGCTAGTCCTAACAATATAGGGTGATATAGGTACGTGACAACAATGCAGGTGACGTCACTATGACGTCAACTTTGTACGGCACTCATACTCTACACGCAACTGTTTGCATGCAGTTGACGTCATCAACCATTCGACCAATCACAGCCGTTTACGATCACGTGACTAAAGCAGACAAAGTTTTTTTTTTGTCTATTTTCTCTTATAATATCCAGTATTTTTCTTAACTGACTAAATAGTTGGTTTCCAAAATTCATATTCAATACGGAAGCCAACAATAGATCCTATATTATACATACTGTCAAATACCCAAATTTACACAAAAGCCCGTCTCAACGTCTACACTATCGGCTTATGTTTCTTTGGTAAGCTAAAATAAAATCGGTCAAGTGCGAGTCGGGCTACTCGCGCATCGAGGGTTCCGTACCACACCACCACAGAACACAACATATTAACTTGGAAAAAACTTTTTTCTACGGGACCTTAAGCGTGAGACCGACTCACACTTGACCGGTTCTTATTATTTGTTGTTATACTGTATAGTTTTTTCTGTAATCACACCAAGTTTGACGCTTGTATGTATTACCGTTTTTACTATAGAACGAGAAGAAAAAAACGTCGATAAAAACTAGTTTCTTGTTGAGAACCCCCCTTTATTTTTTACTTTTTGAGATTTTTATTATTTGTGAACAAATCCGCCGTAATAACGCATATTCTGTGAAAATTTCAACAATCTAGCTATTACAGTTCAAAAGTTACAGCCCTAAATAGGTAGGACGGACGGACGGACGGACAACGTAGGCTTAGTAATAGGGTCCCGTTTTCACCCTTTGGGTACGGAACCCTAAAAACATCATTCTCATAAATGACACGAGTCAGAAAACTCATCAGCCTTTTTTGTTTCAGACTAAATTCTATACACAACAGTACTCCTACACAACTTTTCACACAGCCCACACACGTTTCTGTTTTCCGCTAATTGATGACCAACTGTTCCTGACCTTTACCTGTCCATAACCACACAAAACACGAACACTGCTCCATTGACATAAGGTTTAAAATAACAAAGAAACAATAATAATTCATGTTTGCTCGCAAATGAGGAGTGTGAAGAATTGTGCAATATATTAGTAACAGTCTATTACATGAAGAAAACTCTTGTAACAAACTAATAAGAATGAAATTTACTTGATTCAAGAGTCTTCAGACTAAAAGCAAAGGTTTTCTTTAAAAGTTTGTGTTCACGATGGTACGTTTGTAAACTTGAACTCGTTTTGTTTGAATGAATGGTTTTGTTAAATTTTGTTTTCTGTTAAGTAATTTTTTGTGACAGATTTATGTAATGGTGAAATCAGAAGTTGCATTAACAACTTTTCCAATCAATAAAATAATTAAAATATTTTATCATGAACAAGTTCCCAAAGATTATTCTAGTTCGTCTAGTTCCGATCGATATATTATTCGGAATCTACAGAATGGTATTAAACACCAAACACAAAAACATCGTATTAAAAAATATTATAAAACCGTAAAATCATATTAAAAATTAAAATTAAAATTAAAAATTAAACAATATTATAAAACCGTAAAATCATGAGGAATAAAAAAGTAGCGGTTCTCTTCATATAAATTCAAATAACATTCGATAGCGCGATTTAAAAACGTGCAGCGCCATCTATTGACAAAATTGTTAGTTTGTTTGTTTGTTCGCACATCACGCAAAAACTACTGAACCGATTTTATGAAACTTTTTTTTTTGATAGCTTATGATCTGACTTAAAATCTGGTATATAATTTGTGCGGACGAAGTCGCGGGAAAACTCTAGTACAATTATAAAACTAGAATAAGTATTGTTATTTCATAAAGCAGTTTTTTTTTTTATAAGATTGTAGGTACAATTGTACTTTTTTATTGATAGGAATAAAACAAATTGTTTTATTACATTTTGTTATTTAATTACCTATGTTATATCCCACAATAACTATGGATTAGCACAACAAGTATGGAAATAATCCCTACCCATAAATACTAGAATTAAAATAATCAAACTTAACACCAGTTTCCCACGATACGCTGAACTTGAAACTATGTTTATGTGTCGTTAATTATAATTAAAGTACATTACATTACCTCAAGTCCGAGTTCAAACAAATGTAAACTTTATTATAAAGGAGTAAGGTACTAGGGGTGTAATTATATACCACGCCTTGTCACGATTACTTACTTCGACACGAGGAAAACAACGCGACATCATTACAATAGTAGCAGTTTTTGTTATATATATTTTTTGTACGTATCAAAAACAGCGGTATATTAGTTTGATTGATTTAAATGGGGTTCAATTGGACTTATTTTTTTCTATTAATTACTTAATGTTTTTTTTTAAATATTCATATAAAGTTTAATTTGTAACACCGTTGACTTTTCATTATACTTAAATGTAATTGAATTGAATTGACTTTTCGGTGAAGGAAAACATCGTGAAAAAACATAAGCATAGTCAAGTACCTAAATATGTTAGAAGTTAGATGTTAGAAATAGCTTCCATAATTATACCGTTGTAATAAGGAGACAGTCCTGTTTTAGAAATGTATTCTAATTATTTTCCTTGACTATGCAATATAAAATATGCTTCTATTTAATATTGTCAAGGTGCACATTTTTTCAGTTGTTCATTCAAAATGGCAACAGGCTCAGTATCAATAAACCAAAAATAATGTAGATAAACGCTTCTTTTTCATCCCTTCTAAAAAGTGAGCTTAAAAGCCCGGGAGAGCTTGAGATTCGTTCATTAGCAGCCGAGAGCGCTTGGGTCCTAAGATCTATTTCACTTTCTTCGAAAATATTATCTGTTCAGGAAACTGACCAGAAAACTGAGCCCAGAAATGTTGCGGAAAATCATTGGGGCCAATTTTTGTGCTTGCAACATTTTAAAGTTTATAGTCATTATGTAGCGCCCCCAATGCAAGTTTCAAATTATTCTGGCCTGGTTTTTATATCCTACCATTCCAAACGCATCCTAAACAAAAGACGGTGCAACATTCCTTGTAAAAACGTATTCTAAACAATTTACCTCTCTCAATGCCAGGCTGCCAACAATAAAATATAATGAGGGTATTAATTCACACACAACTTTACACGTACGTGGGCCATTGTCGAAGATTAAAGGACATTCCCACGAGGTGTCATACGAAGGTGTTTCGCAAACGTAACGCGACGATGTGCGTTACGTTTGGAGATGGGAAAAGGAAATGTCAATATGCAAATGAATTGTTGAACCTGTTGGTACATGGTTACTTCTTAAGACATATTTACAAATAACTGCAAATAACATTTCTTTTTATTCGGATTGGTATACAAATGGAATAATACTCACCATCTTCAGCTCATATAATGTCTCAGCCATATAGGGCGTAGTGGACGCGTGCCCAATGCGGATTGGTGGACCTCACACACATCAGAATTTCTTCTTCAACGTATGCAGTCTTTTCCTCACGATGTTTCCCTTGACCGTTTGAGAGAGTCACTATATACGCTCAGATCAGAGTAAAATTTATGGATAGGCCACAATTAGGGCAATTTGTCCATACAAACTAGCACAATTGTCTGTCACCATTAAGGCAATTGGGTAAAAATTTGAAGGATACAATTCATTTGTTTTGCGTCATTTTTCTGGTACGAAATGTTCGCGTAGCGCTTTCCATTAATTTCACTTTGAGCTAAGTATTTACGTACATAATTTAGAAAAACTCGTCGGTACATCGTTCGGTACATAGAAGTTTCGTCGTTTTCTTATACCTAAACATCATTAAAGTAGGCACTTATGTGCTATATTACGAACAAATCGTAATTTCAGTGTGATTAAACCGATATAAATCTAAACTTGACTATTAACTGGGAAAAACCATGAAGCTTTAGCAATTTACTAAGATTATCAGATCATCGCCTCAAGGTCGACATGGTAATGAATTAACTTTAATCTGTCCACGGTAATGATTAGAGACGCCATGAATTTGGAATTCGGATTCGGGTTTAGATGTTTAAAATAAGAGTAAATTCCCCAGACCGCGCTTTACGAGTATACCTACGAACAAAATTGATTCTATTTTTCTTTAAATTTACCAATTAATTTTTTTTTTTTAAACTCAACAAGTAACCAATATCTGCGTGGAGTCACGTTGTTGATCTGCTATTGGTCGGTCGCGTCGCCTGTCGATCGTTGGTTGCCCCCTCCCAGGTCTACAACGGGGCTCCAGTGGTGGCTCAAGATAGTGTTCTTTTCGAAAAACAATCCTTGAAGTCACCAAATACATAAATTACCGTACAACGTCAAGCACTTTTGCTACATAAACTAGACATTGGCAAAATCATCAAATACCCAAGATGGCAGCCATTTTTTTAAAAATAGAATAGAATATCTGCGTGTTTGCTTTGTCAATCTACTTTCAATGTTAAACTGAGTAAAAGATTTATATCATCATCATCATCACAGCCTATATACGTCCCACTGCAGGGCACAGGCCTACCCTCAGGAACAATCAATTCGGATTGGTAGACTTCACATACGCATCGGAATTTCTTCTTCAGCGTATGCAGGTTTCTTGCGCGTACACTGAAACAGTTTGTTTCGATGCTATGTAAAAAAATCCACATGATATCTCAGCTATTTGAGCCATAGAACTAGTTACGGTCTGTGCCGCGACACATAGAACCAAATCACGGTTGTATCAAATGCCCTAGATTGTATGGGCCCCAATTAGGATTTCAAAACTATACTCCATTCCAAATAGCAACGAAAATTTTAGGCTATTTTTGATTACAGAAACAGATATTTGAAACATTTACTCGCACTTATTCTCAGAACAGCTTTATAGTAATGTCCAAGATATGTGGGATAGTACATCTTTCAGATAAGTAAATTATATTTGCTTATCAGACAGAATTGGCCAGAAAGCTAAATAGGAATCTGAAAATCTCATCGTCCTTATTTGGAATGAAGTATAGTTAGGCAGAATGATTCCATTCTTGATGGTTTCGGTTTATCCGTAACATCTCTAGTCGGTTGGAATCAGAAAAAAGTGTGAATGAATAAAGGTTCGTTACGCCGTTTAATTACAATGCCATTTTTAAAAATAATTATTTCTTAACAATTAGTCACGGTCTCGTCCGGGTTTTTGAGAAACAGGACATAGGGGAAATTGTTTTTTTCTTTTGTTGGAATATTTTAAATGTTTCTTAATACCTAAAGGTTTTTTTATTCGCAAAAACTACCAGGTTTGATGCCATTTTTGTCATATTATGTTTGTAAATTATGATTATTTAATATTATTATTTTGTTACACAAAATTGAAGTCAAAGTCAAAATAATTCATTAAATATACCTACGATCTTGAAGCTACATATTAAATGTCACATCTTTTTTTGAAGCTCCCACCGCGTTGGAAAATGTTTTCGCTGTAGAGAAATTGAGGCCCGAAACTTTACTAAACTCTATAGTAAAATCTAAACCTATAAACCTATTGTATAGTGCACCGAATAAAAAAAAACTAATAAAAAAACATATTTTTGAAAGGTTTTTGTGGCTTATATGGAGACTGCCAGCTTCACAAGATAGTTATCAAGCAAAACGTCAGCAAGAAAAAACAGATCAATGACTACCATCTAAAAACGACAATGCAATTAAAGTGATTCATACAAATTGCTATAAATAATAGCGTGCGGCTACTGAGTCACCACACCACAGTAATCATGCCATGCATTAAAACTACACTTAATTGTATTGTTACACAGGTGCCATCTTGGACTGATGTCATTTGTTCCCATAGACTTAAACTCTAGCGATAGACTTGCCCTTTCATAGAAGCAACATTTCCACTTGAATGACGTGTACGCACCTGATTGATGTTCCCGAGTTCACTTCGTCACTATGGCAATGACATACTGCAATGTGTCATTTTGTGTTGTTTTGTGTGACATGTTGTTTGTTTGAACGAGCTTGTCTATCGCTAGAGTAATATGTCTATGTTTTTTCCATCTAGGTTTGATGGAAAGCGATTCCAGAAAATAATAGCTATGGCCTGCCATGAGTTTACACTTTGATAATAATTTTCGGGGTCATCTGAGCCTTTGTACAACTATGATCTTGATCATAAGGCTGATGATATATGTAGTTGCTACAGTAGTTACGGTGCATATTTTTTAGTCAAAATGAAATCTAATCAATAGGAGCGCTGTACATAATTCAGTACGAAAATGGGATTAGGACTACTGTAGTTTACTACAATGTTCATGGAAAGCCTAGGGATTATTTTATACTAGACCAATTGTAAATATTGTTGCGAAAAATCGTGAAAAAATTGTCTTTCGATTAAAAAACCGCATCAAAATCGGTCCGTTTTGACGCTGTGTGGACACAGACTGACACACAGACACATAGACAGACCGGTCAAACTTATGATATACTTAAACTTAAATGGAGGTACATAGGTACATAGGGAAATTCTTTAGACCATAAAACTCAACAACTTTTAATACCCATTCTCAATGGCGAATTTTTTTTCGGGATTCCTTAAAAATTTTCAGTAGCTACTCGACCCAAATGCCTCTCCCCAGGCGCGCCACAAAACTCTGTCCTCGGCCTTCCTCATCCAGTCGCTCCCCGCTACTTTTTTTAGGTCGTCTGTCCAGCGGGCATCACGGCGTCCCACACTACGCCTACCAGTTCGCGGTCTCCACTCTAGAACTCTGACACCCCATCGGTTGTCAGTTCTTCGGCAGATATGACCAGCCCATTGCCACTTCAGCTTGCTAATTTTCTGAGCTATGTCAGCCACTTTAGTTCTCTGACGTATCACTTCATTTCTGAGAAACACCTAGAGTAGCTCTCTCCATAGCTCGCTGAGCGACCTTGAATTGGTGAACTAGTCCTATCGTCAGGGTCCACCATACCATAGGTCATCACTGGCAGAACGCACTGATTGAGTGGACAAAACACCACGTCACACGCCCGCCCAATGTCTTCCATAGATTGTCCACTAGCGCGATTTAGTCGAAGCTTTCTCTCTGTGTGGTAGGTATTTATTCATGTGGCACAATGAAACTCATAACGACGTGGGCGGAAAGGGCTGTTAAACGTTTCAGAATCACAAAAATTTCACCATTTCGCACAACTTACATGCAAATGTTTACCTCGAAGTGCCATATAAGGTTGTCACAAATGGTCTAGTAGAACACTTAACATGCCTGTCAGCCGTCATTTGTCATCCGCGGTGACACCAATGCGCAATGGCATGACCCTGACTTTATACTGAATGATGCTCTTATGTTTGGGAATCTTAGGATAGACAAGGTTACGGTTTGAGGGTTTGTATTAGGTATGAAATTGTGTTAGTTAATATTCATGCTTGAAGCTTCGGTACCAAGAAAATAGTCTGTTTTCATAACAAGCATGTGACGTTATGTGCGTATCAAATTGAAAAGAAGAAAACGAAATTATATTTTATTGTGTTACATTCCCGGATCGTCATAATAGGGATGTATACCGACAGGGTGTAAAATTAAATAAAATAATGTTATATTGTAGGTCATTACAGGGTTTTTTGTAATCGCCAATATGGAAAACCCGAAAAAATTCTTCAGTTCCATAGACCCAAATGTATAGAACAGCAGATTTTTTATACGTTGTTTCTACGTCTAAAATGTTCATCTTCTGTCTGAAGCTATTGATATATAGGGTTCTACTTAAATGCTGGCACTTTTTAAGGGGATGATCAGACCGTCAAACTGAACAACTTTCACTATGGCAACAACATCGAAATCGTGAAAAAAAATCTGCTTTCCCATATATTTGGCTCGATTAGGTTTGCAATTTTGTATGGGACAGCTGTTTTTTTTTCGCCATTTCGTTGTTGGTTCAATATAGAAAGTTGTGCAGTTTGATGGTCTGATCATCCCCTTAAAAAAAGGGTCAACATATTAAGAAGGACTCTGTATAATTTATTCAATTTACACCCTGTATAGATATGTGTGTAATCATTTATCAGAGAGATTTAGTTTCCCATGTACCTAGTGTTTATTTCTCTAAAAACAATCTTCTTTATTTTGCAGCTGGATGCCCAGCAGCGGTACACTCTCTTCCAGCGAGGACTGTGGGAGGCAGCCCAGCAGATTCCACGTGGTTCAGTCAGGGACCTGGCAACATACAGGCAGTTGAGGCTGTTGTCTATTATAGGACCTGCCGCCTTGCCGCCAGATCAGCTTGATAGGGTAAGCTTTGATTGTTTTATTTATTTATTTATTAAACATGCCAACGGTACATAAGTTAAACAGTATATAAATAAATGAAAATGACAATATTCTAACTTATGTACTAATAACAGGCATGCGAAATTTTACTTAACATTGGTCAGGTTTTAAACCAAGACTATGGATTAAGAAAAATATTAACACAGTAGGTAATTACTGAACATAATGATAGTGACATTAAAACACGACCACAATCCCTCTCAGGATAATCAGTTCTTTGTTACAACTATGTACCAACTATCTTTAATTTAAAGCGCGCAATTTTAACAACTATCATTTTCAGCATAATTAAGCTTATCTGACAGATCGTTTGACTTAGGGCCTGTTTCACCACTTCCAGATAAGTCATTGTTAGGTTATATGACACATAATTTGACATAATATCTTTCATACGAAATAATATGTCAAATGATCTATCTACTAAGCTAACAATGACTTATCCAGAAGTGGTGAAACAGGCCCCTAATCTTTCAGACGAAATAATAATTTTTACGATCTGTCAGATAAGCTATTAAAAACTTATCCAGAAGTGATTAAACAGGTTCTTAATGTTTCAAGATCTAATCACAGATTATTTTAATTATTACTTCGTATCAAAATAATTATGTCTTGTCTTAATAGCCATTAGCGTTTAGCTTGCATAAAAAACCTTATCCTTTAGTCACCTCATAAGCAGGGACCGAAACCGGTATCGATAATACCGGTATTTTTTGGTTACAACCAAAATTATTTTTACATGTATTTTTAAAGGTAACCGTAATATCATTCTACTAATGGTCCGCGTACACAGATATTTGTTTAAATTAAAAATTGAATCTTCCTAAATATAATAAGTATTCGGTTTTTCGAGTAAGTACCTCGTTACTAAATACAAATTAAATTAATTATAATAACAAACTTAAACTCAAACTCAAACGTGAACATGAACTTAATCATTTTATGATTTTGGGTTCAATAAAAATGTAAATAACCATCTCCTTTATTATCTCAACCTGTCCAATGCTGTAGCAACACCAAAAATAGTGAGATAGTCGCTCGTCGGATGCTCCAACATATTTGCGTCACCCGCTACACCAACGACGTTGTTGAATCAATTTCGTACTTTTGATTAGCAGAAATTAAAGTTAATTTTTCGGTGTTATTAAAAACACGTGCGTTTTTTGCCGCTCCGTCTGCGCCGACCCTTATCCGCACTCACTCTCTTTCTATTGAAGGTCATATTTAGGTTACCGGTATTAAAATCGGTTGTTACCTCGATAAAGGTAACATTTAAATAAAGGTTACCGAAAATTTTCGGTCCCTGCTCATAAGACACCCAAAGTCAAAACTCAGAATACCAGATCTCAGAACCAACCCATTTATCGTCCCGTAGTCAATATTCGATACCTATCTCATATATTTTTTTTTAATTTCCAGTACAACCGCCTGATAAATGACATGCTAGCAGTCTACAATACAGCCGAAATCTGTGCTTACAACGAACCATTCAAATGTGGGCTACATCTCCAACCTGAGCTCCAGTTCATCATGTCCCACTCCAGAGACTGGGATGAGCTGCAACATGTCTGGACGGAGTGGAGGAGAAACACTGGGAGAAGGATCAGAGACTTGTATGAACAGCTGGTAGACCTGACTAACCAGGCTGCAAGATTGAACAGTAAGTTTAACGCCTGATAGAACTTTCTTAGTGATAGATTGATGGAGTTTTTGTGCTAATGTATATTTGGAAGGCGTTTTGAGAGTTTACAGACTTTAAATAGTAATTTTGGCTTGATCCTAAAGCCTCTTCTGTCTTTTTTTTACTTAAAAACAGGCGCATAATCTCTCTTCAGATATGGATATTATCGATGATGTGGTGTTAGGAGAACCGCATCTGCATTATAAAAGCCTAATCACTACACTTACTTAAAGCTTTCTGAAAAGAGAGACGCAATTTTCTATAAAAGTAGTGTATAAGTTTGATCCATTAGTTTACCAGCTATCTGAAAACATAAACTGTGATCTTCTTTTAAAGTAGGTAGAGTTTTTGTAACTGCTCGTAAACGCCTTCGGTAAAATTATCGGTAGTTAGCCGACACTACTGAGAATAATTTATAACGACGTTCACCATAAATACCTAGTTTTGAGTTGTACTTATTTCTTTTTTAGATTTCACTGACGCATCGGCTTATTGGATGTTCCCCTATGAGTCTGGAAATATGAGACAAGAAGTGGATGAAGTTTGGGAACAGGTGTGTTAAACTTAATTTCTTTTTCTATAGGTAACTATAGGTCTTTGAATAAAGAATCATGACCACTATACATTCGTTTACCTGTCAATTTTTCTTTGACTTAGTTGAAGTAATTACAGTACTATGTGGTTGATGTATACAATAAATATTGATATAGAAAAAACTAAAGGTTAATTCCATTTACATTGGTAGTAATTTGATTTAATTTGGTAGTGAGGAATAAAAGTAATATCGAAAAAAAAACTGAGATTATTTGACAGGTAAAAAGTGGACATCATTCTTTGTATTTGAGCTGCTATTATCCTAAATAATCCTTCTCGTAACAACCACTCTTCCGCGATTCAACTACATTATACGTTTGTGAATCTATCAACTAAATTGTTTTTGAAAAGTCTCAAAAACAATATCTAATTTCCAGATCAAGCCACTCTATGACCTCCTGCACGCCTACGTCCGTCGTCGTCTCCGGGAAGGCTACGGTCCTGAGAGGATCAGCCGTTCAGCCCCGATTCCAGCCCATATCCTCGGAGATATGTGGGGGCAGAGCTGGTCAGGAATCGTGCCTTTCACCCTACCGTACCCTGGGAAGACTCTGGTTGATGTTTCGCCGGAGATGATTCAGCAGGTTTGTGGGTTTATCTCTAAAGGTGGCACCAGAAAAGTGCGAGGTAGCGTGACTGTGGAGCTTGTGGCAGGAAAAATACACCAGATCGCTGCCTTCAACGCATCATAACAAAACAGAAAAATTATATTTCTGGTGATCTTTAGTTTAGGCAGACAGAAGAGACTCTTCCGCCACCTATTGTAAAAAAATTTGGTCAAAAAAATCTCTGTTATTTTGAGTAGTTACGTCAATATTCTGTTTGTAAATTGATACCGGTAGGCCATAGTCCATAATTAGGTCTTGTCCGGCCTGGTTATATCAGGCTTTTTGTCATATTTTTTACGTACCTACTTAGGTTACAAATCAGGCCTACCAAATGCGTGATATTTGTAAAGACCCACCACTTATTCCCATTACTGTAACTCTAATCTTGGAAGGCAGGATCAACACGGCAACTACCTGCTCACATCACAAGAAAATTCTGTCCAAGATGATTCTAATCTATCTTTGAACCCGCAAGAAATAAGTGGTTGAAAACAAAACATCAATACTTTGTGCTCTAATAGAAAATCCCAATATATTTCCAGGGCTTCACACCGCAAACGATCTTCCAGCTGGCCGAAGAGTTCTTCGTATCCATGAACATGTCAGCGATGCCTCCAGACTTCTGGTCACTGAGTGTCTTCGAGCAGATCCCTAATAGGCACATCCACTGTCAGCCTTCTGCGTGGGACTTTTGTAACCGTCATGATTACCGGTAATTATATTTCCAAAGTAAACGTGGCAGTAGGTACCTGTACTTAAGGGATTGGAAAGGTATTTTGTAGGAAAACTTAGATCTGAAAAGTAACTTTCCCTAAGTAGTACTTACTTACTTACTTTTGAAGTTGTGATACAACTAAAAAGTGTGTAGTTTAAAGTGACTTAATACTTCATTTCTATAATCTGAATCCAAAGTCCCTTTTCAGGACTTCGTTCGTCCTAATTGACTGTTGTTTAAGTTAGGAAAATTCGCTTATTTTAAAATCTGTAGACCAACCGATATCCGTGAAATAAATTCAGATTTCTTCCATGTCGCCAACAAATTTTGCAGTGCTTACCTGAAATGCCTTCCTATTTTTCACAGTATCAAGATGTGCACCCATGTTGACATGAAGGACCTGGTGACGGCTCATCATGAGATGGCCCACATTGAATACTTCCTGGCTTACAAAAACCAACCCAAAGTCTTCCGCGATGGAGCTAATCCTGGTATGTTTCATATCTGATAAGTCTGATAACATTATCACTTACCCAGAAGCTGGTATTTTAGCTTCTCAGGTAGTTTCACAACCAACTACCTATACAAGGAGTAATAAAACATGCTTATAATATTTAAAGGGGTGGCTTAGACCATCAAACTAACAACTTTCACCATGGAGCCAACATCAAATTAAATTTTAAAAAAATCTGCTCATTGATACAAAACTGTAGTACCAACTTAACTCCAATGTATGGCACATGTTTTTTTTTATATTTCTTTATAATTATTATGTTCTATAGTAACAGTTGTTCAGTTTGGTTTGGTCCAAACGCCTTTAAATATTACAATTCTCTTTTGTTTAGCTAAAATTATAGAGTGAAATTAAAATCATTCGAAAACGATAACAATATACCTAATTATTTAAGGTGGTCATGCAATCTGCACTCTATACGAAAGGCCCAATTTGTATGAAAAATTGGTCTTTCAAAAATTTGGTTTGACACTTTGACCACTGGGTTATTCCACAATCCCTTAAAAGTTTGTCGAATGTTTTCAATTTCACTCTGCATATTATTTCAGTCTTAACGTTGGATCGAAGTTAATAGGGCATGATACCTGGCTATATTATTTCAACAGGCTTAATTAAACACGGTATGCAAGAAGCTATAAATAAGAACGAAATAGTAATAATTGAGGAGTATAAAAGCAAATGAAACGTAAAGTGAACCAGGAATAGACGTTAATCAAATGCAACTTTATGATCTGGTTGTTGCTTGATTGAAGTTAATTTGATTGAACACTTTTTGCATGATTGCATTTACCTTAAATTTTAATGATTGATGAAATCGTTTGATTATTGACTTGTTACTCGTCAACACTCCAAATATAATATAAATAAATACAGACGAACATAGAACATCCTCTTTTTTTGAAGTCGGTTAAAATTAATAAATTTGACATTGTCACGTTATTAGGTATCTAATCTCAATCAAGATTTTAATATCCATTCAAAGACTTCTGTTATGATGACTAGATTCAATAATGACACTTAGCTCCACTTGCGCCAACCTGGTTTAGCAATAAACTCCAGGTTAAGTTGGTAACCCATGACTTTTTTGTATAGAAAAACAACTGAGAGAGCTATTTTATCCGAAGAAAATTTAGGTAAATAACGATGACCAGGATAACGATTATGAATCAATTGATAGATAAGAACATTCATGACTCGAATAACATAATATCATACTAGTTTTTCGGATCTGGTAAAAGAAGTTTCTTAAGCAGTCCTTTAGTTATTTTTATTCTGTTGTATTCATCATATCATTTACATTAAAAGTGTTAAATAAAAAAGATAAAAAGATACATTACTTATATACCATATCATATATGGTACGTGGAAGGATTTTACTACTTTATTTGTGACTAAATAATTTGTGTGACAATTCCAAGATATAGGTATAAATTTTTTTATAAGGTGAAATTTAGGTCTTAAAACTTTTTGCAATAAAAATTCTATTAATCAATTATACTTATAAATCAATAATATACCTGACCATTATAACCTACAAACAATGCAAAAACACCAGACTCTTCTTTGGCCTACTCCCTAGGCCTGTGCCTTGTAGTTATTAAAACATGTTATCTAGCAGTTATCAAAGGAAATAAACGAAATGAAAACACCGTCAAAGACATCAGCTGAATTTCTTCCCCAAACAAAATAAATAACACACATTCATATTCAACATCTAAATTCTAGAAACAATCAACAATAAAGCTAGTATAAAACCTAGTGCTGAATTCTGTGCAGGCGCAGAGTTGCACAGGTCAGTGTCACAGGAACAGTATGTCACGAATAGGTCCCCGTTGCCCGACTGTCTTCGGCAGGGTAGAGCTGTGGTGTTGTCAGATAAGTAGCCGCATTGTCTGACCACACGAACTTTGCCGTAAACTGCAAAGCGAAATACACTTTATTATAATGGTAAAAGACTAATTTGGTTTTAGTCTTTAGATCTGTTAAATTTCTATCGCACGAAAATTTCTGCTTGAAAGAAAATGTCGTGATTTTATGTTTGTTGTCGACATTACCTACATTCCAATAGGACAACGTCATTCACAAAGCAAATTCCCATCGTCATGAGGGACTTTTGGAAGAGTTCATAAATTTATCAATGCGTATAATTTTTTTTCAAATTCCATCATAATTGCATCTTCTTAGACTAAACATAAATTCTGATGCGCATGTGAACTCCACATTAGAAACATTAGTCACGCGTGCGTGATGGTCTAACACCGCTACATTTGCACCAGAAGCACCCATAAGGACAGGCCTGTGGCCCAGCATAGGGAACGACAGAGGCTTATGATGTCCCTATGAAATATGTAAAAAGTTAACTTTTCCACGAGGAAATACATAAATTGATGTACTCGGACCTTAGTGTGTAATTTATTAGCACCCAATTTTTGGGTTGATTCAATCCTAAGTTCAGCTAGTCAGACCCCAGCGAAACGTGTCTGCCCGATAACAATTGTTTAAGTAATGTGTCTGGTATATAAAGGCTTGATGATTTAAGTGTGTGTGTCAACTTACTCTCCATTTTGATAGTCCGGCATATAGCTGGTTCAGTAGGAGGGATGTGTTCAGGTGGGTCCCTCAGGGAACAGTTGACGACTCCGAGACTGAAGGAGTCGAACTCCTCGCCGCATCGAGGGTCAAACTTGCTGTTGCAGTCATAGCAGAAGATTGAGGAAGCTGAAGGGAAGACATTTTTACTTCTAAAATCCGAAATAACGCGCACAGGCACATAAGGTTATTCTGATCTGATCACAAACGGAAGCTACAATGACACTAATAATAACATCTTTAACCGAACCTGGATTCAAACCTAGGACCTCTGATTTGGCAGTCCGCAGCGGCCTGTGACCATAACGCCAACAACGTGATCATCGACAAGCCATAGGTACAGCGTTAGAAAGAGTATCTCCGTAGGTTAGTAACGTCGTTCAAAACATATTTTATGTGAAAATCTTTGTCTATGCCTTTATCAAATACAACAAATTGTATGCTACAAAACAGTCACTCTAAAACCAAAGTCTGTATAATGTTGGGCTTACACAGACTTCTTACAACCTTCTTACATACAGGCTTGCGATTGAGAAAATGTTGTTATTCATTGTGTTCCAGTAGGGCTCGCATGCCACTCCCGAGAAAACGATAAAAATCGAGATGTGCCTCCATCCTTATTATTTTACGTATGCCAGAAAGAGCGCGCATGATGTTTTTCTCGTTTAAACGCTTTGTCATGGTGGTGGCATGCTAGCCGTGCTGGGGTAGTCAGTTGCTAGCGTTTTCTCTCCATCGCTTTGTCTTAGCTACGCTCCAGCTAGAGGTACTTCGGCGAAGGAAAACATCTAAGGAAACCTACATACTTCAATCTCTTTTTATACAATGTCAGCTATAGAATTTGAACAAATTAAGCCAAGTTCAACTGGCGGTCGATAGTCGTCCAGTTGTATGGCTTCACAAGCCCAGTAACTTTAACCTAGTTTTACTAACGAAATTGGGCCATTAGGCGTTACAAATAAGGTTTAAAGAAAGCGTTGTTTTGTATGTTTTATTTGAGTCATATTTAAAAGTTAATAGAGTTAATTTGAATTACGAGCAGATGGTAAAATTTATCAGTTTGTAAAGTTCTCAATTCGTTCACTTTCGCTGTTCGTACAAATTGGTTCGATTGTAGGTATATCAAATTGTTTCGACTATTTATCTTTAATAAATGCTGCATTTCAAATAAAGTAGTTGTAGTAAAGATTAATACCACCATACCATGAAAGAGACAGGACTTGATTTTAAAATAAGATATTTGCATGTTCACCTTAATTTAGCCCAACATATTTTTTTTTACTTTGCGTTTAATAAAGATGAACACCATAAATAATAATGTTGGTAACTAAGTTTAATATATTGAATGTAGTATCTACATTTAAACATTTTTATAGCTCAGTTAAGCCACTGCTAGTGAATTGTGAATATTCTAAATATCATGATCATCATCATCACCATAGGCCTTATTATCTGTTGCATATACAAGAGCAACACACATTTCCGCTGCCTCTAGAACAGAACACTACTATCAATGACGGCGAAATCTGAATACCATAGCATACCTATTCCCAATAAAATGTCTAACTAGCCCTTAGATCAAAGTAAAATATTGATCTAAGAACTAAGTAGAAATTAGAAATTTAGAAATTAATATCGTCAACATGCATGCATTTCAAAATAATAACAGATTTTCTAGAATGTTGAAATTTTTTATAAATAAAAGCTATTAATAAAAAGGGTAAACTCACCATATTTAAAAACACAGAAAAAGGCAACAGTCACTGGCACTAAGGAGTTTAAGGACTTCATATTTAATGACGAAAAAACCAATATGTCCTTGCTATAGGAAGAATTGTACAGAACTATACTGACTGTAACATTATAGTCTCGTAATGTTATAATTAAATTAAGATCTGCTGGTCGTACAGTTACTAGCGAAGAGATAGCGATTGTATAGCATTCATAATACGTTTTTTCTGGGCTTTCTATCAGGTGAGAAGAAGCCAAGTGTTTTCTTCTTGTAAAGCCATATTAAACACTTGAGTTTGTTGAACCCAACGACCCGGTTGGTGGTAATGGCTACAACGCCAGTCTGCCACACCAGGGTCCTGGGTGCCGATGGAATCCCGATTAAGTCATGAATGTTATGTTTGTGTCGTCGTTGTATGGTGTTCATAATAAAAAGCCTGGTAGCTTACATTTCAGATCGTTACAAAAATTTAAAAAAATGTTAATAAAAAAACGTACTCACGTTTTTTTCAAATTATTTAAAAGCCTAGTAGCCTACGTTTGAGATCGTCACAATATAATGTGCCTGTGAGCGTTACATAGTTTTTTAAGTTAATTTGAAAGGTGGAAACCGTATGAAATAATTCTGAAATCGAAATCTGCTTGTACTAGTGTATGATTGGTTGAGAGTTATATTAGAATGTAGGTATAATGAAGGACTGGAATAATGTTTTTTAAATGTTATATTATACTTATAAAATTTGTAAAGTTTAGTACCTATTGATTTATGCTATTTACGTATGAATCTCTATATTTTATTGGGTACAAAAGCATTCTGTACCATCCGTTATTCTATCTATAACATCACACCTCATTCTCATTGGGGTAGGCAGAGACCAGGGCGCGCCATCTACTATTACCCTTTCATACCTCTTTCGCCTCATATACAGTCCGTTAATTGTCAACAAATAATATTTAAAGCCAATAGTAAATACTATACGGAATAAAGTATAGCTTCCACGAGTAACAAGCAATTTATTATGAGACTAACTAAACATTAGGATTCCCATAACAATATTTTCTTTGCATATCAAACAATATCCTAAGCACTGAAAAAAAAGTATTACTGTACGATGTTGGTCATAATTTAAACGGTGGGCATTATTATGATGAACGAGTTTTTTAAACTTCTAAGACTGAAAGGACGACCGACCCGGTAGCTCAGTCGGTAGTGAACCTGCCTACTGTGCCGAGGTCGCGGGTTCAAATCCCGTAAGGGACAAATATTTGTATGATGAATATGAATGTTTGTACCCGAATCAAGGGTGTCTGTATCTATACATGTATTATATGTACTTATATCGTTTTCTAGTCATCATAATACAAGTCCAGGCTAGATTCTGGTTTTTTCAATGTGACTAGATAATTTGTGTGACAATGTCCAAGTTATCGATTTATTTATATAATATCAAGCATTGTGTTCTCGTGATTAGCTTTATAGCTAACTGAAGGACACAAATGGGACCAAAAATAAAAATTGTGGTCTATAATATAACATAACTAAAATATAATATAACCTATGCTTTGGTGGTAAATTTTTTTTTTTAGATTTTGTGCCGTACGTACAGTGTTTTAGGGTCGACAGTTACATTACTTTAATAGACCGGCGGCCAGCTACAGTCAACTATACCTTACAAAATTAGCGAACTAACTCATTATGCACCTAAAGTAGACTAAAAATAAGTCATAAAAAACTTGGTCTGCCAGGGCGCAGCTTGGCACGTTTTCCGGTGCGATGAAAAATGTGGACCCCAAAAACACCCCATTTTACCTCATCGAATTAATGGATGGAACTTGTCTGTTGGTCTAGAGGCCGATTAGTAAAGCCTAAAAAACCTGGTCTGCCGCCGCCTATCCTGGCAGGTTCATGGGCCCGACTGAATTTAGGGTGCTCCTCCTCTGATTTGTAGTCCCATAGTGAAAGTTGTTCAGTTTGATGGTCTACACCACCCCCTTAAAGGTTTATTTGTATTTTTGTAACACCATGTATACAGGCCGTGGGACCGTACCCTAAGCTAGCGTACACAGGTACACATGACGGGAATTAAGATTACTGTAGTGCCATTAAATAAGTCGTCCCTAAATAGTGCCTCTGTATTTTGAGATATTTATATTTTTCCCTGGTAGTGCTGGTGCAGTCAAGAGCAAGTGGAGCTTGACATCACCAGAATAAGCTTTTTAGGTACCCTAAAAAAAATATTTTTCAAAATTTTATTTTACCACATTGTCGGCGTGATTAATATGGGTACCCATGCTAAATTAAAGCTTTCTAGTACTAAGCGTCTCTGAGCTAAGCCGTGGACAGACGGATGGACGGACGGACGGACATGGCGAAACTATAAGGGTTCCTTGTTTACTTCGGAACCCTAAAAACCTAACCTATAAGTCTTACAGACCACAACACGCCGTAGAAAAAAAAATCGTCTGAACAGTTTTAAATTTTGAGGTTATTTTCTATACTGCCATGTTCTCATGTATGTTGTTCATGTTTAATACCCATAGTAATAGTTAGACTATCTGAAGTTTCCATACAAACAAAGCTATAAGACCAGATGAAAAAGTCAACTTTGATCGGTCTTATAGCTTTGTACTATGGCAACTTTAGATTGTCTGCCAAGCCAATAGCCAAGTTATGAGGACTTGGAAAATGCAAGTCGACCATCTTGGATTTTCTATATTGGCTTTTTTACATCGGGACGTCAAATTGCCCAGGGTCTTTGACATTTTTTCCTTCGGGACCACATATCTATCTCTTTTAGTTTCCGCGGGCCGTTAACCTTTCCCATTAAAATTCCACTTTCAGAGATATTTGTATGTGTAAATATATCTTAGTTAATTTATACAAGCTAACTTCAGCAAATTTTCCCGCAGAATCTATAGATTTATACTGGTTTTTGAAGTTGGGCTACACAATTTTTTGTAAGTAAAATCAATCATACCCGGGAACCTGCCAGGCTGAGCCTAGGCAAACCAAGGCATATGTAAACATAGTTAATAGGACTATAATTAGGCATTTATTTCATTCATTAATTCGATGAGGTAAAATCCACCCTCCGAGGAGCACCCTAAATTCAGTCGGACCCATGAACCTGCCAGGATAGGCGGCGGCAGACCAGGTTTTTTAGGCTTTACTAATCGGCCTCTAGACCAACAGACAAGTTCCATCCATTAATTCGATGAGGTAAAATGGGGTGTTTTTGGGGTCCACATTTTTCATCGCACCGGAAAACGTGCCAAGCTGCGCCCTGGCAGACCAAGTTTTTTATGACTTATTTTTAGTCTACTTTAGGTGCATAATGAGTTAGTTCGCTAATTTTGTAAGGTATAGTTGACTGTAGCTGGCCGCCGGTCTATAATGGGTTATTGTACTTATGATACTGACCAACATTCCCAAAAGATCAAAACAAAAAGAGTTTTCATTAAAACGCATCATTACGTGTTCTTTCAACCCGTTAATTAATAGTCGCAACGTTTTATTGTTATGAATAGATCGATGTATTATTATTATGTATACTTTAACAGAGAATATTAAAAACGTTACGTTAACTACAAATCTAACCAGTTCTAGAGTTGCTAGGCGAGTGTTAAATAACCATTATCTTAACGTCTACAATCTACGTGTTACTTTACATAATTAAATCTGAAACCTAGTGCGTTCCGATATTACGACATTTGGAGCAAAACGCGCGTTGAGAAATTTTATTAAACAATCTAGCTTGCTTGGGTTCGTTGGCGTGGAATTTATGAGCGTATACAGTGTGTACAGAAAAGTAATAACCTTTAAACCACATACTCTACCCATCAAACTGAACAACTTGTACTATGCAAACCTGTCAGCGCAAAAATAAAGCTGGGCCCGATTCGACCAAACGCGAGTTAATTTTATTCATAGATAGTTCTTAGAAGAAGTCGCCGGTTACTAGGTATAGAGTAAACTGATTTTGCGTATTACCAACCCTAATCTAAATGAAATGTCAATGTCACATAATTAAAAAAATTATAATAAAAAGAAACCTACCAAATTAAAACTGTATAACCTCACTTTGCAATAAGTACGGATACAACGACTTCTTTCTTTAGGTGAATTATACACACGTTCTTTTAGTAAGTTGTGTGTAAACACCAAAAGTAAAATTGTTCCTTGTATAGTTACTCTTCCATAAATCTAATTTTGGTCGAATACTGCCTAAGTCGAGTAGGATTTGTTCTGACAGGTATGCTCCCAAATTGTTCAGTTTGATGGGTAGAGTATGTGGTTTAAAGGATAATTATACTTTTCCTTATACCCTGTATAGTGATGAAATAAGATGATAAATTATGTGTGGGGTACCAGTGATGATGATGAAACTAACTAAAGGTCTAGTAAAAAAAAGTTAAAAGCCACCCAAATGGCAATGGACAGGGTTATGCGCGGAATTTCCCTGCGAGATCGAATTGGAAATGAAGAGATCCGCAGGAGAACCAGGGTAGGCGATATAGACCGACGACCTGGTGAAGGCGGCGGGCACCCGTTGAATGATGGCCTTTGCCCAGCAGTGGACGTTTATCGGCTGAGATGATGATGATAGTGTGGTTTCGTAAAAAGAGTGTAGAGTTGGCTTTAAAACATTGAAAATTGAATCAAAATTGGTTCTGTAGTTAACGGGAGATGCTAGAACAAATAATAATATATATAATATTTTTTACATGCGCACGTATACAGTATGTATCTAAGGGTAGCCCTAGTAATTTTTCTAAAAATAAAACTTCTATGTATCGATTTTTAAAGCTTAGCAAAGCTATAAACTATTGTACTTAGTACTAAATATAATTATTTTTAAAATATTTATCTCAATTCAACTAAGACGAAAAATTAAAACGCGCACTGTTGAAACGTGAGCGTAGAATAGAAAATGCACGGAAATTAATACTAACGGTTACGGTACCGCGTTGCATAACTCACGCGCATCTCAGACGCCTCCGTGCGACGCGAATCTAAAGTCGATGGAAGTGGCTTTATATCTATCTTTGTATACAGGGTTCTTCTTAATATGCTGACACTTTTTTTAACGAAATCGCAAAAAAAATAATCTTTTCCATACAAAACTGCAAACTTACTTGAGCCAAATGGGACAGCAGATTTTTTTCGCGATTTCGTTGTTGGTACCATAGAGAAAGTTGTTCAGTTTAATGATCTGATCACCGCCTTAAAAGGTGTTAGCATATTAAAAAGGACCCTGTATATTATAAGGTTTATGTATCTTACCCAGTAGAGTTTGCAGACTCTTGTCTTCGCGCTCTAGCGCGTGTTTTGTATGCCCTGTGTGGTACAACATTAGAACCACTTTATTCATTATGTCACCTGAATGCACCTATGTTCTTACAAATAAAGTTCTGATTCTGATTCTGATTCTGTATTATACATAATATATAGTATATTTACCTTTGGAATCCTCTCTAGCCCCCTCCCATGAACTTATTAGAAAGAGTGGACCGAGCACAAATGTGTGTTAAATGCTTTAAAGAAATGATAAATATGATAATATTTATGTTACTAGATCTATAAAAAGAACACATGAAGCTAAATTCGTGGACCTCACAAAAAGCGGATTTCTCCTGGCCCGTAGGTTCAAAATTAGCTAAGTCTATATGCGGCTTTAAAAATATTAAATTTACAATAAATCACAGTCTACAATGAAACAAGCAACGACGACATAAGAGTGATAAACTATAACATTAAAACTATGAATAATGAAAATCTGAGAATTGTATCACTTTTGTGACATTGTATAATTATCTTGTACAGCATAAGAAATGCCGAATTTACATTCGGAATTAAGGATACGTTCAGATTCTTTATTTTTCAACTAGGGCTCTTCTAGTACCTACATCTGCATATCTGTGTTTGAACACTTTTTTGTATGTTGTCTGGCCGGCCTCGTATCGAGGTCAAGTTCACACTCAGTATAGTGACCCACCGCATGGATCTCGAAACTATTTTGTACTAAATACATGCCTTCATTATGTTTTGACATCTTTGTGCTTTTTGCGTTTAATTTGATGTTGCTTCTTGATTTATTGTGGTTTTGAAACTTTATGTCTAAATCTTTACGTTTTGTACATAAACTTCTTTATAACTCTATTATTTAAAAAATGGAAGTAATTTTTTTATTGCTTGAAATAGTGTGTAGAACTTTTGTATCTGCTTCTTTATGTTTTGACATTTACTGCTGAACAACAATGAGAGCTTTGTAGTTCCAAATGTTAATTTGAAGTTTGTATAACTCATTTCGTTTGATTATGTAAAATGGGATTAGGTTTATGAAATGTTTTCAATTAAGAATGATAATAATTATGATAATAAGCTCATTAACTATTACAAAAGAAGTTAGGTACGTAGGACAAAGTACTTAAATGCATAAGTGTAAGCTAAACATAATAGATCCCCTTCGTGAATCTGAATGAGAGAAAAGGCAGCATATCAACCTATTGTACCTCCCACTGCAGGGCACAGGCCTACGCTAAGGGTGTATGGGCGTTACACCCATTGGTAGACTTCACATACGCATCAGAATTACTTTTTCAGCGTATGCAGGTTTCCACACGATGTTTTCTTCACCGTTTGAAAGCTGTCAGTAAAGAAAAGAGTCTAATGCAGTAACTCCAGTCGGTAAAATACACGGCGAAGGCATCGGAAATTTTGACGATGCGTTTACGATTGAGTTGATCCTTTGATTTATCGTACGGCTTTTAAGATACTAAGAATAACGGATAAAGGGATGTTATATATTTTGTAACATACCATGATGTCTTGTAATTTCTAATGATATTACCATCAATTGATAAAGACAATGAAACCCTTAGTCTCATTGGCTGGAACTAGGGCGTGACAGCAAACAAAAAGCGAGTTTGAGGCTGTTTCCTAAATTTTTAAGTGGGACTGAGACAATAGGACAATACAAATGTTTCGTAATTTTATCAGTGTAATCTATACTCACGTCACGTTTGTTTGTCTGCGTGTTACACCTCCATTTCCGACAAGATTCTTGATTTGAATTCTGGATATTTTTTTCCTGTTTACCAACACTGGTTTTCATTTGACATATTCGGCGAATTTTTAGCTCCAAGATAATAGTTTCAGTTTAATTAATTTACATTGTGTTTGAAAGGCACATTCATTAAATATGGACTAAGAGTCTAAGATCCTAGTAAGATAAAGCCTTCTTATAGTAAGTAGAGTAAACACATTCATTGATCAAATTAGCACAGGACCGTGATGAAAAGCGAAATTAAAAGACAAGCCCAGCTAGGTTGATTGGATTGATTACTTGGCACAAGCACCTTCCATTAACTTCATAATTTTTAAGAGAAGTTTATTCCGAGAGCGCAAATGCGTGCTGCATACAAACGTACTATGGTGATATTTTCAATATTAACCAATTAAATGCAATGAAATGTTTCAGAAACAATCTAGAAACGAATCTTTATGCTTGTATGAAGTCAGATTTTAGTTAAAACATACAGTTTTAATTCTAGGATTAATAAACATTAAAACTATACATTTTAACGAAAATCTGACTCCATACAAGCATAGAGATTTGTTTCTAGATTGTTTTTGCAAAATTTCATTGACTTTAATTGGTTAGTATAGAAAATTTAACCATAGTACGTTTGTATGGAGCGCGCCAACGGTAATATACCCTTAAATACCATAACAATGTTTTATCCGCAAATACAATTTGATAATTCAAAATTAGCCATTAGAACTAGATATTAATAAAGAATTTATATAAATAGGTAATTAAAGTATATTATAGTGTTGAAGATGCAAAGTCAGGCATGCGCAGAGTGAAAGCGCTCGCGGAAGTCAACCTGCTCCCGATTGATAAACTAAGGCGCAATACAAAATGGCGGAAACAGAATCTAGTATTACTTACTACTGTTTTTTGTTTCTAGATCTTTACGTAACGTATGATTAAGTTATTGGACCTGTCGGAAGGAATTAGATAAAAGTTAGAATTGAATTACGTGTTCTAAAAGCGTGATTTTTTTGGGGATGACGGATGATCATTGATCACTCAATCCATTCCATTCAAAATTAAATCATACTTTATGGAATAAGACAACAGTAATTGCAAATAAACAGTAATAAATAGACACTTTATACGACACGACAGTTTCTTCAATTTCTTTAGAATGAAAAGGAAGAAAAGAGATGCAGAAAAAGATCTAGACCATACTCGTAGATCTAGCTCAGGTAAAAGAAAAGATTTGTCGTGATTCCAGAAAGAAGATAGGATTGGCGAATGCTACACCCACAAGAACATAACTATAGGCTTTCAAATAGTGAAATCACATCAAAATTAGTTGATTATTTTCCACGCGATGCCAGAAAAAAGGAGAAATAAAAAAATCTGTTGTCCCAAATCCATCGAATAACAGGAATATCCCATGAATATTTACTGGAATATCTTATATGTATAAACATAGCTATTTCACAGTTTTACACTCGTATTAATAGATATCTAGAAATAAACATCTCTAACCATCATCCTCTTCCGCAGGTTTCCACGAAGCAGTAGGCGAAGCTATCGCTCTATCCGTCTCTTCACCTCGACATCTCCAGACCTTGGGTCTGGTACAGAGATCCGTCGACGACACTGCCCACGACATCAACTACATGTACACCCAGGCCATGGATAAGCTGGCCTTTTTACCTTTCGCCATGGCCATGGACAGGTGGAGATGGGACGTATTCACTGGGGATGTGAGGAAGGAACAGTACAATTGCCATTGGTGGAGACTAAGGTTAGTACAAATCATTCTCTTCTTTATTGGTCTTATTCTTCTGTCGACAAATCATTTGGATAAACTTTTCGGTCATCAATATTTTGGCATTACGTTGTCCCGAAATACAGTCCAAAGTGCAAATCAGAGATGGCTAGTATTTTATGAATTTGAGGTGGAATTTGCTTTTGTTGTGAAAGTTATAAACGCGTAACAGAAGACTTTTTAAAAAAGGCTTTACAAAATTTAATAACATCGAATCTAACTTATATTACTTAATTTCTTGACATTTAGATAAATCTTTATCTCCTTAGATTGCTATTGTGCTAGTATTGTTTAATATTTATAATTATCTCTTCTGACAGATTTCCGTACTTTATTTTCCCGTAATTATAAGCGGGAAGTACTTAGGAGTTTCCCAGTTTCTCAATATTTCTCAACCCCGACCAGTCTTTCCGCAACTGTCATGTTCACCGATCAAGCGTCAAATGCCCACACGCCGCATATAACCATCTACTTATACGATTATGGAATTAGATAACACTAATTGTAAATAAGCAGTAATAAGTCTCGTAATATGTAAAACCACATGACATAATGCGTACGCTCTACTGGACCTAGAAATGAAGTTAAATTGTGGGTCAATGAATTACTTTAGGCGTTTGATAAATGGAAAACGATCGTTAATTTTGTATCGACTTTATTTGCTTAAAAGGGCCAAGAAACTGTTACCTAATCTGAGGTTAATGTAATCTGTTTTATTGTCATCAGAATTTTTGTTAAAGTTGTATACAGAGTCCAAATAAAGCAGACGTAGATTCTGAACTAGAATATAATAAGATCTTAATAACTGGGAATTCTGTATCAGCCAAATCTTTGCCTCGGGGAGAAAGGCTTAATGGATGTACATACATACCTACCAACTTAAAGTATAAATATATTTATCCGTTTCCCTATTGCAAGATAAATTACATCTAGATAAATCTTTCTCATGGTTTGCCCCTTCACTCCATTGGTTTCTACTTCCTTGTAAAGCTAGTTAAAAAAACAAACGCGCTTCATCTGCCCCATTGGTACGAGAAACATGACCCGGTTAAGTCCAATCGCTTAACATACACTTACGCAATTTTTGAGTATGTGAGATGATTCTGTACAAAAATAGACTGCCAAAGTTCAGATTTGATGATGATAATAACTGAATTGCACGCCTTGCATTTTAAGAATTTATCATGATAGAGACTGACATGCAACCGGTTTCAAATTTGATTAGGGAAGGCAAACAATACCTATTGTATGTTACAATTTCTCTGTTTACTGTAATATAGACACAAAAATCGAAGGCATACCGATAAAGTGACAGTTCAGTATGACAAGTTTTTTTTTTATTCTATTTTTTATATTGGGGTTTTTAACCCTGAGGTTATGTCAGCCCGGTATGACAAGTTGCAGTATAGGTATTGTATAGATGACCAAAAATAAATGTTTTGGATGATGCTTTAAACTTGATGGAGAGTCCTCCTCGAATATTAATTTAGTAGAAATAATTATACCGGAGAAAAAAAATAATGAAATCAAAACCTTTCTGTCAAAATAAGGACAGTCCAGAACAGAAGGTACAACCTTGTAAAATACACTTAAGGTAAGTGTATCAAAGCCCGCAATGGTAGAGATGGGATTGCGGTCGACAGTCGGCCTTGACTCGAGTAACGGGTTCAAAGCGATGAAAGCAAAAGTAGTTTCGTGCGTAATACTGCAGTGGCTCTCGATTACTGTGGCGTATTACTGCAAACAAGTTCTTCGCTACCGGTAGATATTGAGGCAGATACACTAGAAATTTCTATGAAATTACAAACTATGGGCGATATTGAAGGAGTTCACCTTTAATTTGAATATCTGGGTGCTATTAGCAGTAATGAAAATTGTTAGTTCCAAATTTAATGTTACGCTATACTGAAATATTACCTATAATGTAAATTGCATATATTGCTCTGACCTCTATCTCTTTATCAATAACATTCATATTAATATATCAATTCGAAATTATATTTCGTAAGATCAAACTCTTGTGGTGATTGACAAACTAACCTGATTCTTTTTATAGTGTGTGCACACGCATTTACTTTTGCAATTACGTTATAAATTTTAGTGTCTATCAATCATGAGTTGTTAAATGACTGCTGTAAACAGATTGATCGTTTTATTTTGAGCGAGCGATACTGTTGCTCGATTGGTATATTATTGTATTGTGATAGTTTGAATCTATACATTTTTATAACATTCTTACACAAATTTTTAAATGAGCAAATAAAATTTAGTATTGACACCTGCTACGATGTTAATTTTGTTTTTAATACTGATTTCCTCCACATCGTCGTTGGTTTCGAGTAAAATTTATTTGCTCCTTATGTTAGTTAGGCCTCCCATTTTCTTCCACCTACCTCTTTTCATTTTATTTTGTGAAATGACCTGGAAACTATCTTTCTTTACATTAGTTAGGCATATTAAGGCTGTCTATGAAACTGTAAATTAATTTTGTAGATCAATGTTTCTTAGCGAAAGTAGATTTAAAGTTATACTAACTGTCATCTACTGGCTGAATTCATACAAATAACCTAAAACATTTGTCCATAGGGAGCAGTACCAAGGAATCAAGCCTCCAGTCCTCCGATCAGAGCTGGACTTCGATCCTGGTTCGAAGTACCACATTCCAGCCAACATTCCCTACATAAGGTAAGTGATCGTTCTTTTGTGACTAGTTTCTAACATTACGATTAAAACCAGTTGGAGCCAATTAAACTTTACGTAAATTAGAACGGAGTTATGTGTGAAAAAACGGTCCGTTTCATGCAATCGCAATGTTATGTTTTTGAAGTAACGTGTCAGTTGAAGACTTGTTTAGAAGGAAATACAACTTGTACTGATTTGAAATCAGTTTTGTCAATACAGCAAATTCTAAATACTTATTGATTGTTTTAGACAGATTGACAAATTTGATAAATCATCGTGTTTTTGTTAGTTAGTCATGCCAAAAAGAAGTTGTAGTAATAATTGATTTCATGTACTAGTAAAATAAATTATAATCTTTGAACTATTATAACTTGATACTAGGAAGAGGTATCGCTTGTAACTTAACCAAGATTTTAATGAATATACCCGTCATATTACCGAGATTATTAAAATCGTGTTATAAGCTAACTCGATGAGTCTGCATTAGTTACGTTAGGTTACGTAAATGTTACATAATAGCTTTAGTAATAATATAGACGTTTTCTCAACCTTCTTGTGATAATGAATGGGAAATGTATGTTGTTACTTTATATGGTTTACTTAGATTGTTCTAGAATAGTCTTTTACATTGACAATAATATAGCTACTAACATAGTTACTAGTTGAAAACCGGTAGATTTAGGAGGCAGTTTTGATGGTGGTAATATGTGATATAATTAATTAATTGTATAAACAAAATGATTTAGATGGGAATGTATTTATATAAGGTTATGAGGTGCAAAAGCTGCTATGATAATGTTGACAGTTCAGTTAATTTGAATGCCAGGAAATGCTTGGTTAGAGATTATGTAAATGCAGCATTGCCTGCGTAATGAATTCGCTTCTGTTTTATAAGCTTTGATGGGTTTTGAATAACAAAACATAGAAAATAAGTATTTATCACGTTTTTAATACTTTTGGTATTAACTATTTACATATACACAATCCAGTCGTAAAAAACAAAAAATAAAACAATTCTTAGCGCAAACTAAAGACAAGATAACATTTAAAGCTAAAACACAATTTATAAAAAGAGATCAGTTCTGTTTAATGGTGGTATTCTTCATGTCCACCTTCGTATCCTTCAAAGCCACCATAGTGACCCTCGCCTTCACCTCCCGAGCTAAGACCTCCATCGTGAGAATCGTGGGAGATCTCAATTTGGTGTTCATGATGATCATGGTGTTCATGGTGTTCATGAGGAATTTCATGATGCTCATGATGCTCATGATGTTCTTCCTTGTGGATAATAGGTACTGGGACCTTGACAGGGTAAGGCACGTGCTTTTCTACCTTGTAAGGTACATGCTTCTCAATGTGAACGGGGTACGGCCTGTCGACTGGGATGTGGACGGGGTATGGCACCTTCTTCTCAACCGGGTACGGGATGACCTTCTCAACCGGGTAAGGGGCAGGCACGGGCACTTTCACTGTGTAAGGTACTGGCTTCTCGACGTGGACTGGGACAGGGTTGTCGACGTGCACCTTGACTGGGTATGGTACTTCCTTCTCAACTGGGTAAGGTACACGCTTCTCTACTGGGACAGGGTAAGGCTTGTCAACGTGAACTGGACGCGGGTGGTCAACGTGCACTTTCACTGGGTAGTGGACGATCTTCTCAACTGGGTAAGGTACGTGAACCTTGACGGGAACTTTGACTGGTACGTGTATGGTTTTCTCGACTGGGTATGGGTGAGGAACGGGGACTTTCACGGGATACGGTATGTGCTTCTCAACAGGGTAAGGTACTTTTTCGTACACTTTCACTGGCACTGGCCTGTCAACGTGAACTTTGACTGGAACTGGAACATGCTTGGTCACAGGGTATGGCTTGGGAATGTATTCTGGTACTTTGATGTATTCCTTGACTGGGTAGTGAACGGTTTTCACGACTGGGTATGGGTGTGGTACGTGCACTTTGACTGGGTACGGAACCTTCTTCTCGACTGGCACTGGGATGTGTTTCTCGACTGGGTAAGGCACGGGTACCTTCTTAACTGTAGTGATTGTCTTCTCATGATGAACTTCATGGTGTTCATGATGATCGTGCCCGCCTAAGTCATGGCCCCCAAAGTCATGGCCGCCAAAGTCATGGCCGCCAAAGTCGTGGTGTTCACCTCCGCCAAAGTCGCCATAGTATTCAGAAAGACCTCTTTTGTCTTGTTTTTTGTTCTCTTCGACTGGTTTTGTTTCTTCAGCCTTTGTGTCCTTCTCTGCCTTCTCCTCTGCCGTGGCCAGGCTTATAGCCACGGCCAGGATCAAGGAAGTCCTCTGCAATAAGAAAATGTGTTTGTTTAATAACTTTATAAACATACCTTTATTATACGAAGAAAATAAAGTATATAATGATTGACACTGCAAATCAAAAACATTATTATAGGTTTCCAATGGCTTTTCACTTTCACGTTGCACCTCGCTCGATTCACTGAGCTTAATAAAATTTTACTAAAGATAATCTGATTGTCCGATTAAGCTTCAAGTTTACACTTATCACTTCACTGTTTCACTTTTTATTAAACTAATTTTTTTAAATGTTTATTTTCTACTAACCAGTAGCTTCATCTTCGCTTTGCTTGTAGTTCAGCGAATGCTGACGGAGTGTGGTGTAGCCAACTTCGTTCTCGGATTATATACTCCGTATACGTAGTTTCGTAGATCAATGTTGCAAACACTTTCGCTCGTTGACTCCAGCTTTCGATGTGTGAGTAAATATTTTAATTTTGTTCTTTTTTTTAAAGATGAGGGCAGGTTTTTGAATTGAGATCGGTTAATTGGTCTGAATTTGTTTAAGTGTTGCGATAGTTAGGTCGATGATTGTGTCACTGATTTAGTATGGTTATTTCGATTCGTTTTACTGATCTTTTTTACATATGATTAATTGAGATAGAGCTAGTTTTGAACTTATTATTTCTTGGTAGGTATATTTTATATGTATGATGTGTATGTATTTTTACTTTTTCATAAAAAAAATTTAAAGATACGGGTATGCCCATTTAACCCTACATCAAATTAAACTATTAAGACACTTATTAGCTCAAAAGTCATAACAAGCTTTTTATTACAATCAATTACTTAATCGTAATGTTGCCATCGCAATCTTGATAGTGACATATTATGAATGCCAAATCTGAAAATCATTTCTTCACCATGGAATACTGAACTACATTCTGATATTTTGATATAGCTAAAAACTCTTAATTTATTGTATGTTGTAAAATATGAATATCGCAAAAAAATACGGGGGAAGGGATAACGATCCTGAGTTAATGTGTCTTATAAAAATTGCGAATTGAAAAGTTGATTCTGTCCAAAGAATTTTCAGTTTTAGTTTTTTATTTTTTATTTTCTCAGATTAGGGAAGCATACATCAATGTCAGCAATAGTAATACATTTAGTTGACATAACTTAAAAATTCATAAACTAATACAGTTTCCACTTTATTGGACGTATGTGTTGCTCAACCATAATTTTAACAACAAAAAAAACATAAAAGATGGAAATAAAAGATGACTGCAGAAACCATCACATTAATAAAAAAGATGGGTTTTATTTTATTTTATTTTTCATCACAATAAAAATGGTTAACATTACAAACATTTGTACTTATTTATCATCAACATCAACATGCAATATTTCAGTTCTTCCATTGATTGATGCTTACAATTTTTTAGATTAGAACTGTAGCTAAATGTATTTGTCGTAAAACATGCATATTATTAAACAATGTCCAATTGATAAAACCAATTATACTAGAACAAAGTAATATCATAAAAGCACTAACAGCAATCGATATCGACACAATTAACAAGTGCTTGCATTGCTTAAGAAAATCTTAAAACAGTTTAAGAAAAGAACCTTGAAACCTTTCTAAAACGAAGTGAATTAATTATATTATTCATTAAAAATACAAAAATAACGAAAGGCTTTTAACGCCATTCAAAAATATTGACTAATTTTATTTAAGATATTCAGATTAATTACAAAATCAGTTTAGCATGCAAGATTAAGTGAAGTGTGTGCACCTAGGTGTGCAATAAACAAAGATGCACTCATGTATTTGACGGAATGGGAAACCTCTACGACTTACAGGTGTTCGAATGCAGTGACTTCTGGCTACACATTTTCATTAAAAAACCTGGCAAACCTTTGGCAGTCAGCCTCAATAAGACCATTGCTATCTTATCTTTCTATTACAGCATGAATGTTGACATGCGATATAGCGCAAACTGGCCAAGTGCGAGTTAGCCTCGCGCACGGAGGGTTCCGTACCAGAATACAATATTACATAAAAAGTGTTTTCTACGGGAACCTTAGCGCAAGCCCGAAACAAACTTGGCAGATTTTTTAAGAATATGCATTTTATTTACATCAAGTTTGACGCTTATGTATTACCGTTTTTATACGATAGAGTAAAACAAAAATTACGGAAAAACAAGTTTCTTCTAAATTATGACGTACTTTTTGTTTTTTTATTATCAGCCAACAAATCCGCCATAATACGTAAAAATTTTACCGTCTAGTCTAGCTATAACGGTACAAAAGATACAGCCCTTTATTGGTAGGACAGACGGACAGCGTAGGTTTAGTAATAGGTTCCTGTTGACACCCTTTGGGTACGGAACCCTAGAAAGTAAACAAAATTCAATCTTTTTGAAGTAAATTTTTGTTTAAGTATACAAGGTGTTACAAAAATACAAATAAACCTTTAAGGGGGTGGTGTAGACCATCAAACTGAACAACTTTTACTATGGAACCAATATCGAAATCGCGAAAAAAAAATTTGATGTTCCATACTCTACAAATCGGCTAGAGCTAAAATATATTGTATGGGATATAAAATTTTTTTTTTTTCGATTTCGATGTTGGTCCCATAGAGAAAGTTGTTCAGTTTGACGGTCTAAACAACCCCCTTAAGAGTTTTAACAATTTATTCTTACTTATGTAACACCCTGTATACAGGGTGAAATTGATATCATTAGCATCCTTTTAACTAAGAGTCTACCCATCAAACTGAACAACTTTTACTATGGGAGCAAACCAATCGGAGCAAAAAAAAATCTGCTGTCCCATACATTTAAGTCCCGTAGGCAGCGGCGGTGGGTGCAGTTTAGTATGGAACAGTAGATTTTTTTTTGCTCCGATTGGTTTGCTCCCATAGTAAAATTTTTTCAGTCTTCTTCTTATCAAGTGGGCTGCAAGCCCTGGTGTCAGAGTTTATCCAAACCGCCTTACGGCCTCTGACGTGGTTTTTATGTAACGACTACTACCACCAGAAATAGTAGCCGGGACCAACAGCTTAACATGCCATCCGAAGCACGGAATCATCTTTCTTTTCAGACAATCAGGTGACTCAGCCTGCAATGTCCTAACCAACTGGGGAAAAACGCACAAAGTGACATTTCACTAGGTGCCCCCCGTGGGACTCGAACCCACGCCCTCCGTGTCAAGAGCCCAATGCTCTTAACCATTAGACCACAGAGGCAGTTATTTGTTCAGTTTGATAGGTAGACTCTTAGTTTAAAAGGATGCTAATGATATCAATTTCACCCTGTAGAAGGCGTTATAAGTAGGTTATAAGATAGTATTGAATATGTGCTTCCCTGGTGTTGCTTTCTCGTTGAGAGCTTATAGTAAATGTAATCGTAACCAGACTCTGTATTGATTGAGATATAAAGATCCAGTTCGAATTGATTGCTTGCCTTTTACAAACACGATTCATAGTTGTAATTTGATTTGGTATTCTAATCATGTCTACACAACAAATATTGGTGTATTCACTGCCTAGTCACACACACTTATTGCACATTTTATTTCAAAAACAAGACAAAATTAAAAAAAATAAACATAGTCCCTATTTTGGATATAGGGATAGTCTAGTTACCATTCATTGTATCTTAAAAGAGACATACTTACGAGCTTGTGAACGAATTGGATTCGTTTATTAATATTCATATTTTCATACAAAATACGTCTAACTATCTGTCGGATAAGCTAACAAGAACTTACTCAGAAGTGGTGTAACAGGCCCTAAATGTACCTAACTATTGATATCCTTCTTATGACGGTAATATCACAGAGTACTATCAAAGATTATTAAAACGTTGACGTTTAGATAAAGTTTAATAGATAGAAAAAATCCCAAAGTTACCCCTTTTAGATTATTAAATAGTTACTACATTCTGTATTATACAGAATGGATACATCCGTTGTCATTGAAAAATGGTTTATTAACTAATTTATTTTATGAATACATCAGATGTAATCGATATCATAGAGTTACTATGGTTAGGTATGTTAATCTGTCGCCACTAGAAATGAATGTCTTTAACTAAAATAAATTATTAGGTATATGAATTTTCCTAAATTAACTCTGATTAGCACTTTATTTCAATAATTATATGAGACCTCGATGAAACGTGACTTATTGCACTATCATTCAAATAAGTTCTCAGAATATTATTGAGTAATTTTTTGACAAATAACAAGTCAGTTTAGTTCTTTTACGAAATATATAACGGAATTGTTATGGTCTCGAATGATCGGAAGCATTTTGTGTTCAAGGTAAATGAAAACTGTATTAGTTTTGCCTTGACACACAGAAACTTGACTTGTATGTGAGTTTATACGTAAACTCACACACAGAAGCTTTGCTACAACTATACCCTACCAATCATCTGGACCCAGCTATGCCAAATATCAACTTCGTAGGCATTTAAATTATGTGAGGTTAAAAATATGCCCATCACCAAATCATACGTATGTGGGTTAGTTTTCATTATTATGGCAAATATCTACGTGATAATTTAGTACAGATGCGAATCTAAACGATGTTGGGTCCATTACTATTTTGTACTTTTTAGTTTTGAATACGGTAATTTTTGTGAAAATTTTGGCTATTTTTCGGTTTTCAATTATGAAATATATTAGTTCGACTCAAATATCAGTTATACGCAGAAACAGTACATCGATATAATATACGAGGAGTCCTGTCGTCTCGCTCGAAAGCTCTTGATAAGATCGTCATCATCATATACTTCAGAACAAAAAAACATCTGCTGAACATAGGCTACTCCTAAGGCGCGCCATAAAATCTTATCTTCGGCCTTCCTCATTCAGTCGCTCCCTGCTATTTTTTCAAGTCGTCGGTCCAGCAGACCGGAGAGCGTCTACGCCTGCCAGTTCTTGGTCTCCATTCTAGAACTCTAAATCCTATTCGATTGATAGTTTTTCGGCAAATAATTACGACAAGCCCAGAGCCGCATCAAATGCAAATTTTTTAGAGCTGTCAACCACTTTACTTCTCTGGCGTATTAACTGATTCATGATGTGGTTTCTTAGAGAAACACCGAGTATAGCTCTAAGAGTGAACTTTAACTTTAATACTGTAGAGTTTACTCTATAATCACACCAAGTTTAACGCTTGTATGTAAATATTACCGTTTTTACGATAGAGCGAGAAGAAAAAAACCTTGATAAAAACTAGTTTTTTGTATGAAACCTTTAACTTTAAACTTTTTGTCATTTTCATTATCTGTTAGCAAATGCGCTATAATAACGCACATTCTGTGACAATTTCATATGTCTTGCTATTACGGTTAAAATGTTACAGTACAGCCCTAAATATTTAGGATAGAGAGACAGACGGACGGACGGACAACGTAGGCTTAGTAATAGGTTCTCATTTTCACCCTTTGGGTACGGAACCCTTAAAATTACGGTTTTCAAGGGGATATTTAGACCATCAAACCACAGGTCAAACTAATCAATATACTGGAAGTATACTATGTACCGCGGCACGGTGGGTGCTAAGTAAGTAAAACATGGTTTAAAAGATAGTGGTGGGGAGGAGATTCCAAAACTCCGCCGCTGCATAAACTCGAGCCCTACAATATGAGTCATAACTCTGCTGCTATGCCGGAAAACATATTTATTTATCTTCCTTCGTTACAGATTCTGAATACAATAGCGAGTATGATAGCTTGAAAATATTGCCTATTTACTTATAACGTACTATTTGATTTATATTTTAGAGGTGCTGGTAGCGTAGAGTTGTGCTTCGGTATTTTAGACGATGACAAAAAGCAATGTTCGGCCAGGTCAGTTTGGGATGGGTGACCGTTGAAGTAGTTTTTTATCTCGAACGCCTCCGTGCTAAGGGAGGCACGCAAAGCAGTTGAACGTATAGTTCCGTTAGATGGCTGAAGCTATTGGCCAGTTGTATGTCAGAGGCCAACTAAGGCGGCTTGAAAATTATCTGAGAGAAAGTATTAGTCAGTAGTCATAGTCATAGTGTCATTGTGTCATTAGTCATTATTGTATATTTGTATAAGTGTAGTATGAATATGATTGTCTTTAATACTTAAGGATAAGGATGAGTCCCTACCAGCGTACGAACAAATCAGTCATGGTTTATAGTGCGTCGATTAATTTACTAACATTGTATTGTCATATATCAATAAATAAATAATAAGTGGACCACTATGTTGCCTTCACTTCTTCTTATCGTGTGGGTAAGCCCCGGTGTCAGAGTTGCCTTCACTAATTTGCAGTGAACCCGCATGGTGAACTCCGTCTCCCTCCTCTGGGACAGCAGATTTTTTTTTGCTCCGATTGGTTTGCTCCCTTAATAAAAGTTGTTCAGTTTGATGGGTAGACTCTTAGTTTAAAAGGATGCTAATGATATCAATTTCACCCTGTATATAGGTATATCTAGATTTTTCCTACGACTTCGTTCGCACCAGTTCCTATTAATTGTAGCGTGATGAAAAATACAAACCATATTTTAAGTCTAATTATAAGTTTTCAATCTTAAACATGAAAAGTTTAATCAAAATCGGTCCAGTAGTTTTTCTGTTATGCACATAAACTTTCCGGAGGAAATTATCTAAATGATTGTAAAATTTAATCAAAATCTATTGCAAAAAAGTGCACAAGAAGACAGATAGAAATAGCTAACTTTTTTATACTATTTAGAGATAATGATAATTAGGTTGTATTTACGCATACATTACACACGCGGCTCAAATTACGTATAAATATTATCCAACGCGTAATATCCCACGTATTCTATGAATTAGTTTGCAAATAGTCTAGACTAGTGGATGTTGCCGAGACGTAACGCACACATTCCGAAGAGAAATGTGGATCTATCAGCTTTGCTAATCTTTTTATAGGAAATAATTAGAATAACCCAGCGTCCAGCCAGCGTTCTTGGAACCTCTGGGTGCTTTGGAGGAGGTTTATTGGTTGCAGTTCATCATCATCATCATTCTCTTGCCCATTTCCCATTATTTGGGGTCAGCGCAATATGTCATCCTCTTCCATTCATCTCGCTTGGCCGTCGTTTCAGCACTCACTCCCTTCTTGTAGTAGTTCCCTTTTTTTGAAATTGTATATAGAAATTGACGAAGCTTGTTGCAGATATATGGGAAGTAGATATTTATTGACAAAACGAGTTGTGGATCGTGGATGTGAGTAATGTTTTAACTTTGACGAAGCCTGTGGTGGATACGCACTTTGTAAATTTATGGAATTAATAAGAATAAATAATTCGTTTATTTTTATTAATAATAATAAATAATTTTTAAAACAATTTTTAATAATAAGAATACTTAATTCGTTTATTTTTATTAATAACTATAGCATTCAAGATTTCGCAGAGACCACAGAAATATAACATACAAAATCTTTTGATTGACTCCGCGGTTTTTTATGTAACACAAACAATAGATCAACACACAAACACAAGTTCCAAGAACCTGATTGTTCATTTCAATTCAATTCAAAATAATTTATTCAATATAAGAGTCTGAAGCACACTTATTCAACGTCAATTCTACCACCGTTCTAGTTGTTAGAATGTTAGTGTTATTACTTTTTTCGCACACATTCTTTCTAATTACTACGTGTACAAAAACGTTTTAAACTGATGGGATTTATGAATTATATGTACACGAATATTCCAAAAATTTCCCTTGAATGCATTCTATTACATATTTAATCTTTATGCCTTAAATAATTTTCTTAAAACACGCCATGCTTATGCTTACAATTAAGTAAATTATTGGTTTACTTATTCCACTTCAAGAAAACGAGGTGATCATCAGCAAAAATGTTATTAAATACATTAACAAATAAATATTCAAATTGACAAAATAAATTTACAAACAAGAACTAATCAAATATTGGTGAAAAGAAACCCATTTTCACACTTGCTTTGCTTTTTTCCTTTGAGCTTTAATATACTCTTTCTACGCTATATTTGTAAATACAAGATTCATGTTACATTGTTTAATAGTTACCTAATTTAAATTATTACGATATACTTACGCTGTAGTTATACAGTTTTAATAAATTAGTTTGCAAATGATCTAGCTTGATGATGCTGACGACGTAACAGCTCGGTCGGTCGGCACGCGTCTTGAACAGTCTTGATCTAATGCAGCTCGTGGAGTACACTTTGTGGCAAATTATTTGTTTTTGTTGCTGACAATTTAATGTGGAATTAGCTTAACGATAAAGGATAACCTAATTAATGTTGAAAACAAATATTCGTAATTTTTTTTTATGTTGAGAAAGAATGCAATATTTTATTTAGTAAAACAGTTATAAAGCAAATGAACATATCCTAAAACTAAAATATAACTAGTGCGCAATAACTAACATAAGGAAAACAAATTATAAATTGTCGCTTCTTGGCGTCCCTGGTCCAAAAGTGCGTCAAGTTATATAATTATATTTAGACTGGAAAAGGATATAAAATATGACAAAAAAAAATACAATTGTACCTCAAACAAAATAATGTTTGTGTAATGAATTTTTTGTACATAAAACAGAGATCCATTATTATCTTTGTTGCTTTATAAAAGTCCAGAGAAAGCACAAAAATATTGGTTGTTTTAGCTTTTTATGAAACTTTTTTGAGAGTAAAATTAAATAAATATCGGCATATAAAATATAGAAAGTGTACTCAATGACAACGAAGTTGTTTTTCGTTTATTGTAAAGTAATGCAAGAAAGTTTTACCAGTTCATAAAATCTCCTGTACCTGTATTCAAAATTAAAATGTTCTTGTGTTTAGTATTTTATTGTACCTATCTCATGATTCTCGAAAATCTCGTCTCCCTCTAACTCATCTCATCTCCGCCAGTAGCCGAATTGTCATTTCTTCCCTTCAACTGAAATTACATCTTATATCAGTGAAGATGAAGTTAATTAGTCTAGATAACAAGGTTTTTGACCGTCCTGAAAGGGTAAACGGTCATGAGCTAATGCATGTACAACTATAAAGTGTTTTGTATGATTCTCTCAAATGTTTTTACCATTATGTTTCTCTGATAGTATTCAAAAGTTGTGAACAGTTCAAACCATTCAAACAAACTCAATTTTCCATTTAAAACGGTTCCGAAATAATTAATTTCAAATTAGAACTACATCTAACTCTAGCCATATCATCATGAAATATGTATTACATGCTAAATTATAGGTCTCATCAAACGATTGCACTAGAATGCAGTGTTGTATAATTAACATGTCCGCCAGTGTACGTTATGTTATTAAGGTCACATAGTTGCGTAGGTCGGTGACCGTTGGATTCCTTTTATTTCCTACAAATTTGTTAATAAATATCTAATTTAGTATAATTTAATTCAATTTTAGTACATTTTTTGGAACATTAATAATGAATTAGTGAAATGAATATTTAATTGGTTGAGTCATTTGACATTGGAGTTAACATTATTTTCACTGATACATAACTTTATGACCATAATCCCTTTCAGGGATCAAAGATATTCCTACAACTACCACCTATCTTGCATGGGATCAAACTGTTATTATAGTTCATACGAGTAATACGAAATAACAATTTTAGGGTAGTTTTTTGAGAAATTATCAAAAATTGACAAATTTAGGTGATACGCCTCAGAGGAAGGATCTCTTTGTTCTAAAGCATAGAGTCCGCATCAATTTACGATTATAGTTAGTCTTTTCTGTCTTATTACGTACCTTTAATAGAAGAAGGAGATCGAACTATAAATATTTGTTTATGCGGCTGTTCAATTTTTTTTTGCTAGTGTGTGTGAAAAGTGACCGTAAACATAAGGCCATATGTCACTTGGTCCTTTTTTGTCCATACTACTTGACACCACACACTCAAACGTCAAAAAACATTTCACGGACATTCTTGCAATGGTATGGCTATGCCCCGATACGCCCATACGTTTGACAGCTACGCGTGCTTAAATCTTTTCTTTTTGACAGTTTTAAGTGATAGTATATCCACCTCAAAATCCTTACGTCAATGCTAACAACGTTGTTTCTGTTGTCCAAGTTGTTGATGTCATTCAAGTTGTTAATATTGTCCAAGTTGTTCATGTTGTCCAAGAAGTCTTATTCGTTCAAGTTTTCTTTGTTGTTTATTGCGTACAAGTTGTCCAAAATATTCATGTTGTCCATATGTTTTCGTTTTGTTAGAGTTATTTGAGTTTTTCTGTCAAAACAAATAACATTTTAACTGACTCTATCGAAAAATCTAGAAATCTGATCTGATTGATCTTTCTCAGTATAGTCATAACAGAACAAACGCCAACATTGCTATAGTTACAGCCGGCCACTCAAAATTATACACTTTAGAGCCAATAATAACAGAGGCACAGAGATGCAGTGTCGTGATTTCATAAATTCTAACGGTCTGAGTGTCTGTTCGGTCCCACATTAGCGATTTGCCCAAGCGCCGCACTATGGTTCAAAAGGCCGATCTAGTTAGACAATATTATTTGACACGATTAATTAGCATTATAGCTTGCATCTATAGATGATTTGTCAAAATAGCAAAAACAATAATAGTTACCGTAATGATTGCATTTATTTTTGCTACAATTAACGGAAAAATACAAAAACCAGTATAAGTTGACATTTGCTTAAGAAGATTTAGTACGTGATAAGAAGCCAGCTTGAAATACATAATTTATGAAGAAATACAGAGCCGTATGGAAATTAAAAAATAAAAATACAGAATTATAGTTTTAAAATTTGTGTTATGAAATTAAATTAAATTTGTTAAATTAAATTAAAAATTTAATTTAATTTTTTTTTTATTTATAATTAACTAGTGTTTTCCCGCGACTTCGTCCGCACAAATTATATACCAGATTTTAAGTCAGATCATAAGCTATCAAACAAAAAAAGTTTCATCTAAATCGGTTCAGTAGTTTTTGCGTGATGCGCGAACAAACAAACAAACAAACAAACAGACAGACAAAATTTCTAAAAAAGGTTGATTTCGAGTCAGGGATACCTAAAAACCATGTCGTAATCTTTTTTTTGTAAATATCTTCAATGTACAGACACACTTCAGTTACAGTTTTATAATAGTTTAGATTAGATGGACTTCTTGCTTGTGCGTTAGCTTAGCACCGCATTTCCGCCAATGTCAAGTGGTTTGAGGGAGTGTCGATCCAATCTCGAGGATTGTTTTTGAGTAAGAACAACTGAGAAGGATTTTGGAGCCTCGTGGCAGGCTGAAACGCGAACTGCGCGAACACCACGCGAGAGACAACTGTTCGGGGCAAACCCTGCAACGTGACTCCCTAAATGAAATTTGTATTTCTCAAAATGGTCTGTTGTTCTTCCACATTTCAGCCATTTTTCAGCCAATTGTTGAGAAATTCGGGAAATATTCCTTTTAATACTTCTTATAGACTCTTTTGTTAGGTACGTCTTTAGTTTCGAATCTCATTGAAACATATATGCAAATAAACGCTATTTTTTTTTTTCATTTTTTGGGTATTTTATACATTGTTTGTAGAACATTCTCCTAGATATAAATATTACGATTTTTGAAGAAAATCATCGTAGCATCAGCTTAACTTCAAATAATGGGAGGGTTCCGCACCAGTCCGCACTTTCTAATTTACTTTGAGCAATACTACATAAATGAGACTACTACATAAAAAAGTTGCAGCCATGGTACAAGAAGTGGCATGTAGTTTCTGGTCCAAGAAACACAAAGTTAGCATGAAAAATACAATCTCCATCACATTAGACTGAAATTTTTTCGGCAATCGTAAAGGTATTTGCAATATGATTAAATAAAAATAGTAGTACTTACCATCAACTTCACGATCCATCACTAAATATATGACAACAAATGTTATACCCACTATGAAATATTGATACAAAAAGTGTAGAAAAGCGAATGATTTCATTATGAATGCCACTCGTAATTACACTTTAAAATTAATTATTAATTTATTGGAGGGAACTTGCACAAAATTATCACCGGAATAGTGACCTCGGGAGTATCTGCTATCGCTTTTGCTAGTATTATTATAGAATTGGAGTAACCCTTTTTGTCTAGCTAAATCGGCCTTTTGAACCATAGTGCGCCGATAGAATGACTCCGAGGGTTTTGAGCGTGGTCGCACTAAGAGCGAGAAGAAATAAAAATTGTCACTACCTACTTTTATTTTACAATTACCTTAGATAACATACCTAATACGGAAGTTATAACTCTGATCTATTCATAAAATTTTAAATTGTAATAATGTTTTGAACAATAGGTTTTTTTGTTGATTATTAAAGCTTTTACTATTTCGACAAAGTATCAAAATTACACCAACGGTCTGTCCAGAGTCAAAGAGCAATATGTAGCTATTTTGTTTTCACTTCCGGATAAACCACCGATTGTTTTTGGAAGTTCTATTTTATAGTTTAAATCTTTTGTCATTATTTCCCTACAATAGATAAATAAAAAAAATTTGTTAAATTTAAAACATTGTTTATCACAAAAAAGTATTCCTTCAACTGTGCTAATGAACAAAATGTTTTTGTATTATACCTAGAAGCAATACCTATACATGTAGGAGACATACTTTTTAGTCAATATTAAATTATAAAATAAAGAATTTGCTTATTTGATAGCTTCCTATAAGAATTTGGTATGTAATAAAAAGTAATTAAACTACTTTTGTTATTTCCTGAATAAAACTAACATTTAATACACAGGAAATCTTTTTATACGCTGACAGTGTAGTCCAACCCAAACGAAGTAATAAAGCAAGCTTGCACAACCCCCTGCGATTCCGCGTTCGAGAGAATAGTCTAGATACCAACACATCGGCCGCCAGTGTAATCGAATGTTTGAATATTGCACAACTTGTTTATGTTCTGTTTTTGGGAATCCTAATGTGAACGTTTTTAGAATTTTTAGTGTTCAGATTGTTACTTTTTTTAATGCAGATATAATTTTAATGAGGTGTATTGTGTTACGAAATCTAAGTTTTGAAAAGGCTTGTTCTTACTCTATATTTGTTAGTTTTTTGTACGAAAACCCAAAATTATTTATATAGTAACTGTTATAGAATATTTTGCCACTTGCATATTTAATGCATAAGAAATTATTTTTTCTCCACTCCGGACGTAAAGCGTCAATTTCACATGTTTACGTGAGATCTGCGACCTTTCATACTTTCCTGCCCTCGGTGTGTAATTTACTATATCTTCCCTTTGCATTGCGGTGTTTTGGGTTACTTATTGCGCATGTTTTACTTCCACTTGGACGCGTAACTAATCTTCTAAACTATTATAAAACTGTAACTGAAGTGTGTCTGTACTTTGAAGATATTTACGAAAAAAAAGATCCCAGACTCGAAATCAACCTTTTTTAGAAATTTTGTCTGTTTGTTTGTTTGTTTGTTCGCGCATCACGCAAAAACTACTGAACCGATTTTGATGAAACTTTTTTTGTTTGATAGCTTATGATAATGACTAAAAATAATTTGTGCGGACGAAGTCGCGGGTAGTAAACACTAGCATTAAATATTTCTAGATTATCAGTTTCTAGATAGTGTTTTCGTATACTTAAATAAATTTCCTTTGTACGGAGTGCGCTAACGGGTAAATGTTTTCAGATGAAAAAACTTTTGAAACTATATGGCACTAACAGCGAGTCTATCATCCTTAAAATAACTGAATAAGAACCCTTAATTCTTCCTATGATTATGCAATGATTATGAGCCTAGGGGAGCGTTTTCTCTATGATTATGAGGACACATTCCATACCAGCAAGTGCTCTAAGTTCAGTGATCATAACTCACAGCAAAGCATTAAAGGTAAAAACCACAGCGCTATTAAATGGCAGTGTAACAAGGTAATGAGAGGAATTACAAAGTTGCTGTTGAATTCCTCAAGTTGCAGACTGCTTGACGCCTGCAGCGACGTCCACTTATGAGAGACAAGTAGATATTAGTGATTAATAGCCTGTTTAAAGCTAGGTGTCATTAACGGAAAAAAAAGGGATAACCCTTTTATTTCGAAAAGGATATCCGGCGATAAATGCCAAATATTGTATACTTCAAAAAGAAAAATGATAAAGCGGCAATACCAAGGCAATAAAAAAAAAATCTGACTATGTCAATTGAAATTACCGGTGACCGGTGTTTCCACAATTTAGATATTTTAATGTGTTTTTTTTTACCAAAATAAGCATCATAAAAATTATTTAAGGGTCGATACATGATAAATGTAATATAACATACATTATAAAATAATATACAGCTGTATTCAACCGTTGGCATTTTTTCTATGGCCGGGGCCGCATCACCTTTGTTGCTTTAAAATTATTCTGGTAGATTTAACTAAAACCTACTTACGACAAATTTTCTAGTAAAGTCTATTAAAATCAAATGGATGTTACATATATTTTTAAATAGATTAGAATAGCATAGCATAGCGTATGCTCGCGACTATATTCTCCGACCGGTTAGTTAGAGATATTTTGAAAACTTAGAACTTCCACGTTTCACTAGTACCGAAACTCTACGATTAAGTAGATTTTACTACAAAATTAGATTTTGTGTAAATCTACCAGAATTCGATTCACAACAACAAATTATCCTAGTAGTTATACAAAATAAAAGGGTTGTCTCCGATTTTTTACGTGTTAAAAAAAATCCTGGTCATATCAGACGCGAGCTAATTAGATGATGCTGGTAATGGTCGCTCAGAATAATGAAAATGACACAAAAATGACAATGAAATTGAAACCTATTTTATTAACTATCAGGTCAACCAGGTAATTGTACCGACTACCATTTTTAGTAATAAGATCCCGGATAATGACTCTAGACTGTCTTGAAACAGGCAAAAATACCTATTCGAAATAATTTTAATTAAATAAGTTAGAAAATTAATTAAAAGGCTCATAGGCACAACTAACTGGGCAGCTTTATTGTGAAAACCATAAACAACACAATTAAAGAAAACGCGTAGGTACTTATCCCATTTCTCTTAAATCATCTCCGACTGCTTTTAATAAATATCACTGTCTATTGGTTATAATGAAAACGATGAAATAATAACATCTTTGTAAATATTTGCATACACATACATTATAAACATACGACCATATTGTCGGGGTATTAGTAAACATCGTAACAACGCTCATTTTCAGCATACCGAAAGTTTGAGCCCAGAAAACACATTACAAAAATCTGATTCCTCAGTCACCTTTTACGACACCCACGAGAAGAATTACAGTAGTCATATAAGCTAGACACTGGCTTTTCGGTGAATGAAAACATCGTGAGGAAACCTGCATGCTTCAATTTTGTTGCATGTATTGTAACCACTGTCCAATATAAGTGGAACGGGCACACCCCCCGTCACACTGGACAGAGTTTCGGTACTACTGGTGAAACGTGGATGTTCTAAGGTTTCAGAATATCTCTGACTGGGAATATAGTCATGAGAATATGCTATGCTATGCTATGCTATTAGCTAGAACCACATGGCTACGCATTATGGAAGACGGCATATTTCCTTAAACCTGTAAACACCGTACACTAAGTGATCACTAAGATAATTAATAACATCTAAACATTCTCATTACGGTGGGAATCGAATGAAAAACGTGTGCATCTCGATTGATAATGCTAATACGTAACGTACTAGTGATGTGCATTGATTGTTGTTATTGACTAAGTATCGATTTATCGATATATTTAAACTAGTGCACACGATTGTGTACCTTAATTGGTTAAAGAATAAAGTTGTAGCAACAATGAAGATTGTAATAAATATAATTGAAGACTATTTAATAAAACAATGCTGAGCTATTTCATGTGTCCAGAAACCGTAACGTATTTGTAGTTACAATGACCTCGCCCTTGCTCTTAATTAATGCATTTTGTAAGGTATGTTGTATGTAAGTAGCATACAGTACATGCTATCATGAAATTAGTAGTTTCTCTTGTAAGGCACTCTTTATTGGTAGGTATGTATATGTATCTGCAGCGCGCAAATGTGGTTGTGGTGTAAACGTGTGACAAACATTGATGTGTTTTTTTTCGTACTGTATGACTTAACTGTAACCACAAGGTAACTCTTTATTCTACTGGGTTTACCTGTTTTACAACCTACGAGCTAACAAGCATGACTTTTCAACAATATTAATAGGAATTGTGTCGTAATTAGAAAATAATCAACGATTTTCACAAAGTAGATAAAATCTGACCAAAAGCTGAATTATAAAATATACACTATATAAAGGAGAACAAAATTATTTTAATCATCTTTTATAATAATAATAATAAATAATTACATAAATAATTGCCTAATTTTTTTCACGTTCCGTATCTCCTGTTGTTTTTATTTTATCGACACAGTAAACTGAAATACGATGTTATCGATACGTCATGATTATCGTCTGATAAACAACACTAGAACATTATGCAATGTGATTGAACAGTGTGATCGCGGCCGGCACGCGCGCTCTTCCGTTAAATTTAATTGCATTGCACTAGCTTGAACTAAGGAGTACTGTTGCATAGAAGAGTGACTTATACAGGTAGGTTCCTACATTGTTGTCATGATATATAATTTTTTTAATGGTTATTGTGAAGCCAAGATTTTTGCCAGTTACCTTACTTAATGAAAATTAGTTTGTAAAAAACCCTCAGAAGATGGGGTTACATATCAAAAAGTCAAAAGTTCATTGATCAAATTTTAAAAGAACTACGAACGAAATACCTAATTTTAAAAGAGCAAATGGTTATTTAATCAAAAGTACGAAAGGCCTAAAGTTGAAACATCAAAATTTAAAAGGCCAAAAAGCCGATTGGCCGAATCGTTCAAAGGTCAAAATATGGACGAAAGATCAAAAGGTTGAAATATCATGTTTTATTTCATCAAAAATATATGAAAAGGCAGATTTTTCAAACTTTAATAAATTCAAAGAAATTGGCCCTACAGTAGTTTTAGACTCGGTTAGGTTAGCGAGGAGCGAAGCGACGAGCTTGTTAGGTTTCTTGCGACCACAGCGAATTGCCAGAAACGAATTGCTACTGTTTACCTTGTCCACCCAAAAGTATAAGTTTTCTCACCCCTTGTATGTTTATTAATTTTAAGGTTTTTTTAACGCTTTGCATATTTATGCTATTCATTAAACTAACTTATAAATAAAAATAGTAATTCATGTTTACCCTCATTCAAACGCCCATTACGAATTTTTTTCGGGTTCGGGTGGACAAGGTAAACAGTAGCAATTCGGTTCTCGTCGCTTCGCTCCGCGCTAAAACTACTGTAGGGCCATTTTCTTTGCTTTTATTAAGGTTTTAAAATTTGCCTTTTCGTAAATTTTTGATGAAATAAAACTTTTGATATTTCAACCTTTTGATCTTTCATCCATTTGGCCTTTAAACGATTCGGTCAATCGTCTTTTTGACGTTTTAAATTTTGATGTTTCAATTTTAGGCCTTTCGTACTTTTGGCATTTCGTTCGTAGTTCTTTTAAAATTTGATCAAAGAATTTTTGGCTTTCTGATATGTAACTGAAGATGGTTATCGTATTTCTAAAACCGGCACTTGCAGCACAAAGTAATTTAATTGATGCACATGCACATATAATAAAATTACCAAACTAATAAAAAAAAAAAAGCCGTGGTGGTCCAGTGGCGAGTAACCTTGCCTGCCGTGCAGGAGGCGATGGTTCGATCCCCGTCCAGTCCGACTCGTACCAATGAGTTTTTCGGAATTTATGTACGATTTGTAACACCACTGGCTTTTCGGTGAAGGAAAACATCGTGAGGAAACCTGCATGCTTCAATTTCGAGGCATGTATTGTACCACTGTCCATTATAAGTGGCGACGGGCTCACCCCCCGTCACACTGGACAGAGTTTCGGTACTACTGGTGAAACGTGGATGTTCTGAGGTTTCAGAGGATCTCTGACTACCCCCTCGGGGAATATAGTCGTGAGCATATGCTATGCTATGCTATGCACCAAACTAATAAAAGAAGTCATAAAACAAATCGAACTGGCGTGAAACATAAGTACTATTTTTGTAGTGTCATGCCTGGCAACACACGGACCACTTGCAACATCAACAAAACGAGATGCGCACTGCATGTTTCATACATTTGTAGGGACTTGATCATGTGGCTAGTGGCCGCCACTTGCTACAGCTACAAAATGTATGAAGAAGCGTGTCGCGTGATTGTTGCGAGAAGCAAGTGAGGCTAGGCTATGATTTAATTATTGTAAAAGCTTCTCTAATTTTCCAACGGTTGTGTCTCTTTAATAAATCTGTTGAATAAAATTCTTAGTACAATAAATTATGTTCACGTCTATCCCACACTATCGACCGACTCCGGCGCAACTTACTCGTAAACCGCCAGCGCACACTTCCCCAGTTTTTACCGAATATTTTCTGCCGTGATGACGTTTCCCATACGTCTTCTATCGACGTTTTTTGCTAGGGGTGACATCACTAATTTCCTACTTTTCTTTACAGTAATAGTAACCTAATTATTAACTACATTGTTTAGTTGTTTGACATGCTTTTATCGTGCGGGTAAAGTATTTATGCACAAAAACAAATCAATTAGTTATTTTTCAAATATTGGATGATACTAACTCGAGAAAGTAGATGTTTTTGGTGCTTAGCAGTGGTATTAGGGTTCATGGTGATGATGTTTCATATTATTTTAAAAATTGAAAAGTAATAAAAGAAGAAAATTTCGATAAAATTGTCACACATGTTTTCTAGTCCTACTTATAGCACCAGAATGAACGCACACCAATAATAATTGGAAACCGAGTAGTGTGGACTGAGCTAGGATGCAAATATGTTGCTATTTGATTTATAGTAAACAATCAGCTGTTCCCTACGAATAAGAATAACGTATAGAAGAGTAACTCTAAACAAAATCGAAAGAATTTTTGGCACCCAATGAAAAATGACATTTTGTTTGAGTTTTGGCGGCCAGGTACAGTTTTTAAAGAACAAATTTAGAACACGGTACACTTTTTTCGGTGCCACTTTTTGAGCTTCATTTACACTTCTATACATTCTTATTCGTAGGCTGTTCCACAGGAAACAGCAACACAGCCAAAAAACAAAACCAAATGACAGCAGATTTTTGTTTTTTCGTAACTTCGTTGTCCGTTCTGTTAGTAAATTACGTTTTTTGTTGGTCTGATCAACGGTCAACGATTTATTTTCTTTCTTGCTGATCATTACCCTTAAAATATTGTGCACTATTTAGGAGGACCCTTAGCAAGTAATATCAAAGTGGCTCTTACAAATATTGTAGGGGGTGTGATGGTCTGAAGTGCCTCCTAAAATATGGAACACTGCAAGTAGCAAGTGGTAAGTGGACTGATCTAGCAGGTTTGAGTAAGTAGCCGTTTGTCAAACGTCGGCAACTATTCAAACTGTTTCCTAGACTCTGTGATGCTGTAATAAATCACTCGCTGGAGGCTGTAGGAATTTTACTAGGAAGATTTCTAATGAGTTTCATTTTCTTTTGGTTACGAAATAGTTTCAAAAAAATTTTCAAACTTCACTAACTCTTTATTCAGTAGAATTTTTTTATTTTTTCTGTTGCGCTATATTTGTTTTATTATGTATTTTATTTATTTCCTTTTTGGAGAACTTACAGCTAAACAACAGTCTGATTTCAAACGACAAATTGATAGTCAGATGCTGACAACAAGTTCCCACTAACATAATTAATTTTAAAAACTTAATAACGTATAAGTAATTTTCATAAAAAGACCTTACTATGAGCTACATTTCAGATTGTTTTAAATTTTTTACTGTAGTTCTTTATAATACCTATCCTATGATACCTCACTCGATGGGGAAGTTACCTAAACTATTTTCGCAAAGTCCATTTTCGTTATAAGGCATTTAAAAAATGATTTCTTTTTACAATTATTATAATTTTGATTTTGTGTTAATACATGCTGGGGTAGTTAAAATGAAAACTCAGAACATCAACGTTTCACTAGTAGTACCGAAACTCTGTCCAGAGTGAAGCCATCACCACCACTTATAATGGATATTGGCATACAACATGCCTCGAAATTGAAGCAAATAGGGTTATTCGATATTAAAACCTAAATGAGTGCGCTTCCTTGCAAATTGCTTGAACTCATACATGCGATTGTTAATTAAGTAAATAACCATATTAAATTCGTTTATTAAAACCTGATCAAAGTAGATTCAGATCAATAGAGAATATTACACAACCGGTCTAGAGTAAATTAACTAATAATCTTTAGAAGTATACTATTAGTTAAATCAAAACACGGAACGGCCTGAATACTGCACTGAAGTGGCCAATTATTTGCTATATCAATAGGTTTGATGATCAACCAAGCGAAGCCTGTGTCTTCTAGTTACATAAAAGAAATAAACAAACATGGAAAAAAATTGTTACATTGCTGTTATTAGAACTCCAGTTTAATAAGAAAACACCCTTTTGGTAGACTCTTTCTTTTAGCAACAAATAAAAAACTAGCCAAACGCTACGGACCTACAAAAGACGGACGTAATGTGACACTAAAAAGATGTGAAGCATGCAAGGTCCTACATTTTTGTTTGTTCTACAAGAGACACAGATGCACTAGCTCTAGGCGCTGTTCCTACACCCCGCCACCATTATGTACAGCGTGACATTTCGTCGCAGCACGCACACAAATATAAATGGGTGCTTCACTCGTGATTAGACGAGATTACATCAGTTTTTTTTTTCATGTCTGTGCCAATGCCAAACGCATGTTGGATACGCCCAAGATAGGGTTCCTTAGCGTAATGTTTCATTATTTTTGCTCTGTCCATGTCGACGAATCTCAATGTAAACTTACGATTTTTTTTCTTGCAGTGATTGTGCTTCAGCATTATGCTATAATTTTGATTGAAAGTAGAACTTACTAAGAGCAACATTCTTGATTTTTTTTTTACTACATTTTAAATTTTTTTTTTTTTAAATAGATGCATTAAAATTACTTTTTAGGATTCCATATTCCATCAATAAATCAATTATACTTTATTTTTCATCAGTAACATATCATACAAAGAGTAAACAAAGATGAAATACAGAAGGTACAATAATAGACAGACTTATCGCAAAAAAGCGATTTCTTCCAGATAACCTTGACATATTCCACTACGAAATCCTAAAGTCATCATCATTGCTTACAAAATGTAACACTATACTAAAATAAAGATAGTAATCAATTACTCTTACAGCCCAAATCACACTAATTGTTGCACTATCGTTATAAATCACACTCTATGCTAGTGTGTGCACAGGCACTTATTACGTACTTTAGATCAACTGATGAAGACTTGAGATTAGAGTTAGATGTATTACGCATGCGCGAGAAACAGAGCGGTGAAGATTTACGTTAAATCGAATAACTCTGGTTCGTAAGGTTTCGACGATCGCATAATATCGGTTTTGGTTTCGGAAAAGAGCTCACTGGCGCGTTGCAGAGAGGTATATACTCTCAATCATGAGGTCCGGGTTCGAATCCGCACGGACAGCATGCTACGTACCAATGAGTTTTTCTAACTTATGTACGTATAACCTACTGCTCTCGTGAGGAAACCTGCATAGGCAGAATAAGAAATTCTGATGTACCTATTATGTCAAGTCTACCAATCTGCATTGGGCACGCGTGGTGGACTAACGCCCAAGCCCCTCCTGGAGGGTAGGCCTGTGCCCTGCGTGGGACGTATACAGGTTGTTACAAAAGTAAAAATAAACATTACACACTTTTAAGGAGGTTGTTTAGGCCATCAAACTGAACTACTTTCACTACAGGACCAACATCGAAATCGTGAAAAAAAAAATCTGCTATCCTCTACATTTTGCTCGAGTCGATTTGTAATATTATAATATGGAACATCCTTTTTTTTTTCGCGATTTCGTTATTGGTCCCATAGTGATAGTTGTTCAGTTTGATGGTCTAAACCACCCGCTTAAATGTTTATTTGTAGTTTTGTAACACCTTGTATATAGGCAGATGATGATGATGATGTAGGTTTAGACTCAAAGTAACAAAAACCAATTCAATGTAATTCAGGTACGGAACTCTAAAAACCAATTCAATTTAATTCAGTTATTTTAAATTAGTACTTTATTGCACACCAAAACGATTATACACCATTCAAATCTATGCTACTGCATGGATTACCCACACATTTTGAAAATTTACTACGACATCATCATCATCGTCTATGAATTATCCTCTCTTTGGTAAAAAGAAACACTGTAGCAAACAACAAACTTTTAAATAAAAATATGTAGCCTCGCATTTCGTATACTTCTCGGAGCTTTCATACAAAAGATATCAACGAGACCCACAATATTTTAGTAAAAGATTGCAGCATTATTCAATTTCCCTAGACTATGGAGTGCATAGCTTGTGTATGCATTTTGATTAAATTAAGCACAAGTGTAAAAATACTACAGTCGTAGCAAAACTTATTTTTGACGTAAAAAAGGATTTTACGGTGGATAGAAGTGTCATCATCATCACAACAATTTAATTTGTTTTTTTATACCTAACATCTTTTTTTTTAATAAGTTTTTTCTATACTTAAGTTTTTTTTTAAACTACTAAACAGCTTATAAAACTGTAATAGAATCACAGATTATTTAATAGTTACTACTTTAAATATAGGGGGCTTCTTAATAGGCTGACATTAAAACATTTACAAAAAAAGAATGTGTTTAAATTGGTTTAGATGTCTGTTTGTTCGAGCATCACGCTATAACCACTCGACCAATTTGTTTGCAACTTATGATTAGACTTAATAAGTTATAATATAGTAAATAAATAAATTATATTTTTTCTCGTTGCAAAGTCGCGACGAAATCGCAGGCATTTAGTGTTTTATAAAGTAGCTAAATAAATTGTTGTATTTATTTACAGGTAAGTTCTTCCTGTTATCAGCTTGACATTGCGGTAAGTTCATAAAGTTCTAAGTTAAAGTTCTTAAGTTCCATTGTTTTATCGGTAAAAATTTTGGCACAGCGCGCAGCGCCATACATAACATATACGGCCTTCTAAGGAACTACGTTGTTTTTATGCGCGCGAGTGGCCAAAATATGAATTCCTTTCACTTTTAGTTTTTGTTGTGGTATGTTACAGTTATTGAAGTTCTTTATATGATTAGCAGAGGGCTCTGATGTTTGCCTTCTTTTTTATTATACGTTTCGTCGCGTTTTTTTTAGTTGTTATAGTAGATAACACACCGAGGGCAGGATAGAAAGAAAGGTCTCAGATCTCATGTAATATTTTCTTATTTACTGCCCGAGGTTAGTATACTATTTGTCTCTTTGACGGAGGTGGAAAGCGGCAACTTCATTTAGCGCAGTGGAACGAAAATTGACGCTTTTCGTCCGGAAGGGAAAAACAATTTTTATCAATACATACTCAATTTACTTTTTTTTATTGATCTTCAAATATTCTCTTTTTTATCCGACTTCAACAAAAGGAGGAGGTTCTCAATTCGACCCGTATGTTTTTTTTTTTTTTTTTTATGGATTGCAATTATTCTATGATTTACCCGAAAACTATGTTACCGAGTGGTGACATTTATTGGGTATTGAAAATTATGACCTTGGTGTTCTGGCTTTCGCTGAGGTCTTCGTGTCCTTGTAAACTAACCAAATCTCAAACATTCGAATGCATTATAGTCATCATCATCATCATATCGTATGACATTTTTTTTGTCTTCCTGCTTGGATCCAGGGAGGTTTAAATTTCGAGGTCAAGATGTTTTAGCCAGTCTTATAGTAAAAACTGAAGATATACATCTTAAGGACACCTACAAAATCTATCTCAAAAGTTATAAACTTTACGTTCTAATACATAAAGTAAATTTTCTTTAAATTCCATCCAAGCCATCTATAATTTATCCATTGAACTTGAATTTGAACCAGTCATGCGTAAAAATGACGTAACTGACCAAAACCTTTTAAATGACCAATTTGAAGAATTTACCCACTAACCCAGTTTCCATTATTCAAGGCCAACAAAAGTGAGAGGGAAAGAGAGGTACGGTGCATCGAGAGGGAAAGTAAGACGATTCGAATGAAAGTGAATGCATCTGGTACTTTTTTTCTGTAATTAATCCGTGTTACGTTTGCGATTTGTTTCAGAATTGATGAGGAATGGTTGTAGAAAGTTATAGACAATTTTCTAGGTTTTGAGATTGGGATGAGAGATTTTTGTGCAACGGGGCGACCACTCGCACACAAGAAGCGCTCGTTGGCGTAGTGGAGCTTCGGTATTGGAAACGATCACCGAAGTTAAGCAACGTCAGCTCCGGTCAGTCTTTGGATGGGTGACCGTTTAGTGGTATTTCATATCGAGTGTTTCCGTGCTTCGGAAGGCACGTTTAGCAGTTGGTCTCGGATAGTTTAGCCAGATGGCGTTTGTAACTATTCGTTAAGCCAGGTCGGAGGCATATTAAGGCGGCTTGAAAATTCTCTGACAGCAAGTTGACTACTAACTTGCCTCCACCAACACGCACTGGGCCAGTTTTGTGGAGTATGGCCCACTCCCTTTTACCCTTATTCGTGAAAGGAGGCCTTTGCCCTGCAGAGGGATTCTACAGGCTATAACTTACCGGTCTCGCAGGGAATAGTTTGTTCATTACAAGTACAACCTTTGCAAAAAGTTTTATAAATAAGTGACATCCTATCTTATTTAATAATAATAATTAAATTATACAGGGTGTAAGAGACAGCCCTCCGCAAACTGAAACGGTGAACTCAGACCATCAAACTGAAAACCTTTCACTATGGAGCCTAACTCAGGAAATGCGAAAAAAAACAGCTGTCCCATACAAAACTGCCGTACTTACTTACTCAAATGTATGGGACTGCTGATTTGTTTCGCGTTTCCTGAGGTAGGCTCCATAGTGAAAGTTGTTCAGTTTGTTGGTCTGAGTTCACCTTTTCAGTTTGCGGAGGGCTGTCACCCTGTATTAAAATTTAATAATATCTTGGGTTTGACTTTAGTGTCAGTGACAAAATCAAGTATAGAAGATTTATAACCAAAGAATGCCTACATGTCGTGCATATCAATCTTCCTCTAGTAGATACATCACTTTTTTATTAATTGGTTTTGATCACAGATAAATTACACGCTCCCCTAGGGTTTAATTAATTTTATTTGATTTGATTTTAATACTTTACTCAACTTATGAATAAACCTTCGAAATACAAACAACTCAATCAATTACTTAACACGCGTCCAAATAAAATAATTAAATCAATTATTTAGCATCTATTACAAAATTCCACTTCTCGAGTTCTATAATTAGTACCTTCAAAATAACCGTTGATTCTAAAGTACACAATCTTTGTTTCATAGTACACAATCGTTAATTTGGATCCCACCCGTTACTTTTAGACTCAGTCAATGAACTGTGGTGGGTGAAGGTCGGAAGGCATTGTTATGAAACTTATTGTAGAGGCTATTGTAAAGGCCAGCAGGAGTTGGACTGGATAGCTATGGGAAAGATAAGAGAATGGCAAATACGTTTGTGGCGTAGTAAAGCTTTGATTCGAAACGGTAATCAAATAAAATCGGTCAAGTGCGAGTCGGGCTATTCGCACACTGAGGGTTCCGTACCACACCACCACACAACACAATATATTACTTTAAAAACAATTTTTTTTCTCCGGGACTTTTAACGTTTTTATTATTTTTTAACAAATTCACCGCATATTCTGTAAAAATTTCAAGCATTTAACTAATACGGTTCCAAAGTCACAGCCCTAAATAGATAGGACGGACAGACGGACGGAAAGACAACGTAGGCTCCCGTTTCCACCCTTTGGGTACGGAACCCTAAAAATTTAATTAATTATTCCTTTAGGAGGATTGTGAAGCAAAATGATGCAAATGACAATGTCCATACTAAAAGAGAGAACGTGTTTACCGCTCTAAAACCTTATAGAAATTTGTGATCTCTTCTTATGCAATGCACTATAATGCAGGTAGGTACAAGATAGTTAGGAACTCCATTTGCAAAACATAATTGAGTTTGACATTTTTATCTACAAACCTAAAGAGGAGATGGGTCGTCCGGCAACCAGTAGTGTTATTTTTTTGAAAGACACGTTAAAAGGTTGCTATGGAAATTATGCATCTTTCTACTGCTGATTTCAACGTGTGCCTTTCAAAAATCAAATTTAAGATGGGTTTACGATATATTGAAATGCTTCTGTAAGACCTGGTTTTTTAATTTTTATTTAAATAATGACAAAATGGGGAGTAGGCTTCATACGAACTGATGATTATCTACCTACAAACTTATCAAATACTGATTGATTGATTGATATAAACTTATAATGAAATTAGATAAAATTCACAGACTATATGATACTTGGAAATACTAAAGCTAAACAGATGATACTCTTTCTTAAGCTGAGTCTAAACTCAACTATATCACAAAAACCCAATAAGACTCTAATAAGTATACTTACTAGCTCAATATTTATCTGTATCAATAAGGTATGGTCTATCCACAACATGAGAGAAAGGGATTCGGTCCAGAGATTTCGTTTTGCTGCTATTTGGAGCAATACCTTATTAGGTTCGATCGCAATTTGCATAGATGCAATGGAGATTTTAATCAATTTAATTGCATAGTTCGCCCGTGAGAAAAGTTCTACAACTAATTATTGTTAGTTTAACTAAATAATTATAATTGTCGATTTTATGTGGGAATATTTGTAACCTTGGCTTTATACTTTGAATGGTATCGTTGGATGTGTGTGAAGTAGATAAAAATTAAGTAATTCCTGAAATTATATAAAAAATCAGGAACTTCTGGAAATAATCAGAAAATTTTTCACACAGTCTTGACCTAGAAGTTTATACAGGGTGTAAGGAAAAGTATCATTAACCTTTAAACCACATACTCTACCCATTAAATTGAACAACATAACCTAAGCGATGCAAACGAATGGGACAGCAGATATTTTTTTTCTGACAGGTTTGTTCCCGTTGTAAAACGTTTCAGTTTGATGGGTATAGTATTTGGTTTAAAGGTTAATGATACTTTTCCTTATACCCGGTATATACATAAACTTACGATCATGTTCCCTTTCAGGATGTTCAGTATCTTTACTTGTATCCTATATCGTTGTCTAGTTATCATAATACAAGTCCAGGCTAGATTCTGGAACTTTAAATGTGACTAGATAATTTGTGTGACACTGTCCAAGATATTTATTTATTTATTTATTTACTACAACCACAGAGCTCTAAAGTTGAAAGTTTGATGGTCTAAAGTTAGCCTTTTATGTATTGTTATGCATTTAAAGCGTGGTTTATCCAGAAGAGAGATATGGCGGAGACAAACTACATACACAGATATTAATTTCTAAATACAGTCTAAAAAAAATTACTTTTGTTGATTGACCAAATATTGAAAATAGGATCCAACTTCTCAGATATGCCCTGACAGGCATATCATCTTAAGTTTACATCCTGTATTTATTACAACATTGATTTAACATAGATAATCTAGTTCTGGCGTCAACTATCACCATTACAAATTTAGTTTATGTGTGATTCGAATTAGAATTTGATTAATACCCACATCGAGTTTATTGTATCGCCATTAGAGTGAGAACTGTGATAATTTATTACAGTAATCGATTCATTGCTATTCGTTTATAAACCAGTTATACTTATACACTTATTCAAAACAAAATTGTCCGTCTATACATAGATCTTGTTATGAAACTGTAATCTTATTTTATAAAACCTCTTTGTGTAAAAAGGCGTGGCCTAGTTGCGAGTTACCATGCCTTCCGTGCAGGAGGCGAAAGTTTGATTCCTGACACCCCCTTTGGGAATATAGTCGTGAGCATATACCACCCTGTTTCTTAAAGAAGATGATACAGCTTTAGATGGAATAGAATATATTGTTTTTGTGGGTATTTTTATTCCCTTAGTCCCGAGACAGGTAGCTGGTAGCGACTGAGTGAGGAAGGTCGAGGATAAGGTTTTGTGGCGCACCTTGGCAGGCCTATGTTCAACCACAGATTATTTAATAGTTACTACCGTCTTCAACTCAACCCGATTTTTTGAATTTCGGACTTTGCGCTTCAGGAACCAAATTATGTCAATGAGCGACCATTCGCCCCTCAGTGGGGATTCACCTGAGCTGTGGAGTGAGACAGGCCTAGTTCAACAGTGGACGATGATAGGCTGATGATGATGAGTCATGGTTCCTATGGCGTTCCCTGATACTTAATATAATTGACATTTTTAAAGGGGGGTTTCCGAGCATACCCGTAGTATATCCACTAGTATATTTAAAAAACCAGTTATTGTATAATATGACGGTAAAAGCCAAATGTTTTATATTTCAGAGGCCAAGAAGTGAGCGGTTTGCGATGATTAATTAGTTTTTGTAACATTACACATTTTGATTTGCTCTTGTTAGGTTGATAGAAAGTTTTATTACGGCATATTTGTAATTCTACGTTGCAAAATGCAAATTATGTCGCCCCTCAGTGGGGATTCACCTGAGCTGTGGAGTGAGACAGGCCTAGTTCAACAGTGGACGATGATAGGCTGATGATGATGAGTCATGGTTCCTATGGCGTTCCCTGATACTTAATATAATTGACATTTTTAAAGGGGGGTTTCCGAGCATACCCGTAGTATATCCACTAGTATATTTAAAAAACCAGTTATTGTATAATATGACGGTAAAAGCCAAATGTTTTATATTTCAGAGGCCAAGAAGTGAGCGGTTTGCGATGATTAATTAGTTTTTGTAACATTACACATTTTGATTTGCTCTTGTTAGGTTGATAGAAAGTTTTATTACGGCATATTTGTAATTCTACGTTGCAAAATGCAAATTATGTCGCTAGGAAAAATATAGTGCATACATCATGTCAGATAATTATTTAATAATGTATTAGTATTTAGACTAATTCCGATGGGAAACACAGTCGTCAAGGTTTTGTTATATGGTACTGCAATAGTTCGCGTAATGAACAAGTAAATAGGTAAATCACCCGACAACTTATCTACTTTTTAATTTTCTATTATACCGATTTTCACCGTTTGACACGTTCGTCGTCCTCATTTCACACTGATTCTGTAAAATTATTGTAGCAATGTTTCTATCCACGCTGAAAGGAATAATAGTCTTAAGTATACGCATATGTACATATTTTATACATAACGCACCCGTCAAAGACCCAGTCTTGGCAGGAGTTACACACGAATGCAGATTTGTGACGGAGTTGTTGGCAAACCAACGACACGGTGCAGTCTAACAACCGTCGAGGCAAGCTATATCTGATTGTCTGTTCGTTCACCAGTTTGACCATTAGGATCAGTCTATAACATACGGCGATTTTATAGAGTGGCCTAATCATAGTGGTCTAATCGAAAACCATTGTAAAGGGCCTCGTCACATGGGAAAAAAATTATTTACTAACATTTATGTGTACAGAGTGTAAAAGGCATTGCCCACGTGATGAACTGTATTTATTTCAAATCGTTGCGCAACAAACAAATATGAGTATAATCAAAGAACAAATACGAAGTATAATAGCTAAAATTATACACAAAACAGGAGGAATATCATACTTCCAAATTAAATGGAAATTATCCTTTTCTGCAGTGGGATTTATTATAAAATTCAAATTCAAAACCAGTTTTTTATGCGGAATGGACCTTGGGCAATATCTTTTTAATGCGGTATATATTTAAGGGTTGCTTCATTCAGACCATCTCATCATACTGAACAACTTCATGTTCGCTGAAGTCAAATGTGTAGGAGAATTCATTAATTCGTAAAAAAATTCTAAACATTTTCAACAAATCCAAATTAGCACTCTTCGCAGCAATTTTTGTATATCCCATGTCACATAGCCTATATACTTACGTCCCACTGCCACAGCCACTGCAGGGCCTACCCTCAGAGAGGTTGTATGAAGGTTAGTCCACCACGCGTGCCCAATGCGGATTGTTAGACTTCACAAACGCAGAATTTCTTCTTCAGCGTATGAAGGTTTCCTTGCGAAGTTTTCCTTTACCGTTTTAGAGCAGTCCAGCATAAGTTAGAAAAACTCATTGGTACATGGCATGTCGCCCGTGCAGATTCGAATCTGGACCTCAAGATTGAGTTTCCATAGCTCTCCGCAACGCGCCACCGACGCCGTATGTCACACATGTCTTTAGTAATTCGCAGATTTCCATTTTTACGATCATTTCGTAATGCTTGGGCTCCAGTAATGTCAGTCATTGTCTGACATTTTATTGCTATTCATCTGACTCTAGCATTTGAGTGTTTCAAAATTGGCAAGCTGTATCTTCGATAACATTTCAAAAGAATTTAAATTATTGAAAGCTTGTATTTCGATATTTACGATCTTTAACCTATAATGCTGAAAAGATCAAGAAGACTTTAGTAACATAATAAATATATCTGTCTGCAGTCTGTACTCTTCATAATGCACAAAGTAATAGGTACCTACCCCAATAAATGTAAATTTTTCGTCTCGACACAGAAATATAAAATATCTTTCAGTCAGTCACCGAACTGTTTTAGAAGTATAGATAAATCCGACGTCACCAATTATTTTCCATTTTACGTTTACAAAGAGGCGGTCGGTGGAGAGTCGGTGGCACGCGGTTGCGGAGAGCTATGGAAACTAAATCTTGAGGGCCAGGTTCGAATCCGCACGGATGGCATGCCATGTACTAACGAGTTTTCTATCTTAAGTACGTAATACTGACTGTTCATACGCTGAAGAAGAAATTCCGATGCATATTATGTGAAGTCTACCAATCCGAATTAGGCACGAGTGGTAGACTTATGCCCATACAACCCACCCCCAACTTGGAGTAGGCCTGTGCCCTGCAGTGGGACATAATATAGGCTATGATAATGATGATAACCAATTACTTTGCTTTTTATGCGTAATATCTGGTCTAATTTTATTTTATAAATTATTATTCTGATTATTTGGTGTTGTCGATTTCTCTTCCCTTTCTACAATACGTTGAGCTTTTACAAGTAGATCAGAGCTTTATTTCTCCATCACCAATTCTTTCTCTATGGTCTCATCCCTTTTACAAAGAGCAGACTTTTTCCCAGCCGTATTCTAAAAGCTATAACTTTCTTCTTTATTGCTCTATTTCCCATAAAATGAAGTAACCAAGTTATATCTCAGAACTACGTACGTGTACAGTACCTTAATGTTACATTTATGTTAAAACTAATTTGCTTATCAACTCTCGCAAACAAAAGTTATGTAAAAGGCTATTTCACATTTTCGTAACTTAAACCCGTAAGTTATGGTTACCATGTACCTCTTAGTTGTCGTTGCAGTAAACTGGCACATTACAAAGTAAATGACTAGTTTATGTTACTTTCGTAATGACAACATTAAAGTACTGACTATTAAATATTTGATGCGTACAACGATGTTTCATAATTGTTTAGTAGCCTGAACTAAATGATACAAGGTTTTTTTAAATATTAAAATGTTGGTCATTGAATTTCATAGCGGTTTCGTCATTAGTATGATTATATTTTTTAATTTAGTTTTCATACATAATCTCAAACTATCGCAAGAGACGGCTTAAAATAAAGCGTGTGATTGCTAAATCGTAATAAATGTATATTAATTTGTCATTGAATCAAAGATCGATTTTGAAACAAATTAAGGCAAACAAAAAAACTATAATGTTAAGTAATAAAGCTACTTGAAAGCGAGATAATTACTTTAAATGTTCATGAAGCGATAATGACCGGAGTTGCCCGTATTACGTAAAACAAAGAAGGTAGGTAATAAGTACGTGTTTATTGTCCAAGAGTATGTTCTAAGTTTCGTCATTCCACGCATTGCCCACCGGCGGCGATTCGAGCGACTTGCCATGCGATACGGATCTGGGTCGTATTATTTCGTATTTCGCAAATACTTCATGCCTCACGATCCACATAACAACTCGTTACTTGCTACTTCATCTACTTATCATTAAATAATAGGGCCAAAAGAAAAATTGGTAGTATCATTAATTGCTGGCAAAGCCAAACCTTTTATTTCACATCAGTTCGTATAAAAATACTTGGTAACTTTTTCATTTAAGTACAAAGAAGAAAATATCGAAGAAATTTTGTCACTTAAAATAACAGGTACGTCAACTCAAAAGACTAAATAACAGTCACCGATTTCAGGGTAAAACTAAAAATCACAACAAAAAAAGACTATAAAAGAGAGTATTACATCAGTGCAAATCGCGAGCAGATCGTGAAATTAAGCTTCCAGGGATCTGGTCGATGACCACTATCCTCTTTGATGCAAAATTTCACGGTCCCCTCTCGTATGTTACAGTGCTAAGCTTATATTTATATCACATTCACATTTCTGCTTCCTGCATCCTCTAATAGCTATCATGATGTCCATACTCGTGACCATGACCGTGACCGACTATGACTGGTACCTTCACTGGGTAAGGTACGGGCTTCTCGATGTGTACGGGCACATGCTTCTCAATGTGGACTGGGTACGGCCTGTCGACTGGGACCTTTACTGGGTAAGGCACATGCTTCTCCACTGGGTAGGGAATGTGCTTCTCAACTGGGTACGGGGCTGGCACGGGCACCTTAACGGGGTAAGGCACTGGCTTCTCGACATGAACGGGGTAGGGTCTGTCATAGGGGACTTTGACGGGGTAAGGTACAGGTTTCTCTACTGGGTAAGGGACGGGCTTCTCGACTGGGTAAGGTACTGGCTTGGGAATATGTACGGGATAGGGCCTGTCGACGGGGACCTTTACGGGTACATGCACTTCTTTGTAGACTGGGTAAGGAGCAGGCACATGAACTGGTACCTTTACTGGGTAGGGAATTTTCTTTTCGACTGGGTAAGGTGCTGGCACTGGGACCTTGACTGGGACATGAATGTGTTTCTCTACGGGGTAGGGTTGGGGAACGTAAACTTTAACGGGAACGGGCCTGTCGACGTGCACATGCACGGGGTACGGCACTTTCTTCTCTACGGGGTAGGGCTGGGGAACGTGGACGGGTACTTTAACGATTTCCTTGACTGGGTAAGGGACGTGTTTGACTACTGGGTAGGGTGCGGGAACATGTACCTTAACTGGGTAGGGAACCTTCTTCTCAACAGGGTAGGGGATGTGTTTCTCTACGGGGTAGGGAACAGGGACGTTCTTGACCACAGTGATTGTCTTGTGGGTCTCCTCATGTCCATGGCCGAAATCTCCGCCAAATCCTTCGAATCCTCCGTGTCCGCCGTAACCGCCGTAACCCAGGCCGATGTCCCAGCCGAGTCCTCTCTTCTCGTGTTTCTTGTCATCAGCCGCTGCCGCCTTGTTGTCGGTCACTGCCACTTCTTTTTCTGCTTTCTTGGCTTCTTCAGCATGAGCGAAGGCCACGAGAGCCACCAGACTGGCGGCCACGAGCTGTGAAATAAAAAATAAATAATTACAATCAAAATTTGAACTAAGACGTTAGAGATAGGGGATCCAAACGACTAATTAACGGATACTGAAAGGCTCTTTAATGAGTGGTCGAGTAAACATCGCGTCCAGCGACACACAAAGCACGCAATTTCCGTGTTGCGTAAACTCAGAAGTGGGACAAGGGGATTGCGCGAAGATATGGTAAATCCAGAAAATTGCACGTTTTCCGAACACTGTCACAGCACATCCAAAGATCGATTTGATTTTTTAACACTGTCACTATTAAATTTAAGATTTTAATAAGTTGAACGCACCATGAGCTTCATGATGCTATGCGTGTAGGTTGCACTGAAGCCGACGAGGTCCTGAATGCGAATGATGCGTGTTGCTCTGTGGCTTCGGAATATATACGGAGGTAAGAGCCGGCCGAGCGAAGAAAAAATGGCGGCACTCTGTAGGACTATGCTACACTTTCGCTTTCGAGGGGTTCGGTTTCGAACGTTAAACCGAAATGCTCTATATCTGACAGATCGAGATTCAAGACCGGTTTTGCAGATCAGTGACATAATTCCTGAACTCCATTTAGAGCTTTTAGATTTTGATGGAGCTTAAAAGTTTTAAAACTTTGGGGTAATTGCTTTCATGAATTGTTTTATATTTATTATGCGTATTTTTGACCTTCGAGATGATAGATGTAAATTCGTTGTTTTATAGTTCCTTAGCGCGTAATTTACTAAAGTTACCTTTCATTATGATAGTAGTCTTGATTTTTTTTTTAAATAGCTTGTTTTGTGTCCCACAGCTGGGCACATGCCTCCCCTCTTTTCCTCCATCCGGTCAATACCCCCAACCCCCTCGAAGATATAGCTTGTTTTTATAAGACGGCCACTTTTAACCGTATAGGTATCTTAATTTTGTCTAAAAAAATCACCCCATTCTTCAATCATAGACATGCAATATGTATGCTTGAAACGTATACGGAATTTCAAAAGCCATCGTAAATATGGCAGAAATTTGATATTTGTTTTAGTCTCACAAACATTGCAAAGAAATGTTGAGGTTCTAGAAGATAAATCATTATAATTATTATCAGTACGATAAGCAGCTGAGTCGACTTCTTTTACTTCTTTCACTCCCAGATCTTCTCCCAGATTAACGTAAAGTGTCACCTTTAAATGAAAAAATACTATTTGTTACGAAGTATTATACTGACAAATAACACCTAAGGATCGTGTTGTACCCTATTTCGAATTAAGACATGCAAATATTAAGTCGCTAAAAGTAACCCTTGCTACAAATAACTTAAAAGTTGGTTGGTAGTTCTAGAGAAGTTTCTGCCTACGCCAAAAGAGAATACGTTAGTTTCTAAGTCAAGTATGTAAGTCAGACATTCATCTATTAATATTGTTACAGCCCTTTCATTATCAAAATGTTACAAAATGATTGCTCTAAATTAATTTCCGTACGATTGCATTATAATTTCTCCTTGTAACAAATAAATGGACGCAGGCGTCAGCAAATGATTTTAAGATCATTTCTATCGATATACGTTCATGACGATGTTTTCGTAATGGTACAGCAACTTTACACTTGCGTTTTTTAACGCGTTTGGAAAAACGACGAAGAAATTACGCGGCCATCCAGACGCTCATTTGCAGAAACGCTCATTAAAGTTAATCCTCCATTAAATATCTTGCTAGCTTTTACTACGTCAACAAGACAAACAGTGACTGCAAGAGATTTAATGCAGGATTAACACTAATTAGCGTTTCCGCAACTGAGCATTAGTCCACGGCGAAGTTATTTCTTCACGTCAACTTTCAAAGTCAAAGTCAAAGAGTAATTTATTGCAACTATAGGTATAGGTTCAGAATTATATTTATAACAAATTTAAAGACAGTTAATGATAGGATACCATAACATTTATCCCAAACATCATCTTCATCTCCGCAATCCCAACGTATTGTTGATGCAACTTATTAATGTGTATTTCAATTTCCGTTTGATTACAACAAAATCTCACCAAGAGCACTAAGCAATTTTATTGAAAAGCTCAAGTTTTGCGCTTTCGTAACTAAGGCCAATTTATGGAAACAAGTGTAAGTAAACGAGACAGAATAAAGTGAAGATTACATGAATGTGATTTATTATAAAGAAACTACTCTATTGACTTTGTTACGAGACGTAATAGATATTTTTTTACGTATGTAAGGTATTATCACAACAGAATGGCGTAATTAAAATCTTCCCATGACGTTATTTCCTATGCAAGTTTCTCATAATTCATATTGCATACGTTAACATTTATCACCTTGTATTTTACGAGACTTATCTTATTGTACGGACCTACACAAATTCACGACCATAAATTCCTTTCGGGATAGTCCGAAACCTTGCCACAACTTCCAATGATCTTTTAATCAAGCTGTTGTAGCAAAGCTTGCATACAGCTTGTTGAAAGTTTAATTATGGAATGACGTGTCATATAATAGGCTAGCATTTCGCTCACATAAATACTGCATAATATAATAAACAATATTCGGTAGTTACCTCTTGTGACACTCACGAGAAGAAATGGAACAGGACTTTATTTATTTATTTATTTTATTTTTCATCAACAATTGTTACATCAATTCAAGCTTTAATACTTATTTAACATATTTTATCGAAATTTACTACAATTACAAATTTTTCACAATAAAGACAAATCCAACATGTCCCTTATTAAACAGTGTTGAGATACTGAACCGCTGAATCATTTTAATTAAAATAAGGCTCAATTTACACCAAAGTGGCAGTGGCTGGCAGCAGCCGGCAGTTTGGCATTCTTTACAGCTCTAGACTCAAACAATACTACGTATTTTAGCAAAGTAGATAGAGTTTAATATGCTGCTCAACTAAAACTGCGTTACCGGATGCATCTACTTTGCTTTCAGGTTGAAAAGAAATACCTTCGTCTTTGGAATATCAAGAAGTGAGCCAAATAAAATTGTAGGCAAGCAAATCAATGATAGGAAATGCTAAATGAATATTAAACCAACCCTAAATAGGCTAAATGATTATGATTGTGATGAATTTGCCGATGACATTGTGCTTGTCGGTGAAGATGGACTCGAGGTCCAGAACAGACTGGCAAAATGGCAGCAAAAGCTGGAAAATGTTGGCTTGAAAATCAGTAGAACGAAAACCGAATGTATGTTCTGCGATTTCGGCGGGATCTCCGGTTTTGTGCCTACTACGCTTGATGGCGTACCTTTGCCAGTCTGCTCCGATTTCAGGTACCTCGGTTCACTTCTACAAAGCGATGGCGATATAGATCGAGACGTGAAACGCCGAATAAACTCAGGGTGGATGAAATGGCGACAGGTTACGGGAGTGACCTGTGACTCCCGAATTCCCCTCAAATTGAAGGAGAAAATATATAAAACCATCATAAGACCTGTCGTCATGTATGGCTCGGAGTGTTGGGCCGTTAAAGTGACGGATGAAAAACGACTGCATGCAGCAGAGATGCGAATGTTGAGATGGATGTGTGGTGTTACTAGAATGGACAAGATTAGGAATGAGTATATTAGAGGAAGTTTGAAAGTGGCTCCTGTGAATGAAAAGCTGCGTGGTAATCGATTATCGTGGTATGGACATGTGATGAGAAGAGATGAGTGTCATATTACAAGACGAATGTTAAATATGAATGTGGATGGCTGCATGAAGAGAGGACGACCAAAGAAAAGATGGATGGATTGTGTGAAGGATGACATGTGTAAAAAAGGTGTGTCAGCTGAATTGACGGCTAAAAGAGATGAATGGAGGAAGACGACATATTGCGCCGACCCCAAATAATGGGATAAGGGCAGGAAGAAGAAGAAGATTGCATTATAAAATCGAGCGTTTTAAATGCAGCGTCAATTGACGTCAGTGTGAAGGCGTTGTATGTACCTACGGCAGTACTATTATGTGGCGTTTCGTAAACCTCTCATTCACTGCAGATCACTTTTTGCCAGTTGACTATCGTTCTGCCCAAGGTCCTTTTTGTTCTCCGCATTGATGTTTTTTTTTAAACAAGAAATTGTACTTACTATATTCTTTGTTCAATTTCGTCGATCAATTTGTTAGAAATCTACTTAGATATTTTGCATTTTTACGAATTCATCTAAGCACAAATACGTTACGTTACTTATAATAGTTACGACCTAATTCCAGTTCGAGGTGGCGAGCAACCTTTGAAACGAGCAATAGAAGCAATGATGACTCTTTTTGAAAGGTTTTTAAAATCACTCGAATCGTTAATATACCTATTTATTATTATGCCAACACGAGCTTTCGGTACAAGTTTTAAAATGTTATTGAATATTGTATTCATGAAATAGTTCTTCTGCTTTCCATAATAATAATAAAAAAAATAGCTTGGACATTTGCACACAAATTATCTAGTGACATTTAAAGTACCAGAATCTAGCCTGGACTTGTATAATGATGACTAGACAACGATGATATAGAATACGTATATAGATACAAACATCCATGACTCGGGTACAAATATTCATATTCATCTTACAAATATTTGTCCCTTACGGGATTCGAAACCGCAACCCTCGGCACAGCAGGCAGGTGAACTACAGACCGTGCTATCGGGCCGTCATGATTTGCTAATCAGCGTTTGATTACTGATTGCCCGGAGGGAGCGCCGGATGTATGTATGTATCTTTAATTTGGTACCAGTTGCTGCTGAAAAAACCTGTTTCTAATTTTTGCGTTTGATATACTCGTAATAGTAAACTTTTGCTCCCTTGCAAGCTTTAAACAAGACGTGTAAAACTGGGATAGACCCATTAGATTGAATTCAAGCAATTCGTTTTTTCTTTTTCTGACTGGCATAATGATTTCGTCTTTCAGTGACAATAACTCAAACTTCTGTAGGTTATTAATATTTTTACGGAATTAACAATTAATTTGTTTTTATCGACGACTGACATTTGCAAACATTTTCTTAGCTCTTTATTTCTTTTTGTCCTGGTCTCTGTTCCGTGTAGAAATATTTGTAATGTACGTTTTCATTCTCCGGTTTCATAAGCCGTGGTGTTCCAGTGGCGAGTAACCTTGCCTGCCATGCAGGAGGCGATGGTTCGATACCCGTCCAGTCCGACTCGTACCAATGAGTTATTCGAAATTTATGTACGATTTGTAACACCACTATGGCTTCTCGGTGAAAAACATCGTGAGGAAAACCTGCATGCTTCAATTTCGACGCATGTATTTTACCTACTGCCCATTACAAAGTGACGATGGGTTCACTCCCCGTCACACTGGACAGAGTTTCTGTACTAATAATGAAACGTGGATATTCTGAGTTTTCATAATAATTTTTTTCAGAGATACATCTCTGACTACCTCCTCGGGGAATATAGTCGTGAGCATATGCAGGCATAATGATTTTTTCTTTCAGTGACAATAATATCGAACTTACTGCTGTAGGTTATTTATATTTTTGCGGAATTAACATTTAATTCATTTTTATCGACGACTGACATTTGCAAACTTTTTTTTTTGTCCCGGTTTCTGTTCCGTGTATAAATATAATTTATAATGTACGGTTTCATTCTCTGAAAACCTTGAATATTTAAATAAGAAAGTTCCATGATTGAATCACAAACAACGCACATCCTAATCCACTGAAGATAGAAACATGTTATTTTGAATCAATACAAAGTATAAAACAAAGTCGCTTCCCGCGCTGTTTGTCGGTCCCTAATACCTATGACCTGTAATGCTTAGATCTCTTAGCTTAGATCTTTAAAACTACGCAACGGATTTTGATACGTTTTTAAAAAAATAGATAGTGATTCAAGAGGAAGGTTTATTATGTACAATGCACCCGTGCGAAGCCGGGGCGGGTCGCTAGTACTATGTCTATCAATTCTACAACGGGGTGTTGAAGTTTTCCGAAATCCATGCGGACGACGACTCGCGGGGAAAATCTGGTGAGAAAATAAACATAAATCTATAGGTATTATAAACCTCTGTCAAACTTCAAAACTTCAAAGACTTCACCCGTATTCTAAGACGTTCAGGCTTAGATCAAAATAAAATTAATGGATAGGCCTAAAGCGCGGTAAGTTGAAGCAAACTACTGGTGCACTTGGTCCATACAAACTAGCGCCATTATTATAGGGCACTTGCTTACAAATTTGAAGTAAACCTTTAATTTGTTTTGCCTCATTTTTCTGGTTTGAAATGTTCGCGTAAGGCCTATACATTCATTTTATTTTGATCTAAGCACACAGGTAGTATAAATGTGGTGAACAGTATTTTAGATAGAGCTCTGTGATCTGCCCATGAGCATGAAATATTTAATTCATATTCATATTCATATTCATTTATGAATTTGAGAGAGGGCATGCAGAGCATTTACTTCATAAATTTTATAATTATACAATTTACATTTCTATAGTATGCTTAAATATTACATTATAATTTCTTTACTCCAGTACTAAATAGGTACATTGATATATTACAATAAATGGTCAAAGATTACAAATATAAGATACTTAACTTAGAGCCTACGCTTAGATTGTCTGCAAACACTTTTTTTTCAATACAATAAAGAAGTGGTGAGAGGTGAAAGGTGAAGACTTTTGTTCACAAAAAACATAAAAATCCTTTCCCTTAGTCTCATCGTACGACTTTCACTGAAGAAAATGGGGAGGCCCATTCTAAGCCGGAACCGCACGGCAAAGAATTAAACCAAGAAATCTGTCTTTTTATTATACAGGGTGTGGAATTGCATCGAGTCGTGGGCAATTGCACGAGAATAAAACGACAACTTAAATGATTGCGAACGGCAAACAAAAGGTGTCATTATTTCAATCTAGTGTGTATTTGCGTGCCTCCATTACCACCAAGGACACACTACTGTTATAGTCTAAGAGCTTATCCTCTGATTACTCTGTAATTCGTTTCATAAAAGAAAAAAATATAAATTATTCGAAATTCTACCTAGTTAGCACTGGATAATTATCATTAGGCGTAAAAATAAAGATCAGTAGATGGTGTAAGTAATTTTGATAGAAAATTAATGGAAAACTATGTTAATTTGAGGTTAAAATGGTTGGTTATCTATTGTTTGTATATTGACTATCATTTTCTGATGTTGCCAGTAGATAAACTGGTAATTACCAATAACAACTAAAAACGAACTTCAAAAAGTCGATAAATCCGCGAGTTTCCAACTAGTCAAATCAGAAACTCTGTATTGAACGTTAAATCGCGCGCTATGTATGAAAAATTTTACTGTATAATAAATAGCATCGAACAAATATTACTATTTGTTCGATGTTAATAGTGACGTCATTGTTTTTCACTGCCGTTTCATTACTAAAGTTTTTAAGATTGCCTTACCTTAACATTGTCGAGATTATCGCCCATTCGGAAGTAGGTAGTTAATGTTACATTGGTGTCGTCCTTTCTCAACCTTTTTATACTATAGGCATGACCGCGCTGGTGCGGACTGTTATTACACCCTTAGATTAAAATAAAATGCATTACTAAGACCGTAAATTTTAATAGTTTCATTCCTCCTCCTAGGCAGGTAGGTATATCGTAAATAACTATACAATTTTAAGTTCAATTAGCAAATCCGTAACAATAGCAAGGGGCTATTTAGCTTGCTTACTTTAAACGCCGAAGTGGTATATGAAAAATAAACTTCACAGTATAAACGTTTTATTGTACAGTGACAAATGTAATAATCACAATTTCTAATAAAATTAAACACAAATTCACTCTAACTAAACATAACATGAATATAAAATATGAAACAGTGTCTCAGACTACACGTTGCTTAGAGCGTCGCGTCGTCGGCGCGCACGCATTCTCCTCATTACTGCTGCTACAGTTACAAAATATGTCCATCGTGGTAGCAATGTCACGTTGTGACATATTTGTGGATATTAAAAGGCAATTATCAAAATAAAAACACCAATCGAAAACAGCAAGCCTCGGTAAGTTTTCCTATCTCAATTTTATAGGAAAACAACGTGATGACGCTTAAATGTTGAGGTGTGTATTATATATTAAAAGTGACGATGGGCTCACTACCTGCTCCGCTAGACAAAGTTTGGGCACTAGCCCAAATTATTATTTTAAATAATAAAATTGATATTTTAATACCATTTGATTTAGAACGTCAAAAATCAAAACTCTAGTAAATTTCAATATGGTAAAACTAACTAAAGTCAATAAATGATTAAGGCTAGGATATCCCAGTGCAAGCGTCTCTTTCTTGCAAGCATAAGTTTACAATTAGCCATCCCGCTCCAATTGAAAGCAGTATCGCAAAAAAACGTGTTTTTCGTCAATGGAAGTCTCATGGGAGTTTCTAAGCTAAAACTTCTCCTGAGTTCACTAGAAATATTTAATGTATTTAGTTAAGTACAAGAATAAAACGTTAAATATCAGCAGTTTAACCATAGTATTGAAAAAACATAACAAAAAGGGGTAACTTTGGGATTTTTTTCTATCGAGTAAACTTAATCTAATCGTGTAATTGAGAACAGTCGCCCATCCGCCCGATCCTTAAATAAGACATAATTTAATTTCAGACTTTAAAACACAGTTTAAAACACTTTCGTTCGTGTTCAAATAACGGCCTCGACGGGATAAGAGCGTCTTAACTTTAGTTTGAACAGAAATTAATTTTGATTAGAAACTCGCATTAACTTTTCAATGAAAAAAAACTTTCATCAAGAAAAGTAGTAACTACACAATCTTATTTCAATCAAACATCAAACAATGTTCTAGAAAAAGATAATTTAAAACAGCAAGAGGTATACAGATAAATCAAAATAATGAGCCTTATATAACAGTTGGCACCAACACACTAATCGAATAATCGAAACAAACTGGTTTAAAACTGTTAGGATCCAACTTATTTTTGCATGTCTCTCTGCAGTCCTCGTCTTTGTAGCACGTTGATTCGGCTAGTTCGGCTACTTTGGTTGATTCGTTATCTGCAACCAGATATACTTAAGAGAAGTTTATTCAGAAAGCGCTAATACGTGCTGCATACAAACGAAGAACGCTTTTACTTTTGTTATAAATATTCGTAAAATTTTCTGGATGTCTTAAAACGGCAATTGTAGTTATTCTATAAGGTTCCTATAGTAGATTACACACCGAGGGACTCAGATCTCATGTAATCTGAGGCTTTCTTATTTACTGCCCGAGGTTAGTATACTTTTTTTCTCCTTGACGGAGGTGGAAAGCGGCAACTTCGTTTAGCGCAGCGAACAGACGGAAATTGACGCTTTCCGCCCGGAGGGGAGAAATAGTAATTAAGTTATGCAAAATGGACATTGCAGAGGTAACAAATATTGTAATTGTATGGTAAAGAAATATTTTTTCTAGTGTTATTATCAACATTTTGGCATGGACTAACCGCCCTCATTTCCTCTTAAGTTAACATTGCTTATTAGTAAATATTGAAAGAAAATAAATAACTCACGATATAATCTATAGTGTTCAAAAAAAAAAAAAATAGCGAAAAGAAATACAACTAAGATTTTCATTTTGCTTCATTAGCGGTACGCTAATACGGTGTGAAATTTTCTGTTATTGAAGAAAATTGTAATTTTGTACGAATGAATGCAGGGCTTACAACTAGCGACTGCAATGATCAATATTGTTTGGCACAATTATTTATGATTTTTTTGATGATTTCCCCCGATCCAACTTTATGGAGCTGCCTTAAGTAGAGTGAGACAGTTTAAATACCTGGGGCATATTGTGACCAAGGACCTTAGAGATAATGCTGATAAGGAGAGGGAGCGCAGAGCACTGTCAATAAGAGCGAACATGCTGGTTCGTAGGTTTGCTCGTTGTTCAAACTCCGTAAAAATAACTCAAGCTTTTTGTACATCTTTTTACACGAGCAGCCTATGGAACAGATATAAGTACTCAAAAATCGTACAGTGCTCTGCGAGTTCAATACAACAATGGATTCAGGATGCTGTTGGGACTGCCTCGATTTTGTGGAGCCTCAGAGATGTTTGCTTAGTGGACTGCGAACAGGCCATAATTCGCAAAAAAGCAGCATCTCTGTTACGCCGGACCCGGGGTAGTGGCAATAACATCCTGAAAGCCATTGTTGAAAGTAACCAGTGTCCACTGCTACGGCACATGTCCCAAATTACGAGTTCCGTTTTTGTAATTGTTTACTAACTATAGTTTCATAAGTCTTAGTGCTACTAACACTTTTAGATCTTTTTTGTCCTTGATAAAAAGTTTTTATTTATTTATTTATAATTAATTATTGTGATTATGAGATAGGTTTCAGGGTGACTTGACTGGTTGCAGATTTTTAAAATTCCTCCTCATCTTCAGTCATGTCCTCATCAGTGAGATGATGATAATAAACATGGACAAACAGCACTTTTTACCGTAAATATGACAATATTTTTTTAGGTTTCCGTAGTCAAACAAGGAACCCTTTTACTTTCGTCCATTCTGTCTGTCTGCCCCACCTCCATTGCTCGCTCTTTTTTTGCACCCATTGAATCGAAATTTGGTATGACGACATAATATATTTTTACATCTGTAATTTTTATTATGTGACTAATTGACGATGTGACGATAAATTATTGATGTCACTAAATGTAATTTTAATTAAATACATTAAAATAAAAGTTTTACCCTGCCTACGGTTCTTTTCCCTTGTCTTTTACATTTACCCTTTGCTATAGTCTGGAGCAGCTACTATTAATATCTTTTTTTTTTTATTAAACTCATTAACTATTTGTTAATTCATAAATAATATAATTTCAACAATATTGCAAGATGTCCACATGAGCGTATGTGGAGCAAAACGGACAGACAAGACAGTAGACATATTGAAGTTTGGGTTAAGTCAGAAACTTTGTCCATGAGGAACTATAGGTAGGTAAATTATAATGTTTCGACCATATAACTAGGGACCAGCCCCGCGTTAGAATTCTCCTCTGTTAACTTACACGATCAATTGATCACGTGCAGAAATGCATCTACCATAAAGAATGCCGGCTGCTGCCACTTTGGTGTAAATTGAGCCTTATTCTTATTAAAATGATTCGGTCCTGTTAAATTTTTTCCTTAGACCATATAACTAGGGACCAGCCTCGCGTTAATATTTCTCCTCTTACTCGCGACGTCACAAGATCGATAATTAATCACGTGCATTTGCATACAATTTTATACCTTATCACTAAACGAGACAGCCTATAATTGCGACACTTATAACTTTAAACTAGTCTCGTTTGGGGTTCACACGAGACTATTTTTTATCCAAAACATTAGCAACATTTCGCTTTCCCTCCCTTTTTTATTTTTCGCGCATCTGGCATTTATATTTTTTTAAGCCAGTCAGCCGCTTTTTTTTGTCTTGGTTTTGAGGTTTTAATAGGGATCACTTTTTTCTGTCTGCTTGTAATTTTACAAAAGTCTCCAAATGACAAAAAATATTGTTATTTAAATTAACATCTGTTATAATTCAAATTTATTGATTGGGAAGAAAAAGAAAAGAATATCCATTATAAAGAAAATAATAATTAATATAATTTTATCGATGGGTTTCTGCCTTTGCTCAGTCAGTATAGACTTAACTAGGTTTTTTTTAAATTACTTTTCCGCCCTAGGGATGAAATGCATCACTTTCAACCCGCTTCACAGATAAACAATGACCTACTTTCAGAGTATGTGAGATGAAAAATAAATAAATGTCTTGGACACTGTCACACAAAATCCAGTCTAAATTAAAGTACCTACTAGACTTTAGCCCCTTGATATGAATGCACCCTGGAATCGGGCTCGTTTTGAAGCCAAAACAAGGTGCTTCAGACCATCAAACTGAACAACTTTCACTATGGAGTCAATTTAAAAATCGCGAAGAATCAGCAGTTCTAAAAAAATATCAATAGATCCTGTAGTGAAAGTTGCTCAGTATGATGGTCTGGAGGCTCCAGACAAGTCATAGTCTATGACTTAGACCAATAAAAATTAGGAAATAAAGTAGATGCAACAAGAGATATAATTTGCTACAGAATCATTGTACGATTATGAAAGTACATTTTATTGCCTAATTTTAGAACATTGTTCTTTGATTGAAAATGTTAATTTTGACTTTTCAATGCTGCAGTTAATTTAATAACTTTGTAATTTTAATTAATTCTGCCACAAAAGAGTGTTTATTTAAATTATTTAATGTTACTAGAAGATCAATATTTGATTCCATTTACATACATATACTTATGCGTCTTTTCCCTATTCACTCTTAGAGTCCAGTCATTTTAGAGTTTCCTTGTATGGACACCCTAACAATAATACATCTATCGCTGAAACTTTGCAGTGTGATATAGTAAAGTATACAGATTACGGTTGACACATTTTAATAATCTAGGACCGGAAAAAATTTTACCTAGATTATTTGTCAACCGTAATCTGTATACTTTACATAAAGTGGAAATGTGCCTCTGTTTTTGTGGTGCATGCCAAAATGAGTGCATGAGTCGAAATTTTTTTTTTTTTTTTTTTTTTAAATCGACAGCGGAATATGTAAGTATATTTTCGAAAATTCTTGCTTAAAATAATTGGTAAGGTCAACGCTAGGTTTCCCTTCCTTATACAAAGTTGTTTGTGAGGGATACAAAGAATACTAAGTACTACGCGTAGTACTAAAGTGTATTCTTTAAGTTAATCTCAGATCTAATAAGATGTATACATTTTAGTACTACGACGTAGTAAAAGTGCATACATCTTTTTGCTGCTGACTGTACTAATTCAACATTACAATAAAGTTATACTCTTTCCAAGCTTTTTCTCTTTATTTGTGGTTTTCTTGTTTTATCGCTTTGGCATGTCGAACGAAAAGCGGCCGCAGCATGACGTGCGTTATAAGGCTATAACATGCCTTTTATCTCGTTCGTTCGCGCGCAAACAGAAAGAGAGCTAAGGCGCGATAGCGTTTGATCACGCTACCATACTAACGCCTTAACCCTTCCAGCGCTATAACTACTAACTATAAAGCGTTCAGAGTTAGAAAAGAACAAAATGCTATTTATAACAAATTAAAACTTAAATCTATCTATCAGATCTATCTAGGCAGACCAGGGCACGCCAACTACTGCGATCCTTGCAAACCTCTTTTGCTTCATTCACATCCATACATCTCTTCATATATGCCCGTCAGTTTCAAGTACTCCGCACCTACCCTTTTTGTAGGACGCAACCGATTTGATCAGAATATGTCCTACGAGGGCGCCCTCTGCCGACACTTCCACACACTTTAGCCATATATCTCTTTCGTACATCTGCTATGTACTCATCCTCTCCACATGACCAAACCAACGAAGCATAACCCTTCTGTATTCTTGTCACAACATCTTCTTTCAATATACATCGATCTCTAATGACACAATTTTTCACTCAATCTCTCAGTGTAACACCACACATACTTCGCAAGGAACGCATTTCAACACCTAAATCTGTTCAAAAATATGTGATGGTGATGATTAATTAACAAAAGTATAAAATTTGATAAACATCCTTTTTCGCAACAGGAAATACAAACTGTTAATTAAACGTTATGTGCCAAATAACTACGTGTGTATTAACAAGATCTTATCGAGTTAATGCGAAGATCGTTTAGAAATTTTCGCGTCAGGTCATGGTTTTTACACATTACTTCACTTTACATACATAAATAAATAATATTACTCGTATTCTGTGGTAGCTAGTAACTTTGATACCTAATTATTTATACCAACCATCACAGATATTGTAGAAGTTAGGATCCTGATAGACTCGGACAGACAGACCGACAGACTGATCGATTTTATAAGGGTTCCTTGACTGTGAGACTATAAAACCACGAAAAATAATTGCATAAAAAATTAAATCATAGAACTTTCTTGAGAAACTCAAAATGTTTTAAGGCCTCCGCTCATTGCAGCGATATTATCGAGCGATAATATCGCTGCGATTTTGCGATAATTGTTCTCAGTACATTTTGTATGGGGACGCGCTCGATCCCACACACTGCCGCGATATTATCGCAACCTGACGCAATCTCTTTCTACTACATTCAGTGAAGGGTGCATGCGTGACGCGAATCGCGGAATCGCTGCAGTGTGTAAGGTGTCGCGATATCGCTGTCGATAATATCGCTTGATAATATCGCTGTAATGTGCGGAAGCCTTTATTCAAAATAATATCACATGGATTGCTTTCTGGGGGTCTACCATGAGTTTTCACCGTACTTTACTATTGTAGTCACGTCACCAATAATTTTGTATTGAATTTCGTACAGCGCTCCTAGTGGTCACGTTGAGAACTAATTTCTGTCGTACGCATTGGCGACGTAACTACTACAGTAGTAAAGTACGGTGAAAACTCATGGTAGGCCCTCTGACGTCATTTTTGACTCTACCACCGCGTCCAAATACACGTCAATCATATTTAATAAGCAAGAACAATTCATTAAAAATAATTATTAATAATTTGATCTCAAACCTGTAATGAGATTACGCCTTCACTCAAGATATATATGTTGTGCAAAAAATATGCGGTTTGCATCAGGTAGGTACGAATTGACATAAAAAGTAGAAATCATTTCTGACATTAACACTGTTTTTGGTAAATTTTTATTGAGAAGTAACAGATGGCATATGTTTTTGGATTATACAAAATGTACTTGCAAAATTTTAAAGGTGACATTCTGATAGTCTGATTCATTTGTCGATGATGATTCATTCTTAAGGTGGTTGCAGAGTTGTCAATTTCATCAAATTATATTTACAATTTATAATATAATTACGAAGATATCAAGCTTTGAAATTATTTATACAAAATTTCAAAGCCTTATACTTCGTACTATATTATAAATTATAAATGTTATTTGAGACGCGCAATCTAGATTTTCTAAGCTATTTTTCCTTATATAAAACATTACTTTTATTAATACCGTCTACGAGTGTTCTACGACAAAGTTTTGTATGAAATTGACAACTCTGCAACCACCTTAATTTTTTATTACAAGGACGAGGTGCAGACGATGACAGTTTTAACACATTTTGGTTTTCAAGGTGCGATTGTGACTCATGTATACACATCAGCCATATAACATGCTTCTTGTGGCAGCTGCTGGATTAGGTTTAAAAAAGTGGCTATCGCTAGTGGCCAGTTTGTGACGAAGATTATTAATAAACTTACAAATATATCTTGCATTTGCTATAGTAGGCTACAATTATAATTACTTAGTTAAACTATTTGATTGATACAAATTGATTACAATTAAGTGTATCACGCGATTTGAGGTTTCTTTTTTTCAATCAATCTGTAATATTTTAAAGCCTAACATTTATATAATTGATACCTTTGTTAAGGCCGCAACACATCCGCCGATTGCCTTATCTAGACCGGAAGTGGGGCCTTAAATTATAAAACCAATTACAAGAGTTTTTAATAAGTATAAGGTACTTATCAATCGTTATGTAAAGAAGTTGCTCTAATTTTGAGCAAACGTTGTTAAATAATTTTGAATAGCAGTGTGAAGTATGTCGAATAATTTAAATTATCCATCAATCAATCAATTAAATATGTATACTTTTAACACCATCATCATCACCTGTCGTTACAGGGTCCAACTTAATATTCTGTAAATTTTTAAGGGGATGATCAGACCATCAAACCGAACTTTCTCTATGGGACCAACATTGAAATAAAAGCGATGAAAGCCCATACGGAAGAGAGCTTGCGCCTCAATCATGAGGCGGCGCGGCGGTTCGATTCAACTGAAAAGAAAATACCACAAGTTCGGAGGTATGCGTAAAATATGGGTGAGCTTGGGGCGAACTGCGAACACAAGGACCCGCGATGGTCTAAGTGTTACATAACGACCCTTGCTTGACAAATAATAATAACATTGAAATAGCAAAAAAAACAGCTGTCACATACATTTCGCCCGAGTATTGTCCAAGCGTGATGGACTAACGCCCATATACCCTCACCGTGAGCACCCTGTAGGACTTACATACTGCCGTGATACGGTAAAAGGCGGCTAAGTTGTACGAGACTCCGTAGAACTTAACCGCCTTTTACCATATCACGGCAGCATAGGCTAATGAAGTACTAGAATCTAGTCTAGAAATCTAGTCTGAAATTATCAGCCTTTAATTTGATTTGAAACCGTGACTTTCAGTGAGGGTATTCCATTCAAACAAATTTATGAACCCTGTTCGAGATTTAAATCGATCATAGCAACTAGCCGTGGTGCAGTGGCGAGTAACCTTGCCTGCCGTGCAGGAGGCGATGGTTCGATCCCCCAGACCGACTCGTACCAAAGAGCTCGGAATTTATGTACGATTTGTAACACACCTGGCTTTTCGGAGAAGGAAAACATCCTGAGGAAACCTGCACGATTCAGTTTCGAGGCATGTATTGTACCCACTTTCTATTATAAGTGGCGACGGGTTCACTCCCTATTACACTAAACAGAGCTTCGGTACTAGTGAAAAGTGGATGTTCTGAGGTTTCAGAATATCTCTGAATACCCCATCGGGGAATATAATCATGAGCATATGCAAGCATGCATGCATGCATGCATAGCAACTATTATCCAGTTTTTACCTGTACAATTCCTGCTCAAATTACAGCTGATTTAAAATAAGTACTAGTTAGTAATAATCCAGTGAAAGGTGGTCTCACACATCTCAGACCAAAAAAAAGAGACATGCAGTTTTTTGCTTTTTATTTACGTACGGGTTACGTAATTTTACTATGTGTTAACAACTCAAAATGTGCTCTTAAGGCGCTAATAGCAATGAACATTTCAGAATGGAGCCAAAACCGAAAAAAGATCTGCTACATCGCATTTTTAAATATGAAACAGCCGATTTTTTTTTTTTTATTGGCTCCTTAGTGAAATTGCACAGTTTGATTGACTCTTATGTCATATAGCTCCTTCACGATGATTTTATTTATTAAGCTATTGAAATTCTGCAAATAAACAGTGAACATTCTTAAACTAGCTTAATCTAAAACTTAACTAAAGACTTCGATCAAAGTAAAATTCAATTTTACTGCATAAACTATCCAGTGTAACAGGAAGTGAGACCGTTATGATCGAAAAATCAATCGTAAAGAAGAAATTATTTAACGTTCGTTTGAGTTAGAATCACTGCAGTTCGTGCCTTAAGTGATCTTGATTTAGTTGAAATAATTCGTATAATTTCGTCAGACTAAGAAACCTTAGATAAATGATACGTCTCTGTCGGAATGTAACGCGTACAACATTTTTGTGGTTTCGAAGAGTGATCGTTAGCGATTGAACAGGTTTTTTTTAATAACGCGATTTTTGCACATGCTACATACATAAGTATTATTATACAGGACGTCTTAGATCAAAATAAAATTAATGGATAGGCCTAAAGCACGGTAAGTTGAAGCACACTACTGGTGTACTTGGTCCATACAAACTGGCGCCATTATCTGTCAAATCTAGGGCACTTGCATACAAATTTGAAGTATACCTTTCATTTGTTTTGCCTCATTTTTCTGGTTTGAAATGTTCGCGTAAGGCCTATCCATTCATTTTATTTTGATCTAAGTAGGATGTAACAAAACATCCTCGTAATGTTTATAGATGTGGTAACCATAAATAAATTTCAATGACCGTATCGATTAGAATCAAATATAAGATAAGATACGTTAAATATTAATTATCTTATCTTATATTTGATTCGCATTAAATATTATTTATTTGGACACCAAGAATAGGCAAATACAATTGATGACTTAGAATGAGAATTGTACGAAGGGCGGTTTTATCACTAAAAGTGATTTCTTCAAGACAACTATTGTATAGAAGAACTAATATGTGAGACAACAGATTTTTTTATTTTTTCTCAATGTTGGCTCCATAGTGAAAGTTGTTCATTTAGATGGCTTTAAATATTAAAATTTTGATACACTTTGTATAAATTCCCGACCTTTATCCTTTATGCGGTAGTCAGCAAAAGGATATTTTTTTACTTTTTATTGATTTAAGACCTTTGATACTGACTAGGGGATCATCCTCGTACGACACCCATGGGTTCCCATGGAGTTGGGGTGCTCCATTTTTTAACCGAAACCGCAGAATAGGTAATGGTATATAGTTCTATATACAGAACGGCCACTCCCCGCCCCCCTCTGACTTCAGATACCCCAGTGTGAGGGGGGAAACTTGAGGGAAACTTGAGGGAAACTTGAGGGAACTCGAGGGAACTCGAGCAAGGGAATGCAGTTAGGCGCGCGCACCCGTTAGATTTAACTACATAAAATTGAGTCTTTTCAGTGCATAAAAATATTGAAAAATAACGCTAAATTCACATTATCATTAATTCTTTAGCTCAAATACTATTTTTAATAACTGAACTAACAATAAAAAGTAATGAAATGTAGATTATGTTTATACAATATGGTAAGTCAACCCTACACATAAATTATGTCAAGGACAATTTCCACCAAGTGTGCATGTGCGAACGTCATCATGTCAAATCCAAAACGTTGTTAGAAGTGCCGGACCTGTGCCAAAACTACACGTCATTAATCTCGTTCTAAAAGAGCTAAGGCACTATAGCGCGCTGCTATGATACGGCCGCTGATGGAACGCCAAAGTAGAGGGGCGGATCAAGTAGCTAAAAACCGACAGCCACACTGTAAGGTTCAAACATAGTTCACATTTGTACCATTATTTCTGAATAATTTACTTTAAACTACTCATCTGTACAAATAAAACGTCGAACGTTTTTGTTTTTTGCTAGGGCGTAGCAAAAGTCGTAGCAGTCTGAATTTTTGTCGTAGTAAGTACATTTTAGTTTCTAAAATCAGTATGTATTTGATTTTTTCTTCGTAGTTTGAAAACCACCAAGGGTAAATCTTATATAAATAAAACAAACAAACAAAGTCGGGTTAGTTACAACATTTTATTTATTGGATAGCTGATATTATAATAGCGATTTCAATGTTGGTCCCATAGAGAAAGTTGTTCAGTTTGACGGTCTGCTCATTTCCTTAAAAAGTGTCAGCATATTACGAAAGACCTCGAAAGACCCTGTATATCTTCGACAACACTGTCTCCGCCAGAATGTATCGAAAACCTAAACCAAAGAAGCCTTTATTTTTATTACATATTTCTATTGATTATAACAATTTAATACAAACTATACTTAATTTCAAGGTATCAGATAGTACTTTGTGGTATCAACAAATCATAAATTACTGATATAAGCCCTCTGTCGGTAAATAATAGAACTATAACGTAAAGGCCACACCACACTTTCTAAAACCTTCGCTACACATGCTAACCTATCGCATGTATATAATTAGTTTACCTATGCAGGTTTGTAGATGGCGCTTTATCTATACTTTGTTCTATTGCAAACAAATAACTCAAGACCGTAATCCATTACGGGGTGTTCAGAAACATTGGTAAAACTACAAATTACATTCAAAAAGTTTCTTAGTGATTTAAGCGCTTCATAGCTCAGTCTGTAGTGAACCTGCCTGCTGAGCCAACGGTTACAGGTTTGAATCCTGTAAGGGACAAACAAATGTTTGAATCCGAGTCATGGATGTTTGAAGTCGACATTCTGTATAACAATGTCCAAGATATTTATTTGTTTCTCTCATATTATTAAGGATTTGTTGGTTTGCAGCTATCGACTCTGTATACTTACATGGTTTTCAGATGCCTTTATAAATAAAAGCATTTTATCAATATCAGTTCATTACTAAATCTTGTTAAACCCTTGATCATGATTCAAGATTGATAAATAAATATATCCTCATCATCATCAGCATATACAGGGTGTAACAAAACACCCTAATAATACTTAATTGGGTGCTTCAGACCATCAAACTGAACAACTTTCACTATAGAGATAACATCGAGAAAAATAAAAAAATCTGCTGTCCAATACAGAACTACAGTACCGACTCTACTCAAATGTATGGGATAGCAGATATTTTTATTTTGTCTCGATGTTGGCTCTATAGTGAAAAATGTTCAGTTTGATGGTTTAAACCACCCCCTTAAGTATTACTGTGTTTTCTTACACCTGTATATCCCATTAACGAATGAAATTTATCAAGCAAAGGTGAGCGGAAGTGTTGGGAGAGGCCGTCCGAGGAAAACATACCATAATCAAATCAATGATCTTTTCCGAAAAGGACAAGTGCGTAGCACCCTCAATCGACGGAAGTGCATGAAGAGATGTATGAATGTGAATGAGGCTAAAGAGGTGTGTCAGAGTCGTAGCGTGTGGCGGTCCGTGGTCTCTGCCTACCCCCATGGGACAATGGCGTGAGCTTATGTATGTATGTATGTATATCCCACTGCAGTGCATAGATCTACCGTCATAATTATGGCCGGCAGATTTGTAGACTTCACAAACGCATCAGAATTTCTTCTACGGCGTATGTAGGTTTCCTCACAATGCTTCCTTCACTGTTTAAGAACAGTCGGTATTACGTACATAGTTAGAAATAAGCGTGTTTAAGTCGGTCCAAGTTAATAGATCACATTTGACGTCTGTCAGTTTTAGCTTTATAGTGAGGTGACCTGCTTAAAAACATCGATTAAAGTGAATGAATCGATACGGATTTCAAACATATGTGAATTGATTTATATGTGAATATCGCTGTTTGTTGGAACTAAGTTTAACATCGATTTTTTTGGTAACATCCCAGTGTTAAAAAAAAAGGATTCACTGATGCAACAGTGTAACCACGTTCAGTTCTTTAGAACAGAACTTGTTTTGTTTAATAATGGTTTATTAGTGAAAGTAAATTGTAAAATTACCTTCTTTGGTCATTATTACAATAAATATGTAATCGTAATTTGAAAAAATAAAGCAATTTTGCAGTTCTTACTTCGATGAAATTAACAATATTCTATACCCGCCGTTATAAGGTTATGTTTGTTGAAATATCAATAGATCTAAGACGCTCTTATCCCGTCGAGGCCGTTTTTTGAACACGAACGAAAGTGTTTTAAACTGTGTTTTAAAGTCTGAAATTAAATTATGTCTTATTTAAGGATCGGGCGGATGGGCGACTGTTCTCAATTACACGATTAGATTAAGTTTACTCGATAGAAAAAAATTCCAAAGTTACCCCTTTTTGTTATGTTTTTTCAATACTATGATTAAACTGCTGATATTTAACGTTTTATTCTTTTACTTAACTACATACATTAAATATTTCTAGTGAACTCAGGAGAAGTTTTAGCTTAGAAACTCCCATTAGCAAAGATATTGACGAAAAACACGTTTTTTTGCGATCCTGCTTTCAATTGGAGCGGGATGGCTAATTGTAAACTTATGCTTGCAATAAAGAGACGCTTGCACTGGGATATCCTAGCCTTAAATGTGATCTATTCAATTAGCCCGACTTTAAAAACTTATTGGTACACGGCATGACATCCGTGCGGATTCAAACCCGGTCCCTCATGATTGCGTGTTCATACCACTTCGCAACACGCCACCGAGACGGTCACGAACAAAAATATCCCAGATCCAATTTGAAAGTTTCTCTCGCAAACAAGATTAAAATAATACAGTCCACTTAAGCAATTTTCTTTATAACATTACTCAACTAGCCATACAAGGAAAATGGGTTTTATTTCAACATTTTCGTACATTATGCAGCCGCTAACAGAAAACTGGCAGGATTTCGTAACGAGAAAAGGCAAATTAAACACTTTTCCCAAGAACTTTGAGTCGTTTTACAATGGCGGACACTTTAAGTAACAAGAATCAAATATAGGCTATAATATAGGCTAATCAAATATAGGTAATATCATATTGAGGCTGATTTAAAGTCTCTTGACTTTGTGATTGCTGTCCGGCTTGGAGACGGTTTGTCCAAAGGTTGCGGCGGCGGCCCATAGGCAAGTGCATCACAAGATAGTTTTCTGCGCTCCTTATATTAAGCCTGAAAATGACGACGGCTCGGTGATTTTTTTAAAGAGGAAACTTTTTGTAGAGATTATCTAAATTAAGAAAAAACTCGTTTGTCACGTGTAAGTTCTTTAAATGTACAATATAGATTGTCCACTGACCGAGCCGGTTTGTCTACGGGCGGCGTATAAGGAATACGTCAGTGAAATGTCTCACACACACCGCCGCCCCTTGTAGAAGTGTACCTATCATAGTGCGATTGTATGAAGCGTTGTCTCTGTGGGGCATTTACTCATGTGGCTGTAGTCCCAAGAATATAAATTTTGTTAATGTTGCTTAGGTATATTTTTTTACTTCTAAACATGAAATTGTTTTTCTTTCTGTTATTTATTATTCATTGATGCAAAACAACTTCAACACCCCGTTGCACCAGTTTAGGGGTCGATTTTCGAAAAATCTTTTCGTAGTGCAGAATTTCATGTATCTGTTTTTACCGGTGTGTAGGCTGTGCTTGTCTGTCAGTCAGTCAATAAGTCGCGGAACTGTTTTATGAACATAGATAGATTACCATATTGTGTTAATCAATAATGTTCAATCCGTATATTCTAAATAGGTATTAAAACAAAAAGCATTCAAACTTTATATCTAGATGACCTTTAGCGTCTACTGCATTTGATTACTACGAGTGAATTACAAATTACCCGTACAAACAATAATCACCACTTTTTTTCTTGGACACGCAATTTTTCTTGTCCGCATGTGTACACGAACAGAATTCGTGTGAGATGTGTGCAACAATGGGACAATGCACGCTTTGTTTTGTATGTAGTAATAGTTTTAGTTTTGCCTGTTAACAGAATTACGGACAGGACTTGCGATATTTAAGGTTTGTTATTGTTTTTAAGTACGTACGACAAAACTTCAGCTGTTCGATACAAAACTGCAAACCTACTCGAGCCTTTGACTATTTAATATAAGGACTAGCCTTGCAGTATCATTTCCCCTCTGAAACGGTAAAAGAACAATTGATTATGTCCATTTACATTCAATTTTATACCTTATTATCACTAAACGAGACAGCCTGTAATTGCGAAACAATAAATTCGAACTTAGAACGTTTGGGGTTCACACGAGACTACTTTTCATGATTTTAATATTCAAAATTAGAATCTAAAGTAATGGGGAATGAAATCCAGAGTTGCTGATTTCATGTTACCTGGCCCCCCGTAAAAATTGGCAGAAATGTTTGTTAGTAGAATTACACGCCTAACTAGTCCTCATATAAGTAGTCAAAGACTCGAGCCAAAATTTGTATAAGACAGTCGATTTCTATCTCGTGATTTAGATTTTGGTCCCATAGAGAAAATAGTTTAGTTTGATGGTCTGATAATCTTATAAAACCGTCAGCAAAAATTAAATGACACTGTAGACTAAGATTTTTGCACCCGGCTGACAAGCAACCCGCCTTGTAACCCGCAGTAAACATCGAAGAAGATAGGAGGATTCTATTCTATTCTTATTTAATGGCGTTTCCTTGTTAGATTTCGCCAGTGTCAAGTTATTCGAGGGAGTGTCTATCCAATCTCGAGGATTGTTTTTGAGTAAGAACAACTGAGAAGGATTTTGGAGCCTCGTGGCAGGCTGAGACGCGAACCGCGCGAACACCACGCGAGAGACATGTGTTCGAGGCAAACCCTGCAACGTGACTCCCATAGGAGGATTCTTCTTCTTCCCTTTCTGTCAACCTTATGTGCAAGTATAAAGCTCGGTCTTGGGTAGCACTGTATACCCTCCCATAACATAAGGTTTTTTTGGATGGGTGATCATCAGGCCTATCTATGCCACTGGTAATTTCGGGCAAGGATCACTTTCTCTATACGATGCTTACCCGTCCGTCTCCAATGCTCATCATTTGAGATGGAGTTGGGTCAGATGAGTTTGCGTTAGTTAGAAGGTTTCGGGGTACGCTTTGGTGTACTCGTATACCAAAAGAACTGTTCTCCTCATTTGAAATGATAAGCTTAAATATTACGTTAAGCAAAACAATTAATCCATAAAAGTAAAACATGTCAAAACAAGGTTACTAAAGGCAGACGAGATACTCCACAACATTTTAACTTTAGAGATTACTCTAACTATAATGTCTCCTATCTAAATACTAGTACTTATGTTATAAGTGTAAAAATAGCCTGTATCACGAGACACTGTACGAGGAAACGAAAATTAACCAGTTACGTAAACAAGTTCAGATATAATTTGTCGCCGTGCGACTACAGAAACAATGGACTTTCGCAGGTGTTACATTATGTTTGTGGTTTTAAAATTCACACAGTTTGTGTGACTTATGTAAGTTCTAATATCAACAATTATTTTGTTAAGGGTTTGCTTTTATTTATTAGGATTATCGACTGGAACTTGAGCATTCGGAATAGGTTATTTGAGAAAATTGCTACCTAAATATTCGAATCATATTTATAATAATTTTTCTGCGTCATGATTGCTTGATTAATAAGAAGTAGATTTAATAGTTCTCGAATTCAAGCCACCTGTGGCAGCCACAAGAGTCCAAAAATTTTAATAATTAATGTAATTATCTTACTACAAAAAGTATGCATAGAAAGTACTTTAATAACCATTATTTTTAGACATGCACCTAAAACACTAAATCTTTTTGCTTCATCATCAGCCTTTATATTTTATGTCCTGAATGAATGTGCATAATATTTCCTAGTTAGTTCTTCTAATTAGTAGTCACTGTAGGCATTGCATAGGAGTTTAAGAAGCGAGATCAAATATCATTAAACTGATAATATAAAATTTAGGTTATCATTACGTATCAAAAGTTAGCTCCTTTTGACAGATTAGTTGCTGGTGGTCTGTGGTAACACTTTTTACTCTGCAACTTTGTCCTGATTTTCTAAATCAATATTACATCTACGGTGTAGTCAATTTAAAAGACATAGTTTAGTTATTTGGCCCTTCACCGGATGCTAATAATTTAGATTTAATAATTTTATACATTTTAATGTAATTTTATCGCATTGGTAACCTAATTATAGTTACTGCGTTTCCGTTTAAATGGCTCAGGTAAATTAAAACCGATTGGCAATATTAAGCATCATAGTTATTAGGCTAAACATTTTTAATTGTAGCTCAAATTTCATAAGTTCACATCTTATGTTGTTTCAATATTATTCAATGGCAGTTAACTTGCATTTCTGCAAACGAAAATATTTTATTTTACAACAAACTACTGCGTTAAATACCGTGAAGGTCAGCGATTGTGAATGTTTTAGTCACACTGTTTCTATCTTTACCCGTTTCTTGACCTTTCGACAATCATTTCCTACACAATCTAAAATAAAACACCGGAAGACTTTTATTGTATTTTTTTATTTATCTTATTTTTCATATTTTTACAATCGACCTTAAAACTAAAAATGGTAACCTTTTAAATCACTATACACGTACGCCCATACACATTACATGACATGAGAATGTATAAATATACAAAAAATTATGGAATTTCGTTGCTGGCGTCCCGGCCATAGCTTGCACTTGGCGAGATTATAAATAAGATTTGTGATTGGCGGATGAACACTACCTCTCTAGAACTAGCTTATGATATCCTAGTGCTCGTAGTATGAGCCTCCGTAGCTGTGATGGCTGGAATGATCGTGCTCGTTGAGGTAGACTGGGACCTTTACAGGGACTGGGTAGGGCTTCTCAACGGGAACTGCGTAAGGTCTCTCTACATGGACGGGGTAAGGCCTGTCGACTGGCACCTCAACGGGGTATGCTACTGGCTTCTCGACCGCATAGGGGACGTGCTTGTACACGGGGTATGGCTCTGGGTAAGGCACCTTCACTGGGTAAGGTACGGGCTTCTCAACGTGTACGGGGTAGGGCCTGTCAACGGGAACTTTCACAGCCACAGGCACAGGCTTCTCAACTGCGACGGGGTATGGCACTGGTTTCTCTACTGGGTATGGAGCAGGTACGTGTACAGGGTAAGGCCTGTCGACGGGCACCTTGACTGGGTAGCCGACGTGCTTCACAACTGGGTAGGGCTGGGGAACGGGCACCTTAACTTCGACGGGGTATGGCACGTGTTTCTCCACGGGGTAGGGTTGGGGCACTGGAACCTTAACGGGGTAAGGGATGTGTTTCTCAACGGGGTAGGGCTGAGGTACGAATACCTTGACGGGGTAAGGCCTGTCGACTGGAACATGGACGGGGTATGGTACCTTTTTCTCTACAGGGTATGGAGCGGGGACGTGGACTGGGACTTTGACGTACTCCTTCACGTGAACTGGCACGTGTTTGATGACCTCATAGGGCTGTGGTACGGGCACCTTGACGGGGTAAGGCACGTGTTTCTCAACGGGGTACGGTACGTGTCTCTCGACGGGTACTGGGTATGGTACTCCTTTGACGAGGGTGATGGTTCTTGTTACATCGGTGTGCTCGCCGAGAGGGATACCGTATCCCTGGTGGGCGAAGCCTCTGTCTTCGATGACGTTGTAGGCTCCGCCGATGCCGTGGCCGCTGCCAATGTAGCCGACGTCAAGGCCGCTGATGCCGTATCCATAGCCGAGGTTCAGGAGACCACGTTTGTCCAACTTCTTGTCCAAAGGCTCAGCCTTTTTCTCTGTTGTCTTCTTCTCGCTGGCAGCCGCTGCTGCTACCAGCAGGAAAACTAAACAGATCTGGAAAGGAGAAATTGAACTTGAGTATTTTTTCAGAGATTTTAAACAGGTATTTTTCTAAGAACCAAAAAGTGAGCCTTGCAACATTTATGCGCTTAAAAAGGTAGCTGGTACCTAGTTGTTTGGAAAGTTCTAGATAATCCCAAAAGGAATTGCAACATGTGCTAAGGTATATAGTTTATTATATACCTTAGTATTTGTTCACTATTTAAACGTTAGTTCTGTCAAAGTAGGAGTTACTCGGCCACTATTTAAACATAAGTTCTGAACTGTATAATATATATATATCAGTTTTCGATATTTCTGAGTGCTACAAATATTATACGATCACGAGTTGATAGTAAAATTGCAATGACTGGTTGTTACCAGCCAGGACATTCATCGAACCCTTTTGTCGTTCAGTTTCACTTCTCTATGATTTACCGCATCAGGCCGTTCCCAGCATAACGAATAGGTAATCACTAAATAAAGATTCCGCTAAACCCCAAAAGCAATAAATCAGATAGTTGGTATAACACTGGCGCATACTTAGATAACGTATCAACTGAAGTGTGTTTAACAATTCATTCAAAAAACTAGGAAATACAGCACAAAACGCAACTTCCTTAGTAAACAACGTATTATACACAAATAGCAAAGAAAAAATTGCGTGAAACTGCTAATTTGTTCCGTTTGTAAGGAAACTTACTTTAATTAAATTTGTTTAATCTTTGCAGAGTTAAATTGTTTAATTATTTAAAAGTGGTAGTTAGTGATTCCAATCGTTGATTAATATCGATAAGCGATATCGCGATGTGATTAAAACAATAATAGTAATGATTCTTTAATTAAATATGGGTACATCTTTATGATACCTGAGTGCTGTAATCGACTTGTAAGAATAAAAGTTAGATAACCGTATCGATAACTGTAATTTAATTTATCGGTTACAGTTCGATGAACTTGAAACGCAGTTGTAGTATCGTATAACACGATATATTAAATAAGTACATGTATTTTTAGTACGCTACATAAATGCTGTTTTTTAAATGTATTTAGACTCTTAAGATTAGACAGTTTTCTAAATTACAAAGTTTGATTAGGTCAAAATTTTGAAGCCAATGTCAAAAAGTCACATTATTTTCCTAAATCGTTTATTATAAGTAGAGCTATAAAAATAACTGAAGAATTAACGTTGGTACATTTTTTTTTTCAACATAATAACAAGTTGAAGTAATTGAGTTCAAATGAGCAATTCAGTGTAGTAAACTCCCGATGGCAGTGTATCAATTCTGTTGCTCAAGCGCATCACAAGTCTCGCAACTATACCTCATGGGGAAATGTCGTCAAAGTATGGAAATGCTGTTGCGAATTACTCATCGATACGTTTCGATATTACAATAGATTTCATTCTATGTTTACCTATTAAATTAAATTGGAATCGATTTACTGGCAATTTTACATTCAAATGTCTAATAAATTCCATGAAATTTAATACCTATGGACAGTGTGACTGAAATCGGCATAATGATTATTAAATCATTGTTTGACTAAATGTAATCTATACTCGGTGACATAATGAGCATGAAGGTAGAAGAAAGACCAGAGGAAGTACTTGACATCATGTTTTCAAAGAAAAATTTATCTTATTTCTACATGATAAAACCAAAAGTTCAGTGTCGGATCATAGTAGGTGTAACTAATGTACATCTTCATCTTATCGTGTGGGCAACAAGCCCTGGTGTCCGAATTTAATGTAGGTACATAATTTCAGAGTATTTGAGTCATCCACATAATAATACCACAGGTTTTACCAGCACCCTAATAAGAAAGAGATACTATTATCTGGTTTTTTTCACGCTAGGAAAGCTCTCTAAGCACGAGTGCCTGGTCATTCTAATAAGTTGATGTTTATAGGTAAAAACATTCATGTTACATTGTGACAGCAAGCGTCAAACATAACGACGTCGTATTGTCAACTGACATAGATAATTAATGTCGGATCATCCGCAATACCAGGGCCTCTACCCGGACATTCGAACTACGCAATTGCGTGAACGTGTTCGTTCCAATATCAACTCTATTACATTGAAGTTCGTACCGAAACGGTCGCAATATATCGAAAATCGAAAGTGAGGGTACAGGGCCAATACGTCGAAGTTGTCGATATAGTGTGAGGCCTAGATTCTTTATGCAAATTATTTGTTTATTCATAATTGAAAGCTGTTACGTAATATTTTATGAGATGATTCGACCTTGTGGTTTGAGAATTTCTAAACTTGTTTATGATGAGAATGGTTCAAATAAATTAGGTTAAGAGTTAAAAGTTTAAAACTCGTGTATAATTACGTAAATTCGACCTTGATATTTTCATTGATAGGTGACATTTATTTGTATATTATGTTCATATAGTAAAACAGTAAAATATGTGTGTCTGTCCAATTATAACTGACCACAAAGGTTGCAGGATGAGTTTCAATAGAATACATTAAGATAATTTTTGGATTTTTTTCTTTAATTGTTTGTGCACACCTATCGAAAAACAACTGACCCAAACCAAATGGCATAATTAGAAAAATATAAGGATTGGCTTGAAATTCAACATTATAGGTTTGATGTGTGATTTCTCAGCTTACAAAAGACATTATCTTTCCCATGGGTATCGTACGAGGTGCTTATTTATACTTTTAATAATTTATTTAAGAGATGAGATGAAAATAACGAGAAAATAAATGCGAAGTATTTCTGCAAGTATTGTATCAGAAGCTGTGGATTTGAATATTCATGAGCTATCAACTGTTTCTTTACAGTGACATTTAAAGTTGCAAAATTAAGACATCTTAAACTTCAAAGTACCGATCAGCTTGCATAAAGCTACAAAATTATACTGAAGATTAACTAACTTTATTTAACATGAATCCACCAAGGAGATAGCTCCCCCTAGCTTACCCTTATTCGTATGACAAAGTTTGTGGCTTTATACTGAAGAACTGCAGATGTATAGTAGCATTTATTTCGTTAGTGAACTTAGTTTTTGTAACCTAGTTTTATTCAAGACGTGACCATTATTATTTACACTATTTGGCACATATTTATTTAACTAGGTATCTAGGACATCTTAACTAATAAAAACCTGATATATTTTAAAAAATAACAGCTTTATTCGATACCAACTACCTACTCCATAATTAACTAGTCGCTAATGCGTCAGAAGACAGTATTATGCAACTAACTTAAAGGCCGCAATCGTGCAGTTTTGTTCAATTTCCCATACGTTTAGTGTTATATGTTTTGACCCTAGTTTAAGGTTCATATAAGTTATATCCCCTTTAAGATAGATATTCCCTTTGCATACTTTGTGCGTTTAAAATAGTTTTATGAGAATATTACCATGTTATTTTGTTAAATCTACCTGTACTCAATGCAATGAATTAGTTCACTTTTCTGCAGTAAATAAACACTTATTCATTTTTACAAATCCTTATTTAAATAAGGTTTCGAACGCATAAAAGTATGTAATCGTGAGCTCATAGCTATGACTCATTTGACTGTATTCTAAATTGAATCACGGACGACAGAGAAAACTTTAAAACGTTATAAAATGCGACGTGAAAATTGTTTATAAATTCTAAAGGCGACGTTTGATATGTACCTTTTTCATTTGGATGTGTTACAATGTAGAAGTACTTGTTTTCACTTTCTTATTTGACAAGATTATCCTATTGCAGTTCTAAAGATGATTTATTTAGATTATCTCTGTCTACCCTCTTGAGGAATGTAATCGAGTTTTTTAAATATATCATAACAGTTGTAATTAGCGCTAGAATAAAATGGTCTAGCGTATCATCATTACATATAACTAGTCAAATAATTAGTGTTTTTGTCAAATAGCCACTGTTCAAATAATTTTATAAAAATTATCGCATTCAATACGCATTTATGGTAAACTCAGGGCACTTTTGCAACAAAACATTGCGCATTGCGGTAAAGATGTAGAACTTTAAAAGTAAATTCACATTGTTTGACAGAACGATGCTAATCAGCCGGCGAACGAGGCCGGGGCAGAGATCGGTTAATCGTGGGATAGCTTATGGCGGTTTTGCAACGGCTACTTACCTAACTGCAACAAGATAGCAGTTTATTTAAATTTTTATTTCAATGCATTTATGGATGGTTTTTGTCTGTTTAGGGTTTTTCATAGACACAAGCGCACAAACATACTACTGTTCGGGGTGGTTAGCAACTATGGATTTTATTTGTTCCGATTGTTATTTTTTTTTAAATAGTTAACTTTACGTAATGTAATGTCGTTCTCGGTGGGACAGACTTTTTTCTTAATACATCCATAAACTCACGACTGTATTTCCTTTCGTTGTAGATATATACAGGGTCCAACTTAATATGCTGACACTTTTTTAAGGGGACGATCAGACCATCAAACTGAACAACTTTCTCTATGGGACCAACATCGAAATCGCGAAAAAAAAATCAGCTGTCCCATACATTTGGCTCGAGTAGGTTTGCAGTTTTGTATGGAGGGGCAGATTTTTTTTCGCGATTTCGATGTTGGTTCCATAGAAAAAGTTGTTCAGTTTAATGGTCTGATCATCCCCTTAAAAAAGTGTCAGCATATTAAGAAGGACCCTATATATAGATAGAATCTTTGGGGATGCTAAAAAATAATTTGTAGTTCTTTTTCTAATTTTGCGTTTTATCTATGAGTAGTCATAGTTTTAATTTATTTTAATACATATAAATAATGGACTCAAGCATAATATTACCAAGACTATATCGAATAATTTTTGAATCAAATAGATACTTTATTAACATTCTGAAACTATGTTTTATAGAAATACTTAAATAATTTTCCGTGAACCTGATACCAGAAATCTCATCATAAAATTTTATAGAAGCTTAGTAATAATTCAAGCCAATAATTGAATCATTACTATCATAACATAAATGCCGACTAAAATCTTAAAATTATTCTACTAATCACTCAACATGTTTTCAAACACTATTCTAATGAAACAACATTTTCGACCGCATTACCAAAAGCATAAGAATTTAAAGAAAATTGCGTAGTTTTCTCACTACAGTTCATTTCACATAAGTCTTTAACAAACTTCTTATGTGGTCGCAATAAGTTTGAATTTTGCATGATTAGTGGGACTTGGTAACTCTAACGTATAAGTTCTGTTTTCGAATTCCTAGACTGGACTGGTTGGGAAGCTTATTTAGCCATTTAAGGTTAGCCAGGTAGCTCTTAGTTAATAAATTGTAGTTTTGCAATGTTGCAGTTACCCTTGTCGATTGAGTAACTATGTTAATCATAGATTTATATTTAATTTTGTTTCCAGTTTATCATGTTTTCTTGGCAATATTTATCAGTTTATTTATAGAGTTAAGGTGTTATTAACTCTGTGATTTTTGAGGACTTTACAAAAAAAAATGTTTATTATTTGGACAAGCTACATTATCATCATATCTTTTACAAACAAACACCATAATACTTATCACAATCAGTCAATCTTTGAAGTTAAAAACTGGCCAATATACATAAATATAATAGAAAAATATAATGTTGGACATTTTTTTTTAAATTTTCATTTTGGTCCTCTTTAATTTGTTTAAGTATCAAAATTAGATGATTAAGAATAATTTATGCGTTTATAAGTAATCTTGATACTTTATCAGAATTTGAATTTCCATTTTAATCAAAAACTAGTAGTTTAACTTAATTAGGTCTTTGTTAGTTTTTCTATCATTTCAAGGGTTATTAATTTCGGATTAGCATAAAATAATTAGGTGAGAATTTTCTCACAGTTTTGATTATTTATTACATAATAAACTGGTACGACTGTATACCTAGGTTTCCTGGTTAGTCTTCCTGTCAAGTCTTAAACCTGTCTAGACTAGAATCTAGTATATCTAGGTACTCGTATTATTGACTATTGTGAAGTGATGTAATGATTCTGATTGGAAACAGTTCATTTGTTTCAATAGAGATGGAGTGGGTTTGTTAACAATTTATTTGTTGGTAACTTTTATAAGTTGTGTAATTACTTCTTTGTTTCTAATTATTATGTTTTTTTTGTTACAGGTAAGGTGATCGGATTTCTGGCAGTTTCATGGTAAATTTTTTGTTTGATATTTTACAAGTGATTTCGTTATAGTATTTCATATCAATCAGTATCATTTATTAATACTCAATACTTAATTGCATTCATATTGCTTTCATCGGTCTTCGGGTGAATTTCAAATCCAAGTAAGTTAAAATAACATTTAACATTATTACTAGTCTTTGGCGTATTTATCTATCTTTAGTTTATCTAGTGACCGCGTATATTTAATAGACTTTATCACTCGCATGATACTGAATTTCAGTAAATAATTAGGATAATTGATAATTATGTTATTAATTACGTTATGACGTTCAAATTACTCGAATATAATATCGATGTACTATATTAATGGTAACGAAGAAGTGTATCGATATGTTATATCGACATGGTACAGCACAAAAGCGTTGACTTCAAAAAAGCGTGTCACATCCCGTCACACTAATGACAAAAAGTCCCAACACTAAACACTTTGTATCGACACGGGACACACTTCGCGCTTTTCCGAAACACTTTTTTGAAGTCATCACTTTTCACTTTACACTTCACTTGTTTGGCACTTTTTTTATTTTTTCACTCACCGCTGTTTTCATTATGCCTCTCTTGGTTGGTCGGGATAACGACTGGATGCAATTCGTACTGTGTTGTGTGTATTTATAGGTGGTTATTTGGTCTGACTTTCGCCATTTGCCCCTCTAGCTGTAGGAATAACGCAGAGGTTTCGGCTCGTGTGTTTAGTCCTTCGTATTCGGCCGGCCGTTGGGCGGGAAACAGACGTATCGCGCGTTCGTTTTTTAAAAATTCTTATTTTTTTTTCGCAAATATTACGTTTGCGGAAATTGTCAGCCAGTGTTATTGATATGATTGATTTAATTAGTTTTTGATTAACATTTTGACAAGGTTTTACTAAATTAGTAAATTTAACAAAATAGTTAATAGGATCTATTAGTGATTTTGTTTGGTTCATAATAAACTTGACCTTAATAGTATTTTACATAGTAATCTATATAATAGATGTCATAATCATAATTCCTTGCCCTGAAGGTAACACTAACATTTATGCAAATAAAATAATTGCTAACTCAGTTATAACTATAACAACGTTATAACAGCGATTTCTTGACGTTATAGTTATAGTTAATACTTATGCGACATATTCCAATAATTTACTCTACGGTAAAAAACTGTTAATAATGAATTCCAATGCATGTTTTCAATTGATCAATTTAACTGAACCATTGGTACTTCAGCAATAGACATGCAAAATGTTTTTTTTTGTTAAGTACCTATTCATATAGGAATCTATTTTTCATAATTATCATTAATCTATATTAATAGTATAATAACTGGTACCTGGGCGGATCGTGCTTTGCTCGGCGTCTTCTAACTTAATCTAGATAGATTTCATCCCTGAGAAAATCCGTTTTCATACCAAAAAAAAATATTTTTATTTTTCTTCCAACGCTTCTATTTTGAGATTGCAGTAGGCTGAAATATGCATGCTGCCACTACTGTCAAGCCATTTTCACCAAAAAAATAAATAATTAACAGTGATAATGAATACCTATAAGACTACATTAATCGATCTTAACAAAGGGGTCAAAGCATAGATATCCATCCCTTCCGATCTCATTACACAGACCTCTCTAGATCTTTTAGCACTTATAATAAAACAGGAAAATCTGGAAATGATCTGACAGCCTCTTTTGCCACTGACACCACGTAATTTTTGGCTGTTGGATTTTCCGGCCACTAACTGTTGCGTAGGTACAGAAGTCTACCAATTCACATTGGAAACGCGTGATAGACTTATCCCTATACAACCTCCCTGAGGGTATACTGTACCCTGCTGTGGGACATGTTATGCTGATGATCATTGTGATACATGATAAAAAATGTATTTTAGTCTTTTAACCACAATTATGAAATTTCGATACCGACTAAGCGATGTAGATATCTTTAAAGGCGAAAAAACAATTCACGGCTTACTCAGGAAATATGTTTTTTTTGTATAGTTTGAGAATGGAACCGTTCAGCAATTAAGTCCTTGCGCCGGAGATAAAATCTGTGCCCACGCGGAAATTGAGTTAGTTACAAATTTAATAACTAATTAATTGTTATAACGCTTTTTGTTCATAATATTAGAGCAAAAAGTTCATGTATTAATTGATAATCGGACAGCAAGTTGATCACTTTGCCTCCGCAAATCTACACTGAATATAGATAACATTATCTCACCGTTACTGGAGAGACGATAATATGGTAATACGAGTATGTACTCTCTCTGTATACTTTTCAAAATTCAAAATCAATTTTTCAATCTTGGCTTAGCAAAGGTTTAAAGAGTGCATTAAAATATGACCAATCTATTTTTGAAGATACCACCGCATTGAAACCTGTTGTCGCTGTAGAGAAAACGCGGACAGAAACACAACAGCATAACACTTTTATAAACTGTTACAATACAATATACATACGTATGCTAAAGTAATACAATAATAATTATACGTACAGTTCTGTGTATAGGTATTGCAAATAATAATCATCGTCACTAATACAAGTGAGATGGATCGAGACATCGACCTCACGTGGAAACAGATCGTATCGGTCAATGAAAGTTTTTTGGTCAATTTGCCGCTAGATTATTTGTAAGACACCTCAGTAGAAATATGACCTGTGTAACCAAACATCACCATGCTATCCGAGTCTATCTGCTTAACTCTGTCTTCAAAACCATGAAGACACATGAGATGGAGATGACATACTATAATACATAGATGACATATACGATCACCATGCAATGACTTTCATATCGGACAGCATGGTCACACATCCATAAATGTGTATCGATCGGAGTTGCTTAACTTCGATGATTGCTTCTAATATCGAAGCTTCACTATACCCCCGAATGCCTGATAATGATGGCGCTAAAATTAAATCAGAAGAATGTTATTGAACTACAAAACGTTTGAGTATAATAAACAAACTAATCGACACCATTTGACCGATTGCGATGAAACTTTGGTGGGTTGCTGTGCATTACTAGCCAATTTCTTCCCACAGCTGGGAAAAGGCCTCCTCTTTTTGGGAAAGTTTATGACAAAGTAATTCAGATAAATAAAACAGCATTGCAACGCATGGACACAGCTGTCATACTTACCTTAAATCTAAATCGTTTATACAGAAAAGTAGGCGAAGACTCCAGTGGGCGTCCAGTCTTGTCCAAAGACAAGGCAAAGACTGGACGCCTACTTTAGAGGGTCCTGATAAACTCAAAATTTTAGCCAAAGCATAAGCATATGCTCACGACTATATTCCCCGAAGGGGTAGTCAGAGATATTCTGAAAACTCATAACATCTATGTTTCACTTGTGTGACGGGGAGTGAGCCCGTCGCCACTTGTAATGGATAGTAAAACATTCCTATAAATTGAAGCATGTAGGTTTCCTCACGATGTTTTCCTTCACCAAAAAGCCAGTTGTACAAATTACCAATACCAATAAACCCAATACCTATTGGTGTTACCAATATTACCAATAGTATATAAATTCCGAAAAACTCATTGGTACGAGTCGGCCTGGACGGGGATCAAACCATGGACTCCTGCATGGCAGACAAGGTTACTCGCCACTGGACCACCACTGCTTCAAATTTTTATTCAAAATAAAGGAACATAGATAGCTTTTAACGACATTTTATGACTCTACCAATACTTATCTTGCATCCTCTAAATTCATCTTGTCACACATTCTTATGTCTTTCGGCTACTTTTTGACCTGGATTTTAATTATGTTCAAAATTTTAATTGATCTAAATACAACACCAATAAAAATCAATTTATATCCGAGTACGATCGATCGATGATAATTATTTCGCGCATTCGAAAGGCGATCGTGTCGATTCGATGCAGATAATCGATCCTGGGGTTTATTCTTGAGGTATGAGATAATATGCACCGATTTAAGTTTTTTTTGTTAATAAAACACGACTTGTTAGTGTCGGTAGTTATTAGTTTCATTCTGCCCTATATAATACCTTTGAAAATACAGTCGTGACATTTATTTTCGTATTATAATATCAGCCGTTGTTGGCCCACTGTTTGCACACCTACCTCCGTCCATTTTCTTCAAGAGTCCCTGTTCTGCGCATTGATAGGGCCGTCTTGGAACCCATCAATGTTGTCCCGCTGCCTAAGTACTTAATACTTTGAATTCAAAAAGAATCCATACCTACCAACAATACTAAAAATTACAATTATTTGTGTTTTATTAAAACTTCCAAATAAACCAACCAAAATAAACATTCGTGACGCCATATCCTAACATTTAGTGTACAAGGAGATACACTAAATGTGCATAGTTTGTAAATGTGCACTGTGTGTTAAGTGCAGCTCGTTTAATATTTACTTCACCCTAGTTTTTACCATACCCATAAGGTATAAGACCTTAAGTTTACGGACGTAAGTCACACGAAAGTGAAACGCAAAACTGCAAGTAAACTGAAACGTTACTTTCGATCACTACAAAGAATAGTACCCCGATTGTATCGCGACCGGTTCCGGCCAAGTGACCTTGAACTCTACTGCTTTACCCTAAAATGGTTCACTTCTCTGACATTGTCCTTAATATTGACATTCGGTTTTATTACAATCTTTTCGTTTTTGGCCAGTAGATGTTTGTATTGAATTTTAATCCTTTGACGTTTCAATGTTAGGTGTCAGGAATTGATATCTAGTTGAAGTAAAAATATAGAATTAAGGACAATAGTTAAAAACATAAAATATAAAAAGTATTGGCGGACTGAAATGCTAATTTGGAGAATAGGTCACTTTTCCGACTGTGTACGTATTTGTCCGATCATCCTTACACCCCGCCGACTAGAGTGCGAAAGTGACAACTGCAGCTTGGACCGATTTTATTTACATAAAATCGATGATATCAGCATTTTGTATTCCCCTGTTTCCTCCTAATAAACTAAACCGATTTTAATAATTCTTTCAAGAATAATATGAGAAAGACTTCGGCTATTATTTGATTATATTCGTCAAATCTGTTTGCTGGATGTCTAATAACGGGTGGTAAAATTTGACGGGAATACGTTTTTATGAAAAAAAACGGTACCCGCCTATCCTCTTGACGACCGTTATACTTTTCGCCTGACAGTTCGTGGTCTTCACTCTAGAACTTTGATTCCCCATCGGTTGTCAGTTCTTCAGTAGGTATGACCAGCCCATATAGTACTGCAGTACTACCAGGCTTAGTGAACGCCCTGCGGCCCGCTGGACCGACGACCTAAAAAGGTAGCGGGGAGCGACTGGATGATGAAGGCCGAGGATAGCTTTGTGGCGTGCCTTGGGAGATCGCAATTTTGTGATTGGCTCCGTAGCGAAAATTTACGATGGTAAAAAATTTGATGGTCTGAAGCAGTCCCCAATAGGTAAAAGAAAATTTGGCCTTCACGGGACGCCCGGCAGATGTGATATTTCTCACGATTTAAATTTCGATCTTATGTCACACAAAAAGGTTGCCGATCAGAATTTCAAAGCCAGCATAGGAAGCATCACTTCAAAATTTTCATAATAAAGTTCAGTTCCGAAACACGTGAAAAAAATGTTTTGTTAAATATTACCTACTAAACTTTAGTGATTACCGAACTGTTTTGTAGCACATAATCAAACATTTGGTTATAATAGCTAAACAATTGGCTAAATTAACCAAATATTTGATTATGTAAAACAGTTTGGTAATCACTAAAGTTTGGTTTTATTTATCAAAACATTTTTTCAGTGCTGAAGTACGGAATTATTGATACGCGCGTTGATGTCTTTTGTATGGCGCTACAGAAAATTAAGACTTAGTACGATTTCCAACTTTTATTAAATATTAATTTCATGTAAAAATATGTTTTAAGAACTTGACGTTTCACCCAAAGATAAAGATTTTCTGCATAGTCAGCTCGTACGACGACCGTGGAAAGAAAATGTTATGATAAATTCAAAAAAACTTACAACAAAGAAAAATTACTCTAAAATCGGTAACATTGTTATTACCAATGACATTTAGTAAACTCGATTATTACAATTACAAAAATATAACCAAGGTCAACGAACCACAATCAACCTGAACTTGAATTGTGAAACCGACGAGTTAAACCTTTCTAATCTTGTTAAAATTAACGCGGAACAACTGAGAAAATTTTATTATTAATTTGAGCAAAGTACCTATGTATAAGTACAGGGTATAAGGAAAAGTATCATTAACCTTGAAACTACATACTCCACCCAGTAAACCTCACAGAACAAAAAAATTCAGCTGTCTCATACATTTCAGTCGAGTAGGCATTGCATTCTATTTATTTCTTTATTAAACACATTATTGTATACTTAACATTACAGAAAAAACAATTAAAGTAGACATTTACAAAGGGCGAGCTTATCTCTAAAGAGATTTCTTCCAGCAAACCCCCAACAGAGACTGTTCAAAATGTGTACAGCACAAATGATTGTAAGCAGCATTTTAGTATGGAAGAGCTGTTTTTTTTGTGCAGTTAGTTTTGCTCCTGTAGTAAAAGTTGTTCAGTTTGATGGGTAGAGTATGTGGTTTAAAGGTTAATGATACTTTTCCTTACTACCTGTTTAAGAATAACATCATATTTGATAAAAAAAAACATTTTATGGGTTAGCTTGTGGACTTCCGCAGGGCTAGTATACGCTCGACAAAAAGAGAAAATTCTCAAAGAAAACAAGAAAGAAATGTGCATCGGCTCCGGTTACGGTTTACAATCATGAGCATTCATTTCGATAAAAGCACATCTTTCTCTAGTTTTATTGGAGGTGGACGGCTGGAGTGGAGTAGCATCGAGTTCTGGAAAAAGAGCCCGCGAAACCAATACCAGTACTAACTCTTGACCGTATCCCTATTAGGGTGGTCAAAATCTTTGCTATTATAATAAACTATTCGCTTTTCTATATTTATTGCGATTTGCTATTAGGTCTAAGCACAGTTATCATATGACTGTGGTTCTTCAATTATATTTAATAATTATTATAAGTTGATTGAAATAGTAAAGTATAGTTAGTCTGAACTTTTTTTGAACGCTTTTGCGAATTAACAAAATGCTCTACAAAAATTAATTTATTCCAGGTACCATTTCAAGCACATAAAGTTTAACACTCAGTTGCAGAAACGCTCATTAAAGTTAATCCTCAATTGAATCTCTTGCTAGCTTTTACTACGACAACAAGACAAAATGTGACAGCAAGAGATTTAATGGAGGATTAACTTTAATGAGTGTTTCTGCAACTGAGTGTAAGACCTAAATAAAGCCGTCATAATATTATTCTAACGAAACTGTCGCATTTGACCCTGAATAATGTTAATTAAATAATTAAAAACTGGTTGGAAACGCTAGTCTGTTGTCACCAACATATTTCATTTGAATATACTGTGTGGTGTCCAGCCTAGCATAACACCAACCGGGTGTCGTAAACCACTCTTCTTCTCAGGGCTGGCAGTAGATACAAAATTGACAAAATTGATATACAAAATTGACTTGCAGAATACATACAAGTGGCAAAAACTCAGAAACAAATCAAACAGTTTTTTCTGATTACTCATCATGCTATTTAAATTTTAGTTCATTTTTCAATTCAAAGCAGTCATTTATTTGAGCCTCAGTTGAACAGAGAGAGAGAGACAACTTTTCTCAAAACTTGAACGAAATTATAGCGTTCTTGCTCGATTAAATCGTAAAGAGACTGAGTTTAGGGGCTAAGTTACTCTTTTGCATTTTTAGGAGTAAACAAAGCTTTTCAGTTAAATATATTAATTGGTTGGTTTTGTATACATGAGAGTCCAGGATACATAGAGGATACAAAAAGACACCCAATTATACAATTTTTGTATAAAATTATACAATCTGGCAGCCCTGCTTCTTTTTTCGTGTCAGCATGAGCTACATCACATGATAATCACTCATGCTGTAGTGTAAAGATTAGCCAGTCAGCAATGGTAGTATCGTGGATGACTGCCCAGGGTGTGTTAGACGAACCATGGCTTCGTCTCTCGGGAAAGCTCTTTCCTTGCACAGAAGCCACTAACCCCTTCATCGTCAACATCTCTGATAACACTATGTAACTAACGGATAGAGTCATTGCATCTTCTCTGATTATAGCGGATTCTAGTACCATCAGATTGAGGAGGGTAAGACGAGTAAGTGCATCAGCATTGAGCGCACATACTCATGTACCTTGATATTAACCGAAAAGACCTAGTCTGACGACGATATATTCCATCAGGCCAGTCAAACCTTTGGTACAACAATAAATTGCCTTTTCAATCGTACAGTGGTAACAAAGTTCTCATTTTGACTACCTATTTATAATTTCACATAGTTTATTAGTATGTACTCGAAAATGTACGTATGTACCCAAAACCAGCAAATATAAATAAAGTGACTGATTAATATTGACGTAGCAGGTGCCGACCTGCCTGCCCCAATACGATACTCTGCTTTTTCAATGCCCAAATACAGGGTGTAACACAACCCCTATTAATATTTGAAGGGGTGGTTTAGACCATCACATTGAACAACTTTAAATATGGAGACAATGACGGAAAAAATTTAAAAGTCTGTTGTCCCATACACTTCAATGATTAAATTATATTTTATTGCATGAATTACAAGTAGAGAGAGATCGAGTAGATGATGTAGTTTTGTATAAAACACCGTATTTTTCTCGATGTTTTGGCTCCATAGTGAAAGTTGTTAAATTTGATAGTCTAAAACGCTCCATTAAATAAGGTGTTTTGTTACACCGTGTATATTACTGATGAGTGTATTAGTTACGCAATATTGAAATTGAAACTTTCAAGTATTCATCAACCAGATTATATCACCATCTTTATAGGTCGTTAATATCTTGTTTAGGCACTAAAACATAAAGCGGTAGTAGGATGTAGGCATATGGTGTTGGGAATTACTTTCTTTGATGTTTGTAGAATACTAAACTAAGAATTATGCTAGGTACACTAAATACTAGTACAATAAATTAAATCTGTTATTCTTTGCGCCTAGAGATATGTAAAACAAAACATACATCCATACAGACCATAATTGCTATAACCTTTCACCCTTCACCAAATAATAGGTTATCTTATATTATGCCCAAATACGGCGTGTAACACAACCCCTATTAATATTATTAGTGTTGTTTTCTGTTGTTAGTATGATAGTGAGTGATATTGCCGAGGGGAGGTAATTTTTTTAAAGCTAAATTGACTATCAAAATTGAGAGTACTACTCGCCCATTGATCAAAACTCGCCGTTTTCAACTAAAATACTAGTAAATTAAGTAACGAAAATTGGTCAGTTTGGTACATACACAGATTCGAGATGGATTAATTTTTATATATTACTAGTGTTTTCCCGCGACTTCGTCCGCACAAATTATATACCAGATTTTAAGTCAGATCATAAGCTATCAAACAAAAAAAGTTTCATCAAAATCGGTTCAGTAGTTTTTGCGTGATGCGCGATCAAACAAACAAACAAACAAACAAACACACAAACAAACACACAAACAAACAGACAAACAGACAGACAAAATTTCTAAAAAAGGTTGATTTCGAGTCGGGGATATTTAAAAACCATATCGTAATCTTTTTTTTGTAAATATCTTCAATGTACAGACACAGTTCAGTTACAGTTTTATAATAGTTAAGAAGATAAGATAAAACATCCTATAGGTAAATATTTTTGATCATCCAGAAAAGAATAACTGTTTCGTATAAGTATACCTTGTCTATACATGGTGTATACGTAAATGCGTTACATATTTTTAGAGGATGCGAGAGAACTGAATAACTTCTACCATGGGACCAACATTGTTATCTCAAAAAAATAACAGCTGTTTAATACATTCGGGTCGTTGGTTATTTTCATAAAAGTGGTTCGGTTTGAGGGTCAGGAGCAACCACTAAAGTATGTTTACACCCTGTATATATGAAGTATCTACTCCACTTGAACTATAACCATAAATTATTAACAAAGTGGTATTCCCAAAACTAGGTTGGCACAATTCGCACACACGCATTGTTGTTGAAAGCAACAGATTGACCTTCTGTATGAAATGAAATGAACAAAGAGCGAACAAAGAGCAATAATTGTCCAACACATTAGAGCCTATAGCCTGAAATGTTGTAAAAGATAAACAAATAATATGACAGTTTTCATTTACAAGGTCAATCTTGCACAATATTTTTAAATTAGTCCCTGATATAAGTCTGACTATTTTATATATCACATTTTAAATTTATTACCTATTTCATTGATTATCAATCAAATATAATTTATTTTTCATCAAAATATAACAAGTAAAATACAGAGAAAAGATACAAGATGTACAAAATAAGATAATATCGATTACCACAGAGTACTATAAACTACAGTAAGCTATTACTATTATAAAACTGTAAATGTTTGTTTGTCACAGCAGCATCACGCAAAAATACTGAACCGATTTCGATGCAACTTTTTTTTTATTTGATGCTTCTGATTTGCCTTAAAATCTGGTATTCTTATCTGATGATTTAAGGCCTCCGCTCATTGCAGTGATTTTATCAAGCGATAATATCGCACAATACAATAGGTACAAAGGGGTGAAAAACGAAAAGACAGAAATTCTTACGTCTAGTTGAAAAAATATGCACAAACACACTAACGAATATAAGTATATAGTGTATTTATTGTTAAAACCTATGAATGGATGGTAAGTGCTAACGATAATAACAACGTCAACATTATAACGTAACTAAAGAAACAAACAATTACCCGCAACACTCGCTCCGTTGCGCGTGAATGGACTTCGTAAATACGCACTTTTATTAACCAATGTCAGACTTATTAAAAAATAAAAATTTTGACAAGTTATACTAAAAACAAAATTTAAATAAAATCATTGATAAAAATTAATCCACCTCGAATCTATGTATGTACTAAACTGACCAATTTTCGTTTAATAATTTACTAGTATTTTAGTTGAAAACGGCGAGTTTTGATCAATGGGCGAATAGTACTCTCAATTTTGATAGTCAATTTCCTCCCCTCGGCAATATCACTCACTATCATACTAACAACAGAAAACAACACTTTTATTTTTAATGTCCTTGTATTACCTACTTCTTTTTGTGTACAACGTTAAAGGCAAATAAACGAATTATAATTACGAATTATAATAATAGGTACCTATAACCTATACAAGGTGTTTATTTGAATGCGTTATACATCAAAAAGGGAGCTTCAGAACAACAACTATCGCTATCGGACCAACATTGAAAACGCGACAAAAAATCAGCTGTTCCATAGAAAACGCTAGTGGTGACTCGATCCAAATGTGTGGAACAACTTTTTTTTTTTGCGATTCTATGTTGATCCCATAACCCATAGTAAAAGTTGCTTAGTTTGATGGTCTGACACCCACTTTAATATGTAACGCTTTTTTACACATTGTGTTCGTAAAATACCGATTTTTATTATGTGTATACAGGGTCCTTCTTAAATATACTGACAGTTTTTAAGGGGATGACCAGATCATCGAACTGAATAACTTTGTCAATGGGACCAACATCGAAATCGCGAAAATAAAATCAGCTGTCCCATACATTTGGCTCGAGTATGTTTCCAGTTTTGTATGGAACAGTTGACTTTTTTCGTGATTTTGATGTTGGTGCCATAGAGAAAGTTTTTGAGTTTGATGCAGGAGCCCTGTGTGCAGGAGTGCCAGTGCACTTCTGGGTAAGGTCGCTACATCCTCGACCCCATCTTTGTCCTGAGGACTAGATACAGGTCAAGAGCAAACCCATCTATAATAAAAATAAAAAATGTCAAGCAGGTTATTCTCAAAATTGCATTACATATCTAATTTATAGATTCATGTTCTTGCCTCAAAAGTGTTAACTAATATCCTTATTGTATAATTAGATTCAAAATAACAAGATGAAGCTATAAATTGTATAATAAACCTACTTTGTCAAACTGACTAGTCACGGTCAGCAAGACCATCTTTACGGAATTCAAATCGTACAGGTTTAAAGAATAATTAGCAAATTGAAAATGTCACGGATATGCATAACTGCAATTTTATTATGTCAATTTTAAGATATATTTAACGTTTGTGTTCTGATTTTATAATTAGACTTCCTGTGCTAATAGAATTATAAACAGAACGATGAATCCCCAATGAGATTTGTTCAAAGACACTGGAAGGATGGCATTACAATATGAAAACGACCAGCGTAGTGAGGTAAGGTAAAACAATTTAACCATACTTTTACGAAGCCTATTCTAGAATCCAGTTATTGTAATTAACCGACTGCGAGCTGCATCAGGAGGGTCAAAACTCATACTCGAAGATGCGGCCAGAAACTCAAATGTTTATTCTGTGAGAATTTACTTTTTATTACTATGGATACCTATTATTTTAACAAACACCAGTTCCAAAGTACTAGTTACAGGTAAGTTAAACTTCGAAACAATTTAAGCAATGTACTTGAGAAATTAGTTACAAAAGAAATTAAATTTACTATTGTTTTGAATAAAATAATACACATCACATTAATTATTTTATTGTATTGTTCTAGATGTCGAACTTCTAACTGTCGAAAGTGTTCCCAGACTTAAGACGCTGTTATCCCGTCGAGGCCGTTTTTCGAACACGAACGAAAGTGTTTTAAACTGTGTTTTAAAGTCTGAAATTAAATTATGTCTTATTTAAGGATCGGGCGGATGGGTGACTGTTCTCAATTACACGATTAGATTAAGTTTACTAGATAGAAAAACATCCCAAAGTTACCCCTTTTTGTTATGTTTTTTCAATACTATGATTAAACTGCTGATATTTAACTTTTTATTCTTGTACTTAACTAAATACATTAAATATTTCTAGTGAACTCAGAAGAATTTTTAGCATAGAAACTCCCATGAGCAAAGATATTGACGAAAAACACGTTTTTTTGCGATCCTGCTTTCAATTGGAGCGGGATGGCTAATTGTAAACTTATGCTTGCAAGAAAGAGACGCTTGCACTGGTTTAACCTATTTCATTAACATGCCAATATTTATGTGTTAATAGAATAAGACAGGTATATGAAATGTTACTAAAGTGTACCATATCGACCCCTCTGGCCTCAATTGTCGTAAACGCCAAAAACGCCTTTTTACAGGGGAATACACCGATCGATAGAGCGAAAAAAAATAGACAAAACTGCATTTTAACTCATTTTGGCCAAAAGTCGCGTTTACTTTGAGGCCTGAAGGGTCGATATTCAACCATATAATGTTATCGGTAACAGCTACTGTTACCGAAATTAAAGAATTAAAAAGTTCAAACGGAGGATTTGCATTTTTAGAGTAAAATAAAAAAAATTTAGAGTGTACGACACAGTTTAATAAGTTTTCTTAAGAGGATAGGCGGGCTGAAATGCTAATTAGGAGCATAGGTCACTTTACCGACTGTATACGTATTTATCAGATCCGCCCCACCCATACACCCCGCCGACTAGAGTGCGAAAGAGACAACTGCAGCTCGGACCGATTTTATATACAAAAATCGACGAAATCCTCATTTCGTATTCCCCTGTTTTCTCATCCAAAACTAAACCGATTTTAATAATTCTTTCAAAAATAATATGAGAAAGACTTTGGCTATGTCCGTACGTTTTGCTTTTTTTGTTTATATTGGTCAAATTTGTTTACTGGATGTCTGAAAACGGGCGGTAAAATGGGTCATTTTCGAAGGTCCCTAGTTCTTACAGTAATTAATAAATGCAAAAAAACAAAACACAGGGACATGGCAGAGGTGACATAGATTGTATGGTAAAAAAATATTTGCTGTAGTGTTATTATCCAGGGAGAAAACAGGGAAGTACGTTTGTATGGAGAAAACCGTACTCGTCTATCCTCTTAACTTCACGGTCGCACCTCACGACTCGGAGACAGGAAACGACCGGTGTCCATTCACATGCAGCCTAAATATTCACGTGTTCGGTACAGGCACTTACATTAAATAGTACTATCTTCATCAATGCACAATCATCAACCAGACGCCTTTACTATTGCCATAATATTCATTTAAAACAGGTGCGTAGCACCCTCAAACGACAAAAGAATAAAGGAATGAGGTGAAAGAAGTAGTCCAGTCATTTTAGAGTTTCCTTGTAACAATAATTCGTCTATCGCTGAAACTTTGCAGTGTGATAAAGTAAAGTATACAGATTGCGGTTGACAAATAATCTAGGACCGGAAAAAATTTAACCTAGATTATTTGTCAACCGTAATCTGTATACTTTACTTTATCACACTGAAAAGTTTCAGCGATAGATGAATTATTGTTCGGGTCAAACCCTAAAATGATTGGACTGAAGTGTGAATCAGTTACATTGCGTGTGGCGGGCCATAATATTTACAGTAGTACCAAGTTTATACTCGTAGTCTTACCGATGTACCTGCGCAGTAGACACCATTTTCATAGCACGCGTAATTATATTGACCAATCAGGATGTGCCACCTTCAATCCTTTGCCGCGATTGGCAGTTGTTTCGCGCCCTTTTCGTTGCTATCCGACTTTTCACCCTTTGATTGCTAAATGACTTCGGCTGTTGTCGGGGACTCGGGACTGCTCTGCGCAAACGAAGATTGACGACGGAATTATTTTTCTGGTCGTACTCACACCTCATTATCGGTTATCGGAAATTCACATGGATAACCCTAATGGGCCTAATGGGTATGTTTATGTATTTTGCTACCCCCGGACGGAAAGCGTCAATTGTCGTCCCGCTGCGCTAAACGAAGTTGACGCTTTCCACCTCCGTCGAGGAGAAAAATAGTATACTAACCTTGGACAGTAAATAAGAAAGCCTCAGATCACATGTTTGTTTTATTATAACAATTACATGAGATCTGAGACCTTTCCTTTCCTCGGTGTGTAATCTACTATACAATATTTTATGTAATAAACTTTGTAAACAATAGGTACTCGTATAACATAAACATTGTTATAATTAAATACAAATTGGTTTCAATTAAACACTTACAATAATTTTGTAGGAAATCTGTTATAAAACGTGATTATTAATTGAATATTAATGCAGGTGACTGTATTTATAAAATGCATAGGGTTAGTCATAGGCCGCAATAAGTCCACTCGAGGTTAACATTTACAAATTTATTTAAAATGCTCGTATTTCACAATCATGTTATAAAATCTTTTAGATTTAATAATTGTTTTTGTTAATTTATTTCATTGTTTTGGTTTTATTCACAGTTATCGATTGAGTTTAATTAGTAATCTTTGCAAAACATAGCAACGTTAACAGTTCATAAAGAATAAATTTTCAGAGTCATTGGTTTTTTCGTCACTCGGCATAATTTTATTTTAATTCTCTTCTTTTTTTTCTTTTTTTTTCTTCATTGCCCTAAAAAAATTAAGTACTGACACGCAAAGTTTACAGTTTTATTGTAATCTAGATTTATTTACTACTTTTTGTATGAAAAAAGCTATTTATTCAAAACATAGTAAAGGTAGTTTATCTTGACATTTCTACAAGATCCTGCATTATGATTGATTTTACATTAATTAATTAAAAACACATTATTCAACTAATCATTAATAAACGTGGAATCTAACTAAACTTATTACTGTTATAAACAAAATGCCAAGAGAATTATCCAAGAATGTGGAAAATTATTTATGGAGTGAGAAAATGTCACTCAGCGCTGCGTATGCGGAAAAATGTATCAAATCACCTTGAGAATATCCTTTCGACTCAGCTGAGTTACGTATTTTTATGCCTAATTGGTCGCAATCATGCTTTAATGCCTTTCAGGTTTTAAAATTACGTATGTATATCCCTTTAACGTCACGACTTTAGTTGTCGTTTGAATCAGTGTAGTGAATGTGGTAAATCTAAATATCAACTTTCTATACACATTGGGCAAGCGTGGTAGAGTATATAATAGCTAACTACCTCTCACCCTTATTGATGAGAACCCCAAACCTTCATCATTTGTCCTGTAAAAAGATCCCACGGTTTATATCTCTTACTTACAAATTCTACGTATTTTCGAGTTTTTGAGTATACCTAGAAAAAGTGTAATTTAAAAAGAAGGTAGGTACCCTTTATTAATTTAAAATTATATCTGATATTTCGGTATAAACACGTAGGTACACAATCGAGTACAGTTTTCTGAGATTTTTACTTTGAAAATGCACATAGCTTTCATTCTTATTAAAGGTATTAAAGTATTGCTTTGTGTCGTATTTCTCTGTAAATAAATTATTTTGTCAACAGACAACATTTCCTTAATCTCAGAATATAATTAAAAAATAAATGTCAAAAAAAAAACATTTCAATCTTGAAAAAATCTGCTGTTCCATTCGTATACTTATTCTAACAGCAGACGCTTTACTACAGACGAAGAATAGTACCCTGTACGTAATTCTGATAGTACGTACATATTTGTATAAAGCAGCTAGGTAGTTATATGAATAGTTTATTCGTAGATGTCAGCTTACTGCAGTAAAAGTATACTGAAGGACATTATCGGATACGGGCCGGATGCTATTGCAAGAGCTCAGACTGGTTCGTGTGAACTACATTATTTTGTACTGCTGCCGCTATGCTGTATCCAATACTCTATCAAATATGCCTTTGATTGCATAACATACATTTATAAACTCACGACCATAATCTCTCAAGACGAAGTCAGAAACGTTGCTCCAATACAATTACATACTATTATTCTTTAGCATGCTGTTGTAGCAAGGTTCATTTTTTTTTATCAAGCGCAACGTAAGTAGGACTGACGACCTGGTGAAGGCGGCGGGAACCCGTTGGATGAGGGCAGCGCAGGACCGGTCGTTGTGACGACCCTCGCAGATGGCCTATGTCCAGCAGTGGACATCCATTGGCTGAGTTGCACCCACAAAAAACTGCACAAGAAATCATTAATCGAATTGTACGATTTACAAGGAAGAAATAGCGTGATCTATTCTAAGAACTAGATGAGGGTGCATAACTTTTATCATACACTTTTTGTAATCTTTAAGCAGTGACTCTTACTAGTGGCAACACGTTGTGGGCCTAAGTTCAGGATGACTGATTATATTAGTTGCCTCTTATGACACCCGTCTGGGTTGATGCTATTCGAAGTTGGATACCACGCTAAGTACGCAGGACTTAAGAGGATATAATTCGGAGCGCGCTCCATACAAACGTACTATGGTGATATTTTCAATTATAACCAATTAAATTCAATTAAATTTTACAGAAACAATTTAGAAACCAATATCTATGCTTTTATAGAGTCAGATTTTCGTTAAAATGTAAATTTTTAAATTTACTGTGACTCAAAGATTTCCATACAAATCTTAAAGTAATCCTAGCATTGAAACTGTATATTTTAACGAAAATCTGATTCCATACAAGCATAGATATTTGTTTCTAGATTGTTTCTGCAAAATTTAATTTACTTTAAATGGTTATTATTGAAAATAACACTATAGTACGTTTGTATGGAGCGCGCTCCGAATTATATCCTCTTAACTTATTTGCTCTGCCGTGTTCGGTTGAAAACAGAAGCAAAAACTCGTCTTTACCCTCTTTCCGTCTTTACTCGCTTGCAGCCCACTCGATAAAGAAGAATCTTAATCGAGTGGGCTGCAAGCCCTGGTGTCAGAGTTTATTCAAACCGCCTTACGGCCTCTGACGTGGTTTTTATGTAACGACTACTACCACCAGAGATAGTAGCCGGGACCAACAGCTTAACGTGCCATCCGAAGCACGGAATCATCTTTCTTTTCAGACAATCAGGCTGCCATTTTTTTAACCAACTGGGGAAAAACGCACAAAGTGACATTTCACTAGGTGCCCCCCGTGGGTATCGAACCCCTGACCTCCGTGTCAAGAGCCCAATGCTTATAACCATTAGACCACGGAGGCAGTTACCAGTCTTTACCCTAATGAATGACATTCAACCGAAGTTGATATAGAATAATATGATTTAAAATAATAGTTTTAAACAAGCACAGCCAGGTGCCTGATGCGGAGGCTAGGGTTTGGCGTGTGTCAGTAGGTATAAATTAACGGCTATATTGTACGCGTTTAGAGGTGGGTCTTATTATTGGGTAGGTATAATATCATACACACACTATATACTATGTACACACACTATATACTATTTACATACATTATATTTATTGTAAATTATTTATTACACTACATACTTATAATATTCTTAGCACACAATTGGTTTTCGGAGAGCAACACAGCACAGGAGTGGTATTTTTGAGTCACACGTTTAATTAGTAGTGTGAAAGTGTCATATACTATGGAAATTATGCATCATTCGACTATGATTTTGAAAGTGTGAGATTCGGAAATTGCACTCCTGCTCTGTCAGGCACGGCAGAAAATCAACGCCTTGCTTACCAAGTAAGGCACTATGTTGAGTCGTGTCCTTTTTACCATCGCGGCACACACCGCTACCACCTACTATTTCTTTTACTGTACTGTGTTTGTTTCGTGTGTGCCTTTAATGGTGAATAAAGTTTTTTCTTTCTTTCTTTCTTTCTTTCTATATAGTGTCCAATTTAGCATAGACCCAACGCAGGTGGGTATCGTAAGGATCCCTTCAGTTATCTTCAGCATCATAGATTAGTCAATTCGAAGTCAGTAAACACGTTTTGGCACTGACTTATCTAAATAATCTATGATAATAATCTAATAATACGAAGCAACTTTATAACACTTACTTCTTGGCTAGAAAAGTACACATTGTTAAGTGCATAATCATGTAAATGCAATTTCGAACTTTGATGTTGTAATACGGTATTCTAAATTAACAATTCCCAAATGTGACCTAGATTCAGAATTAAAGATTTATCAACTGCATTCGACCTTAGAAACCACTCTATAGTATTAATAAATTTAAAATAATAGTTTTATACAGGCTGTACTAACATTTGTATAATAAACTTATTTCTTTACACGCAGGTACAGCTTTTATACAAGATGTTACAAAACTACAAATAAACATTTAAGTGGGTGGTGTAGACCATCAAACTGAACAACTTTCACTATGGGACCAATATCGACATCGCCAAAAAAAAAAATTTATGTTCTATAGGTACTCTACAAATCGACTAGAGCTAAAATATGTATGGGATATAAAATTATTTTTTTCGCGATTTCGATGTTGGTCTCATAGAGAAAGTTGTTCAGTTTGATGGTCTAAACAACCCCCTTATGAGTTTTAAAAATGTATTGTTACTTATGAATCACCCTGTATACTAGTACGGTACGGGTAGGGTACGTAGCGTTAAGAGGATAGGCGTGCTGAAATGCTAATTTGGAGAATAGGTTACTTTTCCAACCGTATATAATATATTTGTCCGATCCGCCCCACCCATACAACCCACCGACTAGAGTGCGAAAGAGACTACTGCAGCTAGGACCAATTTTATCTACATAAAATCGACGAAAACAGCATTTCGTATTCCCCTGTTTTCTCTTCCAAAACTAAACCGATTTAAATCATTCTTTCAAGAATAATATGAGAAAGACTTTGGCTATGTCTGTACGTTTTGCTTTTTTTGTTTATATTCGTCAAAGTTTGCTGGATGTCTAAAACGGTAATTTTCAAAGGTCCCTAGTTCATACAGTAATTAATTTATGTAAAAAAGCAAAACGTAGGGACATAGCAGAGATAACATAGATTGTATAGTAAAACAATTTTTTTCTCTAGTATCATTATCCAGGGAGAAAACAGGGGACTACGTTTGTATGGAAAAAACCTTACTCGTCTATCCTCTTAATATTCTGACTAATAATGGAAAAGATATCATAAATAGCTACTCAGTTTTTCTTTTTAGGGTTCCGTAGTCAAACAAGGAACCCTTATACTTTCGTCCATTCTGTCTGTCTGTCTGTATGCCCCGCCTCAATAACTCGCTCAATTTTGCACCTATTGAATCGAAATTTGGAATGAAGACAGATCAGTAACACAAAAAACAGAAATGTAGTAGTTATGAAGAAAACAATTTGTTCGACCCGATGGGATTCCCATATAATGAAAGAGCGGTTGGATTTTTTTTTTTTTCTAATCGAGTGAGGTGTCGTTGGATAGGTCTTGTCAAATGAATTAAAACTTACATAGAAACTAAATCGATACAATGCTTCTGTTTCGAGATATCTGCGCTCAAAGACAAAAATAGGGCGTAAGTTCAGTAATGTCGGTAATAACGTATTAACATTGATAGATTTTGGTCATAAAACACTCATCAAGTAAACTCTACCCCTTAGTAGCCTTGTCCGGACGTAGCACACAATAAATCCTCATTATACTACAGACTGTACATTCAAAATAATAGTGTTATATATTTTGAAAAGGTCGCAGACTACATTAGGCTAATCTGTATATTATAGTAAGTAATAAATTACCATTATTTGACCATATCAAATTCTACCATTCTCTCGTTTGAACAGAACTGGCATATTAGGTTCTAGGTCTTTTGTTTTTAGGTTTCCCTTTAGTTTCGCCAATCTACATCTACACTAAAGAGGTAAAGTTTGTAAGTTTGGTTGTAGAAAGTAATCTCCAAAACTACTCATCCGATTTCGAAAATACTTTTACCAATTTTAGTATGGACATTCATGATGGATAGATTTTTTTTTTGGGAACATAAGTCCCACAGCAAAATCTATGAAAGCTGAGTACAACATTATTGGCAAATACTGAAGATCATACGGGCGAATCCGCAGGCAAAAGCTAGTCCCTACGTTGTCGAGGCACTCGTTGGCGTAGTAGAACTTCGGTACTGTGATAAGTTATATATGTCTAGATAGACAGCAGAAGCTAAGAACGCGGCGAAAAAAATATCACCCAACTCTGGTTGATAAACCGTATAGCTATACACGCACACAAAGATAATTTGTATGACGCCTCACGCACACCAACCTAAGAAAGTTAGCTACTTTTTTTGTATACTGTATACAAGGTGTTACAAAACTACAAATAAACATTTAAGGGGGTGGTGTAGACCATCAAACTGAACAACTTTCACTATGGGACCAATATCGAAATCGCGAAAAAAAAAAATTATGTTCTATACTCTATAAATCGACTAGAGCTAAAATATGTTTATTATTTTTTTCGTGATTTCGATGTTGGTCCCATAGAGAAAGTTGTTCAGTTTGACGGTCTGTTTAGACCTAACGTAACGTAACCTTATGAGTTTTAAAAATTTATTGTTACTTATGAAACACCCTGTATAAGCGTGATGCTCAATCTACAGGGTCCCTCTTAACATGCTGGCACTTTTTAAAGGGTTGATCAGACCGTCAAACTGAACAACATTCTCTGTAGACCAACATCGAAATCACGAAAAAAAAACAGCTGTCCCATACATTTGGCTCGAGTGGGTTTGCAGTTTAAGCAGTTTAAAAATCAGTGGCAGTGGAGCGTTTATTGTGTAGAGTACTAGAAAAGTTGTTGTTTTTGTTGTTGAAAGTTAAGAAATTAGAAAGTTAGAAAAAGATGAAATTTGCAAGTAAAGTCTACAAATAAAAAGACTGACACCATTTTTTTCCGGTGCAGCTGCAAATAGGTCCCAGCTAATCTTAGGCCATGTCAAAAAGTGGGTATTGATTTATTAGCAATTTCTTAGTATCCCTAAAGTAAATACCACCTGTAGTAATTAAGGTTAAGATCAAACTGGCCATCTAAGCATCGATACAACAGATTAGGAGTCACTGTTGCAACCTGACCGTCATTTTGCAACCAAGAGGCATTTTAACGCGCAGTTTCCTCGGAACCCGGGTTCCGTCGGTTTCGCAACCCACCTGACGATTAGTGACACGCACTTGACAAGTTAGGTGAGCAATTCGGTCGGTTGAGCTTGTTATTTGTTTTTTGTTTACGTTTGGAAGAGGTTTTTTCAATATGATGCAACTTGTGTAACCAAAGCAGTAATTGCCTGGTCCTGGCTACTATCTTTGGTGGTAGTAGTCGTTACATAAAAAACCACGTCAGAGGACGTAAGGCGGCGGTTTGAATAAACTCTGACACCAGGGCTTGCCCACACGATAAGAAGAAGAAGAAGTAATTGCTTTTAACTCAGAGTTTCGGTATCCATTACCTTATCTACTCTCACTGTTTTTAAATAGTAGTGGTCAATGCAAGCAATGGATATAGAATCAGGCTCTGTAGAGTAGTTCAAGATATAACATTTTCATCATAATCAAGTATTTAGGCTTTTCTGGCTAATATTCCACATCATTGTGGCTGACTGTATAAGTTACTACCACTGTATAGTATAAGAAAGAGTATTCGTATCTTCATACAGTCACTCCTTCTCACCAATTTTGACATCACTCTTCCTCAGATTTGATTGTATTGATCATTGATGACATTCCCTTTGTGGGATAACACGCAATGACGCATTGACGGAGCGGCAGATCTCAGTCACACACGGTTACGGATTGTAGCACCGTGTGTGCTTCTACGTGCGGTTTCATACAACTCCTTGCTTCACAAATGACGGACTGACATCTGCCGCTCCATCAATGCGTCATTGTGTGTGATCCCACTTACCCTAATATGCTAGAGCAGTTATGTGTTCTGTAGATCAACGTACGTAGAATGATGATGAATTTCGTAATAGGGAGCAGCTACAGTTTGACCAGGTACCACGAGTTTTCTTGGTCTTACTGCCCATCAGACAGTTTGTATTATATGTAATAATATACTCTAGGTACTAGATTCCATCACAATTGACTGAACAATCAATATCTTACTTCCATAAAACGGTATGAATAAAAACATGGGAGTCAGTCGAGTGCGCTGTGCGGGAGAGTGGCGCGGACCTTCAAACGGGTCCGGCTCTCAGTTCCGGTTGCGCACGCGCAGCTGTACACTGTGGATGCGGTATTTTATATATACGATATAAAATAGTTTAATTTACGATACGGTTTTTATGTGTCCCTGATTCCAAATCATCAATTTTTTTTGTCTGTTAATTTCTTCGCGTATTACATGAAAACTACTGCACCGATTTTGATATAACTTTTTTTGTTTGAAAGCTTATGATTAGACTTAAAATCTGTTACATCACTGAGCTCGCTACGATGATGGGAACCTGTACGGACGAAGTCGCGGGTAAACTCTAGTATTTGATAAAAATAAATGATGGTCGGATGTGGATATTTTGAGTGTTTAGAATATCTCAGACAACCCCCTCGAGGAATATAGTCATGCGCGTATGTTAAGCCATAAATATAACTGGAAACCTGTGCTTCGCTTTGAAATAATTTAAATACCATGGATCGGAAATTTTACGTCTTATGGGCAAAATGTATCGAAAATTAGGTACTTTAATGAATTAAGGCGTATCAGCCGTGGACCACTCTCCTCTCACTCACACTCCATACTAATCGATGAGAAAGAGCGCGTGGCTCCGGTCAGAATTTTGCTGTTTTCTTTGAAAAATTCGATGATTTTTTATTAATTTCGAAAAAGTAAAAAAACCACATCATTCTAAATTGTATTGTGAACAATATAGTAAATTTTCATTTTGTTCCGATTAAAAATGTAAGAGTAAAATGGTTACAACTGGAAAAAAAGGGGTGACTTTAGAGTCCTTTTTCTTCGGTTACATTCATTAAAATCGATTTCTAGAAAAACCACATCATTTCTCATATCCTGTAAATGGTTCAGTTTAAATTTCAGCTCAAAAAGTGCCATAGTTAATGAATAAAATGGTTACAAAATTACCCAAAACCGGCAGGTAGCCCCTTAATGATACATTAAAGTGCAATCGTTTTTTAATTTGTCATAGACAAAATAATCAGAGGCAAACTAATGGTTGCATTTTTTTTAGAAAGTGCCTGTCTCATTTAGTATAATCGTAATCATAGTATAAGATGGATTTAAATTGCATCTTATTTCTTCAAGCATCGTCAACATCTCTGATGCTCACATCATGTGGCTGCCATGCCGGTTATACTAATTCGACCCCATATTCTGATCGTAGCAGTTTTCCGCTCCATCACATTAATGATAGTAGAGCATTTATCTAATTGATACCAAAATGTCCTATGCTATCAATCCCTAAATAAAAGGTATATAAAAACTATATCAGATGAAATCTACAAACACTTCAGATATTTTCAACCAATACCTCCTCCATTCCTTCCTGCATCGCAACACACTATGACACATTGCAATATCGACATAGCGAACTAATTAAAACTTCATTCATGTAGATTATCTCAATCGATACCGTACTCGGTAAACTATTTCGTTGATTGACATGTAAGAATGGTTTGACGAGCGAGGACAAACAAACATGTCTGTCCTAGCTCGAGGGGATCACAGAGGCTGATGATGATGTATCGTAATCTTCTTCTTTCCTGACGAAGTCGACACGATAAGAAGAAGTACAATTATTTTATGAAATAAATGAATACGAATATGAAGTGTCAGTCGCATGACAATCACTCATGCAGCATGAGTTTTATTGTGAAGTAAAATCTCGAGCTTGCTTTGATCGTTTCCAGATTTTAGGTCGTAAAACTTGAGCTCGCTTCGCACGCGCCAGGTTTTAGATTTTGTAGCAGCGACCTAGCCTGGGTCTGCCCCCCCTTGGGAAAAATCATTGCTACGCTTCGCCTATGGCCGCAGAATTGAAAAATACGCCACTCTGTATACCTATACAGGAAATTTCAGATTTGCCTCCCCCTAGACTAAAAGCTGGGTACGCCCATTCTCATGCTGTAGTGTAAAGATTAGCCAGTCAGCAAAGGTAGTATCGAGGTTGACTGCCCAGGGTACGCTAGAAGAACTCAGGTTTCGTCATTCAGGGAGGCTCTTTTCTTGCATCCTTTCTTGCATATGTTGTCCAAATATCGTCAGAAAATCTTTTATTAAAAATCATTCCTGTCAACCGAATTCTCCTATAGTCATTCTTCGGCAGACATGGCTGCTAAACGGCCTACTGCTCTTTTATCTGTTCAGGGCCACAACATAGAAAATAATCACGGTGGAAATTCATGAATCTTTTCATACACGGTAAGAATGTATCTAATAGACCCATATTTATCCTGAGGACTAGATTGAGGTCAAGAGCAAGCCCATCTATAGTTAAAAAAAAAACACTTTTACATGGTGTATTTTATTTCGCCCTCTTTGCTGCTACTTCTACAACAAAAATCTTCATAGTGCAGGAAAAGGAAATCTTAGCATTTTATTAACAAGGTAATACTCGTACTTTACAGGATACAATAAATCATCGAATATAGCAACTTTTACTGCGGTTGCGTTCTAAAGTCTATTTTAAAACCATTATTCTTATGAGAGCCAAGGTCAACTTCTCAGATCAAGTTTAAATTTCGCATTTTCCGGTGTTACACAAATCGATTTCCGTTCGACCTCTATATGCCAAAGTGCAGGAACTTGATGCTAATTTTCATTATTATTCTACAATGTGATTGTGTGACTTACATAGGACATTCACAATTTAAATCCATTATGCTCACAATTATACCCCCGAAGAGGTATTGAGAGAGAGTAAATAAGAGTTTGTAATAGGTTTACATTCGATTAGTTTAAATAATAAAAAAAAAAAATTACCTATAAATATCTCGCTCTTATCTGGTCACGGCGCCACATAGACAATTTGATGATAGAGTAGTCTCTTATTAGGGTAATATGTACCAAATCTTCTTCTTTCGAGACTTCATGAGCGATTTAAGACAATAACTCAAACAAATAAGCAAAATTAGCAAAGCTGGCGCTTGTGCTAGCTGGTTGGTAGTAATTACTCGTATGTATTCACTAACCCACTATAAAATAAACGTTGTCCTTCAGTAACAAACGTTCTTTGCCAGGTAGCTGATATTTTATTAAATGTATGGCAAACATAATGTAAGTGGAATTGGCCAATAGCCTAGCTTTTTACACTCACAACCCTATCGATAAAATAAGTACCTAAGCGCTTTCACACACGATGACGCATTGACGGAGCGGCAGACGTCACCGTGTGTGCTTCTACGTGCGGTTTCATACAACTCCTTGCTTCTCAAATGACGGAATGACGCCTGCCGCTCCGTCAATGCGTCATCGTGTGTGATCCCACTAAGAGAGAATTCTATAGAGCTATTAAAGTTGATTGCAAGTGTAGTTCAGCGTTGATAACATTCGAGTATAAAGCCTTAGTATCGTTTACTCGTACATATCAAATGTCAATGAACCTAAATGCGGATTGGATATGTCAAGGATCGGGACAGACACGCCCGACCAAATGTCATATTGAACTGAGAAGGCTGGATTTAGGTTAGCTCACATTGTAGGTAAACTTATAGGCTAAGAGCCGACAGCAAGAAAAACATCCTAATATCGTCTCCTTCGTCATTGCCAAAAATCTATCCTACTGTATCACATCTCACAAAATAAGCGTAAGAGGAAGTCGACCACGAGTCTTTAAAACGCATGTCCAGTGTCGATTAGTGGATGCTAGTTTTGGCAATAACGTAAGTGGAGACTCCTTACAATTAATTTAAAATTCGGAATCGTAAACAAACCTCAAAGTAGAAGTTTTTTGCATTCTTATTCTTGAAAAATTCCTACGATATAATCGTGCATTTAAGCTATTCACAATTATACTTAGTCCACAATTTCGCATTTAATATTTAAAGCCACTTAAAGTATTCTTCGTTACGTCTAATTATCTCATTTTGGTTTTGGTGTCATTGGCTCTTAGACTATTAATAGGTTATGTAATGACAAGTCCGCATGAAATTGAAAATGACAGAGCTTGGCTTTATTTCTTAGAGACTAAATGCTCCAAGCTTTATTCCCTGAGCTAAATTTTACGTTTACTACCTCTGAATTGCGTATAATTTTAAATGGAACCTAAATAGGTAATATTTAATAACAAACACAAACGTATCATCATTCATCATCATCATTCCTCACTAATACCTCATTACACTACCTAATAACGGGTCTGTATCTTTTGGCCATAGGGAAAATTCTTTAAACGTGCCATTCACACCACAAATGAATACAAATTTAAACGCAACCTCCTTTAACACGCACTTTGTCATTATCATTATATGCGTTACATATTAAAGAGGGTGCTTCAGACCATCAAATTGAACAACTTTCATTATAGAGCCAACATCAAAATCGTGAAGAAAAAAATCAGCTGTTCCACAGAAAATGTCAATAGCTACTCGACGAACATGTATGAAAAATCTGTTTCTTTTTCGTGATTTCAAAGTTAGTTCTCTACTAAAAGATGTTCAGTTTGATGGGCTGAAGCGCCCCATAAAGTATGTAACGCATTTAAGTTTATGCCTTGTATAGGTAGATACGTCAGTAGTGCAATAGTGGGGGCGCGATCTACCCCTTCTCCCCGAGCTAATTAACACGATTATTCCAGGAATTCCTTTAATTTGCAACTATTTATTCATTTTACTCACAAATTCAAGATTACAATACAATCCCTTTTGGGGTAGTCAGAAACTTTGCTACCAACTGTCTTACATTAAACTAAACTAATCAAAAACTTAGTGCCTTGCCTAATATTTCTGCAATAAACATTTATATAATTGAGTCATCAACTTCATTAGAATCAATCGTCAGTCCCGACCCTGACCCTGCTAAAGCTGGGTTAAATAAGAAAGGAGAACACATCTTTATAAAAACATCAATTAATCGATTAAGTTCAGTTTCGCAATAAGAAGATTATGTCAGGTACCCGAAATGATACTCGTACTTGAATCATAAATTTTGATTTACCCAATTTTCTCTTTCATAAGAACGGCAGCCAAATTGCGTCCTATTAAGTTGTCGGACAGTACAATCGCGTCACTAGTTAGAGCAAAAGACGTTACGTTAGTATTGATTCATCACTAATTTGGTGATGGATAACAGTGTTTTCAGAGTGTGAAATATCATCAGATCATAATCAATTGGGTCCAATTCGAAATTGTTAACCAATTTTAATGCCGCATCCAGCCTAGTTTGTCGTGACCTTCTCTGTAATACTGGAAGATAGGTGATTCGAATCCCGCATAAGAGAAATAGTAATGGGAAAAAATACCCAGTGACAAAGCCTGAAAATTAGTTTCTCATTAATCATAACTGAAAGGTAGCAGCAATAGCAGCAGTAGGCAAAATCATTAAAAAGTATCGTCCAAACAAAAGTGCACTGTTTAATATTCGAGATAGGTAAATAAATCAATAATATTGAAAAGGTAGCTATCAAAGATTGCTCTGTTATTTATAAGAATTCTTTACCAAACAGTTTTTGTTGTGCGATCATTTTGTTGATTACCTACATGGATTACCTAGGATTCAAAGCTAATGCTATGCCTAAGGGTACAAAATCTAAGCCTACCGATTACTAGAACACAGCTACACTTTACATTTGCCTCCGGTGTTTAATAATACAACATTTTGTTGCGTAATAACAACAAGTTATACTTAGTTATTTATGACAAACATCGTGTACCAGCAAACCAGAAATTCTTGTAGTGCTAAGTCAAAATGCTCTGAATTTGTCAGTTTATTTGTTTAAGCTCTATTTCAAATTGAACTACATATACAGTTAGCATCGAAGGAAATCCTACATTATTTTGTCGACTGTACGGGTAGTCGTAATTCGGGCACTGCCAGTGAAATATGATGTAACTTTTTGAAATTAGGATACTCAAATAAGGGTGATTAAGTAGAACATTTTTCTGATGTGATACTTTTCGTTTAAGTTCCTCTTTTTTCTTTGCTATTAGGTTAATGCTTTTGTGGTAACCTTCTACCCTGCCATCAATGATTCCTAAAGTTGGTTTACTAATAGCCATACTTTTCTTATTGCTGTCTCCCGTTTGCAATGGAGGAAAGTTTAATAACCCCGGATTCGCTGGACCTCATAGTCTCGTGTTGTTAGTGGTTTTGGTTTACAAAAGATGCAATGGTGGATACGTGTTGTAGTCCTATGCCTGTGAAAATACATTTCGCTGATCATTAGACTGATTATGAATTATCTACGTCAGAATGCGTGGATAGTAAATGTTTACGTCCAGTTTCACGGGCAAGACTCATCGTTTGTTACGTAACTAACGGTTAACAAGCCGGTCACGATTGACCGCCAAGCCTCGGTCAAATGTTAATCATCTCTTTAACATTACCTTTGAACTTTGTTAACGAGTGTTTGTAATTAATTATATGCGGAGAAAATTATACGCTGTTTCCTTCTTTCTATTGACAGTTTTTTGAGTCCGGTTTTATTTTATGGCCGGTAATCTTATTTTGTTATGAGCACAAGTGAGTTCTGGAGAATACAACTTTTTTATAATAGGACCAACATTGAAATTGCAATAAAGATAAAGTTGTAATTGCATAGAAAATGTAAATGGCTTAAACCAAATGAATAGGACAGCTGATATACAGGTTGTAAGTGACAGCCTAGCAAATACTGAAACGGTGAACTCAGACCATCAAACTGATCAACTATTGACTTTCTTCAGGAAACGCGAAAAAAAATCAGCTTTCCCATACATTTGAGTCGGTAGGTACAACAGTTTTGTATGGGACAGCAGATTTTTTTTCGCGTTTCCTGAGGAAAGTCTATAGTGATAGTTGTTCAGTTTGATGGTCTGAGTTCACCGTTTCAGTATTTGCTAGGCTGTCACTTACACCCTGTATATTCAAAGGGGTTAGCTATCATTTCGTTTATTTGAGCTTTGAAGTGCTGCCCTAAATAGGAAAGTGGTGTTCATATAAAATACCACAGGCTTTCTTCGGTGAGGCAAAGAATTCTTCTGTCATATCAACAACTCTACATTTACATTTAAAAAATGTCAGCGCCATAAAAAAATGTAGGTAGGTACTATGTAGCAGGTTTTTATGTAACAACATATAAAACATATGTCGTTAGATTACATACATACGTCAAATCAACCAGTTTGTTCCGAGATGCGTATATCATATTACTTTTAGATAGTTTTGTAATAGGACCAAAAAGCACTTCTTACACTCTATTCAACGCAAGAAATCCCCAGGTAACACACTTATATCAATATACATTAGTAAGAAAATAGCTTGATTCGCATGACGTGGAAAAAACTTAAGGTCGTCGGTAACATCTTTTGAAATGCGGCCACTGGTTGAAATTTCGCTGTCCTTCGCTTTAAAACTATTTCGTCTCTTTAAATTAAAATGTTACTAAATTGTTGGGTAATAATGAGATGGAGCTGGTCATCTGAGGCTTTCGGGGTTGACGTTTTAACATGACGATGTGAACCTGCTGGGATTATTATCCTTAGTTCAAAGTTTATAAAGGGTCCAACTTATTATGCTGACACTTTTTTAAAGGGATGATCAGACCATACAACTGAACAACTTTCTCTATGGGACCAACATTGACATTTGGCTCGCGTAGGTTTACAGTTTTGTATGGGACAGAAGATTTTTTTTTCGCGATTTCGATGTTGGTCCCATAGAGAAAGTTGTTCAGTTTGACGGTATTATCATCCCCTTAAAAAAGTGTCAGCATACCCTACCCTACCTACCCTACCCTATATAGGGTTCTTCTTAATATGCTGGCTCACACTTTTTTAAGGGTATCGCGATTTCGAGTATGGTCCCATAGAGAAAGTTGTTCAGTTTGATGGTCCGATCATCCTCTTAAATTACTTTCAGCATAATTATGAAGTTGGAAGTTGAAGTTGCATTTATAAGGGGCACTGAAGACGGTGAAGATTCGCTATTTGATACGATAACCGAAGTTAAGCAACCGCTTATCCTGTCAGTTTTTGTATGGGAGACCGTTTTTAATTGTATTTCATCATGAGCACCTTTGTAGCAGTTGGTCCCGGATCCGTTAGATGGCAGAGTGATAAACTACGTGAAAAGATAGTAATATGACAGCATATACAAAATGCCATGTAGTTGCCTATCAGCGATTTTTTTCTAACTTATGTACGTTCTTCAAGCCAGGTGGCCTATTAAGGCGGCTTGAAAATTCTCTGGCAACAAGTTGACCACTAACTTGCCTCCACAAACACGCACTGGGCCCGCGTAAAGGAGTATGGTCCACTCCCTCTCACCCTTATTCGTGAAAGGAGACCTTTGCCCTGCAGTGGGATTCTACAGGCTATAACCACAGTATAACTATATTAGTTATATCTTACTTACTTACTATTTAACTTCTCTTCAAGGGTGAAAGAAAACATCGTGAGGAAACCTGCGTATTACGCTAAAGAAATAAGTCTGATAAGGCTCGCGTGGTGGTCTTACGCCGGTGTGTGGTGGAGGCGTACACCTTATAGAGGGTGTATTCCTTGAAGGTAGGCTGTAGTATAACGTAAATAGGCTGAAGATGATGAATAAACAAACACCTCGAGCTGATAGAAAACAACATTGTCTTTGGTAATTTGTGAATGAATTGTTACTTTTCTACAGCACAAAAATATCAAGTGTTTACCTCATGCTTTGGTCTCCTGGTTATCATCCTTCTTACGAACTACATCACCAAATAAAGTGTGGAAATGTAAAAGAAACTTGTATTACCTAAAACGGGGATATTATGTAATGAGCTTATTCGAGCGTTACAGATGCACCGTATTTTATTACATTTGACATGTGGCTCCTGACATTTGGGTGAACAGGAAATTTTATGCTCAAATTAATTCAGGTCTTTACTTTGAGTCTTTGTAATAACAGTTTTTTAAACAGATATTGTGTTTAAATAAAATTAAATACATTAAAATATGGTTTTTACTTTTCATTTCGGTAATCCTGAGATCGATATCGATTACATTTTTATTTAAAGTGAACTTAAATGTCAAAAAGTTAAAATAACAACTCCATTACGAATCACTAAGAAAATACTCCAAGTGGTATTTAACTGCACTGGGCGAGGCGCTCATTGGCCTAGGGGAACTTCAGTTCTGCAACATTGCTATCCCTATTTTAGACGCCTGATTGAGGTAGCTTTAAAATACTCTAAAACCAATAAGATGCACTACTTCCATCAATCAACAACGATCGCACTCTTAGGCTGCGTTTCCACCAGAGATGTGCGAGGTAGCGAGGTGGTGAGCGAGGAAAAAATCAGCCAATGAGAGTGCTTCAATTTTCCAATGATGTGATCGAGCAAGCAAGCGCGCTATGGGCGGATTGTTTCCTCGCTCACCGCCTCGCTACCTCGCACATATCTGGTAGAAACGCAGTCTTATTCCTGGCAACTTGAGCGCAATTCTCTAAGCGCAACATCGGTTGAAGCATCACGGCGAGCTGTCAATTCGGTATGCATTGTGTCAAACTTAATATGACATCTTCGACGATCTGAAGGATGCAAGAAGGATGTTACCTTAGTTAATTGCTCTCCAGGCCTTCGAGATTCTTTGCATGTTGGTACTTTAATGATGATAATGATTCTTTGGAGAACATCGTGCTCTGAAAGAAGATATAAAGGTAGATAAAGGTATCTACAAGGTGTTACAAAACTACAAATAAACATTTAAGGGGGTGGTGTAGACCATCAAACTGAACAACTTTCACTATGGGACCAATATCGAAATCGCGAAAAAAAAAAATTATGTTCTATACTCTACAAATCGACTAGAGCTAAAATATGTATGGGATATAAAATTATTTTATTCGCGATTTCGATGTTGGTCCCATAGAGAAAGTTGTTCAGTTTGACGGTCTGAACAACCCCCTTATGAGTTTTAAAAATTTATTGTTACTTATGAAACACCTTGTATATCTATTTATATTGTAATAGTCATTAAGTCGTGTTATGATGTAGAGTTTCTGGCCGCATCTTCTCTACAGCGACAACACGTTCCGACGCGGTGGTAGCTTAAAAAAGAATTGACGTTTAATAAGTGTGCTTCAGGCTCCTATATTGAATAAATGATTTTGAATTGAATTGAATATCTTGAGATGGATGGGTCAGTTAAAGAAAATGAATTGACAAACCAATTACCTTGTAAGTTATGGAGATTCCAAAGTTGATACAAAACTATGCACCTTCGCTCATTTCGTTCCACACCATATTCAATTGTTTACCTTAATTAATAATTGACCTAAAAATAATCTTAATGCACAACAGTCCCTTCTAATTAACGGAAAGGGCAACATCAAGGCTACTTACAAATAATTATACCTAATTACAAATAATGTTCGAATTGACAATGCTACTCGTAATAATCATTCGGTCTGTCCGGGTGGCCGTCGTCTGAATTATATCGTGTTGATTGCTTATTTACATAATTATATTTTGAGACTAGCTGTGCCCGCGACTTCGTACGCGCAGAGAAGTTCTTAATAATATTAAGAGAAAGAAAAAAATAATAAGAAATGCAAAGAAAGAGAAATAAATAGAAATTTTGAAAAAAAGTAAAGAAAGAAATAAAGAATAAAAATATCGCATTATATTGCCATCATTGCAATCAAATTGTACACTAAGATTGGGGAAGCCACTGCAGCATGTACCACAGCTTGCTCTCACATGCTGCAGGGATTTCATTGATGTATTGTAACTGTTATGTGTCAAATAAACGTTTATTATTATTATTATTATTATTGTATCTCTTACGGTATTTCACGGGCCGTAGCCCGGACCTTTGGAAGGCTTGCATGGGGACACAGGTCCAACACGTAGAGGCCCCTTTGAGACACTTTTATCTGAATGCAATGGGATGCACCAACCGTGGTCTATCTCTGAATGCATTATGCAAATGCACCAGAAGACATACCACGTTCGGTGCAGAGACTATTGTAGAAAGGACAAAAACTACTCGGGTTATGGGGGTGAACTGGGTGGACTGGGAAATCTGGGTTATTGCGGAGAGACTCGGGACGCCTGCCGTAACAAATGTCTCTAAGTTTGTCAAAAATGGCAGACGGTGACTTGCCAACTCATTTGATGGGCCCCCCAAAACGACCGCTCGCAAGGAGCGACAAGGCAGCAACATCTAGTGAGCGGCTAAGGTTGTAGAGAGGTGAGTCTGCGGGCGCCGGTTCCCGGTGCTAAGCGCACCAGTCAGCAGGTCCCGGCGTTATGACATTTTACACTTCCAACCTGGAGCATAGGTTCCGCTCTTGCGACTCCACTCCTGGCCGGCCGATTAAGGCAAGACAGGAGGTGAGGGCCAAATCAATCCGGGCCCTCTGGAGAATCGGGTCCGTGGTGTCGCCAATCACCAACAGCTCGCCACAAGCTGCCCTGCGGGCTTATTATTATTATTATTATAAATTAAAAAAATAAAGTAGAATCTCCATACATTTCTCAAAACTACATCTAAATTGTTTGATAAGTACTTACAAACACTAATTTTAAATCAGAACATGCAGGCAGTACGCCTGCAGCATCAGGACTGAGTAATAGGAACCCGAAAAAACAATGGTTCTTCTTAACCCAACAAATTAACAATTATTATAAAATCTGTAGATTATTAAATCACACACACACACACCCCTACACAGTTACTCATTCTTAGTTTATGTTGACAATACCCTACGGAGTACTTACTCTGTAGGGTAAGTAGCCGTGAAGAGAACTCTGCTTGATCCTAATAATCTAATTCAAAATCGGCAAATCCTAAGTCTCATGGCTTAGACAGTCAGGACCCCTGCAGCATCAACACTGAAGAGTTGGAACCCAATGTTATTTTTTTTGTAATGTTAATTAGTGTTAACATAAAAGTATTTCCAGTATGTATTATGTAGGTACGTTACCAGATAGTATTCTCAGTTATTGCTTTGTTTCTGACCCCCCCTGAGAAGGGAAATATGGTCGTGAGGTTATGTATCTATCTATATGTAATTAGGTAGTGTAGGTACATAAAAAAGGATAGGTACTGTAACTGCATGTTTTACAAAAACAGTGTCAAGTATCATCAACCTGTCATTGTCCACTGTTGAGCATAGGACTCTCCCAAGGCGCGTCACGATACGATCCTCGGCCTTCCTCTATTATAGTCTACTATGGTATATAGTACTCCACGCCTTACTGACTGGCCAATGGCCATGGGACAGGGCGAACTGCGGCGCGAAAACCTATTTTTCAATACACTGAGTGTTGTGTCCGTCGCGTAGGCGAATTGAAAAATCGCTTTTTGAGCTGCAGTTCGCCCTCAGATTCAGGTTCGTCAATTTCAGATTTGACTGAAATGTCCGGGGTTTTTGACGTATTTGTCCGGCAACGGCGATTTGGCAGTGGCAACCCTAGCCCGGAAGGACCCAAAGAGGGTCATATTTCCTCTCCCAAAGTCGACGCGCAATTTCAGCAATGAAGCTTTTAGCTTCGGCTCCCCATGCCCCTTTGGTCTTGACGGTGACAGGAACTAAGAGATATTTACGCTCCAAAGCTGAGTACCGGACTCTCTTTTTTGTGGCAGTAAGGTGGCTGCTCCAGGTGTCCGCGACGTGCGACTGAGGTCTGGCGGAGAAGGTGCTTACGCATGTAGTGTGCCACAGGAGGCACTTGCTTTTCTGCCAGGACAACAAAGCTAGGCCGTAGGCCGTCCGTCGGTCTTTTGAAATACACATACACAGAATAGGCACATAAAGTATGATAAGTACAATTAGATTTGTGTAATTTGTACACTTGGAGCTGTTGGAGTACTAACTTTCCTCTGTGAGTAAATTTTTAAATATTTATAACTTTGATTGTGTAAACCGATTCCGATGAAATAAAGCCTATAATGTTAATCCAAACTTCATCCATAAATCAGATTCTCCTATGTATGCACTTGCTGATGAAAATGTGATATTTTCATTAAAAAAATAAAAACAAAAAGTTCTGCACCAAGATTCGAAACCATCAACTCGTGTTTGAAAGTCTGACCATATACCAACTACGCTACTGAGCTTTCTGAAGAAAGCGTTGAAAAAAGCAATTAGTATTTACCGTACTGAATCTTCGCAAATGCATAAACGCGCAGACCACTGACTTTAAATACTCATAACTTCTGTTTGAATTAACTGATTGCGATGAAATAAAGCACAAATGTGAATCCAAATAAAGCCCTATTCTTTTGTGAAAACCGCATTTAAATCGGTTGAGTAGATTTTGTGTGACGCGTGCATTAAATTCAGTGCCGTTCGCGACTTTGTCTAAATACTTATAACTTTTGATTAAATTAACCGATTGCAATGAAATAAAGCCTACACGTTTATCCAAACTAAGCCCTAAATATTTGTGTAAACGCCATCCAAATCGGCTCAGTAGTTTTGAAGTAATGCGTGAATTAAATTCAGTGGCGCTCGCGACTTTTTCTTTAATTACTCATAACTTTTGATTGAATAAACCGATTGCGATGAAACATAGCCTATATTTTAATCTAAGCCATGCCCTACACTTCAGTGAAAACCCCATCCAAATCGGTTCAGTGTTTTTTAAGTGATGCGCGAACAAACAAACAGACAAACAGACAAACAGACAAACAGACAAAAATTCTAAAAATGGTCTTAATGTATTCCATTACGTATCCTAAACACCCCCAAATATTTTTTTTGTAAATATCTTCAATGTACATCATCGCCAAGTTTAGAATTTTATTATATGTATAGATTATTTATTACTGTATTGTTACTGGCTTTGGGTTATGTCACGATATGAACGGTTTCAATTATTAAAACAAATTTATATTTAGTAAAACACCTACATTCAAAACATTAGACACGATTTCAACTTTAGTTTTCTTTGCGATTTTTTTAGATATTGCAATTGAATTAAAGTTCTTATAAAATAGTTGTAAACGGGAATCTTTATTTACACAAGTTTAATACTACTACATTAAAAATGCATAAAGAGGAAGAACTTAAAAATTATTTAAATTCACGACTAAATATATTCAGACACGTTTTAAAAGTGAAATGTCTGCATGGTAGTGTAATAAAGCAATTTTGTGATTCTTTTTTTCTATTGCGTCGATAGCAACTTTCAATAATTAATCCATATTTTTCCACTATTCTCTTTTTGGGGTGTAAAGAGCCACTTCGATTGACGAAACCTAATAGTTTAAGAGATAGACGAACTTTTTTTAGCTTCAGCTGCAAGGCTGATTCAGTATTCATAAGGTGTAGAGCGTCTCTGTGACGGGGTTGGAGCAGGTTTGCCTGCATAACCGACTGACAGATCATGACAGTTTTTGTACTGTTCGCATAGCTACAGTGCATATTACTATAAAATCTGCATATTCATACATTATTTTGATTTTTTTGCAACCATAACAGACCTTTGAACGGGCTTTGCAGTTGATGATAACAAAAAGTACGTATATCTCTTATACTATAAGTTAAGTTCGTCTGGTGCACCCTTTGCAGTCAGTGCCAATACTCCCAGAAATCCCAGACTAATCTTTCCACTACAGCATGAGTGATTATCATGCGATATAGCCATGCTGACACGAAAAAAGAAGAACCTCTTTTTATTAATAATCATGTCATATCTTCATTACATAGTAAACACTAACATAACATAAAGATCCACATCACATTAGATAACTTAAACATTCCTCTATTTAAATTCTTCACGCGATCTCGTAGAATGGTTTGTTTAGGCCCGTGATAGAAATGTTAACGCTGCATTCCAAGCTCATTTCCTATTCATCTTGTATGTTGTGGGATGTTTTTTTACGTAATTTAGGAAGTAAGACTACACTTGCGATTTTCACTGCGTTTTTGAGTCTCACGATCGTGAGAATTTTTGGGTCGATTCTTGATAATAAGGTTGTTAGCTCCACTTTTCGTCGCTCCTATTTCATCTTTAAGGGTTAACAGATAACCTATGTTCAAGTGGGGTTACTAGATGGTTGGACCACAGGTGTAAATGCGGTGTTGTTCCTCAGACGATGACTAATCTTGAATCCTTGCCCTTCCTACCCGGACACCTGCTCACGAATGTAGCTTATGGACGCTACCGATGCTATCCCAGGCTGTTATAGTAGATTACACATCGAGGGCAGGAAAGTAAGAAAGGTCTCAGATCTCAACAAACATGTGATCTGAGGCTTTCTTATTTACTGCCCGAGGTTAGTATACTATTTTTCTCCTCGACGGAGGTGGAAAGCGGCAATTTCGTTTATCACAGCTGGTCGAAAATTGACGCTTTCCGTCCAGAGGGGAGAAAAAATGTATACTGGCGTGCCATCAACTCGATAGAAGAAGTAGTAGGGGTTGAATTTGGGAAAACCTTTTTTATGTCCACAAAAATATATTTACAGAAATGAACATGCGACCGTTAACCATATCGGAGTGTTCAAAAACTTTACTATAACAAGAACAAGAATTCTAGAACAAGTGTGGTGTTTTTGTAAATCACACGTTCAAATCAGCAGTAGACAATTTCCTTGGATCAATTACCATAGAATCATTCGATTGTAATTTTGAAAGTGTGAGATTCAAAAATTCAGGATTTCAAAATAAAATGACGTATGTAGTGATTAGATAGAACTGCTCTTTTGCGCAAAAAAGATTGCTATTTCTTACGTGATCTATAATGTTATCTAGCCTACACTAAAAGCTACTACTTATTAAGTACTTAGCTAAAAGCATTCATTCATTAAAATGTAACTGAACCCATTTCTCAGTTTACGTAATCCCTATCATCCTTTGAACTTTAACTTAAAACGTACTCTATTTGCTCATGATATAGACCAAATTCAATTGAAGATTTTTAATCATAAGTTGACTCTAATCATCCATTAAATTTCAATCCAAATAATACTTTACCAAGTTGAAATACAGATCATAATCTAATAATGGTTCAGAATTTATGACCGTACATGGTTTAGTATTCCATTTCGCGACTAAGGTGTGATCTTATGATGTAATGTTTGTGAGATGTAACTTATTACGAATGTTCCTCAGTTTTTGCTAAACGTATTTACAATTGGACATATTTAATGAGTGTTTAAAGGTGCAATACATTCATAGTTGTGGGCATCGATTATTCGTTAATCTACAACATTGTATTGTCATATATCAATAAATAAAATAAATAAAAAAATATACAGAGTCCAACTTAGTATACTTTTTTAAGGGGATGATCAGATCATCAAATTGAACAACTTTCTCTATGGCACCAACATCGAAACCGCGAAAATAAAATCAGCTGTCCCATACTTCTTCTATCGAGTCGATGACAAGTCATTTTAAATCTTTCCAGCCCAGTATTTCGCCACACGGATAGCACTTTACTCCGGCCGACCTGAGTTCGGAGTCTATTTAAGCACCTCCAAATTGGCCTGGGCAGCTCTTGGCCTGGAGGTCCCATACAAAACTGCAAACATACTTGAGCAAAATATTTGGGTCAGCTGATTTTTTTCTCGTGATTTCAATGGTGGTCCCATAAAGAAAGTTGTTCAGTTTTATGGTCTGATCATCCCCTTAAAAATGTGTCAGCATATTAAGAAGAACCCTGTATTACAACACACAATTGAATATTTTCAGCATATACAAACACTATCCATCGTCATCGTCAGGATAGTGGCTAAAGCGGGTTATACGTAGTTTATATATATACCCAGAAAGGGTTTTTATACTACTATTGTTACTAAGATGCTTTTCCAATAAATATATCTATTGTAGGCTGGTCGCAATTGCATCCTCTATCTTATAAGGGTTATTATAAGTCTGAGTTTAGCTTATGATGTCACTACTGGTTAGCATTTCCGCTTTTAGACATCAGTTACCTACTTTCTTGTAAATTGCAAACAAATATCTTTATAAATAAACCTAGTTAAAGTACTAAAAATGTAATAGTTATAAAATCAGTTAGCAAGTACAAACCCGGCGTAACTGCGTGTCGGCGACATCTCACCGATAAATCAGTCTTAGACGGTTTGTGGCCACACTGATAGCGGGAGCGGTGAAGAAATTGTACAAAGATATCGGCCAAACATAATATGGTCCGTATCATTACGCCAATATGGAGTTGCTTTTATGACGAGGTAGGAAAAAAGCATAGCATAAGCTTATGCTCACGACTATATTCCCCGAGGGTAGTCAGAGATATTCTGAAACCGCAGAACATCCACGTTTCACCAGTAGTGCCGAAACTCTGTCCCGGAAAAATATATGTATAGGAAAAAAAACCCGACTGCATAAAAAACTGAAAAGATAAAAACAAGCTCCTTAAATCATAATAACTTTGTTTGAGCAAATTAATACAATTTGAATGTTATTACTTATTAGGTAGGTATCGCAAACGGGGACAAAGAAAAATTACGTATGGTTGGTTATGGTTTGTCCCCGCCTGCAATACCTACCTAATAAGTAATAACATTCAAATTGTATTAATTTGCTCTAACAAAGTTATTATGATTTAAGGAGCTTGTTTTTATCTTTTCAGTTTTTTATGCAGTCGGGTTTTTTGTTTATCTTAATAATTTAGTTTATTTCATACTTTTTAGTCTTGTGTCAAAATGGTAGCATAAAAGTACTACAATATATATATATTTGGAATTTGCTCTTCACCAGCTTTCATTTGATACCCATATTGTATTTTTTTACGAAAAAAAAATTATTCTCCCCCCTCTCTTTTTTAATTAGCAGACGTCATATTAAAATAATGTACCCTATGTCACTCTCACGATTTTTACGAATCTAATGATACCTCATACGTTAAAATCCATCCAGCCGTTTAAGCTGTAGGGCGTGCCAAAGAAATAGACATACAAACATACATACATACATACATACATACATACATACATACGCTCGAAAAACATAACCCTCCTTCTGTCGCAGTCGGGTAAAAAGACAAAGTAGTAATATGACGAAGTAAGGAAATTATCGGGTAGCGAAATGAAGAAGTCGTTAATGAAAGGTGTAAATATTTTTTTTTTTTGTTGTTTAAATATATAAATTTATTTACAAATTGAATTGAACGTTTGTAATTCGAAAAAAAAATCTCACACATCCTATAGGTTTTTTTAGGAAAAGTTGTTCAGTATAATGGGTAGTAACACCACTTAAAGTAATGTAACTGTTTAACCTGTTTAACACCCTGTAGATATAGTTAATTTGTATAAATCCATCAACTGAATTAAGAAAGACCGTACCTACATTAGACCAGTTACTAAGTAGGTACTTTTTTTTAATATTTTTTTATATTGGGGCTTTCAACCCTGAGGTTATGGCAGCCCCTTCGTGCCTTAACCTTGAGACTTTACACAACAATGAAAAGAAAACCAACCACCGTTCTAGACCAGTTACCAACCTCTCTCGCTCGTCGCTCGTACTACCACCCCACACCCAGTTACATCAAATACCTTGCAATATCAACAATTTACAATTTGTGCTCATTACTTACTGGTCCATTAGGTAATTGAGCTGATTGATGCAGTGCTCACAGTTTACGAGATTTTGAGATGCTTCATTTATTTTGTGGGTGACTTTTGTGTTCAAGTTGTGAATCTATCTTGTTAGTTAAGTCACTAAAGTTGCGTGTATGGAAATAGTTTACATTTTTATTGCTTTATTACTTTGTGGTGTAACGATTGAATTTTATATGCAAAAATAGTTGGTACAATCGTAGGAGAAGTAACTATTGTGGCATTAATTAGTTAATTGTTCGTTTAAGGAAATTTCTTTACGATAAGTTATTGGACTGATCGTTTTCCTCTTCTCAATGAAGCATTTCATGAAGTTGAATTGTATTATATTGGTGTGTAATCAACGGAATAAAATTATACAGGGTGTAAACTGCTTGCTTCAGAAAATCAAACTGAACAACTTTTACTATAGAAAAAAAAGCTTCAATTCCATAAAAGATGTCAATGTTTGAAACCACATGTATCTTGACCAAAATGTATGAAACAGCATTTCAAAGTTGTTCCCATAGTTAATGTTTTTTAGTTTGATGGTCTGAAGGTCACTTTAAATTATGTAACGCATTTAAGTTTACGCAATGTATATCTTATTCTAATTTTAATCTTAAAATTGTGGCTCCCTCATGGCGTCGATGATTTTGCCAATCTCTAGTTTAAATAGAAAATGTGCTTGATTTTGTTCGTTATTATTTTTTTATATAAATACACCTAGCCACTACAAAATCGTGGATTGTCGTGGCAGGCCGAAGAGCAGGCAGTCGCCACTCGACCGCCCAGTAACAGAACCACAACGCGAATCCTATAACATGACATTACAACACTCTTATGTATCCATCCTATAAAATCTATTGTATTTAATTCGTTTTTGGTATATCAAAAAGTCATAGTAAAAATAAACGTAAAACAATGATAGTCATAATAATATAAAGCAAACATTATTAAATAATTTCTGTTGTTCGAAAATCCAAAAAGGAAATTAACGAGTTTAACGACCGTCTACATAATAATATAAATAACTATTTTATTTCGAAATAACAGTGAAACATGGTGATAAAATATATGACGATGGCTGTGACCATTTACGAAATCTTTTCACCACTTTTAATTTATTCCATACACTGTACCTACTAATCGTGCTTGTAACTAATTTACTAACAACGAATATTAAAGTATTGTTTTGACATCATACTTAATAATTAATGATCATTATTTTTAACCTAGATGACTAAAATGCTGCGAAATACAAAACTGGTTGGTTTTTTATTTAGCATATTTTTATTGCTATTAAAATTACGATTTCCTTAATAGTCTATTTTGATGAGGTAAATAACAAAAAATTTTATTGCAATTTTGATATTTTTAATCGCTCTCCTAACTCAGTTCCTTATGATAACATTTGAGACTGTATCTAGCGGTCAAATCAACGATATCTCTTGTATAAGATAAGATAAGATAAGATAAGATAAATATTCTTTATTTGCACACCAAGAATAGAAAAAATACAATTTAAAACAAGAATGAGAAGGGTACAAAGGGCGGTCTTATCACTAAAAGCTATTTTTTCCAGAAAACCATTGAACGGAAGAACTGTTTACAGAGACAAATGCTGCTTATAAGTCAAGGGGTAAAAATATTGAAATTTGCAAATTGATGGAAGTATTAGTTAGAGATCGACTTTTTGTCCAGAGTATTTTCAAGCCACCTCAATAGGTGTTTAGAGAGTGTACGATACACCGCCACCTAATAGCGACTGCTTAACGTGCCTTCTTCTTTGGGAATGCGGCGAACCTATCGATGGTAAACCTACTGAAATGTCCCTTATGCCCGAATATCTGCAATACCTCAATAAAGTCACATTGGACGCTGTCAGGCTTGCCAAATACCTGACTATTTAATCGTAGAACAGTTGACACGAAAAGAAGAAGAATTCAGAAGCCGAAGTAAAGCATTCTGGAGATGATAGCAGGCAGGTTTGACTGCTCCATCATCACACACTGCGTGAAAGTGATGATTTAACTTATATATTCTGTTTGTGTTGTATTTTATTTGATGTGTGTACTTACTAACATAGTTCATAAGTCAAACACTGTTACTAACACATGGATCTTTGTTACCTTTTTATGAATAAATATTATTATTATTATTAAAACATTTTAAAAGCCCTACAACGATTTCCATAGAAATAAGAGCACGCCATGCCACAACTATGGTCGAACGAAGTACAAACTACATAAATATTTCGTCATTCGATATGATACACTACGGACCGAGTTTCACAATAAATTCCTTACTGTCGTGTTTAATCGTCCAAAAATACCATCATTTATTCACGTTCTGATCTTTTTGGAGTATGTTGTTAATTGTACTGCTTCTTTGGTAACTGGGGCATGATACAAGATGGTCGGTGGTACCAACCAACCGACTGTTGGTAGTTCTCTTATTTATTTTAATGCTATGTTATAGACAAGGACACTTTATGCATAGAACAGTTTATCTCGAAAGATACATTTTCTATGAAACATAATATTATGATATATAAGATCTTAAAAAGATACTTAATAATGATAAAGAAAGAAAACACAGATACAACTCAACATCAAGCAAGGAATAGGTGATTTATGAATCATTTGCATTATGCACAATATGAGGAATTAAATTACTTTCTGTCACAAGTTCATCTTGACATTATAAACAAGACGATAACATTTTGACCATTTTAAATTATTTCAAAACCGATCGACCACAAGAATTTCAAGTTATAACATTTCATGGTTTGAAAAAGATTTACATAAAACAACTCGTTAAATAACTACTACAAAACTTTGCCAAGCAACGCTAAATAAATTGAGCAAAATTCATGACAATTTACAGCTTCCTCTAAGCTGTCAGAAGCAATCTGCCTTCGAGCTATATTGGAAAATAGCTTATTTTTACGTCACATTCTATTTGACAGATAAATTAAGGTACACTACGGATGTGTCGACTCGTAAATAGCTCTAATAGACGTCCTGGATATCGTGAGAATTATTTTAGTGCTTTTGCAATATGGTGGATAGGATACATTTTAGATTTTTATCAGAATGTCGGTAATCTGTACAAGCTGTATAATTTTTTCTTTTGACGTTGTCTGGTTTTAGTATAGTATATTTATTTGCCGCTGAGGTAGAGTTGGTGACTGTATTGGTTATTATCACGAAGTTCGAAATTATATGACCATACCTAATTGATGGCTGCAATTTAATAATCAACTTCATGCCAGGGCCTCGTTGCAACCCCTTGGCTTGCTCTTATACTACCAGTTTACAGAGTGTTAGGTTAAACAGGCTCATTACTTTAAGATGATATTGTACTTGTGATGCTGAACAACTTTCCCAAAGAAACCGACAGTTTTTTTTAATTTCCCTTTTGTGCCTTTGTGAAAGTTGTTCAGTTTCATGATGATGAAGAATGCTACTGTCTAACCCTTTGGAGCAGTATCCAGAACTAACTGCTTACCATGACTTTCGAAGGACGGAGGTGCCTGAAGATTAAAATTACAATATGACTCTTTGATAAAAATCCACTACGTCAAAAAAGGTTCATTAAAACACATAGTTATTTAACAAGGTGTGATTGAAATAATTACATAGCTATTACAAATGTTACTCTGTGAGAAAATGATATCCTAACCTCCAGGTTAATAACAGTATATTAAGTGATAGTCTCTCGTTAACTAAGTCAACTAGGTATGTTAAAATGCTCTAGATCTTAGTACAATGATAGTTCATGGTCAGATGTTTGCGATTTAGTGCCTGTCCCATTGCCCTATTCACTTCTTGTTGGTTGTACTTTGAAGAAGGTAACGGTATAATTTTTTTTATTCGAATTTTAAAATCATTATTATTCATAGTATGTAGGATCTCACTACAGGGTAAATGCCTCTTTTCTAGAATAAAGGTGAGAAGAAGTGGGACAATTACTTCTGAGGAAAGTAACTGATGCACTAAACTTTAATTTTTTCTGCTTCTTTGGGATCCTCTACATTACTAGATATTGACAGTCAACTCCGCGAACCGGTTTCTATCCATTGCCAGTCGAAAGATTGTCTTGGCAATTCCCGTCCACTCAAAAAGATTTCTCAGCCATGACTTCTTCCTTCCAACACTTATGCTAATGCTATTATTTACTTTGTCCACCAGATACTTCGTGAGCACAGTCCTGCAGTTCCAGATCCACCGGGCGATGTGCGAACGTACCGGCCAGTTCATTCCCGGTGACCCGACCAGACCTCTCCACAAATGCGACATTTACAGGAATCCTGAGGCTGGGAAGATATTGACGTAAGTGCCTATTTGTTTATCATTATGAAACTAGGCTGGTAGGTGAAGTTACTGGTGAATTGTATGGAAACCGAGAACTTAAAGCCGGTAACCTGACCGACTCAAGGCTCCCTGGGAAAATTACATCTCCAGTGAATCTTGGATACAGTGAAGACGCATGGTTAATAGCAGAGCAGAATGGTGGCCATTGTTGTATACACAGGGGCTGAAAATAATTATGTATGATGATTAATTAAGCACGTTTTTAGGGTTCAAGATAAAGGACTAGAATCCTGCTTTTTACAAGGTGTAACAAAACACCCTAGTTATATTTTAAGGCTACCAAACTGAAAACTTTACACCATCTAACTGAACAACTGGGACATGGGACAAGGGATAGTTTAGCCTCTTCACCATCCCTTTAAATATTACTAGGGTTGTAAAACCCTGTATTATGCGTGGTCAGATACGCACATGGCCTTATTTGATTTGTAATATCAATGCAATGGTTTAATATCAATGCAAAGGTTCTAGAAATATTCGTAACAGGCTTCGATCATTAATAACCATGTCATTAGTTAAATTGTTTCAAGGCTCTCTAATGTTGAGGTTCTCTAATTGTTCGTAATTTAATTTTAAAACTATCAATCAACATTATTTATGAGGAAATCAATATCTAATGTTTCGTATTTATTTTAAGTAGATTTAACAAAATATACGCAATTAAATGTGTATTATAATATAATAACTTATCTATAGGTACCTACCTCCAAGACGTTTGTTTAAAATCGGACTTTAAATCATAAATTATTATTTTTGGGTTTCGTCCAGCTATAAATATAATTCTAATTATTTCAGCCAATTGGTATATTGACCTTAGGTACCTATTGATCATTTAAGTTATTTAATCCCTAGTCTAGTGATTTTACTGTAATAACAAACTAAACAAAAGTATGTTTATCACCTTTAAATACATCCCAAAGTCATTCAACATTAACCTCGATGATTTTCAACTTCGACCCTTATTCAGAAACCATTGTTACAAATGCAAATTCAACAAAGAAACGCCTAATTGAATAGAGTTCGGAAGAAATCGATCAAATTGTATGGCGTTTATTACATTGTGTTAGATTACAATTGAGATAATAATATGGTGGAATGGAACCCTTTATTACTACATTCCGTTGTCTGTCAAGGCTAATTTTTTATTTTACGAAATTTTACTCATGGCACAGAAGAATTAATGCTACACTTGTATTAGAAGAAATTACAAAATTACGTTGTTAGGAAATGATAATAGGTATAAGGTCATTGTTTGATCTTGGACTAGCATTTCAGGCCCCGTGCTTCTGATTGGTAGATACTTGAGGCCTCATTTTTTATTTCATTCAGCCAAAAATTGAATACATTCATCATAATTGTATTAGAAAGAAAAATATAAAAATAGAGATCTCTATAATTAATACATTCCTAAATATTTGACCTTTTTATTATGTGTCTGTTAGTTCATGGTTCTATGTTCATTTTCTATGGTCAAAGGTACTTTAAATCCTATTAATATTACGAATATGAGAGTGTGTGATGATGATGTTTGTATTCAGATAGAATCATATTCAAAACCATCACAATTAAGATAGTATTTAAAGTCAGTTAAAAAGAACTCGCGGGCAAAACCTAGAATATCATATTCAGAAAATACTAATTTCACTATCAGTTTCAATCTCTGTGCAGTGTAAATGTAATGAGCCTGTTGCCACCATTGTTTTCATATCAGAAGTTTGTAGATAGTTCAAATAATCATCATCAGACTAAATACGTCCCACTGCAGGGTTCAGGTCCACCCTCAGTGATCTCTCCACCATCATAGGCATCAGTCCACCACGAGCCCCCAATGCGGATTGGTGGCTACACATACCCATCAGATTTTCTTCTTCAGCGTCGCGCCGAAATTCAAAGTCTAATAATAAATGATAATAGTAAATATTCCATAATCGAGATGAACTTATTAGAATCGTGGTTTAGAGTAACCTTGACCGACAAGACAAGGTTGTAAAACGGAGCAAAAGAACAATGGGTAATAAAATATCGGATCGTGGTCAACCCGGATAAACTTTGATCGAATTCTACCAGGAATCTCATGGACATGATATGTTATACAGGATGTTAATCTTAATACGTTACATACATAAACAAATACTTCAGACCAACTGAAAAACTTTTAATCTGGGAACAAATTTGGAATCGCCAAATTGAAATCTGCTGTTTCATACATTTTAATCCACCTTACATATTATTTTAGTACAAAAATGTACTCACTAACGAGATTTGAACTCGGGACTCTCAGCTTCACACGCATTTTACAGCTATAAACTAAGCAATCGGGTTGCCAAAAATTGTATCACTAGGTGTACGAAAGTTTTTGCCTGTATTAGATTCCCACTTATATTTAAAAAAAAGCTGAATCATGCTAGCTGAAAGATACAAATTCTCTCCAACCTAAAATTCTGGAAAAGAAAATAAAGCAAATGTCACAAACAATTATCGTCTGCGAGCGCGCACGGAAACTGCCACTTGTTGACATTATGCGGGCCAATATTAAACATTATTAAACTTTATTGTTAGGCTGGTCATTCAAGTTCAAATTAAGAGTAATTCGTACTTGATTGACCAAATAAGAATCATTCATGCTGAGCAATGTCGGGCGCGGTGCATCTTATCTTGGACATCTTGGACACAAATTATATCTAGTTAAATAAGTACTAGAATCTAGCCTGGTCTTGTATTATGATGATTAAACAACGATATACAATACATATAAATATAATATGATCCAACTAATATGCTGATGTTTTTTAAGAGGATGATCAGTCCATCAAACTGAACAGCTTTCTAGGTGGGACCAACATTGAAAATGCAAAAAAAATCTGCTCTCCCTTAAATTTAACTTGAGCAGATTTGCAGTTTAGGTTTTTACCCTAATAGATACAAAATCGATGACTCGGGTAACATTCATATTCATCAAACAGATATTTGCCTCTGTACAGGATTCGAACACACGACCCTAGGCACGGCAACCATGTTCACTGCCGACTAAGTTATCGGACCGTCAACCCGTCAAGAAACCGTCATTTTTGCATAATATAAGACTGCTTTTCAATACAACTTAAGCGATCGATCACCAATTATTTAGATAGCTTTTTAGGTCCAGATAATTTAACTACATTGAGCTTTTATGTAAATACTACGAAATACAGGTGAAGCGACAGGAAAACGTCATGCGCCACATGTGGTTTGGAGAAGCGCTGGCGAAAAAGCTCTTCACTCGAAAGAGTCTCCACGACAGTTTACCGAGTGTAAACCTAAATGCGTTATATACTTTATGGGGAGCTTCAGACCATCAAACTGAACATCCCATATGTTCAGACGGACCAACTATGAAACCGTGAAAAGAAAATCAGCTATTTCCTAAATTTTTAGTTAATTGCGTTTATAGCATATATTTTAGTTAATTGACATTGGTTTTCTATGAAATAACTGTTTTTTTTTCACGATTTCGACGTTGACTCCGTAGTAAAAAAAAATTTGGTAACTTCACGCCTCTTTCCCAGTTGGGTAGGCAGAGACCAGGGCGCGCCATTTACTACGATCCTTACATACCTCTTTTGCCTCATTCACACCCATACATCTCTTCATACATGCCCGTCGGCTTCGAATACTCCGCACCTCCCCTTTTTGTAGGACGCAACCGATTTGATCAAAATTGTTGATAAAATGTACCTAACACATTTAGTTTTGCATCTCGTCTAATCGTAAGTTAATGTATTGTGCGAATGTACTGACTACCCCCTCAGGGAATTTAGTCGTAAACATATGCCACACTTATGCTATTACGACATAGACAGTCGTATTCTGCAACTCGACACGAATCGTGAACGCAATGACATCGTTGCAGGATCGTTTGAAACTAAATGTGAAGCGAGCGTCCACCGTGATATTGTTACATGGTTTACATAATATTGTACTGGAGCAACGTTTTACACTAACGTTAGTAAACGTTGTGAAGCGCTTAAATAAAAGCTTTTGATAATCGCTATAGTTCAAACATAATAAGTTGGCACTGTATTTTTTATGACAGGAATAAAAAAAACTACTTTCATTATAATGTCTTGAATTGAAAATTTCAAATACTGTGTTTATTATATATCGCTTTAGAATCCATTTTTAGTTTGCTAATACTGAAAACATCCAGCAAGTTCTGATCACCTTGTTGTTTTAATTCTTTCAGGAATTATTATTTCATGAACATTGTTTCAGACAACAAAATATACAAAATAACTAACTGACACAACTAAATATTCAATTTTTGTGTAATGGCGTTTCCTTTTGCTTGAAGATTTCGCCAGTGTCAAGTGTTGATATTTATTAGGTAGGATTGTGCGGTAATTGGATATGGCGATCTCAAAGCCCTGTTTTTATAATAAACACACAATCGAAACGCCCATAAAATGGCGGAGCCGCGTGGCCACTTAAATCGCGAGCCGAACGAAAGACGACAAGTCGAGAGACCCCTAGCCACGCGACTCTCCACAACTAAATAGCTAACTGACACAACTAAATAGCTAACTGGCACATAATCCTCGAACGGACACGTTACACACACATTTAATTTGCTTCATAATCTACAAAACAGGAAATTATTATGATTTGATTGACAGGAAATTTTTGGTAATCTTCAAATTAATAATTTAACATACCATTAATTTTATTAACATCAAATGTCAACAATTTCATTTTCAAATACGTCCTCCGATTCTTTGGTTAGTAAAAATTTACCCGTTGGATGTTTGTATCTATATTATAATATACTTATTTTATATCGTCGTCCATCAGGTTGTCTAGTAATCATAATACAAGACTGGGTTAGATTCTGGTACTTTCAATAGGACATTTTTATAGCACAGCTAAAAACGCAACTGTGAAACTTAGATAAAATCCGGCAATCGTGACTCCCAGAGGTTCCTAATTACGTTGTACAGAGCACAGACAGACCAGCGTACTGCAGGAAGCACAAGCGGTAGTTATATGGGTCAGATCGGTTGCAACAAACGATCGAGTATACACCTACTAGGGGACGACTAAAATGTTTCTACTGGTAGGGTAATGATACCCGTATATCGAAACTTTACTAAGTTATATAGGGTCCAGCTTAAGAGGTTTCGCCAACCGAACGACCTTGACTCTTTCAGAGCCACCTCACCTCTACTAAACTACGTCATTTTAGTAAGTATACTAATGTTTGACTAGCCTGTCCTTCATTATGACACTGTGGTGCCTTCTAATTCAAGGAAATCAAATTCGAAAATCATAAGAATTCGAACCAAATTTTAACAATTATCTAATTAACTCCTTAAATATTGGTCTTTAAAAAATTACTTCATGGCATGTTTAGATCGTATAACTCGTGTGTGTCGCAAATAAAAGTAACGGAAATCGGACAACATACAAGCATAGAGAAATGTTTCGAGATTGATTCTGAAAAAAAAAAAAAATATTTCATTTGGTTAGTGTTGAAAATATAACCCATCCAACCAACGGTAGTATTAAGGTGCCTTCCGAAGTACGGAGACACTCGAGATGAAATATTACAAAATGTGTCAACATTCTTAAATCGTAAATAACTTGTCAGAAACCTGAGAAACAGCAGCATTTTACAACTGCCTGCTAACTATCCCATAGCTGGACAATTACATAACATTGCATCGAGATGCATATCTATTTTATTACTGCTTCGCATAACTAATGATATTGAGGACACTGGGCTGTAATAAATACACAAATTATGGTTTATAATAATTATAGTACTTGTCGAGTGTTGTGATGTAAGATTATGAAATGGGAAAGATTACTTCAACATTTTTTTCGCACTAAGATTCATGGATCCGTTTCATGCCGATGTCATCATCAGCCTATAAACGTCCCATTGCAGGGCACAGGGCTTCCCTCGGGTAGGGTGTATGGGCGATAGTCCACCACGCGTGCCCAATGCGGATTGGTAGACTTCACATACGCATCGGAATTTCTTCTTCAGCGTATTCAGGTTTCCTCACGATGTTTTCCATCACCGTTTAAGAGCAGTCGGTTTTACGTACATACCTAAGTAAAAACTCATTGGTACACACGGCAACACATCAAGCTACGCAAAACAAACATAAGCTGGTCGCGCGACGTTATGTATTACTCTACCTACGCGCGGCAAGCTTATTTTGGTTTTTCGTAACTTGATGCGTCGCCGTATGTACAATGGACATGGCATTTCGTCCTTGCAGATTCGAATCCGGATCTCAAGATAGAGTTTCCATAGCTCCTCGCAACGCCCTACCGACGCTCATGCCGATGTAGATGTAGATACCTATTAGTTATTGGATTAGCCGAGACTTGTGCTCACTAATGACTTTTCAGACATGTCGTCTTTTTGTAAGAAATAAATGATTAACACTTAGTTACAGAAACGCTCATTAAAGTAATGCTCCATTAAATCTCTTAATGTCTTATTGATGCAGTAAAAGCCAGTAAGAGATTTAATGGAGGATTAACTTTAATGAGGTAATTTACCCAAATCACAAAACTAAAACTGACAACTTTTCGTCCCTTATAAGTAGTATAAGATTATCTTACTCCATATCTAAAACAAAATCACCGGGCCTAACAATTAAAAACATTACCCTCCTTACCCTCAGTCGAGTAATAAATTAGTCCGCTAAGTTCAATCGTGACCAAGTCCGGCACGTTTATGTAACTAGGGATACTATACTACCGTAAAACAATGCCTAAACCACTACTGATACAGTATTACGTGAACTCATGTCACAATATACAAATCTAGCAGTAGCGATCATAATAAACAAAATATTACTCTAGAAGTTTTTTAATTGGATCATCATAATTTATAAGAAAAGTTGTTTTACAATGATGCTGTTGCTATGCAACCAGGATTAAGAGAGACAGGATAAAAAAGCACAATGCAGTTAAACGAGCTTCAGTAATAACTCTAACTAATCTTTTTAACATAATAATAAATAAAAAAAATAAAAAAATAAATCATACGGCTATTTGAAACTTAAATTCGTAATAAGTATCATTAATTGAGCAAGTTGCTATAAAGTAAGAAAAAAAATATATACAAAAAGTGAGTAAACAACAAAACACTACTAGGCTAATGACCAATTAACGACATTTAATTGAATGTCTAAGATGAATTGAATGGCTTAGATTGATATTCAGAGCTCCCGTATGTCAAAATCTATACATTTTCGATATTCTTTAAACTTAACTTGCGTTCAAAAGATGTATCTGAATCTCCCTCGACCTTAGTGTCGGTACTGCATGAAGAGTGTTAGACTCCTTGAGTTGGGCAAGCTTCCTTGAATTCGATTATGCTGAAGTAGGCCAGGTTTCCTTGGTTTTGAGATAGCTTGTTTAGTTTAAGTGTAACGTGAGATCAAAGCCTTATCGCAGATGTTGTCAAGAGAGACTTGACGAGTTGCACCGTGACTTAAATCAGTCACGTAATTGCTACTTAACCAACTTTATTAAAAATTAAGGCTAGCCTATTGATTTTGACTTAAAACGGAAGACTATAGGACTAATCAAGGATTATAATATAGCTTAACACACACAAGAGAACTCTATACTATTACTTATTCTGTGACACAAGGCAAATACATACGCACACACACCCCCCTACACAACTCCCTTGTTTGAATTGTAAAATGCTTATTGATATCAACGTTTCTCAGCCTGTTCTATCGTGTCTGTATGTTCGCGATTTATTGAAAATCCTAAATAATGTTGAAAATGAGAATATTTCAAAATCGGTTTTAACATTTTCACTGTTGAAAAACACACCTAGTGTGTTTTCCATGAAAAATTGAGCCATTTTTAAACTCAGTAGTGAAAGTGTTGAGTTTTTTTTTTTATTTCCTTAAGTAATTTAATTAACACATAATCCTGAATACTTAAACGCTAAAAGTGGACTTTGCTACAAAAAATATGGTAGATGTGGAATGGATTCTAACCTAACCACCCCAAGGAAATAATATCGTCAGTTTATCTTGTCTAAGCAGTTTATGCATGGGAAGATTTCAGAAATTATTTAGTTTCTCCAATCTTATAACGAAATAACGGAACACTAAACATATGTTGTCATTTAAATTAAATTCCAAATCAAGACAAATTTCATTAGTTTTCGAAACTCGGTTATAAATCAGAAACATTTCGCGTTTCTGAAGCCTAATTAAACAAAATACGTCATAAAATTACTAAATCAAACGCAAACTTCCTTATTTCGCTATCCTACCGCAACTTATAACACTAGTATGCAACATCTGGGCCAAGGCATCAATTTCTAACGAACTGGAAATCCTGTGGCTTCTACAATTAATTTTATTCCTTTTCTACCATAAAACGTCCCCTAACCTGACCCCTATGGTTATGTAACAAGTGTGAATCTTGCATGATTAGTAAGACATAGATAAATGAACAAATTAAAGTACCCCAAATGTTATTTAAGAACCGTAACTATGAATTATGTCGTTAAATCAAGCAAATAATAATAGTTACTTACTGTTAAATTCTAATTGAGTATCGTTCTCGAGTCGATGTTGTTCTAGAGTCTTTGTAATTATGATACCAAACTGTGGCAATTGATTATTGCAAGATCTATACTCTCGATAGCTCAGATGCAAAATGATCACTGGAGTTCGCTTATTGCTGTCTCCCGTTTGCAATGGAGGGAATTCTGATATTCGTTTTTCCTACTTCTCCTTTCTTCTTTGATATTTTTTGCGGGTTCCATGTCCGATATTACTCATCCTTAGTGTTCGCTGGACTTTGACTTTATATTGTCTAGTGTTGTGCGTAGTAGTAGATATTTTAGAGGAGTTACAGTGATTGGAATGTTTTGTCCGTTAAAAAACCTAACTGAGACAATTTTGGCAAAGATTTGACTATAGAAGATAAACATTTCCAAGCAAATACATTTGTCTGTGTACAAATTGATACTACTACTAATAAACTAGCAAAATAACTAAACTAGCAAAATTTTCAGGGGTGGTTCAGGTCCTCAAACAGAACAACTTTTACTAAGGGAGAAAACCTGAACTAGCAAAAAAATCTGCTGTTCCACTAAAACTCGACTGATATTTAAAAATCTACAAGTTTTTTTACTGTTGCCGTTTTGATACCATAATGAAAGTTGTATAAGCTGCTAATACTAGTATAAGCCCCACTTGCGCCAACCACGGGTTATCAATTAACTCCTGATAAAATGGCTCTTTCAGTTGTTTTTCTATACTAAAAATCACAGGTTACCAACTTAACCTGGAGTTTATTGCTAACACAGGTTGGCGCAAGTGGGGCTAAGTGTATTAAACAACAACGGCATAATCTTTTAACTGTCATAGCCGAACAGGGATTTCACCTGATATCCTCGACTAAGAATTCCGATGAAGTACACTATTTGAGTTGTGATATTTGTTGGATGCACGCCCCCTAATTGAATTCCCTTACCTATCATTGCAATACGCTGTCTAGCTAATTATGTCCCGGTCTAACAGTTGCTAAATGTGTAAAGAACTTTAAACCCTATTGCATGACTTAAATTGACTCTATTTATCAAGTCCACAGGCTTTGTAATTACAGTCCAAAGTGTTTTGTAACCAATCAGCTATCCATTATGATTGCAAAGGAAAGGTTTATTAGCTACTTTGTAGTTTTACGCTAATTTGTATTTGAAATGAGAAATGCTGTATTTATGGACACAATTTTACTTCTAAAATAAATCCAATGAACAACAGAATTGAGATGATTATATGAAGTTAGACTTTTGGCGTTAACATCTTTGCGTTATGCCAGAGGGTTGAAAATTATCCGGAAGCAAGTTGTAACTCTTATCAATCCTTAATAAGAACAGGTCTGTGTTCTGCAGAAAGATCCATACACGCATAGACTGATAATGATGATGAAGTGGCTTATTAGTATTATTGGAAACTGTGGCCCTTGTCATTCTTATGTCACTAAAAAAGTTCGCTGATCTATTCCGCTCTTGCATTTTTAGAGTCTACCGCACTTAACTAAATTTCTTCTTTCTCTTCCACAGCCGCATCATGGAGCGAGGATCATCAGCTCCATGGAACCAGATCCTCCTGGACACCATCGGTGAAGGTCGGCTGAACGGAGAAGCGATGAGGGACTACTTCCGACCGCTGGAGGACTGGCTGAGGAGCGAGAACTTGAGGACTGGAGAATATCTCGGATGGAGCTACGATGGCGATTACTGTAAATTCAGGTAAGTCGTTCATTAATTTTACACTTTGAATAATTTATTTTCTTTTGGTGGCAGTATAAGAATAAGAATGCCAAAAAGAACTTTGCCACAAATGGACGCTTAAATAGGTGATTCAATTCAATTCAAAAATCATTTATTCAATATAGGAGCCTGACGCACACTTATTAAACGTCAATACTTTTTGATGATGATTGTAGCAAAGTGTTTGACCACCTCAATACGGTCTAATCCGTTCACTCTTGATTAAACGACCGATTATCATAGGTACACATTCATATTTTGTCAAAATTACACAAGTAATATTTTTCGGCCATGTCTGTTGTAATATTAATGTCTGTCAAATGTACCAGGAGAGGTGGTCAACAATTGTTACGACCTGAACCCCAGAAAATTGTCGACGGCGTCCAGTACTAGGATGTGGTGGCGGGATAATTTGAATGCTTTCGATGACAATTATAGGCCAGGAATTCGATTTTTGAATCTCATTCGGTGAGCTTAGCAGTTGAAAATATCAAAATAACTACGGAGATATGCATATTTCTACTGCTGAGTTGACTTTCAAAAATCATACTACAGGAGAGCGATTTTTGAAAGTCAAATCAGTAGTTGAAAGATGCTTATCTTCATAGTAATTTTGACATTTTCAACTGCTGAGCTCACCGAATGAGATTCAAAAATCGTAGGTACTCCAGAGCACAGAGTAAAGAGCTTGCCTAGAACAAAGACGATTGGAGGATTAATGGGATGATATTATAGGCTAGAAAAAAAAGAATTTTCATAAAACCTCATTATTATCATTTAGAAACTATGTTCTAAAATATTATTTTTCTTTTTACAGTATCGAAACAGCTGGTCTCCAAGTCTACGGCGGGTTTTACAACGCAGCTCATCATCACTTTGACGTCACTAGTTTTATATCCATCCTGCTCATTTCCACCATCACTACTATTATAGGCTTGAGATGGAGATAGATTCGTTTATAAGTAGCGTTGAATCGATTTTATATGAGATTTCTATGACATAATTAACATGATAGAAAATATTATATTTTTATCTAATCGTATCTACTATAACTTTTTTGGAGATTCATAATTTTGTACCTTCGTAAAGAAGTTTCCTTCGTTTTCAAAATTATAGTGATCTCGTTTTTCAACCTTAAATTGTGTATACCAAATTTTTTTAAGGTCTAATCTTGTGAGTATAATAAGATATGGTAGTACTACCTATGACAAAACCTGGTTAGCACATCTGGCAAAGAAACGTGTCAGATGACAAAATAATGCTGGTATGGAAAGAGTGGTAGGCTTCCGCCCCTCCTGAAAAATCCTCTAAGCTGAGGTCAAAAAGGTATAAGTTTACCATGCTTCTTCTGTCGTGTCAATATGAGCCATATCGCATGATAATTACTCCTGCTGTAGTGGAAAGATTAGCCAGTGAGCAATGATTGTGTCAAGGCTGACTGTCCAGGGTGCGCCAGTCAAAGTCAGGTTTCGTCACTCGGGGAGGCTATGTCTGCTTTTTTAAATAAAGTACTCCAATGGGAATACGAAAACATTTGCTATCTCGAAGTAATCATAATGACAATTGAGTAACAAGGAATGCGTACAAAATGTACACAATTGAACCCAGGATAGCTATAAAACCTTATCTTAAGATTCGTCCTTTTGAAGTTTCTTTAACATTCCCACTCGTTTGGGTATTTTATGTTTTCATTTCCTTTTCTTTCCCCAACATTACAACTTTAGTTGTCCCCGTTTGGGGCCTTGATGCGCCACATGAAAGCTTTGCGTTCTTTTGTCTTGTTAAAATTGTAGACACGAACAAGAAATTGAAATTTTGTTACTAAACTTATGTAAGAAATTACAGATTATGAAATTCAGAGGTATAATAAGATATCACATTTATTTTTGACTTATACAGGATGTAAGAGAAGTGCGTAGTACTAGACAGTCAAACTGAACAACTTTTACAAAATTAGAAATCATGGAAAAAATGCAGCTATTTCATACAAAACTGCAGTAAGTAACTTCAAGACGCAGATGTCAGGAACAATTTTTTTTTTCGCGGTTTCGATGTAGGCTCCATTCAATTTTAAATGTTGTTCAGTTTGATAATCTAAGCCACAGAACGGAGAACCCGTCTGAATAGAAGTGGCATAATGTGAACTAAACAACCCCTTCACCTATTTCTGTTACACCCTGTATAAATGTATCCCACAATGGTATATAGTAGTATGTCAGCTACAGATTTTGGTGGAACAATAGAGCCCGAAATAAAATAAAATATGTTATTTTTCAGATACGTTAAAAATAAGTCAGGGTTAAAGACATATTATTTTACTTTTTGTACATAGAAATTTCTATTTAATTTTAAAGCGTTTTTATGAATAAAATAAACGTTTATAATGTAAATATCTTATAATTAACAAGAGATTTGGATTACTTAAATAAATTGTGATAACATTAAATAAATAATATTAAACAAAAACGTGTTTAAGTAATTTCATGTAACTAAAATCCCCTGATTTATCTTAATTACTTCTATAGAATTAACATACCTATACAATATGCTTCATGTCTCATATAGCAGCAGATCGTTTTTAGTGTTCCGTACCAAAGTTAACAAAAAGGAACACTTATTTTCTTGACTGCGATATTTTTCCTCAAAAAAATTTAAGAAAGGAGTAAAAAAAATTATTTAATATACTGCTAGTAGGTACTAGTTGGATACTATAGGCCTCTTAAGAGAAAACTTTGATAGCTTCAAAAGTTTTCCAACAGAAAGGACATATCAACACCTATAGATATAGAATCTACAACTACAGATAACTAGCAACAAAAGGCCGTTTGGCCCAAAACTTATAAATGGGACAGACAATGCGGGCAACACAAAAGATTAAGTTGTAATTGAATTAGTGTAATATAACACAATGGTGGACCAATTTGTCTCACCCTGTAGATAATTGTCAATTAGGGTTTGGGTATTGACCCAATATAGAATTCAAACAGTAGCAACAACATATAAAAAATGTAAGTTATAACTTATAGTCTTGTAGTGCAGTTGAAAGTGCCATTTTGCGTTGTACCGAGTCTCTAAGCCAAATCAGAGGCTTATTGAGGCATTTTCAAAATACTTTAGTAGTACGTTAACAACTAATGGAAAACTATGCTCGGAGATCCAATCAGAAATGTTGAGATCCACAGAAGAACAGAGCAGCTGTCAAACCCTTAAGACTTGCTAAACTATTCACTATATATAGGCGGTGCACATTGCTCGCAGAACCGATGGCTGATGGAGCTGAAGAGTTCTCGAGTGACGAACGCGTACCGGAAAGCGCAGCGTGGGTATGCCCCAAATAAATTGGACCGACGAATCTGGTGAAGGCGGTGGGAATAAGTTGGATGATGGCAGCGCAGGACCGGTCGTTGTGGCGATCCTTGGGGGAGGCCATGTCCAGCAGTGCACGTCTATCAGCTGAGATTACGATGATTATGACAAACGTTCCACTGTCAATCTACACTGGGACAAAATGGTAATGGTAAGCTATGGTAACACGGTACGCCGAGCCGTGGAATATTCTCTCTGTATAAACGACATATTTAAAAAATCCTAATTTCACCAACAGCGTGACTAAATTCTGTTCAGTGTAGGGAATCCGGCACCATTATTCATTCTATGTCCATTATAATTAAAGTAAATTATGAAAGACAAAAGATAATTTAACAAAAACGTTTGGAGAAAATGTTCTCAATAAACAAAGCGCTTAATGAACATTAATTTTACTTAACAAATTTAAGATTTCTTTGTCTTTTCTAACAAAGGTCAACTCAAGGAAAAATATCGCAAATTATTACTGCATCATTTTGTTCTGTTTCTGGTTACATTTATTTGTGTATAGTAAAGTAAAGTAATAGTTTATTTATTTATCTTCATAATAACAACAACTACATCATCATATCAGCCGATACACGTCCACTGCTGGACTATGCCTCCCCAATAATGGGGGGATTTGCCATAATCGCCACGCTTGGCAGGCGGGTTGGCGATCGCAGTTGGATTGAATGTGTGTACTCAGATGATGCTGCTGCCCATCCTCCGATCCCTTAGTCGCCTTTTACGACACCCACGGGAGGAAATGGGATAGTGCTACTCTTAGCCGACACCACACGGACTTACTTACACATTAAATTTTTAAAAATTTCGTAAATATCATACAGAGTCGACAGTTGTTTGTATAAGTCTATTAACATTGGTCTCGTTTTATAACATTTAGTTCCCTCCACAAGTAAATAATAAATAAACCATTGGAAGCCAAAATAAACCATTTAATATTGGCCTTCGGTTTCATTTAGTTGCGGCCACGAAAACTGCGAATGCAATAGAGACATCTAAATAGTTTTACTATCGTCTCGAATGAGATTTTTTATGATTTTAAGGCATTTTCTTAACGTGAAAAAACCTTTGCAAAATCTACGCATAAGACGGTTTCAAAATAACTGAACTAATCTGTTAATGGCTGTTGTATTGCAGAAATATAGGCACGCGCTAAGATTCAAAATGGCCATGAACAATATTAATTACAATTATTTGACGTAAGGATTTACAATAATACATGATAATATAATAATATACATGATAATATTATTTAATAATAATACATGATAATGTATAATAATACTAGATGCGATAACTAAATACCACAATACCAAAGAAAGAAAAACATTTGACGCAAACAAACATTCCAAGAATGAGGCACATGCTCTTTGATATCGATTCTAAATAACCGTTTTTCAGGGTATTTCGTGTGTATTTCGCGCCTCGCTGACAATTCACTTTATGAATCGCTGATCTCGTGGCTTGAATGCCAATAAACAAACACTGCATCCCTAGTAGCGGTGCCCCACTGATAACATAACAGTGCTAGAGTAAACACTTGCTGTTAGGGGCGGACTCCGCCGTCGCGTCGCCAACGTGTCGCCTCGCCTCTACTTTAGTTTAGTTCGTTGCTCTCGCTGTTGTCCTGGTAGATTTTATTGGCTCATTGTAGGGAAAGGGACAAAAGTAATTTTATGACGTCATAAAACAATTACTTATTCCTTCCCTCAGAGGAATGATTTCATTCCTATGGGTTTTATTGGAGAAAACCTTAGCTACCACTTTACCACCTATGGTCAATTACTCAGAGTATGAGGTCATTCTGAAACACATGGAACCAAAGTATTTTAGCTGGCACACGTAAAGTGTTGCTTTCGAAATATTGACGAAATACAGGGTCCTCTTAATATGCTGACACTTTTTTAAGGATGATCAGACCATAAAACTGAACAACTTTCTCTATGGGACCCACATCGAAATCGCGAAAAAAACATCTGTCACATACATTTTGCTCAAGTAGGTTTGCAATTTTATATGGATGCTGATGGATGATGTTGGTGCCATAGAAAAGCTGTTCAGTTTGACGGTCTGATCATCCCCTTAAAAAAGTGTCGGCATATTATGAAGGACCGTAGGAAGGACCCTTATTATGTTTAATGATCCCAAATGCTACTATAGGCTTTTTAAATACTAACAATAACGACACAAACATTATAACGTCCAACATTATAATGACCGAACCGGGATTCGAACCCAGTTCGAAACAATGGTTTGGCAGGTTGGGCTGGTAACCATTACAATTACACCAACAGGGTCGTCATTGTGCAATATGCATTTAAACTTTCTACAGAGAGGGTTTAAATGAAAATCATCACTTTAGGCGGTGCTGTTCCCCAGGTGACATACCTAGCACTCACTTCCTCTATATAATAAATTATCTTTATAAATATCATGCAAAAACTCAATTTTTCTAAACAGTGGAACAAAAACATGTGTTTATAGTAATACCTATGATTAGGTAGCAAAGAGAATTAATCAAGGCTTTCGATGAAATTCTTAAGGCTTCAAAGACTCGATCATTGTTCTTTTGAAAGAAGTCTGTTGAATAAAGAAATTCCTACACCAAAGATGGGAATTTTCCTTTCAGATTTTTGATCAATAGACTACTTATAGATTGGATTCTTATAATAACACAATTTAGCATAAATATCTATCATAAACATTTAATGTTAAAAATGCGCCAAGACTCACTTATTATAATCTGATATAGAGCCAAGCTTTGAGTAAGTCTTCATCTTGTTCAAAAAATGTTATGAGGCTTGGCCGTTTTGCTGAACTTTGACAAATAAGCATAACGTCAGCATTATAGCAGATTTGTGTGCAATTGCACAAAAGCCACATTTCCTTATCACCCAGCACTTAAGTATAGCAAATAAGAATATGCTTATTTGCATACTTGAGTGCTGGGTCATAAGTAAATGTGAAAAATAAGAAATGCATGTCTCAGAAAAGGAAAACATGGAAATACTCCTCCTTTTTTGAAGCTTGTTAAATAAATCCTAAGTATATGTCTACCTTCTTTTGTAAATTTAAAAGCTTATGTTTTTCGGTTATAAGATCATTATAATTATTTTTAATAAACAAAACTAAAATTCCACACTCACCGCACCAACATTTACCAGGATTAAATAAAACTTACGTAAGAACATTTCCCACACTGAATAGCTTCCCCTATTCTACAGCGAATGCAGTTCCACAGTAAACAGATATTGGACGCCCGACAATGTGACGCCGGCGTTATTGAATCTCGGTGCAATGTGTTACCAGGATACTCTTCGTGGCTTCTGCTTGCCTGGTAGTTTTGTCCTGGTACTTTTGTTGAAAATTTTACATTTAAATTATATTGTACAATGTCTGAATAGCAGCGTTGTCAATTATTAAAAGCAAACGATTCTAAAACTTGTTCCAGCTTAGAATAGACTACCCCTTCTCTTCCTGTTGGTCTCGTATGAGATGACTAAGGGATAAGGGTTTCTTATGCAGTGTATTTTTGGCTGAAAAGCTAGCAACTTATCATCACTTTACAGGTCATTTTATTTTATCTTCGAACCTTCTATAATTATGTTACAATTGTTACAATTGCATGCAAAACAGGTGGTTGTTGTAGCAAAGTTTCTGACCGCCTTGAAAAGGATTATGGTTGTGAATTTATGTATGTACTTATTGCATTACATTTCTTAGACAAAAGCTAGACTGTAAATTAGCTAAAAGCTTTAATTTTATTCAAAATGTAATGTTTATTGTATAGCGATCACGATGACTTTATTTTATATCCTACTTAATACTTATTGAAATCATTTGGTACGTTATTTCTTTCGTAAGTATAGTAAGCTCATCAAAGATTTCTCCTTGTATTATACTTCTTTTCCCTTGTATTATCCTTGTATTATTCTACCATCTAACTATCATAGGTTCATTTCATCGTCCATTCTACATTTTTGCAATGACTAAATGGCTAAAATGACTTTCAAGTAATGGTAATACCATTTCTTGAAAGTCATTTTCAAAAAAGTCACGCCTCCTGTAAACATCAATTTTACCTCTCATGTTTACATAAATATCAAATTATCATTGTTACCCAAAAAAACAGAAATGTCGGCAAAACCCTCAGCATTTATTCCGAGCACATCCCTATCTATATCCTGCTGTTACATCCCATTATCCCGTATGTATCCCAGTCGGGTCCCGGCACTATTGGGCAACGCTCGTGCGCGCTCCTTACCGATTATTATATCCTGGTACTTTTGACTGTGTTTATCAGTTTGACTGTTTATTTGTCAGTGAGTGTGATTGGTTTTTATTAAATTGTAGGAATTCGCAAAAGTAAGACAACAGATTTTTTTTCTAAATTGTTTGTGAAAAAGTCTACGTTTATGTAATCAGTGTTCTAAAAATAGGAAATTCATTGAATCTATTTAATTACGTGTCCTGTTTGCACAGGGACCAAAAATCTATTTTTAATGTTATGTTTATTCAGTACCTAATAGATATTTAATTTTTAAGATGATTACCTAAATAAAATTAAAACCTACTCTACAAACATAAAACTAACAGTACTTTTTATTATTCGGTATAATATATGTACTCGTACCACTTTAAGAGAAAAGTTATGTTTTATGAGTTTATGAGAGGCAGCAAATAATTAAAAGAAAAAGCTAAACTGCATGTAATACCTAAGCTTAGCCTGTTAAATGTCATCAATAATAGCAATTTTAACATTTAAAACATTACATTTTAAATCGTTCTAGATTACATTACTGAACACTTACATTACACATCTATTATAAATTTCAAGCATTGTTCTCTTTAAGGCCGCACCGAGCCTATTATGCTGCCCCCAATCGTATTTTTTTTTATTTCTTAACAACTAAACAATATTTCCAAAAAACAAGAATGTCACATTGTAGGGCATTGCTGATTTTCAATTTATCGAGTCACTGCGGATTAGTTTTTATAATTATTGTAGTTATTATCTTTAACGATATTAGCTACAAGCATTAAACATAATAATCCGTAATGTTTCGATAAATTGAAAGCCAATCAGGACCACAATGTGACATACTTGTTTTTTGGAAATGTCGTTTAATCGTTTATAAATAAAAAAAAATACGATTGAGGGCAGCACAATAGGCTCAGTAGGCTCTTAAGCAAAAACAGCGTTTCAGGTGAGGATGTCGTATCAAATTTCTTATTACGGTCTTATCACAAAGTTAAAAACGATCACCTACCTACAAATATTAAATTTGGCACGCGTTTGGTATTTCTAGGTGCTCGCTGAGTGTAGCGAAGAGTACAGTAATCCTGTATCAATCTTAACTAAGAGTATGAAGCCTTAATCAAATTTTAATGGCATAATAAATGTCAATTTTACTTGACACGTTATCATTATGTGAGATTAACTTTTGCCCGCATATTCCCAAGGACATTTCTTATTAGTATAATTATTAAATGCCACGATTAATAAGCTTAAAGTTTGTCTAATGTCTTTAAGAAATAGGTACTTCGCATGGGGCGTAATTCTATCGAGATTTGATGAGTGTGCTTTGGTATTTTTATCCACATCCTACTTGTCAAACTAAACTATTACCTATACAAGGTGTTTCATAAGTAAGAATACATTTTTAAAACTCTTAAGGGGGTTGTTTAGACCGTCAAACTGAACAACTTTCTCTATGGGACCAACATCAAAATCGCGAAAAAAAATTTTTAAATCCCATACTTACATATTTTAGCTCTAGTCGATTTGTAGAGTATAGAACATAATTTTTTTTTTTCGCGAATTCGATATTGGTCCCATAGTGAAAGTTGTTCAGTTTGATGGTCTACACCACCCCCTTAAAGGTTTATTTGTAGTTTTGTAACTCCTTGTATAGGGTCCTTCATAATTATGCTGACGGTTTTTAAGAGGATGATCAGACCATCAAACTTAACAACTTTCTGTATTAGAGCAAGATTCCGTGATGATCAGACCTTCCCTAATACAGGTAAAAACGATCCCCGACTATGAAGTTTGAAATACGGTAGCTTTGTCAGGTTAAAATTGTCTGGCCAGGGGTTGGAAGTATCAAAACTTTTGGGCTACTGAGGAAGCATCTTCTAATAAATAGTTACCCAAGTAACATTTATAAATAAAATTCAGCTTTTATACTCTAACATCATCATCATCATCATCATCATATCAGCCAATAAACGTCCACTGCTGGACATAGGCCTCCCCAAATATGGGGGGATTTGCCATAATCGCCACGCTTGGCAGGCGGGTTGGCGATCGCAGTTGGATTGAATGTGTGTACTCAGAGGATGCTGCTGCCCATCCTCCGGTAGATCCCTTAGTCGCCTTTTACGTCACCCACGGGAGGAAATGGGATGGTGCTACTCTTAGCCGACACCACACGGACAGACACGACACTACTCTAACATATACCTTATTAATATGCTGACACTTTTCCAACGGGGATGATCAGACCGTCAAACTAAACAACTTTCTCTATGGGACCAACATCGAAATCGCGAAAATAAAATCAGCTGTCCCATACATTTGGCTCGAGTACTTAGGTTTGTAGTTTTGTATGGAAGAGCTGATTTTTTTTCGCGATTTCGATGTTGGTACCAAAGAGAAAGTTGTTCAGTTTGATAGTCTGATCATCACCTTAAAAAGTGTCAGCATAATAAGAAGGACCCTATATTTATACGGACGATCACCACTGCTAGTGAAATGTAGATTTTACATAGAGAAATATACTCACACCTGTGTCTCTTCATGGTAGGCAGAGACAAACGATTGCCTTTTGCTACGATCCTGACACACCTGTTTTGCCTTTTCCACAGTCGTAAGTCGATTTAGATACGCTCGTTGGATTTGTATAGGCGTTGACGGATATATATCGCCGCGTTATCGCAGCGACACTGATTGACATCAGAAACATCGCCGCTATAACATGGCGACATCGTTCTATCAACGCAACGCCTACGCTCAAAAATCGCTTGTGTGATATGGCTCTTCTCTGATTTAGATTAGAATACCTCTCGGGGAGTATAGTTGTCAGCATACCATACAGTGAATTGCTAATAGAATTTCTCTTCAGTACCTATGTAGATATAATTGAATTTACGGTAGTTCAGAAACTAGCAATAAAACCGACAAAGTTAAATTTAATTACAAATTGTGCCAGTTACGTTTAAATGAACTATAACAAATTTGAATGTACCGCAGTACGACCACTGCATGCTATAGTCATTAAGCCAATTAATTTTACATTAAGTGTTCGTAGAACAGCTGTTCTTTATGTTTAAGTCCGGCAGCCACGATGTGACCATTCCATGATATCTAATTAGATTTGAGTTTAAAATCTGTTCTGTTCTGTGGCTCTGTCAGAAAAGAACCAATCCTACTTAATTTATATGTGACTCGGATGACATTAGCGACACATAATATAGGGTCCTTCTAAATATGCTGACACTTTTTTAAGGGGATGATCAGACCATTATACTGAACAAGTTTCTCTATGAGACCAACATCGAAATCGCGAAAAAAAAATCAGCCCCTCCATACAAAACTGCAAACCTACTCGAGCCAAATGTATGGGACAGCTGATTTTTTTTTCGCGATTTCGATGTTGGTCCCATAGAGAAAGTTGTTCAGTTTGATGGTCTGATCATCCCCTTAAAAAAGTGTCAGCATATTAAGTTGGACCCTGTATACAATTGCGAATAGAACAATCTTATCTACACCACTAGTTTTTAATTAGTAACGAAACTTTAAGGGTGTATTCAGACCGTGAATCTGAACCATTTCCCCAAGGAACTTGGGTCGAAAAACGAAAAATTTTTTTTGGACCTCACATAGAAAAGTGCGGATCGGTCGATCGATTTTCTATGGGAGGTCTAAAAATGTTTCTCCTTTTTCGACCCATGTTCTTTAGGGAATGTTTTTCATATTCACGGTCTGAATACACCCTTGTAGTTTCGTTACTAATTAAAACTTAATGGTGTATATCTTGGGTAAAATATTCATCTGTGCAATTAGTTTTTTTTTTTTGTAAAAAGGAATTGTTTTAGGAATTGAAACGCTCGACCTTCAAGAAAGAAAAAAAACGCTAACAAAATGCACTACAATATAGAAAATGAAACAATGCAAAACCTAACAGATTGCGATAACATTTTACGCGCAATTTATTGTCGAGTTATCAGCAAGCAAGTAGAGCACATGCATCCTGTAGTTTAACTTATACAGAGTAGAATATAATCATGTAAATCACTAAATACCATAGAATAGTTATTTAAAATTTCATTAAAAGAAAAGGAAGACGAAATAAAAATCTAATTGAATCCACAATAGGCTTTGCACGATAAATTAGAATAACATACGTACATTATTATTTAAACTGGAATAGTACCTATTACTAGCAACAAAAAAAAATAATAATTTATCAAGGTCGTTCAAAGAAACGCGTTGTTTTGTAGCACATAATCAAACATTTTGATATAAATAGCCAATTATTGTTTAGCTATTATAACAAAATGTTTGATCATGTGCTACAAAACAGTTCGGTAGTCACTAAAGTTTGGTTATATTAAACAAAAATTTTTTTCAGTGTATCATCCAACTAACAATACATAGTTACACTTATTTATAATTTAACTTACAAACTACTTACGCAGCTAAACTTAATTAAAGCGAGAAACACTACTTTAGCCTAATTACCATAATACACTACCAATCCGCATTGGGTACGCGTGGTGGACTACCGCCCATACACCCTAGGGTAGGCCTGGGCCCTGCAGTGGGACGTATTTAGGCTAATTATGAAGATGGTGTTCACGTTTGATAAATAAAATCTTAGCGAGCTTAGCAGATGGATCAAGCAAATATTTCGTATTTCCACAAAAGTTATTCACTTTGATAGACTGTATTCCACGTAAAAAAACAGTGTTTTCAAAAAACTTATATGATGGAGGCATTGACATTCGATACAGTTGAACTAAATAAAAAAGAATAGATGTTTTATAGGCAATACAAATTATTGTAACTGACGGACGGAAGAGCGTAGTTGGGACCCCTCTATTACATCCAGTTGGTGTAATGGCCCACTGACAAAACATAGAGAACTTTATCGTTAAAGGATTGATTGATAACACACATAACGATATCACTAATATTTAAGGGCCATTGAAAACAATAGGAGACAAAGTAGAAGGCAAGAGCAACTGATAAATCTTTGGATAGGAGAAAATTTTGCTAGAATTTCGTGTTTAGATGTTTCCTTTCTTCCGCAAGTCTTCAAAGGCAGCAAGCTAGCAAAATACTGGGGTGGGAAGATTCAGAACGACGTATGTCATTGACTCAATAGAAGAAGTAGAAGGCAGTATGAAAATACACTAATTACTTATAGAAAGTTAACCACTTTGGCTTCTGTCGAGTTGATGGTATGTCAGTGAATTTAACTTGCTATCGTGGTGAATATTTGCCAAGATTATTCAGGGTTCGCCGAACGTATTTGGGTTTCACTTGGAGAGTTTATCTTTATGCATTCCCACAAACTGGTTTGTACCAATCCGCACTGGCCCAACTATTTTATTCCCAACCGCTCTCAGCCTTAGAGGAGACATATTTCCTAAAGTAGGACTTATCTGAAATGATAATGGAAATATCGAAAATTATTAGCAAGCCAGAAAGAATATTTATACTTACTTAAACCCTCTGTGCTTAAACTATTGTATTGTGAAACATACTCTATCCTCTCAATGTCAGGATGCTATCTACAATCCTTTCTCCAAGTACATTCAATTGAAACTAATCTGTCCATAGTCACTTGACACTTTCATTCACAAGCTCTTCAAGTCTAAAAGAGGTCGACGCCTCGATTGATAAAAGCGGCGCGCCAATCGTGCGCATCCTGCTGACGGGAGCTGCCCAATTATGCGTGCACGCATGCGAAACGACGCAGCGATGCGAGCACATGGGAGCTTTGGGAGATATTGACGGCCCATGTCCTTAGGCAGGTGTGTATAGTCAAAGTTCTGTGTAGCCAGATTGTGCAGCAGGAAAGTTATTAACTTTAGAAATTAATCGGGATCTGTATGCGGTGTTAGCAGTGCAGTGAACGCAGACACATATTTTTCCCAGTATATCCTTTAGTTCATGACGAGCTTAGGAGAGTTTAGGAGCATTGATGGGTTCGTGGTGCTGATTTCAGTGTCTAGTATTGTGAATCTTGAAACACAAAAATAAAAATGAAATTAATCTATATAATATTTATTTTGGTTCGGCATGAACAGTTTTGGCATTTGAGGATGAAATGTTTCTCCAGTTTAAATACTGGCGTTTTTTTCCCTCAATTTTTGTTCTCATGGTTTTCTAAAGATGAAGTTCCTAGTCCAAATTTTGAACCAGTTGTCAAAACATTCAAATTGTCCAGATCCTCAACGCCATCTCCAGCATATGCATCCCATCGCAAGGCACATACCTTATCTCGCCAATAAGCATCAAACGAGATGCTCTGATACATAGATTTATCTCCTCAACAAAAATTCCAAACAATGATTATTCCCTGCATGCGTGAGTGACGTATTGAAAAGGTCAACTAACTCAGCAGGATGGGGGACGTAAAGAGGGCATCTGAATTAATTGTCGGCTAACTGTCGTGTGATATACTAGTCGCTGTTATATTTCGTAATGTAATGGTTAAGTGATCCATTTTGGTCGGTTTTGGAAGAATGGTTTAATTCGACTTTTATAGTCCGTGTGAGTACCTAATAAAAGCATATCGCAATAGAGCAAAAGAATAATAAAGATCATTTAAAGTAATAGATATAAAGATGTGTTAATAAAGTGTGATAATAAAATAATTTATTTCTAGAAAGAAAAATTCCATAGTACCTAATAAAACAAAATTATTTTAGCTTATTAGCTTTCATAATAATTAAGCAAATACTTCAACTAGCATAGTTACTGTATAAAATTCTAGTCCAGTTTTACTTGACACCTCTTTTTTTGTATAAATAATGCATTCGATACAGAGTAATATATACATTCACAAACTCACGATCAAAGTCCCATTCGGGGTGGTCAGTAGTCTTATTACTTCATCTTCTTTCTTTCGTGTCAGCATCAGCTATATCGCATGACAACCATACATGCTGTAGTGGAAAAATTAGCTAGTCAGCAATGGTCGTATCGAGGCTGACTGCCCAGGGTGCACCAGATGAACTACTATAAGGTACTCTTTGGTAGCAAGGCTCACCATTAAGATTTAATAACTAAGTTAAATGTTCATTATTTAATCATTCACAGCCTATTTGCATCCCTCTGCAGGGCCACACCTCCTCGTTATATTCTCTGAAGAAAGTGTACTACAAAACTATATTAACAAAATAACCAAATAAATTAAAATCTGTCAGTATTGAATCTAGAGTTATGATATGAGTAAACAAATAAATCTTTCAGGAAAAGCTTTTAACTGAATCTCAAAACAAAATGTGTAATAAACGTAAAAATAACGAAAGTGAAATAAAACAATAGAAATGGACACGAAGAAGTGATAAGTGACAATGCGAGTGTTGGACAATGTGAGGACTATAAAGACTGAAATATGGTGGATAGTGACGATGATGATGATAGCAACGGTGATGGAGGTGTCCAGTCTGAACGGGCCTAATGTGTGTATGGTGAAACAGAAGTAAGTATAACACACACATATAAAACAAACCCAGAATTTAAAAAAGTTTATTTATAAAATAATAATAAATAAAAATAGCATAGGATAAGCATATTATGCTCACGACTAAATTCCTTGAGAGGGTAGTCAGAGATATTCTGAAATCTCGGAACATCGACGTTTCACTAGTAGTACCGAAACTCTGTAAATAAAAATTAAAAAACATGTATCGGTATTAATGGTGAAACGTGAATATTCTGAGTTTTCAGAATATCTCTGACTACCCCATCGGGGAATATAGTCGTGAGCATAATATGATGATTATGATGAAAAAACACGTGTGCAGTTCACACGAGGTAGAAGTGAAACCTTAACAAAACTATTTAGTGTCCCTTTTTCGTTTCATCGAGTTTCAAATGCAACAAACAACGATGCTAAAGAAGTTTTCATTTCAATAAACAATAATCAATATAATGTCCAAGATATTGATTATTATCGAGGGTTTACTGCGATAACCAATTATTATAAACCAGTTTTAAAAAAAAACTGTTTTTTTGGCACGTTAAATTGACATAATAAATCTATGGACCATCAGTTCGAATTTTTCGAGAGGTATGGAAACTCAATCTTGAGGAAGAATCCGGGTTCGAACGGACGACATGCCATGTACCAATGAGTTTTAACTTAATATGTAGGTACGTTATACCGACTGATTTCTAACGGTAAATGAAAAACGTCGCGAGGAAACCTGCATACGTTACAGAAGAAATTCTGATTCGTATTGTGAAGTACAATACAATCCGCATTTGGCACGCGTGGTGAAATTAAATTTATTACAAAATCGACTACTATTTTTTTTATAGTTCTTCACGATTCACTTAATCGAATTATGACAATGCTATTGTCAGAATTCGGAGGAGGAGGCGATACTCGGATGCTCTAATACCTATTCATTGTTTTCAGATATAACATAACAAAACGAGTCAAGTACCGAGCACCTATGTCTGTTCGTACGTACGAGTGGTGCTTCTCGATGCCGCCGAGGTGTTCGCGGTGGAACACTGAGATAAGGGACCTTACCAGGCTAGAGGTAACATCTTCTTTTAGCTCCTCTCCTATTCGAAGTTGGACTGTGTCATGACTATCTTGACTTTCTAAGCCGTCTCCCGAAATTTGGATGTCGTTCTGTATCCAAACCACATAGTACATCAGCACTACAGAGGTTGCACTCTACAATTAGGTACCACGCGAGAACATTCGAGAATGTATAGAATCACCATGCGTGAAAGCTTATTTTGGGAGTATTCTTGAGTTGACGCTCAACCGTAGACGTTGGAAGGTATATCGTTCCGAATTACCTATGAAATCCTAATCAATCCCTCAAGTTCCAAGCCAAAAAAATCTCGTTCTTCAATACAGCATTCCTGATTATCAACTCTTCAGATTACCAGCTATTCGAATAAGGGTTCACACGAAACAATTACTTCAACGGCCGATAATTTGCTATACCTACATTTTCAGAGAGTTTTATTGTTGAGTCACTGGGATCAACTGGGGGGCAACTACTTCACAACAAAAAAAGAATCATCCAAATCGGTCTATAAATGTCGAAGTTATCGTGTAACGGTAAAAAAAGGAACACGTACAGACAAATTGAGAACCTCCTCTTATTTTGAAGTCGGTTATAAATATTTAAAAAAAATCCCGCATGTCGAAGATTACCCTAAATTAAATGAGCATTGGTCATTTCAGCAACAAAGATTTAATGAGAGTCACTTTACGATTGGTCTAGTTTTTCTCAAGGATACACTTCTGTGGGTCCGGTGAATAACGGTCTAACTCAACTTAGATCCAAAATGAGTTTTTAATGCCATAATACTCAATTTTTTTTTCTCTACAAAATGGTGTTACTGGAATATTCATACCTTTAATAATTCCAGTGATAGACTTATTACAAAACGATTTAAGTCCATTTTTTTATCGTGCACAATGGTTGAAATAGAGTTAGATCATAAAACCAATATAAAATTAGGTGAACATGGATTTATTTCGACTTAAATCCTTCGACACAATTTATTTTGTTTTGTGAAATATGATTTATCTGATTTAAACCAAATTTCAAAAACCTTAATAGTTAATACCTACTTAAAAAATCAAGTGTAGCTCATAAATATGATGCGCGTTTGGTAGCGGGCTAAGTACGGAAACTGACATCATCTGAGACTGGGGAGAACGCTATACATCTCATCAAAAATGTATGTCGAATAAGTGAGTTAAACCGTCTATCACCAAATATTTTCTTTTATGTAGTGAGAATAAGAATCACTTAGTATGAATACAATCTGGCGATTTTTTTTAAGGATGGTACTGTTAGATTGAACTAAGTGATAATGTCAGGTCTTGTTTTACTAGGGACTGCCGAACCGCATTTCAAACATAGGCTTGTACATAGAGTGGTAAAGAAAGAATCTGTTGTTTATTCTTTGAAATTAAACTATTTTTTTCCTAAAATATCTTGTATTTTGTATAATAACAACACTGCAAAGCGAACCGGATATCAAACGTGTATTAAGTATGACAATACATCAGACTGGTCATAAAATTTTGAGGCACAGAATCGTGAGTTCTAACTTGATAAGTTTTTAAGCATGCGTCGCTTTGGAATTTGTTTTTGTATTGTTTTTATAATGGTTTTTTGTTTAATATTTCACTTTCCAGCATTACTGATACCACGCGGCGTTACCCACGTCGCAAAATTTTCATCCCCATAAAAAAAAAATACCTATATATGATAAAATTACTTACCTACTTAATAACGAAATGAATATTTTTTCTAGAAAATGTAAAATTTTTGTGTCACTTATGTTTAATGCTGAATATGGCGGATATTAAAAGCTTAAACAGTGAGCTTAGAAAGTACATTTTGCAAGTGTTTGTTATATTTTTCGACAAAAATAATATTAAATATTAGATTTAAATCCATACGCACAAAATGTTACCTTTGTGAAAAATAATTTAACTCAAAAAATACTTTGTAATTTTGTGATGAGCTTGTTTTACCTAAATAAAACTACTTTTATCAATTCGTTTTGATTCAGTTTACAAAGTAAGTTTTCCGGTGGTGTGTATTTAAGAAAGGGATGGAATTAAAATGAAATTAAAAAATAACATAAACCATTTTACACCAAGGTTATGGTGAAGTGTAAAAGGCCCTAACTCAATTTAAATCATAATGTAACGTATTTTTATTAGTGTCAAAAGGTTTAATTCAACTTCTGAACGAAATATCTCTATTACGGTAAGTATTTCATAGACTAAACCATATAATAATAAAAGACCATAAAAATATCTAGAAGACACAGTGATTTGCTTGAAAAAATATGAAACGGTTTTCGAGAAAATAATTTTTTTTACCAAAAAATTATGTTTTTAGGCTCTCCTGTAAAGTTGCATTTTTTGAGTTGGACCGTTATTCACCGGACACACAGACTTATTATAAGTTGCGGTCAGTAAAATGTTGCTGTAATCTGTTTTATTATATGCCATTATATTGGAATGATTGTGGCGGCTATCATTAAGATATTACGATTTATACGTGCCAACTTCACGCTTTGACCCATTTTGTAATGGGCTGTTGGATGTTGCTGGTTGCCGCTGAAAATATTTATAACCATGACATGAACCAAAGGAAGCAAAACTGGATATCTTTTACCTATCCAGTTTAGATACTCGATAGAATAGAATACAATATCGAAAAAGACCATGATTAATAGATACCCAGATCTTCAATTTAGCTCTTGTTCTTGATAACTGAATATTAAATTTTAATAAGCTGTTTTTAGGGTTCATATTAATTAGGTGGTTAGGCTTAGAATGAATTACCCCATTTTTTTCCGTGGGTGTCACAAGAGGCGACTAAGGAATGATGATGAAATTAAGATATATGTTGCTGAAGGTGTTTTAATGAACACGTCGACGAGGATAAAAAAATATAATTGCAACCTTTGTATCAAAGTTTCTTACCACCCTAAAAAAGGGTACAGCCGTGAGTTTATGAATAAATGAATGTCAAGATCTGTAAAGATTACAGTCATGACAACTTAACAATGACTCCTACAATGAATTTTACTGTAAAACAAAAACAAAAAACAAACCAAAAATGCTTTTTGTGTTTCAGACTGAGGAACGGACAGCCGAGATGGCAGTATGTTGTCCAGGATACAAGATCAAGGATGTCTCATGTGTGCCGATTTGTCCGCACGGTAAAATGGGACATAGATGCTCAGAAGGTAATGTTTTATTAAACTAAATAAAATAAACTACGTCACAATATAAGTCTAGGCACCAAATGAACACATTAAAGCAAAATATTTTCCTTCAAAGTACAAAGAAATATAACAAATAAATCAAGAACTTATGTATTATTATATAATCTGTGGTATAATGAAACTAATGAGCAACATCAAAAAAGCTATTATATGTTTTTGCATTAAAACTATGATGTATGTCACAATATCAAATTAAAGAACAACATTTATGTTGTTTACTTTGACAACACATAATATTCTTTAAGTAAGTATAGGAATCATCTAGTAACATGAGAAAAATAATCCCTAAATAAGTGGAAATTCTTGAAACATTTCAGACTGCCCACCAGAGAAATGGGGACCGAACTGCGTGCACGACTGCAAGACGTGTGAGCAGGGAATATGTTCGCCGACCACCGGGGAGTGCCGATGCCAGGACGGATGGCAAGGTGAGAGGTGGGTTGCCACTTTTTTACAACTCTGCTTCTGCTCTCCGAGTAATTTGCGGTTGGGCTTATTGCGCTTCAATCGATTTTAAAAGCCAAACTCCTCCCGTCCCTTATAGTGGAATGGTTTTCTGGATAATGGGACTAGAAAATAATAAGTCTATTTTGGTGGTAACTTTTTTAATAGTAGATCACACACCGAGGACAGGAAAATAGGAAAGGTCTCAGATCTCATGTAATTGTGAAAAACAAACATGTGATCTGAGGCTTTCTTATTTACTGTCCGAGATTAGTATACTCTTTTTCTCCTCGACGGAGATGGAAAGCGACAACTTAGTTTAGCGCAGAGGGACTACAATTGACGCTTTCCTTCCGGAGGGGAGAAAATTATCATTATCAGCCGGTTATTATATCTACCACTGAACATAGGCATGTCCCAAGGCGCGACACAACATTCTATCCGTCGCGGTCTTTCTTATCCAGTCGCTCCCCGCTAACTTTGGAGCATTTGCTGAAACTTTTTCTGCCTCGTCTTGTTATATGAAAACAGTACTTTTAGGCTCCATTTTGGCGGTGAAACTACATTGTTACCCAATTTTATTACTGAAGTCTGAATAATTTAGCGACTTTACTGCTCACCTTCTATGTAAGAATTGACGTGTTGCTTTTATTCCCACAAAATAAATCACAAATCAAAATTGTTCTGTTCATTCAAAATATCTCCCCTCCCTGTTAAAGTACCAATTCTTCCCAGTTACCTACCCCTGTATTAGATTATCACCCGAAAACTTTCTAAACTTTCCTATTCATGTCACCGAGGGAATATTCATGAGATCGATGGGAAAAGTTCTATATTATTTTCTGTTTTGCTCAAAGAAACTTCGGAAGTTGTCAAGTTGGATGTAGCTCCGTCGTCGATACGACCTTTATCATAAAACGGGACAGAAAAACGATTGAGGACTTGATTAAGAAACTTCATAGGAAACCAATTAAGAATTTATAAACCAATAGGCAATCGAAATTGATTATTCTGGGGTATTGCCTCTTCATGCACCCGTGAAAAGACATGATGTAGAGTATTCTAAGCCGGAAAAACCAGGATATGTTACAAAATAGGTACACTACACCTTAGAAATCGCACTCGTCAATATTTCTCTCTGTCAAATCTTTTGATGTACTTAAGCTCTCAGATTAGTAATTCTTTGAAAAAAATCGAATACGGGTTCAACTACACACGTAACATCATAATTTAGTTACAAACCCTAAAGTCTCCACATTTTCGTGTAACTAAGTAAAAAGGAGCCAACCATTAAATTTCTCCTCCGAGGGCCCATTTGTGTCACTTTCTGAAAAGGGCCCATATCGAAGCTGCCTACTTAATTAAGAGTAATTGGGCTCGTAAGTAACCCTTACTTACGTTGAAAGGATATTAATGCTCACATGAGCACGCTCGCTGCCCTTTGTAAGCTTTGAATTTGTCCTGTGTTGTACACGACCTATTCAACGATATCTTAGACATTAGTAGGGGTCACCAATGTAAAGGAGAAGCGAAAATGTTCGATGTTATTTGAATGTGACTGCGGTCCAACGGTTCTTAGTTGGATATTGGTATTTATGTAAACTATCTTGACAAGATAATCTTCTAAAGTTCAATAGTGTATTCAGGGTTTCTTGTCTATTCACAGAGAGTAAACAAAAGACCCTAAGGTATTCGCAATTGCCAAAATCTTTTTGTTTATATCATAGTGATGGCAGTGAGTACTTACCTACTTTCCTACCTTTGTGGAAAAGTTGTATGTGTTTTTCTTACATAGTTCTGAAAATGCTAAATGAGACGAACATACGCAATATGTACGCAATGTGTATGACTGTAGTAAGAGATGAATAAAGCATATACATTATATCCACATTTCACTATAAATCCCAAAATTTATTTCGCGTGACAGATAGGTAGTCTGTTCCCACTTATTATAGACTTTTTATACAACTGTTATTATTGCATTATTTCAGGTGTGAAAGCAGCATGTCTACAACGGCTTCAGTAGCAATGATGGAACAACTACTAACAAGTACAATATCTACTATCGCTACTAAACCCTCTACCCTGCCTACAACCACTGCTACTCCTGCAAGCACTAAAGTAGAATCTACTACGATTACCAGTCTAACGACTACACCTACAACTAAGCTGACTACTCAAATGGCTACAACCTCTATGAAGAAAGAAGACATTACTACAACAACTACTACCACTCAAAAATCAATTGTCTACTACAATGTTACTCAAATTATTTCGCCGACAATACAGACTTATATTAAATCGATAGAAACAGAAGAAACTGAAAGGAATACGGTTACTAATTCAATGTACAACAAAACGCTTAATACAGTGGAAATGACAAAACCGTATACAACAGTAAAAACTACTCCAAAAACTGAGCTACCAACAACAATTACAACAAATTTTAAAACTGAACTGACTACTACAACCCGTAAATTAACATCGCCAATGAAAACTGCACTGACTACTGCAACCCCAATGACAACAGCACTTACTACTACAACGCCAAAATTAACATCACCTATGGTATTACCTACAGAAGCCGTCACAAAGATAGATGCAGGCAATTCTACGATAACAACATTCAAAGAAATGACAGTAAAATTAGAAACAGCTAAGAAACTTGAAACAACAGTAACTGTAAGACCAACAACAATAAAATTCAAGCCAAAGGAAATATGGATACGACCAGCGCAAAAAGGTGAATCTACAATGGAAACCAAAGTCAAAATCAGTCAGGAGATACCTACTAAACACAAGAGTATCACTAAGAAAGAAACTACAGAAAATACAACACAGAAGACAATAATAGTAGCCATTATACCTACGTCAGTGTCCTATGCATCATTTAAAAAGATTGCACTATCTACAGCATCTTACATAGCTCAACGGAACAACATAACTATTAAATCTTACAGTAAAACTGATCATGGTCATACTAATTCAATGACAGTCCAAACTACAACCCCTATTAGCGTTAAAATAGTAAATGTTCTGCAAAGGAGACCAAATACTTCAACTACAATCAATCCTATTTTTCAAAACGTAACTAAAACCAGACCACATACATTATTCACGACAAAAGGAAACTTAAAGACTACTATTAAGACTTCAAATTCAACTAACAGCATGAGCACGCTGAATTCTAATAAAAGACTGATTCCTTCTAACTCTACCACAGCTTCTGTTTCTACGACTAACGTTAAACACACTGATATGACTAAATCTATGACAACACCATTTAAAAGCAAGATTACTACTACGTTACAAACATTGAAAGAAACTACAGAGCCTACTATAAGGCAGAGAAATGTAACGAATCAAGTAACAAATATAAAAACAAAAACGGTTGTAAGAAAACAAATCAATACTAACAGTAAAAGAAATCTAACCACTATAACAGTAACCGACGATCCTTCAAAAGGTGAAGACACTTTTCATATTTTGACAGAACCGGAGCACATAACCGCCGTGATGGGTGATAAGGGAACAGAAAGATCTTCCGTAGACCTTATATCGGTGATAAGTATAGCAGGAGGTGTAATGATGGCAGTGATTACTGTTGCTGTGGTCATAGTTATGCTGGAAAGATGTAAGAGACCGAGGTATGAAGATGTGAGGAAGTATAATGATATAAGAATGCAAGTAATGATCAATGATAATAACGACGAGCCTCCTCCATACGTGCGAAGTATCTTCCATACTCCATTGCCAGGTGAGAAGTTAAGACTATTGCAATGTATAAGATATTTTCGAAGGATCAGACACCGGCCCATTAGCTCAGTTGGTTAGAGCGTCGTGCTAATAACGCGAAGGTCGCGGGTTCGATCCCCTCATGGGCCACGATTATTTTTGTTTTTTTACCTGGTTTTCATTACTTTTTCAGACCCACCGACTTCAGAAAAATGTCATTATCAACCAATATCAACATTGGATCGCAATTTGAAACAATTTATGAGGCCAGTGGTCGTGCAAACAATTTCGCCACTCATGTTGGAAAATTTCAGAGGTGAGACATTTTTTGTAAACAATAAAGGTTATAATTTGGATAATCGTTTATTTTACTCAAAACAATTTATAATTTTAAACCTTTCCAGGTATTTTGGAATGCCACTATGACCATTTACCACGAAGAAGCCACGATTTAGGAACAATGGATACCCGTTGCTCAATTGCGCCATCTATCGAAGAACGTGAGGAACTACTTTGCCACCGAGCTCACTCCCTAACTGACTCCGACATCGAAGCTATGAAGTGCGAGGCCAAGCTTGATGTTATTGATAGTACAACATCAGAACCACTTTATGCTGAAATACCATGCTGGAGACCACCTTCTGAGCATGCTATTGAAGTGGTAAATTTAAACGGAGAAGCCGTGACGGAATTATGACCTGAATATGAACACGAAGATTATAGTGTGGTTTGATTTGATTCGGGACTAAACTGGTAGATGGCGCTGCAGGTCTCAAATGTAACAGAAAGCCAGAATTTTACTTGCCAAAGATTTTAGAATTAATGTATTGTGTGAATGAAAAATAAAAAAATCTGTTATGTGTTAGTGAAGTACATAATAAATGGTTAGAAAATTATCATTATTATTTCAGCATTATTTTGTAGTAACTAGTATCCTTCTCACCCTTTTGTTAATAACGAGCTTTTACCCGCGACTTCGTTCACACAAATTAGTTATACTTAAGTACCACAGATTATAGAATACTTACTATACAGTTATACCTACTTACCTACACCACTAGTTTTTTATTAGGCAAGGTTATCATCATCATCATCATCGTAGGCCTTTTCATCTAGAACAGATGATTTAAACAGCGTCTTGGCGGCACTTACGCTCGTGGCTGTAGAGCCCTATGCGGGAGCATGGTGTCCTATCCCATACAAGTGAAATTTCAGTTCAAAACAATGGCAATAGATGGCGTTATGGTATCGATTTGTAATTAATGTTTACGTAAAAGTGAAAATTGTATACTAAAAATACATGATCTGACTACAAAAAAATCTCATGAGCCTCGGAAAATCAAGCAATGACTTTGTTCATCAAATTCACATTTTTTTTATTAAATTAAAATGTGTTCTCATCCTACCCTCTGGCGGCAATAATTGGTATCACGTGGATCGTTGTGAATTGATATGATTGACGACTTTGTAGTGTTTATTCTGCGTGCTGATAGATGGCACTACCACATCAATACATACTTTGCGTTGTCGAGGAGAAAAATAGTATACTAACCTCGGGCAGTAAATAAGAAAGCCGCAAATCGTGTGCGTCAGAACCGCGGGTGTACTCCACCTATTGCGAAGTAATCTATATAAATAAAAGGTACCTGCTGTGTACCTCTGTGTACCTTTCTTAAAATTCTGTGTACCTAACCATGAAAGAAGCTATGCATAAAATAAGGTACACCCGCCACCCTGACGTCAGGATGGCGGGTGTACCGATAAACGATAAACAAACTTCAACAAACTATTTACTACCATTTGGTACCTATTGTGTACCTGTAGAAAAATGCATAAATGACTGCTTGTAACGTTCATTCGTGTTTCAAATGACAATTAATCATATTATAACATACATTCATAACATAATAATAAACCCAAAATAAAACAATACTTAAAAATCAACATTACATAAGTTTTAATTGAAAATAAGAATAAAACTTCTTTAACGCATAACATCACATTTTATTTCTGACCATATACAATACAACGCAATGAGCGATCATTTGTCGGGCTTCGTGTTATAGTACTATAGCCACGGGACATTTTAATTACCTAAAAGATTACCGATTGCCGTTTAGTTATTACCTAACCTAAAGTTGCCATACAAAGCTATAAGACCGATCAAAGTTGACTTTTTCATCTGGTATTATAGCTTTGTATGGCAACTTTAGACATTCTTACTATTACGTATGGGTATTGAGCTCAGTTGAAAAACATGACAGTATAGAAAAAAATTGTAATCTCGAAATTTCAAAATCTTGTACATTTTTTTTTCTCCCCTCCGGACGGAAAGCGTCATTTGTCGTCCCACTGCGCTAAACGAAGTCGTCGCTTTCCACCTCCGTCGAGGAGAAAAATAGTATACTAACCTCGGACAGTAAATAAGAAAGCCTCAGATCACATTACATGAAATCTGAGACTTTCCTTACTTTCCTGTCCTCGGTGTGTAATCTACTATTTTTAACCGACTTCAACAAGAGGATCAGTTTCTCAATTCGACCCGTATGATTTTTTTTTTATGTTTGTTACGCGATTACTCCGCCAATTATGAATTGATTTTGATGATTCTTATTTTGTTTGGTAGGTCATACTTCCGAGGTGGTCCCACGAAATTGATTCAGCGCTTGTTGAAAAAATCGACAAAATAACAAATATGTAAAAAAGACGGACGTAATGTTACACTAGAAAGATGTGAAGCATGCAAGGTCCTACAATTTCGTTTGTTCTGGGCCTACACTCACATAGATGCACCAGTTCTAGGCGGTCCTGCAACCCGCCGCCATTATGTACCCCGCGACAGTGCGACAGCACGCACACCATAGACTAAGATTTTTTTTAAATTACGCTTGGTAGACGGAACATCAGATCAGTGTAACCGTGTATGAGATAGCAATAGTCATAAAATCCTATACAATTTGTATGAAGCTAGATGTCTGCCTCCGGAGTCAGACAGCCGTCGTCGAACAAAAAAGTGGTTACGTCGGTAAGGACAGCAATAAGTACCGATCTCCTTTTTTAACTAGAGCGAATTTGCTATGTGCATCTCTTTCTCTTACTGACTGAATATGACAAGACACGTGCTTCCTTCTAGTACCTTCTCTTTCTACGACGCACATACATAAACATAATACACGGGTGCTTCACTTATGATTAAGAGGCTATGTGAAAAAAATTGGATTCTTCAAAACATCAGATATCATGAAGTACTAACAGTACGAGTATGATTTGTGGATATGTGTAAATTGAACATATTATTGAAGTTTTGATTAGAGCCAAAACACGATTAAGACACATTTTCTCGATAGAAGAACAAGCCAAAGTAGCCTCCGTCTTTATCGATAAACGCTTGGAACTGCTAAACGGTGAATAATGGAAACACGAGACATGATTTAAAAAAAAGAGATTGATATTTTATAAAATTTGATTAGAGCAGAATTGAAATTATTTAATTAGTACAATCACAATAAAATAAAGTTTGTTTTTGCGCTTGCGTGTTTCAGGCGCACGCGCCGCTCCATCTCTTTCTCTCGCATCAGGCAGTAATATAAGCTATCACACGCCTATTTCGCTTTAATTATTTTTCATTAAAGGATATTACGTCCGTCTTTTTTTCAGGTCCGTGACACAGGATGACGTTTTTGTTTGTCGATTCTCTTCAGGAGTGCGATTTTTGAACATCACACGTTCAAATCAGCGGTAGAAAATGTCAAAATTACTATGGAGATTATGCATATTTCGTCTTTCTACTGCAAATTCGAAGGTGTGATGTTCAAAAATCGCAACCCAGCAAAATAAATGTTTTGATGGGGACTGTCAAACTCTGTTTTTTTTAATTGTCATAACCAAGAAGCTTTATATGCCTTTATATTTAAAGCTTCTTGGTCATACTGTTGTGTTTAAACGTATAATAACTTTATAGATAGTTAAACTTCATGGATATAGGTACCGAACACAAGAGTCTGTGGTACCGAAACACATAGATTTAATTGATCATAGCGGCGGTCGGTAATGTTCGTCGTTTTTAGGATTCCGTAGTCAAACAAGAAACCCTTATACTTTCGTCCATTCTGTCTGTCTGTGTGTCTGTATGCCCGCCTCATTAACTCGCTCATTTTTGCATCTTTTGAATCGAAATATGGCATAAAGACAGATAACAGTAACCCAAAATCAGAAATGTTGTACGAAAGATGGATTGGTTTTTTTTTTTAATCGAGTGAGGTGTAGAGCTAATGTATTTCACCTAGATTTCAACACAAAAAATTTTGAAATACAATTTTTTTAACAAAAAATTAAAACTGACATCAAAACTAAAAAGGTAAAAATAATAATATTGCAGTCGTTGACTTTTACAGTCGCATCTATAAGAACATTAATTTGTTTTATTGGAGTCGGTGTCAAGCCAAGCCAAGCCAAAAAATTACTGCAAGCCCGCGAATCGCGCCACGAATCGAACCAGCTTCACACCGATGCCGATAAGACAAATTAATGTTCTTATAGATGCGAATGTAAAAGTCAACGACTACAATATTATTATTTTTACATTTGTAGTTTAGAAGTCGGTTTAAATTTTTTGTTAAAAATTTTTTTTTGTTACTGCGGGTTGTGTTGTGATCTGTAAGACTTAAGTTTTTATGTTAGTAATTTTGCACCATACAATAATAACTAACCGACAGTACTATAACACGAATTTCTATGGAGATATGCATCTTTCTACTGCTGATTTGAATTTCAAAAATCGCACTCCTGAAGTATGATTTTTGAAAGTCAAATCAGCAGTAGAAAGATGCATATCTTCATAGTAATTTTGACATTTGCTACTGCTGAGTTCGACGTATGACATTCAAAAATCGCACTCCTGATTACGGTTGACAAATCACCTAGTTTTTTTTTCGGTCCTAGATTATTTTTGTCAATCGTAATCTGTATAGGTACCTACTTTACTTTATCACACTGCAAAGTTTCAGCGATAGATGAAATTATTATTACGGTCAAACCCTAAAATGATTGGACTAGGAGTGGAAAGAAAGAATTATAATACTTGCAGGCGCAACGCAAATCGATACAATTTTTACGTAAGCTCAACTTGCTTCCGAAACAATATACTCTAGCCATAGGTAGGTATGTACAGAGTGCCCTGGCGCAATGACAGCGATGTGCCGGCGCACCCCGGAGTCCGCCCCGGCCGGTACCGATATATTTCCGCCATTTCTCATTCACTCGCTCAACACTACCGCCATCTATTGGAATAAAGCTTTACTACTAAAGGCGTGGGCTTGGTGCGGACAAAACGAACACGTTACACGAACTTCATGGATCACTAGATGGCGTTAGTAAATACGGTTATCCGCTACTGAGAAAATGTGCCCGAACAGTTGCCCGAGTTACGGCAGTCGCGTTCCATTGTTTGACGTTGGGCATCTGTACTGTATAGTATTATCTAATCTGTGGCGGGAGCGACAGGCACGGCCGCACGTACGGCAAGTAAAGTGTGGACACGATACGTTTGCTGGGTTTGCAACGAGCTGGTGTCTTCTTTCACGCTTGTCTGCTAAGGAAGTAAACGTTAAAAAGGAAGTAAAAAGGTTAGGTGACATAATAAATAAATAATACTTAAATTTCTTTATTGTAGTTAGCTTAAAAGAGCCTTGGCTCCAAAACTAACAAACAAACAGCATAGCATATGCTCACGACTATATTCCCCGAGGGGGTAGTCAGAAATATTCTGAAACCTCAGAACATCCACGCTTCACCAGTAGTACCGAAACTCTGTCCAGTGTGACGGGGGGTGAGCCCGCGCCACTTATAATGGACAGTGGGTACAATACATGCCTTGAAATTGAAGCATGTATGTTTCCTCATGATGATTTCAAACAAACAGACAGACAAAAGATCAAAAAAATAACGCCTAAAATCCATATTATAATATTATTGTCATCTTTTTCTTGTAAGTACGTAATTATCTTCAATACAGACACAATTCTTTTACAGTTTTATAAGAGAAGGAAAGGCCGCCATTGTTCTGCAGAGTGGGATCTTGTAAAAAGCTCACAGGTACCTAGAGAAATTACAGAAAAACTACCTAAAAAGTATAAGACTTTTGGAAGTTCACATACTTACCTGACACTTACCTACTTAAATGGCACCTCTTGTCTTAGTCAGGTTTTTTTAGCCTATTTTGTGTCCCTCTGCTGGGCTTAGTCGGATTACATAAATAAAGTACTTAAATATTGACGATGATGACAAAGTCAAGAAGGCGGCTTAGCCATAAAAATATAAGTAGGTAAGTATTTTTTTTTAAAGTTATCTTTGTACATAATTATACAGAGTCCAACTTAATATGCTGACACTTTTTTAAGGGGATGATCAGACCATCAAACTGAACAACTTTCTAAATGGGACCAACATCGGAAACTCGAAAAAAAAAACTGTCAATAATAAAATGGTGACACTTTTTTAAGGGGATGATCAGACCATCAAACTGAACAACTTTATCTATGGCACGTACATTGAAATCGCGAAAAAAACAGTCCCTCGATAGAAAACTGTAAACCTACTCGAGCCAAATGTATGGGACAGCTGATTTGTTTTTCGCGATTTCTATATTGGTTCCACAGATAAAGTTGTTCAGTTTGATGGTCTGATTATCCGCTTAAAAAAGTGTCAGCATATTAAGTTAGACCCTGTAAATATACTAAATATTACCTATTCTGTGGTACCTACAAGGAAAGAGCCTCTTCCTGGCTAATATTTCCACTACAGCACTAGTGATTATCATACCACAGATTACTATAATAATTACGTCATGCCTTATACTTATAGCAATCAATGGTTATAGCTCATGCTGACACAAAAGAAGAAGAATGTCTGACAATTTACAAAAAAAAAATATTCAATAAAATTGACAAGCAATTAGTTGAGTAGGTACTGGTTTTGCCGATGTTCATTTTTTTTTGCAATAATAAATCAATTTAATTGAAATAAAAATTAAATTTAAAATTACTCACATAATCAACTTCAGCAAAATGCGTCGTCAACAAAACTGCTTCAGCAACATACGTCGTCAAATTTACAAAACATCTTAGAAAAAGTATATGTCTAGAATGAGCCTCACACTTGTTCCGTATAAAACAAAAGGGGCTAACTTTCTTAGGTTGGTGTGCGTGAGGCGCCATACAAAATATGTATGTGTGCGTGTATATGTATAGGGTTTTGGAACCAGTACTGGTTCCTATTTTTTTCGACGCTTTCGTAGCTTTGACTGTCTATCTTGATAATCTAAGCAAAACATATTCAGCAACCAGCCACGTCTAAAACTTACGTTCGATACCTAAAGGTACTTTATTTCACTTTTAATTTTTCAAATACTACTAATAATAGATAGAAAAATGTGGTAATTTTCATACACGACTTTGTATGACTAATACTCAGTTGCAGAAACGCTCATTAGAGTTAACCCTCCATTACTGTCACTATTTGTCTTGTTGACGACTGACGTAGTAAACGCTTGCAAGAGGTTTAACGGAGGATTAACTTTAATGAGCGTTTCTGCAACTGAGTGATAATCTCCAAACAATTTTCCAATTTTAGTACCTTTACTAAAATGAAACGACCCAAAGTGGACCTCAGTCTTCGAAATGAGAGCGCGCTAATTTTCAGGAACATCTCGCCAGTTCCGCGATAATTTTACTATATCAGTGCGACGTAAATGTGTGTCGGTAAGTATGTGGGTGATGACCTAATACAATATTATCTTAGGTCGTTACCTACTTTTAATTTTAATCTATAGTTAGGTAAGTTTTAGGACACAGTATATAGGGTCCTTCTTAATATGCTGACACTATTTTAAGGGGATTATCAGACCATCAAACTGAACAACTTCTTTATCGGGCCAAAATCGGAATCGCGAAAACAATATCAGCTGTCCCATAAATTTGGCTCAAGTAACTAGGTTTGCAGTCTAGTATGGAACAGGTGATTTTTTTCGCTATTTCGATGTTGGTCCCATAGAGAAAGTTGTTCAGTTTGATGGTCTGATCATCCTCTGAAAAAACTATCAGCATATTGCAAGTTGGACCCTGTATGTATACCTACCTAATAAGTTTTAGGTTACCTACATGTACAAAAGATTGAAATTACATAAGCCATATAGATAACAGGATTTCATATTGTTTTTAATTAGGTAAGTAATCAAAATTAGTACTTATACTACCTAAAACATTATCAAAATGTAAACACGAAACGTTGTTTTTATCTGTTGTAGGTAGGTACATAATTCAGAAAATTCAAACAGGATTTGACAGCGGATTGAGACAGGCCGAAAAACGTCCACTATTGAGCCAAATACAGTCGTAGTCGCGAAAATAAAAATCTGCTGTTCTATACGATTGAGTCGAATAGATAGGTTAGTTAGGTACCTACCTACTGTACTTTTTATGGATTTTTTATGGTATTTTTTTCGCGATCTCGAATTTAGCTCCATAGCGAAAGATGTTCAATTTGACGAGTAGGTTAAAGTTTTTTTATTAATGTTTTTATTATTAATGGGTTTGCTCTTGACCTCTATCTAGTCCTCAGGACAAAGATGGGGTCGAAGTTGACGCGAGCTTACCCAGAAGTTTTTGCATTGACTAAAATAAAAATAAAGACAGACACTCAGTTGCAGATACGCTTATTAAAGTTAATCCTCCATTAAATCTCTTGCTATGGGTCACTATTACTCACATACGCTGTTATAATAAAATCCCCGAGACCATTTTGAATCTTTCCGAAAACATGTTTAAAACTCAGATCAAAAAAGTCCTCTGTAAAAAAGCATACTATAAACTGGATGATTATTTAAATGATCAAAATGCTTGGGTCCGAGTGTCGCTAACATATAGTTTACTGTATAGTATCAATTATTTAATTAAATAGACTATGTATTACTGTATACATAAACTTAGCATAAGAATTTATATTGTAATAGTCATTAAGTCGTGTTATGCTGTAGAGTTTCTGGCCGCATCTTCTCTACAGCGACAACACGTTCCGACGCGGTGGAAGCTTAAAAAAGAATTGACGTTTAATAAGTGTGCTTCAGGCTCCTATATTGAATAAATGATTTTGAATTGAATTGAATGAATTGAACACAATTGAATTGAATTGAATTGCTAGCTTTCATACTACGTCAACAAGACAAAAAGTGACAGCGAGAGATTTAATGGAGTATTAACTTTAATTTGCGTTTCTGCCACTGAGTTTAAATATCATCTACTTATTTATGTATGCCTGTGAGTCAGTCAGTAACGGAACTTATTTTATAACTATAGATTTGTTTGCCTAGGAAATGGTCAAGGATGACAGCTACAATAGATCTGTCCAGGTCGCGGTAGCTATTGGTCAGTGACCAAGCCCTTACAGCCAAATAATAAAAGATTTATTTGGGTATTCGAGTGGCTTATATCTTCTTCTGACGCTAAATGTACGAACAGCGCAAAGATACCTAATTGTATTATATAATATAACATAATTATCTTTGCGCTGTTCCTATAGGTACCAAAATTTGTAATTTTATCGGTCTCGATGTTTTGAAATTTTTAAGACTAAAACAGCATCTGACCGTTGACACCTCTTTGATGATAAAGAAGCATATCACTTAAATTCATGCAAAACATCAATGCATTATCTCTATAACGATGTATGTATGTGAGACAGTACGCTATGAAATATATTTTTGTAGCAAAGGGTTCCGACTTCCGTTCTTCCGAATAATTTTTATGACTATTTGCTTTGTGTGCTCTTCATTTCCAGCCGATGTCATATGGGTATTGGGCATTAAACATAATCATCGTCATCTCAGCCGATGGACGTCCACTGCTGGACATAGGACTCCTCCAAGGATCGCCACAACGATTGGTCCTGCGCTACTCTCATCCGACGGATTCTTATCGCCTTCACCAGGTCGTGGGTCCACCTTGTGGGGGGGCCTACACACGCTGCGCTTTCCGGTAACAGACATAAACATAATGTTCTAATGTAATATAATATATAATTGTTTATGGTTTTGGGCGTATCGTCGTAATCTCAAGGATTTTTCTTGTTGATAATAACTACAATAAATATAAAATGGCGGAGCTCGTAGCCAGCATAAATGCGCACGATAACACGACCGTCCAAAAAACCACTTGCTATGTGACTTCATACGAACTCTCCAAGAAGGCATCCATGTGTTATCGCCGGAAATGGAGATGGGCGGGTCACGTTGCACGTATGGATACTGAGCGTTGGACCAGAAGAACACTGGAGTGGAGGCCCAGAGAAACCACGCGTTGTAGAGGCCGCCCACCAGAAAGATGGGTTAATGATATTAGGAGACACGCGGGTCCCAACTGGATGCAGAGGGCGAAGAACAGGAAGTCATGGAGAAATATGGAGGAGGCCTATGTCCGAAGACGGACTGATCAAGGGCTGTGATGGATGGATGGATGGTATGTATGTAATTTTTTTTAAGTCGAGTTCTAGTAGGTACTGCACGTACAGCAGTTTTGTACGGAAGAGCAGATGTAGAAATTTACGAAACGTGAGAAACCGCGGGAAAAGTTTCGTACCTACTGACTAATGAATTATATGTTATGTAATACTTATTATCTCACAAATGTATAATGTATTTCATCTACGAAACCCTGAAAAATTCAATAACACAATGTTTGTAATAAAACAGCATAGAATGTGATTTATTTTCATAGTGTAATCATGTACTTAAGTCAGTAAACATCTTATTACATATTTATTTTATTTGAGGTATTTGTATTAGTGGTAAGTAATTTGTTTTGAAGTAAATTACTAAGCCTTAGTGAATATTCAGGGTTGATACAACTAAATCTAGACCATATTATAACATCAAATTAAAATTATAACTTTCACTATAGAGTCAACATCGAAATCTCTAATTCTAATTTAAAAGCAGATATAACGATTATCGTATAGTTAGCTAGAATAGGAAAAAAATTACCTCACGACCCCTTTTACTTTTCAGTGTTTGATTGGGCTTTTTGCTTGGAAAGTTTTAGAGCGCTGCATACAAACGAAGTTCCATCCTATTTTCAATATTAACCAAATTAGGTATAAACAATATCAATGTCGGTATTTTCAGTTCAAATATTATTTTCAGTTCTAGGTTTGTGCTAGGATTAATTTAAGATTTGTATGGAAAAGACAATGGAAGGTTTCCGCCTTATTTTTGTTTTTGGCGCGCCCATCAACCAAACTTGAATATTTTAGTTCAGAATAAAGTAACAAACAAAGCATGTTATTACATCCGACCGGAGATATAAAGGCTTGAAATTGATAATTATATTCATTACATTTACCTACTTCAAGCCTTTACCTATATCCGTTCGGACAGATTTTAGACATAATAGGTATACTTGTCATAACAAGTTTTGTTTGTAACTTTATTCTGAACTAAGTGTAATATTCAAGTTTGATAGAAGGCCACCCTAAAAAAATAAGGCATAAAAAAGGCGCCATTTTTAGGCATTGGCTTTTTTGAACCTGTAACTTTGTAACTGAATATTTGAACGGAAATCGGGCAAGATACCAATAATAGATATTGGTTTCTAGTTTCTATATTAACAAATTTTTTTTTACTTTAAATTACCGCTGGGCCGGCGTGGTGGAGTATGGCCTACTCCCTCTCACCCTTATAGTGAGAGGAGGCCTTTGCCCTGCAGTGGGATTCTATAGGCTATAACTTACTTACTTTACTACTAAATGTCCAAACTGGGACGTAACTTCGTTTTGTATGGCGCGCTTTATTAGTAATATTCTCTTCATCATCAGCCTATATACGTCCCACTGCAGGGCACAGGCCTACCTTTAGAGAGGGTGTGTTAGTTCACCACGCGTGCCCAATGCGTACCTATTGGTAGATTTCACATATGCATCAGAATTTCATCTTCATCGTATTTTAGCAAGTTTGCTAAAATCTGAATTATGAAGAATGAGCCAAAGTAGGCTGACGTATGAAATCTACAAGGAAAGTGTGAATGGAATGGTTGAAAGGGGTCGCCCTAGGCGCACGTACGCTGACCAAATAGGATGCGTACTGAAGAAGGGCCAAATAAAATGTACCCGGAACCGACGAGCTTGTATGAAGAGACTTATGAATGTTGAGGAGGCGAAAGATGTGTGTCAGAATCGTAGCATGTGGCGATCTATTGTCTCTGCCTACCCCAGTAGTGGGACATAGGCGTGAGCATATGTATGTATGCTAAAATCTTATCCTTAACTGTTTGAGAGCAAACGGTATTACGAACATAAGTTAGAAAAACTCATTGGTACATAGCATTTCGTCCGTGAAGATTCGACCCCGGACCCTCTGATTGAGTGTCCATACCTCTCCGCAACGCGCCACCAACGCATATCTATCCGCCGCGCAGGCGCCGAAGGAGGCGAACGAAACGAATTTCCTTTTAATTCTTATGACGATTCGTCCGATTCGCCGCGGATAAGTGTGCGAGGCGTCATAGAATTTCATACAACCAATCCTGCCTTCGTGGTCTAATGGTTAAGAGCATTGGGCTCTTGACACGGAGATCGTGGGTTCGATTCCCACGGGGTATACGAAATATCACTTTGTGCGTTTTTCCCCATTTGGTTAGAACATTGCAGGCTGAATCACCTGAATGTCTGAAAAGGAAAATGATTCCGTGCTTCGGATGGCACGCTAAGCCGTTCGTTCCGGCTACTATCTCTGGTGGTAGTAGTCGTTACATAAAAAACCACGTCAGAGGCCATAAGGCGGTTTGAATAAACTCTGACACAAGGGTTTTCCCACCCATACGATAAGAAGAAGATGCAACCAATTCTAAAATTCGATTATTTCGCGTCCTTCGGCTCGTTCGCCTCTGATAAGTGCGTATAATATCTACTTTTAAAAGATTCCTAATTCCTTCACAGGTTTCACCAAAATGCGACAGCTCCTCGTAATAGTTGCCGTGATCGCCTGCGTCTCCGCATACAATTACGGAGAATCCGATGGTTCCCAACAACAACAACAATCACAGCAAGTAGATTACTACCCGACGAAGTCTGAACAAATGTAAATGGTGCACAAAATAATACTAAATATAATTTGTAATTATAAAATGTTTAGCTACATTTTCAGGGGTGGTTCTGGTGATCAAACTGACAAACTTATACTTAATATGGGAGTAAAACATTGAAACGCCAAAAAAATTTGCTTTTCCACACTAAATTACAATTTTAAACCAGTTTCGCCGATTTTAAAAATAGTAACTAACATAAAACATCCGTCCGTAATGTTTCGATAAATAGGAAATTTAACAATGACTAAAATGTGACGTTCTTGTTTTTTGGAAATGTAGATAGTTAAAAAATTAATAAAAACTACATAATATTGAGGGCAGCTAGCACTGAAGGCTCGGCGCCCCCTTAAGCGTACAGTAAGCAAGGCGCACCTTCAGCATATTGAAGGTATCAGGGTGAAATGATAAGACAATTAGTGGTGATAATATTATTGTATGTCGCCCACAAAAACACTGCCAGAAAACCAGGCCAGGCTCCCGTAGATGCCAGGTACGAAACCCGAGGGAAGAAATGAGGTGGTATATACAAAGCTATTATTATGATTACCTATTTAAAAAGATTTTAGATTTAATATTACCTGGGACTTCAAAAACTATCATTATTTTCAAAATAGTATCCTATACCTATAAGACATCTTTCTGAAGTCATTTGTTGTGATCCAATTTTACATCCAATTTTACATCCAATTTTACAATCTCAATTTTGTTTTTACATAAGTATACATTAAATTTTTACGCTTTTATTTGTACAAGTTTGCAAACAAGTGTACAGACTTCAATATTATTAACAAAAAACATGTCCCCAACAGAAACGATGGTGGAATATGTCCATATCCATGTCCAGGTAATGGACAGTGTGAATACGGACAATGCAGGTGTAACCCAGGATACGAAATGAACATAGGCCGTGAACAGTGCCGGCCGACGTGTAACGAACCTTGCTCTGAGTACGGTGAGTGGATCATCATCATCATCAGTCTATTCTTCTCTTCGTGTCAATGGTTTAAGACGAAGTCCCTTTTTTACGGCGTCGGATTCGGCTGTTTCAGTCCTCCCTCGTGCAGGTGTTCGGACACGCAACTGCCCTTTCGACTGGATTCCTAGGTTCTCCGCAATATACTTCGTTCGTCGGCTAAACTTAACTTAACTGCCTCCGTGGTCTAATGGTTAAGAGCATTGGGCTCCTGACACAGAGGTCGTGGGTTTGATTCCCACGGGGGACACCCAGTGATATGTCACTTTGTGCGTTTTTCCCCAGTTGGTTAGGACATGCAGGCTGAATCACTTGATTGTCTGAAAAAATAAAGATAATTCTGTGCTTTGAATGGCACGTTAAGCAGTTGGTACCGGCTACCTACTATCTCTGGTGGTAGTAGTCGTTACATGAAAACCACGTCAGAGGCGTTTGAATAAACTCTGACACCAGGGCTTGGCAACACGATAAGAAGAAGAAGTCGGCTAAAATTTCCATACCCCTTTTCATTAGTTGCGTCTGCAGCGGCCAACCTGACAAAGTAGATTTAAAGCCTTCAAAACTGGCCATTGCAGATCTTACCTGGGAATTTGTTGTTCTTATAGGAAAGCGAATCCTATAATTGTCCATTGTTGAACCTAGGCCTCTCCTATCCCAAGGCCAACCACAACACTCTATTTTTGACCTTCCTCATCCTGTCTTTGGCAATTCCTGGCTATGGTTGTCGGTTCAGTGCACCTATAGAGCTTCCCTCTACCCACTACGACTGCCAGTTCGTCGTTTCCTGATATTTCGTAAACGGGGGGCAAGGTGAGGGTCAACTATGCGATTGGCCTCGCTCATCATGAGTTATCTAACTGATATAAATAATAATGAATAGGCCGAAAGATAAAATGAGCTGATGTAGCGAGTGTTGTAATCATGATTAAGGACAAAACCCATCGTCTAAACAAACCCTGGAGTTTCCATCAAAATGTGGAAAAAAATGTATGTTATGTATTATCGAGATAGATTTTCCATGTATATTCAAAGAGGTAAAAACGATATCCATGAAACACCCTTTTGGGAAGAAATGGGACTGGAACAAGATTTTTTTTTCTTCCTGCTCTAACTATCCCACTATTAGGGCACAGTATAAGAAAGATAATCTTGATTTGGGTCAGTGCAAGAAGGTACATATATTTCCATTTATAATTATTCTTGTGCTCTAATCTTTTTTACATAATTATGTCAAATATCAATACAATCCACAATTATTCCGTTTGTAATCTCGGATTCTTCTGCATTAAAAGACGTGAGTGCAATGATTACGATGACCTTTTAAACTGATTAACTTGTTCAACATTTAACAAAAACAATCAAGGCATAGTGATAGAAAGATTATTATATGTATACATTCATACATACCTATGGTGTAATCTCTATAACATTGCTAAAAACACCAACTTCATTTCAAAGTAAAAGCTACGTCAATTTTTGCTCCCAAACCCACTCAATAAGAAACTTCCAACTCAACAACTAAGAATACGGGTAAAGTCCTTCAATGAGAGTACTAAATGTATTGTTATTCGTGTAAGCCAGAAACCACACAGTTTTATTGATCTTCACAATTTCGGTACTATATTGTAGCAACCTGCGTAGCTCCAAACACCTGCGTATGCTGGTCTCGATACAAAATGATTGGAGAGGAATGCAAGCCCGCGTGTGACAACTGCACCAACGGAGACTGTGTCTCGCCGAATGACTGCCGTTGCCACCACGGTTACGTTCTGGACAGCCAGGGAAAATGTATTCTGGAATGTGAAACGTAAGTATTTAAATACATAGGCAGTATAGTAAAGGGTCCAATGGCAGATCGAGGAACGCAGTGACTAAATGGCGGTCGTGAATTAAATCGTTCGTTGCCCGGAACCGGCCCGGTTAAATCTTACTGTGTTGGGAGTATTATTCTGTACTTAGGTACTTGTTTGTATATAAAATGTTATAATGTCATGTTTTTTTATTTGACTAGTTGCGATCACACACAAAATATATCTCCAAATACCTATTGATATCACGTTCACATCACGTCATAATTTTATTGGTTTTTAGATTGAGACAAAATTACATAGATATAATAGAGTCTTCGGGAGAGGTATGGATATTAAAGAACATTAAAATCATGAGTTCTAATCGGCACGCATGAATTGATATGTATTAAATTATATTTTTTTCTAACTTATGTACGTAATACCGACTGCGCTCACAAACGGCGAAGGAAAACATCGTGAGAAAATCTGCATACACTGATGTAGAAATTTTGATGGTCACGTGAAGTCCACCAATCCGCATGACCCTGCAGTGGGGCCGAAAGAAACACAATCATCATTACTAAAGAACTTCATCTGTTTTCTCCAGCGGCTACAGGAGTACTCCTCACGGTTGTGAACCCATCTGCGATCGATGCAAGAATGGCGACTGCGTGGCACCCAACTCCTGCCGCTGCCACTTTGGCTATATGGATGACCAGAGGGGATCTTGTCTCCCTGAATGTAAACCGTAAGTCCTAGCTGTTTTAATACATTCACAATAGAATTAAAAGCCGTAAGGTTTTCTTTCTGCATACTCTCGAAATTTGAATTTTGATGATTAGGTGATCCATCCAGGATCGTCGATTATAGAGATAGCGCCAGTAAGACCAAATACTCAAAGGGTGAAAAACTGAAAACCGTAATCCTGCCTACGCTGTCCGTCAGTCCGTCCGTCCTAGCTTCAGAAGGCTGTATCTTCTGAACCGTTATAGGTAGCCGCTTGCAATTTTCAAAGAATATGTATCATTATATTGGATTTCATGACAAATATAAAAAAAGGGGGCCACACAAGAAACTAATTTTATTCAACGATTTTTTCTTCTCGCTCTCTATGGTAAAAACGGTAATACATGCAAGTGTCAAACTTTGTATGATTACATAACAAACTCTACAGTATTACAACAAATAACAAAAATGGGCCAAATGTGAGTCGGTCTTGCGGTAAGGACCCCGGAAAAAAGACAACATTTTTGTGAGTTAATGCGTGGTGGTGCGGAACCGTCCGTGCACGACTCGAGGTTTTTATTTTATTAATCTTCTGCAGTACCTAAGTAATAGCGTCCATTTTCCTTTAAACTTTTAGCGGATACAGAAATACCAAAGAGGGCTGCAAGCCTATTTGTGATCATTGTAGCAACGGTGATTGCGTGTCACCAGACGTCTGCCGTTGTCACAAAGGTTTCAAGAATAACTACGCAGGAGACTGTGTTCCTGAATGTGATCGGTAAGTGTTTGAATGATTATCAATGGCACTCTTGGTTTGGTTGACAAATCACCAATCGAGTGCAGCCTAAGTGCAGCTCTTCGGAATTTAGGTCTGAAAAAAAATTGATTTGGATCCCAATGGAGGTCGCTACTAGAGAGTTCTCAAAGCTAGCTGTGTTTCACGTTGGTATGATCAATTATTTATTTATTTAATACTAACAGGAAAAATACTTTATAATATAAAGCAGTTAAGGAGCGCTTTATAACTATAGCCCTTACAAAATCTTTCAGTTTAAGTTCTGATTCTGCGATGGGTGATGATAATGGTTCATTATAAATTTTATTTGTATTATTGTTGCACAAGTTGAAAAAAAAAACGTTATTAACACTCTTTATTTTATTTTAATATTCACAGAGGTTACCACTTCACCGCAGTAGGCTGTCAACCTGTATGCGATAATTGTGTTAATGGAGACTGTGTTGGACCATACCAGTGTCGTTGCCACTCCGGCTACACCCTAAACAGTCGACGCGAATGTGTCCCACAGTGTGTCCCGTGAGTATTCACCTATTTCTATTACCAAACAAAGATTTTATGGGCGGCTTGAAGTTCTTCTTGATATTCTTATTATAAACCAACGAATTTGTCATTTCAGTGACTGTGGACCGAACAGCGTCTGCATTTCACCTAACGTCTGCAACCCTCCTCGGTCACAAAATATAAGGTATCCCACAAAGTCTTCAAATCAATATAACCAACAGGGTAACAGTGAAGTTGAAATGTTTGAATCTTCAGGACAGCTCAATCACCCTCAGACAAACTACCCATCCAAACAACAGAATTATGGTGGACGTCCACAGGAAACATCATATCCTTCCAAGCAACCGAATTCAGGACATTATCAAAATTCGTATAACAACCAATACAACAAACCTAATAAAGAAGTCGACGAACTATATGGATCAAAGCAAGTAGGGCAACAAAATCAATACCCACAGAAAACACTGTACTACCCATCCAAGCAAACGAGTTCAGGGCAATATAACAACCAATACAACATACCTCAAAACAGTGACGTTGAAGTATATGGAACTAAACAACCAGGCAACCAGTATCCACAAAAAACATCCTACCCATCGAAACAACTGAGTTCAGGGCAATACAACCACTATCCTGAACCCAACGGTGTAGAAGAAAATTACGCCGCAAAACAAACTGGACATCTCCAAAATGAATACCCACAGAAAACACCATACCCTTCGAATCAACCAGGTTCAGGACAATATAACAACCAATACAATATGCCACATAACAGCGACGTCGAGGTATACGGAACAAAACAACCAGGAAACCAATATCCACAGAAAACATTTTACCCATCGAAACAACCGAATGGACCATACAACAATCATTACGAGAACAACGGTGTTGCAGAGCACTTTGGCACAAAACAAGCAGGATATCTCCAAAACGAATATCCACAGAAAACACCCTACCCATCCAAGCAACCAAACTCCGGTTACACAGAACTTGCAGAAGGTGTGCCACAATGCTCTAGGCCGTGTCTAAATGGCGTCTGCGCTGCAGGAAACACGTGCAGCTGTAAGCAAGGATATGCCATGGATATCAATGATCGTACGAGCAGCACGTAAGTGTTTACAGTTTCTTTATTAATATAACGGCAAGACAGAGGCACACAAAATATATAAACTCTGCTCCTGCCGCTAACGGGATGGCCCTTTTCTAGATTTGTTAAAAAATGTCATTGTAGACTGTACAATCTAACTGCAGGACACAATAGGGTCTTTCATGAATAAGGATGAAAAGGAGCAGAGATACTCCAATACGCTGGCCCTGTGCGCATTGGTGGAGGCAAGATAAACTTTCTCTCAGAGTGATTTTGCTCGACTACGGCAAACCAAAAGAAAGGGTTATGATTTTAGAAGTATATGTGTGTATTTATGTATGTTTGTAGCTCAATGATATTATTTGTTGTACTTACTTACGCAAAGATTTTATTTTGTATCGCGACTATCGACCTAGAACTATGGACACAGGGTCTGGTGCAAAATTCTCGATAAAAGTGTCCCAAACTAACCTTATAAAATGTAGGTATGCATAGTAATGTAAACAAACTGAAAACATTGCAATTGAAATCGTATTAAGCTAGTCACAAGGGTTAATTTTGCTTGCACCTACTTAACACCATTGCGTTCTGCCAGTGATGACCTATGGTGCGGAAACGTGGACCCTGACGATAGGACTAGTTCATAAATTCAAGGTCGCTCAGCGAGCTATGAAGAGAGCTTTGCTCGGTGTTTCTCTGAGGGATCACATCAGAAATGAAGTGATTCGTCACAGAACTAAAGTGGCTGACATAGCTCAGAAAATTAGCAAGCTGAAGTTGCAATGGGCTGGTCATATCTGCCGAAGAACTGACGACCGATGGGGTGTCAGAGTTCTAGAGTGGAGACCGCGAACTGGTAGGCGTAGTGTGGGACGCCCTGCTGCCCGCTGAACAGACGACCTAAAAAAAAGTAGAGGGGAGCGACTGGATGAGGAAGGCCAAGGACAGAGTTTTGTGGCGCGCTTTGGGAGAGGCCTATGTTCAGCAGTGGACGATGATAGGCTGATGATGATGATGATGACTTAACACCATATGCAGCTTTGACTGGAGGTGAAAATGAACATCAAACATGACAAACGTAATGGCGGACGCGATGACAGATATAATCAAAAAATAAAATAATTAAAATTAAATATTATGTTCGTAAACCAAATGATACTTCTAAATGCTTCTAAATGATACAATAATTTTTGCTTACATGAAAATAGGATACATTCACCACATTTTTTCACTTTTCTTTGGTAGTTTTTACAACACAGTACGCCATCATGAACTCGCGCGTGCTCGGACGATCAAACAAAGACTGGCAAGAGACCTAAGTCTCTTTATGAATTTTAAACTTCTTTTGGTTCGGACACTTTTGAGCGTGGACCCATCTTCCATAGTGTTCTAATTCAATGAGCGCGACCAAATAAAGTATTTGTAGCTATGTATGTTCCACCGTAGCGCCTTAACTACTGGGCCGATTTTGATGAAAGAGGACATGAGGTGCCAATCGATTCGTTATTATGGTCCGGGTGACAAAGGCTAGAACAAAACTAATATGACGAAACGTAACATCCAAATAAAGGAGGGGTCTCTGAAATTTTAAAAATTTTCACCAAATTTGTTTGTTACTTTTCATATTATTTTATTTATCCCTTTTTTCGAATAAACAAAAATTTATTTAAACCAACTGCGAAAGTACTTTATTTTACATTTTTTTTTTTCTTTTTTTAAAAGCCGTGTCACTAGGCCCTTGATCTGGCTTTATGTACGTAACTCAGCCATGTGACGAGCCTACATGGAACCAACTGTTTAATTTGTGTCAATGTGTATTGTATGTACTTAACCATTTCATCTAACTGTAAACTTTCCCACAGGTGTGTCCCAGTTTGTCCAGGAGGTTGCCCTAATGGAGTATGTTCTGCTCCCAATTTCTGCGCATGTAAAGTGGGATACCATAAAGAACGTGGGGTTAAGGGTGGAAGTTCTAGCTGCGTGAAAGTACTCAAAAGATCATCTGTCTATGAAAAATCACAAAATGTTGCTGATTTATTAGCCTTTAATCTTTAAACATTGAAATATATTTTTATCAAATTTAAAACTGTTTTTTTTTCTTACAAAGTTATAAATAAACACCTCATGAGGTAGGCCTGCCCTAATAGGGAAGATACCTACGAATAAAAAATTTCTTTAGTCAGAACCATATACTTCAACGTCACTGTTTTGAGGTATGTTGTATTAGTTGTTATATTATTGCCCTGAACTCGGTTGCTTGGATGGGTAGTACAGTGTTTTCTGTGGGTATTGATTTTGTTGCCCTACTTGCTTTGATCCTTATAGTTCGTCGACTTCTTTATTAGGTTGGTTGTATTGGTTGTTATACGAATTTTGATAATGTCCTGAATTCGGTTGCTTGGAAGGATATGATGTTTCCTGTGGACGTCCACCATAATTCTGTTGTTTGGATGGGTAGTTTGTCTGAGGGTGATTGAGCTGTCCTGAAGATTCAAACATTTTGTCAATTTTGTCAATAGATGGCGCTGCACTTTTTTAAATCGCGCTTTCGAGTGTTATTTGACTTTATATGAAGTGAACCGCTACTTTTTTATTCTTCATGACTAGGTTTTTTTAAGGACATTTCTTTATTTTCAACTTAGACTATATAGACAGAGCAACAAGCGGGCGAAATGGTCCCAAAAAAAGTAGGTAAAAACCGTACTCCTTTCAAAAACCTTCCAATAGTCTCAATCATGACGCGAAACGGTACAGACCTCCTGAATCCAAGATAAAAAATTCCGAAAAAATGACTTACGTGATCAAATTGTAACAAATTCACAAAAATATGCACAATAAAAAAAAGATTAACATGTTTCACACTTAAAAATTAATTTTTCACCAAGATTTGAGATACAATAAGCTGATTGAAAATTTTAAAAACTTTTCTTTGTTTACATAGGCCATTTTTAAAGTGTGGTCAGATTTTTCTTTCTAAATTTCCCGCCATTATGCCTCGATCAATAGTCGTTTCGTTTTTTTTCATTACTATTTTTATCAACTAATAGACAAAGGTTTTTCGTTCATACAACCTAAAAGCAAAAAAAAAATATTTCACTTTATTAAGTCTTTATTTCTTCCGAACTTTATTTCTACTAACTATCGTGGTGAGAAGGAACATAATTATTAGAGATCGGATGCATATTTACCTAAACTAAATTTTTTTTCCACGGAAACTGAATATAGATAATTCTTTTCCTTTTCTGAATAAAGTTAATTAAAAAAAAATAGTGCCACACGCACTGTTTTGTCACACTTATCCTCACCATTATGATATTCCGACAACATGAACAACTCTGACAACTTTGTCAACCTGACCAACTGAATTGACTTGATAAGGTTGTCCAATTTGTCCATGTTGTCCAATTAAGTACTTTCGACAACAAAACAATTCTGATAACATGAACAACTTGGTCAACTCGGACAACTCTGTCAACTCAGACAATATTGTATAAGTTGACCAAATTTAGAGTTGTTCATGTTGTCCGAGTTGTTCGTGTTGTCCGAGTAGTTCAAATGTCCGAGTTCTACGATACTTTTTATATAGATAAATCTTTTAGCAATCCCTGGACTTCGGAATGATCCTGGGATTGCTTCATAAAATAAAAAGACGCGTACATATTATTCTTGTGAAAAATGAAGTTTAGGTAAATTATGCATCTGAATATCCGATGTCTAATAACCACTGTTGAGATAATAATTCGCGTGCATGACAGTCTTTGAACACCTTTCTCTATGGGACCAAGGTCGAAATAGCGAAAAAATCAGCTGTTTCATACATTTTGGTCTATTAACTATTTTTTTTAATAGCCCCTTTCATCCCATTGCTTGGGCAAAGGCCTCCCCTTTCGAGTAACTATGGAACAGCAAATTTATTTCGTGCTTTCGATGTTGGCTCCATAGTGAAAGTTGTTCAGTTTGATGGTCTGGAGCACTCTGTTCGATATGCAACGCATTTAATTTTACACCCTGTATAGTGTAGTTGACTCCCAAAGATGACTAAAATTTTCCCAGATTCTAAGGGAGATGGAATTCTGCTGGTAACCCAAACACTCACACACTGAAAGGTTTAAACATGCGTAGAACGCAGCTGTCACGCACACATCTGTCAAAAAATGGAACCATTTTTGTTTTCCATTTGTGAGGCGACGTTCCATCTAGATAATCTAAGATTTTCAATTAAAAATAAAAATTAAAAATATTAAAAATATTAACGTTTTTTATCTTACCTAATCAATTTTCAGGTCACATCCGATTTGGATTTATGCTGTAGCATCAGTATTTACAGTTTTGCTGATTGTTGTAATAACATTGATCATCAAGAGAAAAAGTTTACCACGGTTCTTTAGGGGCAACTATTCTATAAAGTGGTGAAGACAATATGGTAGGTTAAATCGCTTCGTTATCTTCTTTTATTATTGCTATGTATATATTCACGATCTTGTCAAATAAATGTACCTAAATTATAGTTATTTTAAGTTGATGACTGTTTAAACTGTCAATTGATTGTGTTTCAAGCTATATTTTTTTATGATTTTAATAATGCATGCGTGATTATAAATTCTGTAAAAATTGTGCAATTGAATTCCGTGGTTACTTTTAAGTGAAGTTGCACCTGCCTATTGTAATACCTAGATTTAGAACTGTGATTGTACGAGTATCTGTGTTAACTTTGTTAGTAGGATTACTAACAAACAAATCTAAAAAATAAAATAAAATAAAAATCTTTAAGCAAATTATGAGGAACATCAAAGTACTTAGATTACCTATTTATAAATTGCGATTTTTTGTGCATAATATATATTTTCACCTCACAAGCTCGGAAAGAGTCTGTTTATCATTCGAAATCTGAGTGCAAAAGTGCATTTTATCCGCTAGCGTGGAAAGAGTTTTTAAAATTCGAATCTTTCTATTCAATATTTGTCTATACTGCCAGTCCAGATAAAAAGATAGTAAAAACTATACGTGCGAGAAAGACAAAAAAATTATGTTGCGTATGTTGCTATCTTAGCGAACTTTGCATATTTATTTACGTGCATATTATTGTTCTCTTTTCTGCGTATAGGTTTGTCCTTCACTATAATTTATTTCAGTGGCAACAAAGAGATTATACCTAAATATAATCTCTTAGAGTGGCAATATCTCTTGTCTTCTCTTTTTCACGTATAAGTTTGTCCTTATTTACATTTGCATATAATTATTTTTCCAGGGTGGGATAAACATATCGTTTAAAATAATATTTAAAATGCTTTTAATAATTAATTTACCTTGTTTACCTATGAAAAGTTATTCCTCATTTGCTTACATTTCTTGAATTATTTGCGCAATATCTCAGTGCACACCGCGGCATTTTTTATGCAGATATTTTTTTTTTCAATCAAACAGCTACACGTGACCGCAGTTAAAACGTTTGTTTGTTCGCGCATCACGCAAAAACTACTGAACCGATTTTGATGAAACTTTTTTTGTTTAATAGCTTATGATCTGACTTAAAATCTGGTATATTATTTGTGCGGACGAAGTCGCGGGAAAACACTAGTTAAATAATATAACTTTAAATGCATAAATGCTAGTAACAGTTTTTACTTACTCTTTTTCTTTATGTGGTTTATTGGTGTTGTTGACTTCATTATAATCCATTTGTGTATGCGGTTCACATATATCAGTTTCTGATTTCATGTAACCAGTATTACAATTACATATGTTAGGGGCAATGCAAGCACCGTTACTGAATTGCTTGCAAAATGGCACACATTCACCATCAGCCCTTGCTTCGAATCCAGGATTGCATGTACAAACTTCAGGCTCAGTACAGGTACCATAGTTGCAGTCTATTGAACAATACGGTTCACAGGTATTAGTTCCTGTGTTTACATAACCAGAAGAACACTTGCATATGTTATGAGCAACGCATGCACCATTCTTACAAGCTGGAACACAATCAGATTCACATACAGTCCCTCGAAGACGATACCCTGGATTGCATTGACATGTATTTGGAGCTATACAATGTCCGTTCTCGCAAGGATCTGAGCAGTATGGGTGACATATGTCATTTATCAAGATATAACCTTCATTACATTCACATTTATCAGGTGCTACGCATTCACCATTCTTACACATTTTACAATGCGGCACGCAATTTCCATTTACATCTTTCTTGTAACCAGGATCGCAAGTACAAACTTCAGGCTCAGTACAGGTACCATAGTTGCAGTCTATTGAACAATACGGTTCACAGGTATTCGTTCCTGTGTTTATATAACCAGAAGAACACTTGCATATGTTATGAGCAACGCATGCACCATTCTTACAAGCTGGAACACAATCAGATTCACATACAGTCCCTCGAAGACGATATCCTGGATTGCATTGACATGTATTTTGACCTGTACAATGTCCGTTCTCGCAAGGATCTGAGCAGTATGGGTGACTGAAAACAAAAGAAAATTTTAAATAGTGGCTGCAATTAATTAGAATAAAAGAGTAGCATTTACACCTTAGACTATTTATATATGGACAAGTTACTCGTGTAATTCTAATAACTAACTTTCGAATTTTGAATTTTCTATTTTTGAATGTTACAAATCATGAAAAACAGTGTCGTGTGAACCCAAAACGTGATAAGTTCGAAGTTATTGTTCCGCAATATGCTGTCGCGTTTAGTGAGAAGGTATAAAATTGTACGTAAATGCATAAGATTTCTTGATTTAATACGTTATAAGAGGGGAGAGTCCCTATATAAATCGTCTAAGATTAAATCAAAGGTAACTTTCTCTGAGGGGTTGGCCGGTACTGGTACGATTCGGCCTGTATGGGGATCGAACCACTCCTGCACGGCACTCAAAAAGCCTTATTTTAAAATGTGATAAAACATTTTCATTAGGTAATTAGAGATTAATGAAACGAAACAATTGACATGCAATACAGCTCAAGCTGAGACGAAAAAAGAAGAATGAAACAAATTATTAAAGAATTACTTAAATTCATGACAATTACTTACTTATCTTCGTTACTATGCCCATCAACACTATACAATAACAACACGCTAATAAAACAAACAGCCAAATAAATTATTTTTGAAATCATTTCAATGGACTTGTGAGTACACCCCCAGTCGGCCTAGTAGTGTGATCTTGATTGCAAAATAAAATAAGCGAAAAGATGGATAAGTACCTACCTAATCAAAAAAATATCTGTAAAGTAAACGTACTGGGCCTCGCATAGGGTAACCACAACACTATTCACGAATTGTGACACAGATTATGAGCAAATTTCTTAAGAAATACATAGTGTAAGTGTCAGCTTATGAAATACAGAAACGGTGAACTCAGACCATGAATTCCTTGTTAGACTCAATGCAAATAAATGTATCGCTCAAAAAGTTCTAGGGTAGTCACGTGGCTAGAAGATTCATGGACGGACGTATTTGTGTGCGGTTTGGCTCGCCGCGTGGCTCCGCCATTATGTGTTTAGTCTGTTTGTGTTCATAAAACAATCATTGAGATTACTCAAACCAGTTAACATTGGCAGAATTGCAGTGCTTCACACTGCACAAACAGCCAATAATAGAAAAGAGTTCTAAAGCCCATCGTACTAGTTGTACGTAACCGATTCTAATGAAACTTTGCGTTCGTATTCAATCTCCATATTAATATAACAAAATGTTAATATCAACCTTCGGTCCTCAAATCCTGGTGCTGCCAGGGTATTGCCTACCTGAACTGTGAACTTTGAGGATCTGTTGATTCTGAATTAGTATTGCCGGTATCAAGCAAAGATTTTGGAATTCAGGGTCCTAACAGATTCATCAATTCAATGTCGCTCAGCGAGCTATGGACAGAGCTATGCTCGTTGTTTCTCTGAGGGATCACATCAGAAATGAAGTGATTGGTCACAAACTAAAGTGGCTGACATAGCTCAGAAAATTAGCAAGCTGAAGTGGCAATGGGCTGGTCATATCTGCCGAAGAACTGACAACCGATGGGGTGTCAGAGTTCTAGAGTGGAGACCGCGAACTGGTAGGCGTAGTGTGGGACGCCCTGCTGCCCGCTGGACAGACGACCTAAAGAAGGTAGCGGGGAGCGACTGGATGAGGAAGGCCAAGGACAGAGTTTTGTGGCGCGCCTTGGGAGAGGCCTATGTTCAGCAGTGGACGATGATAGGCTGATGATGGTTCTAACTCTTTAGCCTGCTGTTTTAGGGATCCCTAGTCCATTTGGGATCAAGTTATAAAAATAATTTAAACAAAACAAGAGCAATCTGCAAAACAGATTAATATTTACTCACATTTTATTTAACTGGAACATCACAGTATTTTTCGTTAGTCCAGCGGCCGTAGTCTGGCAGTGTGATCTTGTGATATAGCCATCTGTGGGTTTGGTAATGCCCCCGCCAAGTCGAGCAAAAAAGCTTCACGGCCGGCCGTACCATCCTTTTCTCGAAGCAGTTCAGTCCATTTTCGACCCCCTATAACTTCGTTGTTGATAAAAGTAGAATAGAAAAATTACCCGCTCCCCTAGGATATAGTTATAGTGCTATCGCGCATACGCTCTTATTGTATTTTCGAGCGAACGAACGAGGTAAAAAGTGTGTTATAGCTTTATCGAGCGCATCATACTACGGCCGGTACGTAGTAGGTACTCTCTTATAAGTCTGTGATTTGTCCCTGACTCCCTGTTCCGATAATTTATGGCATATATTGTCACCATACATTTTAGAACATAGTAATAACAATGATTTTATCTGTTACTATACTTATAATAAAATAACATATGAACACCCAAAATCAAGGGGTTATCAATATTAACATTAGAGTGTACATGAACCCGGCAATAGTAAACCGACCTTATCAAGATAATATTCTGAAATTGAATTAGTTTATAAAACGCTGGATGATGTATCCATTGGTAGCGTGACGACAAAATGTGGGATGTCCGCTATCGGCCTCTCTACTTCACTGCCGACCCATACCTCGCATCGACAACCATTACGATTCACAACTAATTATTCTATTTTTTCATCACCTCATCTGAGGTCTACGATCTCTAAAATAGAGTTCAAATATAATGAAATTTCCGTGTCTCACATGGCCATTAAACAGGGTGGCTGAAAGTAACTAGTTCACATTTTTCTCAAATCTAATTTCGATTTTATTTTTAATATTGTCTCAAAAAAGCCTCGTTGCCCACTCTAAAGAATATGCTTACGAGTAGTTGCCATATTACTTCCATGCAACTTGGATTTACTAGTTAGTATGTATAATTTCAAAAACTGTTTATTTTCCGCACTCGATACAAAATATGATCCATCCGCCTATCCTCAAAGGGAAATCCATGTCCCAATAATAAGAAAGAAAGAGACAAATGAATAGCTACTATAGCGGAAAAAGGAATACAATTTGGTTGTGCTAAGATTTAAATATAATAAAAATAAAATAAATTATAAAATAGATTTTATAATTTATGGCACACAAAACTCCTACTACTTGTTTTAATGTACTGCTTTGTTTTGGTGAATAAATATTTTTCTTTCTTCTTTATTTCTTTAGATGGGTAGGTTAGTAAGTTGACTGTAGGATTTCACTGAAGGGTCAAAACCAGATTCTCACTGACGTGACGCTATCAAGTGGTTCGTTTCTTCTGAAACAAGGCAGTAGATATTGTATCGTTAGTAGGTACATCTTTTTATGGTGTATGCTTCTGGTATGCTACATTCTATGGTTCATGTATCTTTGTAAAGACTGTTATGTAAGATCTTTCTTTGTTTGCGTCTAAGGCCGGATTCGACCAAACTTAGATTTATAGAAAAGTAACTATACAGGGAACAATTTTACTCTCGGTGTTTACTCCGAAATAACTTCATTTGTTTTCTACCATACTAACCCGTTACTAACAGAACGAATGTATAATCCACCTAAAGAAAGAGGTCAATGTGTCCATCCATCCGTCCATCTATACAGTTTTGATTTGTTAGGTTTCTTTTTATAAAATTTTTTTTAGTTACTTGACATTGACATGTCCTTAGTCTCGGTACAAGCCCGTCAAAATTGGCCGTGTAAAATTTACTTTTAACTTATTCATAGATTAGGGTTAGTAAAACGCAAAATCAGTTTACTCTAGAGTAACCGGCGACTTAATCTAAGAATACAATTTACTCGCGTTTGGTCGAATCGGGCCTAAAACTAACAATGACAACTAGCAATCTTCGCGTGCTTCGCTATGACGTTTTTCGAAACTGCATATGACTCCCACAAAAAGTATAGTACAAAAATATTGCGCTCTGTCGGTTGTACCGAACATTTTTAATAATCATAATCAGCCTATACAGAGCGACAGGGCGTAAGAAAACACCCTATAGTCCAATCATTTTAGGGTTTGACCCTAACAATAAATCATCTATCGCTGAAACTTTGCAGTGTGATAAAGTAAAGTATACAGATTACGGTTGACAAATAATCTTGGTTTTAATTTCATATCACACTGCAAAGTTTCAGCGATAGATAAATTATTGTTAGGGTGTCCATACAAGGAAACTCTAAAATGATTGGACTACTAGTAATATTTGAAAGGGTGGTTTACACATATTGTGGTTTACACTATCAAATTGAACAACTTTCACAGTGGATTCGAAAATTTAAAAATATTATTTGTTGTCACTGTGTATGTTTTGCATTTTTTTTTTTCCCGCAGCTTTGATGTTGGTTCCATACTGAAAGTTTTTCAGTTTGATGGTCTAAACTAAACCACCCTAACATTACCAGGGTATTTTGTTACACTCTTTATACGTCCCACTGCAAGGCCAAGGCAAGGTCTACTCTCAGGGAGGGTGGGTGATAAGGCGTCAGTCAACCATGCTTGCCCAATGCGGATTTGCAGCATCAGAATGTTGTCTCCTGAAAAATTGTGTCGGTTTCCTCACGATTCCTTCACCGTTTGAGAACAGTCGGTCCCTATTAGGTACATAATTAAGTTAGAAAAAATGCATTGGTGCATGGAATGCCGTCCGTGCAGATTATAATTATTAATTCGGCATGTCAAGTTTTTTTAAGGGTCTGAATCGAAAAATATTTCGAGATAATTTTCTCAACAACAATAATTTTTCTATTTTAAAGAATTTGTAAGGAAAGGATATCAGATATTTTTAATAAAATAATGTCGTTCTTAGGTCGTCGATTGACGTCACTTGCCAACCTGTAAACTCCTTGGTAAACTTAAAATAATTGGCCATTGGTTATCCCAGTGCAAAAACGGCCTGGACGGGATAACAGCGTCTTAAGAAAAAAATATTTATATATACAATGTCAGAATTTGACATTTGATGTTGCCGTTTCTATTTCCAGCACATAGTTAGAAAGAAAAGGCAGATAATTTTTAATTTTATAAATTACTTCTGCAAAAGTTTGAATGATTTTGAAAAAACACTATGAATGAAAAAAACCTACCATTGTACAGAATAGCTGCCTCTTAATAACCCTACTAAACTTTTTCTCTTGATGATCAATGTTAATACAACAATCAGCAAGACTGTAGATACTGATGCTACAGCATATATCCAAATCGGATGAGACCTGAAAATTTATTAAGATATTTTAAAGAACATGAATAAGCGTCCTAGAAATTGAATGTATTAGGGCCTGTTTCACCACTTATTGGTAAGTTCTTGTTACCTTATCCGACAGATAGTTTGACATATTTTGTATGAGTTTATGTCAAAATATCTGTCGGATAAGCTAACAAGAACTTATTCAGAAGTGGTTAAACAGGCCCTTAAGATCATTATTAGCAGTGACTTACTGACACTGAGTATTTTCTGGGATTTCATTCTAAAACATTTTTTTTAAATATTTGATGCAGTTTTTACTTACTCCTTTTCTTTATGTCGTTTATCGGCCCTGTTTATTCTATTAGAATCTCCATCATCAGCAACTGTTGTGTTCAGAAAATCTGTATCTATTTGAGTTTTATTTGTATGACTGAGACTGGAATTTGATTTAATTTCAAAATCATAATATTCTTCTGGTAATTCAAGCTCATCATCGTCAAGTAATCTGTGCTTCAAAGTTGTATTTACGTTATCATCAGTAATTCGAGAAATAATGTCAGGTTTCGTACACGTTGTACGTACACACAATCTAGACTCCTCAGAACAGTTGTGGAAACAATCACAAGACCCATCATCAGCTGCATAGTGTTTTGTTTCCAGATTAGCATCGCAAACACATTTGTTCGGTTCCACACAGGTGCCTTCGCAATTTTGACATACAGGATTACATTCATCTTCAAAATACTCTGTAGGTAATGTTTCATTGTAAAACATCTCTGGATAACAGTGACACTTGTCGTTTATGCACGAACTATTGTTATCATGACAAAAACTTCTGCAGTCTATGGAGCATTTTGTGTCTGAATCATCAGGATCCATGCAGCTTCCATTGACACATTTAAGACAGTGCGGTTCACATAACTTTTCTTCTGATTTGCTGTAACCAGTATTGCACACACATGTATCAGGCGCGACACAAGTACCGTTGCTGCATTTATTGCAATATGGTCTGCACTTTCCATCTTTCTTTTCATAACCTGGCTCACACTCACAGATTTCTGGTTCGATACAGATTCCATTTTCGCAACTTTCTGGACAATGCGGTTCACATATATCACTTTCTGATTTCATGTAACCAGTATTACAATTACATATGTTAGGGGCAATGCAAGTACCGTTACTGCATTGCTCGCAAAATGGCACACATTCACCATCAGCCCTTGCTTCGAATCCAGGATCGCAGGTACAAACTTCAGGTTCAGTACAGGTACCATTGTTGCAGCCTTTTGAACAATGTGGTTTGCATGTGTTGTTTCCTAAAATTACATGACCAGAAGAACACTCACATATGTTAGGAGCAACACAGATACCGTTCATACAACCTGGAGAACATTCAGGTTCACATATACTCCCTTTTAGACTATATCCAGGATTGCATTCGCAAACATTTGGAGCTACACAATTTCCAAACATACAACGATCAGTGCAGTTTGGCTTACACGTGTCATTTATCAAATCATAACCAGCACTGCACACACATGTATCAGGTGCTATGCAAGTACCATTCTCACATAGGTTACAATGCGGGATACAAATTCCATTTATATCTTTCTTGTAACCAGGATTGCAAGTACAAACTTCAGGTTGCACACATTCTCCATTATTACAGCCTCCAGAGCAATATGGTTGACAGATATTCGTGTCAGATTTTTTGAATCCTGGATTGCATTCGCATGTTTCTGGGGCAACGCAAGATCCATTATGACAGGGTTTAGTGCAGATCGGTAGACATCTCTCGTTTTGTTTTTGATACCCGTTGTTGCACTCGCAAGTGTTAGGGCGAACGCATCTGCCATTTTCGCAGTCTTCCTCGCAGATTGGATTACATTTGTATGCGAAATTTGAATCAGGTGCGTACCCTTCATTGCAAGTACATATATCGGGATTTGTGCAAGATCCGTATTCGCATGGTGGCGTGCATTCGGGTTTGCATACGAGTCTGAAAAAATAGTAAAATATTTATTGAGAATGTCACAAGAAATTTTCCCAAGTAAGGAAGGAATTATGTATAACGTATAGCTTTTGCCCGTGACATCGTCTGCGTTAACTTTTATGTGTTAATCCAGAACATATTCTACCCAATTTCTACCTGTGTGCCAAATCTCATCTAAATCCGTTCAGCCGTTTGTTTATGCGTGATTGAGTCACAAAAATATAAACTTTTGATAATATTATTATTATAAGTATGTATTTGCATAAATTTAATAAAAAAAGGTTTTATATTATGAAACTTCAAACTGCGAAAACACAAACATGTCGTCGCGCGCCATACAAACAAAGTCTGTTTATATTTTCAATACTAGTCAATTCAAGTCAATGAAATTTTTTAGACACGCTCCGTTAACATTTATAGTTTCAAAGTTATCGTGTCTCAAAGTTTTCCATACAATTCTTAAATTAATCCTAGCATTGAAACTATATAATTTAACAAAAATCTGACAAATGTAAAGCACAGTCACATATATTGGTTTCTAGATCGTGTCTGAATATTTTAATTGAATTTAACTGGTTAGAATTGAAAATATAAACAAACGTTTGTCTTTCCTTTCGCAGTTTGAAGCTTCATATTATTTCAAGTATTATTGATTATTTAATAAACATGTTACAGCCATGTTGTGCAATAGATTGAAAATTTCATTCTCTGGGTAGTGGGCTCGGTAGCGAAATTGGATAACGCACTTCCCCGGTTTAGAAGAGTGCGGGTTCAAGTCCCGCCTGAGACTTAATTTTTAATCTTTAATTAGATTCTTCATAATATTGTTATATTTACATAAAAATCTTTTTTATTAAATTAATACAAATAGACAAACAATATAAACAACATCCAACGTGGCAATGCCACCAGCGTAATGGGCACATTATTATGTGTAATGGGTACGTTCATTACAGACAATAGACAATTTATATAGGGACCCGCCTCGCCTTAGCATTTCCCCTCTGCCAACGTGCAAGAGCAAAAAATCTTACGCGTTTACATACAATTATATAACTTATTATCACTAAACACGACAGCGTGTATTTGCGGAACAATAATTTCGAACTAATCACGTTTAGGGTTCACACGACACTGTTAGTCATGATTGTTTAAATACAAAATTAGAATCAAAAGAAATGGAAAAGTGGATGTCCAAAGTTGCGGATTTCATGCTACCTCGCCCCCCGCAAAAAGTGTAAGAAAAGTTTGTTAGTAGAATTACACGCGTTACTTGTCCATATATAAATAGTCTCAGGTACAGACACGACCCGGGCGGGTTGTTCGCGTAAGCGGGTTTGTATTTAATACTTGTTTTTCCAAAGTTTCTATGAATTTATTAAAATATTTATTTACACAAATATAAACAAACAAATTATTATCACAATAATAACCAGACTTCGAATTATAATATTATAATTCCTCTTCACATTTTCACAAAGACTGATAGACACCCGTCTGAGTTGGTGCTATTCGAAATGGACACGGTTGTATAAAGAAATATATAAATGTATATAGATAGAGGTACAAAATATTGAAAAAGAAAAGTTTCGGCTGTAGAAGCTTACCTGGTCTCATAATAACTATTAACTTTGAAGTATCCTGCACAACAATCGAGCACGTACTTAACACTTGGCACCTGTAAGAAAATATACTTATATATAGGTACTGTATCTAATAAGTAGCGCCAGTAACTGAAAAACTGCGCAGTTAGATTATCGTTGTATGGGTATGGGGTACCTACATATCAGAATACCAAAAATCATAATTAAGCTAAAGTTAATCATTATAACGGTAAGCGGTTACGCGGTAAGAACCCGTTATAATGATTAACTTTAGCTTAATTAATAACCGCGTAACTCTCAAAAATCATAATGTCTTAATTTAAAATGCCTTAGCCCAAAATACCCGAATTCACAATACCAAACGATTCATAATATGATAATACCTTAGCCCGGTTCACCTTACTGTAAAATTTCAAAATTTATAAAATCAAATGCTTATTATGTCAAGTTTCAAAAACCAAAACTGATAATACCTGTTTTTAAATTAATTACCTATAGAAATTAAGTATACAAAAATTATTATTACGTCAATTGTTTCAAGAACCACAAACAGAAGGAGGGTAATGTTTTTCAAGTATGTATGAAGGTATGTATGTATGCATGTATATGTATGTATGTCCATTTCTTCGTCATGGCAGGGGGCTAGTGGGTGGGCGAGGTGAACCCCCTTCTCAAGGGGGGTCCGTGCGACAACTTATATTTTTGGGTAAACCAGGTAGTAGCAATTCGGTTCTGGTTCTGTGGTCGCAGGAAACCTAACATGCTCGTCGCTTCTGATGATGACCTTCTCAGATAATCGCTGCTGCTTAACATGAAGGTTTCTTGTCAATTTGTGTTAAACATTCTTTAAAACAGAGTTTAACCAAAACAGGAAATAAAAAACATGCAAAGGAATTTTTTAAAAGACATTGCCCACGTGACGAACTGTTTTAGTTTAGTTTCAAATCTTTGCGCAACCAACGAATGAAGCACAATCAAAGAAAAAATACAAACGGTATAATAGCTAAAATTATACACAAAAAAATGGAAATTATCATTTTCTGCAGTGGAATTTCTTATAAAATTCAAATTCAAAAAGATTTTTTGGGTTCGGGTAGGTACATTAAACGTTCGGTATTATACATGGAGTAAGAGGAGATGGCATATCGGCTTGTTTCTATAGAAAATTATGTCGCCGACAAAGGGGGTGAGGGACGGGCGAGGGGAGACAAAAAGCTTAGGGGAGCGTGTCATTTCTCTATGGTCGCAGTACAAACTAGTGCACAATTGGTGGTTACTGTGCACACTTTGTTACACCATCTCCACCAAGGGGAGCGTGTAATTTCTCTATGGTATTATAATACTTTTGGCATTTTGAAAACTTGGTGTTTCGAATTACATACATTTTGAATTCGGGTATTTTGGGCTAAGGTATTTTAAATTACGACATTATGATTTTTTGTATTCTAATTATATGTACCCTTGGGTTATGTGATGTGGAGAGATGAGTGTCATATTACAAGAAGAGTGTCAAATCGACGATAATATGGATGCTCTGGTGATACAGGAAAAAATTTACTTCCTTAAATCGACTCCTAACGGATGGTGTCAACGGCCGGTAGAAACTACGAACCCCCCCTTGGGCTTACCGCAGGAGGGGCGGGGACTTTTAGTATAATATTTATCTCCTAACTAGTCCAAAAAAGGTACCGGATTCAAACATCCTGCTTTCCAACTTTTCGATCCACAATGATTCGTTGTCCAAACATAACAGAAGTGTGTCTGTCATTGTAGATTACTATAATATGGTTTTTAGGTGATAATCCCTGATTCCAAAACACTAATTTTTGAATTTTTTGCTAAGTGAAAACAACTGCACCGATTTTGATACTACTTTTTGTGTTTGAAAGCCTATATTTAGTCTTAAAATTTTGATATATCATTTATCTAGGTACGATGACTGGAACCCGTGCGGAGGAAGTCGCAGGTAAACTATAGTTTTAACAATATTACGGTTATTGTCCTGTACTCCAGTCGATTCCTTCGCCTTGTTTTGGTACAACTTCCGTACCAACAACTCGTTCGATATTTTTCTTCATATGTTCTCCAATGTGGTTCAGTAACTTCCCTAGTGGTTCTGAAATCAATGATAGTAATAATAATGAGATTACTAATTTCAGTTTCTAGTCAGTGCATTTGATTATAATTATGGGTTTCTGGTGACCTGAAGTTATATTTATTTTATTTTAATGCATTGTAAGAAATATCATATTTTTTTGTCATTCATCGAGACGAAAAAGTTGTTCGGAGCCGATCGGAAGATCCCCACTTTTGTATGGGAGGTCCAAAAAATATTAGTTTAGAAAAATATGTTTAATTTAATTGTCTGAACTGAATGCACCCTTCACTTTTTGTAAGTAATTTAATTAAAAACTAGAGGTGTTATTTATGTGCATTATACAGGCTGTAAATTTAAATTTGTTACTCATAAAGGGGGTGCTTCAGACTATCAAACTGGACAACTTTCACATTGAGACTTTTATTTATTGGGTAGAGCGATTGAATTTTACACCCTGTGTTGTAAGCGCTGAACACAGAATAGGAGAGACTGCTACCATCACAGACGAAACCGAATTCCATGTTTATTTGATACCGAAATCTATATTAGGTATCAAATAAACATGGAAATTTTACAAGTTAGAACACATAGAATTACGAGCTGCTATTCACGATTAACTTTGGACCTAGTATTAATCTGTGATTTATCGAACTATGACTATTTGTTTCCGTTTGTAGATAATGGTCCAATGTACGGTCGACAAAGTGGAGTCATGCATGACTCATCAGTCAGACCCACCTACACAATATTCTGTTTGAAATCGTGTAAGTTAATTGAAGTATAGGTCGACCAGAACCTCATATCATAGCATATAAAAAAAGTAAAAATAGAGATTTTCACATGGTCAAACTGTCATCTGTCTAGTGAAAATACAGACTGCGAAAGTCGAAATTTTGATAATTTTGCGTAACTAATTTGTGATCGACCCCTTAACAAGCATTTGTATCGATTCAAACGCATAATTATAGATGCAAACACATGTTTGTATCGATGCACACGCGTGTGTGCATTGTGGCCTGTCAACGAATAACTGATCAAATATTACGAAAGTTTTGCATCGTGGCTGCATCGCGTTTTCATCTATGCTTTATCGCGTTTGCATCGATGCTGCATCGTGTCTCAATCTATGATTTTTGCAGCACTTCTGTGTTGCAAAAAGTTGCTTACTCTAAAAATTGCCATCAGATTCTGGTCCACCTATACACAGTCATGTAGATTACTTATTTGGCAAACTGAAAATTCTTTTAGGAAAATTATCGCCGTTTAGCCGTTAGAAAAAGGGTTATTTACTCGGAGACCATGGGTGTTTGGGGTGCCGATGCAGGCTAAGAGCTTCGTTGCTGAGATTAATCGTTATAATTGTAATAGTTATTAAATCGTGTCATGTTGTTGAGTTTCTGGCCGCATCCGCTCTACATCGATCGACACGTTCCGACGTGAATAAATTATTTTGAGTTTGAGTTTGAGAAACCCTCCATATTCGATTTATTAAATTTTTAGTTAGTAAAAAAACATATGTAACGGAGACTACAAAAAGTTATTTATAATTTGTAAAGTTGTACCTGTTTCTCTTAAGGTGGTTGCAGAGTTGTCAATTTCGTACAAAACTTTGTCGTAGAACACTCGTAGACGGTATTAATAAGCCTTCGCAGATTTAAAAAGTCGATTTTTTTGTCTGGAAAGGCTATTTAAAAAAAACGCTGCACGACACCAATACAAGTCCCGTCGTCTTCGTATGTACTCACGACAGAAATATAGTTTTCTCGTTTTCTCAAACATGCTTGGAAATTAGAGCATTATTTTGACAACCTTCTTCGAGATAAATCGAAATTGCTGTACTGGCCAAATACATGCGAGTAGCGGCCGGTAAAAGTTGAATGAAAATCCATATTTGTCGTGGTTTAGCGGCCATTACATAGTACCTAAACTCATATCTGACGTGTAATTTAAAAATGGAACGATTTTTTACTCCGAAACAACCAAGGAGGTAACTTATCAAAGGTTTTCTTTAAATTTCGAACTGGCTTGCAAATAGAAAGCTTTATAATGAATCAAAAAACGAATGGATACTTTAACCACAGATTAAAAAATCAAAAAATTATTGTTGTACGTCATTGATTTTGAAAAGTTGATTGATTTTAATTTCAGCGCATTGTTTGAGAAAACACTATACAAGCCTTGGCCACAACACAACCTAGGCATTGATGGACTTACGTATTTACACGTTCGTCCATCAATGCCTCTTTTGCTGGCCACTGCAGTAATGTAGGTACTATAAAACAATAATTTATTACGAATACTTACTCAATACGTTTGTTACAAATTTGTCCATCAACACTCTTCAATATCAACACGGTTATCAAACAAACAGACAAACACATTATTTTTGGAACCATTTTGACTTCAGATTCAGACCACCGCTTAGTTCAGTAGCATGATATTGATTGCACAATAAAATTAGATGAAAAAGGAATAACATCATGTAAATATCTGTATCTACCTAAACCTACAGGGCATCTCATAGGGTGACCACAATACTGTGCAAGAATTAAAATAAAACCGCAATTTAAAAAATTTAAAATATTCATTCATAATTTCCTTTAAAACGAAAATAATTGTAAAACCGTATAAAGCTAAACGTAAGATTGACCGGTAGTGTTCTTCGTGCAATTTGACAAGTTTTTCTTTGCACCTGTTTTGTCTAAGATCTTAAGCACATAAGTTTCGTGAAATAAACATAAAATAAACATAAAAAATTCTTAATTGAAGTTTTACAAATTGTAAACAGTCTGAAGGTCCGGAGCCAGTAATATATATTAAAAAAAATAAAAATAAAAAATAAAAAAAATTAAGGTGTTGTACAACGTCTGTCGCATTTATTTGTATGCGAATAAGGTTCAAAAGTGTTCATGAACATTCATCGCTGCCGGGTCAACGTTAGACCTGGAGCCCGATTGCGCTAAGTTAAAACATCGAAGTCCTATTCTTATCCAGTTTCAGTTCTAATCACATTGCAATACAATTACTATTCAACTGTGCGGAATTCCGCATCGCGCTAAACTCTATCTAACTGCCAGCTCGTAAAACGGCTCTAACGGCTGCCAAGAGCAGTACCGCGATTAGCGCAATACCAAATGTGCCAAAAGTTATAGTTCGTTCGTAGTCCAATAACACTTCAATCACCAAATATTTACCGCGAAGGCAGCCCTGACTGATTATGTATGACTAAAGCGGAAATGAGTCGTACATTATAAATATACAGGAACTTGTATTGCATCAAATCTCTACAGGGAGATGCCCTACTATAAATAATAAACCATTCATAAGGCTCCTTTTACCGTTCAGTGGCACTATCATCACAATATTAAAGACTTCTCAATAAAGAAAGCCTTAATTAAAAAAGTGCTACCCCAATAAACTACAAAAGCTGTAAAGCTATTTTTATAGAATACTTTAGCGTACCTAGGTAATTGAAATTTCTTGGGCTGAATGCATAAATAATTACTAAGTCTCATAGGACGCCCCGGTTGGTGTAATGGTTACCACGCCGGACTGCCAAACCAGGGTCCTGGGTTCGAATCCCGGTTCGGTCATGGATGTTATAATTATGTTCGTGCCGTTGTTGTATGGTTTCCATAATAAAAGCCTTTAGTGCTTAGTTTGGGATCATTACAATGTATGTGCCTGTGAGCGTTATTTATTTATTTATTATTTATTTATACAAAATCTAGCATATTTTTGTCAGAATCTATAACCCACACAAATCAAGCGTGCATGCTATTGGGGTGGCACGAATTGTTTTTGATTCCTAATCAATTCCTACTCCAATAAACTACTAAAGCTGAGTTTAGAGTAGGTAGCTAAGTGAAGTTTCTTGAGCTGAATGATCACAGATCTCTGGCTCGCATTGCATGTAAATAACCTCAACCTGCTAAGCCTTTTACCACACGAGCTGCGCTATGTGATGCTGAGAAAATGAAACAATGCTATTGGTGTTTTTTCCCGCGCAACTCTGATGGAAAGGCACCCTTACGATCGACTGACGCCGTGGTATACACAGGGTGCAAAAAAGAAATCAGCTGTTCTATTTTGATTGAGTCGACTAGGTATGTAGTGCAGTTATGTGTGGAACAGCAGATTTTTTTCGCTTTTCATCTAAACTACCCATTAGGTGAAGTTTATTCAGAGAGCGCAAATGCGCGATGCATATATACAATTTTAATTCTAGGATTAATTTAAGATTTGTTTAGAAATCTTTGAGGCACTCTAACTTTAAAACTATACAGGGTGTAAGTGACAGCCTAGCAAATACTGAAACGGTGAATTCAGACCATCAAACTGAACAACTTTCACTAAAGGCTTTTTTCAGGAAACGCGAAAAAAAATCTGCTGTCTCATACAAAACTGCTGTACCTACCCGACTCAAATGTATGGGACAGCTGATTTTTTTTCGCGTTTCCTGAAAAAAGCCTATAGTGATAGTTGTTCAGTTTGATGGTCTGAGTTCACCGTTTCAGTATTTGCTAGGATGTCACTTACACCCTGTATACTTTAACGAAAATCTGACTTCATGCAAACATAGAGATTAGTTTCTAGATTGTATCTAAAAAATTGCATTGACTTTAATTGAATAGTATTGAAAATATCACCAGAATACGTTTGTATGGAGAACGACAACGGTAAATATACCCCATTTCTTTAACGTTATGGCCTATGGCTCAAAACCACAATTATCTGATTTCACCTATTATTGATATTATACATGTTACAGCCATGTAACACAAATATCTGGTCCCCAACGAAACGGAATCGGTATCGAGGCAGAACTATACGAACTACGAAGACGTGGTGGGATGAAATTGAAGAGTTAAAGTCGCCTTTGTACATGACGATTTTTTGTAATTTTCGATACTTTATGTCGTTTTTGTGTACAATACTGGCCTAGCAAAGTGCAGAACAGAGATTATTTTAAGAACTGGCCTAGCAAAGCGCAGAACAGAGATTATTTTAAGAACTTGCCTAGCAAAGCGCAGAACAGAGATTATTTTAAGAACTGGCCTAGCAAAGCGCAGAACAGAGATTATTTTAAGAACTGGCCTAGCAAAGCGCAGAACAGAGATTATTTTAAGAACTGGCCTAGCAAAGCGCAGAACAGATATTATTTTAAGAACTGGCGTAGCAAAGCGAAGAACAGAGATTATTTTAAGAACTGGCCCATCAAAGCGCAGAAGTCAAAACAGAGATTCTTGGAGAGAACGATGGGAGACCTTTGCACAGCAGTGGGCCAGGCTGTTGTGATGATGATTAAATTCCGTGGGAAAGGTCAAGAGAAAGAATAAAACGACGGTTTGGTATTTAATGAACAACGAAAGTAGGAATTCAACATTTATTTAATTTAATTTTTGTGTAAATTAATAATTTATTTAAATAACATCTTAATTACTTATTTCCAAAGTGATCTCTAATTTTATACTAACATTTTCGTCATAGTCACAACGTAGGTAGCCAAAAAATTTATATACCTAATTACAATGATATTATCGATCTTAGATCAAAGTTAATTTTACTTTGATCTAAGATATCGATTAGTATAAAATTACCATCTCATTTTTAAATTAGATACTAGGTCAGTGGAAAAACATAGGTACACTTTTCGACTTAATTGTTGCACTTTTCTTACCCACATTATTCTTGAATTTAAATTAAATTATGTAACTTCAGATAATTGTCAATAGTAATTTCAGTCTACACTTTCTACATCTGTCCTCATTAGGAATGGTGTGCATGTATGTACAATACAATACAAATAAGTATTTAAATTGTGTTTTTTGTGAGAATATCAATTAAGCTAGTTTTAGTTACAACTTTACAACTTTTTAATTTGTATTGTATTATTTTAATAAAAAATAAAGTTAATTTTACCGCCCAAATACTTTCCACCAAACTACTATTTTACTCCAAAATAATAATACTTATACCTACAGAGAAAGAGTACCTAAGTATATACAAACAGGAATAGAATAAGAACGGCGCTTATTACATTTCTGTATAAAAATATTCCGATACCAAATATCTGAATCAGAATAGAAAACAATTCTATACAGGGTGTATGTGACAGCCTGGAAAATACTGAAACGGAGAATTCCGACCATCAAACTGAACAACGAGATACACTAGACTTAAATGTATGAAACAGCAGACTTTTCGCATTTCCTGAGGTGGAGGATGAAATTTTGCAGACACAATCTAGTAAAAATTACTATGCTTGTATGGAGTCCGATTTTCGTTAAAATCTATTGTTTTAAAGTTGCAGTGCCTCAAAGATTTCCATACAAAACTTAAATTAATCCTAGCATTGAAAATGTATATTTTAAAGAAAATCTGACTCTATACAAGCATAGAGATTTGTTTCTAGATTGTTTCTGCAAAATTTCATTGACTTTAATTGGTTAGTATTGAAAATATCACCAGAGTACGTTTTTATGCAGCGCGCATTTTCGCTTTCGGAATAAAATTCTCTTAAAACAAGAATGAGAAGGGTGCAAAGGGCGGTCTTATCACTAAGAGCGACAACCACTGAATGGAAGAATGGTCAATGGTGGTTCAATTTAATGGTCTGAATTCATTGTTTCAGTATTTGCCACGCTGTCTCATACAGCCTGTATAGAATTTGAGTCTATTTCCCATGATTAGTTTCCCTCTCTGACGTTACCACATCATTGGTAACATTATCGAGGAGTGGTTCGTTCGTGGCTTTCTTCACTTCGTCGTCGAATTCGTCGTATTCTTCTATTGGGTCGTCGTGTAGGTCCTTTGGTATCAGTGTGTTGGGGACAGTGTAGATTACACTACCGTATGGGTTACCTGCATGAGACAAATGTTTATATCATTACATGATTGTTGATGATAGATGAAGATTCCAATATCCTGGTATATGTTTTTACACACATCATCATCATTAGCATACTACGTCCCACTGCCTACCCTCAGAGAGCGTTAGTCGTTAGATGGACGTAGTCCGCCTGTCGATTATGACATGCAACTAACTTCTGCATGTGTGCTACTGTATGTGTATTAATATTAATATACAACGTGTTAATGAATTAACGCAAAACTAGAAAGTTAGTTTGTTTAAAATCGAGAGCAGAATCGAATTATCATAGGTAATTTTTTCTAAATATTATATAATTTGTTTATAAAATTTTCTATCTCAACTTATACTCAACCCACCGCAAGGACACCTACAATTACTACCAAAACAAGATTCTTAAAATGTATCCATGAGCACGTTAGCGCTTTCATTAATTGCTGAAATGATAACAAATCATTATTAAAATGCGAATATCTTTAAATTTTAACTATTAAAATAATTAAATTATTGTTTCAATCTTATTATTATGTTATAAATCAGTTGGGGTGTATGAGGTTTTGCGCTTATTCATTAACACGTTGTATAGGGTGTTAGGGTGAACAAATGGATCATTTTAAGGGGTGATTGTACTCATGATACTGAACAACTTTCTCTGAGAAATCTATAGGAAATAATAAAAACAATTTTGGACTTTCCAAAAATCAGTTGATGTAAGAAAATTTGTTTTTTTGTGTATAGGTACCTATCTCATTGCTCCTTTGGAAAAGATGTTCAGTATCATGGTTTCAATCACCACTTAATTAAAGTTATGACCGCCAGCAGCAGAGCCACGAGCAGAACTACCACGCCGATGAACACCCACCCCAGGCTGGCTAGTCTGCAAATTGTTATTAAATATCTCACCCTCGTCAGCAGTCTTGGTTTCATACTCGCGTCTCCTCCGCCAGGTCCTGTGGATGACCGCCAGCAGCAGAGCCACGAGCAGAACTACCACGCCGATAAACACCCACCCCAGGCTGGCTAGTCTGCAAATTGTTATTTAATCATCAATATAAGCCCATTATTTAAGCACGTATCCAGACATTTGGGGGATTTGAAAAGAAAATCGATGAAAAAATTATAGCTGTTATCACTATTCCATAGAAATATTCGGAAATATCCCCCCCTCCTGGATTCGTGCTTGCCATTACTAAAAGCTTCCTCACATCTTCACCATCATCATCAATCAGCACATCATAGTCCTTCCACTACTGAACAAATATAACAAAGGACCTAGCAAAGCAGCCTGGAAACAATGCAATAATTATCCTAGAGCAAGCAAATTTAGCACTATGATTCGCTTTTTTGTGGCCAGAACTGTGGCTTTTAATCGACCTAGCTACATTTTTTTCATGAGTTTGAATAAAGCCCCATAAACCTTTGAGGCACGAGGCCGTAGGCGATAGTCCACACCATCCACGCCTTCCGCCGCTTCTGGATTTAGCCAGATGCGGGCCCATTTGCTCAGGTTTTGTGATCAGCATTTGGCACGTACACTCTAATGCCCAAAACGTTTCGACTAAGTCGTGGGCCGAATAATTCAAGTCCCTATTTTCAAATTCAATCACCACAATACCCCGTGGAGTTCGGTCCATAGGGCATCCCTTACTAAGCCTGACAGTTCGTGGGACAAAAGAGCAGAATCGTGGTTGCTTTCAGAAAGCTGAATAACATTAACTACGGCCCGATAGCACAGTCTGTAGTGACCTGCCTGCTGTGCTGAGGGTTGCGGGTTCGAATCCCGTAAGAGAAAAATATTTGTATGATGACTATGAATTTTGTACCCGAGTCGTAGATGTTTGTATACGTATTGTATGTCGTTGTATAGTCATCATAATACAAGTCCAGGCTAGTTTCTGGTACTTTCGATGTAATTTGTGTGACAATGTCCAAGATTAATATTTATTAATAACTGATTGATAATACAAGCTATTGCTCTTACGCAGGGTTAACAACTTCCGACTTGACGCCGCTATCGTGGGGACAGGGCTTTCCATCCACCGAAGTGCAGTTTCCATCACAAGTGCTGCATTTCACACTGAAATAATTAATTTGTATGTTGAGGCACACACTAAACACTTCAAACACAAGTTCTCGCACTGACAAGAAGAGGTTAGGTCTATGTAAACTGAGTGTAAGAGTGAAATAGGAATACACCACAGTCCGCTACCTTCCGTACCACTGAGAGAGAAGTGCAAGTTGTTCAGTTTGATATGGTCGTAGGACGAAATACCTTGGAGGCATCTATTATTTTTCATTTCTCGACTAGATTTATACAATTTACCGAAACCAAAGTCATACCTCAGTATTCTTGGATAGTTTATCTAGTGAAATCATAAATTGAATACACGATTGGAATTACTTCACTCGATAGAAAATCGTCACAAATATAACGTATTTTCATTTTTTATATTCATACTCTTATATTCACCATTATCTAGTTTATCTAGTGAAATCATTAAAAAATATATGAAAGTACTGTTGTTAATTCTTTTTAGCTGCACTTTTCGGTGTTTCTCATAGAAAATATTCGTCTGGTCCTATGGCCCCTTAATTATTACTAGGGTGGTTTGTTTGTTACAGCCTGTAGAGTTACTGTACCTATTATTTACTAATTTACTATTTCCAGAAACATTTGGTACTTAGTAACCATCATGTTTTATGTTAAACGGGTCTATCAGGTTGTAAGCATTATAAATGTGAAATCGTTATAAAGTACCACTTACGTTATAGGAGAGCAAGATCCATTGTTCAACTTAAAACCTTCGCTGCAAAGACATATCCCGTCTTGTGTGCAAATGCCATTATCGCAGGGACCATCACAAGGTTTATAACATCTCGCCGAGTTCGTCTCATTCTTCACATAGCCACTTATACACACGCATTCATTTGTACTTAGACACTTAGCATTGACGCACGGGACTTTACAATCAGGAACTGAAGTTATGTCGGTGGCTTCGTCAGTGCATGTGTTCGGTGCTGTACATGTCCCCTTGCATGTTGAGTCGCATTTCGGAACACATTCCAGTGTTTTTAAATCATGATCATGTCCGGGATCGCAAGGTTTAGCACAGTGCGTTTTATTGATTCTCTCAAACCCTGTATCACACTCACAGGCATTGTTGACACAGTACGCGTTAAAACAAGTTAGTTCGCACTTCGGTTGTACGCATTTGTTCTCGTTTTCTAGGACGAGAGGCGGTTCACATTGGCAGGTGTTTGGTTCAACGCAGATTCCATTTTCGCAGCCGAAGTCGCATTGTGCCTGGCATTTGTCTCTAGTGATATTGTATTCCCATCTCTCACAGCAAACGATTTCAATTTTGGGTTCCATTATTGTCTGAAAAAAAGATTTTAAGATGTTAAATTTAATTGAAAGCTCAGGAAACTTGCATATGCTGAAAAAGGGATTATTATATTATGCTGTTCTATAAAGCACAAACTCGAAGCTTCAGCGACATATCTTTCGAACGTTCGAGAGTTATAGTAAGTAGGTACTCTATAGATCGAGTTTCCAGTATTTGAAGTCAACCATTGTACATCAGGCTTGGGTAATAACTGTAACAGTGTAGTGTATAAGTAGATTTAAGCTCATTTTTACTTTGCGATACCTTCGCCGTAGACAAACTTTTTCTTTATGTTAACTTGATTTTTGCATGTTGTGTTTGCCTGTAATTAGTTTTACATCTTAGACTAGAACTTTTTGTAACCAAACATATGATTGAATTGATGTAACAACTGTTGGCAGACCAGATAAATAAATAAATAAAACAACGCCCATAGGTACCCAACTTAACACCCTAGATAGATTAGACCATCAAACTGAACAACTTTCACTAGGGAGATGTAGAAAAAGAATAAAACTGCTGTTTCATACAAAACTGCAGTACCTGAAACGGTCAAGCGTGTGTAGGGCTCGCGCTAAGGATAATTCAATTTTATTTTTTCTTCTTTCGGAACCCTCGATCCGCGAGTCGGACTCACACTTGGCCGGTTTTGTAGTAGGGGCTCCCTATCATTATGGTCTCTACTTTACCTTTGCGCAGCATATCTGTGCCGTGGGGTCGTACGTCGCACCTTTCAGGTCCTGAAAATAACCAAAGCGACAACAGTTAAAGTATGTAACTTAAGGTGGTTGCAGAGTTGTCAATTTCATACAAAACTTTGTCGTAGAACACCCGTAGACGGTATTAATCACAGACTTAGGTATTACAGTAGGTATTAATAAAAGTAATGTTTTATATTTATGATGGTAAATTAGCTTGCTCTATACAGGGTGAAATTGATATCATTAGCATCCTTCAAACTAAGAGTCTACCCATCAAACTAAACAACTTTTACTATGCGAGCAAACCAATCGGAGCAAAAAAAAATCTGCTATCATTTGAGTCATGTAGGCGGCGGCGGCGGCGACGGGTGCAGTTTAGTATGGGACAGCTGATTTTTTTGTTGCTCCGATTCGTTTGCTCCCGTAGTAAAAGTTGTTCAGTTTGATGGGTAGACTCTTAGTTTAAAAGGATGCTAATGATATCAATTTCACCCTGTAGTCTACGCTAAGGGTAATCGAATAATTTGGGTCTCAGGATACGAAAACACAAAATGAATTTTATAATTCATTAGGAAAAATTTACTTTTTTTAATCTGTTGTACAAACGTGCAAAACGGAAGCCGCCATCGTGATCCCGATGTGACGTCATCAGTAGGTATAATAAACAATTTAAAACTGCCTTTGTCAATGTCAAAAGTTTACCCTACTATATTTATGACGAATGAAGCTATATGGCGGCTTCCGTTTTAGCGTGGAAATTTTAAATTAGTGTTAGGCGTATAGCACACAGAAGGAGTCGAGGCGGCGTCGAGGCCTTGGTGACCTTGACATACGGTCGGTAATTGTATATCATACCAATCCGAGCGGCACCCGTATTTATTCTTGGTATACAATTATCGACCGTATGTCAAGGTCGCCAAGACGCGCCCGCGCCTCGACGCCGCCTCGACTCCTTCTTTATGCGATACGCTTTAATAGCACTAATCGATTTTATTAAAGTGAAATAAAAATTCTAGTATTTTATTACCACTAAATAATCGAATTTAGACATATTAAAAAAATTGCGTAATACCCTATTCTACTAACCTCATCATCCTTGCAAATTTTGTAACCTTTTGGACACTTTGTACTCCTCTTCCCATAACGTCTGAATTCTTTGAATTTTATCGAAACACTCTTTTTGCTGAAATTATAAAATAAAAAAATATATAAATGAAAATGTTTACTATTTCTCAACATTAAAAAAAAGCTTTGAGATCCACCCTTCGAGCATGACAATAGCTACAAAATAACATAGGTAGGTAGGTATTTTAACACAAGACAATTAGGTAACAATTTCATATAAATTATATATATCTACAGGGTAAAATTGACATCATTAGCATCCTTTTAAACTAAGAGTCTACTCATCAAACTGAACAACTTTTACTATGGGAGCAAACCGATCGGAGCAAAAAAATGCTGTTCCATACTAAACTTTAGAAAGCAGATTTTTTTTTTTGCTTCCAAAACCACCAATTGTTTTTTCCAATTCCATTATAAGTGGCGACGGGCTCACCACCCGTCACACTGGACAGAGTTCCGGTACTACTGGTGAAACGTGGATGTTCTGAGGTTTCAGAATATCTCTGACTACCCCCTCGGGGAATATAGTCGTGAGCATATGCTATATATGCTCATTTCATCGCAATCGATTAAGTCATTCAAAAGTTATGAGAATTTAAAGTTTTCAAGTAAGTACGAGAACATTTCCGGTGTCAAAGAGTATAAGTCTCGGGCGCAACTGTTAATAATAAATTCAAAATTCGATGTACTTTTGATACAAAATAACATAATATAGAATGATTTTTGACGTCATTGACTCTACCTACGCGACGGAAGGTGTTCTGGGTACTCTTTGTTTAGTCTCTGAATATTTTTGTACTTTTAGTTGATATATTTTTATCCAAAAAGAATAGTGGCCCCGGAATCGACATACCAAAACCTTACGCAATATGGATACAAAATTATGACACTTTTTTATCGTAATGACCGGAAGCATTGATGTCCACTTTTAACTCGGTTTCAGGAATGAGTAATCTAGTGACTAGTGATAAAGTGAGAACCGGAGAGGGTACTCTTCTCCACTGCAAACAAAGACGTTCTACAGGGGGCGTAAAAAGACATTTTCCGAAAACTTAAAGGGGTATAGGGATTGATTGTAAGTCAATATGAACAACTTTTACTATGAGATCAACAACGAGAACTCAAAAAAAATAAGCGATAGAGAGATATGTTTTTACACCCTGTATGGTCATTGAGTGCAAAATTCACCCGGAAGGGATTTTATCACCATGAAAAATAAATAGCAAAACACAATGACGTTTTACAAAAACATCTTAGGCAAAACAAATCAAATAATCCTTACGGAGTGGTCGTCTCACATACACCTTTATCAGTTTTCTCCAAAGCTCGACACAACAGACACTGCAAAATCACTAAACAAGCTAACACCACTAAAGTTCGTAGATCCATATTTGCCGACATACAATCACAAAGGTAGATGTTACTATGACATACAATTCCAGTTTTCCTTTATTATAACACTTTATTGTTCGTCAGAGGCTGATAGTGGCCAGGGAATGAGCAAACCAGCCGCCAGCCCACGATAAGTTCCTTATCATAACAGTTCATACACTTCCTTTTTTGAAAACAATATTCGCTAATAAAAATCCCGTTGCCAGATTCTCTTATTTGGTTTTTCAATAACTCCCAATGCGTTGAGTTAACAAGGCAGTGTGAGTACGAATACCTACCTAATTTAGATTGTGAAAAATAAATGTTTAATGATACAGTACGATGCGAAATGAATACCAAATTAAACAATGTGATTAAAATCTCATGGCATAGGCAATGGTATAATCCGTCTACATTCAGTAGGTAGTGTGCGTGATGGTGATCTTGATTCAAAATTGACTTTTACTATTGTTAAGATAGTAGATGGGTAGGGTTGTAGACGACATTTGAGATTTTACTTATCGCACGTTAATTATATTTTAAACATAAATTCAAATCAAGGATTGATTAATGAGTAGTTATAGGTAAAAAAAATCATATAGAGCTCCTACTCGAGGCAGATCCATTGCCTATAGGAGGCTAGCAGCGTTGCCTCTTTGGTTCGCTGGACTTATACTTTGCGCACATGTTAATAACCAATAATATTTGGAAATAAACGTTTGGTTTTGTTTTGAGTTTTGTCATGAAATTTCGTGAAGTTTCAAACCACAACAAATTGATTAAAACCACGAAGAAATAGGTACTTTAATGGCACAATTTTGTTTTGGAAATATTTAGTCCGTTTTGTTTTGTAATGTTTATAATTTATATTCCGTATCAATCATGTTTTCTGCTAACTGACACCTCTACACATAACTTATTGGCAGCCCTATTCCCTACAAATGTTAGTACCGACACAAGAACAATGAAATTTTGCATACATGATACACGCCGCGCCGCCCATAAGGCACACCACACACATCACTCAAAAAATGGCGAAAAAAAAGGATTTTTGTGTTCTTCAACTAAACTGAACTAAAAAGGCACTAGGTATACAAAAAAAAACTAAATTTGCTCTGAGAAATCTCGAAATAGTTTAAAAGGAGTAGCCATTTCTGTCTGTCTGTTAGTGCGTTTTTTTTTAATCTACGGAATATATACCTACCTATTTTGATTTTTGATGCGGTTTTTACGATCATTAAGAAAATTTCTTCTGGAAGGTATTGCTTGTGTATAAAACATATATTTATTATGTATGCGTATTATTATAATATGTGTAAAAGAGTAATATGACGAGGTTCAGGTGTGGCAAAGAGCATTTGCAGTGGCAGAAACTGGCGGCCATTAGGTTCAGCATTGAGTGTTTGTGTAAACAGCCAAATCTTTGTTTTTGAAGCGAGTATGTGATCACAACCAGATGCCTTACCTACGTGAGGAATTGAAAGCCCAACCACTAGCGGCTATAACAATACCACTATGAGAATGGCGTACTCAAGTGCCCGCTATTTTGCGAGCATCTTCTCCAAGAGAATCTCTGGCTATGTTAGCCACACGAGAGGTCGTCATCGCCAATAACGTAGTTGAAGTAGACGCCGTGGCCGAAATTGTTCAGGAGCAATAGGTACACACACATACACATATTATATAAGTCGAGGCGGGTCACTACATAGCAGTGCCTGTACTGTACCCAGGGAATGCTACCAGCAAATATACATATAGGTCGATATTTGTTAAGCTAATTCAGAGGCGGTCTGGAAATTCCACACTGGCCGTCTTAGAAGGTATGATGCTGTCTTTCTCATGCAAAGAGGAGGCCCACAGAGGATAGGCTGCTGATGATATTGCGTCTTCAGTGTATAATGTACCTAAATCGTACAAAGCCGGACAGACATCCGGCGACGCAATAAATAACTTGAGACATGCGCGCGCGCACGAGATTCGCATATTGCTCATTTGATTGCTATCGGCATGCATCGTGCGTCTTTTGGATTATTTTGGTAGTACAATTAAATGTATAGCTTTATTTTGTATTCTTGAACGTGGATACGCGGATATGATATCCTAGAATAATTAGAAAATGTTTTTGTTTAACTTGAATGCACGCGTTTTTGAAGTGGAACTTTTTATGGTTGAAATTCGGATCCGCAACGTTTTCTTTTCGTGTGTTTCCGGTACTCCGCATTTGCCAACTAAATACTTAAAACCACCACTCCTTGTTCCGGCGTGTAAGGACGATACATACAGGAACATCCCAGGCCGCTTCTCACCAATCCCCGCTACCCAATCCGCGTAGTCCCCCGTACCCATAGAGAAACACGTGACTCCTGTCAACGCCCGGAGAGGAGTAAGTATTGTTTAGTTCTCCATAGAACGTTTTTCTGCCACTTTTTGCGGGGAGGAGGAGCCGTTGCTTGCGTTGACAATAACAGTAAAACGAATCGAATTAATCTGTGACCGGTAGACCGACGGGGCCAGGTCGGGGCCGTCGCGTGGGTTAGACTTTGGCAGAGGGGAAAGTATGGGAAATTACGCGAAAGCCCAGTCCTCTCCGGGCGTTGGAGTCACGTGTTTCTCTATGCCCGTACCCCGTCGAAACGTCGAACGGTCGAAACCCAAGACGGTTTCGAATATGAAGAGAGGTATGGATATGTATGAGGCAAAAGAGGTAAGGATTGTAGCAGATGATCCTGGCCTTTGCCTACCCACTAGGAAAGAGGCGTGATGTTATAGATAGATAGATGATACCCTATCCTGTAATTAGTCCGTAAGTTTTCCTAAAATTAATAAAATAAATAAAATGAAAATTAGAATTGGCACGCTCAAAGTGTGCTATATCCGGACTACTTTCACCGCAAAGATTACGTACCGCTACATTAGCCACATCTGGCACATCAGCAAAGCCCATAACAGCAGCAGTCACTGTAGCCGTATCGGCGAGGACGACATCGTCGTTTATTGTAAATACTACTAGAGTACTAACTTACAACGTTTTTGATGTGAAACATCTATTGGCTTGATGTGAAACATCTTTTGGTGCGCCTGGCAGTAAAACTGACTCGTATGCCGTGAAATGGATCTCACGCCATTTGACAGCTGCGATTGGAAATTTTTGAAAAAAGCGCGCGAAGCGGTATTGACAGCTGCGATCGAAAAAAACGCGCGAGATCGCGGGAGAGTTCGGTATTTTGTTGTATGTTTCAGATCTGCCGGGCGTCCCGCAAAGGCCACTTCTATTTAATCTGTCGACGTTGCTCATAGAACCGACTCAGCTAAACGGTATGTTCGTAGTTAGACAGTTTTGAGGCTGTATAAAATCGTTAAAAAATAATAAAACATCATCATCCTGTACACAGACCGTTTCAGAAGAATTATCGCATTAAAATAATTAACTGTTTGTTACATTATTACTCGTTTATTCTGACTCATTAATACAAAATAGTCACTTCCCTTCCTGGGATAAAACAAAGCTTCCTTTATTTGTTGATTTTCCTTATCAAATCGTTTCTGCATTTAAATATAACTTATATAAATACATGTAAACACATTGTTTGTAAACTTAGTTTTCTTGCAAAATAAAGACCTTACTAATAAATAGGTATATATTTATATTCCAATAAAGGAGGGATTAGAGAAAGAAGAAAGAAAAGAAACATTATTTATTTGGAATATAAATATACTTAGTTATATTTATTTGTAAGGTCTTTTGCAAGAAAACTACGTTAGGAAACAATGTGTTCACATGTATTTATATAAGGTATATTTAAATGAAATATATAATATACAATTTAATATAATATTACATCGCTTCGAACCACGCCACGGCCATATAAGAATATGAAGAGAAGAAAATACTACCTATTCCTATTTCGCTTTCTGGCCGGATTTCTACTCGGAGCTCAGAGACGGCAAGTGCAAAAGAGGGGGCCTGTTTCTTCGCTACAAGGACGTACTGAAGAGGCACATGAAGAGTTGTGCTATAGACCCGGAGATCTGGAAGGAATGCGCTGCTAAGCTCCCGGAATGGAGGCAAGACAAGACAAGCTGGACAAGATGTCCAGACAAATGTTTCCACTTTTGAGGAAAAGAGAAGAGAGGATCTTAATACCAAACGGGACTAACTCAAAGCCCGACCACCTGCGAATATACAATATAATGAGGAGTTTTCTGACAGCTACTAAAACGTAATACCGGCGATAGATGGCGTTGACCAGAGAGAGGTCCGAAGACGAAAATGTTAGTCTAAAAAGTAAACATTTCACTGAGTCAGACGCATCCGTTGACAAAATAATAATATGCCCATATTTTGCTGCTTGCTTAAAAACACAAATTCTTATTATTTTATTTGTATTTTATTATCTGCAAGGTCGCTCGCCAATGTCTCGTCAACGCCATCTATCGAGCCATTAGGACTGCTTACTCCTACTACTACTTTTTCTTTTTTAATGGCTTTCTGAAAATTCCTCATTATGAGAATGGCACGCTCAAGTGCGCCATATGCGGACGTACTTTCACCGCAAAGATTGGGTACATTAGCCACTTCCGGACACATCAGCGAAGCCCATCATACAAATAGCAGTCGCCGTAGCCGTATCGGCGAGGAAGACATCATCACCAATTAACAACTTATTTTTAATACAGAATTTGTGTGATCCCTGTTTCGGTGATTCAAAATATAGCCATAAAATGCTACTGTTATTTGGAACAACGTATAAGTATATAAAAAAATAGATACTCTTTCTTATACTGTGGTATAGGTAGGTATGTGTAATTCACCATAATTTCAACCAAAACAGTTAATTAACAATATACGTGTTTTACGTAGTTTTAATGGAATTTTCCCATAGATAACAACGCCAATAGGCGTCCATATCAATACGGTTGCAATAGTACAAAATAAATAAAATAGTACTTTATTATATTCGTATCTTGAAAAATAACAACATTGCAGTTGTTATTCTAGTTCAAACGTAATTGACGTTATTGTGAGTAATGCATTTGCGTTTCTGAAAGAAAATCTTTAATTTGAAAAGTATGCAGGTTTCCTCACGATATTTTCCTTCACCGTTTGAGAGCAGTCGGTATTACGTTAATAAATAAAAATAAAAAATTTGTTCAGTTTGATATGAAGGGTGAAGAAACTTCGTTCCAGACAACAAAATTAAGAGAATTTTATTCCGAGAGTGAAAATGCGCGCTGCATACAAACGTACTATGGTGATATTTTCAATACTAACCAATTAAAGTCAATGACATTTTTCAGAAACAATCTAGAAACAAATCTCTATGCTTGTATAGAGTCAGATTTTCGTTGAAATGTACTGTTTCAATGCTATGATTAATTTAAGATTTGTATGGAAATCTTTGAGGCGCTGTAACTTGAAAACTATACCTTTGAACGAAAATCTGACTCCATACAAGCATAGAAATTTGTTTCTAGATTGTTTCTGCAAAATTTCATTGACTTAAATTGGTTAGTATTAAAAATATCACCATAGTACGTTTGTATGGAGCGCGCTCCGAATAATATACCCTTAAACCTTTAAATATCACCACTAACAACTCTATCTAACTCATTATGCAGCCGCAGGCATTGCCTCTGAGATAAGATGAATCACATAAATCATATCAACGGACATGACAGAATGTTGTTACAATAACTATGACACGTAAACAGTCGGTTGCAGTCTTTGATCAAGTTTTGATGTATTTAAATCATATCATTTAAAAATCACAGTTTGTTGTAGTAATTAACATACATATCGAATCAAGTATTCCTAATATATTGAGTATGGGCAGTATCACACAAGCTATGTTTGAGCATAGGCGTGGACGGAACGATAACGTGAAGATTTCGCCGCGACATCGCAGCGATATTTCAGAGATCAATCAGTGTCGCGGCGATATGTCACGGCGATATGTCACGGTGATAACGCTCAGTCCGCCCCTGTGCTTAAAAATTGCGGTGATTCAGACTCGCGACTTCGCGGCGGTGCAGTTGTGACGCCGTCGCGATGGTTGCGACATCGCCTACGCTCAAAAATCGCTTGGTGATAGGTCTCTAATATAAGGCCATACGAGGCCGAGGCCACAGGTCTGGCACTTTATAACGAATTTATTTTCGAAATAGCGTCTGCACAATGTAGGGCTGGAAGACCGCACATTGTTCATCTACATTTCGATAAGTACTTTTTTTCGTTGTGTTATTAAAAATAGTAGATATTTGAGCAAAATAATTATTGAAAATGTGAATATTCCGTTATTTTCAATGTTTTTTGCACTGAAAAGACAAAATTTTTTGCAGCTGTTAATTACTACGGGTGCGCGCACCTGACTGCATTCCCTTTGCTCGGCTCCCCTAAAGTGTCCCCAGAAAGTGTAAGGTGCGGTGGGGTTCCTATCAGAAGTCAGAGAGTGGCGGGGCGTGGCCGTTCTGTATGTTATTCTGTCACGAGGCTATCGATTGCCGTCAAACCTCACACGTAAAATGTAAACTGTCAATGTCCTATCGCATCTAAATGTACCTACCTACTTGTCTGTCGGTGTGTCTATAAATAAATATTAATAAAACAATTGATATTCCAGAACACGCTTCTCCGTGCGAAGTAGAAACGTATGGTATGTATAAAGAAATGTCCTGTTTGACTATCTTATACTAACTTATATCTTTTACTTATAATACAGATTGTAAAATTAAATGCGTTACATACTTCAGGGGGTGTTTCGGTCTATCAAACTGAACAACTTTTACAATGGGACCAACATTGAAAGCGCAATAAAAATCTGCTGTTTCATACACTTGGGTCGAGTGACCATTGACATTTTCTAAGGAACAACCAAAATGTTTTTCTCAATTTGGAAGTTGGCTCCATATTAGTGAATGTTGTTCAGTTTGGTGGTCTGAAGCACAACCTAAAGCACAGATTAATAATAAGCCTAAAGTATGTCGGTAACGCATTTAATTAAACAGCCTTTAAGTATAAACGTTCTAACAAAAACGATGTCGATTTCGTATGATTTTGAGCCTTATTTCCACTGTCTGAAAATCTTGGTGGTCTCAAAAGTCCAAATGAGAAAAAAGCCGGTCAAGAGTGAGTCGGTCTACTCGCGACACAACATATTATTAACTTTCAAAAAAGTTGTTTTCTTCCGGGACCTTTAACGCAAGACCGACACACACACACACCGCACACTTGGCTGGTTTTTATTATTAATTTTATACTGTAGAGTTTGCTCTATGATCACACACAGTTTGTTTTATCGTTTTAACGATAACAGAGCGAAAAAAAAGACGATAAAAAAACAGTTTCTTGTACGAGGACCCCCCTCAATTTTTAACTTTTTGTTAGTAAATCCGCAATAATAACGCATATTCTGTAAAAATTTCAGCTGTCTAGCTATTAATATTACAACCCTAAATAGGTAGGATAGACAGACAGACGGGCGGACGGACAGCGTAGACTTATGAATAGGGTTCCTTGGGTACGAAGCCCTAACAACAAAAAGTAACGAAACTTCGACACCTCCAAATCCTCTTGAAGTTAAAGTGTATTTTTGTATAAACTTACCCCATCGATGACTTCACTGGCAGCTGACAGTCCCTGATGCATATTCCGACATCATTCATCATATACCCTTCGTCACAAGAGCACACACCAGGCGAAGAACAGTAACCGTTCGTACAACTATCACAAACTGGCCTACAGACGCCCTCTAGTAACTCATACCCTTCACTACACATGCATATATTTGGACCTATACACTCTCCATTACACGAGTCACAGTCTGGTTCACAATAACTATTGTTAATTTTGGTATAACCATCCAAACATGTGCAAATATTAGGACCTGTGCAATTACTATTAAGCATGCACATTGGATCACAAATTGGTTCACAAACGGATTTACTAATACTTTTGTATCCATTGACACATGTGCAACTGTTAGGACCTGTGCATTCTCCATTGACACAAGGTTTTTCACAGATTGGTTCACAGGTATAATTATCAGTATTTTTGTATCCATCATGGCATGTACATGTGTTTGGTCCAGTGCACTTGGCATTTACACAATCTTTTTGACATATTGGTTCACATCTAAATTTATCTGCTTGCCTGAATCCATCGAGACAGGTACAAGTGTTAGGACCAGTACATATTCCATTAATACATGCTTTTTCACAAATTGGTTCACAGACAAATTCGTCAGTATTTTGGTATCCATCGAAACAAGTGCAAGTATTAGGCCCTGTGCATTTACCATTTAAACAAGGCTTATCACAAATTGGTTCACATGTGAATTGGTCCATATTTCTATATCCATCGAGACAAGTGCAGATATTAGGGCCTGTGCATTTTCCGTTTAAACAAGCTGTGGCACAAATTGGTTCACACGTAAATTGATCAATGTTTCTGTATCCTTCGAGACAAGTGCAAGAATTAGGCCCTGTGCATTTGCCATTCAAACAAGGTTTGTCACAAATTGGTTCACATGTAAATTCGTCACTATTTCTATATCCATCAAAACAAGTGCAGTTGTTAGGACCTGTGCATTTCCCATGTACACAAGCTTTATCACAAATTGGTTCACACGTAAATTGATCAATATTTCTGTATCCATCAAAACATGTGCAAATGTTAGGGCCTGTGCAATTGCTATTCACACAGTTTGAGGCACAAATGGGAACGCAATTTAAGTCCTTATCTATACTATATCCGGAATCACATTTTGCACAGTGCGTTGTATTATAAGGATTGAAGTTATCGTTACAAAAGCAAGTGTTGTTTCGACACTCAGCGTTGACACACGGTGGGTCGCAGGATTGTATGCAAGTGTTACTATGTTCAGGGTCTAGATGAAAAGGTGGATCGCACTGGCAGACCTCAGGGGAGACGCATCGGCCGCCGAAGCAACCAGTACTGCAGATAGCCGAACAGCTATCGGAACTTACATCGTATTCCCAGCCCTTACAGCATACTGTTCTTTTTTCTGGTACATTGTATGTCTGGAAGAGAAAGGGAGATTTTAACTTTGAAGAGAAGAAATTAAAATATTGAAAATTGTGTCTAGCACTTTTAGATACAATGAAACGCTTTCAATGCGTACACGCACCGCAAGCTCACCACAAATCTATCAGTGATTGGATAAAAAATCTTTAAAATACAATATTGCAATACAATTTTACAAAACGAATATATTATTTTAAATGTGTTAATAATTAATATTGTATTTATAAATAAAAATAAAATTAAGTAGATATTCAACAGAATCAAGAATACGTACCACAGCTTTTTTAATCACACACTTCTTTCTACCGCACCATTTATTTATTGTTACATATTTATACTTCGTTTTCCGGACGCTGAAATAATTTAAAAATTTAAGTTAAGTAAAAATTTGAAAGTTACCCGTTTTTACCATTAAAAGTTTCAAGTAGGAAACATTAAACTGTAGCCAAAATAACCGAAGCTAATTTATATTTCTTAAAGTTATTGTCAATGAAATATTTATGTATCTTGAGGAATATTGGAATATACCTAAAGAAGAAATAAATACATCCAGAATGTTAGATATTTAGTACTCAGTAAAGTTTATTACCACCTTTACGTTTAATTTATTAAAGTGTTAACATTTTTGTACATTTCTTTCTCAAGGCAACCACTTTGGATTTAAAATTATTAATTACAGATTAAGGGCCCGTTTCACCCCTTCGTAGTAAGTTCCTGTTATGTTAGATATCTTTCATACAAAATATGTCAACCTTAGATTATCATGTCAACCTATCTTTCGGATAAGCTAACAAGAACTCAGAAGTGGTGAAACAGGAACTAAATGTATTATTCCAGCACTGAATAAATCGATAAATAATAAATAATACTGAATAAACATTCTAAAGACAAATTACTAAGACGTAGAATTCAATATCACCTTATTTTAACAACGCAGACGCCGCTATCTCCCGCTTTCAAAGCTTCCGAAACTTGCACAAACTCCACACTTAGCAGAATTGCCAAAAAATAAAACACTCCCGGAAAAAGCGCCATTTTCAAATTTAAGCTTTTTTAGAATTCCAACCAAAAAGTTTTTATTTTAATTAACATTTGTCATCGGCGACGCATTTTAATTAAGTTCTTAATTTAAAATCTTTTTTTTATTAAGGTAAGTCGAGTAGTATATTCCTTGGGTAAGTCTTTTCGCACTACCATTTCGAATCTGTGACCGCGACAATGTGATGTGCTATCACCCAAAACTACTTATTATGCTCATAATTATCATAATTTACGCATGTACTTATAAAGTTGATATTATAACTCTTATTCCGGTAGCTTTAAAGCTCATTGTGTCCTTAAACTACGATTGCGATCGACTTGTGTATTCACGCGACTTTTCTTACAGTCATAATTTGAATAAGTATAATTATTTTTAATATAATCGTTTAACACTGTATTGTGCACACGTGATATATTGGTACTATCATCATCAGCCTATATTATACGTCCCACTGCAGCAGGGCACAGGCCTACCCTCTAGGGGGGTGTTTTTGGGCGTTAGTCCACCACGCGTGCCCAATGCGGATTGGTAGACTTCACATAGACATCAGAATTTCTTCTTCTGCATATGCCGGTTTCCTCACGATGTTTTTCTTCACCGTTGGAGAGCAGTCGGTAATACGTACATAAGTTAGAAAAACTCATTGGTACGTGGCATGTTGTCCGTGCAGATTCGAACCCGGACCTCATGATTGAGAGTCCATTACCTCTCCGCAACGCGCGACCGAGCTCTCGGTATATTGGTACTATAGGTAATCATAATAGTAAAGATATCCAAGCAAAGGGCGTCTTTCTATAGAACCAAGAAAGAGGCTTTGAACTCTGTCACTACCTATTTACTTTTAAACCACATAACATTTGGCTTTTAAGAGGATATAATTCAGAGCGCTCTCCATACAAACGAAGTCTGGATATATTTTCAATACATAACCTAAAAAAGTCAATGAAATTTTTCAGAAACCATCTAGTCTCTACCAGATTTTCGTTAAAATATGCAGTTTCAATGCTAAAATTTAATATTTGTAACTTTAAAACTATACATTTTAACGAAAATCTGGCACAATGCCAGAGATTCGTTTCTAGATTGTTTCTGAACAATCTAGAAACTTCATTGACTGTAATTTAAAAGTATTGAAAATATAACCAGACTTCGAAAAATTATTCGCCATTTATCAATTAATGTTTCTTTTTGGTAGTGAAACCTGATAAACTATTAAGTGAATAGTCAGACATACTTGCATAATTTATTTAATGTAGTGATTGTAAGCGACAGAGTTCACAGAAAGTGTCAACCGGGGATCAATGACATGTGCGTGAAATGGTACGGATGCTGCTTAGGACGGTCAGCACCGAAATTATTAACATTATCATCATCATCATCATAACAGCCTATATAAGTCCCACTGCAGGGCACAGCCCTAACCCCATCAGGGAGGGTGTATGGGCGTTAGTCCACCACGCGTGCCCAATGCGGATTGGTAGACTTCACATACGCATTGTAATTTCTTCTGCAGCGTATGGTTTCCTTCACCGTTTGAGAGCAGTCGGTATTAAGTAAATAAGTAAGTTAGAAAAACTCATTGGTACATGTCATGTGGTCCGTGCGGTTTCGAACCCAGACCTTAAGATTGAGTTTCCATAGCTCTCCGCAACGCGCCACCGACAGTTTCAACTGAAATTATTAACATTATCATAGCATACCATAATGAAGGATTTTCCGAAAGCCATTTAAAAAAGACAAATGCAGCAGAATAGCAGGGAAACATTTACATGATTTTGATCTGCATGCGTACATCTATCTGGGGTGCGATTTTTGAATGTCATCGGGGAGCTTGAACGGTTTTTAAATCTCATACAAAAGCGTTCTCATGCATCTTTCTACTGCTTATTATTTGACTTTCAAAAATCATAATACAGGAGAGCGATTTTTGAGAGTCAAATCAGCGGTAAAAAGATGCATATCTCCATAGTTATTTAGACATTTTCAACTGCTGAGCTCACCGAATGAGATTCAAAAATCGCACTCCTGGTGCCACATAAAGAGCTATAATTGATTTGAAATAGTAACTTATTTATTTTTCCTATTGTTTATTACAGCAAGGAGGAAAAGTTCTGCAAGGCTAAATAGTATAATTAGAATAAGTAACCTTTTCCTTTCAGCGACCGCGAGGAATTCCCGATTGAGATAATGTAATATTATTGGACGCCGATTATGAATTCAACAAAATATTCAATAAACTTCAAGCACAAACTAAATCAAACCCTTACATCATAGAAACGGGCTCGTACTGGCAAGAAAAGGCAAATTCTGCTGTTATGCTGGAGGAGTGCGAGTGAGAGAGAAATATATTCCATTGCACACTGTAGTCCATCTCTAGTACCACCGAGAGAAAGTGAGGTCGAAATTGGTGAAGTCCCTGCCTCTCGCCAATTTTGACCTGATGCCTGTGGTATACCACAGAGCGCCTTTTAACAACATTTCGCTCTGTAGGAAAAACCGAAAATGATGATACGTTTTACTTAATTAACGTTCCAAAAAGTTCTACAAGGAAAAGTAAACAAAGGAGAACCACAATGATACAGGCATAAATCGTAGACTGTTATGAAGTCGTTTTTTAGCCGTATCTTCTCTACAATTACACCATCCGGCGTGGTGGCAGAACCACAAAAAAAATTTCTTCTGAAAGTTGCCTTTAATGATACTTAACTTACCATTAACACCCCACACCCATCTAACCTAAACCCACCCTACTAACGCCCATACACCCTGAGGGTAGGCTTGTGCCCCGCAGTGGGACGTATATAAGCTGTGATGATGATGATGATGAACATTATGATGTGCAATAAATAAATTGAAATTGAAATTGAACGTAAGTTTAATAGTAATATTGTGAATAAATGATTTGATTATTGTCTAATCCTTACGGTGTGGTGATGTTTGAAACACCTCTGATACCCACACAGTATGGCTTCCGATTGGAGTCACTGTATCCGATCCCACTTCTGATTGTGGCAGTTTCAAATTCCATCAGATTCAGGAGGGAAAGGCCGAGAGAGACACTCCTGCACATAAAAACACAGTCAATAAATATTTCGCTTTAGTCTTTAGTCGAAACCTGCTTGGCATTATTTCATAGATAATGTATAGGTACCAATAAAACATAACCAAGTCATTAGTTTTGCTGGCTGTACTTAGCATGCTGATAAAGGACTCTCGGAACTGGAGTGAATTTCTATTAAATACGTTTTTTTGCTACCGATAAGAGTTCGACGCACTGTTTTATTTTTATTTTATTTTATTTTTAGAAAAAATATTTTTCTCGTTTGATAAAATAGTTTGTTTTCCAGAATTCGGAATTCAGACAAACACTAACTTCATTTTATTTGAATGCTGCCCAATATCATGCATGATATTTTCTCCGCGACACAGAGGTACAACTTCACAATTTTCGAAAACCAAACACATATCTTGGAGCTTTTTGAATTTTTTCAATATCTCATTTCGTTTTCGAGATACCTATGCATTTTTATTAAAACGACCTCATTTTTTGACAGTTGCTGAGTTTTTTCAAAATATTTGTTTTGATTTTTGTAGCCCTCGTCAAGACGCGTCTTTTGACATCCCATTCAGCCACGTAGTCCCAAACCCCACGACACCTGCATGGCTAGTATGCCACCCACGACAAAGTGTTTAAACGAGAAAAACGTCATGCGCGGTCTTTCTGGCATACGTAAAATAATAAGGATGGAGGCACATCTCGATTTTTATCGTTTTCTCGGGGGTGGCATGCGAGGCCTACAGGGCGATGTCACACTTTCGCAGAAAATTGGACCATAGGTCCGGCTTCGGTATACCGAAGCGACAAAAAAAACAATTAAAAAAAAGACATCCTAAAATAACTATGAATAGTATAATACAGTCAACCGACTGTGTCATATATTAGGAAATATTAACTATTATTATATATTAAGTAAAAAAAAAAAAAAAAACGCTCACAGGCACATACATTGTAATGATCCCAAACTAGCACTAAAGGCTTTTATTATGGAAACCATACAACAACGGCACGAACATATAAAATCCATGACCGAACCGGGATTCGAACCCCGGTTTGGCAGTCCGGCGTGGTAACCATTACACCAACCGGGTCGTCGAGTTAGTTAGAAGATCCGGCAGAGATATTTAATAGGCATCTATTTGTTAATTGAAATAACCACAAATATCATTACACTATGATTATTTATTTAATTTAATGCCGCCAGCATAATGGGCACCTTTGGTCTAGGTATGGTCATTCATAAGAACCCTTTAGAATAACTACATTTTTTAATGTTATTTAAATACTTTATTTAATTTAGTAGATTTTTATTGAGTTAGGATGTTTATAACTGTATATGTATTATTGATACCATGCAATTTTATTTTAACTGTTTATGTATATGAGGGAAAAAAAATGCTTTGTATTCTTTACTTTACTAAAATAGCGAAATAGGCTAGCCGTTCTCCACTTGACACGTCATTCCAAATTAAAACCTTCAATATACCTACTAAAAGTGTGCATTGCACAACTGCAAACTTTAAAATGTAGGTAGTAGTCGTAGCCTCTTGCCACCCCGATGAAAATGATCAGACCGTCAAACTGAACAACTTTGTCTATTGCACCAACAGCTAAGTCGCGAAAAAAAATCAGCTGTTCCCTAATAAAACTGTTTTTTTTTGCTATTTCGATGTTGGTGCATTATAGAAAGTTGTTCAGTTTGACGGTCTGATCATCCCCTTAAAAAAGTTTCAGCATATTAAGAAGGAACATAAACTTATAAATCTTATAATTATAATTTTCATCGGGGTGGCAAGAGGCTACGACTACTATATTTTTTATTCGATTTGTGGATAACAATTTGGTTATCTGCATACAGCTACCGAATTTAAGCTTGATATAAACCTGGGAGAAGCTAGTTACCTATTAACATATTCAGCTGGCACATACAATTTTAAAAAGCATGCTCGGTTTCAAATAAGAACCCAAACCCGAGTATTTTTTTACAATCTTTAATGTAGGACCAATCATGCCTTCTTGATAAACATTTCTCTTATAATGAAGTATCAAATATGAAAATGTGATAAGAAAAGAGATAGCCAGTATCAAAACTTACAATTAAACTTAGTAAAATATAATACTACTGCCAGTTCCTATACTACAAGGAAAACTCTATATTTAAGGATAAGTAAGTACATCATTGTTATAATATTAGCCATTTGCTAACAGATGACAGTGAAGTCAACGGTTTATTAAAATTAAAAATAATTTATTCAAAAATCAATTAAGTAAATCATGAAAAGTTTGAGTTATGTTGTAGTTTTTTATATGGTAAGTTGTCTTGTATACATTCGAAGTAAAGCCCGACCAGGAAAATAAAAAACCTCGCCATGTTGCGGAAAATCATTGGAACCAACTAATTTTTGTACTTGGAACTCTGTCATTAAAGCTTCTAATCGATTGCAGCGCCCCCAAACCAGGTTTTTTATATTCCTGGTCAGGCTTTAAAAGTAAAATTAATGGATAGGCCTTACGCGCACAATCCAATCCAGAAAAATGAGGCAAAACAAATGAATGGTATAAGTCAAATTTGTATGTATCTGCCCTAGATTTGACAGATAATGGCGCTACTTTGTATGGACCAATGCCCTAGTAGTGTGCTTCAACTTAACGCGCTTTAGGCCTATCCATTAATTTTACTTTGATCTAAGCATTCGTTACGTTAACAAAATGAGAAACTATAGAAACTATAAAACCATACAACTATGCCTACATGCTGTAACAAAACACCCTTGTAATACTTAAAGGGGTGCTTTAGACCATGAAACTGAACAACTTTCTCTGTGGAGCCAACTTCGAAATTGCGAAATAAAAAATTATCTGTCCCATACAAAACTGCAGTACCGACTCGACTAAAATGTATGCTACAGCAGATTTATTAATTAGATTTCTAATTTTGCTCCATAATGAAAGTTCTGTTTCATGGTCTGAAGCACCCCCTTAAGTACTACCAGGGTGTTTTGTTACACCCTTTAGTGACGGTTTTTTAGGTCCAAAATTACTACACTTAACAAAGGCTTAACGCAAAGTAAAAACATTTTTTAATAGTAGATTACACACCGAGGACAGGAAAGTAAGAGAGGCCTCAGATCTCATGTAATTGTGTGAGCTGAGGCTTTCTTATTTACTGTCCGAGGTTAGTATACTATTTTTCTCCTCGACGGAGGTGAAAAGTGACAACTTCGTTTAGCGCAGCGGGACGACAATTGACGCTTTCCGTCCGGAGGGGAGAAAAATAGTTTAGATGGCCTTATGTGTAGCAATTTGGGTAACTAAGTAGTGACAGAAAATTGGACCATACTTGTGCCCAGAAGTGCGAATTTTGAAACACATTCACTGAGCTCAGCAGTTGAAAATTTCAAAATTACTATAGAGATATAATTCATCTTTCTACTGCTGATTTGAATTAAAAAAAATCGCACTCCTGAAGTGTGTTTTTTTAAAGTCATCTCCATAGTAATTTTGACATTTCCAACTGCTGAGCTCAGCGAATGAGTTTCAAAAATCGCACTCCAGGGCTAGGTACAGATGCACATATTATGGTTTTACGATAAGAACTCCACTTGGTATCTTGGTCCAGTTCAACCAAAGATTGAGCTGCTTTTACGTTTGTTCCTAAAAAAGAGGCCTTTGCCCCACAGTTGGGAATATAGGCTGATGATGATAGAGGCCTTAATTTAAAACACCGTTGTTATTTCCAGATGTTGCATGTGTCGGGTACAAATGGAACCACGTGCACGGAGTTATCTGTAATTTTTCAAGAGATTGATGGCCATTTTGTACCAGTTTCTTCGTAAGTTTATTCAAATATTATTTAACAGTACGTTTAGAAAAAAATACTACATAATTTTTTAAATTACATTAAATTATTTGGTTACAAAGTGAGTAAGGTCAAATGCACTGAGAGGGGTTCTCTTCTGCAAAGAGATTCTTATCCTCTTATTGCTATAGGTCCATCCATCTATCCATCACATCCCTTGATCAGTCCGTCTTCGGACATAGGCCTCCTTCATATTTCTCCATGACGTCGTGTTCCTCGCCCTCTGCATCCAGTTGGGACCCGCGTGTCTCCTAATATCATTAACCCATTTTCTGGTGGGCGGCCTCTACCACGCGTGGTTTCTCTGGGCCTCCACTCCAGTGTTCTTCTGGTCCAACGCTCAGTATCCATACGTGCAACGTTGCCTGTCCATCTCCACTTCCGGCGTTCTAAAGTGGCTACCACATCCACGACCTTTGTATTTCGCTGAATCCACTCATTGCGCTTACGGTCTAGCAGCGTGATGCCGAGCATTGCTCTCTCCATTGCTCGTTGCTCCGTGGCTGGCGTGATGATAACTGGCTAAAATCCCTCCAAACAAACATTGCTATAGGTAGGTACATACAAATAATCAATTTGTAATAAATATTCTTTAACACAGAAATAACGTAAACTGGGAAGAAATGGGAAAAGCATCAAATGCATCTATACGAAAAGAATGTACAATAGAATTATTATGTGCAAATAACTACACGGAATGTCAAAAATCGGAAACAAGGGTAAATCGCACAGAAATAGATTTGGGTGAAGAAAAAGATGAATTCTTAACCAGTAATATCCCTACAGACAGCAAAAAAAATCCAACTACGACTGCACATACAATCAAAAGTAAGGCTATTGATGCTAAAGATGGAAATTTTGAGCCATATTCCGGTTCAGGAGAAGAGCCATTCGAAGATCATACTGAGGTTTCAAGTACATCAACAATATGTACGACAACTATAGATGATACAGCTGAAGGACGTACCATAGATGAAAATGATTATTCCTATTCTGGTTCAGGTGAAGGGTCGATCGGAGATCATACTGATAACCCAAGTACGTCAGAAATATTTCCAACGGCTACAGATAAAACGGCTGAAAGAAGTACCATAGATGAAAATTATTATTCCTACTCTGGTTCAGGTGAAGGGTCGATCGGAGATCATAATGATAACCCAAGTACGTCAGAAATATTTCCAACAGCTACAGATGAAACGGCTGAAAGAAGTACCATAGATGATAATGATTATTTCTATTCTGGTTTAGGAAAAAAACCGTCTGGAAAACATACTGATCACCTAAGCTCATCAGCAACGTTTACGACGGAAGATTATAATGCTACTAATTTAAATAGAAACGTGACGCTAAATGAAACAGAAGCTACTAATACAGCTATGGGCTTGGTCGGGAAGAAATGGTATGAAACAGAAGCTGTTATTATAACTGTAGCAGCTGCTTGTACGTTTGGTTTGCTAATGCTAGGTGTTAAGACTGTAACTACTCTGATGAAATCTGGAACTTATGGTGAGTTATCAATTCATAATTATTTTATCTTGCTTTTAAAATGTCTACGGGGTGTAACTTAATAATGCTGATGGTTTTCTAAGAGGATGATCAGACCATTAAACTCTTCGATCAACAATATACAACTAGATAACGGGTCGCATACAAAATCAAAGAGAAATTCTGTCCTCGTGAATATACAAATTTTTTTGTTAACGAACCGAGAAAACAGTCCGAATACATTATAATTTCGACCTCAAAGCAACCATAATTCCTAGTAATTTAAAAAAGGAACACTGCGGCATTGCGAGACGTGCTTACGTTGGCTTTGTTCGAACGCAACTAATTCAAAATAAGACCTCACTCCAATAGTGAGGCGTTATTTGCCGGGACATTTTTTGAGCGCTGACGCGTTATCTAGTTGGATATTGTTGATCGAAGATTAAACTGAATAACTTTCTCTATGGTACCTAACATCGAAATCGCAAAAAATCGACTGTTCCATATAAAACTGCAATCGTCTTGAGCTAAGATGTGTGGGACAGCCGGTTGTCTTTTCGAAGGAAAGACTGATATTAAGAAGGACCCTAATAGATTTACTTTTCATACAAAAACGTTCAATCAGCGGATTTCATTTAACGGAAAGTAAAAAAAATGACGAATTTTCTATAGGTTTCTTTGGGGAAGTTGTCCAGTATCATGGGTACAATCATCCCTTAAAGTAATGCAACTGTTTACACTAACACCCTATAGAATAAGATAGGTATACGAGTAGATAGATGTATAGGTATACATTAAGTAATTATTATTTTTACAGTTTTCCCACACCCGTGAAAATGGAATCAATGGCGTAAGACATCAGAAAAACGTTATATCATGATTAAGGTCAAATGGCCCACTCGAAGCTGTAGTGTTTTTTATTCAAAAACTGTATTTTTTGAACATGAACATAAAGTGTTTGCTATTTTATGTTTTAACATGTATAAAATGAAACTACTACTTGTGTGTGTGTGTTGTGTGAGTCTTGTTGTTAGTGAATCGTGGATGTTCTGTGGATTCTGAATATTTCTGACAACCCCCTCGGGGAATATAGTCGTGAGCATATGCTTACCTACTGCTTATAACTTGTATATACTATTGTAAATTAATGTCACTTAAGTTGTTTAACAATTAATAATAAAGAGCATTGTATTGTATAAAGGGGCTAGGCCTCATGTGGATGTTGCTAGTGACCCGTATGAGGGCCAACTTAATATTATGCTGACGGTATTTTAAGAGGATATGCCTAATAAAGCGCTCCATACAAAACGAAGTTACGTCTTAGTTTGAACATTTAGTAATTAAAGACAAAAAAATGTTGTTAACATAATCTAGAATACAATATCTCTGTGTTGGTACCTTGTCAAATTTACGTACCTAGTTTCAAAGTTACAGTGGCTTTCAGATTTCCATACAAATCTTATAATTATTTTATTATTTTTAACGGAAATCTGAAAAATACCGACTCAGAAAATCGTGTTTAACGTTAACAGGACGAAACTTCATTTGTATCCAGCGTGTTCGAACTCTTTCGCAGTAAGAGATTCTCTTAAAGGGATGATCTGACCATCAAACTGAACAACTTTGAAAGTATGTCAATGGTATCGATTCGGTATTTCCACGACTTAACTTAACTAAATTTATTCCTGTCATTTTCTAACATTTGACTAAGAAAAGAGGCAGAAAACCAAGAACTGACTTTAGTGCTGTCAAAGTGACGCTACACGCCCAAAATAAGATGGCATCATAATGCACGCCATCTTATTTAAGGCGTTTTTGGGCGTGTAGCGTCACTTTGACAGCACTAAAGTCAGTTGTTGGTTTTCTGTCTCTTTTCTTAGTCGAATGTTAGAAAATGACGGGAATAAATTTAGTTAAGTTAAGTCGTGGCAATACCGAATCGATACCACTGTCGGTTAAAATATATAATAACATCCCAGAACAAGATAACCCTAACTAATAAAAGCGTATTAAAAAAGTTCCTAATTGAAAAATGATTTTACTCGCTGCAAATTTTTTTTGTGTAGTATTGTTTATTCATAATTAGTTTAAATAAGTGTAATTATCCTACTTGAACATTGTTTGATTTATTTGATTTATTTATTTATTTGTATTAACATATTTTCTTTGCTGCTGGGAAGGGATTTCAGGGTTCATGTTGAACCTACTATTATGTATGTTATTTAAGACATTATGTACAACGTGAAGGCAATAAAGTATTGAAATTGAAAATGACATTTTTATGAGACCAACATTGAAATCGAGAAAAAAATCTGCTGTCCCATACAAGGATGTTACAAAAGTAAAAATAAACATTTAAAACTCATAAGGGGGTTGTTTAGACCACCAAACTGAACAACTTTCACTATGGGACCAACATCGAAATCGCGAAAAAAGGGGTTTAACGGGGTGCTTCTGACCATAAAACTTTAAAATAGAGAAAAAAAATCTGCTGTTCCATAGAAAATTTCACTCGACCAAAATGTTTCAAACAGCTAACATTTTCTTAGCGATTTCATAGTTGGTCCGGTAGTAAAAGTTGTTCAGTTTGATTTTCTGAAGCACCCCCTTAATTGTATCGCAGTTAAGTTTACACCCTGTATTTCAACAATGTCACCGTGCCAACCGTTAACCGCAAAATTCTCTAAACCACCTGCCGAAATCATTCCTCGCCCATCGATATCAACTGCGCATGCTCTAACAAACTAAACCACCATACAGAGAACTCTTCAGAGTAACTTGAGCACGTCATTTTCACCCAATAAATGTGAGGGGCGGGCAGAGAGGTAGGTCTTTTTAAAATGGTGAGATGCAACATTGGACGGGTTTGCTTCGGCAGAGGTCGGGATCGGTCGGGATTTTCCGAAAAGGCTTCATAACGTTTTCAGACGACAGGTAACGGATTTAGGCTACTTTTTCACCAGATATGTGCGAGATAGCGAGGCCAGTCCTCTGTGCAGGGTCTGCATGGAGGTTGCAGAAACAGCTGCGCACGTGCTGCTGGAATGCAACGGGCTAGCACACTATCGGGCACAACACCTCGGATCTCCGGGGTCTCTTCCAGAGGCTTTCGGCAGCATTAACAAGCTGGTGGGCTTCCTGGAGGAGCTGGGATGGCAAGAGTAGTTATTCTCACCTCACGCAAAATAGGCGCCTAAGTCGTCGAGTTGCGGAAAATGAGCCCGCTCAACCAATACCAATACCAATAGCGAGGCGGTGAGCGAGGAAAAAATCGTCAAATGAGAGTGCTTCAATTTCCCAATGACGTGATCGAGCGGGCCGAGGATTTTGCGTGCGAATTGGTTTGCGTGGAATTTAAAAAGTATATCATCATCATCACAGCATTCAAAGACTATACAGGGTGTAAGGAAAAGTATCATTAACCTTTTAACCTCAGACTCTACCCATCAAACTGAACAACTTTAACTATAGGAGCAAAACGAGCAGAGCAAAAAAAAAATCGGCTGTCCCATACGATTGCGTCGAGTAGGTATCAGTTTAGTATGGGACAGCTGACTTTTTTTTGCGCTGACATGTTTGCTCCCATAGTAAAAGTTGTCCAGTTTGATGGGTATAGAGTATGTGGTTTAAACGTTACTGATACTTTTCCTAACACCCTGTATACGTACCACTGCGGGGCACAGGCCTATACCCTCAGGGAGGGTGAATGGGCGTTAGTACACCACGCGTGCCCAATGCGGATTGGTAGAATTCACATACTCATCGGAATTTCTTCTTCAGCGTATGCAGGTTAGCAGGAATAGATATACTATTATTATTCGTATGACTTTGGATCGAGTCGCCATTGAGGGTTTCTATGGAACAGCGGATTTTTTCGCTTTTTAAATGGGATGGTTTTAAGCACCGTTAAAATATAAAGTTTCAATGCTAGGATTAATTTAAGATTTGTATGGAAATCTTTGAGTAGCTGTAATTTTAAAACTAAACGTTTTAACGAAAATCTGACTCTATGCAAGCATACATATTTGTTTCTAGATCGTTTCTGCAAAATTTCATTAAATTTAATTGGTTATTATTGAAAATATCACCATAGTACGTTTGTATGGAGCGCGCTCCGAATTCGGTATGTCAAGTTTTTTTTTTGGTTTTATTTTATATTTTTTACTGATAGAAGATATAATTTTAAGACACCTATTTAATTTTTTTTGCGATTCTTCGAGTTTATCAATATAAATTTAATTTTTAAATTATTTTGATCTGTAATCTCTAAGTGCAAAAATGGTGGAGAGAAAATAATTGGAACTCCATGGAGAGAAACTACTGCTATATTAAAAAAGATTAAAATCACCTGCCTCCTCTTTCTAACTCCATGCTGGAAACAGAAACGGCAACATCAACTGTCAAATTATGACGTTGTGAGTATTATTTTTTTCTTAAGGGCCGATTATTTTATGTTTACCAAGGAGTTCACAGGTCGGCCAGTGACGTCACTGGACGGACCGAATAACGAGGTTATTTTATTAAAAATATCTGTAATCCTTTCATTTTAAAATCTCTGACATAGAAAATATGATTATTGAGACAATTATCTCGAAATGGTTTTCGATTCAGCCCGCCAAAAAAAAACTTGACGTTCCGAATTATATCCTCTTAAACGGAGTGAGTCTCTACATCCTGAAACCTTGCTCGCTCTGAAGCTAATTCTGACTCAGATACTTGAAAATGAGCTTAAGAACGCCCGAGGACTTGAGATAGTTACGGGCTTCATGTTGAAACTCAATTCATCCCTGTTCGATAAGGGTGCAACGTCCGCGCCGGCGCGTCTCGTCGATACCACCGCCGCCCCTACCGAGCGGCCGAATGCACGAGTCTCGTGCCGCTCTGAAAAAATACCATTTAACCACGAATTTAACACCTTTAACCCAAAAACTAACTAAGGTTGAATGACGCCTCTGTCGTTACTTATTCTTTTTTAACCCATTTTAAAATTTGATTTAAGAACTTACGCGTAATCGGATTCCGAATTGATTAAAGCTTTTTTTTTCGAAAGTTTTTTGTGCCAGTGACATAACAGTGAAGTGGTGATGTAAAATTAATTGTTTTTTAACCTGTGCTGTTAAAATTGTTACTTAATATCTAAATTTAAAGACTTGAGTGATTTGAACGGTCTACAGATTAACTTTAATATATGAACTTAGATAGAGATATTAATAAAATAGTGTGATGAGTAGACTGTAGTGGGTCGTCTTGCGTAACTTCAGCTGTATTCGTTGGTAGGTGAGTATCGAACGCGTTGGTACATAATAAGGTAGTATATAGTACTCTGTGATATAAGTATACCTCTCTACATAATGACATAACCACTCTAACCTCACCGTGTTAACTTAAACCCCTTTAAAGACCGCTTTCTGAACTCAACAATGTATAATATTGAAAGACTAGTAAACAGAATTGAAGGAATAAGAAACTGCGTTAGCTGATTTCCCATATTCAATTATCCAACACAATGTTTGATCTAGGGTCAGTATGGCGTTGATGATCTCTAATATGATTTTGACTACAGTGACCTATTTACAAAAGCTATGCACGATATTTTTTAAGTGCCAGCTTGTGTGCGAAACATAAAATGCATTCTCTCGTCCTAACATTTCTTTAACTAATGGGACAAGAAACAGCTAAGATCAGAGAATGGTTCGGATGCAGTAACAGTAACCAGTAGACAGCAGGATGGCATCTTCAATATTTATAGCTTGAGTATTGAAGATGCACGATGGCTAAGTTCTTACGACATCCCCGTCTGAGTTGGTGCTATTTGAAGCTTGGCCACCAGACGGGCAAATTGTCAAAATGTTATATTTTACACCCAAGGAACTTGATCTGAAAGTGAATAATCAATAAATAAAATTACAAGTAAGTAAGCACGGTTAGGTCCGGTCATTCTTTGGATGGGTGACCGTTTTAGTGGTACCTATTTCATCGCCAGCTATTAACTAACTATTCGTTACAGACAAGTTACTAACTTTAACTAGCACTATCTTGTCAATTTATTGTAACGTTTCTTTCATTGATAAATAAATAATAAATAAATAACCAATCCGCACTGGACCTGTGTGTGGTGGAACATGGCCCACTCTCACCCTTTTTCGTAAGACAGGGCCTTTGCCCTGCAGTAGGATCCTACTGGCTTACATTCTTAAATTCATAACAACAAATTAAAATCAATTAAATTTAATTAAATTTAAACAACGACTATCTGATAGTCATGCCTATTAAAGATAACATTTTATTAGTTTTTCATTACATTGGCAAAGTCAACCTCAATGATATTCCACCGACTCGATCTGAGAAAATTAGATAGAAGAAAACAATAAGCGTGGAAACCATTGCATTGTCACACTGGACATCGTTTGGGCATTGCCTAATAAAATCTGGATTTTCTGAATATGGTATATTCAGAACATGTCTATCCCGTGGAATATACTAGTCGGCATAAATATGCTATTCTATATCAGTTGCAGTGTTTCAAAGCAAATTGTCCAGTTTAGAGAGTAGAATAGAACCCTATCGATTTCGTGTTCGTATTACACCAGAATAGGTACTATATTACATAGGTATACTAGCATGAAGTATTACCTACGTCACATCTCATTTCAGGGTACCCTCGCATGCCTCATAAAACGTGCTTGTGAATTAAGCACACAGTACTTAAAACCATGTTGCTCATCTTTTCAGCTCAACGATTTTATAACATCTGTAACAAATTTGGTTTTTCTTAGTGCGGTGACGGTTTTTAAGGGGATTATGACTATTATCAGATCATCAAGCTGAACCAATTTAAATATAACTGACACTTTTTTAAGGGGATGATCAGACTGTCAAACTGTACAACTTTCTCTATGGCACCAGCATTGAAACCGCGAAAAAAAAAAACTGCTCTTCCATACAAAACTGCAAACCTACTCGAGGCAAATGTATGGGACAGCCGATTTTTTTTACGCGATTTCTATGTTGGTCCCATAGAGAAAGTTGTTCAGTTTGACGGTCTGATCATCCCATTAAAAAGTGTCAGCATATTAAGTAGGACCCTGTATATAGGGACTATCATCGAAATCGCCCAAAAAACTCTGCTCGATTTTGATGTACTTCAGTCCCATGTAGAAAGAAGTTTAGTTTGATGGTCTGAAAAAAAATCCCATCAAAAACCGTTCTGTACTGTATAATGAAAGACCCTTTCTATATGTACACTCTTAGAGAGTACGTACACTTGACATATTATCGTGTCGAATGCTTAAAATCACATGAATGCTAATAAGAATAATGGGGGCCGCCGGCCGGGTTCTATTCTATTGTATAAGCTGACGACAGTGTCCAAGGTGTGCTATGGTATACAGCAAGGACACTCTGCCCCCCACCAAAGGGGAGTTGACTGCATAAAATATATTTTAGTTTTATATTCTCTGTAAAAAAAAGTTTGTTAAAAAAGGAAAACCCACATAATTATCTACTAATTCTTTAGCTTGAATACTATTTTTAATAACAGGATAAACTATAAAAAGTTACTAAACGACGATAAAAACAATGACGCCCCAATCATTATTCACAAAGAGATTATACGTGAATGGATCAAAATAAAATTAATGGATAGGCCTTACGCGAACATTTCAAACCAGAAAAATAAGGCAAAACAAATGAAATGTTTACTTCAAATTTTTATGCAAGTACCCTAGATTCGACAGAAAATGGCGCTAGTTTGTATGGACGAAGTGCACCAGTAGTGTGCTTCAACTTACCGCGCTTTAGGCCTATCCATTAATATTATTTTGATCTAAGCCTGAAGGCATAGCGGGAGCCATACCTATTGCAAGGTACCTACTCCACTTTTTTTGACGTTTGTATTTGCATGTGATGTGTCAAGTGTTAAGACAAAGGCACAAAAAGTGACCACTTTACACAACTTTACACAGACACACACTAACACGTCTTAAAGTGTCAATAAAGTGGACAGCCGCAGAAACAAATATCTATAGTTCCATCTCCTTCTACTATTAAAGGTACGTCATAAGACAAAAGATACTAACTACAATCGTAAATTGATGCGAACTCTATGCTTTAGAGTTTAGAATAAAGATATCCTTCCTCTGAGATTATTCAGTAAAAATGTTCATACAAAGCACGCGACTTGACGATCAATAATGAGTTGCTGATTTGACTAGTTTTGACTAGATTTTAACCTCTTGCAAACGGGTGGCAGAAAATAGTCGGAATTATGTCGTCACTAGCACTCACTCAGTATTGCTTACCAATTTTTTTCAGTTTTTCCCATTTGTATAAAGTGACATCTAAGTGTCCAGGCCCAGGGGTGAGGTAAAACCAGACCGTCAAACTGAACAACTTTCGCTATGACACCAACATAGAAATCGCGGAAAAAAAATAGTTGTCCCATACATTTGGCTGGAACGGCAGATTTTTTTTTCGCGATTTCGATTTGGGTGTCATAGAGAAAGTTGTTCAGTTTGACGGTCTGACCATCCCCTTTAAAAAGTGTCAGCATATTAATAAGGAACCTAATACCTTACTCTTTCTCATACTGCATCGTAGCTGTAAAATCGACCTCTCTTTGTCTAACTAACAATGCAAGCTGCATCTCCCATCCAATTCGGTTATTAACAAAACAATGGTACCTATGGTAAACACCGCGTATGCCAAGTTACCTGTTTGTTTTAAACTAATAATTGAAGTTGTTGAATTGTTGATCAACTCCTTGCGACTGCAAGATGACCTAGTTTGTGAATTGAAAGTTTATAAGATCAAGACCAATTCGAAATTATTAATTCGAATGGTTTGTGATTTTTCATATTCGGCTACAGCGGCTCCACTCTCTCATCCTTACCCTTCTAAAACTAACTAATAAAAAGTGGTTAATTATTTATCTTCAAAACACGTAATTTTTCTGACGACCCGGTTGGTGTAATGGTTACCACGCCGGACTGCCAAACCAGGGTCCTGGGTTCGAATCCCGGTTCGGTCATGGATGTTATATGTTCGTGCCGTTGTTGTATGGTTTCCATAATAAAAGCCTTTAGTGCTAGTTTGGGATCATTACAATGTATGTGCCTGTGAGCGTTATTTATTTATTTATTTACTCTGAACCATCGAGCTGACAACAAATTCGATAGGTGCGTCAATAAATTAATATGACTCAGAAAGATTTTGGTGCAATAGTCAAATTTTCAAGGATGGTTCAGATCATCAAATGGAACAACTTTTTGTGATTATGATGATGGATTCCTAGTCGATTTCGACTACGGCGATTGCTGGCGCAGGATATTTTTAAGTGCATGAGTATATGCGCTAAATATAGATGTTCTCTCTCGTCCTTCTCTCCTATATCTGATGGAACGGGAGACCAATACGATCAAAGGTGGGCGCAAATGAAGTGGCCATAACCGGCAGCGAGTCGGTATATATATGGGCGTCAAAAATGTGTAAGACGCTTCAATGCTTCAAACTTTGAACAAAGTCGCTAAATAGTACCTTGCCAGAAGTGGGCAACCGATCCTGCACCGTCGCTAGCGGTCATGAGCTCCTCCTGCGTACAGGTGTTAGGGCCCGCAGGGCACGGTGTGAGATGGGCCATCGTTTGTGGAGCTCCACACAAGCAACTCACATTTTGCGCATCTGAGAATCCCCACCTGAACATGTTGTCCTTACTGCGACCGACCTGGGTTCGAAGTCGGTTTAACGACTTCCAGGTCGCCCAAGGCAAGTCATGTCCAGGCGGGAGGCTCTCAGGCACAAATGGATTTGGGAGCGCTTTTCTATGAACGTTGATTTTTTCATTAAAATCGTTCACACACGTTAATACCCTCCTGAAATAGTTTCAAAAAGATACAAAGGAAATTGAATACAATTTCATAGGCAATAGAGCAAAAAAACACGTAATTTCAAGTGGCGTAGCATAACCTATATTACTTCGAAGCTTAGCGTTAAAACAAAAGACTGGCATATGAAAGGGCTTTTAAAAATCCCGGCATTATACTATGTGTGATGCATTGCGGTTCCGTTTTGCCTGCAGTGCAGGGTTAAGAACCGAAAGCGTTGCGTTCACGACTTTATAATGTTACGGTTAGGGTTTAATTCGGGTTTTATGTTAATATGCTTGTAATTATAATTTGAGCATCAGCAGGCATGTAAGATAAATACAGTTAGAAACTCCATGTGAAAATGTCGAGTGTTCGTTGCTTTTTAATTTTCATGAATAAACATTCCGACTTTAGCGGCTGCTGATTTTACAAAAGTATAGTAATTTAAAGGGTGCTCAACCGTACTCTAAAACAGAGCATTGTACTCAATTTTTGATGACCTGGTAGGTGTAATGGTTACCACTTCGGACTGCCAAACCAGGGTCCTGAGTTAGAATCCCGGTTCTGTCATGGATGTTATATGTTTGTGCCGTTGGTGTATGATTTTCAAAACTAAAAGCCTAGTAGTTAACTTGGGGTCATTACTATGTGTGTGCCTGTGAGCGTTATTTATTATTATTATTAATTTCATGTAGGTTACTACCTACTTTATGCACACAGAATATGTTAAAGAGCTTACATCCGTAATCTTAGTTGGTTCCTTGAGGTTTCAGCACTCGAGTTGACATAAGTTCACTCAAAGATATTGAAAATGACATAAGCGTCCTCGACTTGAAGAATTTCCTCTCAGTCGAGTCGAGTAAGAGTGGAGGAAAGAAACGTCAAATTCAAGGTAGCTCACGTAGCTCTTAAGGTCTCATTGAGATTATTAAACGTCGCTGGAACATAGTTTTTCGTAAATGAAACGTAATTGTCTTTTGCTATTGCTTTTTTTTGTCTCTACCCCGCTGGAGGAACCTCGAGATTTTAAATGAGAATACAGGCTTTGAGGATAGGTGGAGGAAAAAGTTAAGGTATCCTTGAGTGAGATTGTGTAGAGGAAGCTTTTGAGGAAGCGACTTAGAATATGGGTGTTAGTGTGTGAGCTAAACGTAAATGCACTCTCACGTCTCTATAACCTCATGCATCAGATGGACCGGAAAACCGATACGGTCAGAGGTTAGGTAGGATGCAATTACTCTAAACATACCCACATGGTGTGGGTATCAGAAATGTTGATGACCCCTTGCTCACTACCTCTTTCAAATGCTGGCAACCCTGGTCTACCGTGCTGAGGAAGACAATAGCTTTAAATTTGTATAAATTAAGACCCTACCTTTATAGGGTTTAGTCGCCTCTTGCGACACCCGTTGGATTGGTGTCATAATTTTTTAAGTTGAACTACACACGGCAAAAACCTGCTTGTAGCTTGATGCGCGTCTATATCACGCCTTTTATCTCGCTCTTTCGCAAGCAAATTGAAAGAGAGCGGAGGTGATAGCGCTATATCAAGCTGTCATACTACGGTTGCAGATAATTTTACAAAAATTCTAAGGTAGACGAGTCTTTTTGTCAGCGAATAATAGTAGATTACACACCGAGGACAGGAAAGTAAGAAAGGTCTCAGATCTGGTCTGCTGCCTGCTGAGGTATTTGCAAAAATATTGACGAATACAATAGTTCAGTGCAGTAAAAGATCTCAATGTAGCAAGGGATTACAATAGCCCAGCCCAAATAATAATACCAAGAATGTAAAATACGATAAAGCTATATTTTTAATCCCCTTAGTCACAGAAAAGAGATTTACAGTAATGCAACTTCATGCAAGCGCACGAATCGACGCACCCACACAGACGAACGGTACTTCAGAAGGCGCAGCACGCTGCGCGCAAATAAAAAGAGAGCTAAGACGCGATAGCGCTGTATCACGGTGCCATACTACGGCGGCAACTTTTGCGCCCCGAAGTACCTTAACAGCCCGTGTACACACGGCGACACATTAAACTACACAAAACAAACATAAGCTGGTCCTGCGACACCATACGTTATTCTAACTACGCAAGGCCAGTTTATTTGGTTTTAAATAGCTTGATGTGTTGCCGTGTGTATACTTGGCGCTCATCTGTGTGCTAGCGTAAATTCGCGCTTTTTCATCAAGTTGCTGCACTGTATATCTCTTCTCTGTGCCTTAGCAGGAAGAGGGTAGATCTAGGTCGCGCCACAATCGACATCGCCTCACGAACCGACGAACCGACTCGCTCCAGTAGGCCTCGCATGCCAACCCCGAGAAAACGATAAAAATCGAGATATGCCTCCATCCCTATTATTTTACGTATGCCAGAAAGAGCGCGCATGACGGTTTTCTCGTTTAAACGCTTTGTCGTGGGTGGCATGCTAGCTGTGCAGAGCGTGCTAATGGAATCCGATCCCATTGTCATAGATACTACTACTTTCTTTCTGGGGCTTTATCCTGGATGATTTCAAAATGAACGGTCGGTAACACTTTTTGACAGGTGTTCGTAGCGCTACGAGATATCTCGTAGGCACTCGTAGCACGGTTTATTATGTATTTTTTCCATACGTGTTTTTTTGCATTAAAATCGTACTAGTAGGTACTTCATAACATAATTACAAAAGTATGTATAGGTTGAGTGAAGGTAGCGCAAGACCGGTCGTTATGGCGATCCTTGGGGGAGGCCTATGTCCAACCGTGGACGTCCATCGGTTGAGATGATGACAATGATGTATAGTTAAGTACTTTGAATTTTTAGAATAAATATATAAATGAGTTTTGTTTTATATACTTACTAGCTGACCCGGCGATCTTCGTACCGCCTGAGAATTAGTTTTTCCCGACACACACTTGGCCGTTTTATGTAGCCTATGTTACTCAGGGATAATGTATAGCATTCTTATGGCGAAAGAAATTTAGTAGTTTTTGCGTGAAAGCGTAACAAACAAACTTACATTCGCATTTATAATATTAGGGATATCTGATGTACGTAATACCGACTGTTCTCCAACGTGAAGGAAAACTTCGGGAGGAAATTTGCAAACGGTACGCTGAAAAAAAATCTGATGTGTAGGTACCTAGAAATCCGCATAGTGAAACCACCATGAAAATAATGTTAGAAAACATAAACTTTACTATAACGTTATTCTCGTTGTAATTTAACTCATGATACAATAACACGATTAGAAACCCTTAACAAAGTTAACAAGATAACATCTAATCTAAACTATTATAAAACTGTAACTGAAGTGTGTCTGTACATTGAAGATATTTACAAGAAAAAGATTACGATATGGTTTTTAGGGATCCCTGACTACAAATCAAACTTTTTTAGAAATTTTGTCTGTCTGTTTGTTTGTGTGTTTGTTTCTTTGTTTGTTTGTTTGTTTGTTCGCGCATCACACAAAAACTAATGTACCGATTTTAATTAATTTTTTGTTGTTTGATAGCTTATGATCTGACTTAAAATCTGGTATATAATTTGTGCGGACGATGTCGCGGGAAAACACTAGTAATATATAAAGAACACACATATGTACATAGGAACATGCAAATAGCGTGACTTTTCCTAGTCCATTAAGTAGGTAATCCAACGCCACCTATTGCCGTGTAGTAATCAAATTAATGCTCGAGCCGAATAAATGTTCATTCTAATTTAATTACACTTTCGTTCTCATGACGTTTTTATTGCAGGAGCTAAATTTTAAGGTTGTTTACTGCTGGGTTTTAACTGGATATTGATTTTACTTTACTGTACTAGCACAGTAGAATGAGCATGGTACTACCACGTGCTACTTTCAGTACGGACAATCCCTGTCTTGCACCAATTACTACCTTACCCCCCTCTAGCCCAGTCATTTAACGGAGTTTTGTTAGGAGGAGTAGGGAGTAATTATAAATTGTACTTTTAAACTGTAACCGTTACCATTTAGTGACAAAAAGACTGCAAAAACATATTTAAAAAAATCACTACGCAACATAGATATCAATATTACCAATGCACTTATTTTAATTAGATTCAACAATATAAATGACTTTTGAGCAATAATAAAGCCATGAGATTTAAAAAAAAAAAATATTTATTAGAAAATACAAATGTATTTTTCAAAGCGTGGGTGAAGCATTATTGAAATATTAAGTACTTTGTACATCAAATTATACAGTAAAGAGAAGTTAAAAAATTTTGAGTGATTTTGGTGGCGAAATATTTAGCGCATGTTCACTTTTTCTGATCAAGAATGTCTTCAGATATAAGCTCGCTATTTGAACGTTCTCTTCTCTTTTTTGTGTGTTAAAGTAAATAACTTGCTTGTTAAAGTAAAATACCGTACAGATACGTTATGTATATACCGGACCAACTGTGAGAACTTATATAAAAACCTGCTTTTCCATACATGAATAGTTGGTCCCATGGTAAAAGTTGTTTATATCAGGTGTAACAAAATTAGATGAAACTATTTTAAGGTGATGATTAGACCATCAAACTGAACAGCTTTCTTTACAATAAACACAATGACAATGAATCCCACAAAACCAATTGCTCGGTTTGTCTGTGTGAAAATTGGGCTAATTTTGTTAGACCTTTTATTCATGGGTACTCAAAGTACTCACACAAATATCCCTTTTGGGGGATGTCTTTTTACATCCTGCTGTATGCCAGGAACATTTATTTTATTAAAACAGCTAAGGAAGGCATTGAACTTACAAATATTTTTGTAACTAAAAAAAAAGCTTGTAAAACAAGTAACAACCTGAATACCTGACAATATATCTGAAATATGGATTAACAAACCGATGTTCAGCACGCCAACTTGTTGATTTCTATAAAAGAGGTCTTTACAAATTATTTAATTATTATTTTTATATTATGCTAAGGACGGAATGAAGGACCTAAAAATCTAGTGTTTACATCCTATTTATTTATATCTTTATTGGGAAAATCAACAGCCTAATACAAATAACTATTCCATAAACTAGGATAAATACAGGCCAATTACAGATTTACAGATCCTAACAATTAATACATACAGGATGTAAGTGACAGCCTAGCAAATACTGAAACGGTGAACTCAGACCATCAACTTTCACTATGGAGCCTACCTAAAAAAAAAATCTGCTGTCCCATACAAAACTGCTGTACCTACCCGACTCAAATGTATGGGACAGCTGATTTATTTTCGTGTTTCCTGAGGTAAGCTCCATAGTGAAAGTTGTTCAGTTTGATGGTCTGAGTTAACTGTTTCAGTATTTGCTAGGCTGTCACTTACACCCTGTATAGGGTGTTTAGTGTAGACAATTGCATCGATTGTATTCACGATACTGTACAACTTTCCCCAAGGAAATTCGCAAAAAAACATCAGCTGATTGTATTTAGTCCATATTCTTTTTTTGCTAATTTCCTATACTTTCCTTGGGGAAAATTCTTTAGTGTCATGAGTACAATCACCTTTTATAGTTATGCAACTATCAACTAAACTTGCACCCCATGTATACCTACATAATTATTATGGACAACTCTCGTTCTCACGCTTATTTGTAAGTGCATGTCGTATTTGTTATGTGTAATGTGCCCTGCAGTGGAAGTGGGACGTAAATATGTATAATTTGTTAATTTATGAAAGTAAAATTTGTTTTTTTTTTCTCAAATCAACTAATTATTTTTAAGAGCTCTGGAGTGGGATTTTTGAATCTCATTCGGTGAGCTCAGCAGTTGAAAATGTCAAAATAACTATGGAGATATGCATCATTCTACTGCTGAGTTGACTTTCAAAAATCATACTACAGAAGAGCGATTTTTGAAAGTCAAATCAGCAGTAAAAAGATGCGTATCTCCAGAGTAATTTTGACATTTTCAACTGCTGAGCTCACCGAATGAGATTCAAAAATCGCACTCCTGTAAAATTTAAAGTGAGGAATTTTTTGATTAGGTTTATTTAGATCTATTCCTAGCTCATAAATTATTAAGAGTGCTGCAAAATGACTCTAACTTTACTGTTATATGAAAATTAATAACATTGTATAGGTATTGACGATACAGGGGTATAGTATGGATAGCTATAAATACACGAGCCACCACAAGCTCATTCAAACAAACTCACACAAATCAACACAAAATGACACATTGCGGTCAGTCATTGCCATAGTGACGAAGTGAACTCAGGAACATCAATGAGGTGCGCCCACCGCATTCAAGTGGAACATGTTTTTTCTATGAAAGGGCCTGTTTATCGCTAGAGTATATGTCAGTGACACGAGCTAAGTAACAGCCACATCATTATAACTGCACAAAATGTTGCAAACTCGTAACCGCTAAAAGCAAAGACAAACCCTCTATAGCTCGAAACAAACGAGCTTTTTTTAAACACATAATTTTGGTCATCTTTGTCGTCTGTAAACTTTTCACTTAGATGCGGGCTCGGTAGAAAAAACGTAAAATATGCCCTATACTTAAGACTCTACCGTTTAAGTGACACTGTGCATGGGCTACGAGCAGCTCACGTCCATTTATTTGCTTTATGTTTTTGTCAAAAAAGCGTGGTTGTCCAGTGGCGAGTAACCTTGCCTGCCAAACAGGAGGCAATGGTTCGAACCCTGCCCAGGCCAATGAGTTTTTCGGAATTTATGTACGATTTTTAACACCACTGGCTTTTCGGTGAAGGAAAACATCGTGAGGAAACCTGCGTGCTTTAATTTCGAGGCATGTACCCACTATAAGTGGCAACGGGCCGGGCTCACTCCCCGTCACACTGGACAGAGTTTCGATACTAGTGAAACGTGGATGTTCTGAGGTTTCAAAATATCTCTGACTACCCCATTGCATCTGGGAATATAGTCGTGAGCATGCATGCTTTTTTTCAATAACTAGGTACTTGAACCAAACTCTGACTTTAAATGTTATGTTATTATTATTATTATATAGCCGTCGGTGTCCCATTGTTGGGCAAAGGCCTCCCTCCGTTCTCTCCATGCATCCCTGTTTTGCGCTTCGTTGGGCCAGTTCTTAAAGAAGCTATCGATTTCGTCCCGCCACCTTCTCCTAGGTCTGCCTCGACGCCAATTTTGTACTGGGAGCCAGTTGGTAGTGATTTTGGCCCATAAGTCATCAGGCATGCGGCAGACATGTCCAGCCCAGTCCCACTTCAGATTGGCAGCGGTGGTGGCGACGTCTGTCACTTTGGTTCTGGCGCGAATGACCTCATTTCTGACCCGGTCGATCAGATGTTATGTTATGTGATCGTAATTGTCTGAACTTAATTGGAATACAGTTGACATTTGAACGACAACATTCACGACTTACCTATCAAAAACGGTAGGTAGTCCTTGCTCTGTGTTGATGAAAAATTGTGTGAGTTCGAAAAGTATTTTTCAATCTACATTTAGGTACCTATCTACACCAATGCTGTTCCATCCGACCAAATCTCGATAAGGTTGGTCGACCGGATGACAACATAATGTAATTTCATCCTTTACGCCCGGGTGTGGAGTCACGTGACGCTCTACAAACTCAAGCAACACACTCCAAGCTGAAATGATCTTTACCTTTTTAGTAGAAACATATGTTCACGACTATACTCCCCAAGTCAGCTAGAGTCTATCAGCGGAGACCTGTAATTGGCTTTCTGTTAGCCATCCATACTTGTATTGTGTCAACAGCTGTTGGTCTTCCAAATAAAATAAAATAAAATAAAATAAAAAAATAAGTGGGTTAGAAAGGTATATTCTGAAAACTCGAAACATTCACTCTTCCTCGTGGGTTTCGTTTTGTGTCTTTACCTTAACCACGACCGCAGATTTTTAGGTAGCGAATCTCTGAGTTACTTAGCAGGATTAAATTTAGTTCCTAAAACACTCACGATAACGGTTTTCCTTACCAACCAATCAACCATGTTGTAAATGGAACATAAAAAGATCATTTCGGGGAAAGTTATCGGTTTAGATCAACGAATATTAGTTTAGTATCGATTGATGTTTTATCAGCGGGCTAAGTAATGTAGGTAATTGCTTTTTGTATGAGTTAACTTCGAATGTTCCGAACTAATCATTCGATTAGAAAATTATCGTTTTCTGGTTTGCTTCGATGTTTTCCAAATTAGTCACATAATATGTTCGTTTCTTTGGACTGTTGTGACTTAAACATTTATGTAAACGCACGATCTTGTTCCTTTTCAGAACGGTTATATATCCTTAGGCCACCACTACAAACGAATCACTAATCTATAGCGGGATTTACATGGATCGGTTTTAACTGTGCGGTTGAGTGCAATTTGAAATACATCAACTGGTTAATTTTACATTATCTTGAAACATAACACGCTCACGAAGCAATGCACTTGAAATCGCACCTAGCCGCACGGTAAAAATCGATCCGTGTAAATCTTGCTTTTAAGTCTCCCTTTGTCACTAAATGTGACTGAACAACAGCCATGCAACTCCTTCATTGACGAGCAACTTGTGAGGTCTGCCTGTGTGGATATTTATACGTGTCGATTTTTTCCATAAATATTGAAAGCAACTAGCAGATACAATACCTTCATACGGTGAACGGTTGCCTGCAACTGATAATTTTCACGGTCGATCTGCTTGGCCACTGGATATTTTCGAAGGTCGAATTTAACTATGCGGCATAGTCGGTCGAAATCGACCAATGTAAATGCTTGCAGTGATCCAATGCCAATATGCCATGGCCATTTCTAGATTTCCAACGTTCGGCCTAGTCGGTCGAAATTGACCAATGTAAATCCCACACAAACTCAACGGTACCATCTCTTGCAGCGCATCCATTGCCGTGTGAGAGCGGTGATGTCGGCATGGATGTGTGGCTGCCGCTGGCGGTGGTGTGCGCGCTCGCCCTGAGTGCCGTCGCGAGCAACGCCACGCGCCGCCGCCCCGACGCGCTGCCCGACGAGCCCCTGCTGCCCGAGGATGAGGACGACATCGGACACCGGCTCGACTACTACGATGAGGAGAGGATTAATATTTCAGGTGAGTGGTAGATATATATAGGGTCCTTCTTAATATGCTGACACTTTTTAGCGGATGATCAGACCATCAAGCTGAACATCTTTCTCTAAGGGATCAACATTGAAATCGTGAATGCAATTACAAAATGAATTGCTGCTGATGGTTGCAAAAAGTACACTTATCTCTTATAACAATAGAGAAAGTTGTTCAGTTTGACGGTCTGATCATCCCCTTAAAGAACTGTCAGCATTTAAGAAGGACCATGTATTGTACTGGAGAATTAAGTAGGTACCTACGGCAAGGCGGTAGACGACGGGAACTACCGCCATAGCAGTGGTTGCTCCGCGCCTTGAAGATTTATGTTCATTTACTGTAGGTATTTACATTGCGGTCGGCACTCAAAGAGCCTCTAAAAAAATCTTAAGCAATAAGAGTTCAATCAAAGAAAACCATACTAATACAGAATTTCTTAGAAGTAATTTATTTTTAATATTCTCCAACCAACTTTGAAGTACCGAAACAAACAACATGCCTAACGAGGTCAGGTCGTGTAGGCACAAAAGAAAAACAATAAAATTAATCATGTAATTTTTATTCGGAAATGGTCTTATAGGTAAATACCACCAGCATATTACCCCATGGATTTAAATCATAAAGGATGCCACTCCTCCTTACAAGCATTGAAACAAGAAAATTGGCAATTGTGTCGTCAATGTTTCCAATTTTATGTGTGTCCCTTTCTATCCAATGACGTAGTTACGAAAATGACAGGAGAGGAGTTTGATTTTTGACGTTGGATTAGAAAGGGTCAAAAGTTAACGTCACAAAAAACAACGACGCGACGGAAAAGAACGATCATTACCGACCACCAAGGAGTATTATCAAGTTTCACCGCTTGTTAGGCAGTGTGCTCTCCATTATAGGTACCTATTCCAAACTTCTTGTATTACCCAAACCATTTTATGTACGATCAACATCATTCTATTCGAGTTAAATACAACATCATCTTTTTGGTCAATGGGCGTAAATAGGTTTTCTTTTTAATAGGCTTTTTTCTTTTGACATTAATGCTGGCCAGTAAGCCTGGAAAAAAAATTTCAAAGCCCTTTGCACGGAAAAGAAAAAAAACTTGTTTTTTTTTTCTTTTCATTTAGTGGCGTTTTATACAATTTTTTTACAAAAAGCGGCCAAATTTAAAAAATCTTACTTCAAAATGTTTGCGTATTTTATTTTATTACAAAATATATTATAACCTCTTTGGTTCCAATCTCATTATGTCCTGTATACTTAGAGCATACTCTAAGCCTGTATAGTGTTCTTATTTCCCAAAGTATTTTACTTATTTGAATGACCACATTAGTATTTCGATAACATTATACTTATTACATTTCTCAGAGTTTTTTTTAGAGCGTAACCTTTGTACAGACGGATTGACATTTAGTGTGGAATTGCCACTGAGTCGTGAACAAAGTTATCAAACGACAGAAGTTTGTTTGAAGCGGAGCTCGGAGGTGTGAGCAGGTACCCGCTGTGGTCGACAGCTCATTGTTCTATTCGTTCACGGCTACCTTTATAGAATTCAAACACAGTGGGTGTTTTTTGATAACCTTTTAGAAGTAGGTACCTATTGCAGAACTAACGAATAAATAGTTAACAATAAAAGGGGTTAAATTAGGCATAGCATATGCTCACGACTACATTCCCCGAGGGGGTAGTCAGAGATATTCTGAAACCTCAGAACATCCATGTTTCACCAGTAGTACCGAAACTCTGTCCAGTGTGTGAGCCCGTCGCCACTTATAATGGACTGGGTACAATACACGCCTCGAAATTGAAGCATGCAGGTTTCCTCACGATGTTTTCCTTCACCGAAAAGCCAGTGGTGTTACAAATCGTACATATATTCCGAAAAACTCATTGGTACGAGCACAGATTAGATAATACTATACAGTAGTACGAGTCAGCTTGGACGGGGATCGAACCATCGCCTCCTGCACGGCAGGCAAGGTTACTCGCCACTGGACCACCACGGCTTAAGTTATTATGCGCATGACTGTACAGGATGTAACACAACACCCTAGTAATACACCATCAAACAGAACAACTTACACTATGGAGCCAACAACGAAATCGCGAAAAAAAAATCTGCTGTCCCCATCGACCTAGAACTCTATGGACACAGGGTCTAGTACAAAATTCTCTATAAAAGTGTCCCAAACTAACCTTATAAAAAATATTGGTATGCATCATACATTTTAGTGAAGTCGGTACAGCAGTTCTGTATGGGACAGTAGATTTTTTTTTCACGATTTCAAAGTTGGCGCCATAGTGAAAGTTGTTCAGTTTGATGGGCTGAAGCACCCCCTTAAGTATTACTAGGGTGTTTTGTTACACCCTGTATTAACCTAACCTATTCAACAAACGTTACAATTGTAATTTACAATTACAATTCTGGGTACATTGCTGGTTACTTATGACGCTAAACTTGCAGTAGGTAACATATGCCTAACATTCTCAGCAATGTACCCAGAATTGTAATTGTAAATTACAATTGTAACGTTTGTTGAATAGGGCCCAGATCCATATTTCGCTAGCAGATCCCAAACTCGGTCAAGTATGACTACCACTTTTATAGACAGTGAAAAATGCCAGGGAGACTGCGTTTTGCCGATCTGTCGCTTCACTCGGACCTTCGATATGATCATGATTTGTCGGCATTTGAACAAATCGTCGACGAAATATCGAAAATCTAAAGTCAAAGTAGACACTCTATGCTGATGGAGTGGGAAACCGAAACGAGTCTAAATAGTGTCATGCGCGCTCTATTTACCCGACTGCGTCAGAAGGAGGGTTTTGTTTTTGGCATACGTAAAATAATAAAGATGGTGGCACATCTCGATTTTTATCGTTTTCTCGGGGGTGGCATGCGAGGCCTACAGGAAAACACACGATGTGGATTATCAGTAGGAAACTATCAGAGATTTTAACGATGTAGGATTGAATGTCAGTGTTTGGTATTGTTGAAAGCCGGACACCACACGGTTTAGGTTAGGTTAGGTTAGTTTAGGTTTATAGTATCAAAGTAGCTATTCCATTATTAGAAACCCCTATAAAACTGAGTAAACTTGCCCCTTGAGTTCCGATTTATTTGGGTCACACTATATTATGTATTCCAATGAGCCTTGTCTTGAGCCTTTGTCCTATGGCTACCCTTAGCATCGATAGCCATTCTCTCATGAATCATCCTAATTATTCATACGACTCATGACGGAGTTGATTAGAGTGTAATTTTTATTGTTTATTGTATTAATAAAACTTAAAAATTATAGGTAGATTCTTCTTTCTTCTGGGCAGATTCTTATTTATTTTTTATAGTCTTATAGTTTTATTTTAGTTTTAGGATATTATGTTCATTCATTATTCATGAATAGAATGTCTATCGACTATCTATTCTCTGCACAAACCCAAGCTTTTTTTAACCTCTCTGCCAAAAACTGAAAATAGATCTAGCGTGGCGAGGGTGCTACTGGGGTGACTTTACTAGGGGCGGCAAATATGAAAAAATATAGATTGATTGAGCTATCTATCAATTCGTAGAGCAGAGAAAAGTCGACCTCCCATCACTCGCTCTAAGTTTCTGTTTTAATTACTGTACCTACATATAATCCTAGAGTTCTTACCACAGCTATGCCGTTGAAATTTTGAGCTTGCTTCGCTCAATCCATAGCTTTTACTTAGGTTAATTTGCACATGTTTTGTACGCAAAAAGCTCTACCTCCAACCGATTCGTATTGAGGAGAAAAGTTGAGCTCGCTTAGCTCACTCTTAGTTTATATTTTTGCATGGATAAACCAAAAGATGTCTGACCACAACCCGAATAGTTGTACTTTTTGTGTGGGTCTTCTTATAAAAATAAGGGGGCGGCCATATCGGTCTGTGCCCCGGTCGATAGAAACCCACGCTACGCCACTGTAGTGTGATTCCTATCCGTACGGATAACAGCTTTCGCATATCACTAATCAACAATTAATGAATTAACGCAAATGAATCATTTTATCATTTATGATGGTTTTTAATAAATACTTATGAACTCACCTCGGTGTATGTCCTGTCCTAATGACTAATGATATGTTGTTAACTCATTACTCTGTGTTACAGATTGGAGGAAGGAAAGAGAAAGTTAATAATTTGATGACTTTCCTCCTCCAATCTTTACCACCACTTTAGCTCATCGTGGATTGACCTCTTTTTTTGCGTCAACCTTTAATTAAACTAACCAAATCGTTAACCCAATCACAACACTTTGAGTAAAACTATCTTTGGAAGCCAACTACACGTTTACCAATGAAGATCTATTATAAGTAAGAAAAAATCGGTAGACTGCAAGGTCTATTTTTAATTCTTTCTAACATAGTTTTACTCAAAGTATTGTAATTGGTCTATTTTCCTTCATCGTCATCATAATTTATCAGCGTACTTTAGAGCCACTACTGAATGTAAGCCTCTCTCAAGACGCCAGATATATGTAATTGGTCTCTATGTATATCTTCAACGAGACACGTAGTGAATTTAAGCCCTCACAAAAACCCTTACCCCCCAATATTGACCAATCGGAAAACCCGAAACAGAAGACGGTTGAATCAATGACAAACAACAAAGTTATGTGACCACCACACCGCCGCGCAATAGTTTTCAATTTGGCAATTTCATTAAACATTATTGGATGACTGTTTGCCGAGGCAGCTGCCTTCGCTGGCAGGGAGCCAAGGCACTGGCTTAGATCGATGTATAAACGAAGGCTGCTGCTCTGTTAAGTTTAAAACGGAATAACAGAACTGTTCGTGTTCTTTGCACCTAATATAATACAGGGTCCTTCTTAATATGCTGACACTTTTTGAGGGGATGATCAGACTTTCAAACTGAATTACGTTTCTCTATGGGACCAACATCAATATCGAGAAAAAAAAATCAGTGTCCCTGACATTTGGCTCGAGTAGGTACAATTTTGTATGGAAGAGTTGATTTTTTTTTCGCGATTTCGATGTTGGTGCCATAAAGAAAGTTGTTTAGTTTCACGGTCTGATCATCCCCTTAAAAAAGTGTCAGCATATTAAGAAGGACCCAATATATTTTTTATTATGTTTGACGTTACAGAGTGTAATCATTTTCTTCTAATAACTGTTTTGCAACCCTAGCTAACTCAAAGATATGTTTTTAAGATTCATTGAAAATACAAAATTTTCTCAATTTCTTTATTACGATAAATTACATGTTATGTAGAATACAGATGAATGTCACAATGTAATGATATAGCAGTTTATACCAACCAAGTTGATCATGCACTTAAACAAAGCAATAAAGAAAGCCAAAACACTTTAATAAAGAGAAAAACATAAAAATAGATTACCTACCTACATTTTAGTCCAACACAGTAGGTACCTACTGTAATAATTGTGCAACGAATCAAACCACTTTAATAACAAGTCAATTTTATCCCTAATGCCACTTTTAATTATTATCCTTATTTGTTTTATTAAATTCATAATTATAGAATTCATTTAGATCATATTATGGGCACATATTGAATAGCACTGATTTCAGTTTATTCAGGAACTTTTTCCCTGAAAGAGCTTATTTATAATCTTTTATGCTGTCTATTATGATTTCACATGCTCTTATATTCTTATTTTGCTATTCGATGTTGTTATGACTGATGTTTCTGTATTGGTACAAACCTTACATCGGGTTTATCAATGTTTTCAGTTCATAAGATGTTTGTCTATGGATTTGATAAAAAAAAAATCGTTTTTAAAACATTTTAAACTTATGATTAGGAATGAATGAAATATCTAATACTTTTTTTATCGTGTGAAGGAAGTATTACTGATACATTGCCATTTCCATATTTTGATACTCGACACTAAGACTAGGCGCGCACGAGCAACTTTTGTCTCCGCAACAAATTTGTCTCTCATAGAGTTTGTATGAAAAGTCTCGTCGTTACATGCGCGCACTTTCATACAAGCCCATAGACTAGATGTGAGAGACAAGTTAGTCAAAAGTTGCTCGTGCGCGCCTAGTGTTAAACAGCGCTATACAAGGTGCTACAAAAATACAGATAAACATTTAAGGGGGTGGTTTAGACCATCAAACTGAACAACTTCCACTATGGGACAAACATCGAAAACGCGAAAAAAAAAAATGTTCTATACCTACTCTACAAATCGACGCGAGCTAAAATAATATGTATGGGATATCAGTTTTTTTTTTCGCGCTTTCGATGTTGGTCCCATAGAGAAAGTTGTTCAGTTTGACGGTCTAAACTACCCCCTTAAGAGTTTTAAAAATTTATTCTTACTTATGTAATCGAAAAAAATCCTGTATATCAAAAAAAAAAGTTTTTTTTAATAACCTTTTCGTTTTAGCCTGTTCTTTTTATTCTTAGTTCTGCATACCATACCACATTATCAAGATTACCCGCTATCCTCCTAAGAAGCTCGCTAAGCCGGGCCTAATCACTTCTTACAGACACATGTGGATTAACGTAGGGGATTAGAGACCCTTAAATACACGAGAGGGCCTATAAAGTGGTCCTAATGTTGCCGCAAATGTTTCGACCGCTTTCCTCCTACTTCAATTTTCTTTGCTGACTTTTGACGTAGTCTCAAATAACCGGAAAACATCGTGAGGAAACCTGCATGCTTCAATTTCGAGGCATGTATTGTACCCACTGTCCATTAAAGTGGCGACGGGCTCACCCCCCGTCACACTGGACCGAGTTTCGGTACTACTGGTGAAACGTGGATGTTCTGAGATTTCAGAATATCTCTGACTACCCCCTCGGGGAATATAGTCGTGAGCATATGCTTATGCTTATGCTCAAATAACCGATTTTTTTCTGTCAGTTTGTTCAAATAGCACGTAAAAACGTACTGGACAGATTTTGATTAAACTTTTTGTATTTCAAAGCAGGGTACATTTTATATCACTGTGGATAACTTCATCATTTGTATTCTATTCATCAAACTGAACAACTTGCAATATTCGAAATCGAGAAAAAAAAATCAGCTGTCCCATACAAAACTGCAGGGACAGCTGTTTTTTTTCCCGATTTCGATGTTGGCTCCATAGTAAACGTTGTTCAGTTTGATGAGTAGAATACGTGCTGAAATTATCCGCAGTGATATAAAATGTACCCTGTATAGGTAATAGGTACGATGACGGGAGCGATGCGGACGAACAGGAGTGCGATTTTTGAATGTCATACGTCGAACTCAGCAATAGCACATGTCAAAATTACTCAGGAGATATGCATCTTTCTACTGCTGAATTGACTTTCAAAAATCATACTTCAGGAGTGCGATTTTTTAAAGTCAAATCAGCAGTAAAAAGATGCGTATCTCCGTAGTAATTTTGATATTTTCAACTGCTGAGCTCACCGAATGAGATTCAAAAATCGCACTCCAGATTCAAAAGACGGTATTTTCTCAAGAGATACTGTAGATTTTTCATTATTGAAATATTTAAAGTTGCCCTAGAAATGCTAGCCAATTAAAACCTGTAAAACACTTGCCAGACAACACATAAATAAAACAAACGGGTCTGTCTCAACAAATCCTTTAGCCTGCAACAAATGGGTTGGTGTAACGCAACGTAAGGGAAACAGCGGCCCACTAGTTTTATAGCAGAACGAGATAAGATAGAATCGACCCCGATACTTGTCCTAGTTGAAACTGAAAAAATAACCAGTGGGAATGGGCACACAGATTATGTTGTGGATGCTTCGTTCTATGTGAGAATAGATAGATATTCTTTGCATGTGTATGGTGAAAACTTTAATGCGTTACATATTTTAGGTGTTTCTTCTCGACACCATCAAACTGAACAACTTAAATACTCACAAAATTAAATTATATTCTATTCTAACGTTCTAGTCGATATTGAACATGCCTGCTGTGCCGAGGGTCGCGGGTTCGAAACCCGTGGGGGACAAATATTTGTATAGTGAATATGAATTTTCGTACCCAAGTCTTGGATGTTTGTATCCAATATGTATGCTATATCGTTGTGTAGTCATCATTATACAAGTCCAGGCTTGATTCTGATACTTTAAATGTGACTAGATAATTTGTGTGACACTGTCCAAGATATTAACTTTCACAATGGCCCATTGGGCCAATTTTGAAATACGAAATCGCGTAAAAACACCTGCCCCATGTATTATGTTTGAATATAAATTTGGTTCTCATGATAATGTACTGAACAACTTTCCACAAGGAACCTAAGGGAAATTTGGAAAAAGAATTTTCTATCATCTATCCTGTTCTGTAATGTAAACTGGAGTAGGTACCCTAAGTGCCCTATCAATATAAGACAAAGAACTAAAATAAAACCCGGTCTTGAAGTGTAGTTAGCAACTTTTCCAAGTGGATTTCCTTGTGACATGAGAGGATTAAACTACTTTGTTTAAGAACTTTGCAGCTTAAATAGATCGGAGGAAGAATGCGTGGTTAACTGAAATCTAACTTTTTTAGAAATGGTACCGGTCATAAGGAGTTCGAAAAGTTTAGTGACATTTTTATGTAAAGAAAAATTCGTAGCTTTTGGTTCCGAATCCGCCGTAGAATTGGGATAGAAAGTACTATAACATTAATTACTTCCCGTAGGTGTCATAATCGAAGAAAAATCTACTGTTAAATACATTTGAATCAAGTAGGGTACAGTTTAGAATGGAATAGCAATTTTTTTTTTGTGATTTTAGTTTTATCCCTTCAGTAAAAATGTTTAGTTTGATCGTCTGAACCTCCCCTGAAAATTAAGAAAGTGATTAAAAAATTACTATTCTTCCAAAACTTGTATTTCTACAGATTTTTAACACGGATAGCATAGCATATGCTCACGACTATATTCCCCGAGGGGGTAGTCAGAGATATTCTGAAATCTCAGAACATCCACTTTAAACCAGTGTGACGGGGGGTGAGCCCGTCGCCACTTATAATGGACAGTGGGTACAACACGGATTACCTTTACTTTTACAGTATTGGCCTACATACCAGCCCATTGTGGCCAATATGTAACGCATTTAAGAGTTCTTTTACCGTTCATTGGCGCCCTCATCACAATTTTTAAGATTTATCAATTAAAAATCGAAGGAACTATTGATTCACAGACCCGACACCAACTTGTCTTGTTTTTTCAGTACGAGTAGCTAATAAAATAAACGTGACACTTTATAGGTGCGGCCTCAATTTGCATGGGAGTCCACTTACAGGTCGACTAGCTAACTAAAATAAGTCAATAAATTAGTGTTGGTGATCAGATAGCTTTTAACAAAGACTAGCTGTGCCGCGACTTCGCATGCACTGTCCTTCAGTGGACATACACTCGTACCTTTACCGTATTTCTTAACACAATTCGCCTTATCTTCAGATAGAATAAGACGATTGTTGGTTTTAAATCCAGTATCATATATTATAATCCAGACCAGGACATTGATTCAAGCTGTGTGTCAAATTTCGACCAAATAGGTTCACCCATTCGTCGTGATTCGGTCACAACACAAATATTGAAACATCATCACAAATATTCACATTTATGTTAGTAGTGGAATTAATCTGTTCACCTTCAAGTTCAGTTTTCGACTTTTTCACTTATTGTTAAAGCATTTTACAAACATTTTTATCTTAACTTGCGTCAAAGTAAACGAAACTCAATTTATGAATTCAGCAAATTTTACAAAGCAAGAAAACTCATTAACACTCAATTGACATGAACTTGATAAAATACGGTTCTGAGAGAAAATTTCTTTCTCTTCGTATTTAATATTTGTTATGTAAGATAGGAACAATGAAAATTAAAATGCCACACTATTTACAACATTATTAATTTTGGCACTGACATATACTCTAGCGATAGACAAGCTCGTTCAAACAAACTACATGTCACACAAAACAACACAAAATGACACATTGCGATCTGTCATTGCCATAGTGACGAAGTGAACTCCGGAACATCAATGCGGTGCGCCCACCTCATTCAAGTGGAACATGTTGCTTCTATAACAGGGCCTGTCTATCGCTAGAGTATATGTCAGTGAATTCTGGGTTTGGGTTAATGTATGAAATTGAATAATTAATCATAAGGGCCCGGATTAAAATCCGCATGGATGACAGGCCCATATAACTTACGCAATACTGACTGGCTCTATAAAAAGGTGAAGGGAAACGTGAGGAATGCTCATTGAAAAATTAATTCTGATATCTGAAGTCCACCAATCGACATTGCGCATGCACGTGGCCGCATCTTCTCTACAGCGACAACACGTTCCGAGTAGTTCCGACGCTTAAAGTTCCAATATTGTTGACTTTGACTTTGGGTATGTCCGTGCCCCTGCACTGCAGTGGAGGCTGTTAATGATAATGATTTTTACCAAGAAAGGTGTAAGTTTGATTTATGGAAGTTAGATCAGTCACACGCTGTTATTTTGAACTTTTCTTTATTTCATAAAGAATGTCCCTATTGTAATATGTATTTAAAGTGGACCGACTGACACATAGTTAGAGAGTGGACATATAAGGAAGTGGTCAAATCCAGAAGTGGTCTTCCTTAGAACAGCACTTCTAGAACGATTTTTCCACTTGCGCGCGTTTCCTTTTTTATTTTCGCTACTACTTGTGGCGGTAAGCGCGACGAAGGCATTTTATTGGGTTACTTATAATATTCATTGAGACTTCAGTAAACGTACCTAGTAACACTTTAGTAATCAACGGAATGGATTAGAATGTAAATTCGTCATCGTAGGCTACACAGGATGACGGAGTTCGAACACTGTAATTTAATATTCTCGCGAAATTTACCTCGGTCACAGATTAATAATAAATCTACGGTGTGCTACGGTGACCTTTCAACAATGTCCACTTCGTTAAAACTTTAATCCTTGTTTTAATTATGTTTTCATATTCAAAAATCGAAGGGAACGGTACCTATAGGAATAAATACGTTTCATTAACAACCAGCGAATTTAAGAGGCAAAGATATTTTAAAACTATTATGCTCTATATTGCCCATAAAGGTATTATACCAGGAATAGAGGAACTGACAGCTGAGAGAGTGAGATGTACCTAGCGGCAACACAGTATAATAGAATATATACGAATACGTGACGCGTGGCAATAGAACCGTTTTCTAATCTATTACCAATTTTAACAATTCGGTTTCCGTGAATCTAAAGTGAAATCGTAGATAATTTTGTGAAATATACTGTCACTACTTCATTAATTTATCCACGATTACACGTTAGACTCAGAATTATAGACAGTATTCGAATTTTTGCCTGCAAATAGTCTCCTGAAAACATCCAAAAACGGTTTCATTTGACAACTCATGTCAGTTGCTCTATTCCTGTAAGGTATAATACCTTTATGATATTGCCTTCGTTTTCTATCGAGTCGAGTGAATTTACTCCTTTGGTTAAATCTCGTAGATCATTGGCTAAGAAGCAAAAGCACATTCACACGTGAGGTCTGATGCCTCGATAAAACTCCTTCTGGACTGATTATCTCTATTCCTGTTGCCTGGAGTTCGGAGACTATTTAAAGACCTCTATATCAGGGTCATCAGGCCTCTCTACGTGTCTGTGCAAGAGTGAGGAGGCCATGCTAGACCACGTTGGCCTGGTGCGGATGGTGAAATTAATTTATCGGTCATGTCCGTGTCCGAGTCAGGTCATGCTGTCAGAGTATTTTCCCGCCCAGACTTGGCTTTATAACCGCTATCACAAGCACTAAAATAACTTTAAATGTTATCTTAACTATTATAAAACCGTAAATTCATAAGGAATAAAAAAGTAGCGGTTCTCTTCATATAAATTCAAAATAACATTCGATAGCGCGATTTAAAAACGTGCAGCGCCATCTATTGACAAAATTGATAGTTTGTTTGTTTGTTCGCGCATCACGCAAAAACTACTGAACCGATTTTGATGAAACTTTTTTTGTTTGATAGCTTATGATCTGATTTAAAATCTGGTATATAATTTGTGCGGACGAAGTCGCGGGAAAACACTAGTTGATTATAAACATATTGTTACAGCCATGTTGTGCTATTTCGAATTAAATTAAAGATTGAAAAATTTGTCTCGTTCGGGACTTGAACCCGCACTCTACCAAACCGGGAAAGTGCGTTATCCAATTTCGCTACCGAGCCCACTACCCAAAGAACAAAATTTTCAATCTGTTGCGTCTTTAAGGGGACGTGGGGATGTTTTGTTACTAAAATAATTACCTGTCTTCTAGAACAGCCTTAGAAAACAGCGATGTCGTATCCAATATCCAATTATATTTTCTCTCTCCATTACGCAATCCACATCTATTTATTTCCCTCCGTTTAAAACGCCATAGCGAGCCTACTCGTCGGTTCGCCACGACTCGGCCCTCTACCCGACGGTCTGTGATTACTTTGCCCCACTTCGAGACATGCGATGCGATAGACATGGCCTGTATACTGCATACTACCATCTTATACTTACTACTTTGTTCCACTATTCAGCAGGGCAGTCCTTTTGTTTCTAGCTTCAAGTGTGCTAGTAGATAGTAGAATATTTACAAATAGGAACTCAACTCACGACAGTATAGAGGCCATAGATTACTTACTTACTTTCTGAAATGTGTCGACCATATACAAGATATCGGTGAGGGTCCCCGAGCTAGATGTGATCTCTGGCGAGAAAAGAGCACGCTACCCGACCCGTTTGTCCCTCCCTCGGAAAGCCTTCCCCCAGGACATAAACTGCCCAGGCCGATTTGGAGGTCTTTAAATAGGCTCCGAACTCAAGTCGGCCGGAGTAAGGAGAACCTGTCCAAATGGGGTTTTATCGATGGATCGGACCTAAGGTGTGAATGTGGTGTTGCTCCTCAGTATGGCCCATCTCACATCTTGCCCTTCCTGCCCACAAACTTGCACGCGAATAGAGCTTATGGACGCAGCCGGTGGTGCTGTCCGTGTGGCAGAATACTAGGCTGGAAAAATTTTAAATGACATGCCATCGACTCGATAGAAGAGAGAGCCATAGATTTAGCATATACTACGTTAGATCGGAAATGCGAAAGAGAAAGGGCATAGCAGTAACGTATGTTAGAGTGAGATAGATAGACGAGACTATTTCACGAACACGCTATGAGCCTGTATGGCCCTAGCGTCAGTTGTCAACGGACGAATCCCGCTTTTTTCCAAATTCTCCAGATTTTTTGGTCTCGCCTTAGATAATCCGTAGCCGATCTAACGAAGTATATGCTAAATCTATGGTTACAGCTTTACAGCTACACAAACTACCAGTTAGGCACAGTTTTGTAGTAATCTTCACTTCTTTCTAGAGGTGATGATGACCAGCTTTTCGCCGACAAAACACAATGCAAAAGAAATCTCATACGAAAACACGGAAGGAAATTAGGAGGCTCAATTCAAAATCTGGAAATACCACGACACTGTGGTACACTCCTCGAAAAAGTGGTTCAAATTAAATTTGCATTAACTCAGAGGCTAAAACTGACAAATTGGCAATACCACGTAATGACTGAAAGTGCTGAAGAAAACTGAAGACGCGGCTTTTTGTGCCCGTTAAATAATAACTAGTAATTTTACTTTTATGCTAGTACCTACATGTATACTAGGCTATTGAAATACATACGTACATATGCGGCCGATGTATTTTAAGCCGATTGCGATGAAATATTAATGAATGTTATCCCAAATTAAGCTCTATATTTTTCTGCGCACAAGAATTTGGCCGAGAAACGGAAACAGATTCCGAAAATTTTACTTTTATTTAAATACTAGTGCTTTATCCGCAACTTTGTTCACGTGAAATTAACAGGTATATCGATAAATCCTTTCTTAGTGCACCTACGAGTAATAGCCTACATCAGGCATATCAAACATGCGGCCCGTACTGCGTTTTCTTGCGGCCCAATCCAATTTTAAGAATAACTTCCTGTTGCGGCAAGCGAGCATGCTGACTTTTGCAAGATACGCATACTATTACATGTACGGTGGTCACCGTTTTGAGTCATGATGTGAAAAATTTCGAGCTAGCTCCGCTCGCTCTATTATTTTGTTTAGTATGCGGGATTTCCCATAACAGTCCCAAAAATTTTGCACGTGTAACACACACGGCGACACAATAAACGTTGCGCGGCCAGCTTATATTGGTTTTGCATAGCTTGATGTGTCGCCGTGTGTACCTTTTACCTAGAAAAACTACCCCACCTTAATCTTTCCATGCCCTACCTTAATTTCAGTTCTATCTAGCTATCAAGCTATGACAGACCTGACTTAGATGTAGTTTGGAAGTTGATTTTTGTGGATAAAATTACTCCCCAAACCCGAATAAATAACATAGTTCAAGACAAACTCCTTCCTGGGAAAACATAGTTTTTTTTCTACTATTAAATTTATTTATTTACTAGTGTTTTCCCGCGAATTCGTCCGCACAAATTATATACCAGATTTTAAGTCAGATCATAAGCTATCCAACAAAAAAAGTTTCATCAAAATCAGTTCAGTAGTTTTTGCGTGATGCACGAACAAACAAACAAACTTGTCAATAGATGGCGCTGCACGTCATTTAAATCGCGCTATCGAGTGTTATTTGAGTTTATATGAAGTAAACCGCAACTTTTTTATTCGTCACGATTTTTACGGTTTTATAATAGTTAAAAGATTTTGTTCTTTGCGGCCCACTGTCTACTTTGGCCCAGCAATGACTTTGAGTTTGGCGTGCCTGGTCTACATCCTCCGTAGGACCTATATTCCAAATGCCATGTTTCTTTCTTCAGCGGTTTATATAGTTTATGCCGTGCGTTGTCTTATCTATCACTTATCAGTGATAGATATATGCATATTTTAAATTAAATTATTGTGCTTAATACACATTATATAATTACGTATACTTTCAGTTTGGATACGGATACAAAATGAACTACCCGATAAACGATTCCTTGTAAATCTTATATTGTATTTTATGCTATTTACCTAGCAACATTATTACATTGCTTTGCCACCGGCAGTTTAATGTAGTCTCATAAATCCGCTATGTAACGTTTTATGTGGATATTAACCCTTATATATACATACTCAATACCTTCTCTGTTATTTTGCTCGCGTCGGGTAAACTTTCCATAATATATTATGTTACATTATGTGTTGCTTCTTCGAGAAGCAAACTGAAAATTGTAAAATACACTTTGTTAAACTAAGCATCAGCAAATTGGTTTTCTTGCTGAATATATAACACTTCAAATTAAGGGGGTTGCAGAGGGAGTTGCACTTCACTAGATGGCGCTCGGGAGCATTATTCCTGATTTTATCACATTTTATTTTATATCTCGTAATTGTGATGATTTCAATCAAAATTTTCAATTATGCGGGCACTTGTGTTTATGTTTTACTGATCTAGCTACAAGTTATAGTAATTTTATTGTTCATACGAATTTGATATACATTTTAATTTTAATCATTTTCATACAAAACTTTGACGTATAACATTCGTAGACGGTATTAACAAAAGTAATATTTTATATATGGAAAAATAGTTAAGAAAATCAAGATTACGCATCTCAAATAACATTTGCAATTTATAACATAATTACGAAGATATAAAATAAAATGTGATAAAATCAGGAATGATGCTCCCGAGCGCCATCTAGTGTAGTGCAACTCCCTCTGCAACCCCCTTAAATAAACAATCTTCATCATTACCAAACTCTGAACGAGAGATGGCGCTCTCCATACGAACGTAGTCTGGTGATATTTTCAATACCATCCAATTAAAGTCAATGAAATTTTTCAGAAACAATCTAGAAACTAATCTCTATCTATACTGCCAGCCTCCTGGACGGATACCTTGCCGTCAAGCGGCGGTAATTTAGAAGGCAGAAGGCAGTTACAGTGCCTCAAAGATTAATTTTAAATTAATCCTAGCATTAAAACTGTATATTTTATCCAAAATCTGACTTCATGCAAACATAAAGATTAGTTTCTAGATTGTTTCTGAAAAAATTCATTGACTTTAATTGGATAGTATTTAAAATATCACCAGTCTACGTTTGTATGCAGCGCGCATTTGCGCTCTCGGAATAAACGTCTCTTTAGTAAATTGTTACTAACACATAGGGAAAAGGTCTGAAATAAATAATACACAATACCATACAATTAATACACTAAACTGATGCTAAAATTTATGGTTTAATTATCCTGGAAAGACGTACAGACGAAATGAAAGTAGTTAATTGTAACGATCATGTCAGAACTCTGTATCTTCCTCGAAGCGTTCCGTGCCGCTTCGCATAATTAAACCTGGGTTAGATGTTTAATTTGCTTCTAATGAATAAAATATTCCTACTAATTTAGCGGCAGAACGCGGTCGCAGGGAACGGAGAAGCAAAGATCATGAATATTATATTCACTGGCTGGATAGACGATATATTTTCTCCACAAAAATTACCTACATAGAGTTTAAATTTTAAAGAACACGTTCTCCATATCAGCTAATATTTCTTCTGTGACAATATTATTTAGATTTAGATGTATGTATGTATATGACGGCCCGATAGCTCAGTCGGTAGTGGTCCTGGCTGCTGTGCCGAGAGTCGCTAGTTCGAATTCCGAAAAATTGGAATATTTGTACCCGATTCATGGATGTGTCTATCTAATCTAAACTATTATAAAACTGTAACTGAAGTGTGTCTGTACATTGAAGATATTTACCAGAAAAAGATCACGATATGGTTTTTAGGTATCCCTGACTCGAAATCAACCTTTTTTAGAAATTTTGTCTGTCTGTTTGTCTGTTTGTTTGTGTGTTTGTTTGTTTGTTTGTTTGTTTGTTTGTTTGTTCGCGCATCACGCAAAAACTACTGAACCGATTTTAATGAAACTTTTTTTGTTTGATAACTTATGATCTGACTTAAAATCTGGTATATAATTTGTGCGGACGAAGTCGCGGGAAAACACTTGTATAATATATAATTATGTATTCTATTCTATATTGTTGTCTAGTCATCATAATATAATTCCCGGCTCGATTCTGGTAGGCGACTAGAATAATTTGTGTCACAAAGAAATTTATTTATTCACGTCTAAAATCAAAAATTATATCTGTTTTTAGGAACTTAGTATGATTTTAACACGACTGGTTCAAAATCATCGTGAGGAAACCAACATAATATTTCCTGTTCTAGACACGTATCGTGTCTAAGTAGGTATGTTCCATAGGAGATGGCATATCGGCTTGTTTCTATAGAAAATTATGTCGCCGACAAAGGGGGTGAGGGACGGGTGAGGGGAGACAAAAAGCTTAGGGGAGCGTGTAATTTCTCTATAAATAATAATAATAATAATAAATTTGTTTATTTTGTTCTCCACAAATACAAGTAATACTACTTAGAGCTAAATAAATTTAGAGCATTCAGTTTTGTATTGTGGAGACTGGTGCCTGACTCAAGATACCTATGAAGGTTCTCGTGCCTCAGGTTACCAGGTCTCCACCCCAAGGACAGAGTAACAGCGTGTGTACTATCATTAATTGTGAACGAAAGATGATAGTAAGACAAAAGGATAGTGCTTACTTTACAAAATAAAAGCAAAAACAATAGATATGGTTATGGTCGCAGTACAAACTAGTGCCCAGTTGGTGGTTACTGTGCACACTTTGTTACACCATCTCTACCAAGGGGAGCGTGTAATTTCTCTATGGTATGTTCATTAGACATAAAAAAGGGGCTTGGAAAGAGTTTGGATACTGCTAGTCAAATTTTGTCTTTTTTAGTGAGCTGAGCAATTCTTATGCTACGCGGATGGTGCTGTCCATTTACGCGATTTTCCTAATTAGCTTCTCCATATTTCTCAATTCCCATTCCTAGCGTAAGTACGATGTTATTTTATAATTTCACACATCTCAATTCGAATATTAATAATTCATTAATCCATTTTCGAATACAACTCAGGATGAGTGAAATTCCCGTATAAGACCCCAGATCTTCCCACATTGTGTACCCTGTACGGGCGTTAGTCCACCACGCATGTTCAATGCTTATATTGTTGGGCTTCACATACCAACCTACGCTTCAGAATTTCTTCCTAAGCTTATTCAGTTATTAGGGTCATCACGATGTTTTCCTCCACGGTTTGAGAGCAGCTACAATAATTTTATGGTTGGAATAAACTGAAAATTTACTTTGTTAGTCTAGGTTTGCATAATGCCTATGCATGAGCACAAATTTGGACTAGAAACGTTTTTTAACACGAAAAAGTTAACCATTTACTGAGGTTGTACTTAATGAATTCTATGGCGATCATTTGGCAGCTGTAGCTTATTATCATGCGCTAGACCATTATGCTGGCACCGAGCCAATGCTGTACAACATGTAGGTCAATGATATGTAACAATTCATAACTGTAACACTAGTTGAAAAGTTTGAATTTGACGGGGAAATGGTGCTAAGTAAGTAACAGCTAGTTGTACACTAGTTGAAAAGTTTGAATTTGACGGGAAAATGGTGCTAAGTAAGTAAGTAACTATTAAGAGCAAGTTGAAAAACATCCACACCCAAAAGTCGTGAACGCAACCCTATAGTAATCTTAGCGGGTGTGATGTTCTCAGCCAGACACCATACATCCCACTGAAATTATTATTTAACATACCTAATACGTTCATCCGTCTCTACATTCTAAGCCGTCATTCAATCAATCAATTTATACCATATTTATACCTACTTTATTTTACACCCAAAACATGAATATACAAAGAAAAGGTACAGACAAGAAACACAGAAGGCGCAACTGCAAGGCATGTAACATTATTGAATGTTTCTTAGAAGGTTTCAGAAGGGAATGACGTAACGTGGCTACCTATAAACATTCGTCCACAAAAACCTAGAAAAACGTTTTCCCTTAGTTGTCTCGTACGATATCCACGGGAATAAATGGTGTGGTATTTTCTAAACGCCGATAATTCTCGAGAGTTTTAATCAAATTAATTTAGCTAACCCTTTAACATGCTCACGATATGGCAATTTTCAGGGCAAAAACTTCACTTTGTAACAATATCACGAATTCCTCCCAACGAGCAAGAAAATTAACTGGTGTGCTACAGACAGAAACATCTTAACTTACTTGTTAACAACGTGGGAATATCAACTTTATCGTCAAGGTGTAAGAGTTGTTTCTTAGACATTCGACTTTCATAAAGGCAAGTAGTACCTACACGTGTTGTCTGAAACTGAAAAAGCCTCGAGTAGGGTGTCATCACGTCGAAGCTAACATTTTGTCTGAAGAGAATGGCGCTTTAATACACTCGTACGTCTCACAGAACAGACAATCCGTTTGTTTATAATATCACCTACTCTGCTAGGTGTTTTAAGATGTGTGCAATATGTTTCTTGCTTTGCGAAGAATAATATATTTGGTGATTTTATAGCGGCTCCTAGGGGCTAGGAAGTAATAATTGCGCTCACATAAACATTACGCGATAAAACTAGATTTAAATATTTTTAATGAGCCTTTTAAAATAAAATAGCGCCTGCTTTTGAAATAATAGCAATGTCTAAGAATTAATTCTGTAGTGTAGATATTATTTTTATGACTTTGTTTTGTTTGTATGGTTGGTTGGTTTGTACGCCGTCAGTTTTGTGAAGTGGTACCCTTTCGTCGCGTTTCGTACCTACAGGTAACGCAGCTAGAGTTGAGAAGAACAATAAACACAAAGCTTGTTAATATGATTTATTTTAGACTAAGTGTTGATGTTAAACTAGATGTTAATGATGTATATAAAAGTTCAATTACCCATATTTTCAGATTAAAGCCATCCCTTGGTCTCATTGGACTTCAGTGTGATGTCCAGTGTTGTTAGTGGTCGCCGCTAAAACCTTAGTCTGACCATCAGTTACGATGCGAGGAAAGTGGGGTGGGGCCCATGCTCTTCAAAAAAAACGTTTTTCACAAAAGTTCTGACCTTTTCATGTCACCTATTCCTATTTTGTGAGCAACATTGTTCGAAGGACCACAATAGCCTATAAATAAACTTCTATAGATAGATATATCAATCAAGTTTACCATCGCAACTGTCAGAATCTTTCCTAACAAAGCTGGAGTGACAGGTGACCTTAATTGACTAGCCTAGCTTCAAACAGATCTAGCCCATAGCACTGTATATAGAACATTTATTTAATTTTGTGCCGTTAAATGGGAGTACACAGGGCGACACATCAAGCTATACAAAACCAAAATAAGCTGGCCGCGCGTAGGTCGAGTACTTAATGTCGTCGCGCGGCCAGCTTAAGTTGGTTTTGTACAGGGTGTAAGGAAAAGAATCATTAACCATTAACCCATCAAACTGGACAACTTTTAATATAGGAGCATATCAGAGCAAAAAAATCAGCTGTTCCATACTAAACTGCAATGCCCACACGACTCAAATGAATGAAAGAGTAGATTTTTGTTCTGACAGGTTTGCTCCCATACGTAAAAGTTGTTCAGTTTGACGGACAGAGTACTTTTCCATGCCCCTTGTATAACTTGAGGTGTCGCTGTGAGTGTACATTGCATAGGTTTGTATGGTGTTATCTTATAGTGTTGTAGATTTATTGCACCACACACACAGACCAGTCTGTGACCACACACCAATATTTTTAAATTACTATTAACTAAGGGTATACCTACTTACTCTAAGGAACATTGGTCGAAAAGTAAACTAGTTATGTTAAGTATTCTCTTATGGTAGAAAAAATTCAAAATAAATACATAAGGTACATGTACTTCAATCAATATGGGGTCTATCCTTTCTATCCTCTGATGTATCCAACCCTCTTTGTGCTAGGTATGGTCGGTTACTACAAGCTGGAGGTTAGAAGAAACATTGCCCTCACTACATTATGTTTTTAAAGTGTTTCGCGGCATACTTAATAACCCGCAAATACTGGAAAGTATTGGACTGTGCGTCCCCGATACGAGAATGCGTAGAGGCCCCCGGGATCAGGTGTTTGTGATGCCTAAGTGCAGGACCAACCTCAGAATACTAAACGGAATATCAAAAGAGGTAGATATATTCCATTGTTCATTAACAAAATTCACAGAGGCCGCTCTATATTATTTAAGTAAGGCAAGTTAATTAATAAGTTATTATGTTATCAATTTGGGTGAAAACCTGTAAAGATAATGTATTTGTGTTTTTAATTCATAAGATGTCTGTTTATGTATTTGATAAATAACAAAAAATAAAAAAAAGTATAAATAAATAAAGAAATAAATAAATAAACTTTGACTAAATTAAATTTTAGGATGGAGGCAGGGTCAAGTGGTTATTATTATATAGTCTTTGAGGTGGGGTAGCCGTTCAACCACCAAAACTATCATTTAGCCCTATTTTTTTAATAAAGACAATAAACAATCAAAAACAGGAGTGAAGAAACAAATATTTTTCAAATTTCTTTAAACCCCCTAAATAATGGATGGAACTTTCCATCAACTTTACAATCTTCTTAAGGCCCATTAGTCGCAATTATATTTCTCGAAATCAAACTGAGCTCTTCATTTAAAAACAAACTTGAAACAATACAAGGTGTTGCCATTGTCGCGCAGAGGAGTGCTTATTGCGGAAATGGCGTTCCTCAACGGAAGTACGCTTCGCCGGAAGTTAACTCGGCGACAGTCGAGTTGTCTACCTTGAAAGTTTTATATAGAGAAATATGAGGGAAGTATGTTTTATGTTTTAGACATATTTCTACAACAATTTTCTATGAGTGCTAACAATTTCAAGGCAAGAGAGTAAATTATAAAATAAATGTACCATCAACATAGAAAGTATTTATTCGTAACTTGCTGCTACGCCATATTAATAAAAATAAAATGAACTTAGTTAATAACATTGTCATTACGCTATGCCCAAACTAAGTGTGCCCAGGGACCTCTGCGTGGCTTAAGATGGCCCTGCAGTGCGATTTTTGAAAATCATACTATGGAGATTATTCATCTTTCTACTACCGAACCGCTCGTATGATTTTCAAATATCGCACTGTTGCCTATATGCAATTGCTATACTTGTTGTCTTACTAAAGATTAGATTAGATTAGATTAATTTATTTCACATTATAATATGTCACATTGTTACATAAAATGTCCATTCATAGCATGATCGTCAAATTGTATTATAAATTTATGAGATGATATTTTATATATATTTAATAGATAACAATGTCAAAAATAAAAACGAATAATTAAAATGTAAAGAATAAAAGTTAAACATAGTCTATTTCAAGAAATGATAACGTATGCCAATGGAAGAATGAATATATCTAGGTGTAGGCAATCGTTTCATCCTCATTATGAATATATCACTGCAGGGCACGGGCCTACCCTCAAGGAGGGTGTATGGGCGTTAGTGCACCACGCGTGCCCAATGTTGTTTGGTGGACTACGCATATGCCTCAGAACTTCTTCTTCAGCGTATGCAGGTTTCCTCACGATGTTTTCCTTCACCGTTTGAGAGCAGTCGGTAATAGTATAGATACAATATAATATATTATATGCTACATACATACAACGTTAAATCGGCGACATATACTGCACATGACGTCTTGACATGCCTCCCCTTGGGCTATAATTGAAAACATTGTGTAGCTTGTAATAGGAGTATAGATTTACTATTGATTGCGTTTTGTTAAGAGGATATTCCTGGTAATAATACAAAACGAATTTAAGTCCTAGTTTTGACATTTAGTAACCAAAGTTAAAAGAATGCTGTTTACACAATCTAGAAAGTCTAGAAACCAATATCTGTGTCAGTATCTGCTTTCCGTTTAAATATCGAATTCCAAAGATAACGTATCGTAACAACATTTTTATAAGTATAGGACGAAATTGCATAAAAACGGATCGTTTTTATGCAGCGTGCTCGGGCGCCCCGACATGTCAATAGAATACGTTTATTACAGACATCAATTCCGCTATAACGGTCTCCAGTTTAGAGAAGAACAACTGGCTTTCTTATATATGAAGCGAATAACTTAAGGGATGAGATTTCTTTTGGAGTCTTTTTTGTAACACTTCATTTCATCCTCAAACCTAAAATAAGCGAAAAGTTTATTTACAAATAGATCCAAAATTTGGTTTGCAAATTTCCTGTACGCCGTATTCTTATGGAAATACAATCAACCCTAAAAGTAAGCAACTGATTACCTACCCTACCACCATTACACAATAAAATTGTTCGCCCGCCGTCGACAAAGGCGGTAAAAATTACGTGCTTGATATATTAGAAAATTATCGACCTAACACACTGGATTATGTAAAAAGACACACCTATTGAAATACAAATCCAAATAGAAAGACAAATATCTTTATTAGCAAAAAGAAGAAGTACACATGATACAATGGACCCCGCATAAAATGTGGACTATGTTGTGATAATAACATAGATAGAGTCGATTATAATTTCTTAAATCACAAAATACTTAGTATTAGAAACGATCCAAGGTCTTAATTTAAAGTTACCAATAATTGACGAACTATCGAAGGAAATTGGTTCGGAGAAATTCTTGTTTTAATTAATTGATCAATTATTATTGTGGTAGTGTTGCATAGGTAGAAGTATCGATAACATTATGCAATAGACTTGGGTGGAGCCCACCAACAGGAAAATTTGCTCTCGAAACAACGCTAAATAAGTATCCGGAAGAGTATAGATTTCGGCCAAAGAGCTCTAGATTGTCAAACTGTGGAAACAAATGAGCGTAGCACACACGCACACAAGCGCATCACCTACACTGGAAAACAGTAAAAAAAACGCTATAAGTACTTATTTAAAATACTTGCTGCCCTTGCTGGGACTCGCGAGGTGGAATAATGCCCATGCACCCTCCTTGAGGATAGGCCAGTGCCCTGCAGTGGGACGTTTATAGGCTGATGATGATGACTCCCGTTTACTTTGGTATCTATTTACTTGACATACAGCTCAAGCCATCACGACACGAGGCTAGGCACTTCTTTAAACACATCCACATTTATAAACATAATTATCTTTACATGCACTTCCGTCCGATGCAGGTGCTTGACTAGTCCTTGCTAGGCGTCGCTCTAGGATCGGTAAAAAGTCCACTATCGATATCCAAACTATCGATAACTTGGGTGGTACAGCCCACTGTGTTTTGATGTCAAAGGAAAACGTTATTGAGTTTATAATTGAGTCGGATGCCTAGTTTTGATTGTACCTGTAAAATTAAATTGCGTGATTCATTATCTTAGTATCCAGGAAACAGACCATTTTAGTCAGCTCCTGACCTTTTTAATTAATGTCTGAAATTGAAGGAATACAAATACACACTGAATATGTGTTTTGTTTTATATTACCACACTTAAGTAACTTGCGAACTATTTTGTAGTACTTACATAGTCAAAATTTGGGTTATTGGTAGCAAAACTTTTTGCTATTTTATAACCGATGATAATGTGCTCAGTGGCGGACTAAGGGGTCGGGGGAGGGGGGCAGAAGGGGTGGTCCGCCCCGGACTCCCGTCCTGGGTGGCCTCCAAATCTCGTGAAGACTAGCCCTTTTTAATCAAATCCAAAATAATTATGTTCAATAAAGAAAAGGCAGTTTGGAGTCAAATATATTGCGAATTTTCGCGCTCGCTTCGCTCGGTCAATCTTTTTAAATTTTGGTACTACTCTGAGTCTACTCCAGCTTTTTTTCACACACAAATAAACGCGATTTCGGCATGGGCTCAAGTTATGATGCAGTAAGCATAATTATGAGCTCGCTTTGCTCGCTTTTTCAGTTTTTGGTTTCAAAAAAATTCAAACATTCAGCCATGATTTCGGCTAGAAAACGATTGGTAATGTAGCAAAATCTCGAGCTCGCTGAGCTCCGCTCGCTCCTGGTTCTAAGTGATGATGCATAATGATCTCATTAATCATTATTTTACAGTAAATTCTCGAGCTTAATTCGCTCGCTCCTCGTTTTTGATTATTTGGCAATGACCTAGTATCATTGCAGTTAAATCTCGATCTTGCTACGCTCGCTCCGGATGTTCAACCTAATCGTATTGCAGTAAAACCTCTGGAATGACCTGGGGAGGCCTCATCTCCAGCCAGCATCAACTTTCGCCCCGCTGCGCTAAACGATGTTGCCGCTTTCCGCCTCCGTCTAGGAGAAAAATAGTTTACACACTATGGGCAGTAAGTAAGAAAGCTTCAGATTACAGGTTTGTTGACCTCAGCTTAGCCTCGGAATTACATGTGATCTGAGACCCTTCTTACTTTCCTGCCCCTAGGTGTGTAATCTACTATTGCCGCCTCGGACCTCCGGTAGGCTTAGTCCGCCTCTGTTGTGTTGTGTGCTTCAAAATCGCAAGTCGGTACTACTTATTTCACTTCATCATTGGCCTATGTGCTACTCTGGTTATACCTACACATCCCTCTACACGACTCACACTCATGAATTAACTGAAACTGAAGCAACTTGCTGTCAAAGTGTTTCAAACCGCCTCGATAGGTACTTCTTAGTAGCTAAATAATATTGGACAAAAGCTCAAGCTAACAGCACTATTATTTCACTAGATCAGCTTAAAAAACACCTTCAAAATGTTAACACGTGCCTCATTATAAAATTGAGAGCACATATTATTACTAACTAGCTAACTTTTAATTAACTTTGATAAAATTACCTCCCTTTTGTGAGTAAACTGTGGAAAAACTCTTTAATTTTAAGGCTCCAGTCTTGCTCTATCAGTTTTAACATAGGATTGCAAAATACGTCCAAAATGATGTTAGGAAAAGGAAGAATGAAAGTAACCAATTAGGGTGTCGTTTTTAATTAGGTACTTTTAATTGAATTCTGCTGCTATTTTAAAAACCTTTTTTTTTCATCGAAATTAACATTGACGTGGTTTTTTTTTAGTATGTAGGTAATACCTACGTATTCTTATAAAGTCTTTTAACCTCAATTTTTAAACAAATAAAATAAGTAGATGAAAATTCAGAATAGTTTAGAATGAATAGCTACGAACGGGGTTGCTACGAACTTCTTTTCTTCCTAGCACTTTTTTTTTTTTAAACCTGTTTACCAGGCAGGTAAAGAGTTTTTAGTATAAGTAATTTATCTCATATTATATAGGTCATTAAAATTTTTCCAACATTTTAACAAGTTAACTTTTTAAACAGTAGGTACCTACCGGTGCTCAAAAACAAGGGTTCTTTGAAACCCGATGATACGGTGTAGTAAAAGTTTAATAATAAACTCTGATCAAAGTAAATGGAACTCTTCAAAGTTAACCTTCGTCAAAAGTTCCTGAAAAATGTTGTAAGTAAGTATATAATTTTATTTAAAAGAATTTTTATGGACACTGATAGGACATCATCGATATCAAACACATTTTGATTCACAACCATACCTACATAATTTATGGGGTCAGATCAAGAAGTTCGGCAGAATAGAGTATTGTCTATAGAGTTTATACGGTTAATTTTGAATGTTGAATTTAGGTAATATGCCGAAATTACTTAGTCATGATTAAATTTTTTCGACTGTACATGGATGGATATGAATAATTCAAAATTGAATTTTCATACTTAAGTATCGGAATCCGTAATACAAAAAAATGTAACTTACCTATATAATCAATTCTTAATTCGACGGCCCGAAAGCACAGTCTATAGTGAACCTGCATTCTGTGCCGAGGGTCGCGGGTTCGAATCCCGTAACGGACAAATATGATGAATATGAATATTTGTACCCGAGTCATGGATTTTTGTATCTATATATGTATTCTATATCGTTGTCTAGTCATCATAATACAAGTCCAGGCTAGATTCTGGAACTTTCAATGTGACTAGACAATTTGTGTGACAATGTCCAAAAAAAAAGAAAAAAAAACCACGATCTTTCATACCACGAATACTTAATATGAACGTAATAAATCAAATCAATTATACCTACTTTATTTAACATCGAAACATTAAAAAAAACATAACATTAAATAATGTTCCTTTATGATTATAAATCACTTGTAATGAAAAGGAATAAGATCAAACATTTTCATTTTAGCAAGATTTTGAGTAGACTGAAATTTTGTAAAAGACTTTTTTTTAAGCAATTCGGTATGTCAAGTTTTTTTTTGGAGGGCTGAATCGAAAACCATTTCGAGATAATTGTCTCAATAATCATATTTTATATGTCAGAGATTTTAAAATGAAAGGATTACAGATATTTTTAATAAAATAACGTCGTTTTTCGGTCCGTTCAGTGACGTCACTGGCATACCTGTGAACTCCTTGGTAAACATAAAATCAACTGAAAATAACCGGCCATTAAGAAAAAAAATACATTCACAATGTCAGAATTTGACATTTGATGTTGCCGTATCTGTTTCCAGCATAGAGTTAGAAAGAGGAGGCAGGTTTAATTTTTTTTAAATATAGCAGTAGATAGTTTTTCTCCATGGAGTTCCAATTATTTTCTCTCCACCATTTTTGCACTTAGAGATTACAGATCAAAATAATTTAAAAATTTAATTTATATTGATAAACTCGATTAATCGCAATAAGAATGAAATAGGTGTCTTAAAATTATGTCTTCTATCTGTAAAAAATATAAAAATGAAGACCAAAAAAAACTTGACATACCGAATTGTTTCTCTGCAATGTGACTTCAGGCCCTGTACTATATTCTGAGATCAAAGTATGGATTAGGATAATCCATTTCTTGTTCGAGAAGATGGAAGTAAGCCGATGTGTTATTTGGGATCCCCAATAACATGGACTCGAATCTTCGTAACGTAACATGGCTGAAATAGTTTTAGGAGACACTGGAACCGTTATCACGTCTTACAACATACATACACATACTACTCACGACCATAATCCCTTTCGGGTCGGTCAGAAACATAGCTACAGTTACCAACTGTATTGCAGGTAGTTTCAGCAAGGCTCATTTAACTCACTTTTAGCATATTTTAGATTTCAAGATAGAAAAACGCTTAAATTGGTGATAGCTGGTGGATATTCCCCACAAAATGCTGCATATGAAACCGTGAATTCATAATGTCCCTACTACGTATGTATGTGTGATATCTCCTTTTTATTATATTATATTTAATACTAATTCCAAACATTGAGATGTACCAGGAGAGCAGACGTGTACAAGAGGTCGTACTTCCTTAGGTCGGAAGTCGGTTTTTTTATTTTCTGTGTGGGTCTGTATTTCTGCCTTAATGCAAATCTGTCCTTCTGCCAATCTGGGATTTTGCTATTCCGGGATTTTGCTTATCTGTCCTTCTGCTGCAGAGGGCTCTATATCGATAAGTTAAATCAGTGTACTTACAAACTTATTAAAACAAACAATCTATCTGTTTGCAGAAAAGGGCATGTACATCGGCTCGCCGTGCGAATTCACATGCAACCAGAACCTACTGCACGTGTACTGTGACCCCACGACGAACTCGTGCCAATGTGACCCCAAGCACCCCGTCGCTTTGGGTGTTGCCAAAGGATGCGCTAAACGTGAGTTTTAAAGAGATTATAGCCTGTATGACCCCACTGCATAACAAATGCCATAGGCTATAGGTACTCCTTCTAGCTGGCACAGTGTTCGTTGGTGGAGATAATTTACTGGTGAACATGCTGTTAGAAGAGTAGGTACCTACCTATTTGAAGCCAACTCAACATCCCTTTGATTTCCTAAATTAACTGCGCTACATGCATGGTCACACCAGGCAAACGAATGAGGGACGCCCTAAATAACCTGGTGCCGCTCTGCGGAAGTAGATGCTAAAAACCTCCACATGACTTGGGAGGATATCTATTATAGCTGCCCAAGATCGCAACCGGTCGGTGGAGAGCTATTATCCGTGCCCTATACCCCACGTAGCGGTAACAGGAAGAGAAGAAGAAAGAGATACGCACGGTCTACCTTTTTGAGTCAGCTTGTCGTGCGATTTCACGTGCAATCCAGAAAGATGATGAATAGTGATCCCTATACCGACTTACCTCTGGTGATGACAGGGGGCCGAACGCGGTAATTTAAAACTTGTGCTTGTGACCCGGGGTCTATTCAGCTGTGCGGAATTTGGTATTGCGCTAAACTAATAGACTTTTTACTTTGTGATTGACAGCGTTAACGAGTCAGTCACGATCGATTTACGACTCCAATTGCTGTCGACAAAAATGATTAGCGCGACACCCGAATATGCAAAAAGTTGTGATTCGGTAATGGTTGGTTGGATTCAGTGACATTTATTTAACGCGATCTGCCTCCGTGTTTAACTATATGTAGAACTGCCGATGTATTGATACTCGTTCGTACAGTTCTTAGTCGACATCGAATCAAGTTTTACACTCTAAACTTTGCCCCCGTTTACCTCGGTGTCATGCTTGCTGTCGAGTGTACGAAGGCATTATCCGCAGGAAACTTGCCTGAGAACCTTCTCAACTCCTTGCAAACTCTTCAAGTTGCTCAACAGATCTGCGTTAGTGCTTAGTGCCAGCTTCATGGTTCAGCTAACTTTGTACCTTGGGGCATGTGTGAGAATTAAAGCGGAGACTAATTAAATTTATATTAATTAAACTGCACAACAATAATAAAATACAAGTAGGTATTGCAAGGTTCCACCGGACCCTAATTTATAAACGCAATAAAACATTCTTGTGCATCCATTGGTCTATTTGGAAAATGTTAATGTTCTTTCGCAGAAGTAAAGAATAGTACCTATTCTTTCATTATGGTAGAACCACGAGTCGTAGAAACAAGCATTTGCATAACTGAGTTTCTGTGTCACGTATTACAGTCTATTACAGTCACATTTCCTAGACAAAGTCAGTCGACAGCCACAGGCATTTAATCCTTATATGGATATTTCCACCATTCTGTACTCTCAAATTGTCACCTCCCCTCCTCAGTAAACCCGGATAAAATAATTGTATTTATTATATACTTCATGTCAAAAGAACTTCTTCCATTTGTAACCGTTCCGTCTCAGTAAATGTGTTTGAACTTGTGACCTACCTTGAAATGTTCGATGAATTTCAAACTCTCGATAAAGTTACAATAAGGAGAACGGAAAGGTTTCCTTCACAATTTATGGAATAATTGAACAAGTAAGTATATTATATACTCCAGGAAATTGTGTACTTCGATGACTTATTGAATTTTTGTATTCGCATTGTAATCATTTTAAGTTTATATTAAAGGTAAAATTAGATAAAATTTGTATTCATGAGCAGGTGAAAAGAGATAGTTAAATGATTGATGTTCACTCGAAACTTCATATTACCTTCTGAAAGTCAGCATGAGCAATTGAACATCCTAATCTACAAATGTCTGTTTCTATAAATGACACTGTTTCTACCAATTGGAGTGGTTATTCTTCTAATTAAGATGCCTTTCCAACACGGGATGATGGCTTTCACCTCCTCAATCTCTTTCCTATCCCGCACCATAACAGTCTAAAGAGTTGTCCTGCACAAGCAACTCCTGTGGACTGCAGGATTTTTCACTTATTAACGTCATGTTTCTTCGCATACAGCAAAGAAACTCGGCGAGCAGTGCTTCTACCGACAAACGTGCCGCGCGTTCGACGCCCACGCATCTTGCGTCCAGGTCAACCACAACGCCTACTGCCAGTGCGACTCGGGCTACCATAGCACCAGTCACTCTAGACCTACGCAGAGAGTGTTTTGCACTGAGGGTAAGCTTGTTCTTCATCTTCTTCAACATGCATTTAAAAGCCAGCTAGACTTTGACAAGTGGCAATGGGCGAGACCGCAGAACTGATGGGGCCGAAGAGTTATCGGATGGCAGCCGCGTACCGGAAAGCGCAGCGTAGGTAGGCCCTATGTACACCGACAACCTGGTGAAGGCGGCGGTAACCCGTTGGGTTGGATGCGGGCAGCGCAGGACCGGTCGTTTTGGCGATCCATGGGGGAGGGAGACCTATGTTCAGCAGTGGATGTCTATCGGCTGATATGATGATGATAATGAAGACTTTGAGTCAGGCAGTTAAGTTTTGTGGCGTACCTTGGCTTGGTTGGATGAAAACAGGCTACTGATTATAATGACTTTGAAAACTTTCAAATAAGTATAATTAACAACATTACCTTCGTAGAATCATAAGCTGTGGAGATGATGCGTGATTAGATCAGATTTGTGTTTGAAATATGGAAGATTCATTTCTTTTTCTCTATCTCATATACAGTCTGATCTGCTGTGCCACACTAAACCCTAAAAGTTTAATTCGTGGTAATAGCGTATCAGCACTTTCCCTGATCTTTTGTCTCATTTTTGGCAGTCCTATAATAATCTTAACCCGCACTCTCCAGACCTGGTGCTGCTGACGGCGGACATGCCGACGCTGCTCGGCGTGGCGTCGGGCATCTTCGTGCTAGCCGGCCTGCTGTGCATGGTGCTGCATCTGTACACCAGAGCTCGCTTCCACCCCACGCATCTCGCCGACGCGCGGCTTACTCCGCCATGCTTGTACTCCTTGAATGATACCGGTTAGTAACACACTATTAGTAAATTAATTATCAAAGTTACAAGGTAACGGAAACGAATTCGTTCTGCACAATCAGATTTCTTTTTTATGGCGACGCTCTTTGCGAGACCAGTAAGCAGTGAGCAAATGTTATAGTAGTGTAAATAATGGAAACCAAATGAACATAACACAAGCTGCAAACTGGCCGCACGGTCGATGCATTCAAACTCTATCGTAGTCGTGACCGTAAACTCTAGTTCATAAAAAGCCTAAAGCAGGCGTCGAGATAAAACTGATGTTGTTGTTACATAGCCTAAAGATAAATTTTAGTGGTGCATTCGAGCTACACGTTGGGCGCCAATGCGTAAAATGGCGCCCAACTTGTAACTCGGGGATATGTCCCGAGCCTTACAATAAAGACGCTCGTCTACCCGCAGGTGGGACGCTGAGCGCGACGCGCGCGTCGTCCCGCGCGTCGTCGCGCAGCGGCTGCACGAGCGGCACGCTGGAGGAGAGCGCGGACGGGGCCGGGGGGCCGGGCGGGGCGGGCGGGTCGCGGCGCACGTCGCGGCGCGGCGTGCCCGTGTCGGCGTCGCGCGCAGGTGCGGCGCGCGCCGCGGCCATCTTGCTAATCTCGCGCCACCTGAAGGCCGTAAGGCGGGACGGCGGCGCGCACCCGCCTAAGTGCGCCGCCAAAGGTGAACTGGATAATGTATGCAGCGCGCGGTCCCATTATGCACGTCTCGGTGTCCGGGCGGCGGCGGCCGTCACGCGGTGTCCTCGAATGTCACGTTTTCCCTCCGCCCTCTGGAGCTTTCGACTCCAAGGCCTTTGCGAAGCTTCGGAGCGATCGTTCCGATCCGCCCGATGCGTCTGACGATGAAGTCGCTTGAAGTTCCATTAGCGCATATCGAATCCTACCTCTAATTTCCTTTATCGAAACGCAACTTTTTATGTAATGGGGACTATGGGATTCTTGATGGAGTCCGAAGACATTCGAGGAGCGTCTGCGTGGGGAAGCATGACACGACCGCTGCCGCTCGTGTCCGTTAGATGTGACGTTTTGGTGTTAGCGGCCGGACCGACGCTAGTCTGCGACTGCTCGACCACCGTATGATGTTCATCCAAATATGCTTACGAGGAAAGTCTTCCAGAACTAAAATGTAATGGTGAACTTACGCAGTTCCGTTTCTACGGTAATACTTCTGTCTATTGACGCATCAACAATGCCAGAAAAGGTTTGTTAGAGACTATATATATCTCTCTTCATCATAACTACTTGAAGATGAAAATTACCTCTTTTTAGTACCTGATTCTATACCAGTAATTACTTTCTTATGAGTTTCAAGTAGGTAGGACTCATTTTCCCAATTTCAGCCATTTATGTAACCCAAATTGCATCAGCTTCCAACTGTAAATTTGGATAGATTCCGCCAGACTTCTTGAAAAGTTCCTTACCATAACTAATTGGAGTAGTTATGATCCTTAGTTTCCTCGTAATCCTCTTGCAAAGCATATTTGGATACATCGTTATTTTTGTCCAAAGCAGCAATAACGGTTTTGTAAGTAAATCGCTTGATGTGGGCTTTACACGTGATTGGCGCAGCATTGGAAGCTAAATTGTGGGAAGTAAATCCAGTGGTGTCAGTCGCTAGACATTCTGGCGGCGAAAGCAAGATGGCCACGGTCCTTCCTTCCTTCTGTCTTTTCTTTACACAGCTTTTATTGTATTTTGACGAAACTGAAGGTAGAGTACTGTAGATTTAGGACCTTTACTTCCTTAGGACACCGTTTTATTCCCTTGGACGAAGACTTTCTCTGATTGTGTTGGCATTCATCACAAAAGCGACTAGAATTTGATCGGCTTTCCAGTGTTTACAAATTGTACATTTACAATGATTTTTGAAATGTTATGTGTTGTGGAATCTAGTAAAGCCACTTTAAAAGCAGAGCAACAGATGTCTTATCAATAAATGATGTCATTTTACAAGACTTAAACAGAGGCTAAAACGAGAATTCATCTGTTTTTATTTATAATTATCCAAAGCACCTTTATCTACAATTATGAGTAGAGCTGCAGCTTCAGTTTCACGCCAGGCTTGTTCGCTTGATGCTTCTCGTCTATCCACACCTGTAAATGTCATGGTTGATGCATGTAGGCGTTGTACTAAAACATTCAACATGTACTACCTGAACCTATACCTATTCCAGGAACCATTTAAATCAAAACGCTGATTTGCTTAATTATGTATATTTAAATGTTATTTATGTCTATTTATGAATGAATCATCTCACCACATCTTCTAATTTTTAAGTTGTTGTGTACGTTCATGTTTATAATATAATGCCGTCACGTCAGAAAAAATAATGTTCAAAGCTTATGTAACTTTTTCTATCAAATTCTCCTTATCATGTTTTAACTTAACTTGGCTAATAAAAGTCCGCAATTATAAAACCTTTAAATCCTCAAAGCTTAACACAAACACAGTCATTACTAAAAGCTACGAATCGCACAGCCAATCGCATAGCACGCACAACGCCATCTATCGACCAAAAAGCTAATTAGTATGCTTCCTGCAGGTTCGAGACGTCCAAGTATAAGCTCTGTCCAAAGCAGTTCATCCTCCGTCAGGAGTTACAGCGCTAGAAGATGGGAACGCGAGAGAGAGCAAAAGGAGAGGCGACAAATGAGTATGCGTCTCGCTCAGTTGCACGATAAGATGGCGGCGGGGAGGGAGATACCCAAACACGCACCGACACCGTCTCCTCGTTCGCCAAATAATTCCACCGATGGACTGCTCCCAGCTGTATGTGAGATTAGAGAAGTAAGATCATTCCTGTCCTTTCATTTAGTAAAACCGAAGATAAAACAAAACACCAGTTATCCACTGTATAATTGTAACAATTCTTATGTGGTCCAAGGCCACCCCACTGCTTCCCCTGGACTCCCACGAATCCTAATAAACCGACTTAGAGTTTACCTACTCCATTTTCCGGCAATCGTCTACCTGTCTACCAAGTGCCAGCGTGGTTAATATGTCAAATCCCCTCTTTGAAGAGGGCATATCCAGCAGTGAACTATATGGCATTGACGATGTATTCTAGACGATAGCTATCGGGGTTATTTTGAGACGCAAAATGAAGAGTATATGACAACTATTTTTAAATTCAAACTCCCACGACGGGCGCCAGTTTAAAAATAACCTCTACAACATCTATACTAATTGCTACGGACTGATTTTGTATGTAACTAAATCTACCCATTGGATTGCTGCAAATGCCATCTTTCAGCATGGTTAAAACCGTTGATCCTTGGACATCCAAACTGTAAACCTTATCTTTGAACGATGTAGTCTCATTTACCTAACCAGTTGTTTCATTAGCTAGACCCCTAATAACCTTCATGGTCCGGCTCGAAGGACTAGAAAATCTGCCCATAAAATTTTACCTATTTACTCAATTTAGGTCCCCTTTTTTTACAGTTGACAACAAACCCGGATCAACAGATGCAAGGAGTAGATGGGCCATGTTCCAGCTCATCTCTTTACTGACATCAGGGGCGTTCGAAAGCGACGCGTCGATCCCTCGATTCGCTCTCCTCGGACGGTTCCCCAGCTATCGCATGGATGTAGGTTATAGTCTTTAGATCGCAACCCTAGCGTAATGGAAGCTGACTGAAAAGTTTCCGAACGAAGACTTTTAGTGCAAAAGAAAAAAAAACATTTGAAATTAGAAACATTTAGTTTTTAAGTGAATATAATATTATTTCAAGAGGTTATAATAGAAAAAAACAATCGAATATCACCGAAGTTACCGTGTGTGTGATAAACTGATAAAACTGATAAACACAGTTATTCGTGTCTTAAAAATAGTTTAGAGCGATCATCGCAATTCATAAGACAATTACAAACGTTAAAATAGTTATAATCAATTGATCGAAACTTGCCACAGTATTGTAATCATTATGACCCCTAACAGAAACACCATATTCTATAAAAACAGGTATTTAACTCTATATTCAATCAAACACAAACTAGGAAGAAAATCCCACTGCTGATTATACTAATGTACTCTACACTAAATGGAGTGACTCTACATCATTACCGTTTCTAAAGAGTCATAAAATCGATCACGTAAAAAATATGCAGATCCTCGTTTACAAGACTTACAAACTTAAGTATAAAAAATATATATATATATATACAAGGTGTTACAAAAATACAAATAAACCTTTAAGGGGGTGGTGTAGACCATCAAACTGAACAACTTTCACTATGGGACCAATATCAAAATCGCGAAAAAAAAAATTATGTTCTATACTCTACAAATCGACTAGAGCTAAAATATGTATGGGATATAAAATTATTTTTTTATCGATTTCGATGTTGGTCCCATAGAGAAAGTTGTTCAGTTTGACGGTCTTAACAACCCCCTTAAGAGTTTCAAAAATTTATTCTTACTTATGAAACACCTTGTATAGGTAATTTATGTTATAGCAATGATGTTACCTTGAAGAAAAACATAGTGAGGAAACCTGAAGAAGAAATTCCCATGTGTATGTGCAAGTCTACCAATCCGCATTGGGCACGCGTGGTGGACTATTATAAAGCCCAAACACCCTCCCTGAGGCAAGGAATATCTAAGAGTCCTGAGGGTAGGCCTGTGCCCTGCAGTGGGACGTAGATACTCTTTAAGAATCCAAACCGCGATTGATATATTGAATAGGTGCACATGCATTATACTTATCAATGACATACGGAAACGAATTGTTCCTTTGACCGAATGGTTAATGGTCCAATAATTAATTTCAATCCCATAAGTTAAAGACTTACAAATAAATATCTCTTTAAAAACGGTAATAAAACGACCACTCCTAGAATAAGAAAACGTATTGTACGAGCTTCTCTGCTTCAAGCTTTTAGATAAGCTTTGTACAATTGGGTCGAACGAGATTCTCAAATAACTTTTCTTTCTGTAAACGTGCTTTTTTTCTCCAACTCCAAATGAACATTGACAGCAAATAAACAAGGTAGCTCTAAGATGGATACAGACTTGAGAAATTATTATGTCACATTGTTTATATCTACAAATTATTTTGAAGAAAATCATCTAACTACCTAATTGTTTTGTTTAACAAGAAAAGAACAATAAACACTTGACATTGGCAACTCGAATAAAATGCATGTTGAGGAATGTTACAACAAGTTACCCACTAATATTTATTTATTTATTTATTTTATTTTATTCATTTTAGGAAAACTTACGGACTAATTACAGGATAGTAGGGTATCAACATTTTTATAAAACAACATTTCCAACTAAAACTTTCCAACTAAACATCAGTTTATTTATTTAACATATGGTCTAAATAATTTTGTTTATAGGCTTGATTGTAAAAATTTCCATATGCTTTTATACTACCATGTGACTCACCCAATGTCTGTATGCATCTAGGTTTGTGCAAATGTATTCCAAGTTTAATAGGTCTGGAACTACATTATTTCCCAAAATTTAGCATAAATACGAGTAGTACTACGTTAATAAATTTTAAAGTCTCAATACTATTTGCTTGGGTACATAATGCACAAATCCTAAACCTGTCCAGGTCTAAACTAAATCTACAAGGTCAATAATTGTATAACATTTTATTGAACGTTACGACGACATTCATTTTTTCTACGAAAGAAAATAGTTCTTAAAATTAAAATGCTAATTATTAACGTTATTCTGACTTTGAATTAATTAATTTAGTAGTAAATCATCCTTCTATGTAACTTGCTGTTTAAATTTAGGGGAAAAAGAAACTGTATCTTGATAAGAAAATACGTTAACTTCCTTAAAACTTCCATACTTACATCAGTATTCATTGGTAGAAATTTCCTTATATGAAACAAAAACGGAAAGATGCATTGCGCAAAGGAAAAATGTAGGCACGCTGCGATGTGGCTAAAGAAACAGAAAACCAGAACAGATAAATATTGGAATAGAATGAATTCTATGAAGCTGTTTCCTTATCAATTAATTCATACTTTAGACTGTGTTCGATTGATTATTAGCAAGATCATTTAATGATTTTTATGGGGCTTTTATAAAACCAGCTCTAATAGAACACATTCTAAAATTTTTAGCTTAAATTTTCTTGTTAGCTAAACATGGATTGTATTAGGTGGAGGTAATAAAAATACGTAAAAACAAAGGTCTAATAGGCTTAGACATTTGCACTCCTAACATTATGGTCTCACTAGTGTAAAGCTTAGACAGCTGGCTACTTCATTCTTTTTGTTTTATCTAAGGAAGTTTCATCACTGTATTATCGGTTAGTTTTACCAAAGTAGTACAGCCTAGACGAGGTAACTAGGCACCTGGAGATAGAAAGAGAGCGAGAGATAAATATATTCTGTAGTATGAGCGATCGCTACAAGGACAAGGATGACAAAGAAAAGCGGGGTGTCAAGTTAACTCGTCCAGGTTGTACACATTGATCAAAGAGATCGTCTTGAGATACTGCTGTTGGTATTTCGGACGAGAAGATATTACGTAGCTTCCCGAATTTAATTTCTTTGTACAGTTTAATTAAACTTAACCTTAAGATAGTGTTCCTAAATGTTGACTGATTATTATTTAATAACTTGTTACCTTATTTTGCTCCGAAAATAGATCCAATTGAAATAGTTACTTAATATTAAGAGAACATCTGCCCAATAGCGTTAACAATCGAATAAATAAATGTTACATTTTAAATATACATACATACATACATAAGCTCACGCCATTGTCCCATGGGGGTAGGCAGAGACCACGGACCGCCACACGCTACGACTCTGACACACCTCTTTAGCCTCATTCACATTCATACATCTCTTCATGCACTTCCGTCGATTGAGGGTGCTACGCACTTGTCCTTTTCGGAAAAGATCATTGATTTGATCATGGTATGTTTTCCTCGGACGGCCTCTCCCAACACTTCCGCTCACCTTTGCTTGATAAATTTCATTCGTTAGTCTTCTTTCATTCATTCTCTCTACGTGACCGAACCATCTAAGCATACCCCTTTCAATCCTTGTTACTATATCATCCTTCAACTTACACCAATCCCTTATCACACAGTTCTTGATTCGATCAACCAAAGTAATACCACACATACTTCGTAAGGAGCGCATTTCAACTGCATTCACTCGACTTTCATTCCTTTTATTCCATACCCAACATTCACTCCCATACATCAGGGTAGGCACCAACACACCGTTGTGAATAGCCAGACGTGCCCTTTTTGATACAGACTGGCTACTCACCACGGCGTGCAGGGCACCATTCACCTTATTTCCCGAAGTCACTCTTCGCTCTACATCCCCATCACACTTTCCATCTCTCGTAAACAAACTTCCCAAATATACAAATTCATTTACCTGTTTAAATATTATTTACCATTTTAAATATACTTAGATACAATAAACCCCCGACAAGAGCTGAGGAAGTCTGAATGCTGTGAAAGAAAAAACTTTCTTATTGAAATCGGTTCATCCATTCTGATAGTGATATTGTGTAATTTGCCGATCAACTCCACATCAACCGAAATATTTGATACCCATGTATTTTTGTCAGTTTTGGCCGACTTAATCGCCCAATTTTGGCTATAAACATAAGCATTATATGCTCACGATTATATTCCCCTAGGAGGAGAAGAAGAACCTAGAGAAATAGGTATACCCACCTAACCTACTCATCTCAAATGCATGGAAGTGGAACAACTGTTTTTTATACAATTGTAAAGTTCATGTTGACGTTCTACCTAAGTCCTAACCATCCCTTTAAATATTACCACACCTTTGTGTTAGACCCTGTACATAGTTTTCTCGTTTTCCGTCAATGTTATTTGCGGTTAATGCAAATTATACAAAGTTTTTAATATGAATGAAGTTCGAATCGGGGGTTAAAAACATAAGAATTCTATGACAAGTAATTAATATAAGACTGAAATTAAGGCTATAATATAGTAAGTATAATAAAACTTGAAGCCAAAAAGCTTTTTATAGGCTGAAGGATAGATTTCTTGTGATTAACCGAACTTAAGATTTCACTGAACTTGTTTTACTTTGTACTAGAATTCTTATGTAGTATAATGTACTGTTTGATTAGTGATAATATCCCCGAAATTAGATAAGATAAGAGGCATTTTAAGTCTACGATATTGGTTACAGTTGGCTTGATTACTTAAGGTGCTAACATCACTGAGACTAGTGCCAGCCAAAATCTTAATTTTGATTTTCATTCTACTGATTTCAGCTTTACCAACCTCTTAAAATGCTTGAACTAGTGTTAGAACATGTAATTGAATGCCTAATTTAATGTTTATTTTATATGATCTTGCCTCGTTTTATGTACCTATAGGTATTCTGATAATATGTGGCACCTTACCTACATTTGATAAGGTCATTGAAAGGAATGTTTTATAAAATTACATTAATTATCTATTTCTTTGAAAATGGTAATGGTGAATTATGAGAATGGTGGACAAGCAAAAGTAACTAAGTATGTATGAATGAAGGAGCAGACGCTAGTTATCACAGATGTTAAACCCTTAACTCTACGCTTGCTTATTTGGACATCAACGATTAACAATCGTTACTATGTTGCCAAGTGTGTCAGTGCATAAAAGGTGCCTTTAACTCTATATCAGACTTGTATTACAATCAGCACAAGGTAAAATGCGTACAGCTGTATTTGGTGCCGACTATAAACACTATAACTACGAGGAAACAAGCACTATCGGCCCATTTGTGATCAAAACGTCACTAGCGGCGACCTTAGTCGAGGTTATCCCCGTAAGAGTGAAAAACACAGCATGGAATGACATTTTTGAACATACACAAAGCATACACATACTAATTAATATTCGAAAGTGACAATATGTATGGAGCATGAGAGAAAATTCAAACAATAGCACTCCATATTAAACGATAATGAATGTTACGGCCTTATCGGCCTTATCGTCAGAATTTGAATACTGGACATGGGCTTTCCTTGGCTGACAGATTGTTTCAAATCCTGATGACCAAATAAGCATGTGCTAATCAAAGCAATAGATTTACCGTAACAGATATAGGCAAAGCGACATGTAGATAATACAAGAACCAGAGTAAACATAGGTAATCCTAATGTAATGTTTAATTGAATAGAAATTGTTTACTAGATCTCGATTGGGTGATTCGCAGAAAAATAATATTTACGACGGTGACGTTCTAATAGTCAGCAACGTTTTCTTAAATTCTTAGAGAGAAAATCAGAAAGTTGGCACCACCGAAATTATACTGATTTGAGCCAGGAGATATGATGAAAATCAAGGGGTTTATATGCCTTTTTTTATTATTATGAATGGTAATATTTTGATTGTGCTAATATTAAGTAGACCAGAACATCTCTATTTATTATGCGATGGGGATTCAATAAGATAAGATTATTTTAGCAATTGTATAAAATTGGAGCGAATGAAATGTGGCGCAGGCCAAGCCTTATTGTTCAGGGGATCTCGCATGAGATTTTATGTAAGAATGTACTTAATCCGTTTTGTACTGTAATGTAAATATATTAGTGTAATAGAGCCCGCTTGCTGATGGTTAAATGTAATTAAGGTGATATTGTAATCGTTATTATTTGTAGTTGTGTTGCGGCTGCCAGGTTAACGTCGAACATTGAACTAAGCCACAACCCACACACCATGTTGGTGGGTGTCTTCCATATTTCCAGTTAGTCACTAATTTGGTCGATTAACATAATAGTTGGTGTAAATTCCAAAAGATTGACATTCTAAACTTTGCTGTAACCAACTTTTACTTAGGTACTTACCCTATTTACGTTTTTATCAACATTACCTATTTGTTATTCTTCTGGTTGGTTCATAATTAAACAACACCTATTGTCATATCATATCATCCAATTATTTAAATTATTACAACAGTTCCTACCTACCTGATTATTTTATGGTAGGCACTGATATTTATGGGTAGGACTAGATCATATACTATTTCAATGAGCGACTTGATGATGTGAATTTAAAGGTCATCGCTGAAACGAACGTGTTTGTTTGATAATCTGAATGAACGAGTCAATGATTTCGATCTCTACATATCAATAATTTAATACCTTAACTATCTTGTTCTCGAATGTTCTGATAAGGCAAAGAAACATTGTTCTTTCAGTGATGGCCGAGGCAGCCCAGTTCCCGTTGTTTTGTAATAAAATAGCACAAAATTGAAATTAATTAATTATAAAAATTGTTTGAACGTCAGATTTGTTGTTATAAATAAATTGCTATTTGGATGCCAATAAAGATGTTGTTTGCTGTTTATTTCTTTTGGACTTCCAGTAGGTAGGTACCTACTCCATTGTGCACTGGCGTAAGCGTAACTACACCATGTGGGGCCATTGCCAAAATCTAGAATCTAGATATTGGAGCCATCTGCCTTTCTCCATCAAAGTAAAAATAGGCTTAATGATAGGCGGGCTGTAATGCTAATTTGGAGAATAGGTCACTTTTCCAACTGTATAGGTTCATATTTGTCCGATCAGCCCACCCATACACCCCGCCGACTAGAGTGCGAAAGAGAAAACTACGAAAACATCATTTCGTATTCCCCTGTCTGCACCGATTTTAATAATTATTTCAAGAATAATAAAGACTTTGGCTATGTCTGTATGTTTTGCTTTTTTTAGGGTTCCGGTACAGGTAAAAACGGGACCTTATTACTAAGCCTCAGGGGCGGATCCAGGATTTCATGTTGGGGGGGGGCCCATCGGCCAACTCGGGCCACGTATTAAGATTAAAAGAAATTAAGAGAGCTCATTTCTTTACTCGGCCTCAAAATTCAGAGGTTCGTGGGGGGGGCCATGGCCCCCTGGGTCCCCCCCCCCCCCCCTGTATCCGCCACTGCTAAGCCTACGTTGTCCGTCCGTCCTACCTATTTAGGACTGTAACTTTTGAACCGCAATAGCTAGATTGTTGACATTTTCACAGAATATGCGTTATTACGGCGGATTTGTTGACAAATAATAAAAAAGTCTAAAAGTAAAAAATTTTGGGGGGTTCTCAACAAGAAACTAGTTTTTATCGACGTTTTTTCTTCTCGCTATATAGTAATAACGGTAATACATGCAAGCGTCAAACTTGGCGTGATTATTTATAGAGCAACCTCTACAGTATAATAACAAATAATAATAACCGGCCAAGTGCGAGTCGGTATCGCGCTAAAGGTCCCGGAGAAAAAAGTTTTTTTGTTCCAGTTTTTGTTGTGTTCTGTGGTGATGTGGTACGGATACCTCGGTGCACGAGTAGCCCGACTCTCACTTGACCGCATAAACACACGATGCCACCGCGTGTCTAGATAAAACATATCATATCGCGGGTGAAATAGCGGTTTCTATACTCCATTCCAAATAACAAAGGCCATTTTGAATTACAGAAACAGAGATTTGAAACACTTCCTCTCACTTATTCTTAGAACAGCTTTAGTAACGTCCAAGATACGTTGGATAGTATATCTTTCTCATAAATAAATCGTATTTGCTAATCAGAATTGGCCAGAAAGCTATACATGAATCGGAAAATCTTTTCATCCTTATTTGGAATGCAGTATAGAATGGAATGAAGTGAATCACCTTGATTGCCGGTGTAAATGACTAGATGATATCTACCTATCTGCTAGCTACCTTATGTACCTACATACTATGACCACGACGGCTGTATCGTTTATACTACCCAAATGCATCATCAAGCAGTAGTGGTAGTGGTAATAATTAACGCAATGCCTAAAAACTTAGACACCCAACCTTGGTAGGTACAACATCGATTTCTATTTATTTATCTCGCTACGATGCATGAGGGGAACCTACATGGGTAGCATGGCACCTTGATATAGCGCTATCTCACCTTCGCTCTCTTTCTATTTGCACGTGAACGAACGAAGTAAAAGACGTGATACCTCTCTCTGAATTGATCTCCGGGTTCCCCTTACGGTACAAGGGTGACATTTGGGGATCATAACATGAATGCTTTAGTGATACAGGAAAAACTTTGACTTTCTCGGAAGGTCGACTCCTGATGGATGAGGTCAACGGCCCGCGGAAACTAAGACAGATAGGGATATGCACCTCAAACAGTGTCATAGTGGACCCTAGTCAGATTTGGTTGGCGGTGAAAAAAATACAGAATTGCGAAATCCCAGATGGCTTCCATGGAAATTTCAAACGCCAAAGCAGCTTATATAGGGTTCACCGAACCGACTAAAAATTTGTATCCGGAGGTTTTAGGGGTTGATGATTAAGAATATGAAATCATTTTGTTTTGATCTTCAACATTCATGAGGGTTGCCATACAAATTTCATAATTTTTGATATGCTGTTACTCTTTCGGCCCTGTAGCCCTCAAAGTTTAAGTCCTATGACAAAAGTGCATAGAATTTGTTTTGTAGGTAATTATGTCAAATTTCAACCTACAAAACTTTTCGATAAAACCAATATTCGTATTTCGGGGGGGGGATAAATCCCACCTATCCCTGGATACGTGCCTGGGTAGTAGGTAGGTATATCTATGCTTTTCGCACTTGAATATACACATAGTTACTTACTTAACTATACGTTTTCGTATCCTCTAACCGTGGTAAGGTCATTTATCTTGAGTTTAATAAGAAACAGACAGAAATAAGTTTGCTCAGACAAAATTATTTTAGTCGTTCATTCCAGCAGTTTTTTCTACGGAATCAGTGGTAGCTGTTAATAGAATAAGACGTCAGCAATGCGGTATCGAATGCGTCTCCGGGCTCCACAAGATTACGTAGGCACCATTCCAGCATACATAGCTTCGTATTGGTGGCACCCATCAAAAAGAATTTAAACGCTAACGCTTATAGCTAAGGGTCAGCGCACACCTAGCGGAGAACTGTTCGAGCAAGAGAAATCCCATAGAGAAAGTTATTCAGTTTGATGGTCTGTACATCCCCTTAAAAAAGTGTCAGCATATTAAGTTTGACCCTGATAGGAGTGTATTATTTTTTAATAATTTTCCTTTATACTATTCTAGGAATAACAATGAAACTAGGTACAGTCAGCATCAAAAGTATCTAGGCATGTTAAGTGTTCATAAATATCTGGACAACTTTACGATAGCAAACCTTATTTCAAGTCACAAAGAAATCAAATTTAATAATCTGTCATGTTATTATTTGTTAAGTTAAAAACAAATGGGGTTTATTTTCGTGTAATTGTTCAGATGTTTTTGAACACCGGAGATGCTTAGATACTTTTGATGCTGACTGTACCACATGAAAGCAAACAATTGATTAATTTTACTAAAACATCACATACAAAATATATTTCTCTCGACTCAAATAAAATTTGTGCTTCTATCTGAATGATATTGATTTTGTATAGCTAGTGTGTGAATTAAAATACCAAACCAGTTTGCTGTTATTCCTAGGCAGTTTTGGACATAATTTGTTAGATTTATGATACTGAGATAGGACATTTGAAGAAAAAACAGAAATAAGTTGCAATAATTTTATTTAGTTTCAAGCAAGGGCTTAAATTACCACTATGCAAAAGGATGTTATTTTCGTAGTGGGTGGAATGTTTAATCGACCTCCTCGATGGTGGGTCCAGCGCCGCCGGCGCCGGCGCCGGGGGCAGCTCCGCCGGCGCCGGGCGCTCCGCCGGGGAAGCCTGGCATACCGCCGGGCATGCCGCCGGGCGCTCCGCCCGCGCCCTGGTACAACTTGGTGATGATCGGGTTGCAGATGCCCTCCAACTCCTTCTGCTTGTGCTCGTACTCCTCCTTGTCGGCCAGCTGGTTGGAGTCCAACCACTTGATGGTGTCGTTGCACTTATCTAGGATGATCTGCTTGTCGGAGTCCGTGATCTTGTCCTTAAGATTCGCGTCCTCCATGGTCGACTTCATGTTGAAGCAGTAGGACTCGAGAGCGTTCTTGGCGCTGATGGTCTCCTTCTGCTTCTCGTCCTCGTTCCTGTACTTCTCGGCCTCGTTGACCATGCGCTCGATCTCCTCCTTGGACAGGCGACCCTTGTCGTTCGTGATGGTGATCTTGTTCTCCTTGTTGGTGGATTTCTCCACGGCGGACACGTTCAGGATACCGTTGGCGTCGATGTCGAAGGTGACCTCGATTTGAGGGACGCCGCGGGGCGCGGGAGGGATGCCGGTGAGCTCGAATTTTCCGAGAAGGTTGTTGTCTTTGGTCATGGCGCGCTCACCTTCGAAGACTTGGATGAGCACTCCGGGCTGGTTGTCTGAGTAGGTGGTGAAGGTCTGCGTCTGCTTGGTGGGGATGGTGGTGTTACGCTTGATGAGGGTGGTCATCACACCTCCGGCGGTCTCGATACCGAGCGAGAGGGGTGTGACGTCGAGCAGAAGCAGGTCCTGCACCTCCTCAGACTTGTCACCGTGCAGGATGGCAGCCTGGACGGCCGCACCGTAAGCTACGGCCTCGTCGGGGTTGATGGATTTGTTCAGCTCCTTTCCGTTGAAGAAGTCCTGGAGGAGCTTCTGAACCTTGGGGATACGAGTGGAACCACCGACCAATACGATGTCGTGAATTTGAGCCTTGTCCATCTTGGCGTCACGAAGGGACTTCTCTACGGGCTCCATGGTGGACCTGAACAGATCGGCGTTCAGTTCCTCGAAACGGGCCCTGGTGATGGAGGTGTAGAAGTCGATACCTTCGAACAGCGAGTCGATCTCGATGCTCGCCTGAGTCGAGGAAGAGAGGGTTCTCTTCGCGCGCTCGCACGCCGTTCGGAGTCGTCGAAGGGCCCTCTTGTTGGTGGTGAGGTCCTTCTTGTACTTCCTCTTGAATTCCTGGACGAAGTGGTTGACCATGCGGTTGTCGAAGTCCTCTCCTCCCAAGTGGGTGTCACCGGCGGTGGATTTTACCTCGAAGATACCATCCTCGATGGTCAGGATGGACACATCGAAGGTACCGCCGCCGAGGTCAAAAATAAGGACGTTGCGTTCTCCACCGCCCTTCTTGTCGAGACCGTAAGCAATCGCAGCAGCAGTAGGTTCGTTGATAATTCGGAGGATGTTCAGACCAGAGATGGTACCCGCATCTTTTGTGGCCTGCCTCTGTGAGTCGTTGAAGTACGCTGGAACCGTAATTACTGCATTCTGCACTGTTTTACCGAGGTATGCCTCGGCTGTTTCCTTCATTTTCGTAAGCACCATTGAGCTTACTTCTTCGGGGAAGAAGGTCTTGTCTTCGCCCTTGTATGCGACCTTGATCTTTGGTTTGCCTCCATCACTGACAACCTCGAAGGGCCAGTGCTTCATGTCGGCTTGTACGGTGGCATCTTCGAATTTGCGGCCGATAAGACGCTTAGCATCTGAAACAAAGAACATATTCTAATTGTAGACATTGTTCTATATTTAGAAATCTGTTTATGTTGTGAATAATCCTCAGAATACTGTTATCATTCAATATGTTCAGAGACTCTAGTCTAGTATATTGGGTATCATCATGAAAATAAGTGCCAGGATATTCAATAAAATAAAATAATTATGTTGCAATGTTGGTTAAAAGCCAGTAACCTTATTATAAGGAAATAATTTAAATGACTCATCATTATTTGTTGAACTTTAGTGACATTGAAATGAGAACCAGTTCATAAGCTTTATCTGTTCACTAAAACTCCATAATTTGTATTAAGGTGCCGGTTAACAGCCGACCGCATACAGCAGCAGCATACGACGTGTCGCTCCGACACTACTGGTTTGTATGTAGTTCTATGAAATACCCTGCGAAGCATCCGACATGAAGTATGCGGTCGAGCCTCGACCGCACACCAGTAGTGTCGTCGAGTGCTGCCAGGCATGCGATAATTATCCTAAATTCACGAATTTATTTTGTGGCATGCGATAGAAAATAAAAGTCGGGTAAAGCACGATAATTCATACAAATTCCACTATAATATTTAATTTAATGAAATCACTATTTTCAACCACATTTTCCGTTAAATTCCAACGATACCTAGGTACATCATACGGGCGTTCGGTATTGGGTAAAACAGTGTTTCGCATTAAAGAAGATCTTATAAACAGCTATTTTTGAGTTTAAGATGATATTCCTGCCAGCGCGCACGAGCGCGATGCATACAAACGAAGTTTCATCCTAATTTCAATGAATTAAATCGATCGAAGATCATATAAACAGCTATTTTTGAGTTTAAGATGATATTCCTGCTAGCGCGCCCGAGCGCGCTGCATACAAACGAAGTTTAATCCTATTTTCAATGAATGAAATTGATCGAAGATCTTATAAACAGCTATTTTTGAGTTTAAGATGATATTCCTGCCAGCGCGCCCGAGCGTTTAATCCTATAAAAATAGTAGTAATGTCGATCCTCTTACCTAAAAGAAAATTTTGTTATTAGAAAATATATTTATGTTACAGGTGTTTTCAGAAACCGAAATCTATATTTTCTCCCCTCCGGACGGAAAGCGTCAATTTTCGTCCCGTTGCGCTAAACGAAGTTGCCTCTTTCCACCTCCGTCGAAGAGAAAAATATTATACTACCCTCGGGCAGTAAATAAGAAAGCCTCAGATCATATGTTTGTTTGTTCAAGAGAAAAATATTATACTACCCTCGGGCAGTAAATAAGAAAGCCTCAGATCATATGTTTGTTTGTTCAAAAGTTTAATAGGTCTACAGCCCTAAATAGGTAGGCCGGACGGACGGACGGACAAAGTAAAAGGGTCCTGATTTCACCCTTTCGGCACGGAACCCTAAAAAGGTGAAAATAAACCAGGCTTCTATGATCACGGATGTTTGTAACAAGGATTCTGAGTATCCCAAAGGGGAGCACGTTAGTAATTTATGTGTGACTTTACCCCAAAAAAGACCCTAAGTCGGCAACACTGTTTGCAGCTGCTGTATGCTGCTGCTGCGTGCGGTCGGGTTCTAATTCATACCCCTCCGACGTGTCGGAGCGACGCGTCGCTCCGACGTGTCGGATCCGACACGTCGTATGCTGCTGCTGCATGCGGTCGGCTGCCAATTTACTCCTTTAGTCATAAATACTAGTAAAAACCTAATTTCATCATTCAATCATTGTGTGGCAATATCTTGTAATGAGTCACAACACGAAAATCTACAGCCTACGCATTTATCGCCTTACAATAGATACTCAAACCCCTTTGTTCTACTAACACACATTTTAGTTCTGAAATGCTCTAACTGTGAGATATATTTTTAAAAATCTCTGCGGACGGACGCCCACACGGTCTATTCTACGCCATGAATATAGGTAGATGTATAGTTGCTATAGGGAAGTCAACGCTCCCTAATAAGCCAATGCAAGGGCGTGCGCCGCAACGACACGTGTACCGTAGTCTTAATTTGATGTTCATTGTAGCACCAGCAGCCGTAGCATGACAGCGTGATACAGCGCTATCGCACCGCCGCTCTCTATTTGCGAACGAACGAACGAGATAAAGAGCGTGATGTAGCACTCGTATCGGTGTATCACGCGCTACATGCTACGACTTCTGTTGTATAGTGTACATGAATAGCTATCAATCAGCGGCCGTTGTATGATGCGCGCGATAAGGGGATATCACGCCATTTATCTAGTTCGTTCACGCGCAAACAAAAAGAGCTAAGCGTAGCGACACACCTGCGGAACGTACGGCGCCGAAAGTTCAGTTGAATACGCGTTTACTAGGAAAAATGGCGCGTACTGAAGTGTCGCCGGTACAGGGAAAAGTGTTGCACGCGTATTCAACCGAACGTTCGGCGCCGTACGTTCCGCAGTTGTGTCGCTACACTAAGGCGCGATAGCGTTGTATCACGCTGCCATGCTACGGCAGCTTAAGGGTATATTATTCGGAGCGCGCTCCATACAAACGTACTATGGTGATATTTTCAATACTAACCAATTAAAGTCAATGAAATTTTGCAGAAACAATCTAGAAACAAATTTCTATGCTTGTATGGAGAGCTTAGATTTTCGTTAAATTTTCAAGTTACAGTGCCTCAAAGATTTCCATACAAATCTTAAATTAATCCTAGCATTGAAACTGTATATTTTAACGAAAATCTAACTCTATAGAAGCATAGAGATTTGTTTCTAGATTGTTTCTGCAAAATTTCATTGACTTTAATAGGTTAGTATTAAAAATATCACCATAGTACGTTTGTATGCAGCGCGCATTTTCGCTCTCGGAATAATATTCTCTTAAGATAAGCTATTTATTATACAAGCGCGCGCAACTGCAGTAGTCCCGCGAAAAAATCCTAATCCAATGTTATAAGACTCAAATCTGTCCTAGCGGCAGCCGAGATTTACTCCAGCGCGACGCCCGCCCCCCTTGTATAAACCTTGTTTTTTTTTTCTGTGTAGCCATGCCAAGATATCTATTCGTGTGGTAGATATAGTTGAATAAACATCGCGTCATTACGTTTCTTTATTGTAAGAAACATGAAATTTACGAATTGGTTATGTAAACTTCATTGACATTGGAATTTATATTTTAGAAGGTCAAGATACAACGTAGATAATTTTAAATTTACAAGTTAGACATTGACTGGAATAAAACATTTTATTTTTATTGATACAATTGCCTCATGAAACTAGGTATTTCTGGGAATTTCATTGATACTGTGTGTGACTTCATGGGTGAATCAACAATGTGTTTATCTTCTCATTTGTTGATGTAATAAAAAAAAGTTTAGGGTATGAATGGCATCAAGCTACGCAAAACTAAAATAAGCTGGCCGCCCGTCCTAGAGTAATGTATAACGTTGCGCGGTTATATTGGTCTTGCGTAGCTTGATGTGTCGCCGCGCCGTGTGTACATGTCTCTAGTAAACGACATAATAGAAAAAATAATTTTTCTCCCCTCCGGCCGGAAAGCGTCAATTTTCGTCCCGCTGCGCTAAACGAAGTTGCTGCATTCCACCTCGGTCGAGGAGAAAAATATTATGCTAACCTCGGACTGTAAATAAGAAAGCCTCAGATCACATGTTTGTTTACCTCGGCTTCGCCTCGGTCAACAATTACATGAGATCTGAGACCTTTCTTACTTTCCTGTCCTCGGTGTGTAATCTACTATAATTGATATTCAAGAAGGTCAAGATACAAAGTTCATAAATTAAAAATTGTAAGTTAGACAAGTTATGATTACTTGAATCAAACTATTAAGTGATAAAGTTGCCTCATGAAACTATTTCTGAAATATCATTGATAGTGGTTAGACACTATGATAATAATTGATAACTGCTATCACCTAAATTTATCATTGTTTGAACAAGTGCTACTCATACGTACAAACCGAAATGATGAATCGATTCCACCAATATTAATGAAACACATGCATAAACAGATGGTCTTTCCTACCACCCACATTGAATTAAAATAAGAATGTTTGAATTAGTAACGAAGAAGCGGGAGTACATTATGTAATCATTAATTTTATGAGTACATAAAGATTTATTTACCGTGCGAGATTAGACTTTGTACCTGATAAGAATCAATATATACATGGAATCCTTTGGCAGTAGTGACTATAAGGTAATAAAAAGACTAGGAACAAAATCTTACCAAAGATGGTGTTGTTAGGGTTCATCGCCACCTGGTTCTTGGCGGCATCTCCGATGAGACGCTCTGTGTCTGTGAAGGCGACGTAGGAGGGTGTGGTCCTGTTGCCTTGGTCGTTGGCGATGATCTCCACCTTACCATGCTGGAATACTCCAACGCAGGAGTAGGTGGTACCCAGGTCGATACCTACGGCGGGTGCTTTGGCAGCCATCTGAGAATTAAATGTTTAGGTTAGTCAAAGGAAGTAAGAACCTAAATTAGTTTTAATTACGGAGCCTGAGAATAATTAAAGTATTAAACCTGTATCTATTTATCTATGAGAGCTGAATATAGGTATTAAACTTGCAAATGCAAATCTACCGCATTCGAATTAGTTATGAAGATTGAAAGAAAAAAATAACGCATGTCGCATTAGAAATATGAAGACTAAAATAACGCATGGTGAATGAAGAACGCACCATGTGGTTACCGTTATAACGTGTGAGATTTAAAAGATAATAGAAGCGGTGGGAAAGAGGCGGGAACCGGGCCGTTGCCGGGCCGCGACCGCGTCGGCCATCGCGGAAAATCGATGCACGTTCCGCAAGAAGCTTCTCGAATGTGGACTATAGAACCATTGTAACCAACGCGGAATGAAGTTAGAACTCATTTATAACCATGTCAAGGCCTAGAATATGACTAAAAAACGTTAATTCCTTTGTAAGAACAGAGACCACGTGCTAACATTTGCATGAAAGACAAAGGAAATTGTACAGACAGATTCATCACAATCTTTGCAGAAAACATGTGTCTTACGTAAAGATAATGTGAAATTACATTTTATGGGAAACAGGAGATGACTAATCGAGAATGGAAAAGTTCAAGGAACTTCCCAGTCGGTCATGCTGATAACCAAAATGTAATTATCACGAAAATGTGTGAAGCGATCGTTACAGAAAGAAAATAATGATTTAGAGAATAGAGAAAATAAGAGAAAAAAGTACTCACATTTGTAAATTAACTAATAAATTCAGTCGATAACTTATCTAGTAGAACGCTCAGCAAACGTGCGCGATTGACGGCTTCGTTTCACGAAATAAAATGGCGTCGGCGTTTCACGAAGAAGTTAATATACGAGCGGGGGGATTCGCTCGACGTCACTGGGGCTTTCTGGAATATTCCAGATTTTTAACCAATAGGAAACGTTTCCTCATGACGCATAGCTCTGCTATTGGCTGAAATTATGACCCCAGCCGCATAGCTCGATGATGCACCTGCTCAGTTTAGTGATGCGCAAAGGTCTGAACTAGAGCAAATTCTTTATTTTGATCTACTCTGATATGAATCAAATCTTTTATTATTGTGCCCATTCTTCTGTTGTTTAGACCTGCCACACACATACGGAATTGCGATCCGGAATTCCGAATGAAAACAGGTTTTCGTATGGAGGTTCCCCCTCCAAATTTGCGACCGGAATTTCAAACCTATACGAAAAACCTGTTTTCATTCGGAATTCCGAATTGCAATTCCGTATGTATGTGACAGGCCTTCAGCTTGAAGCACACTTATTAAAAGTCAAATATTTTTTAAAGCTACCACCACGTCGGAACGTGTTCTCGCTGTAGAGTAGAGGTGGGCGCCGCGCCGGCGCGGCGCCGCCGCGCCGGTTAACCCGTGCCGCCGCCGCCGCCGAGTTAGGCGCCGACGGCGCCGGTGTCCGTCCGTGGTAACCACGGCGTGGTTGCTGTGTGCGTGCCTATTGCCGGCGCTAGTTGGCGTGCTAAACTGTACTTTTAGATGGGCTCTCCGCTGACGGCGCCAGTCGCTCATTTGTTTGCCGGCGCTGGTTATCCATATCAGTGCCGGCACTGGTTGCCAAGCTAGCTACCAGCAGCGCCCCGGTTGCCGAGGTAGCTGCCGGCGCTAGTTACAGGCCTAAACTATACTTTACAAGGGCTACCTACACTTCGCTGACGGCGCCAGTCACTCATTTGGTTGCGGGCGCTGGTTATCCATATCAGTGCCGGCGCTGGTTGCCAAGCTAGCTGCCGGCAGCGCCCCGGTCACCGAGGTAGATGCCGGTCGCGCCTGTTGCCGAGATAGCTGCCGGCGCTGACAGCCAAATTGGCTACCGGCGCTAGTTACAGGCCTAAACTATACTTTACAAGGGGTACTCTCCGCTGACGGCGCCAGCAGCTCATTTGGTTGCCGGCGCTGGTTATCCATATCAGTGCCGGCGCTGCTTGCCAAGCTAGTTGCTGGCAGCACCCCGGTTACCGAGTTAAGTGCCGGCGGCGCGGGCTCCCGACCTAGCTGCCAGCGCCGACAGCAAAGTTGGCTGCCGGTGCTTGTTACCGGGTTAAACTGTACTTTACATGGGTTCCCCGCTGACGGCGCCAGCCGCTCATTTGGCTGTCGGCGCTGGTTATTTATATCAGTGCTTGCCAAGCTAGCTGCCGGCAGCACCCCGTTTTTCACGTTAGATGCCGGCGCCGCCGATTGTCGTACTAGTTGCTGGTGCCGATAGCCAAGTTGGCTGCCAGCACTAGTTACTGGGCTAAACTGTACTTTACATGGGCTCTCTGTTGAAGGCGCCAGTTGCTAATTTGGATGCCAGCGCTGGTTATCCATATCTGTGCCGGCGCTAGCTGCCGACAGCGCTCTGGTTGCCGAGTTCAGTTCCGGTGGCGCCGGTTGCCGAGCTAGCTGCTGGCGCTGACAGCCAAGTTGGCTGCCAGCACTAGTCACTGGGCTAAACGGTGCATTATATGGGCTCTCTGTTGACGATACCAATCGTTCATTTGGTTGCCGGCGTTGGTTATCCATATCAATGCCACCGGTTCCCAATGACGTTATTTTTGGTTGCCAGCGCCGGCAGCAGTCTCCAGAATCAGATTTCTCGAAATAATGCCGGAGATAACAAGCTTAAGTTCGATGTCAAGGAGTTGACATTTTGAGAGATGTGCTTGTCTATATTGGCGAGATAAGAAGAATGTGTTCTCAGGACTTTCTACGGGATTAGTCTAGCCTAGCGATTCCTGCTAATACGAAATACGAACCCCGTTGTTTTTTCTACACCTGGATTGGTTTTGAATGCTGAGAAATCGCGTTTGTAGTTGTAAAAACATTTAACATCAGCACATTTTTTTTTTCATTTCTTATTGTGCATCTGGAGCTTCTAGATAATACATTTAACACCTATAGTGTGGATTTTAAAAAAAACACCCGCGCCGCGGCGCGGCGCCGCCGCGCCGACCAATTTCACCCGGCGCGCCGCCGCCGGCAAATTTCGGGTCGGCACCCACCTCTACTGTAGAGAAGATGCGGCCAAAAACTCTACAGCAAAACACGACTTACAATATAAATTGTTAAGCTACGGTTATGTATACAATAATACATAGTCTATTTTATAGAATAATTGATACTATACAGTAGTACAGTAAATAAACTATAAGATAGTGACCTCAGACCCAAGCATTTTGATCATTTAATTCGTTTACCTTTTATTTGTTTTGGTTCAATAGTCTGGCTACTCAAGGATTGTTTGTAACAACAAATAATTTATTAATTTAATGTACAGCTTGGCAAAAAAGTCGTGATAAAAATGAGGGCGCTGTCTCCACGCAAGTACGTCAAAATCACGCATAACCTGGCAACACTGGTGGTATTGCTAAAATTTTAGTTCCACCTGTCACCACGATCATGTCTTTTCTTTTTTGCCAAGCTAAACATGCCAGTCACCATTTTCCTCTGTCACTGCTGAACTGGTTCAACAATAATCTACGCACAATCTACACGTCACTACGGACCACAGGCAAAAAATAAATCTAAGCGAAAAATACTTTGCCTACCAGCGGGGCTAGTACGCCAACCCGCGATAGCGTGATATAGCGCTTTCACACTTCCGCTCTCTTTCTATTTGCACGTGACAGAACGAGACAGAAGACTAAATTTGACAGACAACATTCATTAATCGCTGGGAGTCATATACTGGGAGTGCGATTTTTGAACATCATTATAACGTCACAAGAATATCACACGTCCAAACAAATCATTTTAGAAAGATGCATAAACTGAGCATATTTGATATTCTCTACTGCTGATTTCAACGTTCAATGTTCAAAAATCTCACTCCAGAAGCCGTAGCATGCTACACGCGATACGGCTGTATCACGTCTTTTATCTCGTTTGTTTCCGCGCAAATAGAAAGAGAGAGAAGGTGTGATAGCGCTGTATCTCAGTGGTATGCTACCCATGCAGCATAGCTAGCATGCCGCAGTGATACAGCGCTATCACCAAGCTATCACACCTTAGCTCTCTTTCTATTTGCGTGCGAACGAACGAGATAAAAGACGTGATACAGCCGCTACTGCTGCGGGGCTAGTACGCCAACCACATTTAACACATCCATCTGTCAAATTTAGTCTTCTGTCTCGTTCTGTCGCGTGCAAATAGAAAGAGAGCGGAAGCGTGATAGCGCTATATCACGCTATCGCGGGTTGGCGTACTAGCCCCGCTGACTAGATCAGCACTCGTAGTATGCTACAGCTACACGTGATACCGCTGTATCACGTCTTTTATCTCGTTCGTTCGCACGCAAATAGAAAGATAGCTAGATGTGATAGCGCTGTATCACTGCGGCATGCTAGCTATATGCAGACCGTCAAACTGAACAACTTTCTCCCTATGTTCACTAGAGACTACTCTATGGCACCAAAATCGATATCACGAAAAAATAAAACAGCTGTTCCATACAAAACTGCAAACCTACTTGAGCCAAATGTATGGAACAGCAGATTTAGCTTATCCGCTAATTACTAGGCTAATTACCTACACAGAATGTGCGAGAGAAAAATCTATGTTGTGTGTCCCTTTCTGCGTATGCGATATTTTTGTTTGACTTAGTAAAATTGCATACTTACAAAATCTTGCAAATGCACGATTTCTCAAACATTTTTGGTCATATCTCCATCAACCTAATACTATCACTTGCTAACCACAGATTACTCGTTCGTAGATTTAGCAACATTTTTATATTTTGGTATAGTAGTTAGTGGATCTTCGGTTTTGCAAATGGTCACCGGAGTCACAGAGGATTATATCGGAGATTTCTTTATTCGTAGTATCGGAGTCATCCTGTAAAAAAAAGTAATAGTGGCGGTGTGCGGGGGACGGGCGTACCCTAAGGGTAGAACTACATCGTGAGGCCGTGCTGTCGCGCGCGGTCGCGTTCCGTCTAATCTAGAGTATCAATCCCGTCTATCTTATAATTTCTCTAGCGAATGACGTTCCTGAGTGACAGAAAAGGATGGAGCGACGGAATAATGCGGTTCCGTGCTGTCTGGTGTAGTTCAACCCTAACTGAATTCGCTTTGAAGGTACGCGTGCGCGTGCGGGCAGAGCCGGGCGGGATGTGCTCCTCCCGGTCACACCGCGCTCGACTGACCTACCGCGACCGCTGAGCTTCACCACTATTACTATTTTTACACTATGACGAAGTTGTGGTGGTACACTTCCTTTCGGTGAAATAAATAAAAAAACGACCATAAAACTTCAAAATTTTAATAAAAACAGTCCAACCAACGTTTATAATAAATAGCTCTAAGGATTCTGGTACCTTCACATCTGTTAGCATTTACTTACATAACTAAGTATTATTACAAGAGCGTCGGTTTTGAATTGCACACACTGTATTCGTATACGAAAATAACAAGAAACTACCTGCTCGGATTCTGAACGGATCCATTGATAAGTTACATCAAAACTTGAGTCAGGAGTGCGATTTTTGAATGTCATACGTCGAACTCAGCAGTAGCAAATGTCAAAATTACTATGGAGATATGCATCTTTCTACTGCTGATTTGACTTTCAAAAATCATAATTCAGGAGAGCGATTTTTGAAAGTCAAATCAGCAGTAGAAAAATGCATATCTCCATAGTAATTTTGACATTTACAACTGCTGAGCTCACCGAATGAGATTCAAAAATCGCTCTCTAGGAATGCGATTTTTGAAAGTCACACGTCCAAATCAGCAGTAGAAAGATGCATAATCTCCATAGTAATTTTGAAATTTTCTATTGTACTGCTGATTTCAACGTATGACTTTCAAAAATACCAGTCCAGTTTCATAACCAGTGAAAATCTTGGTGCTAATACGAAAGAGATAAAGCATACGAAGATATGTAAGTATGCTAGAGAGATAGATAGACTCTTCGCATGTGATTTTTACACGTTAAACGGACCCTTATGAATTTGAATTTAGTTATGATTATGAACATTTTCGTATACGAATTGTGTGAAATTAAAAAAAGAGAACTCAATGTCTTTTATATAAAACTCACAACTGAAAAACACAGCAACGCGCCCACTATCATTTATCTTGTTTTTTTCCAAGACAGTCTACGCAAACAATACAGTATGCTTGTCTACAAAATATATACCACTAGTCTTTAATCTAGACCTATAAAAAGTTTAAGGGCCTGTTTTACCACTTCTGAGTAAGTCCTTATCCGACAGATAGTTTGACATATTTTGTATGAAATTATGTCAAAATATCTGTCGGATAAGCTAAAAAGAACTTATTCAGAAGTGGTGAAACAGGCCCTTAGGGTGTAATTTGACAATGACACTTAACAACTTTCCATAAGGAACATGCTCAGACATGGGTCGAAAAATAAAACAAAATTTGGACTTCCTATAAAAACTGATCAGATGCAAAGAGAATGGAAATACTACGTTATCAGATTATCGGGGAGGTCTAAACAATTTTCTATAAACTTAACATTAAAAAATGGGCCCACGCGTTTGCACTCTAGTGTGCCACAAAGGTACAAACTTACATACATACATACATACATAGGCTGTTAAACACATAACCCTTCCTTTGCGTCGCGCAGTCGGGTAAAAAAAACGAGTGTTGTATAAAAGTGGGAAGCGTAGCATTGTATTATATTTCGCAATAAATAAATCTGACTAGAAACACTAGCTAATATTAATTTAAAGCCCAACCAGACATATTTGCGAGATATTACAAAGCATTTCAGATGTAATTCAATATTCTTTATAAAATGCATACTTTGTCCGATTAGGGTTTAGGCTTCGACAATAAATAAGAAATGTTGACAATACAAAACAAAAAACCAAAACGTTGGTCACTCTTTACAAACAAAACTATACATACAGATCTAGGATTGCTTACTTATTGCAAATGAGCTTACATACTCTATCTAAGCTTACATATTTACAAAATTACCTAAAAATTGTGCAATCTTTGACAAAATCATATCTCAAACATGGAAGTCCATACATGCAAAAAACACGCAAAAAAGAACATTACCTACTAATAATGTTTCCACTAATTAACGGAAAACTGTTTGTAGGACGTTGACAAATAAAATATTAATGTGAAAAAATATTTTCCACTTTTCATACAAACTGCATAGCTAGCATGCCGCAGTGATACAGCGCTATCACACCTTAGCTCTCTTTCTATTTGCGTGCGAACGAACGAGATAAAAGACGTGATACAGCCGTATCACGTGTAGCATACTACGAGTGCTGGAAAAATTTAAGGAAAATTGTTAAAACGATATTACAAAGTTGCCAGTTTTGAGAAAAACAAATCAGGATCATTTGTTAAAAAATTCTATACGCGGGGCACACCAAATTAAAAATAACCATATTGCTTAAAAATGAAGTTTGTGGTTAAAACAAAGTTTGTGTTCACGTCAAAATATATATGGGCTTTCGTAATAAGTTGACAGTGTTTAAAGGGATGATCAGACCGTCAATCTGAACAACTTTTTCTATGGGCCCAACATCGAAATCGCAGAAAAATATCAGCTGCCCCGTCCATACATTCGGGTTTGCAGTTTTGTATTGAACAGCTGATTTTTTATCGTGATTTCGTCATTGTTACCGAAGGTTGCTAACGAAGGTTGTTCGGTTTCATAGTCTTGTCATCTCCTTAATACTTTCAGCTATTTTTTTTGGACCTTGCTGGCTGACAGTTTTTAAGGGGTTGACCAGACCATCAAACTGGAAAACTTTCTTTATGGGACCAACATAGAAATCGCAAAAAAAAAACCATTTTCCCATACATTTTCGCTCGAGTAGGATTGCAGTTTTGTATGGGAGCAGCTTATTTTTTTCGATATTGGTGCCATAGAGAAAGTTGTTCAGTTTGACGGTCTGATCATCCCATTAAAAAAGTGTCGGCATATTAAGAAGGATAGGGTCCAAGTTCATGACAAAATCGGAATCCCTATTCCTCACCACAAGATGAATGATGGTGATCAAATGTCACAATAAATATTGTAGGTACATAAAGAAGGTATCATTCTTCAGGTAACCTATCTTACTTTCGAAATTTCACTGACCGAATTTCAGTTGTTCGAAAACGGTTTATAGAATTTTCTAGTGACAGATATTTTGTTACACATACATTTGTTACTCCTTATAAAGACTTGACAGAAGTATCATTTTCCAGAAAATTTAAAATCAGAATTTCATAATCTTTTTTTTTCTTTTGACAACGGTCTTCTGGGTTCGAAGTTTTAAAATGTAGAAGCAACTTCTTCCAAAGTATGACTAGGACACTGACACAACACAGTAAAGTTTTCTGTAATAATTATCTAGTAGATACATGATACCAGGATTATAGCACCAACATGCTTGCTAGCATGCTGCTTGCTTGCTTGCTTGCTTGCTGCATGCTTGCTTGCTTGTTGCTTGCTTGTATGCATGTTAGGGGGGCCGGTGCGGGGGAAAGCCCCCTGCCTGAGAAAAACAAACCGGTGGTTTTTAAAATGTAGGTTAGGTTAGGTTAGAACATGTAAAACACTTAGCGGAGCGAGCGAAGCGAGCAGAGCATCTAAATGCTTGCTGCATGCTTGCTTGCTTGCTGCATGCATGCTGCATGCTTGCTGCATGTTTGCTTGCATGTTGCTTGCTTGCTTGTATGCATGTTGGGGGGTGCAGGGGGGCTGCGCCCCCCGCTAGGGGGGTGCGGGGGGCGTAAGCCCCCTGCCTGAGAAAAACAACCTGGTGGTTTTAAAATTGTAGGTTAGGTTAGGTTAGAACATGTAAAACACTTAGCGGAGCGAGCGAAGCGAGCGGAGCATCAAAATGCTTGCTGCATGCTTGCTTGCTTGCTGCATGTTTGCTTGCTTGCTGCATGCTTGCTTGCTTGCTGCATGCTAGCTTGCTTGTTTGCTTATATGTATGTTGAACGTGCGGGAGGTGGACGCCCCCTGCCTGAAAAAAACCATCTGGTGTTTTTAAAATTCTAGGATAGGTTAGGTTAAATATTTCTGCGGAAATGTGACTGTACGGAAAAACAAATATTCGAAAAAGTAAATTATCTGACTTACATTACTTCGGAAAACTGTTTTACAGAATTTTGATCCATTGGTTAAAAGAAAAAAAGGACGATAAAAAATCTGGCTTTTTAAAATATGGCGAATAATATTTCGGGGAAACAAAAAAAAAGGGAAACAATAAAAAGTATAACGATTTCGGAGAACTAAAATTCGGAAAACTATTTTTCGAAAGTACGATAGGTAACCCATTCTTCATCCACATTAGAACGGTACGGCGTCGGACGGGAGCAGCGAGAACAATATAAAATAATCCCTATATTTATACAGTTAGGGAATAGAATACGTTGACAGAGCCCCGGCACGGTACCGGATGACGGACGGACGCACTCTTTGTCATGGATTATAATATTCTCTGTCCATTCAACATTAACATATTACATAGACGCTCTGCGCACTCATGTTTCGAATGCTTTTAAGTGGAGAAAGACAAACTAGTTAGATACTTGTATCTCTTTCTAACTAGAGTACTGGTGTACCTAAGGTGTGAACGAAACAATTTTCTTGGGCCTATTTCATAAACATAACAATAACAATTTGAGATACATTACTGATAATGTTAGGACACATTGTCTAATTGTTTAACGCCATTAAGTAACCAGCAATGTACCCTGAATTGTCATTGTAAATTACTATTGTTCATTGCTAACAAGGAAATCAGGTATTCTGGTAAGAAAAATGGGATTAGACCTGAAATAGGTCACGCAGCCCGTACAGAAAATTAGAGTTTAACTCAGAAAACGCAGTTGTACCCTACAACTGCGTTTTCTGAGTAGTAGGGGAGCGGACTGCATACAATTTATGTTAGTTTTACCTTCTTAGTAAAAAAAAACGTTTGAAAATAACGGTAAACTCTAATTTTCTGTAATTTAGCTTGAATACTATTTTTAATAATAAGATAAAGTATAAAAGTTATGAAATGTTGATGAAGTCACTTGTGGGTATCTATAATAGTACAATTTTTCATACAAAACGCACGTTTTGACATTCAATTAAGAGTTGCTAATTTGACTAGTTGTCCGCTCTCTTATTGTACTGTGGCGGCTCAATCCGCTACCGCCTCCGCCACCACTCATGCGCTTACACCACGCAGAGGAATCGGGTGATCGTGACGTCACATCACGCCACCCGACGGAGCGGCTATTGTTCGTGCCACAGGTGGGGAACACGGCTGGGCACGACGCACCGTGATTGGTGTTCGGACGACTGAGCGGCGGACGACCATTGTGACGACGCGAGACTGGAGGTGGTTAAGCCGGCGGCGAACAAAACGGTCTGCGCAGCGGACCCACGACACATTCCACTCGTCTCAGCTTTCGCGCTTACTTCGCTATTTAGCTCACCTATCATTTACTTAACTTTGCATTGTTTTATTCTAAGTTGTTAATATCTTTGTAAATCTTTTAGACAAATTAAATAACCTATCGTTTTTGGCTTAAGTAAAATCATTCATTTGTAGTTCATTATCATCTCTCATTTAACTCGCTTCCGCTTCGTCAATACCTACGCAAATCGAACGGGTTCGATTCCCTTCGATACCTACAAAGTGCAAGAGGGTAAGCAGGCCCCTACAGTCTACTGCGACATCAGTACAGGAGTACCACGACCGGTTATCCCAAACGCTTTCCGTAGGCAAGCATTCGATACAATACACGGCCTCAGTCACCCAGGAGATAAGGCAACAATCCGGCTGGTAACACAAAGTTTCGTGTGGCCAGGCGTGCGTAAAGATTGTCGACAATGGGCTAAGGAGTGTCAGCAATGCCAACGAAGCAAAATCCACAGACACACGTCAGCACCGTTATCAAAGTTCCAAGTGCCATCATCGCGCTTCATCCATATTCATATGGATATCGTAGGGCCTTTACCTGTTTGTAATGGTTACAGATACTGCCTCACAGTGGTCGACCGCTTCACCCGTTGGCCTGAGGCGTACCCACTGCACAACATCACAGCGGAGACCTGCGCAGCTACCTTAGTGGCGGGCTGGTTCTCCCGGTTCGGCTGCCCTGAGCGCATCACGACCGACCGAGGACGTCAGTTCGAGTCACAGCTGTTTAAAACTCTAACTTCACTCACCGGCACCATCCATCAACCGACGACAGCATACCACCCGGCAGCTAACGGTCTTGTTGAGCGGTTTCACCGCCAACTGAAGGCCGCCATCACCTGTCACACTAGCGCGCAGTGGACAGAGGCACTACCCCTTGTGCTTCTGGGCATACGCAGCGCATGGAAAGAAGATCTGCAAGCCTCTTCAGCAGAGCTGGTCTACGGCGAGCCACTACGCTTACCCGGCCAGTTCATCTCACCAACTTCGCCGGACGTGGTGGTGGATATGACAGACTTCGTTAGCAGACTTCGATCGCTGATGCAAAAGCTCGCCCCGAAACCAACATCATGGCATTCTCAGCACCCATTTTACGTGCCAAGAGACCTGAATACGGCAACCCACGTCTTTCTACGACAGGGACAAGCACGGCGACCTTTAGAAACCCCATACTTAGGGCCATTCAAGGTTCTGAAGCGGGGAGAGAAGACATTTGATATCGAGGCAAAAGGAAAAGTCATTACGGTTACAATCGACCGCCTGAAACCTGCCTACATCACTAAAGACGACATGGCGAAGACAACACCGAAGTCAACGACTAACCCTCCAGAAAGTACAAAAAATCTGCGAAGCACAAAAAGCGGGCGAGTCGTCACATTTCCAGACTACTATCGACCGTAGACACGGTCTCAGCGGGGGAGTGATGTGGCGGCTCAATCCGCTACCGCCTCCGCCACCACTCATGCGCTTACACCACGCAGAGGAATCGGGTGATCGTGACGTCACATCACGCCACCCGACGGAGCGGCTATTGTTCGTGCCACAGGTGGGGAACACGGCTGGGCACGACGCACCGTGATTGGTGTTCGGACGACTGAGCGGCGGACGACCATTGTGACGACGCGAGACTGGAGGTGGTTAAGCCGGCGGCGAACAAAACGGTCTGCGCAGCGGACCCACGACACATTCCACTCGTCTCAGCTTTCGCGCTTACTTCGCTATTTAGCTCACCTATCATTTACTTAACTTTGCATTGTTTTATTCTAAGTTGTTAATATCTTTGTAAATCTTTTAGACAAATTAAATAACCTATCGTTTTTGGCTTAAGTAAAATCATTCATTTGTAGTTCATTATCATCTCTCATTTAACTCGCTTCCGCTTCGTCAATACCTACGCAAATCGAACGGGTTCGATTCCCTTCGATACCTACAAAGTGCAAGAGGGTAAGCAGGCCCCTACATATATCGGGATACTCACGTAGGATACGGTGATAAACTGAGTCGTCTGTGAATGTACGTATTGAAGATATTGACTCGGTGGGGCGTTGTCGTGGCACAGGTACTACTAGTGATGTCACTCCATCTACGAGGCGTTGCTTACGGCAATCGACTAGCAGGTTGTAAAAACCTAAAAAATCGACACCTATGATTGGTTTCGACACATCTGCTATAATGAAACGCCATTCGAAGTCGCGTCGTAGGCCCAGGTCTAAATGCAGATTGATATAGCCGTATGTTGCGATGCTTGTGCCGTTTGCCGCGTACAATGCGTATGTAGTCTTTGTTCTGGTACGGAAGGGCTGCCGAACGGCTGATCGTGGATAGACACACAAGTCTGACCCCGTGTCTACCAGGTACTGCACCTTCGTTTTCCGGTCGGTAATGAACAGGCGGCCTTGTGACAGTATGGAGCAGACATTTTCGGCCTTTAATGGCTGCCTTTGGAGTTTTCCGACTTGAATGTGCACGGCTGCTTACAATTGTGGGCGCTAGCACCGAAGCTGTAGTGATACCAGCAGTACGGGTGGTTCTCCGGGCGCTCTCGTGGGCGCGAGCTGGATCGATGACGTGACTGCGATCGGGATCGGTTAGGTTGTCTCCTATATGACTGTGGATGCTGATTTACCTTCACGAGAGCCTCTACTTGCCGCGTTAAGTCCGCCACCTTCGCTTCTAGTGCTGTTGCAGTCGCTGGGGAACCGCTGGACGCGCTGGCCACGTGTGCAGCTGGGTGTGCGATGTCGTTGACGCGATCTGCCAGGTCTGCTAAGTCCTCTAGGCTCGTCTTTTGCTGCGAAGCCACGATCGTTTGTACATGCGAGGGCAATCTACTAGACCATATGGTCCGTATAAAATCCTCGGGTATGGTCGGTCCAGCTAAATCTCTCAAGTGACGTAAGAATAGTGAGGGCTTTCTATCTCCTAGTTCCTCGTGCTGTAGGAGCTGCAAGGTTTTCTTTTCACGTGACACTGAGATGCGCTTAATTAATTCACTCTTAAGTTTATCGTACTTGCCTGTGGTAGGGGGCGTTATCAAGATGTCTTTGATGATCCTTGCGTGCTCCATGTCCAATTGTGCGGCGACAAAATTGAACTTCGTACTGTCGCTAGTAATATTAGAAAGTACGAACTGGCATTCAATCTGTGCGAACCACACGTCCGGTTCCTCAGGCCAAAACGCTGGTATACGTACGCCCACTCGAAACACGTCACTTGGACCACCGCCTAAATTTTCTGTTTTCGACCCGCTACTGCCGCTTGCGTCCCGAAATTCTTCCTCCGACATTACTCCGACCGTGTTCTTCTTCTCGGGGTTACCACTGTAGGGGCCTGCTTACCCTCTTGCACTTTGTAGGTATCGAAGGGAATCGAACCCGTTCGATTTGCGTAGGTATTGACGAAGCGGAAGCGAGTTAAATGAGAGATGATAATGAACTACAAATGAATGATTTTACTTAAGCCAAAAACGATAGGTTATTTAATTTGTCTAAAAGATTTACAAAGATATTAACAACTTAGAATAAAACAATGCAAAGTTAAGTAAATGATAGGTGAGCTAAATAGCGAAGTAAGCGCGAAAGCTGAGACGAGTGGAATGTGTCGTGGGTCCGCTGCGCAGACCGTTTTGTTCGCCGCCGGCTTAACCACCTCCAGTCTCGCGTCGTCACAATGGTCGTCCGCCGCTCAGTCGTCCGAACACCAATCACGGTGCGTCGTGCCCAGCCGTGTTCCCCACCTGTGGCACGAACAATAGCCGCTCCGTCGGGTGGCGTGATGTGACGTCACGATCACCCGATTCCTCTGCGTGGTGTAAGCGCATGAGTGGTGGCGGAGGCGGTAGCGGATTGAGCCGCCACAGTACTATTTAGAAAAAAAAAAAATTTTTTTTTGTACCGCCTATGTTATGAAACTTTCCTGAATGTCCTTCGTATTATTTTAAATTATTCCCTTTGCTATTCCCGTCCCGTCGCCGCTATAATGTGGACACATTAACCTACACGCACACCCAAACATAACGGTTGTAAGGTACAAAACTAGAGGATAGTGTGCGGCATCACGAGATCCTGAAGTAGGTCTGGTAGGCCATGCCGAGCGAGGTGGAGAGGAACCACGCGAAGCAGCACCACCACGTCGCGAACCCCAACACGCCGCGGTACACCTCCGTTGTGAACACCTGCCAGAACATATTAATAATGAGAAATATAATTTACTAAAGTTTTCCTGCGACTTCGTCCGCACAGGTTCAGTCATCGTAGTGCTTGTTTAAATTTTATTTTTTATTATTATAATGTTGTATGCCCATGTGGATAGCTAATATGGATAGCTGACATAGCTGAACTGTTACGTTTATGTACAACATCTACAAGTATAATTTTCCTATGATCCAGAATAAATACATTTCTATTTTTTCTATTTTAACACTAAGGCCCTTTGGTCTATGGAATCGTATACAAACCCGGTCGAAAATTGTATCGCAAATTACGCCTTAATTCCAATAAATATAGATTCTTATTCCACTTACCATCTTCAAATTCTCCCAGGCCAGTTGAAACTGTTCAATCCCCTCTACACCTTCAGCTGTATTTACTGGGCTCTCCGCAGCGCACACGCCCTGGTCTTCATAGAAGAGCGAGCTCCAAGAATATCCACCTAATGTCTTGTACATAAGGGCTAGGTACAGGCACATCACTATTGGACAGATGTATTGGAGGGCCACTACGCACAGGTAGTAGAATACTGATGCTATCTGCAATTTGAAAAGTATGTATGTATAATAAATAATCATAAATATCTTGAACATTGTCACACAAATTATCTAGTCACATTTAAAGTACCAGAATCTAGCCTGGACTTGTAGTATGATAACTAGACAACGATATAGAATAATACAAACATCCATGACATTTATTTGGTATCAAATTCAAAATAATAACACATATTCTGTGAAAATTTCAACATTACTTTAGAGTAAGGACGGACGGACGGACAGCGTAATGATCCCGTTGGCAGCCTTTGGCTATAGAACACTAAAAATTGTGACAAACAAAAAACATTTGACGGTCTTGCCAGGACTAGGCTATGCGTGATTTAAACATACCGACTGAGACAGTGCAATAACAGTGAAACTGTAGCATATTAAGAGTTTCAATATAAATAAAACAAGATTGAAAAATTTGGTAGCCACCCTGTCAATCCGGGGCTTGCTTACATCCAATGAAGCTAAAGACACTGTCAATACTCTTGTTGAAAATTGTAAAACAAGGCGACACGTAAAAGTTACTATTAGGACCTTTGTCGTCCAACGACACCCACGCACAGAAATGCGGTGGTTTATTCTAAAACGTTTCCCTAAGTGTGATGATGATGATGACACACTTGCCGAATTTACGCAGCCGAAAATACGCGTGACTTGATTTTCAGTACTAATCCGCGTCCTATGACATTTTTCCTAGTAGACGCGTTAATTAGGCAGATGGTTCATCTGTGTCATCAGTTCATCACACTTAATGTAAAATGACACACCTGCGGAACGTACGGCGCCGAACGATCGGTTGAATGAATACGCGTCTAATAGGAAAAATGGCACGTAATGGCGCGTACTGGTGTGTCGCCGGTATAGGGAAAAGCGTTGCGCGCGTATTCAACCGAACTTTGGCGCCGAACGTTCCGTAGGTGTGTCCCTACACTTACATACCTTCTTCTGTAAGTCGACGTTGGTAATCCTGCCCGCCTCCTTCTTCTGGACGTCGATCCTGCGCTGCGCCATGTCCAGGTAGGCCTGCAGTTGTCGCGGCATCAGAGCTAGGCGGAGCACCACCGTGGCTACGACCAGGCATAAGCGGAGAGTGTCGAACGCTTCCGATGTCATTCTGGAACGCGAGGTTCATTTTGTAAGCAACGCCGTGGATAAATTTTAGTGTATATTAGGTACAATAAAACCATTCCTGAAATATACAGGGTGAAACTGATATCATTAGCATCCTTTTAAACTAAGACCTCTACCCATCAAACTGAACAATTTTTACTATGGGAGCAAACCGATTGGGCCAAAAAAAGGCAGTATAAGTACGAACGGCAGGGAGAAGTTTGTGTTCAGAAGTAAAGATAAATAAACTTACAGGGGTTTCTCCATGCCACTGAACACGCGCACGCAGAGGTAGTGCCTAGTGATGGGCCGCACCCACAGCAGCACCAGTACGAACGGCAGGGCAAAGTTTATGTTCAGCAGTAGAGACTTCACCTTGTTGTCTCCGTAGTACCTTCAATGGAAAGAGAAGAGCTCATCCTTAATATATACTTAAAAGAGTTCCGCGACTGACAGACTGACAGACAACCCACAGCCTATACCGCCGAAGATAGAAACATAAAATTCGGAATATAGATTCTACAGAGGATGTACTGGTGCGCTAAGAAAGGAGTTTTCGAGGATTCGAATTCAACGCGGCCGAAGTTGCGGGCAAAAGCTAGTCCTATATAACATCATTAGTTCTATGAACTCAATATTCCTGATATTTGCTGTTAGTAACCTCATTATCACTCTCACGTATAAGTGCTAATTTGTGTTGAACTGTCTGCGCAACTAGACCGGTAAGCTGATATTTATGACTCAGCTGGGCTTAGCAATAACCTACTCATGAATAAATAAATGTACAGGGTTAAATTGAAGTAGGCTGGCATCGATTTAAACTAAGACTCATCAACTGAACAACTTTTAGTATAATAGCAAACCTGAAATCGCAAAAAAATCTGCTGTTCCATAACTCCATACAAAGTTGCGATGCATACTCGAATTTGATGCTAAGACTGAGTCACTCTCATTTTCTGTCACTCTGAGTGACAGAATGAGTTTAATGTGTCTTCACCATTGGAAGGAGTACATAATTTAAATTTTTTTATTGTTTGTACTTATTGAATAAGCTCCGGAACTACTGGACAATTAATTTTAAATAATTCTTTCACCATTAGAATGCTACATTGTCCGTGATTAACATAAGCTATAAAAAACGGCCAAGTGTGAGTCGGAAAGATTCTAAGGCAGTACGAAGTTCGCCGCGGTCATATAGTCCTTAATAAACTTAAAATACTTGTAGGCATACATACCTCAATGAATCCCAATGCATCCTGGCGACCCTGAGGCCGGGGAATGTGAAGAGAGTGCCTATTACCGCCGCCCACACCGCGAACCATAGCTTTAGTATTAACTTCGAAGCTGGACCCCTGGAAACCAATAATAACTTCAATACTAATACTCAGATTCCCAATTCTACAGATAGGCCATAATTTAGGTAATTGTCCACCTGCGGGCCACCTATTAATGTTCTTAGGCTAGCTGAAAGAAGGAAAGAAAATACTTTTATACACAACAAAGGTTCCAGCTGCTAGCCAGTTTAATTATAACCAAATTAGGAAACAGCTTGTAAGTTGTACCTATGTTGAACGTGGGAAAATTAAAATGCTTCGGGCCAATATTTAGCCCTTGTGCCTACGATTGGGCAGCTTTGGCATTGATCAAAGAGTACATTTGATGGACTATTTCCGGACACATTCTTCCCATGGGATACGTATGAAGTTAGCTGGTGGTGACTGAATGAAGAAGGCCAAAGATAGTTTTGTGATGTGCCTGAGAAAGACCTAGGTTCAGTAGTGGACTATAGTAGTCTGAAGATGAATATTTTATTGAAACAAAAGTCTTATCAGCCTATCTATTAAGGTTTGTCTACTTGCCCGCTACTCGGCATTTTTCCATACATCTTTTCGCGGCAAGCGCGACGTTGGCTCTCTGAAAAGATGCGGTCTCGTGATGAGGTCATTTTCGATGCAGCGTCGCATGCGTATAGAGAAATCATACGAGTGGTAAAGTGTAATAAAAACGTACGTGTGGGGGAGCGGGCAAAGTCGGTACCGCGCGCTGGCAAGTCGGCTGCTCGATAGACATGTAGCGACCGCTGAGCTTCACCATTAGTGCTTAGTACTTATTACACTGTGCTAGAGCGGCTGAACTTACACAGACGACAATCCCTGGTTCTCCAAGAACTTAGATGCATTTTCATAAAAGCTGTCGTAAGCGGGGTCCACACCGACTTCGAGTTTGGACTCGTCCACGATCAGCACCATCATGGCGATGAGGAGGAACACGCAGAAGGCCACAATGCACGTTGAACGTTCACCCATTGATTCCTCGCTTGTGAAGTACTGCTTTGTTAGTGATAGCAGGATCTTTCTGAGATCGAGTTAAGGTTTAGAATAGTGGTAATTAATTAAAAAAAATTCTTTCTGGCGATTCACTCTGAGATATTAAGTATCAAATTTAAGAAAAAATACATTGAGATGTGGACGGAATCTTGCAATGCAAGGATAAAGGAATATGGCACATGTCTATCCAGAATCAGCCACCTCTCATACCATGGTTTACTAAATCAAATGTAAAAGTATAGATGATAAAAAATATAAAAGGATACAATGAGAACAGTACAACGAGTAGACACCACACCATGCTCAAATTGAACTCATCCTTCAGCGGGAAGATTGTTGTGTACACCTGCAATTTTAAAACAACACTTATTTTAACATACAGCTACAGCTTATTATTTTTTGCTTCTTAATATACTGACACTTTTTTAAGGGGATGATCAGACCGTCAACCTGAACAACTTTCTGTACGGGACCAACATCGAAATCGCGAAAAAAAATTAGCTGTCCCATACATTTGGCTCAAGTAGTTTTGCAGTTAGTATGGAACAGCAGATTTTTTTTTTCGCCATTTCGATGTTGGTCCCATAAATATCAGCTGTTCCATACAAAACTACAGACCTATACTCTGAAATGGAATACGAGACTGAATTATATTTTTAAGCGACATTTCTAAAATTATGAAACTTGGTGTAAATGACAAAATGTTACATAACATAACAAAACATAAATATTCTTTATTTGCACACCAAAAATAGACAAATACAATTTATAACAAGAATGAGAAGGGTACAAATGGCGGTCTTATCACTAAAAGCGATTTCTTCCAGACAACCATACCTACCTATTACCTATTAGATAAGAAGAAGAAAGGTACAACAGTACCCAAACAGCAAATAACTTGACCAATGGGGTGTACGCAGTAGCGTTTTCGCCTACTTGCACAGTCAAAATTTTTGCCAAGTTGTTTGCTGGCTATTAAACCTAATTAGTTTTATCTGGCATTTTTTTTTTAATTTATAAAAAACAAGTGAACAAAATCAACTCACAAAACGTCCCCACCAATGTTTACATCTTTACATACTGACTGCCAGCCCATGCCAAATTCGACTTTACCTTATAGCAATAGGTAAAATTATATGATTTATTTCAGATTACATACATCGTTACGACAACAGACACAGACGACAGGCTGTTCAATATCCACTTTGATTCTATTCTATTCTATTTTTAAAAAAATGGCTGTCATCTTGGGTATTTGATGATTTTGCCAATGTCTAGTTTATGTAGCAAAAGTGCTTGACGTTGTACGGTAATTTATGTACTGGTGACTTCAAGGATTGTTTTTCGAAAAGAACACTATCTTGAGCCACCACTGGAGCCCCGTTGTAGACCTGGGATGGGGCAACCAACGATTGACGGACGACGCGAACGCCCAATAGCAGATCCACAACGTGACTCCGTCCGCTTTGATGCCGCGTCGTGCAGCAGTCACTATTTACCTGATGTTGAGGCTGTCACCTGATTTCCAATAGTGCGTTGATTGCAGTTTTTTAGCCAATTTTTTCATATTGGGGATTTACCTTGCTTACCGTCTCACTGGTAGTAGTAGTCGTTACATAAAAACCACGTCAGAGGCCGTAAGGCGGTTTGAATAAACTCTGACACCAGGGCTTTGCAGCCCACTCGATAAGAAGAAGACCGTCTCAATACCTTGCATAGGTCCAGCAGACAGCCAGCCTTATGGCCCACTTCCTCTCGCCTTAATCTAAAGTATATTTTAACACAGTAACCAGTAACTTACCTCGGACATAATATACACTATGCCAGTGTATAACGAAAAATCCACTATCCACAGATACTCTGTGTAAAACCTCAAATGTATAGCATCCAACTCTGTCACCGGAGTTGTCTCCAACTGGATGTCAAGATTCCGAGGCACGTGAAATGTCTCCGGTTTGCCATTTGACTCGGCTTTCCCCCCTTTTTTACTCTTCGGCTTATCCTTAGGTACACCAGCTAAGGTCTTCAATTCACTATTATAAGGGTACAGGTAGCGATATAGCCCCTGGGAACATAATAACCACCTCGCGAACGAATATGTCCCTAGTTTTTGTATCACTGATACCATGATTAGTGTTATAACCAGTTGGGCGCCGAGCAAAGCCTGGAATTTATAAATACAATTATTTTTCTGTGAGTTAGGAAGTGAGTGAAGCTACTGTTGCACTATAAAGTATTGATACACACCATTTTATATAAATTTTCATTCACAGTTAAGTATATATCATAGTCTAAATTTAATAAATTATTTTTATTTCAGACGGAATCTATAACCTCATTTTTTTTTTTTTTAATCAGTTTATCCTTTCGGAAAGGCTATGGGAACTAGCCCTTACTGCCTGGTCATTAGTGTCTTTTTTCTTTGTACTTAAACCTAACCTTAATACCTAACTCTTGAAATGCGCGGGTGGAACACGCATTCCAATGTTCAAGGGAGTTTTACGCGAGGATCAATCCGAATCATACGGGAGCGCCTTCTTTATTTCTCAATTTTTCTATATCGTTCTCCATTAATTACACATTATTAAACTAATTCCACCACATTAACACAATAATAGCCACGAAAAAGTAATTTAGAAAATTAAGAAACAAAGCCCGTCCTTTTCTTCACGGTTCCCATGCAAAACTCCCCTAACTTAACCTAACCCTAACACCTTAGCCTAACACATTGAAATGCGAGGATGGACGCATTCCAATGTTCAATAGAGTTTTACACGGGGATACAATCTGAATCAAACGGGAGCGCCTTTCTTTATTTCTCACTTTTACTATATTGTTCTCCATTAATAGCACATTATTACACTAACTCCACCACATTAACACAATAATAGCCACGAAAAAACTAATTTAGAAAATTAAGAAACAAAGCCCGTCCGTTCCGTCATGTTTCCCGCGCAAAACCCTGACCTCTATAACCTCAATTTGATACTCCCACTCATTATTATACTATACGATAAAATGAATTCTTTGTCTTCCTTCACTTCAGTATTGTGAAACAGAGTATACAAAATCATCCTGTGAAAGAAAGAGGCGATACATAGAAATGTCAAATTCGAAAGACTTCTAAATTTTGTAGAGTGTATTTGTCAAATTTCATTTACGAATACAGCTTAAAGCATAGTTACATTAAAATTAAATGTCATTATTTTCACAGTTCAACTCGTAATATACCAGTAATATACGACTTTGTTTGTTAAAATTAAAATGGACAAACAACGGCAATTTTTTTGTGATCAAATATTATTTATTTGTGAATGAAATAAATGATACGGAAAGTAGAAAAATAGAAATCGCAACTATCTTCGCAAACACACTTATAAGGTTAAAGCAAGAAGGCAACATAATTAAAAAGAGACAGACTATTTGGGGCTGCCAGGAAAAATATTTTACCCAGTGTAATAGGAAAAAAAGCATACGATTTACCTAGTGATTACCTTATCTTTAGTGCTTTCACGCTTTTTGTGCTTTTGGTAACTTAAGAAATCTAGATCCAAAGTCTGTGTGTTGCTTTGAATATGGATTACTGGACTATTATTGGTAATAAAATAATCAAAGGGATGTTCTGAGGTTTCAGGATATTCAGAGGTTTCAGAATACCCCCTTGGGAAATAAAGTCGTGAGCATATGCTTAAATAATAAAAGAAGTAAGTCATTCATTATCCAGTAGTAGTGTAACTGTAAGTTGTCTATTAACAAAAGTCTAGTTCCTAGACTCCTATCCTAGACTCTAGGATATAGCTTTTCCATTGACTGTTTGCTGATGTCTATTATAAGAATATTTCTCAGCGGAAAAAAATCGATGGAACATATGATTTTTTTGTTATTTGGGGTAAATTTAAATATAACGCAGCATCCCCAAACAGATGTCGCGTCGTCGCGTCTGCGCACCAGTGTTCCCAGACGTGCGATAATTATCCTAGATCCACGATATTTTTGAGTGCCATGCGATAGAAAATAAAAATCTGGTATCGCACGATAATTCGTAAAAATTCCACGATAATCTACGATAATCCACGATAATTTTTAAATGTAATGGAATCAGTGTACCCAATCCCTATTTTCAACTATATTTTCCATTAAATTCCAACGATAATCATACTCACGTTTAGTATGGTGGGTAAAGTGTTCAAATATTACTAAAATTTAAGTTCTTATGAGAAAAGTTGAGATAGAAATAAGTAAGTATTTACTCATTGTGTCGTTTCAATCAAAAGTTGTACTAAGATTCCCTAAACCTACCTTTAAAATATAAAACATTAAATACTAGCACGTAATGTAAGTAAGAATGATTGAATTTCGTACACCATTTGGTTCTCTCTCTCTCTTTTAGACTCATAAGAGACTCAAAACTTATGATAGTTTTGGGAATTTGGGATGCGATAAAAACACGATAATTTTGAGGCCAATCTGGGATAATTCTTAATCATGGATCTGGTAACACTGCTGCGCACAAACCTGGCGATTGACGTCTGTTCCAGTGTTGCCAGAAGGTTACTTTTGTAACCTTTTAGGTGATTTTTAGCCCTGTCAGGTTACTTTTAGGTTACACGATTCAAAAGGTTACTTTTAGGTGACTTTTCGGAATTTGTATAATCTATCATATAAAAATATGATAGATTATATGAAACGGAATACTTTTTCATATTTTTTGCACTGTTTTATAACGCAAAAACGTTCGTAACGTAGTGAGTGCGACTCTTAAAAACACGTTTTTCTCCGTTTTTTTTTCTGTCGCACTAATGTATAGGTATATGTACCAAATCACGAATGATCGCTCGACTCGATCTATCAATCGGATGAAAATGCAACTTGAAATGGAAAACGCTACCGAATGTTTTACATTTCTGAAAGTCAATGGAACCAACATCTGTCGATCAACTTTTAACACCTTATTACTGGAAAAAAATATGAAAGGTTACTTTTCACACCAAAAGGTTACTTTTTAATCGAATTCCGGTTACTTTTGAAAGATCCGGCTGGCAACACTGGTCTGTTCTGTGACGTGACGAGACGAGTTCGCTGGAAAAAAATCATTCACAGTTTCCTATCGATTGATTCCACATTTTATTGGTTTCGTCGCCGCCGAAGTCTGCGTTCAGACAAATGCGACGAAGCCTCTTTTGTTAGTTAATAGAAGAAATAGTTTATTTTTCATAAGTGTTGTAGTGAAACCCGTGCAATCATGGGGTCGTTATTTAGGAGTGAAGAAATGACTCTTTGTCAGCTTTTCCTGCAAAGTGAAGCTGCTTATGCTTGCGTGTCCGAACTCGGGGAGTTGGGGCTCGTGCAGTTTCGCGACGTGAGTATTTACTTTCATTACAATTCCAACCATACGCCCCCTTTGGAAAAGTGATTCGGCGAAACATTTTGCAATGGTTGAAGATAGTGCGAAAGTGTGACCCCGTTTCGGCTTTGATTAGATCCTATGCCCTTATTTCTGGGTCTTTTGATTGATAAAACTTTATTTCAGGGGTTAAAGTTATTGTACTGAACTGTATATTTAGTTACATAAATGCTTTCACTTCCGCATTGTCTGTCATAAGTATAACATTTATAAAAATACATAATTACTTCTTTAATATATAGGTTTTAGAATTAAATCCATTACATATCTTAGGAAGTACTTTAGACCATCAAACTAAACAACTATCACTATACAGGTTGTAAGGAAGAGTATCATTAACCTTTAAACCCCATACTCTACCCATCAAACTGATCAACTTTTACTATGGGAGCAAAACAATCAGAGCAAAAAAAAACTCTTCCATACGTTTGCGTCAAGTAAGTATTGCAGATTGCAGTTTAGTATTGTTAATTTTAGATTCAGAGTCCGATGATAATAAAACCATTTAGTTAAACAAATAACTTTCCTTTTATTTTGCGTCTTACATTTTGAATGCACACAGCGAGAGAGAAACGTACCACAGACTATTTATAAAACAATGTATAGATTGCATTCAATCTTCAACAAGTATGGGACAGTTGACTTTTTTTTGCGCTGATAGGTTGGTTCCCAAAGTAAAAGTTGTTCAATTTGATGAGTAGAGTATGTGGTTTAAAGGTTAACACTTTAACTGCTGACGACCTACGTCGTAGGTCAGCGACCAATGGGCCGCAGTGCGCACGACTCAAACGTTGAGTCAGAATTGTATAGCATTCCAGTGTCAGCACTGCGCGAGGTTCATTGTTTTGAGCTTAGCAGCGAAAGTGTTAATGATACTTTTCCTTACAGACAATAATATTAATATCCCAAAAAAAATCTGCAGAACCACAATGAATATTATGTGGTTTTATTTAGCCACATTTCTTAATTCTTTTTTGTTATAATGACTAGCAGTCGAGGGGAAACCCACTGATTCATTGCATGATGGTTGTTTACTCTATTTACATCTTGCTGTTTATTTTGTATTTGAATTCTAATAAGACTATGCTGCAATTGCACAAAATGGGTATTAGTAGTTGTGACAAAGTTCTGTCCACCCAGAGAATATGGAGTGAATATGGACATGACTTTATATGTTTATGTGTGTAAATAATAATAGATTGACTGCCCTGATAAACTGAATTAATAGCTTGTGTGTGTTGGAGATCCATATTAATAATTATTTTCTTTCTTTGTCCTACTGAAATGAATGTTACAGACCTGTAACAGAAGTACATACATTAACAATATAAAAAAAAAACTTACAGTATGGTGTATAGGTGACCCTGACAAATCACAGATTTTTGTTTTTTTTTTGTCTGTCGTGTCGTGTCTGTTAGATTGTTCGAGCATCATGTAAAAACTACTGTTCTGATTTTGATTAATCTTTTTGTTGCGTTTAAAAACATATGGTTAGACTTAAAAATGAATACTTAAATATTTTATTTCCCTACGATGGTGGAAGCTGGAGATATAACCACATTTTTATTTTTTACAGTCAAATACTACAGATTAAGTTTTTCAGAAAACATTTATTTGCATGCCACGAACACAATAACCAATCCTCTTGTCATGCCCTTCCTTGGTATATCTTGAAGCCCAACTTTTTTCGACTTCTCCCAATCTTCGATTAAATTGACTGTGGATTCCTAGACGGATTACAAGTCATCCCACAAGCTCAAAGTATTTCATTGACTAGTTGTAAGTGGTCACTGCTGTTGATCCTGGTTCACAGGAGTTACAGTGGTTACAGAGGCGGCGGTTTGATTCCAGGCCTGTACCAATTCTACGGAATTTATGTATGGTTGGGTGAGATATTTATCATTATCACTAGCTCGGCGGTGAAGGGAAACATTGTAAGGAAACCTGCATTCCCGAGAATGGATAATAATTGTTTGTATAACATGATTATGGAGAGTTTGGGGCAACACAATAGACCAGCAATGGTTGCAGTGTTACATAACAAACCAAGCTTGCAATAGCCCAGCCAACAATAATAATAATACAGAAGTGAGCCTATATCTTGAAACCCTGAAAACCTTAAATTAATTCAAATCGTCATGTCATTTCATTTATTCATTAACAATTTACATTGTATTCGAAATCAAATAATTGTACACAAATTTTAATTATATGGTCAATTACAAAGTATCCACATCATGTGTCATGTGACTGCACAATTGTTAAATGTAATTATTGAAAAGGAGTGGTATAAAATCATGTGATTATGATAACAGAAAGATTAATCATGTAACTGTTAATCTAAAGATATTAAACTGATTGATGGAATGTCATACCTAATTTGTAATCTTAGGATTAAGATATTATTGTTCATTTGAATGCAATATGAACTATAATTTTGATAATATGATAAACGACGATTCTTACGACATCTTACTCCCTTGGAGTAGACAGAGATATTCTATAGGTATAAGTACCATAAACGGAGTTTACCAACGATGATGAATGACAATAATTCTTATGGATTTCATATGGATAGTTCATAACAGGATGTTAGGGTTTACCCTATGCAACTGTTTACAGTTGCATTACTTTAAGGGGTGATTGTACCCATGATACTGCACAACTTTCCCCCTATTTTATTAATTTTTCTCCCATTTCATTCTGATTTTTAATTTATATTTTCATTTTTTTTTTGGCGTTCTGTTAATTTTGTATTATAACTATTTGAGATTTTAAGTACATCATCAACAATTGTAATAAATTTAAATTCGACTAAAATTCGAATTATTATTGTACACCTAAACTGGTAAGCTATGGAGATACAATGTAATAATATACAATTAAGATCTTTTTTACCTACCCTAACACTGCAAAATTAATCTTATCCACCATAATCCCTTTCAGGGTGGCCAAAAACATAAAACTTAACCCTTGCATGCAGCAGGTTTCAAGATGAAATTATGCGTAAAGTGGTGATAGTCTATTTCCAACATAATATTGAAAATAATAGGCTATCCAATACCAGTAATTCTCTTCTAACCTACTTTTTCTGTTGCAGTTAAACCCAGACGTAAATGCGTTCCAACGCAAGTTCGTCAATGAGGTCCGTCGGTGCGACGAGATGGAGCGCAAGCTCCGGTATCTGGAGAAGGAGATCCGGAGAGATGGGATCCCGATGCTGGAGATCCCGGGAGAATGCCCCGAGGCGCCGCAGCCCAGGGAGATGATCGATCTTGAGGTGAGTAACATAATTATGTTTCTATATGCAAAGTATTCCTGCGAAAGTGCACGAAGAATGCCTCCCAAATGACGTAGCGAACCTTGATAAGTCCGGCGCACCCTGGGCGATCAGTAAACCTTCAATGTGGATTGGCAAATCTCTTCAGTCTTCTCCACGATGCCAAGTCAAACAGTACCAGATACGTCACTTCCTTAGAAATGATAAATCAGTCGAGTAACAGTAACAGATACGTCACTTCCTTAGAAATGATAAATCCCCACTCGTTATTTACCTACTCCCAGACTGTACGCGCAAAAATGTATCGAATAGAGCTTGACTAGGCGTTGTTATTGCTTCGCGCGACGCATGCGAAGTTGCTGTTTGGCGCGATAAGAAATCTGCCAAGCGCATCGCTTAGGCATACATTACACGGTAGGTTTTGCGTCAGTCAAAACCATCAGTCATGAATGACGTTTGACTGATGGTGACTGATGGAATTAGTAGCCACATTACACAGTCATTCTGACTGACCGTCAGTCATGCTCAAAATTTCACAAAGGATACACGTGTTCACGCAATACAGTATGGATATGAATGAATGAATGAATGAAATATACTTTTATTTACACCAAAACACAAATACAGCATAGAAAAGGAAACAAAGAAACGATAATGGTACAAATAAGGCGGTCTTATCGCTAAAAAGTGATTTCTTCCAGACAGACAGATATTCATAAAAGAAAAGCCTGTATTGGAATTTTGATTGCGTTATTGAGTAAAAAACGTGTTAAAATAAATGGTACCAACATACTAATAAGGTGTTAGTTGGGGGTGCAACCCGTGCAACCCTTAATAACCCCCTACGAGCTAGGGGTTGCACCCCCTAATAACCCCTTCGTCCTAGGGGGTTCACCCCCACGAGCTAGGGTGCAAATTCGAATCACCCCCTACGAGCTAGGGGGTGCACCCCGAAATAACCCCTACCTCCTAGAGGGTGCACCCCCTAATATATATATTGATTTTGTAATGTGTTTTTCTTAAGACAAATAAAGAAATTCTATTCTATTCTATTCTAATCACCCCCACGAGCTAGGGTGCACCCCCTAATAAGCTCTACGCCCTAGGGGGTACACCCTCTAATCACCCCTACACAACCCCTTAATCACCCCTACGAACCCCCTACACAGTAGGGGTGCACCCCCTAATCACCCCCACGAGCTAGGGAGCGCACCTCCTATGCACTACGGAGAGCATCTATCATGTCCGACTCCATCGCTGTCCGCGCGCTGACTGACGGTGATTGACGAAATGCGATTACACGTTCACTCAAAAGTCATGACTGATGGTTGCATGATGAAAATCTAGATTTTCGTCATGCAACCATCAGTCACCATCAGTCAACGCATTACACGGTAGGTTATTCATCAGTCACAGCCGTGACTGTGGCAAAACTGACAGCAAAACCTACCGTGTAATGTATGCCTTACGATGCGTCAAAGTGTCGGTACCAACGACCGAGTGACGGAGGCCTGGAATAATATTCACCAGGAAATATTTGATTGATGTACTACACGTGACGCGTGACAAGTTTGGCAATGTTGTGCAATGTCGAGCAGCGTTGCAGCATGATTCGGATCATGACGCGCAGCATTTCTCTTGCCCGACGTAGCGTGTAGTTTTGCATCATGATTGACTATTCTGTATATATAAAAAATATATATAAAATAGTGTGATTGGACAGCCACTAAAGATGTGAATAAAGCTAGCCATATCGCCATATGCCTAATGGACTAAGAGCTGGCTACGAGTTTTCAAAATGATAAGGTGTAGTGAAAATTTTTATGGAAAAGCCTTCCTTACTAGCTGACAAGTACATTGCACTGACTGGCAGAAGTCTACCTCGGGGAGGGAAGCGGGGGTGGGGGGTCAAACACGTCAATTTTTAATCAAAATAAAATCATCGGTGTAGTTCTGAAATTTTGTGTAGTTATAGTTTTTAGCAGTAGAAATAACGTAAAATTATTGGCAGAAGTCTATGTCGGGGATAACCCGTTGGCAGAAGTCGATAAAGTTGGTAAAAATTAGTCAAATTAAAATGATAAGGTGTATTTCTGCCAATTTCGTTTTTATATAGTTTATGGCTTCAAACAGCAGTACATAAATTGGCAGAAGTCAAAATGGTGGCTAAGTGTATGAAAAAATGAATTTAAATTATGGATTTTTTTTACATTTTCTTATAATTTGTTCGACCAAGTATTAAAAATGTTATAGTATATTATATATTTGTAATCTACTCACAAAGCCCTTTCATTTGATACCCCACATGCTATGTTGGAAAGATAATTGTTTGCTTCTTTTTACTGCATCTTCATGACGTCACAATTTCGACCCCCACAGTCTGAGCGCATGTCATCTCATATTATTTGTGTTCAGAATTTCCCAAAATCATTGTGGTGGTATAAGTAAACGTTGCCAGAAGCCGATAAAATTGTTGAAAAATTTTTGTTACTTGGTAGTTCTGGCAATTTATTCAGCTATACAGGGTCCAACTTAATATGCTGACACTTTTTTAAGGGGATGATCAGACCATCAAACTGAACAACTTTCTCTATGGAACCAACATCGAAATCGCGAAAAAAAATCAGCTGTCCCATACATTTGGCTCGAGTAGGTTTGCAGTTTTGTATGGAGAAGAAGATATTTTTCGTGATTTCGATTTGGTGCTACAGAGAAAGTTGTTCAGTTTGATGGTCTGATCATCCCCTTAAAAAGTGTCAGAATTTTAAGAAGGACCCTATACTGGGTGTAAGTGACAGCCTAGCAAATACTGAAACGGTGAACTCAGACCATCAAACTGAACCACTTTCACTATGAAGCCTATACCTCAGGAAACGCGAAAAAAGATCAACTGTCCCATACAAAACTGCTGTACCTACCAGACTCAAATATATGGGACAGCTGATTTTTTTTCGCGTTTCCTGAGGAAAGTCTATAGTGATAGTTGTTCAGTTTGATGGTCTGAGTTCACCGATTCAGTATTTGCTAGGCTGACACTTACACCCTGTATACCTATGCAAGGGGGAGATAAGGACATAATTTAAAACGCATTTCTCAGGTGACAAATTCGAAAAAAAATCAGCTGTCCCATACATTTGAGTCTGGTAGGTACAGCTGTTTTGTACAAAACTGCTGTACCTACCAGACTCAAATGTATGGGACAGCTGATTTTTTTTCGCGTTTCCTGAGGAAAGTCTATAGTGATAGTTGTTCAGTTTGATGGTCTGAGTTCACCGATTCAGTATTTGCTAGGCTGACACTTACACCCTGTATATGCAAGGGGGATAAGGACATAATTTAAAACGTGCATTTCTCAGGTGACAAATCCTGCTGAGAAAAATATTTAGCCACTCTAACCAGAAATTTGCAAATTCAACTAGAATTTTCAGTAAGTAGTACTTAATATCTTTGTTAGTTGCAAACTATACTCTATAAATAGCAACGAAAATTTAAGGCCATTTTTAATTAGGTACAGAAAAAGAGATTTGAAACACTTGGACGTTACTTATTCTTAGAACAGCTTTAGTAACGACCAAGATATATCTACCTATCTACATCCTAGATGTACCTACATCTTTCTGTTAAATACATTATATTTGCTTATCAGAATTGGCCAGAAAGTTAAATAGGTGTTACAAAAAAATTACAAATAAACATTTAAGGGGGTGGTTTCGACCATCAAACTGAACAACTTTCACTATGGGACCAACATAGAAATCACGAAAAAAAAAACTGATGTTCTGAGCTAAATGTATAATAAATAAATAAAATAAAAAAGCCTTTTATTCCATACAAAAAGTTAAATAAATAACAAATTTAAATTAAAAAAAAAGATAATTATATTAAGAATTGGTAGGTTCATGCAATTTGATAAAGATTATAATTACGCATTTTATACATTAAAATTAGTGTTACTTAACTTAATGATTTGTTGTAATTTAAATTTCATTACATTTAAATTAAATTATCACAGGATTATGGAATTATGATTATTACAATAAATTTTGACTAGAATTAGAATAGAATAACCTTATTGTGTAAAAATTGTTTTTTTTTTTTTTTTTTTTTATATCCTCCTTAAAAGTTTTAAATTTTAATGTTTATTTTTACTGTTGTCACTGGCTATGTGCGAAGTGGTGATGGGAACTGTCAGCGCCCGCGGTGGCAGAAATATGTACTTTGGTAGGACAAGCTGTGTAAAATATACTTGAATCTATGCAAATCCATACAGTAACTGAACACGAAATCTCCAAAACTGTAAAGACTACAAACTTAAAATTTTGCATGGAAGTTTCTATTGGCATCTTAGGTGCTCACTAAAAAGGCATAAGCTTATGCTTACGACTATGTTCCCCGAGGGGGTAGTCAGAGATATTCTGAAACCTCAGAACATCCACGTTTCACCTGTAGTACCGAAACACTGTCCAGTGTGACGGGGGGGTGAGCCCGTCGCCACTTATAATGGACAGTTGGTACAATGCATGCCTCAAAATTGAAGCATGTAGGTTTCCTCACGATGTTTTCTTTCACCGAAAAGCCAATGGTGTTACAAATCGTACATAAATTCCGAAAAGCTCATTGGTACGAGTCGGCTTGGAGTGCGATTTTTGAATGTCATACGTTGAAATCAGCAGTTGAAAATGTCAAAATTACTCTGCAGATATGCAGATTTCTACTGCTGATTTGACTTTCAAAAATCGCACTCCTGGAGTATGATTTTTGTAACTAAAATCAGCACTAAAAAGATGCATATCTCCAGAGTAATTTTGACATTTTCAACTGCTGAGTTCGACGTATGACATTCAAAAATCGCACTCCTGGGCGGGGATCGAACCATCGCCTCCTGCAAGGCAGGCAAGGTTTCTCGCCACTGGAACACCATGGCTGGCAAGTACTTAAACGGTGAATTCAGACCACCAAACTGAACAACTTTCAAAAAAGGGTTTTTTTGAAATTTTATCTCCAAAGGTGTGAAAACTGGGATAAAAGTTGGTACGGAAATTGGCATTGCAAATATCTTGGATTCTAGCAAATAGTTATTTTTAATATCGATAATATTGCTAATTTCTTTAGTTTTTACATTACTTTATTATGAAATAACAAACTTTAACTAACAAATGTTACTTGAAGTAATTAATGGCGGTACGACACCAGCCAGGGGCGCTAGTGACGTGCACATAGCCATATTCCAGAACTAGAACTAAGGTATTTCAAATTATTTAATGGTTTAGTTACTAATATCTATAAACAACAACTAAGGGTTGAACTACACATGGCCGCACGCGATCGCATTTTTCCGTCGCTCCGACGAATCGACGAGACGAGCATATAACATAGAAGATCACAACGCGATCGCACGCGGCGTGCTGTTCCGTGCTATTCCGTTCCGTCTATCTTATATGCTCTAGCAAATGACGTTCCTGAGTGACAGAAAAGGATGGAGCGACGGAAAATTGCGATCGCGTGCGGCCATGTGTAGTTCTACCCTGAATCGATACATTCAGTAAATAATTTGAAATACCTATAAGTACCTACAGGGTACATTTTTAGTCAATACGGATACCTACCTTACTCATCATCATCATCATCATCATTCTACTCATCAAACTGAACAATTTCTGAGATCTAAGGGACCAACATCGAAATCGTGAAAAAAAAAATCTGCTATTCCATTCCATACATTTGAGTTTTTGAGTCGTACCTATTGCAGCAGATTTTGTTTTTGTTTTTAGTTGTCAATGATGATCTGAATTACCCCTTTAAATATTATACAAGATGTAAGAGACATCCTGGCAAGTACTTAAACGGTGAATTCAGACCACCAAACTGAACAACTTTCACTATAGAGCCAACCTTAGGAAGAGCGAAAAAAATCGGCTGCTCCATATAAAACAGCTTAACTAACTCGACTCAAATACATAATATATGAAACAGCTGATTTTTTTCACGTTTCCTGAGGGTGGCCAGAGAGGAGTAAAAGCCAGACTTTCACTTACACCCTGTATATGGTGTTTTGTTACACCATGTATATTAGTAAATACCCGTAACCCGTACCGGAAGGGATACCTACTGACTAAGTGACCGTTATCTTTTATATATTTTTCGGAATGAACCCTTCGATAGGTAGATATTATTGCAGAAATGACAAAAATTTGTTGAACTAGAATTTGGTAAGTACCTATTACGATCTTGTTGTCTAGTAAAATATTTCGGCGGGTAGTTGTCAATAGGTTTTTTATAATATGTCACCAGCTCATCGGAATCCTTCCGCGCCACTCCGTCTGTAGATGTTTTCCGAGTCGCGTTGTCGATCTGCTATAGGGCAGTCACGTTTGTTGGTTGCCCCCTCCCAGCTCGACAGCGGGGCTCCAGTGGTGGCTCAAGATAGTGTTCTTTTATAAGAACAACCCTTGAAGTCACCAAAATATCAAATATAACCGTACAACGTCAAGCACTTTTGCTATAAAAACTTGACATTGGCAAAATCATCATTAACCAAAGATGGCAGCCATTTTTTTTAAAAATAGAATAGAATAGATGTTTTCCAATCAAAAAACAAAGCATTCTGTATAATGTTTGGATAAATCGAAAACCAATAATTACTTCAATGTAACATTCTTGTTTTTTGAAAATGTTGGTTAATTATGCAGAAAGATAAAATATTCGATTGAGGGCAGCACTGGAACCTCGGTGATCTATGGACCAAACCAATACTTTACCTGTACCACCACAATGATTTTGCGAATTCTGAAGACAAATATATGAGATGACATGCAGTCAGACTGTGGGGGTCGAATCTGTGACGTCGTGAAGATAGCAGTCAAAAGAAGAAAACAATTATATTTCCAACATACCATGTGGGGTATCAAATGAAAGGGCTTTGTGAGTAGATTACAAATATATATCATACTATAACATTTTCAATACTTGGTCGAACAAATTATAAGAAAATGTACAAAAATGCTACAACTCAAAGTCATTTTTTCATATACTTAGCCACCATTTAGACTTCTGCCAATTTATGTACTGCTGTTTGAAGCCATAAACTATATAAAAACGAAATTGGCAGAAATACACCTTATCATTTTAATTTGACTAATTTTTACCAACTTTATCGACTTCTGCCAACGGGTTATCCCCGACATAGACTTCTGCCAATAATTTTACGTTATTTCTACTGCTAAAAACTATAACTACACAAAATTTCAGAACTACACCGATGATTTTATTTTGATTAAAAATTGACGTGTTTGACCCCCCACCCCCGCTTCCCTCCCCGAGGTAGACTTCTGCCAGTCAGTGCAATGTACTTGTCAGCTAGTAAGGAAGGCTTTTCCATAAAAATTTTCACTACACCTTATCATTTTGAAAACTCGTAGCCAGCTCTCCGTCTATAACTATGACTGTGAGATGATCTGATAATAACTTTGATGACGCGGCTGCTTCCTTGACTAGTAAAATGTGCATTTCTTCCTTCTGAGCATCGTAGCCATATAAAATTGTTTTTCATAGGTAAGTAATATTCATAATCGCAAGCAATTCGCAAGAAAAAAAGAAAACATTGAGTAGCGACATGGTAAGGCTCTTCTAAAGATCTTTTCTCAATCTTGCTTCTTCCCTCCAGGCTACGTTCGAGAAGCTAGAAAACGAGCTCCGCGAGGTGAACCAGAACGCCGAGGCGCTGAAGAGGAACTACCTCGAGCTGACGGAGCTGAAGCACATCCTGAGGAAGACCCAAGTGTTCTTCGATGAGGTATGGCCTCTTAAATTCTTACTAACTCTCCATCTCTCACTATTCATGAATCGCTGTGCAACGCATTTTAAACTACTTATCTATATTTATTTTCAAAATTTGGCCCATGTCTTTTATTGATATAGTTTTCTACTGTGTTTCACGGTAATAAGGTTGATTATAAATCGATTTAAAATGGGTTGTATTGCAGGGGAAAAGATACAGATGGTCAGTTTATCTGTCAGGCGTCTAGTTTATTCTTCGTCAGTTTAAGACATCCTAGGATGATAATCATGGCTAGGCAACAGTTTTACGACCGTTTTAACTGTGTTATTCTTGTTTAAAGGTAATAAAGTGACAAAACAGCATAGTAAACTTTTGCTAAACCTGGTTTGGAAAGAATTTGTTGTCATTAATATATCTAAGAATAGATTGTTTGTTTCACCTAATCCAAAGAACTGATAGTCTGTGCATACCCTTACATTTTTTAGAACGGTCGTCAAATCTTTAAAACTCACGTTATGGTATCTATTAAGTTTTTACGATGTTAGGTATCATATCACATGATTTTGCTTTACAAAAAATTACCTGTATTGTTGGTTATTTGATTATCAATTTTGATATTCGTAATCAAACGAACGTAGCGGAGGCAAATAATTTAATTAAAATTTATCGGGTGATAAGATACCATGCCCGCAACATCATCGTGGTAGTTCACGTTAAATTATGTCTGCACCATATTAAGTTTATGTCTTAACTACAATATGATTATTAATTATGTTTGAATTTTTAAAACACGTCAAATTTTAGGTCATCCGTAATTTAGAGTTGATCTTGACTTTGTTATATGATGCGGCGATTGCCGATTACGCCATCGTTTTAGATGCTCAACAAGTATAATATCCGGGAGATATTAATACTATCATAAAATTTAAAAGCCTTGAGACCTCCTTGGCGATAAAAACTCGATAAACTCTTCTGGCTTTGGTGAATGTCAATGGCGATTTCAACTCAAAGCCAAGGTCAAAAATGCTGTTGTAGAAAAAAAATAGCTCCACGATCAACTAAAGTCATCCTTATTTTATCATCATTGTCTTTTCTTTATTTTTCACTTGTTTTAGTCAATGTTTCATAAGCATAAAGTCAGTTTTGTTGTACACTCCCTTGAAACAAGCACTCGAGTAACAGTGTCATTGAATTTCTAATACAAAATGTTGAACACTGTATTGTAATCTCACTTTTCTCTTTCAACTAAGGTCGTGGGTCTTTACTGGTACTTAGGCACACCTTGATCAAACATTATTATATTTATAAGAAACGTGGGCTTCAAAAACTACAAATAATGTTTAGGTTGTTAATTTAATGTCGTTCCAACGTCAATGTCACTTATAAGTAAGTCCATTGTTAGTTAATTGATCTTTCCTATTCATTTGCCTCTCAATGGAGTCTTAAGACAATTGCTAGGCGTGTAATGTTCTCTTCAATTTACGATTACTTCTAATTGGAATTGTTTCACGCTGTTTCAATCAAATTTTTCACGCGATTGTGACATTGGCATTGGACGCGTTACTGACCTTGGCGCCATTTTGGCGCGTGTGTGCACAAGATGGCGGATCCGTCGCGCGAGGAGGAGCAGGTGACGCTTCTCGGGGAGGAGGGACTCATGGCGGGAGGGCAAGCGCTGAAGCTGGGGTATGCTCAGATTCAATTTAAACGCTCTAAGAGGCGCTTTGACTTCACTCTTTTAACTGACATTTATAGCTCTTATTTGAGTAAAATCGATTTGATGGTTATGGGCCCAGGAAAATGAGCAAATCGATTCAGCAAGAATAAGGATTATAAAATACAGTGCTACAAAATTGGGAGGGTTTTTTTCGTTGTAAGATAAGAGTGGAAGTCAAAGCATGTCCTAGAGCCATGTTATGTTTTACAGCGCTTGTACTGTGACGCTGATACGGGAGTCTACCGTTCACCACTCAGGCAAGCATTGGAGTCAGCCGGTTTATAGTATATCATCATCATAACACCTCTTGACTTCTTGTGTGATGGAATGAGCTTAGCGTAGCACCGCAGAACACACCTTCCAGTACAGGGTTAGAAGTTACGCAGCGAGTGCAGCGTGCTGAATCGACTAGTGAATTGCCGTCTATTTGGAGTTTAGCTTCTCGGCCAAGAGGGGTTCTGGCAATTTTTATATAGCACATTTCAAATCGACGATAATTTCGATCGGTTACTCGCTTTCCTTGCGCCGTACCTCCTGACTTATTGTTAATGTGTTTAGGTCTAGACTTGAACCCACGTCGAGCGTGCTAACCAATTGCTGCCTGAGTGAGTTTTAACTAACAAAATTGTTTTCTCTTAAACATAATTTATTTTTGAAGTCCATCAGGTTTTGCAGGTCGGAACGAAACGTGGACATTGTCAATATTTATTTTTATTTCCATTCAGTCATGCTTTCTGTATTACCTGTCATCTATGCATGCCATTATGTTTTTTTTTATTTTCGTTATGTAAGTAGTCTAGAAAAACACTACAAAAAATATGTTGAAGGACAACTTAGTATATGTTTAGTAAAGATTTGGAATCACTGTATCAAACACGATGTTTTCAACACTAACATGAATGCTTTATAGACCAGTAGCTAGGTAAGCACAAAATCGTTGCAGTGATCCGTTGGCGCTACTTTTTTTACTACAACAGGCACAGGAATACGTATCAGCCTTTTGGGTTGCTTTGTTACGTCCCGGGCGATGTTTGTCTTTATGTTTATGTTTGTCCGCTAGCACGAGGGTGGTGCCAATACCACTGAATCGATGACCCGCGCCCTGATATCCGACGACCCCAACCTACATATGGGACAGGTCCAACTAGGGTACGTATGCGCCTGTACATACGGCACTGAATGACACTGACCTCACAGGGCTTATCCACTTATCCCAGCAATCAGAAGTGTGCCACAAATAGTACCTAACGCTATTACTATCAAAGTGATTGGTCCATTTAAAAGCCGGGTGTGTTTACTACCAAATTTAGAAGTCAATCATAATATTCATGTCAAAACTGTGATAGGAATTGATGCCAATATAGAACAGTGATTTGTTTACTTTGAACATTTCTGAAATTACTATTTCTGGTACGTCTGATTTAGCTGGTGTTGAATTGAAATGCGGATTTCCATAAAGTAATTTTCAATTTCAAATCTAACCAACAGAAAATAAAGTCTGCTTTTCAATTTAGACTCGTCTGTTACGTGAAACTAGATTGGCCTTAGCCCAGTAAAGATACTTATTTCAATTCATCGTAAATATGAATCAAGAACTATGTAGAGGTACTAGATGCGAAATCCATTGCTTAGGTTCAAAATATATATTTTCAGATCAGAAAATTTGGATCAATTTCTCAACTATCAACCAATATAGTATTGGAAACGAGTAAAAAAAGATCTATTATCGTAGTCTTTTTAATATTTCAGCGCCATTACATTGGCGATAATTCATTAAATGTAATGAAAGCGCGACAGCGTTCTACAATACCTTCAATAGACAATAGTAATTGTTCTCTTTTATTTCCTTGACATATCTTAACTTTACTACTGAGTCACTGACGTGTTGTAATTAGTATCACCTATACATTATTAAACAAGGTGTTTCATAAGTAACAATAAATTTTTGAAACTCTTAAGGGGGTTGTTAAGACCGTCAAACTGAACAACTTTCTCCATGGGACCAACATCGAAATCGCGAAAAAAAAAATTTCATATCCCATACATATTTTAGCGCTAGTCGATTTGTAGAGTATAGAACATAAATTTTTTTTTCCCGATTTCGATATTGGTCCCATAGTGAAAGTTGTTCAGTTTGATGGTCTACACCACCCCCTTAAAAGTTTATTTGTAGTTTTGTAACACCTTGTCTATATAGAACTTAGCATCGAATTTAGCTCTCTTTTTTACTACTTTCTTCGCTAATAGTTCTTGCATCAGTAGCGCCTTCGAACGGTCGTCTACGTTGATTGAAGATACTAATCACAAAGACTCATCGCATGATTAAATACGCGCTTTACCGTCAGGCGATCAATCATCTTGTTCACATAAACTAGACGTTTTTATTATTTGATAAAATTTTGTCTCTCTTCTTCTATCAACATCTATTGTTTAGTATAGTATAGGTTATGATGTGCAGTTTTTGATTAATCTTGAAGGCTTCTTTGTTTCACGTAACAGGTTGTAAAGATTCTGTTCTATAAAAAAACATAATAATAAAAATTGTCAGATGACAAGGAAAAAGACATAATTCAACACAAAATAACCCTCCCTGTGTCATAAAAATTGCATGCAAATGATTTCCCCAATTGACTTGTAAATATTCAAATTATAACAGAAAATTCTTGGCAACTTTTTTTAGACAAGTAGTTCAATTCTCGACAAGTTCTTTTAAATTATCTGGAGCTTTAATAATTGTGAAAAGTGATAATTTTAGTCATATTTTGTCACTGTCTCTTTCTACAAAAAGTATTACTAATACTTCAATTGTCTTTGACACATTCGAATTTGTGTTTCCCTTTGTAAGTTGCTTTCATTCCGTCTTGTTTTTGTTCCAATAATCTGTCTAAAAACTCAATCTTTGTCACTACTATTCATCTATCTAGATGCCTGTGTTTGATCATTATTAAAACTGCTACTGTATTTTGTTATCTTCTATTCATAATTATAATATTCATTTTTAATGACAAAATATTAGGTACTAAAATTCCTACTATTCACAATGTTATGGTTCCGTTCGACAATGTAAGTAGTTAAATATTACATGTATAGCTAAACTGTTTGCTTGGTTTATCCTCTAGTTTACGGGATAAACAAGAGTCCCTGGAATTCCTGCCCTGGTTAGTAGTAGTGTATTATTGTATATAAATATACATAGATGGGTATTTGTAGTGGGTAATGGTACTCCGTATATGTCCCTAGTTATATTTGTGGCCTTCTTCAAAATTGATGAACACACTTTATGTTTTGAAAGAGTGCTAAAGCTATTATGTACACGGTATTTTAAAGCCACGTCGACTGTACGTTCTTTATCGCAAATGGAAAAATTGGAATGGGAACTAACACCTTCACTCTGCTTTCTAACACTTCACTGTTTAATTTCACAATGTTTATGTCAAATCTTGATATCAATGTCAAAGGTAACTTGGACTTCAAGAATAGATAATGGACTTAGGTGCGAAAACTGTAAATGCTGGAAATTACTCTAGTATTCGTTCTTACACTTTTCTATCGAACACTTTTTCTTAATATATTTCTCACACGAATACTTTATGAAAAACTGATCTGGTTGTGTAATCGATGTATAAAATTGGACCCAAGATTGACCCTTGTGGGACTCGTATTGAATTGTCTTAGTGTTCTATAGAAAAAGCTGTAAGCACGATTTTAAATATAATTTTTATATGAAATCGATTCTAACAGCGTCTTGGTACGAGTGACTTAGTTATTAATGTTTGTCTTGTTTTTTTCAGTGTTCTCGTGTTATTCATTACAAATTTTGTATAGAAGATTTATTACATTTAATCTGTGGTATTGTTACAAACATTTTGAATAATGCGGCGTATTATATGAAAGAATAGCGTCTGTTTCTATAGCAACCATGAGTTATAATATAACTTATAAAGCCTGACCAGGAAAATAAAAAACCTGGATTTGGGGCGCTGCAATCGACTGTCACCTTTAATGTTAGTGTTCCAAGTACAAAATTTAGTTCCAATGATTTTCCGCAACATGGCGAGGTTTTTTATTTTCCTGGTCAGGCTTTAATTAAAATATGTATGAGATTGGTGGTCAATTTTTTTAGTTTCTTTTTACTATTTACATACCGTCATATCGTTATAAAGCCCTTGTAAAGTCTACGAGTATACCTTCATTTTTTTAACGTAGAACTCTCCTTCCGTGTGAATTATTTTTCGTTTTACAAATAACTTGTCAGTCACTTTTGAAGTTGATATAGTAATTCTGACGTCATCAGAAACATTTGTTCTAACCATCTGTTTGTAATCTCATTGTTTATTTTTCGATTCGTCATTCGTTTCATTTGTTCTATGTAATTAGTTTGATATGTTTGAACCTAGGTAAGAACATTATATTCCTCAACTGGGAATACAATAGAACTATCGTTCATTTACCTACTATGAGACTGCTTTTTCATATTATGAGGATCGCTGAGCGGAAAACTTGTCGACATAGCTTAGCTTCATACTTAAATACGAGCCATTGCTTCGTGGTCCCACTATCGGTACTCAATCGTACCTAGAATTAAGGTACCTACATCTTCTTCTTATCGAGTGGGCTGCAAGCCCTGGTGTCGGAGTTTATTCAAACCGCCTTACGGCCTCTGACGTGGTTTTTATGTAACGACTACTACCTGTAGCTGTAGCCGGGACCAACAGCTTAACGTGCCATCCGAAGCACGGAATCATCTTTCTTTTCAGACCATCAGGTGATTCAGCCTGCAATGTCCTAACCAACTGGGGAAAAACGCACAAAGTGACATTTCACTAGGTGCCCCCCGTGGGAATCGAACCCACGACCTCCGTGTCAAATGCCCAATGCTCTTAACCATTAGACCACGGAGGCAGGAGGTACCTACATTAAACATGTTTAAACATTTCCGTACAATATTTGCTTTCAGTTCGTCGTGTAGATTGTCGCATCGGGAGGAAATACGAGAACGATAATAAACGTTCGAATGTTTATAATCGGTGGCACAAGTCAATAGGCGGATGAGATTTGAGTATCCATTTGTCACTGCCTGCCGGTTTGTTAGCGACTTTAAAATATTTTCAATGAATTTACTAGAATTGTTGCTATCGAGGAAACTTTACGTCATCAGAACTTATCTGCTTACAAAAACTTAAAAACAGCACGAACCTTGTTGTATTATATCAGATTTGATATATTGGGAATTTGGGAAGTGAAATCACTTAAATGTCTTATACCATCTTTACCTTTCGTTAATGCGAAATATACCCAATTACCCATACCTATTGAACATTCTGCGTGTAGACCCAATAATTTTACCTAAAGCCCGACCAGAAAAATAAAATAGAATAGAATAGTAGTAAAATAAAATAGTTTACCTGTATATTATTTTACTTCATGCACTGACAGTTCACGTGTGGTGCGACAGAAACGTAGGTGAATTGGATTGATTGAAATAAATTTCTCTCAAACAAAATATAAAAGTGCGAAACAAAACAAAGAGGTGTTTTTGTCACATCTAGATACTGTATGTTGTCATTTCTGACTAATCTGAACTCCTAATGCAGTCAAAGAAGATATATGCGTCATCCGAGATTCCGCATAAACTGTCACATCGAATTCTCTGAATATGATAAATACTTAAATCCAAACCCAAACAATAGTTATCTAACGTCTGAGTGTTTTAAGATCTCTGATATCGGTGCCCGGAGTCTCTCAAGGTTAAGAAAAACTTATTTTAGATGTCATTAAATCTAAATGCTTTAATTTACAGATGATATGATTTATCTGCGAAAATTGAAGTGTGACTATCTAAGCTAAAAAGCCACGATCTTTAATTCAACATTTCCTCCAACCTCCAAACAAGATAACGAAATATCTGTAGTCAGTATCATCATCATCATCAGCCTATCATCGTCCACTGCTGAACATAGGCCTCTCCCAAGGCGCGCCACAAAACTCTGTCCTCAGCTTTCCTCATCCAGTGTCGCTCCCCGCAACTTTTATTAGGTTAGGTTAGTGTAGTCAGTATAAAATCAATCAAAAAATTATTCTAAACTGTAGACCCCAAGATTCAGCTTTAGTTCACACCATTTAATAACTGTTATGCAGGCCTTCCTCATTATCTTGTTTAGTTCAAGAGACCGAAGCACAATGACCGGTCGAATCACTTATTCATAATGTATAGTAGGTAGTATGTTAGCTATAGTATCGTATAATCGATGGATTCGCTCATTGGTACATCACATGACGCTTAGCAATTTACAATGTGTTGCCAATACAATTTCCTGTGAATCATTGTTAGTATTGACAGTTTTAGTTTGTTAAAATCTTTACCTATTTGAACACTTATTCTGTGAAACCTATTTATTTATAAATGGTTTCTATGTTTAGTCTTGAGTACTTTATTTTTAGTTATCTGTCAAGTTTTAATATTGCTTTGAATTTGTTTTCTTGTTTCAATGACAAAAATCGTTTGATGTAAACACCATTTTGAACTTTTTGAAGAATGACTTCTTATTCTTTGATATTACGCCAGTCACCGTAAACATAAAAATCGCCTTAGGTCGCAATTGATTGCACGGAGCTGCATTTTTGAGATGTTGTTAGGATATATACCAGCAGTATAAAACCAATTTTGCAGCTTCGAAAGACCTGTGCTAACCGAGGGGTGCTCGAAAAACCTTGAATTTTTCGGACATTTTTCAGGTTTTGAAATATAACTTCTAAGCGGTGCATCTTGCATAAAAATTGTACACTACGTTTTTAAAGAAGACAAAATTATCTATAATTTTAATTAAACTGCAGCTCTGTAAATTAAGTAGGTCTTGAGATACAACACTTCAAACATTGGCCATTTTTCACAAAAACTTCAAAATTGTAGTTTTAGCCGTCTTCCGAACAGGATATCGGCTTTTCGGTGAAGGAAAACATCGTGAGGAAACCTGCATGCTTCAATTTCGAGGCGTGTATTGTACCCACTGTCCATTACCTATAAGTGGCGACGGGCTCACCCCCCGTCACACTGGACAGAGTTTCGGTACTACTGGTGAAACGTGGATGTTCTGAGGTTTCAGAATATCTCTGACTACCCCCTCGGGGAATATAGTCGTGAGCATATGCATGCTAAACTATAACTAAACTGTAAATTTTTGTTTGGTTGTTAGTTCGCGCATCACTCGAAAACTACTGAACCGATATTAATGTAACTTTTTGCATTTGAAAGCTTAGGATTAGACGTATAAACTGATATAATACATTTGATCTCACTACCATGACGAGTGCCGGTGCGGACGAAGATGTGGACAAATCTAGTACTATTATTAAACCGTAAATATTTGGTTGTTTGTTGGCGCTTCACGCGAAAAGTACTAAACCTATTTTGATGAAACTTTCGAGGTCTGCAAGCTTATGGTCAGACTTAAAATTTGGTATATTATTTATTTTGATACAATGAAGGGAACCCTCGTAGACGAAGTCGCGGGAGAACTAGTAATTACAAAATTATCAACATTATATAAAAACGAGAGTTTTCCTACGGCATCGTCCGCACGGGTACCCGTCATTGTAGCAAGATAAATTATATATCAGATTTTACGTCTAATCATAAGCTTTTAAATGCAACTAATTTCATCAAAATCGGTTGATTGGTTTTCGCGTGATGCGCGAACAATCAAACAAACATTTACGGTTTAATAATAGTACTAGATTTGCCCACATCTTCGTCCGCACCGGCACTCGTCATGGTAGTGAGATCAAATATATATCAGTTTATACGTCTAATCATAAGCTTTCAAATACAAAAAGTTACATTGATATCGGTTCAGTAGTTTTCGCGTGATGCGCGAACTAACAACCAAATAAACATTTACAGTTTTGTTATAGTATAGATACATTATTCATCATACTGAATTTCATTTTGCATAAAATAAATCATTTTCCACTGAGTTATGTCTTTATTATCCTTTACAAAATTCTTGCAATGAGTCAAGCTCCATTTTTTGAAAAACCGTTTTCCCTTATATTTAGTTTTTTCCTGATAACAAAGGAATTAATCATAGTACAGGGTTCAACTTATGTTTATATTAAAGTTACATAATTGCTTTACAAATTCATTTCTTATAACTTTCCTCGTAGAATGAGTATTTTAGCCGATATCCTGTTCGGAAGACGGCTAAAACTACAATTTTGAAGTTTTTGTGAAAAATGGCCAATGTTTGAAGTGTTGTATCTCAAGACCTACTTAATTTACAGAGCTGCAGTTTATTTAAAATTATAGATAATTTTGTCTTCTTTAAAAACGTAGTAAACAATTTTTATGCAAGATGCACCGCTTAGAAGTTATATTTCAAAACCTGAAAAATGTCAGAAAAATGCAAGGTTTTTCGAACACCCCTCGGTTAGCACAGGTCTTTCGAAACTGCAAAATTGGTTTTATACTGCTGGTATCTATCCTAACAATATCCCAAAAATGCAGCTCCGTGCAATCAATTGCGACCTACAATGTTTTATATGACTGGCGTATATTGATTGTTAACTGTGGTAATAATTGACTATATCAGTGTTAGTGATGTACATAAACACTCTTGAATAATAAAACATTTTAACTCAGGATGTGGGTGATATGATGGAATTGAAATCTTTGTTCCTCTCCTCTTACTTTAGTTTAAATCATTTCCCGGAAATGACAATTATTGTAATATGTATATTCAGTCGAGCTTCCAAATATCAAAATTATGTGTTATCTTCTGAACCATCATCATCTCGTATAATCTCAAGTCTTAAAATGTAGCTGTGTCCTTGTCTCCTAGTTTTTATCGGCAGTCTTGTTGTTAAATTACATCAACAAAGTGGGCGATTTTTTTAAAATATTATCTAGTTCTCTAATCCGAATGGGAGAACCCATTAAAGTACAGGAATCATATGCTAGAAATTCGAAAGTCTTAATGATGATGGATAAAATAAGTGTTTATGCTCTCCAACTCATAACTCATTCATAATCATAATAATTCTTTTTTGCCGTTTCCTCATTGTTGAGAGTCATGCATTCCCGCGTGGAATACCGTGCCTCCATGCAGCTCTAATCATGAAGGCCTCCGCACATTGCAGCGATTTTATCGCTGCGATTTTGCGATATTTATTTCTAGTACATTTTGTATGGGGACCCGCGCGATCCTACACACTGCCGCGATATTATCGAGCGATAATATCGCTGCGATATTTGTTCTCAGTACATTTTGTATGGGGTAGCGCCCGATCCCACACACTGCCGCGTTATTATCGCAACCTGAAACAATCTCTTTCGACTACATTCAGTGGTGGGGCGCATGCGTGTCGCGAATCGCGGAATCGCTGCAGTGTGTAAGGTGTCGCGATATCGCTGTCGATAATATCGCTCGATAAAATCGCTGCAGTGTGCGGAGGTTTTTAACAATGTGTACCAAATATTTATCTCTAGCGTGATTTGGACTAGATCTTGCAATGCCAAATAAATACGACCGTTATGATATGAGCACATTGAACTCGTTCGAGTCGTGTCTGACACGTTAGGTATAGTCTATGTGAAAAATGACATAATTTCGAACCATTTGGCGTTAATTAGCACATGTTTCGGAAACGACTTTCATAATTTGAATGTCCGGATCAAATATCAGGAAAAATCGCGAAAAATCGGCGTCTAAGGAAATTGAGGTACCACGATATCTTTTTTATGTCAGCTTCTCATTTTCCACCAATCTCATAATTATGTTTATAAAGTATTTATGCCCTGACCTGAATTTCTAAAATATTCTTGAACTTTTATTACTTTTAGAAATTACGATGAATGCGTGGCAATTGCAACTGAATGTGCAATCTTGGTTCATAAAATATATTTAGAAACTCCGGTGACACGGTTGGTGCAACGGCTACCACGCTGGAATACCAAATTAAACCCAGATCAGTCAAGGATGATATAGGTATGTCGTGCCGAGTGCCATTTTATTTGGTTCCCGTTTTGAAGCCTCTTTTGATAGTCAGAACCAGAATTACACAACACCGTAGAATTGGGGTCGTTTTGAAGCCTGCACGGCTAGCATGCCACCCACGACAAAGCGTTTAAACGAGAAAAACGTCATGCGCGCTCTTTTTGGCGTACGTAAAATAATAAAGATGGAGGCACGTCTCGATTTTTGTCGTTTTCTCGGCGGTGGCATGCTAGAGGGACTGATCAGGGTGCTTCAGACCATCAAACTACAACAACAACTTTCACTGTGGAGCCAATATCGAAATCGCGAAATCAGCTGTTACTTTGAAAATGTCAATAGCTTCTCGACAAAAATGTATGACGCAGCAGATTTTTTTTTCACGTTTTCAGTATATAGTAAAAGTTTTTCAGTTTTATGGTCTGAATGACCCTGTTCCGTCTTTAAAACGACCCCGATTCCAATGTGACTAAGATGGTTCTTTATTATAACCTGCCCTACAGTTAATATTGTTTTAATTTTGATTATTTATGCTTGTTTTTGTTTATTAGTATTTAGTATTATGTGAATGCAACGCAGCTGGAAAACGCCCGTGCAAACACTAGCATCAGGCAGAGCTATAAAACATCGTCTTATATTTCACTTTATCTTCCACCGAAGTTTCTTATGGCTAGGCGTAGTGAAGCGCATCACACGCATCAATACATCCCATCGATACGAGCGGATTTGTTATATTAGCGACAACTTTAATTGTCGACCCCGTTTTACATTTTATACGGGGTGTAGATGTTTACGAACCCAGAATAACACACCTACAGATAGTTCAATCCAAGAAGACGCGACCCAGTCTTTGTCCTAATCGTTCACAGTGCATATGTGCATTGTACTGCTCTGGTGTGATAGATAATTCTATCCTGAAACACAACAGTTTAGTCACAAACATTGCGGCAAAAAAAAAGACAAGTACAGAAAGGCGCAGGGCTCCACGCAATGAGCGAAACATAGACGCTCACGTGGAAACAAAATTCGTAGATAAGATAGTACTGGCGTACGACCGATTTGATCCGAGATTTCAGAACGTTCACTTCTCGTCCATGTATGCGATATGCGTGCGCTTGTTTCGCTCGTTGGTATGATCCCGCCCTTCTGTACCTGTCGCTTTTGCGATTTGGTGCTGCCGTATCCTTTGCCTAGTGACTAAACGATTAGGATAATATTGGTGCCCATCTTCGTAGATTGAATTGAACTAACTAACTTCGCTGCAATTGCCCCAACAGATATTATTCCTTCATGCAATACGTTATAGATTCAGAATGAGAAGGCGAATTATACAAAATGTTTGTAACACGTTCATAAAGCGTATCTAGTATAAGAGGATAATACATTTTAGTGTCGTTATCGGAATTTACGACACTTTGGATGAATAACACGAGGTTTTATGTGTATATTATAATTTATAAGGACCTAAATTTAATTATGGAGACATTGATCAAGTATTTTTTTACTTTAACGATATGTATTTGAAATATGGGTTGTATACTTTGTATATGATACATTAGGGTGTTTTTTGTCCTATTTTATTACAGGTTAAAAATCATTTATTATACTATTTTTTTATGTTAATCGAAACATCGTCTTTCGACAACATTTTCTATTTCATTTAAATTTTCTTTCTAGCCAGATGATATTTTGAATTGAATAGAAATGACAAAACTATTGAATATCAATTAGACTGCGCTTGCCTATTCATATTCGTCATGCTTCTTGAAAAGCGTTACAGATTTAATTTTAAAACGAAAGTCTAAAATAATCACGTTTATCACGATAACAATACATAATGACGTGAGACCAAGTTTGGGCACTGCTAGTGAAATATCAATATTCTGAATAAAATATTCTTTGACTACCTACTTCCTCGGGAAATATAGTCGTGAACATATGCTTAAGAAGATATACCCGTGGGTGCGTTCCATACAAACGAAGTTTAATTATATTTTTAATATTAACCAATTTAATTCTATGAAATTTTTGAAACACGATCTGTAAACGAATCTGTGGTTTGTCTGATTTTCCTTAAAAGTTACATGGGCTCAAAGATTTCCATCCAAAGCTTAAATTAATTCTAGCATTGAGGAATTAACGGAATTCTGGCAAACCAGAGACACCGTGTTTAAAAATTTCATTCTTTAATTGGTTCAAATTTAAAATACGATCAAACTTTGTTTGTATGCAGCGCGCTCGGTTGCGCTCGCACGAATATCCTCTTAACTTAAGCGCATGTAACAATGTTGCAGCAACACATGACGAGGTTATTTACCATCACATTATACAGGGAAATTCTGTTTGGTTACATAACATGTGGACTGTCTTCAGGAGTGCGATTTTTGAATCTCATTCGGTGAGCTCAGCAGTTGAAAATCTCCGAATTACTATGGAGATATGCGTCTTTCTACTGCTGATTTGACTCTCAAAGATCATACTTCAAGAGTGCGATTTTTAAAGTTAAATAAGCAGTAGAACATAGACATATTACTCTAGCGATACACAAGCTCGTTCAAACAAACAACATGTCACACAAAACAACACAAAATGACAAATTGCGGTCTGTCATTGCCATAGTGACGAAGTGAACTCGGGAACATCAATCAGGTGCGTACACCTCATTCAAGTGGAACATGTTGCTTCTATGAAAGGGCAAGTCTATCGCTAGAGTTTAAGTCTATGCAGTAGAAAGATGCATGAGAACGTTTTTGTATGAGATTTAAAAACCGTTCAAGCTCGCACCCCTGGTACTTAAAAAACTGGAGTTGGCTTACTATTTCGCAATGGAGGGAAGTCGTATATTTGTTCTTTCGACAAAGTCGCGGGTAACAGTTAGTTTCCTATAAACTCTTAAGGTGGTTTCCGTCCATACAAAACGTTGTCGTATAACACTCGTAGACGGTATTAATAAAAGTAATGTTTTATATATGGAAAAATAGCTTAGAAAATCTAGTTTCCGCGAATCAAATACATAATATTTACAGTTTATAATATTATTACGAAGATATCACTATTTGAAATTATTCATACAAAATTTCAAACCCTTATATCTTCGTAATTATATTACAAATTGTAAACATTATTTAATATGCGTAAACTAGATTTTCTAAGCTATTTTTCCATTTATAAAACATTACTTTTATTAAAACCGTCTACGAGTGTTATACGACAACGTTTTGTATGAAATTTACAGCTCTCCAAACACCTTAACAAAAAAAAAACTTGTAACCTTGTATCTACGAATAACATTAAAATCGCATAAAAAAACCAGCCAGTCATTTAGTATACCGCAAAGATTTTCCAGATTCAGAACTCAAATATAAACGTTTACGCAGACCCGACCGTCTTGGTAGCATGCCAAGGTCTCTCATACATCATTGTAGATACACACTAAATTACACCTAAACCCTTCGTTATTAGGTACCTAGTTGTGTTAATTATAATTCTTACAAGATTTTAATATGAGATCTTATGTACAGAATTTAAAATTAAAACGTTGTGTATTTTATTGTGCTCTTTCGTTTTTAATATTTTCCACCATACGTAATTTCCGTCAATTTATATGATAATGAACTTTTAAATATTGTACAATCAAAAGTTTAAGGAAAGGAAAATAACAATTCTGAGAACGAAATATCGACGATCGATCCGACGTCATCCTTAGTCATTCATTCATTTATCATGATACACGACGCGACGGCACCAATAGCCTATCGATATACAGGATCCAACTTATAAGCTGACGGTTTTTTTAAAAGGATGATCAGACCATGATGATTAACAACTTTCTCCCTTGGACCAACAACGAAATTTCGAAAAAAGCTATCATTAAACTTTCACGCAGTCTTTCTGTCCTTTCGCGCCTATTTCGCGCTAATGTCCGTTCGCGCAAAAGTCTTTCGAGCAAGTGTCTTTCACGCAATTGTCCCAGATCCCAGTACATCCTAACGGAAGTCGGGAGCGAATGTGCCACCATGGGTTTAAGTGTAAGCGAATATATCGCAATGCGTAGGTCGTGATGTGTGATACCTACGTGATATCCGCAGTAATGTTCACGTGATCCGACAGTGGTGCGGATAAAACAATACAAACAGTCACGAGAATCTCTCTCTTTTATAATTTCATTCATTACGTGATAAATAGGTACAATAATATGATACAAATGCTTTATATTATCATCATATAAGATGCATAGTAAACAATGGATTTTGACACAATATTTTGCACATTAAATATCAAAGACGAGGAATGTTATTGTTGTATGTTCCTAGCGTTTCTGTGCGAATATTAGGGTGAATTTTCAGAGCGTTTGAACAACCAAATTTATCTGGCTGAACATTTTCATCTTGTGTATAAGAATAGGCATACAATTTTATAGCACTGTTATAAACGTCCAGGGGAGCTTTATAATTTAGCTGTTTAAAATGCCTTCTTTTCTTATAAACAAGATGAAAATGTTAAGCCAGATAAATTGGGAGGTTTAAACACTGAAGATCAGATGACGTCCATTAATCCGTATTGGGCACGCATGGTGCACTAACGCTATAACGTTTACACTTCTTGAGAATAGGCGTGTGCCTCAGTTGTGGGATTGGGTCGGATTTGCCATAATTGTATAGTGCAGGGTTCATTTTTACCACATAAACTTGCGAGACGCCCATAACAAATACAATGCAAAGAAAATAAATATTATCCTATTCACGTCCTACGATGCTCATTGCAAGAAATAAGGTGATCGGTGGAGGCATGTTGCTTTTAGACTATTTTCAAGCCTACCTCTGACCTGGGTTGACAAATAGGTACTGACACACCGGGCTACCGCCCGCTACTATTTCCGATTGTATTTAGAATATAGATGAGTTTTTTGACACAACCATTACAGGCAATCACAAGGTTGTTTACTTCGTAAATTATAGTAACTATGTAATATCTTATCTGAACGCTGTTCAAGGTAGCAGCCTATGGTTAGAATGTTAATTTATTTAAATACCTACCACTGTCCAATGGTATTTATTTATTTTTCCTTTAAAACTCCAACAGATTATGAGAATGATCCTGGTTTTACCATGAACTTGGGTAACTTTGTAACCATTTTATTCATTAACTATGGCACTTTTTGAGCTGAAAACTAAACTGAACTATCTACACGATATGAGAAGTGATGTGGTTTTTATAGAAATCGATTTTAAAACTATTATTTAAAAAAAAAAGAGAAGTGATGTGGTTTTTCTAGAAGTCGATTTTAATCAATAAAACCAAAGAAAAGGGAATCTAAAGTCACCCCTTTTTGAAAATGAAAATTTACAATATTGTTCACAACACAATTTAGAATGATGTGGTTTTCTTACTTTTTCGAAATTAATAAAAAATCATCTCATTTTTCAAAGAAAACTAAATTCTTATCCGAGCCACGCGCTCGTTCGCATCGATTAGTATGGAGAGCCGTGATCCCGGGATGATACGCCTTAAAGTATGGCCTGTGAATCCATTAGACACGTCATTCCATATTGAAAGTATTAAAACTTTCGACAAAGATGAGCCATGCATGCATTCCCATGCATGCATGTTTCTGTATGTAACTACCCTTGAAAGCAAAATATCTGAAAGTGCTTCAACGTTAAGTTATCATCGTATCAATGATATACCTATTACATCAAAATATGAATATCTAACAAGTATGTAGGTACTTCACATTAGGAATATTTGAGATTTTATCAGTACAAGATTTATTGTGGAAAAACTATTCCTATATTCGTCACAATCTTATCAATTACAATGAAATATCTGATAAATTTGGTGATATTCTAAGTTATACACGGCAGAACAAACTCAGTTACAGTAAATATTGATCTCTTCATCAGCCTTCTTCTCTACTACCACAGACAGGCCTACCATCAATAAAGGTTGTTAGGGTGTCCACCACGCGAGCCCAATGCGTACGCAGGTTGTTTTCACCTTTTGAGTTTAATCGGTATTAGCATAGCATAAGCATATGCTCACGACTATATTCCCCGAGGGGGTAGTCAGAGATATTCTGAAACCTCAGAACATCCACGTTTCACCAGACGTAATCGGTATTACGTTTATAAAAATAAAGTATTTTTGTATTGTGTTGTTTTGAAAAACTCATACAGACGGGAAGGACGAAAATAAAGGGTGGCGCGGCGGGGATAAACCTTAACAGGCGCCTTCTGCGTGGACACCTGGAGATCTTTAAATAAAAGATAATAGAGTGGTACTTTAGTTTATAAATAAACAAATAGAAACTGACGTATATCTGCATGTCAATACACTCGAGACGAGAAGAGGAGCGCTTTGATTGCGGTCCCTTATCTCATTTATAGACAGCTACTTGTCTCTACGTTGTTGTAATCACTATCTAAGCCATTCTAAGCTATTATAAAACTGTAAAAGAAGTGTGTGATTTGGTTTAGGTGCTCCCGACTCCGAATCACCAACTTTTGGATTTTTTATCTGTATGTTGGTTCGAGCATCACACAAAAACTATAGAACCGATTTTGATGATACTTTTTTTTTTAAAGCTTATGATTTGACTTCAAATCTGGTATTTAATTTCTGCGGACAAAGTCGCGGATAAAGGCTTGTGTCGTATAAAACTATCTTTATATTTACTTAGTTGATATGTAAATTGATTAATGATTATTATGTAAAGAAAGTTATGTTCTAGTCTAGTTTAATATCTTGTTCGTAGGTACATTACTTCAGTCGCACTTGAAACTTATCAAGAAGCTGACGTAGAATGTAATAGATACCGCAGGACCTATTAGAGTAGCAAGATACGGTCGTTGTCTAGTCATCATAATAAAAGTCCGGGCTAGATTCTGTTACTTTAAATGGGCCTAGATAATCTATGTAACAATGTCCAAGGTATTTATTTTATTTATTTCCAGACGTGATCACTTCTAAAGTGATAATTTTCAGATTTGATAATTTCTAGAAGTGATCGTTTCCAAAAGTGATCATTCTGATAATATGAACTGAGTTCACCGAACTCATAATTTCATCAGAATATTAATTCTGATCTTAAACCTCAGAAAAGCCAGGCAACTTCAACAAATCATCATGCATAAAGCATCACTGGTAACCTGCCTGATGAAGAGTTCCCCTTTTTAATAGACGAGCTCCACACTTCTTCATAATATCATTGATTTTATCTTATCATTTTTAAAAATTCCTCATCCATTTTCAGTTATTGTGAAATCGGGGCAAGCATGTCTAGTTATTTCACAATAATCATTATCTAACACAGCAATTTGACACATTGGTGTTATGTGGATTTTTATTTTATTTATTCGGGAACTATTCTTAACCTGATGTGCCGAGTAAAAACCTTCCGAATCCGTCTAGTAACATAGGCATATCATATACAGGGTCCAACTTAATTTGCTGACGGTTTTTTAAGTAGATGACCAGACCATCAAACTGAACATTCTTGTTTTTTCTCGATTTCTTTGATTCTCTATGGGAGCTATGTTGCTCCCGTGGAGAAAGTTGTTCAGTTTGATGGTCTGGATATCCCCTTAAAAAATCCGTCGGCATATTGAGTTGGATCCTGAAGGTTCCATGAGGAGATAGTTTAAATATTTCATATTCATAATATCCACATTTCACAAGCAGTGCCCATCTCTGCCCGGTGTGGCAAGTAGGTGCCGGAAAAAGGCGAAGATAAATATAATTCCATTCAAACTTATATCCATCATTACACAGATTATATCACATGATAACAACACTATGCTATATTTACTTTAAGTATTAATAGAGCAGCAAACAATGCGATTAGTTAATTAGCACGGGACTTTACCTATAAAGTTTTTCCGCAGTGCAAAAACACCAGGAAATAACACGAAACTATATTCGTTTCAATCCTGTTTTGATGAGATAAAATAAAATGCATTTCAATATGCAACGTGTTTGAAAGTTTATGGTCGATTTAAATATACTACTGATTTATGGTTGACGGTGAAATGCATCGGCGGTGTCCGTATTATTTTAAGCTCGGTAACATATATATTTTGAATTTATTAACGGATGAAGTGTCGGCGTTACGCCTTCGGGATACTTCTTTTTAGAACGTCGAGAATACTGATGACAATACTGATGATAACATAAAACCTTAAAACACAATTCATTTTGAAATAAAATTTGGAGATTATTCCATTTACAGGAAAACTGTTTTGTAGTCTTTTTATTTCAGTCTTACGAGTATATCTGTGTAGTAACTAGTTTTATAATGAATTTCTGTTAATGTATAAGTACACTTGAGAAACTTAAGAAGCGACATGGCCTGAGACCAAGCTCTTCAATAAAGATAAAAAAGGAAAGATTTACAGAATCATATTTGTTCAAATTACACCAAAAAACACGGTAAGTATTATGATAAATCTATGTTTTTACAGCTTTATTTTACAATTAACTTGTCACTGTTTAAACAACATTTTAAAATTGTAGCGGGTACTACACCGCAGTTATTTCAATTTTATGCCGGATATTTCGGAGCATTAATAGGTATTTGTATCATACTCGTATTTCAAGATACATCTCGACCGATATCTTCATATTTATGTTGTTTAACTATGATCAATGTCTCCTTCGCATGCAGTTTGTACCTACTCAATACGGGTCATCTATTGACACTTTTTTACCGATATATTACGAGGTCAAGGGCGAAAAACGAGATTCATGAAACTGATGGCATTTGTGGCGAATTTAAAAAGAAAACGTTAATCTTTCTTGTCGTTTGTTTAAATTCTTAGTTTATGCTTCACGCATTGTTTTCTTTAATTGGACAAATGCAATTGGCAATTTAGTTGGATTGTGATTTGTAACACTCGATAAACTGTTCTAGTTGTGGCCACTATTTACTTCGCCGTTAAAGTAAATGCCCTCAGTTTTACATAAGGCATTTCTATAAGTCTTCCTTCATAAAATGGTATTCTTCAAAAGTCATAAAATGCACGTTATATACATTTGTATGAGTCTACAGACTGCAATTGTACATACTTATAGTTTAGCTCTTTTCCTTATTTCGTCACAACTTTTTATCTTTTGTACATTTGAGTAATTTTCCATTCATCTCAATTCTAACTTATACAAAACGTGGTGAGATGATGTTCATTTAATTTTTAGAAAATAATATTAAGGGTAGGTCTTTATTTCTTGTCGATTTTAGGGTGAATTTTATAATAATTAGCCTGTGTATAGTAGTCATGACACGAAAAGAAAGACAAGAAATGTAAGCGTTTCACAAGAGCGATAGTTAATATGTAACTATCATTCATTATCAAAATATAAGACGGGACTATATTCTAGTACTTACTTCATTTGGTACTAGATAATCTGTGTGACAATGCCAAAGACATTTATTTCTTTATTCATGTCACTATCGCTTTATTATGGTTCGGTTAGTTACTTACACCGACAAATTACTGCAACTATCACCCTACTAGAAAGAGTACTACACCCTGCAAAAATAACTCCTCGGATATACAGGGGCCTTCTTAATATGCTGACACTTTTTTAAGGAGTTGATCACACCGTCAAACTGAACAACTTTATCTATGGCACCAAAATCGAAATCGCGAAATAAAAATCACCTGTTCCTAATATATGGGACAGCTGATATTTTTTCGCGATTTCCATGTATGTTCCATTGAGAAGGTTGTTCAATTTGACGGTCCGATCATCCCCTTAAAAAGCGTCAGCATATTATGAAGGACCCTGTATAAAAAGTAATGTTATTGAATTTCCTAAAATGAACCTTGGCAATAAATGAACATCATCAGCACGATATGCAAGGAAGTAAAACATGAAACTAACATTGGTCTCTGTATAGTTTCGTCGCTGGCGTCATCCTGCGCGAGCGCATACCCGCATTCGAGCGCATGCTGTGGCGAGCGTGCCGAGGCAATGTGTTCCTGAGGCAGGCTGAGATCGACACGCCTCTTGAAGACCCTTCGTCCGTGAGTACTTGTACTAATTGTAAATTCCTGAATAACGAAACACAATTTCACGTATCACGTAAGTTTACTGACAATGACGACAAAGTATGTACGATGATGAGAAAGTAGTAGGTAGACCATGTATACCAAAAATATACAAAATGTGATTAGTGTGAAAATCATTAGAGTATTTGAGAAGTGTCGTCCAACTGAAACGATATGATGCTAATGACTCAAATCATTACCAGCACATAATGACCTCAAATCTGCTTGTAAATTAATTTAATTGGAATTGTTTTTCATCAACAGTTCATGTGTAACGTTAGGTAACGTTACGTAATGTACCTGCATGACTTAATTGTAATCTTGCTTTTATTCGCACGCCGCCGCAAATGATGGAATATGAATGGAACAATTCATTATGTAACATAGCTGTTTGTCTTTATACAGGATCCAACTTAATATGCAGACAGTTTTTAAGAGGAGGATCAGACCATAAAAATTAACAACTTTCTCTTTGGGACCAACATCGAAATAGCGAAAAAAAAATCTGCTGTTCCATACAAAACTGCAAATCTACTCGAGCCAAATGTACGGGACAGCTAATTTCTGCAATTGATGCGAATTTCTGATGTTGGTGCAATAGAGAAAGTTGTTCAGTTTGATGGTCTGAACATCCCCTTAAAAAAGTGTCAGTATATTAGAAGGACCTTATATTAAGATTTGTTATTATCATCGGGCACAGGTCCATTACCTACAAGTGCCCACCTCTGTCCGTCCTGTACACCAGGATCAACAGCGGCGACCACTCACGACACTATACAATGAAGTCCAGCGAACGAGGGATGATTCTAATCTGTTTTAGAACCCACAACGATTTAAATCAAAGAAAGAGTAATAAAATTCCGAATTCCCTCCCTGAACGTTTTATCGATCTATCTATCCATTGCAAACGGGAGACTGTGACATCAGGGATCGAAATTATCAAGATAATTATTTTCTTTGATACTTAGGATCTTTTTTTTCCGCGAATCGTGATCGGAAATACATGGCTTGACATTGCTAGCGCAAGCTTTTTGTGTTCCCGGTAAATTTTATAATATTATCAAGATAATTATCAACGTATATTATCAATGATCATTATCACTTCGAACCCTGCTGACAATGTATATTCGCATAATAAATGATATTTCATTCTATTAACAGTCGGACCAAGTGTACAAGTCGGTGTTCATCATCTTCTTCCAAGGAGACCAGCTCAAGACGAGGGTCAAGAAGATATGCGAGGGCTTCCGCGCCACCCTGTACCCCTGCCCCGAGGCGCCCGCCGACCGCAGGGAGATGGCCATGGGTGTCATGACACGCATCGAGGATTTGAATACGGTAAGACATACATTACTCTTATGTACTGGGTGTGATAAAGACCCTTAGACCATCAAACTATAACTTTCACTATGGAGCCAACATCGATTTTTTTTTCATGCAAAACTGTAGTACCGACTCTACTGCGATAAGATAAGATAAGATAAATATTCTTTATTTGCAAACCAAAAAAAAAACAACAACAATATACACGAACAAGAAGTGTACAAAAGGCGATATATTATGGAACAGCAGATTTTGTTCACATTTCAGGATTGTTTCCTTCAGTCTCAAAATTGTTCAGTTTAATCAGTAGTCTTATTTTAAAAGGATATCTGTCAATGATTTGAATTTCACTCTCACATCGAGAAAATATTGAAATATCTGATGTCCCATACATTTGAGTCTGGAAGGTACTGCAGTTTTGTATGAAACGACCGTTTTTTTCGAGGTTATAAACATTATGCCTTCAATGCCTCCGCACATTGCAGCGATATTATCGAGCGATTTTATCGAGCGATATTATCGACAGCGATATCGCGACACCTTACACACTGCAGCGATTCCGCGATTCACGTCACGCATGCGCCCCACCACTGAATGTAGTCGAAAGAGTTACGATAATATCGCGGCAGTGTGTGGGATCGAGCGCGTCCCCATACAAAATGTACTGAGAACAATTATCGCAAAATCGCCGCGATATTATCGCTCGATAATATCGCGGCAGTGTGTAGGATCGCGCACGTCCCCATACAAAATGTACTGGAAACAATTATCGCAAAATCGCAGCGATTTTATCGCTCGATAAAATCGCTGCAATGAGCGGAGGCCTTGATGGTCTTGACATACGGAAAATTGGTGGTGTTTTGATATGTCTGGAACCACTTTCAAAATGAATATTGAATGAAAGACATAAACTAGTTAAAAATAAAGTGACAAAAATAGTTAAACCTAGCAATAAATAAGACTAGAAAAGATTTTTCATTACCGATTCCCTTTACCACGGCAACCTATAATTTGTAAATGGTAATAAATATTATCTGCCAAGCGACCTTGGGCCCTATTGTTATAGTGTTACAGCTATGCTATTATACAGCCTTTAGTCGGCTTTGACACACAAAACTATGATTAATGCGTACCTCATTATGTACTTGTTATATTATGTACGGTAATAAATAATGAACGGGCTGTTGTAAAACTTGAATGAGTACACGTTTCAAATAGAATAGAGAGGTAAAAAAACAGTTCGTTAGTTAATAATGTGGTTCCGGCTAGGAATAGACCACCCCGTTTCTTTCTGTAGATGTCGTACAATGCGACTAAGGGAAAAGGTTAAGGAGGCTGTTTTTGTGGGCGAAAAGCTAACCTATTTCGAACGTAATATGCTGACGGCATTTTAAGACGTAATAGTAGGTGGAAATACCTCGGAGGCATCTTTTATTTTTCATTTTACGACTAGATTTATACCATTTACCGAAACTAAAGTCATACCTCAGTATTTTTGGATAGTTCATCTAGTGAAATCATCAACTGAATACACGATTGGAATTACTTCACTCGATAGAAAATCGTCACAAAGATGACGTATTTTCATGCATTTTTAAAAAAATTCTCGGTTTATAAGAAATTAAAATAGTTTCCGATTGTTGGTATTTGTACTCACATATTCACCATTAGTTTAACTAGTGCAATCATATATAAAATCTAGAAAAAGTTCTTTGGTTAGTTGTTTTTAATCGAAAATACGGCTCACGCACACACTTTTCGGAGCGCTCGGCAATAAGATAAGATAAGATAAATATTCTTTATTTGCACACCAAGAATAGAAAAAAATACAATTTAAAACAAGAATAAGAAGGGTACAAAGGGCGGTCTTATCACTAAAAGCGATTTCTTCCAGACAACCATTGAATGGAAGAACTGTAACACTTGTGTACTGTGTGGCAATCACGTTTCTCATACAAAATATTCGTCGGGACCTATGGCCCCTTAAGGGGATGATCTAGGATCATCTAGCTAGTTAATTTGCATTTGCTTTTCTACTTTGGTTTGTTTTTATTTCTTTCTTATTTATAAGTTGTTAAGGTCTGTGCTTCGATCTGTTTTGTTTTGTTTCTGTTGGTCGTTACAGACAGTTTCTGACCACATCGGCAGAAATTGTAATCGTGAGTTTATGTATGTATGATTTAAGCATGCAATGGACAGCATTTACGACGTTTTAATTATGCTGTGGTTGACAAACGTGACTATCTCGAATTTTTACATTTGAACGCGTTTGCATTCCCCAGCGATACGTGGAACAACGCCCAATTTATCTAGCCGAACATTTTCATCTTGCATATGCTCACGACTGTATTCCCCGAGGGGGTAGTCAGAGATATTCTGAAACCTCAGAGATATTCTGAAACATCCACGTTTCACCAATAGTACCGAAACTCTCCACCGCACATTTTCATCTTGTTTCTAAGAGAAGGCAAATAATTTTGTAGCGCTGTTATAAAGCATATAATATACAGATAAATTAGGCGTTTAAACGCTCTTAAATATACTCCCTTAGATGGCAATTCGAGCAAAAAAGATATCACCTGAGCCGATTTTTATTTTAAAATAGAAGGCGGAATTTCGCCCGAATGGTTGACTTGAAACTTAGTAAAAACCACAATAGTAAACTGAAATTTAACAGTTCTTTATGGGCGTCTGTCTTAAATAAAAGCAACCATTGGTATAGGTGTGCGACTGCGGTGTATGTGTATAACCTTAACTCTTATGCGCCTTAAACTCACTTCCGAAACTCAACTCCCATTCCGCAGGTCCTCGGCCAAACCCAAGACCACCGTCACCGCGTCCTCGTCGCCGCGGCGAAGAACATCAAGAACTGGTTCGTGAAGGTGCGCAAGATCAAGGCGATCTACCACACGCTGAACTTGTTCAATCTGGACGTCACACAGAAGTGCTTGATCGCCGAGTGCTGGGTGCCGGCGCTGGACCTCGAGACCATACAGCTCGCTTTGAGGAGGGGAACGGTCAGTTGATTTTTGTTTACTTACAGAGTTTTCACTTCCGTAATTAAGTGTACGTCAACTGCTAAAAAATGCGATAAAATATAAGCCGCGCTCTTGGCGAAAAGCTAGAGTAAGCACGTAGGCTAGTAGGCAAAATCAAGTTGGCGAATCGCGCCGGTTTGCAAAGCGATCAAGTTGGGAATGCGCGTCAACTTCAGTTGATAATATACTATAAGTCGTTTATAGGTGTATAGGGCCGATTGTAGCGGTGGTGGTATGAACATGGACAAAGTAACTTGAACAGATTCCTAATTTTGCCACGATTTATACAGAAGAGACGTGTGGCGAAGGCTTATAATCTAAGTAACACAATATAAACCTTATAGTACGTAACATAGCGTCGTTTTTGTCGTAAATTAGAATCGCGCCCGCGCCTGCAGGCGACGTCGCCTGGAGGCGCGGGCATAATTCGGTATGTCAAGTTTTTTTTGGTCTTCATTTTTATATTTTTTACGGTTAGAAGACATAATTTTAAGACACCTATTTCATTTTTATTGCGATTCATCGAGTTTATCAATATAAATTTAATTTTTAAATTATTTTGATCTGTAATCTCAAAGTGCAAAAACGGTAGAGAAAAAATAATTCGAACTCCATGGAGAAAAACTACCTACTGCTATATTAAAAAAATTGAAAACCTGCCTCCTCTTTCTAACTCTATGCTGGGAACAGATACGGCATCATCAAATGTCAAATGCTGACATTGTGAATGTATTTTTTTTTAATGGCCTGTTATTTTAAGTTGATTTTATGTTTACCAAGGAGTTTACAGGGGCAGCGAGTGACGTCACGACAATTATCTCGATATGGTTTTCGATTCAGCCCCCCAAAAAAAAACATGACATACCGAATTCTCCAAACGACGCTATGCTACGTACTAGGTTTATAATTGTGTTACTTTGACTATGCGACACACGTCTCTTCTGTATAAACCGCGCCTTAGGGTGAACTTTTTCGTAAACACTTAATTTGTTCATCGTTATATTCAGACAACATCAATAACGGATAACGATTGTGTTATGTACGGAGTAAATGAAAGACAGCGTTGTTAGCTACTGGTTTAATATAATAATTTTGGCGGTAAAACAATTCCCGAATATACAAAGTTACCCACATACATCACACCCTTACACTTATTTAAATAGTACACAAGATAGCAATGATAAGGTTTTACATAATACAGCCGTTTTCTTAGATCACAAAATGGAACCTCACAAAACAAAATATACTTAGTTATGAACTTTAAACAACATCGAAACTTATATTGGTAGTGTCTTAAATGAAATTCATACATTGCATAACTCTAATTAATTTAAGCACGTAGTCTATTATACTTTTACTTAGTATACTACCCTATCGTATAATCTTCATCGTATATCCACAGTAATTAGGTAAGCAGTTACTACAGATAGAGTTTATATCTACATACATACAGTAGTAGGTATTTAGTGGATAATAGGTACACCCACTGTTAAAATAAGGCTGTACAGATATAGCATTGCGCAATTTAATCAATTTCGAATCCGTAGCGTCTAACGGGCTTCGGGGCTCTCTTTCCTACCGTGGGCGTGGGAATGGGCGGTTCTGGACTTTTAAATTCCTTTCCCACACCTCTCCCAACTAACTCTCGCTCGCTCCCTTTGGGAGGCGAGATCGCGCCGACGGCGCTGGTCGCGCGCGGTGGCGTCCCCGGCACTGGCACTGGTACGGGCCGCGGGCCCGCGTCAGCGCCGGCGGCCTCACCGCGCTCGCACGCTGCGCCCGCCATGCCCGGCGCGGCACCATCACACCCATGCGACCGATCGCAATGGGCGGCGCCCCCCAATTTGTCGTCGGTATTTATTAGCGGACAGACGTTTGAGTTTCTTAGCCGCCGCTTCATTTGATCAATATGTCTGTGATGCGTTGAACCGTCAATTGACTCAACCGTATAATCAGATTTTCCTAGCCTGTCAACTATCACACCGTTAGCCCACTTATTTCCTGGCCTGAAGTCTCGATATGAGACTGGTTCACCGACTCCTAGCTCCCTAGAGGTTTGGGACGAGCGTTTGACCATTTTCGCTTGCTCACCTTTCACCTTGGCCGTTCGATCTGGTTTGATCATGTCCAGGCGAATGCGCAAGTTTCGCCCCTGCAGAATCCTGGCTGGTGACTCCCCGGTCGTGCCGTGTGGTGTGTTGTGATAATGAAGGAGGAATTTGAGTATTGCCTGATCAACGTTAACTTTTTCGAACTTAGCCTTTTTAATTACATTTTTAATAATTTTTACTGCTGCTTCCGCCGCCCCATTCGATGCGGGATGATATGGAGCCGAATACGTATGTTGCACGCCATTAAACTTCAAAAAATCATTAAGGTGACATAGTAGAAGGAAATACGTTGGAGGCATCTTTTATTTTTCATGTTTCGACTAGATTTATACAAATTACCGAATTATAAGTCATACCTCAGTATTCTTGGATAGTTTATCTAGTGAAATCATCAATTAAATACACGATTGGAATTACTTCACTCGATAGAAAATCGTCACAAAGATGTCGTATTTTTTAACATTTTAAACGATTTTTTTCGCTTTAGAAGAACTTAAAGTAGGTTTCATTCTTTTTAATTTATACTCACATATTCACCATTGATTCTTCTAGTGAATTCATCAACAAAAGTTATAAAAAGTAATTCCATTATTTATTTATCCTCAAAAATACGAATGGCGTACCAAATATTCTCGGAGCGGGTCTTAGCGGGGCGCGCTCAGACGGCTTTTAGCCACGGTCGGAGCCGGACGCTCGCCAATTTTTTATTTTTTGACTTTGGAGTACATCGACTCGTCTAGTAAGTGGTTGTTACTAGTTCTGCCCACAAAAACGTCGATGTACAGCGGCTCCCGTCTAGGGTTGCACGAGCTAGACATATTGTGTCACGTTCGCTAAATGCTGACGTTTAGAGTTGCCACCTTAGCTTATTTTGAGCTAGATTTTGGATTTTTTAAACTCAACAGGGGAATACGTTTGTATGGCCAAAATGGTATCCGCCAATCCTCTTACCCAAAATGAAAAATCACGTGTCAAAAATCAATCTAAACAATTACTTACGTGATTAAATTGATACTTAATCTCACATTAATATTTACAATAAAAAAAGATGAACACTTTTCACACTAAATATTGATTTTTGACGATGGTTTGAAATACAATAAAGTGGTAAACAATTTTTAATTTTTTTTGTTAAGAATTTATCCTTTCGGAAAGGCAATGGAACTAGCCCTTAAAGCCTGGTCTTTAGTTATATTTTTCTTTGTTCTTAACCTAACCTAGCTAACTCTTGAAATGCAAGGGTGGTTCAAACATTCCAATTAGATGAGTTTTACACGAGGATTAATCCAAATCAAACGGAAGCGCCTATCTTTATTTCTCACTTTAACTGTAATATTGTTCTCCATTAATGGCACATTATTAAACTATAAAACTATATGTCAAATAAAGACGAAAATAAGAAGATGACAGCAGCAGGGCTACGAAACCTTTTCAGACCGTGATCGTTTTATAAAAAATCAAAATACCGATTGGCAGTGTTCGATAGAAGAATGTTATATAAATACAAAATAATTATAGGAACATTATCTTAAATTAAAAAGAATGTCGTCTAAATTAAACGTTCGGTGTTGATGGAAACGAAAGAAAAAATCAGTTTTGTGCTCACTAGGTCCGTAATTCCGTATGATTAAACCGGACTGAAAATCGATTTTGAGGGCGAATTAAACAAGTTTTCTTAAGCCTTGAACGACATCTGTAATCAATCAATCAATCAAATACACTTTATTCAAAGATGAATAACATCAATCCAAGTATTAATACGTCCTTCACATTGTTTGTAACTACCTAAATCTTACTAATGCATTAAAAAAAATCTCCCTAAAGTTACGGAATCGATAAAAACACGAAACACTATAATTAATCTAACAAAAGATTGCCACACCACCTTAAATTCAAATTCAACAATGTTTTTCCTTGCCACATTGTATGTACATAAGGGTTAGTCCATCTAGTTATACAATTGGTTATACAGTATAACAGAATGGACAAAAAAAGTCTTATTTGTTATACAGCTTAGTATAACTAATTGGATTCGAAAAAAATATAGTAATGTAGACGTACGTAAGATCTTTATTAAGTATTTTTATCCTTCCAATGACAAGGATTTTTTTAAAGGGGATGAGCTTATTGTGCTGCCTCCAATCGTATTTTTCTATTTCTAAACAGTTAAACAACATTTCCAAAAAACAAGAAAGCATTCATGCATGGCTAGCATAGATTTTTAAACGTCATGCGCGCTCTTTCTGGCATACGTAAATATAATAAGGATGTAGGCACATCTCGATTTTTATCATTTTCTCGGGGGTGGCATGCGAGGCCTACTGAATGGCCTTCAATTTATCGAAATTCACCAAAGACCGTCGCTTACCAACCGTGGTCAGCCTTCATCGCCGGAATAGTCTTCAAGTAGGTACTACCGGACCGGAAGGTGTTTGCGTCTAAACCTGCCCTTCGAAACGAGTAGCCCCCTTGAATGTTAATGGAATAACTACACTGAAGTCATGGTTGCAGGGTATTTATCCAAGACAAGATACCATAGGTTCGTAACTCCATAAAAAAATACTAAAAAAGTTGGAAGACTTCAATCCTGCATTCCTCAATACTTATACTTACCACCGTGAAAAACAAAATCAACTTTTTATTGTAACACTAATTCAGAGTAGGTAATTCTCGTGTATCTCATCATAATATAACAATTTCTAATCAAAATAAGTGCTGACAATAATGCGTTCTCCAAGAGCAGTAAAAATAAATTATTTTATTTATTTATTTGTAATACAGTAAAAACACAAGACACAATATACAACTTAAAATAGACTTAAGTAAGCGTCTCCAATATTGTGCAGGTGTCAGTAGATGGAATACCATCAAGGATAGGCTTTTTGTCCCCAACAAGTGACAAGGATGAAGAGCAAGCGATGAAGCAAACATCGTGAGGAAACCTACTTACGCTGAAGAAAAAATTCGGATGCGTTATATGAAGTCTACCGCATTCATCAATAAATATTTTTGAATTTGAATTATTGACGTTAGATATGACGAATGACGATATTACGACACATTTGGCGTATGCTTTCCAAAAATTTACTCAGCCGTTTCCTACCTGGAAGAGCCCACGCTTGGTATGTTTTGAAAATATTTTTTGGATTTTTTAAAACATTATGGCTGAAAGGTAATGACATATAGTATATTTTTAAGACCGACTCATGAAGCCCTTTTATTTAATACCCCACACGATAGGTTTCAGAACAAAAATTTATGACGTCATAATTCGTCATAATTTCATCTCGAGCGTTTCCGTGCTTCGGAAGGCACGTTTAGTCTCGGATAGTTCCGTCAGATGTCGTTGTAACTATTTGTTGAGCCAGGTCGAGGCCTATTTAGGTGGCTTGAAAATTCTCTGACAGCCAGCTGATCACTAACTTGCCTCCACTAACACGCACTTTTTTTTTAATTTCATATTCTTACATCTAAATTAACAAATTTTAATATCGCCAAACTGCTGAGCAGTTTGTAGTATCCCGTGTGGTAGAGTATGGCCCACTCCCTCTCACACCTATTCGTGAGAGACGGCCTTTGCCCTGCAGTGGGATTCTACAGGCTATCTCTTGTTTTTTTTTTATTTCAAAAATAATGATACCATAGACTCCAAGTACAGATTTTTTTTTTCTTTTTCAGTACCTATTAACACCAATAATGTCACATCGGCGTAGAAAATGTCAAGTTACTCTGTGAATTTTACCTATTCTATTCTATTTTTATTTAATGGCGTTTCCTTGTTAGATTTCGCCAGTGTCAAGTATTGAAGATATATTTATTAGATATTGTACGGTAATAGGATATGGCGATCTCAAAGCCCCGTTTTTAGACAAAAACACACACTCGAAACCGCCATAAAATGGCGGAGCCACGTGGCCAATCAAATCGCAAGCCGACGAAACGTCTACTTGTTACCCCCTTAGCCACGCGACTGCATTTTTACCTATCTTGGCCGCCAGCAGCGTGATGACGTCTAAGTCACGAGTGACAGTTGATAAATTACATACAGAATCATAAACATACATAAACTCACGACCGTAATCCCTTTATGGGTGGTCAGAAATATTGCTACTCCTACGTACTTTCTGTTCAAGAGTGTAGTTATACTCGTAGTAATGCTCACATTTTAGCAATTTAAGTTCCAGGATGGAATGACGTGTCAAGTGGTGAGAGGTGGCTAACCCTTCACCTGTAAACACTGTATGAGAAACCTTTAATCCCTTAGTCGCCTCGTACTACACTCACGGGAAGAATTCGGGTGGTCCATTATAGGCTGGAACCACACAAAAATGTAACTCCTTGTTCGTTTTTAGGGTTCCGTAGTCCAACAAGGAACCCTTATACTTTCGTCCATTCTGTCTGTCTCTCTGTCTGTTGCCCTACCTCAATAACACGCTCATTTTGCACCTATTGAATCGAAATTTGGTATGAATACAGATAATAGTACCTAACCCAAACAGAAATGAGGTAGTCATAATCATGAAGCAAGTAATTTTTTTTGAAAAATATTTTTTTCCTACCACCTTTTCGTTGTATGGGATACAACTTCTTCTTCTTATCGAGTGGGCTGCAAAGCCCTGGTGTCAGAGTTTATTCAAACCGCCTTACGGCCTCTGACGTGGTTTTTATGTAACGACTACTACCACCAGTGATAGTAGCCGGGGCCAACAGCTTAACGTGCCATCCGAAGCACGGAATCATCTTTCATTTCAGACAATCAGGTGACAGGGAGCCTGCAATGTCCTAACCAACTGGGGAAAAACGCACAAAGTGAGATTTCACTAGGTGCCCCCCGTGGGAATCGAACCCACGACCTCCGTGTCAAGAGCCCAATGCTCTAACCATTAGACCACGGGATACAACGAAAAGGTCGTTAAAAAAATTATTTTTTTAATAAATCGAGTGTGGTGTCGTTGGATAGGTTTTGTCCAATGGAAGAAAACTCCTATAGAAACTAAATCATTGCAATGCTTGTGTCTCGAGATATTTGCGCTCAAAGTCAAAAATAAGGGCGTACCCCCCTCTAACTTCTAAAATACAAGAGTAAAAAAACTGAAAATGTGACACAATATAGCTAGCTCTCTGTAAGTACTTTCAAAGAAAATTATAACGGAAGCTTTAGCCCAACTAGTTTCGGAGAAATCAAATAAAATACCTATCGACCGTCGACCGCTGTGTCGGCGTCTATCAATAGATGGCGCTGAACAAAATTAAATCGCACTATTGTTTGCTTCTTGAGGATTTTTTAAGTTATTTAAGCTATGTTAAGAAAAATTTTCATATTTATTACGGAACCCTACCTTGGGCGATTCTGACATGCTCTTGGCCGGTTTTTTATTTTTGTTTAGTAGTTGCCACAGTATATAGTAGTCCAACCGATTTCGGTTATGGCGACTGCTGTACTCTCTCACGCCGCACATGTGCTCTCATGTGGCTGGCGTAACCAACTTTTGCCTTAAATGTTCGGCTGCAGAGGGCACACGTCAGCACTCCATCCACATAGTTGTAATGGTAGGCCACAGGTGGGCGGGCCTTTAGCTCATCACGCTTCCTGTCCAGCTCATCACGTCTGCGCTCCTCGAAGTCAAACACGCTATTCTGCACTAGCTGCCTCCACTCGTCTCTGTTTCCAGCACGTCGTTCCCAATCTAAATCTCCGATGCTGCAGTTCTTCATGTGCCTTTTCTGTACATCTTTGAAGCGGAGAAGTTGGCCACCCTGCTTGCGCTTCCCATCTTGAAGCTCCGAGTATAGCGCACGCTTAGCCATCCTCTCGTTCGGCATTCGAGACACATGACCCAGCCATCGTAATTGGCGTCTCATCAGGTAGGCCTCAATTCCTCCAATGTCGCAGCGCCGTAGAACCTCAGTATTGCGTACTCTGTCTGACCATCGGATGTTTAGTATATCACGAAGGCATTTCATGTGATATTTGTCCAGAGTACGAATATGCTTTCTGTATGGACACCATGCCTCGGACCCGTAGAGAAGAGCTGGCAATATGACTGCATTATACGGGGCCCCCGACGTGCGTAAGCAAAAATTAATAAATACTTCCCAAATTTCTTCATCAGCTATAAATGATTTAATAAATCAGTTTGCCGAAAAAAGGTAAGGAGAGTGTAATATTCCATTTGATACTTAGATAATTATGATGAATAAATATTTCTTTAAATTTTTATGAAAACATTTTTTTTCTTTTGTGAGAAATCTTTAGCCTTCATATGGTACCCAAACAAATCGCCGAGGCAGCTGTCTGCCAGGCAAGTCTCTGCGCCTACTCTAGTACCTACCTCAATAACTTGCAAACACATTTTTTCTAGATTTTCAGATTTAGATTAGAGACAAATCTATTCATAAATAAATACAACGATGCTCAATAACGATTTGAAAGAAGTTCTACTAATCTTAGTTCATTTTTTAGAATTTTTATAATATTAAGTATCCATATGGCTACTACTAGCTCCACCTGGCGGATATTTTTCATAACTATCTTTAAAAAAGCTTCATTGAAAGGAAGACGAACCACATGTGTGCACCACTGCTTCTTTAGGTCTTTCAACATCGCCAATCGCTTTGCAACATTGTTGTTTGATACAATTTTTCATATTTCTTTAAAGTGTGTACTATAAAGAACCTTTTTTTCCTTCTTTTCGCCCCTATTTGTAATGGAGTATAGTATGATATTAAATTTCACATAGTTAGTAAAAAAAATGATTTATTTAAATTTCCGGAAAAATCCCGGAATCGGTGGTCAATACGGTTGGCAACAGAATATGAACCCAGAGCCGTAAAACTCTTTCCAAAAAAAAAGTTGACGCGGGGTGCCACCCGCCGATGGGCGGGACTACTCTCCCGTCACTTCCTCTGCTTCACCCCCTCAAATACCTAAAGAGCGGCGCCGCACGTCGTCTTAAATTCTTTGCTCGAAAATGGTGGACCGTTGTCTGAAACGATTTGCTTGGGTATTCCCCACCTAGACCATGACTCATATAACTTTGAAACTACGTTTTCAGCTGTCGTCCGAGACATACGTGATACCTCTATCCACTTAGACTTCGCATCTATTGCCACTAAGTACGTTTGACCATCTAATGGTCCAAGGAAGTCCAGATGCACCCTCTCATAGGCTCGTGAAGGCCAATGCCATGGCACGCTGGGGCTCGCTGGTGGGGTAGGAGCTACCGCTGCGCAGGCCTCACACGAGCGGCTTTGAGCTTCTAAGGACTCACTTAGGCCTGGCCACCAGACGTAGCTCCTAGCCATGGCCTTGGTCCTCACGACGCCCATGTGCGGTTCGTGAAGCTCACTTAGAATTTTGGTTCGGCACGCCTCTGGAATTACTACCCTGTGCCCCCACATTACGCAACCGAGCTCTAAGTATAACTCATTTCGTCTATTGAAAAATGGCTGTAAGCCTTTAATTTCGTTATTTTCCGGCCAGCCATCCCTTATGTAATTAACTACCCTGCCCAGTATCATATCTCTAGATGTCATTAACCTAATTTCATTACTGTCAAGCAGGAACGCGTCTGACGCGAAGTGTAAATAAGACTGCTCCGGTGGTTCAAACTCCTTAACCTCTCCCACTGGCAGACGTGATAGTGCGTCAGCGCAGTTATTAGTCGAACTTACGTATTGAATTTCAAAATTGTAAGCCATCAGCAGGAGTGCCCACCTTTGCATACGACTCGACGTCATGCTAGGTACTCCAGTCTGCGGCCCAAAAATACTGATCAACGGCTTATGATCAGTTTTTAGGGTGAACCGCCTCCCATACAGGTACTGATGAAACTTTTGAGTACAAAATACGATGGCTAAGGCTTCTCTATGTATTTGTGAATAGTTTCGTTCAGCGGCGTTTAACTTACGCGATATATATGCGACCGGTCGCTCCTGGCCATGCTTATCTGGTTGAGTTAAGACTCCCCCTACTCCCGTCGGACTCGCGTCACACGTCAATATTAAACTTTTACCGGGGTGATAGTGCGCCAGTACCCTATTGCTTAGCAATATGGATTTAATCTTATCGAAAGACGCTGTACACTCCGGCGTCCAATCCCAGTGTTTTCCCTTTTTTAGCAGACAATGTAACGGATGTAGAATGTCACTAGCATTTGGTATGAACTTAGAATAAAAGTTAATCATGCCTAGAAATGATCTGACCTCAGATATGCTACTGGGTCTTGGCATGCTTGTGACAGCCGCGACCTTACTTGGATCCGGCTTGAGGCCGTCCTTGCTGATGATGAATCCCAAGTAGCATACTTCGTCTGCGAGGAAAGAGCATTTGCTCTTCTTGACCTTTAGCCCTAGGTCCCTTAGTTTTCGCAACACAGCTTCTAGCGAAGCTAGGTGTTCCTCACGGTTCTTACCATATACTAGGATGTCATCGCAAAACGTCTGCGCGTTAGGGATGTCTTTGACTATTGATTCACTTATTCTACAAAAGATTCCTGAGCTAGATGCTAGGCCATAGACCAGTCTGTTATATTTAAAAAGTCCTCGGTGGGTATTGATTACTGTTAACATTTTAGAGTCTTCTGATAGGCGAATCTGATTATACGCTTGCGATAAATCAATTTTTGTAAACAGTTCTCCTCCCGATAAGTTAGCAAATAACTCCTCAACTCTCGGGAGCGGGTACCTGTCTACCATTAATACCGGATTGAGAGTTACTTTGAAGTCGGCACAAACCCTCAAACCTCCATCCTTCTTAATGACCGGAACTAGGGGCGTCGCCCAGTCCGAGCAGTCGACGGGCTCGACGATGCCGCACCGCAGCATGGCGTCCAGCTCGGCGTCGACGCGGTCCCGCAGCGCGAAGGGTAGCGGCCGCGCGCGCCGGAACACCGGCGTGGCGCCCTCCCGCACGCGCAGCGTCGCACACCCGCCCGTGTAGCAGCCCAGAGTCCCGTCAAATACGTCTTTATATCTGTCGAGGATTACGTTTACATTGTTATTGATAGGATTCACGCTATGAATGTTAGGATTCCTGACCGTGCTAGGCTTAAGAATGGGTATTTTAATCGCTAGCTCCGCTAACCATTGTCTGCCCAGTAGGTTAGTTTCCCCTTTTGCGATAACGTATAAATCGAGCCGTTTGCACAGTGAGTCGTACCTGACTAACGGGGTAATAACTCCTAACGGTTTTGTTTTTGTGCCATCATAGAATTTAAAAATCGTGCTCGTTTTCTGAAGTGTCTCACTGCTAAAGTACATATCAAAAGTTTTTTTGCTAATGAATGAACTAGCGGCACCCGTGTCCACCTCCATTATTAACTGTATGTCGTTAACATAAACGGGTAGACTCACCGGCTTGTAGTGTCCTAGCGCCATTCTATAGAACGCTTCCTCGTCTTCCGATTCGCACTCATTACCGTCGTTTTCGCCCTCCGCAAAAAAGTTATTTTGCTGGCGACTATTTCCACGGCCTTTGGACGCCGTTTGGTTTCCTTGCGACCACCTGGGGCATACACGCCGCAGGTGCCCCGTCGCCTGGCACAGACTGCATACGTAGTTCCTAAATTTACAGTTTTGCACATCGTGATTATTAGCTCCGCACGCACTGCACAATTTATTCGCACGACCTTTGTTTCCGGCCGATGCACGCGCATTAGAACCTGTTTCCCTGCGCTGCTGTGGTTGCGGACGGCTCCCGCTCGTGCGCCCTCCGCGCCCTCCGCCTCCTCCGCCGGTCGCCATGCGATGTACCTCCCCCGCGGATTCCCGGTTCGCCTTGGTTCCTTCCGAATGCTTTTCACGCTCCGTGATAGCTGATGCGTCACGCTCCGCTGCCTCTAAGGAACAGGCTAGTGTAGTAGCTTTAGTGAAAGTCAAGTTTTCTTCTGCAAACAATCGCTGGCGTATGATATCCCCACTCACTCCGCACACAAATTGATCTCTGAGATTATCCATCAGGGTTTCTTTGAACTCACAGGAACGCGCTAACCTTTTTAATTCCGCTACGTACTGTGATATGTTTTCGCTGGGACTTTGTCTTCGAAGTCTGAAGCGATAACGTTCCGCCATGATGGATGGTTTCGGGCTTATGTGTTTTTCTATCAAAGCCACTAACTCCTTATATGTGAGCTCAGACGGTTTTTTCGGGCTCGCCAGGTTAACCATCAGCTCATAGCACTGATCTCCGACCACCGAAATTAACGTCGCTAACCTCTTGCCGTCGCTTACGTTGTTCGCTTCGAAATACATTTCGAGACGTTCGCAGTACGAGTCCCACTTGCCGCCTTCAACTTCGAACTCGCGGATTTTACCGAACGACATTCTGCACGCAGTTTCCGCTAATTATTGTACCACACAATAATTTAATTCTATTTATTTCGTCGCCAGTTGTTATGTACGGAGTAAATGAAAGACAGCGTTGTTAGCTACTGGTTTAATATAATAATTTTGGCGGTAAAACAATTCCCGAATATACCAAGTTACCCACATACATCACAGATTGATATACAAATATATTTATTAACAAAAATAAGAAGTCAGTTCACATGATACAATGGTGGCATCTGGCAAGCCAGAATCTCCTCAAATCATCATCCTAAAATTACAATTTTAGGACAGATTGAGCGAAGTTAAAATGATTATGAGAATTAGCATTATAGTAATTATACTAAAGACATTTTACATAGACACAGGAAACATCCATGACTAGTGTTTTAATTCATATTTGTATCTAAACTATTATAAAACTGTAACTGAAGTGTGTCTGTACATTGAAGATATTAACAAAAAAAAAGATTACGATATGGTTTTTAGGTATCCCCGACTCGAAATCAACCTTTTTTAGAAATTTTGTTTGTTTGTGTGTTTGTTTGTTTGTTTGTTTGTTCGCGCATCACGCAAAAACGACTGAACCGATTTTGATGAAACTTTTTTTGTTTGATAGCTTATGATCTGACTTCAAATCTGGTATATAATTTGTGCGGACGAAGTCGCGGGAAAACACTAGTTTATACCATTTTTGGCATCGAACCTGCGACCAGTCTGATTACGGGTTTACCACATTTCTATAACATTTTATTTCTCTTGCCTCGACCGCATGTGACGAAAAAATTTTCCTTTGTAGGAACGCAGCGGCAGCTCCGTGCCTCCCATCCTCAACCGCATGGAGACGTTCGAGGACCCGCCGACGTACAACCGCACCAACAAGTTCACCTCCGCGTTCCAGCACCTCATCTACTCGTACGGTGTCGCCACTTACCGCGAAGTAAATCCTGGTAGGTGCACTGTACACCTGGTTCGAAACCCATTTTCTTGAGATTTCCTCAATCAACTCGAGGACGCTTTTTTGACATAGAAATTATGTTGAAACGTCCTCGACTCGACATCGTCAACATATCAGTCAGACCCTCTCATCGTGTGGCTACCGGTTAAATCAAGCACAGGAAAGTTGGCGTATATTTTGATTGACGCTTATTATAAATTTTACACCATGTAAAAAAAAATAGGTCACAAAAGTCCTGCGAAATATTTCAACGAGTAAATAAGAATCTATATTAAAATAACATTTCAGAAGAAACATTGATGATTACCCTGATGATGACGCTTTCTACATACATATAATATAAACTACCGATAATTGGTGTGGTCAGAAGCATCGCTACAACTATCAGCTGTCTTAGGGTCGATTCACACCAAAAGAGCAGTGAAGCGCATTTGCTCGCAGCGGCAATCTTATCACTAGTGAATATAGGTTAAATTTATTTTCACGTTGCCGACGCCGAATATAGGACAATAGAAGAAGAATAATATCTCTGACTACCCCCTCGGGGAATATAGTCGTGAGCATTATGCTTATGCTAAACTAATAAACAGTTTGTTTGTCTTGCAGCGCCGTACACAATAATAACATTCCCGTTCCTGTTCGCGGTGATGTTCGGCGACCTCGGCCACGGCGCCATTATGGCATTGTTCGGCTTCTGGATGTGCTACAAGGAGAAACCGCTGCAGGCCAAGAAGATCGACAGCGAGGTGAGTTAGACTAACATTCTAAAGGAAGATCTTCCCTTTTGTTCCACACTGCTGAATTAAACTGGTTGCTGTTACTTCCTCAGAAGGTTCATTCAAGTTAACAAAGTCTAGAGTCGAAATAAGATTCGAAGGTTTATGATCAACTGTCGATGGTCACGCATCAGTGTGGAGGAATAGGGAAGATCTTCCTCGGGCTTGTAAGGCTTCTATGTAATACTATACAGGGTGTATAGTATTCTTAAATACGTTATATACTTAAGGGGGTGCTTCAGACCTTTGATGGCAACTTTCAGTATGGGACCAACTTTGAAATTGCAAAACATATATCCTGTTCCATCCGACCAAAATGTATGTAAACAGCATTTTTTATCGCGATCTCAATGTTTGTCCAATAGTATAAAAGTGGTTCAGTTTGTTGGTCTGAAACACCCTGTAAAGTATAAAACGCTTTTCAGTTTACATCCTGTATACAAAATCGACGAGTATCTTGGCTTATTATTTTCTCGTTAGAGCTAGCATGCGGCGTATCAAAACAAGACAAAAGAAATTGAGACAAAAGCACATCTCGATCTATCTCGTTTTCTCAAATGTCGTGTGCTAGACATACTGGGATGCGATTTTTTAATGTCATTCGGTGAGCTTGAACGGTTTATAAATCTCATACAAAAGCGTTCTCATGCATTTTTCTACTGCTTATTTGACTTTAAAAAAATCGCACTCCTGATTTACGATTTTTGGAAGTCAAATCATCAGTAGAAAGATGCATGTATCCATAGAAATTTTGACATTTTCAACCGCTGAATTCATCGAATGTGATTCAAAAATCGCACTCCAGCGCCCGCGGCATGATCGCGCGATAAAGCGCTATCGCGGCCTAGCTCCCTTTCTTTTTGCGCGCGAACGAACGAGTTAGCAGGCGCGATAAAATGTTTATCGAGGCACCATGCCGCAGGCGCAGGTCCTTAAGTTTATACCTTACTAGTGTTTACCCGCGACTTCGTCCGCACAAATTATATACCAGATTTTAAGTCAGATCATAAGCTATCAAACAAAAAAAGTTTCATTAAAATCGGTTCAGTAGTTTTTGCGTGATGCGCGAACAAACAAACAAATAAACAAACAAACAAACAGACAAACAGACAGACAACATTTCTAAAAAAGGTTGATTTCGAGTCAGGGATACCTAAAAACCATATCGTTATCTTTTTTTTGTAAATATCTTCAATGTACAGACACACTTCAGTTACAGTTTTATAATAGTTTAGATTGTGTATACTCTGAATAATAATGTATGAATATCCTCAGATCTGGACCATGTTCTTCGGCGGGCGTTACATAATACTGCTCATGGGTATATTCTCCATGTACACGGGGCTGATATACAACGACATCTTCTCCAAGAGCCTCAACGTGTTCGGCTCGTCGTGGACCAACAACTACAACTTATCAACCCTTACCAGCAACAAGCTGCTGCAGCTCAACCCTGACTCATACGACTATTCACAGACTCCTTATCCATTCGGTATTGACCCCGTTTGGCAGGTGAGCTTAATTTTATGGTTAACTTTGTGTTTTTAGGATACTTGCCTTTTTTCGATTTTACTTCACTTTTAAGTTGTGTAACATCAAATTCTTGTAACTGAATTGGAGGCTGTAGCGGAGCTACGAGAGAGCTGACTAAGCAACAATGCCGAACACATCGATCGAGTCGATGTAAACAAACAGAGATCTATCTAGGTCAGCGCATGCGACCTAGCACGTCACACAGAAGACGGCCAATCACAATATGGATCTGTCCAACGCATCACAGCTCATTACGAATAACAACCAATCATATGGCGAGTCCTGAATCGCACTATCGAAGTTATCAAGAGACTTTGCATATATACAACATCCAACTAAGAACTGTTGGACCGCGGTCCCGGGCATTCCAACTAGCCCGTGGAAGATCTTCCCTTTTCCTCCAAAGAGGCCGCTTCAAAGAGTATAAAATCTGACACTTTTTGCTCTTATTAAATACTTTCAATGAATATTATAACGGATGCTGTAGCGCAACCAGTGTCGATAAAAACTGGTGTCATACTGTGTCATTGTGTCACTTATTTTAAATTGATTTTCATGCCAGTTACTATAGAGGGCGCTGACCAAAATTAAAACGCGCTGCCGTTAGCACGAATGAAATGAAACTGAAAGTATCAGATCTGATTTACTCTTATGTGAATATATACGATAAGTTAACCATTAACAAAGCTTTATTACGCCAACGAGCGTCTTATACATCTTAAACTCAAACTAACACTATACCCGTTTACACACACAGCTCGCGGAAGCGAACAAGATCATCTTCATGAACGCGTACAAGATGAAGATCTCCATCATCATTGGCGTGTTCCATATGCTGTTCGGCGTCAGCCTCTCTCTCTGGAACCACGTGTGAGTGTTATATTGTGTAACAAGATCATCTTCATGAACGCGTACAAGATGAAGATCTCGATCATCATTGGCGTGTTCCACATGCTGTTCGGCGTCAGCCTCTCTCTCTGGAACCACATGTGAGTTATTACTTATTATATTGTGTAACATAGAACTTGCATACGCTGAAGAAGAAATTCTGATGCGTATGTCAAGCTTAGACCAAAATAAAATTAATGGATACGCGAACATTTCAAACCAGAAAAATGAGGCAAAAGAAATGAAAGGTTTAATTCAAATTTGTATGCAAGTGCCCTAGATTTGACAGATACTGGCGCTAGTTTGTATGGACTAAGTGCACCAATAGTGTGCGTCAACTTACCGCGCTTTAGGCCTATCCATTAATTTTATTTTGATCTAAGATGTCAAGTCTACCAATCCGAATTGAGGTTGCGTTACACAGGCCTTAAACTTGCGTCAGGGGAAGCCAGGAGGTTACCATCTCATGTAATGGATGCTGTAGTTATGGAAAGTAATAAAGTATTGAGCTTGAGACATTTGCTGCTCCTCTCGAAATATAATACTCGACGGTGTGCTAACATCGCCGGAATGCGATATAAACCGACCCGATAGGTGGGTTTGTACGCACGCCGGTTATTTTAGATCTACGAGGTTAGTCACTAGCAGCGAGGCGAGAGCGCTTGACTTAATACTGGCCTTAGACGGCAGTTTTGAGCATTTAAGGCTGTATCATAAAAGTAATTTTTGACCATAGACGTTGATGTAACGATATCGCCGGAGCATCGCCACGATATTTCTAAAATCAATCAGTGTCACAGCGGTAACGCTCGCGCTCGGTCAACGCCTGTGCTTAAAAATAGCGGAAATTCAAATGCGACGATTGACGTAGCGGTGCCTTTGCGACATCGTCTGCGTCGTTGACTCTACGACATCGCCTCAAAAATCGCTTGTGAGATAGGCTCTTTAGAGCCCACACCCGCAGGGCGTGGCGGGGGTTTTCACGCCCGTGGAAAACATTCCACTCTTTACAACTACACATTACATAAATCAATAACTAATAAAATAATCGTCCCGCCAGCTACTTCAAGCGTCGCATCTCCATCTACGTGGAGTTCATCCCTCAGATCCTGTTCCTGGTGCTTCTGTTCTTCTACATGGTGCTGATGATGTTCATCAAGTGGACGTCGTACGGCTCCAGCGGACCTGACTACTTCGGCAGCCAAGACCCTGGTACGACTTTATTTTTGAAGTAAAACATCTTTACGCACGCTTGACTTGGCTAGTAAGCTGGTGAATGCATGACGAGAGCGTTACGAAAAGTGTGATCGGGCGAGACAAAAGGAAGTTTTACTTCAGTCGTGTGGTCTAACGCACACTCGTTTTGTTTTATGTTAACAGTGTTCGAAGAGGACGGTTCTCTGTTAGCACATAACAGAACTTGCACTTAGCTAAACACAGGCTCTCCACCGCCACGGTGAATCGAGCAGTGGGTGTAACGCCATGGAGTGACGGATGCATGATATAATATAAGACCCATATCATATTTAAACGAAATTTTGAGACTTGCTTCAGACCAGCAAACTAAACAATATTCTCTATGGGACCAATATTTAAATCGCGGAATAGTTATTTGTTATGCTAGGCTGCAAAGTTGATTTTTGGCGCGAGTACTTTTATTGAAACCTGAGCAAGCGAAGGATTCTAGGATTGAACCACGAGCAAAGCGAGTGGTTCAAATAATAGAATCCTGAGCGTTTAGCGAAGGTTTCAAAGGTACGAGACGCAGAATAACTTTGCAGCCGAGCGAAACACACAATTTTTCACCTCACAACAGCGAGGAAAAAAAGTGAATTGCTAAAAAGAACATTTCAAAAAGTTTTTATTTTCGTGCTGGCCAGTGTCATGAAATAGTTATTAAGTATTTTCAGTGCATTGGCGGTATACAAAAATATTGAATAGACAGATTCGAATTTCAAAAACTCTTTCCACGCTAGTGGATAAAATACACTTTTGCACTCAGATTTCGAACGATAAACAGAATCTTTCCGAGCTTGTGAGGTGATAAAAATATTACCTGTTCCACATTTGGGTCGTCTGTCGACTAGCCATTGAAATTGTCTATGAAACAAACATTTATTTTTCACTATTTGAAAATAGTCTCATATTAAAAGTTTTTCAGTTTGGTAGTCTGAAGCACCCATTTTACAACTCATTTTAATGTCTAACATTTATTTATACGATATTTATTCATAAACACCCAACAGAAATAGTGAGAACCAGCGGATACTGCGCCCCGTCAATCCTCATCACGTTCATCAACATGATGCTGTTCAAGAGAGACGAGAACCAGCGCCCAGTCTGCGACGAGACCATGTACGCCGGACAGATGGGCCTGCAGAAGGTAAGGCATTATGACCCCTAACAGTCTATATCAACATGATGCTGCACAAGAGAGACGAGAACCAGCGCCCAGTCTGCGACGAGACCATGTACGCCGGACAGATGGGTCTGCAGAAGGTAAGGCATTATGACCCCTAACAGTCTATATCAACATGATGCTGTTCAAGAGAGATGAGAACCAGCGCCCAGTCTGCGACGAGACCATGTACGCCGGACAGATGGGTCTGCAGAAGGTAAGGCATTACCGCCCACCCCGGCACCCTAACAGTCTACACAGTCTAACAAATGGGTCGAAAAGCAACAATTTTTTTTACCTTTCATATAAAAGTGCGGATGCTAAACATTTAACGTCAGATATGTTTGAATCGTATTTTACGACACCCGTGTAACTTGGTGTTATTAAAAGCCGTCTCAGTTTGGTTCGATCTCTTCTGAGACTAGACGATACAAAAGTGCTAGGCGAAGAACAAAACGTAATAAAAGTATGTGTTTGTCGGCAGTTCTTCGTGATAACTGCCCTGCTCTGCGTGCCCGTCATGCTGTTCGGAAAGCCGTACTTCATCATGCAGGAGAGGAAAAAACGCGCCGTTAGTATTGTCTTTTTAATTCTTTAATTTAGGGCCTGTTTCACCGTTTCTGTATAAGTTCTTAATAACTGACTGATCGTTTGACATATTTTGTATGGAAGATATGTCACAAGTGCTGTCAGATAAGCTATTAAGATTTTTTTTTTTTTTTTTGAGAGTTACGCGGTTAATGATAACTTTAGCTTTATTAAGAACTTATCCAGAAGTGGTGAAACAGTGGAGTTAGACTTAAAAGATGGCCCGTTGGGTCAAATCGAATTCTTGCTTGGATTACATTAATTAAAAAAACATTTATTTTCTCTGCTTCCCATATTTGGATAGCTGGAGGTAAGCTACTCGACGAATAAATATTTAAACTGAGTTGCATTTCTGAAATTTCGAATAAAAAAAAAATTGGCGGAAGCAACCTCTCACTTTTTTTGCTAACATATATAACTTCATCATCATCTTTTATTATCTCTTATTTGGGGTGGCCCAATATTTCGTCTTCTCCATTCATCTCTTTCGGACGTATTGCAGCGCTTTTATTTACACATGTCACCTTTCACACAATCCATCCATCTTTTCTTCGTTCGTCCTCTCTTCATGCAGCGACCCACATTCATATTGAACACTCGTATTGTAATATGACACTCATCTCTCCGCATCACATGCCCATACCACGATAATCGATTACCGTGCAGTTTGAGCCACAGGCGCTACTTTCAAAAGTTTCAAACTTCCTCTAACAATTATATAACCGAACGCCACATGCTACGATCCTGACAAACCTCTCTAGCTTCTTCCACATTAATTAGTCCTTTCATGCATGCTCGTCGGTTTCGGGTAGATCTGCCCTGGCCCTTTTTAAGCACGCCGCCAATTTGGTCCGTATATGTACATCTAGGCCGTCCCCTTCCAACATTTCCACTTACGCTTGCCTTATAAATTGCACTCGTCAATCTGCTTTCATCCATTCTTCCTTCCTCTAATGTACTAATCCTAACTAAACAATGCATTTACCATTTATCACAAATAAATGAATGTATCCTGTCCATTCTAGTAACACCACACATCCATCTCAACATTCGCATCTCGTACTATATAACTTATTGAACAGTATATTCATGTGTGTTTGTTCTTATAGAGTCAGGGTCACCAGGCCATCGAGGGCACGGCTGAGAACGGCACGGCCGGGGGCGCCGTAGTGCCGCCTGGAGGACACCCCGAGGAGGAGGAGATTTCTGAGATATTCATCCACCAGGTGCGAACTTATTACCTTGCCTGTTTTACCAACTAAATTATTGCCTATGTTCAGGATTCGTCGTAAATTATTAGTACTTAAATGTTAGGTTAAGTTAGGTTAGGGTTCCTCTGACACTCAAGCGAAAACTCATCGATATGTGCATCCTGCCCATCTTAACTTACGGTGCTCAGACTTGGTCATTGACCGAACATCAGAAATCCAGTCTCAAGATTTGCCAACGAGCTATGGAGCGCAGCATTTTAGGTGTAAAATTAACCGATCGGGTGCGAAACACAGATCTGCGCTCCGAAACTGGTATAGCGGACGTAGGCCTAAAAACAGCTCTGCTAAAGTGGGATTGGGCAGGACATATCTGCCGAATGCACCCGGAGAGGTGGACCAAGATGGCCACAGAATGGGTTCCACAAGACGGTTGCCGACGTCGAGGAAGACCCAAGAGAAGATGGAGTGACGACTTGAATACCTTCCTGAACGGTTGGCCTGATTTCGCGTTGCATAGGGAAGATTGGAGGAAAAGAGGGGAGGCCTTTGCCCAGCATTGGGACACAAAATAGGCTATATATAAAAAAAAAAAAAAAAAAAGTTAAGTTAAATTAGTTTGTTTTAGAAAAACTAAAGAAAGTAGCAACATTATCAATATTAAAAATGTAATACTACAAAACTATACTCTGAAATGGAATCAGAGATCAAAAATTTCAAACAAAAGTTAGCTGGAATTCCCATTCTTCGCTATAAAATTTCCATGCATTTCCATTGCCAAACAAATTGTCTTTTAGTATGCAAAAGTGACACTATTGCTGTTTCATGTGCGGCCACGTTATGGTGTCATCTAGTAACTATATCTATGAGTAGACGGTATTAACCCTCTGTCCCCTGCGCCCGCAGGCTATCCACACGATCGAGTACGTGCTGGGCAGCGTGTCGCACACGGCCTCGTACCTGCGCCTGTGGGCGCTCTCCCTCGCGCACGCGCAGCTCGCTGAGGTCGCCTGGAACATGCTGCTGAGGAAAGGTATGTCTATTCTATGTGCTTTATTTAACGAAGCATTTTTATGAGCCGTACGCAACCTTGGATACTGATCTTACATTTCATACAAATAGAAACAAAGATTCGAAATCCTTCCAAGCTGTAGTTCCAAGTGTAGATCCCCCCCAGGCCGACTCGTACCGATGAGTTTTTCGGAATTTATTTACTACTAGTGTTTTCCCGCGACTTCGTTCGCACAAATTATATACCAGATTTTAAGTCGGATCATAAGCTATCAAACAAAAGTTTCATCAAAATCGGTTCAGTAGTTTTTGCGTGATGCGCGAACAAACAAACAAAGACACAATTTTGTCAATAGATGGCGCTGCACGTCATTTAAATCGCGCTATCGAGTGTTATTTGAGTTTGTATGAAGTGAACCGCAACTTTTTTATTCCTCACGATTTTTACGGTTTTATAATAGTTAAGATTCGTAACAACAACAACCAACCGACAATTTTACGAAAATTCAGTCGTAAGACTAATGAAGACAAGGTTGATATAAATTAGTTTCTTTTTTTTTGTTAGTCATCATCATAGGCATGAAGAACTTTTTAAAAACTTACTGACTTCTGCATGTACTCATTATTCATGTCCTACAAATAAATAATCTTTATGGGTTTTTTTTTTGGGGTCGTAAGCATATGCTTATGCTTAAAATGAAGTGTCTTGGTGTGGTACTAAGAGATTTCGTATTGTGGTGCAGGTCTTATGTCGAAGGACTACTACGGCGGTATATTCCTGTACCTGGTGTTCGCGGGGTGGGCAGCCATCTCCGTGTCGATCCTGGTGCTGATGGAGGGCCTCTCCGCCTTCTTGCACACCCTGCGTCTGCACTGGTATGTATTTACTTCTTCTTATCTTATCGTGAAATATACGACAATACTATATTACCTCGGGGAATACACCACAAAATTTTTTTATTAGTAACAAAACTTTAAGGGTGTATTGAGACCGTGAATCTGAACAACTTTCCCTAAGGAACATGGGTCGAAAAACGAGAAACTTTTTTCGACCTCCCATAGAAAATCGAACGGCCGACCCGAACTGTATGGGAGGTCCAAAAAAATTTATCGTTTTTCGACCCATGTTAAATGTTTCACGGTCTGAATACACCCTTAAAGGTACGTTACTAATAAAAAATTTGTGGTGTTTAGTCCTGAGCATATGCTATGCTATGCTTCTTACCGTGTGGGCAATCCCTGGTATCAGATTTTATTAAAACCGCCTTACGGCTTCTGACGTGGTTTTATATGTAACGACTACTACCACCAAAACCAAAGACAGTAGCCGGGACCAACAACGGCTTAACGTGCCATCAGAAGCACGGAATCATCTTTCTTTTCAGACAATCTGGTGATTCAGCCTGCAATATCCTAACCAACTGGGGAAAAACGCACAAAGGGGCATATCACTAGGTGTCCCCCGTGGGAATAGAACCCTCATACTCATGTATTTACTATTAAATACTCTTAATAGTAATGTAAAACATTTTTCTCTTAAAAAGTAATGAGATCTCATGGCGATCCTTGAGTAAGTTCATCTTGGTAAAAGTTTTATATAAACTTGGCCGGTTTGCGGAACTTTGGCAAATAACGAAGGACTGAGATTTCTTTATACAGTTGTTTTGTACGAAAAAATACCTATCATTAGGTATTAGATACGTTATTCTATCCTGAAGTCGTCAGTCTGCTAAAGGAGAGCCTTGCTACAACTGCAAGCATTAAAAAGGTAGATGTGGCAATGTTTTTGACCTATCCGAAAGATGATGGTCGCAAGTCTATGACTTATAAAGCATGACCAAGGGAAGGTTTGGGGCGCTGCAATTAAATACAACCTATGATGTCAGTGTTCCAAGTATAAAAATTAGTTCCAATGATTTCCGCAACATGGCGATTGTTTTGGTCCTGCTTTACTTTCTTGATAATAATCTATGAAATCCACAACAAATAACTCTTACGCACTATTCTATCAGGGTGGAGTTCCAAAGCAAGTTCTACAAGGGCGAGGGCTACCTGTTCCAGCCGTTCTCCTTCGAGATCATCCTCGACTCCGCCGGCCAGACCGAAGAGTAAATGTCTCGATAGCTTCCACAATACACCTTCATACTGTGTGTACAAGCAAAAGCTTACCTTACTTACTAACTGGTAAACAGATCTAAATTGAAATAACAGGGAATTAAATGTAATTTCATTGCATTTTCTCCAGTCTATAAACCAAATTTATTTCTAGGGTCCCACGTTGGGCGCCAGTGGCGAATTGGCGCCCATATTGGGACTTTTATTTATTGACGTATTTTCTTCTAGAATATTTTGCTTGCAATCTTTATCTAGTATTGTGGAAGACAAAACATGAGTTATTGTAGTAACCCTTAAAAGTGGCAAGTTGTAGGTGTTTGAAAGTAGCTTCTTCGTAATTTAAGATTTACTAAAAATGTTTGAATTCTGCTAATTGATGTAGCTGTCTTCTAAGCGTGTATTGTTCATTCTTCATTCAGGACTATCTTACTCTATACTTTAGGTATTGAAATGTGCCTACCGCGATGAGTATTACTATTTGCACCTTAAACGACTGTGTTTAATGGAATATGAACGCTCTTGCCCTGCCTTTAGATTCGATATGTACATTTTTATACCTAAACGTGATTTTTATTAGCGAGTGAGACTTCTGTACTGTAGTACTATTATTTATTCTGTGCTTTTATTCTGCTTACTGTAATTTCAAAGTTTTAATTAAGTTTCAACTGAAAGGGTACTTGTGTGTAATTTTATACTTTATTAGCTGAAATTAGAATTTTTTATTTTATTCATTTAAGAAGTAATAAAATGTGTGAATTATAATTTCTTTTGTATTCCCGTAAACCCGAATGTACTTAAAATTTAATATAAATTACCGCATATAATCTGAGGCTCTCTTTTAATGTTAAAAATAAACTTGTTAGAAGCAAAATATCATTCCAGTAGTGGTTCATTCAAATATAATATTACTGTAGTAGTTGCATGTGAGTAGTAAATACAATATGGTTATGAAAATAAATGTTTTTCGTCGTAGCATCCATTATTGTTTTATTTAAATACATTTTAAAATAAAAAGATTCAAAGATAAAAAAAAATACCGAAACAAATTTTTAACACTATGTGACCAAATGAGTTAATTAAATTAATAAATAAACTACGAACGAACATCGATTAAAACGTTTATATAAAACTACCCCGACACTGTCTCGGTAAAATGGTAGAAAGGTAGCCAAATTAGTATATTTTACTATACTTCATTCCAAATAAGGACGACAAGATTTTCTGATTCCTATTTAGCTTTCTGGTCAATTCTGATTACCAATTTAATTAAGTACTTAATTTATTAGATACATTTACTACCCGAGACATCTTGGACGGTACAAAAGCTGTTCTAAGAATAACTAAGAGTGAGTGTTTCAAATCTCTGGTAATGCAAAATAGCCTTAAAATTTCGTAGCTATTTGGAATGGAGTATACAGGTTGTTTCATAAGTAAGAATACATTTTTAAAACTCATAAGGGGGTTGTTTAGACCGTCAAACTGAACAACTTTCTCTATGGGACCAACATCGAAATTGCGAAAAAAAAAACTGAAATCCCATACATATTTTAGCTCTAGTCGATTTGTAGAGTATAAAACATCAATTTTATTTTTCGTGATTTCGATATTGGTCCCGTAGTGAAAGTTGTTCAGTTTGATGGTCTAAACCACCCCCTTAAATGTTTATTTGTATTTTTGTAACACCTTGTAGATACATTTCAAAAGATAAGGAATTAACTTTAATCGTATTCTGCTCCAATAGTGATGCTGATGTCGCCGGGCAGCACGTTCGTCTTGTGATACCAGCGGTTTGTGTCCACCACCACTGCAAAGTTATCATTTCTTTACTTAATACCATATCAGTCCTCGTGAAAATTCAATTCTATTTAGGCGGAACAATGCTCAAGCATGTTTGTTGCCGCCATTTACACTAAGCGCAAAACGACGCTGTTGTCGGCTGGATAAGATTTTCAGTTCTGTTTTAATGGTATAATGTGCTCGACCATTTTTCTGCCTTGTCTGAATTGACCTTAAGGCGAAATTAAACTACCATATTATTTTCATCTGTGTTTGAAGATAATTCATCGCTCATACGGGCGCGTAAATGTATGGATTATACAAGCGAAATCAAATCGAAGCAAAATCAAACGATAGGTAAGGTAATCATAAGAAAGGTTGGTTCATGTAAGTCACACAATTAGGTAATAGTAGGTATATAAGGTCTAACAAAATTAGCTGAAACTATTTTAAAGGGGTTGATCAGACCATCAAACTGAACAACTTTTTTTATTGGACCAACATCAAAAACGCGAAATTCCCATCCATTTGGCTCGTGTAGGTTTGCAGTTTTGTATGGAAGAGCTGATTTTTTTTCGCGATTTCGATATTGGTGCCAAAGAGAAAGTTGTTCAGTTTGACGGTCTGATCATCCCCATAAAAAGTGTCAGTATAAGTATTAAATAATGCCTTGTAGTTGTACATGTCTGAGATACTAACGTATTTCTCCCGGAGCGACAGTGAAGGTGATCCACGGACACGTGTAGAGGCACTCCGGCGGCGGGGCCAGCTGCCATTGCTTGCGGCCGCGGATCTGAGCCTGCCACGACATGTGCCGCACCGAGTCCACCTACACCGACAGTAAGGATATAACTGTAGTAGTTATCTTCGTTTGTGTATTGAGTGAGGCGGGTTCAAAATACCCTGACCTCAAGACAAGAACACAAGCTTAGCTTTAAAAAAAATTGCAAAGATTTTTAGTGGGGGGCTGGTTACGAAACGTTAATCGACGGCGATCGACGCGGTTTGTCCATACAAAAACACGATTAGTATGGAACGCTGTTCGCCACGTCGTTGATGTCAAAGGATGCGCACAGCGTCCTATAGGTACCTACTCATCGTGCTTTTTGCATGGACAAACTGTCGATAGCCATCGTTCAACGTGTCGTAACCATAAGTCAATTAACTATTTTGATTTGTATAACAAACAATAATACTTACATGCATATGAGCCCCCTGCCCCGGCCCGCCCATAAACACCCAATCCACCATGTCACTCTCAGCGGTCTTCGGCAGAAAATACGGCCGATTGTAGAAGCTCCTCAATTTCCTAGTCTCCTCATCATAACACGTGCTCCACCCAACGTACCAGGGTTCTCCGGACAGATTTGCTCTTCTCTCATCCATGGTAAAGACTTCGTGTAGAGAGTTAAAGCCTGATTTGTAAGCGAAGTAGAAACAGTCGTTTATTTGTTTCCCCATCTTGCCGTTGCGGTAGAAATTTGCGAAGAAATTGAAATCGAATTCCTGGAAACGGGTTAAGTCTTTTGGTTTTTATACATTAAGGTATATGGAAGTATTTCGTAGGAATTATATTTAAAGCGAAGTAGAGACAGTAGTAGTTTCCTTGGTTTCGCGTTTTGCCTTCGTGTCGGTAAAAAATAGTAATAAACAGTATTGGAATTAAAACTGCCTTGATCGTCGGCGATGTTTCTCCTAAACTTAAATTCATAATTCGTTCATAAAGTTAGGTCAAAGCTGGTCGTGGAATTATGAATTTTAGTTTAGACAAAACTAGAGACAAAAACATTAAAAATAACAAGGTCTTCAGCTTTTAAAAGGCTTCAAAATCAGAGAATAAAATAGGACTTCGTTCAACTAAGAAATTTCAAACGTAGGTAACCAAAATTCTGGTCCTTCGAGCCGGATTCTTAAACTTACTTTGACAGCTCTCCATCCGTCGGTAGCATCCGTAATAATAACAGGGGTAGCTTTATACGCGTAGTCCAGTTCAAACTCATGCGCAGTTATGTTAGAGACCCGCGCCACATTCTCGACTTCCACGCACATGGAGCAGTCTTCGGGAGGTCGGAATAGAGACTTTGACGTTGATGGTAGTTCCAGTTGACAGCGCTGAAAGTGAGATGTTCGATAACACAGCAGTTATATTATAGTTTGTAGCAAATAACAAATAACATAACAAATAAAAATAAGTAGCAAATAACTCCTCTCACCAGTAAGATGGAGAGAGCCATGCCACAGAGGATTCCATGCTCCACCATTTTGGCCCTGTTTGATTTTTGGTCATTAGGGGGCAACAAAACAGTGGTCAACCAACCCGGCCTTTAATTTAGATTAACGAATAGTGAGGACTGCCGTTTAATGGCACCACAGCTAGTTAAATCGTTCTAGCACCACAGTCTTAAGATCCTATTATCTATATGCAAATGAGCACCTGGGTATGCAAGAATAGAGATTAAAATTACCTAGCTAATGGATGATATTAAGAATGTTATTATACTTACCTTTGTCTCTATCTCCGAATAAATACGCCACGCAACAATTAAAAATATCGAAATAATAAAACACAAGAAATAACACTTAGGTTTTCCATGAAAATGTATCCCAAATTTACCCTTTTCACCGGGAATATCTAGCCTCGAAATATACGAATTGCTCAACTTTAAACTTTCAATTTTGTTTAATATTTTTAAGACTTTTAGTTCTGCTGTTTTGAATTTCTTATCGCATGTTTTGTTGCGGGAAGCTTGGGACATGTTGTGGCTTAAGAGAGGAGTGAAACAGATTTGTTCTTTACGGGGGTTTATAAAGGGTTGTATGGACATAGAGTTAGGAATGAGTTAGACTTGATAGGTGCTGCTTATTCGTAGTTACCCATAACTTTAGCTCGAGGCGATCAATGCCTCTTCCTATCACAAATGAGACGTATGCTACATATCTATTAGAGTTCCGTAACTGACTGACAGACAACGCACCGCCTAAACCACCGAAGATAGAAACATGAAATTTGGAATACCTACATATTCTACCAAACAATGTTCTTGTATTCTACAGAGCATGTAGGGGTGCACTAAGAAAGCATTTTTCGGAAATCCGATATCCACACGGACGAAGTTGCGGGCCAAAACTAGTAGGAAGTAGTCATGGTTATTTCGTTCCAGTATTGTTCGGCCGTGTGGTAGAATGGATCACCCCATTTCTTCCCGTGGGTGTCGTACGAGGCGACTAAGGGATAAGGGTTTCATGTGCAGTGTTTTTGTGGGCGAGAGGCTATAGTCCCGTCACCACCTGACACGTCATACCATTATTTGAACTTTTATTAAAAAGGTAGGTACTTAGGTACTTCTAAACCCTTCTAACACATTCATAGAAGTTCCTAGCCGCATAGGCACCCGTTAAACCGCGTGTAACGAGTGCAATAGGTATGAAATTGAAATTCATTATCAGCTCGCGACACAACTGTGTCCCTGTTAGATACGAGTGCGTGCGCATCGGTGACCGGTTTAAATGGATTTGCTGTAAAAAGGATAAGTACAGTCAAGAGCACGTCAAGCTAGACACCTCGGACACAGAGGATTGTAATCCTCGGTGCCTCGGACTTCGAAACAATATCGCACTTCGATTGTCAAGGTTGATGTGCTCCTAACCTACCTACCTTACTAAGTAATTCGTTTATTTGAGTTTCGTTGCATTTTCCCATTGAGAGATTAGGTAGGTTAGGTACTGAGATTAATGTAAAATGTAGGTACGTAGCCTAAATATAATATTTGAAATGCACTAGGTGCTATAAGTAATTTATTAGATTTAATGCCTACCACTTAACCTTTGATAAGTAAGTCGTAAGTAAGTATGCTTAATCAAAGCACTTAAGCACTATCTAGGTAGGTATTATTATGGTCATTGATGGTGCAGTGCAGAAAGATTCCCTTAGGTAGTTTGTAGGAGAACCTACTTCAAGTACCTAGTTAGGTACTTACCTACCTACATGTACTACTTGTTTTTAGTGTTTTACTTGAAATATTTATAGTTATTTAAAATAGCTCTTTATGGGACGTATGCAAAAACAACAAGCTTTCAAGAAAGTCTGTGTTCGAAGGAAGTTGATGGAAAATGTAAAATAGTAGGTACCTACTCTCATACTCTGATAAGCTTCGATCAAAATAAAATAAGTAACAAGCAGACAAGCAGGAAGGTGGCATAGGGATACAATGCAAGCATAAATAATCAATCATAAATTCCAAACTTCTTGGATACAAGCATGCCATGGTCACCATGGCAACACATTCAATTTGAAAATTCGTATAGGCAAAAATTTTGTTAATATATACTAAGAATATATAATGTTCTTGCGTATAGGAGCTTGCTTGGCGCCATTGCTCTTGCTGTGTTTCGTCGTATTTGAAATTCGTAAAAAATTTGTTTTAGCTTATTTGTGACATAATTTCGTGCGGTTCGTAAATCTCAAATAAATACGATAACAGGACATTTTGGTTCAATTTAACTCGTACATGGTCATTTTGGCGGCAACGCGCGAGCTTACGAAATCGACCACAGATTATATCCTCATCTATCATCCCATCATCAAAATAAAGAATATTATAAAGAAAAAAAATTACGAATGACTCGAAACGACTAGTATCCAGAACCGTTAGACATTATTTAAAAAAAAAACGTGTATCCGTTTCCGTCGAAATGTCATGTTGTCATGTCATGTCATGTGTCAGCTGTTTCAGATGTCAAAACACAAGAGAACACAACTATTATTTCGGCTCTAATTCGATTTTTAGTGATATAGAATCTGTATTTTAAGAATAAACGTCTAGTAAAAAGCAAACACGTGCATCTGGTTTGTAAATTGCGTCAAATAAATCGCCATGGCAGCCATTCTCGGCGGGGGATTAGGCGGCCTATCAACGGGCTACTACTTACTCAAAAACAATGTCATTAACAACAATAACTTGAAGCTATTGCTGTTAGAAGCTACTAACAGCTGTGGCGGATGGATTAAGTCTATCAAAACTAAAGATTATACGTTCGAACAGGGTCCCAGAACGATCCGGCCGAAAGGCATCGCTGGCCTCAATACATTGAACATGATACAGGATTTAGGCCTCAGTGAGCACCTTTCAGCAATAAAACCCGGCCACCCGGCGGCTAAGAACCGAATGATCTACGTCAACCAATCTTTACACCTGCTACCGTCCAGTTTAAAAAGTGTATTCCAAACTAATGAACCATTCACAAAGCCTCTTATTTACGCGCTTTTTAATGATATCAAACAACCGGCATCTGAGTTACAGGACGATTCTATTTACAATTTCGTTGAAAGGAGATTCGGTAAAGAAATTGCTGATTATGGCATATCACCGATGATTTGTGGTATTTGTGCCGGCGACGCCAGAGAGATATCTGTGAAATTCCTCATGAAAACTTTATTTGAGTGGGAGCAAAACCACGGAGGAGTTATGAAAGGGTTAATGAAATCAATGTTCAAAACAAAGAATGATGACAATCTTAAATTGAGTGATTTAGCTACAAAGGCTCAGGAAGAGAAATGGAATGTCTACACCATCAAAGGTGGTCTAGAAACATTTCCATTGACTCTCTACGACCATCTTGTAGAGAACAATGTTGATATCACTCTGAACAGCAGAGTTGAAGAGATGCAGTTCATTGACCCAAGCACGGTCACTTTAAAAAGTATGACTGGAGAAGTAATTACCGCCAACCATGTGTACTCCTCAATACCGGCTTACTCGTTGGCTAAATTAGTAGAAAAACAGCATCCACAACTAGCCAACGATTTAAACGGCATACCATTTGTAACAGTTGGTATTGTAAACTTACATTTTGCAACTGACAAATCTCTGATAACACCGGCATTCGGCTTCCTGGTGCCACCTATTGAGAACTCTCCCATTTTGGGAGTTGTTTTTGATTCATGCTGTATTCCTGATCAGAACGGAACAGTTCTGACTGTAATGCTCGGTGGAAGATGGTTTAAAGAGAAGTTTGGTGACAATGTGACGGAGAGTAAACTGCTTGAAATAGCTCTGCGTGAAATTTCCTCTATTCTGAATATAAAGGATAAGCCCTCAGCATATCATGTCAATATCTTGAATAAATGCATTCCTCAATATGTGGTGGGACATTATGAGAGAGTGGATAAAATAAGGCAATACATTAAAGATAATAATTTGCCTATTTCGTTAGTCGGTTGCAGCTACGATGGAGTTGGTATTAATGATGTTATTTATTCAGCTAAAAGTCAAGCTGAAGAGGCCTACCCACTTAAAGAAAGGAAATATAATAATTAGAATTCAAAGTTTGCAATAGTATCAGTAAATCTATAATCATTGACTGTTAATTTATTTATTAAAAAAATTATAGAACTCAAATGTTGACATGAAAATTCAATTTAAAAAAATGTCGAGCAAAAACATAGCAAAAACAATCACTTGTTTCATGTTTTCCGAAATCTTTACTTCTCAATTAAATAAAATATTACCAATCGGTCGGTAGAGGAGAAAAATAGTATACTAACCTCACCCTCGGGCAGTAAATAAGAAAGCCTCAGATCACATGTTTGTTGAGATCTGAGACCTTTCTTACTTTCCTGCCCTCGGTGTGAAATCTACTATTATTATGCATTGACTTTCAATAACATTAAATGAGATCTTGTCAAATATGTATTTGGGCTATAAATGTTGTTACTTTACAATACATACTTAGATTTATTTTGTGACATCTTCGTTATCTTCGAAAATAGTTATAGCTAAGTGGTAATGCAGTTGTCAATCTTTATTTAAATAAGATAAGTTACTGACATGGTGTTACTAGGTGTAAAATTTTTTGTTTTTGTACTTCGCTTCGCTAAGGGGCATTTCAGTTTCTAAATAAAATTGTTTTAATATTTTGATTATTTATTTGGTTATGTATAAAACTATTCGAAACATATTACTTGAGTTATTCTTAAAGCATTAAATACTGTGCTTATATTGTAATTATAATTTACATAAAATATCTGTCTATGAAGCACATTTTAGCGAAATTGAAGCGATAGACAAGGATAGTTGTAGGTACATCTTATAACAAAGGTTTAATAAAGTCAATCCGTTCTTATACAACACGAGCTTTTACACGCGACTTCGTCCGCACAAATTATAAACCAGATTGTACGTCAAAGCATAAGCTTTCAAACAAAAAAAGTTTCATCCAAATCAGTTCAGTAGTTTTTGTGTGATGCTCAAACAAACAGACAATAAATAAAATTTGTAATTTGAGTCAGAGACACCTGAAAACCATATTGTGATCTGCATGCAAGCATGCATATGCTCACGACTATATTCCCCGAGAGGGTAGTCAGAGATATTCTGAAAACTGAGAAGATCCACGATCTTCATAGGTAGCATGCTACACGTGATACGGCTGTATTACGTCTTTTATCTCGTTCGTTCGCGCGAAAATGGAAAGAGAGCGAAGGTGTGATAGCGCTATATCACGGTGCCAACTGCCATGCTACCTATGCTGAGCCCTGTTTAATAAACGCGACAAGTGACAATTGACAATGACAATTCAGAGTACATTGCTGGTTACTAATGAGCTAATGACGCTAAAATTGCAGTGCTTCATGTCTCCTAGCATTCTCAGCAATGTACTTTGAATTGTCATCGTCAATTGTCGCGTTTATTACACTGGGCCCTGATCGATATTTTTCTTGTCTAATATCTTCAATGTCATGTACAGACATACTTCTTTTAAGTTTTGATAATCCCAACATGTCCAGCATGGCATAAGCAAGTAACTGATTTCCAACAACTCCGAAAAATTAATTGAATCAGGCGTTACTTTGCGGAAATCCATGACTAATAGGTAGATGACACGATTGTGTCGAGACCTTCGCTTCTAAATACCTAGTAGACAAAGTTGTATTACGTTATGCAATACAACCTGCCCACCAAATAATTTCTACTCAAAAAAAAGTAGTAGGACGTAACGTAATACAATTTTGTCTACTAGGTATTTAGAAGCGGAGGTCTCGACACAATCGTGTCAATCTACCTATTCAATCCGAAAAATGCAGTGTTATAATTCTGTCTAACATAAAAAAGATAAATTAGTGAGAAATTTGATATTTTCTTAACCTACATTACTTCTTAACGCTAAGCTATACAAATAAATAGTAACTTAAAAACTGTAATCTCACATTCACAATGCAAATGGAATTTCATGAATAATTTCATATTTTTTAAGACTTTAAGCACATACATTTTAGGCACATTTTTGTTTGATCAGCTATATATTAGCATTATATTCTGTACATTGCTAACTAAAAGCTAAAATATAAAAATATTCAATCGATGTTATTACTTATAGCAACATTATATGTGTTCGAAAAGGCTTATTAATTAATTATTCATAAACATAATATTGCATTGCTTATCCATCTGTATTGAAAGAAAATAAAAAAGGCTTGGCATACTTTGCTGCCTGTCGAGAAGAGTCAGAAAAACTCGGCAAAAACGAATATCCTTGATTATCTCTTTAACAGTCGTTTATTGGAAAGGAATTCGGAATTTCAAGACTAGAAGCTAGCTACCCTGGAACATACAAGGGAATAATTGAGGTTACAGCTCTATACCACAGGCAAAACATCTTGAATTTCAACTGAAAGATACAACAAAACAAGCCAATCTAGTTTATCTTTAGCATCAAATCGTCGAAATATCAAAAGATAGATACCTAGATTGCAATGATTTTTACAGATTACCCATTTCCAACATGGCTGCTCTTAGGCGCCAACAGTCCCTAAATCCAATAATACAACCGTGTACAGTGTATGATCGCGGTGCTGGGTGGGCATCGTCGAGGGTGGCACAGTATTGCGGTAGGAGTATTCGAGAGCTATAGCTGCGCGGGCGGGTGTACCCTCGACCGCTGAAGCGTCCGTGGTTAGCTCTAGGCGGAGGGCTAACTTGTTTGATTTGCGCCAGAGGATTATGCTGCAAATAAAAGATCAAATTAAGTATGTATCACCACCAAGGAAGTTATCGCGGGTCACCAAAATGCTGTCTTTAATTTGATAAGATATATAAGTTGTGTTGACTTGGTTTAATTGAAACGAGGTCGCCGCGATAGCCATGTCACGAAGCCGGATTCTCAGTTTTGTGAGAATATGGTGGATAGGTGGGATTTATCCCCTCCGAAATCCGAAAAATTGTATGGAAAAGTTATTACAGCACTTTCTTTTTCATGGTTTGAAATAGTGCTTTGTTGTAAGCAATTTCAACTTAGGGTGACCACATATCATCCGCGGCGAAGGAGCCGAAAGAGGCGTCAGACTAGACTCACTCGTTAGCCTCGTGCTGGGCGTCGTCGTCGTACTCTGCGGCGTCGTCTCTCTGCGCCACGGTGAGCGTGCTCGCGGGCACGGAAACGACCGTCGGTGACGTCACGTCCGCGACCCTCTCCAGCGCCTTGCATGACGTAGTGTCCTGCATTCAGCGTTACATCATGGTTATACTACTAACATTTTCGTTTCCATAGATTTAGCATGTCACGCACGACAAAACGAAAAAACCTTCATGCGCGCTCGCTTTCGCATACGCAAAGTAACAAAGACAGTAGGCACATCGAGATTCTCGATCGAGAGTCGTTTTCTACTGAGTGGCATGCTAGGGCCCTGGAATAGGGACGAGCGAATCATAAATCAGTGAAAGAGGAACACGCTTCAAAAGTAGTTGGTAGAAGTAAGAATAGACTTGATAATTATGGAATGAACATTTTCCAGGGGATCGCTAGATGACGTCACAGTTTTCGTCGGAATAAACTTAGAAACCTCAAATTGTGTTTGTTTGAATTAAAAGTGGAAGATGCAAACTTCTACCTTCGTACCTCCATTTAAATCATCTGCATAAAAAACTTGAAACTATTTACAATCCCTTTGATATTTTTAAATTTAGTGTTAAACACTACAATCTGTTAAATTAAGAAGTAGGTATTAAAAAATAAAAGAAACTCATAAGAACTTATTCATATTTACTTCGACTTTTATTTAGGTACATACCTTTTCTAAATTCAATGATTTCTCGAGTGACTTGTCGATGCTCTTAGGTTCATCCTTGTCCTCGACTTCAGGCACGTCTCCGGGCTGCAGCAGCCTGACCTGCATCTCGTGCCCGGTCGGGTTGGTGAGCTTCAGGAGCAGGGCCGACTTCTGGCCCGGCTTGACCGGCTCGTATGATATTAGTTTAACTTCTGGCACGTGGTAGCTGTGGATAAAGTGTGGTAAAGATTAAATACTAGCGAATAAGCGAGATAGCTATTGTCTAAAATGCTCTGCGCTACATAAACTTAGGTAGCTATTGGACAATAACCAACACAATTCTGAGCTAGCCTTACTAAACGACGTAACTAACATCGAGGTGATTTTTCAGAAGCTTTTTTCGGTTGAGCGCTACGTATAAATTGTCACCTCTACCTTTCAAAATGTGTTTTCTCGGTAACGCTGGAAGATACAGATACGTCAATTAGGCCGATCGATTCGTCATAGAAAATTTATTCGCCCACAATTAATAAATCAGTTACGCCAAAAATGACAGATACGTCGTTTAGTAAGACTGGCGACGAATTAATACCAGTGTACAGGTCAGGTTTATTTCATAACCCAGAGCAGTTTGAACAAATCGAAATGAAACATTTTTGATTTCATTTGTGTAATTGGGCTATTAACTGCTAAACTATGCTAGGTTTAACATTCGCCTGTCTGAATGCCTCTGAGAAACATGCTTGTGAAAGACAGACGGATACCGAAGTGATTCCATAAGTATGTGGGGACTTGCCATAGATGTCAACACCCACAAGTTATAGCAAAGAAGCTAACAGATGGCGATACCGTCGCGCTCAGAAATATGCTCCATACAAAGACAACGTTCACTGTAAATACGTAACTCGTAACCTACTGGAAATAAGGTTCACAATCGAATGCGAGACATGAATCGCGCAAGAGAAATAATCACAGAGATTCCATATATATACAAGGTCCAACTAAGAACTGTTGGACCACGGCCGGTCCCCAGGCTTCACACTAAGCCTGGTGGAAGATCTTCCCTTTTCAATGGAGGAACATTCCCAAGTACCACCTCCATATTGGTGACCCTCGACAAAGAACACCGCAACCTGAACACCGCAGAGCAGCACCAACACAGAGCAGCAACCAGTTCAACCAACCTCCACACCCCTCGACCAGGTCAAACAAGCAGCAGCCACACGCCATCAACCCGAAGCCGCACCAGGTCCAACGCAGCTGTCTTCACACCGCTTCCTGGGCCTGCAGCTTCCTCAACGACAGTCAGCGTCTGCATAGAAGGATCTCCCGCAGCCCACGTGTCTGAGCTCACCTCCACGTGGCAGTTCTGCTCGCCTTCTCAACGCCTGTCACTCTCCCGCATCACATCAGGACTGGACTCCCTGACAGATGCACACACTCGCAGCACATCGCTCGTCAGACTCACTTGACTGGAGCCCTGCACCTACACGGATACAGACTGCACACTTCGAACAACTCAACGACCTCCGGTCTGAGGAGGGAGTACTGTGGGGACTTGCCATAGATGTCAACACCCACAAGTTATAGCAAAGAAGCTAACAGATGGCGATACCGTCGCGCTCAGAAATATGCTCCATACAAAGACAACGTTCACTGTAAATACGTAACTCGTAACCTACTGGAAATAAGGTTCACAATCGAATGCGAGACATGAATCGCGCAAGAGAAATAATCACAGAGATTCCATATATATACAAGGTCCAACTAAGAACTGTTGGACCACGGCCGGTCCCCAGGCTTCACACTAAGCCTGGTGGAAGATCTTCCCTTTTCAATGGAGGAACATTCCCAAGTACCACCTCCATAAGTATTTTGCCATTTCTGGTACGGAACTTATATTATTAGCACTAGTAAATGGTCTACAGTCACAGACTAGTATAACGTAGACTTACTAAGCGAGTAACTCTATCTTGAACTTGATGGAGCCGGGGTTGTACTCGGGCTTGGTCAGGTTGTGGTCGCAGGCGCGGCACCGCTGGCTGCGCTTGACACTGAGCAGCTTGGCGAGCGGGTGCAGGCGCGACACTACCGCCGGCTGCCACTCGGGCGAGGCCAGCCGCTGCGGCATGCTCGTTACTGACAACATTATTCATTCATTAGATAGGCTACATTCATCAGCCCTTAGAAAAAGTATATGTCTAGAATGAGCCTAACTGTTTTACCGTATAAAACAAAAGGGGCCAAGTTTCATAGGTTGGTGTGCCATACAAATTATGTATGTGTGCGTGTATATGTATAGGGTTTAGGAGCCAGTGCTGGTTCCAATTTTTTTCGACGCTTTCGTATCTTCGACTGTCAATCTTGACATATAACTTTATCAAAGCATCAGCCATCTAAAGGTAGCATTCCGATCCTAGCGACCGCGAATAGGCAAGCAAGCGACTCAAGTCGGTCGCCGACCACGCCTACCGGTCGCTAGGATCGGAATGCTACCTCCAGTGCTTCATATTAGGTCCTTTTGACACTTTTTTAAGGGGATGATCAGGCCGTCAAACTGAACAACTTTCTTTATAGGACCAACGTCGAAATCGTGAAAAAAAAATCAGCTGTCCCATAGGTGCATTTGGATCAAGTAGGTTTGCAGTTTTGTATGGTACAGCTGATTATTTTTTCACGATTTAGATGTTGGTATCATAAAGAATGTTGTTCCGTTTGACGGTCTGATTATCCCCTTAAAAGAGTGTCAGCATGTTAAGAAGGACCCTATATAATTCATACAGAGCAGTGGATTGCGGCCGCGCGTCGCGTTCGTTTGGATCGGAATTACCTCGATCTGTGTGCCAAATCCTAGGCCAAATCCCATCCGAATCAGTCCATCCGTTTATGCGTGATTGACACACAAATACCCAAACATCGCGTCACAAACTTTCATATTTATAATGTTGGTATTGTAGAAAACCTGACTTTTGCGTTCATTATTCGATCGATTATTATACAATAAGAGTACAATACAGTATAGGTACAATAATCTTTAGTGTATTGATCATCATATCAGCCGATAAACGTCCACTGCTGGACATAGGCCTCCCCAAAAATGGGGGGATTTGCCATAATCGCCACGCTTGGCAGGCGGGTCGGCGATCGCAGTTGGATTGAATGTGTGTACTCAGAGGATGCTGCTGCCCATCCTTCGGTAGATAACCTTAGTGTGTGTTCTTCTTTAGTGTATTGATATAGGTACCTTATTCAATAAAAGCACATTAAAACATAAACACACATTTTATGCCTAAAATAAAACAACATGCCTATCAATAACATGAAAATGTAAATAAGCAATCATAGTTAGTATACTCACTCTGTTTCAAGTTAACATCCTTATTGAACACGTCATCGGGTAACTCCTCCACCAGGGCGCTCGGTTGACTCGCCGTGAAGTTGGCGATGGCTGACGATGATCCGCCGTCACTGGACGGCAGGCCGGCTATGTTGCGCGCCATTGCACCAGTCAGACCCGTTTTGTCCTGGAGGGAATTTTGTATGTTACATGTAGGGTACTACGCATTGAGCCTTGCTACAACCCGCACGCTTCAAGAGATGTTTGATAGTTGCAGCAAGGTGTCTAACGAAACTGAAAGGGGGATTATGGTAGCGAGTTTATGTTAGTATGATTTTACTATGCATACAATCATCATCATCATAATCTCAGCCGACTAACGTCCATTACCACGACAATCGACATATTATGCATACAATGCTCACAACTACCTATCTATTTCCTTGAGTGGGGAGATAAGGCTTATCTAAAAGCATATTCTAAATAAATATCCACATTTCCATAGCAGTGCCGAAGTGGTCCAGTGGCGAGTAACCTTGCCTGCCGTGCAGGAGGCGATGATTCGATCCCCGTCCAGGCCGACTCGTACCAATGAGTTTTTCGGAATTTATGTACGATTTGTAACACCACTGGCTTTTCGGTGAAGGAAAACATCGTGAGGAAACCTGCAAGCTTCAATTTCGAGGCATGTATTGTACCCACTGTCCATTATAAGTGGCGACGGGCTCACCCCCCGTCACACTGGACAGAGTTTCGGTACTACTAGTGAAACGTGGATTTTCTGAGGTTTCATAATATCTCTGACTACCCCCTCGGGGAATATAGTCGTGAGCATATGCTATGCTGTGCTTAAACAGATTGCATTTGAAATGTCCAAATCAATCAATAAAATGTAATATTCAGTGTTACAGTGGAACTTACAGTTAGAGTGATATATTTGCCCCTAATAGCGAACTTCTTCCGCTCCCTCTCCAGTTTCTCCTGCTTCTCCTGCAGAGCTATAGCCTTGTAGAACTCGAGGAGCTGGTTCACGCGCGTCGAGAACGGGTTCGCTCTCTCCGGCCACCCTCCTGACGCTACAAACAAAGTGAACAATGATCAGATATCAATAAATTTGTCATAAAGTAAAAATGTAATATTAAAATAAACAAAAACAGCTTTGTAAAATTATAGGATGATTACATACCAACAGGTTGATCAGGAATTCCAACATCTCTAGATGTCCATCTGCAGTTGAAACAGGACAAATAGTACATTTTCTTAGGTTGCTTGTTCTCCACCTTTACATCCCCTCCTGTAAAAGTGCATGATATGATAAGTTAAAACTATGAAATCTACGTACATAATATAAAAAGAAAAGATTGTCAATTTTGACATTTCCTTTATAGTCTTGCCTGGTGGACAGGGTGTGGAGGCAGCTGGGCAGTTGGCGCAGTAATGTATGTACCAATGTCCTTACCAGCAGCATCAGGTGCCTGTCGGGGCTGAGCGAGCGTGGCGTGGCAGGGTGTGGAAGCAGCTGGGGCAGTCGAAGCAGTAATGTATGTACCAATGTCCTTAGCAGCAGCATCAGGTGCCTGTCGGGGCTGAGCGAGCGTGGCCCTGGTGGACAGGGTGTGGAAGCAGCTGGGGCAGTCGAAGCAGTAATGTATGTACCAATGTCCTTACCAGCAGCATCAGGTGCCTGTCGGGGCTGAGCGAGCGTGGCCCTGGTGGACAGGGTGTGGAAGCAGCTGGGGCAGTCGAAGCAGTAATGTATGTACCAATGTCCTTACCAGCAGCATCAGGTGCCTGTCGGGGCTGAGCGAGCGTGGCCCTGGTGGACAGGGTGTGGAAGCAGCTGGGGCAGTCGAAGCAGCTGCTGCAGCGGTTCTTCTTGAGCCGAGCCTCCGACGACGGCATGTTCTCCAGGCAGTTGGCGCAGTAGTGTGAGTCCACCTGACAGGGGGATATTTGATTTATACAGATTGAAATTATTATCATTAGCACCTTTAAAACTAAGAGTCTACCCATCATACTGAACAACTTTTACTACAGGAGCAAAACGATCGCAGCAAAAAAAAAAACCACAATGGCCAACTATTCTGTGAGCAATGTGCCAAAGTGCCAATTCTTAGGGCTATGTCAGCTATCTTGTTTTTCCTGCGTATCTCTTCATTTCTGATTAGATTTCGCAGGGAAACTCCAAGCGTGCGTAGCCCTCTCAATTGCTTTTCGGGAGACTTTTCGCCTTTTCCCTTGCTCACTTAAGGCATGCCAGGAAAACGGCGAAAGTCGTAATATAATATCTTATGGCTCTTTTCTTGACCCCAAATTCTAAACTTGGCGATGATGTACATTGAAGATATTTGCAAAAAAATTTTTTGGGGGTGTTCAGGATACGTAATGGAATACATTAAGACCATTTTTAGTATAGAATATATTCCATAAATGTAATTAAAATTATCAGCCATTTTTTAGAATACAATTTTCATACAAACAAGAATTGCATCAACAGTATTATAAATATTACATACTGATACAAAACGGAGTCTATAAGAACTTTATTATGGAAATCTAACATCATCATCATCATTCCCTTGCCCATTTCCCATTATCTGGGGTCGGCGCAATATGTCATCCTCTTCCATTCGTCTCTCTTAGCCGTCATTTCAGCAGTCACTCCTTTCTTACACATATCATCATTCACACAATTCATCCATCTTTTCTTCGACCTTCCTCTCCTACCACAGCCATCCACATTCATACTTAACACTCGTCTCGTATGGAAATCTAACAATGATAAACAAAAATGGTGAACTTAAACTAGGCAGGTAGGCACGTAATTTGGTATAAACTATAAACTTATATTTGTCACAAAAAGAACTAGGTCAAATGTTTTGTTGCTAAGTTAATTGTAATAAAGAATGGAAACTTTGCAATGAAAGGCTTAGGAGTGCCATGGGAACCTCTGAATTGTATGAGTTGCCTACGCGGCATTTAAACGCGAATTTGTAGCAAAACCAATTCATGCTATCGATTAGTTTCTAAAGTCTCAAAATATTGATATTTTATGGTATTTTTGATTAAAACTTTAATGAAAACTGGCTAAAATATGTTACCTCATGACAAATGCAGAAACCGCAGCGTATTTTCAGACAATGTCGGCAGAAATAGAGACTCGTAATGGGTTTCAGTTGTCCACAGGAACACACGTATTTCACGTAATCTAACTGAGTTAAATATGCCATGGCTTTTCAGTATTTTATTTCTCTATAAACAAAATCCGCAAAACCGAAATCACAATATCACAAATCACATATGTACTGTCATGTCAAACAAATTGTCAAACTGACAGATGACGTCACCCGTCGGCACGTTCAAAAGTTGACAGAAACATACGAAAAGTAACAGTACAAGAAACATAAATTGTTGCATTAAGCCACAAAACATTATTATAGATATTTTTAAATAACAAAGACATTATATCAAACATAATTAACTTGTCCATTCTAATATTATGACAGTTATTTGAGTTTTACTTGCTTGCATTTTTTTTCTGAAGAACAAATTCAACAAGTTTCAAAACAAGTACAATTTTTCAGTGTTGCTAGTAAAGTTTTTTTCTACCAAATGAAAGTATTTAAATTACTTTTGCATCTATTCCTTGACCATTGACGAAGAAGTTTCGCTTTGTCTTCTCCCTATTACTACAAGACTATTCCTTTTATGGCAAATTATTGAAAAAACGGGGCATTTTCTAAGACTGTACTAGGCGGTCGCATGGCGGGTGCCTACTCTCCGGCTTGTCACGAGGCACGGCTTTGTATTTATGCCCACATATCTATCAATCCGCATTGGGCACGCTTAGTTGACTATCGCCCATACACCCTCCTTCCTGCTCCCCCTTGGCTAAGCCCTATCATTTATCAGTCATAAACGTCCCACTGCAGCATAGGTAGCATGAGACCGTGATAAAGCGCTATCACACCTTCCTCTATTTCTATTTGCACGTGAACGAACGAGATAAAAGACGTGATACAGCCGTATCACGTGTACCATACTACCAGCACTGGGTCTGGGCACCTGACTGACAGGCACAGTTTAAGAAAAAGTATCTAACTACCACAAACGGATATTAGTCCATCACGCGTGTCCAATGCGGATTGGTAATTTCACATACACTTATCCATCAGAATTTCTTCTTCAGCGTTTGCAGTTTTCCTTACGATTTTTCCTTCACCGTTTGAGAGCAGTCGGTATTACGTCTCGTAAGTAAGAAAAACTGTCAACAATTGTCAGCATGTCATCCGTGCTGTTTCAACCCTGTCCGGTAACCTCACGCGATTGAGTATTTGAGTGTCCATCTTGGTGATACGGCTGTATCACGTCTTTTATCTCGTTCGTTCGCGCCCAAATAGAAAGAGAGCGAAGGTGTGATAGCGCTGTATCACGGTGTGGCATGCTACCAAGAAGTTTGGAACATGCTACCCATGCAATGCAATTGCGTGTAAACGGCACCCGGACCGGGTTCGAAGCCGCATGGACGTAATGCGTCACCGACGATTTATGTAGGCAATGTTAGATACTCTTGTAGCCAATTTACCGAGTATGAACTCCAACTAGTATACTTAGGTACCTACTATACGATTTTTAAACATAATTAGACTCAATAAAAAAGATCGAAATAAATTTAAACAAAATTGTCCCTAAATTCCGCGCACACTTTGTCCCAGATCTGTCGAACCAAACTAATTCTTCGGCTCTTCAATTCTTCACACGCAAGTCCGCGGTAGGAATATTAACCATTAGGTCTTTTAAGGTATGCCAGCAGGAACCTACGTGCGAGACAACTTAGCCATTGCTTTCTAATGGCGTAATGCATTACGAAAGGGATCCACTTATGTCATTCGTATTAATTACAGTACAGTGTTGATTTAAAAAGTTCATTTCGTTTAGATATCTCGATGGGATGGAGGAATGTGGGGACTAGGGCGTGCTAACTGGTTGGGATACGATGCTGTTCTCGTATAGGTACCAAACCTACCAAGTTCCAATTTTGTTGTTTACTGATTTGGTTAGAGCATAGCATAACGGTTCATATAAGGTGGGATCCATCACATTCATTGGCGTAGCTAGGGATTTTCCTGAGGGGGGCAACCGGCTACGGCTAGGCTGCACCCCAGCCATCGTCAGCTGGGACTGGAAATAAGATAAGGTCGACACCATACGATCTAAAACCAGGTGCAAGCGAAGTGAGCTCGAGATTTTACTAAAATATTAATAGGCCGACACGCGATAATACGAACCAAAACTTGGAGCGAGCGAAGCGAGCTCGAGATTTTACTAAAATGTGAATAGGTAGGTATGCACGTGACAACTAAATATAAAACCGGGGGCGAGCGAAGCGAGCTCGAGAATTTACAAAAATATGAATAAATAGGTCGGGAACAATAAATATAAATAAATAAATCTTTAAAAAAATTTTCCATACAAAACGGCTATCATACTCTATTTCGAATCTCCCAAAGATATTATAATTGTTGGCTGGGCTATTGCAAGCAAGGTTCGTTATGTAACACTGCGACCATCGCAGATCTTTTGTGTTCGCCCCAAGCTCACCCATATTTTACATATACATCCGAACTATTTTTTTTATTATTCTCGGGTATGCAGGTTTCATACATACATACATACATATACTCACGCCACTATCCCACAGGGGTAGGCAGAGACTACGGTTCGCCACACACTACGATTCTGACACACTTCTCTCGCCTCATCCACATTCATACATCTCTTCATGCACTTCCGTCGGTTGAGTTTTGGGTGCTACGCACTTATCCTTTTCGGAGAAGACCATTTATTTGGTCGTGGTAAGTTCTCCTCGGACGCCCTCTCTCGACTGTTCCACTGATATTGGATCGCCCTAGTGAGTCTACTCTCATTCATCCTCTGTACGTGACCGAACCACCTAAGCATACCTTTATCAATCCTGGTTACCACATCATCCTTCAACTTACACCGATCCCTTATCACACTGTTCTTGATTCGGTCGGCCACTGTAACACCACTCATACTTCCTAAAGAGCGCATTTCCACTGCATTCACTCGATTTTTTTCCTTTTGCTCCACACCCAACATTCACTCCCGTACATAAGGGTAGGCACCAACACGCCATTGTGAACAGCCAGACGTGCCCTTTTTGACACAAACCGGCTACTCACTACGGCGTGCAGGGCACCATTTACCTGATTTCCCGCAGTCACTCTCTTCTCCACATCCCTCTCACACTATCCATCACTCGTAAACATACTTCCCAAATACACAAACTCATTCACTTGTTCCACTCTTTCTCCTTCAATAGTAATCTTACACTCTGTAACCTCATCCTCACGTTCCAAGACCATTACTTTTGTTTTGCATGCATTTATTTTCCTCTTAAACGATTCATTCATCATGGTCATCATGTCTTGTAACTCTGCTTCCGACGGCGCAAGTAAAACCTGGTCATCGGCGTAAAACAGGCACTTGACATTTAACTCATTCATTCTCAGCCCGCAATCCATCTCTTTCAAATTAGCTAGACAACTGTCCATATAAAGGTTGAAAATGGAGAAGCAACACATCCCTGCCTAACACCTCTAGAGATCTCAAACCAGTCTGTGTACGCCCCATTAATATTTATTAATTATGCAGGTTTCCTTACGATGTTTTCCTTCACCGTCGAGCTAGTGATAATGTTAAATACAATACAACCGTACATAAATTTCGTAGAACTTAGTGGTACAGGCCAGGAATCTAACCGCCGCCTCTTGATTGAGTCGCTAGCTCTCTTCCGTATGGACTATCATCGCTATCCCAAAGATAAGTTGTTTAGTTGATAGTCTGATCATCCACTTCAAAAATCGTCAATATACTTATAAGTAATTAAGAGGATTAACCGTTAACGCGCTCTACACAAACGAAGGTAATAAGGTCCTTTGGATTCATTGGCTGCCCTCTCGGGGAATATAGTCGTGAGCATAATATGCTATGCTAAGTCAATGAAATTATATAAACACTATCTAAAGAAACGAATCTCTGTACATGTAGCTCGTCAAATTTTCGTAATGTAATGTATTGGTAAGTACCTACTTCATTGACTTTGGTTAGTATTGAAAATAGGATTTAACGTCGTCGAACTGCTCTCAAATAGTGAGGGAAGGAATCGTCGGAAAACCTGAAATCCTGAATACATACACTGAGGAAGAGGTTCTGATTTGTATATGTGGGGTCTAGTCTACCAATCTGCATTTAGCACGCGTGGTTGATTTATGTCCATACCTACACCCTCCATGAGGGTAGCCCTGCAGAGGAAAGTATAGGCTGATTATGCTGACCCTCTTTTTTTTTACTATAGATGGGTTTGCCCTTGACCTCAATCTAGTCCTCAGGACAAAGATGGGGTAAAGATGTAGCGAGCTTACCCAGAATGGCACTGGCACTCCTGTACACCTACGGAACGCAGCAAGCTACTTGGCGCCAGACTCCAGCAGGAGAGTGGTCGCGAGCCAGGCGGCTCCTTACGGAGCCTACCACACCGCTGTGGGGGATCGTTCAGCCGCCACCACAAACTTGGTAGCTTGTGATGCCGTTGCTCGGGGTGGACCGTTAGGAGGTAGATCCCCGACCACCCCTCTTCTGTGAAAGAAGATGTAAATAAAAGAAAGCGTCACTTTAACACACGAAAATGTTTAGCATGTTCCTAAAAGTGGTAAACGTTCATGCACGTTACATAGACGGACGCACAAACAAAATTATTCAAATTATTATACTCTCTAAACACAATGTACCTATGATTGACATGGCGTCAATACAAGACAGAAGGGCAAGGGTTAATTGGCAGTTTCCGTAAAACGTAAAGCTTATGTAATAGGTAACTAAATAAACTAACGAATTAAGTATAAATATAATTATCGGTACCGGTTTGATTGAATTCGATGACACAAAAAAAAACAGTCAAACACGCGAGACACTAGATAAATCTTCAGCAGCCTATTAGGTATCTAGTATAGATACCTAATAGGCTTGTGAAGATTTTCCCCTATGATCAGGATCAGGAGGTACCTTAGAAAATTCTAATAGGTACCTATTAAAACAGTTTTATTACTTAAAAATTGTTTTCCAAATCAACATCATTTATTTTATTCTGGAGCACATCACCACCAGAAGAGTACCTACCAGGAGAGCGATTTTTGAAAGTCATTCGGTGAGCTCAGCAGTTGAAAATGTCAAAATTACTATGGAGATACGCATCTTTCTACTGCTGAGTTGACTTTCAAAAATCATACTACAGAAGAGCAATTTTTGAAAGTCAATCGCACTCCTGTACATAAATAATGCCACACGGCGACACATTAAGCTATAAAAACCAAAATAAGCTGGCCTCGCGTAGGTAGAATAACGTATAGTATCGCGAGGCCAGCTTATGTTTGTTTTGTGTAGCTTGATGTGTTGCCGTGTGTACATTATCATTTTGTCTGTTTGTTGACGTTATAATTGTAATTATGTATTTATGAATGCATGCATGTTGCTGATTTTTGTCTGTTTGTGTATCATTGTTATTGACGACGCTTGTGCTGACCGCTATTTTTTGTAATTTATTATTATTATTTTTTTTATTTATGAATTACGCGTTAACTTATGCGTACACTTACACGTACGCACGTAAAGTCGTCGACTCTCTTTACTAAAACAAATTACCTGTTCATCCATCATTAGCCTATACAATATACCCACTGCAGGGCAACAGGCACTGCCCTCAAGGATTTCTATAATGGGCGTTAATCCACGAAGTATGCCCAATGCGGATTGGTAGACTTAACATAGTTTACTCACGATGTTTTACCTCACCGCTTGAGAGCAGTCGGTATTACGTGCATCAGTAAGATAAGAAAAGTCATTGGTACATAAAAAAAGTCATCCATGCGAACTCGTACCCTCATGATTGGTGTGGTGTGGACACACCACTCCGCAACGCACCACCGACTCTCCAAGAGGAATTCTTATCAGACACTTATTGACCACTCATTCCCACCTTATTGTGTAAACCAGGACAACATCGGCGACTACTCACAACACAACACTAGACATTGAAACCGACTACTTCAACTATTAAGCGACGTTAGGTCCGCTCAGTCTTTGGATGGGTGACCGTTTGGTGGTATATTTCATCTCGAGCGTTTCCGTACTTCGGAAGGCACGTTAAGCAGTTGGTCTCGGATAGATCCGTCAGAGTAGCATATTAAGGCGGCTTGAAAATTCTCTGACAGCAAGTTAATCACTAACTTGCCTCCACCAACACGCACTGGGCCCGCGTGGTGGAGTATGGCCCACTCCCTCTCACCCTTATTCGTGAGAGGAGGCTTAAGCTTTGCCCTGCAGGCAATTTGGTTCTTACTTTACTTACTTAGGTACTATACCTACCTACCTATGTAAAATAAAAAAAATAGAAGAGGCTGCTCTGATCAATAGGTGTTTGTGGATTGGTTAAATCAGGAAGCTGAATAGCCTTGGGTTAAATCACTGGCATATACTCTTTCTAGCGATAGACAAGCTCGTTCAAACAAACAACATGTCACACAAAACAACACAAAATGACACATTGCGGTCTGTCATTGCCATAGTTACGAAGTGAACTCGGGAACATCAATGCGGTGCGTATACCGCATTCAAGTGGAACATGTTGCTTCTATGGAAGGGCCTGTCTATCGCTAGAGTGTAAGTCAATGGGTTAAATACAGGTTATAAAAATCTTCTTTTTTCACATGGAACCCAAAACAATTTCAATGCTGTTATTTAATATGTAGGTTCGATCGAGTTAATTGTTTTAGATAATTGACATTTTTAATAGGTGCTCATTTTGTTAAACGCTTGGTACCTTACCTATTAATAATAACAGCTTTTTTTATATCCATTATAACTTTCACTTAAAACTTTATGACATCTTTACATAGCATATAATTTTCAAGATTATAGGTAGGACGAGCCTAATTTTCGATCGTGACGTAACAAAATTAGGATCGCTGCGTGCGACATATATTATGTAGGTTATAAGGGTCCTTCGTAATAATATGCTGGTGGTTTTTAAGGGGACGATCAGACCATCAAACAAAACCATTTTCTCTACCTTATGGGACTAATCTTTTTTTCGCGATTTTACTGTTATATTTCAAAATTGATCAGTTTGCTGGTCCCTTGAGCTGGATCTAAACGAGAGGAAAGAAGACGTATCAAGCCGGCCGTCAAAATGCGTAGGTACATACTGGATCAAACATACTTACGCTATGCAGAAACGATCATTAGAGTTAATCCTCCATTAAATCTGTTGCTAGCTTTTACTACATCAACAAAACAAGTGACAGCAAGAGATTTAATGGAGGATTAACTCTAATGAGCGTTTCTACAACTGAGCGATAAACTTGAAACGAAATAACCTTCTTTGATAATTTAGTAATCGTTTATTTAATAAAAGCAATCAGAATAATCACAAATAATCATAAATCAGCACAAGCGTCGTCAATAAGAATGATACACAAACAGACAAAAATCAGCAACATGCTTCGTCAAAACAATGAAATAAAAGCTCAGGATATTGACACACGGGAGTTCCAAACTTATAAAACGTAGGTATTAGTTTTGTTTTTCTTTTGTTCTTTCTTTAGGTTAGGTATTATTTAGATTTAAATTTTATATAGTGTTTATGATAAGGTATCTATATTGTAAAGGTCGTTATTAATAAATTAGTCTTGCATATAGGTGAAAAAAACGTACTTATCTGAATCCAGGCGTAAGTTATAAATATGTACTCTCTCCTATACAGAGTGTTCCGTAAATAGCCCTCGAAGGGTTAACATTGATTACGCGTCACCCTGCATATCGTATCGAGGTAGGTAAGCTTAGGCAGAACAAGTTAGTCCACAAAGTTATGTAGCTCGGAATCAAACCCAACTCATTCTGCATTAGCATCGGTTAAATTATTGGATATTCAGCAACCCGTTATAACCAGGAACCTCTGCTATAAAATGAAGACACCTCTCACTGGGTTTAGTGAAATATTATTTGGTCATTAATATTATGAATTGCATGTTTCAAATGCATAGATTCTGTTTGTAGCTTATTTGCATGCAGATCGGCCTGCCTAGTTCGAGGAAGCCGTCGTATATCTATTTTATATTCGCATTAAATATCTATCTTATGATGGAAGAGAAGAACCTATTTCTGAAAACCAGTTGCCAAACTTAAAAGCGATTGGCAAAATTGACTTTCCGTTGTAGGTAATCGTTTTCGGTAGGTACCACCTACTCTTTCCTGTTACATATTTACTACCTATCCATTTATCATCCAAAAAGAATCAATACTTATAGCATGATTACGTTTTGTGTATTGACGCAGCCATGGCGGCTTACCAGTAATAATGAACCATTGGCACGCGTGCCAGAATTTGACGGACCATCAATATACAGGGTCCAACTTAATATGCTGACACTTTTTTAAGGGGATGATCAGACCATCAAACTGAACAACTTTCTCTATGGGACCAACATCGAAATCGCGAAAAAAAAATCTGCTGTCCCATACATTTGGCTCGAGTAGGTTTGCAGTTTTGTATGGAGCGGATGATTTTTTTTTCGCGGTTTCGATATTGTTGCCATAGAGAAAGTTTTTCAGTTTGATGGTCTGATCATCCCCTTAAAAAAGTTTCAGCATATTAAGAAGGACCCTAAAGAAGGAAAAAAAGAGAATTTAGTTTTTTGGCTCTACAGTAAAAGTTTAAAATGTGACTTGAGAGGATTTTTGGTACTTACAAGGTTTTCACTGCGACGACGCTACGATGGGTCTGAATCTGCAACGGCCGATGTCCTCTTTGTGCATTTTACAAAAATTGGCACGCTATTGTGAAAAGGTTTGTCACCTCTGATCCACGCTATTTTCACTATGAAATTAAAAGCATTAACTTTATACGGTTTAGACCCGTTACAATTTCCGCTGCGATGATTAATTTTCAATCATATTTTCGACTTGATTTCAAACGAGTTTAGAAAAAGATTCAAATTACCTACTACTAAAGACTACTCGTGATTATACTTACTCGCATTGATACTATAGGGTCCAACTTAATATGCTGACACTTTTTTAAGGGGATGATCAGACCATCAAACTGAACAACTTTCACTATGGGACCAACATCGAAATCGTGAAAAAAAATCAGCTCTTCCATACAAAACTGCAAACCTACTCGAGACAAATGTATGGGAAGACTAATTTCTTTTTCGCGATTTCGAAATAGGTCCCATAAAGAAAGTTGTTTAGTTTGAGGGTCTGATCATTCCTTTAAAAAAGTGTCAGCATATTAAGAAGGACCCTGTAGGTACACTTTCAAAATACGTGGGTCTACTATAATTTTTTACAAACAAGGGCTAGCATACGACAAAGCGATAAAGCTTCGAGCACTCACGATATAAGAAAAGGCAGATAATACGTAACTAAGTTATGTATATACTCGTAAGTATCTAGATTTTGTATTTGTATCTTTATTTTGCGTGAGGCGGGAATGACTACTCCTGCCATCCCAGCCCCTCCAGGAAGCCCAACAGCTTCTTAATGCTGCCAAAGACTCCTGGAAGAGACCCCGGTGACCCAGTTTTGCCTGATAGTATGCAACCCGTTGCATTCTCAACCTCCATGCACACTCTGCACATAGTAACACCAATATTAAAAAGATGTTTGTTAAAAGGACTGTGACCAGTCAGGGCTCCAGTAACTAGACGTAGCTCAAGCTCTCCTGAAACGCAGGAGGCTCCGGTAAGGCGAGGGTTAACCTTTGGTAGAGCTCTCCTAGCTTGTTCGCAATCTATTAGTGTAGTTGCGAGCGTGTCCAGCCGAATGGTAGAGGCTTGGTCCTTATGGCGGCTGTGCTTATCCCGCGTGTCGCCAATTCTTCCGCAGCATCATCGTCATTGCCACGTGAGATGCTGTGGCCTTTAACCCAACCCAAGGTGATGTGGCTCTTTACACATATCTCCGTTAGAGCTGTGTTGCACTCCAGAACTAGGGTGGATGTGATAACATTGTTGGATTAACATGGATAACCTACCTACATGTCTAGTATATATTTAGGATTGTAGATACAGTACAGGTGAGTAACTAATAACGTGAACAAACAAACTAACGAACTAACTTTTACCTGCTTTTACATAATAAAATGTTTTGTTAATTCAATGATACCGAGTACGTATAGGTATTTGCATCCTCCTCATGACTCGAGAGATAGAAAGTGACAGCAAGTTGTTTTGGAAGAATAAAGTCTAAATGACTCGTCATAATATGGAAAGGTTTTAGAATAAATGTTATGTATACACTTATAATACGTAGGTATGAATAGTTTCCGTCCGGCGGCGTCGGCAGCCAGCTTGTCGCCCAGTCGTAGCATATTTCATAATTTGTTTGTAATGGTTCTCACATAAAAACGTGAAGTGAACTTGATTACCTGTGTGGTTCCGGTCTAGAGTATACTCTAATTTAATTTTCTGATCGATGAGATGGTCCAACAATCCTATTCGATCCATTCCGTCCATACCCTGGTCCATCCAGGGATCCGGTCCCATCCCATTTCTTTGTGTGGGTGCCGTACTACAAGGTACTTTAATCTAGAATTAAACATTTTAACGGGTTTTTACCGCGTTTTAGTATATTTGAGTTCCCGATATTTCGGCAGTGTTACTCAAATATACTAAAACGCGGTAAGAACCCGTTAAAATGTTTAATTCTAGATTAAATAATAACCGTGGATGTTCTGAGGTTTCAGAATATCTCTGACTACCCCCTCGGGGAATATAGTCGTGAGCATATGCTATGCTATGCTAAATAATAACCGCGTAACTCTTTAATATTGTATTACAATAGGTACTTAACTAAAGTTATCTTTTTTTATTGTTTTTGTGGTCACTAATTGACTATCCCACTTCTTGACTTGTCGTCATCCTGTAGTGCTAAATTAGCCCTTGTTATGAGGGAGGGAGGGAGTCACCGATGTGCGACTGCGGGGCACCTGACCAAACCCTCACCCATGTGGTAAATGAGTGCACCCTACGCCGTTTCCCCGGTGGTATTGAAGAGCTCCATAGGTTAACCCCGGCAGCGGAAGACTGGCTAAAACATCTTGACCTCGAAATTTAAACCTCCCTGGATCCAAGCAGGAAGACAAAAATGCCATACGATATGATGATGAGCCCTTGTTATAGCTGTTGGTAAACAGGGTGTAAGGAAAAGTATAATAAACCACATACTCTACCCATCAAACCGAACAACTTTGACTATGGGAGCAAACGCGTCTTCAAACGTTAGCAATAAAAGTTGGAAATTAACTATTAAGTAAGTATCTTATCTTAGAACAGTTAAAATAAGATTTGGTAAATCTTAGCTTTTACCGGTTTTTTCGCCATACTTCGAGCTTTTACAGTACTTACTGAAGTCTTTTAATTGCAACTATCTGGTAATTTTACAACAATGCGGGGCAATTTCACTTATAAGAATCACGATTGATACCAACAACTGCCTTCTAGATGACTAGACATGACACAATATTGAGAGGAAAACTGAATCGTGATTCTTATATGTGCAATTACCAGATAGTTCCAATTATAAAACTCTACATAGAGTCCTCTTGCAGTCTTACTCGAACTACTTATTATGCACGGAACAGCAGATTTTTTCAGGATTTCTCATTGGTCCCGTAGAGAAAGTTGTTCAGTTTGATGGTCATCATAATTCAGTTATAAGCTCGCTACATCTTCGACCCCATATTTGTCCTGAGGACTAGATCTTAGAAAAAGTATATGTCTAGAATGAGCCTCACACTTGTTCCGTATAAAACAAAAGGGGCTAACTTTCTTAGGTTGGTGTGCGTGAGGCGCCATACTAATTATGTATGTGTGCGTGTATATGTATAGGGTTTTGGAACCAGTACTGGTTCCTATTTTTTTTGACGCTTTCGTAGCTTTGACTGTCTATCTTGATAATCTAAGGACTAGATTGAGGTCAAGAGCAAACACAACTTTTATAAAAAAAACTTGCTTCATATACTGTTTTGGATTTCGAAGCGTTTGAGTAGGCTTTGTAGGCATCCTCCATTTTTAAACTGAGTTCCTAAGGCATCCTAGAAAAGAGGCATCTCAAGTATTCCTTTCAGCAAAGCTACCAACCTAGACAAGTCTCGGGGATTCCGCCACTTGGTCGCGGAGCGCTTTCGTGTAGTCTATTGTGCAATATGATACACGCAGCGCGGAGGCGCGCATGCGCCAACAACTTCCCGCCAAACGTCGCTCGCGGCCGGGCGCGTTCCAAATTCAAATTTAAAAACAAAAAGTTGATGGTTCCTAATTTTTTTTTTTGCGAAAAATAAGGTCCTGTTTCACTTAGCCTGGTTAAAAAAGTAGATTAAAAAAACCTCTTTAGAAGTTTAGTTAGTAAACTTTAGAAGGAGGTTATTGTGATGTGGTTAAAGTAAAGTGTGGTCAAGTGTGGCCGTGGTCAGTGATGTGGCCACAATGTGGCAGGCTCTGGGACTTGTCCTGTTAGTGTGTGAGGCTTTAGCGTTTAACATCAGCAGCTTTACTACTCTGAGAGATGTGGTGAGTAACATTACCTAGTTATCTAGTTAGTATCATTATAAAAATACAAAAAGTAATAATGTACTTATTATTAGAAAATCAGAAAATGGGCCTGTTTAACCACTTTTGGTTAAGTTCTTGTTAGCTTATTAAAATAATATTTTGTATGAAGAATATGTCAAATGAGCTGTCGGATAAGCTAACAAGCTAACTTATTCATAGTAAAAATTTCTGTGGACAACAACACTCAAACACTGTATTTTTGTAATTAAATTACTAACGTTACCTAGTAGAGCATGTACAATAGTAATACAATTTTACTGTTAACAGTAAATCACATCGGTGGTTTTATGGCCTAAGCACAATTACGTAAATCTACACATCGTGTGAATATAAATAACGATTAACCTAGGTAGGTATATGATACTAAAATATCGCATGAATGATTCAATAGTTACGGAGAAAAATGCGACTACAGAAGGCTCTACCTATTTTAAAATCGCTCATAAAACTTCAATTAACTAATCAATCAGTATACAGGTTGAAATTGATATCATGGCATCCTTTTAATTTTTAGTCTACCCATCAAACTGAACAAGTTTTACTACTGGAGCAAACCGATCGTATCAAAAAATCGGTTGTTCCATACTAGACTGCAATGCCTACTCGACTCAAATGTAAGTATACAACATCTGATTTATTTTTCTATAATCGGCTTGCTCAAAGCTGTTCAGTTTGATGAGTCGACTCTTAGTTTAAAAGGATGCCAATGATATTAATTTCACCCTGTATATTACAAAATTATGCAACCTAACCGTGCGCACAAAATAGGCATACACAGCTCGTACCAGACAAGCTGACACTTTTTCAAGGAGATGATCAGACGACAGTCTGACGGTCTGTCTGTGCAATCGGTTGGCTCCATAGTAAAAGTTGTTCAGTTTGAGAAACTGCTGCTTGCGATTTTCATGTTTATAAAATTTGTCAGTTTGTTCGTCTGATCATCCTCTTAAAAATCGTCAAGCATAAATTAATTTGAACCCTGTAGGTACTATAAAGTTAAAAGCTAGCGAAAATTCTTGGTCAATGGGTCAAAAAGAGAACTTTCTTTTCTTTGAAGTCGGTTAAAAAGGGTAAAGTAAAAGGACGTAATGGTAAGGTAATAGTAGTAGAATCTAGACAGGTAGTATGACGCCATATCATAGAGCAAAAAGTTTGCATTCTATGGTCGTGCTCACTCCGCGATCAAGTTTACACGGAAAGTGGACCTTAGCCGCTGGCTCTCAAACTATATTCTATCTACTTACATCATAATCCCATTCGGGATGGTTAGAAACCATTACGACTACCATCAATCTTTTCAACCTTTGAACTCCCACGGACGTGATATTATTGAACCACCCATTGTTTATCAATTATCTTAAAGCCGGGTTGCGATCGGTTTGCTCCCATAGTAAAAGTTGTTCAGTTTGATGGGTAGACCGGTAGACCCAAACCTTTTTAAAAAGATGCCAATGACACCAATTTCACCCTGTACAAAAATGCAAATCTACTCGAGCCAAATGTATGATGGGACAGCTGTTTTTTTTTCGCTATTTCGATGTTAGTCCCATAGAGAAAGTTGTTTAGTTTAGCGGTCTGATCATCCCCTTAAAAATGTGTCAGCATAATATTAAGAAGGGTCCTGGTCCCTGGATGAAACCTTTAGTGCCGTATGAGTACGAAACTCATGGGAAAAAACGTTGAGGTATATTCTAAGCACACATACAATCATAAGAAGTTTGAAAACCCCTGCTTTAGATAGTGAGGGCCAATTTCATAATAACCTGAGCAAGCTCTTAGGTAGCCTTTACACTAAAAGCTAGGGTGACCTACTTACAACAGAGAGCTGAGAGGGTAATCGTAGAGTGTGTAAACAAGTACCTACTCATCAAATGAAACGCACAGGTGCTTGCATCACGAGAGATGTGAATAAATCGAGTTAGGACTCCTTACTGAAATTATTATGTCGAGAACCACCTGCATTACGCCGAATTCGACAGCCCAATTTTCCACCCTCTAGACAAATTTTTATATCAACTAAAATACAGAGACTTTAATAAAATTATACTGTGATTATACCTACGTACCTAATGGTTCCCACACTTTCGAGTTTTTCTCGATGTTTAAATTAAAGTTCGATGTTTTTTCTTTAAATTAAATTATTTTCTCCTCTCCGGACGGAAAGCGTCAATTGTCGTCCCGCTGCGCTAAACGAATTGGCGCTTTCCACCTCTGTCGAGGAATAGAGAGTAATCTACTAGGTATATATCTAATTTTTCTTTACCATGCCAATCTACTGATGGCATATAACCTCCTTCTGGCTTCGAAACGACTCAGATTACACGGTGCATAAAAGCTCTAACAAAAAAATACAAAACTGCAAACCTACTCAACCCGAATGTAATTTTTTTATTCGCGATTTTACTTTGGTCTCATAGAGAAAGTTGTTCAGTTTGATGGTCTGATCGTCTCCTTAAAAAAATAGTTTCAGTTTTTGTTTGAAATTAAAACGCAATGCTCGTTGATGTCCTTTATATGAAAAATATTAATGCAAAGATGGGACCGCTACGATCAGAAAATATTAGCTCGACTTGGCGGGTGCACTACCGTGCCCCCAGATTATTAACAAGAATAAACTATCTACAGGGTTTTTGAATAAAAATGAACAACTTTAACAATGGATGCTACCCGTATGTAGGTAGCAATCTAATATTGATTTTGTATTTCAAACGCAATCCACGTTGATGTCTTTTATATGAAAAATATAATTGATGCAATATAGTTGATTGATTGTTTATCTATAACCTTCCTTTTAATCTAATGGACAAACAAAATAGACAAAACGATATTATTATTGATACAAGTAAGCTATCTATAAAATGTAATTGTAAATAATCTAGAAATAATAGATAGGAAATCATTGAAAAAAAAAAGTGATTCAAAATTTAAAAGTGATGCAGATATTTTTTGTAATTTTTTGTCTGTTAGTTGCATGTACGTAACAATTACTGAAAGTCTGAAACCATTTTCGATGGAGTCGCGTAGTAGGTCTGTTAGTGGATGGTTGCGTGTCAGTTGTCCCTCCACGGCCTACAACGAAGCTCTAATTGTATGGTGGCTCAAGATAGTGTTGGTTTTCGAAAACAACCTAAAATTATCAACTATATAGTACGCCACAATTTTAAAATTAAATTTAATGTAAATGTGTAATTGTAATGGTTCATGTGTATGTATGTACCTATTTCAAATTAGATTAAAATATAACTATTTAAAATTAGATAAACATAAACATTTATTCCAAAAAGCGCATGCATTTACATAGTGAGTAGAAAATATAATAGGGCTTAACATGGAGGTTTTTTATTTTGTTGAGGAATTTTATTATTGTATGCATGAACTCATTGTTTTTGATATTGTTATTAACTTCTCAAATAAATAATGATATACTGTAGTTAAAAATGAAACTAAGCCCTGTAACTGTACCTACTCTTGATTGCACTGTAATGAGCGTTTTTCTTTTTTTTTTTTAATGCCGTTTTCTTATACCTCAATAGATGGCAGTAGTGTCTGTACGACAAACTGTCAAGCAAAAAACTTCCTCTGCAATGTCACCTATAGACTTAAAAACGTAGAGATTTCATTCTTTTTGGTTCGGATTTGGAAGACGTCATCAAAAAAAAATTGAAATTATTTTCGATTTCTTTCTTAGCCAAAAATACAGTCCTTTTTCGTTGTTTTTCAGAAAAGCAGTTTGAAGAAAACTATTCTATTCTATTTTTATTTAATGGAGTTTCCTTGTTAGATTTCGCCAGTGTCAAGTAGTTTGATGGATTGTCTATCCAATCTCGAGAATTGTTTTTGAGTAAGAACACTGAGAAGGATTTTGGAGCCTCGTGGCAGGCTGAGACGCGAACCGCGCGAACACCACGCGAGAGACTAGTGTTCGAGGCAAACCCTAGCTTATCTATGCAAACCCTGCAACGTGACTCCTGAAGAAAACTAACAAGCACGACAAAGTATTCTATTCTATTCTATTCTTAATTAATGGCGTTTCCTTGTTAGATTTCGCCAGTGTCAAGTGTTGAGGATATACTCATTAGATATTGTACGGTACAATAGGATATGGCGATCTCAAAGCCCCGTTTTTAAACAAAAACACACTAGAAACCGCCATAAAACGGCGGAGCCACGTGGCTGTCAAAATCGCAAGCCGACGCACGCACGACAAAGTAAATACTACGATACGAGTTTGATTGACAGTGACATTTGACAGCTCAAGTTTTCTTATTGCCAGTTCAATTTCCGATTTTGCCTTATGATCAAAGAGTTTTTATATTTATTTTAGTCAAATTGTAGTCTTGTATCACCTTAAAGAGTAAATTAGCATAAGAAATATAGTTAAATATCATAAAAAATATGTTTCATTATGTTCAACAAGATTTTTGTATTTTTTTCACTTCACTTTTACCCTCATTTCGGGGAATGATAATTTTTCAGTGTTTGACATAAATTCGTATAGACCGTAGCGTCATCTATCGATCTACTATGAAACGAAAAAAAAAACGCTCATTAGTGTGTGATGCCTAACGTCACGCAGCAACTGTGGATCTCCCGCTAAACTCTGTACGGAGTTTTGGAGAGAAATTGTGTATCCTAGCTCATTATCATTCTTTAAAAATTAGAAATAAAAATAAAAAAAAATAAAAAAACGTAACATTTTACTTAAGGAAAATGATTATATTATCAAAAGTTACGTGAATTCGAAGTTTTCAGAAAAGCAATACGATGCATGTCACGTCAGTAGCTAGTATCTAAATACTCGACCGGCTATACAGGTTAAAGAACCAATTAATATTAAATATAACCCTTATGTCATTCGTAATAAGGAATAACACGTGCCCGGTAATTTGAAGCCATCTTTAGTTTTAATTGCCCTTCGTGCAACAGCCTGATAGAGAATAGGTCTTCGCAAAATGTTGTTTTATTACATTTTTAATTGCTGCATTTATTTACATAACTAATATACGCAATTAATTGTTATTTGTTCTTATATTACGTGGTGCATTCACGCATAAACTCACAATGACAGATTGTGTTATATACAAGGTGTTAGGGTATACAGTTGCATTAGGGTTGAACTACACATGGCCGCACGCGAGTGCATTTTGCCGTCGCTCCGTCTTTTTCTGTCACTCAGGAACGTCATTTGCTAGAGCATATAAGATAGGCGGAACGCGATCGCACGCGGCGTGCTGTTCCGTGCTGTTCCGTTCCGCCTATCTTATATGCTCTAGCAAATGACGTTCCTGAGTGACAGAAAAGGATGGAGCGACGGAAAAATGCGATTGCGTGCGGCCATGTGTAGTTCAACCCTTACTGTAAGGGATGATTGTACCCATGATACTGAACAACTTTCCCAATGAAACCAGAATAACAATATTTACTTAGAACTAAAAGATTTGTAATATCTAGCTAGACTAGAAAAAAACCATCAAAATCTTGAATTTTCACGGAACCCCTGAGAGTCTCTTACGGAACCCCACAGGGTTCCGCGGAACACCATTCGGGAACCGCTGCTGTAGATAGTTTCAATTAATTTCTTTGATTATCTTTTCAAGTGAAGTTCTGTAATTAATTTAAAATACTTATTAACAAACAACACACCTTAATGCTATAAACATTCATAATATAAAACATATTATGATTATAAATTATCGTGTACAGTCACGACTGCGCCATTAAGAGGTAAGAGAGGTAATGCACGATGCCAACAAGTTCACGTGTATGACTCGTACGTTACGAAGATGATGATGATGTAGACCCACAAACCTAGTCTGCATTGTCTTTAAGCGATTAAGACAGTGCTTGACTTGCTTTTACTAGTACAGTTTATATCAATAACTTCTAGTACCCAAGTAGGACTATAGTTTATTTTTAAAAATTCATTTAATATAAACACAATGTAAGACTGTACAGACTAGGTGACACAAAGGAATGCTAATTTAACAGTGCTTTTGTCGACTAGAGGCTAATGCAACTTTTATATTAATTAGAAACGGGACCACGTGGTGGAGTATGGCCTACTCCCTCTCAATGTTATTCGTGAGAGGAGGTATTTATCTCAGAGTTTCGGTATTACTAGTGAAATGTTCCGATGTTCAGAATATCTCTGGGAATATAGTCGTGTGCATATGGTATTTATCTTGCAGTGAGATCCAACAGGCTATAAAAATAATAAATGTAAATATTGTTCAGTCCTAAACAAACGGTTGTCAGTTTCAGCGTTCAGCACAGGCGTTGCATATCTCTGCTGCTGACTGTACCGTCGAATTCTCACAGAGTTAGGTCACAAAAGAAGAGGTCACAATAGATCGGAGAGAATGATTGAAACTTTAGTAGTTCATGTAAGTACTTATTGTCTTTTCGAACGTTGAGTAAGTCATTTTAGGTTTAGTTTTTGATTTGTCCTCATTTTGAAGTTATGGTGACTCAAAAAAGTCGAATAACACGTTTATTGTTAAGTTACAATGTATAAAAAACATGAAATACAAATTCCATGCAATTTACTAACAATCTAAAAGTTAACTTAATAATCCACTAGATGTCACTGTGCTATTCGCAGCGTACAAACTTATATTTGCAGCTGCTGTTAGCGATAGTATTATCATTCTTTGTTTAGTTTTAGTATTACTAACTAATACTTAGTATTATTTAGTAAAAATCATTTAGTTATCGATTTCAATACACATTTATATTAGTAGAAATTCGTCGAAATGTCAAAAAGACGCCATTTAAGGCGATGTTAAAGTGACTAACGATTTTTTCCACCTGCAAATAAAGTTTGTAATATTCTACATCGCGCTGTTAAGATTCGCCCTGACTCAATGACCTCGTTCGAACTTCAACTTGTAGTTATCGCTTCTCGGCCTTTTGGCTAAGATCAAAGTGTAGTATCTGTTCTTTTCAGCTTAATATCTGAAAGTTCCCTCACTGAGGGACCAGTATATTAAACTGATTTTTGTGACCAGACGGGATGTTCGGGGCTCGCTCCACTCCCGTCACGGGTCGGCCCGGCATTGCAGTGCCGCCGGGATCGGCCCACATAAACCCCTTGAAATTATTAATTAACATACCATACATAGAGGTATGAATCATATTTGTATGGAACATTATGAGATGGCCAGAACTTAACCAACTACAACTTTTATTAGCGAGCTGTATTTTATAAAATTACAAGATAGATATACATACAGGTGTCCCGTAAATCAACGTCAAGCCGGAATCGGGTGATAGGCCTATGATTTGGCCTACTAGTTACCTATCAAAAAAATAAAATCATACGTTTTTAAATTATAGGCTGTGATGGTTTTTCAGCTCCTTTTGCTACAAATCTATACTTTTTTCTCAATTTTATTTTTCTTATTTAATCCTGAATAGTGCTAATCTAACCTGTTGCTTGAAATTTACATGTGTACCTACATAAACTCGAAAAAAATAATGGCTGTAATTAAAAAAAATATTAATTAGATTTATTTTTTTATTTAGATTTATTGCTTATTTTATACTTCTTGTTACTCTTTTAGTATAGTATACTTATCATTTTAGCTATAGGTAGGTACCTATGCTAGATTCTTGACTTAACAATTATCACAGTTATAGACAATTCCTATGCCAGCTTCCTGATACTTATATTGGTTTTCAAAAGTATATTGATTGATTGAGTGCGTATGGACTTAACCTCACGTTTCGCACAACCTCCAGGCGAATTACCAACAGTTTTGTAACGTGATGAACCAAATGAAATGTTTCCTCATGTCTTTACATCTCTACAAACTTATTTATCATTCACTTTACATCTATGTCGTAAGTAAACACATGTAAATTACATCCTTTATGACTATACAAGCCTAGTGCATCAATTTGTATGAAGAAATAAGTAAATTATTATTATTTTCTATATTTTCGTAACTCTCATCATCATCATCAGCCTATATACGTCCCACTACAGGGCACAGGCCTACCCTCTAGGAGGGTGTTTGGGCGTTAGTCCACCACGCGTGCCCAATGCGGTTTGTTAGACTTCACATATGCATCAGAATTTCTTCTTCTTTCCTCGCGATGGTTTCCTTCAACGTTTGAGAGCAGTCGGCATGTTGTCCGTGCGGATTCGAACCCGGACCTCATGATTGAGAGTCCATACCTCTCCGCAACGCGCCACCGAGCTCACCATAACTCTTATCATCCGCAGACTGACAGAGAGACAGTCTGGACGAAATTATAAGGGTTCCTTTTTTGACTACAGAAACTTAAAAAATCTTTACCACGACCTTACCTCGGCTATTTGCTCTAGGTTACCTTGACATTGCCCTCCCAATGACTTTACTTTTGTAAGATGTAACCAAAGACAGAAATTCATTTATTTACCCAAAGCATTTCATAAGAGCACAATACATTAAAATTGATTAAATCTTACACTTTGTCTTCTAACTAAAGTATCTAAACTAAGAAGAATATCAAGTAGGTCAAATAGGCTGCGTATTTTGCGTGGCGTGGGTTGCCTAGTTCCCTAGTAGGCAGTACTAACCTATCTATCTATAGGAACGAACGCTCGCTCGGCAGTGCCGGATTAACCATAGAGGCAAAGTAGGCTCCAGCCTATGGGCCCAGCGCCGCCATGGGGCCCCGCGGCTCGGGAGAAAAATAAGTGAAAACTCAAAGATTTAGGCCCACCCCAGACTTAAAAGGAATAATGAAAAATAAGAGAACTGTATTTCAGTTGTCTCTTATTTTTCATAAAAAGCGAAGCAAGCTGGAGATTTCACTGCAATTATTGCAGTAAAATCTCGAGCTCGCTTCGCTTGTTCCAGAATTTAGATAGCATTACGAAACGCAATTTTATAATATTGTAGTAAAACCTCGAGCTCGCTTCGCTCGCTCCACATTTTAGTGTTTTTATTATGTTGTTTGATTGGTGGTTATTTTACTGCGACCATAGGAAAAAATCATTGCGACCCCCATGGATATAGGGGCCCCAGGACTTGCATTGCCTAGGGGCCTCTGCATGGCTTAATCCGGCCCTGTCGCTCGGTGAAGGTAGACCGCTATCCTTTTAGAAACATTCTATTAACTATCAACAAACAATGGCTCTACTAGATTAGTTCACTTGGCCCATGTCCATGTCGCAAGCGCAACGGACGTGGTAGAAAAGATATCTAAAAACAGAACGGTACAATTACAAGAGCTAATGTCAACAGACCTCTGCTCTTTGTCTTGTGATGACTGTTTGCATAACATTAACATCAGTTTAATGTGAGTACTGGATTAATGAAAGCAATGGCAAGTCGTATGTCCCATCATATCCATAAAATGCGATATTGCGAATGTAACAAGTAAAACACCCCTCTTTTTGCGTCGGGGGTTAAAAAGACCCTTGATTACCCGGTAGTAGTGGCTTTGTGTAATGCCCTATTTAGTTTTTTTAAATGGCATGGCAACAGTAGTAATAATATAGATTTTGTTATCGAATAAAGACCAAAAAAGTTGGAATTGGGGCAAGATGATCCTGTTCTTTTGTGTATGAGATTAAGTACGGTATTTTAGAAGATTAATATTCTTGCTAAAAATTATATAGGTACTATACAATTGATCGCATTATTATAGTGATAGTTGTTATTAGTTATTTTGTGACTATTAAGAAGGCTGGATCAGCTTGAGTCTAGTTCTCTGAGAAAATCTGTGTAAGGATTATACAGGGTCCTACTTAATAATATGTTGACACTTTTTTAAGGGGATGATCATACCATTAAAGTGAACAACTTTCTCTATTATACCAACATCGAAATCGCGATAAAAAAATCAGCTGTCCCATACATTTGGCTTGAGTGCAGTTTAGTATGGAGCAGCAGATTTTTTTTTTCGCAATTTCGATGTTGGTGCCATAGAGAAAGTTGTTCAGTTTGATGGTCTGATCATCTCCTTCAAAAAGTGTCAGCATATTAAGAAGGACCCTATAATATAGGATCATATTATGATCTCAAAGTTCAGAAGGAAAACATCGTGAGGAAACCTGCATCAGAAGAAGAAATTGTGATGCGTATGTGAAGTCTACCAATCCGCATTTGGCACGCGTGGTGGACTAACGCCCAAACAATACCTCATCATCATCATCATCATCATCACCTACTTTTTAAATCAACGACCATGAAGTCGCTGGCAAAAGCTAGTCTTAAATAAATGTACCTATGTTGTTTAAACAGTGTAACTTTAAGTTTTTATTTTAAACCCGTAATTGTATGTTATTGATTATACCTACGTAGGTATTATATTCCTACTACAGTGACGGACGTTACCACATATATTATGCAGGAGACATATTTTACGATCGTTACGAGACTTTTAGTGCTTTTTCATAGCTTTTCATAGGATTGTTTCCTAACACAATGGTAAATAGAATTAGTTTTACGGTTTATACGATTTTGTCTTTTATTGTTCCTAAACTTTTCCCTGAAACCATTGTGTAGTATGGTACCTATTGCTTTGGCAGAAAATCTAGTAATTACCTACCTACTTTTCTGGAGTGATTAAACATCATTCTTTTCACCTCACAAGCTCGGAAAGAATCTGTTTATCATTCGAAATCTGAGTGCAAAAGTGTATTTTATCCGCTAGCGTGGAAAGAGTTTTTAAAATTCAAATATCTCTATTCAATATTTTTCTATGCCGCCTTATTGCGCCAAAAGTCAAAACATCGCCAAAATTTTATAAAAAAAAAAAATTCTTGCATCCAGCCAGCGTTTTCCTCGCCGTTGTGAGGTGAAAAGTTGTGAGTTGCGCTCGGCAGCAAAGTTATTCTGCGTCTCGTACCTTTGAAACCTTCGTTGCGCTCAGGATTCTATATTTGAACACACTCGCTTCGCTCATGGTTCAATCTTAGAATCCTTCGCTTGCTCAGGTTTCAATACAAGTACTCGCACCAAAAAACAACTTTGCAGCCTAGCATAAGAAATAACTATTTTCTGTATTTAATTTTGTGATATTATTGTCAGGGCAATCTTTGCGCATGGGCACACTGGGCAAGTGCCCAGGGCCCCGCGATTTATGGGGCCCCTATTCTACTTCTGTTCTATTCTATTCTATTGACTGTTGTTAATAAAAACCCTCTGTCTTAGGGACAACATTTACCTTAAAGTGTCCAGAGCCTGAAATTGGTCTAAGACAGCTCTATTATTGTGAGACTCATACAATCCACACTACAGACAAATTGTTTAAACAGTTATGTGAGGATTACGTGTAATGTAAACCGAATTACCATTGAATATTACGATTTATTAATTAATGTATTGCGATGCTTTTGCGGTGTTTGTGTGGATAAGACAATATTAACGCCGACGTTTATTCGTAGCTCTTTGAGCTGATTCGGGAGTGATAGACATATTGGACTGAAATCATCATCATCACCAGCAGATGATTTAAGCAGTGTTTTTGATCGGTGGTCGGACCAATGGACTTTTTTTTCGGATTTTTGTCCCATAGAGAAAAACGTTCAGTTTAATGGTCGAATCATCCTCTTAAAAAGAATTCATCATATTAAGTTGAACCCTGTATCTGTTTAAGATTTAGGGCCTGTTTCACTACTTCTGGGTAAGTTCTTGTTAGCTTATCCGACAGATAGTTTGACATATTTTGAATCAAATTATGTCAAAATATCTGTCGGATAAGCTAGCAAGAACTTATTCAGAAGTGGTGAAACAGGCTCTTAGTAGGTTTTTTTAGCTAAAGTTCTATTACAAATTAACCTTCGCACCGCGACACGACGTGGCACGCCGCTCACTGGGAATCGGGCCTAATCTTAACCACGGAAGCGTTTAACTATGTCATCAGTAAGCCTGCAGCCAGTAACCTACAGTAGGTACAGTGTAGCTGGTATGGTGTAGTATACAAACGGGTGCACTATGCGCGTACGCATGCGGAATAGGAATGTTGCGGTTTTCTGTTATGTAGGAGGTATTGTCAAGTAGGAATTAATTTTGATACGACAATAAACATTTTATTTCAACTACCTAGTGAAATTATGGTGCTCAAGTTCTGTCTTGTTTGACAGGTAATAAGTTGTATAGGGTACCCTTCTTAATATGTTGACAGCTTTTTAACAGGATGATCAGACCATCAAACTCTTCGATCAACAATATACAACTAGATAACGGGTCGCATACAAAATCAAAGAGAAATTCTGTCCTCGTGAATATACAACATTTTTTGTTAACGAACCGAGAAAACAGTCCGAATACATTATAATTTCGACCTCAAAGCAACCATAATTCCTAGTAATTTAAAAAAGGAACACTGCGGCATTGCGAGACGTGCTTACGTTGGCTTTGTTCGAACGCAACTAATTCAAAATAAGACCTCACTCCAATAGTGAGGCGTTATTTGCCGGGACATGTTTTGAGCGCTGACGCGTTATCTAGTTGGATATTGTTGATCGAAGATCAAACTGAACAATTTTCTGTATGGGACCAGATAGGACCAACATCGAAATCGCGGATTATCTACTCGAGCCAAATGTATAGGACAGCATAGTTACTCAATGAGGACAGCAGGTTTTTTTTTCATAGGCCTATAGGTACGCCTTTTTATTACGACCGTACAGACTATAATTAACTTCCTAAGTTCAAACATATTTTAACTAATACAACTATAAGTTAAAACCGAATATTACACTGCAATTTCTGTTTACTACTATCAGTACAAGCCCAAGACAATAAACAGTCAGTAACGATACTGAGCTTACGCGAAATTGAACCTAACCTTATTGTAGCTACCTACACCATAAGAATAGTTAATAACTATTCTTATGCCTACGCACACAGACGCAGGCACTGAAATGGACCCTGTACCCAACCAACCCTTGTAATTTATGTATTTAAATTGATTTTTTATATTTATTTATGCAAATAAATGAAAATGAACAAATTGAAATTTATTTACTTCTCCTCAGAGTAGGAAGGTAAATAATATACTTATCTAATAATGTAATCAACATTGTTAACCTGTGTAGTGCATTTCCGCCTACCCCATTCGAATGTTCGTATGTACCGTGTACGTACGTACACACGGCGACACATCAAGCTACACAAAACCAAAATAAGTTGGTCTCGTGTCGTAGGTAGAATAACGTATAGTGTCGTGGGGCCAGCTTATGTTTGTTTTGTGTAGCTTGATGTGATGTGTCACCGTATGCGGCCAGATTACATTGGTTTTGCTTATCTTGATGTGTCACCGTGTGTACCTAAGCTGATTCGAAAAGATAGTACTGTTACTGCTAAATGGGTGTACTGTGTTGGGATACAATACCGGTTCTTATATAACGTTAAATATTATAAGTACTAGTTAGTTATTTTTATAATCTAAAAGTTTTATAGCATTCATAATAGCATTTTTAACTGTACTTAATTAGATAGTAAAATTTGGAAATAGCTGGTGTAAACTCAGTTATTTAGACTTCGTTAATTATATCTGTTTATCGACCTAAAATAAAGATTGTGAGAAAAAAAATTGACGTTTTATTAGAGTAACGCTCAGTTGCAGAAACGCTCATTAGAGTTAAGAGGATAGACGAGTACAGTTTTCTCCATACAAATGTATTCCCCTGTTTTCTCCCTGGATAATAACACTAGAGCAAATATTTTTTTACCATACAATCTATGTCACCTCTGCCATGTCCCTTTGTTTTGCTTTTTTGCATTATTTAATTACTGTAAGAACGAAAATTTCGAAAATTACCCATTTTACCGCCCGTTTTCAGACATCCAGTAAACAAATTTGACTAATATGAACAAAAAAAGCAAAACGTACGGACATAGCCAAAGTCTTTCTCATGTTATTTTTGATCGTCGATTTTTTGTATATAAAATCGGTCTGAGCTGCAGTTGTCTCTTTTGCACTCTAGTCGGAGGGGTGTATGGGTGGGGCGGATCTGATCAATTTTTTCAATTTCAATTATTTATTGCCATAAATTACATGTAGGTAAGTATAAATATACAGACAGGTACAGGATGGTAACAGTACAGAATGTTTCAATGTAATTTTACCCTAGGGTGTAGCGAATTAACAATAAGTAAAGCATACTTTAATGATGAATTTATATAACATGCGATGAGATTGATTCTAATTGATTAATTATCATTATTGTGAAAAAAGAAATACATTATGTCAAGTTAATATTATGTCAAGTTAATATAGATCAGATATGTCATCAACTTAACATACCTACTTAATAATCATTTTACACACATACAATAATAATTTCATTAATATTATGTTATATTGAGTTTTTTACACAGCTTAATTATTCTAACCTACAGTTATTGTCACCTCAATTTGACTTTGATCATTTATAAAAGTCCAAAAATTCTTGCAAGCTATAAGGACACATATTAAGTAGAACAGATTTCAGCTTCGCAAAAAATTTCCTATCTTCAAGGGCTTTTACATCCGTAGGCAGTTTATTGTACACTGAGACAGCGTTGTAGATAGCAGTTCGTTCGTACGCAGTCGTTCTACAGTGCGGGACTTGCAGTTGAGGCTGATATTTAATCGAATGCTATGGAAATCGGGTCTATATGGGAATTTTTCCGGGTATCGCCTGACTAGCTTACATAACTCTATTATATACAGGGCCGAGACTGTAAGAAGCTTCAGTTCAACAAAAGCCGACCTGCAGGAGTCTCTGCTAGATTTGAGTCCCATGATAATTCGAACACATCGCTTTTGTACAATTAATATTCTGTTTATGTCCACTGATCCTCCCCAGATGGCTATACCGTAGGCAACTCTAGATTGGAAATAGGCGTGGTAAGCCTGAAGAGTCGCCGACCTAGTGGAGATTAGTCTTAGGTTTTTTAGAACGAATCCAAAGCTACTAAGTCTTGTCTCCAATGACTCCACATGAGTCTTCCAATTCATGTGTACGTCGGTTTCCAACCCTAAGAACTTGGCATGTTGCACTAATTCAATGTTATTCCCATTTAGGCTAATATTCGATTCCAAGGCCTTAGTCATATAGTTCCTAAAGTGTAAAATTTTAGTTTTATTTATGTTTGTGTTTAGATTTAGCGATTTTAACCAATTTACAATTTTATTTAGGGACTCCTCTACACGTGAATCTAATTCAACAATATTGTTCCTTTTAAAGGGAAAGAATATTGATACATCGTCGGCAAACATGACGATCTTGTTTGACAGTATATGTGGCAAATGATTTATGTACAGTAAAAACAACAAGGGGCCCAGAATACTACCCTGCGGAACCCCATGACGGATGCCAGAGGTCTCAGAAACAATATCCGTTTGTATAGAATATTTATTTAGGGTTGAAATTACTACACTTTGATCTCTATTTTTTAAGTAGGATTTGAACCAATCACCTGCCACACCCCGTATGCCATAACGATCAAGAATGTTTATTAGGGTGCAGTGGTTTACATGATCGAATGCCTTTGTTAAATCAAGCAAGACGGTCATGATAAATACGTATACAGTCGGAAAAGTAACCTATTCTCCAAATTAGCATTTCAGCCCGCCTATCCTCTTAATCCTCCATTACCTAAATATCTTGCTGTCACTTTTTGTCTTGTTGACGTAGTAAAAATTGACGTCCCTTCCGAAGATCCGGGAATATTAAGGAGATAACCACAAACTAATAAGAGAACAACTTAGATATTTTTTGGTCTTCGCTGGCCGGAGTGCTCGCAGCGAAGTCCAAATAACAAATCTTTTTTGTTCTGACATTTTTGCTACCGTAGTAAAAGTTGTTCAGTTTGATAGGTAATTTTTGCGGGGGGGAGGGGGGGGGGGGCGTTGCTATGTCAATAGCAGTAAAACGCATCGAATTAGTATAGTAGCCCATCGGGGCTAGGTCGAGGCCGCCGCGGGGGTGGGACTTTGGCAGAGGGGAAAGTATGGGAAATAATGCGTAAACCTGCTCCTCTTCTGTCAAGGAGTACGTGTTTCTTTATGCCCAGTGCACTTCGCAAGCTGTACCCGAGTTTAATAACCAGTTTGACCTAAAGCAATGACACTCAAATAAATTACGGTCAACTTCACAGGTTGCAAAGTTAATAGACGCACCGACAGACACAATCGTTAACTTACGTCAAAGGTAATTCAACTAAATATATACGCGTAACATAATTGCACTTTTAACCTTTCTTTTATTTCACGTTCTAAGCAATGACCGTGGAAAATTCCGTTTTGTTACTGACATTTGACGGGTTAATTTTTTTCTGATGAAACATATTAAAATTAGATAGGCTTTGGATGTTACGGCATAATACAAATAATATGGATTGGCTAAATGAGTTAGTGTATACAGGGTGTAAGTGACAGCCTAGCGAATACTGAAACGGTGAACTCAGACCATCAAACTGAACAACTTTCACTATAGAGCCTACCTCATGAAACGCGAAAAAAAATCAGCTATCCCATACATTTGAGTCGGGTAGGTACATCAGTATTGCTAGGCTGTCACTTACACCCTGTATAGTTTAATAGGGTCCTATAAAAACCTCAAATCTACTCGACCCGAATTGTTCAATAGATTACTTTGTCGCGAAATCTTTTTTGGTAACAGTTGTTCAGTTTGATGGTCTGATCATTCCCTAAAAACACTGTCAGTATACCGAAAGGTTAAGAAAGACCTTATATATGCAATTTGCAAATAGCTTCAATGTAAAATTATAATTTTGTAGTACCTATTCAGGACATGTCCAAATTTTCAAAAATTACTAAACGCTAATGACCTGAGACAAAAACTTAGGTCTTTAGTGAGTCATTAGCCTTACTTACTAAACACTTAAATAATGCTTTGTTTTGTTAACATTTTGAAATTACTGCATGACAAAACTGTGTGGCAAATCAATGCATCGTAAAAACGATCAGTTTTTTGACACATTTTACTTAATAGCACATAAAACTAACATAAATGTTGGTGCTAATTAATTGCCATATAAAATTTTATTTTTGTGTTCGAATTGATTATTTGGCACGTTAAATAGGCAAATAGACAGACGTATTACATCCATGACCAAACCAGGATTCAAACCCAGGCAGTCGTTGGCAGTTCGGCGTGGTAACCATTACACAAACCGGGTTGTCGAAAATCAATTATCATAGTCATCATCATCAACCTACGTTTATTCCGAACGCACTAATGCGCGCTGCATACAAACGAAGTCTGGTTGTATTTTCAATTCTAAAAGTCAATGAAATTTTGCAGAAACAATCTAGAAACACATTTCTATGCTTGTATGTTGTCAGCTTTTCGTTAAAATATACAGTTTCAATACTAGGATTAATTTAAGATTTAAATGGAAATCTTCCAGGCACTAGGTATAACTTTAAGGCTATAAACTTTTAACGAGCTCGTGTGGTGTTGGTGGATTCAATCTATCCATCTCACCTTTATTCATGAGAGGAGTAGACGCCTTTGCTGAACTGAACCATGATAATTATGAATTTCTACACTGTCCCAGATCAAGTAGAGTTACAAACACTTTCCCATGGCAATATTTTCTGAAACACTAATCTATTACCTTTATATGCGTCCTAAAGATCTGATCTCTGCAACTATATGCTAAGTGCATACAATTAAGTGTTCTCTCAGAATAGATAAAGTACTTATACGGTATTTTGTCTCGTTTCCTCACAATTGTGTGAATTCGATGGTATTGTTCCTTAATTAATAAGTTACTAATATCTAGAGTTTATCGTGAGATACTCACGTGGGAAATTATTTGAGAAATATACCTAGGTAGGTAGGTACTTACTGGTTTGAACGAAATTTTCCACCTCGATCTATAATTCAATAGATGAGCAAAGACTTGCTTGCACGGACAACAACCTGCGGGTGCGGCTATTATGTTACGCTTTAATATTTATTATACAGGGTGTAAGGTTAAACAGTTGCATTACTTTAAGGGGTGATTGTACCCATTACACTGAATAATTTTCCCTAAGAAACCTATAGGAAATTAGCAAAATAATTTTTGGACCTTCCATACTATGCAATCAGTTGATGGAACGTTTGTATAAAAAGTTGAAAAAAAAAATTGCGCATTTCTCATTATTCCTTTAGGAAAGTTTTTCAGTATTATGGGTATTATCCCTTAAAGTAATGCAACTGTTAACCCTAACACCCTGTACAAGGTGTTACAAAAATACAAATAAACATTTAAGGGTGGTTTAAGTTTAACATCTTTCACTATGGGACCAACATAGAAATCGCGAAAAAGAACACTATTTAAAAACTGTCTTAAAATACATTTTCTTTTTTATGGGACATCAGATTTTCTTTTCGTGATTTCGATATTGGTCCCATAGTAAAAGTTTGATGGTCTAAATAACCCCCTTAAAAGATTTAAATGTTTATTTTTACTTTTGTAACACGCTGTATAGGTACAGAATATTAAGAAGGACCCTATTATATGAATTTACCAGACAAATGAAAAAGCATCTGAGAACTTTCCTTACGTATGGCCTTCACGTTGGCTAAAGGAGTGTGAGTAAACACACTTTTTACTCGCCTGCGTAACATGGGCATATAATTAGTCTTTGCACGTATTATATAAAAGCCCGAAATAACTACATAATAAAAAAACATCGGAAATGTTTTCCCATACAAAAGACATCAACGCGCTACATGGACAAAGAATAAAAATCCATTTGAAATGAATTCCCATACAAAAGACATCAACGCGCTACATGGATAAAGAATAAAAATCCATTTGAAATGATTTCCCATACAAAAGACATCAACGCGCTACATGGACAAAGAATATAAATCCATTTGAAATTATTTCCCATACAATAGACATCAACGCGCTACATGGATAAAGAATAAAAATCCATTTGAAATGATTTCCCATACAAAAAACATCAACGCGCTACATGGATAAAGAATAAAAATCCATTTGAAATGATTTCCCATACAAAAGACATCAACGCGCTACATGGACAAAGAATAAAAATCAATTTGAAATGATTTCCCATACAAAAGACATCAACGCGCTACATGGACAAAGAATAAAAATCAATTTGAAATGATTTCTCATACAAAAGACATCAACGCACTACATGGACAAAGAATAAAAATCAATTTGAAATGATTTCCCATACAAAAGACATCAACGCGCTACATGGACAAAGAATAAAAATCAATTTGAAATGATTTCTCATACAAAAGACATCAACGCACTGCTGCAAAATGTTATGTTCGCATCTGTCCTCATAATTTCTGTTTCGCCGCTTAATTCTTCTAAACCACGCAACGGATTTTGATACGGTTTTCACTATCGTTTAGAGAATTTCCCCCGAAAGGTTTATGTGTTTAATACATTTATAGATCCCACCGGGGTGAAGCTGGGGCAGGTGGATAGTTTTACAGAAATTATTGTTTAAATCCATACTGTTTTGTGAGTTAGCACATTGTATTGGAATATACATTAGCCTTCGCGTGACACTGACTACATAATAAGGCGCCTATAAATTATCATGTTAATAAGATACAGTAACACATCGTGACGTCACATGCGCGTACGCATAGCATTGTAATGTAAGGTTACACCGAATCGCGATACATTAGCTAAACGCTTGCGTGGATGCGCAATGAGAAAGTTACGGATTATTATTACAGACTGTTAATTGTGTACGCAGGTAGGTATCATAGTACCTTAGAAAAAGTATATGTCTAGAATGAGCCTCACACTTGTTCCATATAAAACACAAGGGGCTAACTTTCTTAGGTTGGTGTGCGTGAGGCGCCATACTAATTATGTATGTGTGCGTGTATATGTTCGGGTTTTGGAACCAGTACTGGTTCCTATTTTTTTCGACGCTTTCGTAGCTTTGACTGTCTATCTTGATAATCTAAGCATAGTACCATTTAAGACTATCAATTACAAAAAAATCCAACAGAACTCATTATTCTTTGATGGTCTAAACTTTGTAACAATTAAAATTTTACTTAGCTACTTTATCCCTTTCGGGCTGGCCAGTAACTTTGCTGCACAAAAAAAGTATGGATTTTGGCCACATGGCCATATTTATTTATGTATGTACATTCCATCCGAGACATAATTATGAATATGACTGCCAAAATCTATACTTTTTTGATGGATCATAATTACAGTCTTAAAAATGTTGCTTTCAGATCGATAGTGTTCCACTTAGTGAGTCCGATTTTTTCTCGATTCCCTAATTTTAGGGAGCTAGGTATTTGTTAATTCACTAATAAGTTGTTTTTTGTTACAATGAAAGACGTATCGATCTATTGATATTTTGAATTAAATGACTTTAGGCAGTTGATTTTCGTTTACACAATGTAGGTAGGTAGGTACCTACAACAGAATGTACCTACCTACCTATACCATGTTATTGTCCTTGGAAGAGAGAGGCCTTTGTTCAGCAGTGAACGATGATAGGATGATGCTGATTATGCTTCTAAGCCAGAAACTACGCTGTAGTAAACAAGAATAAAATAGAAGTAGAAATATTCTTTTCACCTCAAAAGCTAGGAAAGATTCTGTTTATCGTTCGAAATCTGAGTTCAAAAGTGTATTTTATCCGCTAGCGTGGAAAGAGTTTTTGAAATTCGAATTTGTCTATTCAATATTTTTGTATACCGCCAATGCACTGAAAATGCTTAATAACTATTTCATGTCACTGGCCAGCACGAAAATAAAAACTTTTTGAAATGTTCTTTTTAGCAATTCACTTTTTTCCTCGCTGTTGTGAGGTGAAAAGATGTGTTTCGCTCGGCTGTAAAGTTATTCTGCGTCTCGTACCTTTGAAACCTTCGCTATAAGCTCAGGATTCTATCCTAGATTCCTTCGCTTGCTCAAGTTTCAATACAAGTACTCGCGCCAAAAAGCAACTTTTCAGCCTAGCATAACAAATAACTATTGTTGTGAATCATAGGTAATACGAATTAATAAAGATGCACCAGACTTCGAATAGAAAGTGATAGTAATCAATGTCAATCATCATCATCGACAATATTCAATATTACACTCGCGATCAAAAACAAGGTCGAGTACACTGCGTCCTAACAGTTAAGTGTATACTTTTCCTCACCAGCCAGTGTAACTTACGGCTCTTGCATACTCTTTCATTGCACGGACGTGTGCGCGAGCGCAATTACGCACCGCATAGAATCTCAATGAGTGTTATGTCAACTGACACATCTTTATGGGGCTTTAAATGACGTTTTTTGAGATTTATCACTAGTTTGGCCTAGTTTTTTTTGAGTCCAAGGACGTTTAGAGAGATAGTTTTTACAATTGCAGATATTGTTGGTTTCGACACATTGTATCGTATTGTTTCTGCGGTGGATTTTTTCAGGCTATTTTAGGGATCATTGTGGCTGTAGAGCGTCGGTGGCGCGTTGCGGAGAGGTATGGAAACTCAATCTTGAGGTCCGGGTTCGAATCCGTCCAAAAGACATGCCATGTACCAATGACCTTTTCTAACTTGTGTACGTAATGTAAAACACTAACACTCGAATGCTATCAAACGGTGAAGGAAAACATCATATAAGGAAACCTGCATACGCTGAAGAAATTCTGATGCGTATGTGAAGTCTACAAATCCGTATTGGGCACGCGTGGTGGACTAACGCCCATAAAGCCTCCCAGAGGGTAGGCCGAGGGGAGGGGAGGTCTGTGCCCTGCAGTAGAACGTATACATATAGTCTACTGATGAGGTTAGAAGAGGGTTAATGTTTGCGAAGGGTTAATCCTATCACCACTTGACTTATCCGTTCATCCAAAATCCTTCAATATTAAAAGAGAGCGCGGCTACAACTTGACTTTGACTTGACTTTGAGCAAGTAAATTGTGTTAGTGTTTATTAATAAGCTGTGTATAGTTTCGGCTTAGAATGGACCACCCCAACTCTTACCGTGGGTTTCGTACGAGGCGACTAAATCGCTTTATATGGGCGAAAAGCTAGTTCAACACTTAAGAGAATTTTGTCCCGAGAGCGAAAATGCGCGCTGCATACAAACGTACTATGGTGATATTTTCAATACTAACCAATTAAAGTCAATGAAATTTTGCAGGAACGATCTAGAAACAAATCTCTATGCTTGTATGGAGTCCGATTTTCGATAAAATAAACAGTTTTAATTCTAGGATTAATTTAAGATCTGTATGGAAATCTTAGAGGCACTGTAACTTTAAAACTATACATTTTAACGAAAATCGGACTACATACAAGCATAGAGATTTGTTTCTAGATTGTTTCTGCAAAATTTCATTGACTTTTATTAGTTACTATTGAAAATATCACCATAGTACGTTTGTATGGAGCTCGCCAACGGTAATATACTTCCAACCTGAAACTTAGGGGGGTATTACAGAACAACACTCAAGTGGAGATCTCTTCTTAAGTGAAGATAGACAAGGACGCATGTAAACGTTGTATGTATTATTGCACCCTTTTCTATCTAAGTACCTATATACTCAAGAAGAGATCTCCACTTGAGTGTCGTTCTGTAATACCCCCCTTAAATAGGTAAATGTGAGCATTGATACAACTACATTCTTAAACAATAAGTTGCTTGTTTTAACAATGTTTCTGGCCACCCGGGATAACGGTCGTGAGTTTATGTATGTATGTATATATCTTAATAATTATAAAACTGTAACTGAACTGTGTCTGTACATTGAAGATATTTACAAAAAAAAGATTACGATATGGGTTTTAGGTATCCCCGACTCGAAATCAACCTTTTTTAGAAATTGTGTCCGTCTGTTTGTCTGTTTGTTTGTTTGTTTGTTTGTTTGTTTGTTCGCGCATCACGCAAAAACTACTGAACCGATTTTGATGAAATTTTTTTTGTTTGATAGCTTATGATCTGACTTAAAACCTGGTACAGTGAAACTTGGTTAAGTGGGACCTGGATAAGTGAGAAACCTCCATAGCTGGAACTCATGCTGAGGTCCCGACACTTTAGCCCTGAATTACCTCTGTTAGTGGGATAAAGCAAACCTCTATAACTGAGATTCGTTCTTTCGATTTTATCGTCATAGTTACCTCTATAATTGAGACAGCGAGTATATTTTACCTCTTTTACTGAGACTATATTTTAAAGGATACTTTCCTTCTGCCTCTGACCTCTTAGTTACCTCTATAATTGAGACAGCGAGTGTATTTTACCTCTTTTACTGAGACTTTATTTTAAAGAATACTTTTCTACCTCTTAACTCTGTAACTGAGATAACACCAATCTATCACCTCTCTAACTCACACTATTTGTTTCCTAATTTTTAGTCTACCCGCTTATTCCGCACTTGGCTCATTTTGTGCCTCAATGATCTCCAGGTTTAGTTTTTTTTATTTTGCTATCATCCGGATGTTTATTTGAAAAATTGTACCGAAATGAAGGGTCAAATCTTTATCATTACGTGAAAAACTTAAAGTTAATATCCGTTTATGAAAGTGGGAAAACACGCGTTGATGTTTATGTCGAATTTAATGTGCCAAAATTTACTCTTTGCCGAATCATTCAAGATAAAGATAAAATTCAGTCGCAGTGTTCTGAATGACAAGGAAAACTAAAACGTGTACGTTTATTATAGAACAGTGTTTGCTAACATGGGTACCTATGTTGTCTTTTGTTTACATAATACGTTATTTTTATTTAATAATCGCACCTCTATAACTGAAATAACCTCTACTCTTACCTCTATTAGTGGAACCCTCTGTAAATGAGACAGATATTTATTTATACCTGGATATCTGAGACACTGGGTAAGTGGAATACCTCTTTAAGTGAGACAAATTTGCAGGTCCCTTAATGTCCCAGTTATCCAGGTTTCACTGTATATAATTTGTGCGGACGAAGTCGCGGGAAAACACTAGTTTATTAATAAATTATGATATGTTTGCAAATCGCAAACACACGTACATATATAGCAAGGTGATCTGATCATAGATTAAATAATTGCCCAAATGTTACGTAAAACATGTTACCAAGCACTCGTCGTACGTGAGATGGGTATTGAGTACCTTTCCAATGTTTATTCTATGTCGAATCTATTTACTTTGTTCTTATAATGGTTTATTATTAGTTTACTTTGTACGTGAACTGTTATGTGGGTTAAACAAAGTTTTACGGCCAAGGATTGGTCGGGTGACCGTGGTGGTCACATGTGGACATGTGGTTCCCAGAAGATTTTTTTACAAGGTTTTGTTGCAAAATTTTCTTATTTAGGTATCCTTTATGCCAATTTTTCCAACTACAGTGATCTAAATTATATTCTACGAACTGATGTTCATCAATTATCGACCAAAATAATGTCCATTTCCTAAGTCATCCCTGCTCGCTGGATTCTGCTGGATGGCTGCTTGTTGATCTTGGTTTCCAGGAGTTAAAGGTGTGTTTTTTTGCTACATTTTCCTCCTACGATTAAACCAGAAGTGTATTAAATAAAATCTTCTTCTTCTTATCGTGTGGGCAAGCCCTGGTGTCAGAGTTTATTCAAACCGCCTTACGGCCTCTAACGTGGTTTTTATGTAACGTCTACTACAGCCAAGATAGTAGTCGTGACCAACGGATTAACGTGCCATCCGAAGGACGGAATCATCTTTCTTTTCCAGACCATCAGGTGATTCAGCCTGCTATGTCCTAACCAACTGGGGGAAAACGCACAAAGTGACAATATATCATTATGTGTCCCCCGAGGGAATCGAACCCACAACCTCTGATACAGGATAAAGGCCGTTTTACATAATTCCATTAAGTTCTAAATTTTAAATAAGCAACGGACACGGACATCACATAACTTAACGTGTGCTTTAACTGAAGTGTAAGATCAACACTCAAACATTTTTCCGTCATTTCGATTCGTTGTTGTGTAATTTGTTTACAAAGTTAACATTATAATGTGTACAGAAGGTCCACCAATATCTGCGTGATAAAAACGCATGGTTTCACGCTGTAAAATATGTACATTTAAAATCTGAAGTGTGTTTGTCTGCCTGTAACATAAATACTTTCGGAGCTATTGAGTGGACAGTGTGGCCGTAAGTACACTGCATACATACACATAGAGTAATAATAGTACCTACCACTAGACTAGACGCACATAGGTTATTTTAATAAAACATACAATGTTGTTAAAATCGTTATTTTTGCAACACTGTCAAAAGATCGTATCATAACTGTTATGTGATATGGAGAAAAATACTTACGATAAGTATATAATCCGAAGAAAATGGCGCGGTAAGGTCTTTTTTTTTAAATGGAAAAAGATCTCGGAAAAGAATCAGAAAGAAAGAGACGCGGCGGCCCAACGATAAAATAAAGCTCGTTTACCATAATAATAATTACTTTTTTTGTTAATGGCAACAGGACCATTGGTAAATTTAATAATTTCTAGATAGATATAAATGAGACAGAGACCTTCTGAAATCTATATATTTTTTCATTTAACCATTAAGGTGCGATATCACAAATTGCAACAGGGTTATCAGATAGGTTTAATCTATTAGTGCTTTAGTGGCGAAAGTGTTATCGCTTTCAAATGTAAAAATTAGGTAGATATGGTAGCTTACATTCGGAGTTCCACTACTATACGATGGTATGTACGTATTATGTTTAATAACCCTTTGATGAAAGTCTAATTAATTTCTCTTTCTGTTATAATAAAACCTACTTATAGAACCTAATTGATTATGAAGGCTTCATGTAGTTACCGCAAAAGTATAGTAAGTAATAGGGTCCTTCTAAAATTCTGACGGATTTTAAGGCAATATTAGTACCTATAGAGAATAACAGGCAACAAATGGAGGCATAGATAGTAGGCGACTAAAGGCAAGCAGCAAAACACAAATTATCCGTCGCTGGTGTCCAATGCCTGGTGGTGATGCTATACAACAGGGTAACATTGATTATTTTTAACTAATAGTCTACTCATCAAACTGAACAACTTTTACTATGGAGCAAACCGATCGTAGCAAAAAAATCTGCTGTTGCATACATTTGAGTCGAGTAGGCATTGCAGTTTAGTATGGAACGTCAGATTTTTTTGGCTACGATCGTTTTGCTCCCGTAGTAAAAGTTGTTCAGTTTGATGGGCATGGACTCTTAGTTTAAAATGGAAAAGGATGCCAATGACATCAATTTCACGCTGTGTAAAAGAGTGGATGTATGACAATGTCCAAGATTTTTATCATCCATGTAGGAACCATTTTCGAGAAACTAATTTTATTACAAATATTTAAAACTAAAAACTATTTTATTGATCTGTTAATCCTACTATCCTATCCTACTGTTCCTAGTTCCCTGGTGTCCTATCTCCTATCCTACTATATTCTACTAGTCCTACTAATATTATAACGGTTAAAGTTTGTGCTTTGTGACGATGCCGATGTTTGTGGCTCAATCACGCATAAACGGGTAAACTGGTTAAAATTCGGCACACAGATAGAATTATGTTGTGGATTAATACAGGATACCAAAGTCAATGCGACGAACGAAGTCGCAAGCAACAGCTATAGGATAACAAAACCCTCCATCATTATCTTTGCAGTGGCAAGTCCGCTACCCCCACCGCAAGACGAACGTGCGCCGGCAGCGCGCCATACCCTCCACCACGCCGTTCTTCTGCCAGGACTCGGTGTCCTTCGGGCGCAGTCGGGAACCTCCGACATCCGTGCACAGGCTGAGGCCCGGCGACATTGACGTGGTGGCTGCTATAGGTGACTCTCTGGTCGCCGGCAGCGGGGCGCTCGAGGAGTTCGCGCTGGGTGCCTTCGTGGAGTACAGAGGAGTTTCTTGGTGTGCTGGTGAGTACATACAACTACCAACCACCTTTTCACATTGATAAGCAAGATTCACCTACAGAAAACGCATTATCATTTCTTAGGCTCACTTCATCATCAGCTTCATCGTCAATACGTCCCACTACAGGGTACAGGCCTACACTCAAGAACCCTCCTTGGTATGGGCATTAGTCCACCATGCGTTTCCAATGCGGATTTATAGACATCACATATCTACGGATTCGAATTTCTTCGTCAACGTATGCAGGTTTCCTCGCGATGATGTTTTCCTTCACCGTTTGTTCGTTCTCTTAAAATCTCCTAAGACTCTTAACTCCTAAACTTGGGCTGTCTCTTCAATCTACCATCGCGGAGTGGACAATTCAGACCCCATCATCATAAATCCACTCATCCATTTCCAGGTGGAGACGGCACATGGCGAGAGTTCCTCACCCTCCCCAACATCCTGAAGGAATACAACCCGAACCTGCGAGGGTACTCCATGGGGACCGGGGAGTGGCTGGCTAAGAACTCCAGGCTCAACGTCGCCTTCCCCGTGGCTTCGGACCAGGACGCTTTCAGACAGGCTAAGGTGAGACAACAAGTTAGGACATCCAGGGTGGAGACGCAGGGCGTACACCACGCCTGACAGATAAATAAAGACTTTAAATTGCATTTAAGTGACAAGATCACTTTAGCACATTAAGGCATATGATCACGACTATTTTCCCTGAGGGGCATCATTCATATTTCACTAGTAGTACAGTAAATCCGTCCAATGTGACGGGCTTTGATAAAGTTATATGTCAAGATTGACAGTCGAAAAAAATTGGAACCAGTACTGGCTCCTAGACCCTATACATATAAACGCACACACACATAATTTGTATGGCGCCTCACGCACACCAACCTATGAAACTTGGCCCCTTTTGTTTTATACGGTAAAACAGTGAGGCTCATTCTAGACATATACTTTTTCTAAGGTGACGGGTAGTGGGCCCGCTGTGCGCCGTTGCCACTATAGACAGTGAGGGAACAGCAGTACAATATATATGCCTCAAAATAGAAGCATGCTAGGTTTCCTCACGACGTTTCCGTTCAACGAAAAGCCAGTGGTGGTGTTAAAAATCTATGTTTAATGAATCACTTATGTGATTGACTTACTGTCAGACAATGCACTGGCTAAGCCGACCTGACGATAGTAACAAGACATATTCTACAAAGGATGTAGGAGTGCACTAGGATTAAATGATTTTTCGATAATTAACCTCTAAAGGGGTGCAACGGGATGCTGAAGTTTCCGAAATCCACGCGGATTAACTCGCGGGTAAAAGATATGCGCACACAAATTTCGAAAAAATCATTGGTACGAGTCGGCTTGGACGGGGATCGAACTATATTGCCTCCTGCACGGTTGGCATAGTAGGTACCACCAGACCACCACGTCATTAGGGTTTCATAGAAATAGTAGGTACCTAATTAAGTATTAATTAGAATGGAATGATGCGAATATTTTAATTAACGCCAAAAACATTATGTAACCAAAGTACAATGTGCACAATTCGCGCATCATGCAACACACTGCCAAGCAGTCCGAATTTTCAGAAATTTGACCAATAAATGGACTACATAGGTAATTGACGGCAAATCATACGTTATTATTGTAGTATACTCAATAAAAACCCGTCTACATGATAACTAGACTTGTAGGTAATGCAACACATAATTTCTTTGTTACCTACTTCAGTTATAATTGAAGATAATATAATAAATAAATACGTATACCTAATTAGTGTACGGCTACAAACCTGAATGAACTAGTTTATAGAAAGAAGAATGCATTGCGTTATACAGGGTGTAAGGAAAAGTATCATAACCACATACTCTATCCATCAAACTGATCAACTTTTACTAGGGGAGGGGAGCAAACTTGTCAGCGCTAATAAAATAGCTGGAAAGGTTAATAATACTTTTCTGATTAATGATACTTTTCCTGCCTTCTTAATAATGCTGAAAATTTTTTATGGGGATGATCAGACGCATCAAACTGAACAACTTTCTCTGTGGGACCAACATCGAAATCGCGAAAAAAAACTGCTATTCCATACAGAAATTTACCCACTCGAGCCAAATTTATAGGAGAGCTGATTTTTTTTTCGTGATTTCTATTTTGGTTGCATAGAGAAAGTTGTTCAGTTTGAAGGTCCGGTCATCCCCTTAAAAAACTGTTAGCATATTAAGACGCATCTTAATCGCGGACCCTGTAGGTAAACTCACGACCATAATCTCTTTCGGGGTGTCCGATTGTTTGGTAAAACGCACTTTTAGTCTTCGATCAACGATATCCAACTAGATAACGCGTCAGCGCTCAAAACATGTCCCGGCAAATAACGCCTCACTATTGGAGTGAGGTCTTATTTTGAATTAGTAGCGTTCGAACAAAGCCAACGTAAGCACGTCTCGCAATGCCGCAGTGTTCCTTTTTTAAATTACTAGGAATTATGGTTGCTTTCAGGATGGAATAGTACATCCAGTACCTACCCAGCATAGAGATAGGTGGCTAATGGCTTTCGCCCACATAAGTGTAAAGAAACATTATCCCTTAGTCGCATCGTTCGACAACCACGTAAAGAAATGAGGTGGTAAGTAAATTTTAAACCCAGAACCCATTGGCTCCTAACGATGTTTTTGGGCTGGAAAATAGCCTTGCTGAGTATAGTAATCTACGACTGGCATTTACTAGGGCAGGTAGACAAATCGAATCCACTGCACATCTAGTGCCAATGCCAGTAACTAGTTAAACCTGACCCGAACGATAGCGTAATAGTATACCTCTACTGCAAGAACTTGCTGGCGTAAAAAGTGACGGAAATAATAATCTGTAATGTACCGTACCAAATGATTCTCGTATAATAATAACAGGTGCGTGTTTAGATGAAAAAGTGAGATCTTCCCTTTACGTCCAAACGTTTATAGGTTACTAGGTGTTGCTCGAGACTTCCTCTACGATTGACTCTAACAAAGTATCCTATACTATACACCAATTATTCTACATGTGTGACCAATTGTATCTAATCCCATTCGAAACCCGAACATCATCCCAAACTTATACAACGGCATAATATGGCAACGACGTCCGCTCAGGGTCGTATCTGGTGCAGAGGATTTCAGTGGCCATCCAGCGCGGAAACGCAGCTAGTTTGATGGGGTCCTTTGTGCCGGGTACGATTATTGAGGAAAGGGCCGAACAATGTGTGTACTTAATTTATTTTTTATTATGCTGACGTAAAAAACTTATACATTTTTATAAATGTACCTAAATGTACTATCAGTTTAAAATAACAATGTGTATGACCTTGAAGGGCCGTTGGATAACTTCACTCGGTTGTAAAGGAAAATAGACTCTATGTGAAGGAAACAATCATTTGAATGACTCGAGTGAAGTTCGTGTGATTGAGTGACGTCACATTTGCGAGCGAGGTCATGCACATTGTTATTTTAAAATGATAGTATTAGCAGGATTATTGAACATCATTTTCATGTAGCATCCACCACCAGCCTCTCGCCAACCCCCGTTACCAAATAAGATAAGATAAGATAATGTTTATTTTTAAACTTTTGATTACAACTATCACATTTAAACGGTAGACCAAAAACGAGGCAAGCCTGATACGCGTGATACTACGAAATCCACCACAAGTCCCAGCAATACCCTAATGTCGAGGTCCGTACCCTTGTGGGTGCCCTTAGGCCATTTGCATAAGTTCGTTCATTGGTTCAGTTGACCTACCACAGCACAGCGCTTCGTCGTCACTGGTGTGGTCCATCTGTGGTCTACAGTAATAAGCAGTCGAGTGATGCGCTCTCGCCCTCTTCCTGGGCTTGTTAATTCCATACAGTGATGGGGTCAGCCTTCCGCGTCTGTTATTATACCTTGCCCTATTACTGACGTCGTCTTCGGAAATATTTCACTCGGTCATATCACTGCGAACTGTGTAATGCTGTATTTGTCTTAAAAATAACTATCACTAGGCGACCCAAAATTAATGTTAATTGCGGCACAACATTCACATTTCAACACTTTTAGTTTGGCTTCGCTGAAATTCACATCGCACATAGACCGCTAATGAATCTATTTCATTGTTGTTGCAACGATTCACCCAAAGATCGTTAAACTGCATGTGTAATAATGAAAGTCTTTTTCAAGACCCTATCTTGCAACAGCATGTCAAATGAGATTAGCATTACGGGAGTTTAAATGTAAGTTTGATGTTCGGATAAATAACATTTGATGGCAGTTATGACACGTTTCGATGATCACGAATTTGTATGTCTTTTGTAATAGTTCATATTGTGAAATCAAATAAAGATACCTAATTGTTATCACGCAACAAATGAGGACTACGTGCTTAAACTGTGCGAAACGCCTCAACTTGTGTCGTACATAGATTTTGGTCTATCTTTTTTTGACCCGATCTTTTATTGATCATGGTTAGCAGGAGTTACAGTGATGGTAGCATTCGGCCGTGTGACCGAAAACAATTAATCACTTAATATTACAGATCGGTTAACTAAAGCTGGCGCGTACCACACATTTACGCATTGCTTTTGTCTCACTGCACGCATAATAAAAAGTTTGTCAAGCACATAATCAAGAATGAATGAAATGAATGAAATATCTTACTTTCCATAACTTCCTCATCTCTCTAATCACTTCCCCAGATCCTGGTAGCGCGCATGAGGTCGTCTCCTGACATCGACATTGCCCGCCACTGGAAGATGATCACGGTCTTCATAGGAGCCAACGACATCTGCTCTGCCTCCTGCCTGTCCCCCGTGGAGTGGTCTCCTACAGCCCACGCAAGGAAACTGGCAAAAGCTCTGGATTACTTCCAGAAGCATCTGCCGAGGACTATTGTTAATCTGGTGCCGGTTTTGGGTAAGTTATGTCTACATTTCTACTAAACTGTAGTCAAAAGTCTTCTCGGTAGCCTGAAAATACTTTGACAGTAAGTTGATGAAGTTGTCCTGTCTCCAGTAAGTCTCACCAGACCCGTGAGCTTAACCTTCTGATGTTGACCATTCTAATCTTCATCTTGTAATCAGTAACCCTCGCTAGACCCGTATACTGGAATATAATGGTATAGTAATTGTCATTTGTTAATAATTCCGTTTCATTGTCTTGTAGAAATGCTACAGGTAAACTTTCAACGTCCTCACGATCCTCTTTCATGTAGTTATTCTTCTTACTCCCATATATACCCTTTCATAATTATTATCTCTTGTCCCTCACCCCACAGATGTATCAGTGTCAGTGCGAGTTCTGCGGCCGCTGATGTGTCGCATGATGCACTCCCTGTTCTGCACGTGCTTCCACCAAGGAGGAGGCGAGCTGGAGGACCTGGTGCGCACTGCCAGACTCTACCAGAAGGCCGAGAACATGCTAGTGAGAAGACTTCCTTTTTGGTTACCTACAATGGGATGTAAAACGTTAAAACGAGCATGCTCTTTAAGTTTTGCCACGCCGAAGTGAAAGAATATCTTAATTCGAATAATTCAGCTGCTTATACAGTCACGCGCAAGTAGTAAATAGTCGACTGAGGGAAAGGACAATAGTGTTCTAAATTATAGGCGACATACAGACAACCACCAGACAACCTAATATAAGGGACTTTCAGGACCATGAAGAGGTGTAGCGGATCTAACAAACTCACCATCATCCAGTGCTAAATAAAAAAAAAATTATGTAGGTACTTACTTACATATCCTGCTATGTCAAAGGTTGTGGTCACCTATAATTTTATTGCTAAGTTTTCAGCGGTACTACACAACACAGCGACACATAAAGCTACATAAAACCAAAATAAGCTGGCCGCGCGTAGGTGGAGTTGATGTGTAACGTCACGCGGCCAGCTTATATTGGTTTTACGTAGCTTGGTGTATCGCCATGTGTACATAAAAATAATGGCATGATATTATCCATCAAATTATCTACGAGACGACCAGGCCACTCCATTTACAGCAAGCAATGATATTTGCAGGTGGACAGCGGTCGCTACGACACCACAGAAGACTTCACAGTGCTGGTGCAGCCGTTCATGCGGCTGTTCAACATGCCGCTCCCCATCCCCAGCCCGCTGCCCCTCGTCATACACCAGTCTTACATCACGCACGACTGCTTCCACTTCTCACAGAAGGGTCATGCTCTTGGTAATTGAGATTTATGCGTGGTTATGTATAAGAGCCTTTTGTTTCGGATTGGATTTTTTTTAAGGAAAGCAAGTCCATGAATATGCGGAACCAGGCTGTATAAGAATCAAAATGGACTGGTTAAGAGTATGTTGATGAAATTAAAAACCGACCAGGAGGGCGATTTTTGAATCTCATTCGGTGAGCTCAGCAGTGTTAAATGTCAAAATTACTATGGAGATACGCATCTTTCTTCTGCTGATTTGACTTTCAAAAATCACTCTCCTGAAGTATGATTTTTGAGAGTCCAATCAACAGTACAGTACATGCCATTATTTCTATGCTTTAATTAAGTATAAAAGGACTTGATTTCGGAAATTTACAATCACATACACAAACCAGACGGAGGCGTGGAGGTAGAGGCAATTTATACCATGCAAACTTCTTGGGCGAAGGATGGTAGAACATCGAATCAGAGTATTGATTGACCAGGACAAAGTCAATTGACAAATTTACCTGATCAATCTCGTCAATCTCTTATTTCTTCCTGGCAGAAACATCTTTCATTATTTATGTTACATTTAAAAACTTTCTTCTTTTCTCCCCCGACTATTCAGTGGTAGCCAACATTTACTTACTAACTATCTTCACTTAATCCATTTCCAGCTGCAAACCTCCTCTGGAACAATCTCCTAGAACCCGTCGGCAACAAGTCGGAGAGTAACCCTCCCGTGCTTCTCCGTTCCATCCGGTGCCCGACTCGCAACGCTCCCTTCATCTTCACAGCCAAGAACTCCCGACAATATCGCCTCACTGGACGACAAGATGGTGCTGATTTATGACATTTCTTCTTGGCCACCCGAGGATATGAAAGAGACAGGGAGATATTGGATCCAACTCGCGTAAAAGAGATGGTATTGCACTTGCAGCAGTGGTCTATATTGCGAACGTACATTGCGAAGTGCTCGGAACATGATTACCAACATAGGTATGAGGTCCTGGTAGAAAACAGGGAGCGGTCGTTATGTATGCAAGCACTGCTTATTATGTGTTACCCTTACTCCCTTTTATAATAAAATTGTATATGATATTAATTTCCAGTGTAGGGCACCAGCCTCTTGTTTCATAATCGTTGACTCTTTGCCAGGACACAATCTAATCACGGGAAAATTAAGGAACCGATTCCTTATCGGTCACCAAAGAATAATGTGCTCCAACGCGAAGCCAGAACCTCGGTGCGGGTTTTTGGTTGTGGAAGGCTGGTGTGTTGGTATGTTAGGTACAGGCCTCTTCTTCTCTCTGATGAAGGCTTTAATTCAGCGTGGTGGTCCAGTACAAATAGGTTATGGTATCGAGTATGCAGTTAGGTTGAGGATTTCAAGTCTTTTTCGGGAATTTCTTTTGTGCTTTTTCATGACAAATTGTTTTGTGGGATTGTTTATAAGCGAGAGATGTGAAAAATGCATTCACCAAAAAACTAGCAATTATCACGCGGTTACATAGGTAAACCGAGGTGTGTTAAATGGCTAGATTAGTGTAATTTTATATTCTTATTGTATAATCCAGAAGTAGAGATACTCTCTCATATTTTTTTCCATCTGAGTTGCCTTGCAAAATATTTGCTAAGTTTATTCACATTTGTACCTACTTAACATTTTACTTATTCATTTACTTATATTTAATGCGATTATATGAAGTATTTACAAACATACTAATTTTATCAGCATAATTATGAATGAGGTGGTTGTCAGATCTTAATAATCTTTGGTCTAAGGCCGAGAATCTGAGACATTTTTTAAGTCTTAGTTCGAACTCCCGTATGTCAAAATCCATACATTTCGACCCTACTTACTTCGAACTAAGACTAAAAAAATCGTCTCTGAATCTCGGTCCTAATGAACAAGAGTGCGGATTGTGGAAACTTCAAACAAGATGGTTCTGCAACGGATACAAGCGTGGGGTAAAAAGTTTCTCCACTGTCGTTCACTCTACTTCAGTATTCGGAAGGATACCTACGGCTGATGCTTTCATATCCTTTTAGGTGCCTGCTGTTTCACGGGTCTAAAATCGCTTATTATTTAGATTCCTTATGAGCTTAGAGTTTTAGATTTTATTTGTCAATTTCGTGTGTTACTTCGTAAACTGAGTTAGGTACTGTGACTGAATCATGAAGATCAATCGCTCTAAAATAAAATTATTATAGAATGTAAGTACCTAAGCCAGAAATGAATAATGATTTCGAAGTAGATAGAAAATGTTAAATACAGTCCATATCATATGTTATTATCATATTTCTCTTAGGTAGGTGGGTGACAAAAAGACAAAATTCATTTATTTCAATTTCTCGCTCTTTTCGGCTATTTTACATTATTTTATGTTTGTAATTAAATCGAAACTTACTTCTACAGCCTTTTGTGAATATCTTGCGAATTGTAAGTAAGTACAGCAGTTTAATTTAAAGTACCTGTACCTATACATACCAACTTACATTCAATTAATATTTTATTATACCTAAGGTAGGAATGTTTACTTTGTTTTGATATGGACTGTACATCTAATTTTGGTATTAGTTAGTGCCATTGATTTGTGTTATTTTAAAATACCAAATAATTATTTGTAAGAACAAAGAGTTTCCTGGAAACCAACTGATTTTAGTATTTTAATTCAAAATTCGTGATAATAGAATACTTATACAAATTAAATAATAGTTACAATTGTTTTATTGAATATACCACCCAAGAGACAACCCTGACTATGGTAATGTGCTTAAAAATGCCAATTTGACCCGAATCCATAGAGCATAAGAGACTGGTGAATTGGGTGTGGGGGAAATGAGAGATATCCAGGTACATCAGGATCGGAACAGGGTGGCGTTCTGTTAATTCTGTTAACTCTGCCTACTCCATTGGGAGACAGGCGTGACAATATTTGTATTTATGTCATATTTAGTGCCTACTTATTTGCTTGATAAAACGCCTGATAAAATTATTGTAGCAATTTTATCGTAAATCATTTTTCGACAGGCACATAAAACTCAATCGAGATTCACACAATCACAGTCGAGATTTAGTAGAGTAGTAGTATTTTGAGCAGCACTTATATTGCTAATTCTCAAAATATTGTTCCTGTACTACAGTTTCGAGTTTATGATAGTGTGTGTATATAGGTAGGTACCTACTTGTACATACGTGGATCATAGACAATAGGTATTGTGAAGTGATTTCACGGGCCAATGGATAGCCGATCCCGATTCCTGACCGATCCCAGTCTGCCTCATTAGAAATGCCGTGTGGTGCCCGGCTTCGAATAGCACCAACCCGGTTGTGGGTGTGATAACATGCATCTTATTCCTTCAGGCGTCTCGTCTTCCACATCTTTGACAGTGAGACATGTGGCTGCTGTTTGTGGTGCTGGTATAGCCACTGAATCTAACCCCACCTCTGGTCGTATCTCCCGTTCTAACATATACCTACAATCGATCACCGATTAGTGTGGTGCGTACCTGCGTACACCTTCAAAATATCGTACTGATCAGACTGCTTTTCTATTTATTTTTGTTAGCCTAATTCATCCCACTGCTGGGCAAAGGCCTCCTCTTTAATCCTCCGACCGTCTCTGTCCTGGACATGCTCTGGCCACGCGTCATCAAAAGCATCCTGATCGTCCCGCCACCTCTTCCTAGGACGACCTGGACGCCGACGACTGTTTTCTGGGATCCAGGGCGTGACAATTCTTTCCCACCTTTCCTGCTTAAATTGTAAATGCTGAATTTCGTAAAATGTATACTTAATTGATATTAGTAACTAACAATTAAAACAGCTGGATATTTAACTGACATTCAAACATCTAGTGGGAAGTAACAAAGTTAAATTCAGCCAATTGATTGTTATTGTAAGTCTATATTAGACCGCCTTCTGTGTCGTTGGTTCGATTGAGCTTATAACCCTGCTGGCTGATATATTGACAGTTTGCTACCATCCAATTTAGTAAATCACTCTGTTTCTGTTACCTATTGTTATTTACTACGACCCTGTTGGTGTAATGGTTACCATACTCTCGACTTGACAGTCGTTGTTGCCATTGACAACCAGGGTCCTGGGTTCGTATCCCGGTTCAGTCATGGATGTTATATATTTGTGCCGTCGTTGTATGGTTTGCACAATAAAAAGCCTAGTAGCTTACGCTTGGAATCAATCATTACAATGCATGTGCATGGTAGCGTTATTTACTTGTATTTATTTACTAGCTGACCCGGCAGATGTTGTCCTGCCATTTTCCCTAACCTACACCAACCCTACACCTACCCTACACCTACCCTACACCTACCCTACACCTACCCTACACCTACCCTACACCTACCCTACACATAAATTACACCTACCCTACGCGACACACACATGGCCGTTTTTTTTTGTTTATAAACCTTCCCTGGCATGTGCACAACAACTGCAATAACCTACCAAAGTTTCATCGCAATCGGTCCAGCCGTTCTCGAGTGATATCGTGACCAAGAGCAATAGGGATCCATTTTTTTTATACATGGTGTTAAGTGACAGCCTAGCAAATACTGAAACGGTGAAGTCAGACCATCAAACTGAACAACTTCCACTACCTCAGGAAATGCGAATAAAAATCCGCTGTCCCATATAAAACTGCTGTACCTACCTACCTGACTCAAATCTATGGGACAGCGGATTTTTTTTCGCATTTCCTGAGGTAGTGAAAGTTGTTCAGTTTGTTAGTCTAAGTTCACCGTTTCAGTATTTGCTAGGCTATCACTACACCCTAGATTAGGGTTCGATCAATACGTACGTCTTTTCGATACACGTTCATTTCTAATTACAAAACGAACTAAAAAGCTGTCTTGTCTGGTAATAGTTATTAAATCAATACCTACAATGATGACTATATGACACACAATTAATCTGCTGAAAACAACAATCATTACAATAGTCAATAGTTAAACAACCCCATTTTTTTATTTAGCTTTTATACTTAGGTCAATAATTTTTGAGTGACTATTAGATACTTTATTAGTCACTCAAACGATTAGTCATTATAATATTTATACCTAACAGAGCGTCTTCGAAATTAGGCTGAACTGAAAAATAAGCTCGTGTCTGAACTCACTGTCTGGGCGATATGAATCAGCGGGCTTATTCTGATTCATACTGTTTTCAATATCGTGCAGTTAGGTCAATATACATATTTACATGACACCTTTTCTATACTAAAAATTAGCTTAGATGATCGAGTGCGTTAATATTAATTTTAGTAAATTCCAAAATAGGTCAGACCACGACAGAAACAAACAAAGCTGTAATTATCATTCCGGACAATGATTTCAAACGTTTTTTTTTTAATGTAATCTTTGACTTAAAGACTACCGGAATATAAGTTAAATACTTACTAACTAGTAAAAATGCGATTTCTAGAGATTCTTATATTTTTTTTAAAAGACGACCGAATATTAATTTTACTCAAACTTCACTAACATCGCAATCAAATCGCATAGAAAGCCAACTACTATCAACTATGAAGGTCCTAAACGACATCGTATCCAGATCGCACCAACCCCACAACCAGGTTCATCAGAATACGGCGTGTTTCTCCACGGTGGCTATAAAGCCGGCGCCCCACCCGCGCCGGCACAGTCCGGCCCGGTGCGTTGCCTCGCGAACCCACTACGCCACTACGCCACTTGCACGCCACTTGCTCGCCACTTTTTATTAAAGTTCTACTAGTGTACTATACCGGCAATATGGTAAGTTTAGTTAGTAGATAAGTTGCAGATACTAGGTAAGACAGGATCCCCAGCAGAATTAACTCCTCTCATGAATAAGGGTGAGAGAGAGTGGGCCATACTCCACCAGAAGGGGGAGGACCAGTGGGTCCAGGGTGGATTGGTGAAGGCAACATATTAATTAGAAGTAGTGAGACAAAAAATCGTGAGGAAAAATCTTCGATAGTTTTCATTTATTTCAATCCATGATGAACGTTGTTAATTTTTTTCTAATTTACGTGTAAATCCACAAAGGTAGCAAGCAAGAAGCAAAAGTTGCAATTTATTTTAGTAAGTCACGGATGCGTCATAGGGTTGAAGCTTTTCCACATTGGACTTAGTCAGACTCTGCGTTTCACGAATATAGGCATTTATATTTGTCAGAAGGGGAGATAAATATTGCAAAAGCTACAGACTTCTTTACGAGTAGATATTCTTAAGTACTAATAGACCGCCTTAGAATCTTCCCGACACACACTTGGCCGTTTTTTAGCCTAAGTATATTAATCACGGATAATGTAGCATTCTAAATGTGAAAGAATTATTCAGATCGGTCTAGTAGTTTCGGAGCCTATTCAATACAAACAAAAAACTGAAATAAGTATTTCCTCTTTATAATATTACTTAGTATAGATAGTTTGGGGAACTCTCGTGCGGAGCGTGTGAGGATGGTAGTGGTGGCTAGGGCAGGAGTAGTGAAACCAGTTGAGTCTCAGTTCGTACTAGTTTATTGTGCAAAAATAACCTATCTATATACAACTCGGCGGTTCCCTATTCGCCGGTGGACCGCCGAGGTAAATGTCAATGTGGGTACCCCCACATATCTCCCTCACAAGTGCTAACGTTACTTAATAGCTAATATATTATAAAATGCTTCTATGTACAAAAAAAAACTTAATACTAAAGTGGGTCGCGCACTTTGAATTTGCGCGCGTCTGCGCTCGTCTGTCTCCGTTTGGGCTCGTGAACCCGATGTGCTGTGACGTCGCGCCCATCTACTGCGCCTGCGCAATGCCCACATCACCGTTCGGCGGTACTCGGCGCGTCTCGGCAATCCTCGTGCCGTGCCATGCTCGACGCGGCCGTGCTCCGCCTGCCGCCTCATTATCTCGTCGACCGCCGTCCGCTGCACTCGCCTGCTTCTTCGAACACTGCACTTGTGTTCTGCTGCCGAAGAATCTAATATGACCGTTGACCATTTGCACGCAATGGGAAAACGATGTCTCACAAAATCGTTCTTTTCAGAGCGGACTTCAATGTTTCGAACGATATACAACCCGTAGGAATCAACGTTATCTGCACGCGATGCGTTGGTTCTGAACAAAAACCGTCTTTTTCAAGGCGACTTTCTCCTGTTTCGAATGACGATACTGACAAATAAATCTGGTGTTGTGTTATTTTATTTTGTGTTTGCTCGAAGTGTTATTTCCTGTCAGTGTTTATCGGCTCCTTATTTTTCAGGTTGTGTTGAAGTTTTTTAGTGCGCTATTGTGTCAGTGGTCGTTTTCATGGTGTTCGCTGTTCTCTGCTGACTGTAGTTTGCCTTTTCTATATGCTATTCCCCGTTTTTTTTGTGTAGGTACGGTGCTAGCCAGGCTTTCTTGAATTGTTCGTTGCCCGTTTGCTCGTTGCCCTTCTTGCTCGCTGCTGGATTCTGGGGTTGATAGGATTTGTATGGGAAAGGAATGTCGTGGGTAAGGCTATGTTACATTGATTTTTTTGTAACTCGTTTTTTTGTTGGACATTGCTCTTTTTGTCTCTTTTTTTTGTGTTTTGCTGTATTTTTTTTTGTTAACATTTTTTTTTTTTTTTTTTGGTAGGTAAGTACTTTTTTTTTGTATCTTTTTTGTTAGTGGTACCTTCTGTTTTTTTTTTTTTTTGTGTGATAAATATATACTTATAATATTGATATTTGATGTTGCTCAGATGTTGTGCGAAGTGTCTGGCTGCCCTAGCCACCGCCGACGCCCTCTGCGAAACGCACTGTTGGTTTTGATGTTCTCCCTGACCGTGTGATGTACGGGTTTTTACTCGAGGTCTCTGCGGTTGTAGGCTCTGGCCCGTTCGAGCTGTGATTTCCTTCCCCTGGGACTGCGTTGATCAAATACGCTGGCTTTAATCTGTCCAAAGATATTACTGTGGTTCTTTGTGGAAGTTGTATCTTGAAATGTTTGTTTTTTCGTTCTAGTACTTCGTACGGGCCCTCGTAAGGCGGGGTGAGGGACGGGCGGAGGGTTTCGTTGCGTACAAAGACGTGTGAGCACGATCTTAAATCTTTGCTGACGAACGTTTGTCGCGGGGACCTGTTTCTTTCTTTTGGTGTCAGTGCGGCCATTGTTTGCATTAGGTTGCGTACATAGTCCGGCGTTGTGACGTCGGTTTTAGTCTCTATGAAGAAATCACCGGGGACTCGTAGTTGTGAGCCGTAGGTTAGTAGACAAGGACTCTGGCCGTTATCTGTTCGTATTGCCGTGCGTATGCCCAGTAAAACTGTTGGTAGCTCGTCGGTCCATTTCGTAACGTTCCCTCTTGCCATCAGTGCTGACTTAAAGGTGCGGTGAAATCGCTCTACTTGCCCGTTTGCTTGAGGGTGGTACGGTGTGGTTCGTATCCGTTCGATACCAAACTTTTTTAGTAGGCAGTTGAAAAGGTTTGATTCGAACTGTCTTCCTTGATCAGTTGTGAGTCTGAGTGGGCAACCGAAGCGGCATATCCAATTCTCGTAAAATACTTTTGCTACTGTCTCTGCCGTGATGTTATGGACGGGAATTGCCTCAGGCCACTTCGTGAACCTGTCGATCATTGTGACTATATAACGGCAGTCGTCTGAAGGAGCCAAAGCGCCGACGATGTCAATGTGCACGTGGTCCATACGTTTTGCTGTAGGGAATTCTGCTAATGGTGTGATTGTGTGCCGATTTACTTTGGCTTTTTGGCACGCGACGCACGCTCTAGTCCACTCGCCTACGTCACGGTTCATGCCTGGCCAGAAATATTTCGCCGTAACTTGTTTGCGTGTCGCTCTTGTCCCGGAGTGGCATAAATCATGTTGTGCTTTGAAAGCTTCAAAACGATAGGCTGCCGGCAAGTACGGTCTAAGTGCGTTTGTTGTTTCGCATGTTATGGTTTTCGTTGCGCCTGGCATTTTTATGCGGGCGAATTTTAGATTGGACCTTTTGTGTAGGTTACTCAATGTACTGTCTTTGTTTTGATCGTTTGCCAAATGGTTGAAATCTATTATGGTTGGACAATCGATTGCCTCTATTCTTGATAGCCAATCCGCCACTGCGTTCTCCTCTCCTTTTAGGTATTTGATACTTGAACAGAATTGGCTGATGAAACCGAGGTGCCTATCTCTGCGCGGTGTGTCGCTGCTGCTGGGAGCTTTTGCTAGCGCGTATGTTAACGGTTTATGGTCTGTGTAGACTGTCACGTCGTTGCCTTCTATGAGTCTTCTGAAATGCTTCACTGCTGCGTATATTGCTAAGAGCTCGCGATCGTATACACTGTAGCGGCGTTGTGTGTCCGACATTGATTTGGAGAAAAATGCTAACGGCTTCCATTTTCCGTTGACCCTTTGCTGTAGTACGGCTCCCAGGCCGTAATCGGAAGCGTCGGACATGATGCACAGCGGTGCGCCGTGGACTGGATGGGTCAGGGTTGTTGCTTTCAGGATGCTTTGTCGGCAACGTTCAAAAGCTCTCTCTGCCTCGGGCGTCCACTCAATGGGTGTCCTATCGTTCTTCCTTGTGTTGTGTAAATATTTATTTAATTCGTGCTGATTCTGGGCCTGCCTTGGTAAACAATCTCGGTAGAAATTAATCATTCCCAGGAACCTCCTAAGCTCTATGATATTTGCTGGTTTTTTAAATTCTGAAATCGCCTCCATGCGTTTTTCAGGCGGTGCGATGCCCTTTTCAGACACCTTGTAACCCAAAAAATCGATCTCTGTTTTTCCGAATTCGCATTTCTCGACATTTAGGGCTATTCCGCTACTATTAAGGCGGTCTAACACCTGATGTAGTATGTTCTTGTGTGTCTCATCGTCCTCAGAAAACACAAGGATGTCGTCGACGTACGGGAAACAGCCCTCTATGCCTCTTAGTGTTTCGTGCATGAATCTCTGAAAGGTCTGTCCGGCATTACGTAGTCCGAATGGCATGCATCGGAACTCGAACAGTCCGAATGGTGTGATGATTGCTGTCTTCTCTGGGTCTGCCATCGGTATCCAGTAGTACGCGCTTTTTAAATCCAGTTTTGAGAATAGCTGCTTGCCGCTTAATTGGTACGTAAAATCTTGGATGCGCGGAATCGGATATCTATCCGGTATTGTGACTGCGTTTAACCGGCGGTAGTCACCACATATGCGTAAACTACCGTCCTTCTTGGTTACTACGTGCAACGGGCTCGCCCATGGGCTGTTGGATGGCTGACATATGCCCATTTCCATCATTTTCTCGAATTCTTCTTTTGCTGCTTTATACTTCCATGGGGGTAAAGGTCGTGCCTTCGCATACAAAGGTCTCCCTGTCGTCTCTATATAATGACGTACGTTATGCTTTGGAGGATCTTTCAGTGATAGTGGTCGTATAGCGTTTGGGTATTGCTTCAATATATCGTGATATGCGTGGCTGCTATTTATCATGTGTACTGCTCCTTGCGTCGACGCTATTCTGATTGCGCTGACAGATAAATCCGTGATTCCGTCGATCAGTCTCTTGCGGCTCACATCGACGAGTAAATTGTAGTGACTAAGGAAATCTGCTCCTAGAATCGACGTTTTTACCTCGGCCACGATGAAACTCCATCTGAAACGGCGCCTTAAATTCAGGTCCATTATTAATGATCTTTCGCCGTACGTTTTTATTGGGGAGTTGTTTGCGGCGAACAAATGAAACGACGCGGGCGTTGCCCCTCTTTGCTTAAACTTCATTGATAGTACTGATATTTCGGCGCCCGTGTCGATGAGGAAACGCTCCCCGCTGTCACGGTCAACGACACATAAGCGGTTGCTAGGGTTGGGAACATCGATGCCCGCCAAAATCGATGCGTCCTCTAGTTTTCCGTCGGTGGCGTTTTTTTCCATGAGCAAGGCGCCACGCACTCCCATGCTCTCTCTCCAAACCTTCTATGGAAATGGCACACTTGCGATCTCTCTCTCTCGGCCGGTGATTTGAACCAAGTACGCCCGCGCTGCGGCCCGCGACTGCGAGCCTGACTTCGACTCTGGTAACTGCGTGGGCGATACCCGCTCCTGTCGTCGTATCGCGTGTCGCGAATCCCTGCTATCTCTAGGCTTAGCCTATCCAGCTTGTCGGCCAATGCGTCCAGTCGGGAATCGCCCTGTTGCGACTGCGTTACAGGTGGGGAAACTGCCGTAGCGGCTGCGATGCTGGCGCTCGGCGCGTAGAGCATCATCGTGTCGGCCATTACCGCTAATGTATCTAAATCGCCCGCGCTGACCGACAACACCGGTCGCACATGGGCGGGCATCTGCTTTAACCACTCTATCTTCAAACCTTCCTCTGTTATTAACCCGCTGCTTAGCTCTCGCATCTGCCTAAGAAACTGAGTCGGCTTTAGGTCGCCTAGACCTAATCCGTTAATTAATTTCTGATAATTCTGAATGTCCGTGTCCTCGTAGGACGCGATCAAGCGGTTTTTGATTGTGGTATACTTGTTGCTATCGGGTGGCTTCCTTATTATGTCGGAAACGTGTCGAAGGTCCTGTGCCTGTAGTTGCTGTAGCACCCATCTGTACTTGTTATCGTCTGAGGTCTTTAACGGCTCTACTACTGCTTCGAATTGTATGAACCACAGGCTGGGGTATTCACGCCAGAATGGTATAAGGCGTGACTGTATAGAGACTGCTGCCAAATTTAAACTTGATGCCGCGCCGCTGCTGGTCGACGTGTCGCCGGAGGGTCCCTCCATTTTTCTAATTTTTCGGGGTCACCAGTTTGGGGAACTCTCGTGCGGAGCGTGTGAGGATGGTAGTGGTGGCTAGGGCAGGAGTAGTGAAACCAGTTGAGTCTCAGTTCGTACTAGTTTATTGTGCAAAAATAACCTATCTATATACAACTCGGCGGTTCCCTATTCGCCGGTGGACCGCCGAGGTAAATGTCAATGTGGGTACCCCCACGGTACGGGGACGGGCGATGTTTATTTATTTTTGTTTCCTGGCGGGCCAACCGCACGGTGGTGCGCATTTCCTCGCCGACTGGCCGAATCGCTGGTGAAAGAAGCATACCGGCGCCGGCGAGGTTGTCGGGCAGAAATACTCCCTGGGGTACGGGGAACCGCGCAGCCGGCTGGCCTCCAACCTGGCTATCTGCCTGCGCAGCGCCTCGTTTTCCTTCTTCAAAGCGCGAGCCTCGACGGAGTTGGCGCACCTGGCTGACATTTCCAGTATTTTGTTCTCCTTGGCGTCCAGGTCCGTGATCTTCGAACCTAGGGCCTCCAGTGATTTCCCGAAGGCCCTCAGCTGTTCACCGAACCGGCGCGCCTGCTCCTCGAAGTTCGCGTTTCCGGACATGTTGCAATTGACGGGGTCACCAGTTTGGGGACAGTGGTTTGAGGGTTGTTTGGTGGCTAGGGCAGGAGTAGTGAAACCAGTTGAGTCTCAGTTCGTACTAGTTTATTGTGCAAAAATAACCTATCTATATACAACTCGGCGGTTCCCTATTCGCCGGTGGACCGCCGAGGTAAATGTCAATGTGGGTACCCCCACATATCTCCCTCACAAGTGCTAACGTTACTTAATAGCTAATATATTATAAAATGCTTCTATGTACAAAAAAAACTTAATACTAAAGTGGGTTGCGCACTTTGAATTTGCGCGCGTCTGCGCTCGTCTGTCTCCGTTTGGGCTCGTGAACCCGATGTGCTGTGACGTCGCGCCCATCTACTGCGCCTGCGCAATGCCCACATCACCGTTCGGCGGTACTCGGCGCGTCTCGGCAATCCTCGTGCCGTGCCATGCTCGACGCGGCCGTGCTCCGCCTGCCGCCTCATTATCTCGTCGACCGCCGTCCGCTGCACTCGACTGCCTCTTCGAACACTGCACTTGTGTTCTGCTGCCGAAGAATCTAATATGACCGTTGACCATTTGCACGCAATGGGAAAACGATGTCTCACAAAATCGTTCTTTTCAGAGCGGACTTCAATGTTTCGAACGATATACAACCCGTAGGAATCAACGTTATCTGCACGCGATGCGTTGGTTCTGAACAAAAACCGTCTTTTTCAAGGCGACTTTCTCCTGTTTCGAATGACGATACTGACAAATAAATCTGGTGTTGTGTTATTTTATTTTGTGTTTGCTCGAAGTGTTATTTCCTGTCAGTGTTTATCGGCTCCTTATTTTTCAGGTTGTGTTGAAGTTTTTTAGTGCGCTATTGTGTCAGTGGTCGTTTTCATGGTGTTCGCTGTTCTCTGCTGACTGTAGTTTGCCTTTTCTATATGCTATTCCCCGTTTTTTTTGTGTAGGTACGGTGCTAGCCAGGCTTTCTTGAATTGTTCGTTGCCCGTTTGCTCGTTGCCCTTCTTGCTCGCTGCTGGATTCTGGGGTTGATAGGATTTGTATGGGAAAGGAATGTCGTGGGTAAGGCTATGTTACATAGATTTTTTTGTAACTCGTTTTTTTGTTGGACATTGCTCTTTTTGTCTCTTTTTTTTGTGTTTTGCTGTATATTTTTTTTTTGTTAACATTTTTTTTTTTTTTGGTAGGTAAGTACTTTTTTTTTGTATCTTTTTTGTTAGTGGTACCTTCTGTTTTTTTTTGTGTGATAAATATATACTTATAATATTGATATTTGATGTTGCTCAGATGTTGTGCGAAGTGTCTGGCTGCCCTAGCCACCGCCGACGTCTTGATAGTCTTGCAATAAAATCTTGACGCTGTTTTATTTACCCTGTGTCTCCCAAGTTCGGCTAGTGCATGTATTTAGCAGCCGAAACAATTTGTATTTTGATGTTGCATGAAGTAGGTAGTTAGTTGGTTTCTTAACTCGGTGCATGTTGCCTTGGAATGTTTGTCTTGCTGTGATGTCATCGTTTGTCCCGTCCGTTTGTGTCGGTACCCTTTCTTTGTGCGTGTAGCCTGCTCTGTTGCTCGGTGCGTATGGGTATATATCTGCGCGCTTTAAATGCATACGTAGTTATGTAGCCGTTTGCGACGAGTTTTTTTCTTTGCACGTTTTTTAGTCAATGTATTTGACCGTTATGATTTCGACGCATCGCGTGGCGTCGCGACGTCGTTTAGCCATGAAGATATTGGTAACAATAGTCGCTTTTACGGCTGATCAATTGATTACTCGTTCACCGGTGTGCCGGTGTCTTCTTTGTAGAATGGCGTTCTTTCCCTCTGCGGGAGGTGGAAGCTTAACAGCTGAGTGGCGCTATTGGCGCGTTTTACACCCCTTTGGGTTGTACATCTGAATGTTGCTGTCTTCCTTTTTTCTTGGCGATGGGGTAGTAGCGGCGGTTTCCGCTGCGCTAACTTCTCATGCCTCGGAGTTTGGGTGCTTAGGACGACGTGCGTGGTTTTCGCTGCGTTGTCCTTTCGCTACCGTGTAGTATGTGCTGACGATGGAGCGGCGGCGTTTCTGGTACGGGGACGGCGATGTTTATTTAGGATTGCGTATGCTTGGTCGCTGTTGCGTCGCTGACGGTTGCATAGCTGGATCCGCTGAAGAGTTCTTCCGTCTTTAATAATTCTTGTTTATTCATGCTGCGTAGTTTCAATTTTCGGGGTCACCAGTTTGGGGACAGTGGTTTGAGGGTTGTTTGGTGGCTAGGGCAGGAGTAGTGAAACCAGTTGAGTCTCAGTTCGTACTAGTTTATTGTGCAAACATAACCTATCTATATACAACTCGGCGGTTCCCTATTCGCCGGTGGACCGCCGAGGTAAATGTCAATGTGGGTACCCCCACAATTGACCTCTTATATGTATAGATATAGAATCTATATATAAAAATAATATAGAAAAAAAATTTTTTTGCTAGATTCATCACATCTCTAGCTATAAAAAGTTACCTAATGACAAAAATTTTCGAATGTTGATTATTTATTCACATTTTAGGAAAACTGTGGCCTGATTGATAGGGCACTTCGCCATCCATGTCTAAAATTACATGTCTGAAGTGCGAAAAAATAATAGGGCGTAAAAATGATAGGTAATATAAATCGTAAATATAAAACTAAGCTCTAAAAACTAAGCCTACAAACTAAAATAGTGCCTAATTTAATTAACGTCTTATTTTAGTAACTACATAGTTAATGTATTACAACCCTAGCCTAGACAAAAATCTTCAAGGCTAGGTACAAGTATGAAGGAGATGGCTAACATTCCGTGCAAACTGGAGATTGGTACCAAATTGGATATTGTGTGGTTAGTTCAGCTTTATTTTTGGAGTTCCTCGTATGAAAAAGTTGTGAAAGAAAAGAAGGATGGAGGATAGGCCTATAATTCAGACCTATAGCCTTATAGAGTGGCTAAAACCTACCGTTTAATAAATAGAGTAGAGTATAAAATAAAACCACCAATTCAACAAATAGGTATCAATCGGTTTATGATCTGCAAAAGTTGGAGGACAAAGCGGTCTTCTCCCTACGATATTGTTTCAAGTTTGTGATTATAATAACATAACGTTACATTCACATTTACATTACATCTTATCATATGGGGTGTGTTTATTGTATAAACCATTAAACCCATACAATATGAGTATCTAAATTAATAAAAATCGGTCAAGTGCGAGTCGGGCTACTCGCGCATCGAGGGTTCCGTACCACACCACCACAGACCACAATATATTAACTTAGAAAAAAACTTTTTTTTTCTCCGGGACCTTAATCATGAGACCGACTCACACTTGGCCGGTTTTTATTATTTGTTGTTATTCTGTAGAGTTTGCTCTATAATCACACCAAGTTTGACGCTTGTATGTATTACCGTTTTTACTGTAGAACGAGAAGAAAAAACGTCGATAAAAACCAGTTTCTTGTTGAGAACCCCCCTTAATTTGTAACTTTTTGAAATTTTTATTATTTGTTATCAAATCCGCCGTAATAACGCATATTCTGTGAAAATTTCAACTATCTAGCTATTACGGTTCAAAAGTTACAGCCTTAAATGGGTAGGACGGACGGACGGACGGACGGACGGACAACGTAGGCTTAGTAATAGGGTCCCGTTTTTACCCTTTGGGTACGGAACCCTAAAAATGACACTACGCCAAATACTCCAATTAAAAAAAGAAAAAAGTTTTCTTCCTTTTTAGTTTCATGGCTTTTGATATTTTTTTCCACGACGTCTTGCCAGTTTACATAAAAAAAAATTAGATTCAATTAATAGTTTTTATTCAGAAATCCCAAATAATACCAATAACGTCTGTTTGGTGCCTATTTTTTTCCAAACTGAATTAAAATATTTAAAAAACAACGAGAGTTTTTCCCTAGTTACGCAAGACTACCTTTTTCCATGCTTTTTCCAGCAATTTTCCTGGATCGCTGGTGTATGGTAACTTATATTTGTTTGTACTTTTGATTTTGAATTCAATCAATCGACTAATTTCATTGTGTGGTTGTATATCAATCTATATTTTATCACGTCTGGCCGCAGTGTAAATACGGTATGACTCTATAGAAATCTAATTTGATTATAACTAGGTACACATTTTACAGAAACATAACATAAGATCGATTTCATCCTCGTGAATTTCAGAAAACTTCACCCCTATTGTTTATTTTCATAAAATCCTTTCTTTAAGTTTTTTCTGCCCCTTCTGCGTAATGGCGAATAAAGATATGTTTCCATATAAATTGTATTAATGTGGCTAACACCACTAGGATTTCATCCTATACATCCTATGTAGATTATGTATACCAAATTTCATGTTTCTATCGACCATCTGTGGTTTAGGATGAGCGTTGTCTGTCACGGAACTGTTTGATTTAAATCGTAGAAGATTTGGATTTTAAGCTATCTTCCCCTTAACGTTGGACCATTATTTACGGGACACCCTGTATATGGCTCTCAAGATACCTAAGTCTGTGCTCATCATCATCAGCCATTGATGTGTTCTGTATAGGAGGTCTATGTCATCAGCCTATATACAGTTTTTGGTACCACGTAGCAACAGGTAGTTTTAGCGCGTGCTTCGCTACGACAGTATTCGATCTCACAAGCTTTCGAACGTACGAGGAGGCAATTAAAAAGTTTTTCGCAGCAGCGTGCTTCGCTACGACGGCTTTCGCGACTACGTCATTCGAACGTACAAGTTTTCGAAGGTATGAGGCAGTCAAAAAGTTTTTCGAAGTAGCGTGCTTCGCTATGACGTTTTTCGAAACTGCATATGACTCCCCAATTTTTCACCTCACAACAGCGAGGAAAAAAAGTGAATTGCTAAAAAGAACATTTCAAAAAGTTTTTATTTTCGTGCTGGCCAGTGTCATGAAATAGTTATTAAGCATTTTCAGTGCATTGGCGGTATACAAAAATATTGAATAGACAAATTCGAATTTCAAAAACTCATTCCACGCTAGCGGATAAAATACACTTTTGCACTCAGATTTCGAACGATAAACAGAATCTTTCCGAGCTTGTGAGGTGAAAACAAAATTAAAGCTTAATGACGTTAATAAGACTAAGGTCAAGTGGCGTATTTTTCAAATTCGTAGTAATTGGGATAAGATAGAGACTATTAATAAAGGTCCTGATTAACGACGTGATAATTGCTGTACCTATTATTGTATCTACCTGATTTCATTGAAGATTTTCTTCCCAGAAAACGTTAGTTTTTTTGTCCGTAATAAAAGCACTTGCACTGTCTAAATATTACGAGTTAGCAGCAGGTGGTCGACTAAATCGATTAAGGTATAATTCTCGGTCAACTCGTGGTCGCGGGTTGGTCGACCGTAAACTAACCACTCCACTGATTATTGCAACTGGAAAATTATAGTTCATTACCGTGTTAGGTTCAAAGCTAACTTTTACTTGGAATATTAAACTGCTGGCGAGGTTGGTATGTTTCTGGCTACCCGAAAGCCTAAAAGCTACGTTCCCTTCGGTGCAGTATTCCTTTCTGCTGACTTTCTGATACAACATGAGTCTGATCTTTTCCTTCACCTCTGCTAAATTCACATTAGTCTGCCTATTTCACACTAGTGCCACAGAGGATTATATTAGTGCAGAGCAGAGCGACAGAGCAGTGGACAGAACAGCACTGCTGCTATTTGAACACCTGCGCCGAATCAACCACCACCAAACTGAACAACTTTTAGTACTATTAGGACCAATATTGAAAACACGAAAATAATGGTTGTTTCATAGAAAAAAATCAATGGCTAGGCGACCCAAATATGTCGAATAGCAGATTTTTATCTCACGATTTCGATGTTGGCTCCGTAGTAAAAGTTGTTCAGTTTGATAGTCTGGAGCACCTCGTTTAATATGTAATACATTTAATTTTACACCTTGTATAAACATAAAACAGTTTTAACTCGAATAACTTACGAGTTCCTTTGTAGTGTCGACAGGATAATACGTAGGTACTTACCTACTTATTATTCCATGCACAAATAAAATGTGCATTGCGCTGCATGTAATTTCTGCGGGAAAATAATTCTAGCAAATCGAATTAAGCATATTATATCAGGTACAAAATTGTATTACCATGCGATTACGTTTTCAACTACATAATATTCACGCCAGATTCCCATTGAGGTAGGCAGAAAGCTGGGATCCTGATACAACTCACTTTTGCTATTTCTACGACAAGACATCATTCTCTATTCGTCCACTTAAATGACCCATACAAAACTGAAAACCTACTCCTGGAGTGCGATTTTTGAATGTCTACGTTGAATTCAGCAGCTGAAAATGTCAAAATTACTATTATATGGAGATACCTATCTTTCTACTGCTAATTTAACTTTCAAAAATTATACTTACTTCAGGAAAGCGATTTTTTAAAGCTAAATCAACAGTAGTAAGATGCATAATATCTTCGTAGTAATTTTGACATTTTCAACTGCTGAGCTCAGCAAATGAGATTCAAAAATCGCACTCGCCTGACCAGAAATATAATAAAAAACCTCGCCATGTTGCGGAAAATCATTGGAACTAATTTTTGTACTTGGAACACTAACATTATAATATCGTTTATTTTCTCTACACAAAGGTTCTTCTTATTCTAATTAAAATAGACACAATTTTACGAGTTGTATGTAATCAACATTAAAGGTGACAGTCGATTGCAGCGCCCCCAATCCAGGTTTTTTATTTTCCTGGTCATTGTTTCTGTGATTACTTGCTCAGTGATTGTTTCCTTGAGGCTTCCTCACTCGAGTCGAGGACGTTTGTGACATTTGTGTCATACAAATTATGTCAAAAACGCCCTCCACTTGAGTGAGGAATTGTCAAGAAAACAACTAAGAATAAGGGTGTTTGTTTCATGGAAGTTGAAAAAGTAGGTACTTAAATTTCAAAAAGATGAAAAGATAATTATCGTTTTGTAGTATCACTGGAGCGAGACATCCGGCAACGAGCTCAAAGTCAGTCTTGCTTCGTTTTAATTTACTGCAATTTTTTGTTCTCTTTTGTGATCTGCTCGAACAAAAATATATTTGCATGCCTTCCTACCTAACCTAGCTCGCAACGTGTTCCATAAAGATTATCTGCGCTGTATGGAAACATGGAAACGAAATAATAGCCGCGTGGTTTACAGACCATGCCGCTACACTGTTAGGGTAAACAGTTGCAATTACTTTAAGGGTTGGTTTTACCCATGATACTGAACAACTTTCCCAAAAGAACAGCTCACACAAACTGATGCTATCTGCTGCTGACTAATCTGCTATTTCATACGTTTGAGTTCAGTAGGTATTGCAGTTTAGTATGGAACACATGTTTTTTTTTTTAGCTTTGCTCCCATAGTAATAGTGGATAGCGGTAGCGAAATTGGATAACGCACTTCCCCGGTTTGGAAGAGTGCGGGTTCAAGTCCCGCCCGAGACAAATTTTTCAATCTTTAATTTGTTTCGAAATAGCACAACATGTTTATAATCAATAATAGATATAAATTGGTGGATAGTGATATGTGGTTTAAAGGTTAATAATACTTTTCGTAACACCCTATATACTGCACATACGCTGTGGGTAGGATCAGGTCAGTTACGTCCTTTTCCCTGAACGTCCATCGCCCGAATTCCTTGTATGACCACTTCCCTGACCGGACATTTCCCCGAATGGGTACCGTACTAAACGACTTTCTTTGCAAAAAAGTTCCTTTGCATTTGTTTTTGTGAGTTGTAGTTGCAGTAGATTACCCAGCCTTATCTAGAATGAATATTACTACAATTATAATAACAAAAATAATACCAAATCGATAGTTGTAGAGCTTCTGACCACCGCAAAAGGAATTACGGTTGTATCAATCAATGGATAATTGCTGTAAACTCATAAAGTCAATGTATTTATGTAAATAAATCAATAGTCTTTTACAAAACATGATGTTCTGATGTTACTGTCCTTTTATTCTTAATACATAACTTTTATATCTAGGTTGTTATCTGTTTAGGTAAACAGAAAAAAAAGTATAGAAATTGGTATAGTTTTCTCCAAATTCCAGATGAAAAAGTATTTTTTTATCACTATGTAAGTACGAATGCCGAGTTGTTATATTAAAATTACCAAACAGAAAAACTTTTAGGTTCCTATAAAAAAAATCTACTGTTTCGTAGGAAGTCTCTGTATCTGGGTACCCAGAAACGCGATCTTAGTGACCTATCTATAGAAAGGCTAGGCAGCCTGAGCGAAATTACACTTTATTAGGTATACATAATGCTACTTTGTCGACTGTAGGTATATAAACTAAAGGAAAAGATTCCTGAAGTGTTTTATGAGCGAACGGCTAGCCACCTATCACTACTTCACACGCCATTTTGTCCTGAAAACGTTTTTTTCTTCAGTTTCCTTGAAATTCTCAAAATGTTATATTATCACTAATTTTAATAGAAAGAAAACCATAAATTAAGTTTCTATTTTCTGTCTTTCGCTGTAAATTACTAGCATTGCAGTCGTGACGTTGAAGTGCAGGTATTATACCGATGCTATGATGCAGCGTGAATTATGCACCGTTGGATGCGATTGCAGTCGAATTGTAAACCAAGTTCTAGATAGGTTTCTAATCGACTTGGGTTGAAACATAATTTCCCCCACTTGCCATGCAAATTGCATGCATCATGCAAATTATAGATGAGTTTATTCATTGATCACAGGAAAGCACAACATCATTCTAACTTAAACGGAATATACTTAGCTGAAATGTGCTAATTTCTAATCTCACACGTTCAAAATCATGACCTAATGATTATGACATTTTCTACTGCAGATTTGAACGCGTGATATTCAAAAATTGCACTCCATGTGGCATCTAGGTTATCCTGACTGACGGCCGACATCACATCTTCAAAAAGCCGAAGATCAAGCCTTACGCATCGGTTCAACCGTGAAACTGTACGACAATCGAATAGCATAGTTAAACAATTAATTAATTAATTGTACACAACATGAAACTAAAGGGGTACAATGTACGTGGGTGTTCGTATAGAATACAGTAACTGATACAATCGTATTACATGAGTCACTCTATTCATTATTGAATTCGACGTTCAATTAAACCATGGTCGGTCTTCTTTATGCTTTCCGAGAACATTTCAATGTTGAAAGCACAGACTTAAAAGAAGAACCAGAAATAATCTCGTCTAATCATGAGTGAAGCGGAAACGGGTATACAAAGAAAGCCATTTCTTTGCTGGGGCTTAAAGTCAATGTCCCAGCTGGGATAATATATATATTTACAGATAATGTTTCGGTAATGGTTTGGATGAGGGCAGCGCAGCAGGACCGATCGTTGTGGCGATCCTTGGGTGTATAGTCCAGCAGTGAACGTCCATCGGCTGAGATGATGATGATGAAGTACTTAATAGGTTTAGCAGGCACTTTATTATTAAAGTTGCTATGTTTCTAGTTAGTTTTTAGCTAAGTTTTTATTGCTATTATCACTACACAAAGTAATTCTTCTAATCCTTATCGAATGTATTAGAATGCGGCAGCCTGCGTGACTGCTCCCATCACGAGTGAATAACAAATGCCAGGTGATTGAACTCCAGATTAAAGTAATTAGTTTCATCCCGGGTTAGTGTATGCTTTATTAATTACAAAAAAAAAACAATTGATTTGAATGTAATTAATCAATTATTGATCCAGGGTTTGCTTCTTTATAAAAATGTAAAAAAAAATATTGGCAATAAAACACAAAGTTTAATTAAACCAAACTCAAAGTCTAGTGCAATAATTAATCCAAGGGCCTGTTTTGTAGTTAGTAAACAAGCGCTTGGATTAATTTAATAGGATTAGGGCCTAATAATAAGCTTCTCACACAAACTTTACGCCGACAGCAAAAAAATAATCTTTATTAAATAGGTATCTGATGTTGTTTTATCTTCTAGTCTTTATATCTAAGGTAGGTACTTACCTACTTAGTATTGGTTGTTAGCATTACCAACATTTCAATTAATTAATACATTTCGTCTGTCCAAACAGCATCGCTTTCAGACATCTATTTTAAATAAACTAAATCGTATGGATCTGTCTCCGAAAAAAAGTTTTGTTGTTAACCGACTTCAACAAAAAAGGAGGATTCAATTATTCCGGGTTTATTTCCGGACCCTTCACTCGGATCGGACATTTACTTAATACAAGGTGCTACAAAAATACAAATAAACATTTAAGGGGGTGGTTTAGACCATCAAACTGAACAACTTTCACTATGGGACCAATATCGAAATCGCGAAAAAAATAATATGTTCCATGCTCGAGCTAAAATATGTATGGGATATCAGTTTTTTTTTTCGCATTTCGATTTTGGTCCCATAGAGAAAGTTGTTCAGTTTGACTTTATATTTATTTTTACTTATGTAACACCCTGTATATCTTCGATAAATATGGTGATAGTTTTTATTGGAACTTTGTTGAAATATAGTTGATATTTTGATAGAAAACGTTCAGGATTTCAGGATATGTCGAAAGTCTAAAGTCCGAGGTAGTCCCCCTAACCTTTGGTCCATTGTTGATTCTAAGAGAAAAGATTTTCAGGTTTTGAGTGAATTGTTGATGAAATTGTGTATCAATCAGATAAACTATCATTCACTTTTACTGAATTGAACTCAAACTCAACTATACGGATCTCAAAATTCTCAAGGTCTGGACCTAGTGTACGTTTTTAAATGACTGTGTATTTCTTTAAATTAATTAAATAAAAAACATAATGTACCTACATTGTAAAGTGTGTGTATGTATGTTTAGGACTGCAATGTTTACAATACGCTTCAGCTAATCGCCAGTGTGTTTTGGGCCTAAACCACAGTCATTCGTTGTTAAATCATTTTAAGCTTTCTTGGAACCGAATCTAATTGTAGAATTAGTTTCAACGTTGATTCATTTTAGTTTGAACGCTTTTTGGCTACTGTACTAAAATTAAATATGTTTGTGATTATGATTTAGATTTTTTTTCATGTTTTTTTAGCAACCCTATTTGTATTCTTTGCGAGTAATTGCGCTGATGAACTGATGGTCTTCACGGGTTATGAACACTATTATTAGGTAGGTATTATAAATTACATAATAGGCCGGTTTTAGGCTAATATTTAGTCGAAGTAGATGTTTCAGTTCAGACTCTGCAGAAATAACAAGTGCAAAAAAAATATCGCGTGTTACGTGTTAACAATTCTATTCTATTTTGATAAATCCATTTGGTCGTATTTTTAAATTACTTGTACATAATCTTACGAACATAATACCTTTCAAAGTGTTCAGAATCTTTACTATAACTGCAGGTAATGTTATTTATTCTGTGCTACAATTACAAACAAGTAATTTATTTACAAAGAAGTAAATTACTCAGTAAAATACTTCTATCTATAACGTCACGCCTCTTTCCCAGTGGGGTAGGCAGGCAAAGACCACGGCGCGCCAGCTACAAAAAACAAGCAAAATACTTATCTAATGTAATGTGTCTTACCTAATTATTATTAGATATACTCTATAAACAACAAATAGTAAGTTTTTGTTTAGAGTTAAATGAAGTGTTAAATAAACAATGGAAAACTTCTTTTATTGCTCTCATGAGTCTGGCTTGAGGGCAAATACACAGACACCCTATATCAGATTCCCGTTGAGTTGGTATGGGTGTGGCGGGAGTGGCACATAACGTCATCAGTCCCTCCCCGTCCCTTGGCGAAGCGAGATCTAATGAGTTGTACTATTCGTCATAATATGGTAATGGATTTTGTGGCTTAGCACCTACGAATAAATATCTATTAAGTATTTTTCAATTTAAAAAAAAAATGTTGATAGCCGATGGAGTTTTCTATCAGTCAATAGGTATCTACCTCTTACAAGACATAGTAGGACATAATTTCAGATTCTTCCATAAATAGGTGGAACAAACAGTAAAGAAACTAACTATAAATAATCTGTTGTTTTAATTCAAAAAAGTATCCGCATTTTAAGTAGGACCCTGTATATAATTATAAAAAAGTACAGCTTATAGCAACAGAATAATTTACAATTATTTCTTTTATACTCCATTGATTCATGGAGTTTTCAAGGCATAAAGTGGTCATTGGTCCTGCTGGTGGAATATGCCTACAATGGTCCACTCCCTCTTACCCTTATTTGTAAGAGAAGGCCTTACCCTGCAATGAGACGCTATAACTACTTTATTTTTAACCAGACTGCGCCAAAACGAGGGTTATGTATGTTATTTTACCACAATTTTGACTGACGTCCATATATATTTATTTTTATTTTTCAATTTTATTGTTAACATTTATAGGCAGTTGATAGCTTCCATATCAAGGCACTTCGATCTCCCACTGAGCAACGTCTAACCGAATTTAAAAACCTTGACCGTGAAAAAGAGCAGCATGCGCCACGTCTTTGACTTTTTATCTTATTTCAGGGATCCGTTCCCAAAGGGTCTACTTTGAATCAGCCGTGCTTTTCGTTGCTTCTTTAAATCTATTGCGCTCGCTTTTCAGTCTTCTGTCATGTTATTTTGGAGGCTAACGACAGTAATTCCTGTGGTATGGTCAATATAACCCATTAATTAATTTTTGTTGCCCATGAAGTTGAGTAAACAACAACAGGGCAGGGCCGGGGTAACAGGAAGAGAAGAAGAGAAGAAGATGAAGTTGAGTGAATTCAATATCTCTAGGTAGTATTTGTTCTACACCAAAGAATGAAAATAAGTAGGTACCTTATATAAAAACAGGTTTAAAACAGTATTTGCTGAATGTCTCCACTTAATAAAAAATTATATAGGTACTTACCCTAAAAACCTATCATGTTTTAGGACTGAATTAATAATTCAGAAATACTGATCAGACTATCAAACTCTAACTGAAAATTTTGCATTCAAACCAATTCAGTTTTCTCAGGGTTCATAAAGCCCCCATATAAATAAAAATGAATTTAAAAAAAACTTAGTTTTCGTTCAGTCATTGACTCTACCACCGCGTCGGAAGGTGTTCCGTTCTAAAGATGCGGCCAGAAACTCTAAAATACACATTTTTTAAACAAAACATCAAACTTTCTCTAAGTACGGATCTAGCATCGGATTCGACCTTATAAAATAACTGGGTGTCCGGAACCCATGATACACGAGTCTGACTCGAACTTAACTCGATTTTTTCGTGTTACCAGTCGAGAGAGGAAATTAGTATCAAGTTCATTGCCCTCACTAGCTGTTACATTTGTATTACGTTATATTACGTGTAGGTAATCATGTAATATAATAATAGATCTTATTCTCTTGATGGTTGAAGCGATTATTTACGAGTTACAATAATTACTTAGGCATGCCAGGTACGTGCATAATGAATTTTAATGTGCATGTCATCGTTATAAAAATTACCACATAAATATACCTACTTACAATATAACTTAAAAAATACACCATGAAATCGTCGTCGTTTTGGAGCCGAAACAGACGAAGTCGAAGACGACGAGTCGAAGGACTTTTAAGCAAAATGTCCTACACATCAAAATGACATAATATCAAATCGACCTAATAGCGAAACGTCCTATTCATCAAAACGACTTGTTAGCAAATGGTTCTAAAAGCAGAACAACATGTCCCATACAGGGCCGGATTAAGCCATGCCGAGGCCCCTAGGCAATGCAAGGCCCGGGGCCCCTATCTCCATGGGCGAAGCAACGATTTTTTCCTATGGTCGCAGTAAAATAACCACCACCACCAGCCAAAAAACACATTAAAAACACTAAAATGTGGAGCGATTGAAGTGAGCTCGAGCTTTTAATATTATAAAGTCGTTGCGCAATGCGATCTAAGTCCTGGACTGAGCAAAGCGATCTCGAACCAAGAGCGAGCAAAGCGAGCTCGAGGTTTTACTAGAATATTATAAAGTCACGTTTCGTAATGCGATAAAAATTCTGGAACGAGCGAAGCGAGCACGAGATTTTACTGCAATCAACTGAAATACAGTTGTCTCTTACTTTCATATTTCCTTTGTCTGGGGTGGGCCTAAATATTTGAGTTTTCGCTTATTTTTCTCCCGAGCCGCGGGATCTACTGATGAGATCATTGCATCACCATCTAAAACCAAGAGCCAGCGAAGCGAGCTCAAGATTTTTAACTGAAATATTATAAAATCGTTGCGCAATGTGATCTGAACCTTTGAGCAAGCGAAGCAAGCTCGAGGTTTTAATACCATATTAGAAAGACGTTGCGTAATGCAATCTTAATCCTGGAACGAGAGAAGCAACTAAAATACAGTTGTCTCTTATTTTTCGTAATTCTTTTTAAGTCTGGGGTGGGCCTAAATCTTTGAGTTTTCACTTATTTTTCTCCCGAGCCGCGGGGCCCCTTGGCAGCTGTGGGCCCATAGGCTGCAGCCTACTTTGTCTCTATGGTTAATCCGGCACTGGTCCCATATACATGTTACATGCCCATTTAGGTAATAAATTAATACTGAACGTGTGACTTTCAAAAATCGCACTCCATGTCTGAACCACCCTTGCTTTGCTTAAAAGTCCTTCGATACGAAAGGATTCAAATTAGCAAATAATCTCCGTAATAACTTTGACATTTTCTACTGCTGATTTGAACGTGTGACTTTCAAAAATACCACTACAGCTATTTCTTTTTCGCGATGACGATGATGGCTCCATGAAGAAATTTTGATGATCTGAAGCACCTGTTGAATATGTACCTTGCCAGCCTGTATAAAGTTAAAGATCTGAGGGCAATATTTCTAAAAAAACTTATCTACGTATAATAAAATATAGCCAATATTCATAAAATACTATATTTCCCGCACTAAAATAGTAAAACAAAAATCGGAATCGATGGAAACCATGCATATGTTAGCGGAAGTGCTAACGGAAGGGAGCTTTTAGGGCGTCCACCGGAGCACTAATGATACCTACGTGTGGATTACCTAACCACTCGTCACGTATCCAGACCCTTCACACGAAATGGGGACTAAATAATAAAGCACGATTCTAATAAACCCCGCTTTTTTACTAAGGGTGTGGTAAAATACACGGTTGTTTTTTTAACTAGTAATTTTATTGAGTTCCTGGTAATAACTTGTTCATCTACCAGGCATGTATTGCGTATAATTATAGGTATTTCGAATACAATGATAAAATGAGGTTCGATTTGAGCTTGCGAGTACGCACATAATTTAGTACAGAACAATTTTTCACAAGTAAAAAACAACTAAAAGACACAAGTCCCAAAACTCACTTCAGATCCATTTGTATAGTGAAACAGCCCATAAATAATCGGCAATCTTATTAAAATGCTTCATTGACCGTCATGGAGCCTCGCCCGACTTGGATGCGATTGTTCCAGGCAATCGATGCGTAACTAAACCAACTAACCGTTTGTCTTAAACTTTAGTTCAAGAAGTCCCTGCCTAGGGCTGCCACAAATAAGATAGCTTCAGGGAAACCTGGTCCGTGGTCCCCCTTTCCTAATCTTTACAAGCTCAAGGGGGGTTCGATTTCTCCGATGCTGACTGACCATAAAATATCGCTCTATGTTTCAATCTGTGGCAAATAATATGATAATAATCATCATGAACAGTGCCATCGTTTTTCAGCATAGCATAGCATAATGCTCATATTTCCCGAGGGGATAGTCAGAGATATTCTGAAACCTCAGAACACCACGTTTCATCGTTTTTCAGGATGTATTTAATAAGTTCGATGTTTTTTTAACCATGTAGTTGTAGGTAAGTACTTATCATATTTGAAAACTGACAAAGACACGGCCAATCTTTATGAAACTTTTTATGTCAATGTTAATTACTTACCTATAAAATGTGGTTGTGCCCAAGGCAGCGTATATGGAAAAGCTACTTCAATACGTCCCCACGGGCTAAGACGAACTGAGTTAGCATTTCCAAATGGAAAACACGCGTAAATGCTGCTTCAGTACGTCGCGGAGAGAGACATACTGCAGTAGGGTTTCCAGTAATATACGCGGCAAAAAGTAAGTGTTATGCTGCTTCAGTAGGTACGTCGCGGAGAGTGACATACTGCAGTAGGATTTCCAGTAATATATGCGGCAAAAAGTAAGGATTATGCTGCTTCAGTACGTCTTGGAGAATGACATACTGCAGTAGGATTTCAAGTAATATAATGGGGCAAAAAGTAGGGGTTATCCTAATTCAGTTTGTCAAGGTGAAACTGATATTATACACCACTTTTTTAATTACTAACATAACTTTAAGAGTGTACCTATTCAGACCATTTATCTATACTACTTTCCCTAAGGAACATAGGTATAAAACGAGAAAAATTTTGGGGACCTACCATACAAAAGTGCGGATCGGCCGATCGATTTTCTATGGGAGGCCCACACAATTTTCTCGTTTTTCCACGCATATTCCTTATGGTTTAGATTCATGGTCTGAATACACCCTTAAAGTAATTTAGGTACTTAATTAAAAACTAGAGTTGTATAGGAGGTTACCAATTAATATGGAGTATAGGTTTTACGTTAGAAGATATAGCAAATAGTGCATGACAAAAGAGATAAATCGGTAAAGAAGAATTTTAATCAGATTCCATACTCTATATTCTATTGTTCAATGTTTTTTGGCCCAATATTCATAATTTTTAATATTTAAAAAGCTTTCATTATTTTGTTTTCGTCGCTTATTCCTTCGAAATTCAATATTTGATAATCAGTTACTATTGAACTAAGTAATATTTTAATATAGTCTTCGTCAATTTTACAAGTATTACTTATTAGTAGTATACCTTCGCAATAACAATACAAATTGATGAGCGGCGCGCGAAAAGCAAGGTATTTGAGAACATGCTGTGTAAGCAATATCTGCACAAAATTTTGCATTAAAGTAGATTTGAGATAAAACTAGATTGTTCGGCGCGCGAAAACAAAGATAGAGAGTGATAGCAATATCTGCATAAAGTAGATGCTAGAGAGACGTATCGAGTTCGCTTTTTCCAAGAGTATGTTGTGCTTTAAGTACTAGCAATCCTACGCTAATACGTCACTCGAGCTGGACGAATAGGATGAGGGTTTCCGGAACATTTAAAAGCGTATTAACTTGGAAACCCTACTGCAGTACGTCACCGTCTGAGACGTACTGAAGCAGCATTTACGCATGTTTACCGTTTGGAAATGCTAACTCAGTTCGTCGTAGCCTGTGGGGACGTACTGAAGTAGCTTTTCCATATACGCGCCCAGGCACTACCCTTATTTCCTCCAGAAGAACAATATTATCATCATATTGTAACAAAAGGTGTTGTTTTTTTTTTGGTATTGTTCAATTTCGATTCCGTTTTTGCAGCTTTATCATTAATTCTTGGATTGTAATAGTTATTTGTTATGCTTGGCTGCAAAATTGTTTTTTGGCGCGAGTACTTGTATTGAAACCTGAGCTTATAGCGAAGGTTTCAAAGGTACGAGACGCAGAATAACTTTGCAGCCAAGCGAAACACACAACTTTTCACCTCACAACAGCGAGGAAAAAATTGAATTTCTAAAGAGACCAACATTTTAAAAAGTTTTTTTTTTCGAGCCGGCCAGTGACATGAAATAGTTATTAATGCATTTTCAGTAGGCTGGCGGTATAGAAAAATATTGAATAGACAGATTCGAATTTCAAAAACTCTTTCCACGCTAGCGGATAAAATGCACTTTTGCACTCAGATTTCGAATGATAAACATAATCTTTCCGAGCTTGTGAGGTGAAAAATATTTTCCACTTACTAAAATATTACCCTATCTCTGATCCAACTCCTTATACCTACTAACTAACTAAGTATGATCTGCGAAGCTGAACCAAACTGTACGACATCAATTCCCCAATCAATAGAAATCGACAGGATAATTTCCTTATTTTATTACATTTAATTTGGATTGTACGAATGTAGGTGGACCTCTGCAATTAAACGCCCACTGTATAAACTACCATATCGGGTAACAATTTATTGGTAGCAATAGGATTGTAAATGGAGCATTTAGTAGAATAATGGAAGAAGTTAAATGTTGCCAAAAAGGATAAAGTTGTTGCGTCTGATTTGCATTTACAAATTAGTTACCCTACTTGGTTTTATTGCTTTCATATACTTACCTGTAAGTACCTACTTTAAATAAATCTGCTCTGTGTAGTTAGGAGAATTTAACTAAGTATTTCTAGACATGTACCTACGAAAACTTGTAAGTTTACCTAACGACTAGAGTTTATCCGCGACTTCGTCCGCAAAAATTATATATGCCAGATTTTAAGTCAAATCATAAGCTTTCAAGCAAAAAAGTTTTATCAAAAATCGATTCAATAGTTTTGGCGTGATTCTCAAACAAACAAACAGGAGAAAAATCTAAAAACGGTTGATTTGGAGTCAGAGAAACCTAAAAACCATATCGTTTTAACATTGAAAATGTTTTTTCGATCGCTTCTGTATAGCATCCAGATTCACAAAAAGTGAAATATCGCCCTGGTGTCGTGAGTTTTAGGGCTACGTGAATGGTGGAAGTCTCAAAAGATGTGTCTCAACGAGGACTATAATACGGTTTAAAAAAAAATTTTAAAAGTCAAAAACTTTTTTCGAAAATTGTAAAAGTGTCGAAAAATGTCGCATTTTTACGGGGTCTTGTCTCACTATATCGCCTATTTCTCGAGAACAAAAACCGATATCGAAAAAATGAAAAAAACCCCTCGGGGTAATGAGTTGGGCTACATTTTGAAAAAAACCGGACCTCTCTACCTCTTACGGTCTAGGCCGTGGCTTTTCCTTTATTTAGCGAAATTATTGATAGCGCGGCGCGCTGAAGGCTCGTGGCATTAAGGCGTGTTACAGACTTAGATAGTTAATTAGAGTAAAGGCATGTTCGTATTTTCATTTAAGTAACTATAATACTTTTGATTTAAAATTTCATGTAATATATTTATAATTGTGATTTTATTTCCATACCTATTTAAAATGTTTATTTCTGTTACAATTAATGGTACCCGTGTATTACTAAATTGTATATTTATTGGAAGGAATAATACAATTTAAGAAATAAAAAAAATTTAAGTTTAAAAATTAAAATACTTAATTTAAAAAAACTGATAGTTCCGTCAGATGGCGTTGTAACTATTCGTTAAGCCAGGTCAGAGGCCTATTGGCGGCTTGAAAATTCTCTGACAGCAAGGTGACCACTAGCTTGCCTCCACCAACACGCACTGGGCTCGCGTGGTGGAGTATGGCCCGCTCCCTCTCACCCTTATTCGTGAGAGGAGGCCTTTGCCCTGCAGTGGGATTCTACAGGCTATAACTTACTCTTACTTACTTAAAAAACTGATCGGATTCTGCACTGTGCGAGGGATATTCGCGGTTGAAAGATTATTATTAACAGGAATAAAAAAATAATTTCTTTTTATTTAATTTAATTACTTACACAAGTTCTTAAGACAGCAAACTGTAAATTGCAAATTGTAAAAAATGACCGATCTTTCACCACGGAATAATATAATATAAGTAATCGATTTCACGAAACACAAACCAATTTTGTACTAGCCATCATCGGATTCGGGTTTAAAAAGTAAGTAAGTGTAGGGTATTTATTTTAAATTGAGCTGATTCAACTTACAACAAAACACACAATAGCAATAATCTAGTCCGCAGTCCGTCTTTGTATCACAAGTGGATCGTAAACTTCGGTACCTTCCTATTTAAATAGGTTTTGAAAAAGATGTTTATTTATATTGCGCACAGCTGAGAGCAAAATAAGTCCATTATATAAAAAAGAACCATCATAAATAGTAGATTACACACGAGGGTCTCAGATCTCATGTAATTGTTGACCGAGGCGAAGCCGAGGTCAACAAACATGTGATCTGAGGTTTTCTTATTTACTGCCCAAGGTTAGTAGGTATAGAAGTAGGTATACTATTTTTCTCCTCGACGGAGGCGGAAAGCGGCAAATTTGTTTAGCGCAGCGGGACGGAAGTTGACACTTTCCATCCAGAGGGGTGAAAAAAAACCTTACCTACTCTTTGTCGAATTATGGAGATCGATCTTTATACTTGAGTTATTGCTATAAAATTAGGTTGAGTAAGTTATACGATACTAAAAACCAAATTAAGTAATCACGAGACTTCTTAAAAAGTCAAGTTAAATTGACATAATTAAATGAGAAAATTTATTATACTGCGCACAGCTGAGAGCTAAATAAGTCCATTGTATAATAAAGAGCCATCATAAATAGTAGATTACACACCGAGGGCAGGAAAGTATAGAAAGGTGTCAGACCTCATGTAATTGTTGACCGAGGCGAAGCCGAGGTCAACAAACATGTGATCAAGTTAAGTTGCCATAATTAAGACGCTGTTATACCGTCGAGGCCGTTTTTTGAACAAGAACGAAAGTGTTTTAAACTGTGTTTTAAAGTCTGAAATTAAATTATGTCTTATTTAAGGATCGGGCGGATGGGCGACTGTTCTCAATTACACGATTAGATTAAGTTTACTAGATAGAAAAAAATCCCAAAGTTACCCCTTTTTGTTATGTTTTTTCAATACTATGATTAAACTGCTGATATTTAACTTTTTATTCTTGTACCTTAACTAAATACATTAAATATTTCTAGTGAACTCAGGAGAAGTTTTAGCTTAGAAACTCCCATGAGCAAAGATATTGACGAAAAACACGTTTTTTTGCGATCATGCTTTCAATTGGAGCGGGATCGCTAATTGTAAACTTATGCTTGCAAGAAAGAGACGCTTGCACTGGGATAACCTAGCCTAAAATGGGAATATTTATGATTTGGTAAGTAGTAAAGCGACATTTTATGGCTTATGTTATGACATAAGTATTCAGTTGGCATGGAAAATGAAAGGAAAAAGTTGCGTGATTTACAGTTCACAAGTTTTTTTTTCATTTGGTATTACAAGATAATTTTGTGTAAAGAATAGAAACTTGAATAGATCCTAAACATGGAGAAGAATTACCTTCGAGTAAATGTATCTGCAATAAAAAAAAATGTAGCTAAATTTGACTGATATGTTATTTGTACAAATACAAGCCAAACTAATGTTAAAAGCAATGAAAGTGGCGTAAAGACCATTGTTTCTCTGTGAATAGATCAGGAAGCGGTAGAGACTCATATAATTATTGCATGATAATTGTTCAGGTCCCGAAAGGTTAGAAGTCATAAATCAATAGTAAGTATGTTGTTAAAGTAATTTAAGACCATGAAAAAGATGGGACTTTATTGTTCATAGGGTCACTCACGAACAATATTACAAAAGAATGACTGTGAAAAGGGTGGTACAGAGTATGTCGCACGTCTCACAGTTACAAATAAAATAAGTTAAAAATCAATATTTGTTGCATCACGCAATCGACGATGAGTAAATTTTGTTTTGTTTAAGTAATTCATTAAATTCATTTTCATTTCAATGTCCAAGAAGGTCGTGATAGACACGAGATCTGTGAATTTTTTTTTTCTTGTAAATATCTTCAATGTACAGATAAGATAAGACACACTTTCGTATACGATGACTAATTACTTAACTTTTTTTATTGATAAATTGATGGTACTCGTACCCATGAAAAGCAACCAATAAATGGATATGAATATGAATATGATTTTTTGTCATTTCTGCCAATGTCGAGTGAGTTTTGGGGACAGGTACCTTCGTAATCTCAACGATTGTTTTATATTAAAAAACACATTTGAGCTAAATGCAAACTGGCGGTGGCAAGCCAAAAAACTCCCGACTCCCGACGAATTGAAATTATTATTGTCGCAATATTCTTGCACGTAGACATGTAGGTAGGTATGTACCTATTTACAGAGTTCGTATTTCGATGAACCGCTAATATATACTGTCCTTGTTTATGCTTTTTCAATAAAATGATTGATGGAACAAAGTTAGCACATTAACGTAAAATCTGCTGAAGAAAAGCGACGTGAAATTGTGTGAAAGTCAGCAGATGGCTACACAAGTTGCCTCCGTTTTGAACAACAAATGAAGGCTGTACCTATCTACATTCTGAGCTATAGTTGATTAATGATACTGCGTTACAGGCATCGGTATTGTATTACGGTACCGAACCGCGCCTGATACCGATTTTTTTATCTGACACAGTAGGTAACACGAAAACGTTTAAATTAGAAGTCTATTAAGTTGCTGAAAGGCTTTAAAATACAGTGCATTTTGGAGTTTGACTATATACCTACCATTTAACTCCATAGATAGTGAAAGCATCAAACTGAAGAAATTCCTATATTCCTGCCTGCTGTGCCGAGGGTCGCGGGTTCGAATCCCGTAAGGGACAAATATTTGTATGATGAGTATGAATATTTGTACCCGAGTCATGGATGTTTGCATCTATATATGTATTCCATGTCGTTGTCTAGTCATTATAATACAAGTCCAGGCTAGATTCTGGAACTTTAAATGTGACTAGATAATTTGTGTGACAATGTCCAAGATAAGTATTTATTTATTTTTATTTTAACTTTAAGTATTACTAGGGTGTTTAGTTACACCCTGTATTGGTTATACTTTTAGTATAAAAATTGGTGGAAAAAGTCGAGTGAAGTCAGTTTTACGTACAAACTTTTTTTTTTTTATTTATAATTAATGGCTTTTTGCTTGTGCGTAGCACCGCATTTCCGCCAGTGTCAAGTGTATTTTATGGGAGTATCTATCCCAATCTCAGGGATTGTTTTTGTTCAAGAACAAGAAACTTTTATTACGAAAGGAAATTACCTACCTGCCTAAGTATTTGACAGACAGCTTGCGTTTTTAACCGACTTCAACAAAAGGAGGAGTTCTCAATTCGACCCGTAAGCTTTTTTTTTTTTTGTATGTTTGTTACGCGATTGCACCGCCAATTGTGAATTGATTTTGATGATTCTTATTTTGTTTGGTAGGTCATAATCAGTGATCGGAATGTCGGGGCATTTTTTGAGCATACAAGTTTGGATACGCCTGAATTTCCCGGAAGTATCCGGATTTAATAAATATGGATAAAAATTTCACGGGATTTATTGGGATTACCTATTTAGATGTTAAGAGACGTTTTTTTAAATCAAGAGTATTAGCAGCGCATACTAGAGGCCGCGACTTTGAAACACGCCGCCTGGTACTTTTGACATGTACCGCGCTTAGGTAAATATGTTGACCGTTATTAAACAATGATATTAAGTAACTAGATTAGTAGTTAGGGCAACAATGCGTTACCACTTCGAAGATGTCTGCAGGCTTCTTTGACTTCAGTTCAGGAGTTTATCTATAGTGAGCGGACATATCCGTGACGTATAAATTAAGCTACCAAAATGGGGAAACGCGCCGTAAAAACCTAGTACTTACCTTCTCTTTCTACGACGCAAACACAATATAATACATGGGTGCTTCACTTATATAATAAAAGGATATTACTTCCGTCTTTTTTTCCGGTCCGTGACACAGATGACGTTTTTGTTTGTCGATTCTCTTCAGGAGTGCGATTTTTAAACATCACACGTTCAAGTCAGCGGTAGAAAATGTCAACATTACTATGGAGATTATGCATATTTCGTCTTTCTACTGCTAATTCGAACGTGTGATGTTCAAAAATCGCACTCCAGCAATGTTTTGATGGGGACTGTCAAACTGTTTTTTTTTACTGTCATAACCAAGAATCTTTATATGCCTATATATTTAAAACTTCTTGGTCATACTGTTGTGTTTAAACGTATAATAACTTTATGGTTTAAACTTCATGGATATAGGTACCGAAACACATAGATTTAATTGATCATGGCGGTCGGAAATGTTCGTCGTTTTTAAACTTAAGGGTTCCGTAGTCAAACAAGGAAACCTTCTACCTACTTTCGTCCATTCTGTCTGTCTGTCTGTATGCCCCGCCTCAATAACTCGCTCATTTTTGCATCTATTGAATCGAAATATGGCATAAAGACAGATAACAGTAACCCAAAAACAGAAATGTTGTACGAAACATGAGTGTTGGATTTTTTTAAATCGAGTGAGGTGTAGAGCGTACACCGTATCCTTTGCATTGAAGTACTTATAACTGCTTAGTCGAACTAATGTATTTCACCTAGATTTCAACACTGAAAAGTTAGAAATAAAAAAATTTTAACAAAAAATTAAAACCGACTTCAAAACTAAAAAGGTAAAAATAATAATATTGCAGTCGTTGACTTTTGCATTCGAATCTATAAGAACGAAGTGAAGTCAGTTTTACGTACAAACTTTTTTTTTTTTATTTATAATTAATGGCTTTTTGCTTGTGCGTAGCACCGCATTTCCGCCAGTGTCAAGTGTATTTTATGGGAGTATCTATCCCAATCTCAGGGATTGTTTTTGTTCAAGAACAAGAAACTTTTATTACGAAAGGAAATTACCTACCTGCCTAAGTATTTGACAGACAGCTTGCGTTTTTAACCGACTTCAACAAAAGGAGGAGGTTCTCAATTCGACCCGTAAGCTTTTTTTTTTTTTGTATGTTTGTTACGCGATTGCACCGCCAATTGTGAATTGATTTTGATGATTCTTATTTTGTTTGGTAGGTCATAATCAGTGATCGGAATGTCGGGGCATTTTTTGAGCATACAAGTTTGGATACGCCTGAATTTCCCGGAAGTATCCGGATTTAATAAATATGGATAAAAATTTCACGGGATTTATTGGGATTACCTATTTAGATGTTAAGAGACGTTTTTTTAAATCAAGAGTATTAGCAGCGCATACTAGAGGCCGCGACTTTGAAACACGCCGCCTGGTACTTTTGACATGTACCGCGCTTAGGTAAATATGTTGACCGTTATTAAACAATGATATTAAGTAACTAGATTAGTAGTTAGGGCAACAATGCGTTACCACTTCGAAGATGTCTGCAGGCTTCTTTGACTTCAGTTCAGGAGTTTATCTATAGTGAGCGGACATATCCGTGACGTATAAATTAAGCTACCAAAATGGGGAAACGCGCCGTAAAAACCTAGTACTTACCTTCTCTTTCTACGACGCAAACACAATATAATACATGGGTGCTTCACTTATATAATAAAAGGATATTACTTCCGTCTTTTTTTCCGGTCCGTGACACAGATGACGTTTTTGTTTGTCGATTCTCTTCAGGAGTGCGATTTTTAAACATCACACGTTCAAGTCAGCGGTAGAAAATGTCAACATTACTATGGAGATTATGCATATTTCGTCTTTCTACTGCTAATTCGAACGTGTGATGTTCAAAAATCGCACTCCAGCAATGTTTTGATGGGGACTGTCAAACTGTTTTTTTTTACTGTCATAACCAAGAATCTTTATATGCCTATATATTTAAAACTTCTTGGTCATACTGTTGTGTTTAAACGTATAATAACTTTATGGTTTAAACTTCATGGATATAGGTACCGAAACACATAGATTTAATTGATCATGGCGGTCGGAAATGTTCGTCGTTTTTAAACTTAAGGGTTCCGTAGTCAAACAAGGAAACCTTCTACCTACTTTCGTCCATTCTGTCTGTCTGTCTGTATGCCCCGCCTCAATAACTCGCTCATTTTTGCATCTATTGAATCGAAATATGGCATAAAGACAGATAACAGTAACCCAAAAACAGAAATGTTGTACGAAACATGAGTGTTGGATTTTTTTAAATCGAGTGAGGTGTAGAGCGTACACCGTATCCTTTGCATTGAAGTACTTATAACTGCTTAGTCGAACTAATGTATTTCACCTAGATTTCAACACTGAAAAGTTAGAAATAAAAAAATTTTAACAAAAAATTAAAACCGACTTCAAAACTAAAAAGGTAAAAATAATAATATTGCAGTCGTTGACTTTTGCATTCGAATCTATAAGAACATTAATTTGTTTTATTGGAGTCGGTGTCAAGCCAAGCCAAGCCAAAAAATTACTGCAAGCCCAGTTTTGAATCGTACCGGCTTGGCACAGAGTCCGATAAGATATTAATGTTCTTATAGATTCGATTGCAAAAGTCAACGACTGCAATATTATTATTTTTACCTTTTTAGTTTTGAAGTCGGTTTTAATTTTTTGTTAAAATTTTTTTATTGTTGTACCTATTCGATCATTGTTTTCATGTTCAAGGAGCAACTAGTTAGGTATTAACAAAGAGTACATTATTATACCGGAAAGGTATTAAAGATGTTCATGTCAAACGAAGAAAAACCATAAAAAAGGTCGTTGCATTTTCTCTTCATTTCCCCCTGCTGAAACGCAGACAACTTGTAGGACAGAAGACAAGCTGAATTCATCAAGGGTGCATAAGTAGGTATTTGAATTTTTAATCATTTTAAAAGCTATGTATACCTACCTACCTAATAAATACCTACACATAAGGTATGAGCACGAGCGATGTAAATGATCCCTGAAATCGCCTGAAAGCAGTGGCGTAGCGTGGACGTATCTACGTTTGCTAGGCTTTTCGATATGCTAGCATACAACAAGTAGTGCTAGTAGGACAAACCAAGAATTATAATTATCACACAAACATTTAAACCCGCAACCCTTTCCTTTCTCCTTTACCTACCAACTAGAGCTGATCATCGGGCGTCAGGAAAGTGAAAACTAAATTCGCCCATTCCAAAATCTGTGCTAAATACCCTTGAGTGCGAGGCCATTGGCGTAGGCCCACACCTAACTACGCCACTGTCTGAAGGGATTAGACACCTCGTCCGACCCCGTCTGGGTCGATGCTATTCTATACCGGACACCTACGAATAAGAATAACTAACCGGACACCATGCGATCTGTGAAATCACACCACGCCATGATGGTTTGCCCATCAGCCTAAAAACGGACTGTTGCTTGCAGGCTTTTACAGAACCTACCTAATATGATTTTCAGTTGTTAATTCTTCTAGTTTTGTGCCCATTACGCCTATCCGTAAATACAGGGTGTTTGGTAGGGAGGTGTACATACACATAGGGTAGAAACTAGGGAGGGTCTGCTACCTTCCCCCACCCATTATATTGACCTTGGCCTCAAGGTATTATTTTAATGTTTTTTTTTTATTTTTAGAAAAAAAAAACGATTTTTAAACTAAAACTACCTCTAGCTCAAAATCTATCCATAGGACAGGTCTGCTAATGGTCTTGTTTTAATTGTTAGAGTCTTAGTGTACTGTAAAAATTGATTTCACACCCGAAAATTGTAGAGAAGAAAAGTTATGGGGCCTGAAGTACCGTAGTAAGGTAAAAAAATAATTTTAAGGGCAACTTTCTAAGGGGTTTAAAAAAAAAAAACAGGGTTGGAGTTCTTCTGATTTTTTAAAAACATCCCCAGTCCATACCCTTTCTAACGATATGCTTAAAGTGTTATTATCACTTGTAGTTTCGAAGTTATTAATTAATATCCGCAACTAGGGCACTTTAATCAAAAATTTCAACTAATGAAAATTAAATGTGTCCGATCGTAAAAGGATAGCAAATGAAACGCAAATTGGTTTAATGACTAATTTAATTACAAAATTTGTTCAAATTGGTGACCATTAACTTGTAAACAAGCTCGGCACCTCTTCCTCATCTCCACGGTCACCGTGGCAAACAGCATTTCATCACGCATCGTATTGAAAGCGGCGTGGATCTTGCTTATCAAAACCTCCCTTGTTGGTACTTCCTCTGCGTACACCAACTCTTTCGCCCTTCCCCAGACGTAGAAGTCAAGCGGGGTAAGGTCAGGCGACCTTGGAGGCCAGGGAATTGGCCCGCCCCGACCAATCCAAGCATCAGGGAAGGAGTTGTTTAAAACGTTGTTGTTTGCCACGGTGACCGTGGAGATGAGGAAGAGGTGCCGAGCTTGTTTACAAGTTAATGGTCACCAATTTGAACAAATTTTGTAATTAAATTAGTCATTAAACCAATTTGCGTTTCATTTGCTATCCTTTTACGATCGGACACATTTAATTTTCATTAGTTGAAATTTTTGATTAAAGTGCCCTAGTTGCGGATATTAATTAATAACTTCGAAACTACAAGTGATAATAACACTTTAAGCATATTGTTAGAAAGGGTATGGACTGGGGATGTTTTTAAAAAATCAGAAGAACTCCAACCCTGTTTTTTTTTTTTTTAAACCCCTTAGAAAGTTGCCCTTAAAATTATTTTTTTACCTTACTACGGTACTTCAGGCCCCATAACTTTTCTTCTCTACAATTTTCGGGTGTGAAATCAATTTTTACAGTACACTAAGACTCTAACAAAAACAAGACCATTAGCAGACCTGTCCTATGGATAGATTTTGAGCTAGAGGTAGTTTTAGTTTAAAAATCGTTTTTTTTTTCTAAAAATAAAAAAAAAATCATTAAAATAATACCTTGAGGCCAAGGTCAATATAATGGGTGGGGGAAGGTAGCAGACCCTCCCTAGTTTCTACCCTATGTGTATGTACACCTCCCTACCAAACACCCTGTATACTTCATTCATTTTCCGATATAAAACCAGCAATTCCATGTCATAACCCTATTGTGTGCAGGGACATTAAAATCTCCCCTCATATCCTGGATTATCCAAGTTAGATTATCTACTACATAAAGGAAGGATATAGGTAGGATATCATAGGATTTATCGACGGCCGAGGAGAACTTACCACGACCAAATAAACCGAGGAGAACTTACCACGACCAAATAAATGGTCTTCTCCGAAAAGGACAAGTGCGTAGCACCCTCAACCGACGGAAGTGCATGAAGAGATGTATGAATGTGGATGAGGCGAGAGAAGTGTGTCAGAATCGTAGTGTGTGGCGAGCCGTAGTCTCTGCCTACCCCAGTGGGATAGTGGCGTGAGTATATGTATGTATGTATGTATGTATCGACGGCATTTGTGACCCTTTTATTGTTTATGCATGCTTTAAGTAAATTTTTCAAGCTTTTGACTTTTAACTTAAATAAAACAGTATTGTACCACCACCAGTTGATTTAAACTTTAAAGCACGGTCAAAAAATTTTCTGTTCTATGGAAAACTTCAATACCTAACCCAAACCTGTCTTAGTATCTTCTAGCCCCTCAAGGTCTCTGACTTGGTTTAACCGTTCTGTGGCTTGAAGAGTAGACAACTGCCTCCGAGGTCTAATGGTTAGAGCATTGGGCTCTTGACACGGTGGTCGTGGGTTCGATTCCCACGGGGGGCACCTAGTGAAATGTCACTTTGTGCGTTTTTCCCCAGTTGGTTAGTACATTGCAGGCTGAGTCACCTGATTGTCTGAAAATAAAGATGATTCCGTGCTTCGGATGGCACGTTAAGCTGTTGGTCACGGCTAGTATCACTGGTGGTAGTAGTCGTTACATAAAAACCACGTCAGAGGCCGTTTGAATAAACTCTGACACCAGGGCTTTGCAGCCCACTCGATAAGAAGAAGAAGAAGAGTAGACAAATCGAACGAAGTTCAGGGTCGTTCGATTTGTCAAGAACGGTCATCCATTCCAATTACGTGTACACCCGGTTAAATCTGATAGTATCAAACACCTCCTTTAATGTAGATAGGATGTAGATATTAAATATACACAATATTAATGGAGATGTTAATAAACGGAGCGTGACTGAAATGAAATCGTGCGTTACAGCCTGTATCAAGTAGAACATTTATATCATTTATCAAAATAAAGAGGACATGAACCTAGATGGATTTATTATGAGATTAGTATAGGTAAATTAAATTTATTCATTGAATACTCTAGCCCTCATGCCTTCCTGAATTTCTGATTATGGTACCTAATCAACTCTAATTAATAGCTTCACACTTAAAAGAAGTTGTTAGTTGCAGTCTAGTTTCTGAAAATCACGATAAATGGTTTACGTTACGGGTACATATGTTTGATAATGATGTGATCTTCTAAACTATTATAAAACTGTAACTGAAGTGTGTCTGTACATTGAAGATATTTAGGTATCCCAGACTCGAAATCAACCTTTATTATAAATTTTGTCTGTCTGTTTGTCTGTTTGTTTGTTTGTTCGCGCATCACGCAAAAACTACTGAACCGATTTTGATGAAACTTTTTTGTTTGATAGCTTATGATCTGACTTAAAATCTGGTATATAATTTGTGCGGACGAAGTCGCGGGTTAACACTAGTATCAAATAAATAAAACAGGTTACGTTAGTCACAAGCGTTACCTAACTTGTTCTTATTAAACAATGTCACAAAGGCCATCAACATTTTAATGAATCTAGTGTACCTAATAAACCCTATTTAGGGCGTGAAAATGAGTTTGTAAATATGCGTAGCGTTCGATCAGCTCGAAAGATCTAAGTAGCCGTAACAAACATTAATTCTAAGTATAAGAAACACCCTCAACCCTAATTATAATAATACGGTCGCCGGCCTGAGGTTGAATGATCTCGCCTTTTATGCCCTTTGGCCCAATTCAAATTATTAGAAAAAAAAAGTCCAACACGCAACTGTACACATATTTTTGCTTCAAAGTAAAATTATGTAAAGGGATTCAATCAAAAGATTCGATAACATTATTGTTTAATTAAAGATTACGCTTTAAATAACACCAAAGGTATCGTATTTTAAAGGCTTGGAAGCAAGAGTCGTACCTACCTAAGTTAGAAAAGTCAATGGTACATGTTATGTACCTCATATTATGTTTCGAACTCCTAAGTAGGTACACCCTGGTTCCGGAGTGCTACACGGACGTTAATTAAGTACTGAATCTCTTGTTTTTCCAGAGGGAATGCATCTCAGTGCACATCGGCCAGGCTGGAGTCCAGATCGGCAATGCTTGCTGGGAGCTCTACTGCCTGGAGCACGGCATCCAGCCCGATGGCCAGATGCCGTCGGACAAGACCCTGGGCGGCGGAGATGACTCCTTTAACACCTTCTTCAGCGAGACCGGCGCTGGCAAGCATGTGCCAAGAGCTGTGTTTGTTGATTTGGAACCTACTGTTGTCGGTAAGAGTCATAATGTTAGGGGCAAGTTTGATGGCGAGTTGTAATCGAACTCAAAAGCTAGAGCATTCTTATATAAGACACAATATGTTAAAATGTGGCTTAGAGCCTGCTAGCTTTCGGGATTCTATTATTATTATACGGGCTTAATTGCTTATCATAGATTCTCTTTCGGAGTCTCTGCTCTCCTCATTAGGGATAATGAGCTAGTATATTTTTACCTCAGGGTTGAAAGCCCTGATATAAAAAAATATTTAAAAAAACAGTAATATTGAAAATCTTCAAAAGTGGTAGGTAGGGAAAAGTGAGAACTGAACTAAAAACTGTAGAGGAATTTTAATTAAATCTTCATTTTCAACACTTCTTTAAAAAACCTTCGGCCGTAATAAATTTGGCTCCAATCATAAAATGACTTGTAATGAAAATTATTAATAAATATATGTCTATGTCTATGTCTATGTCTAATCTCTACTGTGACGAAACTGTTAAATGAACTAAAAAACCAACCTCATCTACTGCCTAGACTTTCAGCTAAAACTAACCATCAAATAGAACCACTAATAGACCCGACGGGTATTGAACCCGCTACGGCCCCGTTATTACATTACTAGCCGGCACTCCGCTCTGTCATTATAAATGTCTAGCTTTGTCAAATAACTAACTCCGATGTTAAACCACGGTTCACTCAGGTTTATTAAAAAATGTATGGTTTCAACTTGGATGTATGTGTGCTTGTATATGGATAGGATTTAGAGATCAGTGCTGGTTGCAATTGTTACAGTCGAAACTACTAAAGCGTGGAACAAATTTCAACCAGCACTGATCTCTAAATCCTATCCATATACAAGCACACATACATAGACATACAGGGTCCATCTTAATATGCTGACACTTTTTTAAGGGGATGATCAGACCATCAAACTGAACAACTTTCTCTATGGGACCAACATTGATTTTGCGAAAAAAAAAACAGCTGTCCCATACGTTTGGCTCGAGTAGCCAGGTAGTTCTAGTAGGTTTGCAGTTTTGTATGGAAGAGAAGATTTTTTTTTTCGCGATTTCGATGTTGGTCCCATAGAGAAAGTTGTTTAATTTGACGGTCTGAACATCACCTTAAAAAAGTGGCAGCATATTAAGAAGGACCTATATACCTACTTTTTCTAAGGGTTTCAACTTGAGATATTAACAAAAGGGATCGGAAATAATATCTTATGCAGACTAATAGCTGCAAACAAGGTCTTTTTTATAAAGAAATCCACTATGCAATGATAATTCAATACGTGCGTGAATGAGTTAGTTAGGTACCTACGCGAAGTCTGCCTGAAGTAGCCTGAAAGGTACTTCACCTTGGAAATACTTAAGTAAGTGGACCTAGTGTCCAATAATTCGTGCTAAGTCTACTTGGTGAAGAATGAACATATCCCCCTCATCTGTGAGAGTAGGCCTCTACCCTGCACTGGACCGTAATTTCAAACCGCCACAACAGAGCTCCGACTTGGTTGTTAGTTATCTAGAGGCAAAATTCGAGAACCACTGAACCAGCCATGCTATTCTCGGTTCAATTACTTTTGAAACTGAACCTTCACTTTTCTAACATCTCGAATACCTCTTTCTTCTTCTAATTCCTGCATAAGTAAGAGGAAGCTATACCTACACATAGTGCTTGCGCCTATAATACTTAGTAGATGTAAACCACATATTTACTCTATGTATGTTGGCCTTTAACAATTAATGCAGTATTGTATGGCAACTAGAGTCTATGTTACACCTCAGTTGCCAACTGTATCCAGCTAATGTCCTCTATTTTGCATACGCTGGCCATTAGAAGTAGAAACCTAAGACGTCACGCCTGGCCAGTGACATGGTCACGTCACGGCTCACCGACGCCGTTGTCCACGCTGTCTCGTTAATCTTTGCTCTTATCTGACTATTACATATACCTAGATGTATTTCTTATAAACATGTTTATGTACTTATAATAAACGCTGTACCTATTCGTAATGTTGTTGCCATCATCATAAATAACTGGTACCGATGATCCGATCCCATCAGCATCCCAAATCAGCGTTTCACCAAAAAGAACTCTATTCAAAATGTATGGAGAAAGCTGTTCGATTTATATGGATAAATCTTTGGGAAACTGATTAAGTTCTGTCTATTTGTAACAATTTGATCAAAAGTCTTTACCTATTGACACAAAGTAAAAAAAATATTACTGGTTTCCGAGATATGGTCATCCCAACGATGGAAACACAAACCAAATGTTGATGTAAGTGTTGATATAAAACAATATACATCGACAAACGGCATGGAAGAACAAGAACTTTATATTCTTTGACTTTACAATTATAGTCTTTGTATCAGCATGCATTCAGTCACAATACAGGACTAGGCACTAACTATTTATCACGATTTCACGATTCTTTTGCGTCTAATGAATACGAATGTGTTCGTGCATCGTACCTACAACATGCTGCACTTTTTTTACTATTAAGGTTGACACATCATTTATTAAGTCCCTACATGGTCCCTACACATCAAAATAACGACCAAGTTTCCTTTCAAGGTAGCAGAAACATTGAAAAATGAAATACAAAAATCGAAATACAGCAAAACGAAATACTTACACATCAAAATTGAAAACGAGAAAGTGTTGACCCGTTTTTGTCTTCTAGTGTAGTTGCCACTTCTTAATTTAGCCCAAACAAAGCACTTTACAGTTACTCGAATAAATAACTTCTAATAAAAGCCTCTCTTATTTAGTAATTTGATAAATATCGAGCCATCATTCATCGCTCCGTGTAACAAAAACTTTCAAGGCACGATTCTGCTCCCGTTCCATCGCCTTTTATCCTTTATTGCTTTCAAAAGCATTTCTTTAAGTCGATTTATTTAACAAACCGTTAAGAACGTTTATATATTAGTTAATTGATCAATAACATTTTTATGTTTCACACCTGTTATCAAGTTTATGACAACAATTCCGAAGTTGTCGAAAGTTGTGTTTCTTGTGGCTTATACAATAATTAATAAACTAAGAATAGATTTCGATAAACTTTGGCAAGGATATGAAGATGTAGCCTTGTAGAACGCCCAGATAAAAAAAACAAAATGTCCTTCCTCTATGCATCAAAGATTGAGCTATCAACTTATGATAGGCTTAATTGTTTCAAAGAGTTTCGCAATTTGTCTGATGCGGTACGAAAAATTTCAATGTGTTTTGTAAATTTTGTGTGTAAAAAATTCAAGTTTTTAGTATGTTTACCTATTTTGATTACTCAATCAGGTTATATTATGATTATGAGATTTAAAAATAGGATAAAATTGGTTAAAGACATTTACAAGTAAGTAGGACTGATTCACGTTTCGCTTCAATGTAACTTAATACATTTGTCTGCGCCTTCTATCGCGTCGTCTTATGTCGAGCTGAATGGATGCAATTAATCTGAAGTGGTCAGACATCTGCTCCAATTTACTTTGTAAAGCTTTTACTGTCTTGGTCTCTTTTTATTAAGTTTATTAGCTTTACTATGAGTCTGTTTTTGGTGTCAAGAAGTCGAGACTTTAACATAAACCTTGTTGTACAAAAGTCACGCCACTTGACACGTTATTTTATTTTATATTTATTGTACCTTAACTTAAAGTACCTAAAGGATAATTATACTGAACATAACGTAAAGATTCAGCAATGCAGAGAACGCCATTGGCGTCCGTCATGCAACACGGTCATTGTCTGACGTTTAAATCTCACACACAGTTAAAAAAATCACAAAGGATATGAAAGCCTCGAATTAATGAATATGAGTATGCTCCTTCTTCAGTGGGCATTTGTAATCAAAATTCAAACCACCTGCCACGCTCTTCAAATAAATGATATTTCAAAAATAAATAAATTCCAGACGAAGTCCGCACCGGCACGTACCGGCAGCTCTTTCATCCAGAGCAACTCATCACTGGCAAAGAAGACGCCGCCAACAACTACGCGCGAGGACACTACACCATCGGCAAGGAGATCGTCGACGTCGTGCTCGACAGACTGAGGAAACTCGCCGACCAGTGCACTGGACTCCAGGTTACCAAACTTACCATGCCTTACCTTCTCCTATCCTTCTCCTATCGGAGGTTGGCTATCATTAAGGCTATCCAGTTCCTGCTGGAGACTACAGCCCTGAACAGTGAGGTGGCGTTCTCATATCGAACCATTCACATAGGTTTTTTAAGCCAGGAAGTCCTTCTAATAATACATTACATTAGAGTAATAACTTCATCTTACTTTCTTTGATTAAATTATAATGAAAATATAATTTAGAGGGAAAATTTCGAAGTTTGAACCAATCTCATACATACATGAATTCACATAAAGAGTACCTACCTAATCGAAATCTCGGCACCTCTTTCATATGGGTTGTTCCAGAGGTGCAACATTAAAAGTTTAATTGTTTGTCATCGTCTAAATTGCCAGCTATAAATTAAGAACCTGGCTAAAATTTACGAGCCAGGTCACAGATCATTTAATAGTTACATCTAACTTCCTACATTTTTAGCACAAATCTATTAAACAAATCATTTGTCCGTACCAGGGCTTCCTGGTGTTCCACTCGTTCGGAGGCGGCACCGGCTCCGGGTTCACGTCGCTGCTCATGGAGCGCCTCTCTGTGGACTACGGCAAGAAGTCCAAGCTTGAGTTCTCAATCTACCCTGCACCTCAGGTATGTTTGTCCAGCTACGTTCCATTGCAGAGCATAGGCCTCTAAAACAAGATTCAAAGATCATAAACCCTAGGTGCAAATTAGTAGAGACAGTCACTAACTAACAGACCTGTCAAGCTCCAACCAAACGTACATGTAATATGGAAATATACAAGAAAAACTGATTTACTCCCTTCAAGATAAACACCACTAAAAAGTGATCACCCATCTTAGGATGTACACAAGATCTTCCTACCTAACTTTATACATTATTGCTTAGATTTTATCATTGTTTCAATATTCCATATGACCATCAACCATCACCATCGCAAGCATCGCAACCCTTGTACGCTAAATCTAACTTGCAGCAGTGATGGTTCGTCCAAATCGGGTATCGCAGATCTTCCTAATTCCTTGGCTATATTAACTTAAAAAACCTTGCAGGTATCCACAGCAGTGGTGGAGCCCTACAACTCAATCCTGACCACGCACACCACGCTGGAACACTCGGACTGCGCCTTCATGGTCGACAACGAGGCCATCTACGACATCTGCCGCCGAAACCTGGATATCGAGAGACCTACTTACACAAATCTGAACAGGCTTATTGGCCAGGTATGTATGTATTCAGACTAGAAAACGAAACATAATAATGGGATGGAAACGTTGAAAATGCTTTGGCATCTTGTTATGTAATGTCGAATCGATCATTATTGAGTTTGAATTGCCATTATAGTGAAGATATTTGACAACTAGCAATAGAGGCTTACTGATTGCCCAGGCTGCACCGAATGTATAAAGGCAAGGTTCATTAAGTCACTAGTGCATTCAATCAATCAAATCAGGCCACATCAACCTACTAGACATTGGCGTAGTAAAACCAATCGTCACGCTAATTATCATTCCAGATCGTCTCCTCAATCACAGCGTCCCTGCGCTTCGACGGCGCCCTCAACGTGGACCTGACAGAGTTCCAGACCAACTTGGTGCCATACCCTCGCATCCACTTTCCCCTCGCCACGTACGCGCCTGTCATCTCCGCTGAGAAGGCTTACCACGAGCAGTTGACTGTCGCCGAGATCACCAACGCTTGCTTTGAGCCTGCCAATCAGGTTAGTACCCAGTAAAACTTCAAACTAGATAAGGGTTGGTGGAACATTTAAGGGTCCCAAGAACAAAGAAAAAAGTTACGTTGCATAGCTCGTTAATTAAGAGGCAGTATGCCGAAAGATGAGCTGGAAAGACCTTCACAGGCTTAACGAAAATTGAGAACTATACTTTGCACCATAAGTCCCAGATAAGGACGATGATGTGACCATAAAGTCAGTGATGAAACATAAAAATAAAATTACAGACAAGTCTCACTAATATTAAAATGCGAAATAATAATTAAATTAACAATGTTTTCAGATGGTGAAATGTGACCCACGTCATGGCAAATACATGGCCTGCTGTATGTTGTACAGGTACATTATTCTACTGCTCGTACATGTTGGTATCCGGCTCGAAGGACCAAATTTCAATTAATTCTAATAACGTTTCAGAGGCGACGTGGTCCCTAAGGATGTAAACGCGGCTATCGCGACTATCAAGACCAAAAGGACCATTCAGTTCGTGGACTGGTGCCCCACGGGTTTCAAGGTAATATACTAGGATACATACTGGATTGTTGTCACGATATTAATGGCAAACATGAATTGGCTTTCTCCTCACTTGATTCCACTCTTCACGCCCCTAAGAAAAATAATTCTGTAAAATAGTCACAGCCTTCGAATTTCATTTCCGTCCATACAAAACTTTGTCGTAGAACACTCGTAGACGGTATTAATAAAAGAAATGTTTTATATATGAAAAAATTGCTTAGAAAATGTAGATTGCGCATATCAAATAACATTTAAAATGCATAATATAATTACGAAGATATAAGGCTAATTTTGTATGAATAATTTCAAAGCTTGATATCTTCGTAAGAATATTATAAATTGTAAATATTATTTAATACGCGCAATCTACATTTTCTAAGCTATTTTTCCATACATAAAACATTACTTTTATTAATACCGTCTACGAGTGTTCTACGACTAAGTTTTGTATGAAATTGACAACTCTGCAATCACCTTAAGTAGGTAGGTATAACAATTCGCAAAAGGTTAATTTCTTACTTGTTCTTGTTGTTTCTTCAATTTTGTGTTATTACCTCAGGTGGGCATCAACTACCAGCCTCCTACAGTGGTCCCCGGAGGAGATCTGGCTAAAGTGCAGCGAGCTGTCTGCATGTTGTCCAACACCACCGCCATCGCAGAGGCCTGGGCCAGGTAAAATTCACAATTATCTTAATATGGTGACGTTTGTAGCTAGCCTGATGAATGGAGGCATTTATAGAATGACCTGCAAGTGCCGAATAGAAACTACATAGGAGAACTCACCGTCCGTTCGGCGTGCTCATGGTTAGAAGCATGTAGATGTAGCACATCTCCTGCACTCCATAAAACGGTCTCACAATGCTTCTGAAGTCAGAGTAAGAGCAGTGAGTAGTATAATTCGAATGTCGAATGTAAGAATCCCACTGCAGGGCAAAGGCCTCCTCTCACGAATAAGGGTGAGAGGGAGTGGGCCGTAGTGGGATTACTTATAAGTAATTATCGTTATTTATGGTAGTAGCAAGGTAATATTCAGCATATTTAAGGTTTCATAATGACGTCAAGTCATGGATTATAATATTATTAATTATTATACATTCGTATTGTTAACTTCCATAATTCGAAGTGTATGTGGTCCGCTCCTTCTTACGCTTATTCATAAAAGGAAGCTTGTATCCTGCAGTGCGATTTTGGAAAAACATACGAGCGGTTCGGCAGTAGAAAGATGCATAATCTCCATAGTAATTCTGACATTTTCTACTGCCGAACCGCTCTAATGTTTTTCAAAAATAGCACTGCAGCAGTGGCTGTGGCAGTGGTATCCAACAAGCAATACTATAGCGTTTTTTGTCACTGATACCCTCCACCAATTCGCTCAACGTACGAGTGATATCCGAAAATCAATTTGGTAATTATTTTGATAAAGAAGAGATTTACATTACTTACCACTTTCCAGGCTGGACCACAAATTCGACCTGATGTACGCGAAGCGTGCCTTCGTGCACTGGTACGTGGGTGAAGGTATGGAGGAGGGAGAGTTCTCCGAAGCCAGGGAGGATCTGGCTGCCTTGGAGAAAGACTACGAAGAGGTGGGCGTGGACTCCACTGAGGGAGAACTTGACGAGGATAATGAATACTAGACGATTAGGGACCTTAAGTTTGGTTCCATAAGGTTGGAAATAAAGATGACAGAATCTTTTGAAAAATAAGATCGTTTCTTGAACGTAACATATTTTAGTGTTGCCAGACTAAATTTTCAATTTACCCCACGGTATTGAAGTTGTAATGTTTTTATAACTTTTGACATTAATATGTAATCATTCCCGATGAAATGGTAATTTTAGGACGTAATTTTGACCTGTTTTAATAAGATAAACTAGTATTAAGATGAGCTTAATAACAATAAGAGTACAAACTTTTTAAAACTAACTTTCAACAATGAAATGCAAAGTTTGTTTCTCTGTCCGTAATTGGTTTGCAAATTTTGCAATAATGCATTTATTAATTATTGAAAAAAGTGATAATAAACTAATAATGGATAATAATATCCCTTTTATAACTTTAGTGATAAGATAACTTATTGAGAGTTTTATTTCAATTGTGCTTTTTGTGAGACTTAGTTTTGTATGTTGGATAGGTTTTTGATGCACAATAAAATTTTTACACTGACTGTTGTTGTTTTTCTGATAACCATAAAATTCTCGTTCCTGTTAGAGTCCGCCACAAGCTACAGATTCTCACAAACTTAAAAGAAGAACCAGACGTGATCTTGTCTAATCACGAGTGAAGCACCCATTTCTTTTGTGTGCGTGCTGTCACGCGGTACATAAGGTGACGGGTTGTAGCACCTGCGCCTAGAGCTAGTGCATCTGTGTGAGTGTAGGAGCCTTGTAGAACAAACGAGATTGTATTACCTTGCCTGCTTCACATCTTTTTAGTGCAATATTCGGTCCGTATTTCTTTCAAGTCCGTGCAGATTCTATACTGTATTTGTAGCCACACGGTAAAGTATGAAGAACAGATAAGTGTAATGACACACCTCAGTGGAACGTACGGCGCCGAACATTCGGTTGAATACTACGTACAGCCTAAAAACTTGATGTTTTGCTGTAAATCAAATACTTTGGGTAAGTAATTATTTACATAATTATTTATTTGTACAAAATTAAAAACACATTTTATAAACATTCCATTAACGTATCAAGTCCATTATAACGGTTCTGTACATTCTCATACAATATACATCTATAATTATCATAGAAATAGATATACCTACATCACAACATATAAATATACTTCTTTACATTCCTTGCCTCATAGGATATAAGCCAGAAACATTTTAGATAGTCATATTATTTTTAAAGTACACAATCACAGTATTAAGCGTACACACACCTGCGGAATGTTCCGCACCGAACGTTCGGTTAAATACGCGCGCAAAGCTTTTCCCTATACCGGCGATACACCAGTACGCGCCATTACACGCCATTTTTCCTAGTAGACGCGTATTCAACCGAACGTTCGGCGCGGAACGTTCCGCAGGTGTGTCCCTACACTAATACTTACAATCACAGTACAAATACAGTATTAAGCAAAGCACGTTTAGTATGGAACACCGTCCGCATCCTCCGCCGCGCGCCGTCTACTCGGCAAACGGCGTTAACCCTAACTGAGTAGGTTCCTTAGGTAGCGGAGCAGTACGGGAGGGGGAGAAATATAAAGCGAAAATCGACAAGCGTCATTTTTCACCCCCTCCCACACCCCTCTGCTACTTAAGGATCCTACTCAGTTAAGCGCTAAGCCTAAACCTGCCAGTAATTTGAAGACTTTGAACAACAACCCACTACCACATAAATAATACAAGTACTGTACCTACGTATTACATATTTGTATTAATTTGTTGTTATTGTTTTAATTCTGAAGTCTCCCCATACAACTAGCACTCAAGTTGGACCTAAAGGACACTTGTTTTCTGTTATGATTGTGTACTATGTGCGTATTTTCCAAATTAAAAATTAATAGTTCTAATTTAATCCGCAATATGGCCGACTCTCAAAACATTTCTAGTTTAATATAACAACCTTATTTCTACGTTGACCATACATACATGAACACCACCGGATTCACTTTCGGTGTTACTAGGAACTATGCTACAACTACAAATCACTTTGTGAAGGTGCAATTGTAGCAACGTTCACTATACAGGGGGGAAACGTAAATGCGTTGTTAAGGAGGTGCTTCACGACATAAAAATAAATAATTTTCACAATTCGGTAAGTATGTCAAGTTTTTTTTTGGAGGTCTAAATCGAAAACCATTTCGAGATAATTGTCTCAATAATCATATTTTCGATGTCAGAGATTTTAAAATGAAAGGATTACAGATATTTTTAATAAAATAACGTTATCCACGAGTGACGTCACTCGCTGCCCCTGCAAACTCCTTGGTAAACATAAAATGAACTTAAAGTAACTGACCATTAAGAAAAAAAAATACTTTCACAATGAAAGAATTTGACATTTGATGTTGCCGTATCTGTTTTCAGCATAGAGTTAGAAAGAGGAGGCAGGTTTTAATTTTTTTAAATATAGCAGTAGGTAGTTTTACTCCATGGCGTTCGAATTATTTTTTCTCCACCATTTTTGCACGTAGAGATTACAGATCAAAATAATTTAAAAATTAAATTTAAATCGATAAACTCGATGAATCACAATAAAAATGAAACAGGTGTCTTAAAATTATGTCTTCTATCCGTAAAAAATATAAAATGAAGACAAAAAAAAACTTGACATACCGAATTGGACCAACGTTGAAATCGCAATAAAGTCAGCTATTCCGTACACTTGATTCGAGAAGCCATTGACGTTTTCTATGGAAAAATCAGAGAGTAACCGTATAATTTTTCTTCACCATTTATTTTGGCTCCATAGTGAAAGTTGTTCAGTTTGATGGCCCGAGCCATCCCCTAACAACGAATTTAAGTTTACACCCTGATTAATATGTAAATATTATCTAGACATATAAACACCTGAGATCGACGTTTTGCTATTACATTGTTGAAATTATGAACAAAATACCTGAATAACCGTCCCTGCTTCATATAGAGATAAAAATAACATCTATTAAGAGGTAACAGTGTGTAAAGAAAATAGAAACAACCTTTACTTAATGGACGAATAGAACAATAAAATGTATAATAAATACAATAATATAGTTACTACATTAGCGTAATAGACCATTACTAGACAAACAAGTAAATATATTAGTATATTACGTTATTTCATTTGTAATCAGATGAATTAAAGTGAAAAAAAAACGGTCAATTTGACTGTTTTATAATAATTATAATTATGTATGCTGACGGAAAAACTTGTGAGGAAACCTGCGTGCTTCAATTTCCAAGCATGAGTATTGTACCCACTGTCCATTATAAGTGGTGACGGGCTCACTACCCGCCACACTGGCTGGACCGAGTTTCGGTATTACTAGTGAATCATGGATGTTCTGAGTTATTAGAATATATCTGACTATTCCCTTGGGGAACATAGTCGTGAGCATGCATTAGTAGATTACACACCGAGGGCAAGAAAGTAAGAAAGGTCTCAGATCACATGTCACTCTGATCATATCAACAAACATGTGATCTGAGGCTTTCTTATTTACTGCCCAAGGTGTGTCTACTATTTTTCTCCTCGACGGAGGCGGAAAGCGGCAACTTCGTTTAGCGCAGCGGGACGAAAGTTGACGCTTTCCGCCCGGAGGGGTGAAAAATAATATGCAATAAATCAATTAATCCATCAATCAGTGATTTACCTCTTTTAGCACCTAACAATGTTTTATGCATTGCATAAAATAGTTTTTCGTTGTTTTGCATTCTCTTTCGCACCTATGTTCATTCTAAGACCTTCACTCTCGCACAGTATTCGTCTATTACACCAATTAATAACACAAAAACTAATTCTACTTAGATAACTATTGTACAATGCTTCGATTAAACTAAAATGAATGGGTTACGCCCTTACGCGAACATTTCAAATGGTAAAAAAAGTTAAAACAAATGGTAATTAATATTGCATTCGACGAAAAGTCCGGTATACTCATACTCAATCACATTCTATACACATGGCCTCACCACGTCATACAAAAACAAAACCTAAAAATGGCCTATATGCTCTCGACTATATTCCCCGATAGTATATCATCCACGTTTCACTAGTACAACTCTGTCCGTGTGACGGGGTGTGAGCCCGTCGCCACTTGTAATAGACAGTAGGTACAATACATGCCTTGAAATTGAAGCATGCAGGTTTCCTCAGGATGTTTTCCTTCACCGAAAAGACAGTGGTGTTACAAATCGTACATGAATTCCGAAAAACTCATTGGTACGAGTCGGCTTTGTTAACAACGCGTTGATGCGAAGTCCTTGTGTACAGAATGTCATTGGGTATACTTCAAATACTTTTGTGCTGACTAAGTGCCCTACTTAGTGCCCCATAGTGTTCTGGCAGAATTAACAGCGCTGCAGCTTTTGCTTCAGCATAAATGCTCGAAGCTTGCAGCCAAAGTCAGAACCTTTTTCATCGGCGCAATACAGGTCGCACGGTGTCATATTCCAACACCTATACCTTCAATATCGTGTTTGTTATTGACCGGTCTGTCATGGGAGCCTGTTTGCACGGACCTCCTTATACGGACTCCATAGTGTTACCTACTGCCTTTGTATGTCACTGTTTATTCCGTATTGTTCTGATGAAATAAATTAGTTATCTATCTATCTACTTTATGTGCTTCAACTAAATGCACTTGGGCCTATCCATTTTACTTTGATCGAAGGTACAGCATGATTGTTACCAGTCTCTCCTCACACGAGTACAGTATAGCTACTGTAGATGTCCTCGTGCTAGTCCGGCTTCTGTTTGTGCATAGTGTCGGTGGGCACTGCGCAGGCGCGCGGGAACCAGCCGCGCGGGCCTCGCGCGGGGGGCGACGAGAGCTGCCTCTCACCGAACAACCAGTGTCTGCAAGTTTATAGTTAAGTTAGTCTTGTAGGGAGATGACAAAAAAGCTTAATGAATGCTCGGATTTTCCCTGCGAGATCCAATCAGAAATCGCACTCCTGTTAATAAAAAGTTTTAGAACCACTTGCAATGTCCAGCAGATTTCTAAAGACCAGTCCTTTTTGTTATTGTCGAGTCGCACGCATAAAAATGTTTCGCTTCTACCCTACTATTATTGTTAAGCTTAGGCTTTTTGTTCTTTAGGTAAACACGGTTTTATTTGTTTAGATTGTAAGTTCGCAACACAACACAATATTAAAATCTAAGATTATCAAGATAGACAGTCAAAGCTACGAAAGCGTCGAAAAAAATATGAACCAGTACTGGTTCCAAAACCCTATACATATACACGCACACATACATATTTTGTATGGCGCCTCACGCACACCAACCTAAGAAAGTTAGCCCCTTTTGTTTTATACGGAACAAGTGTGAGGCTCATTCTAGACATATACTTTTTCTAAGATTAAAATAAAAATAAAATAAAAATAAAAATTCTTTATTTCAGACATTACATCCATATGTTGTTAGTATCACACTTAAATGACTATGTTAATACAAACACTTAAGTGTACCTACTTAGCACGTAGTTTCTCATATAAGTGAAATGTAAATTTCTTTTGAGAAAATAAATATTCTTTAAACCTAAATGAAGAGATTCGCAGAAGAACCAGGATAGCCGACATAGCCCAAAGAATTGCTTAACTAAAGTGGCAATGAGCATGGCGACATCTCGAGTGGCGACCGCGTATCGAAAAGCTCAGCGTGATTAGGCGCTCACAAGTTGGACCGACGACCTGGTGAATGCGGCGGGATCCCGTTGGATAAGGGCAGCGCCGGACAGGTCGTTATGGACGTATTTCGGCTGAGATTGATGATGGTTAATATTTTTCTCCCCTCCGGACGGAAAGCATAAATTTTCGTCCCGCTGCGCTAAATGAAGTTGCCGCTTTCCACCTCCGTCGAGGAGAAAAATAGTATCGCCTCGGTCAACAATTACATGAGTTCTGAGACCTTTCTTACTTTCCTTGCCCTCGGTGTGTAATCTACTAAAGAAGGATCCCCCCCATTTCGTTCCCACTTCATGCAGTCCAAGGGGAACTGATTCAATTCCAGACAATGGAAAATTAATTTGACGACCCAGTACCATGTCGGACTGTCAAACCAGAGATCCAGGGTTCGAATCCCCGCTCGGTCATGGATATTACATGTTTGTGTCATTGTTGTGTGGTTTCCATAATTGAAAGCCTATCAGCTTCAGTGGGGTGCAAGGAAAGGGCCTCCCAGATTACGAAACCAGAGTCAACTGATACTGACTGGCTAACCTTTTTACTAGTGCGTGAGTAATTGTCATGCGATATAGCTCACTCTGTCACGAAAGAAGAAGGTTCAGTTTGGAATCAGAATATGGTTACCGGCAGTTCAAAGGTTAAATAGTTTGCAATAGGCGTGCAAACGTTCAAAGGCGTATGATGTTGGACTTACTTCCGCTGCCTAGTGGCTCTGATGACGTCACCGGGCTCCAGCGGCAGCCGCGGCTCGTCGGTACAGGGCGCGGCGCAGGCGGCGCGCGGCAGCGTGAACAGAGGCACCCAGCGCCCGGAGTACTTGTGCGTCGCGGTGTACAGCCGCGACCGCTGCCGCTTGTCCGACTTCTGTGCTTGCTGCTCGCGCTGCCGGAAATATCGCACCGCATTTTAGTGGTAAGGTCTAAGAGTCGGGAGGCAAACCTCAGCACAGAGCATTTTTCACTGCCAAATCATTATAGACTTTACTGGCGTTAAAATAATATCAAAAAGGTATTAAAGCAACACGCGCCGACCTCGGAGTATGTTTACATACAGGGTGAAATTGATGTCAGTAGCATCCTTTCAAGCTAAGAGTCTAGCCATCATACTGAACCACTTTTAGTATGGGAGTCTGTTCCATACTAAACTGCAACGCTCAAATGTATGCAAGAGCAGATTTTTACTTTGCTCCGATTGGTTTGCTCCTATAGTAAAAGTAGTTCAGTTTGATGGGTAGACTCTTAGTTTAAAAGGATGCTAATGATATCAATTTCACCCTGTATACAGCGAGCGTGAACAAATTAGTCCTAGCGGTACATTAGGATTATATGCAATAGGGTTAAATTTAAGTTACAAGGCTTTTATCACAAGCTTTTTACAACTGAATTCGTTAACAGGTATATAATAAGGTTACTACATACATAAACATACGTACATACGAGTACTTTATGGGATTTTTCAGACCATTAAACTCGACAACTTTCATTATGGTACCATTATCGAAATTGCGTTAAGTCATATAATTTTTCTGTGAAACATTTTTTTTTCGCGATGTATCAACATCGCTTCGTAATATGAAAGTACTTCAATTTCATGATCCGAAGCACCCCCAGACTAAAGTATAAACCGTAATTGAATAGTTGTGTAGTACAGTCAAGAGCATGTCAAGCTAGACACCTTGGACTTCGTACTGTTCTTATGGCATTCGTATTAAGAAACAATATCGAACTTCGATTGTCAAGATTGATGTGCTCTTGACTGTAGGTACCTTAAATTTTTATGTTGTTGAATTTTGATGATGGTATTAAATCATGGCAAATACATATCCAGAAAACCTTCTGTCAGTATGAATATTTAGAGCTTAAAATAAAACACTGGTTTTGAAAGCTCTATGCCACAGAATGTAGTACCGAAACGAAACGAAGATATCTAAAGAACGGACGAAACGATATCGAACGATATCTAGTGCAATGTGGATGTTATGAGTTTTCTGAATATCTCTTACAACCCCCTCGGGGAATATAGTTGTGAGCATATTATGCTATGCTATGCTACGAATAAAGAAATAAATATGGAAATATAATTCACGTCAAAAAATGACCCCACGAACTTTGGTGTACACCACGCAAGCGCGCAAGACTCAATCATTATGGCGACTCCAATTACGGTGTTTGCCGCCAAAACTCATGGTGCCAAAAATTAAGGAGATTTTGTTCGGAGTTATCGTTCCATATTTATTTCTTTATTCGTAGATGCTATGCTAATTAACTATCTAGGGCCTAGATAGTTAGTCTTGATTCTAGGCTTTATTTTCTATGTAAATTAATACTTTGAAAAAGTCAATTTTACTTTTATAGGAATGTATACTTATTTTACATAAATTTTAAACTCTATTCATGGTTTTACTAACATAAGAACAGTCATATTAAAATTGAAACACAATAAATAATAATTTAAACAATTTGAAAGTAGGACGTAAAAAGACCTTAGAGAAAAAAAAAGTTTGACATTGACAGCGCGCCGCGCGGAATGCGCCCCGAGGCGAAACTTCAAAATTGGAACAACTATATGTCAAAGTTGCCGCGCTTCCGGCCACCCTTCCCGCCCTTGAGTCGGACCAGTTACTTATTCACGCGCGTTCCGTTTCGGACAACGCCCTGTGCTAGTATAAAAACCGCCAGCGACGAAATGAGAGCATTCAGTAGCCTTCGAGCAGTCTACCACAGAAGTGCACGATGAGATTTCTGGTTAGTTTAAAATTTATTCAAACGAACAGTTCTATGAAGTGTTGTGTCGACTTAAAAAATAGTGATGTGATTCAATTGGATTTTATAGTGAAACGTGTTTGGTTTCAGATTGTCGCCGCCGCCGTCCTCGCTTGCGCCGCAGCAGCGCCCTCTGGCGCCCTGCTGGCCGGACCCTACGGCCATGGGCTAGTAGGCTACGCCGCTCCCCTGGCGTACGCCCACGGTCCAGTAGCCGTAGCCCACGCCGCCCCCCTGGCCGTCGCCGCCCCCACCATCTCCTCCGGTGACATCCATGGTGCCGCTATAGATGCCCACGTCAACGCCGCCGACCACGTCCGCGCCGCGTCCGATGCCGCCCGCCAATACCACGACCGGGCTTCCGAACTGCACGGACAGGCCATCAACGCCGCCGAGGACCACTCGTGGCGCGCCGTCGACGCCGTGAAGACCCATGAGGCTCAGCTCGACGGAGCCGCCGCCGGCGCCGCCCCCATCCTGGCTAAGCAGTTGGCCGGCCATGTGGCTTACGCCCCCGCTGTTGCGTCATACGCCGCCCCTGCGGCTTACGCTCACGGCCCGGTCGCGGCTTACGCCCATGGCCCAGTCGCCGCCAGCAACACCGTTGTGTCCCAGTCTCTCTCCCAGTCCCACCCCGCGTCCTACGTCCACGCCGCCCCCGTCGTCCACGCGGCCCCCTTAGCGTACGGCGTCCACGCCACCCCCCTCGCATACGGCGTCCACGGTCTTGCTCACGGATGGTAAATTGTAATATAATTACTAGTGAATCAAATTATATAGTCAATTGTTTGTAATGTAAATTATGTACAAAAAATGCAATAGAAGCGAGGATGTGTGAATAAATGACAAATAGCTATTTAAAACCTACTATTTTTATTTTCTATCCTATTCTATGACGAAAGCCAATGACTAAAAATGGCGCCTTTTTTCTTTTCGCCTCTTTTTTTTAGCGCGGCCATAAATCAAACTTGATAGGTATACATCTAAATAACAAGTTTTGTTTGTTACTTTATTCTGAACTAAAATATTTAAGTTTGGTTGATGACCGCGCTAAAACAACGTCGAAAAATAAGGTGCCAACTTTCAATACAAAACCCGCATTGTCTTTTATATTTTCATTTGCATTTTTAATACGTCCAGAGTCCGTTTACAACATAAATGAAAAAATAACCTTGTACTCGTACCTGCTTTACGGTACTCGCAGCTTACCGGTACCAAATTAATTTCAATGTATCAGATCAAGTGTGCTGTGTGAGTCGGACAACACGCGCACTGAGGGTTCCATACAACTACACAATATATTCACCAAAAAAAATGAATTTTTTCGGGACCCTTAGCGTAGACACACACTTGGTACCTTTTTTTATTTTTTTTAATACTACAGAGTTTGTACTGTAATCAAATTAAGTTTGATTCTTGTATGTATTACCGTTTTTACGTTATTTACGATAAAGCAAAACCTATAAACTTCGACGCTTGACCAAGTTTGACACACGGCGTCTACTCAGGCTACCCTGTTTGGACTTTGAACGATTAGAAGTTGAACGCTGCGAATCGTGCGAGAGGGTGCGGTGTATTGTTGTTGTTTCGTCTCACGGCACGCTGCGCCCGCGCCGGCAGCCGTCTATGCAGGCTCTCTACCGCACTATGCCGTGTTTTGTACGTAGCGTAGTTATGGGTATATAGGGTGCGTAACCTGATGTGTCGCCGTATGTACGTAAATGATTATAAAACATTATTAATTAATAAAGCATTAAACTATTAAACTCACCGTCAAGTCATAAACCCCGCAGCCGTCCCGCACCGGCCACCTGATGCCGTCGTAGTGCGACCCGAACACAACGAACTTGAAGTTCTTCTTCCAGCCCAGGTCGTAAGGGAACACGAAGGGGGGCAGGTTCTGCTCCTCGTGCCGGCTGACCGCCTTCTCCATTATCCAGTCTTCTATCGTCGTTTGATTGCGGAGTATGCCCCGTACCTGGAGTAAAAACTTGGTTTTTTATTTACATGGTCACTCACTATTATCTAATCTAAACTATTATAAAACTGTAACTGAAGTGTGTCTGTACATTGAAGATATTTACAAAAAAAAGATTATGATATGGTTTTTAGGTATCCCTGACTCGAAATCACCCTTTTTTAGAAATTTTGTCTGTCTGTTTGTCTGTTTTTTTGTGTGTTTGTTTGTTTGTTTGTTTGTTCGCGCATCACGCAAAAACTACTGAACCGATTTTGATGAAACTTTTTTTGTTTGATAGCTTATGATCTGACTTAAAATCTGGTATATAATTTGTGCGGACGAAGTCGCGGGAAAACACTAGTAGAATTATAAAACTGTAACAGAAGTGTCTCTGTATATCAAATGCAAGGATCAAGGGGCTGTTAATTGGAAGAGATAGAAAAATATTATTGTTGTTAATCCTGAGTTGTTTTGTACGAAGTAGTTAATTACTACTCTGGCCGTATACTATCTCAGCTCCAGTAGTGAGTGCAACCTTCCTGTAGTCACGAGTAACCCGCATGTAGCCTCCTGTCTGTAGTCACATGTAACATATTTATAGTCACATGTTACTCACCCGCACTCATGTCTAACCCACCGGTAGCCAGTAGTCACGTGTACCCACTTGTAGTCACGCCTAACCCAACTATAGCCACTTGCTACCCACATATGGTCACTGGTAATCCACATGTAACCACATGTTACACATCTGTCGTCACGTGTTACCCACCTGCAAACTGTAACCCACATATGGTCACATGTTATTCACATGTAACCCACCTCTAGACACGTGTAACCCACCTGTAGTCACATTTAACCCATCTGTAGTCACATGTAACCCACCTGTAGTCACATGTAGCCCACCTGGAGTTAAGTGTAACCCATCTCTAGTCACATGTAACCTACATGGTCACGTGTTACCCATCTCTAGTCACATGTAACCTCCTGTAGTCACATGTAACCCACCTGCAGGTAGAGCAGCGCGCTGACGGCGAGCACGACGCCGACGCTCATGCCGATGGCGAGGAGCGTCAGCAGCAGCGTCGTCAGCGTCAGCTGGATCATGGGCTCCTGGCCCGAGCCGTGGTGCAGGTACCACACACGGTTTATCGCGTGGTACATGCAGATCGGCAGTACCTTTAACAATATTCATTATTTAATTAAACCGTAATCGGGAGTTTTAAAATAAAAACAAAACATGATTAGAGAAAAAAATTATCTCTCGTGAATTATTTGAGCACAGATAATGTGATCAGGTAATAAGGAGTAGTACCTACCTACCTACACAGGATGTAAAATTAAAGGGGGTGCTTCAGACCATCAAGCTCGCGACAAAAAAAGACGAGAAGCGACTTCGATGTTGGCTCCTTAATGAAAGTTGTTCAGTTTGATGGTCTGAATTAAATTTACACCCTGTATAGTCTGCGCGTTAGGTTAAAGATGACAGCGACAAAAGGTCTATTTGCTCTTGGTCAACAGTCAAACCTTATGAACCACACAATAAAGGGCCTTTATATCTAGGCCCTAGATTCGAGATAAAGGCTTCTACTTACAACGGAAGCCTGGAAGCAGCCGAGCACGGCCGAGGTGAGGAACATGGTGAAGTAGCCGTGGTTATTGTGGCCGACGCAACAGTTGATCCACGGGCAGTGGTGATCCATCTTTAGGACACAGCAGCCACCTGTGCAAAGTGGTCACAGCTATTATTATTTGTTGTAGGGGCTTGGTCAAAGACCAATAGCTACCGCGACCTGGACAGTTCTATTGTAGCTGTCACCCTTGAACAAAAGGTTATTTCCTAGGCACACGGACTTCATGAACCGTGCCATGCTTTTGGAGGGGATGTCCCTAGAGTCAGTAGGTGTTATTACGTACCCACCCAGATGGATACGCTACTGCTATCTATTCTTAGTTTTGGGCAGAGAGGTTTAAAAAAACTAAGGTTTGGGCAGAGAATAGGATAGTTGATAGCCATTATCTGGACTTTCATGAATAATTAGGATAATTCATGAAAGTTCAGAGAAAAATCATAACCGTGGTCACAGTTATTTTAGTTCTGAATCAAATCTATGAATGTAATTTGGTGGTAGCCAGTGGTAAGACAAATTGTACATGAAGTTCTTAAATTGGTATGAATTGACCTGGATGGTGATCGCTACCACAGAATAGAAGTCTTAACAGAAAAACAGATTCATACAAGCTCGCGGCGGCCTTTACACCTTCATGCGCAGGCATATTTCTACCAATTTGCCGCTCATTCTCGTACCAGAACGTTTACGTATTTGCCACATGTTGCACATGTACGGACCTACTGGCCACCGCGAGCTTGCGTGAATCTGTTTTTCTGGTAGGATATCTATTCGGTGTCGATATGTCGGCCCATTCAGGAAAGTTCAAAAGTGTTTCTGTTCATAAAACAATCCATAGTCTCTAAACTCAGCATTGGCAGAAGTGCAGTATACAAGGATGTAAGGAAAAGTATAATTAATATTTAAACCACATACGCTACCCATAAAACTGAACAACTTTTACGTTGGGAGCAAACCTGTCAGAACAAAAAAAAACAACTCTTTCATATTTGACTCACAAGAGTCAAATATGAAAGACATTGCATTTTAGTATGGAAATTGAATTTTTTTTCGCCAACTGGTTTGCTCTCATAGTAAAAGTTGTTCAGTTTGATGGGTAGATTATGTGGTTTAAAGGTTAATGATAATACAAGCAAAAGTTCATTATATTGTAAATCAAATAAAAAAACAAAAAACATTTACATTTCCGACAGTGATGTGACCTCGGAGCCTTGTAGCCGTTGCAGACTGTGCAATATTGTAAGTGGTCTGTGTCCTCATCGCTGTCCTGTCAACAAACATATGCCTTGCATTATTAGTTTAGTGTATCTGTATACCAATATGTGATAAACGGTGGAAAAATGATTCATGAACAGTGAACTAAATTTCCCAAAACCTTTAAATCATTAGTTTTAACTTTATTAAAAAAGAAAAATCAATTACACTTTATTGAAACTACTACTACTACTTCTTTACTTTTTATCAATTTTACTTTGTTTCATCAAAATTGGTCCAGTAGTTTTAGCATGATCCTCGCACAAACACAGAAGATAACAGTTTTATAATAGTGTGTAGGTAGATGGATTCAAATAAAATTGTCTCAAATAACAGCAATATTTAAGAGGATAGACGAGTACAGTTTTCTCCATACAAACGTATTCCCTTGTTTTCTCCCTGGATAATAACACTAGAGCAAATATTTTTTTACCATACAATCTATGTCACCTCTGCCATGTCCCTATGTTTTGCTTTTTTGCATTAATTAATTGCTGTAAGAACTAGGGACCTTCGAAAATGACCAATTTTACCGCCTGCTTTCAGACATCCAGCAAACAAATTTGACGAATATAAACAAAAAAAGCAAAACGTACAGACATAGCCAAAGTCTTTCTGATATTATTCTTGACAGAATTATTTAAATCAGTTTAGTTTTGGAGGAGTAAACAGGGGAATACGAAATGCTGTTTTCGTCGATTTTATGTAGATTAAATCGGTCCTAGCTGCAGTTGTCTCTTTCGCACTGGGGAGTCTGGGTGGGGTGGATCGGACAAATATGTATACGGTTGGAAAAGTGACCTATTCTCCAAATTAGCATTTCAGTCCGCCTATCCTCTTAATTGCATTTTCTGGTTTTTAGCAAACCAGAAAATGCAAAAAAAAAATGTATTTAGTTTCATTGTCTAAGTAAGTATACCTAGTTTGGTTAAACAATGTGTTTGATTATGATTGATGAAGATTTATAAAGACAAAAGGATTTTTTTTAATTAAAATTTGTCTTGATTATAAAATAATACCTACAAATTTATTATCAAACATTTTTCTTACCGGTCTCCAGCCTAAAGGAACAAAGCCAGGTCCCTCAAGTAAGGACTGCAAGAAATAATACAACGTTACAGCGGCCAGGCCTAGGAACAGAGCGGAGTGCAGCGCCCCGCCCAGCGACGCGTGCGGCGGCCACCACATGCCCATGAGGTGCACCATCGACCATGTTATCAGCTTTATTATACCTGTTAGGAATTTGATAATTACAAAAGATGAAGTTTTATGTTGATAGTTTAATCCTTTTTATGCCAGAAAATAGTCGTTTACACACCGAGGGCAGGAAAGTAAGAAAGGTCTAAGATCTCATGTAATGTAAACATGTGATCTGAGGCTTTCTTATTTACTGCCCAAGGTTAGTACACTGTTTTTCTCCTTGATGGAGGTGGAAAGCGGCAATTTCAAACGCAGATCACAAACTAAAAACTAAACATATTTCTAGAATTTATACATTAACCCGTCAAGTCCCGCCGTCGCGTTTAATCAATTGTTATCTTAAGCCGGGATGTGAGCGGTTAAAAGATAATAGGCTGAACTGTACAATGAGTACCGTCGAATTTGGGGTTGGGGATGGGTGGGGGGGATAGGGGGGCGTCCCCACATGCCCCCCCTAGAGGGAAAAAGTACGGAAACCCCCCCCTTTTTTTTGCCCCCTTCAGTCCAAAAATAGCTGGTAGAAGGCGTGGGAGGGACCCCAGATCTTGTTGGTTAGGTTAGCGAGGAGCGAAGCGACGAGCATGTTAGGTTTCTTGCGACCACAGCGCACGAGCCGAGCGAGCGGAGCGAGCGGTGCCGCGGCAGCGGCCGGCGAGTGCCAGAACCGAATTGCTACTGTTTACCTAGTCGCCTCGAATCCCCTCCCCCCCTGTGGGGTGGTAAGGGGATTTTCCCCCTCCACCCCCTCAAATTCATGCAGCAGGATACTTAAAATTTCACTTTTTATAAAAAAAGGGGGGGGGGGGTTCCGTACTTTTTCCCTCTAGGGGGGGCATGTGGGGACCTCCCCCTATCCCCCCCACCCATCCCCGACCCCAAATTCGACGGTACTCATTGTACAGTCCTTCCAGATAATATAATATTATAATGTTATCCGAATAGTACCTTTAGGGCCTGTTTCACCACTTCTGAATAAGTTCTTGTCATATTTTGACATAATTTCATACAAAATATGTCAAACTATCTGTCGGATAAGCTAACAAGAACTTACCCAGAAGTGGTGAAACAGGCCCTAAATAAAATAATGGCCCTACTGGAGGAATGATGGCATCCTACCAAATTGATAAAAAAAATACACAAACAAAAGGTGGCAAGCGGTAACATAGTTTATGTAAGACTCATATAGGACTTCACTTAAAACTAAAAAGTAAACATATATTTATCTTAAAACTTACATAAAACTGAGATTGGACCCCAGTGGAGCAATCTTCGGAAGGGACTTGACATTTTACTGGTTTTCGCACTAGGTAGATACTACTAGATATCTAAATAATATTATGAATGCTTATTACAATACATAAGAACTAAGTAACATGGTAGTTTTAATGAATTTAGTACATATTTTCGTAAAATAACACCGCCCGATATTTGTTTGACAATGACAGATCCGCGCCGTCATAGTGTATTAAAAAAAACAAATAGTGGTGAAGCTCATTCAACGCCGATGACTCAGCGGTCGCGAACTCGCAGGCCAATACAGGCGGCAGACAGGCCAATCGCCAATCGTACGTGGTGTCACACCGCGGGGGCCAGCATAGCTAGCATGCCGCAGTGATACAGCGCTATCACATCTTAGCTCTCTTTCTATTTGCGTGCGAACGAACGAAATAAATGACGTGATACAGCTGTATCACGTGTAGCATACTACGAGTGCAGGAGCGCGTCCCGGTCTCCAATGCCTACTCGCGCGTACCCTAACAGAGAATTCCACTAGGGTACGCCCGTTCTTCGCCGCCCCCCACACATCGTACGAGCGTGGACCCCCGTGGAGCCCCGTGGAGCCCGCGTTGTACCTTAGCTTGACAACTATACATTTTATTACACTATGGCGACGTATCACATGGAATCCGTTCCGTTTGAAAACGTGTAAAAATCACTCGGGGAGTCTATCCACCTCACTCGAGCATACAAATGGTCGTATCATAGACGAAAAATTGTTCGCTTACGCTGGTAGACGTAACATCAGTGTAACCGCGTATGAGACAGCGATAGTCATAAAATCCTATACAATTTGTATGAAGAAAGATGTCTGACTCCGGAGTCAGACAGCCGTCGTAGAACAAAAAAGTGGTTACGTCGATAAGGACAGCAATAAGTAGCGATCTCCTTTTTTAACCAGAGCGAATTTACTATGTGCATCTCTTACTGAGTGAATATGACAAGACACGTGCTTCCTTCTATTACCTTCTCTTTCTACGGGTCGTATACTTTTTCTCTTTCGTATTCACACCCGTGTGATTTTTACATGTTATGAAACGCTCTTATATGCCTCAGTCAGTGACAGTTTGGGAGTTTTGCGCGGGAAACATGACGGAACGGACGGGCTTTGTTTCTTAATTTTCTAAATTAATTTTTCGTGGCCGTGGCTATTATTGTGTTAATGTGGTGGAATTAGTGTAATAATGTGCTATTACTGGAGAACAATTAAAAGTGAGAAATAAAGAAAGGCGCTCCCGTTTGATGCGGATTGTATCCTCGTGTAAAACTTCCTTAAACATTGCAATGTGTGAACCACCCTCGCATTTCAATGAGTTAGGTTTAAGAGTTTAATTTACGATAAACAAAAAACTGTTAAAGACTACGGATTACTGTCAATATTGAAAACTTATTGAAGACATCAGCAAATAGAAACTTGATCTCGGAAATGACACAAGGAAATGATGAATACCACAGAAATGACATTATTACGGAAAAACGAAAGTTAGCTTGGAATATAAAGACTTGGAAAAATTATAATTTTAGCACAGATCAGGCACATAGTGCCTTTTATAATGAATTTATAAAAAAAAGACAAAATCAGACTTGGCTGCATGGGCTATGTTCCCTTTGCCTTTCCGCAAGGATAAATGTAACAACAACAACAACGATTCTCTCTGGCAGTGGTAGAAAATAATAATATTGCATGACAACCCCAGCTACCACGTCACGCAGGCAGTTGTCACATCGCGATATTTTTGTGGCTCTTTTTAGGGTGTGTGCATTCTTTATTTGTGTTGTGCTACTTATGTGGATTATTAGGTGATATTCCTCTTTCTACCGGGTAAGTTTTTAACCATACACAACTTTAACGTTCACCAAAAACCCAACATAAAATTTCCAAGCAACTTGTCCTGAATTCCTACTAACGTTTTCTATGTGCACATATTACCCGCCCGCCGGTGACTATAATTTTATTGTCATCGCATGAACACAAGTGTTTTGTGAGAAAATGTCTAGTGCAGCACGTAAAACGAGGTTTAGCTAAAGTTTTGCATGCACGTAGGTAGCGGTTCAGTCAGAATTTTCTATGTAAATGTCACGCGGCATGTACTTGTCAGCTACATGGAAATTCCGTGTCTCATTTTCTCACATGTACGTTTTAATCGTTTCAGATAGTGATCCAAAACCGCCAAGATGCCGAAATCGGTAAGTTACTATTCACTTTAATAAGTGTATCTCTTAGAACAGTGGTCGTAAGTGTCGATGTCGGTAGAAATGTAAATAGAGTGCCATCGTTATTGGCTGCGTGTTTTTAACTGATTTCACCACTGCAATGTGATCAGTCAACACCTAAGTCATTGAATAAACATTTCGTATACTCTCAAATTTAGTTAATCTTGCTAGAAAGGTAACCACTTTGATTGATTACCCTTTTGTTACTTTTCACTCTTGTACCAGAAGTGTGGAGGAAAGTAAAAGTGTGAGAGATAAAACAGTGTTGTAACATCAAAGAGTTTATATTATAGGTTATCATTTTTAAGTATGAGATAAGATTCGAGATAACATAGTGATATAGCTAATATATCACCTTAAAATTTATCTGATTCAAAACCAGAACTACTCGTTACAAAACATGGGGACAAACTTTAATATCTGGATTTGGAAATTCAATAGATAAAGAAAGAATAATTATATTAGAATTATAGCTGTTGCCCGCAAATCCATCTGCGTGAACCTTAAAAAAATATCATATGTGTTAATCCAGAACATATTATATCTGTGTGCCAAATTTCATCCAAATCCGTTCAGCTGTTTATGTGTGATTGAGTCACAAACATCTAAATATCGTCAAAAACCTTCACATTTATAATATTAGTGACAGGGTTCAAAGTGACAATTATCATGATAATTATAAAATTAATGTCACACCATGTATTTCCGATCATGGTCCACGAAAAAAAGAACCTCACAAACACGAAATCATTTTTCTCACTGTTTTTTGTTGTTTTTCTCAATTATTTGTTATTCATTGTAATAAGAAACTATAATGTCAAAGACCAGGTGTTGTTTGGTCTGGAATAGACTGGATAAGAGTGTACTAAAGCAAAAACAGCAATTTTAGAACCTTTCATTAGAATTTTCTCTCAAAACTAAGAATCAGCTTGGATAATTATCGGATAATTATCTAATAATTATCCGATAATTATCATGATAATTTCGAACCCTGATTATTGAGATAATAGGAAAGGAAAAAGATTCCATACTATGAATAATAAATTACGAAAAATCCCTGCATCCCGGGTATTTTATTAAAAATGTATTTTAATAAGCCACTTCTATAATTTCATAGCTAAAAATGAACTTCAAGTAAATATGCATCAGAATATCCGATCTCTAATGATGATTGCTGAATTTTATTAAAAAAAATATCAAACTATTTCATTAAGAGTCATCTTTTTAGGTTTGCATACAATTTAGGTCTCTAGGTCATTTTAGCTGCTGGTAAGTGCTAATTACAGCACATAATTTACAAGATAGTAATGTGAAAGATGGATGATTGATAACCTCACTTGCTTTTTGTTTCATAAATAATGCCTTATGACTCACAACTAGTAATGATTTGATTATAATTGAATTGTTTATTAGATCTGTTAATTAGTACAGTTTTAGTTGACCTTATCAGCTTGTTTAGTTTAATTTGAACAACTGATATAAGGGTACAAACACATTTGTTCAAATTGTCATACCTAGTTTATTTATGTTGTGAACATAGGTGGAAAACTGGAAATACAAAGGTTACCAATAAGGCATAAGGAAAAAATGTTTGTTGATTTGGAGTCATGATTACATGGTTCCATTTCATTTCGTTCATGAATAGATTAGTTTTAGTTGGTCAATCTATTTAGTCGACCAATTTTAGAAATGGAACTTTAATCAAACCTAATTTTTCGATATTTTGTCTATATTTAAATAAAAAGAGCAACAATGGAAAGGATTTTAGTATTTAACCATTGATGTCTTTATATTGCTTTTTAAATTTATTGTCTTTTAAAAAGAAATCAAGTAAATATGATATGGTACCATACCAGTTTTACTGCCGTCTGAGCCTTTTACTTCTGTTAGTAATTATACATTTTTGAAAATTCCATCCATTTAAAAACAATAATGGTTTATTTACTTGCCATATATAATGATATGCAAAGTTATGCTTTTGTAAACTGGTTCACTATGTTAACTAAATTTTTACATTTCGTTACCAAATATTTCCTCAAAATTATTACTAAAATTTTATTGAGATTAACTTTCATAATTATCAAATCTAAACTATTATAAAACTGTAACTGAAGTGTGTCTGTACATTGAAGATATTTACAAAAAAAAGGTTACGATATGGTTTTTAACTATCCCTGACTCGAAAACAACCTTTTTTGAAATTTTGTCTGTCTGTTTGTTTGTTTGTTCGCGTATCACGCAAAAACTACTGAACCGAATTTGATAAAACTTTTTTTGTTTGATAGCTTATGATCTGACTTAAAATCTGGTATAATAATTTGTGCGGACGAAGTCGCGGGTAAACACTAGTTTAATCATACAATTAGCTCAGTGGGTAGTAAACCTGCCCCTTTCGGCCCATAAGGACCACTTCCCTTACTATCGAGCTAGGGGATATTCGTACAGTGAATGTGACTATTTTTACCCAAGTCATGGGTTAAAAAATTAAACCTTGTTTCACCTATTTTATATAAGTTGTATTCTACATTGACTTACCAGTTGGTAAGAATAGGAATACCAGCATAGGTAGCATGACACCGTGATAAAGCGCTATCACACCTTCGCTCTCTTTATATTTGCACATGAACCAACGAGATAAAAGACGTGATACAGCCGTATCACGTGTAGCATGCTACCAGTGCAGTTAAATAAATGTCAACTGATTTTTTAAACAACCTCACATTTAAACTAAGAACAAATTGAACAATCCTATGCCATGTAACCAACTGAATCTGAATAAAGTGCGCGCGCCCGTTAATAATGGAATCTGTATACCATTGACAAGAGTGATGATAGTCCATACGGAAGAAAGCTAGCGACTCAATCACGAGGCGGCGGTTCGATTCCTGGCCTGTACCACTAAGTTCTACAGAATTTATCATTATCACTAGTTCGGCGGTGAAGGAAAAACATCTTGAGGAAACCTGCCAAACTGCCAAAACCATAAATTCGGAGGTATGCGTAAATATGGGCGAGCACAATAGACCAGCGATGGTTACATAACGACCCTTGCTTGCAATAAGCCATCCAACAAATTTCAAAATTTCTACTGCCAAGAAATGGTTTGAGAAATAAACACAACTGGGTAGCAACTAATTAATTTTTAAAACCTGCCTTCCTACTTCAGTAACTATAGATTTTAGTTATTTGCATCTGGTGGTCATCTTGTTTTCATAATTGATATTCATAAAATTCTGATGAGTAGGTAATTTTGTTTTGTCCTTGACTTATCTCATGCATTTGTCATCTTTCTGTTTCCGGTGTGATAGTTGTCGATAATAATGAAGCTTTATTCTCATATTATCTCCTTTACTTTGTAAACTTATATTACTTATCAGTTTACATTGTTTACAGTATTTTTTAATGTGCAATTTTATTAATATTACTATGTATGTTTATGGTCATAGTGTGTGTTTATTATGTCTTTGTTTTTAAATAATCATCCATTAAAAGTTTACTCACATGACATTAATTGTTGTGAACTGTTTTACTTCATAGGTAATCATAATTATAGCTAGTTACTTTGACTCAAGCCCGACTTTCCGCAAGGAAGAAATTATATAAAATTTTAAAAATGATTCAGTCCATATTGTTTTTCCCGTCCATACTGCATTTCAATAGCTATTTTGAATGTTTCTCAAAAGAATATGTAATATTTAGAATTCATGAACTAACACATTTTATTTCTCATTTATACAAATTGACCACTGACTTGCATTTACCAATTTGCACTAGACTTGCATTAGTCAATTATGGCCCATAGTAGTAAAAATTATGGTGATATAATCAAATAGGTTCTTGGAATGTAAGTCACATTCCAAGAACCTATCTTTCTCTGACCTGATGTTTCATTTTGTTATATTTTATACTATACATGTATAACTATAATTGTATTTATATATGCCTTTGCCTACATACTCAAGTTATGTTTACTTATTTCTATTTATTGTATGAGGTCTAAAAAAACTTGTTGAACATTATTTTATGCGGATGATCAGACCATCGATCGAAAGGAACAACTTTTCCTATGGGACCAGGATCGAAAACATAGAAAAAAATCTGCTGTCCTCTACTTGGGTCGACTAAGTTTGCAGTCTTGTATGGAACAGCTGATTTTTTTCGCTTTATCGACATTCGTCCCACAGATAAAGTTGTTTAATTTAATAAGGGATCAATGATCATCCTCTTAAAATAGTTTCAGCTACTTTTGTTAGACTTTATGTTTAAGCTTTTATGCCTGACATGTGTATTATTTTGCAGATATTCTCTTATATAAGCAACGCATTTGATCTAGGCGGCAATGATAATAATCTGGTTAGTTATTATGGTATGCCTATTTGAAAACATTTTGGTGTGTTTTGATTTTTTTTGTATCGTCCATAATGTAGCATGTTGCTAGAGTTAGCGGTGTAGCATTTCCTATCATCTTGTGTGGAACATATTACTAAAAATGTGTTTGACATAATTAACTACATAAAAAAAAATAGTTATCGTCATAAAGTGTTATGAAAAATGTTACATAGTGTTTAAATAGTAATAATTTAGCTTGATGTAAGAAATTATAATGTACCTATTATCACATAATTATTTGGGTGGGACCTGCAGTTTGCCTCCACCAAACAGCATTTTGGCCGCGTGGTGGAATATCGCCCACTCCCTTTTTCCATTATTTTTAACTCTGCCTTTCCCTTGCAGTAAGGTAAGACCCAATTATCTTTCTTATTTAAGAGCTACGCTCTTGTCGGTGGAGTATTCGCCAATCCAGTCTCTTTTCCGCAATATCTTGAGTTCTTGATACGACAACATCAACTTTTCCCCCCATTTATGCTAGATAACTGCCTAGTCTTTCTCTGCCTCCCTTTCCCTCTATTTTCTCTTCCAATATAGTTTTAAAGAAGTTGTGTAAGTATCTGATACTACACAACAATTTCTTTATTTCTTGATACTAAGTATCAACTGTAAGATCCTATAGGGCTATAGGCTATATAATTTACTTTAGTATCGCTTGCCAGAAATCCCTTGTTTGTGACTAAAATTAATAACACACGTACGTTTTTTGTGAATATGTTATTCCAGGTTTTTTAGAGTCCGCAATCACATCTTTGAGGTGCATGGTTATTAATTACTTGAATGGCCAATTGAATTAGTCCTTTTATTAATTGATGTAAAAACACCTTACCGTGTTAGGTTTGTGGGTTTTGTGTGATTTACATGATTTTACCATTTTTATCCAAAGTAGTAATGTAAAGTAGAAATGAGCAAATACTAATTTCAACTTGCCATACTAAATGCAATTAGCTGATCGAACCATAGTGTGGACAGTTGAAATTTTTATTGCGAATTTTCCTTACGTTCCTAGGGCAACATTTTTTAGTATCATATTCATGAGCACAATCAGTAATGCAACTTTCTACACATACCTACAACCTGTAGAGCTAGAAGTTAAGTCATACGATTGTAATATCTAAGTAATAGAATTGTGTAAGTAAAGTAAACATTGCACATAATGTGTTTGTAGGTCAGAGGAAGGAAGCGTGAAAGTGGCACACGCTTTATCTAGTTAGTGGACACTGCACCCTGTCTGTCTGTCTATTCTATAATGCAATGCACCCTTTAATGTATACTGCAATTTATGCAGGTTGCTATGTTTATCGTTGTAAATAAATAGTGAAGTTAGTTCTTGACCTATTTGAAATTATATTTTCACATCACAAGCTCGGAAAGATTCTGTTTATCACTCGAAATCTGAGTGCAAAAGTGTATTTTATCCTCTAGCGTGGAAAGAGTTTTTGAAATTCGAATCTGTCTATTCAATATATTTCTATACCGCCAATCCATTGAAAATGCTTAATAACTATTTCATGTCACTGATCAGCACGAAAAAAAAACTTTTTAAAATGTTCTTTTTAGCAATTCACTTTTTTTCCTCGCTGTTGTGAGGTGAAAAGTTGTGTGTTTCGCTCGGCTGCAAAGTTATTCTGCGTCTCGTACCTTTGAAACCTTCGCTAAGCTCAGGATTCTATTAGTAGACTACTTCGCTTGCTCAGGTTTCAATACAAGTACTCGCGCCAAAAAGCAACTTTGCAGCCTAGCATAACAAATAACTATGTATTTACGGTTTGTGCCGAAGCCATCGCCTACGTTCTATTGAAGTGTTAATCCAGAACATATATAATTACATCTGTGTGCAAAATTGCATCCAAATCCGTTCAACCGTTTATAGAATAGAATAGAATAGAATAGAATTTCTTTATTTGTCTTAAGAAAAACACATTACAAAATCAATATATTACACAGTCAGTACTTATAAAAACATAAAAAACACAACAAAAAAAAATACATTATTAAGACAAAATGGTCTGTGACATCAGTATACGGTAGTTGGTCAGACCAACAACCACTGTTATTATTGTCACAGCCGAACTTAACATAAAAAAAGAGATCTACTACTACAAAAGTCGTATGTTATGCGTTGTTGAATAGTCAATCTAAATGACAAAACAAGGACCAAGATGAGCATTGGCTCTACATGGGATGAGGATGTCGGATAAGCCCTATCTTTATTAGACCGAGTTGAACACTCACTCAAGACTTTGCTTAAAATGAGATCTCATAACTTTTGAGAGAGAAAAGGGTTGTGAGTCTTGGCTACATTTTACATGAAATGTTTTTTAATGGGATGATCTTAGTAGGATACTGAAGTACAGGAATGTACCTACTCGGAGTTTAGATTTTCGATGTGTCGTTAACGTTTTTATTCAAATGTCGACTTTATTCCAAAGAAGTTCCGACAGATACGATCACAATATATCGAAAATTGACAGTCCGAGTATGGCCAGGGCCAGGGGGCTTGCTAGATCCACAGATCTACTCTCTCTGTTTTTATAAAGTGTAGCATTCAAACCTAGCAATGTATGCCAAATAAGAGTATGAATCCAGAATAGTGTAATAGATGCTTAAATGCCAGAGTGAGCTTGACTACAACTGGTAGTTTTTGCAACTTTCCTAACCGTCCGGAATGGGATTATCGATGTCGCTACACAACACATTCACTTGTGTGACAGGTAGTGAGCCTATTGATATGACAGTGAACACAATACACGCTTCGAAACTGAATCAAGTAGGTTTCCTCAAGAATTATTCTTTCACCGAAAAGCCAGTGATGTCTGCTTGTTTAATATTAATTGAAAGATAAATATAATATACTAACTAAACAGTGCAGTAAAAGTGAACTATTTTGGGTTTTTTATCATCATTCATCATCAAGATTTAAATCAGTTTTAATTACTACTCATCACAATCATAATCATTTATTGCTTTATTGCTCATCCAACTGGAAATAATTCGAGCTATACCACGTTATACCTATAACAACGAGGTGGACCCCGCGTCATTGTAAGTGCCCATAGTCCACCCAGGTGGACCACGGGTAAGGAATGCTTTGTTTACAGTTGATAAGCTGTTAAATTATGTTCAATCTTCGAAACTTCGTTTTTGTTTTTCTATTTTGGCTATTAAACATAACTCTCAAAGGCAATCTTTTTGTGAAGCCAAGGAAGTATTTCATGCTTTCCTGATAGTAATAACATTTTCATTTGCGTCGTTTTGAAGGACTTATTATGTCATCTGAACATAAATTACAAATTACATACCTACCTATAGTACGCTATATACACATTGATTGGATCACGATTCTATTTAGATGCTACACAGCGAAAAAAGTAACGTAACTGTGGGCGTTTGTGATATAAGTTCTGATTTGTATGGTGTGAACCATACGAAGAAACCATGGGAAAACATTTTTTTCCTTTTTTTAGGCGAAAGGCTAGATAGACAGAAATATCAATATATTCTGAAACCAAATGCATGCTTATTGCATTTGACGTTGTAGTAAAGTTCCTATCCACACCGAAAAAACACACTGCCGGGCCGTTAGTTTATGTATGAGTGTGTATTTGCACATTATGCCGTAATAAGTCTGGCATTTGTGAAAAATGTACATCGCAGCGCCGTTGATTATCCATAGTAGATATTTGGCTTAAATGATATCACTTAAACAATAAAACTTACCAGAAGTGTGTGATTTAACTTCTGGTCTGATTAGACGCAGATCTAGTCCAGACATAATATACTTTCTATTGTGTCTGGAATTGCAGACGAGAGGATCAATGAGTTGCTTGTCAAATGTTTGTCGATGATCAAGATCTGCTTGCATCATCGGTGGATAACTAAATTATATGATAGGTGTTGTGATGACTGATGAAAGACTAGAACATGTTGGCCTTTTGACTCTCATGATGATGCCATATCCGAAACGAACCTTTACTCTTTGGAACTCCGACCAAACCTAAGACAGACCGAACTAATGTATGTCCACCTATAGTCTCCATACCAAGTTGGACCGTGTGTATCGCAGACGGAGGCTCTGCGCGCGTCGCCGCGCCGGCGCCGTCAGCCTTGGACTCGGGGCGTGCGCCCGCGCATCCCCGCGTCGCGACCGTTCAGTTTGAACTGTACCGCCGTGGCCGGCACACGCGGCTTCCGTGCCGCCTTTAACCCCTTACCATTAACACTATCCTTCCAGAGGAATTAATTCCTTAAAAGTGCCTGTGTGTGACTTTATACTGTGTGTGTGATAATTAGCAATCATGGTTGCCGGAGGAAAACAGGTGGGTTATGTAACGTTAGATCAAGGCTTTTGTCTGTACGAAGTCCAAAGGACTAGAGGTGATCTGTAAGCTATGGTTAAACCCGATGAGCAGAAAGACGACGATTAATTAAGGTTGTTAGTTTTTTAACAATTTTGGTTAGGTACACACATTATAGCCTTACAAACGAAGGGCTTTACGTTTTAAGGGTTTGATATCAAAATGTTGGTCCTTCGACCCGAGGACCCAGCCGGATCATTCGATCATCACGATCCTTGCTTAGATCATCCTAATGATAAGGATTGATCAAAGTAATCAAGTAATTGCTGATTTCGTAATCATTTACCTGTAAGATATCATAGTGTCATTATCAATTATCGCACTCACTCGCAAGATTCGACGTAGCAACAGGTTCTAAAGAACGTTCCGTCAACTAACCGCATACAATTAGTTGTTAAATATATTGTTGACTCAAATCATAAGCTTGGTGATGTCATCGCTTACCTCCTTCCAACATGGGGTCGGACTTACTTTTTTTATTATTTATTTTGCATCGTGCAAACGGTTTTAACCGTCTTTTTATCGTCCATCCCTATCGACCTCCGTCTACAAGAAAGGGACGGGGAATTTATCCTGTTCCGCCAATGGTCCCATGCGTCCTCAAATAGAATTTAAATCGTTGTGCAATGAAATCGTGATGTTGTAGTTTTTACAATATGTTTCTATGTTGTTATCGCTTATTTCTGTTTTATGGCTAAGCTTACTATGTACTGCTGAGTTATCACTTGTTACGGAACCGAAACGTGCCAAATCATTCTTTTTAAATTATAGTACAAGACATCGCTGCAAGATTTTACGACCACTCATTGAATGAAGTATTAGCGCATTGGTTGCCTGACAAAATTAGGCAGTAGTACTTTTAATTTGGGGCTATTGTTGTCAATTTCATAAGACTTAAGAACACTCGTAGACGTTAATAATAAAAGTAATGTTTTATATATGGAAAAAAAACTTTGAAAATCTAGATTTCGCGTATCAAATAATATTTACAATTTATGATATAATTAATAATATATCAAGCTTTGAAATTATTCATACAAAATTTCAAAGCCGTATATCTTCGTAATTATATTATACAATGTTTTGTATGAAATTGACAACTCTGCAACCACCTTAACGAACGAAATTAGTTGACTTTATATTAGCACAGAATTATATAAGAGTACAAGAGATAAGAAAGAAAATTTAACTACCGCGGCTCTCTAGCACGACGTGAAACCATTACTGTGACTAGATATCCTACTGTGGTATCTTATACTATTATTAGGATTATAATATTATCAAATCTAGATGTCTGGTACCAAAGTATTCGATAAGCTTCTAAATTAGCACACTTATCGTCATTGACATAGAATTCACAATAACTTTCTTATGTAACTGTTTAAGTAGATGCAAATGGCGTATCACTGGCCTTCTACGGCAGCATTGACATATGCACCCATACTGTGTTTTAAACCATTACGTGTAATAACGAAGCTCCAAGTAATCTTTGCCTCATCTTCAACATTGTTAGACTTCAAGGCTTTTCCTTATCTGACTGTTTTAAGGTAAAAAATGGTTAATCATAATTATTCGTTGCTACATTATGACTGGCATTTAATTTCAGTCTTTACTATGAAACGGTTCTTCCATTACAATGAACGCGTGCAAGCAAGATCAATTTTTATGGCACTAGTTGGTATTCGAAAGAGAAAGCAAAACAAAAATCTCAACACGATTTGCAGACCAGTCATACATGGTTCGTATGCCAAGGTTTAAAGTTGTTCGCATCACATGTAACATTTTATCGTCATGCATTCCAGTTACAAGACACGCAATCGTTTGTCTCTTACTTCAGCTGAGAAGTCTTTGGTTATAAGATACTTCGGTAGTAGCGCTTTTGTGAATTAACAAACTCCATTAAAAATGGGTCCTAAGAAATGTCCTTCCCAATTTCAGACGATAAAATCAGAACAGAAAGTGTTAACCGGCCTGGAAAGTTAATGAATCCATCACCCATTTGGTCGTAAATTTCTGGTGCGGTTACAAAATGATCTTAAATTTTTTATAGACTCTTATTGCATTGAAACAAATTGATGGCTTAGTACAACAAATCGTTTAGGTACATTTTGACGTTGCCAGAATTGGTTTTGTTGTTAACCATATTAAAAACTAATATCAGGAGGCCATGCAGGTGAATTCATATACTTTTGACTGTGCTAAAGTCGAAATTAAACAATAATATATTTGTCATACGTCTACCAATACTTGGATTTTCCAAAACCTTGAATTTGCTACGTCCACGTGACACGGCACGTCACTCATTCATCACATATTGCCGTTCTTGAAATTAATTTGACGGTCGACATGGTTGGTGGCCATGTGGCGTCGTTTCACCTCGTTTCACTTACACTGTGCGATTTCTTTTCTAGAACTGTTGGGTGGTCTTTCTCTTTAGTTTACACTTTAAGGTTCTAGCTACATTTATGCTACTGTACAACTTATTTCAATTCAGCTAATGACTGTTTTCCTTTGGCAGTGGCTAGGATTAGTCTTAATGTTTTCTCACGTGATTCAGAATGATGTAACTTATTTATTTTCCTCCTCAAATACGAGCGATAAAGGATGACTGATGTAGTACTTAAAGTCCAGCATGTTTCGGATGTCTAAATCTAGACGGGTATATGAATAAGTTATAACGGCTTCGGCCATCGAATATTGCTTTCCCCTTGTTCAATTTCATGTTTCCAATAAATTCTACATTTTATTAAGGCTTTGTTGTTGGTTGGTTGGTTGGTGGCTTTAGTTACTTCTTCGTTTTATGACTTGGCTACTACTAAGGAAGTTGCACGTCATTATTGAGCTCCTACTACGTGTCTTCGGAACAGAATTCGAATCCTGTTTTTTGTTAACATTATCCCTACGTCCGCCACGTGTGTCCACACCTGCCGAAGCACCTGTCTCGACTTCAACCCTCTTATCCCGATCATTCCCTTTTGTATTCTTCCTTATTGATGTAATTTGAACTTTATTCCCGAAAATGAAGGATTTTATTAAAGTTGTAGGAATTTGATCCCCAATTAAACGGATTTTATTACAATTTGAACTTTATTCCGAAAGCTTTAGGATATTTGTTGTCATTGGTCTTGATAGTAAGACCCGGCTTTTGTGGTAATCCTGTTATGGCGCCAAGTTGTAAAGGACAGATGGGACGCCTTTGTTCTTTCCATGTATAAGCAGTTTTAACTTTTAAGCCTATTAATAGTGTGGCTGGTTTTGATGGCTTTGTCTTTAACATCGTCGTACTTATTTGGTATCTTGCAAGTTTTTTTAACATGTGCCAGACAGAATGCTCTAATTTTTTGTTATAGGTATGATTAGCTTTGGCCCTTTCATTTTGAAATTTAATTTAATTTCATACGTATGATTGATATTCCATTTTGATTTATCGAAAACTTTGCTAAAAAAAACTACACCCTACTCAGAAAATAGGATACGGTTTTAAGATTAGATTTCCTATTTCGAACCTAGATTTGAGTGTAGATATGAGACCAAATGTTACAACATGAGTTACAACATGAGCTCATGACCGCTAGCGAGGAGCTCATGACCGCTAGCGACGGTGCAGTATCGGTTGCCCACTTCTGGCAAGGTACTATTTAGCGACTTTGTTCAAAATTTGAAGTCGACACGATAAGAAGAAGAAGACAACATGAGTGCAATAAATCTATTCTATTCTATATGGTAATAGTAAACAGTACACCTAATAAAGTTTACGTAGAAATTTGTTCACACCTCAAAGGAGAATACGGCCGTACGATTGTTATTATTAATATCTCTTCACAATTTCTCCACACGTGCCACTAACTCCTTAAAAACTTACATTTACCACTAATCAGTTTAATCTCATATAATTTTATGGTTTACTACATCGTTTATAGTGCTCCTTAGCATTTTAATTGTTACGATGAAACAGCATTAACAAGTGGTTTTCATTTGTTGCCCGTAATTACGGTGAAGTGGTGTGCTATTAGATCCTGGAGTGTTATTACGGATCACCTTGCACCGCATCTTCGTTACTTCCTAGTGCAAGATGCAAGGGCATGTCGGTAGTCGTTTCATTTTGATTAATGTACCTCTAGTGTACTGTGATGTACTCGTATGTGAGGCGGTAATAGAAGATCCGTAGTAAGATTTATATTAAAACTGATTTCTTCGATATACGACTTATGAATGTTATCTTTTACTTCATTTACAAAAGATCACATACCTACGTAAATACGCCCGAATAACGAAACTGTGTGTCAGATGTGGTAGGCAGGTTGTGGGTTCGAATCCATCAACACCCGGCGGATGCTGATAGGTTAAGTCATGACCACAGATTAAATAATACTATACAGTACAGATGCCCAACGTCAAACAATGGAACGCGACTGCCGTAACGCGGGCAGTCTTCGGGCAAAGTAAATTGCTTTATTTTCCGAGGCTCATGAGATTTTTTTGTAGTTAGATCATGTATTTTTAGTAACAATTTACACTTTTACGTAAACATTAATTACGATTCGATACCATAACGCCATATATTGCCATTTTTTTAACAAAAATTTCATTTGTATGGGATGGGACACCATGGTCATGACTAAGCAGAATATCAAAAATTAACTTCAGTAAAAGTGTCTTAGTTTTCGAGATATTAACAGTTTAACACAGATACTGGCATAGAACATTTGAAGCCGTGGCACTCAAAATAGTGACTAAGGTAAAGAGTTTTTCACGAATTTCATAAAACTGTCCTTATATCGAAAACTAAGAACGTTTTCCTATAGTAAAATGTTGACTGATTGATTGATTGACTGTTTTTTTTTTCGTATATTCTGGTTAGGCATGAACTAACCTATCAGCATCCAACGGGTTGACGTCGGTTTACGGGATATGTATACTTGAGTGAAAATAAAGTACACTAGAATTATGTTTCAAAGTAAATGAAGCACAAATTGGTTACGTCTGCCACATGAGAGCACATGTGCGGCGTGAAAGAGTACCAGTGCCATAACCGAAATCGGTTGGTTTACTATATGCCATCGAACAACTACTGTTCCCTTACCACTGTAACTCGATTCTGTTCATACTAGCCAGACAATGAAGTCCAGCGAGTCCGCTGTTTGGCTTGCCTCTACAGACAGGAGTCAGTTGTCCATTAGATGTGCCCTTTTTTTGGAGCATAAAATGCCAAGCAATATGATATATACAATGGAAAAATTTCACAAAACTCTTGTAGTCTTAGACTTTAAATTAAAAAAGCTAAAGGAGTAGGAAATCCATTATTCGACTAACTGCTATATTTTTCGCTATTTTGCATAAAGATAATAATGTAGCAAGCGTGTCTCTTACACTCTCAATTATACACCAGAATCGAACTTGTTATCTCACGATTGCTAAACCCGCGATCTCTTTCCCACTCAGCCACAAATCTCGTAACACTAGAAGCAATAAGAAATAACATTTGAGCACGCAACGCAGGGACTAATGATATACGTTTTTAACAATACTCCGGCGACACGCAGTGTTTTTCCCATCCCATTATGAATTACTTATGTGAAGACTGAAAATTTAGCGAAACATATGTGTGGTTTGTACGGCTATAAATAGAAAACCTGTGTTGCTTGCTACCTAATATAATACTTGGTTTATCTCTGTATTATACAACTAACATTCAATGTTGGCTGTAGAAATCGGAACTTAGCGCAGGAACTGTAGATACATACAGTAGGTACTTATAATATGTTCACGCTTATCTTAAAGATCTTCTACGATCTTGACTAACTCTTCAATTTGCACACATAATCAACGGTTTTGGGTATATGTTCACATTATGTAGGTATATTGACAAATAATGTTAGTTCTTGCATCTCGCCACTCTTGGCTTTGTTATTCGTACGATATAATATACTTGAATCGAGGAGGAGTTTAGATGTAGGTAAACACAAAATTAACGCGCCTTGCTATAGTCCTATGGCAGCAGTAGACGCTGACATGCTCAGATAGACGACTGAATATTACACAGCCGTTTAGAAATAACTATTTGTGGCTGTTTGAATCAGAAGGGATCCGTTACAATGATGATCTGATCACGGTATCGGACGCTACGAAATTGAGTGACTTACATTTTTCAAAGCCTTTTATGATATTAACAATCGATAAAACAATAGAGTCTTAACTAAAATTACGCCAGCCTTAAAGTAGGTACCTTAGATTGGTCAGTGGGTCTACCATGAGTTTTCACCGTTCTTTACTACTGTAGTTACGTCACCAATTTTGTATTGAATTTCGTACAGCGCTCCTAGTGGTTACGTTGAGAACTAATTTCTGTCATACGATTTGGCGACGTAACTACAGTAGTAAAATACAGGGAAAACTCATGGTAGGCCCTCTGGAGAGGTTAAATTATATTTTGTCTAACGTAACGTATTAATATGTAACAGTGAAATGATATGAAACAGAATCTTTGTCTCTTAGCATAAACTTGTAACGTCGCCTGTACAACTATCTAACTATAAGTAACTAAGCACAATATGATATCATCGTCGTATCTTTATGTTTGTGGTGCTGGTGGCTAAATGCACTCTATAAACATAACACACGTAGTAGGTACATACATACAACTTCTTGCGGTACGTCTCATGGCTGTTTGAATCATCGATTATAATTTTATTTAATAGCCAATTCTTTAGTTATTATACTTTTATTGCTTGTATCCTTTTATTGCCTCATAAAGTGATAGATTCATAGGTTATATTAAATATTATAATGGTGTAGCGTTTATCTAGCCCGTATTTAGAAAAAGTAATGTAACTACGTTCTCGTGGCCGTAATGTCAACCATCATACTTTGATGATCCACAAAGAGCCCTAGCATGGCGCGTAAGAGGCCCTGAAAACCTTTAAATAGGCTAAAAGTTAATCTTGCAACAACTGCATGCTTAAAAAGTTCCACCACCAAAGTTTCTAACTACCCGGAATGGTTCCCGTCGTAGGTTTCTTTATTTTATTAGAACAGTTTAAATGGTACTTTAAAATCCAATGATGTCGATTGTCATCATCATCATCATCGTGATGTAAGCGTAGTATATAAATATAAATTAAGTCACATGAGCGCTAAACTTGAATACATAAATCAAATACAGCGATGGCTCTTGTTGTCGTGGCAATAACTCTTGTATCGGTTTGTCCTTATTGTACTTATAAGGAATTAAATTCTTTCTGCGTTTTCTTACAATTCTATAATTAAAAATCATTGGTAAAATGCTCATTTCTTGACGTAAACTAAAGAGCGTTCACCGTCAAAGCACGATGACTCAATCATTCGCATTATTAATTGATTCAAACTATATTTTAGTCGTGTTTCTTCATTCGTATGTAAAGCAAATCAATAAATTAAATGCAGCATTGCATCAAAGTGAAACATGTAGACATCTGACACACTTGTTGTGCATTTTGAGAACAGGTTCTGAAGCAAACTTGACATTTTTGTTGACCTCCCGCTATTTGTAAATGATAGATACAGTTTGTTTAACATTGAGGGTATGGTTCAGTTGTAGCCACGCACGCTGTAAAGGAAATTGTAGCTGAAATGTGTTTAACTCTTTTGCATCAAAATTATATTTAAATTCTTTTAACATGTTGTGTTTTGAACATGTTTTGGGACATCGAAAGGAAAAACACATTTGAAAAATATTTTTCCTTCGTCGACAACCTTGAATGAATTCAAAATTGAGCATGTAATGAAGCCAAATGTCAAGAATTTTCCTTCTCAATAATTGATGTCCAAAAGCCAGTGTGAGGATAAGATAATCAAGTAGTCATTTGTTTAGAGTACCTATCATTCCTATCTATCAAATGCTCTAGAAAAGCCAATGCCCTGTGCAGGCTATAATAAAGCTGATCACCATCGTCAGCCACTACGTCCTCACAGATTATTCACTGACATTTAATGATAATCCCCTAAAATATGTTCCTAAATCAACATCCTAAAGCGAATTTGCATGCGTGAGTAAAATATATACGTGTAATCTTGCATGCGATGAATCAGTATTGAGAAACAAATTAGTGATAAGCCTAGCGGCGACCTTATCGTAGTGCAAACTGACGATGTTTGTGATACGTTTTGCTTGTCTTACACGATACGCCACGAGTCTAGGCTACAAGGAAAATTGTACATTTTACACCTTTTAAACATAACAGCAAATATGCCACCAACTGGATAAGTTGGGCAGGATGGGGGAAAAGTGACACTCACGATTTAATTCAGAAGCAAAGACTATTTGCGTCGATGAGCCATTGGACTATGGTCACAGATTATTTAATAATTACCATAGGCGAAGTATTTTTCGCTTACGCTGATAGACGTAACATCAGTGTAACCGCGTATGAGACAGCGATATTCTTCTTCTTATCGTGTCGACTTCGAAGAAGAAGAACAGCGATAGTAATAAAATCCTATACAATTTGTATGAAAATAGATTTCTGACTCCGGAGTCAGACAGCTGTCGTAGAACAAAAAAGTGGCTACGTCGATAAGGACAGCAATAAGTAGCTATCTCCTTTTTTAACTAGAGCGAATTTGCTATGTGCATCTCTTAGTGAGTGATATGACAAGACACGTGCTTTCTTCTAGTTCCTTCGCTTTCTACGATAATTACACAGATTATTCAATAGACTATCTATGCCATAAAGGCAGAGGCAAGACTCTATGGAGTCTAGTGTCCACACATCGAACCCGCCGACAAGTAGCCCCGAGACAGTCCGAAGATACAATTGTATACAGGGTGCAAGAAAAAGTATCATTAACCTTTAAACCACATACTCTACCCAGGTTTAAAGGTTAATGATACTTTTCCTTACATCCTGTATACGGCAGTGACGGCGGCTCATAAACATAAACTGACGGCCATAATCTCTTTCTGGGTGGTCAGAAACTATTGCTACCAGAACTGTTATTACGCGTGCAGTTTCGCAAGACCTTTAGTCTATAGACGTTTTAAAGATGAAATTGACATGTAAGGTGGTGATAAACTGGCCTTGCGCTAAAAAACACCACATTAGAAACAGAAAACACACAGACGATAATATTCCTTCCGCCATCCATCCCCCGGCCTCTGATTCTATCGGTTTCCCTTCCTTCACATTCAGAAGGGTAAGGACGAGACGTGGTTAGGGCGGAAACTTTAAAAATGCGTACCTTATTGCTTTCGTAGGTAATTAAGCTGTCAGGCCAGGCTGTATGTATGTTATCATCATCATAGTTTTTATGGTTTTTGTTCGTTTCTTTACATGTTGCAAATCTGAGTTCTCAAGACAGTATAAGGTATACTTCTTGAAAACCTTACACTTATGTACTTAATTTTAACACCAGAGCAAAAGTCTCACAAACACTACAATTATCTCCTGAGTCCTGACCCCGATGTAATTACAGTATCAATGTAAACATAATTCCTTCACCTCTTTAAGTTAAATACTCGACAAAAACATTTCACATTCGATAAGTGATGCGGGCTGAGGTAGATAAATCATTAATAATACGGGAAGAATCAAGGCTTTTGCGACCTCGAGAATTATGAATGAATGCATCGCTGCAACTGTACAATTCACCGCACAGTTACAAACTTTATCTGGAAACCACAAGCATTAAAGTACATGACTTGTTGGCCCATTGTACACCATTGTTGGAACTGCAGATAAAATCGCGTTGTCTGGCTATTGTTAATTTTACGGTCGTCATCGTTCACAGTACCTATAATATGTCTATTAAATGTTGACGAGTACATGTAATCGTGGTGAAGGAACTGGAATTGTGATGTTTGATGTTACTCGAGGATGTTAATTAATATCAGCAAACCTCCAACGTAGATTGGCACGCCAAACTTAGTCTAATCGCTTGCCATCGACTAAAACTGTGCTTTATGGAAATGAGGCTAGATTTCAAAACAGAATATCTTCTCATAAATGAATACTCGTCTATACAAACAATTCTTGGTAAGAAACCTACTTAATATTGAATCTAGCCGCAGGATTACATTACTTACTACTCGCTTAACCGTCTCACACCTGTCTGTGCCTCATTGTCATCGGTCAAGTAGAGACGATAGTTATACGCTTAATATTTTATATTGACACAATCAAATCTCAGAATCCGCACTTTGTATGCGCTTTCTGTTTTGTCTGCATATAACCTTAATTAATATATTTAATAATCCGCGGGACGCAGGCCGACTGCTTGCAGGTTGCGCCGCCGCCTCCCTCGTCCCGCGGTGTCCCCCGCGAAGTAGTGACTGCATCTTCACGGCCGGACAAGTAGTGTGACCACGCCACAAGTTCATCAAAGACGTCCTTCGTCTCTTATAAAGGAAAAAACGTTGATAATTTAATAGTTTAAATAACTCACTTTGTGTCACCTTTAACGGTCACTCATCTTCCGAACTTATGTTTCTGTTTTAGTGCTGAAGGCACATAAATGGCTTATAATATCAGCATTATGTTTGCAGATTTACCTTTTGCGATATTGTTCGTTGTTTTTGGTAGAAACCTTAGCTAACCATTGCTTAGGTTCTCAAAGTCATGTGCTTCACTCTTCGTGGAAAACCTAATTATTTACTTGTTTTTCGACCTGAATAATCGTCGCCTGTTTGCAATATAAGAATTGGTTTAGCTTAAGAGTAAACCCACGGGATGACTCTGATTAATTGTGCCTATTGTTGTGAATGGTTGACTGTGGATCCTGATTAGCTTTTACTATCTATAAGTTCTTAAAATCTGAACCTAAGAAGATAGACATGGTCACTATAAGGGACAATTACCGTGCCAATTTTATTAATGGTGGCTTCTGTACACGTTAGGCTCTACTTTCTCCATTACGGAAAATGATCGTGCGATCGAAAATTATTGTATGTAATATCATAGTCTTCATTATTGTAAACATTCAACAATGACATAATCATCTATCCCGGAACATCACATCCGCTTGGCACCAGCTCAACGTATATTTATTTATAGAAGCTAACTATTTACGCGCATCTATTTATGTTCGGATGGCTTTATTCACTTTCGTCTCTTTATTACCTTTGACGGGTCTTCCTTTCTCCGTAACGGTTGTTTCTTTGGGTTGTTATTTTAGGAAATAGTCATTAGTTTAATTAGCAGACGATTTCAGAACTTTCAGAGTTGGAGTAGGTACTTAATGAGACAGAACTAGAATCATCTGCTCTCAGTATGTTATAAATATTCTGTATTTTTCGGTTTCTTCTTCGATCAACAATATACTTATCGAAGGGTTCCTTTAACTTTTTCGGTTTGCTTAAAACCTTGTCCATCCGTTAGTATTAGTAGTCTGTACTCCGTTAGTTGTGACTTGTGATACTGATATATAAAGTCAGCATGTATCAGCATCCAGAAGTTACCGGATGCAATTTGAAAAAGAAAAGATCATGTAGCTCAGCTGCATAAAAATATAGTACAAAAGTGAAGGATGGCATTATATGCATTGACGATCTGCACACAATGACGAAACATGAAAGAAAAATAAGATGCAGAAAATAATTAATGAATATACTTTAATAAATAATCAGAATAAAATTTTGCAATAGGTCAACTCTAATTTATATTTAACGATTTACTATTGCGTTGTCTCTAATAAATTATTATTCTTTAAGAGTGTAATGTTTTATCCCACTCGACCGCTTTTAATGCAGTTTGTGACCTTTGTAATAGTTTCATCGCCTTATACGATGTGACGTGCGAGGCCGTGCCTTTACGGGTTAAGGTAAGGGCTTATTAATAATGTTTTCAAAAGATTGACGTTTTTTTAAAGCTCAAGCTTATGATCTGACAGTTTTTAACAAAAACCTGATGGGTAGATAAAAACTTTAAAAAAAAGATGCCTCTTAATTATTTTCGGTTGTAATCATGGTAACAAATTGTTTTTAACTAAAAAAAACATCTGGTCATTTCGTTTGTAGATGCAGACAACAATGGTTTGATGCAATAACTATTGAATCTCAGACCATCAAACTGAACAACTTTCTTAATGGGACCAATGTCGAAATAGCGAAAAAGAAAATCAGCTGTTACATATAAAACTGTAATCGTTTTCGACCAAAATGTATGGTAACAGCTGATTTTCTTTTTCGCTATTTCGACATTGGTCCCATTAAGAAAGTTGTTCAGATAGCAGATTTTTTTGTAGCGATTTTGATGTTGGTACCATAGAAAAACTTTCAGTTTCATGGTCATCCTCTTAAAAAACTGTTTGCATATTAAGTTAGACCTTGTTCTGCATAAGTCCCACTACGGGGCACAGGCCTATCCTTAGATACGGGTGTTAGTCCACCACGCGTGGCCAATGCGGCTTGGTAGATTTCACATACGCATCAGAATTTCTTCAGCGTATGCATGTTTCCAAATAACTTTAAATAAAATTGAGCTGCATGCTAATAATATAAGAAAACTTGTGAGTAGTTCCCAAATTCAAATCATATTTGGTGGAAATCGATGTATAGAGAGCGAAACCACATCGTAAGTATTCGCATAGATGGCGTAAAGATTTTATTTGACTATGGTATTAGCCAGCTATATTGCCAAGACTTGAACAGTTTATTTATAGTTTAGAGCTCGGAAAGACAAGCTAAAAGCATAGTAAAATTTTATGGCAATGTCTTTCATGGTAGTTTGTGGACCAGAGAAAACCTATATTATCCTACTCCTTTTTATGTGGTTTTTAATTAGACGACTTTACACTAATGTGGCCTATAATTGTTTGTATTATGCACATCATTTTAAAAAGTGGACTGAACGCTTGCACCGGATTGTAATAAATAATATTTTGTGTTACCTTCGATATTCTTTGCGCGAGTATCAAATTCAGAATAATTGAGATAAATACTGATATAACAGATTTTCTAGTCTGCCATCCAATATTTGTAACCGAAATCCACCTTCAGAGGAGGAGGATATTCCGAGGTTTCAGAATATCTCTTGACTCCTCGGGGAAAATGGTCGTGAGCATATGCTATGAAATCCGCTCCACCCTTTGTATAACCGAATTCCACTTTCTAACCTACCTCTCCCTCTTGCAGATGAACGTCCGCGTGACGACGATGGACGCGGAGCTGGAGTTCGCGATCCAGCAGACGACGACCGGCAAGCAGCTGTTCGACCAGGTCGTGAAGACGATCGGTCTCCGAGAAGTTTGGTTCTTTGGACTCCAGTACACCGACTCTAAGGGCGATCTGACATGGATCAAGCTCTATAAGAAGGTTAGTAATTTATTTAATGATGATGTAGTTCGGTTACATTTTCTTAACTGTATTCTATGAGAGGAAATTGTCATACAATACTTCAGCAACATGACTTATCCCAAGTTCCCAACCTATAGGCGTAGACAAGATGAGGAAAAATTATCGGGATCATGATGATAATATCTGTAGGAAAAATGATGATTTATGCGAGTGGATGGAATACCGATGAGACCTTGATAACCCTAGACTGGATACACAGAAGGAACAGGAAGGATGTTGACATATAAGTGATCCCGACGTCTTGCAACTACTGCATACAGATTCAGTGGAGACTCATTTAATCCAGTTTAAAAATAACTCTGAACTCATCGTAGTTTCGAGCTTCACGTGACAATCAATGCTGGCGGTATATATCTCGAATCGCTTCTGTACAATAACAGATTGTAGATTTCGCTGATTATCTCAATGAATGACGTAAAAAATGGCTACCAAGTAACATAAAATTTTATCTTTTGATTATTCTACGTAAATGCAATATTCATGAAATGCATTAACGAAAAGCTATTATCGTGAATAGTTATTAGACGCCAGTGTTGAGATGTTCGCAGTGTGTTTACAGTGGTATTGCAACAGCATGCGAACGAAGCGGCGTAACGTTTATTTTTAGCGGAACCGACGATGCGCCCGCGCAGACCAAGTTCAAGTTTATTTGTTTCGACGCCAATTTGTTCATTTATGAGCTCAGTTTTGATTTGATTTATAGACGGAGTGCTTTACTCTTTAATTTCTCTCTGCGAAATTATTTTTTCTTTGCGTTGTTTACTCTTTTTTGCTCACGCGATTATAAATTGCAGTAATCGCTTAGTTTTTTGCTCATAAACAATTCTGTCGGAGAGTTGCATTTTCTAGTCGCACCGGTTTCAGATGACACATTTGACTTTGTATTTGTTTGTTCAATAACATCTTCTGCCTCTAGATACTTCCTCCAAACCTTGACATGTTCATGTTCAATTCTCATTCGATCCACGTTTCCGTCATTCTGCGCGACAGTATAACTAAACAATTCTTCAAAATGGTTCTGCTTTATCCTGTGACATTGACCCGCTAAACCAATGTCAACGAGGTACCAAATATCAACGTACAAGTAGAACGAGTCTTGAACAAAACTTGCGGTTTCGATGCACCTTATAGTTTGGTAATTGGGTTTAATTTAGTGCAAGGTTAGTCATGAATATTCATTAGGCGTTTTAGAGGACTTTCTTTCAATAATCGTTTAATTGAATGTAAAATGTTAGCTTAGGGGCACGAATTTTAATTTAAAAGTAATCGTTCACCTTGTTCATAATTAATTGCCTCCAGGGTGGTTATTACCGCAGTGGAGGATAAGTAACAGTATGGTAATAATAAAAGAAAAGGCTGAGCTGAACATGCGTGTCCAAACAGTTGAAAGAGAGACTTTGGCTAAACTCATTCTCGTACAAAAATGTTATGTCACCCTTTTCTCGTCTTTTACATTCATCTGGCAAAAACATCTGATTTTCTGTTCTGTGAGAACAGTATTCTCCTAAATTCTTATCTCACAGTGGTGTTTTGTTTTTCACACTTTCCCCTTATAGTATTGAACGTTGGCAATAGAGAATCGCACGTACCTGTTTTCTATTGATCCATCAAATTATTTGCCTTCCTGTCATTAGTATTATCAGATCCATTGTCATATTGGCTATAATTCCAACCTACGACAACCGATTATGATTGGCTCCACCTCTTTCACAAACCACTCGTCTTTTTTCATTAAATTCGCTGCGGGTTCGAAAACAGTCTAAAGTAGTCGCCCTGGTTAGCTTGACTTCATTGTCTATTGATTAACTTGGGTTATAGGTGCGCGTACGTGAGTTCTAACATCAGGAAAGAGTATTCGACCAATGACTGTTTATCATTTTTGTATCCTTGTTTCAAAATCAAACTAAGCTTTTTTTTAGTTACATCATGCTATAATTAGAAAAACTACATTTAATTTTGACATTCGTTTAAAAGTCCGCGTGTATTTTTGCCTTGCCTAGCGTCTACCTTATTAACGGCAGTGGTTACATAAGCATTCAAATGTACATTGTCATTGTAATGATGGTATTTACCCACGGCTACCACTTCCGGTGTTGTTTTTAGTAAATTTGTGGTTTTATTATGACGGAATAGTCGCATTAATTAGTGATGCTGCTGATTTGGTGTTGGCTCGTGGCGTCGTCTGTTCTAGGAAGTATTAAAAACTTTATTCGAATGTTTTTGCAATTTTTTTAATAAACTCTATATTTTAAATAATGAAATGTGGTCTTTAAAAGCTGATCACCATAATTGCAAGCAATGTTCCAAATAGTTATAATGTTTCAATTGCAAGATATTGCCTGTATATTCATTTCTAATAAATCAGTACAGATAGGAAAAGTCATATCAAATTAACAAACAATGTCGTTTGACTTTTTTCATTTGAATTTTTTGTTACTATCCTGTTGGAATGGAATGTTTGGTTTCAAATTTTTTTTTTCTTCTGGTTAATGCACGATAAGTCCAATCTATCGCTATACTGACTTACAAAAAAACTACATTGTCAAATCAAACGTAGGCCTATTGTAACCGGATCTAGGAGTGTCATTATCTTAGTTTATTAACTGTGATAAGATTATTTACTAAAAGAATGTAGAACAAATGCGGCTCCATTGATTAGCTGAAAAATATAAATACCTACTTATAGCTAAAAAAGGGAAAATGACTAGACACGGCAATTAAGACTATAATAGGTAGAATGAAAATGGATAAAAGATTCAGAGGATGACTGACTAGAGATCTCGTCAAGGAAAAAATCGGTCTTGGGTCGCCAGGCATTTAAGACAAAAAATCAGACACAATTTGCTGAAATGAAAAGAGAGAGGATTGGCGATTGCTCCTCGAATAAGAGATCATGTCTATATTGACTCTTAAATTGGATGATAATGAAGAAAATGATGCAAAAATTACTGACCGATAGTTTCTATACGTCAATCAAGCTAAACTTTCTTAACATAATTATCCAGTATAACAGACATATCCTCGTGTCAAATGTAAACATGTCCATTCAGTTGAAATGTTTGATAAAACATCGGTTGAACGGCCGGCTTGCCTTGTTGATAAATAGTTCACTCTTACAGTCTATTGTAACGTTTTTAAATGCATTGATTTCCTTGCTTTTTGTAAATATTATGTGATTAGTGCCGTGTTATCTTTTGAGTTCAGTATTTCTTGTAACATTTTCTATTCAGCCATAGCACATTCTTTATCATCATTACAAACAGCCCTCTAAACATCCAAGCTCTCGATTTTTTACTTAATATAAATTGAATACAAAAATGTACAATCATTCGACCTAAAAAGTAATACAAGTCAAAGCTAGATTCTGGTATTTTTAATGTGACTAGATAATTTTTGTGACAATGTCCAAGATAAAAAAGAACTTCCAGACACGTTTAAAATAGAGAATGTCAGATCGTTTAAACCATAGAGGTAGGAATAGAGGAACATACAGCTGAGAGAGCGAGATGTACCTAGCGGCTTCGATCAAAATAAAATGAATGGATAGGCCTAAAGCGCGGTAAGTTGAAGCAAACTACTGGTGCACTTGGTACATACAAACTAGCGCCATTATCTGTCAAATCTAGGGCACTTTCATACAAGTGACAAGTAAAAATTTCATTTGTTTTGCCTCATTTTTCTGGTTTGAAATGTTCGCTTAAGGCCTATCCATTCATTTTAATTTGATCGAAGCCTAGCGGCACCACTGTATAATAGAAAGAGATACGTGACGCGAATCAATAGGACCGTTTTTTAGTCACCAATCAATTTTTACAATTCGGTTTTCGTGAATAATTGGGAATCTAAAGTGAAATCGTAGATAATTTTGTGAAATATACTAAGACTACTTCATTAATTTATCCACGATTTTACGTTAGACTCAGAATTATAGACAGTATTAGAATTTTTTCCTGCGAATAGTCTCCAAAAAAAATCCAAAAACGGTGTCATTTGACAACTCATGTCACTGACTCTATTCCTGTAAGGTATAATAACTTTATGGTTTAAACCAATTTTATTACATTCTTACTTTTTCTTTTCTCTTCTGGTCCACAAATAATCTAAAAACACAATGCCAATAGCAATTTGTTTAGCTGTTCGTTTATATTTCGTGTAACAGTGATTGTATTGTATTGTAGTGGAGCGAAATCTTATTAAAATAGTAAAATATTTACATCACCTTAAATTTCGCTTGATAAGAGCAGAACGTACGCCGATGAGTCAGCGTTACGTGCTCGTGCTTTCCATTCGGTTATTTACTTTGTCGTACTTTGTTTCAGATTCATTTTTAATAACATAATTTTTTTTAGGCATGCTGTGATTAAGATTTGTAGAGTTTATAAGCCTATTGCTTACTTCTGCTAAAGCTTGTACCTGTATCCATACACAATAAATTTCATTCATTCATTCATTCATTGGGAAATTTGGGAAACTAGAACAGGGTGAAATCGATATCATTAGCATCCTTTTAAACTATGAGTCTACCCATCAAACTGAACAACTTTTACTATGGGAGCAAACCAATCGGAGCAAAAAAAAAATGTGCTGTCCCATACATTTGAGTCGTGTTGGCAGCGGCGGCGGGTGCAGTTTAGTATGGGACAGCAGATTTTTTTTTTGCTCCGATTGGTTTGCTCCCGTAGTAAAAGTTGTTCAGTTTGATGGGTAGACTCTTAGTTTAGAAGGATGCTAATGATATCGATTTCACCCTGCATGCTACAAGCAAAGGGAAAAGGGACGACAAAATTACTAGTGACTCATGTTTTAAAATCACAAAATAATGGATGGATTGTTATTTATCCTTGCGTTGCTGTTGCTGATTTTAGCGACATCTATCCATCGTATGAAGAATTGATAGTAAAGCAAGAGGTTTCTCATGTCGACTGCAACAATGGTCAGATTGGTCAGTTGGTTAACATAATCAATCACTATTCAGCACTGTCTTTTATTATGTTTAAATCATCCGAAGTAGCATTTATGTTGTTTGCAATGATATTAATATTTTTCTATGGATGTCACCTGTATCAGTGCGTGGTTAATTCAGTCTCCTTTCTATCATCACCATCTCAGCCGATAGACGTCCACTTCTGGACAATCTGGACATATGTCTCCCCCAAGGATTGCCACGATGAACTGCCCTGCGCCGCCATTTTGGCAAACGGGTTCCCTTCATGTCAAAACGTAATAAAAAATAATGACGAGATGAAGTATCAAATATTAACAAAATAAAGTATTCGTAGAAATAAAGTTGATAAGAATAATGAGGCATGTAATAAAATAGTTAATGCTGTCGGTGAATTAGATAGCGTCGCGTCGTATCAAGGTTTCATCGTACTAACTAATAGAATGTACCGTGCTCGTGATTCACTATCGGAAACATACGTGGTATTGTAGACCGGTAGCTAGCACGGTTCATTGTTATTTTGATAATGAGATCCAGTATTGCATCTGTATTTTTAACACAAACATTTCTTTCGGCGATTCTACAGACAATTTTTTCGTATGCCTGTTCCTTTGACCCTTCTAAATGTTCAAAATATTTGGTATTTTAGTTCCATCCATGCCCTCGGGAAGATCTAGCAAAGACGATTGTAGTTGCAAAACATCATCATTTTCAGTCTGAAATTAACCAATATATTAGACACTAGTGTTTACCCGTTACTTCGTCCGCACAAAATATATACCAGATTTTAAGTCAGATCATCTATCAAACAAAAAAAGTTTCATCAAAATCGGTTCAGTAGTATTGCGTGATGCGCGAACAAACAAACACACAAACAAACAGACAGGCCAAATTTCTAAATAAAAAAGGTTGATTTCGAGTCAGAGATACCTAAAATCCATATCGTAATCTTTTTTTGTAAATATCTTCAATGTACAGACACACTTCAGTTAGGTACAGTTTTATAATGAGTTTTAGATGAGCCTCCGCCAACTGCCTCCATTCTGTTATGTCATTAATCCTACGACTCCACTGTTTCCCAGCTACCCAGTAGGAGGCCAAGTAATACATTATTAATTATTGTTGTTTCAGTGGATTATGAGATCATAGATTGGCATTTTGGCGTTGCCTCATGAAACAGATGTTACCACCTCATTACGACCAAATTAATCTTTGTTTACGATTACATCCCGAGATTCCCGAGATCCCGAGACGCGACCGTTAACGGTCACATTTTAATTGGTCGCCAAGTGCCGACCAACCGTCTCTCGTACGTTGCATATGGGATGGATGTACCGTACCACAAGGTTTACATTTGGGACCTTTGTTTTATAATTATGTTGGGTTCGGGATTCTTCATAATATTATATAAATTTTGTTGACATCTATAAATAATCAATCCCAAACACACATGATGATATGTAGTATTTGCATTTTGCATTAATTAATGTTTGTTTGGGATCAACTGACAGGTAATTGATTACTTACTTTCTAAAATCGAAGATGATCATTAGCTGGAGCAGTGCTTATTAGGTATGCCACTAATTGCATTTTCATTATATTCTTTCACATATGTTATGATTCAAATTAGTGAAGGTACCGGCCCAGTTTTTGCACTACAAGGGTGACGGCATATCTATCCGCGGTGAAGGAGGCGAACGAAACGAATTTCCTTTGAATTCTTCTGACGATTCGTCCGATTCGCCGCGGATAAGTGTGCGAGGTATCGTAAAATTTCATACAATCAATTCTAAAATTCGATTCTTTCGCCTCCTTCGGCTTGTTCGCCTCTGATAAATGTGCATACACCTCAAAAATTGTAGTTTCATGTTGATTATGCTCTTCGATCCCAGTATAGCCGCGTCGCGTCGTCAGCATCACTGTATTACGAAGGCAGGACCCTTAGGTGACCTTAAGCGGATTTTTTGTCTTTCGGGTTTGGTTTTCTCTGATAACTGATAAGAAAGTCCTATCAATTGTCAATGTAACAAGCGGTAGATGTTCTCTCAGTGACTTTAACAAGTTCATTCAAAAACATGATAAAATGTGGCGACGATTAATCACGGTGACTTGATAGAATGCCGATACTATAAGCATGTAATTGTTAAGGTATTTAGATTGGGAATGTGGCGCAGTGAGCTAATTCAATCCGATTACGATTGTTCTTGATACCGTGGCAATAGTAACATAACTGGTTTATGTGCTGCTGTGTATTTACTTTGCTTATGTAAGTAGGGTGATAGTCTGGCTCTAGTTGATAGGCGCATTCTTGAAATTCTGTCTACCTGAAAATTTTTAGGAGTTCTATTCTCGCCGCTCGCCCTTTTTAGTGGAATGCGACAATCTTTGAACGTTTCTTTGAATATGTTTATGATATAGGGTCCTTCTTGATATGCTAACACTTTTTAAGGGGATGATCAGACCGTAAAACTGAACAACTTTCTGTAAACCTATTTAAACATGTATGGGATAGCTGATTTTTTTTTCGCGATTTCGATGTTTGTCTCATAGAGAAAGTTGTTCAGTTTGACGGTCAGGAGTGCGATTTTTGAATCTCATTCGGTGAGCTCAGCTGTTGTAAATGTCAAAATTACTATGGAGATACGCATCTTTTTACTGCTGATTTGACTTTCAAAAATCATACTCCTGAAGCAGGATTTTTGAAAGTCAACTCAGCAGTAGAAAGATGCGTATCTCCGTAGTAATTTTGACATTTAACACTGCCGAGCTCACCGAATGAGATTCAAAAATCGCACTCCTGATCATCACCTTAATAAAGCGTCAGCATATTAAGTTGGGCCCTGTATATGGTGAATTTTCTTTCTACGTGGACGACGACTGTTTGTTGACAGATTTCTTAGCTGTGCTCCTTTTCGTTGTAACACTTATCCTAGCTTTATTTGATTTGAAAATGCCAGTCGAAATACCAAACTAATTATCAACTAAACTTTTCATAGTAAATCGACGTGTTCGTTTACATTTAGTACCTATGTCATACAAGTTTTTCCTTCGCATACACACACACATTCGCACTATCGTGTCATTTACGTAACATACCTGCGCGGCCTCGACGTATGATAATCGCATGTGGCAATGCTTTTAGATTTTTCCTTTAACTATCGAACCCATTTATCAACATTTTTGTTTGAAATAATTGGTCATTTTTGTTTTTTTTATCTTTAGTGTCATCTGAATGTGTGGCTGGTTGTGTGTAAAAAGTAGTAATATAATAACATCTTCAAAGTTATCGTTGTTGTTTTCGTGATCTTGAACATTCACTGGAGACAAATTAGGCAAGCAAAGTGCTGTATTTAAAACTTAATTTACTATCTTTCTGGTTTCCGTTATCATAAATTGATACTTTTATCCCTTCCTCAAAAGATATATCATAAACCGCAATTAACGCCTCGATATGGCAGTGAATTTGTCTGCATAGCAGAGGGTCGCGTGTGATAGTCCCTCGCTTAATATGTAATTATTAGGCAATCATAATAAGACATAATTTCCTGCTGGTACTAAGTAAATAAACGAAACGGATAATACCAAAATAATTAAACCAGTTTTTCTTGCCAATTTCCCGTTATAAGACGTGAAAGATCATACGTCAACTTTCTTACATCATGAGATAACCATACCTACCTTTCTCCCAGACATACATCGGACTTCAGCTTATGCGGTTCTGGCATTCCCCTCGCCTCATCAACATTCATACCTCGTAACAAATTATGTGCACAACACCAGAGTTGATTTCTTATTCCCACTACCCGTAAAATACTTGTCGTAATTTTCCTTTCATTCTTATATGTATACGAAAAATAAATTTACGCCTATCTCCCATTGGGGAAGGCAGAGACAACCGATCACCTGCTACGCCTCTTTCACTTTCACAAACGGCTGTTTGCACGCTCGTCGGTTTTGGGTACATTCGGTACATGTGACCTGGCCCTTTGTCACGTCATCGAGTGTACGAGGGCCTTCCTTTCATTCGTTTACTCCTAAACTTTAATATTTTCTCATGAATTTCAAATTAAATGTTTTATGACCCTGCGCTCGTAACATACTTTGAAACTTGGACCTTAATTGAAAGTTTTCCCTTCAAAATGTTTTGTTTTATGAACTAACGCGAAATGGTTTTGTGCTGATTCACTTCACATCCCGTGTGAGTAATCACAATGACGTTATTGATAACTATTGCGAGTGTAAAGTTACTAGAAATAATTAACTTTATCGCATTCCTTTAGTTCGATTCATGTTAAACTTATGTTTATGTTCTTTTTTATTTCAGATATAGGTACTTTCGGTAATGTCCTTCAAATTTGTTTCTAGATCAACTCTGCATTTTCAAATCTATATTATACAGTTTTATTTCAAGTTGTTTCGTTTTGGGAAGCTTTTTTCTTCACTTTCCACCTTATACTTGAAGCTCAAGATTGTTCCATCTAATCTAAACTATTATAAAACTGTAACTGAAGTGTGTGTCTGTACATTGAAGATATTGAAAAAAAAAAGATTACGATATGGTTTTTAGGTATCCCTGACTCGAAATCAACCTTTTTTAAAAATTTTGTCTGTCTGTTTGTTTGTGTGTTTGTTTGTTTGTATGTTCGCGCATCACGCAAAAACTACTGAACCGATTTTAATGAAACTTTTTTTGTTTGCTAGCTTATGAGCTGACTTAAAATCTGGTATATAATTTGTGCGGACGAAGTCGCGGGAAAACACTAGTTATCTATAACATTTTAATTTGACTGATTCATAAGTATCAATCTAAATTTCTTGTCAAGTTTAAATCCCATAGGCACATAGTTAGCGATTCTCATAATCACGCACGACACAGATTTCTCTTAGTGGCATCGATTCCAATCCAAACACGACGGTCACAAGTTATCGTTGTTAACTTTAGCATCTCTGTGTGATGTCTGTCTGTTCGACCATTTAGCTCTTATTATTTAACCGACCGTAATTTTTAAAGTTTTTTGCTAACGCCTACACACATTATTGTTTATTAAGTCATCGTTTCAATAGCATCATCGACAATTGATACTATCTTGTAAAGATTATGATGCCCTTTTATCGGTACAAAATGTCACGGTCAAATTCTTATAAGCACCATAAGTGTTTTGATAATTGCAAAATGTTCATAGAATTGCATTACATCACTGCAAAATACATAAGTCATATGAAATTATTCATTTCCTTTTGTATCATGTCATGAGGTAAGTTTTGTTTCTATGCTTAAGGATACACAATTTTCCATGTTTCCACGTAATTGTTTATTTTAGCAGTTGGATTGAGTGATGTCGTATGTAAATTCATGACTAACGTTACCCATATGTTGATGAGGTCATTCTAGAAACCTTCTAGTAGATCTGACATTGTTCCAAATTCTTGGTAGGATATTAGTCATCTTAATTGCGAACTGAAACAGCTTTAATCCTTTACATAACATAAGAGAAACTCATCGAAAAGATAACTACTGTTGGAATGTTGGTACAGGCTCAACAAGGACTTTACTGATTTTGCTCCAGACTCTACATTTTCAATCTGAGAAGTACCAGTTTATTGTAGAATTCAGTTTTAGGATCAAGTTGAATCTGTTATCGTATTTGTGTGGTAAATAATGGACTCGCTAATTTCAGGTAATGCATCCATATTGTTAACGCTGTTGTCAACTAAGTTCATTATTTCATTAAAAAGACTATTTTCATTCAAAAAGTCCAGTCTATTGTTAAACATGTTCGCTTTATTGGCTGATACTACAAAATTCGGATAACTTGTTCCATCTCGTAACTAATCTGTGTTGAGTACATCTGCTAATTCTAGTTTGCAATATATCTTCTTTCATGCAAAACTGAACTAAAATATGTCTAGTCGATGGTTGAAGTTTCATTCATAATTAACTTTCACTACGTTTTGTGAACACTTACATTTGGAATGTTGATCTCATTTCTGGCATCATTTGCCTACGTTGGTTGCTTCAACGGGAAAACTTTCCATTTCAAATGTCACCTGATTGTTGACCAATATTATGTCTATAACATACCATACTGAATGTTTCCAGACAATTTATCGCTATTAAAGTAATCGAATGCATTCTTGAGATACCCCGATAGCCGTTTATTAAAGATTGATGTTACAAGATTTATGATTTTATGAAGATTTAACAGTAATCTATGCTGTGATTGTTAATAACACTAATCTTAACAAGAGGGTTGTCAGCCATGAACAATTTTTATTTTTTATTTTTATTATGATAATAGTCAGTCAAAAGAAAATCTATAATATCATCAAAATCAAGATATCGCGACCATGTCTTTTTCAATGTGGTTAGAGGCTTTGTTAATCTACCAATTACCTTTTAACGCATGCAATTGGATGCGAATGTATAGTGACAATGTCTTATATTTTCTGACACTTAATCCAAATGTGAACTTGATTCAGAAGTCGTGATTTACTTGCTCCAAAAATACTGTTTTAAAATCGATCTTATTAACATGTTTCATGGTGTTTTAGAGCACATACCATTTCCAGTCATAATTTCCCTTAATATTCTGAACAAGTAGTCAACCCTGATCACGGCGTGCATCTGCACGTGATCTCATTGTCTCCGAGAGGCGGAATGTTGGTTTTTGTCGCGTATAATTACGATTATCGCGTATGGAACCGTACGCGAGTACGCGAACGGCCCCGATACCTTGCGTCACGGTGCTACGCCAACTTGAGTGCTAGATCTACATTAATAAACACACGAGCATATTATACCCTTTTTAGAAACTTATAATATCTTCTTAAGGAGTTCAAAATGACGTGTGACGATAAATTCTGAAATCCAAATTCTTTTGGCCTAGAAAAAACTACAATGAAACCTGTTCCCTAGCCGCCTTAAACGATTCCCATGGGAAGAAATGGGGTGGTATAATATGACGGGAATTACAGAAACAAAAGTATCATCTTGTACCACTTTGATAACTTTTGATCTCTCTAAAACACAATCATTTAAGTACTCCATTCATTGAAATATACGAGTATAACTGTATGTTTGAGTAAAAGATATCGTTCTAAAACCTGCACCAAAAGATAAAATAAAGACGTCACGGCTACGTAAAACGGCTTTGGATTTAGTTTTCGGATTGACATTCCACATTACCGCTATCTCCACTCCATCTAAGCGATAAAGTCCAGATATTTTGGTTTAAGTGCTGCCGCTTTTAGATGTTTAACATGTAAGGAATTCCATTTAGGGCCTTTTAATTTTTGGCGGCGTCCTGGCAATTCCTAACGACGCCAAAACTATAAACTGACTTGACGCTTGTCTTGACTTGATGCTGGGTGGCAAATCTCCGCACCACGATAACAAATCAAACTCAATGACATGCCTTCGACACGATAGAAGAAGAAGAGCCTGACCTCAAAACTCGCCTTTTTGTCAAAAGGAAATTTTTACAATTTTGTACTGGTTAGTTATCTCGGATCAATATAATATCATCAATACAATAAAATATAGATAGAAGACGAATAAAAGAAAAATATAAGCCTAGAGCAAACCTTTCCAAAGACTCTAAACATCTAGACTAGCAAACCAATCTGGCTAAATCCAACCACACAAATGTGACTGGATTCACAGCGGGGTCACATAAAACCGGTACAGACGAAGCGTGACCACCGATGCGAGAAGTACACGAGCCCAAACGCGCCCGCGTGACACCGTTCCCACGCCGAATCACCAGGTGTGTCCACGACCTCTCGACCTGCACAATACCGTCCTTGGATCCTAGCCAAAACAGGTGGATTGTGACCTTGGACCTATGCAGGTGGGGCGGCCTTGATGCCTTCTAAACAAATGTGATGTCGATACCTCCTTAACTAGAATGACAGATTCCCTGGCACTTCGCAAAAATATTCTCAAGAAGAATAAGTCTGCCGCTTTTTAACAGGTGGCATGGAATTCGTCATTGACACTTTTAAACAAGTTGTTTTACGCGACAGATTAAATTGACAACTTGTTACTTACTACAGGAGATATCCTTGGCACCGTCACCTATACAAAATGAAATGACGTCCGTGCTGCTTCCTTAATGAGAGACACTGTCCTTGACACGTCTGTGACACTTCGTCAACTACAAGCGGAATACTGAGATGAACATTGACGTTAGTTTTTCGTCAATAATTAAAGGTATGCTAAAATATTCAAATAGAGGCTTGCGATTGCGAGCTATTGATGGTACTGAAACCGGTCTGACTATCGTATTTATTTAGTCTGTTCAAATGTTCACATTTTAGCAAAATGAAACTTTTACTTGTTTATTTTCTTGAGTGTTAACATAAGACGCTCCCTGTTGAATGTGTGTAGGTACTTAAGTTAGTTCAATCATTATGTTCATGAGCTCTCTGCTCTGTACGCATGTCTACCTTTAAATGGAAACAATCATTGACGTCTTCTACCTCCGGTTATAGATGTTATAAAAACAATAGAACGTTACGCTTTAAAAGAATCGATGAAGACATTTCTTCGCAGACCTGAATCTTACTAGGTCAATACACGACAGAAATGCCGTAACTCGGTACAAGTGGCGTGGCGTGGCACAGACGGGAGAAAGTTCCCCGACGGCCTGAGACGACCTTGTCTGTTGATAGCAATCCTTCTACACTTGGTGCCTTCTGAACATCTCATTATTACATAATTGGAATGCGAATAGCATGGCTAGACGTCCTATGGGGAGATTTCTATGAGCAGTCTTGATGTAGGTATTGTTTCTCCTGTTAGTCGGTTCTCATTGGTGTATGCTTGTGGTTTCGGATTCGTGTAATCTCATACCTACCTGAAAAGTTCGATAGTTAAATCACTGACGGTGATTCCTAGACTTTTGACTAGTAATTAGACGAGGAAAAACGGATTATATTATCCTCCCAATACCAATTGCAGTGCAGTTGGTTAGCTCATTTTCCTCGTAATGAAGATAATTGTGGCGAAGCTGAAGAGAAGGGTCGCCCGAGGTGTCATGGCGTCGTCCGCCAACTAGGTTACCGACACGCGACGGACTAGTATGGTCATCTCTGTCGCTCGTAGCCCTCACGCGTGTACGCATGAATCGATGGCGACATGTTTCAAACGATTCGCAAATTTCACCTACAATCTAGATAGATGTAATCACGTACGCGCTATATTTCCAACATCAGCATCTATTGCTTTCACACGACTTCTGTTCCGGATTCCATTCCCATGTCTCTCGAATTGATTCAGACGTCAAAGTTTGTTATTTTAAAGTGTTGATCATCTGAAATGTGTGATGTTGGGCGCGAGCAGAACATGCGCACAAGAACAGCTGATTGTGCAGCGATCGCGGCCGCGGGTTCATCGACCGTACTTTCGCCTCCCACGGCGGCTGCAGCATTGCTCAATCCTCGGGCCGCTAAGACGTCGTTAGTGGTTGTGCAGACGAGGTCTCTGCTCGCGGAGACGATGGTCATTTTAGCGCACCACCTGTTAACACCTACGCGCACCTGCGTAGACCCACACCTGCACCTCTGCCATTGGTTCGATTGCTTTCAATACATTCCGTGACGGATAAATCTTCCATGTTAAATTAAGTTGTATTACAAGGAATGATATACGATTTGATTGGACTGGTAATAATGTCTAAGTGGATAATTGGCAAGTCATCCAATAGAGATTCGTTATCGTTTAAATTTTATATGGATTTCAATTTATTTGTTATGAGAGTTAAAGAGATCGTAATGAATATGTGATTGAACGTAATTGTGTTCAAAGGTCAATAGTTTTCATATTTAATAATCAAATTATTACTCAAACTTGTTCTGTAAATAAACATAATATTGAATCGCTCCAAAAAAATTGTCTATCTACAAGAAAAAAGAGAGATGATAATAATTATGATCATATCTTCATGTGATCAAATATCACTTAAAATAAACATCGAAAGTTATTTATTTGTTATATTCTTCGTTATGCCAAACAACTTTAATAAAGAACATTACGATGAACCACAAATACTTATCTTACATTTTCAGTACCAGTTTCATTGACTGTTTTATACAAATTTCGTTTTTGTTATTCTTTGTTAGATTGCCACTTCATCGTCGATAATGCGATTTGTGAAATCTGTACGACTTGGAGATGACCCATAGGTTGAACAGCGACCCTTGTCGACCCTTTGACCGACCTACACAATAATGTGAACTGTCTGATCCCTAGCCTGATTCGATAGTGGAGAAGTCTGCGAGATGCCTAGTGACTGCAGTGAAGAAGCTGGTGTCTCCGACCGAAGAGGATGAAGAGGAGTCTGAGTACGATAGGGGCGATGACCTGGTAAGGTCTGGTGGCTAGGATTGTAGTTGCGCTAGATACTTTAGCTGTATAATTAACAAAGGTCTGTCGAAGAAAGGCACTTTTTTTTTAGTTAATTCAGCTATGTTAGTAATTAGTATTATGATAATCAATTAATCTCATTATATTGAGTTTTGTTGTCAGTGTAATGATTTATGGGTTTCCTAATATCAAGGGAAGTTTTGGCTAGATTTGTTTTGTAGGCATGCTAGACGTTTCGTATTAGTTGTTGCAGATAAATTGCCCAGTTTTTACTATGATGTTCCCACTATTTTGTACCATTGTTTAGACAAAGTGTGGTGGATGTGAATTTTCTGGGTTTTTTGTTACATAATTTCTTTAATATTTGACTCTCTGTCCAAAATTAATAAAATTGTAGGTAGGCACAAACGGCGACACATCAAGCTGTAAAAAACCAACATAAGCTGGCCGCGCGACGTTATACGTTACTCGACATACGCGCGGCCAGCTTATGTCAGTTTTGTATAGCTTGATGCCGTGTGTACAACAAAATCATCACTACCTTTGAAACAATACTTCTTTGACTATCCCTATGATTATGTAAAATAGAAGCTGTTTTAGAACTGTGATAAAAAATCGGATGCAAAAAAACGTGTCAAGAGGTCAAGACTCTTGCAGTAAAGATCAGATTGACGATCGCCCCACCGTGCTGCTCTTAAATAATAAGCAGTTTAACACGAAAATAACATTCGCACAAACTTAAAGGCATGTTAAGTGGTAAACTCACTCATAACTTGACAGGTTACGATACATCAGTCAGTCAACAAGGAAGTCGAAGTTAGGTAACATGACGTTTCCCTTCTGGTGTATATTTCACTGTAATTACGGCGCTGGTTGAGATCATCCGCGGTCCGAGGTGTTGGAGGCAAATAAATTACCTACATCTGATGTTTAAAGACGTAAGCTATGGCTGATTTAACGCGATTTGTTTTCCTTGTTTCTATAAATTTAGTTTTAATTCTACTTCGACGAGGCTTTGTTGTGGTTGTTAGGGTTCCAAGTAATCCCCGAGTTAGCCGTGAGTTCATTATTGACTTTAGCAGCTTGTTAAATACAGTTTACACTTCGGATCATGACATGAATGTCATACTTAAATGCGTTACATATTCTAGCTACGGGGAGCTTAAGATCATCAAAAACAACAGCTTTCGCTACGGAGCCAACATCAAAGTCGCGAAAAACAATTTATCCAAGTTCCTTTGATCTATGGCTACTCGACTCTAATTTAGGAATTTTCAGATTTTATACGCTATTCCAATGCTTGTCTCATAGTGAAAGTTGTTACATTTGATGATCTGAACGAAACCATTCTCTTAAATGTAAAACACAATTAAGTTTAAATTTTATATAAATACGAGTATACGAACTGAAAAAAATAAACTTTTCGAATAAACGTGGTTCACCCAAATCGCTGTGACACTGGCCTGTCATTTATCTTATCAATTGATCTCATAAAAGCCATTACGTGCGTTAAAGATAACCGAAAACAATTATATTCGGTCATAATGTAATGTAGTAGTAGTGGTAGTAAAACAGAATACAATCAATATAATCGTCAACGCGACACTAGACATGTTCAGCTTGGCACTTGTCAAAGCAAACAATCCGTTTCGCTCTGATATTAACTCTAATTGGACGACAGATGCATTATCAACGCTATAATTTTACACCTATAACGTCTCCAGAGAGCTGAAAATTTCGCAAGAATAGGTAACAAATGTGTAAAAATAAAAAGCTGTCCCTTACATTTGGCACGAATAAGTTTGCAGTTTTGTATGGAACAGCAGATTTTTTTTCGCGTTTTCAATGTTGGTGCCATAGAGAAAGTTTACTCTGTTTGATGGTCTGATCAAAACCTTAAAAAAGTGTCAGCACCTAGAACGATTTAGGTCAGTACACAGCATATTAAAAAGGACCTTCTAGATCACTAGTTCTTATGCCCTACAGTGGGTCGATACTGAGCTGACTATGATGATGGTGACTAGTTCTGGTTCATCATAATCTTCATACTTTTTGTCATAACATTAATTTTAGAAATCACTCTCACTGTTTATGTTTCTTATATTTGACAGTGCCGCAAAAAATATAAAAAAGATAATGTTAACCGATGGCATGTTGTTACTTTGAATCGAACCTCGATCAACTTGCAGTTATCAAGGACAAGCGGTGCAAACTGTGCCAGACGATATTAATAAAACATTCAGTTACGGCGAATTCTTCGTCTGCGTTCTCTTATTCATTCTTTATTTGTTTCTGACATGCCAATAAGTATTATTTTATTTTTATCAGTCACGAACTAGCGATACAATGTTGACTTCCAAAAGGACAGTCTTCATGATTAAAACTAAAATTATCGAACACTACACCAAATTAAAGTGTCTTGTAATTGACACATGAAATCGAGATCGGAACAAACTATTTGAAATTTCTATATACTTTTTTTAACGATTGGTTCTTTACAATTATGGAATGCAATATCAAATTTAGTTCAACTATCTTTATATTAAACATGCAGTTGTAGTATGCCTTTGGCTTCTGGAATGACCTATCCAGTATTTTCGAACTGTAATGCTATGCCGCTTAAGCATACAAACATATTAAACAAAGAAGTATAAAACTATGATGAAGTGACTAAAGCATATGCTTATGCTTATGAAGTGACTAAAACTGTGTCACGGTGTTAACGTCCTCTAATTAACCCGTCTATTAGCTAAATTGTAAAATCCCATTAGTTAAGACGTCTCTAAGACCAGAGAAGTCGTGCAGGATAATTAAGAATTAAGGCAAAGCGTTAGAAAGGCATGTTAATTTTGTTAACCTCACAATATACGACGCAGTTGGTGTAATCGTTACCACGCAAGGCTGCCAAACCAGAGGTTCTGGGTTCGGTCATGGATGTTACATATTTGTGTTGTTGTTGGATGGTTTTCATAATAAAAAAGCGATGTAGCTTACGTTTGAGATCAAAGAAATGTAAGTGATTGTGCACATCATTCATATTTTATAAGGATATTCTCTATTAACTAGTCATACAGTATCCAAGATATGATCAATATCTAACCAAAATACAATGAAATACCGTTGTATCTGAATTATTCTGAAATGTTTACTTAAATACCATAGATGTGAGTAATGTTTAATAGCAAGTAATGTTAACGCGCGCTCGTTAGTTAAGTTATTGAGTTTGTAATAGTAAGCACGAACGGTGAACGTAAACATGTGATTTGCGCTCATTGCTAGGACGGAAATAGGTTTCCGTCATCTCGCCTTATCTTATTACCTAGCTACTAGAGTAGTACTCTACAAAACTTACTTATGATTGGTACCAGTAGTATCAGAATTTAGCCCAGACTTGTATTAATATGCCGATCGATACATTTAGGGCCTGTTTCACCACTTCAGTAAGTTCTTGTTAGCTTATCCGACAGATATTTTGAGATGTTTTGTATGAAATTATGTCAAAATATCTGTCGGATAAGCTTACAAGAACTTACTCAGAAGTGGTGAAATAGGCCCTTAGACTTCTTTAAAAACATCCATGTCTTGGGTACAAGTTTTAGTATTTCCCATTGATTATAACGTGTGTTTAAATATTGTAATTTTGTAGTAGGTACTAAGTTTAGCTATTGCTCGTTGTTTTCTTTTAGTACTGTGCTATTTATGACCTATCAACTCTTAAAATCGTTAAAAAGGCCCTAAGCGTCCAAAATTTCATTGCAGACGTTTTCTGATCGTCTGTCTAGCGATTTAAATTTTTATACAAAATACCACAGTTTGAACGTAAACTAGCGAATAGTATGTATGAGTAGGTAGTAAACTTGTGTATGTGTGAGTGAATGCCAGAGCCCGGCGCTGACTTGTAATTAATTGTTGCCTTTTTAACGCTCCCCCTGGACCATGTCGTGGGCACACAACGAAGTCAGGGTCGCTACCGTTCTCCAGATGGGTAAGATTTGTATTAAATATTCGTTTGATTTGCTGTTGTATTAGAAAGTAATGATGTCACACACCGAACCCGCCTATATAGCCCGCGTCGGCTACTCATGTCGGCGGGTTCGGTGTGTAGACACAATAAGAAATTGCAGTTCGGATAACAGATAACATTTTTGTATCATGCTCTTCATACAAACTTTTTAGTTCCAAGCATTGCATTGAGGAAATATATTCATAACTAAAAACACGCTTACACAAAAAGAAACCCGCAGAAAACTGTTACTTGTACAAAAATGTAAATGGTTTAAAATGTTATTACTTGATAACTAAACTATTAAATGTTGTAACTGCCTCTGTGGTCTAATGTTTAAGAGCATTGGGCTCTTGACACGGAGGTCGTGGGTTCGATTTCCACGGGGGACAACATGGTTTTCCCCAGTTGGTTAGGACATTGCAGGCAGAATCACCTGATTGTCTGAAAAGAAAGATGATTCCGTGCTTCGGATGGCACGTTGCCGTTGGTCCCGGCTACTATCTCTAAAAACCACGTCAGAGCCGTAAGGCGTTCTGAAAAAACACTGACACCAGGGCTTGCTGCCCAAACGATAAGAAGATTTGATACACTTTCTGTAAACAACGTATTTGTGAAATATACTAATCTAATGGTTATACAAAAACATTACACTTCCAGTTTGTATGGAGGAACATTGATCCGTCTGTAATATTGTTATCCAACATTTGTTTTCCGTAGCAACGCCGCACAATAACATAAAAGCTATTACATTTACTCGGAGCTCCATAGTCATATTTTTGAGACAATAATTGTGTTGTTATACTATTGATTACCCCGTTTTTTTACAACTATATTTACAGGGTCCAACTTAATGTGCTGACGGTTTTTAAGAGGATGATCAGACCATCAAACTGAACAACTTTTTCGATGGGACCAGCATCGAAATGGCAAAAAAAAAACTGTCCCATACAATTGGATCGAGTAGGATTCCAGTTTTATATGGAACAGCAGATTTTTTTTCTCGATTTGGACCTACGAATAAGAGAATGTATAGAAGTATAAATGAAGCTCAAAAAGTGGCACCAAAAAAATTGTAACGCGTTCTAAATTTGTTCTTTAAAAATTGTAACTCGCCGCCAAAACTCATACAAAATGTCATTTTTCATGGGGTGCCAAAAATTATTTCGATTTTGTTTGGAGTTATTCTTCCATATTTATTCTCTTATTCGTAGATTTGGACGTTTGTCCCATAGGAAGAGTTGTTCAGTTTGACGGTCCGATCGTCTCTATAAAGTACCGTCAGCATATTAAAAAGGACCCTTGGTATTGGTGGTATTGGTTGAGCGGGTCGTTTTCCGCAACTCGACGACTTTTGTGTAAAAATGGACCCTTATTTCCTTGTTTACTTCGTTGTTGACCAGTAGACTTAGTAATAATGTTAAAGTGTATCATGCAATAACCACGAGTCGTTGTTGCTTGCAGGTGATGCAACAGGACGTGAAGAAGGAGAATCCCCTCCAGTTCAAGTTCCGCGCCAAATTCTACCCCGAGGACGTCGCCGACGAGCTCATCCAGGAGATCACACTCAAGCTCTTCTACCTTCAAGTAAGATTTGTTATACTTGTGCAATGTTATAGAGTTTGACTTGCCATTACGTGCTTTTCACTAGAATGGCACGTCAATCACCCAGCGTGATTCCTAATTTTGATTTACAACAGTCTTATAAAATAGTAAAGAAACCAGACTTGTAGGTCCCAAATATAATCTTTTACAATTAAAAAAAATTTTTGATGATAAAAATAAAACTCCTCGCCATGCTGAGGATAATCATGGGAACTAATTTTGTACTTGAAATATTGGCGTTAAGGGTTATTTGATCGTAGCGCCTTCAAAGCAGGTTTTTAATTTTTCTGGTCAGGCTTTAGTTAAATATATTCGGTTTTTATCCGGTTTTTATAGGAAAATAAATTTTTTGGCTCACCCTAGGACGCTGAAATAAAGGCTAATAAATGTAAATGGATCGTGATTCATTACATTACCTATTGAGTCCAATAATGGCATATGACCTCAAAGATTATAATGATCCGCTATGATTTTAACCGTGATTTTGTTACATTCCCATTCCATTCCCATATAACACGCCATTCATTCGGATAGATTTAATTGACTAATTTAGGCTTTAGTCCAGATGCCATAGCATAATGCGTTTTATCAGGCCTTTTATCTCGTTCGTTCGCACGCAAATAGAATGAGAGTTAAGGCGCTATATCACGGCTCCATGCTACGGCTGCAGTTCCCATAATATCCCTTTCCTAGAATGTCTTATAGTTAGATTGTTTTTAAAAGACGTTAATTCGAGATTGGTTTCAACATCCCATTCGTAATTAACCGACTGCGTCAAAAGGAAGAGGAGTATGTATGTTTTTTCTAAAGTGATACTTACGGTCTTTTGTCGCTAGGTAAAGAACGCGATCCTGTCGGACGAGATCTACTGCCCGCCGGAGACGTCGGTGCTGCTGGCCTCGTACGCGGTGCAGGCGCGGCACGGCGACCACAACCCAGCGCTGCACGGGCCCGGCTTCCTCGCCAACGACCGCCTGCTGCCGCAGCGCGTCACCGACCAACACAAGGTGACCATTCTGTACGCCTACCACCTGCCACGAGCTGACATTGCGGTAGACTGCAGTATTTTGACGTCTAATTTTCTATTGGATTTAGTACAGCGGTTTCTAGAACTCATTTTGACCATACAAAGTGCGCCAAATGAGCCAGACAACTTTTCCAAATTTACTCTTAATAAAATGTTTTTATAATATTTTAGTACTAGCTTCATCATATCCTTTTTATTACGCTACAGGCTAACTTAATATCTCATTTCATTGATTCAGACATTATTTATTTGTGTTACATAGTAATAAATATTTTCCAAAGAAACAAGAGAAATTTTCATTGAATTTCTTAAACTCGCTTGTTTCCAAAGAAGATCATGTGGTTAATCAATCTTGATCTTCTATTCGAAATCTACTCTCATTTAATACAAAAACGAAAAATGCCCAAAAATTTCTAAATATTCTCTCATTTACAACGAAGCCGAAAAAATTCCTAAATCAAATCTTCACTCTTGTATAATATTTTTTTATTTGTTTTTGTACTGACTTTAAGTGAAACGTTCCCCCGTCAGATGTCCCGCGAGGAATGGGAGCAGAGCATCACCAACTGGTGGCAGGAGCACCGCGGCATGCTGCGCGAGGACGCCATGATGGAGTACCTGAAGATCGCGCAGGACCTCGAGATGTACGGCGTCAACTACTTCGAGATCCGCAACAAGAAGAACACCGAGCTCTGGCTCGGCGTGGACGCGCTCGGACTCAATATCTACGAGAAGGATGACAAGTTTGTATTTTTTTTAGTGGTTACTTGTTTCATAACCTCTTCCTGTCCAATGTGACTTGTAATTGACGTTTTAGTTCATGGGTACTTCTCAGCATTCCGTGTGACATTCAAAGAAGTTTAGTTTTTAATTGTTCAACTTTATGTGATTGGTTTAGAATGTTACAAACACAATAACTAAATGCAATTCGATTTAGTACTTATAGCCTTCTTAGCCCCACTTGCGCCAACCTGGGTTAGCAATAAACTCCGGGTTAAGTTGGTAACCCATGACTTTTTGTATAGAAAAACAACTGAGAGAGCTATTTTATCCGGAGTTAATTGCTAACCCGTGGTTGGCGCAAGTGGGGCTAATACACAGATATTTTTAATTATTAAATAAATAGGAATAGATAGGGAATTCAAATATGGAACCAAAGAATTTTCCCTTAGAAGCATGGGTCGGGAAACGATAATATTTTTGGACATTCCATAGAAAATAGATCCGATTTATCCGCACTTTTGTATATACAGCTTGAGCAGAAAGGAAAAATCGCGCTTTTAAAAAGGCCTATTCAGAATTAAAATCCAGCCTTTTTGAATCCTAGGCAGGACGGGGTCATTCACAACACGAAACAAGATTATAGCCAATTAGGGGAATAACTCTAAATAGTCTTGAAACATGTATTGAAGTCATCAAAGAAATATAAGAGCAGTTAGAAGTAATATGTTTCTGGAAGCTTATACTAAACAAACCCTTTAAAATTTCCAGACTGACACCCAAAATCGGATTCCCGTGGTCAGAAATCCGCAACATCTCGTTCAACGACCGCAAGTTCATAATAAAGCCGATCGACAAGAAGGCGCCCGACTTCGTGTTCTTCGCGCCGCGCGTGCGCGTCAACAAGCGCATCCTGGCGCTGTGCATGGGCAACCACGAGCTGTACATGCGCCGGCGCAAGCCCGACACCATCGACGTGCAGCAGATGAAGGCCCAGGCTAGGGAGGAGAAGCTCGCCAAACAGGCTCAGAGGTTTGTTTGTTACATTATTATACTGTTTTATGTAAAATCTACATGTTGAAAGTACAATCTACAACCCGTAGCATGGCAGCTCTTTCGCGTCTTAGCTCTCTTTCTATTTGCGAGAGCACGAACAAGATAAATCATGCTATGGCCGCGGAATAAATATGTGAATTCTTGCTGATGAATGATATCCCGGATTGCAAATGATCCAGATTGTTACTATCATATCAATATAAAATATAGGTTACATTTGCCTTTTAAGCTTTAAGCTCCAAAGATGCAGATTTCAAAACGTCAAGATCTTAAAATTACGAGATCTCAAAATTACAAGATCTAAAATTTTCTTATTTAAATAGCAAGATACTGGTTGCGCAACGAAAGTGGTTGGAATTTTTGCGCAGGTTGATGACGTAAAAGGAGACTAATCGGTCAAAGGCGTTCGTGCGTCATCTGCCTCCCGCTTCCCCTTGTCGAATAGACGCTTATGTTCCGTTACGCGATCTGTAGCTAAAAGGACTACATTTATAAAAAACAAAGGATACCACTGTAGTAAATGTAAAGTACCTAAACAAACATTAATCAGTACAATGACGTGTTCGTTCGTAACAGAGAGAAGCTGCAGCTAGAGATAGCGGCCCGCGAGCGCGCGGAGAAGAAGCAACAGGAGTACGAGGACAGGCTGCGGCAGATGCAGGAGGAGATGGAGCGCTCACAGGTCTGTTTGTGCACCTCTTTACTATCTAGTGTACCTGCCAGTGGAAACACTCGATTCATTTATTACAGCTGGGTTCCCATAGCCTTTGGGAGTTAAATTCGAATCGGTAATACTTTCTGAGCAATAGGACGTTTCAAGTTTGTCGGCTTTATAGTTTTGAAGAATACAGCTACGAGTCATTGAGTGAATTTAAAGTCTACCACCTTTGCTTTTAGCCACGAAGATTGCTACAACACCACAGATTACTAGTTACTTCTTAACAGATATATCACTTCCTTAGAAAACGATAATCATTTACTGCCAGACGGAACGCCCGATTTACTTATATCGGTTCCTATGGCCGAGTGATCCTGCCAATACGATCATATCATGAAATGACTGGAATTAATAAATTATTTTTATGAACTTAGCTTTAAGTCTCAATGCTTCTTGGTGCGCTGAGAAGCTTGTGCCAAAATCATATATTTAAACAGTGTTCACTAAATACTTTTTGGTACAAAAGAGTAGAATTGATGTAAAGACAACTGGGAAAAGCGTTGTCTCATTCTGTCATATAACCCATTTAAAATGAGAAGCACTGAAACTGGTTCAAATTATTGAACAGCAGTTAAAGCGTATGTGTTTTGTGTCCAGGCAAACCTGATGGAGGCGCAGGACATGATCCGGCGGCTGGAGGAGCAGCTGAAGCAGCTGCAGGCCGCCAAGGAGGAGCTGGAGCGGCGCCAGAACGAGCTGCAGGCCATGATGACGCGCCTCGAGGAGACCAAGGTATTGTATACGAACCTGATGGAGGCGAGGACATGACCCGGCGGCTGGAGGAGCTGGAGCGGCGCCAGAACGAGCTGCAGGCCATGATGATGATGATAGAAGACTTGCAAAAAAAATGTCCCACTGTATATCGATTAAGCGCTACGTATAAATTGCTAGTTACGTCACCTGTCAAAATGTGTTTTCTCGGTAACGCTCGAAGATACAGATACGTCAATATAACGTCAATAGAACGGTCGAATCGTCTTGGAAAATGAATTCGCCCACAGTAAATAAGTCAGTTACGCCAAAATGACAGATACGTCGTTTAGCTAACTAGCGACGAATTAATGGCCACCGCTCGGTGTGGATTGGACAAACATGACTAAAGTGTAATATTGTATGTATGTTAGAACATGGAAGCGGCGGAGCGGCAGAAGCTGGAGGACGAGATCCGCACGAAGCAGGAAGAGGTGTCGCGCATCCAGCAGGAGGTCGAGGCCAAGGACTCGGAGACGCGCCGCCTACAGGACGAGGTCGAGGAGGCGCGCCGCAAGCAGGTACACACCTTGTATACTCTAATGTAGTCTATCTTAGAACAGTCGAGAGAGGCGTCCGAGGAGAACTTACAACGACTAAATAAACGGTTTTCTCCGAAAAGGACAAGTGCGTAGCACTCTCAACAGACGGAAGTCCATGAAGAGATGTATGAAAGTGGATGGGGCAAGAGATGTATGTCAGAATCGTAATGTGTGGCGAGCCATAGTCTCTGCCTACCCCTATGGGATAGTGGCGTGAGTATATGTATGTATGTCCATCTTAGAACTTTATTTCTGTAGTTACCTACCGTTTCTTTATAGTATTCTGAACTGAGAGGACGGCATGAAAGGTCACGATATAGTAGCATAAATATATTGGCTCTCGTATCTAGTAAGGTCATGTGGAAATGGATGATATTTTTCCATTTGTTGCCCTTTTCCCTACTTTTGTTATTTCATACCCTCACCGGGTAAAGTTAATTGTTTATTTTTTTTTAAATCCACACAGGAGCTACACTGTACATCAGGATTTGATTAAAGTCCAACGAGCGAATGGAGAATTAATCAAATCTATCTTTGAAACCTGCAACTAATTCAAGCTCCGGTTCTCTGTAGAGGCATCATTAGAGTAGTAGCATTGTGCCACTTCGAGGACTGACAGTAAAGGTGTGTTGTTATGTCAGGACGAGGCGGCGGCGGCGCTAGCGGCGGCGACGACCCCGCAGCACCACCACGTGTCGGAGAGCGGCGAGCGCGACAACGGCACGTCGCTCGGCGCCGGCGACGACGGCTCGGAGGGCGACGGCTCCGAGAGCGGCGTGGGCGAGCTGCAGAAGGCGCCCGACGACCTGGTCGACCCCGTCGCCGACCGCAGGACCCTCGCCGAGAGGAACGAGCGTCTGCACAACCAGCTCAAGGTACGGACACATCATCGTCACAGCCTATACTATATGGTCCTTCTTACTATGCTGACACTTTTTTGAGGGGACGATTAGACCGTCAAACTGAATATTTTCTCTATGGCACCAACATCGATATCGTGAAAAAAAATCTGTATGGAACACATACAGAACTGCAAACCTACTCGGGCTAAATGTATGGGACAGCTTATTTTTTTATGAGAGTCCCAGATAAAGATGTTTAGTTTGACGGATTGATCATCCCCTTAAAAACCGTCAGCATATTTAAGAAGGACCCTATATACTGCGGACAACACGATAGGAATATTGAAGTCAGCACTGGACTGACTTGAAATCACCAGGAGTGCGATTTTTGAATCTCAATCGGTTAGCTCAGCAGTTGAAAATGTCAAATTAACTATGGAGATATGCATCTTTCTACTGCTGATTTTACTTTCAAAAATCATACTCCAGGGGTGCGATTTTTGAAAGTAAAATCAGCAGTAAAAAGATGCATATCTCCATAGTAATTGTAACATGTTCAACTGCTGAATTCAGCAAATGAGATTCAAAAATCGCACTCCTGGTCAGCACCGACTAGTCTTGAATTTGAAAACAGTCACTGACTCAATATAACCCTTCTGTCTGCCTTTACTTTACCTTATCTTTTGTTAACTCAAAATACCATCTCAATCAAATCTGTCAATCTAAATGTTTCATATGTGATTGATCAGGCTTTGAAGCAAGACCTCGCGCAATCCCGCGACGAGACCAAAGAGACGGCCATGGACAAGATCCACCGCGAGAACGTGCGCCAGGGCCGCGACAAGTACAAGACTCTGCGTGAGATTCGCAAGGGCAACACCAAGCGGCGCGTCGACCAGTTCGAGAACATGTAACCGCCCACACCGCCCGGGACCTTTATATATCACTTCTACACTATATGACTATTTGTTAGCTGAACGAGCTTCATGCGCCGATGAGCAAATGCTAGCACGCTAGGATTATTGTCATTTATATCATTCTATGCAGTTCTTTTAAATATAGATTAGTTAGTTCTCGTCTGGTAATTCTAGACAAAAGTATTTTAATTACTTTTTGAATGAATCCGTGACAAAACTAATAAACTTGTTAATTTTAAAATTTTACCATAAATGCAATTTCCTTTTATTGAAGAATAGCCCTTATAGTAAAACATGATCATAGTTTGTACATTGTAAACCCGCTTTAATAAATGATTGTATACATTTTGCGAGGCTTTTGTATTACTACGAAATAGAATGAAAATGACAGTTTTAGCGCTAGTATGACTGCTATTAGTGCATCATATGAACATAGTAGTTGCAACAGTAAGACAACAAGTTTCTCTTACTGTTGTGATTATCCTATAGTACCGTATTGAATCTGTAGTCATTTCATCCGTCATTTTGTCCAGGTGTAAGATACCGTCGAATAGTTGTGTTCGTCAAGTGTTCAGCTCTCAAATAGTCATGTGTCGGCGTGGCCCCTGTGGTCTGCGACAGTCTTTTGAATGTTATTCGAGACGTAAGCTACAAACAAGTGTACACAATTATAGTCTTTACGGCAAAGGTGGAAAGGTTATAATTGTATCGAGTTGTACGCACGGTCTTACGCTGTTTCTGACCTTAATGCATTTAAGTGCCAAAACACGTGTTTTGTTTTAAAAAATATTTTATCCTTTATCACACCCGTAGCCTTAGTTGCTTCCTCGAGATTTCCTCCACTCGAATCGACCTCCACTCAGTCAAATCGAGAAATTTCCTCCGTCGAGTCTACTAAGAGTGGAGGAAAGAAATGTCAAACTCAAGGTAGCTCGCTACCTACCTTAAAATCTCCTCGAGATACGTAAACGTCGCTGAGGTCCTTTTTTGTAAAATAACGGAACATAATTGTCTTTCTTTGATTGAGGTCGATGGAGGCAGAGTTCGAGGAAGCCACCGAGAACACGGGCGTTAGAGCCTATTTGAAATAGGACGTTCAAAACGGAACCTTATTGACACAGACCGGTGTGTATGTGACATGGTGATAGTGTTTTCATATAAGAGCGAGTATTTTTACATATTTTATACACCGTCCAGGCAAATAACCTTTAGGCTTGTCAAGCGATTGTCAACTTTATGTGAAGGTGATTGAGAACTGGTGCTTACGTGTGGTTCACGAATAAACGGATTGTCGGACGTCGTAGTAGCGATTATATAATGTAAATATTGATTATTACTAAATAGTAATTTTATTTTAGACCATAATGTGCTATAACCGAATATGTATACATTGAACTTTATAATAGAATCATGTCTTATGATAACATTATTATTTTAACATTCGCAAATCAAATCATGAAGGCACACAGACTTGTTTTTATTATTATTATTAAGTAATTTGGATTTTATTATGTAACTATGTTATATTACTATTGGGAGTAATATATATGTGAGTCATATAAATTAAATAGCTGTGTGCTCGCGGATTCTTTATCATTTGTGGTAGATACGTTATATTTAGTTTGCCTGTTGATTATTGTACTGTAGTAGTGAAACGTGCCTGTATGTATGAGATTGTTAACGACCGGTGACTGTGGGACCGAGTAGAGTAGCGTAGGACCGCTTCGAGTAACAGACTGACTTAAATTCAATACATGCCGTGTGAAACACCAATATTTTTGATGATACTTAAATTTTGCGAGTTTTGCTCAAGATAATATCGGAAGGGTCTTGTCTGATCGAGCCGGGGGTTAAAGGGAGGGGGGACGCCCCTTATTTATTTTTATAATCATTTATATTTTAGATATAGGAGTTATTAGAGCTTCAAGTGTAATTATCGTTTCCGGATCCGTTTCTTCGTTGTTTACTCTATACGTTCTGTAAATGAATGCTGATATTACTTGTGTCCAGTCGCGTTCTGTCCGACGAGCGACAATGTCGGCCTATCAACATATTCCTACTTAACTCTTGAACAAAATTCTAAATAGCTACTAAAATATTTAATTGTATGCTTATAAGAAGTGTATAATGTTTAATTTGTAAGTGAATAAAGGCATTCCATAAGTTACAATGCGGTGGCGTTTGGTTTTCATTAGAACATAAATAGTTGGAATATAATAGTGTTATGTGCCATCCGTCGCGGGCCCGCCGCGGCGCGGGCGCTCTGCAGTATTCAACTATTTATCTTGTCATTATTTTCTAAAATTATACAATACCATGTTGCCTTTCAATCTAGGATGAAATTTTTTTTTTCCAATAAAACGTTTAAGTAATAAAAAAATTGTTTCATTTTTTGTAAATATTACAGATTTATTGCTCATTTGATTTTCATATATAGAAGATTACACACCGAGGACAGGAAAGTAAGAAAGGTCTCAGATCTCATGTAATTAGATAACATGACCGAGGCGAAGGTCAACAAAAATGTGATCTGAGGCTGTCTTATTTACTGTTCGAGGTTAGTATACTATTTTTCTCCTCGACAGAGGTGGAAAGCGGCAACTTCGTTTGACGGAAGCGGGACGACAATTGATGCTTTCCGTCCGGAGGGGAGAAAAGTATTTTTTTTATAATTAAATATTTTTGCTACTTGATCAAAAAAGTAATAAATTTTGACATAAATTATTAAATCATTATTAATTAACATAATAAATACAATTGACACTATACGACGCCCAATAAATATACAACTTATACAAGGTGTTAAATTAAAATCTGAAAACCATTTGTACTCCAAAACCAACGCGGTCGATTTGTATGAAAGATCGATGAAAATTATTATCGATTTCAAAAAGTCGCATAAATATTCAATTATCAATGCTGGAAAAATGGTTTTCAGGATTAACACTAGCAAAGCATATGCGCGTTTTGTGAACATAATAACGGTGCCTAGATCGCATATATGCATCCATACACGTATGGGAACAGAAGGAACAAATATTAAAGTGAGCACTTCGTATGTAGTAATGATACTCTTTCTTAATACTGTGACTTCTTGAAGAGCTCAAATATCTTTCATAGTCCGCGCGCATCTGCTTATCGCTGTCTAAGCGCTCTTACAGACCAGCGACACTGCGTTCGCAGAAAGTCGCGCGACAGTTGCGACAGCAGCGCGACAGTTGCGACCGCAAAGTGTCGCTGGTCTATAAGAGCTCTAAGACATGGCGGGTGTTCACAGACCCGAGACCAAAGTTACAGCATAGGTAAGTGTAGGGACACAACTCCGGAACGTTCTTCGCCGAAAGTTCGGTTTCCTCTATATCAGTACGCGCCATTTTTCCTAGTAGACGCGTATTCAACCGAACGTTCCGGAGGTGTGTCCCTACACTACGAAAAAGTACTATCTACGGAGTCACTGCCTCCCACCAACCAGACCTCACTCCTTCTCGGTGTATATAAGGGGAGGTGACAGTATAAGCAGGGATTATTTCTCCCATTATCATGACATGTCAAAATGTCTGTTCACTCCATCGATATCACAGTTTCCTTCGCTCTCAAGGCAAAGTCTCGAATACTAGGAGGCGGTTTCGTCTTTGGCGGGTTTGTCGCAGGAGTGGTTGGTGTTCTTGATGTGTCTGTTGAGGGAGCTCTTGTCCTTGAACTGTCTGCTGCAGCCGTCGCACTGGTACCGGCGCCCGGAGTGCACCACCATGTGCCGGGTCAGACCTGCAATGTCAGCGGAACAAAAACTTACAATCAATAAGCATATGCATAGCATAAGCATAAGCATATGCTCACGACTATATTCCCCGAGGGGGTAGTCAGAGATATTCTGAAACCTCAGAACATCCACGTTTCACCAGTAGTACCGAAACTCTGTCCAGTGTGACGGGGGGTGAGCCTGTCGCCACTTAATGGACAGTGGGTACAATACATGCCTCGAAATTAAAGCATGCAGGTTTCCTCACGATGTTTTCCTTCACCGAAAAGCCAGTAAATTCCGAAAAACTCATTGGTACGAGTCAGCTTGGACGGGGATCGAACCATCGCCTCCTGCACGGCAGGCAAGGTTCCTCGCCACTGGACCACCACGGCTTTCAATCAATAATTTTACATAAATATACAGGGTTTTTCTAATATGCTTGCTTATTGACTGATGGTTTTAAGAGGATAGACGGTCTGAAATGCAAATTTGGAGAATAGGTCACTTTTCCGATTGTTTCCATATTTGTCCGATCCGCTCTACCCATACACCCCACCAACTAGAGTGCGAAAGAGACAACTGCAGCTCGAACCGATTTTATCTACATAAAATCGGCGAAAACAGCATTTCGTATTCCCCTGTTTTCTCCTCCAAAACTAAACCGATTTTAATAATTCTTTCAAGAATAATATGAGAAAGACTTTGGTCATGGTTTGGTACGTTTTGCTTTTTTTGTTTATATTCGTCAAATTTATTTGCTGGATGTCTGAAAACAGGCGGCAAAATTGGTCATTTTCGAAGGTCCCTAGTTCATACAGTAATTAATTAATGCAAAAAAGCAAACCATAGGGACATAGCAGAGGCAACAAAGATTGTATGATAATTTTTTTTTTTTGCTTAGTGTCATTATCCAGAGAGAAAACGTAATCCCCACGTTTGTATGGAAAAAACCGTACTCGCCTATCCTCTTAAGGGTATGATCCGACTATCAAACTGAATATCTTTCTCTATGGGATTAATATCTAAATCGCGAAGAAAAATCGTTCTATTCAAAACTGAAAACATCATTAATAGCCGATAGACGTCCACTGTTGGGCATAGTCCTCCCCCGCAGATCAACAAGAACAACTTGCGGTCCTGGGGTGCCCTCATCCAACGGGTTCCGGCCGTCATCACCAGGGCATTGGTCCCCCTTGTAGAGGCTCACTACCTACCCACGCTGCGCTTTCCTGTACGCTGTCGCCACTCAAGAACTAGCAAGCTCCATCGGTTCTGCGAGCAATATACCTAGCCCATTGCCACTTTAGTTTGTGATTCTTCTGTGAATCTCTTCACTTCTGATTCGATCTCGCAGGGAAACTCCGCCCTCTCCCTTAGCCCTTTCGGTGATTTTCAGCTTCTTCAGGCTTCAGGCTTCAGGCTTCTTCAGGCACGAGAAAGTTGTTAAGTTTGATGGTCTGATCATCCTCTTGGTGATGGTCTCATCCTGACGGTTTTTACCGTCAGCATATAAAGTTGAACGTTGTTGTACGACACGTTAAGTTGTAGTTGTGTAGGTGTTGTTGTAGCTGAATGAAATATAAAGCTTCGGTCACACAGAGGCGGTTCTGCGGGAAAGCGGTTCTGGGGCAGACCTGCGGGAAGCTAGTATCTCCGAATCCGCGCTTATTTCTCTATGGCAGGGGGACATACAAACTCGGACATGACCACCACACCACACCATAAACTACAAAACACACAAAAATCTTCGCGGGTTCGGAGATATTAGCTCTCTGCAGGTCCACCCCCGGACCGCTTTCCCGCAGAACCGCCTCTGCGTGAACGAAGCTTAACAGAGGCGGTAGTGTAGGTAGGGGGAGGGGTAGGTACGCACCGGACGCGTGGAGGAAGACCTTGGTGCAGAGCGCGCAGCGGTACAGCGCGAGCGCGCGCGCGTGCGCCGGCGCGTGCGAGCGCGAGTGTGCGGCCAGCGCGCCGCGCTGCGTGAAGCTCTTCGGGCACTGCGCGCACTGGTGCGGCCGCACCGCTGTGGAGCCACCGACAACATCACATTATTATATATCTCTACAGATTGGAAGCTTTATACAAGTAGCTGCTGTCGGTGCACTAACACGAGCACGCGGCTCGTTGCGGTATATGCTAACACTTTTTTAAGGAGGATAATCAGACCGTTCCTGAACAACTTTCTCGATGGCACCAAAATCGAAGTCACGAAATAAAATCTGCTGTTGCAAACAAAACTGCAACTGCAGGTGATTTTTTATCGCAATTTCGATGTTGGTCCCATAGAGAAAGATGTTTAGTTTGATGATCTGATTATCTTAAAAAAAAATGTTTCTGTATAGTCGGTTTCAGGACGATAGTTTTACGTGATAACGTCACGAGAAACATTGATGAGAACTGCTAGCTCTGACGTCACGCGGAATGTCTTTTTCGTGCGTGCAGCCGATGTACCTTGGTGCACGAGCTCGTGCCGCAGCATGACGACGCGCTGCGAGAAGGCGTGGCCGCACACCCTGCAGGCGTGCACGTACCTTGGTGCACGAGCTCGTGCCGCAGCATGACGACGCGCTGCGAGAAGGCGTGGCCGCACACCCTGCAGGCGTGCACGTACCTTGGTGCACGAGCTCGTGCCGCAGCATGACGACGCGCTGCGAGAAGGCGTGGCCGCACACCCTGCAGGCGTGCACGTACCTTGGTGCACGAGCTCGTGCCGCAGCATGACGACGCGCTGCGAGAAGGCGTGGCCGCACACCCTGCAGGCGTGCACGTACCTTGGTGCACGAGCTCGTGCCGCAGCATGACGACGCGCTGCGAGAAGGCGTGGCCGCACACCCTGCAGGCGTGCACGTACCTTGGTGCACGAGCTCGTGCCGCAGCATGACGACGCGCTGCGAGAAGGCGTGGCCGCACACCCTGCAGGCGTGCACGTACCTTGGTGCACGAGCTCGTGCCGCAGCATGACGACGCGCTGCGAGAAGGCGTGGCCGCACACCCTGCAGGCGTGCACGTACCTTGGTGCACGAGCTCGTGCCGCAGCATGACGACGCGCTGCGAGAAGGCGTGGCCGCACACCCTGCAGGCGTGCACGTACCTTGGTGCACGAGCTCGTGCCGCAGCATGACGACGCGCTGCGAGAAGGCGTGGCCGCACACCCTGCAGGCGTGCACGTACCTTGGTGCACGAGCTCGTGCCGCAGCATGACGACGCGCTGCGAGAAGGCGTGGCCGCACACCCTGCAGGCGTGCACGTACCTTGGTGCACGAGCTCGTGCCGCAGCATGACGACGCGCTGCGAGAAGGCGTGGCCGCACACCCTGCAGGCGTGCACGTACCTTGGTGCACGAGCTCGTGCCGCAGCATGACGACGCGCTGCGAGAAGGCGTGGCCGCACACCCTGCAGGCGTGCACGTACCTTGGTGCACGAGCTCGTGCCGCAGCATGACGACGCGCTGCGAGAAGGCGTGGCCGCACACCCTGCAGGCGTGCACGTACCTTGGTGCACGAGCTCGTGCCGCAGCATGACGACGCGCTGCGAGAAGGCGTGGCCGCACACCCTGCAGGCGTGCACGTACCTTGGTGCACGAGCTCGTGCCGCAGCATGACGACGCGCTGCGAGAAGGCGTGGCCGCACACCCTGCAGGCGTGCACGTACCTTGGTGCACGAGCTCGTGCCGCAGCATGACGACGCGCTGCGAGAAGGCGTGGCCGCACACCCTGCAGGCGTGCACGTACCTTGGTGCACGAGCTCGTGCCGCAGCATGACGACGCGCTGCGAGAAGGCGTGGCCGCACACCCTGCAGGCGTGCACGTACCTTGGTGCACGAGCTCGTGCCGCAGCATGACGACGCGCTGCGAGAAGGCGTGGCCGCACACCCTGCAGGCGTGCACGTACCTTGGTGCACGAGCTCGTGCCGCAGCATGACGACGCGCTGCGAGAAGGCGTGGCCGCACACCCTGCAGGCGTGCACGTACCTTGGTGCACGAGCTCGTGCCGCAGCATGACGACGCGCTGCGAGAAGGCGTGGCCGCACACCCTGCAGGCGTGCACGTACCTTGGTGCACGAGCTCGTGCCGCAGCATGACGACGCGCTGCGAGAAGGCGTGGCCGCACACCCTGCAGGCGTGCACGTACCTTGGTGCACGAGCTCGTGCCGCAGCATGACGACGCGCTGCGAGAAGGCGTGGCCGCACACCCTGCAGGCGTGCACGTACCTTGGTGCACGAGCTCGTGCCGCAGCATGACGACGCGCTGCGAGAAGGCGTGGCCGCACACCCTGCAGGCGTGCACGTACCTTGGTGCACGAGCTCGTGCCGCAGCATGACGACGCGCTGCGAGAAGGCGTGGCCGCACACGCGGCACACGTGGGGGCGACAGCGCGCGTGCAGGTCACGCACGTGGCGCGCGCAGGCGCTGCGCGACGCGAACCTGCGCCCGCACACGTGGCAGCACGCGCCCGAGACCACCGGCCTGTCCGCCTGCACCGGCGCCGGCGACGGCGACGCTGCTGCAGTGCTGCGGGGAACATATGCCGGTTGAGTCGCAGACTTAAATCATGACCATTAGGGCCATAGGTTCAGACGAATATTTTCTATGAGACGCGATTGCCCTCAAAAATTCTCATTAAAATAAATAGGTCGGTCGGTTCTTGGTTTTCTGTCTCTTTTCTTGGTCGAATGTTGGAAAGTGACAGGAATGGGTTTAGTTGAGTTGAGTCGTGGCAATACCGAATCGATACCATCGTAATAATTGACTAATTTTTTGCTTTATAATAATTACTTGTAAATTGTTAATTATTATTGCTGTGCCCTTTCAGGGTTCATGTACCCGCTTTAGCTCATAAGTAACACCTATGCTGTAATTGTACATGAATGCGAATAAATGAATATGAATATGAATATAAATAAAATAAACTCGTTATCGCCGTCAATCGAATAGAAAATAAGTCAAGTTTAGCGCGATACAAAATAACGCACAGTAGAGTCGACACTGGATTACAACACAACTAAGACTGAATCTGGTCAATGTTTTTAACACGTTCGTGAACACTAACGAGACACAATAGAACATCTATTGTTATCTCTGCTATAGCCGGTTACTGCCCACGAACGTGTTAATCGTGATAAATAAAAAAAAGTGTTAAAGAAACTTTTTAAAAATTTACTTACGTTTTCTGTGCTTCTTCTGGGTTTTCTTTTTCTAGATTTGAAGTGGCATATTCTACGACAAAATTTTTCTTTCCTTCATCATCTGATACAGTCACAGACATAGGTAAGTCTAATTGATTGTTTTGAACACTTTCTTCGACACAGTCCTGCAATTAAACAGATATGATATAATAGCCATTTTTGGGTAGGCCTATGTCCAGCAGTGGACGTTTATCAGCTGATATGATGATGATGATGATGATGATGATGATGATGATGATGATATAATAGCGAACGCCTTCTCGATTCAAAACTGGTCACAGAAAGTAACCACTACCCTGCCTCCAGCATAGCATAGCATAGCATATGCTCACGACTATATTCCCCGAGGGGGTAGTCAGAGATATTCTGAAACCTCAGAATATCCACGTTTCACCAGTAGTACCGTATGTCTGTCCAGTGTGACGGGGGGTGAGCCCGTCGCCACTTATAATGGACAGTGGGTACAATACATGCCTCGAAATTGAAGCATGCAGGTTTCCTCACGATGTTTTCCTTCAACGAAAAGCCAGTGGTGTTACCCTGCCTCCATCATAGATTATTAGATACAGATGGGAAGTTGTGGAAAAATCATTTTTGAACTTAGTTTGAACTACAATAATATAGCACGGGGCCCGCGAGTTGGATTATGGTCCACTCCCACGCTTATTCGTAGGACTGAACCCTGCACTGGGACTATAGGCTGAATCAATATACAAAGTTAAAACACCTCACCACTCCCGGCTCTTCCTCCACCAACTCCCAGGCGACACGCCGCCCGTCATCGGTCTCCAGCTCCACGGTCCTCATCTCCTGGTCCAGCAGCACCAGCTCGTCTCCCTGCTGGCTCAACACTCCGAGCTCAATCAGGAGTTTTGACAGGAATGTTGACAGGTCAGCGTCTCTCACCTCATTTTGGACCTGCAATATTGTCATGACAAGATTTTTCCCATACGGTATGCAAGTGAACGTAACCTCAGCATAACCACATATGTGATGGCAAAACAATTATTTAACAATCACTGCACAATGTCAAAAACATGTGCAATTTTTTTCTTCTAGACATATTGACAAAATAAATACTTATCAAACACTCGCACGAATATCCTTTAAAGAAATACATCATGAGAAAACAAACCAGGGTTCGAAATAATCAAGATAATTATTTCTTTGATAACTATCCTTTCTAACCCTGAAATAAACCTTTCCATTACACCCTGTATAGTTGAAAGCTTAAGCTACCTTATAATTATAATTACCTCAACTTCAACATCTTCCACTGTTTCATTATTCTTAATAACTTCACTACTCCGTAGTTCTTTGCTCTTTAGTTCCATACTCTCTGGAACCATGGTATTTATCTCTGGAACCATGGTATTTATCTCTGGAACTGTCACGTTACTTGCGGGAACTATCACATTACTTACGGGAACTGTCATATTGCATGCGGAAACTGTCACATTACTTGCGGGAACTATCACATTACTTGTGGGAACTGTCACATTACTTGCGGGAACTGTCACATTACTTGCGGGAACTATCACATTACTTGTGGGAACCATCACAACACTTCTGGGAACCGGTGTTGCAGTGCTTATAGGAAGTAATAAGCTACTCTGTGACAACTTGTTGTTCTGGTAGGTATGTCTTGGCAGTATTCTATGGTTTTGAACTGTTAATTCGTTGCTCCGTAATAGTTTAAGTTGATTGTTGTCTTTCATCCTTGTTAATGTTACTAGTGGTTTTTCCTGAAAGGAAAATAAAACATTTGAAATCAGATTTTCAATAGTACGACAAAATGGTGCGCGATCAACGGTAGTTGCTAGATTCGTAATTTTGCTTTTAAAATTCGCTAGAACTGACTTAAAAAGAATTTATTTGATTATTTCACACTTAGTTTAATTTAGGTACACAAAGCGACACATCAAGCTATACAAAACCAACATAAGCTGGCCACGCATAGGTTGCATATCATATAACGTTGCGTGACCAGCTTATTTTGGTTTTGTATAGGTTGATGTGTCGCCATGTCTACCAACTCATGTGGTTCTATGGGAGAGATTTGTAAACATGTGGGTATTTTTTTTCTACGTTTTTGTTTGCTACTTACTTCAATCCGACTTGGTTTCTCATTGCAAACAACTATAGAGCCATCAAAGTTGACCTTAAAAGTTATATTTGAAGTTTCTTTACTATCTTTTTCACTTTGTTCTACATCTTTTTTCTTTGTCCTATCTTCCTTAATGTCTTTGCTAATGCTAACTTCCTTTATTCTAACCGCCAGTAGATGTGATTTTAGTTTTTGATATGAAACCTCACATTTCTTCCTAAATGCATAATATCTCTCTAGTTCATTGTGGCAGTCGATGCAGATATTGTTTGGGAGGCAGTCTTCATTTGACATCTGTAAACAATAACTTACGGTGAATACTCGAGGGGTAAATGATACATTTATTAACATAGTTATTGAAACAAGGATTAATTTTTATAACTGAAGCAAACCTATAGCTGGCCTGTTGTTTGGTTACAAAGATTTAATAAAATTTACGAAAAAGATGATCATGACTATTCATGACTTTTTCACATAAAAGCTTTTTTTTATTTTTTGTTTGCCTCTGTCAGCTAAATTGTACAGCAAAAAAATTTTGATTTCATCATCATTTACTAAACAAAATGCTTTTAGTTTAGAAATTATTAAGGTTTTACTGTATTTGTGCCTACCCTGAGTGCACGCCACTGCTAGATACTCTCTTCTTATACTGCGGTTTGGGCACTACTATACTCCGTTCCAAATAGCAACGAAAATTTAAGGCCTTTTTTAATGGGTAGCAATAAAACGAGTGACTGTAAATTACAGTTTTAAGTGTCAAAATTAATTAATTTGAGTTATAGAATTACTAAGTGAGCGACTGACTGCGAGTGACGAGAAATCAACAGAACAGCAACTTACAAACATTCATTTGAGTTACTTAAAATACAAAATGAGCAGCTTCATAATATTTGAGCGACCTAATATTTGTTTGATTATGTCCTGAATTTTTTTCAATATTTGGCAAACCATTTATTTACAGTGAGCTGCATTTTATCTCAAATGAAGTGTTTGCGAACGTTGTGGTCGCAAGAAACCTAACATGCTCGTCGCTTCGCTCCTCGCTAACCTAACCGACATATCAGAATTGGCCAGAAAGCTAAATAGGAATCAGGAAATCTCATCGTCCTTATTTTGGAATGCAGTATAGTACGATGTGGATATTCTATAGTATATTTAGAATTTGTCTGGTCTAACTTCTTCAGGGATAAGTTTTTGACGTTGTTAGATCGTCAAAAATGTAGCCTTGAGCTTATCATACTTATGCATAGTGAAATCGCTTCAAAGTCGTTGTAGAGTTCCTAGCTACATCTTCTCTACAGACCTCACGAAGCTAAGTGGGGACAGAGTCAATAAACAGTAACAAATAATTGGTTGTTCCAATAAGCTGTGGTGGTCCAGTGGCGAGCAACCTTGCCTGCCGTGTAGGAAGCGATGGTTCCATCCCCGTCCATGCCGACTCGTACCGATGAGTTTTTCGGAATTTACGTACGATTTGTAACACCGCTGGCTTTTCGGTGAATGAAAACATCGTGAGGAAACCTGCATGAGGCATCAATTTCGAGGCATGCATTGTACCCACTGTCCATTATAAGTGGCGACGGGCTCACCCCCCGCCCCTCCACACTGGACAGAGTTTCGACTACCCCCTCGGGGATAATAGTTATGAGCATATGTTTACGCTTATATTCCTATAGCTATGCTAAATAATTGGTTGAACTTTGGATCAACGAATAATTTATGCTTACCTCCAAGCCCACACATATCATGATCCTCAGCGCCACCTTGGCGTTGAACATACTTCCTGAATCATCCGTGAAGATTGGAATCGATTGCTTTGCCTTCTTCAAGCATAATCTGCAAAGATTCTCGGCATCTGCTATTATTTGATATTCCGGTCGTTTTCGTGTATATGTTTTCATTGTAAAGCAGAATTAATGGTAGGTTTTACTTATTAAACATTTGATAAGTGTATAAATGTTATTAAAATGCTTATATTATTTAATTTTTTTTAACAAAATAGGAGCAAACGCAAAATAACCTCGGCAAACAAACATTATTCATTATGTCAGTGCACAAACTATATAGTGTCAGTGTCTAGTCTAGTGTCAAAACAAAATTTTTTTTTTTCAAATTTATTTACTAGCCTGGTTACTAGACCTTTTGGCTAAATCTTAATTTATTTTAATTTTCTTCTGTTTTCACATTAAAACGTTGGTATTCGACGTTTTGATGGTTCTTTGGAGTTTTTGGAGGCAATCGAAAGACGCAGGAAAAGCAGAGAGGTCCACAGGAAAGAGGTGAACCGACCGCTTTGCCGCGCTAAAATCACGGAACACTTTTCCTGTTTACGACCCATGCACCATCATGTTTCACTGAACTATATATTGTTCACTTGCACGACACTTTGTTACGCATAACAACACCAATTTTACGAACCAAAACTCACTATAAACAATAAAAATTCGATGAAATATAAGGACTCCAAACGTCAGCTACCAAAGCCCGCCAAAAACTCCGTCAAAACAAAATTGTATTCAGTGTGACCATCTGGAAAATAGAGAATCTGCCCCACACTAGCTAAAAATCTGCCAAACAACACCCTAAAAAAAATGCCAAAAATATGCCTTATATATTTTAGTGTGCCCTAACCTACGATTTGTTCGTAGGCCCTAACACTTATTTTAAAGATTTTGTGCAGGGTTTACCTTAAAACTTAAGTTACTTTAAACCTTTTGGTACGTCCACAGACACAGTCTATACCAAATTATGCTTCCTTTTTTCTTCAGGATTACATTCGCGAAATAAAATAGAAACAAAAACTCCATCACGTTCTTGTAGAGACTGCCTTGGAACAGGAGTTGCCTGCATAGGTAGCATGCCGCCGTGAAACAGCGCTATCACACCTTCGCTCTGTTTCTATTTGCACGCGAACGAACGTGACAAAAGACGTGAAATAGCCGTATCACGTGTAGCATACTACGAGGGCACGTCAAGTCAAGTCAATTATTTCATGTCGGTAATTTGTGTTTAGTATTTTAACAAGTTTCTTGTTTCTTCTCCAAAAATTATAGAGAGTCAACGATATCAATGCACTAAACGTCTATGTAGAGAGTAATGTAATAAAGAGTGAAAAGATGATCAAGAAGATGCCAATGCGTATTTTAATTACATATTTCATTATTTAATAATAATTTTAATCGAAAATTCTAAACTTTAACGCCTGACATGGCTGTATGGGCTCGATCCCTTGGCATTCCAAAAAAAAGGCAGGCGCAGGCACAGTCTTGACAAAATTTTGACAGGATCTCGCGAACATCTCTCGTCGTATCCTACGAATAAAGGCACTCTTGCCGTTGTGCCTTTTTATTTTTATTGCTTATTTAAAATCAGCTACCCTTTTTATATCAACTTCATTCAATAAATCACCTAAAAATCAAATTTATCAACAAGAAAATCAAGGTTTAAAAAAAGCCACTATTGCTATCTCTGGAATTATCCGACGAAAATGGCCACAACAGTGCTAGTGACTTTTTTCTTCCCGGGAGCAAGGAGCATGACGACGCGCGGTGGGCGGGGCGGACGCACGTGCCACTCCGCCATTTCTCCGCGCACTCACTCCCTGGCTGGTTTCCCGCGCGTTTGCGTTGTCGTCGCTGTTATTTTGTAACAATAATTACTTCGCAATACCTAAATGATAACCGAAACATTTTAAGGGTATTAGGTTGTATAGTGATTTATTTTGAGCTCACTTGATGTTAAGAAAAATGTATTCATCGTTTTCAATGTAATTTTAAAAACTCCGTAGAAAAAAGGCGCTATTGCATCAGTGGTTTTATTCCACGGAATTAGGTATCTAATAAAGTGGTAAAATAATTAGCATGAAGAGTTTTCAGCCCTAATCGCTTTTGTGGCCTTATTCTACGTACTAATTTTATTTTGAATGTTTTTTGCACATTATGCAGTTTGTATGTATGAAATTACTAGTTTAACTAACATTTTACAATTGAATATAATGTAAAATACAAGATAACACATATTTTATAGCTTTGTTAATGATTTTTTTGAGAAGCCTTTGTGGTGGTTGGGGCTTTTTACCATTAGGAATTGTGTGTGCTGCATATTTTTCTTTTAGCTTTACTAACAAATTCGAATGCATTTTTTTGGATTTTAGATACTCGCATGCGAAAAAAGTCCCCTGTACCAAAGGTATAATCGGTCCGGTCCATAATCATACTCAGAATTAACCTTGACCGATATAATTTTAAATAGAAATCATTGATCATCTATTATCGGTAGAACTAAAAATTTCTTAACCGATACATTTTTATATAGACAGCACGGTTCGCCGAAAGATCTTTAGAAATTGTACATACTTGACCGATACTATTATGTATAGATAATTTAGTTCGCCGAAAGTTTGGTTAATCAAATTAGCCTTTCAGCGAAAGTTGGTATCGCAGATAGGGGTGCGTGCACAACTCATATGACAAAGAAGCTAAAATAAATTGCCGCTAGACCACAGTTGCGAAATTGATATTGATAATAAATTGAATAATCACTGAAAATGCTGAAATTAGTTTTAACCTATGGATCATCCATTTTGTATCTTTAAGAGAATTTTGAAAAATTTGCTTCGTCCAACTCAAACCTGAAATTTTCACTTTCGACCCTTAATTTGGTAACATGTATGGATGTTGTGTTGCTGATTATTTTACGTATTGAAGAGTGTTTCCAGCCGATCATTTTTCAAAAACAAAATGTAAAAAATTAATACTATGAAAAAAGTTATGACAGTTTTAAGCCCCTCAGGTAGAAAATTCTCAAATATTCATTAAAAAATCATACTTAACTTCTAAACAACAAAAAATCGAGTTACATATGGGGTATTTTCGGATACACCTAGTTATGTTAGTAATTAGAAATGATGTGTGGTCTGTCTATTTAAATAGGGGTTTAGTTAGCACTTATTCTACAGTTAGGTATAGTGAAAATATAATATCAGATATACCCCTGCGACCAGGAGAGCGTCTTCTGCGGATTTGTCTCTCAAAAATCTCTCTCCTTTAGTATGATTTTTGAATGTCAAATCAGCAGAAGAAAGATGCATATCCCCATAGTTATTTTGACATTTTCAACTGCTGAGCTCACTGAATGAGATTCAAAAATCGCACTCCAGGTCCATCAGGTTCCTGGGAGGGACGCTCCGTCGCTTTATGCCTATGCGGAGCTCACGCAAAAACTACTGAACCGATTTTGATGAAACTTTTTTGTTTGATAGCTTACGATCTGACTTAAAATCTGGTATGTGTAATTTGTGCGGACGAATTCGCGGGTAAACACTAGTAATACATAAACTTACGACAGGACTACCTTCTGGGGGCGATCAGAAACTCAGTTACACTACCGTTTACCAAACATACCCAACTACCCAACCATTAGGTCTTAGAATATTTAACTAGGTAGATAAGTTGTAATGATCCTTAATTCGCCGTAAAATGCCAAAGCCATGTTCCGTACATAAATAATAGCCTATTAAGGATAAGGGGCTAAATATGGGTTCAGTACAGCCTCTAGCACATATTTTATAGGGGTTAATTTGCTACGTGTTTTTTTTGCAAATTGGCCAGTAAAACACAGGTCATACACAGGGTGGTTCCCTCGAGCTGTTAGACTTTTCTGCCGAGTTTGTGCTGCCTTTACTGTTGTTATAATTGGGCCAAGAATGGACACTTGGCTTCCAGAAGCAATACGACAGACTAGTGCATCTGTGTTTAACACTGTGTTACTAGGTAGATTAAAATACCCTGCGTACCCGACTGCTTTTGTGAATAGGCAGCCACTATGAATAGTCGAAATCGTCGATAATGAATCGGTTATATCACTAATCATTGACTTTACTTAATACTCAAACTGCTATAGGTAACTATTCTGTGATGTTAGAACAGCATACGGTCATTCTCACAGCGTATGCTTGATCTGCAGAACTGCTTATGAAAGAGCTGGTGCTCACATTTGTGATATTTTGGTGGTATTTACATAGTAGCGCCCTCTAAGCGCAACGCAGCGTGATCATAATGACACAGGCCAGCGCAGCGCAGTGAGATCGCCTCGATTTCAAAACGTAGGCTAAGGATGTCACCAGCAGTGTGTAGGTACCTGCTTATCTACTTTTTAGTTTTCATCTCAAAAGTTATACGTAGTTACAGTCTCTTAAGAAAGATGTACTTTTGAGGCTGACCCTATATCACAATCCATAAGTCGTTGTATTATACATGACCACATCTTCTCTACAGACAGCAAGCGAAGCGGTGGGAGTCGCAGAAAAGACGTAAAAGTTATTCGGTTTTGTGTAAATTTTGGCTACACACTGTATGATAATCACTTATACAAGCATTAATTTAAAAAATGGTGTTAACTCGATACTTCGAAAGGTGAGCTATAAAATGGTATGATAATGTGCCTTAAATTCACTTCTTAAGATTACGCTTTGATTAAAACTTGTATCAAACTTGAAACATGGCTTCAGAAAATGTGGAGAGAACAGTAACAGTGCGATTTTTTTACAATGTCTGTAAAATATTATACATATGCACCGCGCCTTATTATTGGTGCGATCAATTAAAATTACCAGAAAAATTCATACAATTCTACAACATTTTCTCCAAGTTTATCAATATTTTGATGTATGGGTTTGTTATAATGGAAATCGCAGCATTTTACACGCAAAAGCATCTAACCGAGAAACAAAGTACTGACAGAGCGTTATTTTCACTCTCGCATCCTATCTTACAACTATATTGTTATATTTTGAGTCACCATGAAGAGAAAATTCGTCGTTTGTTACCAATACTAACAATAGAATTGAAAGAAATCTGTAACGACGAAGAGATAGAAAAGCAGATGATAAAGAAAGCTAAATTGTACTCAGGGGCTTACTTATGTGTGTTTAGTTTGTCTTTGTTTATGTACGGTATTAATGGATTGATGGGTAAGTTTCAGATAAAGACAATGCATGCAAGCATGTGTCAGCATGTTGCCAATTACCGGCTGTTAGACATTGCGACAATATTGTAATGATAACTTAATCATCTATGAAAATTGCGAGTTGCGACTCTATTCGATTGGTACTGGAGAGCGATTTTTGAATCTCATTCCGTGAGCTCGGCAGTTGAAAATGTCAAAATTACTATGGAGATTATGCATCTTTCTACTGCTGATTTGACTTTCAAAAATCATACTAGGTACAGGAGAGAGATTTTTTAGTCAAATCCGCAGTAGAAAGATGCGTATGTCCATAGTAATTTAATTTGACATTTACAACAGCTGAGCTCACCGAATGAGATTCAAAAATCGCACTCCAGGGGTGCGTTCAGAACCTACGCCCAGAGTGCGCCCAGAGTGCACTCCGAGTGCAACTTTTCGCCCTAACGCCGTTCAGAGGCTCGGTGAAAAGCGTATTACCCATAAGAGCGAGCGAGAAGAACAACCGCACCCAAAGGTTCTGAACGCAGCCCTGATCCTTTAGCATTATAATAATAATAATAATACCCCGCGGGGGCAGCTTGTGGCGAGCTGACGGTGATTGGCGACACCGCGGACCCCTATCTAGGGGGACCATACAGACATGCGCTCACACACACACATACAGACAGTAACACACCCCCCTACCTCTGGCTTGCCTTCATTGGCCGTCCAGAGTGGAATCGCAAGAGCAGAACCTATGCTCCAGGTTGGAAGTGTATTGCACGTAATGGCGTAATAACGGGGAAACCCGCTCACGGGGGTAAACCCCGCGATGGTGAAACCGGTGCCGCACCTCTCGACAACCTTTAGCCGCTCGATGGGATGTTGCCCCATTGTCGCACTTTGTGCGTGCGGCCGTTTTATGGGGCCCACTCGACGAGTCGGCGAGTTACCGACTGCCCTATTTACAATTTTGAGACTAGTTGTCATGGCAGGCGTCCGTTAGTCTCCTCCCATAGCCCAGTATCCATCCATCCAACTTTCCCCTCTATAGCCCAAGACCTTATTTTTCCATCGCGACCATAGAGCCGCACTCCAATAGTCTATGCACCTGGCGGGGACCATCCCCGTGTGTATCATGTTGTGCGCTCGGAGATAGTATCCGCCATGTGTATTCCTTACATCTTCTTATCTTATCTTATCTTGTTGTGGGGGCTGGCAGGCCAGCAACACTTCGACCCAGTGGGATCTTTTGTGTTAGCCCCAATACTTTTCGCTTTCCTCACCCTTCAAATACATGGTCAATGAAGGAGGCAATACCATTGAGGGGAAGAAACCTAAGATCTCCCGGTTTTGGGTATCCATCTCCGAGGAGGCACATGCGTTTTGCCGCCAAGACATCACAGTCACAAAGAATATGTTCCATAGTCTCTTCATCCTCTCCGCATGCTCGGCAGCTGGGATCTAGGGTGAGTTTCATTTTGTGCATCATCGCGCCTGTGGCGTAGTGCCCAGTGAGGGCTCCGACGATGTCACGAGCCTTGCTCCTGCTGTTGTTCAGTATGAACTTTGAGACACGAGTTATCACATTGCTGATAAATTTCTTGGAGTGTTGTAGACCTGCAAGGCCAGACCACTCCTGTTTGTGTGTTTTATCAGCCCAATCCCTGATGGCCATTCTTATGCTGCATGCCGGGATTCCCACGCTTGGTTCTGGGCCGACCATTTTTCGTTCTGACCCGGCTCTCGCCAGCTCGTCAGCATTCTCATTACCCTGGACTCCAGTATGTCCCGGGACCCAGACTAATCGTACAGTATTGTGAAGACCAAGCTTGTTAAGGGTCTTCACTCCGTTCAGAATTAGCCTGGAACTTACATGATAGGAGTTCAAGGCTTTGAGAGCTGCTTGGCTGTCACTAAGGATATATATAGTCTTGTTGGCTACCTTTCTATATATTATATTCTCTTGTGCACAGGCTATGATAGCATACGTCTCTGTTTGAAAGACAGTTGCAAATTCTCCTAGACTGATACTTTCGTTGTAGTCTTTGGAGTGTATGCCTGCACCCGTACCTGACTCGGTTTTTGAGCCATCAGTGTACCAAACAAGTGTGTTCGCGTCCGGGGTACGCAGTCCACGCTTCCATTCATCCCTTGTTGGGACATGTATTTTGTAGTTCCTCTTGAAGATTCGTACGCTCGGCATTGTGTCACCGATCATATTGAACCTCCTTCCGAGCTCACTGTCCAGTCTTAGTGCAGTGTGTCTCATCTTAGGCATATCGCTGTGCCAGGTTTGGGTCACCTTCATTCTGTAAAGAGCCTTCGTAGCTTCGGCCTGTATGAATATATGAAGCGGTTTAAGGTCCAGCACTATGTCTAGCGCCGCAGTAGGTGTTGACCTGAATGCACCTGTCATAGCCATACAAGCCATGCGTTGTAATTTCCCAAGTTCTTTCACACATGTTTGCATTTTGGTTTTGGTTGGCACTCCAATAGTCTTTGCACCTGGCGGGGACCATCCCCGTGTGTATCATGTTGTGCGCTCGGAGATGGTATCCGCCATGTGTATTCCTTACATAGATTAACTTGTCTCTTGAACGGGCCTCTACATGTTGGCTTCGGCTCCATGCACGCCTTCCAAAGGTCCGGGACTTAATTGCCCGTGATTGCGGATCGTAAGACACATAATAATAATAATATCTTGGACAGTGTCACACAAATTATCTAGTCACATTTAAAGTTCCAGAATCTAGCCTGGACTTGTATTATGATAACTAGACAACGATATAGAATACATATATAGATACAAACATCCATGACTCGGGTACAAATATTTGTATTCAACATACAAATATTTAATTAAAGATTGAAAGAAAGAGAGCGTGGGTTCAAGTCCCGCCCGAGACATATTTTTCAATCTTTAATTTGATTCGAAATAGCACAACATGGCTGCTTCGATCAAAATAAAATGAATGGATAGGCCTAAAGCGCGGTAAGTTGAAGCAAACTACTGGTGCACTTGGTACATACAAACTAGCGCCATTATCTGTCAAATCTAGGGCACTTTCATACAAGTGACAAGTAAAAATTTCATTTGTTTTGCCTCATTTTTCTGGTTTGAAATGTTCGCTTAAGGCCTATCCATTCATTTTATTTTGATCGAAGCATGGCTGTAACATGTTTATAATCAATAATATACAAATATTTGTCCCTTACGGGATTCGAACCCGCGACCCCCGGCACAGCAGGTTCACTACAGACTGTGCTTCCTTTAGGTTCAAGAAAGGAAGCTTTTTATTCTTGGTCTTCGCGACATTGGGCCCTCGATTCGTATAATAGTCCATAACGTGTCCTTAACCATGACTAGTTGTACGCAAATCGCAATATCACTGGTAGTTCAAAGTCAGTGTGACCACGTAGGTACGTTACGAAACGAGCACCTTGCCAATAACAATAAAATAACATTTTCACCTCACAAGCTCGGAAAGATTCTGTTTATCATAAGAAATATGACGTTTAGGAGCATTATGTCAAAAGCGCAAAATGACAAGTGGGTTGCAAAATGTCAAAAGCGCACTTAGTCAAATGCGCAAAAGGTCAAAAGCGCACAATGTCAAAACCGCACATAGTCAAAAGCTCAAAATGTCAAAAGCGCACAATGTCAAAAATTGATGAACCGGGGGTGAACGGCATGAATCTTGTTTTTTAACTATTCAGTGAGTATGAGGTTATATCTCGCAGTAGGAAAAGAAATAAATAGTTATTTGTTATGCTAGGCTGCAAAGATGCTTTTTGGCGCGAGTACTTGTATTGAAACCTGAGCAAGCGAAGGATTCTAGGATTGAACCACGAGCGAAGCGAGTGGTTCAAATAATAGAATCCTGAGCGATTAGCGAAGGTTTCAAAGGTACGAGACGCAGAATAACTTTGCAGCCGAGCGAAACACACAATTTTTCACCTCACAACAGCGAGGAAAAAAAGTGAATTGCTAAAAAGAACATTTCAAAAAGTTTTTATTTTCGTGCTGGCCAGTGTCATGAAATAGTTATTAAGCATTTTCAGTGCATTGGCGGTATACAAAAATATTGAATAGACAAATTCGAATTTCAAAAACTCTTTGCACGCTAGCGGATAAAATACACTTTTGCACTCAGATTTCGAACGATAAACAGAATCTTTCCGAGCTTGTGAGGTGAAAAAGTATATTTTTTGTGCAAAGTGCAAAAGTGCATTTTATCCGCTAGCGTGGAAAGAGTTTTTGAAATTCGTATCTGTCTATTCAAAATTTTTCTATACCGCCAATCCACTGAAAATGCTTAATAACTATTTCATGTCACTGGCTAGCAGGAAAATAAAAACTTTTTAAAATGTTCTTTTTAGCAATTCACTTTTTTTCCTCGCTGTTGTGAGGTGAAAAGTTGTGTGTTTCGCTCGGCTGCAAAGTTATTCTGCGTCTCGTACCATTGAAACCTTCGCTAAGCTCAGGATTATATTACTTGAACCACTCGTTTCGCTCGTGGTTCAATCCTAGAATCCTTCGCTTGCTCAGGTTTCAATACAAGTACTCGCGCCAAAAAGAAACTTTGCAGCCTAGCATAACAAATAACTATTAAAATGTTCTTTTTAGCAATTCACTTTTTTTCCTCGCTGTTGTGAGGTGAAAAGTTGTGTGTTCGCTCGGCTGCAAAGTTATTCTACGTCTCGTATTGGTCTCGTACCTTTGAAACCTTTGCTAAGCTCAGGTTTCAATACAAGTAATCGCGCCAAAAAATAACTTTGCAGCCTAGCATAACAAATAGGTAACTATTTCTAGACACAACATTTACCACGGTCATACCTGCCTGGCCGGACATCGAGGACCACAGCTCCCTAGCTGGATTTTTCAGAGTTGTTTGGTACATCTTCTGGTGGATCTTCTTGATCCGCGTATCAACCGTCTATGCGTTCATTATAATTCTGACTGTTTGCCTGAGTCATCAATTTAAACACCTGCAGAGTTACTTTCGTAGCCTCAATAAGATTTTTGACGAGGCTTGTACTGGAGAAAAAGAAGAAGAATATGAAACTGCGTTTAAAGTCGGCATCAAGTTGCATTCAGATACGTTTTGGTGAGTGATTTTTAATATACTTAGGGCCTGTTTCACCACTTCTCAGTAAGTTCTTGCTAGCTTAACCGACAGATAGTTTGACGTATTTTGTATGAAAACATCTCAAAATATCTGTCGGATAAGCTAACAAGAACTTACTCATAATGTGGTGAAACAGGCCATTAATATAGTTACTATAAATATTCTTTATTCGCCAAAATACACAAAAAACAAACAATATACATGAACGGGTACAAAAGGCGGCCTTATCACTAAAAGTGATTTCTTCCAGACAACTAGTGTCACCAATTAACTACACAGATTTTTGTGTAGGACCTTCGTCTTTCGCTGCAAGTTAATTCGATGCTACGTCCTGTCGGATAATGGTGGGTCGGACAAAAAAACTTTCGGACTTCATGCATTCGGATATGTGTAATTCGGACTTCCGTTACGGACCCGATTCTTCTAGTAATAACGACACAATCTGACAACAAAGCCAGATCTTCAAAGTGTTTCTCTTTCCCGATATTTGGGGTAAGAGGAACAACTCGATTATTTCAAGTAAAAACACATTTATATAGATGTATCTCGCTTCATATTCCTATTATTATCTAGACTATTTTGTTTATTTAGGTGCACGAAAGAAATCCAGGAGATAAGCAGCGTGATTTTTGGCGGGCAAATAATAGTGAATATCACAGTTCTCGTGATACTCATGTTGCAAATGGTGGTAAGTGTAAAATATCAAAAGACTATCGCTTCGTAAAGTCACATGATGATGATGCTACTCCTAGCCGATTTCGGCTGCGGTGACTGCCTCTGATCTCTTCGTTGTTGGCGCTCGTGACTCGGAATCCATTGTCGTAAGCAGTCAAGTGAGCAGGAGATATTTAGGTGCACAAACGTACGCGCAAACGCAAGTGCACAACTGCACACACACGTCCTCCCCCTACTGAGCCCAGTGGAACGGAGAACCGCTACGACCAGAGAAGGGGTCAGATGAGGCCTAGAACGATTTATTCTAGGATGAGGCCGTAAGTAAGATATCGACGGGTTGCCATTGCCAGCCTATCGCCCGAAGAAGGTACACAAGTTTACGGTCCCTTTCCATTAGTCGCCTTCTACGACATCCATACGGAATAGATGGAATGGAGTGGTACTATTCTGCTCTGCCGGACACCAAACGGCGGAAAGTCACATGACACATCCACCTAAAATACAAAGTGGTTTCGTCCTTTCATACAAACTAGAAAACCAAGGCGACAGATCTTCAAAATGTTGTAAATCTAAATGTCGTACCGCGTAAACCCGTAAAAAATGGTGTACCTAATTTGTTCCTTGCACATGTAAACACAGCGACACATCCAGCTACACAAAACCGATATATCTAAGCTGGCCGCGCGTAGGTTGAATAACGTATAACGTCGCGCGGCCAGCTTATTTTGGTTTTGCGTAGCTTGATGTGTCGCCGTGTGTACGTAATTCACATTTAATTGCAGAACGCAGAAAGGACGCTGTCAATCTTTGCATCGACGGTTATCGCGATGATAGCTTTGTTGCTCAGCACAGGCTTCGTAATGTGGAGCGCCGGGGACGTCACTGTCGAGGCGAGTATCTTCATGAAGGTGCCTCTCCAATACTCTAGGCTGGTCGTTAGAACTGAGCATATCATTCGGTGCATACCCTTCCCTTTTCTACAGTGTGAAATTGATATCATTAGCACCATTTTAATCTAAGAGTCTAACCATCAAACTGAACAACTTTTACTATGGGAGCAAACCGATCGGAGCAACAAAAAAATCAGCTGTTCCATACTAAACTGCAATTGTATGCAACAGCTGATTTGTTTTTTGCTCCGATCGGTTTGCTCCCATAGTAAAAGTTGTTCAGTTTGATGGTTAGACTCTTAGTTTAAAAGGATGCTAATGATATCATTTTCACCCTGTATAGAGGGGCTTCGCGCTACGGGGACAAGCTTTATAGTAACAGTTTTGCTCGGGACACAGAATAGATAGTATATAAGTTCTACTTACAGAACTGCCACTCTCTGACTTTATATACCTACTCAACCTCACCCAACACTTTCTGGGGACATTAAGGAGCCGAGTAAGAAGCACATACCTACAGTATGAGAGTGCGTGCGAGCGGGACGGCGCGTACGCTATAAATTTTCTTTTTTTTCCCCGATCTACTATATTTTTTCGGGCACTAGGCTCAAAATACTATAAAAAAGGTGGCAACCCTAGATATACATCACCACACGTGTCCAGGGCGTATTGGTGGAAGCAAGTTATTGGTCAACTTCTCGTTCTGTGAAATCAGCTGGGGTTAAAGAAATAATGAAGTCGGTTAAAAATTACTGTAACTTCATGATTAGAAAATAGCTAAAAAAAAACCAAACGTTACGCTAGCATTAGCACTACACCAACTGATACCTACAGAATTCTTAAAAATACAAAAGTCAGCTTAAATGCCTCATCATCATCACTGCCTAAACTGTCTAAAATTGTGAAAAATTATGACGTATATGGGTTCTACGAGTATTATGGGACCAAACCTAGGGGAGCGTGCAATTTCTCTATGGGACCTACAGCGTGGCTAGGTAACATTTCCAATATGTTTCGATGGCGCGCAACATGTAACTGATCAATAACTCTCAAGAAAGTAATCTTGATCCAGGCAGCTCAACTGCCGATAGCCATGTTCGCTTCGGGCTGGCACCACTGTCGGCGCGATTCTTCGAAGAGGATCAGGGCTCTGGTGGTCATCGCCATGTCAACGAGTCAGGTAACTTCTATTTTCTCTACTAGTGCTGGAATCTGTGGAGCTAGCATGGCAGCACGACAGCAAAGTCGCGCCTTATCTCCCTCATTTTCACTAGACGCGTAACAGAGCGAGAGAAAAATCGCGCAAATCGTGCTAACAATGGTTCTCTCTTTCAGACTTGTTGTTTTTGCCATAAAATAAAATCTTCTCGGTTTAAGTTCTTGCGGACTGTGTCTGTTTAATGTTTATGTACTTTTCAGATACCAGTGGAATTAGAATGCCTGGGCATAGTGAAGCTTTCATACTCGGCATATGTATCGGTTTGTATTTATGTTTATGCATAATAATACGAATGATATGGTATATGAGCCTGTGTTACGTAAATTTTTAATTTGTAATATACCTACACTTACTTCTTCTTCTTCTTCATACATTATATTATACACTTACTTAATTAATATTACATCGTTTCCTTTGTTACAGATAGTCAAATCATCTTACTCTGTATTTTCAGTGTTATATTCAACATAAAAATGTTTCAGTAATTATATTCTGCTCGCTCTCATGCATCGGAAAAGGATAGAATATGGTAATAACTAGCTCGATTATTATAAATAGGAGTAAAAATTTAAGTAGATACACTCAAAATAGGATAGTTAGCAGTGCCCTTACAGGGTTCATGTGCGCTCTATTTTTATATTTGTCCACCTTATGTAACCACATGAAGCAATAAACTATTATGACTATGACTATAAGCGGCACGAGAGACGAAATGCTGAATAAACTGCACATGTCTATAATTTGATGAAAGAATCTATATTTTTTATGCGTCATGCTGGCACATAGGTGCAGTCATCAACAAAACAACTATGTTTTGTTGGTATAGTGAGGCACTATGTCCTTGGTAGTACTGATATCTATTTACCTAATCTTATGTATTACTTATAAGACTTGGAAATTGAAACTTTCTTGTACGATTAAAAATCTAAATCTAAAATGTATATAATGTAGTTTAATAAAAAATATTGTTATAACACTCACATATACAAGTTTATTATAAAATGTATAAATAGTAAAACATGTACAACACCTCAATGCTAAATAAAAATAAATGCTTTATATGTGCGTATTCATGATGATATGTGCGCACTATTAACAATCAAGATTTTTCATATTGAATAACACAGCCAATCATATTTTTAAAGGGGGAAATCGTTTACGAAACGAATTTTTCTATTAAAGAAGAATTGAATCGCGTATAGATGAAACATTTTTCGCCACATACGATTCAATTAGCACCTATTAATATTATCTTAAAAAGATATACTTAAAGGCACTTTGGATACAACATTCACATCAACAAGTGTATTGTGTATAATAAGGCACATCAAATTAAAAACGACACTGAGAAAACATCGAAAATACATCATTATTTTATTTACCTATTTGTTATTTATTTGAGTTTTAAGTTATTTCAAATAAAATAACGGAATATAATACCGCAGAAAGGCATGTAAGCTGACAGTTAGCAAATCTCCACAACATTCCCAATCAATACCACTCCAAATTTATAACTGAAGTGGATAAGATTAAGGAGTCTCCCTCACTTTTGGCCCGTCCTCTCGACAGTACGTTAACTTTAACCTTAGTTAGTTCAATTCCAACTCTTAGGGTTGAACTACACCAGGCAGCACAGCATCGCATTTTTCCGTCGCTCCATCCTTTTCTGTCACTCAGGAACGTCATTTGCTAGAGGATATAAGATAGACGAAACGCGATCGCACGCGGCGTGCTGTTCCGTTCCGTCTGTCTTATATGTTCTAGCAAGTGACGTTCCTGAGTGACAGAAAAGGATGGAGCGACGGAAAAATGCGATGCTGTGCTACGTGGTGTAGTTCAACTCTTATGGCACATATACAACAAACATTATTGTTTTCGTAAAACAGTTATGGACTCTATTTTAAGGGTGTAGGTTCAGACTTCAACTTTTAGTTCAACTTTTTATAAGGAACATGGGTAGAAAAACGAATAAAATTGTGGGTTACCCATAGAAAATCGATCAGCTGATATCCGCACTTTTGTACGGGAGTAGGTCCAAACATTTTTCTCGTTTTTGCTTAGGCACAGTATAAGAAAGAGTATCTAGAACTACATACCTTAGGCTTGGGGGAAGTTATTTAATTTTATTGTGTGAATGCACCCTTAAAATTTGGTGGCGTCTTACAAATGAGGTAAAATCCAGCCAGTCGTTGTTTGATGCGCTGTCGATTGTACTATAAGAGCCTAAGCACACGAAGGTGAATGCTTTCGGCGCTGCTATAAGCTTGCTCTGCTCGGAACAGCGCCCGACTTTACCATCTCGCGCAGAAGCTTGGAAAGTATACAAATTATCGCTTCAAAAACTAGTTTGGCGAGTGAGGTAGTTCTCCCGAGCATATTAAATTGGCGCAATCAGAAGAACAAAATACTCAGCTTTGACGGCAGAGTTAATGTAAAAGTTATGTTTTGGCTATGGCAATGGTCAATATTTAAAATTATTCATAATTTAAAAATGTAATGGAATTCATCGAGTTTCATTATTTCATCCTGTATCCTTAAATTCATGTATTTCGCTTAAAAATGATTAAGTATCGCTTACTTTACAGCTTTGCGTCTAAGAACTTGAGTTCCTTATCTTCTGGGAGTTTCTTGAAGTAGCTTTCTACGTAGTCATCGTCTACTTCAGCGAGGGTCTTGGGCTTCCATTGGGGTTTGTTGTCCTTGTCTATCAGCAGGGCTCGGACACCTGTCGAAAACAGAGACATGCTATAATATTTATTTGCTTATAGTACATTTATGTTATTAATGTATTTAATTCAGCTATTAAAACACACTTATTAAAAGTCAATTCTTTTTTAAGCTACCACCGCGTCGGAACGTGTTGTCGCTGCTGTACAGAAGATGCGGCCAGAAACTCTACAGCATAACAGGACTTAATGACTATTGACATAGAAATTCTATGGACACTTAGAAAAGTCAACACGCAGACCCGCTACAAATCTGGCTAACGACCCAAGAGCTAGATTGACTCGGCACTTTACAGAAGATATTCCAGACGTCAGCTTGTATGAGATTAGTATGGCTCGCAAACAGCTAAAGAACAACAAGGCGCCAACAAGCTTCTGAAAGCGGGTGGAAAACCGGTCCTGAAGGCCCTTCAAAAGCTGTTCGATTCCGTCATACTCGAGAGAAAAACGCCGCAGGCATGGAACAGAGGTCCAGATCTCTTGTAGTCCGTCTAGTAGAGTCAACATACCCTCGCTCGGGGAAGTCGTGGTTCTATGTGGCCCTGCAGGCGATTCGGTACTCCATGCGCAGGCACTGGCTGAGGTCCAGCCGAGTGCCGCGCTGTAACGCTCGCAGCTTTACACATACCCTCGGGGACGAGGGTATGTTGACTCTACTAGACGGACTATAAGTGTTCTGGATCACAAGATCAAGCTGCGAGCGTTAGAGCGCGGCGCTCAGCTGGACCTCGGCCAGTGCCTGCGTCGCGCCTGCAGCAGCTTTATATTGTGATCCAGAACACTTGTAGTCCGCCTAGTAGAGTCAACATACCCTCGGGGAAGTCGTGGTTCTCTGTGGCCCTGCAGGCGAGGCGGTACTCCATGCGCAGGCACTGGCCGAGGTCCAGCTGAGCGCCGCGCTCTAACGCTCACAGCTTGATCATGTGATCCAGAACACTTATAGTCTGTCTAGTAGAGTCAACATACCCTCGGGGAAGTCGTGGTTCTCTGTGGCCCTGCAGGCGAGGCGGTACTCCATGCGCAGGCACTGGCCGAGGTCCAGCTGAGCGCCGCGCTGTAGCGCTCGCAGCGTGATCTTAAGAGAACCGGGGCACATTTGGTGTAGAGTCTGGAATGGAAAATGCGCTTTGTTTATTTTAAAAGAATTCCTAGGACTTATTAACAAAAGAGCTCGGTGGCGCGTTGCGAAGAAGTATGGACTCTCAATCATGAGGTCCGGGTTCGAATCCAATTCAATGAGTTTTTCTAACTTATGTAGGTACATATTACCGACTGCTCTCAAACGGTGAAGGAAAATGTCGCGAGGAAACCTGCATATGCAGAAGAAGAAATTCTGATGCGTATGTGAAGTCTACCAATCCGCATTGGGCACGCGTGGTGGACTAACGCGCAAGCCCAAACACCCTCCTAGAGTGGGAGGTATACACCACATTAATTAGTAACGAAACTTTAAGGGTGTATTCAGACCGTGAATCTGAACAACTTTCCCTAAGGAACGTGGGTCGAAGATCGATGGAAGGATGGATGGAAGTGGAGCTAAAATTGGAGTATGGTGGTGTTGCCAGGTTATGCGTGATTTTGACGTTCTTATGTGGAGGTAGCGCCCTCATTTAATTTCTACTCTTTTTGGCCAAGCAGGCAATTTCTACTCTTTTTGGCAGTGGGTACACTGAGACCACTTTAGGAATTACTGACCTATTTGAGGTCAGCCCTACCAATACTATTTCACTATTTAGGCAAACGAGACACAGAGACACAAACCTCAAGAGTCTTGACAGACCATTCATTGTTGACCTTCTCCAGCCTCTCAATGATCTCTTCAATGGTGGAAGCAGCGAAGCAATAATTGATATGCTTGATATTAGGAGCCAATGAGAACTCTTCCTGAGGTTCATTAAACTTGTTGAGCAAAGCATCCACTTCTACATCACTCGTACAACGGGAGAGCAGTGTTTCCAGTTCGTAGAGACGTTTGCTTGGTACAAAGTGTGTCGCTATTCCAGCTTTTACTACATCTTTGCCTTTGAGCCTGTCACCTGAATTTTTTTTCGAAATCAAATCAATAATCCAAATTTTTATTCAAAATAATATCACATAGATAGCTTTTTGTGTAATACGGTAGAGGATGTGTATAATCTTTTGGTGGAGTGTCTCACGTTCAAGCTAGCGCGGGATTCACTGATGAAGGAACTGAGGTTGAACAAACTTGATGTAGGTGCTTTTCACAACGTGTTAGCTAGCCCTAGTTCCGAAGAAGCTAAAAAGTTGTTTACCTTTGTGACTTCATTATTGAATCAATGAAGTGATTTATCTTCTCATTGGATGATGTAAAAAAGGTCAGGGTACGATGGGACTGATATATACATGCGTATAAAAGTCCCTAAAAAAGAATAAAATAGAAAAAAAAAATAGTTATCTTTCTGACAACATGTTTTTACTCTACCACCGCGTCGGAAGATGTTCCGTAATAGAGAAGATGCGGCCCGAAACTCTAGTAAAGTAGTGCTCTGAAAAGTGTCAGTTACCAGCAAAGTGCCTCTTAATTTAAAAACAGGTAAAAAATCATTTTGCTTTTAGTTCCCTTTGATAATAGGATGTTTTGCTTTTAGGATGTTGTGATACATAGGTCATTTTGCTTATAGGTAATTCTGATACGAAGGCATAAGTTTGCACTGCAAGGAACAAGCTTCATTTTAAAAATTTCCTCAATAATAGTAGATTACACACCGAGGACAGGAATGTAAGAAAAGTCTCAGATCTCATGTAATCGGCTTCACCTCAACAAACATGTGATCTGAGGCTTTCTTATTAACTGTCCGAGGTTAGTATACTATTTTTCTCCTCGATGGAGGTGGAAAGCAACAATTTCGTTTAGCGCAGCAGGACGACAATTGACGCTTTCCGTCCGGAGGTGAGAAAATATTGTTATCTATTGTGTGGATGATGATGATGCGTGAAATTAGAATATCTAATATAAAGTTTTTCCCTTCTTAGTGGTCCTCTACATCCTCCGTATAATCTCCATATTCCAAATTTCATGTTTCTATCTTCAGCGGTTTAGGCTGTGTTGTATGTAAGTCAGTCAGTCACGTAAAGTGGGTATTAGCATATGAAATAGTAACTGAGTATAACATGACTTACCAGTCAAACCCAAATAAAGTCCCAAATTAACTTGCAACCTCGGTAGGAAGTATGATCCACCGACATCCGGGAACAGCCCAATCTTGGTCTCCGGCATAGCTATCATAGTCTTCTCCGTGGCCACCCTGTACCTTCCATGTACGGACATACCCAGCCCTCCTCCCATCGTAATACCATGAATCAACGCTATATACGGAATCTTATATTTTCCTATTAAATTGTTTACGTTGTACTCAGTAAAGAAGAACTTTGGTCCTTCCACTTTATCTATAGCTACCTTTACGTCACCGCCAGCACAAAACGCTTTATCTCCCGCTCCTTTAACTATGACCAGAGTTTTACTCTTCTCCCATTCCTGTAGTTTCGGTAACAGTTTAGATACCATAGATGTGTTTAATGAGTTTAGAGCTTTTGGCCGGTTCAGTGTGATAACTCCAGCATTGTTTAACGTTTCAAATAATACATCGGGTTCTTGGGACGACATCATACGTTTTAGTACTGATGTGTTCTTTGTCACATTTATTCCTAGTTTTAACATCTGGAAAAAGAAAAATAAAAATATTTTAAGCTTATTTTACATAAATAGGTCTTATTTTGGTGTAAAATAAAGTATATTTGATTGATTGAAAATAGAATAAGAGTTCTAATAATTCTAATCATAAAATTGTGACAATGATTTTGACGATCTCTAGTATGAATCGCAAATGTGTTTGATATTTTTCAGTAATCAATATTTGGGTTTTAATGTAGGTATGTATTGTTTTTATGAAAAACATGCTTCACCCGGAAACAGGCAACCAACATGTGACAACTGTCTAGAATAGGACTGATTCTATGATTACATGGACCCATATTTTCAAGCGTGAGTATTGTAGTGGCAAAAGCCTCATCTGTCATGCTGGGCACAGTTTTGGCATTACTAGTGTAATTTGGATATAAGGATCTGAATATGCAAACTAAGAATACATCTGGCTACCACATCGACTAATATCAGCTATATTAGTAGTCGACGTGGTAGCCAGATTTATTCCTAGTTTGCCAAAGAGATTTAACTTATTACTACTTATAGAGAGAACCTGGGTCTACACCTTAGATCAAAATAAAATTAATAGATAGGCCTGAAGTGCGGTAAGTTGAAGCACACTACTGGTGCACTTGGTCCATACAAACTAGCGCCATTATCTGTCAAATCTAGGGCACTTGCATACAAGTGACAAGTAAACCTTTCATTTATTTTGCCTCATTTTTCTGGTTTGAAATGTTCGCGTAAGGCCTATCCATTAATTTTATTTTGATCGAAGGTCTACACAGACAAATTAAAACAAAAGATAGTGACCACCCAAAGAGCAATGGAGAGAAGCATACTCAAAATCCGAAAAATACAGAAAATAAGAAGTGACATAATCAGGCAAAAAACAAAGCTAACAGATGCTATAACATGAGCCTTGACATCAAAGTGGCAATGGGCTGGACACATCTCACGATACAAAGACAAAAGATGGACAATACAAACAACACAATGGAAAGGCCCGGCCGGCAAAAGGAACGTTGGCAGGCCAAACAAACGATGGGCCGATGACATCGCAAAGATAGCTGGAGAAAACTGGATGAGCACGGGTAAAGACAGAGAGTTGTGGAAGGGGATGGAGGAGGCCTTCACCCAAAATGGGGTCCATAGCGCAAACATAGAAGAAGACTAATCATACTAACAATCTAAAAAGTGAAGATACTAACAGTACTAACAACATTTGAATGTTTGAAATGTAGTAACCATTATGCTATGGAATCTTAATAAAAGGCTTTTTTATTTTATTTTATTTTATTTATACTACTTATAGAGAGGACATTGGACAGGTTTTCATACAAAACAATTCATCCCGTTGTTTTGCAATATTGAATGCATCATGTCAGTGTGATGTGTCAAACTAGAACGACTTGTTACCCCCGAGGTAACAAGTCATGGATTACGCTCTGGTTCGCGATGTCCTCTGTATAGTACCTAATAAGTTTAAATCTCTTTGTAGTTTGCATATAGACTATACTTACATACCCTACAGCTATGAACGTAGACACAGTGTATATGCTTAGAATTCTTGTCTAATAAGACTAAATATAAAATTGGTTACTTACAAAATGTTGACTATTATAAAGTATATTGTCAAACTACATTACCATTTAATTTATTCTAATTAATTCTAATTAAAACTAGGGGTCAGTCAAAACATATTCAAAAAAATTGGAAGTTGCATTTTCATGAAGTTTCAATGGACTAGCTAGAGTAGAATATCTTATCTCAGTTATCAGTTGGATACGTAAAAGTAAACAAATTACATAATAATTATACTTACGTTGAAATGAAACAATTGAATCCTTGAACTTAATTTAAAGTAAATAGTTACCGTGTGTTGTTAACTTTATGAAGTTCGAAAAATTTGAAGAAAATTTTCGCAACAAATCTTAATCAATTTAAATGAAGATTTCACCTGGAAACTGTTTCGGGATATTGCATTTATCAGAGAACACGTTAATTAATTATCGAGTTAAACCAGTCCCAAAATTATCTTTCTTTCAACAATCAGCATTCAGCACCGTTGTTGTTATTTCATTTTTCCTTACGGAAAGGCAAGGGGTACATAACCCATGCAGCCAAGTCTGATTTTGTATTTTCTTGTAAATCCATTATAGAAGGCATTATGTGCCTTGTCTGTTTTATGCTTATTATAATTTTTCCTTGCCCGCCATGAATGATTTCATTCTTAATTGATCTGAGTTTCATTCTGACAGTTCCTGGGGTTTTGCGCGGGAAACAAGACGAAACGGAAGGACTTTGTTTCTTAATCATCTTAATTAGTTTTTCGTGGCTGTTATTGTGATAATGTGGTGGAATTAGTGTAATAATGTGTCTTTAATGGAGAACAATAAAGTAAAAGTGAGAAATAAAGTAAGGCGCGACCGTTCGATTCGGATTGATATCCTCGCGTAAATCTCCCTTGAACATTGAAATGTGTGAACCACCCTCGTATTTCAATGGGTTAGGTTTAAGTGGATAAAACGAAAAACTGCTGAGGAAAACGGATTATTAACAATATAGACATCGGACACTAGAAACACAATCTCGGATATAATTCAGAATATGACAATACTGCAGAAAAATTACAATTTACTTGAATTATGAAGAAGACAAGAAGGAAACATTATAATAAACATAAAACAGACCAGGCACACAGTGCCTTTTTATAATGAATTTATAAGAAAAGACAAAATCAGACTTGGCTGCATGGGCTATGTTCCCTTTGTCTTTCCGCAAGGATAAATGTAACAACAACAACATCTGACAGTTCCTAGTCAGCTGAGACTGGGTTGGGTTTATAACCTCAAATATTATTAAAAACCAAGATAAATTAGAACACATACTAGCTCAGACTTAATAGAGAGTACTACTAGAAAAATGGGTGTAACAAGAAAAGCATTAAACTGGTACGCTAAGCTATCTCCAAAACACGGGCCCTCAAAGCCGCCATACGAGCACGTCGTCCAAATTGGAGACCCAACGTTACGTAAAGTTTCAGAACCTGTACCTCTCGATAAAATCAAAACTGAACAAGTGCAGACAGTGATTCGTAAACTACAATACGTGCTGATTAAATACGGGAGCGTCGGAATGTCTGCGCCGCAGATCGGCGTCAATATGAGGATATTCGCAATGCAGTTCACAAACAAACAGTTGTCTTCGTTCACTAAAGAACATGCTGCTCTTAGGGGCATGGCTGTTGTCCCATTCACTGTGAGTAAGTAAAGACCTATATTTGACATATAATTAAACAATAAGTACAATGTTAAAGTGCCTATGTAAATATTTATTTGCTCTTGCAGGTATTTGTAAACCCTAAGATGAAAGTAGTAGATTATCAGAAAGCACTTCACACAGAAGGCTGTGAAAGTGTCAGAAGTTTCTCAGCTGACGTGCCTAGATATAGAGCCGTAGAAATATCAGGTAAGATTAACTCTTATATTATATTATCTGTTGTTTGTATCACAATTTTAAATTAGTTCACCAACTTGTGCGCTTAACAACAGCTTTCTCACCTAGAACGATTTCGTTCTAGTTTCTCACACTCTGACATGACCAACTTGTACGCTTAACAACATAGCTTTCTCACACTCTGACATTGGCAGAATTATAATGACGGTCACAATAACAGTCCAAATAAAAAACAAATATGATTTAAATATTATTTGACCTGAACACTACACTAAATCACTTCTTATCGTGTGGGCAGCAAGCCCCGGTGTCAGAGTTTTTTAAACCGCCTCAAATTGCTGCCAACCGCTTGAATGCTATTCTGAATCAACTTGAATATAACGTCCTTCACAAAACATCTTGGTCATTTTTTAGCCTAGTGTGTTACATTGGCTTTTGGCCACATAACATGGTGTTTCTACACTCAGGCCAATTTTTTTCTTAACTGTACCATAATTTCACTCTTTAAAGGTTACAATGCAGAAGGAGAACCTATATCCAAAGTATTAAAGGACTGGTCGGCGCGGATAGCGCAGCATGAACTGGACCACCTAGATGGAAAGCTTTACACCGACTTGATGGACAGAAAGACCCTCACCTGCACCTGCTGGGAAGATGTCAATATGAGCAAAGGGAAGTTAGCTATACCCTTTACACCTGAGTGATCCTGTGATCCATGGATTCAGAAACCAGCCATGTCAATCTAGTAATAATTTTTTACAAATGTAACTCGCTTGAATGTCTTCACTCCCTATGAATCAAAAATCATAGAAAAGAAAAACCTCTTTGAACATGTTTTCTCAATTTTGTAAAAACTCTTTTGTTTGAAATTTTTGATCTCGGATTCGATTTCAGAGTATAGGTGTATAAGAGATATGTCTGGATCATCGCCGATGGCAATCAATTGCCTCTGCCTATAGTATGCCAATGGTACACAGGCGTGAGCGTGAGTATATGTATGTAGGTATGAAATAGTATTGTGCCTAACTTCAGCAGTATATTCTTTTGTTATTGTTTTCTTAGTAAAAAAGATTAAAATAAAACAGTTTATTAACTTTTATATTGTTTATTTAATTAATAAAGCGTTATTATAAGTACTTGCTTAAAATATATTTTAAATCCTGTCTTTAAATAAATAACTTTATAATAATAATAAAAATAAACTAACTGAGCTAACAATTACTTACATCTTGATAACAATGCTCCAATACTGTTACCTACGCATTAAATCTCAAAAGTTAATTTATGCGATTTATTTGATAGACATAATATATATGGGTAATTAGCTGCATAGATGACACAAATTTAATACATTAGCTTTATTTCTATTGATGTGCAACGATTGAGAGATTTCTATAATTACTGCACCTATCTATTTGTGTGATAAAATGCTTTAGAATTGATGGATAATATACTCAAGTTACACAAAAGCTGTATAGTAAGCTTGTTAGTTACTTCTAATAAGCTACTGTACAGCTACTATAAAACTTGTAGTGGTACTTGAGACTTCCCGTTTCATAACCAAAATATAAATTTTTATCACTTCATCAGACGCCATCCTTGATTCGATTCAATTCCTGAATATTCCGATTACATCTAAATTCTTACAAGATGGTGGATATATTCGAATATTCTAGACAGCCTTCCTTCATTTTATAAATACAGTTTAGCCCAATACAGGCTCTACTCGCTCGAAATATGCGCTCGTCTATGTGATTCAAGCAGATGTGAATATCTCAATCACATGGACTCAGTTTTTTTAATGCGAGACAAGGGATATCCAGACTCCTAAACAAAATTCACATTTAGTACAATTTTATTTCTTTTTCCAAGTAGGTGTTAAGGGTGGCTTACACCAAAAAGTATTTACGCTTAAGAAAGTCATAACCTGTAGGATTCTCCTGCAGGTCAAAGGCCTCCTCTCACGAATAAGATTGAGAGGCAATGGACCATATTCCACGTGGGTCTAGTGCAGATTGGTGGAAGCAAGTGTTAATTTGCTGTCAGAGAATTTTCAAGCCAACTCAATAGGCCTTTCACACAGCGTAACAAACAACTACATCGTCATCCGATGGAAATATCCGGGACCGACTGCCTAACGAGCCTTCCGGAACACGGGGACGCTCTAGATGAATAACCACTTAAACGGTCACCGATTTTTATGATGCTGTCACTATATTCAGTATGACTAATGTTAGGTTAGCTAGAGCATACTACTACTATACTTTCTGGAGTAAGCCACCCTTAACCCGGTGCTGCACTTGACACTATCGACTGCAAGTTTCCAGTGCATCAAGTTATCTGAGGGGGTTGCTGGCGAGGGAGGTGAGGCTGGTGAGGGAGGGCGGGCCGGAGGGCGCGAGGCCGAGCCGGTCGCTCTCGTCGTCGGCCTGGTTGTTGCGCAGCTCCTGCAGCGTGTACACCAGCTTGCTCCACTCGTCGTGACGCGGCTGCGCCACGTGCTGGAACATACAACACGTTACACATATAAAACAGTTCCGTGACTGACCGACTGACAGACAACGCACAGCCTAAATAGCTGAAGATAGAAACACGAATTTTAGAATATGGATTCTACGGATGATGTAGTGGTGCGATAAAAATAGATTTTTCTATCTTCTAAAATGAACTAAAATGACAAGCTTCTATTGAATGATTGATTTGGCGCGGGGATGCATTACCCGAGCGACAGGGTGGACGGCAATAATCAAACTTACCTAGTAAACATATGCCATGATGAAAGTAACCGAAATGAATGGGAATTTATGACTTGCTTCCTTTAGGTACACTATAGCCCTTTGCTAAATATCATCGGCACTTCCTTCCTCTACATGATGTATGTAACCTAGAGGAAGCTCTGGGAAAAAGGTGTGAGTTGATGTATGTACCTCAGCGAGCTCGTAGACCCATATCTGTCCGGCGTCGTCGCCGGCGCACACGTGGGTGCCGGCGGGGGTCCACGACACGCGGTTGAACGCCGCGCCGCCCTCCGCCTGGATACTCGCCACCGGCACCTGAGTTATACACGTACACTTTCATATATTGTCACACTGATAGTATCAAAATCTAGTCCATTATAATGATTTGTCTTTCATTGCAGACTATTGGACGGACTATATAATAAATAGGTGTTATATAGCTTCTATAATCATATGAATTATCATCGAAATTTTTGGTTCTACTTGGATCAGGGGAGGGCTATATAATTCCTACCTCGGTGTCCCTGTTCAGGTTCCACAGGTCGAGCCTGCCGGCCGCGTCCACGGCCGCGAAGAGTGCCGGGTGTGTGGGCGACCAGCGCACGTCCGACACGTAGTCGCCGCTGTCCTCGAACGAGTAGAGGGCCTTGTTCTCCTGCAAGTTAACAAGATAAAATGTGTCAGGAACTATAGTTTTTAATGGATCTTAAAGTGACTACACAATCCTTCAAACTAGAAGAAAGCGAGGAGTATCAAATTATGGGGGAAAAGTATCTAGAAAATTACGCAAGCTTTAACAAAGGCCTGTATTGTACTCCCCCTTTTTGTACGGCCACTTTGATTACTGCGAGTGCAGGTGATTAGTGCAGGTGTGTAGTGCGAGTCGTGTCCAATTCTGTTTAGTGGCCGTGTTTAGTAGAATCAGTGAATCAACGTTAACACTAAACACTGCTGTCCAGACATGTTTAGTGGCAGGCACGCTGCGAGTGGAGGGGAAGAGGGCGCGCGGGACGGGGCTACTCGCAGTCCAACTAGCAAAAAATAGAACACGCTTCTAATCACTTTACTACGCAGGTTACTAATCACTTTACTACGCAGGTTACTAACCACTCGCACTAATCAATCACTGTCCACACGTGTTTACTCCTAATCACTAAGCACCTGCACTAATCAAAGTGAATAGCTGAGAAACATTCGATAGACGAAAATGTTTCAGTTGTTTTGTTGTCTCCAGCAATGGGAGCGCTTGGGTTTCATTATGGCGCGATCGAGCGAGAGTGCTATTGGTGGATTATTTCCTCACACGCTACCTCTCACTCATCTCTGGTGGACGGTAAGCCTTAGATGCTTGCTGATTGTTGTAGCTGTGCTGGACTTATAATAGGTTAGCGGCGGTGCAACTCGTCATTCATTACGCCAAGGTGTGCCACGCGGGGCATGCTAAATGTGCAGGGAGGAATATAAGATATTTATAAATAATGGAAAAAGTGTGTCAGGTTATAAATGAAAGACGGATTGATATTTGTGTAAGTGAGACGAAAAGAAAGGGGAACACCAAAGTGTACTGACTGCAATAAAGTCTGGCGTGGATCAGTCGGAATGAGCATGTTAAAGTATTGGAGTTACCCTCAATGTTTGCGAGGACATGAATGTGAGACGTCCAGACTTATTTGGGAGATATTTAAAGTAGTATTTTTTTTTTTTTTTACGTAGCCTCTTCAATGTCCCACTGCTGGGCAAAGGCCTCCCCTTTTACTCTCCAATCCTCTCTGTTGTGTGCAACTTCTGGCCAACTCTCCAAGAAGGCATCCATGTTATCTCTCCACCTTTTTCTCGGTCTGCCTCGACGCCGGTGACCATCCTGGGGAACCCAGTCTGTGGTGATTTTGGCCCATCTTTCGGGCTGCATGCGACAAAGTCGGATATTCTTGCTGACAGCCTATGCCCAATATAATTCCTTTCATTGTCAAAAAGAAATGGTCTTCTCAGAAAATGACAAGTGTGTAGCACCTTCAACCAAAGAAAGTGCATGAAGAAATGTACGAAAGTTGATGAGGCGAGAGAAGTATAGTAGTATAGTATAGTATAGTATGTCAGAATCGTGGCGTGTGGCGGTTCGTATCCTCTGCCGACCCATGGGGGATAATAGCGATAAGTGTCGATAACATGTAGCGGAAAGCTGTACCTTGAGACTCCACAGCTTGACGCTCCAGTCCATGGAGCAGGTGAGGTACAGATGGGACAGGTCCACTGCGCCGGCGGCGGTGTGGCAGGACACGGCGGTGACGGGGCCGGCGTGCGCCTCCACGCACTCCGTCACGCCGGCGCGCTGCCCGTACAGACACCCTGACGACAGTAAACACTGTATCATTTTGTGTGACACTTTACAAATATTTCTTTACATTTTTGATACGTTTTCTTACTACAGTCGCTTAAAATCGTCGGTAAAAATTAAGAACCTTTACAATCATCAATCATTGCAACAGCATCGATTCTTACACCGGCGTCATTGATAATTTTTCTTTAACTTCCTGCATTCAGTTTCCAAATAGATTGAATCGCCGATCACCGATGCTGAAGCAGAAACGCTTTTATGCTTGGATGCAACGAACTGCAACATATATTCCGGTAAGCTATTTTCAAGGAAACATTTTAAGACTACTATAATCTAGAACACCACAGCAGTCATCATAAGGAAACCGAGAGAAACCGTTATTGCTATAGTATAGTGAATGCTTCACTTCACTTGCTGCATCCAGCTTCCGAAGAATCGCCGATGCTGTAATTATCGTGTGTATAATTCGTCAAACGTATGTATAAACATTGCTATTCTCACCGACAGACTGTATTATACTGTGACGTCACTCACCGGTGTAAACATTGCCGTCCTCACTGCCGAGCACGAAGTTGTTGACGTCTGCGTGCGGGAAGCCCATGGCGGTGACCGCGACGGCCTTGCTCTGCCTGTGCGCCAGGTCCAGCGTCTCCTGCGGCGCTGACAACATGTCCAGCGACCACGAGCAGAGCCGGCCGTCCGTCGAGACCGAGACTAGGTTGTGCGCGTTCTGACTACCTACTACTGACAGGCAGTAGACTGGGTGCTGTGGGGGAATAAGCGATAGTAAGCTGAGCTGAATCATTTATCTGTAAAATTTAGGCGATTACATATTTTAAGGGGTGCTTCAGTGTCATGAGACACTGCAAAATAGACATTGCATCAAAGAGTATAGTAATTATACCAAAAGGAAAAGAGAACCTACTCGCGCGGTTTCTGGTGACTCAAATTGAAATCATCTATCCTTATCACAAATTACCCCTTCAGTTGATTGGTTGGTAGTTAACCAATGGACGGTTGACTGATTACTATACATATACGTAGGTATAGGTAGGTATGTATGCCTAATATTACTTTATTTCAATGGATATAGGTACTGCCTCGGTTTTGAAATGTCTCTGTAAAGTACAACAGGTATCCTTTAAAGTCACATTTCGAAACGAGAAGCAGACACAGAACTCATTCTTTGAAGAATCACACATAACAAAACACAATCATTCCACACGCAACACGAAGCTCCGCCATCTTTTTTTTTTTTTTTTTTTTTAAAGTTTATCCTTTCGGATAGGCTATGGGAACTAGCCCTTACTGCCTGGTCATTAGTGTCTTTTTTCTTTGTACTTAAACCTAACCTAACCTAACCTTAATACCTAACTCTTGAAATGCGAGGGTGGTACACACATTCCAATGGTCAGGGGAGTTTCACGCGAGAATCAATCCGAATCAAACGGGAGCGCCTTCTTTATTTCTCACTTTTACTATATTGTTCTCCATTAATGGCATATTATCAAACTAATTCCACCACATTAACACAATAATAGCTACGAAAAACGAATTTAGAAAATTAAGAAACAAAGCCCGTCTGTTTCTTCACAATTCCCGTGCGAAACTCTCCTGATGACGATGGGATGATAGATGAAGGATGAGGATGAAATTTTGGTCGATTTTGTAAGCACGCGCGTTGCCGCCAAAATCACCAGTACGATTTAACTTGCACCAAAACTTTTGTTCTTTCTTCGTAGGTATTTGAGATTCCTGTTATGTTGGTCGATTTACGCAACTTTTTGGCACACAATCCGCACGAAATTATGTCACAAATATCACTAAAACCAATTTTTCACGAATATCAAATACAACTTTGACCGAACAAAGGCCATTGAACCTCTTTGTATGGGAGGCTGGCATAGTGATGACCATAAATTTTCAGGAATTTCAAAAACGCGGCGCACCCTGAAACCTATGTATATCGATAGAGGATCTATAGACGAACATAAAATGTCAAATAACATATGGTCCTAAAGTGCAACGTTTTCGAGATAATCCATGTTAAGGATCTTGTATGATAAAAATCCTAACACATTTTCCTCCAATACCAATCTCCGTGGTCCAATGGTTATAAGACTTGGGATCTTGACACGGAGGTCGTAGGTTCGATTCCCATGGGGGACACCTAGTGATATGTCACTTTATGCGTTTTTCCCCAGTTGGTTAGGGTAATGCAGGCTGAATCACCTGATTGTCTGAAAAGAAAGATGATTCCGTGCTTCAGATGGCACGATAAGCCGTTGGTCCCAGTTACTATCTCTGGTGGTTATTATTCGTTATATAAAAACCACGTCAGAGGCCGTAAGGCAGTCTGAAAAAACTCTGACACCAGGGCTTGCCCACACGATAAGAAGAAGAAGATGTATGGAATAGAAAATGTTTTTGGCATAAACAAGTTCTATGACACCTTTCTGTAATACCCAGTATGAGAAATATACCGAGGTAGGTAGGTACTTTTTGATGATAATTTATTTCGAAAAAAGTTCCTGTATTAATGGCAAACATTTATTTCATCTGTGCAGGTATACACGTACACACGGTGACACATCAACCTATACAAAACCAAAATAATAAGCTGGCCGCGCGACGACTCATAAATGTCATGCAACCTAAACCTACTCGCGGCCAGCTTATTTTGGTTATGAACAGCTTGATGTGTCGCCGTGTGTAAGTACAAATTCGCGGTCAACTTATACTGGCAGTGTAAGAAGCAAAAAAAAAAAAAAAAAATACTGGCAGTGTGTAGTGCATCGTCGTGCAGGTTGTATTTGCTATTGTACCTCAACAGATGAAATAAATGTTTGTCTGGGCTATGTCCACATGGAATATATTTTAATCATGTACTATGTCTATGTTTTTCTTAATTGCAATTACAATTTAATTGAAATAACAAAAAATCTAATGAGAACTTTTTTTGAAATAAAGTACCTACCGCTGTATTTTTTCACCAAAAAGAGAAAGGTGTAATAGAAAACGTTTATACCTAAGCACGGACTTGAAAAAAAGGCGGACGTAATGTGACACTTAAAAGATGTGAAGCATGAGCATGCAAGGTCCTACATATTCGTTTGTTCTACAAGGGACCTACACTCACACAGATGCACCAGTTCTAGGCTTAGGACCTACAACCCGCCACCATTTTGTACCGCGTCAGCACACACACAAAAATAAATGGGTGCTTCACTCGTGATTAGACAAGATTACGTCAGGTTTTTTTTCAGGTCCGTGTACCATAAACATATGTCATAAACATCAACCAAGAAGGGGTGGTATCCCGCGGTGCGTCTGGAAGTCCGATGATAGTAGAAAGGGGAAGGCGGGATGAGCTCATGCAGCTCTGGTGCACACTCACCGCAGTACAATCTGTAGAAGACCGACAAGCAGGCTACTCTGCGGCGGTGGGCTAGGCTATGAAGCTTGGTTTCCACCAACCAGATTACTGTCGCCAATGAGCCTCTAGTTGATAATTAGCTGAGCCATCTCACATGTGGCAGCAATACTTCATACACGATCGGACCTGAGCTTTATGCAACATTAACACCCGTATTCTTAGTTGTTTCTTTGAGGCATCCTCACTCGAGTCGAGGACGTTTTTGACATTTTTGTCATACAAATTATGTCAAAAACGTCCTCCACTCGAGTGAGGAAATGTCAAGAAAACAACTAAGAATACGGGTGTTAGACTCGATGTCAGCGCCGAAGTTGAGTTTCGTAGTCAACCCATGCTCAGAAGCTCAAGACTGTCGGAAACAGGGACAGATTTATCTTCCCCGGAAAGTAGGAACCAGAATAAACGAACTCCTTTTGGCGTTGAACAGACGAGCCTGTGTTTTGGTGGCGTTGAAGTTGACTAGATTATTGTCACCCCATTGGGAAACAAGACTTAAAGTCAAGTTTGTCCGCTCCACCATGGCTTCCTTCTGCGAACGTATTTCATCCCCGCCGATATCTCTCTGTGACAGTACTGTCATCTGCATACCCAATAATACCTGACACAAAGAGGTCAGTGATGTGTAGCAGGAAAAGTCTCGCAGAGAGAACAGACCCCTGAAGAACCCCAGCATCAATTGCCATGAGGTCTTCCGACCTCTGAGCAGCTGTCGATGACAACTCTAATCGACCGTTCACTCAAGAAATCAGATATCCAGCTGCAGAGATCAGCAGGGATGCCATAAGCAGGAAGCTTGCTCAGCAATCTAGCGTGCCATACCCTGACAAAGGCCTTCGAGATGTCAAATTACACAACTAGTGCTTCGCTGTGTTTCTCGATGGCCTCGCCCCACCAGTGCGTGACATCCATCAATTATTAATTTAATTAAATAGACTATGTATTACTGTTTAAATAACCTTAGCGTAAGAATTTATATTGCAATAGTATTAAGTCGTGTTATGCTGTAGAGTTTCTGGCCGCATCTTCTCTACAGCGACAACACGTTCCGAAGCGGTGGTAACTTAAAAAAGAATTAACGTTTAATAAGTGTGCTTCAGGCTCCTATATTGAATAAATTATTTTGATTTTGAGTTTGACATAAGAAGATCGCCAGTCGATCGCCCCCGGCGAAAGCCATATTGACGATCACTGTGTAGATCATTATCTTGTAGGTATGTCCGCAACTTACTGTTAAGTACTCTTTCCATGACTTTACAGAGAATGGAAGTGATGGCTATAGGTCGGTAGTTGCAGGGGTCGGAACGAATGCCCTTCTTGGGAATCGTTCTTGTTCTGAGAGAGAGGCGACACAGGCGTGTTAAAACAGGAGACAACTCAGGCGCATAATATCTCAGCACTCTTGCAGGTATTCCATCAGGACCTGGCCTCACATGCAGACTACGCAATGCTCTGCGGACCTCTTTCGTGTGTATTGTCATCTCCGGCATGTGTGGCTGTTTGGCACGAGCGTCCAGACGTGAATTGCTCCTAAACAGAGAAGCATATAAATTCGCTTTCTCAGTCAGTGAGCCACCAGGTTTCTGCATGGGAGGCAAAGGGGGACGGTAGAAATTGGATTCGACCGATTTTGAAAGGGACCAGAACTGTTTACTACCAGAAGGGTAGGATGCCAGTCTGTGCAAAGACCGATACTGAGTGCTTGTCTGGATCTGATGTCAGCAGAAAGTCTAAACGATTGGGCGTATGGCCATCGACATCCGTTACCCGCGTTGCTTGATTCACCAGCTGAGTGATATCTAGCGATAACGCAAACTTACGCGTCTCTCTGCCAGCATGGTTAGTTTTCTGGAACAGGAACAGCCACTCGCTGTGGTGGGCATTTAAGTCCCCCCAGAAAATCAAGCTCCGCTCCGTTGAGATACGCTCCTCAGTTACCCTGATGGACCTCTTGGGCTCGACAGACTGATGGTAAACTCACTTGTAGACTGCGGGGACGCCCCATCCCCCCTGCAATGGCCACCGGGACCTCCCTTCCAGTCGCCAAGGCTGCAGTGGGGCAGCCTTTCACACGTGGCGAGCGCACTATTTGGTTCCCCTACTAACTGCGGTACTGACCCACGACTGTCACCGTGCTTCGGATCCCGCTACCTTCCAGAATGAGTTTCCCGGTACAGTGTTGCTCAGAGGCCAAGACCGGTTCCGAACAGCACAGCTGATTTTCTCCCATTCCCCAATAGCACTGGCACTCCTGCACACCGACGGAATGCAGCAAGCTGCTTGGCGCAAGACTCCAGCAGGAGGGTGGGCGCAAGCCAGGCGGCTCCTTGCGGAGCCTAGTACCGCTGTGGGGGATCGTTCGGCCGTCACCACAAACTTGGTAGTCTGTGGTGGCGGCGTTGTCCGGGGTGGAGGAGGTAGATCCTTAACCACCCCAAACGTCCACCACCTACGTCCCACTGCAGGGCACAGGCCTAGCCTCATGGAGGGTGTATGTACGTTAGTCCACCACGCGTGCACAATGCGGTGCGGTAGACCTCATATACGCATCGGAATTTCTTTTTCATCGTATGCAGGTTTCCTCAAAATGTTTTCCTATGCCGTTTGAAGCAGTTGGTGCTTCGTAGGTACATAAGTCAGAAAAAACTCATTGTTACATGGCATATGTCATCCGTGCGGATTCAGACCTGGACCTCAAGATTGAATTCCATAGCTCTCTGCAACTCGCTACCGACGGAGCGTCGCGATTCTATTGATATCTTATAGGTAATTGGGGGGGGGGGGGGGGGGGGGGGGGGGTGTTAGGATTTTATACAGGATGTTAGTGACAGCCTAGCAAATACTGAAACGGTAAACTCAGACCATCAAACTGAACAACTTTCACTATGGAGCCTACCTCAGGAAACGCAAGAAAAAAATCTGGTGTCCCATACATTTTAGTCTGGTAGGTATCACAGTTTTGTATGGGACCGCAGATTTTTTTTCGCTTTTCCTGAGGTAGCCTGCATAGTGAAAATTGTTCTATTTGATGGTTTGAGTTCACCGTTTCAGTATTTGCTAGGCTGTCACTTACACCCTTTAGGTAGGTACAAGGTGTTACAAAAATACAAATAAACATTCAAGGGGGTGGTTTAGACCATCATACTGAACAACTTTCACTATGGGACCAATATCGAAATCGGGAAAAAAAATTAATATATTGTATGAGATATCAGTTTTTTTTTTCCCGATTTCGATGTTGGTCCCATAGTGAAAGTTGTTCAGTTTCATGGTCTAAACAACCCCCTTAAGAGTTTTAAGTATTTATTTTTACCCTGTATACACAACATCTTTAACATGCATTATCTCGAAAACGATGCACTTTAGGACTATAGTTTATAGGACATTTTTTGTTCGTCTATACATACTCTATCGATATACATAGGTTTCAGGATGCGCCGCATTTTTGAAAAATTTCCGAAATTCCTGCAAAATTATGGTTACCACTATGCCAAAAAGTTCAAAGCCCTTTAATGGCGGGAAGCCAATCTCCAGCTCCGCCATCTTGATACAATGAGAGTTGCCAGTAGCTAGGACCTAATTTACTATGTTGTTGTATAAATTACCCTTAGATGCTTTATAAAAAATATTTAAAAGTGTGCAAATGCTTTTAGTTCAATAACAACAGTTATGCTGAATATATTATTGTGTAATTTCATAAATATACTCTCATAGCGTTTAAGGGACGGTCCTTTTTAATTTCAAATAATATGTGTTTTTGTTTATTTATCTCTCTACTCATGTTTATTACTATAACAACTGACAAATATACAATAAATAACAGCATATTAAAGTACCCCCCTACTAGAGGAAAATTACCCCAAAAAAGTAGAATATCCATACTTGCACTTTAACGACATCTACTGTGTTGAAGAAGAACCTGGTTGTCAGTTTTATGTCCGGAAAATGTAAAAGATGGCGTCGTTTTCTACTAAATTTGACAGATAAGGTCACTGTCCCGCCACTGCATTGCATAGACATTGTGGAGTCATCTTCAATATGGAGAAAAACCAAATTATTGTTACGTAGAGGAAAAGTCAAGAACTACTTGACCTAAATGGATGGTATAATCTGATTCCGTGTAGATATTGTGAACACACATGTAAACACATGAAATCTTAAAAATACACAGGAATATAGAACGAGCTTATCACAGGCAGGTCAGCTTAGCTCGTAAACATAGTTTAACCGCTACAAGCTACGAGCCATAGATGAGAGAATCTAGCTCTGTCAAAATCGTAAAAACAGAGTGTTCCGATCACGCCCTTTTTTAAGCTATTGTGCCATTATTTAGTTTTTAGTCCCTTTTATTTTAAACAAATAAAGGTTTATCTTCAAATCCTTTTTTTTAAACCAACTGCAATTATAATAAGACAGTAAATCGATGATAAACTACAGATACGTACGGTGTGTGCGAGGGACGATAGAGGCGTCCGTTGTATGGGTGTGCGCTTCTGTACGCGGTTATCCCACAACACGATCTGGCCAGAGTATGTGCCGCCCAGGATCAGGTTCGGGTGGAATCTGTACACAAAACAAACACACATTTTCAAAAATTCATGTAGGCATTTCTCTAGCCACTTTACTGCCAGTGGACCTAGCATGCCACTACAGAGAAATGACACGCTCCAAGCACGACACTCTCGAGAAAACGACAAAAATCGAGACGTGTCACTGCGTATGCGAAAGCGAGTGCGCATGTCGGTTTTCTAGTTTTTTTGTCGTGTGCGTGGGCCTAAAGATTAATTTGAAGCTAAAGTAGAAATAATTTACATTTTTGTTTGAAATGATACAAAAATAATCCAGCTGTCATGCAGCATGTAATATCTTATTATTCTAGATCCTAGATCTAGATGACAGGTGGTTGGCAAGAAAAGAGAGATTAAAAACATCATTATTTTCAAGATCAGAAAATGGAAGTATCACAATCATCTTTTGTTACTTTTGTATGTTTTAATTAAAGTTTATTCTTGAGAAATTGTAACAATAAAATCGCACATTCTTAAACGAGGACCATAATCCGTATCGTGAACAGAAACTTGCTACAACTACCAGTTGGTTAACCGTGCAGTTGTAGCAAAGCTTTAGCATCAAGATGGAAGAATCAAAATTTCGAAACAACCATCTCCGTACCTCGCAAAAGTGGCACTCATGACGGGCGACTGACAGTGGAAGATGTCCTCAGGCGTGGTCTTCTTGAACTTGGTGTTCCAGACGAGGCAGACGCCGTCGGGGTCGTGCGGCGCGTCGTCGCTGTTGTGGTAGGACGCGAGCAGCAGCTCGGGGTGGGCGGAGGACCAGTCGAGGCAGGTCACGCAGCGGCCGCGTGACCAACGCTCGTCGTAGAACGTGCGCACGAGGGAGAGGCGAGCGTCCGATTTGTCGTCTCTGAAGTTATTGTTGGCTTTGTTAGGGAGGTTTTTTATTACATTTTCGGCGAGTAAATAAAGACTGAACAGGCTACATACAAAAAAAAAGGAAATACTGGTTTTTATCTTCTTAGAGACGCGAGAAAGTATTACCCAGGTTTAAGAAAAAACGATAAATCAGGAATTTAATTCAGACTTTCTAATGACAATTAACTTTCTATATTGTGAAAAACAATTTATTATAATCTAATAACAAATTGAAGTCATCAAGTCATTTTCCAATAGTTGTCAAATGCATGCAGTTCTCAACTTGTCATGCCTCACATTCAGACAGATTCGCAGCTAGAGGGAACAATGTTTACTTTACGCGAAGGTAGAAGGAAAGTATGGGCTTATTTTATTTTACTTGATTTGCACAAGACGATGCACTTAATTATAAGAGTAATAAGGAGTACAGCCCTTTTTTTTTTAAACTTGATGGACTGTCTATGTCCACACATTATTCTCTCCTCTACGGTACTCACGTCGCATTCTCACTGTCGCCGCCGCCCGTGTAGTCTGTGTATATATCCACGGACTCGGCCAGGGCCCGCTCAATGACGCGGCCGGCGCGGCTGATGAAGCTCTGGAACTGCGACGACAGCATTATCGTCTGCTTCTCGTCCGCGCTCAGCTCACGAACTGAACATATTTGGGTTGCTTTAGAAACATGGTTTCTTAGTATAGTCTTCTTTATGAAGTCGCGTTTAAGGAGTGCCGAACGATCTCTAGCCATCTGTTTGACATCTCTCATTCTTAGTCATTCTGGATAAATCATGTAAACTTACGAAAATCAAATTATTACTGAGATACTACTGCAAAGTCGAACTTAGGCAAATGTCAGGATCGAAAATGGAGTGTGTGTTCATTGTAGGAATCAGAAAACATTAACACAACATGTAATAACCAAGACCGGGATTCATCCCAAATATCTCTACTTCTGCAGTCAAGCGTGGTAACCATCACACCAACCCCAATCGACAATAATATTGCGTCAGGTATCTATATACACTGTCTGTCGACTTGACCCATAAAGGAAACTAGGTAGAAGTACTTTATATTATAGGCCTGATTAGGGTTCGTTTTAATAAACTATTCTCAAACGCTCACGGGCTCCTTCTCCTTGAAATAGAATTTATGGAGGGGCTTACGCGACTAATTCAGTTTGAAATCTTTTTCACGCGGTCTGTTACCTCGTCGGTTTATAGACCACTATACCCAATAGTAGTTTGCCATGACACTAAATCTTCCTAATTTAATTACCTTTCTTCTCTTTTTCTTCTTCCTTCTTCTCAACGGGTGCCGCAGTGACAGCCGGCTGGACCTCCTTGACGGTGGGCAGCCCGTGAGGCAGGATGCCCGGCGGGAGCTTGCCATGGAACGCCGCGTCCTCCTCGTCGCCTTGCCGCGCCGCATCACCGTCGAATGTAAGCACTGGACGGTGAATAAGAATGGCCCTTGTGGGGTGGGTTGAGTGTTGTGTTTGGACGGCTCATTTATTTTTGTAGCTCTTTTTTAAAGAGCAGCATAAAAATTTGTTTTGTAACGTGACCCTTTAGGAAAACGATTATTGTAGTAGTTAAACAATGATATATATAAATGAGCCGTACTATTGTCAATTTATTTCATGAAGTTTATAATTCCACCTAATAACAGGTAGGTTGTTTTTTTTTAACAAAATACGAGTCAATCATGTTTTTAAAATATCTCCTGTCACTGCCTTTTTTTCTTTACAATAATTAAGCAATGTTTTTTTTAAAAAGTAAATCGCGGTTAGTCTTTCTTATTTAAGTATTCATTTTTCTCGTGTTTTTTGGTATACAATAAAGAATCCACTTATTTAAGGATGTGATACAACTTCATGAAATCAATATGTGTGTGTCGTATCTGTTTGTGTGAGTAGTGTATCTATCTACTGCTCTAGTAAGTGACCAGTGACCTACTGCTATGTGTGGCTAGCTAATACATGAGAAAATAATGTCTACTGAAGATATAAGTATCAATAAAATGTACGCTGTTACGTTTAATTCTATATTTTATATCGACTTTTATTGTTTGTATGTTGATTTTATTTCGTAGTGCTTCTACTTTTGTTCTAGTTTTACAAGATATGACTAGAATCTGTTACGTGCCAAAATTATGTTATTTGTATGTAGTATGTACGAATGGACATTTGGACATCGAATAAAGTTCGGCAAATGTAACAACGTACATTGTTATTAGAAAGTCTAACAGTATGTGAATGAATTCTCATACTAATTGAAGGTGATTAGGGTAATATCAAACGGCGCAAATTAGAAATACAATATTTAGGTTGGTATGTTTCAAATGCCTCAACTTTGAGTCAACATATGATTGTGAACGAATTTCAATAATTTAGTACGTATTGGATTATCATTTAAACTTTTATATTCGTTTGTATTTTAAAATTATCTTAGCAAATAACGTAGCAAATAGCGTATTTAAATCATTATGTAGTCTATTTATACCACAATAAGGTTGATATTACTCTATTCACATCGAAGCTTTATTAACTTGAAGATATTAGCAAAATAAGCGTGATATCTAACATGTTACATACCAGACTAGTGACTTGTTATAATTCGTCAAAATCACATTTATTGTCATTTGGATATAAAACAGTTTAGCTTGAAGATTTTTGACGAATTATAACTTTCCTATCCTACGATGAAATAGTGTTTTGTAAGAGTATAGCTACAGTAATTATTGCCATCAATGCCTTCTACGATATTTTCATAAAAGGAAAGCGTTGGGTTCCAAAATAATATTTAAGGTTATTAATGGAGAAAAAAACGTTATACTTATGATGAATTAGCAAAATAAATGACTGTTTGAAATTAATGTAGTGCGCACTAACAGGATTCTTCAATCTCTACTAATTAAATTTAGATGAGACAGTAAAGCATTAAATTTTGATTTAGCAACAACAATTTAATATGAAGAATTGTCTATTTAATAAAATAGCACTATTTATAGCCAGCTACGGTTCAAAATACTCAGGGAGATATATAGGGGCAATAAAAATACACATTAGGCAAATAAATTAAAAATTAAATAACCCTCCTTCTGTCGCAGTCGGGTAAAAAGAGGAATATGGTGGAATCTGCGTTTACAAAGACTTAACATTAACAAGCCCAGTAACATTATAATAAATCTGAAATTACTATGCAAATAAAAAGCCACAATAAGTCCACTGCTGGATATATGCTGCTGCATTCCCCATAAAGTCGATTGACCGATACCAGCTAGTCCACAATTACTAGTTATTTCCTACAATTATTGCAATATCCTTTCTGAGACAGTAATATACACATTGTAAAATACTTATACAACTTTCTGTAGCACTAAAACATGCACAAACAAATCGTAAGCTTTAAGTATTACCAAATTTTAATGTTTTTACCATCAATGTCGGCTGCGTTGAACGAAACAGCTCAATTACTGTAACTATAATCTTTTATGAAACATTTTCATTATTTACAGTTTCTTGTACCTTGTATAAAAGAATATTTAAATAGTTTCAACAAGAAACTGTAAATCTTATGTTGTGATAAGAATTCTACTCACGGAAGCAACAGAAAATTATGCTATAATCTGAATACTTTACTACCAACGTAGGTTTTTCTACCATTTTCTTTATCAACAATGAACATAATACAGTTTTCTTTTCTACAATTGAATAAAAACTGAATCATGAGCAACAAAATCACACAATATGGCAATAACTATAATAATTCCATTTTTTTTTTCAAAATAAAAAGCATAAAAACGTGACAGAAATATAAAAAACTTGGCAAAAAATCAAAAACTTCCCGAGCTCTCCACTAGAGAGATACAAAGTATCATAAAAATAAACATAATAATAATAAAAATAAGTTCTAAAAATATATGATGACATCATGTCATGCATACAAACTTTTATCTGTCACATGCAAATTTATCATCAAATAATAAATAAAATATACAGCTTTCTGTTTTAATTATATTTTAAAGTAAAAAAATTTACCTTGTCACCATACTCGTTATGAAAAATATAGGGCTGATTTGACCTTTTATAAATATCATATCGTAACTTTAGTACAAAACTATTTAAACGACTTTGTTTTTCAGTTTAAAGTTTTATAAAAAGTCAACCTTTCAATCCGGCAAATGAATAGTAATCAGCTAATGTGCTAAGTTAATGTTGTTGTTAGCATCTATATAAATAAATAGCGTTACATATATGAAGAATAAGGTTAAGTAACAAACAAAACATGCTAAGTGACAGTGGCACAGGCTCTACCAAGGGCAAATTTAGTTCCAAAAATGATTGTTTATGGTTCGGATTTGAAACCTACCTGTGAACTCGTCCTCCCACTCTAAACCCGGGTTTAGATTGTACTCATCTTGAAAAAAGGGAGGAAACAAAAAAACAATGTCAGTATCTTTCGATTTATAATAATTATAATGAATAAATTCAGACTATACATACATTAGCATAACAGTGCTATACTTTACAGCATGACCTATCAAATCCCATGGTAACTACATAACTTGTTTCATCATCGGTTAAGTACAGTTCACGCGCAAACTCTAATCATAAATAGCACTGTCGCATCTTTTATCTCACTCAGGTGCGTGAAATACAAGAGCTAAGGCGCGACAGCGCTATGTATCATCACCATCGCAGGATAATGTGTGGAATAGGATAATTTTCATAGTAAGAACCTCCTTGCTATTGTAACATAGCCAAGCCATAGCATAGAATGAACAAAGCTTGCGCCTGGACTGTAAACTAGTTGCAATCCAAAATTAAAAATTACGTTTAGTCAATTCGTTGGTAACGAACCAGATTGCGTTTTCATTCGAAAATCTTATGACAAAAATTTAAAAGCATTGATGTCATTGGAGCATTTTTAATTACAGTTTGTTAAATTTTTGCTGCAGTTTCAATGCTGCTACCCAACGATACATGTTCAGAACCAACATACTAATAAATCTTTTAATTTGATGACCAATTTGCTGATTATAAAATTGGAAGAAAATCATAAATACTCAAGAGATATTTCACATGATGTTTGAAACAGAATCGACTACCGATAAGTCAGATGTGAATCAAATTCAACCCTAAGCGTGGGATAAGCTAGGCCCCAAGACAAGCTAAGCAAACGGTACCGCCAATGCGTAAGGACGAAGCCGAGGAATGCGAACGCAATCTTGTCATTCGTGGTCGACAAATCAAGAGGATAGTTATTAAATCAAGTTTTGTAGTTCCACATCTTGGGATAAAAGTGTTAAGAACTGTGCAGTGTTTGTTAGTCGAATCGGAAGGTAAATCAGCGTGAGATGATATGGCAACCCCAATACTACCACCATAATCGATATAAACATATGATATTTTTAAAATCTATTTCTTTTTTATTATTTGCGGCCATAAGTATGCTACGTGGAGAACTCTGGAAGGCCACAATGTCTTTTAAAAAGATGACACACATCCGATGATGTGTTAAATCGTTGTCCCCGCCCTAGAAAAGATATGTCCCAGATTACTTGATAAAACCTCTAGGTGTTTATATCAATAAATTGTGGAGATTCATTTATCGAGTAATCTGACATAATCGCACCTAAAAAAACCATGTTAGTAGGAAATATCTATAAGCATGACAGAAAGAATATCTATTTACAAAACTATTTATAATGAGAGCTATGAGATATTGTACAACCGACACCGAGTTATTGACCGACATTAAAAAGAGAGGTAATGTTATAGAAAAACTCGACAGAAAGCATTCGGGAGGAATAATGACTTACCGTAGTAGTCGGTTGCGTGTGCTAGAGTGGGACAAAAAATAAACATAGTTTGTCAGTTAAAATTGCAATTTTTACATCTTTGACTTATAGATTAAAATCCACAAAAATATTTTAAAGATCCCCTTATATTTTTAAAATTATATGGTACATTGATATGTACACAATATTCTTATATTAAGGGTATATTTTCGTTTGTGACGTCATCACTTGCTGTCAATTTTCAATAAAAAATGTTGATAATGTTTTGTAAGTTTTCTGTGACCTTTTGTTTGAGCTCCCACCATCGATAAGAAAAGTGTTAAGTATTTTTTGTGAAGAATACCTAGTTAGTAGGTAGGTTTTTTTTCACACAATAAGAAATTCATTACTTAACTAAAACATTTTAAATTAACCAAAGTGGGAAGTTTCGGTTAATTTAAAGTGTAACCTACATACATACCACTTTTTTCAAACTAAATACGATCATCACTGTGGGCAAAAAAATTGTGTATAGAGATACACAAATTATGATTTCACAATATGTAGAGTAACGGAATATGCCTACATAACTAATTAAATTTATTAAACACATATTTTTTTAAATATTTTTATAGTTTCAAAATTACACATGTGTTACTTTTTACTAACCGACAAGGAGGAGATTCTATGATATAAATACCGCCGGTATTCTAATTTTGAACATACTGAAAAAAAAAATCACCGATATTTTCGTCAATTCGGTATGTCAAGTTTTTTTTTGGGAGGACAAAATGGAAAACCATTTCGAGATAATTGTCTCAATAACAATATTTTATATGTCAGAATATTTAAAATGAAAGGATTAAACTAAATATCAACTTAAAATAACTGGTCATTCAGAAAAAATATGTTCAATGTGTCAGAATTTGACATTTCATGTTGCCGTTTCTGTTTCCAACATGGAGTAAGAAAGAGAAGGCAGGTAATTTTTATTTTTTAAATTAAATTTTTAAACAACAAAATTAACAACGTGGAGTTCGAATAATTTTTTCAAGCCCACTTTTGCCATTTACAGATAAACTGCATGAATTGAAAAAAAAAATGTTTCTTATAATGATATCTTCTATCCGTAAAAAATATAAAATAAAGACAAAAAAATGCTTGACATACCGAATAATTGTGTGAATAATATAGTAGATTACACACCGAGGGCAGGAAAGTAAGAAAGGTCTCAGATGTCATTTGATTGCTGACCGAGGTGAAGCCGAGGTCAACAAACATGTGATCTGAGGCTTTCTTATTTACTGCCCGAGGTTAGTTTACTATTTTTCTCCTCGACGGAGGTGGAAAGCGGCAACTTCGTTTAGCGCAGTGGGAAGAAAATTTACGCTTTTCGTCCGGAGGGGAGAAAACAACATTTTCTATGTTAGAGATTTTAAAATGAAAGGATTACGGATATTTTTAAAAAAATATCGACCAGGAGTGCGATTTTTGAATCTCATTCGGTGAGCTCAGCAGTTGAAAATGTCAAAATTACTATGGAGATTTGCATCTTCCTACTGCTGATGCGACTTTCAAAAATCATACTTCAGCAGTGCTATTTTCAAGTCAGTCAAATCAGCAGTAGGAAGATGCATATCTCCATAGTAATCTCACTAGTAATTTTGACATTTTCAACTGCTGAGCTCAGCGAATGAGATTCAAAAATCGCACTCCAGGGCCCTATTCAATAAACGCGACAATTACAAAGGCGACAGGCGAAAATTCGACAATTATTTACAGTTCAATAAAAATGTACATTGACAAAATTGTCAAGAGCATTGAGTTCTGCTTACGTAGGTCGTGGGTTCGATTCCCACGGGGGACACCTAGTGACATGTCACTTTGTGCATTTTTCCCCAGTTTGTTAGGATATTACAGGCTGAATCACATGATTCCATGCTTCGGATGGCACGTTAGGCCGTTGATCCCGGCTACTATCTTTGGTTAGGTACATAAAAACCACGTCAGAGGCCCGTAAGGCGGTCTGAAAAAAACTCTGATACCAGGGCTTGCTGCCCACACGATAAGAAGTGTTTAATAAAACAAATACTTATGTCAAGTTTTTCAGGACAAATTGTCATTATGTCTATTCTATTTTTATTAAATGGAGTTTCCTTGTTAGATTTCGCCAGTGTCAAGTGTTGAAGATATATTTATTAGATATTGTACGGTAATAGGATATGGCGATCTCAAAACCCCGTTTTTAAACAAAAACTCACACTTGAAACTACCATAAAACGGCGGAGCCACTTGGGCAATCAAATCGCAAGCCGACGACACGTCTACTTGTTACCTCCTTAGCCACGCGACTCCTCTGTCACATGTCACCTGTCAGGAGAAAAATTATTGAACAGAAATATGTCAAATTGTCGCTACAATCCGACAAATTTCTTTTCTCAAACATGCTTGGAAATTTGAGCATTATGTTGTCAAGTTGACAACCTTCTTTGAAATAAATCGAAATTGCTGTACTATGCGAGCAGTGGCCGGCAATAGTTGTATGAAAATCTATATCTGTCGTAGTTTAGCGGCCAAATAAATTACATAGTAAACTTATATTATGTCGTGTAATTTAAAAATGGAACGATCTTTTACTCCGAAACATGGCAACCAAGGAGGTAACTTATCAAAGGTTTGGTTTAAATTTTGAACTGGCTTGCAAATAAAAAGCTTAATAATAAAAAAAAACGAATGGACACTTTAACCACAGATAAGTTATAAGTTACTAGCTTTATCGCAGGAAAAATTATTGTTGTTCGTCATTGATTTTGAAAAGTTGATTAATTTTCATTTCCGCGCATTCATAATTCATAATTCATAATATTTATTGCATAATCATAATAATAACATAATAGCATTGTTTGAGACAGAGAAAAGCACTATACAAGCCTTGGCCACAACTAGGCATTGATGGACTTACGTATGTGTGCCTTGGCTTCGCCTCGGCCCATATTTACACGTTCGTCCATCGATGCGTCTTTTGCTGGCCACTGCAGTAATGTACTATAATTTTCCACCATGACATTTTGACGAAATTATCAGATTTTCCACCTGTAATTGTCACGCTTATTGTCACGTTTATTAAACCGGGCCCTGTAAACTCCTCGGTAAATTTGAAAAGTACATAAAATAACTGGCCGATAAGAAAAACAAAATTATAATGTCAGAATTTGACATTTTATGTTGCCGTTTCTGTTTCCAGCATCGAAGTAGAAAAAGAAGGAAGGTGTCTTTTTTAGATTAGCAAAGTTTTTTCTACATGAGTAAGAATGATTTTCTTGTGACCACTTTTGCATTTAGAGATTACCGTTCAAATTCATTTAAAAATGTATTTGTATTGATAAACTAGCTAGCTTTTACGGTTCGCTTTCATTGCAACAAACTATCTTTCATAAAAAATACTTATTTTATAACTATCTCCCATAATCTGTATATTCTTCTGTCTAGCCCCACACCAAGAAATGGTGGTTGGGCAAAAAATCTCGAGAGAAATATATCTCAAGACAATAATTATATTACTACTATTGTATTGTATGGTATAGTCAAAGTGAATTTACGCTATGGTATGGTGCTAAGGGACCCTCCGTACGTGAGTCCGACTCACATTTGGCCGGTTTTCTTTAAATATAGTAGTTTACTTAACAAAATTTTAAAAATATTGCTTTTATGACTAGTGGAGAAAAATTTGCCGTGGAATTTAGATATTCCCATTGTTTTGGCAGACGTGCCTAAACCACTGAACCGATTTTGATGGTTGAGATGTCATTCGACTGCAATTTAAGTCTGTGATTGAGTCATAATTGCAAACATGACGTGGTAGTTCGGGCGGCGGTGACGAAGTCATATACCGATCGAGCTCATGAATAATTCAGTTTTCATGCAATAGTTTACTATTAGGAGATGCAAAAAAACTTGGTCGGCCGACCCCTATCCTGGTGGGTTTTGCGCAGGAGGGTGACTAGTAACCTCTCTGAGACGACACTAATTACCCATCGAGCTCATGGACAAAATGATGCTTATCCGATTGGTTTTAGTTAGTGTAACGAAGTACACTCGGTCGTCCGCCGGATATCCTGGCAGGTGGTGCTGGCCAACCAAAAATGGTGGTCAAATTTTGGAGTACTTCTCACCCATCGAGCTCATGGATGAAATGTATGCCAAATCAGAGGTTAAACCTTCACCTTCAATATTTCATCGGTCGTCCTGGCCAAAGCCTGGTGGTTTCTGGCGGCCAACCAGATTTATCTGTCAAAGTAAGATCATGCGTTTCCACGTTCATCCAAATAAATATATTATTAAACTGATATATGCAGTTCTTTTAGCATGAACGTGAACGGTTGTATGGTTTAAAAGTACTTATTACAAAAAAAACATACAAATAATAAAATGTGTCGATACGCAGCGATTTAAAAAAAATTTTTTTTTTTCTTCATACCTCCGCCATTTCTGAACTGGTTTGGTTGATTGCTTTATCGATCAAAAGAGTGTATTGCAGAGTTCATCCTACCAAAATTTGGTTAGGATCTGAAGAAGCGTTTCGAAGATGTACAATGTTTTAAGTGGGTCAGATTTTACTACAAAAAATACCAAACATATTTTATTCTTTTACGAAAATAATCTTCGAGTTCTGTTAATTTTTCTTTCTGAAATAAAATCTGTTCTTTTAACAGGTGCCTATATAAGAAAATAAACTAGTAATCACCGCGGCGTTATTTTCGTAAAAGAATAAAATATGTTTGGTATTTTTTGTAGTAAAATCTGACCCACTTAAAACATTGTACATCTTCGAAACGCTTCTTCAGATCCTCACCAAATTTTGGTAGGATGAACTCTGCAATACACTCTTTTGATCGATAAAGCAATCAACCAAACCAGTTCAGAAATGGCGGAGGTATGAAGAAAAAAAATTTTTTTTTTTAAATCGCTGCGTATCGACACATTTTATTATTTGTATGTTTTTTTTGTAATAAGTACTTTTAAACCATAACAGTTCACGTTCATGCTAAAAGAACTGCATATATCAGTTTAATAATGTATTTATTTGGATGAACGTGGAAACGCATGATCTTACTTTGACAGATAAATCTGGTTGGCCGCCAGAAACCACCAGGCTTTGGCCAGGACGACCGATGAAATATTGAAGGTGAAGGTTTAACCTCTGATTTGGCATACATTTCATCCATGAGCTCGATGGGTGAGAAGTACTCCAAAATTTGACCACCATTTTTGGTTGGCCAGCACCACCTGCCAGGATATCCGGCGGACGACCGAGTGTACTTCGTTACACTAACTAAAACCAATCGGATAAGCATCATTTTGTCCATGAGCTCGATGGGTAATTAGTGTCGTCTCAGAGAGCTTACTAGTCACCCTCCTGCGCAAAACCCACCAGGATAGGGGTCGGCCGACCAAGTTTTTTCGCATCTTCTAATAGAGAACTATAACATGAAAACTGAATTATTCATGAGCTTTATGGGTATATGACTTCGTCACCGCCGCCCGAACTATGGATGTACATTGAAGATATTTATAAAAATGTTAATTGGCGGTGTTTGGAATAGGTACGTAATGGAATACACTGAGACCATTTTTAGAATTTTTGTCTGTTTGTTTGTTGTGCACACGTTATTTTAAAACTACTGAACAGATTTGGATCACGAAAGCATAGGCCTTAGTTTGGATTGGCATCAAACTAGTACCTACCTAAGTAATAAAATCTTTTCTGTTCAATTATTCATTGAAATTGGTAGGAAGCAAGTTTTTAGTTGTTTCGATATTATTTGCAGTGATTTAATTTCAGAAGTAAATAAAAATTGCATGATTTTCTTATCAAGAATTTTATACTACGTAGGTAATTTAATCTTCTTGCTTAGAATTTATTTGAAACTGTGCGCGACTGTATTGGTAATTGTATATTGAAAAGCCGACCAAAGAGAATGGTCATAGATTTGGTATACGCTACTTAGACGACACTGACATAATTGAAGTCATTTCAATTTGATTGAACAATATGACAAAAATTATCCTAGAATTCGTTAATTTTTTTTGGAATACAACATAATTTTAGCTTTAGAAAAATACAAATAATGAATTATTCCATTCAATTACCTTTGTGTTTCAGTCATCCACAGACGGATCGAGAAAAAAATTGTCGCAAATTATTTTTAAAACATTTGACGCGGACGTGCTCCAGTAACGGCATTTCGCCGTACAATGAAAAAAATCAGAAACAAGGATAATTTTGCAGTTGTCACAGGATGTCAAAAGCTTGAATTTGTTCGCCATTTTGTATGGTAATCACAATATTTGATTTTAAATAATATGTTTTCAAAAATATTCGTGTTTCAGACTGGTATTTCAAAAAATCGATTCATTATGTTTTTTAAATTTATATAAACTTTCTTTTTACGTAAACTGTAAATTAAACCGTGTAACGTAACCCTTCTAAAAATGTTCCTAAAGTAACCCCATTTTTAGCAATATTTCGACGAACAGTGTCCGGATTTTATGCGATTACTAAAATAAATTATATGAAACATACAAAAAAACGATTCATTACATTTTTAAGAAAAGCCAGTTCTTTCATAATAAATATAAAACACTGGATATGCAATAGCATATCACTGAAAACAATGTTTCTAAAAGTAGGGGTTTTAGAAAATATACCCTTAATACCAATGACATGATTTCCACAATGACTGAAGTTAATTTTTGTTACATGAGCCCATGCATTTTCAAAATGTGCAATGAATGGAACATGCTTTAGATTTATTTAAATTAACATTGAAATCCCAAACGATTTCACAAACGTGTTAAATTTATGCGACATTACAAAATTACTAGATGGATTAAAATTTGATCAGCAATTCTCGCATTGACTAAATTCACTATTGAGCAGAGATAAAGTCTAATATTTCTTTAAACGTGATATTTTAAAAATAGAGGCGATAATAACATCATAGTTGGCCTTTTCATCTATTGAATTCGATTTAAGCAGTGCCCTAAGAGACACACGTTTTCCCTGGTTTCCAATATTACAATAGTTTTTCGATTAGCTAAGAAGTGTATAAGAATCAGATTATGGTTATTATAATGTCGCATAAAGATTAAAACATGCAAATTATCACTCAAAATATAATCTACGAACATGGTTATAAACTCTATGAAGTCTAATTAACCTATCTAAGTATCTATTCATTCTACAAATATTTGTAGTAAACTGACCTCTATTAGGGCTACCATGTTTGTAGAAAACTGTACTCTATTAGGTATGTTAATATGGTTGTGTTTACCTTTCCGCGGCCGCCACCAGTCCTCCACGTATCCTGCAAGCGGTGATGCATTGGAAGAGCAGCCTTGTTTTATGGTAGCACAAACACAAACATTGCACCAAACACTCATACAGTATTTACTTTTTTATACATCTATTATTGTAAATGGTTTAAATAAAAAGACGGCCCATAGAGACTTGAAGATTGTGGCTTGAATTATGTGATTGATTTTAAACAAATTGATTATGAAGACAAATATTAATAGTTATTTGTTATGCTAGGCTGCAAAGTTGCTTTTTGGCGCGAGTACTTTTATTGAAACCTGAGCAAGCGAAGGATTCTAGGATTGAACCACGAGCGAAGCGAGTGGTTCAAATAATAGAATCCTGAGCGTTCAGCGAAGGTTTCAAAGGTACGAGACGCAGAATAACTTTGCAGCCGAGCGAAACACACAATTTTTCACCTCACAACAGCGAGGAAAAAAAGTGAATTGCTAAAAAGAACATTTAAAAAAGTTTTTATTTTCGTATGCTTGTCAGTGACATTTTCAGTGCATTGGCGGTATACAAAAATATTGAATAGACAAATTCGAATTTCAAAAACTCTTTCCACGCTAGCGGATAAAATACACTTTTGCACTCAGATTTCGAACGATAAACAGAATCTTTCCGAGCTTGTGAGGTGAAAAGATATTTTCAGGGCTTTTCCGACCATAAAACTGAATATTTAATAGCTACTTTATAGGGTCAATATTAGGGACAGCCGTTGTCAGTTATCATTATTATTACGCATAACATTAGCTTTTTCGTATTAGACTGAATAGTAACCGGGCTATAAATTAAAACGCGCCATTCAACTAACTGCCTAGCTGGCTAATTTTCTCGCTGCTACATCAATACCACAACGTTAAAGTGATATTAGCAGCTTTTCTATTCTAGTCTCATTTTAAAACATATCATAATTAGTTATCCTTTTTATCTTCAGCTTCACGAGAACAACGAGAATGTAAATCTGCACTTATGTATATCCAGATAGGTATACGAAATGAAGTAGGTGAAGGAAAACCATCATATTAGAGTTATTTCCATGTGTTCTCAGCATTAAATATTTGAGGTATCTACTAAAGAGAGATTGATAATGTGACCCTCGAAAAGAATCATTGTCACATCTTCACACTGTCAGATTGACAGTGACAATTAATCTAAGTCCTTACATAATCATTACAACCATGGGGAAAGTGTAGACAGTTGCATTACTTTAAAGGGTGATTGTTCTTATGATACTGAACAACTTTTCCCCCAAGGAACGTAAGGGAAATTTGAAAAAAAAAACACTTATCACACAAATGTTCGAGCTGATTGCATTAAGTATGGCTCATTTTCTTTAGGTTCTTTGTGGATAGATTTTCGGTACCATGAATTACCTTTTAAAGTAATGCAACGGCATACACGAAAATTTAAAATTTCCGTGGTAATAAAAAACAATAAGAGAAGATAAAGATTGAACTAAGTATACTAAAGTTGTGTAGGTGTAGTTGATTCAATATAAATAATTTAGAAAAATTCAAGCGACAGTAGGCCAAACAAAAAGTAAATACTGCAGTAGTAGTATAACTGAAGATGTCATCGGTTATGAAGATTATTTTCATTTGCAAATTATTTTAAGATTTTTATTAGACTTTATCAGATAAAACAACAAAAAGAAGATGCGATGCAGAATGTTGGTAGTTGTACCAATGTTTCTGCCACCCCGAAAGGGACTACGGTCGTTAGTTTATGTATGTAGAAGATGCACTTTACGAATGTGGAAATACTTTGTATGTTTTAGTCGTGCACGATTCACGATATAGCGGCTCGTGTGAACGAACGTCGAAGCGAACGCGAGTTAGGCAGTCTCGCTCGTACGTCGTACCAAATCCTAATTTCATTGATTGCAATTTAGCGCAGAGCATTAATATAAGAAGAAGCCGTGGTGGTCCAGTAGCGAGTAACCTTGCCTGCCGATGCCGTGCAGGAGGCGATGGTTCGATCCCCGTCCAGGCCGACTCGTACCAATGAGTTTTTCAGAATTTATGTACGATTTGTAACACCACTGGCTTTTCGGTGAAGGAAAACATCGTGAGGAAACCTGTATGCTTAAATTCCAAGGCATGTATTGTACCTACTGTCCATTAGAAGTGGCGACGGGCTTACTTGTCACACTGGACAGAGTTTCGGTACTACTGGTGAAACGTAGATGTTCTGAGGTTTCAGAATATCTCTGACTACCCTCTCGGGGAGTATAGTCGTGAGCATATGCTATGCTATTAATATAAGAAAAATATTCAAAATTATTAGATTTCACGCGGTTAAAGTACCGATTGTGACCTAAATTAAACTGAAATAAATTAGTCTTTAAGATCACCACAGCACGGTAAAGGCCTCTTTTAACGAAATTTATTAAATATGTATTCTACTCTAAAGAGGGTAAACTAAATCAAATCAAAAGATTAGAACCGATTTAAAACTTACAAAAATGCACAGTGGCATCATATTTACAGCATCTTCCTCTTTTTGATTTAATCTGAGGTTACATGAGAAAGAAAAAATAAGTCGTTAAAAAGAATTGAGGAAAGTTTTTTTAGAAATTATACATTTAGGAGAGGGTAGATATAAATATAATCATTTGCAAATGAAATGAGTTAAACCAACACCTGGACATCACAGTTACAAAAAATTATTGATTAATTATATTTCAATTATTAATCCACACAGAAACACTAATTCTCTATTATCATTTATCCAATTTGTAAATTCATCACAGCTTTATGGCCCAAAGCGATGCCCAGTTTTAAAAAATAAAAAAAGACAGATCTGGCAACACTGAATCTAGTACAGATCGGCAAAGGCAAGTTAATGGTAAACTTTTTTTTAGAATTTTATCAAAATGCCACATTGTACTTAAACAATAAAACATTAGTATCAGTAAAAATGGTATTAGAGAATTTGTGACAAATTAGAATTTTTATTAATTATCCCTTTTTTTTTTTTTAGAAAAAGTTTAGTAAGACTTTACAAATTTAATTTACAAGGGACTTGTTTATGAACAAATGGCAGTAAGCCACATCGAAAATCAAACATGCTTCACTCAAAACATCAACAGACAAACACCTTGCACTCTCACTAGCAAACTATTTGATTAGATTAGTTTAAAAGTTTGGAAATCGGATAGTTTCAAAAAATAATGAAAATAATTTATTCATGAGCCATTTTTATCTCCTGAGAAGAATCATGCGTCAGAAAGTTAATATGATTAAATTTTGTTGACGGATTAAAACAAAGTATAGAACACTGACATATACTCTAGCGATACACAAGCTCGTTCAAATAAACAACATGTCACACAAATCAACACAAAATGACACATTGCGGTCTGTCATTGCCATAGTGATGAAGTGAACTCGGGAACATCAATCAGGTGCCTCACCAAGTTAACCTCATTCAAGTGGAACATGTTGCTTCTATGGAAGGGCCTGTCTATCGCTAGAGTGTAAGTCAATGGTATAGAAACAAATAGTCTAGTTACCATAATACAAATCTAGACTACAGTCTGGAACTTCATCTGGGTCTAGATATTCTGTGACAATATCAAATTATTTTACTAATTGAACTTAAGTTTCAAGGTAATGGGTTCAAGAACTCTATTTGCGTCCACATATAGCCCCCCCCAATTAAGTCAACTCTAAAAAAAGCTATATTTTTTTTTATGACTTGAATTATACTACAGACAGTTAATTAGAATATTATTGGCAAATAACCATATCATATCATATCATATAATACTACCCAAAAACAGACGACGAATTCATTTTCCAAATTAGCAGCATCAGTTTTTTGAAACCACCAGAATTTTCAAACAAAATAAAACGAAGTTATGACATTATGAAATTTTCCTTCCAATATAATTGTATCTCAACTTACCATCTCTGATTTCATTAACTCCACCGGAAGTGGTGGTCTGCGTCTGTTTGGCGTACGTGACATTCTCCTTGGGCGGAATGTCAGTAGACTGGACTGTGACCACTTGTAGCGCGGCCGGCTTCTTTGGTCCTCTGTCGAGTGGTATTAAAGTCTTATGATAACAAAACGAAGCTTGTTACTTCGTAAAACATTCGTGACAGCATAAGTGGGGGTGAAACTGGTGAGAGGCAGGAAGATTCTGTCATATTCCATCATGGTGTAGATGATTTTGCCAACACCCGGTATAAATAGCAAATGTGCTTGAAATTGTACGGTAATATATTTGGGTAATCTCAAGGATTGTTTTTATACAAAAAACTTAAGCCACAACAAAATGGTGGATTCTCATTGCAGGCCGAAGAGCTGGCACCTTACCGCCCAGTAACAGACCTGCTACGCGACTAGCATGAGTAAATTCCCCACAGAGATAAGCTACTAAGGTACAAAACACAATCAGATCTCGCAAACGCCTTAGATTGTCCACTGGCTGAGCCGGTTTGGTCACGGGCGAACTCTTTGATGAAAGGTCACGCGCACATTGACACGCCACGCTTGTAGTGTACCTATGGTATGAAGCTTCCCTTTTTTAAGGGGATGATCAGACCGTCAAACTGAACAACTTTCTCTATGGGACTAACATCGAAATCGCGAATAAAAAATCGTCTGTCCCATACAAAACTGCAAACCTACGCGAGCCAAATGTATGGGACAGCTGATTTTTTTTTCGCGATTTCAATGTTGGTCCCATAGAGAAAGTGGTTCAGTTTGATGGTCTGATCATGCCCTTAAAAAAGTGTCAGCATATTTAGTTGGACCCTGGATTGTATTGTACCCCAGTAGTAGTAGTGGAGACGATAAAGAGGCTGATGATGACAAAAAGAGTAGGTAGCCTAGAAATAGATTTATATAATGACCAAAATGAAACCAACCCTTGAGCAGGTAAACTTGATTTATCCGTATGAGGAAGACTGGCGTCCGGCGAAGCAGTCTGCGGCGGTGTGAGTGACGTCATAGAGGAGAGAGAAGACAGCACGTCCTTCACCGGCGCCACGCCGAAGTATGAGAGCATCTCGTCGATGTCCTTGCGGCTGTCGATGCTAGACGCTGTTGATGCTCTTTGCTGGAAACAAACAAGGAAAATAGTCATTTTCTCCCCTCTGGACGGAAAGCGTCAATTTTCGTCCTGCTGCGCTAAACGAAGTTGCTACTTTCCACCTCCGTCGAGGAGAAAAATAGTATACTAACCTCGGGCAGTAAATAAGAAAGCCTCTTATCACCAGACTCCCTCTGGCAGGATTGTGGCATAAGGTAAGAAAATGGTGGGTGGCAGGGGAGTGTCCGTACTGTATTTATACTCTGAAATGGAATCTGAGATCAAAAATTTCTCTTTTATTTGAAATTTTTGATCTTGGATTCCATTTCAGAGTATAGTAAGATACTCTTTCTTATACTGGCTTGGATGACCACTTATTTATTTATTCTCTAAATAAGATTAGTGACAACTACACTAGAGACCTTTTCCCTTTAGCTTAGCATGAACTTTTAAAGTACAATAACTCACCAGTGCCTCTTCGGCATCTTTCTGTTCCTTCTCGCGACGGCGCCGGTCCTTCTCATCGCGCAGAGCCTGGAGCTTGGCCTTCTTGCGCTCCAGCTCTGCCTTGCGGTCCGACATACTCGACATGATTGCTTCTGTAAATCACAATATTTTTAAGAACACACTCTGTCCCGTTTCTCACACTAAGAAGGCTGGGGATGACTGAACATATTGATAATAAGCATATGCTCTTATCTTATTTTATCTGGTCGTGGGGGCTGGCAAGCAAGCAACACTTCGACCCAGTGGGATCTTTTTTGTTAGCCCCAATACTTTTACTAGTTTATAATAGAGTATGTACTTACAGCGGACTCGCCTAAGCTCACTCGAGCGTGAGGAGACATGAAGTAGAATTACATAAGGAACTTGTCGATTTGGGGTACTTTAAATTTTTCCATTTAGACAAGTGGTTCCCAAGGTGGACCACAGGTGGTCCGTGAGAGCCTCAGGTGTGGTCCGTATGAGCGGGTCATGCCTACCAGCACATATTCTTCACCGTTCAAATAAATGGTCAATGAAGGAGGCAATACCATTGAGGGGAAGAAACCTAAGATCACCCGGTTACAGTTACAATAGATCTATAAAGGTTGCAGTTGCTATTGGTCACTGACCAAGACCTTACAACCAAATAATAAAGATCAACCGGTTTTGGGTATCATCTCCAAGCATATGCTCACGACTACATTCCTCGAGTCAGAGATATTCTGAAACCCCAGAACATCCACACTAGTACCGAAATTCTGTCCAGTGTGACGGGGAGTGGGCCCATTGCCACTTGCAATGGACAGTAGGTACAATACATGCCTCTAAATTGAAACATAAAGGTTTCCTCACGATGTTTTCCTTCACCGAAAAGCTAGTGGTGTTATAAATCGTATATAAATTCCGAAAACTCATTGGTACGAGTCGGCCTGGACGGCAGGCAATGTTACTCGCTACTGGACCACCACTGTTTCTAAACGAAAACAGGGCTGCGTTCAGAACCTTTGGGTGCGGTTGTTCTTCTCGCTCGCTCTTATGGGTAGAACGCTTTTCACCGAGCCTCGGAACGGCGTTAGGGCGAAAAGTTGCACTCGGAGTGCACTCTGGGCGTAGGTTCTGAACGCACCCCAGGGTCAGAGTTTATGGTCAGAGTGTCATCTTAGTGTATTCTTTCGGACAAGGAGTTTGTAGAATCGATGTTTTTGTCAAGGCACCAATGGAATCCAATACGATTTTTATGATGTCATGGGTGGGTGCATCAAACTGTAAAACATGTACAAATGTCTTACCTTGTTATAAAATCCTCTTGATTACACTAAATTGAGCATTTTATTTGGATTTACTACATAAAACAAGCCGACAGAACGTGGCAACAAGTAAAATCTGGATAACGGGAAAATTGATCGGGAACGTGCGAAAATGTTCAACAAACTGGGAATGAGAAATAGTTAACAATTCACATCACAAAGCAGATGTTTCGCTGTGTTTAAATTTTGTTGTTTTATCAAGATAAAGGAAATAACGGGATAAATCACGAAAATAATCAATCGGTGACGAATTCGTTCACTTTCGGGAGAGAAACTCAGTGTGTACACACTCGAACTCAAAATTACCTGATTTTTTTCGGGTTACTTCAACAATAGTTACTAATAAACAAAAGAAATTAATCAAATCATCAGTTGAAATCTAGGAAAATCACGTTATGATTTTAGATCAAAACGGTTATGAGGATTTTCAGGGAATTCTGGATATCTAATTTACAATTTTTACCCATAATATTTGTACAGTTTAAGAAAGGGCAATACAAAAAATGGTTCTGTTCTGAAACTAATCTAGGCTTATCGAAATAACTTGTTTTCTTGTTTTCTGCTTTGACCATGTTTTGACCATTTTGAATTCTCGTTCTTGCTTCGATCAAAGTAAAATTTGATAAAAATATGACTTACATGAACTTTCATAATTTTTAAGATGATTATTAAATGAATAATATTTGCGAATGATGTCATTATGACTGATTCCAGAAACTCTTAATGTCATTGTGGATGTTTAGAAAGTTACGATGTCACAGTTTTAGAACGCATTCCCTTTATTAGTTTTCATGTAAAAATAAAAAAATGACAATTAATTCTAGCATTCTTATTGGCTGCCAAGACCGGCTTGATAAATTTTAGCCAATGTTAGAAGGTTATTTGAATTGTTGACGTTTTCTGCGACAACGAGAACACACTTGGGTGTTGTCCGGCTTGTTGGACGGTGACAACGCTCGTAATGATCAAACAATTTTTCGATATTTCTGACTGATACAATAGTTTATACTTACCAATTTCCTATTCGAATCAAGTATGAAATTATGATGAGTGATTCCATGTATTATTTGTTTGTGTTGCTTTGCTATACCATTACGAATTCCGAAGCAGGTGAGTGCAACGGTTTTTCCTTTGATTTTCCTTGATTTAGCTTAGAAACAATAGGTTTACAGCTAATATCTTTATAGAACGAGTTAGCTGAACATTGCCATCGTATGCTACACTCATCAATAACAAGATTACATAGAAATACTTTTCAGTTATGCCAAGTCTAATAAGCACAAATTTGACTCATTTCTTATTGCTAATCTCATGTAAATCAACTAAAACATCAATGCAAACACTAAATCAATATTTCATGATCAGTATACAAATACCAAGTTTGTTCAATAAAATTATAACCACAAAATGTATGATGAACTTATGTTTTAGAATCGGTACAATATTACTACGACTATGAATGCAACGAGCCTCTGGTAGCAAGTTCTAAACTCACCGCCACATCGAGCCTGAGGGACCGAGGACCTGACAATGCTAAGTTATATGGTAAGTGACGTGTGAACTAAGGCCGGAACATGCTTGGGTACAATAATGTAGTCTTTATTTCAAGTTATTTGTGGAAGAAAACTTAGGCTTTTGTTAGATCAAAGTTTGATAGTTCCTTGGCAATGCTTATTATGTTATTCGTAATTTTTTTTTGTAAATCACGAATTTCAAATTATTTTGTAAAATGTTGAAAACTTAATTTTCATTTTGTGAGATTATCTAGTCTGCAAATTTCATTTTTGCATGTTGTGTTACAAATATTATTTTTTGAGTGCTTTGTGTGTATGTAATTAGGAAAGCTATTAAAGCTAGGTTTTAAAAACGAAATAACGTCCACCGGGCAGAAGACGTGGAAGAAATAACAGGATAAATTCCTCTGCAGGTCCACAAACACTGTAGAAACCTTTGGACCTCATATTTTTCTTGGAAAGCAATAAATTATTCAAGAATCACCAATACAAAAATGGCAAGTACTAATATAAGATGGGCATTCAATGCCAGTGCTTGGAAACCAACTGAAGACCAAATAATAGCTGCCTCAAGCTACATACAGCCTGAGGAGAAATTGAGAATCTCAAAATATGTTTTTCAAAATGATGCGAAATCATCTCTAATTGGTAGACTTATGTTAAGAAAATACGTACACACGTCTACTTCAATGCCTTACGAAAAAGTGAGATTTGGTAGAGATGACCGCGGTAAACCATATTTACTTGGCAGTGGAGATTTGCCCATCAATTTTAATGTCTCACATCAGGGAGACTATGTTGTGCTAGCTGGCAACACTGGTTCAAACATAGGAATAGATGTCATGAAGATAGAACCTCCAGTGAACAAGAACATTCCGGAGTTCTTCCGTTTAATGAATAGACAATTTTCCTTGCATGAATGGAAGACTATAAGGAGCTTCAAAACTGAAATGGAACAAATTGCCTGTTTCTATAGACTTTGGTGCTTAAAAGAGAGTTACGTTAAGAATATAGGCTTAGGAATAACTGTACAGTTACAAGAAATAAGCTTTTCTATTAAAACTAAGAAGTTAAACGTAGGAGAAATAATATCAGACACAACTTTGTATGAAAGGAATGTTTTAAAACAAGATTGGGTGTTTGAAGAGACACTGCTGGATGAAGTACATGCAGTCGCTGTATCATCAAGAGTTCAGAGAAAGGATCCTGGTGTCTCTTATCAGTTCCTGACGTTTGAAGATTTGGTGAAGGAAGCTAAACCATTGTGTGAATCAGATCTAAAGTTTGGAACGGATTTTATGAAGAAGCAGTTGAAAAATTGATTATTATAATAATGCATATCATTCTACAGTAGCAGTTATAAAGTTTTGATAACAAGCTTCTTTAAAGATTCTAAATGAAGGTATTTGTTAAATTAAACAGAACTGAGATGGAACTAAAAATTTTTAAGTACTACCTACTGTAAATCAACATTTATTGGGTTAAGTGGTATAGGGGCAGAGTTTCATATGATTTATGGAATAATAGATGTAATTAAGTTTTTTTTTCGGGTTTGCTTGTTGGGTCATGCATAGGCTTATGGATTGTTTTAAGTGGTTATTTAGCATTAAAAATAAATTAAAATTTAAATTGGATATTTCATTCAAAAATATTAACAATCATTTGCGATTACTAACTATAAATCACCAAAATCAAAATAGATTAAAAATCTATGTTGCTCCATATAAATATCTAAAAATCAAATTACTTTGTAATTTGTATGTAATCTATTCTCTTCTTCCTTCTCTTTTCCCCCCTAATCCGCCTTATGAACTTCCCAGTGTTGGGCATGGCCTTCTTTCTTGTGGAGCATAGACTTTGGTCAATCAACTCTTCAGAAATGCGTCTATGTTGGTTGTCTCCATCCCTTTGCTTTACTGGACCATTCCACCCATTTTTTTCACTGTCTGGGCCCAATCTTCCGGATGCATGCGACAAATATGACCCACCCAAAAACTTCAAAAATCGTAAACCGGAAAAACGGAAGTTTAATTTAAGTTGTCTCTATTTCTTGGGTCTACTCTATGTTTTCCATTGGAAATCATTCTGTAACTATCATGGCCCATTTCTCTGGATGCATGCGACAATTATGACCAACCCACAAAAATCATACATTCACAAATTACCTAACAAGGTCTCAACGCGTGGACGGCGTCGGAAAGCGACTTCGACCAGCAAATCATCATAGATCTTGGATCCGTTAAGAACATTACCAGGGTTGCCACACAAGGGCGCGCCCATTCCCAGGAATTCGTCCAGGAATACCACATCAGCTATGGATCGAACGGCCTTGATTACGTTCAGTATAAGGCAGCTGGTGGAGAAGTTAAGGTAACGGAAATTGTTTTTAATGCTATGGGAGTAAGGCTGGTTTAATGGTGTTGCATGTTGTAATTAGCATGGTTTTTTGCACTGTTTTAATTTTGTAGACCTGTTTCTTTGGTACTAATTATTTTTTTCAATATAATCTTATAGGTTTAATAATTTATTCAGTTAGAAGCTAATAGACAACAAGGCCATAAATGTCTGTATAGTCTTCTATTCACATTGTTTGATAATTTAAATACTTCAAAGTAACAATAAACACAACGCAAAGTTACAAGGCTGCCGGCTGTGACAGTATATAATAGCCACAATGAGATAGTAATCATGCTAATTCACAGCCTCTTCATTACTGTATTATATTATTTCATTTGTACCTTATACAATGATACAAATATTGCGAATTGATATCGTTATTGACGCTTTGACCTACGTCCATCTCTCGTCGATCTGCTTATAGAATTGACCTCTGAAACGGTATCAATCAGTTGTAATTCAATTACGAGTTTAAGAAGAGAATGATATATTGAAGAACATGTAAATTTCTAAATTTTACTATACCTATTCATAACAGTTTTTCTTGCAGACATCAGATCCTTACTAAAGTCCCAGACCATTTAAAAGGTAACCCAAACAATCCATAATGTAAGGTCATAAGGATTATATTTCTAAACAATTGACGACGCGACGTCGCATGACCAAATTTCCTTGGAATGACCGATGGTGCCATCAACGAAAGTATGGCGTAAACTTTCGCCTTTTGACCGTCACTATAGTACTTATTACCCGATGCTGGATCGGAGTATTACACAAACGATCTTATGCTGTAGCAGGAGAGCTTAAAATTTCTTGTAAATTTTCAAAGTCTAGTGTATAGGATTTCCTTTTATAAAGTAGGGCTGTAAGGTCTAACTAACCTAACCAGTAGCACTAGAAACTGTACAGCACTAACAAACATTAACCGGTGAAGGAACATCAGCATGGACGGCAAAGGAAAGCTCCTACTACCAACACCTGACGATCAACGTGCAACGACGGAAGGAGTTGCGCGGCATCGCCACCAGGGGGCGGTACGCGACCGACGAGTTCGTCTCCGAGTACATGCTGCAGTATTCTGATGATGGAGAGAGTTGGCGGACCGTCGCTATGGCCGATGGGTATACACAGGTAGTTATCTTTGTAGGAAACTTACTAGGTAGCATGGGTTTCGTAGGTGGCCGAAGTGGTTGCCATATTCTTAATAAGGTCTAACTAAAGCAGTGGTTCCCTACCTTTTTTCGACCAAGGACAACTTTGTAGTAGCTGGTTTTGTTGTAGCAGGGACCACAAAGTTCAAGAATCTAAAGTTTTAAAGATTAGCCAAAATCTCCAATTATTGGCAATTCTTTCATATGTGCTGGTAGGCAGGACCCGCTCACGCGGACCACTCCTGAAGCCCTCACGGACCACCTGTGGTCCACCACCGGTTGGGCACCACTGGTCTAAAGGGAAGAATTTAAAGTACCCCAAATCGACGAGTTCCTTATCAAATGCTACCTCCAGTCTCCTAACGCTCGAGCGAGCTTAGGCGAGTCCGCTGTACATAATATCTTCTATAAAGTAAATTAGTAAGTGGTAACAATTACTTTATAGAAGGTTCGATGTACTGCGGACTTGCCTAAGCGCTCTTACAGACGAGCGACACTGCGGTCGCAGAGGGTCGCGCGACCGTAAAGTCTATGAGCGCGACCCTCTGCGACCCACGGCGACCGCAAAGTGTCGCTCGTCTGTTAGAGCCCTAAGCTCACGCGAGTGTGGGGGCAATAGTCAAATCATTTTAGGGTTTGACCCTAACAGTAATTCATCTATCGCTGAAACTTTGCAGTGTGATAAAGTAAAATATACAGATTACGGTTTACAAATAATCTAGGTTTAATTTTTTCCGGTCCTAGATTATTTGTCAACCGTAATCTGTATACTTTACTTTATCACACTGCAAAGTTTCAGCGATAGATGAATTATTGTTAGGGTGTCCATACGAGGAAACTCTAAAATGATTGGACTACAAGCATATGAGGCACAGACAGAAATCAATACGATCGAATGTGGAATCTAATGTAGTAAATATAACCGTCAGACACACAGTCGAGAGATTGAGAGAGTCGAATTCCTTCAGGCATCTCTGATGTGCATGAGCAGACTTCTTGATCCTTTCTATGCTATTCTATCTTCAATCGGCTCCTAAAAACTTCAGAGCTGCGAATGGGTTAAAAGAAACTCTTGTTTTTTCACGACAATTTGTAGCAGGTAAGTTAATATCTTGTTTAATTTAATAATAAAGGGTGTTGGTACTTGAAAACTGTAGTTAGATTAACAAAATAACCAAAACCTAATCTGCACTTGACTTACTGCTATTTTTGTGTAATAAATCCTTATACAATTTTGGAATATGTCGATGTTAATAACAAAAACAGTCCTGTGGTTCCAGCGTAGAATAGACCACCCCAATTCTTCCCGTGGTTGCCGTACGACGTGACCAAGGGATATGGTTTTTTATGCATATGCAGTGTATTTGTGGGCGAAAGGCTAGCCATCTGTCACCATTTGAAACGCTACAAAAGATGATTTTTAGTAACGCTTCTGACCACCAGAAAAAAATTATGGTCGTGGGTTTAAGTATGTATGTATAACATAGAGGTATTATACCAGGAATAGAGGAACATACAGCTGAGAGAGCGAGATGTACCTAGCGGCACCACTGTATAATAGAAAGAGATACGTGACGCTAAGCAATAGGACCGTTTTTTTAGTCTCCAATTAATTTTTACAATTCGGTTTCCGTGAATAATTGCGAATCTAAAGTGAAATCGTAGATAATTTTATGAAATATACTGACACTACTTCATTAATTTATCCACAACTTCACGTTAGACTCAGAATTATAGACAATATTCGAATTTTTGCCTGCGAATAGTCTCCAAAAAACATCCAAAAAAGGTTTCATTTGACAACTCATGTTTGTTGCTCTATTCCTGGTATAATACCTCTATGATGTATAATGTTGTAACGCCCATTGTCACATTAACGTTTTGGCGATACTAGCAATGATTTTAGTTTTAAAATCACATTCTGTTCACCCCAATGGGAGACAGCTGTGAGAATAAATGTTTGTCATCATCATCATCTCACTGCCTATATACGCCCCACTGCAGGGCACAGACCTACCCTCAGGGAGGGTTTATGGGCTTTAGTCCACCACGCGTGCACAATGCGGATTGGTAGACTTCACATACGCATCGGAATTTCTTCTTCAGCGTATGCAGGTTTCCTCACGATATTCACCGTATGAAAGCAGTCGGTGTTGCGTACATAAGTTAGAAAAACTCATTGGTACATGGCATGTGATCCGTGCGGATTCGAACCTGGACCTCAGGATTGAGTTTCCAAAGCTCCACAACGCGCCACCGACTCTCTTTTTGTAAAATCGCAGCGAGCTTGCTTCAGTCATTGAGTAATTATGTATAGAGCAGACAACGCCAACAAAATCAGTGCACCATGATCAGCAGTGCGGGGCGCGTGCTGGGAGCGTCAGGCTGCGACGAGCGCCTGGCACAGGCTAAGTGGGTTAGAGCGCGTGCACCCTAATGCGTGTTACTAAACATTACTTCTCGGTAGCTTCAGTGTCAGAATAATGATAGATAGATAGATAGATAGATAAATCATTTATTTGCAAAAGTAACACACACATAAATAATACAGTTCACAAGTTTACAAAATAACAAAACAAGGAAACATCAACAGAACAAACATGTAATTTATTGTATGCTACAGCAGCAAATAGGTCCCATCTCAACATAGACCTTGCCCGAAAGCAGGGTGTTGATTTTCAGATGAAACCTCTGGTAGTAGTCAGACGCAGCAGCCAATAATAATGTGATTGTATGTCATAATTTGTGAGTCAAATAGCTAAATATGAAGTAATGAAATTCCTTCAGATGTTCGAAGGGAACCACGATGGTAACACGGTACAAAAGAACGAGTTCGAAGTGCCTATTATAGCGCAGTACATCCGTATCAACCCTATGCGGTGGAGGGACAAGATTTCCATGAGAGTTGAAGTCTTCGGCTGCGATTATGGTACGTACTAGCTTGTAATAAGGTTGTTTTTCGTACTAACCAATGATTATTACTCGAATACCTTTTTTCCATATTTGTATTTAAAAAAGTGTAGTGGTAGTTTTAAATAGCCTCGTAAAGTTACGGCGTCGCCGGTTCGATCTCAGCCTGGACCACAGCTGCATAGATCTCTTCCTGTATGTTTGTAGCATCACTGGGCCACTGGCTTTTTGGTGAAGAAAAACATCGACAATTGATCAGGATTTGAACTGATAGCCTTCAGGTTCACAGTTAAGTTCATTTCAACTACGTTATCGGCACAGAATAGATACTAATATGTAGTAGGTACTACATACAGAATGACCATTCCCTGCCCCTCGCTAACTTAAGATACCACACCTTACACCGCACTTTGAGGGTAACTTTAGGGGAGTTGCATAAGAAGCACATATCCGTATCAGTAATATTAGAGCAAAGTGAGATCGTTGTATGGACTGCCCCGGGAGTGCCATCAGGCCTTCAATATCCACGGAACCACTTCCAATCTTCGATCAAAGTAAAATATTAATGGCTAGTTAGGCTAGCTAGTTGAAGCACACTACTGGTGCACTTGGTCCATACAAACTGGCACACTTTTCTGTCATCTCGGTACATAGGTATTTGAAGTATACCTGTCATTTGTTTTGCCTTATTTTTCTGTTTTGAAATGTTCGCGTAAGGCCTGTCCTATCCATTAATTTAACTTTGATCGAAGCTTCCAATAGTAATTGTCAACTTTAACTCCCCAGTTGCCGATACTCTCTACTTCAATGGAACATCTTTAGTCAAAGTCGATCTACTCCGTGATCCGATATCGGCGTCCAGAGAAGCGATCCGGTTTAGATTCAAGACCAGTACCGCTTCAGGAGCCCTGTTGTACTCTAGAGGTACCCAGGGAGACTACATCGCGCTGCAGCTTAGAGATAATAGACTGGTGCTCAATGTAGATCTAGGTAAGTTATTCAGTTTATCATCATTATCAAGACCGTGTTGTTTAGAAGAAACTAGATACAGTCAGCAAACGAAAAGATCTATACATTGTAGTACTAAAGTGTATACATCTTTTCGTCGACGACTGTACCCATTCATACCGTGAGGGTCATTGGAAGATATTTAGGGATAGGATTTCGTTTCAAATGTTTTTGTGAAGTGTTTGAGTGCTAACTGCTCCTGACTATTTTTGATTTCCTTCCACACAATACAGGGCCAAGAAGGAAGTAGGGGTCGTATGCAGCGACTTCAGCCTATAGTTACACGGTGTGGACGTCAGAGAATAGATGTTGACGATGCATGTAGGGTTTTATTGTCCCGCCGAGCTTTTTGTTGATTCTGAACCGAACCCCACACGGAATTTAAATTACATCATCTAGTAATCTTAAAGAGCGTCGGTGGCGCGTTGCGGAGAGCTATGGAAACTCAATCTTGAGGTCCGGGTTCGAATCCGTACGGACTACATGCCATGAGTTTTTCTAACTTGTACTTACCTACGTAATAACGACAGCTCTCAAACGGTGAAGGAAAACATCGTGAGGAAACCTGCATACGCCGAAGAAGAAATTCTGATGCGTATGTGAAGTCTACCAATCCGCATTGGGCACGCGTGGTGGACTAACGCCCATACACCCTCCCTGAGGGGTAGAGCCTAGGGGGGTAGGCCTGTGCCCTGCGGGACGTACATAGTGCGACGTATATACAAGGTGTTTCATAAGTAAGAATAAATTTTTAAAACTCTTAAGGGGGTTGTTAAGACCGTCAAACTGAACAACTTTCTCTAAGGGACCAACTTCGAAATCGCGAAAAAAAAAAATCTGATATCCCATACATATTTTAGCTCGAGTCGATTTGTAGAGTATAGAACATAATTTTATTTTTTCGCGATTTCGATGTTGTTCCCATAGTGAAAGTTGTTCAGTTTGATGGCCTACACCACCCCCTTAAAGGTGTATTTGTATTTTTGTAACACCTTGTATAGGCTGTGGTCAGGTCTTAATTTATAATATTTTTTCCTTCAGGATCCGGCATAGCAACATCTCTTTCAGTCGGCAGTTTGCTAGACGACAACATCTGGCATGACATCGTTATATCGCGGAATAGGAGAGACATTCTGTTCTCAGTGGACAGAGTTATCGTCCAAGGACGTATCAAGGGAGAATTCTCGAGGTTGAACTTGAATAGAGCGGTGAGTACTTCATGATGGTTAATAAGGTTTTCACCTCACAAGCTCGGAAAGATTCTGTTTATCGTTCGAAATCTGAGTGCAAAAGTGTATTTTAACCTCTAGCGTGCAAAGAGTTTTTGAAATTCGAATTTGTCTATTCAATATTTTTGTATACCGCCAATGCACTGAAAATGCTTAATAACTATTTCATGACACTGGCCAGCACGAAAATAAAAACTTTTTGAAATGTTCTTTTTAGCAATTCACTTTTTTTCCTCGCTGTTGTGAGGTGAAAAATTGTGTGTTTCGCTCGGCTGCAAAGTTATTCTGCGTCTCGTACCCTTAGATTATCAAGATAGACAGTCAAAGCTACGAAAGCGTCGAAAAAAATAGGAACCAGTACTGGTTCCAAAACCCTATACATATACACGCACACATACATAATTAGTATGGCGCCTCACGCACACCAACCTAAGAAAGTTAGCCCCTTTTGTTTTATACGGAACAAGTGTGAGGCTCATTCTTGACATATACTTTTTCTAAGCTCGTACCTTTGAAACCTTCGCTGAACGCTCAGGATTCTATTATTTGAACCACTCGCTTCGCTCGTGGTTCAATCCTAGAATCCTTCGCTTGCTCAGGTTTCAGTAAAAGTACTCGCGCCAAAAAGCAACTTTGCAGCCTAGCATAACAAATAACTATTGTTTTCTAATCAGTAGCAAGACCTAGGATGTCATGAAGAGGTATAAAATATAACAAACTCAACTCAATCACTGGGCAGCGGCGCCGTTCGATTCCATGTGTAAAACATTGTAATTTTTGAGTCTGACTGTAATACCATAATCATATCATACAACTATGATCAGTCAAATTAACATCAAAGATCAGATCGATTCGAAATTTACTGAAGATAGTTTTTTTTCATGATCACGAACTAGCGAAGTGGTGATAGGAATCATCTTATCGTGAGGAAAAAATTAAATGGGGTCGTGGGTCGTTGTTTGTGACCTGCAAAAATGATAATTATGTTTTTAAAGATACTCGTATGACCTAGCAGAACAGTGGCACAGATTATTCAATACCTAGTTGATATAGCCTTATAGCCTATAGTAACCATGGAGTAAGAGGAGATGGCATATCGGCTTGTTTCTATAGAAAATTATGTCGCCGACAAAGGGGGTGAGGGACGGGCGAGGGGAGACAAAAAGCTTAGGGGAGCGTGTCATTTCTCTATGGTCGCAGTACAAACTAGTGCACAATTGGTGGTTACTGTGCACACTTTGTTACACCATCTCTACCAAGGGGAGCGTGTAATTTCTCTATGATAGTAACAGATTACGCATTCTCCGATTTCGCGCGCTTTTTTGAATTTAGTACTTTGCGGTTCAGGAACGACGAACTAAAATGAGCCTTATGTCAATGCTCTACAGCATGTGTCTCAAGAGATAAAAGGCGCCGTAGGTACTTATCTCAGTTGTCAAACATGAGTGACGGAGCATTGACATGGGTTTTATTTTGTAACTACCCGATTCAATCGGTATCAAACCGGCATGATGTTTTTTGGCAGTTCTTATCGAATTTGCTCTTTTATATTTACTTTAAATTTACTGAAAAATTTCCATTACGTTACCGATATAATCGGAAACACACAATAAAGAGGTAGATCAGTAAACAGCCGGAAGCACAAGCTTGCTTTTTGATAAGCCGTCCCTAAATAAGAACAAAAAGCCAGCTACGAATCTTCCCGCTTGGGCCGCGGCCCAATGAAATCACATGCTCAGGTTTAAACTGAAGTCCGTACTTGCGAGACTGGCTTTGGGCCTTTGGGCTGAAATAACAATAGGCATAATGGGTGCCCCATCAAAATTGTTGCATAGTTTTCTCGCTCTGACGCATATAAGCAGTACATATCTGATTTAATAGATCAATAATATCTCGTCATTGATAAATTATATCTTGAAATCGACGACTAAAAAAATACTTGAAATACAATATGCGTTTATCTCATAGACTTAAACTCTAGCGATAGACTTGCCCTTCTATAGAAGCAACATGTTCCACTTGAATGAGGTGTACGCACCTGATTGATGTTTCCTAGTTCACTTCGTCACTATGGCAATGACAGACCGCAATGTGTCATATTGTGTTGTTTTGTGTGACATGTTGTTTGTTTGAACGAGCTTGTCTATCGCTAGAGTAATATGTCTATGGTTTATCTCAAAGTTTCTCTAGAAGTACTGAAGTGTATTTTTTGTTCCAGCTATACATAGGGGGTGTGCCAAACTTCCAAGAAGGTTTAGTAGTCAACAAGAACTTCACAGGGTGTATAGAGAACATGTATTTGAACGCTACGAACGTGATACAGGACATGCGGCAAGGTTACGAGTCGGGAGAGGCTTTCAAGTTCCAGAAAGTTAACACACTCTATGCTTGTCCGGTTAGTAGCATTGTTTGTATTAGATCATCAATTAGCTACTTTGACATCTACATCATTAGCAATTATTAATTACTAGAATGAATTATCATTGCCAATTTCGACTACATTGTCCGTCTTATTAGAAACGCCCTCTGGTACGCAGAATATTTTATATGTCTATTACTATGCGGAGAGCGGTAATACCTGTGCAATAATTATTACATTTTACCACCAGGAACCGCCAGTAGTGCCCATAACGTTCCTAAAAGCGGCTTCGTTCGCTAAACTGCGCGGCTACTCCGGCGGCAATACCCTCAACGTCTCCATGGAGTTCAGGACCTACGAGCAGCACGGCCTACTCATCTACCACAAGTTTAAGACAGAGGGCTATGTCAAGGTGAGTCTGAGACTGTTTTCAGTTTAGCCAATTAGCAGCAAATTATTGGAGTGTTATCATAATTCATGCTGACACAAAAGAAACGCCATTTTGATTCATCATCATCATCATCATCACAGCCTATAATACGTCCCACTGCAGGGCACAGGCCCATCCTCAGGGAGGGTGTATGGGCGATAGTCCACCACGCGTGCCCAATGCGGATTTGATTCTATAGTTGTAATTTTCAAGTATCGTGACTTCGTTCTTAGGCATGCCTAGTAGACCCTTGCATGCCACCCACAACAAAACGAGAAAAATCTAGATGTGCCTCTGTAATTGTTAATTTGCACATGCCAAAGTGAGCGCGCATGATGGTTTCCTCGTTTTGTCGCTTTGTCGCGTGAGGCTTGGTAGCCTGGTAGGGCGTGACTTAATTTAAGCAAAGCCTGGTCAGGTCTTTATCTGGATGGGAGACCGTATAGAGGTATTTGACCTTTAAGTTGACCACTAACTTGTCAATCGATTTAAGAGACAACCCTAATCCATTTGGAATTTCTAAACATTCATACCCGTTCATAACAGGAATAAACGATCAATCTAACCCGAAACTCCATCCCAAATCCAGGTATACATAGAGGAAGGCAAAGTGAGAGTGGAGTTATACACGGAAGGGTCACCGAAAGTGAAGCTAGACAACTACGAGGAGGAGTTCAACGACGGGCGCTGGCACGCCTTGCTGCTGACGATGGCCACCGACAGCCTGACGCTCTCCATCGACTACAGGCCCGTGAAGACGACTAAGAAGCTCCGGTTCTTGACTGGGAGCACTTACTATATCGCCGGTAAGTGCAAAGCCGACATACGAAGCAAACGCTGAAAGAAAACCTTGTTTACAACTGCACCATAAAAACATTGAACTATTGTGTACTACAGAAATGACACAACAAACAAATGTCATTCACCACATATTCAGTTAGGTGAAAGAGGTGGAGATAGCGATTTACTACGTTAGGTGTGGGGGTGAGGGTGTGTGCAGTAGTGCTTTCGCATACACATTATGTTCCGCGCACTCACGATTTTTGCCAAGTTGTTTGCGGGCTATTAACCCCTTGTCTTTCGGAACGCAGATCTCGTCCAGACACAATACATTTTCTATTGTGTCTGAAATCTCGACAGACGACGGGTTAACCGTGTAAAAAAAAAAAAAAACAAAAAAAAAATACTCGGCGGATCAAGATCTCTTTCTTCAAATCCATAGTGAATTCTGTCTTGCTGTTCGGCGGCGAGACGTGGAAGGAAACAAAGGGACTGACGAGCAAAGTGCAAGTCTTCGTCAACAAAAGTCTGAGATTCATCCTACGCATTTACTGGCCGAATACGATCAGCAACGAAGAGCTGTGGGCTCGATGCCAACAAATCCCCATGCGCAGTGTCATCTCTAATACGTAGCAAAAACTAGCTGAATGCCCAAAAACATTGTTTTCTCCAGGAGGAGCAAAAGCGCCACCTCGCGGCTTCATCGGGTGCATGCGGAAGATAGCTGTGGACGGCAACTACAGGCTCCCCACCGACTGGAAGAAGGAGGAGTACTGCTGCCCCAACGAGGTTGTGTTCGACGCGTGTCAGATGATCGACAGGTACTAATGTTGATAAAAACTAAATGACAATCCTTCTACCTTAAAAAAATATAATGCGGACTTAATTGAATCATGTGCGCATCGTGGAAGGCGCGGTAGGTAGGTAGATATTACACTCAACCGGTGTCTGCTATCTTTATGCGTGTTGGAGCAAAATGTACATCACTTTTCCCTGTCGATAGGGTCGGACTGCGTAGGTATAGTATATTACACACCGTGGGCAGGAAAGTAAGAAAGGTCTCATATCTCATTAATTGTTGACCGAGGCGAAGCCGAGGTGAGGCCGAGGTCAACAAACATGTGATCTGAGGCTTTCTTATTTACTGCCCGAGGTTAGTTTACGTTTTAAATTTGTTTACGACTGTGCGGAGTGAGACAGGCTTGGTGCTGGTAACGGGAAGAAAATACTTAGTTTCTCACATTGTCTAATGTCGACCCATTTTCCCGAAAATGTGTTAAAAATAATATCGATAGGTAGTTTTGAAAATCTATAAACTAAAACGTTTTAATGTAAATCAATGAACTAAGTAACACTGATGTATGTTTGTGTGTAGATGTAACCCGAACCCGTGCGAGCACGGCGGTGAGTGCGAGCAGACGTCGGAGGAGTTCACCTGCAACTGTCAGGGCACCGGCTACGCGGGCGCCGTCTGCCACTCGTGTGAGTATCATCATCATATACCTATACTAGCTAGGATTTTAGAATTGCCGGATTCCCGGAAATCTTCAGCAGGTTGAAAAAAGCTCTATAGAAACTGGTCGTTAACGCTAAAAAAAAATCTGTTGAAGATTCCCGGGAAATTGGCCTTTTCGGATTCGAAGCCCATGTGTGTCATTGTGCCTTTCCTGAAGGATGTATGAATTGAATTAGTATTATCAATATAAACTTAATCGTTATGTGAATAGAGTATGTTTCCTTACAGCCGTGCACCCGTTGTCCTGCCAGGCGTACAAGAACGTGCAGGCGGTGTCCCGCACGGCAGAGCTTCAGATAGACGTCGACGGCTCGGGACCACTACCTCCCTTTCCCGTTACCTGCGAGTTTTACAGTAAGTGCACTAAGTTTTCAGTATAATTGGATCATCAGATGTAAAACAAAAACCTCCACTAAAACCTGAGAAAATAAATAGAAATGAAATCTCAAAACAATGAAAAATGCCCATCATGATTACTACTAGATGTGAAAAGAAAGTAAAAATGAGTTTTGTTTGTTCTATTTCCACGCTTTTTGGCAAGCAAATAGCCTCTAGTCGGCTTCACTCCCAAAACGAATTCGATAACCCATAGCCAAAAATATTAAACTGTAATTTATTTTCGGAACTGAACCTTACTCAATTTCTTTTTTTTTTTTTTGCAAATGTGTTAATGTATTTTTGAAAGAATATGTTTTGTTCTGTGACTTGACAAAGGAATATGTTAACATTAACGCATTAGTATCACAGTTGTACATGTTTCCTCTCGATGTTTTTCTACACTAAGAGCAGTCGGTATAACGTATTATATAGGGTTATTTTAAATTAGTTGGCGAAACGGGCGGACATTGACCTCAGAATCATATGATCGAGCGCGGTCATTACCACGCAATTGTAACAGATACCAAAGTTACTTAGTAACACATACCAAATGCGTTTCTTAAGTTTAGCCAACTAATTAAATGTAACCTTATATACTGGTACGTTAGACAGACTGATTGGTACATGGCATGTCATGCGAGCGAATTCTAGACGTAAACCTTCATAAATGACTCTGTAACGTACCCAAGTCGTTTTTGAACCGATCTAATGATGTTTTTTCCCTTACAGCGGACGGTCGCATAATAACGGCGGTTCAGCACTCATCCAGCCAGACGGTCGTGGTCGACGGGTACCAGGAGCCGGGCAGCTTCAGACAGGACATAGTGTACCTCGCCTCTCGGGGGCAGCTCGAGGCGCTGCTCAACCGCTCACACTCGTGCACCCAGCGACTAGAGTACATGTGCAAGCACTCGCGGCTACTCAACTCTCCCAGTAAGACTTTGTTACTTGTTACATTACAACTAGCAGCAGCGTATCTCTGCGGAACACAATTTATCATTCATCTCCCTAATTTATATTTTAGCAAATAGTATTTTCATTTTGTTCTTCGGTCCACCTTGTGGAGGGCCTACCCACGCTGCGCTTTCCGTTACGCGGTCGCCACTCGAGAACTTTTCGGCCCCATCGGCCATCGATTCTACGAGCAATTTGCCCCACTAACACTTTAGTTTAGCAATTCTTTGGGCTATGTCAGCTACTCTGGTTCTTCATTTCTGATTCGATCTCGTAGGAAACTCCGAACATAGCCCTCTCCATTGCCCTTTACTTCTTAAAGTAATGCAACTGTTTACCTTAACACTCTGTGTGTAGATAGATAGTGTTTCAATAAATAAAGGACGTTTCCCCCCCGCAGGTGAGGAGGCGTCGTTCCACCCGTTCGCGTGGTGGGTGTCTCGCTCGGGGCAGCGCATGGACCACTGGGCGGGCGCCACGCCCGGCTCCCGCATGTGCGAGTGCGGCGTGCTGGGCTCCTGCGTCGACCCCACCAAGTGGTGCAACTGCGACGCCGAGCACGCGGACCTCGCGGCCACACACCTCACCGGTACGTGAGTCCACAGTGTTCCCTCCCAGCCCGGGCGTGCTGGGCTCCTGCGTCGACCCCACCAAGTGGTGCAACTGCGACGCCGAGCACGCGGACCTCGCGGCCACACACCTCACCGGTACGTGAGTCCACAGTGTTCCCTCCCAGCCCGGGCGTGCTGGGCTCCTGCGTCGACCCCACCAAGTGGTGCAACTGCGACGCCGAGCACGCGGACCTCGCGGCCACACACCTCACCGGTACGTGAGTCCACAGTGTTCCCTCCCAGCCCGGGCGTGCTGGGCTCCTGCGTCGACCCCACCAAGTGGTGCAACTGCGACGCCGAGCACGCGGACCTCGCGGCCACACACCTCACCGGTACGTGAGTCCACAGTGTTCCCTCCCAGCCCGGGCGTGCTGGGCTCCTGCGTCGACCCCACCAAGTGGTGCAACTGCGACGCCGAGCACGCGGACCTCGCGGCCACACACCTCACCGGTACGTGAGTCCACAGTGTTCCCTCCCAGCCCGGGCGTGCTGGGCTCCTGCGTCGACCCCACCAAGTGGTGCAACTGCGACGCCGAGCACGCGGACCTCGCGGCCACACACCTCACCGGTACGTGAGTCCACAGTGTTCCCTCCCAGCCCGGGCGTGCTGGGCTCCTGCGTCGACCCCACCAAGTGGTGCAACTGCGACGCCGAGCACGCGGACCTCGCGGCCACACACCTCACCGGTACGTGAGTCCACAGTGTTCCCTCCCAGCCCGGGCGTGCTGGGCTCCTGCGTCGACCCCACCAAGTGGTGCAACTGCGACGCCGAGCACGCGGACCTCGCGGCCACACACCTCACCGGTACGTGAGTCCACAGTGTTCCCTCCCAGCCCGGGCGTGCTGGGCTCCTGCGTCGACCCCACCAAGTGGTGCAACTGCGACGCCGAGCACGCGGACCTCGCGGCCACACACCTCACCGGTACGTGAGTCCACAGTGTTCCCTCCCAGCCCGGGCGTGCTGGGCTCCTGCGTCGACCCCACCAAGTGGTGCAACTGCGACGCCGAGCACGCGGACCTCGCGGCCACACACCTCACCGGTACGTGAGTCCACAGTGTTCCCTCCCAGCCCGGGCGTGCTGGGCTCCTGCGTCGACCCCACCAAGTGGTGCAACTGCGACGCCGAGCACGCGGACCTCGCGGCCACACACCTCACCGGTACGTGAGTCCACAGTGTTCCCTCCCAGCCCGGGCGTGCTGGGCTCCTGCGTCGACCCCACCAAGTGGTGCAACTGCGACGCCGAGCACGCGGACCTCGCGGCCACACACCTCACCGGTACGTGAGTCCACAGTGTTCCCTCCCAGCCCGGGCGTGCTGGGCTCCTGCGTCGACCCCACCAAGTGGTGCAACTGCGACGCCGAGCACGCGGACCTCGCGGCCACACACCTCACCGGTACGTGAGTCCACAGTGTTCCCTCCCAGCCCGGGCGTGCTGGGCTCCTGCGTCGACCCCACCAAGTGGTGCAACTGCGACGCCGAGCACGCGGACCTCGCGGCCACACACCTCACCGGTACGTGAGTCCACAGTGTTCCCTCCCAGCCCGGGCGTGCTGGGCTCCTGCGTCGACCCCACCAAGTGGTGCAACTGCGACGCCGAGCACGCGGACCTCGCGGCCACACACCTCACCGGTACGTGAGTCCACAGTGTTCCCTCCCAGCCCGGGCGTGCTGGGCTCCTGCGTCGACCCCACCAAGTGGTGCAACTGCGACGCCGAGCACGCGGACCTCGCGGCCACACACCTCACCGGTACGTGAGTCCACAGTGTTCCCTCCCAGCCCGGGCGTGCTGGGCTCCTGCGTCGACCCCACCAAGTGGTGCAACTGCGACGCCGAGCACGCGGACCTCGCGGCCACACACCTCACCGGTACGTGAGTCCACAGTGTTCCCTCCCAGCCCGGGCGTGCTGGGCTCCTGCGTCGACCCCACCAAGTGGTGCAACTGCGACGCCGAGCACGCGGACCTCGCGGCCACACACCTCACCGGTACGTGAGTCCACAGTGTTCCCTCCCAGCCCGGGCGTGCTGGGCTCCTGCGTCGACCCCACCAAGTGGTGCAACTGCGACGCCGAGCACGCGGACCTCGCGGCCACACACCTCACCGGTACGTGAGTCCACAGTGTTCCCTCCCAGCCCGGGCGTGCTGGGCTCCTGCGTCGACCCCACCAAGTGGTGCAACTGCGACGCCGAGCACGCGGACCTCGCGGCCACACACCTCACCGGTACGTGAGTCCACAGTGTTCCCTCCCAGCCCGGGCGTGCTGGGCTCCTGCGTCGACCCCACCAAGTGGTGCAACTGCGACGCCGAGCACGCGGACCTCGCGGCCACACACCTCACCGGTACGTGAGTCCACAGTGTTCCCTCCCAGCCCGGGCGTGCTGGGCTCCTGCGTCGACCCCACCAAGTGGTGCAACTGCGACGCCGAGCACGCGGACCTCGCGGCCACACACCTCACCGGTACGTGAGTCCACAGTGTTCCCTCCCAGCCCGGGCGTGCTGGGCTCCTGCGTCGACCCCACCAAGTGGTGCAACTGCGACGCCGAGCACGCGGACCTCGCGGCCACACACCTCACCGGTACGTGAGTCCACAGTGTTCCCTCCCAGCCCGGGCGTGCTGGGCTCCTGCGTCGACCCCACCAAGTGGTGCAACTGCGACGCCGAGCACGCGGACCTCGCGGCCACACACCTCACCGGTACGTGAGTCCACAGTGTTCCCTCCCAGCCCGGGCGTGCTGGGCTCCTGCGTCGACCCCACCAAGTGGTGCAACTGCGACGCCGAGCACGCGGACCTCGCGGCCACACACCTCACCGGTACGTGAGTCCACAGTGTTCCCTCCCAGCCCGGGCGTGCTGGGCTCCTGCGTCGACCCCACCAAGTGGTGCAACTGCGACGCCGAGCACGCGGACCTCGCGGCCACACACCTCACCGGTACGTGAGTCCACAGTGTTCCCTCCCAGCCCGGGCGTGCTGGGCTCCTGCGTCGACCCCACCAAGTGGTGCAACTGCGACGCCGAGCACGCGGACCTCGCGGCCACACACCTCACCGGTACGTGAGTCCACAGTGTTCCCTCCCAGCCCGGGCGTGCTGGGCTCCTGCGTCGACCCCACCAAGTGGTGCAACTGCGACGCCGAGCACGCGGACCTCGCGGCCACACACCTCACCGGTACGTGAGTCCACAGTGTTCCCTCCCAGCCCGGGCGTGCTGGGCTCCTGCGTCGACCCCACCAAGTGGTGCAACTGCGACGCCGAGCACGCGGACCTCGCGGCCACACACCTCACCGGTACGTGAGTCCACAGTGTTCCCTCCCAGCCCGGGCGTGCTGGGCTCCTGCGTCGACCCCACCAAGTGGTGCAACTGCGACGCCGAGCACGCGGACCTCGCGGCCACACACCTCACCGGTACGTGAGTCCACAGTGTTCCCTCCCAGCCCGGGCGTGCTGGGCTCCTGCGTCGACCCCACCAAGTGGTGCAACTGCGACGCCGAGCACGCGGACCTCGCGGCCACACACCTCACCGGTACGTGAGTCCACAGTGTTCCCTCCCAGCCCGGGCGTGCTGGGCTCCTGCGTCGACCCCACCAAGTGGTGCAACTGCGACGCCGAGCACGCGGACCTCGCGGCCACACACCTCACCGGTACGTGAGTCCACAGTGTTCCCTCCCAGCCCGGGCGTGCTGGGCTCCTGCGTCGACCCCACCAAGTGGTGCAACTGCGACGCCGAGCACGCGGACCTCGCGGCCACACACCTCACCGGTACGTGAGTCCACAGTGTTCCCTCCCAGCCCGGGCGTGCTGGGCTCCTGCGTCGACCCCACCAAGTGGTGCAACTGCGACGCCGAGCACGCGGACCTCGCGGCCACACACCTCACCGGTACGTGAGTCCACAGTGTTCCCTCCCAGCCCGGGCGTGCTGGGCTCCTGCGTCGACCCCACCAAGTGGTGCAACTGCGACGCCGAGCACGCGGACCTCGCGGCCACACACCTCACCGGTACGTGAGTCCACAGTGTTCCCTCCCAGCCCGGGCGTGCTGGGCTCCTGCGTCGACCCCACCAAGTGGTGCAACTGCGACGCCGAGCACGCGGACCTCGCGGCCACACACCTCACCGGTACGTGAGTCCACAGTGTTCCCTCCCAGCCCGGGCGTGCTGGGCTCCTGCGTCGACCCCACCAAGTGGTGCAACTGCGACGCCGAGCACGCGGACCTCGCGGCCACACACCTCACCGGTACGTGAGTCCACAGTGTTCCCTCCCAGCCCGGGCGTGCTGGGCTCCTGCGTCGACCCCACCAAGTGGTGCAACTGCGACGCCGAGCACGCGGACCTCGCGGCCACACACCTCACCGGTACGTGAGTCCACAGTGTTCCCTCCCAGCCCGGGCGTGCTGGGCTCCTGCGTCGACCCCACCAAGTGGTGCAACTGCGACGCCGAGCACGCGGACCTCGCGGCCACACACCTCACCGGTACGTGAGTCCACAGTGTTCCCTCCCAGCCCGGGCGTGCTGGGCTCCTGCGTCGACCCCACCAAGTGGTGCAACTGCGACGCCGAGCACGCGGACCTCGCGGCCACACACCTCACCGGTACGTGAGTCCACAGTGTTCCCTCCCAGCCCGGGCGTGCTGGGCTCCTGCGTCGACCCCACCAAGTGGTGCAACTGCGACGCCGAGCACGCGGACCTCGCGGCCACACACCTCACCGGTACGTGAGTCCACAGTGTTCCCTCCCAGCCCGGGCGTGCTGGGCTCCTGCGTCGACCCCACCAAGTGGTGCAACTGCGACGCCGAGCACGCGGACCTCGCGGCCACACACCTCACCGGTACGTGAGTCCACAGTGTTCCCTCCCAGCCCGGGCGTGCTGGGCTCCTGCGTCGACCCCACCAAGTGGTGCAACTGCGACGCCGAGCACGCGGACCTCGCGGCCACACACCTCACCGGTACGTGAGTCCACAGTGTTCCCTCCCAGCCCGGGCGTGCTGGGCTCCTGCGTCGACCCCACCAAGTGGTGCAACTGCGACGCCGAGCACGCGGACCTCGCGGCCACACACCTCACCGGTACGTGAGTCCACAGTGTTCCCTCCCAGCCCGGGCGTGCTGGGCTCCTGCGTCGACCCCACCAAGTGGTGCAACTGCGACGCCGAGCACGCGGACCTCGCGGCCACACACCTCACCGGTACGTGAGTCCACAGTGTTCCCTCCCAGCCCGGGCGTGCTGGGCTCCTGCGTCGACCCCACCAAGTGGTGCAACTGCGACGCCGAGCACGCGGACCTCGCGGCCACACACCTCACCGGTACGTGAGTCCACAGTGTTCCCTCCCAGCCCGGGCGTGCTGGGCTCCTGCGTCGACCCCACCAAGTGGTGCAACTGCGACGCCGAGCACGCGGACCTCGCGGCCACACACCTCACCGGTACGTGAGTCCACAGTGTTCCCTCCCAGCCCGGGCGTGCTGGGCTCCTGCGTCGACCCCACCAAGTGGTGCAACTGCGACGCCGAGCACGCGGACCTCGCGGCCACACACCTCACCGGTACGTGAGTCCACAGTGTTCCCTCCCAGCCCGGGCGTGCTGGGCTCCTGCGTCGACCCCACCAAGTGGTGCAACTGCGACGCCGAGCACGCGGACCTCGCGGCCACACACCTCACCGGTACGTGAGTCCACAGTGTTCCCTCCCAGCCCGGGCGTGCTGGGCTCCTGCGTCGACCCCACCAAGTGGTGCAACTGCGACGCCGAGCACGCGGACCTCGCGGCCACACACCTCACCGGTACGTGAGTCCACAGTGTTCCCTCCCAGCCCGGGCGTGCTGGGCTCCTGCGTCGACCCCACCAAGTGGTGCAACTGCGACGCCGAGCACGCGGACCTCGCGGCCACACACCTCACCGGTACGTTACTTGCAACGATGATGTCACCATGATGGATTCCTAGTCGATATCGACTTTGGCGACTACTAATCTATATAGAAAAGCAGTTAGGCTGAGTTTAAATGCATAAATGTACGCGCTTTACACAGATTCACTATTTCGTCCTTACTTACCCTTCTCCTATGTCTAATGGAACGTGAGACCAAAACTATGAAATTAGTTTTAAGAAACTATACGCTCGAAGGACCAATGAAACAGCCAGGGAAGGCATCCATGGATCATACGGAATGTTAATGTTTACTACTGACCGCGACACGTCAACTGTAATTTAATTTAGATATTGGCGAGCTGCACCGGTCGGCTTCGGTAGCAACTGGTTATTTGTGTAAATTTTAGTTAGGCTCGAGGTTTGTGCTTAGTTAACAATTTTTAGTGTATCTAGAGCGATTGCACATCTCGAGTCCAAAGGTAAGTTACCGTGCGCTGACTGTACATCACATCAAATCAAAAGGAATAACATGTTATAAAATGTAAATGTATGTATTTACGTTCATTGCCTGTACACTACAATTTCGCTTACAGCACGGCAGCACGGCATGCAGACGTGCACGTAGTCCGTCAATCAAACGAAGACTGGCGCGTAAATGTTTCTCTTGTGTTTTGCTTCTCTTTTGGGTATAACACTTTTGAGCGTGGACCCTACGTCCAATAGTTGGTAAGTCAATGCTGCTGATTAATAGTTTCTTCTCTCATCAGAGTTCCAAACGGATGGAGGGAGCATAACAGAGAAAGAGTTCCTGCCGGTCAAACAAGTCAGGTTCGGTGATACTGGCAGTCATCTGGACGAGAAAGAGGGACGCTACATGCTGGGCCCGCTGCTGTGCGAGGGAGACGGTAAGTGTACAAAACCTGACGTAGAAAATTGTGATGGTAAAATCTTTTTATCATAATTATTTAGTTAAGATCTCGACACATAAATTGTAATCATTTTCTGTGCACGTTATTATAACAAAACTATTTTTCATTTTTTAATTTGAAACAGTACCTGTTTGCCAAAACAGAACAATACATTTCCTATGTTCACCGTTTTCTACTATTTTAGGCCAAGCTATAAGCATTAGCTACTTACCAATTTAAACTCATTTTAATAAGAAAGTAAATTGAAACGTAGGAGTAGAAAATTTCATATTATTTATTTCATACAGTATATATTTTTTCACATGACTTGTTTTGGCAATCTGTATATATTTTTTATCAAATTATTGGTTTTCCCATACAGTTATCTTATCACCAATATCCATCCGGCGTAGTTATACAATACCATGCAAATTGCAGATCTGTTCAGCAACGCGGTGACCTTCAGGATATCAGACGCTGTGATAATACTGCCGATGTTCGACCTGGGTCACAGTGGCGACATCTACTTCGAGTTCAAGACTACTAAGGAGAACGCTGTCCTTTTGCATTCCAAGGTGGGATAATTTTTGCCTTTTCGTTTTCTTTCTAGTATCATTATTATATTACTTGAGTGTATTCTGTTTCGGCAAACCCTAAAAACGTTTTGAACAGAATTTGAAAACTGGAGAACTTTAGATAATCAGATTTTTATACAGGATCATTTTTAATAGTATCTTTGCTATTTTTAAGGGGATGATCAGACCATCAATCAAACTAAACAACTTTCTCTATGGGACTAACATCATAATCGAGAAAAGAAAGCAGCTGTCAATCAATCAATCAACTCGACTCACGACAAACTTTTTATTTTTTCTTTGTTGCCTCCATTGTTAAAGTTTGATAGTCTAAATCACCACTTTAAATATTACTAAAGTATTTGGTGTGCCCTGTATAATTCATGATGTGGTGTTGCAAAACAAAACGGACAATTTGTATGAAGTAGAAATGTGTATAAACAAGAATCTTGCGCAAATAGTTATCAGTTATTATAATCAAATCATGGACTTCCCCCAGGGTACACAAGACTACATAAAGCTGTCCATCATCGGCGGGGACCAGCTACAGTTCCAGTTCCAAGTGGGGGACACTCCTCTCGGCGTGTCGGTCGAGACCAGCACCAGGCTGGCTGACAACAACTGGCACTCTGTCTCCATCGAGAGGAACAGGTGAGAGCCGAGATACGTAACAAATAGTAGTTGCAATCATTACCAGACTATTGTCGTCCACTGCAGATCGTAGGCTTCTCCTAAGGAGCGTCACATCTCTACCATGTTGACTACCTTATTCAAAAGTTTTTTTATCGACATTGCGACCCGCTTTCAAACTTTATACTTCACTAAATAAAAGTATGTTTCGTATTCGCGACTGCTCCCCAACGAGCTAAGAAACATAGCTTAAAAATACCTACATGCGGTAACTTTTGTTACGATGACAATCTGTCACATTTGACCCTCTCTTATCTCAACAGGAAAGAAGCTCGCGTAGTAGTAGACGGTGCGCTCAAGAACGAAATTCGAACAGCGAAGGAGCCCGTGAGAGCTTTACAACTATCAACGGGACTTATAGTAGGCGCAGCCCTCGACAGGAAGGACGGCTTCGTGGGCTGCATGAGAGCTCTCCTCCTCAACGGAGTGCCTATTGACCTCAGGTCTTACGCCAGGAGGGGTGAGTACACACTAAGTTTAACAACTGTCCCCGGCGGGGCTCATTGTAGGCGCAGCCATCGACAGGAAGGGCGTCTTCGTGGGCTGCATGAGGGCACTCCTGCTCAATGGAGTGCCTATCGACCTCAGGTCTTACACTAGGAGGGGTGAGTGCAGACCCGTTGTTACAACTGACCCCGGGCTAATTGCAAGCGCAGCCTTCGCCAGGAAGGTCGACTTTGTTAGCTGCATGATCTCTTCGGAATCCTTATTGATCTTCATAAACTAATTGACGTTGTACCTTACTTGGCAGGTATATACGGAGTGTCGGAGGGGTGTACGGGCAAGTGTGAGTCGTTCCCGTGCCTCAACAACGGGACATGTCTGGAGGGTTACGACTCGTACTCCTGCGACTGCCGCTGGACCGCCTTCAAGGGACCCATCTGTGCTGACGGTAGGTTCATCTGTTGTAACAGTGCTTTAAACATATAGGTTAAATGTACCACACATACAGACAGAGCCATCATCATATCATTAGCCTAAATATGTCCCACTGCAGGGCACAGGTGGCGTAACCTATGTGAACTCTATGGGCTTAAATTCACCACGTGCCGAATGCGGATTGGTAGACTACATACCTATATGCCTCAGAATATCTTCTTCAGCATATGCAGGTTTCCTCAACATGTTTTCGTTCTCCGTTTGAGTGGGTTGAGATGATAGGCATTTAGTCCGTGCGAATGTGAACCCATACCATCATGTCATGATTGAGTTGAGTGTCATACCTCCCCAACGCGCTCTCTTTTTTCAGTTTTCTCGAATCAATAATATCTTTTTATGATTTATAATTTGTTTGTATCGTACAGAGATCGGTGTGAACCTGCGACCAAACTCAATAGTGAAGTACGACTTCCTGGGCTCGTGGCGCTCCACCATCGCGGAGAAGATCCGCGTCGGCTTCACCACCACCAACCCCAAGGGCTTCCTCCTCGGCTTCTACTCGAACATCTCCGGCGAGTACATGACACTTATGGTCTCCAATTCTGGTGAGTCTGAAGATTATTCTCATAGCCAATTTGTAAAGCGACTGCTTATTTACGAAAGTAGTCAGGGTAGGGATATATTCAAGTGCATGAGTGTGCGCTAAACACAGATGCACTCTGTTATTCTTTCCCTACTGAATCTGATGGAATGGGGAACTTAATCTATTGATTCTTGACGCCTCTTATGACCGGTGTCTATCGGTTAGTGCTATTCACTAGTTACAAAAGATGTGTAAAATATGTGTTTATACGTACGTTGATGCGTGCATAATGCGAGCGTGCTTGTGCTTGCGATGTTTGTATTTGATGTCGTTCACCAAATTTCATTTTAACGTTTGATTTTGGCTATTGAATAGCATAGCATATCACCTGCTCACAACTATTCCCCGAGGGAGTAGTCAGAGATATTCTGAAAATTCAGCACATCCACGTTTCACTAGTAGTACCGAAACTCTGTCCAGTGTGATGGGGGGTGAGCCCACTTGTAATGGACAGTGGGTACAATACATGTCTCGAAATTGAAGCATGCAGGTTTCCTCACGATGTTTGGCTATTAAATGACTGCCATATTTCTCACCTTGTACGAAAATAGCTGATTGTACGGAAAGCTGGTGTACTCTAATCCTAAAACCATGCGACTATCTAACAATTTCTCTGGCGACTATTTTAGGTTGTGTCAAACGACTGTGGTTTTAACAAAACAAATATTATTTATGCCACCTCTTGTTTTTATGTCATATTATCATTGACCTCTTATACTAGACCCACAGTGTCATATAAAATCTTTGCAAATTTTTGTGCACATTGACGCAAAAAACCGCACAAATTAAGTATGAATGCTGCTGGTTGTCACTAATACGTTGTATTTGATTCATGAACATAGTCGTATTTCGCTTGTTAACTGTCAGCTAGTACAAAAAAGAGCTCGTCCGAGCTCTTTTGGTTGTGCCATTTTTCGAACGTTGATTGAGAGTCTTGTTTGTATATAAGATGTCTATGCATATTATCCATTAATCAGTATAAAGTTCTTTAAGCCTAAATAAATAAATCGTCAATGCTTGTCTCAGGACATCTGCGCGTGGTGTTCGACTTTGGGTTCGAGCGTCAGGAGATAATCTTCAGCGGGAAGCACTTCGGACTCGGCCAGTACCACGACGTCAGGCTGTCGAGGAAGAACAGCGGTGCTACCATGGTCCTACAAGTACGTATTTATTTTGTATCTAACTTATCACTGGCTTACCCATTTTACTCTGGTTTTACCTCTCAGTGAAGGAAAACAGGATTTCGTTCTGGGTTGTCTTTGTCACAAACGCTTGGCTAGGTTAAAGTTTTGTATGTACAGGGTGTCTCAAAACTCAACGTCAAGCCGAAAACAGGAGATAGGAGAGTTCATAACAGTTCAGGAAAAAAAAATAGTTTGATCGTATTCCAGATTTCGTTTTTTTTTTAATCATTGTGAGAATAGTGAGAAATAGTGTTTAGGTTGTCATTTCTTCTAATACAAATCCTTCCTCTTTCCTTCAACAGGTGGACAACTACGAAACGCAAGAGTACAACTTCAACATAAAAGAGTCTGCGGACGCCCAGTTCAACAACATACAGTACATGTACATAGGCCGCAACGAGTCTATGGGCGAGGGCTTCGTGGGCTGCGTGTCGCGCGTCGAGTTCGACGACATATACCCCCTCAAGCTGCTGTTCCAGCAGGACCCCCCGCCCAATGTCAGGAGTCTGGGAGGTACATACATACATAGTTAATATGATTTCTATATGAAGTATACTGTGGGTGGAATTGCGCCACCAGATGTTCTCAGAGCCGTTGCAAGCTCAATTGAGAGAGCCGAATTGGACACGGCATCCTATGCACAGATATTACTAAGACCCCAAAGGTTCAAGAGCCCTCAAAAACTTCCTGAAGTTTATCAATCGTGTACAAAGTGACGGTGGGGCTAAGCTAGATGCGGTCTCTTACAAGAAAAAAGCACATTCCTAACCAGTTTGTGTCTCTTTCGAAAAACACAAAAAAAATAAAAAAATAAAAATTATTTATTGCCTTTCTTTTATAGTATATTATTACATACAAGGTACATAAACAGACAAACAAGCAAAATTTGTACATACAAAAAGAAATAAAAGAAAATGCTTCGAGATCAAAAAGGTAAAAGGTGTGCTGCAGGCGTCAGCTGTGCTGTTCCGAAACCGTGGGCTCGGGCAGCGCTGTTTTTCAGCCCCTACACATGTTAATGTCGTCCGGCAGAGTAAAATGTTAATAACTAAGTAAAGGGCTTTGAACATTTTGGCATAGTGGTAACCATAATTTTGCAGGAATTTCGGAAATTTTTCAAAAATGCGGCGATCCCTGAAACCTATGTATATCGATAGAGGATCTATAGACGAACATAAAATGTCCTATAACATATAGTCCTAAAGTGCAACGTTTTCGAAATAATGCATGTTAAAGATCTTGTGTATACAGGTAAAAATAAATATTTAAAACTCTTAAGGGGGTTGTTTAGACCATGAAACTGTACAACTTTCACTATAGGACCAACACGAAATCGCGAAAAAAAAAACTGATATCCCATACATACTTTAGCTAGAGTCGATTTGTAGAGTATGGAATATACATTTTTTTTTTCGTGCTTTCGATATTGGTCTTATAGTGAAAGTTGTTCAGTTTGATGGTCTAAACCACACCCTTGAATGTTTATTTGTATTTTTGTAACACCTTGTACCTATACTATACGCGAAAAAAAATCAGTGGTCCCATACAAAACTGTTATACCTACCACCTACCTGACTAAAATGTATGGGACACCAGATTTTTTTTTTGCGTTTCCTGAGGTAGCCTCCATAGTGAAAGTTGTTCAGTTTGATGGTCTGAGTTTACCGTTTCAGTATTTGCTAGGCTGTCACTTACATCCTGTATAAAATCCTAACACATCCCCCCCAATTACCTATAAGATGCAATCATATATCAATAGAATCGCAACGCTCCGTCGGTAGCGAGTTGCAGAGAGCTATGGAATTCAATCTTGAGGTCCAGGTCTGAATTCGCACTACCTACCAATGAGTTTTTTTGACTTATGTACCTACGTAACACCAACGGCTCTCAAACGGCAAAGGAAAACATTTTGAGGAAACCTGCATACGATGAAAAAGAAATTCCGATGCGTATATGAGGTCTACCGCACCGCATTGTGCACGCGTGGTGGACTAAAGTACATACACCCTCCATGAGGGTAGGCCTGTGCCCTGCAGTGGGACGTAGGGGGTGGACGTTTGGGGTGGTTAAGGATCTACCTCCTAGCGGTCCACCCCGGACAACGCCGCCACCACAGACTACCAAGTTTGTGGTGACGGCTGAACGATCCCCCACAGCGGTACTAGGCTCCGCAAGGAGCCGCCTGGCTCGCGCCCACCCTCCTGCTGGAGTCTTGCGCCAAGCAGCTTGCTGCATTCCGTCGGTTTGCAGGAGTGCCAGTGCCATTGGGGAATGGGAGAAAGTCAGCTGTGCTGTTCGGAACCGGTCTTGGCCTCTGAGCAACAGCACTGTACCGGGAAACTCATTCTGGAGGGTAGCGGGATCCGAAGCACGGTGACAGTCGTGGGCCGACCGCAGTTAGTAGGGGGCCCAAGTAGTGCGCTCGCCACGTGTGAAAGGCTTCCCCAAGGAGGACCCGGTGGCCATTGCAAGGGGGTTCGGACGTCCCTGCAGTCTACAAGTGAGTTTCCCATCAGTCAGTCGAGCCCAAGAGGTCCATCTGGGTATCTGAGGAGCGTGTCTCGGCGGAGCGGAGCTTATTTTTCTGGGGGACTTAAATGCCCACCACAGCGAGTGGCTGTTCCTATTCCAGAAAACTAACCATGCTGGCAGAGAGACGCGCAAGTTTGCGTTATCGCTAGATATCACCCAGTTGGTGAATCAAGCAACGCGGGTAACGGATGTCGATGGCCATACGCCCAATTGTTTGGACCTTCTGCTGACATCAGATCCAGACAGACAAGCACTCAGTATCGGTCTTTGCACATACTGGCATCCTACCCTTCTGGTAGTAAACAGTTCTGGTCCCTTTCCAAATCGGTCGAATCCAATTTCTACCGTCCCCCTTTGCCTCCCATGCAGAAACCTGATGGGCCCTTTGCCTCCCATGCAGAAACCTGGTGGGTCGCTGACTGAGAAAGCGAATTTATTTGCTTCTCTGTTTAGAAGCAATTCACGTTTGGACGCTCGTGCCAAACAGCCACACATGCTGGAGATGACAATACACACGAAAGAGGTCCTCAAAGCATGGCGTAGTCTAATCTGCATGTGAATAAAGCCAGTGATCCTGATGGAATACCTGCAAGAGTGCTGAGACATTATGCGCCTGAGTTGTCTCCTATTTTAACACGCCTGTGTCGCAGGGCATTCGTTCCGACCCCTGAAACTACCGACCTATAGCCATCACTTCCATTCTCTGTAAAGTAATGGAAAGAATACTTAACAGTAAGTTGCGGACATACCTAGAAGATTATGATCTACACAGTGATCGTCAATATGGCTTTCGCCGGGGGCGATCGACTGGGGATCTTCTTATGTCAAACTCAAACTCAAAATAATTTATTCAATATAGGAGCCTGAAGCACACTTATTAAACGTCAATTCTTTCTTAAGTTACCACCGCTTCGGAACGTGTTGTCGCTGTAGAGAAGATGCGGCCAGAAACTCTACAGAATAGCATATGCTCACGACTATATTCCCCGAGGGGGTAGTCAGAGATATTCTGAAACCTCAGAACATCCACGTTTCGCCAGTAGTACCGAAACTCTGTCCAGTGTGACGGGGGGTGAGCCCGTCGCCACTTATAATGGACAGTGGGTACAATACACGCCTCGAAATTGAAGCATGCAGGTTTCCTCACGATGTTTTCCTTCACCGAAAAGCCAGTGGTGTAAGAAATCGTACATAAATTCCGAAAAACTCATTGGTACGAGTCGGCATGGACGGGGATCGAACCATCGCCTCCTGCATGGCAGGCAAGGTTACTCGCCACTGGACCACCACGGCTCTCTACAGAATAACACGACTTAATACTATTACAATATAAATTCTTACGCTAAGGTTATTTAAACAGTAATACATAGTCTATTTAATTAAATTAATAATTGATGGATGTCACGCACTGGTGGGGCGAGGCCATCGAGAAACACAGCGAAGCACTAGTTGTGTAACTTTACATCTCGAAGGCCTTTGACAGGGTATGGCACGCTAGATTGCTGAGCAAGCTTCCTGCTTATGGCATCCCTGCTGATCTCTGCAGCTGGATATCTGATTTCTTGAGTGAACGGTCGATTAGAGTTGTCATTGACAGCTGCTCAGAGGTCGGAAGACCTCATGGCAATTGATGCTGGGGTTCTTCAGGGGTCTGTTCTCTCTGCGAGACTTTTCCTGCTACACATCACTGACCTCTTTGTGTCAGGTATTGTTGGGTATGCAGATGACAGTACTGTCACAGAGAGATATCTATCCGGGGGCCAGCGGGGATGAAATACGTTCGCAGAAGCCATGGTGGAGCGGACAAACTTGACTTTAAGTCTTGTCTCCCAGTGGGGTGACAATAATCTAGTCAACTTCAACGCCACCAAAACACAGGCTTGTCTGTTCATCGCCAAAAGGAGTTCGTTTATTCTGGCTCCTACTTTCCGGGCTAGGTAAATCTGTTCCTGTTTCCGACAGTCTTGAGCTTCTGAGCATGGGTTGACTACGAAACTCAATTTCGGCGCTGACATCGAGTCTAAGGCTCAAAGTGCAGCCAAAAAGCTGGGCATCTTAAACAAGGTGAAGCGGTACTTCACTCCTGGACAGCTCTTAATGTTGTATAAAGCTCAGGTCCGATCGTGTATGAAGTATTGCTGCCACATGTGGGATGGCTCAGCTAAGTATCAACTAGAGGCTCATTGGCGACAGTAATCTGGTTGGTGGAAACCAAGCTTCATAGCCTAGCCACCGCAGAGTAGCCTGCTTGTCGGTCTTCTACAGATTGTACTTCGGTGAGTGTGCACCAGAGCTGCATGAGCTCATCCCACCTTCCCCTTTCTACTATCATCGGACTTCCAGACGCACCGCGGGATACCACCCCTTCTTGGTTGATGTTTATGATACCTACCTTGGATATGACAACATATAATTATACCATTTATAAAACACAAAATAAGCAGTCAGCACAAGCTTCGTCAATCTTATTATAATATAACAGCCGGTAATCAGCAACATGCTTCGTCAACTTACCAAACTATAATCCACCCCACGCTTCGTCAACAATAAAACAAAAACCTACTTAAATGCACTCCGCAACACGGAACGCACCCGGCTCAAAGGAATTCATCACACTAGCAGCATTCCCGCGTTGAATAGTTAGAGAAATCCTTTGGACCAGATACGAACCCGAGCGGGGATCGTTCCCGCTCTCAACAAACCTCCTGCCCAGCTGTCGCACAAAAAGCCTTGGCCTCACATCCCCAAACACCAGACGTTTCTACTGCTAACGGCACAAAGATGTAAAGGGACTCTAACTCTGAGTACCTGACATGCTTGAGCGAAGCCGCCTTTTCAGCCGCTGACCCAGCCTCGCGCATTGTACCCGCTATATGTGATGCCGCGTAAGTACTCACGCACGTAGCGTCCCATAAAAGACAACGGCCTCTCTGCCACGGTATCAGAGTGAGCCCATCAGGCCTCTTCCCGTCCGTGCGGCTTAAACCAGGCGGCTCCAGCACACATGGAACATTGGCGGCGACAAGGGACCTACGAACAACGTCATTAAGCGCATGGTGGCGTGGCAACCTTCCGACGCAACTTCCACAGCTCAGAGCGTGGTGACCATTCGCCTCCACCAACGCACCACGAACCCAACCTTAAGGCGACTGCAATACGCAACGAGTCGTTGTCCAAGTGAGTACCCAGCTGCGGCGAAGGTAAAGCATGCAGCCACGCCCCTGACTCTGGCTTGGAAACAGCCCTAAGACGTGCCAGATCGGCCCCGGACGCGTTATTCAAAAGCTCCGCCAAAGCCCCTCTACAAACAATCTCATCCCAATCCCTCTGCACTCCAGGTTTATCAGGAGCAGCTTGATTTGGACAGGACAGAAACCATCTAGACAGCGCCTCATCCACGAACGGTAAAGCAAAGTTGTCACCATTGACTGAAAGTATCCGAGTGACTAACTCCACCACACCATGCGCAGACGCAAGAAAAGCTGCAAGGCCTGTGTCCAATACACGGCGAATCCCAAGGCCACCATGTCGCACAGGAAGAGATGCCTGACACCACTGCTCCTCATTGAGTTTCACATTGAGCACGTCCTCCGTTATATCCTTCAAAGTGCTGTCCAGGGCATCCACTTCACTTGGACAAAGCCAAGTTGGAGCTGTTCTGACCGTATACGTAAGTCTTGGCATGGAAAAACAGCTCCTCAACAAAACCAAAGACACTGAGGCTGATAAGCGCCCGAAATGTTCCCGAACTGAACCGAGAGCGATGTTTTTTCCACGAAGCACGTCCGGCAACGCCTCGGGGTATATAGGCGCGCCTTGCAAATTAAAGTTAGACCTATTAATAACTTTAAAACCTGGCAAGACACCCCTGAAGCGCGCCAAAAGACTTGAAGAACTGGGTCCACATTCAAAAACTTCGCATTTCTCTGAGTTGACCTCCAGCCCCACTGCTTTAAGACTAGGAATGAGAGCCTGAATGTCCCTTAAAACGCTGTCCGGATTGCCCCCAATCATTCCGTCATCAAGGTACCACACATTCAGAGACGACTCCAGAGATGTTACAATATTATGTATGGCAAGGCCGAAAATCAGCGGACCCAAAGGGTCTCCTTGCTGTGCCCCTACCTACCTACCTACCTGTGTACCTAGGTACACGAACCTGAAAAAAAAACCTGACGTAATCCCGTCTAATCGCGAGTGAAGCACCTATTTATTTTTGTGTGCGTGCTGACGCGGTACAAAATGGTGGCGGGTTGTAGGACCTTAGCCTAGAACTGGTGCATCTGTGTGAGTGTAGGTCCCTTGTAGAACAAACGAATATGTAGGACCTTGCATGCTCATGCTTCACATCTTTTTAGTGTCACATTACGTCCGCCTTTTTTGTCAAGTCCGTGCTTAGGTATAAACGTTTTCTATTACACCTTTCTCTTTTTGGTGAAAAAATACAGCGGTAGGTACTTTATTTCGAAAAAAGTTCTCGTTCGATTTTTTGTTATTTCAATTAAATTGTAATTGCAATTAAGAAAAACATAGACTAGGACATTCTTAAAATATATTCCATGTCGACATAGCCCAGACAAACATTTTCATCTGTTGAGGTACAATAGCAAATACAACCTGCACGACGACGCACTACACACTGCCAATATTTTTTTTTTTTTTTTTGCCTCTTACACTGCCGTATAAGTTGACCGCGAAGTATGCAGCGCGTCGTGAGGCCTATTTGTACTTACACACAGCGACACATCAAGCTGTTCAAAACCAAAATAAGCTGGCCGCGAGCAGGTTTAGGTTGCATGACGTATGAGTCGTCGCGCGGCCAGCTTATTATTTTGGTTTTGTATAGGTTGATGTGTCACCGTGTGTGTTTTTATATAACGAATAATAACCACCAGAGATAGTAACTGGGACAAACGGCTTATCGTGCCATCTGAAACACGGAATCATCTTTCTTTTCAGACAATCAGGTGATTCAGCCTGCATTACCCTAACCAACTGGGGAAAAACGCATAAAGTGACATATCACTAGGTGTCCCCCATGGGAATCGAACCTACGACCTCCGTGTCAAGATCCCAAGTCTTATAACGATTGGACCACGGAGATTGGTATTGGAGGAAAATGTGTTAGGATTTTTATCTATACAAGATACTTAACATGGATTATCTCGAAAACGTTGCACTTTAGGACTATATGTTATTTGACATTTTATGTTCGTCTATAGATCCTCTATCGATATACATAGGTTTCAGGGTGCGCCGCGTTTTTGAAATTCCTGAAAATTTATGGTCATCACTATGCCAGCCTCCCATACAAAGAGGTTCAATGGCCTTTTGGTACAAGCTACCCTTACAATCTACTTACAATAGTTTTCAGACTTTGTGTGGTGCGTGATTTCTATTTCTCAACTATACAGACTTATAGCTTGGTCAAAAAGAATAGAAAACGGTGGAACAAGTGGCGACTGGCTCACCCTCCGTCACACTGGACAGAGTTTCGGTACTACTGGTGAAACGTGGATGTTCTGAGGTTTCAGACTATCTCTGACTACCCCCTCGGGGAATATAGTCGTGAGCATATGCTCATGCTTATATAGCGCTACGTAGATGACGGACAATTATGCCCGTTGACACCTACGGGCGTGTTGCTGCACAATAGAACTACAGATGTGTGCGTTGGTATCGCACAATCTGTGGTAAATTCCATAATGAGGCAGTGTGCCCTTCCTCCCACCAACTTTTTACCTCACTCACCCCCTCAATTGCCCTCTGGCTATTATTTTCCATCATTCCATCAGATCGGATCTGGATAGGTACGGTAGTTACATGCATGAAACTAATAAGTACGATTTTCGTATGTAGGTACTGACGTCATGACGCACCTGATTGATGTTCCCGAATTGACAGACAGCAATGTGTCATTTTGTGTGACATGTTGTTTGTTTGAACCAGCTTGTCTATCGCTAGAGTAATATGTCTATGGTCTAGTCTATTAGCGTAAGCAAAACATTTTTCGTCTATGCCTGCCTGAATCGGACGGTCTTGCCAATTTATTCGTCCTTTGGACGTTCTTGCAAAGAATGTGGCGTCTTTAATTGTTGTCTACTCTTAATGGCCAAGCTGTACTAGTTCAGAATGTAAAATAACGTTCGATGGTTCCAGGTGGTATCCTGCACGAGGACTTCTGCGGCGTGGAGCCGGTGACCCACCCCCCCGAGCCCGTCGAGACCAGGCCCCCCCCCGGACGTGGATCTACAGCAGGAGCTGGACTACCACAAGACTGACGAGGCCATACTCGGCAGTTAGTACTCTCTTTATTAGAAACTAGTGTTTTCCCGCGACTTCGTCCGCACAAATTATATACCAGATTTTAAGTCGGATCATAAGCTATCAAACAAAAAAAGTTGCACGAAAATCGGTTCAGTAGTTTTTGCGTGATGCGCGAACAAACAAACAAAAAGACAAAATTTCTAAAAAAGGTTGATTTTGAGTCAGGGACACCTAAAAAAACCATATCGTAGTCTTTTTTTTTTGTAAATATCTTCAATGTACAGACACACTTCAGTTACAGTTTTAGGGTTGAACTACATCAGGACGCACGGCATCGCATTTTTCCGCCGCTCCATCCTTTTCTATCACTCAGGAACGTCATTTGCTAGAGCATATAAGATAGACGGAACGGAACAGCATGGAACAGCACGCCGCGTGCGATCGCGTTCCGTCTATCTTATATGCTGTAACAAATGACGTTCCTGAGTGACGGAAAAGGATGAAGCGACACGAAAAATGCGATGCTGTGCTACGTGGTGTAGTTCAACCCTTATAATAGTTAAGAAGCAGTCAGATACGCAGGATATTTTTAAGATGATAAATGTATGTGCAATCATAGCGACCACATCTCGCGTCCTTGGTCTCACCCTCCTGAATCTGATGTAAATGGAAATGGCTACGATCAGAGATAGGGTGCGGGGTGCGGGCGGACATTGACCTGTAAATCATATGACCGGACGGCGGGTCAATATCACGCAATATATACCAAATGTGTTTGTTAAGTTTCGCCAACTAATTCGATTTAGGGCCTGTTTCACCACTTCTGAGTAAGTTCTTGCAGCTTATCCGACAGATAGTTTGACGTATTTTGTATGAAAATATGTCAAAATATCTGTCGGATAAGCTAACAAAAACTTACTCATAAGTGGTGAAACAGGCCTTTAACCTTATATTATTAAGACCTGCGTCTAACAGCAAGTTAATATAACTTACTAACTTGCTGTTAGAAATAGGTCATAAAAATATGCACAATTAAGATGCTGAAGCTTAGGAAAAGTATATGTCTAAAATGAGCCTCACGCTTGTACCGTATAAAATCTTTCTTAGGTTGGTGTGCTTGAGGCGTCATACAAATGACGTCTGTGTGCGTGTAAATGAATAAGGTTTAGAGGCCAGTGCAGGTTGCAGTTATTTTCGACGCTTACGTAGCTTCGACTGTCTATCTCGCTGGGTGAATACAATAACAGTACAATAAAAAAAAAGCGATTTCGAGAAAATTGCGTTTAAAGTTTTCTGAATGTTCTACGCGCGAACAGATTTAAATGACACTAGTGCCATCTATCGGGAAACCCTGTGAAGTAGCAAGTTAAGTCATTATTGCATAAATAGAACAGTTGGTGCAGAGCATGAATCCGCATCTAACTCGAATTTGAAAATTTTTTACTTGTGCCGTTATTGTATTCACCCAGCATATGTCAAGATTTTTGACATATAACTTATCCAAGTGCTTGCCCATAATTTTCTACGAAGGCTTAATATGAAACTGTTTGGCGTTTGTTACAGCGGTGCTCGCGTTCATATTCCTGCTGCTGATCATAGTGGCCATAGTGCTGGTGCGGGCTCTCTCCAGGCATAAGGGAGAATATCTCACACAGGTAACTAATGTTTTTATTATCCCAATAATGTTATAACAATGAAAGTTTGTGACGACGTTTGAATGTTTATGAATTATGTCTCGGTTGCGTCTGAACCGCTGAACTCGTTTTGATGTAATATGGTATAAAGGTAACATGAACCCTAAGGGTGAACGAACATACGCATAAAATAAATATTAGTTATCTTCGTACTTTATTGACAAAAGCGTGTTTTATACACCACTAATTTTTAATTAGTAACGAAACTTTAAGGGTATATTCAGAACGTGAATCTGAACAACTGTCCCAAAGGAACATGGTTCGAAAAAAAAGAATTTTTTTTTGGACCTCACCATTTCTGGTCAATTCCCATAGAAAATCGAACGGCCGATCTGCACTTTTATATGGGAGATTAAAAAAAAAATCTTGTTTTTCGACCCATGTTTCTTTGGGAAAGTTGTTCAGATTGACGGTCTGAATACACCCTTAAAGTTTCGTTACTAATTAAAAACTAGTGGCGTAGTTTTTTAGGGTTCCGTACCCAAAATGGTGAAAACGGGCCCTATTACTAAGCCTACGTTGTCCAGCCGTCCTACCTATTTAGGGCTGTAACTTTTGAACCGTAATAGCTAGATATTAGAAATTTTCACGGAATTATTCGTTCTTGCGGAAGATTCATATCATATTTATTTATTCATAAACAAATTACATTGTGTTTGAAATTAAAGCTAAAGAAAAACCTAATAATTTACATATAAAAGATAAAATAATATTTAGTAGGTACTATTTTACAACAATAATTCAACATAAAATTCATAATTTACATAGTTTTTCCGTATTACACAAGTATTCAATAGTAAACAAGTATTAGATTTTAAATTAATAATAAAAATGTCATGTAATGTCAGAATTGAATTGGATTGAATGTCATAATACAAATTTGAATACAAATACATTAATGATTCAACTATATCACCTAATTATATTACAATTATACTACAATAAACTCATCTACCGAATATAAACACTTTTCCAAAAGAAGCGCTTTCAACCTGTCTTTAAAATTATTGAGGCTCATTTCTTCCCTATATTCAACGGGCAGTTCATTAAATAGACGCACAGCTTGGTATCGCGCACAATGCCGCACAACCTCGAGTTTAGGTTGTACATTTGATTTTAGAGCTTTGCGCCTCGTGGTCAACCTTAACGATCTTTCTTCTATACTCTCATACTTATATAAATTCTTCTTGAGGTCTACCAGAAGGACGAAAATGTAGAGTCCGGGTACTGTTAGTATGTCTAATTCTTTGAAGTATATTTTAAGATTTGTAGACAAATAACAAAAATGACAATAAGTAAAAAATTTAGGGGGGTTCTCAACAAGAAACTAGTTTTACCGACGTTTTTTCTTCTCGTTCTATAGTTAAAACGGTAATACATATAAACGTCAAACTTGGTGTGATTATAGAGCAAACTGTACAGTATAACAACAAATAATAAAAACCGGCCAAGTGCGAGTCGGTCTCACGCTTAAGGACCCGAAGAAAAAAAAAAGTTTTTTTCAAAGTTAATATGTTGTGTTCTGTGATGGTGTGGTACGGAACCCTCGATGCGCGAGTAGCCCGACTCGCACTTGACCGTTTTTATTTTGAAACTATTGAACTTTATCAATCTAAACTTGCGTTCAACGTGTCGCAGGAGGAACGAGGAGCCGACGGAGCGGCGGACCCCGACCAGGCCGCGCTGGCCGCCGCCACCGGCCCGCGCGTCACCAAGCGCAGGGAGTTCTTCATATAGGTAGTGCACCTACTGACTACTCTACCAGCACCAACACACCGAGTATTGTACCCTATTCATTGCCTTATTTAAGTGCTCTATTAGAGCGAGCGGCGAGACACGATGCTGTCAATCTATTGTACTTTATTGCACACAAAGTACACACGCGAGGCCAGTTTATTTTGTGTGTACAACACGTCTAGTATGATTTCTCGAAACGCGCGCGACGCGCCTTCGCTACATAGGAAAAAACCTGTTTCATCGCTTTTCGGAGAGCGAAGCCGAGTCGCGCGCAAGTAGAGAAATCATGCAAGACGTACAAGCGCTAAAAAAGCTCCGCCTCGTACTAATCGAGATAGTTCTTTCTATGCGTTTTGTAGTTACCGTGCGCTTTGTTCTGGATTGTTGTTACGTTCGTAAACAAACTGCGTGGTACAACAACTATCGAAACTATTCCTACGTTTTGTAGCATTTCGAGTTAAGATGAAATGACTTGCAAAATACGACCTTATTTATTGCGCCGACACACAGTAAATTATGTTCCAATTATTGTTTATGTACCTAAACTTTTACAAAACATTCCTTAGATGAAGCTAAATTCAACAATAAGTCAACAAAAGGTCAATAGGTAATTACTACTAAGCGCTATTTCTGTTCATTTCTTTCCTGTCTGTACTCTTTCTCTGTAGTCCTGATCTTTTTTTAGTGTAAAATAAAGTTTAATTGATTGATTGCCTCGCGTATTGACTTAAATTTGATGGTCTGATAAGACGTGCGCCGTGCCGTGGGTATTGACGCGATCGTATGGTATTACACTAAAATTACATATTTATCACACCACGACAACATATTTAGTTGTCTTTGCTTTTTTCATTCACACATATAGTACAAAGCATTCGATATCCTACTCGTCCACATATAAATGTAAAGCTACGTAATAGAGGTAAATAAGTTGTAGCCTGTATATGAGAACAATCTATCACTGATCAAGGGGAAACTACGATATAATAAATTAATTATGCTCTTAGGAAGTGACCTACTCGATAATCGAGCGATTTTTTGGACTGTAGTATTATATGTAGCTACGTACTTTCGCGATCTTCCATTTTAAATACATTATTCAGTTAAAATATTAACATTCACAAATTGAATCACAAAGCGTTTTTTAAATTCTTCACACAAGCCTGTGACAACCACATTGAATTTCCAAAACAAAATATGACGTTCTATGATTAGCTTGCGTTTTTTCTAATTACAAATTTAAAAAATCCAAGATAGGTACAAAACAGGTTAGATTATAAAACGTATAATTTATAACTTCTAATTTTCGAAATTATTCTACTTTGTGATGATCTTTCTGTCATTAAAGATTAAAGGTAGTTTTTAATACAAGCTCACATTCATTCTAAATCTAAAACTTTCTCCCACGATGTGCCATTTGGCTACTAAAATATATTAATCTCTATTCCATGACCCATCTTCACTTATCTCAACTATGTAACGGAATCTCATGGAACTTAAATATTACATTATGTATATTAGCTTATATTGTATAGTTTGCAAACATGCGATAATGATATTACGATCTTATAGTACTCACGTGTTGACATGCCTGTTTCGTTGATAATAGCATGTCATCATACAAACCTATTGGAAGTTTTTAGAATAAGGACTAAAAGTAAATGAAGTCAAAAATCATGTTTAAAAATACAAATTAATATTTAAGATATAATAAATAGGTTCTTTATAATTTTATAACTTTTTCAAAATATTATAGACTTGGTTTTAGACTGCTAAATATTATTGTAGAATGTAATTTTTTGTTTATATTTAAGTGTAATATTTTGTGTGTATTTTATTTTTCTCCGTCCAGAGTATTTTTTGTTACATAAAATAGTAATGATGTGATCATTCATTTTGTTTTGTCAATCAAACGTTTAATTATAATACATTTCACATAGGAAAGTGTGCGAAACAATCAATTATCGCCCTTATACTGATGGCTTAAGAGTCCTGTCAGAACCCTTCCTATTTGAGATGCAGTATAGCATGCAGTGAAATTATTATATTATGTATAATGTAAATTTGTGATTTACGTGTATTTTATTTGTGTATTTACGACAGCTGGTTTTCTTTAATAAGATGTATATTATCTAGATCTCGAAACATTTTAATTTCGAAAAATTTATCACTCTGGCTGTTCATTTAATTCGATTTTTTTCTAAACAGAATCTTGATTTGACAAACAGTTCAAGGTGTAATTTTCTGACCAACCCAAGCATACAACCATCGTCAAAGCGAGCAAGCTCTAGCTTTAAAATTCTAGCTTTAGAATTTATAATTTCTCTCTATTTTTTAAGATTTCTCTATAAATGAAAATCAGCTGTCGTAGATAACTACGTACTTGTACGTGTTGGTAACATCACATTTATTTAGTATCCGATTTGGAATAATACCATCGATTGAGTTGTCATTAATTTCTGTGACTTACACGACATACACGGCGCAGTAGTAAAGTAAAAACGTACTACGCAGGGTTTAAATATTTGAATGCACTGTTTCGTTCTTAAATCTGATGGAACTGGAAACCAGAAAAAAACATAGAAATGGGGTCGTATGCAGTAACTATAACCAGTAGCCACACGGTGTGAGCGTCAGTTGTTGACAATGCCTGAAATGATTATTTGTCTCACGACCACAAGTATATGTAGGATGTGACGACTCAAGACCAGACCAAAGACCAGACAGACACACTGAGAACACGGACTCCTCTCCTCTTGTCCATGCCCACTGTACACGCGCGCGCGCGACTAGTACCCGGTGAGTACTTATAGCCACCGGGTACGAGTGTCAAATAGTGATTAGCTTTCGGCCATATTCCGCGTTGCGCGCGGCATCTTAAAAGCGTCCTCACTATTATATTTCCTGCTCTATGTGAGATTAATGAACTCTTTCACGGCATATATTACCCTAATTGGATACTAAGTGAATGTAGACGCGAATTGATGTTCCGCGTAGTATTTAGTACGACATAGTTAAGGTCCGGTGCCTTACGATAGTAGCGGCACGTAGTTGGTATCTCACGAATACTTAGTGTGTTTTATATTAGAGTTTTTATTTTACTACTACGGTAAAGTCACCAATAAATTTTCCACAAATACATTATTTGGTTGTTTCATTTTAACTCTTATAATCAATGTTCAACTTCATCTACTTTGAACCACCTTTCTGGACGCCTTCGATGATGGGTGGATAAAGCTAGCGCAAGGCTGGGATGCATGGAGGAAGAAGGGGAAGGCATTTGCCTAACAGAGTGAGATAAAATATCCCAAAAGAAATAATTAGGTATTTTTCTCCCCTCCGGACGGAAAGCGTCAATACTCGTCCCGCTGCGCTTAACTAAGTTGCCGCTTTCCACCTCCGTTGAGGAGAAAAATAGTATACTAACCTCGGGCAGTAAATAAGAAAGCCTCAGGACACTCAGGAGTGCGATTTTTGAATCTCATTCGGCGAGCTCAGTCAAAATTACTATGAAGATACGCATCTTTTTACTGTTGATTTGACTTTCAAAAATCATAATTCAGGAGTGTAATTTTTTAAAGTCTAATCAGCAGTAGAAAGATGCGTGTCTCCATAGTAATTTTGACATTTTCTACAGCTGAGCTCACCGAATGAGATTCAAAAATCGCGCTTCTGATCACAACAATTACATGAGATCTGAGACCTTTCTTACTTTCCTGCCCTCGGTGTGTAATCTACTATTTTATTTCAATGATTGGGATATCAGACTAGAAAGGTGTGGTGTACACCATCAAACTGAACTACTTTCACTACTTATATTGAGCCAACATCGAGAAAAAATAAATAAAATTGCTGTTTCATACAAAACTGTCCTACCTAGTTACCTGCTCGACTCAAATGAATGGGACAGCAGATTTTTTTCAAAGTATATCCATAATTCGTAGATATTTTTTCAGTTTGATGGTATAATTTAAACCACCCCTTTAAATATAACTAGGGTGTTATGTTACACCACGTCCCACTTCAGGTCACACCAAGGTTATGTATGGTGTTTTTTATTTCCACAGAAAAGTAAAAAATCGTTTTTTTTTATTAATAGTATAGGTGTGACCGAAGTCACAGCTGAAGTGAAGTTTCAGTTTCCTCGTGCCGTTAAGATGTCGAGGCCCCGGCCGCATAGAGCGACTTAAGCACCTGTGCACTTAACCCGTTTGCAAAACGCTGACTGAGTGAGTCCCGTTCGCTTTTACGTGTGAAACTGAACGTGTTAGTGTTGGGCTACTATCGATGCTTCGATAACTCACTTTTTGCTATTTTGCAGAAGAGCAGTCAAAGATTAAATAAGTTATAAATGATTTGTATTTAAGTACTACGTTTGATTATGATCCAAACTTTAAAGGGAGGGTAACTTTTAAGGCGAGTGTCGAGCGAGATTATTGTACCTATACCTGCTTAATATAAAATCGTTGTTTGTTTAGACTGTTATACATGAACAGTATGTTGGTTCTGTTATTTTTCGTCAATTTCGAATAACATTTTTGTCAGACTTTGGTTTGGCTAGTAGGTAAGGCAAACCTTGGTTGCTTTAAATTTTCGCTCTCACTTTTTGTTGTACCATCTTTAATTACTTTAATAAAAACACTTCATTCCTCAAAAATGTTGATCCCAATCTATCGACACCGCCCACAACCCACCCCTACATCATCACCAAGTGGTTTGACCTGGAACGTGAGACTTCGATGTATCGGCCATCGAACACGCGTCGCCTCTCAACACCTTTTAACGTCGGTTAGCGGCTAGTGCCAGTTGATAGCGCTAGTTGCCAGTAGGTTAGTGGGGCAGGTGGGGTGAGGGTGAACTGGAGTTTTAAGACAAGGGTGAGTATTATGAAGATTTTTGTGGCTGAGTGCACTTGGTAAGGGAGCCGATGCTTTGTGCAGAATTGTGAATCCACCAGTGAAACCACTGGACTCGTTTTATTATGCATAGTAAAGAGTAAGGAGGCCTCGTGTTTCTCTTTGGTTCCAACTCATCATCATCAGCTTATACAGGGTGTTTCATAAGTAACAATACATTTTTGAAACTCGTAAGGGGGTTGTTTAGACCGTCAAACTGAACAACTTTCTCTATGGGACCAATATCGAAATCGGGAAAAAAAAATTTTTAAATCCCATACATATTTTAGCTCTAGTCGATTTGTAGAGTATAGAACATAATTTTTTTTTTTCGCGATTTCGGTATTGGTTCCATAGTGAAAGTTGTTCAGTTTGATGGTCTACACTACCCCCTTAAATGTTTATTTGTAGTTTTGTAACACCTTGTATACGTCCCACTGCAGGGCACAGGCCTACCCTCAAGGAGGGCGTATCCTTTTTATTTAAATCAATGGCGTATGCGCGTTATTAAACCACGCGTGCCCAATACAGAATGGTAGACTTCACACAAGCATCAGAATTTCTTCTTCAACGTATTTAGGTTTCCTTACGATGTTTTCCTTCACCGTTTGAGAGTAGTCGTTATTACGTAGGAACCTACGTTATTGGTACATGGCATGTCATCCTCGCGGTTTCGAACCCGGACCCCTGTGATTGAGTGAGTTGAGGAGAAATAAACATTCGAAACAAAACACAGTCCTTGAAGTCCTTGTTTTCTATCTTTTACCATACCGTAAAAATTCAAAATACAACCATAGAGGTTTAAAAAAATAAAAACAACAACATTTGCCCCACTCCCACGGGACGAGACCAAAAGTGAGAGTGATAAAAACAGATTGTAGTCAGTTTAGTGTAACGGCACCTTACATAGACACCTGCTTGTTATCGCCCTCCGGGGGCGGTTGACTTGACCCTTTTTTTGGAAAGGATTCAGGTGGAATGGTTGCTGCTATCTTGAAAAAATGTTTCTAAATAAAAATGTTTCTCCACAAACGTACGTAATTCTCTTTCTTTCCTACATGTATGATAGAGTCCATGAACTTAGGAATAGGTACCTAATAGTTAGGTAGATACGTAACTTCATCGCTAAAGCAGGTGCCGTTTTACAAAAACTCCCGTTGTTTAAAAACCTACCTACCTATACCTAAGTACAGAATAGATGCCAAATAAAATTAAATAAATGTATTCAAAGCTATATGTAGGTATTTATACCTACTATCAAATTAATGTTTTTTTCCCTACGGAAGGAAAGCGTCAATTGTCGTACCACTGCGCTAAACGAAGTTGCCGGTTTCCACCTCCGTCGAGGTAATAAATAGTATACTAACCTCGGGCAGTAAATAAGAAAGCCTCAGATCATATATTGTGAGATCTGAGACCTTTCTTACTTTCCTGCCCTCGGTGTGTAATCTACAATAACGCAATAGACTAAGAGATAAGTGTACTTTTTGCAACCATCAGCAGCAAGGCTGTTTCAGTGTTTATGTGGTGTAGAGCATCTCTGTGATGAGGATGGACCAGGTCTGCCTGCATAACTTCAGTCGGTTTAGGAGTTACAGACGTTTAAAGGTCTGGAAAAAAATTACGAACAGCTGCAGGGCTGATCGTATGATATTATTGTAGTATGCACTGTAGCCATGTGAACAGTACAAAAACTGACATGGTTCACCAGTCGGTTTCGGAGTTACTGACGTTCAAAGGTCTGACCTTTGAACGGCTGTATCTCCTAAACCGACTGGCAGTTCATGTCAGTTTTTGTCTTTTCACATGGCTACAGTGCATACTACAATAATATCAGCCCTGCAGCTGTTCGTAATTTTTTTCCAGACCTTTAAACGTCTGTAACTCCTAAACCGACTGAAGTTATGCAGGCAGACCTGGTCCATCCCCATCACAGAGATGCTCTACACCACATAAACACTGAATCAGCCTTGCTGCTGATGGTTGCAAAAAGTACACTTATCTCTTATAATACAAGTTTTGGTAAATCAACAAAACCAGACCGCATCGTAAGATATTATGTCTGTAGAGATAATGCGACCAGAAACTTTACAATCACGTAAATTACCTAACTACTCAGTTACCTACCTAAACCTGTAATAATTTAATAAATTGCTAGGTAGATTGTAAGTTCAAAAGGCTAAATGAACGAGATTGAACCCCAAATCACAAGGTGTCTCGGGACACAATGAACAAATCACCGCACCAGGTATCTAATCAAAGCTACGCTACCTTGTAATTTTACGTTATTATCTACTTTACCAATCTTGGTACCTACTAATTACAGGGAACAAATTGTTGTCACATTTGTAATTATTTATATAATATTTTCAAATATAAGTAGGTAGGTACGGAATTACATCGATGATTAAATTGATTTTGTTTTTGAAAGAGCGTAATTTTAAGCGTTTGTCAGTATTGTAGAAGGTGGAGGGAGATTTATCGTAGCGACAGGGAAAATTACAAGTGGTAGCATAAGTTCGACAGTGGCATAATTGTAAGTATTATTAATAAGTATTAAAGTTGATTGAGAGATAACGTAGTAGTTAACTACAGAAGGTACCTAACTGTACTAACTGAAATATTATCAAAAACACAAATTAATTATCTCGCAAAAGCTTCAAGCGTCAAGCCTGTCAAGGCAAAAGTCCGTCGATTGCACTAATCGGCTCAGACAGGTGCCTGCTGCCTACCTATTTTAATTTTCAACTAATTTCGGCGCTTAAGCTGTTCGAAAGCGGCTTGAAGTTTGTAATTACGCGACAAAAGTTGCGGTTCCGTGAACTGTGATGGACTCGAAAAGCTTTGTATTTTAAATAATTTTCTCGGCTTGCGATTCCGTTAAGAATATTATACTTATTGATTATTTAATCTAGGTAGATAATTATAATAAGTACCTACCACCTACAGCCTTTAAGTCTTGAATAGCTGCATTGTTCTGCACCGGAACATAGATTAGGTATCTACTAAATGGACCTACCTAAATTAACTACAAATTTTACGTAGAGGTACCTAACTACTAAGTAACTTGTAAGTAGGTGCTTATAGGTGAAAATAAATCCAATCAAGAATTTTATCGAAACATAGTCAGGCAGGACTTTCTTTCTTGTTTCTTTTCAATCATACAAACAATTTGTTTCTGACTGAACTGTATCGAAATAGCTCGCTATCCAATATAAGTAGGTACTACAGTAAGTTTACATAGGGCTGTATGTATAAGTTATCGATATTCGAAGGTAGAACACCTCGGCTCTAAGACGCTGGACGCTTGCGACGGCACGAACACCGTCTATCGACACTCCGCAATGCGAATAGTGATGTCACACATTATTCAAATTGCACGTTGAAATGTGTTTGGTTTGGCTTTAGTATTTAACTTTTCATTTCTCAGAAAGACTAGGTATTTTAAACTGTGAGTTTTGTAAGTTACCTGCACATTGTTACGAAATGATCGAAACTGACAAAATTTGATATACTTAAGTACTTAAGTAGACTAAAATAAAAAAAAAGCGAAGCGATTCTCGTCGTGTTCATTTGTGATCTAGATACTTAAGCGGTTCAGGATAAGTTTGATAGTGGTCTGAGCCGTCGAAGCTAGCTAAAAAAAGTTGGGGGTAGAAGACATCGATGTTAAGTGGGCACATGACAACGGCATTGTAGGTACTCAATAATTATAAAACTAAGTTACTAATAATCCACTCCCCATATTCTTGTATGCCGGATTCTTCCTGTCATCTAACCACCCATACTTTTGAATGTTTTCACAACAATAATTTAAACTGCAAATGTAAGCTAATTGAAAGGACATCTGTAGTAACATATCTAGGTATACAAATAGATGAAAACTTTGGTTGGACAAAACATATAGATTATATTATAATAAATAAACTGAGAACATTGTTAGGTAAATTTTACCAGCTGCGGCAGCTAGGGTTGCCAACTTTTTTAAGCGAACATAAAGTATATTTCGTTACAGGGATGGTAAATAAAAAGTACAGACTTAAAAAATAAAGTACATTTATTTAAATAATTAAAATTTTTGAAACTATTTTTGGAGCTTTTTTCTGAAATTAAAAATGCAATTTATAAGAATATACATACTTCAAATCTGCAACACACTTCGTCAAAAAGCTTTTTTCTCATACAAGTAATAACAAAGATTTATCATTTATAATGGTTTGGTGGGATGCACTGCATTCAAAATCAAGATTTTAATATATTAAGAGCTCGTTTCTAATTTTAATGATATCCTATTCTTCTCGTCCATCCACTTCACATTCTTCACTGAAAACACCCTGAAAGCCGGAGTGGCAGGGACAGACAAAATATAACTTATAATTTTCTTCAAATTATAGAATTCGTTTGGGCATTCTTTAAAAAATTACTGCCATTTCTCGCCAGTATTTTTTTGTAGACCTAACTGAAATAAAGTATTTTTGCGTACTTTATTGTTCTTCAAAAATATAAAGTACATTGACTGAAAATAACGTACAATACTTTATATAAAGTACAGTTGGCAACCCTAGCGGCAGCTGCAATACAAAGTACCAAAAGATTTATTGAAATGCTTATATGTATCATTAGTTGAATCAATTATTGGGTATGCTCTTGATTGCTACGGTCTCACATTCAAAACTCATATTGATAAAATAGAATCAATCCAAATTAGATTTCTAAAACTTCTTGTAGATAAAAAGACTAAAAATAAATGTAAAGAAAATTACCAGATGTTATTCAAAATTTGTAAAGTACTTCCTGTGGGCCTTAAGCATGAGTATTTATTAGCATATAACAACCATGGCAACCATGAGCACAGATCGTATATTGATCATAGTATTGGCACCAGGGCACAAGTAGGTACAAGGTAAATTTCAGACCGAAAGAGTCAACAACTATTTTGGAGGCAGGTTACTAAAACGTAAATTACCATCATTGTATAATGAAATGCCACCCTCATTAAGAACCGAAGAAAGCAAGCGAAGGTTCGGTAGATTATTTAAAATCCATCTGCTCAACTCCATTCAATAAATAGATAAGTATTATGTATTGTTTTATGTTAAAAATAGTATTGTTCTGAGACTCTTGATCTCACAGACAAACCGTGGAAACGGTTTTGTGAGACTTTCATATGTATGAATATTTTTTGAAATAAAGTATTTGAAATTTGAATTTTTGACAATTTATAACCGTTACGCTTGACTCTCAGATTAGCAATCGCAGTTCTTATGCTTCCTTGCTTGCGCGAGCTTAGGAAAGCTCGCTTGTATATTGACGTTTCTAAAGTAATCTAGTAGCTAGTCACTTTACAGACAAGTCGATGTAGCATGAGATGGAAGTGCTACTGCTCTCTTTGCACGATACCCAGGTGTTAGTAATGGTATGGTCCCATAAGCTTCGGATGGACCTATTCTGGGCCTGGAGTGCGATTTTTGAATCTCATTCGGTGAGCTCAGCAGTTGTAAATGTCAAAATTACTGTGGAGATACGCATCTTTCTACTGTTGATTTGACTCTCAAAAATCGCACTCCTGAAGTATGATTTTTGAAAGTCAAATCAGCAGTAGACAGTAGGCGCCTGGACGATATTGGTAGGTAGGTACTAAAACGCATACAGTTTAGGTAAGTAAATACCATAAAAGGATTAGTAGTGGCTGTATCGATAACGATAAACAATCAGTACATCCCTAATCCTGACACCTTACAGAATATATTACTCCGTGCCACTGAATCTAATCACGATCTGACGGATTAATATCTGACTATATCCCACCTTCGATGTTTCGGCCATTTTGCGCCCCATTACCATCGTCATTTGCTGTCACTGTACACCTTGTTAATACGATTTAGAGGTGAAAATTGCATGTTGCGGTAAGTGTTTTAAGGTGGTGGTTTAAAATATTGGGTAGCTAGGGGCGATTCGGAAGATTTATTGTTATAGGTACCTGAATTGTTGTTTAATGCAGGGAGTTATGAGATTAGACGGGTTTAATGATGGAGTGATCGATGAGAGACATTAGATAGAAGTTCTGTTTAATTGAAAATTGATGTTGACATAGGTACCTACAGTCGGAAAAGAAAGTGGTCTAAGTATCAATTTTTACAACACTAATCCTAGGTATTAAAAATAACGCTAATGTAGTTATTTAATTTCCCCGAAACCGACGAGCGTGTATGAAACGACTTATGACTGTGGAAGAGGCAAAAGAGGTATGTCAGGGCCTCTACCCGGACATTCGAACTTCGCAATTACGTGAACGTTTTCGTTCCAATGTCAACTTTATTACACAGTGAAGTTTGGATCGAAACGGTCGCGATGTATCGAAAATCGAAAGTGCGGGTTAGGGCCAGGATCGTAGCCGATTGTGATCAATTGTCTCTGCCTTCCCCAATGGGACACAGGCGTGAGTATTTATATAATAAAAATAATAATTCTTTCTTCATCATCATCAGCTTGTATACGCCCTATTGCAAGCTGCAGAGCACAGTATTTACGAAAGTTGTCCATAGTCCACCAACATAGGTAAATACTCTGTTCGATATAATTTACAATAATCGATAAAATACAGCGAAATGTTTCTGATTCATTCTCGTTAGAAAAAACAGCCCTCAATCAAGGTTTCAAAAGTTCTTCAATTTATTACAATATTCCCAAAAAAATAAGGGCAGAAATCTTGAATCCCTTACATTAAGCTATTAACAGCTTCCTGCCACCCCCTGTATAAAAGCGTGTCTGTCTAAAAACTTATCATCATAAAAAGATTTCCAAACTTTCGCAACAAAAGGTGGAAATTTTTATCCGAAAGCACCTGCTCTTCTCGAAAGCTCAGTACACAAATCAAACAGTAGCGACCATAATTATAATCATAATTTATTAGTAATATTCATTACATGTCACAATAAAATTAATGAAATGAAATAAGTAGGTACTTAATTTGATAATTACTTAAAAATGAATTACTAGTTTAACATGTCAACAAAAAGTCGAAAATCAGAAGATAATAATCATAAATCTCAAAAGTAATAATGTCAATACCACCATACCAGACCATAATGACACGAACACAACATTTAAGCTTATAAAATAAAAAAAATGACAACACAAGATGACGTATCTCATTTGAATTTTATTCCAAACGCACGAAAAGTGACCAACGCAACGTCTTGACTTTATATTTCTTACTCAAAATTTACAGACTCGAAAAAAGTGAATAAACAACCGGTTAAAAGCATCCCCATAGCTGTTAGACATCTGCTTAAAACCCTTCCATAATTTAATAAATATCCCACTCGATTAGATAAGAATTTTTCAAAATCGACATTTTCTGTGACTATTAATTTGAAGAATCCGAACTATTAATTTGAAGGACATGAGAGTGATAATCCTTTTTGAGATCCGTAAGTTATATCGAGCGTAGATAGTTCAATTTATATCGTCGCTAGCCTTACTAAACGACGTATCTGTCATTTTTGATGTAGGTATCTGACTAATTAATTGTGGGCGAATTCAATTTCCAAGACAAATCGATCTGTCTAATTGACGTATCTGTATCTTCGAGCGTTACCGAGAAAACACATTTTGAAAGGTGACGTAACTGCCAATTTGTACGTAGCACTCAACCAAAAAAAAACTAGTGTTAATACTGATTGATGAGTTATATCGCATCAAAAGCATGAAAGTTTGAAACTCCACTGAAACTTCACACCGGATGTTGTTATCGGCCGGAAGCGCTTTAGGCGACTTCCTGTTTTGTTGGACGAAAAAAAAGAATGGTTTCTTTAATACAGTTTTAAGAAAGTTTTAGGATGTTAAAATTGTTTTAATTTGAAGGTGCTAACGGTTTAAGAAAGAGGGTGACCATAAAACAGAGACAAGATCTATGGGAATTTGGCATACAAATTGTTACAATCGTTACAATACTTGTTCATTTCTGACGACCCGGTTGGTGTAATGGTTACCACGCCGGACTGCCAAACCAGGGTCCTGGGTTCGAATCCCGGTTCGGTCATGGATGTTATATGTTCGTGCCGTTGTTGTGTGGTTTCCATAATAAAAGCCTTTAGTGCTAGTTTGGGATCATTACAATGTATGTGCCTGTGAGCGTTATTTATTTATTTTTATTTATATTTATGTTACAGATATCTACATAACCTCACAACGGCTCCTTATAGGGTGGTCAAAGCTACCAACAGGTACAATACAATACAATACAATACAATACTCTTTAGTTCTCTTTACTCTTCTCTCTCTCTTTACTCTCAGGTACCTATCATATAAACGTAGATGTAGCAAGGTGGGCCGACAACCTGGTGAAGGTGGTGAGAATGGATTGGCCAGTTGGATGAGGGCAGCGCAGATCCAGTCTTGTGGCAAACCCTGCTGGAGGCATATGTCCAACAGTGGTCGTCTATCGGCTGAGATGATTATGATGACGCAAACAAAATAAATAAACTTTGACAATTGTATTAACTTTTGTAATACTTAACGTTTCTTTGTAAACCCTATGCTATGATTCTGGCTTACCACAGAGTACTATAAGTGTTACTATGTGGCTAGCCACCTATCACCATTTGACACTCTTACTTAAATCGTATGATGCTAAAAATGTTTTTTTTACTGCTTTTAACCCTGAGGTTATGTCAGCCCAAAAAAATAAACCTTGGCGCGATCAGATAGGTACCTAAGGTACCTACTTAAAGTACATTAAAACCTTAAAAGTAGCGATAAGGGTCGCGTCTCTGGTCCAGGCTACCCCCATCCCATAGGTCGATAGAGTCAGCATATTATGTAGATATGCATGCACTTCGTACAGCTACAATAGATCTATAAAGGTCGCAGTAGCTATTGGTCGGTGACCAAGCCCTTACAACCAAAATAAAATGCACTTCGTACGTAATTGTAGCTTTCTAAGTGACTAAAACAAAAGATTAAGGTCGTGAATGTATGTATGTATTACATACTTACATCCATACATTACATAAATACAGCACAGGCTTCCCCTCAGGGAGGGTTTTTGGGCGTTGGTCTTACAACCTTCCTGAGAGTAGGCCTGTGCCCTGCAGTGGGACATATAACAGGGTCCAACTCAGGATCAGGTCATCAAACTGAATAACTTTCAGTAAAATCAGCTGTAACTGAAGTGTGTCTGTACATTGAAGATATTTACAAAAAAAAGATTACGATATGGTTTTTAGGTAGTCTTCTCTCTACGGGGCATAGCCGAAAAGTTTTTGGCTAAAAACCAAAAAGTTTTCTGCGCTTTTGTAGATTTAGAGAAGGCTTATGATCGAGTAATGAGGAACGAATTATGGTCTACGTTGACCATGTATGGGGTGGACAGCTACTTGGTGCGGGCACTGAAATCTTTGTATGAGGGTTCTAGTGCCTGCATTAGGATAAACGGGGCATACACAGACTGGTTCGAAATCTCCATGGGCGTCAGACAAGGATGTGTAGCATCACCGTGGTTGTTCAACTTATTCATGGACAGCTGTTTGAGTGAACTGAAAGAAAGAGAGTGTGGTTTAAGGATGAATGGGTTGCTCGTCAAATGTTTGTTATATGCTGATGATCAAGTTTTACTTGCATCATCGGCAGACGACTTACAGGAGATGGTAACATGCATGAATGAGTCATTTATGAAGAAAGGAATGAAAGTGAATGTAAATAAGACGAAAGTTATGGTTCTCGAACGGGATGAAATAGTGACTGAATGTAAAATTATGATAGGAGATGATAAAGTGGAACAGGTAGAAGAATTTGTATATTTGGGATGTATGTTTACCAGAGATGGTACGTGTGATGGGGACATAGAGAGGAGAGTGAAAGCGGGAAATAGGATTAATGGAGCGATGCACACATTCATGAAAAGTCATAATGTGTCCAAAAAGGCACGTTTGGCAGTTCACGACGGTGTGCTGGCACCAACTTTGATGTATGGCAGCGAATGTTGGGTATGGCAGAAGAGGAATGAATCAAGGATAAATGCTGTCGAAATGCGTTCATTGCGCAGTATGTGTGGTTTGACTTTGAATGATAGAATACGAAACAGTGTAATTAGAGAAAAATGTGGACTGAAAGAGGATATAGTGACAAGGATTGAAAAGGGAATGCTGAGATGGTTTGGTCATGTGGAAAGGATGAGTGATAGTAGAATGACGTATGAAATATATAAAGCAAGTGTGAATGGAAAAGTCGAAAGGGGTCGCCCTAGACGTACGTATGCAGACCAAATTGGCAGCATACTTAAGAAGGGCCAGATCCAATGTACCCGAAACCGACGAGCGTGTATGAAACGACTTATGACTGTGGAAGAGGCAAAAGAGGTATGTCAGGATCGTAGCCGATGGCGATCAATTGTCTCTGCCTACCCCAATGGGACACAGGCGTGAGTATATGTATGTATGTATGTTTTAGGTATCCCTGAATAAAAATCAACCTTTTTTAGAAATTTTGTCTGTCTGTTTGTCTGTTTGTTTGTGTGTTTGTTTGTTTGTTTGTTTGTTTGTTCGCGCATCACGCAAAGACTACTGAACCGATTTTGATGAAACTTTTTTTGTTTGATAGCCTATGATCTGACTGAAAATCTGGTATATAATTTGTGCGGACGAAGTCGCGGGAAAACACTAGTCTTAACAATTATAAAACTGTAACTGAACTGTGTCTGTACATTGAAGATATTTACAAAAAAAAGATTACGATATGGTTTTTAAATATCCCCGACTCGAAATCAACCTTTTTTAGAAATTTTGTCTGTCTGTTTGTCTGTTTGTTTGTGTGTTTGTTTGTGTGTTTGTTTGTTTGTTTGTTTGTTCGCGCATCACGCAAAAACTACTGAACCGATTTTGATGAAACTTTTTTTGTTTGATAGCTTATGATCTGACTTAAAATCTGGTATACAATTTGTGCGGACGAAGTCGCGGGTAAACACTAGTTCTATATAAAACTGCAATCCTTGACCAAAATGTATGCGACAGCTGATTTTTTTTCGCGATTTCGACCTTGGTCCCATACTGAAAGTTGTGTAGTTTGATGGTCTGATGATCTGAGGAAAGACGCTATATAGGCTGATGATGTATGTAAACATGTACCTATGTAAAACTAGTACGATAAAACACGTCCCCAACAAGTAGAACAAAGTGCGCCCGAAGCGAGAGCACCTCAGAGCAAAGTGTCTTGAGAGTGAAACGGCTAAGTCGCGTCATTCCTCACCGAACTGACAGCTAGCGATAAAAGTTTTTAAGTAATTTCCTCACTTTTTCCTCCGAGGGTGGATAGGTGAGGATAATGTTCCTCTGCGCTTTATGGATATTAAACTGGGTATTTAATGTTTGAGAAGTTTTTCGATAGAGTTGTTGTTCGATCAAAAATACATTGCGCTATGTGGTGTTTCTTTTACGCATCTGTTAGGTGTAGGTACTCGTACTTGATTGTACCATAGGGTTTATGACGTAAACATACATACGATATGGCTACTACAACTCTTAGATTAAGATTTTTACTTTAATCTAAGCGTACACTACCACAGCTCTACATACTACCACAGGCTCTACTGTGACACTACCGACCGTGTACTCATTCTTATTCTTATACAGTGCTACTGTATCTATTAGTATCTACTATTTTAAAGCGGGATCAATTATATCGACATTAATTACTTACCAAAATTTTCAAATCCTGTTTAAAATTCAATTGAAATAGTGGATCCGACTGCGAGGTACTTCCACAATTATAATCAGGTAGGTAGTTTGGAAAACTCCCAGGTCCCAGGTAGAAAATCCTCGTCTTGGTGAGACGCCATTCGAATTTTTATCAAAGTGTCATTCGAATTCGAATGGCGATCCTAAATTAACCTTTGAATGTCGCAATTTCTTCTTCGCCGACTTATTGTCAGTCGGCTTTTTATTTAGGTAGGTACTCAGAAAGCGTTCCTGTAACCTCCGATTCAATTAACGAAATGAAAATAAAATTGAATGTCCTGAAAACGCGGGCCGTTCCTTGGAATTTCAATGAGCCATTCACACCTTACTCTCAAGGAGTCACCTTAACCTGTCACTTACAGCATCCTATTCTCACCCACAGCCAACTTCCATTTACATCCCTTATGAATCTTAAAACAATAGCAATAAAGGTTAAATTTGGGTAACAAGTGGAGCCAGGTAAAGTTGCAATTGTGTATTTAATTTTTGTTCGCGAGAAAATTAGCGGAAATGGTAGTGACGTTAAGGAAATGAGGAAGTTAAGAGAAAGTCGAGTGCCGCTCAATCTTTGAGGTGTGGTGGAACGTGTTCTCTTTTAATGTGATGATTATCTGCTGTTTAAAGAAACTTAGCTAGCTTTAAAATAAGGGATCAGTAGCATAATGTCACATTAACAATCATGCAAGTGCGACGATGATAGTCTATTTCAATACAGCTATAAGTTAGGTCTACGTCTCACATAAGACACAACCTACCTACATAATCCTACATAATCCTCCTTTTTCCTACATAATCTGACGTCAAAAATCCTGATACAACTAACTAACTAGGTATCACACGTAACATTTGTTTGGAAGGTTTCAGGATTGTTAGAGTTTTTTAGTTGTTTTTGATAGTCCTATTTGGAATGGAATATAGGATCTCTAGGCAGTAATTATTTGACTCTACCAACCTGAGCTGAGATAGGTAAGAACACTTGGATGCAACTGGGATTCCTACTGGCATTGAATTTAATTTGTCTACAAAAAGTAGGGCCCTAGTATTGGCAGATATAGTAATATATCTTCGGTTCAAAATCATTTTAATATGTAAGCTCCTAATTATTAAAACTACAAACTCATTGATACACGACACGCCATGATTAAGCTGCGCCACCCCTACAAAAATTCAAAATAAATTATTTCTTAGGCCAACTTTCTAAAACACGACCTCAGCTTGTTTTCGGCCCCAGAAAAGCTAGCTCATAAAAAATGAAACAAATATTATCAACACAGAGCAAGTAATTAATGACTTGCGCGAGTATCCGACACCTCTCGACAAGGTGGCGAGGGAAAAACACTTTTTAAAACTTTACCACCCGAGAATTATTAATAGGTTTCTTTAGTAGACTCTAGGGTTGGGAGAGTTAAAGGTGTGATTATCGATATTATCGAATTTTTAGATAAATTTTACATACATTCGCATGTAATGAACTCACGACCAAATAATCCCTTTCGGGGTAGTCAGAAACATTGCTGGAGCTGCCAACTGTATCGCAGGCAGTTATAGCAAGGCTCACGTTTAGAATTTCGAAGGTTCCAAGACGGAATGACGAAGGAATAAATTTTACTATACGTACTACCGCGGACTTTTCCGCCTGATCACTTAAACTTTTTTTTCGCATAATTTCCCGCATAATTTATTGTTTGGAAACTATTCATTCATTGGTCTTTTCATCAATAGGGCCGGGGCTAGACAGCGCTTTTATTTTTAGTATGCAAGCACATATTATGAGCCTAGTGGTGGTCAGGCGGAAAAGTCCGCTAATAAACTCACGACCAACAATGGCATTCAGTCTAAATTTCCGAATATATCGATACATGATTGATAATGTATTTATGTATGACTGCACTGGAAAATTATTATGTCGCATTTTATATAGTTTTTACGATTATTATAAAATAAACAGAATCGCCAAGATCTGTCAAAGAGTCGATTTGATACAGATCGAATCGTATTTTAGTAGTTACTCAATAAAACTTCAAGATGATACGAAATCTTTAAAATAATTATTGAACCCTTGCTTGAATGAAAGAAATAATTCTTTGAACTATAGATAAGAAAAACCTGAAAATAACATATTTTTCAAAGTAAGAAAAAACGTGTCAATGTTTCGTGATGGGAACCAATTTTGAAACGTTGCCGATAGTAAACCTCGAGGTTATTGACTGTTATATCGATTAAATGACGAAAAAAGATAATTCTATTATGAAAGATGACATCAATAATAATGTAAGTTTTTAACATTTCATCGTTATCGATAATCCTAATCGCAACCATCCCATCCCTGGCGCAGTAACACCTTGCAACGATGTAAAAATTAAGAAGAAAAGAGAGATTTTTTAACTCCGGCGTCGGGCGAGTTAGTGACGCCACATTAATTCTTTCTGTCGATTACTTTTACTTGCAGATGTACCTGAAACTTTGAGACTTGGACGTAATGATCGAGTGACGGGCTTGATTGCTTTCACGAGGTAACCTTTTTGAGGTAAAATTAAGTATTTTTCGTAAGAGAGAGACTGGCAATCGCGTTAAATAAATCTCAACTGAACCGTGATTGGACCGCGTGCGAACCACAACTTTTGACACATTCAGTGTTGCGCTTGTTGGAATAGTGGTTATATACCATGATAACTATATAAATCAATTTAAAGTTTTATCAAATTAAATTACGAATTGCAATGCAATTTGTCTGACAATCCCAACATTATTATTATTTTTGGCAACATTGAATAAAAAGCAAACCTTTGTTGTCAACAATGTTTATTAACTAGTTATACATCCAACCCTATGTACCAACATGGACAGTGTACTCGGCTAGACGCAGAGTCAGCCATTTCATGAGAATTCTTATCAATGGCGCCAGGCCTCCGGTCGACGCATTGTACTCGTTCTAAGATAGATTTAATTCATTCTTTAGACAATCGCTGTCAAGTAAAGATCATTTTTTATATTTCTATTTTTATTTTTAAAAACGTCCCTCCGATCCTCTGCGACTTCACTGGCGCAGCCGGTAGGATCACCGCGATATCGTGAAAAACTGTGTAAAAGGACACTAAAATCGGTTCGTTCCGCGGTTTCCGCGTTTTCGTGCGTTTTGACGCTTAACGGTGATTCTGCAACCAAATAAATAAGTTTACCGCAGCAAGGACGAGAGGACAACCCTGGAGGACATGGGCGGCTTGTAAGTAGATACCCATCACTATTTCCTGGCTTTCCCAGTCTATTCCGTTTATAATTTATTATATGTGTTATTTTGGACCAAATCTCGCCAATTAACGTCATCTGATTTTCGTATAATTATCCCAAAATCGGTAATATACGCCTAATTTTACGTCAATTAAGAATTTTTTTCGATTTTTATACACTACATTTTTACATTTATTTTTACAACTTTATTTTACGTTTCTTTACAAAATGGAAAATATTACAACTATTCCGAGAGAAATTTCATGTGTGATTCCAAAGTTCGATGGTGATGAAAAGCTGCTTAATCTGTTTATAACAAAATGTGAATATGTTATAGCATGCTGTAGGCAAGAAGGTAATCCTATTCAGGACGTATACGTCTACCATACTATAACAAGTAAGCTCACAGGCAAAGCTGCTATTCTTATCAGTGAAAGACAGGACATTGTGACCTGGCCTATATTGAAAAGTGTATTAACTCAACATTTCGGCGACCCAAGGTCAGAAGATTGTATAGCGATTGAATTAGAGAGTTTGAAAATTAATAGTAACGAATCTTATACAGATTTTTGTGCTCGCATCCAACATGTCAAAAGTACATTGATGTCTAAAGTGAACTTGATTGGTGACGCCAATTTACGGGCTAGCAAAATAATTATATACGATAACGTTTCGTTAAACGTTTTCTTGTACAATTTGCCAGAAGATTTAATACGTATAGTGAGGCTTAAGGGATGCAGTACTCTAGAAGGAGCCTTAGGGATTGTATTGGAAGAAGTAAATTTCCTATTCCAATATAATTCCAGAAATAAAATGAACAAATCAAATAATAATATTACACAAAAACCTCAGAGTTCTACTCAATTCACTAACCCAATCGGATTTAAGCCGAATTTTATACAACCAACACCTTTCATACAGCCGACCAATTCCTTCAGAATGCAGGGCGCTATTCCAAACACTCAATTTAAATTTGGAATACCACCAAACCAAGGTTTCCAACCAAGGCCAATGCAAGGATTCACTCCTCAAAGATTTTCTTACCCATTACAGCAAGGTTTTCGGCCCATGCAACAACCACACTATTTAAACCCTCAAAATCAGCAATTCAAATTTGGGATCCCGCAACCACAAGGCTACCGACCCAATTTTCAACAGCCTAACCAATTTAAGTTTGGTATTAGACCACAACCATTTCCCATTCAAGGACAAAAAGCTATTATGGACACAGATGTGTCTATGCGCACGGCCTTGCCGCTCAAAAACACTCCACCTGCTCCTAGGAACCCTTATCAACTCTTTTACAATAACGAGTTGATTGATAATGCCCAAATTAATTACTCTTGCGAAAATGACTATCCGTATACTTATGACGAATCCTGCAATGAATATATTAATCATTACAGTGAAAATGTAGAGACTAGTGACGATGTTTCACCAAACGAAGAATACCATGATGTCGATGCTACATCCGATACTCTAGAAAATTTTCGGGTACCAGCCTCGGAGATAGTTCTGAAATAATACAGCTAAATTGTAGTAACCACGATAAACTACCACATGTTATTATTCCTGAAATAGGTGCTAAATTCATGCTCGACACCGGAAGTACCAGATCCTTCATGAGCCCTAAAATAGTCGATCAGTTCTTTTCAAATTTTAAATTTCACGAACCTTTCGAGGTTATCAGTACACACGCTCGAAGTAAACATAGTGAAGTGATTGTGATACCCTTACTGAAAACGTTTAAAAGCATGTTAAAGCATAAATTTTATGTGTATGATGTGGATCGACAATATGATGGACTTATTGGATCTGACTTGCTTAAAGAACTCGACGCGAGCATTGATATGAAAAACCAAGTATTAAAAACTCGTGATACTACTATACCTATTATTTACAATCCACCCCGACAGATAATTTTGGAACCCAGATCAGAGACAAGAGTTAGGCTACCAACTAATTTACAGAACGGTGATGCAATTCTTGAATATAGAGACTTTGGCTTAGGAGCTCGCATGCCTTCTGCTTTAGTGCATTGTGTTAATGGCTCTACACAGACCATAATACAGAACATATCAGATAATACAGTGACCTTAAAATTTTCGAAACCTTTTCCAGTAACGAAATTTGATAAAGAAATATGTGAAGCTAATGTAACATCCATGTCAGACCTCGAAATTGATGCTCTTTTGAAAGAAAATCTTTCCAAATTACGTTTAGAACACACCAATGAGGAGGAACGACAACACATTAAAAAATTATGCCACGAATATAAAGACATATTCTATTGCGATAAGTTGCCCCTAACGTTCACTAATAAAGTCAAACACCAAATTAGGACCACAAACGAAGACCCTATTTACGTTCGACCATATAGACAAGCTCAAACTCAATTAGAAGAAATTAATAGGCAAGTGGAAAAACTTTTAAAAGACAACGTGATCCAAGAGTCACACTCACCTTGGAGTGCCCCGGTTCACCTTGTCCAAAAAAAAATGGATGCTACTGGAGAAACTAAATACCGAATGGTGATAGACTATAGGAGGTTGAACGACATTACTGTGGACGATAAGTACCCGTTACCCAACATTACAGACTTGTTTGACCGCCTTGGAAAAAGTGTTTATTTCTCTACAATAGACTTAGCTAGCGGGTACCACCAAATTGAAGTCGACAAAGACGACAGGCAGAAGACCGCGTTCAGCACACAGAGCGGACACTTCGAATTTAAGCGGATGCCCTTTGGCCTTAAAACGGCACCCGCTACCTTCCAACGCGCAATGGATAGTGTATTGCGTGGCCTGCAAGGCATACACTGCCTAGTGTACTTGGACGACATTATAGTCTACTCAACTAGCTTGCAGGAACATATTCAAAAACTCCGTAAAATTTTTGACCGACTTAGACAAACAAATCTCAAAGTACAACTCGACAAGACAGAATTTTTGCGAAAAGAAGTACTATACTTAGGGCACACAATTACCAAGGACGGACTGAGACCAAATGACGACAAGGTAAAGGCAGTCTTAAATTTTCCACTTCCAAGAACTCAAACTGAAATTAAGAGTTTTCTAGGCCTAATAGGGTATTACAGGAAATTTATCAGGGATTTTGCAAAAATTACCAAGCCCCTCACTACATGCTTAAAAAAAAATCATAAGATCATTATTAACGAAGAATATATAAAATCCTTCCAACAATGCAAAGAGTTACTTACCAGTGCTCCACTTTTACAATACCCAGACTTTGATAAAACATTCGTACTTACCACCGATGCATCTAACTTTGCAGTAGGTGCTGTGCTATCGCAGGGCCAAATTGGCAATGAAAAACCAATAGCCTATGCTAGCAGGACTCTGAATGACGCTGAAACGCGTTACAGCACTATAGAAAAGGAGCTGCTCGCAATTGTCTGGGCCATCAAACATTTCCGTCCATATCTTTATGGGCGCAAATTTATTATATACACTGATCATAGGCCTTTAGCCTGGCTCGATTCTATAAAAGAACCAAACAGTAAATTAACTCGTTGGCGCTTAAACTTAGCAGGTTATAATTATGAAATTCAGTACAAAAACGGAAAGCAAAACACCAATGCCGACGCTCTGTCGCGCATCAAACTTAACGCTTTAGGTAAAGACGATGACGACAGCTCTATGAGAGTGAATGTAGACCCCCAAGAACAGGCACTACAAGACTACATCCGTTCCTTGACTGACTCTATAGCGCAAGCAAGTAAAAAAAATGACGATGACAAATCCCGCACTTCAACTGCTAGCCACATTTCAATACCTTCGGATTCCGAAGCAACTATTAGTATTCCTCCAAACGATCGCGGTATTTCCCCAAGCAATCGATCTGATTGTTCATATCCAGTTCGAACTCCATCAACTCTCTCAGCCGCTGAAAACAGCAGTACTACTGAAACTGCTCATTCTGGCCAGGATACTGAGTCAAATGGTATTCCGATCCTGAATGAAGCGATTGACACCAAACCCAATCAAATTCTAGTTTACACTTGGTTCAGGAACGAATTATCTGTGAAAGATTTATCTAGAGATCGACAAAAGGTTTTAGAGGTCCACCTACCTTTAGATCAGCCGGAATTAATTAAAGATTTCCTTAAGAGATATATAAAACCTAAAATAAAATATTTTTTGTATTTTGAAGATGATATTCACCGGAAACAATTTACTGAAATTATTATAACCCTGTTTAAAAAAGACACCGTAAGATTTTACGAGTGTACTGAAAGAGTAGTTTATATCGAAGATGAGGGAGAACAGAAAGCAATAATACTGAAATACCACCATGGCAAAACATGCCATCGCGGTATTAAGGAAACGATATCACACATAAAGAGGACATTTTTCTGGCCCAATATGGAACAGGTAGTCTCTGCAGTTATAAACTCTTGCGAATCGTGTCGAAAAATGAAATATGACAGGAAACCAATAAAACCTGCTTTACAACTTACCCAAAATCAATCAAAGCCCTTCGATGAACTATTCATTGACCTGTTCTCTATAGAGGGAAAATATTTCCTTACCATCATAGACGCCTTCAGCAAATTGGGACAAGCCTTCCAGTTAGACAATAGATCTACCCCAGAAGTAGTAAGAGCTCTTATTAAATATTTCTCTTTCTATGGGACCCCACGCAAGATAAGTTCAGATTCTGGATCTGAGTTTAGCAATAGCCTTATGAAGGAATTGCTGACACTCTACAAAATTGATATGCATCTTGGCACCCCAAACAACCCGAACTCCATGGGGCTTATAGAAAGGTTCCATTCTACAATCCTTGAAATATATCGTTTGGCCAAATACGAACATAAATTCACAGACGCGGCTTCAGTAATGACGTACGCTATCATGGCATATAACCAAAGTATTCATTCCACAACAGGATTGACACCGTTTGAAGTCGTGTTCGGTCACACCAAATCTAATAACACTTTTGATGTAAATTTTGAGAATCGTTACATGCAGCTACTAATTAGAGAACATGCACATAGAACCAAATACTTATATAAGCATCTTTCCGAAAAAATGATTGAGTTAAAAAGGAAAATACGCGACAAAAGAGGAGGTGAAACCGAATTCGACGTAAACCCAGGAGATATAGTTTTTACCAAGGGAACGAATATTAGGCGTAGTAAAGACAAACCGCGTTTTGAAAGGGCTCTAGTTTTAGAAGATGTAGAGAAAAACATAGTTCCAGTCGAAATGAGAAATCGCAATACGAAAATCCCCATTAAAGACGTAAAACGTCCTCCACAGAAACATCCTGTACCTGTGCCTGACCGCAACCTTGATAACGAAGATCCTCACCCTACAACTTCAGCACGTTGAGGAGAACCCAGGAATATTACCTGTTAAAGAAGGAATCGCAGTAATTAGTCACGATAGATGGACTATCGTAAAGGTTTTGGATTTAAAACTCATCTTCGATGACTTAGAAATTAATTACAGGCGATACAATGAGTTTAATGATATAATTAGGTTAGGATCTAAGATTAAGTTAGAAAGCGAAAGCTTTATTGATTTTAAAAATCAAGTAGATTATGAAATTAAGATAGTTATAAACAAGTACAAGCAGTTAGTTCCAATAACAAAAACTAAAAGAGGCATTTTAAACCCTATTGGTTCATTAATCAAGATTATCACTGGTAATTTAGATAATGAGGATGCGATACGATATGAAACAATTATTAAAGAAATAAAATCACAACAAAATGCAATAACTAAGAAAATGACCATAGTTGCCGAAATGGTGAAAAGCCTTACAAATGTATCATTTTCAGTCGGTTACAATCTTATTCAGCTGGATAAAAGTGTAAAGGAGCTTGAGAAAGAGATAGATGAGTTAAAGATCAAGGAAAGACAGAATTCAATAAGTAATAGTATAATCAATACATTCCATTTATTTCTACATAATTTTCAAACTATATATGCCAGACTTAATGAGATCGAAACCGCCCTAGCCTTTAGCAAAATTAAGATTTTACATCAATCTGTAATAGACTCAAAAGAACTGCTACAATTACTTAGAGGTATTGAAAAAACCGATAAGCTTGTGTATGTGTACCCTTCCGAACCTCAGAATTTAGTAAAAATTGAGCAGAGTATTGTTTTAAAAGCTTATTGTAAAGAAAATCAGATTACATTTCTTTTGGAGATTCCTCTCATAAAACCAGACACATATATATATTATAAACTCTACCCCTTACCTATCACACACGGTACCCAGACTTACATAATAATTCCTAAATATCCTTACCTATTAGTGAAAGGGTTAAAGGTCAAGCCGCTCGCCCAAAAATGTCGAAACATTGATGAATCCAGTTTCCTGTGTTTCGAGGAAGACATGCCTCTGCTACAAGATACCTGTATAACTGACCTAATGAAATACAAAAGCTATAGTAATTCCTGTCTACAAGTTCCCGTGGAAATAGAAAATGTGAAAATAGAAGCCATCCAACCCAATCGATGGATCTTATACACCAAAACCAATGTCCTGCTCCACAGAACGTGTATTAATGAAATTTTTCGATATAATATCCAAGGAACTTATATACTCACCATAGACGATGTATGTGAAATAAAAATTGGAGAAATCATCCTGAAAAAGCACAAACTTCAAGCAGAAAAGTTAACTTACCTAAAACTACCAATTGTTAACTTACCTAATGTAAAGCCACCGGAAATTGAAGGAAGGAAAACAACCAGTATCAAGGGCATAAACCTGAATGACCTAAAGCTCCTGTCGCACGCTCTCCGAAAAAGTGAAATCAGTGAAAATTTTAGTGAAAATCATGGCCTTTCAGTGAATGTGAAAAGTGTTAGTCTTATGACGGTCCTCTTGTACTTCATCTTTATTCTAAGTATAGTTTTAGCGTTAGTATATAGATTTTATTATAAAATAAGAATTTTCATGCGAGGAAACCAAAATTCTCCGGATCCTCCACCCTCGGATAATTTTGATCTTAGAGAGGGAGGAGTTATACATCCAACCCTATGTACCAACATGGACAGTGTACTCGGCTAGACGCAGAGTCAGCCATTTCATGAGAATTCTTATCAATGGCGCCAGGCCTCCGGTCGACGCATTGTACTCGTTCTAAGATAGATTTAATTCATTCTTTAGACAATCGCTGTCAAGTAAAGATCATTTTTTATATTTCTATTTTTATTTTTAAAAACGTCCCTCCGATCCTCTGCGACTTCACTAACTTATACTATCGTAAATCTTGTTGAAATGTGATATTAATTATACAGTTATAGTTACTCTGATCCTTTGATGTAATCTTAATTATTAAATATATATTCGAGACCATAGACCTATACTCTAGTACATTGATATCGTTGTTCGAGACATTATTGTTGGTTTAGCAACACTCGTCGCTGATTGGTCCGCCAATAAGCGAACGAGAGAATTGCTTTGTGCAACTAAAATATGTTTGTTTATGTTAAATATTATATTACTTATAAATTACTAAGTCTAAAATTGTATTGTGATTTGTGAGGTGAACGTACTAAATAAGAAATTATTTAGTACTAGTTTAAATATTATAACCGAACTTCCTGTTCCTGTGTGGATTTGCCACCATTATAAAATGTACTTTGTGTAACTAAAAATGCTTATTAGTGTTAAATATTATGTTACTTATATTTTACTAAGTCTAAAATTATATTTTGATTTATCAAGTGTTCGTAGTAAATCAGAAATTATATAGTACAAGTTTAAATATTGTAAACGAACTTCCTGTTCCTGTTTGGCTTTGCCGCCATTCCTAACGATCGTCAGGGGTGGTGGGAAATGTATAAAGGAGGTGGTTTGTCATAGAATTGATTCATTCTGCCAAAGACTACAGTACCATTCATTCTGCTACCAAAGACCACAGAGGTCGTCATGCTGCCCAAAAGTTAAGTAACTTGTGTTAATTTATAAAGTGTACCGAATTGTTATAATATGTGTGATATTCAACAATGTGCTTTGGTTGTTCTATGGAGTTTCTATGCTTCTTCTCCATAGGCCCTTTAAATAGGGAAAACACTTGCGAAGCAGATTAAATGTCGAGTCAGAGAAATAAAAGACAATTGAGTAAATATTCAGTCAGAGAAATAAAATATAATGATTGGACTTAAATATTCTCCCGTTTCATTTATATCATTACCATCCTAATACCAACTGTATCATAATCATATGTTTGTAGACCTGTGTCCCTGTACTTGGGACAACAGACGATCATTCTAATCATGATGATGAGACAATACTTGATAGATTTGTATCGAGGTACTACCTACGCTGTCCGAATAGCTTTTACTTATTAACATCATGGGTTTGATCATCATCAATTATAGTAAATTAAGAAACAGATTCTATTAATAATTAATAATCATAGCTATCATCTTTATATTTCCACCTATATACACCCTATATCTAACACGCTCATAGAGGTAGGAATAGAGGAACATACAGCTGAGAGAGCGAGATGTACCGAAAGTTGTTGAGTTTGATGGTCTAAACCACCCCCTTAAATGTTTATTTGTATTTTTGTAACACCTTGTATACAACTCGTATTCATTTGGTTTTTTGAGCTAGAACGTTCTAGTTTTGGAGGTTTCACAAAGTACCTACTATCACACTTTGTGCGTTTGCATTTTATATTATTATGACCCTCTTCTAGGTATTTCAGTTTGTTATAGTTTCTCAGGGTTCAGGGTTTCTTGGTGTTTTAGTTGTGGCGACGGGCTTACCCCCCGTCACATTGGACAGAGTTTCGGTACTACTGGTGAAACGTGGATGTTCTGAGGTTTCAGAATATCTCTGACTACCCTCTCGGGGAATAGTCGTGAGCATATGCTTATGCTTATGCTATGCTATAGTTTCTCAATCCACATAATCCAGACCGACCACTTAAATGTATCCTCCAATGATTTTAGTTAATTACTAGTGTTTTCCCGGGGTCACTGCCGTTTGAACGACAGTTGTTTAGCAATTTTTAAAAAAATACACAACGTTCTAAAAATGAGTCGTTTCACAAATCATCATTTAGTAGGAATAGGTTTCACAAACCATTTATTTAATTTTGTGATCAGTTGTCAAATTGTCACATTGCAACATTTCATTCTCAAGACACTTCGATACGAAACTGTGTTATTTAAACATTCATCTTTTGTTAGAAACTCGTTTTATATTTTATTGTTTGATCAGCAAATTACTAAATATAACAACGTTTTACAAATATCGATGATCACATTATTTCATTTCACAAAACCGAACCAGTGGTGCGATTTTTGAAAATCATATATAATAGAGCGGTTCGGCAGTAGAAAGATGCATAATCTCCATAGTAATTCTGACATTTTCTAATGCCGAACCGCTCGTATGATTTTCAAAAATCGCACTGCAGAGCACCCCTCTTCCACGCAGTCTTGTCTGTACATGCATGTGCATGCTTGCTAGCATGTTGCATGCTTGCTTGCATGTTGCATGCTTGCTTGCTTGCTGCATGCGTGTGTGCATTCTTGCTTGCATCTTTGCATGTGTGCTTGCTTGCTTGTTTGCTTGTCTGCATGTTAGGGGGTGCAGGGGGGCTGCGCCCCCCGCTCGGGGGGTGCGGGGGGCGGAAGCCCCCTGCCTGAGAAAAACATATGGGAGCTTGTCGAATTCTAGGTTAGGTTAGGTTAGAACATGTATAACACTTAGCGGAGCGAGCGAAGCGAGCGGAGCATCAACATGCTTGCTTGCATGTGCATGCCTGCTTGCATGCTGCATGCTTGCTTGCTTGCTGCATGCTTGTGTGTCTGCATGCTTGTGTGCATGCTTGCTTGCATCATTGCTTAAGTGCATGCTTATTTGCTGGTTGCTTAGGGGGCAGAAAGGTAACATCATAACTGTAGGTTATGGTTAGACTAGGTTAGGTTAGTTAGTATGTTATGCTGCATTTTTGCGTATATGTATGCTTGGTTTAGCGTGCATGTATGTTTTATGGATGAAACACCATGAAAGACGGGTGTTACACGCTCATTCTCGCGTCAGTCTGGTCCATCAATCTGGTCACGTCAGACCTAGAACGATCATCAGACTGACGAACATTATTAAAATACTTATTTGAAATTAAAGTTTAAAATGGAGTTGCAGCAAGTTTAGTAGATGAATTTGAAAAATGGCAAATAACGTTTTGTGATATAAAAAATGATTTATCGTTGTTTGCTAAATAATTCATTTGGTAAATAAGATTGTTGTCGCATAACTGATGTTGAAATGTTGTTTTAACTATAAAAATAATATAATTCAATGCATTTGCTAAATGACTACTTTCGATACGTAAATATGTGTATTAACACCTTTGTTAAATCACTAGTTTGTGAAATGAAACATTGTTAAACGTTGCTTGAGAAGTGATATTTTGCTTATTGATTTTGTGTTAAACATTAGTGAACCGTTTTCCCGCGACTTCGTCCGCACAAATTATGTACCAGATTTTAAGTCAGATCATAAGCTATCAAACAAAAAAAGTTTCATCAAAATCGGTTCAGTAGTTTTTGCGTGATGCGCGAACAAACAAACAAACACACAAACAAACACACAAACAAACAGACAAACAGACAGACAAAATTTCTAAAAAAGGTTGATTTCGAGTCGGGGATATTTAAAAACCATATCGTAATCTTTTTTTTGTAAATATCTTCAATGTACAGACACAGTTCAGTTACAGTTTTATAATAGTTAAGATTGGTGAAATCAAATGAGTTAACCCGTTTTGGCATCTTTAAGTTTCTACATCAATGTTACAAGCGTTTCCTCCACAACCACTACACGTCTAGAATATTATACCTACTCACATCTATCCATCTATTTTTGTATAACGTAAAGTAACAAAGTTGTAAGTATAGTTGTATTTTAAATATATCGAGAAGCATTCTAGCGGGCGGGACTATTAGCCCGACCCGAGGGTAGACTGTTTTTGTACGCGCACGGCGACAGATGTGCTAGCGAAATTATTGTAATACTAAATATAAACAAATGATCGAAGATCCAGTTTTTATTTATACAATCCCGTCACATCAAGTGTCTGTTCATAATTAGGTACTCCATAGAACAAGAATTACAGTTTTCAAAAAACATAACAACAGTCAAAAACGTTATCTAAAAGTAAAACTAATAAAGCAGTAGCCGGGCTTTAATAAAACAGTATAAAGTAAAGCTATCAACAAATCAACGTCGTTTACCGTCGGCTGCGTTTTCAATTTGTACTGTCTCACGGTAAGTGCTGCATGTGTGTATCCGGCTTAATGCTGTTAGGAGATAGGTGCTGTGGATGCGGCATCTTGCTGCTTAAACCATACTTACGTGAATTTACAACTGCATGACCGGGGTGGTCCAACATTAGCTACACACCCTGTAGAACCACAACATAGCACACCACAAGAAAGAGTACCTAAGTATAATACAGACACTGAACCCCGGTGGTATTGAAGAACTCCATAGGTTAACCCCGGCAGCGGAAGACTGGCTAAAACATCTTGACCTCGAAATTTAAACCTCTCTGGATCCAAGAAGGAAGACAAAAAAAAAATGCCATACGATATGATGATGATACGGACACTCCCTGCCCCCCCCATTTTTTTACCTCACCTCCTCTTGGTGGTAAGGGAGGTGGACGACAGTTAGCAGTGGTGTATTCCTCTCTCACTTGTACTCTCACTATCAACTAACTGTAGCTTTAATAATGTTCTTAGCATATTCTTGAATGCAGAAAGAGCGACATCTTCAAAGGTGGTACCACTGATATCCCTTTAGTCGCCTCGTACGATTCCCACGGGAAGAAATGTGGTGGTATATTCTAAAACTCGACGACCACACAGTAAAAGGATTCATGGAACGTACACAACGTTAAATGGAGCACATGCACGGATTGCTTGCGTGGGGGTTTGTTTCGGGAAAATCGAGAAAAATCTTGCATTGGTTGGTATGTACTACGTAGGTAATGCAGACCGCTCGAAACTGACGATACACGTCGACGACCGATGTCCACTTAGCTTGACCTTAAGTCAACATAAAGAAGTTACCATGCCGCATCCACCATCCACCCCTCCCAGGCAAGTGCATCTGCCGTGGGAGCACACACTAATGATAATTTATTTGTTCGTCCGTCGACTGCGCAGGAATCCACTGCACTTTACATCCGAAACGAAATCTGTCGCTGAAAACTCAACGTTTTACACATTACTGCAAACTGTGTTAGTGTTAGCAGTGCTTCGTACGAATTTATATTGATTTTGTTACTGTTTGTTCTCTATTGCGTTTAGTTTTTCGTGTGGTGTCCGTATCAACCCAGACGGGTGTCGTAAGTGGCGACCATGTGGCGACTAAAGATGGGCGATTGTGAATGAAATTATTCGAATAATTCGATTGTAGAATTCATTCGAATTATTCGAATAACCTTACGTCTCATTCGAATTTGAAAAAAAGCGAGAAGTAATTAAGAATGTATGTATACAAAATTTTTGGAATGTATTGCGTCGTCTCATTCCTCCCGATTCAAATTTCAAATTACTAGTTTATTCATTCGAATATCCGTAACATCATCTAAAAGTAATCTCTATTTCCTGAGACAAAATACCCAATTTCGTGTGGCAAATTTAATCATTCATTCAACCATCGAACTTAAGCGCTATTCACATTAGAACGGACGGGCGCGGACGGAGGACGGTTGACGTGGACGGACGGGAGCGGGCGGAGGACGTGGACGGACGGGAGCGGGCGGAGGACGTGGACGGACGGGAGCGGGCGGAGGACGGACGGGCGCGGGCGGAGGACGCAGACGGACGGGAGCGGGCGCAGGACGTGGACGGACGGGAGCGGGTGAAGGATGGACGGGAGCGGGCGGAGGACGTGGACAGACGGCAGCGGGCGCAGGACGGAGGGCGCGGGCGGAGCACGTGGATGGACGGGAGCGGGCGGAGGACGGACGGACGGGAGCGGGCGCAGGACGGGGACGGACGGGAGCGGGCGGAGGACGGACGGGCGCGGGCGGAGGACGGACGGAGGACGTGGACGGACGGGAGTGGGCGGAGGACGTGGACGGATGGGAGCGGGCGGAGGACGGACGGGCGCGGGCGGAGGACGCAGACGGACGGGAGCGGGCACAGGACGTGGACGAACGGGAGCGGGTGAAGGACGGACGGGAGCGGGCGGAGGACGTGGACAGACGGCAGCGGGCGCAGGACGGACGGGCGTGGGCGGAGCACGTGGATGGACGGGAGCGGGCGGAGGACGGACGGAGGATGTGGACGGACGGGAGCGGGCGGAGGACGGACGGGCGTGGGCGCGGAGGACGGAGGACGACGACAAGACATTCCTGGCTTAGCACCAGATTCTGGTTAAATATGTGTTTTACTATCAAAACTGAACTTATGCAAAAAAAACAAGTTATTACCCGTTGCTTATAATATAATCTTTATAAATTAACTACCGGTTCGCAAATCAGTAACTATTTACTTAATACTACGAATATCAATTAAAATTAGACTTTATTATACGACGACACAGCCCAATTTCAAAGTGAATGAATGAACTAGCGGTTTTATTCGAATTTGCGAACTAGCGATCGATTGTTTTTGTATTCGATTGTTAATATTAGTACTATCAAACCATTCGAATATTAGAATCAGTAACAATCGCCCATCTCTGGTGGCGACTGATTACTTCAGTCATCATCAACGTCTCTGGTACCCAATGCGTGGCTGCCACTGCACTGCGTCAGTCCACCATGTGGAGCCTACGCACGTTGTGCTTTCCAGTACGCGGTCGCCACTCGAAAACTCTTCGGCCCCATCGGCCATCGGTTCTGGGAGCAATATGCCCACTGCCACTTTAGTTTAGCAACTCTTTAGGCTATGTCAGCTACTCTGGTTCTTCTGTGGATCTCTTCATTTCTGATTCGATCTCGCAGGGAAACTCTGAGCATAGTCCTCTCCATTACCCTTTGGGTGACTTTGAGGCCTGAGTTAACGACAACGTCTCTGTTCCATATATCATCACTCATCACTCATCACTGTGCGGCATGCGAAACAATACTTTAGAAAAATAAAACATCTATGCAAAGATACGAATAGATTCCTATCTTCACATTTAGATTCAGGGGTGCACATACCGGATCTCACCCTATCGATGGTTAATAAAAGCGATATTACTTGCATGACGTCACGTGATATTTGAGGAGTTTCATCTTTTTGATTTATTGGTTTTTCATAATATGGGACTCAAGGAGGTAACGCTCAAGACGGACAAAAAGTTCAAATATAAGTCCAATACCTACTCAGGCCAAATAAAAGGGCAATTCTGTCTGGCAGACAAAAAGGCCATTGTCGTCTGCCTTACGCCTAAATATTGTTATGCAAAAGAAACAAATTTTAATATAAAAAAAGGCTAGCATTAAAAGATCGTCCAATAACTTAATAAAAAGCATTAAAGGTGAACGAGAGTTTGATAACGTCGTAAAAGATCGGCTGCCATCTTGAGATCGCGTAAACCTTTCACGAGAGGCTGCTCAAATAATCCTGACAATAAAGAAAAATTCCTACCCTCTTTATGAAGAGGTAAGTCCTTGGCAAATTGTTCGCTGGACAGGAGTGGAGTGGAGTCGCCGAAAATGTAAAAGAATTTAGTTATTTTATTTAGGTCTAAAACTTGTCATCATAATCAGCCGATAAACGTCCACTGCTGGACATAGACCTCCCCAAAAATGGGGGGATTTGCCATAATCGCCACGCTTGGCAGGCGAGTTGGCGATCGCAGTTGGATTGAATGTGTGTACTCAGAGGATGCTGCTGCCCATCCTCCGGTAGATCCCTTAGTCGCCTTTTACGACACCCACGGAAGGAAATGGGATGGTGCTACTCTTAGCAGACACCACACGGACTAAAACTTGTTAATAGGACATATTTACAATACACCCTGCATAAGGAAAAGTATCTTTAACCTTTAAACCACAGACTCTACTCATCAAACTGAACAACTTTTACTATGGGAGGATACAAAAAAAAACCAGCTGTCCCATACGATTGTGTCAAGTACTTATTGCAGTTTAGTATGGGACAGCTGACTTTTTTTTTGCGCTGACAGGTTTGCTCCCATAGTAAAAGTTGTTCAGTGTGATGGGTAGAGTATGTAATTTAAAGGCAAATGATACTTTTTCTAACATCCTGTATATCTGAATAGCTCCTCGGGGAATATAGTCATGAGCGTATTATACTGGGAGGATACAAAAAAAAACCAGCTGTCCCATACGATTGTGTCAAGTACTTATTGCAGTTTAGTATGGGACAGCTGACTTTTTTTTTGCGCTGACAGGTTTGCTCCCATAGTAAAAGTTGTTCAGTGTGATGGGTAGAGTATGTAATTTAAAGGCAAATGATACTTTTTCTAACATCCTGTATATCTGAATAGCTCCTCGGGGAATATAGTCATGAGCGTATTATACTTTACCCTTTGAAAGAGATACTGTGCTTGTTAATTACAACTACTATAATAAATAAATAATAAATAAATATCTTGGACAGTGTCACACAAATTATCTAGTCACATTTCAAGTTCCAGAATCTAGCCTGGACTTGTATTATGATGACTAGACAACGATATAGAATACATATATAGATACAAACATCCATGACTCGGGTACAAATATTCATATTCGTCATACAAATATTTGTTCAAAAAGTTATCTATGTGATATTATTTTGAAAAAAATTTTTGACTTTTTTGACTTTGACTTTGACTTTGTCCTTTACTGGATTCGAACCCGCGACCCCCGACACAGCAGGCAGGTTCACTACAGACTGTGCTGTCGGGCCGTCATAACTACTAGTCCTAATTTTATGACTTTGACAGAGATAGTTTTATTCCACCACGTTGTAGGTAACGTCTGTTTTAGTATTCAGAGAAACAAAAAACAGCATGGACTGCTTTCTGGAGAAATTAAAAATATAGCATATTCATATGATTAGGAAGGTTGTTTGTAGTTGTAGCAAAATGTCCATTTTGAAATGGAATACAGACGTTTGAATTGTATTTTTTCCATATCTATCCAATGTGTGCCACATTGATTTATTTACTCATCAAGGAATTAAATAAATTTTTAAAATATTACTTAGGTAACTCCACGTCCTTCCCTGTCTCTCTCCCGCATGTAACAGACGACTACCGTGCAGGTAAGAGACGGTATAAGTGGATTGCTTTTCTGCTTTACATACAAATATTTTGTGCAAACGTCCCCTGCGTTCCGATACTTAGGATGCAAACGTTATGCCACGTCAGAATAAGGATGCGATGATTTATTGTTTGTGAACAAAATGTGATGAAGTTTCTATGCAGTTGTTTTATTAGATAGATAAGTCTTAATAATTTTCATCATCGTACATCTAGAAAAAAGCCAGTAAAGAATGCTGTATTGTGTAGTATTCTATTTTACAGACTCCTCTTACGAATGGGCGAAATAAATATGCTTTTAAATACCTTTGAGCCGCTTAAATTTGCCTATGATGTAACTTAACGGTTAGGTACACAGGCATCTAATTTCACTGTCCAGAAATAATTGTATAACGTATCTTCCGAAGAACGAATGCACTCAAGATGAAATACAACTAAAACGCCCACACATCCAAAGAACGGAGGCTGCTTAATTTCGGTAATAGTTTTCAATCCGAACATATCTTAACTATTATAAAACTGTAACTGAACTGTGTCTGTACATTGAAGATATTTACAAAAAAAAGATTACGATATGGTTTTTAAATATCCCCGACTCGAAATCAACCTTTTTTAGAAATTTTGTCTGTCTGTTTGTCTGTTTGTTTGTGTGTTTGTTTGTTTGTTTGTTTGTTTGTTTGTTTGATCGCGCATCACGCAAAAACTACTGAACCGATTTTGATGAAACTTTTTTTGTTTGATAGCTTATGATCTGACTTAAAATCTGGTATATAATTTGTGCGGACGAAGTCGCGGGAAAACACTAGTTATATTATAAATTCAAGTCCCCCGCTATGTTTTTCTGTGTGTCTGTCTGTCTGTATAGGCTAATATCAAAAACTACTGAAGGACGTTTCTGAACACTCCCATGTAAGATAAAACGGTCGTGTGTTTATGTACGTTATGTCTGTGTAAATTCAATTTCTCTTTCACACACGAGTAAATAACATAATAACTTGCTTTTGATCTCAAGGTACAATAGAGGTAAGAACTTAATCCTGACGGATGTCCCATACGGGGGACGTGTACCCTGCACCTCTTAGCACTGTCGCAATTTATCAAGTAGGGTGAATAGCCCGGTGATGGATCGATGATTTTTGTACATTATTGGTTTAGAAATTATCTTTGCAATTATTGTAGGGTCTATTCCGAGAGATATTGAGGAAGATTTTGCTTTAAATATAAAGCTGTTTTCTAATCCTAAATTTTAGTAATAATAACAGGTTGTGTAGGTAATTGTGCAGTTAAATGATGTGGCGTCTTCAGCTATTTTGCTAAAACTTAGAAAGTCTTTGCTCTTTGTAGTAAAGTTTCTGTATGGTTGTGAGTTTATGTAAAGGGTTCTTTCTTAATAATGTGGAGACTTTTTTAAGGGGATGATTATACCATCAGACTGAACAAATCTTTCTATAGGACTACCATCGAAATCGAAACAAAAAAACAATTTCCCATACATTTGGGTCAAGTTGGTTTTCAGTTTTGTACATCCATTTTAAAGAAACGGTCACCATATTGAGAAAGACCCAGTTTTCTCCCTCTGTCCTGTAGGCTCCACTATCTCGATCCACCAGTGGATCGAATAGGACGCTGAAGTTCACTGTGATCCACCATTAGGCTCAGTGGATCCTATGATACTTGAATGTATTAATAGGCTCCACCAGTGGATCGAATTTATTTCTGGGAGTCTCGTACGATCCACCACTGATTTCTGTGGGGCCTGTAATATAATTTATATAATATAGGCTCCAAGGAAGTTCGACCTCTTTTACATGTCTGCTCTCCTGGTACATTTGAATATTTTAAATGAGTAGTAAATAAATATATATATAAATAAAATAAATATGTTTAGGTAAAAAAAAAAAAAAAAAAAAAAAAAAACGAAGAAAGAAAATAGAAAAGGGGGCATTGCAACGCAATAGTTATGCTTTTTTTTCTTTTACTGTTTATTTCTTTTTCCTTTTTCATTTTTTTTTCCATTTTTTTTCTATTACTTACGGATAATACGCATAATAACACATTTCGATTACGCGAAATGACACTTACGCGAAACGACACATACGCGAATTGACATACGCGATATGACACATACGCGAAACGACACATACGCGAAACGACATGAATTAACGCAGTGTTCAATACGTAAAACGTTCAAAACGCAAAATGTGTGTTTTTCTTCAATTTAAGAAATCAGAATGTTCAGTATTCAATACGTAGAATGTTCAATACCTTAAAAACAAGAATTTCTAAATGTACCTAAAATGCCAAAATGACAGATGTCAAAGAAGCCAGGCGTTTCAATTAAAAATTGTATTCCTTCTGGTTATTTTTGACATTTTCTGTAGTTTTGACACCGCCTATCGCCTATCACCATAACGCCTGTCATCTTTGACAAATTACCAAAATTACAAAAAATTACAGACGATGTCAAAAGTGACAGTAGCTGTCAAAAGTGATAAGAGCTCTCAAAAGTGACTGGCGATGTCAGATGGTTGTTATAATACGAGAGGGTCTGTCAAAAGAGACAGAAGCTGAGAAAAGTGACTGGCGATGTCGAAAGCGACAGCTGGTGGCAACATTTATATTTTGACAGCGCCTGTTTGACATCACCTATCATTTTTTGTAATTTTGGTACCGCATATCGCGAAGTGCCAATTTAATTCGTATGTTCCTCCAACGAAAACGCGGCGAAACGCGCGAGTTCGCAAAACGAGCTAGTTTTTTTTTTAATTCTATTTTTTTATTTGGGGCTCGCGTTGGTATACAACTGCCACTCCGAAGCTAGGTAGTCATTCTTCGTGGTCACAAATTAATTTTGTCAGAGTTCAAGATAATTATGTCATTATGCGTATGTCATTCTGCGTGGTCACAAATGTCATCCTGCATAGCTAGCATGCCGCAGTGATACAGCGCTATCACACCTTCGCTCTCTTTGTATCTGCGTGCGAACGAACGAGATAAAAGACGTGATACAGCCGTATCACGTGCAGCATACTACAGCTTTTGGTACAATTAAACACCTCACCTTAGGGCCCGTCACAGACTTGCGCTATAATATGTGGCTGTACTCTTCTTACGCACGCAAAATTACATAAGCACGTCTCTTTCCTGCGTGCGAGTGAGAAGAAGCGATTAGCAACTTGCATGCGTTAGAAGAGTACATCAACATATTATAGCGACCGTGTGTTTGCCCTTAAAGGTGGTGTAACAAAAATGCAAACTTCTTTATTTTTTTATCGTCATTGGGTTTTGGTATAACAATACAAACTTCTTTTGTATGGAGCAGCGCGTCAACGGTAATTTTGAAAGTTTAACCTCTTTTAATCTTCTGCTCTCTTGGTACTTCCCAATGCTTTATTGCTCTTGGCCGATTTTTTTGTATTGTTGATATATTACGACTCGAACTTGGCCGATTTTCTTTTTTTGATTCAGCACATCAGTAGGACCAACAGAAATAGGTGTCCCTCGTGGACCTACTAGTAGGACCACGAGAAAACGCCGAAATGTACCAGGAGAGCAGACGTGTAAAAGAGGTCGAACTTCCTTGGAGCCTATATTATGTAAATTATATTACAGGTACCACAGAAATCAGTGGTGGATCGTACGAGACTCCCAGAATTAAATTCGATCCACTGGTGGAGCCTATTAATACATTCAAGTATCATAGGATCCACTGAGCCTAATGGTGGATCACAGTGAACTTCAGCGTCCTATTCGATCCACTGGTGGATCGAGATAGTGGAGCCTACAGGACAGAGGGAGTTTTCTATTATCAAACATTTTTTTTTAACCTCTTGAAAATTTCTCTTTCTATGCTCAATAAGTCACGACGGTTCGTTTTTTCGCCAACTAACCGCCTTAGTTGGAAGGATATAGTTTCACTTCTACCTCAATTGAAGGTGGATTTAATTGTCCGAGTCACTGTAATGGCATCTTAACTTCGCTTCCATTCTGTCTGCCGACCGCTTGTGCTGTTTTCCAATGGTGGTTTCTATGTTCGACACAATTTGTTTGAGAAGACAATAACTTAAAAAGTTGTTATTTAAGAAAACGATTTAGCTAAACTTGGATAATTATGTGTACTAAAGTTATAGTAAAAATTATGGTCCAAAAATGTTTCTCTTAGTGCCTAAGCCGAAGGTACTCAAGGTGTCGTGTATTTTCTTGTGGTTTATGGATAAAAGACTTAGGTGGTGGACAATCAAGTGTCCTGTCACCACTTGTACATTTCGTAAGATAATGCTAATTTGCTAAAAAGTGAACGACTACAAGCATTGATTGACCAATAGTTGGTTGGTTTAGCAAACTTTATTAATAAAAAAAACGGTCATAAACGAATGTACTAAAAATAAGAAATATTTATATAGTCAATGTCATAGACATATTACTCTAGCGATAGACAAGCTCGTTCAAACAAACAACATGTCACACAAAACAACACAAAATGACACATTGCGGTCTGTCATTGCCATAGTGACGATGTGAACTCGGGAACATCAATCAGGTGCGGACACCTCATTCAAGTGGAACATGTTGCTTCTATTCAAGGGCAAGTCTATCGCTAGAGTTTAAGTTTATGGTCAATGTGATCACACATTACAGGTTTTCAGGGGAAAATGTTTCTCGAAATCTTATATTTAACTAGTACTGTAATACAATACTCGTTATTATATTGTGCTAGTATACTACCTACTACTTAGTACTACTTAGTATTAAAAGATAGGCTTAAATTGTGTTAAGATAAGAATCGTGATACTCGCGTTTTCTTCACTACTCAAAGTTCTATTGTTCACTACTCAACTTTATTGTATATTTGTATCAAACAAAAGTTAACTAATGTGTCGACACATATTCCACATGGTGTCGTCACCAGTGGAAACCGCTTCCTTAGCCCAGGATAGCCTGTAAGTAGCAGGGGCTAATAAAGTCCTCTCCTCGTTACTTTGCGGCTAATCTCGCGCCGTGTGGCTACACCTTAATGGTTTTGTACAAGTTATGTGCATGTAGCGAGCGAGAGCTTTCATTGAACCACGTTTCCATATTATTATAACATACTAACTGTTTCCCGCGATTTCACCTGCATTGACTTTAAAAGCTGGCCACGTGCGAGTTGGACTCACGCACGGAGGGTTTCGTACCACCGTTCCTTACGAAATAGGGTCCCGTTGGAACCCTTTGGGTACGAAACCCTAAAAAGTACCTAATCATAAGTCAAAACATATATATTTTTGTTCCAAATTTGAAATCCACTGTTCAGCCGTTTATGCATCTGATACTTAATTAATATTCAAGAATGTAGGTAACACTCAATGAAAATTACTTATAACAGATGCTGTAGCTCAAAGACAGAAAAGATAATTAAAACAATCTTTTGAACAAAGTTTGTGCATAGATAGTTAAGCAGCCACTATAGGTACTATTGCTAAGGAAGTGCGTTCACGTACGATGACGCATTGACGGAGCAGCAAACGTCAGTCCGTCATTTGTGAAGCAAGGAGTTGTATGAAACCGCACGTAGAAGCACACGCGGTGACGCATTGACGCACAGGATGTGGTTCTATGGACTGACATCTGCCGCTCCGTCAGTGCGTCATCGTGTGTGAACGCACGAACTCTCGTTCACGGCCTGTTTTTTTAAGCTACCACTGCTTTGGAACGTGTCATGTTTATGTTATTTTGCATCCATAATAATAACAACGACACCGCCTATAACTTGAACTGCAAGACTTTACTTAAATCGTGGCCTCTCAAACAGTTTAAACTAATCTTATTATACTTGGGATCATCTAGGATCACTGTGAGAGGTAATGCTCGATCGCAGTCAGGTGGGCATTAGTGGCTAGCTTTAACTCTTTTTAAGTATCGTTAGGGGTTGAGTTTCAGGTACTTAACACCTTTATGGCTACAAGTACATGACCGCTAGACGAATGGGGACCTGAGGACTTTGCTGTTAAAACTTAAAGATACATAGGTAGATCCATGACTTCGGTACATACATACTATTCACATTCATCATACAATATTTGCCCCTTACGAGATTCGAACCCGCGACTCTCGGCATAACAGGCGGCTTTACTACCGACTGAGCTATTGGACCGGGGTACAACTACAAACCACCTAAAGACCTCATTTTGAAAGCCTATTTCACAAATCTATAAAGTAATATTATCAATAATCTTAGAAAAAGTATATATGTCTAGAATGAGCCTCACTTTTATACCGTATAAAACAAAAGGGGCCAACTTTCATAGGGTGGTGTGCGTGAGGCGCCATTCAAATTATGTATGTGTGCGTGTATATGGATAGGGTTTAGAGGCCAGTGCTGGTTCCAATTTTATTCGACGCTTTCGTATATTCGACTGTCAATCTTGATATATAACTTTATCAAAGTCAATAATGTAGAATTATGTGAGTGTCATACGATATAGCTCATGGTCATGCGGACGCGAATGAAAAGTGTAGAAATAGGTAAAATAAAACGTCAGTCCCCAGCGGCCCGCGTCCCACCCACCTGCCCACACGAGAAAATAACCCAAATGCCTCCTGACCATTATAAAAGATCCACGCCATTGTTGAAGAGAAATACGACGTTTTTTCCACAACGTCTTACTACGGTCCCCATCCATTGTGCGCAGGTATTCGAAAAATTAACTTAGTCTAGACCACAACATACAACTCAAACAGTACCGTTTACCTACTGGTTTACTGTCCTGTTCAGTATAATTACTCATTCAAATCAGATCGTCCATGGCATCACAGATATGGCACAGCCGTCGAGGGTCGCCAGTCCTTTCTTATCGTAAGGACATTTAAAGCAAAATGTCCTAAACGTTAAAATGACACAAGATCAAAACGACCTAATAATTTATTAGCCAATGTAAAGAAATTGAATTGTCTGAAACCGAAAATATGAGCATTGCGTATCGTACTTTAATAAATATTCTCCTATAATGTTTTTTGTGACAATAGTTATGGCTTACATCACATGAAAATCGCTCATGCTGTAGTGGTAATATATGCCAATCAAAAATGATCGTGTCGAGGCTGCTGACTACCTCACATGCCTCACAGGGTGCAACACGTGACCTCAGGTTTCGTCACTCGGGGAGATTCTTTCCTTGCACCCCATTATCTTACATGTGTTAGACGAGTCCTTACCCGTGGATCCGGTGGCTTGACCCATCACCGGGTCCACGGGTAATTTTAATAGTTTTCGTGGTTTATGGCAATTCTATTCAATAATAGCACGGTTTACATAAAACTTACCTCCGAAGTACCCTGCCAGATATTGTTGCTGTCATTTAGCATAAATAACTTTATCGACCACATGAAATCGGTGTCGCTACTGTTTGATCAGTGCATTGGGACTATACTGGACTGTTCCTAGGTTTAGACGGAAAATAATGATGTGGAAAGAATTTCAGTTTATGGAATGTGTGTAAGGTGTTGATGATTTGAGTAGCAGACCCATATATGCATAGGTAGCTACAGCATTTGTGTTTTCATAAAGTATATTTAAAGGCATTTTGTGTTCTACAATTTGTGTATATTTATACACTTAGGTAATGAAAACTTACGCCCACTTTGACTGCAATGGGAAATCCAAGTTTTCGAATGGAGACTACGAACTAGCAGGCGTAGTATTGGGCGACAGACCACTTGAGAAATACGGATGGGAGCTCTATATGAGGAAGGCCGACGAGTTTTGGGCGCTGTGATTGAGGCCTATGTTTAGCAGTGGACGGAATCTACTAACTGACGCGTCAGTTTGATGTCTTCAATTGCTAAACCATTAATTTTAGACACAATTTCTATCACCTTACCGTAGGTATGCTTAAAAAAGAGGCAAACATTTTAATCTTTACTTTAATTTCAGAATAGCAGTTTTTGCCTTTTTGCAAATGAGGTACAACTAAAACTTTACCAAAACAAACAGATATTAAGCGTACAATAACAGGTAGCTCACAGAGTAATGTAAGATGCAATTCGTTGGCTGCTGGCCAATGTTAGCTCTGTGCATTAACCTACGTCCTTTGCTGTATGTATCTTTTTTTCCTTTTTGTTCCTAGACTAGTATTGTGACCTGATTTTGTCTTAGTGAAACGAGTGCAAAAGTTGACAATGTATCCAATATCCGCACATTACACCCGCATTCTTAGCTGCTTTACGTCATCAATTAATATTATGTGTTGAGAAGTAATGTTCCCACTAGTTCCACTATTCGGTGGTGCATTTAAAAGTAGAACTAGTGGGAAATAAAAGTCCCATTAGTTCTACGGTAGAACTGTTCAGTAGAACTACTGGGAATGAACGGTCTTTTTCACTGAGGTTATGCACTTATTTCTTTTCCTTTTCACTAAGTTTCTACGCTTATTTATTTTTACATTTAATAAATGAGGGCTCAACCGTACAACGTAGAAATCGTACAACGCCTTGCGTTTCCAACGACACGTTCAAGGCACTGTCGAGGCTGCCGCGTCTGTAGTGCGTCACAATTATGTTTGTGAGCTCAGAAATGGATGCTTTCCATGCCATACTCTGCAAACAATCAGCTTCACTGCTGCATAGAGTGAGCGCAAGCTCCAATGGCATCCTTAAAGTGACAGCTGATGATGGGGACTGTCCACTTTTCAGCCATATGTGCCATATTACTAAGTCATTCCTACAGATAGAACACTAACACAGACCTACTTCTAGATCATGTTATCTTCAAACTACTAAGGAATAGTATAGTATAATTTTTTTTGTAAGCGCAAAACCGTATTCCCTTTCAGGGTTTTAGAAACATTGCTACATATTTATCATTATTAGCGTTCTTATTTTTTATACAGACAAATGGACAAGCGATTTTTTTATCATTTTATTGTGTTGTAAAGTTTATTTCTCATTTCTATTAGTGTTGGTGTATGGGAGGAAAGTTTTGAGCTACAGGCCTTTGTTCCGTGCAAAAGGTGCAACTTTAAATTGTTTTAACTTTTTGGGATTTAAACTGTTTTACTTTGCTTAATTTTTTGTTTTACTTTTATCACTTTTAGCGAAACTTTTCTTAATTGTACTTTGTTTTAAAGGTTTAATTTAATGTAGTATTTTAGCTCATTTTTCTAGCATAGCGTCAACGCATCGAACACGTTAACAAAACATTTAGTTTTCTTAGACCTTTCTTGAACCACTTTATTTACCAACCCCTTAATCAAGTCACCCCTACCCTTTCAGCACCTCTCCTCTAATATCCCGAGTCCACCGGAAGTGCCCGCCATTTCCGCCCTCCACCTGTCGCCTCGGTCGACTTCCGGTCGGATCCTTGACCGCTAGGTCGCTATCGAACTTTATTTATAGCTTTGTCTTATATATTTATATCATTGTATGCTCTCTTTCGTAGAACTAAACACTTAAAACGTACAGGTACACTTGCTTTTGCCGTCAACTTCGTCCGCGTTGATTTTGAAAAACTACAACACCCAATTGCACCCCTTTAGTGATTTCGGAAAAATGCGCTCTTAGTGAACCCATCACATCACATGCCACTTGTTACATCTTTTATATATTCCACCATGTTTCTTGGTGACGTCGGTTCCACGGTGAGTCAGTCAGTCACGGATCACAATGAACCATCCTATTACCCGCTATTGAATATCGAATGAGACGACTAAGGGAAAAAGCTGCTTAAGCTGCATATTCTGTGTTTTTGTACCTCATCAACACTTGACGTGTCATTCCACCCTGACACCTAGGGTCCTTCTTGATATGCTGACACATTTTTATCAGACCGTCAAACTGAAAAAAATCTCTCTATGGCACCAACATCGAAATCACGATAATAAAATCAGCTGTTCCATACAAAACGGCAAACCTATTCGAGCCAAATGTATGGGACAACTGATATTTTTTTGCGAGTTTGATGTTGGTCCCATATAGAAAGTTGTTTAGTTTGACGGTCTGATCATCCCCTTAAAAAGGTGTCAGCATAGTAAGAAGGACCCTGTATATGCTAAAATTAAGCCTTTGCTACAACTGTACATACTTCCCTTGGGCCGTTTCATTGCACGATTACCTTTAAAAAATTACATAAGCTCACGCCATTGTTACATAGGGGTTGGCAGAGACCACGGACCGCCACACGCTACGACTCTGACACACCTCTTTAGCCTCATTCACATTCATACATCTCTTCATGCACTTCCGTCGATTGAGGGTGCTACGCACTTGTCCTTTTCGGAAAAGATCATTGATTTGATCATGGTATGTTTTCCTCGGACGGCCTCTCCCAACACATCCGCTCACCTTTGCTTGATAAATTTCATTCGTTCAAAAAATTCATTGTGTAAATTAATAGTTACGACACTCCATGTGAAAAAATGTTGTGGTCTTTTCCTAACCAGGTTTCTTTTTCTCCACACACGTTATTTTCTTTAAAAAGCATTAAATTGTGAAGCAGTCACAGACCGGATGGTAGTCGCCATTTGGCAGCTCGTTGCGTGTTCGTTTCAAGCAATCGAGCAATCGCGCCCGCTCAGGTGTGAAGAGACCTTTATGTTATGGGCTGTAAGCTTTCAGTTTACGAAGTGGTGGAATTTAATTTCATGGTGTTGTGATTTCGACTACAGCGAGAGCTTTATTAGAAAAGCAATCTGAGCGATAAACACAGAATATCTCGTCCTCACTCTTCGGAATCTAATGGTACGACCAAACTTCTACTACAAACAGCTATAGGTGCAATTATGTGTAACTGGACTAACTGGGCATCCACACGGGGCTAGGACATCAGAGATGTTCAACTTACGACACCCGTCTGAGTTGGTGGAATTCGAAATCAGACACCACACGGTAATGCGGTGTACTAAATTAAGTCCCTATGCTATTATTAGAGGTACAACTATTTAATTTCACCACAAATATTGGCCCCACCATTTTTCCCATGGGTGTCATAATGAGGCGACTATTTGATAAGATTTCTCGTGCACCACTACACATGTCCTAACATCCTAAGATAAAAGAGAAATTAACTATAAGTTCACAATACACATCAATATTAATATGTACTTAGTTTTATAAAGATTCTGACCACTTCAAAAGGAATACAGTCATGTGAGAAGGCACGTTTGTTATGTCAAGAATAGTAAACGTAAGTCATCGTCTCTATTTTCATATAAAAAATCAAAGTGCATCAGCAAAAACCCACCGATAAATTACACTCACCTTACAAGAAAAACAATAAATTGTACAACGAAAAAACGCTATCTAAATTGAAAGCGCGCGTTCACACGGGTCATAAATAAACGTGTGACACCGCCTTGTGTCTAGACGGTTAGTATAAAGTACCTGAGTCATGCCTACATCCAACCTAGGTCCAGTTATATGCCCAACTAGTTACTTTACCTGAGTCACTGGAAATAAAATCCTAAACTTTACTGCTATAGCTTCTTACGTCAAAATGATACCAGTGAAATAATACAGGGTCTCAAGGTGGTTGGAGAGCTGTCAATTTCATACAAAACTTTGTAGTAGAACACTTGTAGGTGTTAATAAAATCTAGATTTTCTAAGCTATTTATTACTTTTATTAACACCGTCTACAAGTATTCTACGACAAAGTTTTGTATGAAATTGACAGCTCTCCAACCACCTTAAGATCCTACCACAGAATAGGTATGGTATATAGTTCATCCTACTACAGAGCAAAGGCCTCTCACGAATGTAAGACGTAGTGGGCCATACTCTCTCGGTAGATAATAGTATATTCCTTGTGCTGATTGGTGGAGGCAAGTTAGTTCTCAAACATAAACTAAGAGAATAATCAGACCATCGAACTAAAATCGTTTTTTTATGGGACTGTTACCGAATCAGCCCACACACAAACTATCTCTTTAAATTAAATTAAAATGAAAAAATTGCTTTATATAAATCTTAATTAATAATTTGCAATAAAACAAGTGATTTAGTGTATGTACTTATTTAGTTGAATGTGATTAAAACATTAAAACTTAAACATGTGCTTGAAATCGGTGTGAAAGCCTACCTTATCAAGCATGATTTTTTTAATACAGCACAGAAAATACGGAGTAAGATGACTTAACGATCTGAAAAAAAAAGAAAATGAATTTTAACCTTTGAAAATTTAGCGTTGAACTAGCATAGCATAGCATAGCATAGCATATGCTCACGACTATATTCCCTCAAAGGGGGTAGACAGAGATATTCTGAAACCTCACAACATCCACGTTCACCAGTAGTACCGAAACTCTGTCCAGTGTGACGGGGGGTGAGCCCGTCGCCACTAATAATGGACAGTGGGTACAATACATGCCTCGAAATTGAAGCATGCAGGTTTCCTCACGATGTTTTCCTTCACCGAAAAGCCAGTGGTGTTACAAATCGTACATAAATTCCGAAAAACTCATTGGTACGAGTCGGCCTGGACGGGGATCGAACCATCGCCTCCTGCACGGCAGGCAAGGTTACTCGCCACTGGACCACCACGACTAGCGTTGAAATATGTGGAATATGCCTGGAGACTTACAATTCTCAGGTTTACCTTATGGTTTACCTACGTTAGGCTCCAGTCTCCCTCAAATTTTTGTTTGTATAAAAATGCGTGTATTATTCCTGTGTATCTATGTGTACTTGTATTTAACAATTTTTCGAGAAATTAAATAAATTTATTATTATTATTATTCTGGACGATTGGAGAAATATGATAACGTACCTACATCTTTGTGCAAAATTATGTTTTTTATGATAATAGCGAAGAAAAAATTTTACTTACAGATAAATAAGTTTCATAAGAGAGCTTTACAATACCAAGGCACCGTAGTTCTACTGGGACCTGTAATAATATTATTCGCTTGATACAGAATAGGCAAAGGTTATCCCCAAAATGCTGTAATATCAGCAAGGAATGATATTTGGTCGCATCTTAGAAATCTTAGAAACAATTCACACATTGGTATATGACATCTGCATTCACTTTTAGGGTGGACAACAAGTTCTCTACAATTACCAGAAGATGAAATCACGTGTCAAGTGGTGATACGTGGCAATGGCAAATCTTTCACCCACAAAAATCTTCCAATACAATTTTTCTCGTGGTTGTCTTAGGGAAATAAGTTCTTGTTAACTTATCCGACAGATACCTTGACATAATTTCATACAAAATATGTCAAACTATCTGTCGGATAAGCTAACAAGAACTTACCCAGAAGAGGTAAAACAGGCCCTAAGGATAGTCGCTTATATACAACGCCTATTCCCAACCGGTAATCACACGGCCATAAGATAAATTGCTTATTTATTTCTACTTTTTATGTTTGCCTTTTCCTTATTCATTTCAGTTCTCATCAAACCAATCACTGGGTTAACTCCTGCACTGTCCTGCAGGTCTCGTGTCTCAATTCCAGTGGAAACTCACTCTTAGCCTAGAGGGCAGAATGTTCATACCTGACTGCGAGTTAAGGCGACTGTGATCAGCGGTCTGATTCGTTCAGCAGCTCCTTTCTGACAGTGTTGCCAGCCTGAGACGTAAATGGCTGTGGGTAATTTAGACGCCTGCTGAAATTTTAAGCCATCTGTTTACTTGATTCCATAAAATTATTCTTGTAAAATCGAGAGAATCAGATATTCAATGATGGTCCTAAAGGTGTGGGAAAGTGTTGGAAAAATATGTCAAAATTAAAAAATTGTAACCAGACTACGGAAAAAAAGAAACAAGGGACAAACCACGGACCTAAAGTGGCATAAACGAAATAAACTAAAAAGTAAGCAACAAGTTAGGTGCTGATTGCTGTTGTCGTCACCAAGGCCACCATGGCCAGTGCGGTGGTCGCTAGCAAATCCGAGGCTAGCGTCAGGATAGTGAGCGTTTCCGCAAGCGTCCTTTCTGAACGCTAAATAACATAAGCGGAGACTCCTCAACAGTAACAGACAAGGTAGCTGGTCGCTAGGAGATACGTGGCTAGGGTCAGGATGGTGAGCGTCTCCGCTAGCGTGCTTTCTAAATGCTAAACAACTAAAACTAAGTGGAGGGGAGTTTTATTTACGATACTTTCCTCAACAGTGACGTCGCCTCCGTTCCACATGAGGCAGCCGGTGGTTGCTAGCAAATCAATCGCTAGCGTCAAGATCGTAACCGTGTTCGCTAGCGTCCTATCTAAACTCTATGAATAAAGTGAAAAAAAATTGTGTTAGTTTCATTAAAATATCGAGAATTGCGGATGACGAAAAGATTAGTGTTTGACGGTCGGTCGTCGATAGCTCAGTCGGTTGTGAACTTGCTTGCTGTTCCTAGGGCCGCGGGTTCGAATCCCGTAAGGGGAAATATTTGCATGATAAATATTCTAATATTTATATTTTATATCGCTGTCTAGTCATCATAATTCAAGTCAAAGATATATTTATTTTCGATCGAAAGGAAATCTTTCCATTAGCATTAACTTTTTAAATATTTGCTGTCTTAAAAACAGGTACTTACCTACCAACTTCAAGGCTGAATACATAAATACTAACCATCATCTGAAACATGAGTATGACAAGCACAGTCACGTTGACAATAATATGTCCACCGTAAACCCAGTTGCAGATCTTCTGGCATTGCTTCGTGCAGCTGAAACATATAACATTCATTGTGAGACGATATGTGTCAATTACAAATAGTTAAGACATTTACTTTTAGCATGGCATATACTCTTGACTACATTCCCCGAGGAAGTAGTCAGAGCAATATTGAAAACTCAAAACAACCACAGAAGTAGTCTAAAATAATATGCTTTTAGAAGAAGGAATATGAGAGGAAGTCCTACACAGATAAGTATTGTATACTAACTAAGCACAAGTGAAAAAAATAGGTTCAAGACATTTGTGGGAAAGAGACATCTATAAATTGGAGATGGGTTTATATATCGATATAAACCAAAAATGTATACAATGTTCTTGATATAAGCTTACATCAAAGTTTCTGAATGGAGCGTGATTCCTGTTTTAAACGCTTCTTCATAATCTCTTTCCTTTTCTTTATGATTTCTATCTTCGTTTTCAAATATATCATTAAGGCTACAGAAATAATTACGTAAGTTCATATATTGATGACTCAAACATACAGTCATCGTTATAACGACCATGTAAGCTGATGATGCGCGAATAATGTAAAACCACCATATTACGTAGAACACTATTCTTCCAATTTTTGCAGCTACACTCTTGTCTTTCACATCTGGCCAGGCAGTAATTACTGATGTAAATGTTGCTTCTGAAATAGTTTTGAAGGTTATCAAACATACCCAATCTCCAATGTGTGTCCTTTTTGAAGATCATAATATTATAATATGATCGCGCGATGGATAATAAGGACACCCAATGGAAATTACTATGTTTGATGGAGTCTGGTGCGACCAAGTGCGATGCAACAGTCGCTTACGCTTATTTTAAATTCATAAGTAATCAAATTAGTAGCGGGCAATCCTCCAAGGTAATTAGAGACCCTACTATTCAGACTACAGTGTGTTAGGGTAAACAGTTGCATTATTTTATGGGGTGTTTGTACCCATGATACTGAACAACTTTCCCAAAGAAAACTATAGGAAATTCGGAAACAATTTTGGACTTTCCATGCTAAATGCAATCAGCTGATCGATCGTTTGTATGAAAAGTCGACTTTTTTTTTTGCGAATTTCCTATAGATTTCTTTGGGAAAGTTGTTCAGTATCGTGGGTACAATCACCCCTTAAACTAATGCAACTGTTTACCCTAACACCCTGTATAAGCAGTTTCACGTTATTGGGATAATTTGAAATGGGCACCATACCACGACTTGGGCAAACAAGCGGCGGGGCCCCAAGGAGCGGCATCCAAGTTGTTATTGGATTAGAAGAAGTCCTATGACACACTCACAGGCACACACCGTCACACAGAAAATAAAATCTCTGACAACCCCCTTGGGAATATAGTCTTGAGCATATGCCATGCTATGCTATGCACAAAATGACAAGATTTCATATCGAACTAAGTTTTTATCATCTCATGTTGTAATTATAACTACTATATTCCCCAAGGGGGTAGTCTGAAATATTTGTAAAACCTCAGAACATCCACGTTTCACTAGTAGTACCGAAACTCTGTCTAGTGTGGGGAGTGAGCCCGTCGCCACTTGTAATGGACAGTAGGAAGGAACAAAACATGCCTCGAAATTGAAGCATGCTGGTGTCCTCACGATGTTTTCCTTCACACGTTACAAATAGAATTGAACTAAGTTCAGGACGTCGGGAATTTGGTTGCTGGTTTAAGGTGGTGACGTGTATCTCCATACGTAGCTAGAGGAACTTGTGTTAGGTTAGATCCAAAATACTGGTTCTTCGTAGGTTCTTAGATTCTTGATTGTACAACAAAACAACATAATTATGAAAAATTACAATAAATCATGATGTACAAAGGCGAGCTTAACTCTAAAAGAGTGGCGAATGGTGGCCTAAATCAGGCAAGATAGGAGAATGATCTAGCAGTCAGGTGGGCCGATCTTCTTCTTCTTATCGAGTGGGCTGTAAGCCCTGGTGTCAGAGTTTATTCAAACCGCCTTACGGCCTCTGATGTGGTTTTTATGTAACGACTACTACCACCAGAGATAGTAGCCGGGACCAACAGCTTAACGTGCCATCCGAAGCACGGAATCATTTTTCTTTTCGGACAATCAGGTGACTCAGCCTGCAATGTCCTAACCAACTGGGGAAAAACGCACAAAGTAACATTTCACTAGGTGCCCCCGTGGGAATCGAACCCACGACAAGAGCCCAATGCTCTGCCAGGTGGGCCGATGATTCAGTGGGATTAGATTGGAACTAGGGAGGATAGCATTAATAGGAGGAGGGGAGGAGGCATCAGCCAGTCGGTAGACACTGGTTGAAGATGATTATTACTAAAATGTTCATGCTTACCTGTTGTAGTAGCCTGTACAGCGCCATCAATGCCATAAAACAATATAGAAGAAAAAGTCAAAACAACGAACAAGACAGAATAAAACTTAGCCTTCCTGATCATCTGATCCTCCGCCTCGCTATCATTATAAACGTCTTTTAATTTACCAGCCAAATTACGAAAAACATATTTCACATTTCTTTTATAATACTCGATGGTGTATATGAAAGAATACAGTATTGGTTGAGAGTAAGAGAATAATATTAGATCAGAAGTTTGCTTCGCGTTCAAATGTTCTTGTTTGAAAAAAGCTGCCCATTCCATTACGAAAAGGAACAAAACTAGTAAATCGATTGCTTTGGTTAGATGATCGTGGATTTTAAAAATGAAGGAATGTATCGACAAATCGTTGTACCACAGGTTTGGACCTCCGCATAAGTAGACCAGTTTAAAAATCTGGTGAAAGAAATGTTTGGTTTTATCTGGTTTTATGTTAGAATATTTCATTTTAAAATAGTTTTTGATCTGCCCAACGATAAGTTATCGCAAAGGAAATATTGGTTTTGAGTCGGTCATTTCACAAGTCTATGTTTGAAGCTTAGGCTAGGGCCGTATTCAGTAATCACTGGTTTTATTATAGAATGTCAAGTAGTGACAGTACTCCTCTTATTTTTATATGGTTTTGGGAGTATCGCAATCTCAAGAATTGTTTTATTAAAAAAAAAATCTGACCACTCCGAAAAGAATTGCGGTCGTGAGTTTCTGTATGTGTGTGTGTGTTTTATTAAAAAATATATGAGCGGACACGAAATGCGGGGCCTCGTGGTCAACCTGAACGCTTTCGCATTCGACATCGACGCATCAACAGAATCCGTTCGAAAAGAACCAAAATATTGGATCTGATAGAACGAAATGTACCTATTTTAGTAAGATAATTAATAATAAGTTCAGTAATATGCACTTTTTTTCATAAATTTGAACTTGTTGTGTTTGTTGTGTATTTAATAACAATTGTTATTTAGATGTGAATCACAAAAAAAAAAGATAATTAAATAATGAAAAATCTAACAAAAATGTTGAGAAACTAACTTAATATTTTCCTTGAATGTTCGTTGATATTTGCCTGAACCATTTAACTTTTATAGAGCGTTTCTTGTATAGTCCAACTCTGATTATTCCCCTTGAAAGTGCACAATTAAAACGTCATTAAATCAGAAATGCAAGCAATTACTGAACAACGTACATAATGGATTCGACTATCAGTTCGTCTTTTAATGATCAGTCAGTTAGTATATTATTAGCCTTTCAAATTACACACCTTGCCTTGTAATTACTGATTAACCCTTGCACTGCTTTAAATTGTGTCTGAGAATTGATTAGAAATTTATTTTCAACCTTATTCTTGAGAGAGTGAGTGAGTTTTGCTGTGTACCTACATACTTACAAATACATTCCCTGAAGAGGTAGTCAGAGGCTCTTAAGCATTCTAAATATAGCATAATATTCAAAATATATATTTCGCAATACCCAAACCCAGTTCAATGTAACATTAAGGTAGTGGATACATAAAGGCCTCAAACTTGGATTTGGTTGTGATCAGGTTTCCCTTTACTGAAAAACCTGTCTTTAATTACAAATCATACAGAATCCAAGCTGGGATTGAAGACTCTCTTTTAGTAAATTTATTTTAGTTTTCAGGATGGAAATTCAATCGTTTATACCTAGATGGAAATTGAAAAGCCGTAACAAAATATGATTAGACGTGTGTTGGCACACGAAATAATGTTATTTACAATATTAATACATTTTAACAAAGTACCTAGGTACTATTGCTACACGACTAGGTAACTAAATTGTAGATACTTTATTTTGTAAAGGGACTTTATTTAGGAGCGAAGCTTTGGCGATGAATTTCCCTCTACACTGTGTTTCACAGATATAATGGGGCAGCGGAATGGAAGGGCGTGTAAACTCTGCTCACCTCCGTCTCACCTTGTCCGCCGTAGACAATAGATTTATCGGCACTTTTACTACAATATGCCAAGTGCTTTAGTAATAGATTCTTTCTTCATGTCTCGTTTTATTGTAAAGGGTAAACTAAGTCGCTTTAAGTTTAATGGTTTTAGAGATTCTGTTTTTGCATCTGGGAGTCTGTTGCCCGTTGCGGAGAATCATGGTCGTTATAGGGTGTAAAATTAAATGTGTTACATAACGAAGGGGGTGCTTCATAAAATCAAACTGAACAATTTTCGCTATGGACCCAATTTCGAAATCGCGACAAAAACTGATATTCCATTTATGGAACAGTTGATTTTCTTTTCGCTATTTCGATGTTCCTTAGTGAAAGTTTGCTCAGTTTTATGATCTGAAACACCCCGTTTAATATGTAAAGCATTAAATTTTACAACCGCAATACAAGGTGTTACAAAAATACAAATAAACCTTTAAGGGGGTGGTGTAGACCATCAAACTGAACAACTTTCACTATGGGACCAATATCGAAATCGCGAAAAAAAATATTTATGTTCTATACTCTACAAATCGACTAGAGCTAAAATATGTATGGGATATGAAATTATTTTTTTCGCGATTTCGATGTTGGTCCTATAGAGTAAGTTGTTCAGTTTGACGGTCTTAACAACCCCCTTAAGAGTTTCAAAAATTTATTCTTACTTATGAAACACCTTGTATAGCAAAGGGTATAGCTAACTGATGTACGTGGCCAAAGAAAACATTGTGTAGAAACCTACATACACGGTGAAGAACCAATCTCATGTTATTAGGTAAGATACGTGGCTCGTCTTGGCGGGGGCACTACCGTGCCCCAGATAAGGTAATCGACGGTATCACAGTGTATGTACAGATGGTTATCTGCAGACCACCTCGTTTGACCCCGTGATGGAAAACTAAAGTAACTAAACCGAACATCGTGAGATTGTTGAAATTAAAAACTTTTAAACGGAGAAGTTTTCACAAAGTTTTCCTGTATTAGATTCCCGTTCAAATTTTTCGTCAATTCTCTTAGAAAGAGTGATGTAATTAATTTTTCAACTGCTTTTTGAAGTAAAAAGTTTTAAGTTTGGTCTCTAATACCTACTTTAAAAGAAACCATGTTTTTCACAACTTTCCTTGTTATTACTTATCGGCCTAGCTTATACGAGTACATTTTCAACAAAACGAATCCCAAACATAGCGAAAAAATTATGAAGTCAATACAACGGAAAGTGCAATAATTTGTAAAAATAGCTAAAACATACGCGGGCCTATTACAACGGCAGTTATCGTTGCTCGTTGCTGGCGGCGAAACGCGTGTTGTACTGTACCGCACAGACTAGCGACTTTCAAACAAGAAAGAAAGAAATATCTTAGAAATAAATAAGAGAGATTGTTTTGCGCGCCGCAGTTATAAAAAGTTCCCAAGCAAAACGCCCGGCTTGGAAGCCAAACTCTGAATTTATGTCGGGGTCAGTAGGTCTAGCATGCCATGCAGGACGAAGTGACAACACGAAAAAAGCGTCATGCGCTCTCATTTTGGCATGCTTCAAGAGGTAACAAAGACAGAAGCACGTCTCGATTTATCTCGTTTTCTCTGGAGTGGCATGCTGGACCTACTGGTTTGTGCGACTTTGAGAAACTGCGATTTTCAGTTCAAACGTTTAATGTAAATAAATAAAATACAACCGAAATGAGTAATCTGTATAACTTATACAAAATGTTTTGTAAACGAAAATCAATCAATTTTCTCAGTAATTCCTATTTATTTTTAAACCTTATCAGGAAAATTAAGGCGAAATGGTACTGAGAGTTATTTTAAACATAACAATTTAAAAATTATCTGTATTTTACTAGCAGGTGCCTAAACTTTATTATCTATTTAGGTAGTATTACTACTATTTATTACTCGATTATGTTTGTATTATTCGTATGTATCGCTACTGCTGTTAACGTATTATCTAAAGAGATAAACGCTGTTCGTAACCAAGAAACTCAACGAACAATTCAGTATTGTTCCCAATTGGTGTGATCAAGTCGCAGTTCATCGCTTGCGATTTTCGATCACAACTGAAAAGTCGCACGTTTGTGTTGCGTCAGTTCGCGACCCCAGATTGTATTATTTATTGAGCAGGTAGTTTGGCCGGCCGCCAGCAGATAGCGCTCGCAAGATTTTTAAGCTTCTCGCGTTGTATTTTAGGACGCCATAATTTTACTGGAAAAAAAGGTAAAATTTTTGGAGATATTTTTGCTGTGATATTTCAATTTATACTGTTTTATTTTTAACCTGAAACCTAACATAGCTTAGTGTATTTGCATTCAATTACGGTAAAGTTTCTGTCTATCTCAAAACAGAAGGCTAACTAAATAAAAGTAAATTGTACGTCTTTCTACATTGTTCTTTTACCCACGACCACCCAAGAGCAGACCTACAATGCCACTCCATCTTACACCTCAGTCGCCTTAAAAATACAACTTATTAGGGTAAACAGTTGCATGTACCTAACTCTATACCTACGGTCTGCAATGCATGATCGGTAATAAAATCTATAATTTTCGTATGCTCCTTGCACCAAAACATAGAGCTCTATATGCATTTATAACAATAAGACCTACATTGTATCCACCTATGTTTACGAATAAATACAATTTCAATTTCAATTTACTTTAAGGGGTGATTGTACCCATGATACTGAATAACTTTCCCTAAGAAACCGAAGGGAAATTCGCCAAAAATTGTTTCGAATTTCATACAAACGTTCGATCAGCTGATTGCATTTAGTATGGAAGGTCCAAAAAATAATTATGCATTTCCTATAGGTTTCTTAGGGAAAGTTGTTCAGTATTTTAGGTACGATCACCCCTTAAAGTAATGAAACTGTTTACCCTAACACCCTGTATATGAAGAAGAGAACTGTAACTCTAATATCTCATCCTCACTTGTCATTCCTTAATCCAGTAAACAAGACATCACATAGCTTATTTACAAGCGTCTAGTAGTCAACAAGGTACTGTTGTGGGCCGTAGGTACCTGTTTACAATGTTAGTACCTGCGTATAAAAGTTAACTGCCGACGCCCCATTACCTCCAACTTACAACCTTTGACGATGTTATGCGAGAGAGAGCTATTGGGTTAAATATTATAAATTGTAAGTAGTTTCTGTTAAAAATTTTATGATATCATTCTGAGCATAATGATCAGTAATTTTATTAATAGACATAGTGATCACACCATTATTCTACATAGCGTTAAAATAGAACAATGATTTATTGAATCCAAAATTTAACATTTATTTAACGGGTTCTCACCGCGTTTTGGTATATTTGGTTTCCCGATATTATCACCGAGTTTGGGTACTACTGGTGAAACGTGGATGTTCTGAGGTTTCAGAATATCTCTGACTACCCCCTCGGGGAATACAGTCGTGAGCATATGCTTTATGCTATGCTTATGCGATATTACCAAAACGCGGTAAGAAACACATTTTTTTTAATTTAAATTTTGGATTAAATAATAGCAACATAACTCTGATAAAACTGTAATAGTTTATTGTCTCAAAATTCATTATTACAGTTTTAAAACTATTGTTTAGTCCATATATGCTCACGCCTGTGTCCCACTGAGGTAGGCAGAGACAATAGGTCACCTCATGTCACGATTCTGACACAAATCTCAAACTACTAAAACGGTTCACGACTCTTCATACATGCTCGTCGTTATTGAGTACATTTTACTTTCTTTAGTACAAATCTGACTTGGTCAATAACCATATTTCTAAGCCGACCGGGACCTTGTTAACTACCATTCACACTTTATGAGTATGCATTCCAAAATAAAATTAAGATAGAAAAATTGTAGCACTAGATGGGACTTGAAATTGCAATTTGCATCAACTTAATTTTTCTTATTTGTACTCCATTAAAAAAATGTTTTATGCAACAAATGTAAATAAAAAGTAAGTTATAGCCTGTAGAATCCCACTGCAGGGCAAAGGCCTCCTCTCACGAATAATGGTGAGAGGGAGTGGGCCATACTCCACCACGCGGGCCCAGTGCGTGTTGGTGGAGGCAAGTTAGTGGTCACCTTGCTGTCAGAGAATTTTCAAGCCGCCTCAATAGGCCTCTGACCTGGCTTAACGAATAGTTACAACGCCATCTGACGGAACTTTCCGAGACCAACTGCTTAACGTGCCTTCCGAAGCACGGAAACGCTCGAGATGAAATACCACTAAACGGTCACCCATCCAAAGACTGACCGGACCTGACGTTGCTTAACTTCGGTGATCGTTTCCAATACCGAAGCTCCACTACGCCAACGAGCGCTTCAACAAAACAAATGTAACTATTTTTTTTATTTTTACTCAGTAAAATAAAAACAGACCTTATTACATAAAGCCATCCACATCATACAACAGGCCTACGAGGTCCAATAAAGCCACGGGAGGGCGCGTTCAGCCAGTCATCTTGTTTTTGTAAACAACCCCGCGCCGCGTAGCGCTACGACCCGTAGAGGGTGCGCTACGACGTAGCCGTAGTCGTTTTACTTGAATTGAGATTTGACCGTTGACTGTAATTTCTGGGAACAGACACGAATTATATGTATACAGGGTGCTTCAGATCAGACCATCAAACTAAAGAACTTTCACTATGGAGTCAGCAATCGAAATCGCGAAAAAAAAATCTGCTGTTCCATAGAAAATGAAAATTATTACTCGACACGAAAGGTTATATTTTTCTCGCGATTTAAAGTTGATCCCATTGTAAAAGTTAATCAGTTTAATGGTCTGAAACACCTTGTTCGATACCTACATGTCTATCTGATACCTAAGCTAAGAAAGCCTCAGATCACATGTTTGTTGACCTCGGCTTAGCTTTAGCCAAAAATTTAATGTGATCTGAGACCTTTCTTGCTTTCCTGCCCTAGGTGTGTAATCTACAGTTTTTTCTGGACAACGTCCATTATGCTACACTTTCCTATGTTAGTATAAAAACTAAGACACAAAACTTATGTATAATACATAGCATATGCTCACGACTATATTCCCCGAGGGGGTAGTCAGAGATATTCTGAAAACTCAGAACATCCACGTTTCACCAGAAGTACCAAAACTCTGTCCAGTGTGACGGGGGGTGAGCCCGTCGCCACTTATAATGGACAGTGGGTACAATACATGCCTCGAAATTGAAGCATGGGGCCTCACGATGTTTTCCTTCAAAGAAAAGCCAGTGGTGTTTCAAATCGTACATAAATATTTTATGGATTTTATGGATTAATTATTTAATTATTATTATACAGTTTTATAATTTTAACAAACGAAAGACATGTATTCAAATATTGCTTCATTTTAACTTAATTTTAATAGCACCTTAAATTGTTAAATGTTAGTGCTGTGCCTACCTATAATTTAGACACATAATTATGTATATTTGATTCTGCTAGTGATATAAGAAGTGTTTTGTATGTGCCTAGTTGGTAAGCCTTATTAAATAAATAAATAAATTCCGAAAAACTCATTGGTACAGGCCGACGCCTGGATGGGCATCGAACCATCGCCTCCTGCACGGCAGGCAAGGTTACTCACCACTGGACCACCACGGTATAATCCAAACCATATAATTTAAAAAACTTTTTAATTAACACAACAAAATATTAAACGTATACGTCATAAAATATTTATATATAAATAATATAAAGCAGCAGAGCTCAGTACACTCGCCGGCAAACAAATGGGTCTAGGTTAAATTTATTCGTCGCGACGACCTCCCGCAGGTGATGTTTGGACGTTTGCCGTTTATTTTGTCCCCGTTTGTATTGTGCCAGTAATTATGTGAGGGAAAACGTTTTAATGTTTAGGTTGTTTTGATATTAGATGCATTTTTTTATTTTTTTCAAATATTACCGGAAATTTAAGATAGGGATAATAATTAGACAGCCCGGTAGCTTAGTTGGGAGAAATATTTGTATGACAAATACAACAATTTGTACAAAGGCAAAGGCCATGAATGCTTGTAATCAAACTGAACAACTTTTACTATGGGACCAAACCGATCGGAGCAAATAAAAAATTACTCGACTCAAATGTATGCAACAGCAGATTGTTTTCGATTTGCTCTTATATAAGTTGTTAGGTTTGATGAGTAGACTCTTAGGGCCTGTTTGACCACTTCTGGGTAAGTATTTTGTTAGCTTATCCGACAGATAGTTTGACATATTTTGTATGAAATTATGTAAAAATATCTGTCGGATAAGCTAACAAGAACTTATTAGAAGTGGTGAAACAGGCTTTTAGTCTAAAGGGTGCTAATGATATCAATTTCACTCTGTATAATTAATTATTTTTTCTTTTTTTTTCCCAAAAATGTACACTGATTATAAGTGTGAAGTGTGTATAGTTTACATTCTTCGATTGGAGCTAGATAATCTTTATGATGATTTCCAAGCCAAGATATTATAAGGATTCTTGTAGTATTTTTGTGGGCAAAAGACTACGTATTATTATTTTATACTGATTCTTTACTGGAGCTAGTGAGTTGTAGCAAGTTGCAAAAGCAACTGTGTGTCTTAAGATTGAATTAAGATAGCTGATCATTTCTGACCAAAAATTTCAATATATCAAAAATAAAGGATTATGCATCTTATTTATGAGCTACACTATTGTTCATGGAGTTTTCGCTAATCCTGCTTCTTTTCCACTAGTGTCTCAAAACGAAGTGGAACTTCGGTTTTGGAAACGATTACCGAAGTTGAAGCAACGCCCGGTCAGGTTTAAGATGCGCTATCTCTATTAGGGTTAAGTAACTATTGAATCCGAACTATCAAAAGGTGAAATAGATTGGAAAAGTTGATCAAAAGAGTGCGGTCGTGAGCAGTTAGTTTTGGAGCACCCTTTGTAGGAACTAGTTGGAGAGTCGGTGTTGCCAGGTGAATGTTAATTAACGTCTGGGAAAGTTACTTTGTAGGTTGTAACCTGGTAGGATTCTACTGCCAGACAAAAATCTTCGTACACGAATAAGGGTCACAGGGAGTGGGTCATACATACTACACCATTTGGGTCCAATAACATAAAACGGGTGTTTTATAAATGTGTAAAACAAAAATATATCAATACTAAAAACACAAAGCGACGAATTGATACCCCTCTTTGTCAAGTCTAAAACTTGTCCCATAGCAAATCCTCAGCACTCCATAGAACGGTCTCACGATGCTTGAATAGTACTGCTACAGACACAAGATGGCATCGGAAAAAATGCTATACAAATGCAATAAAGTAATTTCTCTGAACAGCCACGAACTTACTTTGAAACTGCCACGAATTTGTTCATTACGATCTTTGTCCAGTCTCGTCACTCTTCCAGACCATATCATGGTCTAATCTAGATGCTGTAAGTAACAATGTAAACACAAAATGGTCGTCATCCATGTGACCAGTGCGCCCACCTGGCGGCATCACTCAGACGGATGGACGAACATTTCTCATAACGTTGTCGTAGATATTTCATACTGTTCTGGCGGTGGCTTATCTTTTTATGAACCTTGTTACGTTGAATATTATATACTTGGTTCTAGAGAAAATAATAATGAACACTTTTTGGTGCATATTTATTTCAACATAAAATAACCTGTACGTTAAATTCTTTATTTCAAATAAAACAAGAATAAGTAGGAACAAAAGGCGATTTTATTACTAAAAGCGAATACTTCCAGACAACCGATAAATAGTTATTTGTTATGCTAGGCTGCAAAGTTGCTTTTTGGCGCGAGTACTTTTATTGAAACCTGAGCAAGCGAAGGATTCTAGGATTGAACCACGAGCAAAGCGAAATTCATTCATTCATTCAGTTCAAATAATAGAATCCTGAGCGCTTAGCGAAGGTTTCAAAGGTACGAGACGCAGAATAACTTTGCAGCCGAGCGAAACACACAATTTTTCACCTCACAACAGCGAGGAAAAAAAGTGAACTGCTAAAAAGAACATTTCAAAAAGTTTTTATTTGCGTGCTGGCCAGTGTCATGAAATTGTTATTAAGCATTTTCAGTGGATTGGCGGCATATAAAAATATTGAATAGACAGATTCGAATTTCAAAAACTCTTTCCAAAGCATTTTCAGTGGATTGGCGGCATATAAAAATATTGAATAGACAGATTCGAATTTCAAAAACTCTTTCCACGCCAGCGGATAAAATACACTTTTGCACTCAGATTTCGAATGATAAACAGAATCTTTCCGAGCTTGTGAGGTGAAAATTAAATTAAAAGTGTCTAATGTGAGCAAACAAATGCTAAACGGCTACCTGAAAATGTAGTCAAAATTGTTTTTATCCTACGGTAGAATATTAGGCTCAGGCTAATATTTTATATACACCAAAAGCAAAATACAATACACAATACATATTAAACAATAGGCTCAGGCTTATTTATTGAATTAGTATTATAATAGAATATACAAATAAAATTTTTGGGTCGTAGACCACATAATAAATAAACATTCTTTGAGTAAAAATTATACAATGTCTATTATAGACACAATGTGTATTAGACAACCGAAATAATAAATTTCGATTGAACTTTGATAATCTCAGCTCGAGTTAAATAGAGATTTGACCAAAGAAAAATTTAGGTTATTAGGTTAGGTTTATTGTTATGGTTTCTTCCGATTTAACTATGTTTGAAACATGGCAACAAACCGCAAACTTATAAAGATGGAAAAAAATAGAAACAAAATCAAAGTCCTAAGAAAACGGTGACTTTAAGATGACAACGGAACCCTGCCACGCTTTTTGCTGGTTTCAGCACCTCAAAAACAAATCACACTCCACCATCCCACGACCATTAAATTATTCATAATTTTCCATCCGTAGTATTAAAAATCCCTCCGGAATCCTCCGGTAATAGAAGACAATAAAGCATGGCGGTGACTGTTCCCTTTATTTTTCCGTCGTTAATTATTTCCAGTTAACAAGGTGTTGTCTCTTCGCTTATTTATTGCTCTGTGAGCGGTGAGCGTTCTATTAGGGTGCGTTTCCATTGAAGCAGAGTGGAGCGGAGAAGTGTAAAATCAACCAATTAAATTGCTTGAATTTGACAAGCAAGGAAAATTGTGCTATTTGATTGGTTGATTTTACACATCTCCGCTCTGCCTCGCTTCAGTGAAAATGCACCCAGGCTTGTGTTCTATAGTATAGAATGATATAGAATCAATCATTTGAAGAATTGGCCATTTGCAGAATCCATTATTTTTGGAATTGTGCATTTTATGAATCAGCCATCTACACAGGGTGTTACAAAACACCCTAGTGGTTTAGACCATAAAAACTGAACAACGATGCAGTCAAAATCGAAAAAATAAAAAAATAATCTGCTGTTTCATACAAAGCTGCAGTAGGTAGGTACCGTCTCAACTCAAATGTATGGGAGAGCAGATGTTTATTTATTATAATTTTTTTCGTTTTCTCCATAGTGAAAGTTGTTCAGTTTTATTGGTCTAAACAACCCCTTTAAATGTTTATTTGTATTTTTGTAACGCCTTGTATAGTTGCTATAGCAACTAGCAAACATTTTATTACTGAAAATTCTAGTTGAGTTAGCAAATTTCTGGTAAGAGTGGCTAAATAAGTATACTTATATACTAGGGTGTTTTTCACCTTGTAGAGTACCAACCTGACGTAGTTATAATTTCTAGAATCGTTTTTTTATAGAATAGACTGCTAAAACAATCTATAGCGCATCTTGTGAAGCAGCACAAGCTCTAAGCGACGCTTTACACCGAGGCTCGTTAGTCAGGCCACCTCGCGAAAGAATTAACTGCTGTATTTTGACACTTATTACTTACTGACAGAGTTTTATTTTTCATTTTATTTCGTTAGAAGAAGATTTATTTTGTACCGCTGTGTGGTTCCTAGTGCAGCTTTTATTTGTAATTAATGTTGTTTTTGTCTTCAGATTCTAGATACGGGCAAGGCATAGGTATACCTAGAATCTAAATGATCCTTACAGACCGTTTTTGCTTAGCCCATTATTATTATTGTTGGCTGGGATATTGCAAGCAAGGTTAATAAATAAATATGGCAATGATCGCGGCCCAATGGGAGCCCAATGATGGAAGCCAGGTTCGGGGCAGATCAAGAAAAAGAGTGCGCAACGACCTGGATGCCCGCGAAGCAGAATGGCAACTGAAGACACGGGATAGAGAAGGCTGGAAAAGCTTGGGGGAGACCTTAGCCCAATAATGGGACAAAATAGGTTAATAATACCAAAAAAAAAGGATAAATATGCTCATACTACATACCAACATGCGTTTCTCCTCTATACGACGCAAAGCTTCCCATATCGGGCACAAAGTGTTTTATCAAAATATTTTAAACAAGCATAGCATAAGCATAAGCATATGCTCACGACTATATTCCCCGAGATAGTCAGAGATATTCTGAATCCTCAGAAAATCCACGTTTCACCAGTAGTACCGAAACGTATTTTAAACAATGTACCTAATAATCAAATAACTGATTAAAATTGTTTTGTCTCGGATGGGACTTGAACCCACAACTTGCCAAACCGGGCTGTGCTTTCGTCCAATTAGGCTACCGAGTAACCGAACTACATTCGTCAGCGGTGCCATATTGCATTTGATTTGATATAGCTCAACAATTCAACATACATGTTAATAATCAATTATATTTGAAATATGCAAGGAAAAACCCCGTGGGGGTTCGATCCCCGTCCAAGCCGACTCGTACCAATTAGTTTTTCGGAATTTATGTACGATTTGTAACACCACTTTTAGCTTTTCGGTGAAGGAAAACATCGTGAGGAAACCTGCATGCTTCAATTTCGAGGCATGTATCCACTGTCCATTATAAGTGGCGAATGGCTTACTCCCCGTCACACTGGACAGAGTTTCGGTACTACTGGTGAAACGTGGATACAACCACCCCTTAAAGTCATGCAACTGTTTACCTTAACACCCTGTATCACGAATGATACTGATAAGCTTTGTGTTTTCAATTAATGATAGCATTCAGACAAGATGTTAGCGAACACGATCGCTATCCTGACGCTAGCGACCGATTTCCTAGTGACCACCGGCTGTCTTATGTGGAACGGAGGCGACGTTACTATTGAGGAAAGTATCTCAAAATAACTGCCTATTCTCCTCTATTTATCTTAAACAAGTATAAGAAGCAAATCCCGAAGAATCGTCACGAAGTCTCCAAAACTCTGAATCTAAAGCCGAAAACAAAATGATTATCTATAAAATATATTCGAATATCTTAATATGTAGATATTTATTTTTGTTAATCTTTGGCAGTATGTATCTTTTGAGGCATGCTGTCAGTCAGTCTAACGGTCTCATTAATTACTATTACTTTTTATTTTTTATGGAATCAAACAAACGGATGATTTTAAATTTCAGGAGGCTACAAAATTAGCCACCGCAATTTACGTCTCAGGCTGGCTACACTGTCAGAAAGGGGCTGCTGAACGAATCAGACCGCTGATCATCGTCGCCATGGCGCGCTGCCAGGTATGAACATTCTGACTGAGGTTCCACTGCAATTGAGAACAAAAGACCGAATATGAACGGGCAGGGGTAAACCCATTAGTTCGATGAAATGCAAGAGGATTTTGGTATTTCTAATAATAGATTTTTCTCGTGTGTCGTGGTCGTAGTGGAAGTTGTTTAGTTTGATGGTATAAACTTAAATAAATACAATACCGGTCTGTTTCACCACTTTTGGATAAATTCTTCATATCTGGCAGATTGTTTGACATATCTTTCATACGTAACATGTTAAACGATCTGTCAGATTAGCTATTAAGAACTTATCCAGAAGTGGTGAAACAGGGCCTGCTCTTGCTGATATTACAGCATTTTGGGGATAATCTTTGATACCGTCAAAATTAATGTTTTCTGTTATCCGAGACTCAAGTTTATAATTGAATTGCAGGTCTCTGTAGAACTACGGTGTCTTGGCATAGTAAAGATCTCTTATAAAACTTATTTATCTGTAAGTTTGAAATATTATTTTTTTGCTATTTTTCTTTTATGCACGCCCAAATCATTCAATGAACCTATGTGGTATATTTTCAAAAGATACAATTAATTTTCTTTCTTTTTTCAGATCGTAAAATCAACGTACTCCATATTTTCTGTGCTGTATTGATAAAATGCCTGCTGCCTTCTTATACCAAATTACAAACACAGCATCACGTTTTTAAGTATCAATAATTGAATTAAGGCTAGGTTATCCCAGTGCAAGCGTCTCTTTCTCGCAAGCATAAGTTTACAATTAGCCATCCCGCTCCAATTGAAAGCAGGATCGCAAAAAAACGTGTTTTTCGTCAATGTCTTTGCTCATGGGAGTTTCTAAGCTAAAAATTCTTCCGAGTTCACTAGAAATATTTAATGTATTTAGTTAAGTACAAGAATAAAAAGTTAAATATCAAAAGTTTAATCATAGTATTGAAAAAACATAACAAAAAGAGGTAACTTTGGGATGTTTTTCTATCTAGTAAACTTAATCTAATCGTGTAATTGAGAACAGTCTCCCATCCGCCCGATCCTTAAATAAGACATAATTTAATTTCAGACTTTAAAACACAGTTTAAAACACTTTCGTTCGTGTTCAAAAAACGGCCTCGACGGGATAACAACGCCTTAAGGCCTCCGCTCATTGCAGCGATTTTATCGAGCGATAATATCGCTGCGATTTTGCGATAATTGTTTCCAGTACATTTGTATGGGGACGCGCTCGATCCCACACACTGCCGCGATATTATCGCAACTCTTTCGACTACATTCAGTGGTGGGGCGCATGCGTGACGCGAATCGCGGAATCGCTGCAGTGTGTAAGGTGTCGCGATATCGCTGTCGATAATATCGCTCGATAAAATAGCTCGATAATATCGCTGCAATGTGCGGAGGCCTTTAACTAACATTCAACGAAATACACAAATGTTTCTAAACCTCTTGTTTTGTTGTTAGTCACGAAATTAAAAGAAACGGCACTCAGTCATAGACGAACATTTTTTTCGCTACTCTTTCTTATGCTGTGAATCAGTGTTCATTCGTCCTTCGACCGAATACACAGTCAACCTTCACAACAGCGAAAAAGAAACTACTGTTTCATACATTTGAGTCGGGCAGGTTAGGCTGGTATTGCATTTTTGTATGGAACAACAGATTTTTGTTCGTTTGGCTATGGCGTTGGCTCCATATTGAAAGATTTTTTTTGGCGTTTTCTACGTTAGTAACGAAAAGAAAGTATTTAAGTTTGACTGTCTGATCATTCCCCTCAAAACGAAGGACGCTAAACAAAAGACCTGGTGTTTTTTGTCATAAATTGATAAGTTTTATGAGTTTGATGGTGTTTTCGACCCTCGATCATTCGTGACGTAGGACCGCTTATACGGGGACAGGTGGGTCCCTTGCGATTTATGGAAGCATTTTTGAAGAATGTTTATGGTTTTCGTAAATTGCTTTTTATGAAATTATTGCTCTTTAACCTTTAGTAAAATTATGGGACCTAGTTTCGGTAAATGTATACTTCTTATTTTATACGAATTTTAACAATAAAAATGACTTGATTAAAATATAAGCATAAGCATAGCATATGCTCACGACTATATTCCCCGAGGGGGTAGTCAGAGATATTCAGAAAACTCATCAATAGATTAAAATATGAATAAATTAATTATTGTTTATTTTCTAAACACAAGAGAGCAAGTTAGTTATAATGAGCATTTTTTTTCAAACAGCTACCTTGTGTTTTTGGCATGTCCGGACACTTTAAAAATTCATATCTCAATTAATTACTCAGAAAACATCGTTTTAATGTATTGAGGTGGTGACAAATTTAATATTTTATATAAAATAATTTTTAAAAGTATATTGATTGATAGTAAAATCAATCAGAAAGCTAACTTTTGTCTTGCGGGATACCCACATTTCCTAGCGTCCAGGCAAGAAAATGAAAAAACATTGGTCTTTTTCATGTTATAATACATGTTTTTCTGAATTGGAAACACTTGTTCTAGATAAATATATGCATTAACTTGTATTAAATATCCTTATCAGGCACTGCGTAGTACAAAAAAAAAGAAATAAACATGTTTTAATTGTGTCCGAGAAATTTGAAAAAAGGGACATCCCATATTCCGTTACCACGATTTTACCCTGATCCGATTAAAATTTCGAACAAATAAGGTGTTTTTTTACATCAAGCAACATTTAATTTTATATGGAAACCTCAAAACTTGCCCTAAATTCTTCAGTTTTGGCAGAAATTGCCAGTAAAGTGAACCGGGCGCGTGGTTTACGTCGGGTCCGTAAATTGTCCCCCAGATACGTTACCAGGACAAATCAAGGTAATTTTCGACTAAGTTGCTACTTTTTTGCTTTGAAATTACATTTTAAATGTTTATTGGTTCATAACCAAGACTCATTGAGCAAAATATAACCTCAATTGATAGCGAAAACATTTAAATTATTTTTTTAAAGATTTTCTAGCGTTAGGACCGTTACTTCCCCTCCGTTGCCATCTTGGCGGTAATGTATTATGGGGACCCCGAAAAGTAACGGAAGATAAGCATAAAGTATTGGGCACAATGAGAACATTACAATAATAATTTATTAATATATTTTTTTAATTCAATTTAATTATGAGAGATAATAAGCTACAAACTTGTAAAAATAATCGTTATGACAATTTTTATGTTATGTCAAAAGACACATTAAATATCGACTAGTACGCAAATCAAGATATTCAAGGACTAATGTCAAAAAACAGGTTTTTATAAAATATCTTCTTTCCTATGCTTTAAATGACATTTAAGGTTGAGTAAAAATTTTAGAGCTTAAAATTGTCTAAAAATGCGATCTTTTGTAATATTTTGTATAACTGACCGTTCTTGAGATAGAGCGCGAAGAGTTGGAAGCGCTTCGTTATTATGTATGATACCTGTATCTTTTGAACCGTAATGGGTAGATGGTTGACATTTTCACTGAATTGATTATTATATTTATTATACACAGAAGTTAGTGTAGCAGATCTTTTAAAAATAATAAAAAAAAACGAAAGGTTACAATTTATGAGGGGTCACCATACAAGAAACGTGTTTTCTTATCTGTCCCATACATATGGGTTCAGTAGGATTGCTGTTTTGTATGGAACAGTTTATTTTGTTTTTCGCGATTTCGACAGTGGTCCCATAGAGAAAGTTGATTAGTTTGATGGTCTGAACGAGTTTGTTCTTGTATTTTGATTTCGTATTCTTCCCTTTTTCTTTATTATGAATTTGAATTAAATTTTTATTTTTTTGATATTTTCGTACCTTTATGCCACCAGCCTTATGATTCCGTTACCGTCTTTTCCGTTACTGTCCGTTTTTGAAACACTATAAATTATGTGAAAAAGTACATAATTATTCGATTATTCTATTATTTTAGTGAATAATAATATAAAATCAAAAGAGGACTTCCATTTCATATACAAAACTCCTAGATATTCCTACCAATCTGATCGTTAAAGAGAAAAATACACTGCCATCTTGACCATGTGGTAACGGATAGTACAAAGAAATGCCTAAAACTAAACAATTGTAATGTTTTCGTTAAAAACGGTGTCGTTTTCCAATACGTCATGTATAAAATATCATACTAAACGGTTTTTTATTCTTCTATAATGCTTCTTTTAGGATTTATTCACTAAATTTTATGGTAACGGAAGGGAAAGAAAATCTCCGCCAGGTCTCGTTAAAATCGATCTGTAAGCGAAAATAGCTAATATTTTACCATTTGAGTGCTAATATTAGATACCTAATTATATTACGAAACATATTATAGCTATAAATCATTCATTTAATGATATTTTTTAAAAAGTTAACATTTTGAACAAGGTAGCTGTTTGAAAAAAAATGCTCTAATAGAGTGATAATCATTTCAACATTATACTACAGTATATTTCTTTAGATAAGTTTATTCCGAACTAGTGTTTACCTGTGACTTCGTCCGCATAAATTATAAACAAGACGTCTTTCGGTGTGTCCACGAACGAGTAAAAATAAATAATCAAAACAAAGCATTTTTTTATAACTGTCTCTTGAATGAATTTTCCATCTCGGCATGTTTTCAATAAACATTGTATCTAGTTAGGGACCCCTAGCAGTGGATAGGACGTGGGATCGTTACGGCAGCATTGCAGCAGCGGTAGTATCAAATAGAATTAAAACTTTCGCCGCCCACTCGCTCTGCCTTATTTACCTGCTTTTATTGTCTACGCAACTCTGAACGGTTTTGATACTTTCGCATATTTTTAGACTAGACTTTGCTTGCGGCTTAAGTAGATTTCAAGATTACACCTAACCTAACAGGCAATCTTTCTGTCCCATTTCATTTAAACTACTCGTACCAATATCTCCTGTACTGTATATCCGACTGCCAGAATACGGTAGAAAGAGTTTAAGGTAAGCCAGAGAGTAATTAATGTGGGTGCTATCTGTCTAGCAGAGTACCTACAACTTACGACAGAAGAACGATAGCTTTTGAATTCCCAATTTGACTTCTGTTTTTTAATATTTCTTCTTTTTTTCTCGAGGCATCTGCAAAATACGTTGTTGAAAATGGAAACGGTAGTCTGAATATAAATACATATGCAGTATAATAGTATTCTTAAATCGATCTATCTATTGGCCAAAAAAGTAGAGTAAGTACAGTCGGCAGCTGTAATTGTTGCAAGTCCATTGATAAATAATGATTATGGACATAGTTCCGTATCAATCCAACTGCGAAAACAATTTCATTAAGGTTTCATTACCATGTTTGTTAAACGCTTATTTAATACGATCAAGATTCCGTAGTCGTTGTAAATGATAAAATTCCCGTCACCGGTCGGTGCTGGTTTGAAACTCAAATATGTTTTTAATTCAATTGTGGGGACCTACGCAATTGGAGGTAATTGTTTGGAAGTAGGCCGCCTGGTTCTTCTAGGACAGAATCATTTTATTTTTTCTTTAAAAATTTAATGCTGTGAAGTCGTTTGAAAAATTAAGTATTACTCAAGTGTTACATCAAAGACTTTTAAACATGTAATACATTTTTTTAAGCCCAATCATCCCACCGCTCTTCCACTCGTTCCTGTTTTGAGCGACCTCTAGCTATTGGTCATCAAATTTATCTAGTTCACCTCGCCGTCTCTTCCTGTGTTGACCTGGATGCCGCCGATGGTTTTGGGGGCTCCAGGGCATGATGGCTTTGCCCATCTCTCAGGATACATCCGACAGACATGACCGGCCTGCTCAATCTGTCGGAGAAAAAAGCGCCAAACTTAAATGGGAGTGGGTACTCCCATTTAAGTTTGGCGCTTTTTTCTCCGACGTCGGCTATTTGAGTTTTGGCATAAGAATAGTGTATTAGTTAATTTGTTGTTCCTGACCCGATTGGTTCTTTTAACACTTAGAATAGTTTTTTTGATCAATCAAGTATAATTGTTGACGCTTGACTAGAACACTATTATTAAAGTCAACTTTAACACAGATTTAGGATAAAAACCGATTATTTTCTTTTACCTATGCTATACCTAATCCATAATCCATCATGCATGGATGTGAAACTTCCGCCAATACAACGTCGGGACAGTTTTTGCGTGATCCTCGCGAGCAGGTGTCGTTTATTACATTCGCTAAACTTTATACAGAGACGGATCCAGGATGGATACTAGAGGGCATAATTATTTAAACGTATGGTTTTATTTTACTTCTCCATTAGGGCCCATATTATGAAACTATTAATAGGGCTTCCGCGTTTTGAAGCAAATAAGATCTTCAGGGGGGTCTGACAATAAAGAAACGTTGACTTTGACTCTAGATACTGTCCGGGAACGCTGAGATTATTTTATTGTATACTTATGTAGTGGAACTTCTGTATTTGAAACTATAATTGAAGTTAGGAAGGATTGCCAACCCATTTACTTACTATCTTTTGATGGGTACCATGTTGATGCTTCGTGTTTCGATCTTACTATGAAGTGGGCGGTCTACCACGTTAGAGCTTTGGTATTTCAAAAGGATCATAGACGGAAGGGGTGCATGGAAAGAGCCTCCCCGAGTGACGGATGCCGAGATCGCCTAGCCCACCCTGGTTGTAAGCCTTCATTCGACCATTGCTGACTGCCTAATTTTTACAGCATAAGTGATTGACATAAATTAAAATAAAAATATTCACATAAAATTGTTTTTGTTAATAAAATAAAGAATTAAAAAAAAGACGGAATAAAGTTAATACGGTCGAACACGTCTTTAGTTGAATGACTACTTAACTGAGGTACTGAGTTAATAGTTTCGAAAAGAAATACTATTTCGCTTTCGGATAGTTTCTAGAATTTAAGCGCTTAATTATTTAGGGGGTCAATCTCCCTAAGTCCTCTCTGTTACAGACTAGCAAAAAACTAGCGGCAAAGTAAGGGGATGAAATTAAACTTGTTTTGGTGTTATGAAACGTTTTTAGCGAAGGTGGGGTGGAAACTTTGTCCACGTACCGACCGAAATTGGAGTCACATTCATATGTAGCTACCTACACAGTAGGTATACACTCGTAGGTAGGTACATTACACGGATATAATTGTTTTCTCTATTTTTGCTCACAAGCACATTGTGACATCTATTCTGTTATGTGTTGTTTTGAATGCGGATCAACAAAAAGTTGCTCAAATCTTCAGTATGGCGCAAGTCATCTCGGATATGGACATGTGTGGTATCATTGCGTTCAGTATAACGTCAGCCATGGTCTGAGGAGCAACACCGCATTCTCACCTGAGGTTCGATCCGTCGATGAAACTTTACTTGGACAGAGCCTCTACCCGGACATTTGAACTTCGCAATTGCGTGAACGTTTTCGTTCCAATGTCAAATCTATTACAATGAAGATCGGACCGAAACGACCAAGATATATTGATAATCGAAAGCCCGGGTACACGGCCAGGTTCGTCTTACTTAGACCAGCCTTGGTTCGAAGCCTGTTTAATGATCTCCAAATCTGCCTGGGCAGTTCGTGGCCTGTAGGAAGGCTCTCCGAAAATGTGTATTTAGTACTCCAGTAAATAACTAGAGTGATTTACATTTAGAGGTTGTTAGATAACAGTTTTGTCACCAACAAGTCATCCTATGATAGTTGGAAGAGTCAACTGATCAAAAGCGGAGATCCTTTGATGTGTGTCGCGCCGCGCGTGACTATTTCAAAGGGGTCCCGACTCCCGTAGATAGGTCCTTGTTCTTTTGTCGCGTTCCGTAGATCTATGAGGCTTTTTTATGTACCTAACGAGGTTGCTTTTTGATATCTATATTGTATAACAGTACATAATGATGATGGTTATACCGTTCGTAACTAAAGCCTATGTGTGTAGATACAGAAAGAGGTTTGTCAGGATTGTATAAATTGCGAATCCTAATCTTTGCATACCCCAATGGGAGAGGCGGGACGTTATAGATAGTCTATTAGTTTGCCATGTGTCCGGCTTAGAATATACCTCTTAATTGTTATATATACCTCTTATTATCATATTATCCTTTGACATTTTTATTTTTATGTAATGTACTTCCTTACTTGTAATTATGAATTTGATAATATGAAATAAATGATTCTATTATATTCTATTCTATTTGTTCCTGTGGGTTTTATACGAGGCGACTAATGGATAAGGTTTCTTATGCAGTGTTTTTGTGGGCAAAAAGCAGACAATAAGCCTTAAGCGTATCATCACTTGACACCTCATTTTAGCCTGAATTCCAGCCTAAAATTCCAGCATATCTAAGGTGATATGCTAAAAGTGTTCATTGCTACTGCATGCTTCAAAGGATAGTTGGTAGTTAGAGTATAGAATAGAATAGAATAGAAACTTTATTTTTCGACCAACTGGGATCACAATTTTGTTAGTAACATACTTAGCCTATTGTTAGTTTATACACAACAACAAATTAATCTATTATAATTGTTTGTTTGTCAACACGTGAACCATACAGCAATGGTTCACGTACTGACAATCAAACCTACTAGCAAACATGGTCAAGATGCTGTTGGCGCTGGCTCTCATCCTACCCACGAGGGACTATATATAGGACTAGGGAGGTATAGCTTCTTACCTCGCCGGTAGGGATTATAGTCGTGAGCTTTTATATTATACCTATAATGGATTAGAATAATAAGTAACTACTACTACTAGCGAAGACTCATTCATTCATGTCGGTTTTGAATATTAATTGCACTAAGAATACAAACAAATAGGTTATGAGTCAATTTGTCAGTTCCCATGTACTTATAACCAATCAAAGAATAATAAATACGATGCGGCATAGCGTGCCCTTTTTGCTGATGGTTCAGTGATTGTAGTCCAGCAGCCGACGTGCTCCCACGACCTCGGGGTTCAATCCTGGCACGACTCCATTATTTTACACTTCGTTTTAATGGCATCCTTTGTAAATTATTGTTTGAGCTTCTGTTATGTACTCGTATGTACTTTATGAGATAATGTCAATATATTGCCTATCTTACTTAGAGCTCAATCGTTCTTTTTAATGTTAAAATATTGGGGTGCTAGGTCAGGTAGCCTCCACTTGTGTCCTGTTTCTGGTAAATATCTGAACAACGTTAAGCATTTATGTAAAAAAAAAAAAAATCATTGGCAAAATCATCGATAGTAGGTACTATGGAGATAGTACTATTATTATCTATTCATATGGAATGGAGCCACATTTAAAAAAATATTTTAGTTTAGATTATAAAGTTAAAACAAACTATTTTGATTGATGCTATCCCTTGCCTGGGACTTCCCTCAATAATCTATTGTCTACATGGTGAAATTGATATCATTAGCATGCTTTTAAACTAAGTCTACCCATCAAATTGAACAACTTTTAATGTAGGAGCAAACTTCAGAAAACCGATCGCAGCAAAAAAACCTCATTTGTTCCATACTAAACTGCAATGCCTTCTCGACTCAAATATAATATGCAACAGCTGATATTTATTTCGCTCCGATATCGGTTTGCTTCCATAATAAAAGTTGTTTAATTTGATGGGTTAGGGGTATTACAGAACGACACTCAAGTATAGATCTCTTCTTGAGTATAGATAGAAAAGGATGCAAATACATACAACGTATACATGCATCCTTGTCTATCTTTACAGAAGAAGAGATCTCCACTTGAGTGTCGTTTTGTAATACCCCCCCCCCTAGTTTAAAAGGATGCTAATGATATCGATTCCACCCTGCATAATAGTATACTTATTACGTATAGTACCTACTACATTTTATTTTAAAATGTCTGATATTCTATCCCAGGTACTAAGCATAGTATAGCCACATGCCCAAGGCCTTAGATCAAAATAAAATTAATGGATAGGCCTAAAGCGCGGTAAGTTGAAGCACACTACTGGTGCTCTTGGTCCATACAAACTAGCACCATTATCTGTCAAATCTAGGGCACTTGCATACAAATTTGAAGTAAGCCTTTCATTTGTTTTGCCTCATTTTTCTGGTTTGAAATGCTCCATTAATTTTATTTTGATCTAAGCCCAAGGCTATATTCTCCGAGAGACAGAAACAGAGAAAGAATTACTGCTCTGTGGTAAACGCAAACAATAACTTCTATAAACATAAACACTCTTTTATTAAAAAAATGCTTAGTTCTCACAAAATTGACAGCAATCTTAATAAAATAAATAACGCTAAATGACTAAGTTAAACGAATAATTGATTGAGTGACCAATAAATGATGATTTGCCATTTATAAGTTCTCCTACAAATTTAACCTATAGCTTTTCGCAATAGAGTGCATTATTGCATGTAGTTATAGAATACGTGTGGGACGAGATTAGCTCTGTTTGTTAGTCTGGTTAAGAAATAAATTGCAAACAATCTTCTTAAAACGCTGTGTCATCATCATCACGCATCCATCATACAGGTGGGCCCGTAGTTGCTTAAATCTAGCAATAAAATTATAGTATAAAGCAAAAGTACTTTGCGAAATAATACATTTATTTATTGAACATCATTCGTGCTTTAAAAAGCGAAGAGCACCAATTTTAAATAGCAACTTGGTCCTATTTAGTAACCTTGTCAATAAGGTTAGATGTTAGAGAAGGGGAATTGTTATTTACAGTGAAAATTTTAGATACATTACTGAGAACGTTAGGACACAATGTTTATCGCCTTAAGTAGCCAGCAATGTACCATGAATTCTTATTGTAAATTACTATTTTCATGTTAAACAAAAAAAATATCATGGTTATGAAGTATAGCTCCGTTTCCTCTACCCTAAGGTTATCTGGAAGAAATAGCTTCTTAGCGATAAGACCGCCTTATTTTGTGCCTACTATTTTTCTCTCTGTATTTTACTGTTTATATTTTGGTATAAATAATGTATATTTGATTGATTGATAGCTCCCTGAATTTGAGCACTAAGCCATTTCACAAAGAGCACCTTGGATTTTTTATCTTCTTGAATCTCCATCAAGTTGGGCACTTACAGATATTAGAGATCCTTGGCGATCTGGTCTATCATGGTATAATTTGCAGTTATTTTAAACCGACATAAGAGGCTTAAGAGTATATAATCGTTAGAGCGCTTCATACAATAATTAAAGTGCCTAATGCAATTTTTAAAAGAAGAATTTGATTTGCGCGAACACGTTGGACGAGGGCAGCTCTGGGGGTCTACGCGGACACTTGAACTTCGCAATTCCGTGAACGTTTTTTCGTTCCAATGTCAACTCTGTCACAATGAAGTTCGGACCGAAACAGTCGCGGATATATCGAAAATCGAAAGTACAGGTACAGGGCCAGGACCGGTTGTTGTGGCGATCCTTAGAGGAGGCCTAAGTCCAGCAGAGGACATCCATCGGCTGAAATAGGATCTAACTTCGTTTGCTTGGGCGTTCTGATTGACTACGCTTTCAAATCTAAAGCTGATATTAAAATAACACTAGTAAAGATGCAAACACCAGTGAACAGTCTGAATCCAGCTCCACTGTGATTTACGTAGGTAACTTAACCTGATTGATTTAACAATGTAAATTAGCTAATAAACATCTAAATAAAAACTACATTAACGAGTTATTTAAAAACAAGCCGGTGCAATAAATCAAGATCAAATATTTTAAACAAAATGTCGTAAGAGACCCTTGAACTATACCAAATCTTCACTTAGTATACAGTTGACCGCAATGTAGTCGCGCTACTCTTTGGTTTTTGATGCAGAATGAGTGGTGAGTTGTGTGGTCAGGTGTACAGTTGTAAACTGTGGAATTATGCATGCCGGACACAGGTTGGCGTGTCAATCAATGTGCACAGTTCCATTGTTATTAGCAATTTATTTGATTTATTATTTTATAATTATTCCAGGTTCTACTTTTCACATGATGACATTTGTATTTCATTGATGTTTCTGAATTTAATGCCTAAATTTATTTAGTGGTTCCTGCTTGCCCACACGATAAGAAGATTTAGTGGTTTCATAAATTATACAGGGACCGAAGGGGGTGCTCAGATTATCTAATTGAACCACTTCCACTATCTATGGCATCAACATAGAAATTGCAAAAAACCATAAGTAAAGTCAATATAGGGTCTCGACCAAAAAATTAACTTTTTTTGCGATTTCAATGTTGGTCCCATTGTGAATGTTGTTCAGATTTATGGTCTGAAGCACCCTCTTAAGCATTTATCGCATTTAAGTTTATATCCTCTATAACATCAATTGCAACTTACACCAGCTTTTCATGACACTCTAATATTCACGACAAACATCTTAAACATCGTGCCGTCCCCAACAACGGAACCACGCCAGTCACGCGGCCGGTGAATGGGTGCCATCTTCACTAAGCCGGGACTTGAGATCAAATCGAGATACACTTTTATTATATTCCGTAATTATGCAAAGTAGCGCGACATTCGCGTGTCAAGGTGAGCGCGTCGGCTGGTGGCCAAAGATTATGCAGTCGAGTAGATGGTTAGGGCCGGTGTTTGTGCCTAGAGTCGTGGAAGTACTAGAGGCGATGGTCGAAAACATTATAATGATATTTTCTTCAATGTTAATGTTACCCTCACTGTTTATCCTCCGCATCCGATCTCTTTGTAGTGTTTTCCCGTTCAATTAACAAACATAATTATTATAACAAACACATTATAGTGGACAAACGAATAAAGAAAATCTGTAAAATATTTCGAACATGTCACACATTGTCTTTGCATTTTAAGAGAAAATAATTTGAACTACAAAAGTATAATTTAAAGGCAAAGCATTAGAACTACAAAAACATTTTTAATAATTTATTTTTATAAATGGTAATATAGGTACCTCACGTAAATATTCAGATAATTTTACTAATATTTATTTATTTATTTATTAGGCACATAAAACAGATTACAGTTAAAAAACACCAAATATAGACAGGTTATAATGTAAAGCAAGCCATAATCCTAAGCATATGTGCACATCATGAAATAAGCAAAAGATAAAGAATTAGCATCGTGTGCGTGACTACATACTAAAAAGAAAAAGAAAACAAGAGGACAATTTTCCATGCATCTAACGACAAAAAATTACAGAAATAAAAAAGACAAACAAAAATAATGTTGAGAACTTAATATGATATCTAGTCGTTTTAGGTTGTACCTAATTGTACCTAACTAGGTCTTCTAAGTATACACAGCAGAGCGGAGAGCGGAGATAACGCGTCTTTTGTACCGATACTGGTTCGAATCGAATATATCTAGTTCGTTAGATTTCGCGACAATTTCGTTATAATTACGACACATACGTGACAGGGGGTTATAGAAAGAGGTATTATTAATATGGATCTGCAAGGAAAACGTTTTGGGGACTCGGACTCTATATTGGGTATTTATATTAAGAGACGATAGGAGAGCAGGGCAGTCGATGGCCGAATGAAGAAGTTTGTGGAGAGTGGAGAGGTCAAGTTGCATGCGCCTCAATTCAAGTTTCTGCACTTTAAATATCTCACAGCGTCGGTCGTAGTCTGAGAGAACTTAATAGGCACAATACTTGTCAGGTTTCTTCTGAACCATCTGTATCTTTATTTAATTTTAGTCTATGCCTAGATGTCAAGTACAAATGTCAGGGAACACGAAAGCCATACATTCCAGCGGAGCTTAGTCCTTACATTTGAGTTAAGAAAGAAATTACGAAACACAGACACAGTCATGAATTAGGGAATTTACTATGAGGCAAGAAGATTTTTAATGTTCGTATTGATATTGCTTTATTCGATATATTTGTTAGGTCGAATTAAAAAAAAATATCTTTTCTTATCTTCTTCTTAATTTTTTTTATCTTCTTAACTTTTGAAATATGTTGTCCTTGAATTTCTAAATACTCGTATAATGTAACCTTACTTACAACTGCATGCTTGAAACCGGAAGCTGGTAGTCGTTGCAATGGTTCTGCCCACCACTTCCCCGATGAATACGAAAAAAAAACACCAAAAATGTTGTAGTAACATGTACAATGTTCTTGAAATACACCTCATCATCATCATCATCTCAGCCGATGGACGTCCACTGCTGGACATAGGCCTCCCCCCAAGGATCGCCATAACGTCCGGTCCCGCGCTGCCGCGAAACACACCTACTAGGCGAAAATCTGTCAAAACAGAAAGGACATCCGGCGATAAATGCCAAATATTGTATACTTACTTCAAAAAGAAAAAATGATAAAGCGGCAATACCAAGGCAAAAAAAAAAACAGACAATTGTCACAGAAAAGAGATGACCGGTGTTTCAACAGTTTAGATATTTTAAATGTGTTTTTTACCAAAATAAGCATCATACATTTAAATTATTTAAGGATCCATACAAAATGATAAATGTAATATTACCTACATTATAGAATAATATACAGCTGTATACAACCGTTGGAATTTTTTTGGCCGGGGCCGCATCTCCTTTCTATGTTTCTACTTCAATTCAATATACAGAATGTAAACTTTAATGCGCTACGTATTATTACTGATAAGGGCGTGCCATCAAACTGAAGAACCATCAATCTGATCAACTTTCACTATGGGGACCAACAGCTTTTCCATACATTTGGACCGAGTTAGCCGTTGGTGACAATAAACGACTTAAATGTGCGCTAAACAAAGAATCTCGCCCTTCTGCTTCTCAACTGGATAAGACTAGAAAACGATATACAGGGTGTTTCATAAGTAACAATACATTTTTGAAACTCATAAGGGGGTTGTTTAGACCGTCAAACTGAGCAACTTTCTCTATGGGACCAACATCGAAATCGCGAAAAATATAATTTTAAATCCCATACATATTTTAGCTCTAGTCGATTTGTAGAGTATAGGACAGGACATAAATTTTTTTTTTCGCGATTTCGATATTGGTCCCATAGTGAAAGTTGTTCAGTTTGATGGTCTACACCACCCCCTTAAATGTTTATTTGTAGTTTTGTAACACCTTGTATAGGGCCCTTCTTTATATGCTGACAGTTTTTTAAGAGGGTGAGAATCGGACCAACATCGAAATCGAGAAACAAAATCAGCTGTCCCATACGTTTCGCTCGAGTGGGTTCCTTTGCAGTTTTGCATGGAACAACTGATTTTTTTTTGCGATTTCTATGTTGGTCCCATAGAGAAAGTTGTTCAGTTTGACGGTCTGATCATACCCTTAAAAAAAGTGTCAGCATATTAAGTTGGACCCTGTATAGTTGATAGTCATCATTATAAAAGACTGGGCTAGATTCTGGTACTTGCAATAGGACTAGATAATCTGTGTCCGAATGTCCAAGATATTTATTTATTTATAACCGGTAGCCACACGATATTGGGCTTTATATAAAAAAATATCTTCATGGGACAGGTGCCTCTTAGGAAATCCGTTTAGGTTGGTGCTATACTAAGCCGGACACCACACAATCTGGTCACTAAGATTAGCCACATACATACGGAATTCCGATTCCGATTCGGAATTACGAATCAGGTTAACAATTTCGTATCGGTTCTTCCGTTCCGTTCGGAAATGCGGCGGTATCAAATCCTATACAAAATCACAATTCTGATTCGGAATTCTGCTAATTCCGAATCGAAATTCCATATGCGTGTGGCAGGTCTAAAACTATAATAATAGAAGATGGTAAGCTATACCACCGGACCTTTAATTTTAAAAACATGACGTAACCCTTAAAGGTGGACTAGTTATTTAACATAAGTTTAAAGAATTTTCCTTGAATTTATTCTAATTCACGTCCTCTAACTTCAAGACACGATATTTCGTCGATTCTGTTTGTAATATTAATAATTGGACGTCATTAATGCATCGTACATCATTTCTGTCGTTATTAGTTACTGCAATGTTTGACATTTGTAATGATTTGAGGTTAGTATGCAATGGAAGCTTTCTGAAAAGCTAACTTTAGCAAATTATGGCTAAATTAGTAGTTTAATAAAATTGGTTTTAGGAGTTCTTCTTCTTCGGGTTCCTCTCCATTACTGGAGGTTGGCAGTGAAATGCAAATTAACTTAGGACTTCTATAGTATTGTTACAATTCTGGGGTGTCTACATGACCTTACGAGTAGAACACTTTTTGCCGACCCCAAAAGGACAAAGTTATAGTGAATACCTATACAAAGTGTAACAAAATATGTATAGCTTGGCAAAAAAGTCGTGATAAAAAATGAGGGCGCAGCCTCCACGCAAGAACGTCAAAAGCACGCATATCCTGGCTACACCACCGTACTAAAATTTTAGTTCCACCTGGCACCACGATCATTACTTTTTTGCCAAGCCATACCCTATTAATATTTAAAGAGGTTGTTTAGACCATAAAACTGAACAACTTACACTAAGACGACAACGTAGAAAAAAGATAAAGAAAATCAGCTTTACCTTACCTGTATAAAAGGAATATAATAGTGAATTAGTGATATACGGTACACAGCAGGTGTCTTGCGACAGGCGTGATGAAACGCGCGGCATTTGTGCATGCGCGGGCGCATCTCGCGAGTCAAGTGCAAATGTCAAGCTTTCACGTGGTCGGATTAGCTGGGTGATGGGTTTAGCGCATGTTCACATTGGTCGTTTTACTAGAAAGTACATTCTAATGTAAAAAAATATAATGAGTGCAAGAGTTTAGATGTTTCGCTGCTTGGATGTTGGTTCCGGATTCTTGGTAAACCAACTGAATCGATATCAATGAATTACAAGAGCAAATTTTGCAATGAATTTCTTTTATTTAAAACAAAACACAAATATTCTGTATTTGCACACCAACAAAATAATTCCGTCAAACTGAACAACTTTCTCAATGACACCAAAACCGAAATCGCGAAAAAAAAAAATCTGCTGTTCCATAAAAAATGCAAACCTACTCGAGCCAAATGAATGGGACAGCAGATTTTTTTTCGCGATTTCAATGTTGGTCTCATAGAGAAAGTTTTTCAGTTTGATGGTCTGTTGGACCCAGTATATCGTAACAACGCCGTTCCGCGTGACGATATAATGTGAGATAGGTCTCAAATTTACAAATATCTCGCATTATATCGTATTTTATTGTAGCCTGAAATCCTACAGTTGTAGTTATGTTTTTGTCCAACCAATAAAAGAAATACCGTATGTGTGTCATTGTGTATAAGTCTTTACATTACAAAGTTATAATGACGTACATTAAAGAGGTATTCAATGGATTTAGAGTTTATTTCGTATTGGTTAACGTATGGTAATAGATCATTAATTTAAATATTATTACATTTTGATTGACGTTCATATATTGTCTGATTGAATTTGTTCATTTTATTGTTTTAAATAATATCAAAGTTGAAAGAAGGTATTACGACTTTCCCCTAAGTGTGTTTGGAAGCAAGAAGGCTGCTAATGCGGTTCCTCCTTTTAAAGGGTCCTTCTTAATATGCAGACTTTTTTTAAGGGGATGATCAGACCGTCAAACTGAACAACTTTCTGTATGCGACCAACATCGAAATCACAAAAAAAATCTTCTGTTCCATATATGTTTATGTTCGGCAAACCTACTCGAACCAAATGTATGGGACAGCTGATTTTTTTGTCGCGATTTCAATGTTGGTCCCATAGAGAAAATTGTTCAGTTTGATGGTCTGATCATCCCCTTAAAGAAGTGTCAGCATATTAAATTGGACCTTGTATATTGCATGTCAGAGATGATCAATATGTGCTGGACCTTCCTAATACCTAGCAACACTTAGGGCCTGTTTCACCACTTCTGAATAAGTTCTTGTTAGCTTATCTGACAGATATTTTGACATAATTTCATACAAAATATGTCAAACTATCTGTCGGATAAGCTAACAAGAACTTACCCAGAAGTGGTGAAACAGGCCCTTAATGTACCAAATTATGAAGTGAGTCATGTAGGCAGCGGCAGCGGGTGCAGTTTAGTATGGGACAGCAGATTTTTTTTGCTCCGATTGGTTTGCTTCCATAGTAAAAGTTGTTCAGTTTGATGGCAACCCATACACTCCTAGTTTAAAACGATGCTAATGTTATCAATTTCACTCTGTATAAAGCACGAAAGGAAAATTATCATTAACCTTTAAACCACATACTCTACCCATAAACTGAATAACTTTTACTATAGGAGCAAACCTGTCAGAGCCAAAAAAAACAGCTGTTCCATACTAAACTGCAATACCTACTCGACTAAAATGTATGAGACAGACAGCAGATTTTTTTTGCTCTGACAGGTTTGCTCCTATAGTAAAAGTTGTTAAGTTTGATGGGTAGAGTATGTGGTTTAAAGTTGAATGATACTTTTCCTTACACCCTGTGTAACTTACTCCGGCCGCAGCAATGAAAGAAAGAAAGAAAGAAAGAAAGAACTCATTTATTTGCCAGAATATGGTACATTAAGGTCTTAAATATATAGTATGAAGCAAGACATATTCTACCACACATGGCGGCGTGCAAATTTTAAGATTTTTACAAATTTAGTCATCTTCTAGTTATTTATACATTTTAATAAAACAGCAAAAGATTTTCCTCTTAACATGCAGTCACTTCAAATTAATTATTAGTACAGTATATCGTTCAAATATTCGTTCACTGAGTAATAACATTTATCCAACAGAAAAACATGTAAACGTTTTTTAAATGTTCGTAAGTTCAATGTTTTAAATACGTCAGGTAGATGGTTGTACACTTTGATAACCATGCAGTATGAGTTTTTATTAAAAACTTGTAACTTTCGCTGCGGGAGTACTAATTGGTTTATATATGCTCGTCTGAGATTTCTGTCTGTGACGTCTCTACACTTAGTAAACAATTTAAGGTTCATGTGTACAAATATACAACACTCGAATAGATATAAAGAGGGCATTGGCAATATATTTTTGCTTTTAAATAACGGCCTACAGCTATCCAAAAAGTCGGCTCCACACAGTGCACGAATGCATCGCTTCTGTGCTATGAAAGCTCTCTCCGAGTCTACAGAGCAGCCCCACAATATAATACCATAACGTAGAATGGAAGACACTAGTCCATGGTAGGCTGTAAGTACAGAGTCTTTATTTGTCACACGTCGTAATCTGTTTAATACATACACATAACGGTCTAATTTAGAACACAATCCATGTATATGTGCCTTCCAGTTACAATTTTTGTCAATAATTATACCCAAAAACGATGTATCATTTACTATGTCAATATTTTCATTATTCAATGTCAAATTTAGATTTAAGGATTCACTATTGTATGTCAAAAACTCTATGACTTTTGTTTTGGATGCATTAATATTTAGGTTATTATTCTTCAACCAGTCTACTGTCTTATGTATAGCATCATTTATTTGTTTTTCAAATGTGCTCTTATCTTTAGATTTAACAAGAATGGTGGTATCGTCTGCAAATAGAACACACTCTTGTTCAATGATGTCCGGTAAATTATTTATATAAAATAGAAAGAGCAGCGGACCTAGCACGCTTCCTTGTGGAACACCGTAGTTGTTTTTTACATAGCATGATCGATGTATGTTCTTATAATATGTTTTATTATCTTTTCTAGATATCTGAGCAACCTCTACACACTGTTTCCTATTGCATAGGTAGCTTTGTAACCATTCGTGGGCTTTACCTCGAATCCCGTAGAAATTTAATTTGTCTAGTAAAATATCATGAGAAACAAAATCGAAAGCTTTACTCATATCTAGGAGTACGGAAGCTACCCGATTGCCACTATTTAAGCTTTCTGTAATAGACTTGATTAAAGAAAAACACGCAAGAGTTGTGGAACTACCTTTTCTAAAGCCAAATTGCTTTGCGCTCAAGAGGTCACATGAATCAGCAAAGTTAGAAATTCTCATCTTGACAATCTTTTCAAAAATTTTTGAGAGTATAGGATTTAGTGTTATAGGCCTATAATTATTCATAATTTTTTTATCACCTTTTTTGTACAATGGTTTAATAATAGAGTATTTCAACCTTAAAGGAAATACACCCTGAGAGAGAGATAAGTTGATAACATGACTGAGTGGCGATGACAAATGTTCTGCACATAATTTTAATATAATTGTACTCAAGTCATCATAGCCTGTAGATTTCGTATTTCTCAGAGATTTCACAGTTTTGAGAACCTCTACAGGGTCAGTCGGAGCAAGGTATATGGTTTTATGATTATGGCTTAAACATTTCGTAGCAATTTTTTGGTCACAGACGATATCATTTTTGTTAGTAAGCTCAATAAAGAATTTATTGAAGGAATCCGCCATTTCTTTAGGACACGTACTGATGTTGTTTGTTTCTGGTAATAAGATTGATTTTATATCCGCCCTTAACGTTTTATTTTTTGTATTTGCATTTATAATTTCCCACGAGGCTTTACATTTATTAGATGCGGATTTTATATATTTTGCATTATCGATCCTTTGAGCATTAAAAATAATTATCTTCAATATCTTAGAGTACGTGGAATATGCAATTTTATTCCTTCGTTTATTGCTATTCGAAAATCTATATTTCAGATACAGTAACCTTTTCTTAATACATCCTCTTTTTATACTCTTCGTAATCCATTTAGTCTTTGCTTGCTTTCCCGAAATTTTAATTGTTATTAAAGGGAAGCATAAGTCGTAGAATAAAAGTATATAGTCGTGTAAAATATTAAAAGCTCTATTTGTGTCAGGTTCCAAATAAACATCGCTAAATGATAGTGTTGACATACAGTCAACAAACTTTTTGATATTATGTTTGGAATAGTCTCTTCTTTTTTCAAACCAATATGGAATGGAGGCATTAACCGACTTACGGTCAGTTTCAATCTCAAAAGATATGGTTTGAGAGGTTTCGTGATCTGATAACGCCATAAAATGTATGTCAGGTTTTACGTTAGATATATTACTAGCTATCAAATCTAAACAAGATGCCTGTCTCGTAGGTTTTAAAATATGGATGTAAAGATTGTAATTTGCTAACAGTGATATTAGGTCCCTAGAATGATTATTATTTTTCAGAATATTAATATTCCAATCTCCGCAAATGATAAATTTTTTATTACTATATTTTTTATTCAAGATAATCAGAAGTCTGGTCAGTTTATTAAAAAAGATATTAATACTCTTAGTCAATTTAAAATGTTTAGGTAATGTTCTATATATACATACAACAATTAATTTCATTTCCACAATTTCCGCAATACAATATTCAAATAAGTATGGAATAGCAGAGATAGGATTGTCAATAGATTTGACCTCGATACAATTTTTCACTAGTATACAGGTTCCACCTCTACGTTCATTTTTTCGACAAAAGTAAGAAGCTGGCCGGTAACCTTTTATTATTAAATTTGCTTCAGAACCTTGTCTAATGAATGTTTCAGTAAAGCATAATATATCCAATTCACCTATTCTTTTACTCCAATCTTTTAAAGTTAACTCTATAAATTCTGTCTTACTCGGATTGGATTGAATACTCAATACAAATACATTATTGCTTTTCATTTTATGCAACGTATTGCACAAATTTGAAAGCAACAAATACGGATTGTTGTCGTTTGATCCAATCGATAATATGACTATATCTTCCGTCGTCAGAGATTCGAACAGATTATCACAATTATTTACAATACTCGAGCTAGGAGCCGAAGGTTTTATCTCGCCGAAGATGTCATAGTGGTCGTTCCAATTTCCTAGGCGACTCTGAGTTAACCGAGTAGGCAGTCCTCTCACTTGGTCGTCGCCTATAATGTAGATGCGGGGTTTTTTCTTTTCTGGCGAAGGTTTTGTATCATCCTCAGACTGCAAGTTCGCATCATCTTGTTGGCTAGGTGGCGCACCTTGTGTAGGTGGCTGTATTTCACATTTTTCCTGCTTGTTATTGCTCGTACTGGGAGTCGAGTTATGAATGTTTTTCAACTCATTGTTTATGTTTAATTCTTTAAAACTTTTATCAAGTACATGTTGTGGCGACTTTTCTATATCTGAAAGTTCCAATGTTTTCCTAGTAATGCTTATACGATTTTTTTTAGCCGTGCTCTTGCGCCTAATGTTTTTTTTTGAAGAGGTGCATACAGAAGACAATGTCTTAAGTTGTATGTCACGATTGTTTACTATTTTTTTTAGTTTTGAATTTTCTAAAAGAAGTCTTTCAATTTCATGGTCCGCAGCTGTTAACTTTGTTTCTAAGTCCTGAATTTTTTTCTGTAATTCTTCTATATTTTCTCGAATATACGGCTGTAATTCAGGGCAGCTTCTGTTCATGAAACTTGATGGTGATAAGGGAGAAACTAAATTTTCCTCTTCATCCTCATCATCCTCAAAATCCTCAAAGTAACTAAAAGAGTTTTCTGTCGATACATTGACAACCAACCTCTTTCGCTTAGTGACAAAGCTTGGAGATACCGTAACTGGTGGTACTGGAGGCGGTGATTTATTTGTGTAGCATGGGTTGCATTTCCATTTGATTTTGTTTTCTTTAGTCATCAAGTAAAATCTTTTCCATGAAACATTAGCGCACGACAAGTCATAAATATGCTTACAGTATGCACATTTTAAAAACTCTCTTGTCGTAATTTTTTTAAGACACTTTTTGCATTGTTCAGATTCAGGCATTTTGATTATAAATCTTCTTATGTTATTTTAAACGACGGGTTAAAGCGATAGAAAAACGAAAAAAGTTTTCTTCCCGAGTGGAGATTTGAACCCTCACACTCCAACGCGCACTGCCTTTATTCAGACAGCTTTACCGCTACACCAATTCGCTTTATAAGAAGTTGGCGAATTTCGCTATAGTATCTCGACGTGGTTGAAGAGATTAGGATCCAAAAGTTCAAATAACGTTCACAACAATAAAGTACCTTCACAAAAAAAAAATATTGTATGATTTATATTTTATGCATAACACTTTTGATTGAGCTATCACTGTTTCTCACAATCATTAATTATTGTTCCGTGCCATATAGTGTCAGAAGGTAGCGTTTATTTACCAATTTTAACCGTAAGTATAATGATCCATAAGTCATAAAACGTTACTGAGAACACTGCACTTTACGCACTGATTTTTATTGTTTCTTGTTGTATATATTGTTAGAGTACACTGTCACATAATATTTACACTTTTATATGTATACTATTATAGTTTTTTATTAATATATTGCAAAATTGTATTTTTAAGACATTAATTATACGGAGCTCAATGTTTACGTTGGCAGTGGCGCCATCTCCCCTCTCTAAAACTCTCTAAAACTTAATATGACTTCATATTTAAACTTTACATCGAATGTGACTGAACATTAGTTCTGTAAAAGGTCTGATACCTTTACGATTGCGCTACTGTGATCGATCTATCATCCTTATCTTTATTACATCTGCCAGTTATAGTTTAAAGTTTATCTACACTTTGTATGTTACTACTTCACGGGTGTGTAATACCAAAGGAGTAACTCTTTTGTTCGTAAATAGAACTAATATACAGGGTGTTTCATAAGTAACAATAAATTTTTAAAACTCTTAAGGGGGTTGTTTAGACCGTCAAACTGAACAACTTTCTCTATGGGACCAACATCGAAAACGCGAAAAAAATAATTTTATATCCCATACATATTTTAGCTCTAGTCGATTTGTAGAGTATAGAACATACATTTTTTTTTTCGCGATTTCGATATTGGTCCCATAGTGAAAGTTGTTCAGTTTGATGGTCTACACCACCCCCTTGAAGGTTTATTTGTATTTTTGTAACACCTTGTAGATCCATGTTCTTATTATCTCTATTACGAATCTTTAAAAAAATATATTCCTATCAACTATTTTTGTTTTCGTACGTACCTTATCTGAACTGGGTCCCTAGACAAAGTATCTTTCGATTAGCGTTAACGACAGTAGAAAACATAAAAATTTATGGACTTGACGTATGGTGACGAAATCAAACCTCAAAATGTTTCGATCGCCAATGTCAAATCCATACATTCTACCATTTCTACTAGCGTCTACGCCAATAGAAATGTTATAGGCCCTGTTCCTAATTACATACAGGTATGGAAACTCAATGAGGGACATGGATGCCATGTACCAATGAGTTTTTCTAACTGAACAACTTTCACTACGTAGCCAATATTTAGAAAAAAGAAAACTGTTGTTTCATACGAAACTGCAATACCTAGCCTACTCGACTTAAATGTTGGTTTCATAGCGTTTGTTCAGTTTGATGGTTTAAATCACCCCTTTCAATATTACAAGAGTGTTTTTTACACTTTATAGTCAAAAGATTCAAATCAAAAAATCTTGTCCTGTAACAAATTAGCAGTTCATCATCATCATCACCAATGAAAAACTATGTATTATGATCTCATCGTTTACGTTTAGATAGTATTGATAGCAGACCTAAGTCGACCGCACGGAACGGAAACACAGGAATGCTGTGATGAATGCTTGTTAGGTGTGCAACGATTACTTTACCATCTTGAGACTTAACCACACATTAACGTTAGGGTGACCATCAACTACAAATACCAAAGAATTAAAAAATTATGATGCTGAGTATGAGGTTGACGATGAATGATGAGGACGTTCAATTTAAAATTCAGATGACGAAGTAGAAATGACAAAACGCTGCTTGGGATTTGGGCTAATTGAAATAAAACAGACTAATTTGAGTGATTTAAACTCGGTTGCAGAAACGCTCGTTAATCCTCCATTAAATCTCTTGCAGTCACTTTTTGTCTCGTTGACGTAGTAAAAGCTAGCAAGAGAATTAATGGAGGATTCGCTTTTTGCAACTGAGAGTGAATCATGCACGTACACTAGGTACCTACCTACCTAAATAGCTAACGGGGAGCTGGAAGTTACGTCGCAGGCGCCGGTGTATTTGCAGCTAAGAATCAAGTGATGTCCCAGATTTTAGTATTATATGGACACCCTAACAGCAGTGACTTTATTAAAGATATGATCCGAATTTAGCCTTGATATTACTACTAAACGATTGTAAAACATCAAAGTATTAGCAGGAAATGACCTTCTTTCAAATTTATTTCATCCTCACACGCCAATTATTGTAATTGTTCATTTAATATGTAACGAAACCACTTTATTTATTAAGTTTTATTGGAGTTAAACTGGATCATTTTTTAAGGCTTTATCACGAATTCAAATGGGCAATTTTGGAAGACTTGTTTTAGATATAAAACTAAACCCGATCACAATAACATAATTTGATGATAGACTATGAAATAGAAATCATTTATTTATTTTATTGCTATATATGCTTCGATTCATTCAACATTGTTCATTTTGTTTTATAAAACATACAAACATTTTCATAAAAATTTGATCTAGGTGACTTATTTATATATATTATGTAGCATAGCATAGCATGGCATAGCATATGCTCACGACTATATTCACCGAGGGGGTAGTCAGAGATATTCTGAAGCCTCAAAACATCCACCATCCATATATTATATTATGTAGTTAAACTAAAGTGCAGTTAAGTATACATAGGCGCATCTAATTTGTTATTTAATAAATATTCGGAACAAAAACGAACTATTAAGCTGTCAAGAAAATATAACTAACTATCATAGATCTTTATTGAACACTATGATTGTGACCAAAGTTATAATTATATTTAAGGCGCAGTCTGCACGAAATATTTGGCAGGTATTAAAAAGATTTCGTTTATTATTTAATGTTTGGGAATTAACGACCCCCCCTTACCAAAAAAATATTGTTATCAGCGGTGACTTTGAAAAATGACAACACTCTAACAAATAAAAACTCCGTTTAATTAATTAATCCTGGCGTTAAGTGGTTAAGTGCATCGTGTTCAAATAATAAAACAATAATGTTTTAATTGTATTCAATCGAACACAAAACAAAAGAATGGTAAAATAAAAACTTGCAATTAATTATGTTGCACAAACAAATATTAGTCTATGCGCATACAACTGTTATGATGCCAATTTTGGACACTAAATTGGTCGTTCATGTGTGATTGGGCTGAATGATTGCAGAATTGCAGAATACTAAAATTAACGCTGTGTATTAGCTGCCAATTATCTGAGGTTGTCGTATCTATGGCTCTAGTGCGGTGAGACCAAAAGTAAATATCGCTTAGTCCTACTGTTAAAACAAATCTGTTGGGGCCACGGGTTCTCGGGCCTGTGACACTGGGATGAACAGGGTTCACCTTAATATGCTGATTGTCCAAAAGGATGATCACACAGTCAAACTGAACAACTGTATATGGGACCAACATCGAAACCGCGAAGAAAAATCTGCTGTCCGATACATTTGGGTCGAATAGGATTGCAGTTTTCTTTTATTTTTTTTCACGATTTCGACGTCAATGCCATAGAAAAATTTTTTAATTTATGGTCTGAGAACCTTCCTATATGGAGAAATAGTTCTTCAGGTGTTGCATTAATTTGTCACGAATGAAAAAAAAAAATCTAAATTCGTTGATATATTGAAATAAATTGGCCTTAAATGAAACCAATAATTTACAAAACATAAGCCGGGCGTTTTGATCTGTTTCTAGTAGTTATACTAATATAATCGTGTGAAGAGGTCAAAAGGTTACGATGTATCCACTAGAGGTCACTTTGTTTCGACATTTTATTTAGCTAACTTCAATAAATGCTATTACAACTAATTGAAAACTAGTAGATTAAGTTAGCATTGATTTGCAATGAGTTGTCTTTTGCATTTATAATATTAGTAGGTTTATAATATTAGTATTACAATTAAATTTCATTCATACCTACTGTCCTACTGATAGTACGAATGAAATTGAAAAGAATTTAAGTATTTATGATTTTACTAATTTAGATTAGGTTAAATGTACTTAATTAAAAACTTTGAATATGCGTCTACGATTTGATGAAAAATGAACTCATAGGCACATTACAGTGTTCTAATAACAAATCGAAGCTACTAGATTCGAACCCACGGCCTCTAGTTCAGCAGTGTTTACCATCACACCAACCGGGTCGTCTAATGTAAAAGCTTTTGAGCCGTTTAATATGCAGCGCTAACAGCGCCGAGTGGGAAAAGGCTCTAAACGTTAAACCTATAACTTACTGCAATAAGAGAATTAACATAGCAAATAGTAACGGTCATTTCTTAACCGGTTGAACTTTGCACAAATATCTGCAAGTAACACTTTGACCGGACAAACCGAGTCATAGGGTCAAACATGCGCGCACGCTGCCGTATGTGGCGAGACAGGTTAACAAAAGAAAGTTAATTTTAAACTCTATTGGAATAAAGATTAGGTCGGTTGTTAGAAGAAGGTAGATTATTTTATAGGTTACGTAAGTCGCTGATTGTATTGTTATTGATATCAAAATGACATAATAATGAAGTAGCATAATATCAAAGCAGTACTGATACTAAGGTCTAAAATATATGACCGACAATGATTGGTGAAAATAAAACGTACATACATATATAAACTTACGACCGTAATGCCTTTCGGGGTGGTGAGCAACATTGCTACAACTACCAACTTTCTGTTTAAGAATGTTGTTGTAGCAATGCTCACATTTGGCTAATAGAACATACGTTATTTTCAATTTATCATATTAAACAAGCGACCCGCTCCGGCTTCGCTCGGGTGCAATTAGGGATTGCAATCCAGCAGCATTTTCAATCCAGCTGGATTTTTGCTGGATCGACATAAATCCAGCTGGATCCAGCGCGGATCCAGCAGTTTATAGATTTTTTTAAAAATCAATCTTTTTTCTTTTAATTATTAAGAATCTTTTATTATTTCTACTGGTTACTTCAAATTGGTAAAATTTCTTACACATTTAGGAAGTAAATGTAACTTTGGTTCGGTTTAAGGTGGTTTCCGTCTATACAAAACTTTGTCATAGTCATAGAACACTCGTAGACGGTATAATAAAAGTAATTTTTTATATAAGTATGGAAAAATAGCTTAGAAAATCTAGATTGCGCGTATCAAATAATATTTACAATTTATTATATAATTACGAAGATATCAAGCTTTGAAATTATTCATACAAAATATCATTATAAATATCATTATATTATATCTTCGTAATAATATTATAAATTGTAAATGTTATTTAATAGGTACGCGCAATCTAGATTTTCTACGCTATTTTTCCATATTAAAACATTACTTTTATTAATACCGTCTACGAGTGTTCTACGACAAAGTTTTGTATGAAATTGACAACTCTGCAACCACCTTAACACTCAAGATAATGACGATCTAAGGATAATCTGCGAAGATAGGACATGATTGCCGGCTGGTGTTTCTGTGGAGTGTTGGCGTGGTCATGGGCAAACCATTCGACATCTATCGCAATCTAGAATGTGCCGTGTCTGTGTCCAGGACCTAATAGAGGCTTCCGCTCGTGGAATAGAGGTGGCCAAGTATTGGAAAGACAAAGTGTGATCACCTTAACACGAGAAAGAAGAAGATCATTATAATCTATAAATTTATAATATCAAATGAAGTAACTCTGGTTCTTCTGCATATCTCTTCATTTCTGAATTGGATTTCCTCGCAAGCGAAACTTTGCCATTTGGGTGACTTTCAGTTTTTTTATGAGGCCTTGAGTGAGCGACCATGTCTCAGTCATCAGGTCATCACTGGTCAAAGATTTTCATCTTGAGACACTGGATTTGGGATGAGAAGATACTACACAACACAACTTCCTGGACGCTGCCCAGCCGAGTTGGATTTGACGGTTGACTTCTTTCTCGACGTTGGTCTATAACTACATCATCGGCAAACCGATGGTGACGGATGTACTGTGAACGGTGAGTACATCCGTCACCTTCGGTTTGCCGATGAAATAGTCATTATGGCGGAGACCATGGAGGACCTTAGTAGAATGCTCGATGACCTTAACAGAACCTTTGAAAGAATTAGTTTAAAAATAAACATGAACAAGACGAATACGTTTTATTTTGTTTTGATAAAAACTGTCCAATTAGGAAAGACCAACTTCGAAAAAGAAGTCAACTGTCGAATCTAACTCGGCTGGGCAGCGTTTGGGAAGCTGTGTAGTATCTTCTCATCCCAAATCCAGAGTCTTAAGACGAAAATCTTTGACCAGTGATGACCTACAGAACTGAGACAGTAGTCTTGTCTAGCCTAGCGCACTCACCACTTATAAAATTTAAGTTATAAACTCGTACTTATTAGAAGTAGAGGAGAGTAAAGTTATAATAAAATATACATATTTTCTTGACTTAAAGGATTCAATGATATAGCCTACATTTTTTTTTACTTTTCTTGAAGTTGGATCTAAAGAAACAAATGGTATTGCACCATTATTTCTAAAGTTTATTAATTGCGGATCCGCAACGCTGGATCCAGCGCAAAGTGCTGGATCCAGCAGGCCAAAAAAAGCGCTGGATCCAGCTGGATTGCTGGATGCTGGATCCAGCAATTGCAATCCCTAGGTGCAATGCACATTATAAACATTCCTCTTGAATCACTCTATCTATTAAAAAAAAACGCATCAAAATCCGTTGCGTAGTTTTAAAGATCTAAGCATACATAGGGACAGTCAGACAGCGGGAAGCGACTTTGTTTTATAGTAGTTCTATGTAGTAAGTGCGTGTACACACAATGAAGCACTGACTGAGCGGCAGATGTCAGTCCATAGAACCACACCCGGTGCGTCAATGCGTCACCGTGTGTGCTTCTACGTGCGAGTTTGTACAAATCCTTGCTTCACAAATGACGGACTGACGTTTGCTGCTCCGTCAGTGCGTCATCGTGTGTGAACGCACTAAAGTAACTAACGTCCAAATGTCCAACAAAAAATAGGATCTGTAAAAATCGGAACAAATCGGAATGCCTCCTGCCAAAACGATCTGAAGTTTATTGGCTACCGCCAATTATAAAAATACCTACTAATTAATATGCACAAAAGCCGACAGACTTTATCAGACGGTTTTCATGACGTGTGCATTTCCTTATTAAACATCTTCTTTCTATGCTCCTTACTAAATTGCTAAAATTAAGGTGCGATTACACTGCTAATTCGCCAGTCCCGAATTCGGTACAGGTACATTGCCTGATTTATTATCTCTATTTTTAAAGTGTAGCGTTAAAACATAGACATACTCGTATTACTCTAGCGATAGACAAGCTCGTTCAAACAAACAACATGTCACACAAAACAACACAAAATTACACATTGCGGTCTGTCATTGCCATAGTGACGAAGTGAACTCGGGAACATCAATCAGGTGCGTACACCTCATTCAAGTGGAACATTTTGCTTCTATGGAAGGGCAAGTCTATCGCTAGAGTTTAAGTCTATGCGTTAAAAGCAAACAATGTATGCCGAATTGGGCCTAGTTAATTGGATAATGTGGTGCATTATCCAACTTGACAAGAAAAGAAAATAACCTCCTCCCGCCAATTTGGTAGCAGTAGGTACGCTTAGCAGTAGGTATTGCAGTATTAATATATACACACACACATTCATTTTGTGTCCGGAATAGCCGCTGCTTCTGTATTAGCGGTGTGCTGTCGATATACGTATTCATTGAATCAGAGCATAATCAGCTGGCAAACGTCGTCGGTACATCGAGCGGCTGTTTGCATGTGCCCGATTTGAGTGTTAAGTATTGTCTTTATTTGTTTGATCAATGTGTTGTGTATTGGCTTAGTAGTTAACGCGTTGCGTTGATAGCACACATTTAAAATAATTATCAATAATGTCAAGTGTGATAGGTGGTTGGCCTTTGCCCACAAAAAACATTGCAAAAAAATTAAATCGCTGATTCCTTTTTTTTTGCAGTATTTAGTTGCTTTATTTTAAAATGGTATGCTGAACTCGAACTATGAATACTAATTTGACATAAGTATCTAGAAAATAATAATTAAACTTTGGTATTTTTCATATTTTAGATATAGTAGATTCGGTGTGTAACCGAGGACAGGAAAGCAAGAAAGGTCTCAGATCTCATGTAATGTGATCTGAGGCTTTTTTATTTAGTGCCCGAGGTTAGTATACTATTTTTCTCCTCGGCGGAGGTGGAAAGCGACAACTTCGTTTAGCGCAGCGGGACGACAATTGACGCTTTCCGTCCGGAGGGGAGAAAAGGAAATTTATTTACTTGCAGCCATAATTACCTAATCTCTTTCAGGGTAGTCAACAACAACAATAATTGCTATAATCATTGTGCGTATATGTGTTATTTTAACCCATTCACAGGTTAACAAATGTAATTTAAAAAAAAAGATTAATGAGATTTAATTCCATGCTTTTTATTTGATCTATTGTATTTTATATTTAACTAGTGTTTTCCCGCGACTTCGTCCGCACAAATTATATACCAGATTTTAAGTCAGATTATATATCAAACAAAAAAAGTTTCATCAAAATCGGTTCAGTAGTTTTTGCGTGATGCGCGAACAAACAAACAAACAAACAAACAAACAAACACACAAACAAACACACAAACAAACAGACAAACAGACAGATAAAATTTCTAAAAAAGTTTGATTACGAGTTGGGGATACCTAAAAACCATATCGTAATCTTTTTTTTGTAAATATCTTCAATGTACAGACACACTTCAGTTACAGTTTTATAATAGTTTAGATAACTCCAAACCTATTGGTAACCACGTAAACTTACGTCTAAATTATAGCTATATCAACAAAAAAACTGATGTTCTATTGTTCTTTTATTAGTAGACAAAGGTTAAGTACAAGGATAAAAATATTTTAGTTAGGTCATAATGGCATGAATGATAAACTTTAAATGTCATCGACATTTGGTCTATCTTTTAATTTAGTTTGTCTGAAAGCTAGACACAAAAAATATCAATCGTTAATTAGTGCGAGTTTTTAACGAATGCTTGTTGCTACGAAAGAGGCATTGACAGAATCGTGTCGTATCAAAATTGTCCAGTTCAATACAAGGTCCTAAGTGTTTTTTATGCAATTTTTGGTTTGTGGTGTTACACTGACCGACCAACTCAAAAACAGTGTGATAAGGGATCAGTGTAAGTTGGAGGATGATGTGGTAACCTGGATTGAAAGAGGTATGTATGCTTAGGTGGTTCGGTCACGTACAGAGGATGAATGAGAGTAGACTCACTAGGGAGATTTATAGATCCAATATGAGTGAAACAGTCGAGAGAGAGAGAGAGAGAGGAGAACTTACCATGACCAAATAAATGGTCTTCTCCGAAAAGGACAAGTACGTAGCACCCTCAACCGCCGGAAGTGCATGAAGACATTTATGAAAGTGGATGATGCGAGAGAAGTAAGTCAGAATGGTAGTGTGGTGAGCCGTAGTCTCTGCCTACCCCTGTCGGATAGTGGCGTGAGTATATGTATGTATGTTTTTGAATGCCATTCTGATTTGTAAACGAATAATGCAGAAATTTCAGAGTTTATGTTACATTAGAATAGTAATTAGGATGTGTAAAGTTGAAAAATATCACTCAGGAACCTTATTAAATACACAAAAGACACTCTTAAGTCTTATATATACACATATACTCATGCTCGTTACATATTCCTGATGGGGAGAGCAGATCCTAAAGTGTACCTACAGCAAAGCACCGAAATCAGTGTGTAATGAAATGAATGTCCCTTATAAAAAGTTGTCAGCCTGTCGCCAATTATATGACTGCTCATTCCCTCACGTCGACGTTTAAGATAAGATAAGATAAAACTTTATTCATTAAAAACAGTACACAATACATAAAAGTGAACAAAACAAGAAAGGATACAATAAAATTGAAAACATTAATTAATAATCATTCCCAGTATGCGACCTGTACTGTTCAAATGAACCAGGCTCTGGCTCAGCATGTTGCTGCAGCGTTAACTACAGCGCTGTTATTCTTCCAAACCCTGACGGACACTCGAGATACGATCTCGCGCAGAGCAAATTTTAGAGTGTATTGTATTTTATTATTAGATAGGTACATACGGTTTACGACTTGCGCAGGAGGATGAGCAGCTCATTCATTCCTCCATCACTCCCAGATCAGCATGAAAGATAAGTCGATTATGAGCATACATAAACTCACGACTGCAATCCCGGGGTGGTCAGAAACATTGCTTCAACTACCAACTTTCTGTTTGAGAATGGAGTTGTAGCAATGATCACATTTAGCAATTTAAGTTTCAGGATAGAATGACGTATCAAGTGGTGAGAGGTGGCTCGCCTTTCGCCCACAAACACTGCATAAGAAAACTTTGTATCCCTTAGTTGCCTCGTACGACACCCACGGGAAGAATAGGGGTTGTCCATTCTAAGCTGAAACCACACGGCTGAACATTAGATTAAGAAACATTGATTCATTATTTAAAATCTTATTAAAACCATATGAAGCAATTAATTTATTGTCAATAATCATAATAATTTATGATTATGATTAAAGATATAACCAGTCTTCGAAATCAATCCAATTCGGCGCGGACTTCGCTAAGAAACCGTGGGTAGAGACCACGACGAAGACCAACATTTATGAATGACGTTGAGAAACTTGAATCACTGCAGAAGATGCAATTGTTATGAAATGGCATGAAACCGACTATAAACACTCAGAATTCTGAGATCCTTGTGTGAACAATCGAAATATTGCATTAGTGTATTTATTTGTCATCAATGTTTGTTATGAGAAAAGGTTTCATCAGTTGGAACTGGTTTTACCTATCGCTTTCTTGTTCATACGTATCTTGCTTTTTTAAGTTTTTTTTTTATTAGGTATTGAATTTCACACGTTCTGATTAACCTTTCGACAATAGCATAACCCCTGTAGACATATTCATATAAGAATTACAAGTGAATTAAAAAAAAATCACGCATCGCTATGTTAACTCTACATAAAACTATTTCAAAAACGTTATTGGATTCCAAGTATGATGTGCTAGTTTTTGTCGGTATTAATTCAATAATTCTTTATACATTATTGTTTACTCGATTGGTCTTCTCTATCCCAGCTTCTCCATAATACCCTAGCTTACTATTAACTATTCTGTGCCCTAGGACGGGTGCCTTCAGACCTGTTGCTAAAATTGTTTGATGTAGCCTGTTTTGTGTCCCACTGCTAGGAAAATGCCTCCCCTCTTCTTCTCCAATCCTGCCTTTGGGGGGACTTCAATTAACTTTACTATAGGTCGGTTTAATTCAGCAGTCTCTTTGTCATCTGAATAGAATCCTACCAATTACTCTACAAGCATTAGACTTTATGTAACACCATATTGGGTTTGCTTGCTCTTATACAACCTACATATTCTTAGACTTCATAACCAACAGTATAATAGCGATGAAGTCACATACAAAATTTTATTCTATTAAGAAATATATTGTATACTTTGACCTTCGTCTGATTAGGTTCTAATTCAATTTCTTTCTCAGTTAATAGTAGGTCTAAATCTAAAAGTTATTCCCATATAGAGTTAATAAAATTTTACCAGTATGACTACGAGTTATCATAAAATTATAAAGCCTATAACAACCAATTAAATTTGATTATTTATGTACGCATCTATAATTTATGACCGGTATTGAACTGATTAGGAAATTTATGTAAAATTGATTCTTATACGGCGAAGATGAGTAGGCGAGTTTTACTGCTTTGCTATTCAAATGACAATTTATATGATTTTTGGTGTTATTTCAATTTTGTTCTATCGTGATAAGTTACAAAACACATACCTGTTTTAGCTACAATAGAGACATCATTGTTTTTAGACAATATAATAAACCAAAATTATTAAATACTGGCTGGCAGGACTAGCAAAATAGCAAGGGCCCAAGAAAGGCCCCGAGAACCCAACTAACGTAACTTAAACTAACTACAAAGACGAGCTTTCTTTACACGAATCTCGCAGCGACGTAGCAAGAAGATGGGTCCAGCCATTGAATTATTATTAGGTACTACAATGAGCGTTTTTCTTTTCTTTTTTAAATTCAGTTCCTAAAATCTCGACAGATGGCATGTATATCGCTCCCATGGAGCGATAGCGAGCCGTTCGCGAGATCCTGTCAAAATCTTGTCTATACAAAGACTGTGCCTACCTTTTTTTTGGAACGCCAAGGGATCGAGCCCTTACAACCATGTCAGGCGTAAAAGTTTCGAATTTTCGATTAAAATAATTAGTAAATAACGCAATATGCCATCAAAAGATGCGTTGGCATCTTTTTGATCATCTTTTCCCTCTTTATTATTTTAAAGAAACACTTTGTGAAATTTTAATGTTTATTCGCACCGACCGTAGCGCCATCTATCGACCCCCTATTAAACCAAAAGAAAAACGCTCATTCAATGGGTCTAGTCAATCGTCCCTCCTGATTTTTCCAATAAGTAGAAGTAACTAAAACCCAACAATGGATTTTTTTTATATGGGCATTGACTAGTGCAGCGTTTCTTACCTTTTTCAGTCCACGGACCCCTAGGAAATCAAGCACAATATCAAGGACCCCTTGAAAAAAAAAAAATACAGCAAAAAATGTGGCCCATTTATTTTAATACTCCAAAAATCTAGAATCTCCATAGATGAGGCTGCGGACACCCATAGATAATATACTCGCGGACCCCCAGACTAGTGCACTGAAACGACAAAACGAAACGGAAATCGAGATGTGCCTCCATCCTTATTGTTTTACGAATGCCAGAAAGAGAGCGCATGACGTTTTTCTCGTTTAAACGCTTTGTCGTGGGTGGCATGCTAGCCGTGCAGGTTCCCCAAATCGTCTAGTCTCAAAATGTCCAGTATCCGAAAACGACTAATAACACATCGTACAATTCCTTAAATGTCGAAGGTAGGTATCAAATGGACTAGCTTTCCAAATCGTCTACTCCCAAAATGTCTTGTGTCCTAAATTTTCAAAAGCAAGCATTTGTTACAAATTAAGTTTTAATAATAAAGCAGTAAAAAACCTGTCAAGTGCGAGTCGGGCTATTCGCGCACCGAGAGTTCCGTGATGCTATAGTACTCTGTGATTATGCAGTTGTGTTCAGTTTCCATGTTGACATTGACAATTAAGACGTACGTTTATTCAATAAATAACTTAAGAGAACTTATACGATATTTACAACATTATATACAACTTATGACTAAATATGGCTAGGATTAAAAATAAAAACTGATATAAAAAAAAGGGAAAGAACAAATGAGCCACTATATCGAGCACGACTTCCGTTCAACTTACACTAAACAGAAGACGTGCTCGAGGCCGCTGTCCTGCGGGAGGATGCCCAGGACGCTGGCGGCGTTACCTCTTTGGATGGCAATAGATATTCGTTGCCCGAGGTACGCGCCAGCTCTTCGGTCACATTGACAATGACCAAGTTTCATAAGCATTAGTAATACCGCTAATATGGTAAAGATCCGTTCAGAGAACCCTAATTGAGTCAGTGGGCTTTTACTCTTACGCAAGATATCATCAAGGTCATTTTGCGATTTAAAACACTGTGACGTATTAATTTATGTAGAATAATAAATAATACAAGATTTTATCTTCACAGCCTTTAGTTTGATGTACATCGTGATTCACAAACTTTTTTAACTTTGTTATAACTTTTAAAAGGATTAAATTTGGTTAACTGTGCTTTCTCATGTTTTCCTTCGCCGTTTGAGACCAGCGGGGCTAGTACGCCAACCCGCGATAGCGTGATATAGCGTTATCACGCTTCCGCTCTCTTTCTATTTGCACACGACAGAACGAGACAAAAGACTAAATTTGACAGATGGATGTGTTAAATGTGGTTGGCTCACTAGCCCCGCAGGAGGAGCTCGGTGGCGCGTTGCGGAGAGGTATGGACTCTCAATCAAGAGTTCGAATCCGCACGGACAACATGCCATGTACCAATGAGTTTTTCTAACTTATGTACGTATTACCGACTGCTCTCAAACGGTGAAGGAAAATATCGTGAGGAAACCTGCATATGGAGAAGAAGAAATTCTGATGCATATGTGAAGTCTACCAATCCGCATTGGGCACGCGTGGTGGACTAACGCCCAAACACCCTCCTAGAGGGTAGGCCTGTGCCCTGCAGTCTGTTTGTTTGTTTGTTTGTTCGCGCATCACGCAAAAACTACTGACCCGATTTTGATGAAAATTTTTTTGTTTTATAGCTTATGTCTGACTTAAAATCTGGTATATAATTTGTGCGGACGAAGTCGCGGGTAAACACTAGTTGTAAATAAGCATGTAGGTGAAAGGATTACTGACTGGAATCAATTCTCGGGCACCCTGTTTACGTATAATCGATCCCACACACTTTCGTTTTCACAACAAAAATGCACTCGTCTCATAAATTTATCATAAAACTGTGTCGTCTTGTGCGCACGAACAAGGCTTCGTTTTGTATTCAGGCCCGAATGTCTGTTCCTTTTAATTTATTAGGCTTTAATTGTTCAACCTTGAACTCTGAAGAAATATGATTTAGGGTTGTATTTCCCCGTATACGATACACTCAAACTCACACTCAAAATGTTTTATTCAAAATAATATCACATGTATAGCCTTCTGAAATAATTTTTGACTCTACAACCGCGTCGGAAGGCGTTCCGTTGCAGAGAAGATGCGACCAGAAACCCTACAACACACATCTTTTAAAAATAAACAAAATATACAAAATACATTTACAAATACAATATTGAATAACATAGAGTAACATTGTCAAGACCAGACATTTTGTTCATTCATATAACCATCGAGTTTATAGTAGCCTTTTTTACAGAGGACTTGCTTAGCATGGGACTTAAACTTTTTGTCTGGCAAGTTTATAATATCCTCTGGTATCTTATTATAATAGCGGATATGATAAAATATTAACATCTAGCATCTAACCAATCCTTTGCACGTCGTACACATAATTGTATGCATGTTACTTGCATATAAATCAATTGTTTTAGTATCTGGTTTCTTATCATATCTTAGTAAAACATATTGGTATCGATTCGGTATTGCCACGACTTAAATTAACTTAACTTAACTAAATTTATTCCTGTCATTTTCTAACATTCGACTAAGAAAAGAGACAGAAAACCAAGAACTGACTTTAGTGCTGTCAAAGTGACGCTACACTATAGTGACGATACCATTATTTATCTTATAAAAAATATTCAATATCTAAGTAGGTTTAAATCGACTTCCTAGATTTACTTACATACTCAGTTAGTTAAAAAATCGATCTCAATCAACAATATTCCGAATAGCTCGGTTGATAATTAACCTTCCTGCTGATTTGAGGATCACAGGTTCGATATTAACTGTAGATTAGTTCAATAAGTCGGGTGGATCTCACTATTCCCATTACCCATCGCAGTGGTAATACTGAGACTGCACTTTTTTTTCAAATCAGTCTCACTATTCCGATTGAATTACGAAACGCCGAATGGTAATAGCGAGACTTATGTTCTCCTACAAAATGTCTCATTATTCCCATTCGGAGTGGTTTTTTAAACGTCGTGTGTAAAATAATGGAATACTATCCTACAGAAAAAAACAAATCTACGCAATATAAAATTTTGTTTGGGCTTTTAGTAATTATTTATGTATATCTAATAATTGTATTTACAACGGCAAACCAAAATTCCTCAAACTTTTGAGATGGTATTTGCAATAACATTTTACGCAGTTCGGTTGGCCGCTGTTTTGAGCATATGCAACCACCGATTCTCAATATTTCGTTTTCTGTAAAATAAAATGTTTTGATTGAATTAAAACCATAATTTACCACCCTTAATCTAATTTGCCTGTATAGATATCAAAACAATAATAAAGAGGTCATAATATAGGGTCCAACTTAATATGCTGACACTTTTTTAAGGGTATGATCAGACCGTCAAACTGAACAACTTTCTCTATGGGACCAACATCGAAATCGCAAAAAAAAATCTATTCTTCCATACAAAACTGCAAACCTACGAGAGCCAAATGTATGGGACAGCTGATATTTTTTTCGCGATTTCGATGTTGGTCCCATAGAGAAAGTTGCTCAGTTTGATGGTCTGATCATCCCCTTAAAAAAGTGTCAGCATATTAAGAAGGACCCTGTATAGAGCGTTGTATTGGTCGCGAATAGTAGCGGTATAAAAACGCAATGGGGATAGTGATACAAGTAGTATCACTATTACCATCAATGGGAAAGCTCAATGGGAATAGTGAGACTGACCCAATAAGTCCTTTAGTTCCCACAGCAGGGCACATGCCTACCCTCAAGAAGGGGTGTTTGGGCGTTAGTCCACCACGCGTTTACAATGTAAAATGGCAACCTTCACATACGCATAAAAATGTCTTCTTCAGCGTATGCAGGTTTCCTCACGTTTTACTTCACCGTTCGAAAGCTGTCGAAAAGTTAATAAGTTAGAAAAACTCATTGGCACATGGCTGACATGTCGTGCGTACGAATTTTGATAACTTGAACTGAGTGTAGGTGTGTTTTTTTTTTACTATACGAGTAAGTGGGTGGGCTCTTGATGGGTTTGCTCTTGATTTCAATCTAGTCTTTAGGACAAAGATGGGGTCGAAGATGTAGCGAGCTTACCCAGAATGACACTGGCACTCCTGCACACCGACGGAACGCAGCAAGCTGCTTGGCGCCAGACTCCGGCAGGAGGGTGGTCGTGAGCCAGGCGGCTCCTTGCGGAGCCTACCACACGGCTGTGGGGGATCGCGCATTAGCTCTCTTTCTATTTGCGTGATAATAGATAATAATATAACGAACGAGATAAAAGGTGTAATATAGCCCTATCACGTGCAACATGCTACGGTTTCTGGACTGGAGCATAGGTGATGCGCTTGTTGAGAGGTATGGACACACAATCATGAGATTCATGAGTGATGTCGTTGCCCGGGGTTGACCGCTAGGAGGTAGATTCCCAACCACCAAAAGTGTGTGTTAAATACCTAAGTGGACACGGGCTATTAAAAAAATATTCATATTTTTGAACTATTTCGTATTAGGAGACGTGTTCTTAACATAAATATCAGTCAGATATCCAGTTTAAAACTTGATCTATTTCCGTATCTGCTCAAATGCGTATTAGATTTGCAAAATTATTTAGATTTATTTTACTAAGTTGTCGTGTGATTTGGAAATAAAGTCAAGTTGTCCATTAACCTAAAGCCTCCTCTAACACTGGGCCCGCATGGCGGAGTAAATCCCGCTCCCTTAGTGAGAAGAGGCCTGTCCTTGCAGTGGAATGAGACTGATGATGATGTCAGAGAAGCTGACATCCAGGACTGATGAATGTTTTAACAAATATTATCTTTGCTACTCTTTATAAAATAAACAATACCTAGGTATAATTACCGCATTTAGTAAAGCGAATAAAAAATCTGCTGTTTCATACATATTGGTCGAGTACCTATCTATTGAAATGTTCTATGGAACAGATGGCCCAATAGCGAAAGTTGTTCAGATTTCGAAGTTGGCTCAAAAGCGAAACTTCTGTTAGATGGTCTGAAGCACCCTGTCGATTTGTAACACATTAAATTTTACACCCTGTATATTCTTGGTTTTATATGTTCTGGATGAAATAATGTATCACAGTGGTGATAAATTTTCGCCTGCAAAAACACTGTATGACAAACTTTTTTCCAAGCCTTTTCTAAGTCAATACTCAAAAGCAACTTTATTAGCCTTACAATTAAATAACTATTAACAGCCCAATAAACTATAAACCGGACATGTCACAAAGAACCTTTGCTTAGATCTGGCCGAAGATGTATCTAAGTTCAAATGTCACCGAGCGTCCTTGCCTCGCGAGATGCGCCCGCGCCGTATAAATGCAGCCTCCGCCAGCAACGAAGCATCAGTCTCTCGATCGCCTTCCTTTCTCACAGACACAGGACAACCAAAAAAACATTTACAAAAATGAAATCGGTACGGTTTTGTGATTTACGATATCTATTTATAAATTTGTACACTAGTTTAATATCATCAATTTGTGTAAATTACTATTAATCTAAAACAGTGTTGTTATTCGAGACAGTTATTGAACTATTTAAATTCCTCAAAAATTACGAACTGCTTTGATTTGGAACATAATGAAAAATCCTATTTGCATCATTTCATTCATTCACTTTTAAATATTGTATTGTAATCACATTTATAATTATGTACCCTATATTTCAGTAGAGATACTGGTGGTATTCTATTCAGTTGCTATATTAAACTATCTCGTGTCATCTTGATAATTGTGACCTTGCCAATTAAAAACTAATGTTGCTAATCGTTTTAACAGTTCCAACACCACTATTCTTCCATAGCTTCTTGATCAATATCTTTCATATCTGTAGCCATGAGTGATTATCATTATATATAGCTAATGCTGACAATAACTATAAATGTCACGACCCCTAAAACAGCAATGTTAAAATCCCCAGTGAAAGCGGGGATTTTAACATTGCACGTACTACACTGGTCTAGAGTGTTGCCGCTGTTAATCCTGGTTGTGAAGCTAACAAAAGCGATGATCCAGTGCCCGATTTCGACAAGATCCACTAGCTAATCGTCAGCTCTTTTCAACAGTTCATCGTACTCGCTTTCTTCGTGGCTGCTGCCCTCGCCGCCCCCGCCGGACCGGACGCAGACGCCCAGGTCCTGCGTTACGAGAGTGACAACATTGGTGTGGATGGGTTCAAATACGTGTAAGTAAAAAAATTTATGTTTAAATTCCTATTTTACTTAAAAAGTTATTTTAGATACATTTCATTGGCCTCTTTATCTGTAAAATATGATTCCATGTAAAATGTAGCCAAGACTCCTATTTTTTAACTCGCAAACGATATAAGATATCATATGAAGCCAAGCCTTAAGTACTTAACTATACATCTAAGTCAAACAAACTATAAGACTTGACTGACATCCTCATCTCATGTAGAGCCCAGCATTGACCAAACGGTAGAAGTGACCATAATATTAAAAACAATTTGAATACAAGCGCAAGCGTCTAGTGGGAATATGATTTCTGATATCTGATAGACATTGGCTCATATTGAGTCAATGGATGTAGCGCTGAATGTGGTCAATTACAACTGTTGGATAAAATATAATTAAAAAAAAATGTGTTTTGTAATTCAATGACAAAACTTTTCCTCTACAGCTACGAGACTTCAAACGGCATCTCCCAGCAGGAGGTAGGACAGCTCAAGAACGCAGGCTCTGAGGCCGAGGCTCTCGAGGTTCGCGGACAGTACTCCTACACCGGTCCCGACGGCGTCCAGTACTCAGTCACCTACATCGCCGATGAGAACGGTTTCCAGCCCCAGGGAGCCCATCTTCCCGTCGCTCCCCAATAATTCTTTGTAGCTAATCCAAAAATCTAGTCCAAAAATACTCAATTTCAATATCCAATTCACAAATTTTGTACGTTTGTCGTCCAAGCGATTCTGTGATACCATCCCGAATTGAATGTTGTTAATAAACATTTAATGTTATTGTAATTTATTTTCGTTGTTTTTTTGTCCTCGGCAAGAAAGTCGGCAGGAAAATTGACTGAAAAGTCAAAGGGGTCACATACTGCAAAGGGCAACTTGTGTAGAGAATTAGATATTTATATAGATATTCTGTCTATGCTTGTTACCATGATGCTAGTCCAGGCTTTGATATTCCTACGCTCAGTATCCATAATGGGAAGAAAAGAGCCTCAGCCTTGTATACCAAAGTCAATTTACACAAAAGTCCAAGCTTAGATTCTAGAATTTCGAAAAGGAAAGTTCAAGATATTCCTTTATCTCTTGTGTTTGGACAGAAGGATGTACACAATGCGTATTCGTAGAGAGGTAAAAAAAATATTTTACCAGAAGACCGATGTAGAGTATGCAAATAAAATAATGTTATAACAATTAACAATTACATAGTACAAGATGTTTGGTTGAAAAGATTCAACATTTAGTCACTGCTTCGGGGATCATTTGATTATAATTCTAAGTACCTACGTTCTTTTCAAAATAAGCCTACAATTAGACACAGCATAGGTAGCTAAGTTGATATGTTGTATGTAAATGTACAAGACTGACCTTCCGATGCGGCCCATCCCAGTCGATGACCATCTCATTTCAAAACACTGCCATCCTTGGAATCCTCAATTTAGTCATTTATCTACATATTTGAATGGGCGTTGACAAATCTCTACATAGGCATAAGAATAATGAATAATAAGTATACTTCATTATTTATTAAAACGTCACAGCATTATTGACAAACTAACATTTATCCCTCGACACAAACATACAAGTAAGCTTCGATTAAATTAAAATAGCGGAAGATAGGTGACATTCTTGCAATCGTACTCGAACAATGGATCTGCTTTTCATGTACCTATACTTATGAGTGAATAGTAATGCAATGTGATTTATTGTTTTTTCTTTTCGAATGATTTGTACAACAAGTAAAAGCACATGAAGACATTGTCGTACCTTTATTCCGACTTGAATAAAAAATTCGGTATCTCAATCGAATTTGCGACTAAGTAAATTAGGCGAACGGGGTCTCTATTTATGCGGTACATGCGCTATAGGCTAGTCACCTATCTTCCGCTATTTTAATTGAATCAAAGACATGTAGTTAACAATACGGTGTCTTACTTGACTTTTTTCATGGCTCCAAACGCATGCAATTTGAAGTACATTGCCGCGTGAGCGAGGTATGTTCCAAGTTTATTTCAAACTGCCCGGTAGATGTACTTCAGATTGCGTAAAGCGGATATAAATATAAGGTATCGTGTTCCCACCATAACCAAAGATATTCATCCATCCGTGGCTCTCAAATGAGCCAATATGAATGGTTATTAAGAAGGTAATTTTGAGATATCCCGCATACGATGAAGATGAAATTCTGATGCGTTTGTTAAGTCTACACACTGCAATAACGTCTATCCTTGAAGTTGAGATCTGTGCCACAGTATAATTATAAGTATCTAGTACTACATACCTGTGCCCAGTAGGCCTCCCATGCCACCCCCGAGAAAACGATAAAAATCGAGATGTGCTTCCATCCTTATTATTTTACGTGTTCAGAAAGAGCGCGCATGACGTCTTTCTCGTTTAAATGCTTTGTCGTGGTTGGCATGCCAGCTGTGCTGCAGAGGACGTACAATAGGCTAATAATGACCATCATCGTCATATCAGTCGATAGACGCCCACAACAACCAGTCATCCGCTACCCTCATCTAACCACTATCACCAGGTCGTCGGTCCACCTTATGGGGGACCTACCCGCGCTGCACTTTCCGAAACATGCTCGCCAATCGAGAACTCTTCGGCCCCATTCATTTATCTATTCTGCGATCAATATGCTCCAAACCAAATCTTCGGACTATGTTGGAACTCTGGCAAGTCTTCTACCGTACCGTACTTATGCGAATCTCTTCATTTCGATCGATTCGATCCCTTAGAGAAACTCCGAGCATAGGCTTCTCCATTGCACTTTTGGTGACTTTTAGCCTTTTTACGAGGCCTCGTCTCGGGCAGAAAGTATACTCTGGTCAAAGACTTTCGTCTTGAGGCACTGCGCTATTTGGGATGAGAAGATATTACGGATTTCCAAACGCTGCCCAACCAAGTTGGATCTGATATTGGAGCTTGCAGCTGATGATAATGATACTGTCAAAATTGTCTATTATAAAAAAAAGGGATTTGTAAGTAAAATCTAAAATATTCTAAACCAATGACCTATTATATTTCTTCTTCTATTCTATTCTATCCCTACCAAACACATTAAGATTTAAACCAAATATAAAAATCTTCCTACGTGAGCTCAAACTTTTGTTAATTGAGAAAAGTTACTACAATCTAAATTAATTCCTCACCCATAAATTGTAGAATAACTCTCATAGGTATATACTAGTAATATATCTATAATTAATAACACTACCGTTACACGTTCATAATTAATAATAGGTACTTAATAATGTTTAAAAATGTAACCTTTAAATTATCTAATTAAAATGAAGTGCCTACATACTAAAATGTCGGAAATGTTAAAATTATACCTTGCTAACTAATTGAATGTTGCCATGTAGAAAGTTGTTCAGTTTGACGGTCTGACGGTCCCTTAAAAAAATGTCAGCATATTAAGTTACTACAATACCTATGCCACCTTCCTGAGTAATTCTACATCGAAAAACTTTTAAAATATTACATTTACATAATTCATCAAAATCATGTACTTATGTTACCATTGCTCGCAGAACCGATGGCCGATGTGGCCGGAAGGTTCTCGAGTGGCGGCCGCGTAACGGAAAGCGCAGCGTAGGTACCCCCCACACGGTGGACCGACGACCTGGTGAAGGCGGCGGGAAACCGTTGGATGAGGGCAGCGCAGGACCGGTCGTTGTGGCGATCCTTGGAGGAGGCCTATGTCCAGCAGTGGACGTCCATCGGCTGAGATGATGATGATGATGATGTACTTAAGGTTTTATTAGGTTTATCAAATCGAATACACAGTCCATAGATTGTTAGTATACACTTAAAACTAGACTAACTATAGGTACTATAATAGTTTCCCCGCTTTTCGCTACATTGTGTGAAGATTGCCAATTTCTTCATTACTTCACAATCTTTTGTAACCCAACTGGCTATAACACAATTTTATTCTCATGTCAATAACTCCGCTTTGCGGTTTGACATTTAAAATAAATAATAATACACATTAAACGAGCGTTGGTTTATGTAATATTGATTGTTATTTGCACTAGCATAGATTTCATATTGCCTCTGTTACGTAACAAGGTTAGGGTCAAACCATAGAGGTAGGAATAGAAGAACATACAGCTGAGAGAGCGAGATGTACCTAGCGGCACCACTGTATAATAGAAAGAGATACGTGACGCGAATCAATAGAACCGTTTTTTAGTCACTAATCATTTTTACAATTCAGTTTTCGTGAATAATTGGAAATCTAAAGTGAAATCGTAGATAATTTTGTGAAATATACTGACAGTACTTCATTAATTTATCCACGATTTTACGTTAGACTCAGAATTATAGACAGTATTAGAATTTTTGCCTGCGAATAGTCTCCAAAAAACATCCAAAAACTGTGTCATTTGACAACTCATGTCACTGAATCTATTCCTGTAAGCTTAGATCAAAATAAAATAAATGGATAGGCCTAAAGCGCGGTAAGTTGAAGCACACTACTGGTGCACTTGGTCCATACAAACTAGCGCCATTACTGTCAAATCTAGGGCACTTGCATACAAATTTGAAGTAAACCTTTCATTTGTTTTGCCTCATTTTTCTGGTTTGAAATGTTCGCGTAAGGCCTATCCATTAATTTTATTTTTATCTAAGCCTGTAAGGTATAATAACTTTATGGGTCAAACGGAGCTAGGAGTAATGCGCGTTCAAACGCGGCCGTTCAGGCTCGCGCAACCCTCTAACAAAAAATTTTTGTATGAAACGCGCTCTGCCGTAACGCTCGCGCACGTTTTAAACATTCTGGATTTCGGTCGCGACCAGTTTTTAGTATGGAAGTCCCGACTCTTATGAAGTAGTGAGTTACATTATCTTTGCACCGTTTGCGAAAATTAAATGTTTCTGTGGGTATACCTACAGGGTGTTATCGTAAATGCGTTACGGGGGTGCTTCCGACCCATCAAACTGAACGACTTGCACTATGGGACCAGCATTGAAATCACGAATAAAAAAATTTGCTGTTTCATAGAAAACGTCAATCGCGACTCGACAAAATGTATAGGGATGGGGGGATGGATATCACTTGAAGCAAGACATATTCTGCAAAATGCGACGGCAAACGGCCGGCAAATGCGCGTGTTTAGCCTTTTATACATTAAAAATTACATAATACATGTTTACATTATATACAGGGAGCTTCTTAATTATGCTCACACTTTTTAAAGATAATGTGCCAAAACCGCTAATGCGCGCTGCATACAAACGAAGTCTGGTGATATTTTCAATGAAATTATTCAGGAACAATCTAGAAACTAATCTCTAAGCTTGTATGAAGTCCGATTTTCGTTAAAATAAACAGTTTTAATGCTAGGATTAATTTAAGATTTGTATAGCGTCCTCTGCGTACACACATCTAAATCCACTGCGATCGCCAACCCGCCTGCCAAGCGTGGCGATTATGGCAAAACCCCCCCCAACATGGCAAGTACGACCATGGGGGAGGCCTATGTCCAAAGCAGTGGACGTCCATCGGCTGAGATGATGATGATGATGATAGAAATCTTTGAAGCACTGTAACTTTAAAACTATACATTTTAACGAAAATCTCACTTTGTACAAACATAGAGATTAGTTTCTAAATTGTTTCTGTTAAATTTCATAGACTTTAATTGGTTAGTATTGAAAATATCACCAGCCTTTGTTTGTATGGAGCGCACTCCGAATTATATTCCTTTAAGGGGACGATCAGACCATCAAACTGAAAAATTTTCTCTTGGACCAACACCGAAATCGCAAAAAAACTGCTTTCCCATAATATTTGGTTCGAGTAGGTTCATCATGTAGTTTTTTTTTTCGCTATTTCGATATTGGTGCTTTAGAGAAAGTTGTTCAGTTTGACGGTCTGATCATCCCCTTAAAAGTGTCAGCATATAAAGGACTCTACATGATTATGTTTTCTTTATTAGGTAACTATAATAGGTATTATTATTACCCTACTTTGAATTTATTGGATTGATACAAAAAACTACAAAAGAAAAAGTCGCTGCATATGAAACGAAAATTAATAATCTGAAGTCGAACCCTTTGATAAAGTTATAATGTCAAGATTGACAGTCGAAGATACAAAAGCGTCGAAAAAAATTGGAACCAGTACTGGCTCCTAAACCCTATACATATTTATACACGCACACATACATATTTCGTATGGCGCCTCACGCACACCAACCCATGAAACTTGGCCCCTTTTGTTTTATACGGGATATTCGTGAGGCTCATTCTTGACATATACTTTTTCTAAGGTCGAACCTATTCGGAAGTCGAATTATAATTTCTTCGAATTTTATCCAAAATGAAGATGGCCACATTTGAGGTCAAACCATCCTGTACGACATGTGGTTCTCAGATTTCAAGTTCAGTTGTCGACTAGCCATCAGCATCGTGGTGAAGAGAATTGCTAACCAGCATTAGTTGGCACGTCTAATAAAAAAAAAGTAAGTTATAGCCTATAGAATCCCACTGCAGGGCAAAGGCCTCCTCTCACGAATAAGGGCGCGAGGGAGTGGGCCATACTCCACCACGCGGGCCCACATGCGTGTTGGTGGAAGCAAGTTAGTGGTCACGTTGCTGTCAGAGAATTTTCAAGCCGCCTCAATAGGCCTCTGACCTGGCTTAACGAATAGTTACAACGCCATCTGATGGAACTATCCGAGACCAACTGCTTAACGTGCCTTCTGAAGCACGGAAACGCTCGAGATGAAATACCACTAAACGGTCACCCATCCAAAGACTGACCGGACCTGACGTTGCTTAACTTCGGTGATCGTTTCCAATACCGAAGCTCCACTACGCCAACGAGCGCTTCACTAATAAATAAATAAATAGTCATCATCACTATCGGCCTATATAGGGTCCTTCTTAATATTTTGACACTTTTTTAAGGAGATGATCAGACCATCAAACTGAACATCTTTCTCTATGGCTCCATACAAAACTGCAAACCTACACGAGCCAAATGTATGGGACAACTAATTTTTTTTCGCTATTTCGATGTTGGTCCCATAGAGAAAGTTGTTCAGTTTGATGGTCTTACCATCCCCTTAAAAAACTGTCAGCATATTAACTTGGACCCTGTATACGTCCCACTGCAGGGCACAGGCCTACTGTGTCTGGGCAAGTTAGTCCACCACGCGTGCCGAATGCGGATCGATTGGAAGATTTCACAAACGCATCGGAACTTATTCTTCAGCGTATGCAGGATTCCTTACGATGTTATCCTTCACCGTTTGAGAACAGTCAGTATTTATGAATATAAGTTAGAAAACGAAAAAGAGCGATGATAGTCCATACGGAAGAGAGCTAGCGACTCAATCAAGAGGCGGCGGTTCGATTCCTGGCCTGTACCACTAAGTTCTACGGAATTTATGTACGGTTGTATTTAACATTATCACTAGCTCGACAGTGAAGGAAAACATCGTAAGGAAACCTGCATACCCGAGAATAATAAAAAAATAGTTCGGATGTATGTGTAAAATATGGGTGAGCTTGGGGCGAACACAAAAAGATCAGCGATGGTCGCAGTGTTACATAACGAACCTTGCTTGCAATAGCCCAGCCAACAACAATAATAGAAAAACTCATTGATACTAGAGCATTATAGAGTCACAAAGCAATTACACGCTCCTCTAGGATTAAAGTAGAGGCTAAGATAGATGAATAGAAAATTCAACATGCATCGCTTTACATTATGCAACCGAAGGCATGCAGTTTGAAGATTGCTGCATGAATGAAACTAATCAATACATTTAAAATTACACGCCACCGACCTATTGCTTAAAGTTGACGTCTGGTAGAAAGAAATACAACTCCTAATCTAATCAAATGACAATTCACTTCTTTTTTTTCTTAGTCAACTATTTGACTAGGTTCACTGCATTTTTAAATCTTGGTTTTGACAAATTTTTACGATCAAAGATTTCTTTTCAAACGTGCTACCTAAACATTGTAGCAACTAAAAAAATACAAGGGAAAAATGGATTTTACGCGTCTCTAGCCTGTCGCAGCGTATGAAGCGTCCATATTTAGTGGTTAAACCGGTTGTCTATGTTAAATAACGTGACTTGGACTAGATCGTCTTCTTATAGTTGGAAAGTGAATGCCAAGGTCGAGTGTGTCGTAAATTTGGAGCAAAGACAGGAAAAACAATTTTGGCGTTCCTTATACAGGATGCTAAAGAAAGGTCATATTTAAAGTGGTGCTTCAGATAATCAAACTGAATTACTTTCACTAGTGAACCAATACCGAAATAGGGTCGATAGCGCGTTGCGGAGAGGTATGAACACTATATCTCGCGGGTCCGGGTTTGAATCCGCACTGACGATGACGGCATTTTACTTACTTATGAACGTAATACCGACTCATGTGAAGGAAGACATTTTGAAGAAACAAATCAGCAAAAAATCTGCTGTCCCATACATTTTACTCGATACTGCAGTTTTTATGGAACAGCTGCTCCATTAGTGAAAGTGGTTCAGTTTTATGGGCAGAAGCACCCCCCCCCCCCCCCCCCCCCCTTTAATTACTAGGATGTTTTGTTACATCCTGTATATGCTGAAGACCAATCCACATCGGGCACGTGTGGTGGATTGACGTTAAGAGGATTTAGTCGACTAATGTCTAAAATGAATAATGACAAGGTATAACAAGGTATAAAAATGACGAAAATGAAAATTGGCATCATATAATATTTTTTCTGTTTGTTTTTATTTTATTTTTAATAATGTCAAAAAAGAAATGTATTTATAGAGGCTGATGATGACGATGCAGAAACAGAGAATAGCTTCTCAAATAGTTGCATTCGATACGATGAGCTTTGTTTTGTAACCTGTTCACAAACCATCAATTGAATAACAAATTTATTTGCATCAACTATAAAAAACCGGCCAAGAGCGTGGCGGATACGTCCATGATAGGGTCCCGTTGTCGTTGTAAAGCGCCTGTTTATTTTTGGCTCTGTCCTTAAATTATACAAGGTGTTACAAAAATACAAATAAACATTTAAGGGGGTGGTTTAGACCATCAAACTGAACAACTTTCACAATGGGACCAATATCGAAACCGCGAAAAAAAAATTGTTGTTTCATATACTCTACAAATTATCAACTCGAGCAAAAATATGTATGGGATAGCTGATTTATTTTTTCGCGATTTCGATGTTGGTCCCATAGTGAAAGTTGTTCAGTTCGATGGTCTAAACAATCTCCTTAAGAGTTTTAAATATTTATTTTTACTTATGTAACACCCTGTATAATTACCACAATTTGTTCGGACGTTTTGAACCATCTTACAAGATTTTTCCAACGACATCTCACGGGAGGGGAAGGTCAACGATTTTTTTCGATCCCCATCTTGTTGTAAGAGGTAAAAAATCGTAGATTACACACAGAGGGCTGGAAAATAAGAAAGGTCTCAGATCTCATGAGATGTGAGGCTTTCGTATTTACTGCCCGAGGTTAGTATTACTATTTTTCTCCTCGACGGAGGCGGAAAGCGGCAACTTCGTTTAGCGCAGAGGGACGAAAATTGACGCTTTCCGTCCGGAGAAGAGAAAAATATGTTTTGCGGTGAGTTGGGGCGGCATATAGACAAAATGGACAAAGCTAAAACGTTCCATGTTTGACAACGGAATCCTAAAAATGTCATATAAATAACCTGATCTTTAGCTAATAGTTTTTAAGAGTTATTGTTATGACAAAAAATTTACGTTGAAACTGGTTGTGTGATATTGAACTTCTTTATATTTAGTAAACTAGCTTTTAACCACGGCTTAGTCCACGTGGACGATGATTATAATTATATAAACTTTTAAGTATAACTATAGTAAAGCTATATTTTCCTTACAAATCCTTTACAAGTATAACACAAATTCGAAATTATTAAACAAAATAAATATTTTGCTGCAGATGCATTTTCAATCCTTCACATCCTAACAGGATGTGAAGCAAGAATAAATCCAGGATAGTAAATGATTGAAAATGCATCTGCAGCAAAAAATAATTGAAATGTGTTGGGTTAAAAAAGTTTTCGCTTAGGTATGCATGCTAGCTTCACAATGCATTATTTGTACAAGTTTTGCAAAATGAACATAATTTTGACCTTCTACAATCTAAATAGACGTATTTTAATGAATTCAATTCAATTCAATTTTTGTTTAATGGCATCCGATGTGTTATCACAATTCAGCCAACGTCTCGTTATGTGAAGATTATACGTAGGAAAATGAAAAACTAAGTTCATTGTTATTTAACATTCTGTGCTAATTTAAAAAGAAATAAACATACAATGATAAAAAAACGTTAAACACTAAAAACTTTAAAAAATTGTGCATTGCAAAAAATTTTACATCGATTTGTTTGTTACTCTCATAAGTAATACCACTGTAGCGCATCAGGAATGTTCGCAGAGGCGCACACCGATGGCTTCCTAGCCATAATGCGCAAGAGAGTCGCGTCCTTGATGCGGCGCGTGCGCGGCAGCCCAAACACCCTCCTGACCATTGTAGCAAACAGGGTGGATGGCCCGATACTCAGGCACTGGACGTCAATTCATGTTGTGCCAACTAGCCGCGCCTCTAAATAGGAACATTATAATTTTGAATATGTATACTAACATAGTTATAAGTGAACCTTGTTACTAACACATTATGGACAAAAAAGTATGAAATAAATTTATTATTATTATTATATTATTATTAATACTCCAAGATCCCACTGCATGTTTTCTACACCCTTTGTTTAGGCAATGCTACATACTCCAGAGCAAAGGTCGCAAGTTGCTGCCCGCAACCCTCTGGCAGCTGGATGCAGTTTCTGTTGATTTTCCTTACCTTTGCTACCTTTCATTTGTCTAGGCAATACATTTTATACAAAATTGAAGCTAAACTTATCAGCTGCACAAAAAATAAGATTGTCTGCATAATGATGGTCGCAACGTAGGGTTGCCACATTATTTTCTGTAGTACGAATGGGGAAGTCAAAAACTATTTTGATTATTCTTTCAAATACTATGAAATCTATTCTTTTCTGGAAAATTTTTAATAAACTTTGCTATGCTTATGCTGTAAAATAGACAGGAACAATATTTCTGAAATCGGTTAAATATAAAAGAGTTGCGACAGGCTTCAGAGAGGTAGCCATTCTTTAAGGATGCTTTTTACTTGGTATAATATGTGTCATTGCCTACATAATAATTTGTGGGTATAGAAAACTTGCAATAGGATCTTTGACTATAAATAAAAATGGCATCGCTACTATCGCAAAGGAACCGAATCTAATTTCAGGTTCATAAAGATTTATTGCTGCATTTAAGCCAAAAGAAAAACAACAGCGCATCGGTATTCCAATAAAAGAATTGCACCTGCAAAGTTGAAATGAACATTCAAATAAATGCAAACAAGTCTTTAACTATCGGTATATAAGTGTGCATTCTGATAACAACTCATCAGTCACCTATTCATATTTGCACCCAACCCACCTACTCACAGCAAAAATGAAATCCGTAAGTGATATTTAGATAATTGCGTGATTAGCGGCCTTAAAGTTGTATTGCACTTAGCTTATCCAATGTTTAGTGTTTGATGTTAAAGTGAGTGAACACCGGTGTCACAATACACTAATAGAGAAAAAGTACTTCGGTACTCCAACTCTGACACGCACCCGATTCGTTGCATACAGACAAGCGCCACGTACACGGCCTGCCAGCCTAGCACGCTACCTCCGAGATAGCGACAAAAATCGAGACTTGGCTATGTCTTCGTTACTTTGCGTATGCAAAAGCAAGTCCGCATGGTGGTTTCTAAATTTTTCGGGTGAAAACTTGATAGTGTTGTCACCATGAGCTGTTTATTTACGTGGTTCTCGTCTGTGTCATCATCATCATCATATCAGCCGATAAACGTCCACTGCTGGACATAGGCCTCCCCAAAAATGGGGGGATTTACCATAATCGCCACGGCCCACGCTTGACAGGCGGGTTGGCGATCGCAGTTGGATTGAATGTGTGTACTCTAGTCTGTGTGCGTGTGTCGATTTGGAGGTCCTCAAAGGGCGTCTGTGCTTTATGTCCCATATGAACTAATTCTTCCCTCCGCAGTTCATCGTACTAGCCCTCCTCGTAGCGGCGGCCCTCGCCTTCCCCGATTCCAAAGACGCCACCGTCCTCCGTTACAGTTACGATAACGTAGCACCTGAAGGATACAACTATGAGTGAGTATCGAGTTGACCAAACCGCATGAAACAGAAGATTTTTTTCCGATTTCAAAGTTGGTCCATTACTAAAAGTTGTTCATTTTGATGGTCTGAAACACCCCATAAAGTATGTAACGCGCGCTCAATACAAACGTACTATGGTGACATTTTCAATACTAACCAATTAAAGTCAATTAAATTTTGCAGAAACAATCTAGAATCAAATCTCTATGCTTGTGGGAAGTCAGATTTTCGTTAAAATATACATTTTCAATGCTAGGATTAATTTAAGATTTGTATGGAAATCTTTGAGGCACTGTAACTTTAAAACTATACATTTTAACGAAAATCTGGCTCCATACAAGCAAAGAAATTAGTTTCTAGATTGTTTCTGCAAAATTTCCTTGCCTTTAATTGGTTAGTATTGAAAATATCACCATAGTACGTTTGTATGGAGCGCGCTCCGAATTATATCCCCTTAAGCTTAAGTTAATCATTATAACGGGTTCTTACCGCGTTTTTATCAGGAACTCCAAAATAAATAAAAACGCGGTAAGAACCCGTTATAATGATTAACTTTAGCTTAATTAATAACCGCGTAACTCTCAAAAATTGTGTTATATCCCCTTAAGTTTACCAATGGTCTTAACTTTTTTCCACAGAGTCGAGACCAGCGATGGCAAGGCAGTTCAGGAATCAGGCAAGCTCAAGAACGTGGGCACTGATGATGAAGCTCTGGAAGTTCGCGGACAGTACTCGTACACCGGCGACGACGGTGTCCAGTACTTAGTCACTTACACCGCTGACGAGAACGGTTTCCAGCCCCAGGGTGCCCATCTTCCCCAGGCCTAAGTAACAAACAACTAATTGATGACATGGTTATTAGTAGGGATTGGACGTAAATAACAAAACTGCATTTTTGTAAAGATAATAGGGATTTTTTTCACTATACAATTTTCTTAAAATCTTAGGGTACTGTCTCATCTTCAATTTTATCTATTACCGGTATCTGGAGCACCGTATTATGACTTCAGCCTCATGCACCCAGCGTACGATCACCCAAAACGGTCATAGAAACGTCCCACTTGATGCACGGTAATTTCAAGACTCCCTTCCTATTAGTAGGAGATGTCATATTATAAAGTTTGACTTGCTTTCTTGGAAGGCTTGAAACCCAATGAAAAATCTGGGAATATGATACAAGTGTAGAAACAATAGTCTCTATTCAAAGTGCTCTCATGTTATTTTAGTTCGATCTCTAGTAATAAGCGATCTCGACGTATATGACGTCATTGATGTACATTTATTTTTGGTTTTTGTTGTTTAGTCGGAGTATGTTGACTGATGTTGTTGATTCTAGCACAATAATAGGATATTAAACAGTTATTATTTGATTTAGTTTATTATTATACTTTGCTGCAACTACCTGTGAATAAGCCTTAGTGGTCTAGTCGCTACTGGCTAGAAGCCTCGGCTACTAGTAGAGGTGCCACTTTCATCCCAGACTCGATCATTTTTGATATTATAAGTTTTTCCCTTAAGTGATATTGAAAGTATAAATTGAATAATTGAGTGGTTTTACGAACTTATTTTATGTACAATTTGCAATCCCTGAACCGTCTTTTCAGTCTAGGAAAACAACGTGAGGAAACCTACACCTACCTCCTACAATACAAATTTGAATTAGAATTAATCAGCCTTTCCATCACATGAACAAAAGTTATGGAGATCCATTATAATACGAAGAAAAATATGTCCCTAGTACAGTATGTGTGACAACTATTTTACGGGAAAATTGCATTTTGTTTTTGTTATAAAAAGAATTCTGGTAGATTTAACCACAGAGTACTAAATAATTACTACCGTATTTAACTAAAATCTACTTACGAGTATAACAACCAATTTTCTTGTAAGGTCTGCTAATATCAATAGTTGTCAGTTGTTATACAAGTAGATGTTTTTCTCCATGGAGCGACAGGTGCCATATTGTGGGCCTAGCATGCCCACGCCCGCCAAAACGAGAAAAATCGGGATGTGCTCTGTTACTTTACGCGTGTCAAAATGAGCGCGCACCGTTTTCTCATTTTGTCGCTTTGTCTTGCGTGGCATATTCCTTAGATCAAAATAAAATGAATGAATAGGCCTTACGCGAACATTTCAAACCAGAAAAATGAGGCAAAACAAATGAAAGGTTTACTTTAAATTTGTATGCAAGTGCCCTAGATTTGACAGATAATGGCGCTAGTTTGTATGGACCAAGTGCACCAGTAGTTTGCTTCAACTTACCGCTCTTTAGGCCTATCCATTCATTTTATTTTGATCATAGGCGAAGTATTTTTCGCTTACGCTGATAGACGAAACATCAGTGTAACCGCGTATGAGACAGCGATAGTCATAAAATCCTATACAATTTGTATGAAAATAGATGTCTGACTCCGGAGTCAGACAGCCGTCGTAGAACAAAAAAGTGGCTACGTCGATAAGGACAGCAATAAGTAGCGATCTCCTTTTTTAACAAGAGCTAATTTGCTATGTGCATCTTTTACTGAGTTATATGACAAGACACGTGCTTGCTTCTAGTTCCTTCTCTTTCTACGATTTTGATCTAAGGCATATTCGCCCTAATAGTATAGCACAATCACAGTTAAACTATGTATGTCTCTATATCGTCTAAAAACAAAATCACGTTTCACACACAAAGTCTTTTTCTAAAAGCATTCAGGTAGAAGTATCAAACACAAGCAGTAGTCAGACTGAACTCTCAGAGACGTAACAATCCATTAGCGCATAGGTACAAAGAGAGTTACCTTGCACTCACCTAGATCAAAGTTAATCAAAGGAGAAGCCACAAAGGACCGAAAAAGGAGTTCCATTGTGGTAAATAGTACCGTGTTAGTTGGCAGGGAAGGTAGCTTTACTAGGAAATATTGTAGACATTGTCAAGCAGAAAAGTTACAAAACTCAGGTTTGACTATGTTCTTGAGCCTTGCTTCACTTTAACCATTGTATTTTTTTATGCAATAATTATAATTAAGTGTAAGAGTGAGTAAGTAACTTAAATGTTTGGAGCCCATGGATTTTTTTATAGTGTGTACTTACTCAATCTTTGATTACATGTATGAATCTCGTAAAGAGTTTTTATGTGGTCTGATTTAATTATTGTAGGTACCTATAAAATTGACTTTGACTTCGATTAAGTTGTTAATATAAAGGTATCGGAAAGAGTTCAAGTTCAAAGTATAAATAAATAACGCTCACATGCACATTCATTGTAATGATGCCAAGTAAGCTTCAGACTTTTTGTTATGGGGACCATACAACAACGGCACACGCCAATCGAATCAATGACTGAGCCGGGATTCGAACCCAGGACCCTGGTTTGGCAGTCCGGCGTGGTAACCATTACACCAACCGGGTCATCAGTTAAACGCTTATTTATTTAAGTTAAATATTAATGATCAATGTTAATATTTAACAGTACCAACTGTTTAACTCTTGATCTTGAGCTAGTGGACTGTGATTACTGGAAGCTGGATGTGGTAGAAAAGAAACGGCAGGAATCTTCTTTTATATTATTTTTAATTAGTACACACACAGCATAGTGTCGGTGAGGCGAGGGTTGAAGAGAGAGAGGGGGCGCAGCCCTTGACATAATTATGATACTGCGACAGACCAGTTGTGTTACATACATATTTTCATAGATCAAAATTTAATGTTAAATTTCTAGCACCCACCTACTTAAAACAGATTGTTCATTTTAAAATTAATACTAAAATTGAATGTTCATAGTCATTGTTAACATTTAACAGTACCCACCTACATAAAACGTTTTGTTCAATTTAAAAATAAAAGCTTAAATATAACTTTTCAAAACGCTTTTATTATAGTAGAGCAACCTTTCACACACAAAACAAAAGATAAGCGTCCGTGTACGGGAGTGCGATTACATCGGTGATGTAACTTCAAAGACTCTTTGATACTGAGGTGTTAATGCACTGCTTTATTACTTACTGTGTTTCTTACTTTTGTTTGTTATTTGTGCGGATGGGAACATATACGCACGCTACTTTGTTAAAATTATGTTTACTTGAGGACTGTATTATAAATGGTATAGGGATATCTTCTGGCCACATCTTCTCCACAACATCTCCGACGATAATAACGTCAAACTGTTGTCTATAATATTATGATGTATGATTTTGAACACGCGATTTGATTTTATAAAAATATAATATAATTTTCGGGCCTCTGGCCTGGCTTAACGAATTGTTACAACGCCATCAGACGGACTGCTTAACGTGCCTTTCGAAACACGGAAACGCTCGAGATGAAATACCACTACACGGTCACCCATCCAAAGACTGACCGGACCTGACGTTGCTTAACTTCGGTGATCATTTCCAACACCGAAGCTCCACTACGCCAATGAGGCGGCTTGAAAATTCTCTGACAGCAAGTTGACCACTAACTTGCCTCCACCAACAGGCACTGGGCCCGCGTGGTGGAGTATGGCCTAATCGCTCTTATCACCCCTATTCGTGAGAGGAGGCCTTTGCCCTGCAGTGGGATTCTACAGGCTATAACTCACTTACTTTTATAATTTTCGGGACTTTTTGTTCCATCCTTTATACGTCCAGTAAAGTCCAGTTTTTAACCGACTTCAACAAAAGGAGGAGGTTCTCAATTCGACCCGTATGTTTTTTTTTTTTTTTTGTATTTTTGTTACGCGATTACATCGCCAATTGAGAATTGATTATGATGATTCTTATTGAATAAAGTCTTTGATGTCAGAAATATGAATAGCTTAATGATGAGATAAAATATAACGACACTGCGTGGGATGCTGCTTGCGACCAAATGTCAAACTAGTTTTATAATATTACTCCAAAATTAATACGAACGGTTTCGATTTTACCAGTTTTGTAACCTATTTAAAAGTCATGTAGAGTCCGGCTTGAAATATAATCCGAATAAAAGTTACGTCAGTCTAGGTCCGTTTTCAATTTTTCGTATTCAAACAAGGAACCATTATAATTTAGTCCATTCTGTCTGCCAGTGGCTGTCTATGCCCCATCTCAATCACTCTCTCATTTATGCATCTTAGATGCGAACTCAAACTCAAAACTCAAACTCAAAATAATTTATTCAATATTGAAGCCTGAAGCACACTTATTAAACGTCAATTCTTTTTTAAGTTACCACCGCTTCGGAACGTGTTGTCGCTGTAGAGAAGATGTGGCCCGAAACTCTACAGCATAACACGACTTAATACTATTACAATATAAATTCTTACGCTAACGTTATGTATACAGTAATGCATAGTCTATTTAATTAAATAATTGCGGTTGAGTTAGATTCAGTGGAGATTTTATTTAGCGATAACCAACCCCCAGGATGATCAGTGGTTATCTAGGTGGTTATGCGCAGGCGGCGTGCGTGGCAGATCGACTTCATAATGCACCGATCGATATGTCGATATCTCTCAATGTTCTATCAATGACAGATCGGTTTATTGTAATATAGCATACAAAGATCAATGTTGAACAGGCTACGATTCAATGCTGATCGGTCTTCAATCAATGCCACCGATCTATGCCGATTGTATGCAGTAGGGCTAGCATACAATGCATGACAAAGCGTCAAAATGAAAAAGACGTTATGTCTCAATTATTATCGGTTTCTCTGGGATGGCAGTAAGTGACACCAGAAAGTATTTTAGGCTTACTTATACTCCGTTGCAGAAGCGCTCACTACATTATAGTTCGGGCGGCGGTGACGAAGTCATATACCCATCGAGCTCATGAATAATTCAGTTTTCATGCAATAGTTTACTATTAGGAGATGCGAAAAAACTTGGTCGGCCGACCCCTATCCTGGTGGGTTTTGCGCATGAGGGTGACTAGTAACCTCTCTGAGACGACTCTAATTACCCATCGAGCTCATGGACAAAATTATGCTTATCCGATTGGTTTTAGTTAGTGTAACGAAGTACACTCGGTCGTCCGCCGGATATCCTGGCAGGTGGTGCTGGCCAACCAAAAATGGTGCTCAAATTTTGGAGTACTTCTCACCCATCGAGCTCATGGATGAAATGTATGCCAAATCAGAGGTTAGACCTTCACCTTCAATATTTCATCGGTCGTCCAGGCCAAAGCCTGGTGGTTTCTGGCGGCCAACCAGATTTATCTGTCAAAGTAAGATCATGCATTTCTACGTTCATCCAAATAAATACATTATTAACCTGATATATGCAGTTCTTTTAGCATGAACGTGAACTGTTGTATGGTATAAAAGTACTTATTACAAAAAAAACATAAAAATAAAAAAATTTGTCGATACGTGGCGATTTAAAAAAATTTTTTTTTTCGTCATATCTCGGTCATTTCTAAACTGGTTTGGTTGATTGCTTTATCGATCAAAAGAGTGTATTGCAGAGTTCATTCTACCAAAATTTGGTGAGGATCTGAAGAAGCGTTTCGAAGATGTACAATGTTTTAAGTGGGTCAGAATTTACTACAAAAAACACCAAACGAATTTTATTTTTTTTACGTAAATAACCTTCGAGTTCTATTAATTTTTCTTTCTGAAATAAAATCTGTTCTCTTAAGAGGTGCCTATATAAGAAAATAAACTAGTAATCACCGCGGCGTTGCTTTCAAAATTGCAGTTGTAAAAAAATGTTTCGTCAAGTTAAAGCTAGCTATGTTTATGTTGATGATCTAATTTAGGGGTGCGTCCCGTTTCGTATAATAACATTTGGTATAATATAATTGTCATAACGTTCAAATGATATAATGAACCTAAGAAATACTAACTAAGAGCATAATATTGAAATAACATAACATTCATTTATTCTAATTGTTATTTCCTATAACTTTAACATATCTAATTTTGAATAATACTAACGATTACTAAATATAAAACTTGCATGATATAACAATCATTTGATGTTATTTTATGAGACATAACGATCTCTTGATATATTGCTCCAAAGATATAAAATTTAATTAAAACTAAAATATTTTTAAACCATTACATAACAAGTAAATTGCCTTCTAAACTATAGGATAGTTTAATTTAGGTAGTGTGACCACGTAGAGAGCAATTGAAGTCTTGGAATCCACGTAGAGAACGAAACTTGTGTCACATGCATGCTGCATTTGTATTGCTTGCTTGTGCTTGCTTGCATATGTGCTTGCTTGCATGCTTGCTTGCATGAGTGCTTGCTTGCATGATTGCTTGGATGCATGTTGGGGGGTGCAGGGGGGCTGTGCCCCCTGCCTGAGAAAAACAAACAGGTGTTTGAAAAATTCTAGGTTAGGTTAGGTTAGAACATGTTGCAGACTTAGCGGAGCGAGCGAAGCGAGCGGAGCATCAACATGCTTGCCTGCATGCTGCATGCTTGCTTGCTTGCTGCATGTTTGTTTGCTCGCTGCATGCTTGCTCGCTGCTTGCTTGCCTGCTTGTTGCTTGGGGGGCAGAAAGGTAATAATAACACTATAGGTTAGGTTAGGTTCAGTATGTAGTGTAACCACTTAGAGAGCGGTCCTATTTTTGACATTTATAAAGATCAAGTTCAAGGTCGGTGATCTTTGCGTGGTCCTCCGCATACCGCTTCCGACTCATTTGGTAATGTACCTATTATTTTTAATAATTGGATATGTAGTTTCTTTTTAAATTAGGCAGGCGTTTTAAAATTTTATATTATGAGTATTGATTATTAAACATTCTAAAATTTGATGACATAAATGCTATATGTTTTAAATATTATGCTTTATAGATTGTATAACATGTGATGGTTATACTTATGGTTCATTATATCGTATGAGTATTATGCTTTATCAAATTATAGGTCTTAAATTTATATCTAACGTTTATTATAGCAAGTGTCCAGTATTTCAAACAAAATTATATAAAAAGAAGTTATATTTCCTAAACTATAGATACTTTGTATTTATATCGAATATTACTTACCCCTAATTTAGTACACATATATCAGAGTTCTAACATAATTAGCTGAAACTGTTTCAAAGGGATGATCACCACCACCAAATTGAACAAAATTTTCTATGGGAACAACATTGAAATAGCGTAAAAAAACAGCTGTCCTATACAAAACTGCAAACCTAACTCGACTGGAATCTGAATGTATGAGACAGCTGCTATTTTTAGCGATTTAGATGTTGGACCCATAATAAGAGTTGTTCAGTTTAGTGGTGTGATCATCCTTTTATACAGTTTCAGCGAATAATGTGAGAACTGATATATGCACTAAATTAGATCATCCACATAAACATAGCTAGCTTTGACTTGACGAAACATTTTTTTACAACTAAAATTTTCGCAAGCAACGCCGCGGCGATTACTAGTTTATTTTCTTATATAGGTACCTCTTAAGAGAACAGATTTTATTTCAGAAAGAAAAATTAATAGAACTCTAAGGTAATTTTCGTAAAAGAATAAAATTCGTTTGGTATTTTTTGTAGTAAAATCTGACCCACTTAAAACATTGTACATCTTCGAAATGCTTCTTCAGATCCTTACCAAATTTTGGTAGGATGAACTCTGCAATACACTCTTTTGATCGATAAAGCAATCAACCAAACCAGTTTAGAAATGACTGAGATATGACGAAAAAAAAGTTTTTTTTTTTAAATCGCTACGTATCGACACATTTTTTTATTTTTAAGCTTTTTTTGTAATAAGTACTTTTAAACCATACAACAGTTCACGTTCATGCTAAAAGAACTGCATATATCAGGTTAATAATGTATTTATTTGGATGAACGTAGAAATGCATGATCTTACTTTGACAGATAAATCTGGTTGGCCGCCAGAAACCACCAGGCTTTGGCCTGGACGACCGATGAAATATTGAAGGTGAAGGTCTAACCTCTGATTTGGCATACATTTCATCCATGAGCTCGATGGGTGAGAAGTACTCCAAAATTTGACCACCATTTTTGGTTGGCCAGCACCACCTGCCAGGATATCCGGCGGACGACCGAGTGTACTTCGTTACACTAACTAAAACCAATCGGATAAGCATACTTTTGTCCATGAGCTCGATGGGTAATTAGTGTCGTCTCAGAGAAGTTACTAGTCACCCTCCTGCGCAAAACCCACCAGGATAGGGGTCGGCCGACCAAGTTTTTTCGCATCTCCTAATAGTAAACTATTGCATGAAAACTGAATTATTCATGAGCTCGATGGGTGTATGACTTCGTCACCGCCGCCCGAACTATTACAGTTAATCCTCCATTAAATCTCTTGCTGTCACTTTTTGTCTCGATGACGTAGTAGCTAACAAGACATTTAATGGAGGATTAACTTTAATGAGTGTTTCTGCAACTGAGTGTTAGGACTTAGGACTCTAAGTGAGCTACAAATATTTTTTGGTACAAGCAACCAAAACCTTTCCACTGGGTAGGTAGAGACCAGAGGACGCCATCTACTACGATCCTAACATACCTCTTTTGCCTCATTTACATCCATATATCTCTTCATACATGGCCGTTGGTTTCGAGTACCTACTCTGCACCCCTTTTGAAGGACGTAACCGATTTGGTCGGAATACGTCCTACGAGGGCGTCCTCTGCCAACGTTATTCTAGATATCAAGAATTCCTCAGGGTGTAAGGAAAAGTTTCATTAGTAAAAGTGGTTCAGTTTGATAGGTAAAGTATGTGGTTTAAACATTGACTTACACTCTAGCGATAGACAGGTCCTTTCATAGAAGCAACATGTTCTTTACACCCTGTATAGATACGCAGATCAAAACATCGTCTCAATCACATTTTCGTCTCAAAAAAGGCATTAGGCATAAATCATGCGTGTGTGGAGTGGAGTGGAGTGGGTAGGAGTAACGTGCGGATTTCTTTTGTTTCCCCTCTCTCTCGTCCGCGTGACGCGCCGTGTGCGAGTGATAGTGGCGTTAATATTACAGGTGCCGTTGATCTATGGCGCGGACGTGGCGGGGCGTGGGGCGAGGCATGAGGAGGGAGCGATTTTAAATAAGCGTTTTATCAGTAATAACCACAGATCACCTCCAATAGACACCGCACACAGGGCCGCCGACGCGCACCACACATCTATGATTTTGCACTGATATAATTGCAACGGGATAGAGCGAGATCGGAATAGTGTGACCTTGAAATGGACAATCATGTTGCGTTATTTCGTGCCCCGCTACCCGCACCTACCGCCAAAAATGGTGACTTCGTGCCTGTATGAAATTTTCATCATGCGGCATTTATTAGGGGTAATCCGTGGTTTAACCCTTTTGTGGATTGGAGCCTAGTACCGTCGTAGTATGGCAGCGTGATAAAGCGCAATTTTTTTTTTAATTATTTTTGGGTTTGCTCTTCACCTCTATCTAGTCCTCAGGACAAAGATGGGGTCGAAGATTTAGCGAGCTTAACCAGAGTGGCACTAGCACTCCTGCACACCGACGGAACGCAGCAAGCTGCTTGGCGCCAGGCTCCGGCAGGAGGGTGGTCGCGAGCTAGGCGGCTCCTTGCGGAGCCTACCACACCGCGGATCGCGCCTTAGCTCTCTTTCTATTTGCGTGATAATAGATAATAATATAACGAACGAGATAAAATGTGTAATATAGCCCTATCACGTGCAACATGCTACGGTTTCTGGACTGGAGAATCGGTGATGCGCTTGTTGAGAGGTATGGATAATCTATCATGAGATTCATGAGGGTCCGTACGTGTAATCTAAATTGGCCATCAACAAGTCTAACATGGAGTAGACTAATGTTGTCCTCACATTTCACTCAGCGGATAAGGAGTTGAGCAATAACGGGAACTAAGAAGAAAAAGCAAAGACGAAACCTCTGTTTGTAGTCTTTTGGTATGTTTTTCTCGACCTGCATGGGTAGCATGCCACCGTGATACGGCGCTATCACAAATTCGCTCTCTTTCTATTTGCGCGCGAACGACCGAGATAAAAGATGTGATACAGCCATATCACGTGTAGCATGCTACGGCTTCTGGCGTCAAAACGAATGGACCGAATAAGATTGTAGTTTTTCCTGCTAAGCACCATTCCATCTGTCCGTTTTGATAAAGTCCAGCATCGTATACCAGGTGATTTTTTAATCACTTTTCAATTGGTTTAGACAATCACACTGAACTGAACAAAATTTGTTATTGGAATACACCCTAAATCGTAAAAAACTCAGCTGTTCCACTAAACTGCAATGCTTGCTCTACTCAAATGTTTGAAACAACTAGGTAGTTTTTTGGTTTTTTGTCTGAACCACGTCTTAATATTAGGAGTGATTAAAAAATCGACTAGTGTATACTAGTAGATTTTTTAATCACTCCTAATGGTGGTGTTGCCAGGTTATGCTTGATTTTGACGTTGTTGCGTGGAGACAGCAGCGCCCTCATTTTTTGTCAAGACTTTATAGACTGACTATACAGTCTGTCTATAAAGTCTTGACAAAAAATGAGGGCGCTGCTGTACTGCTACTATACAGTCTGTCTATAAAGTCTTGACAAAAAATGAGGGCGCTGCTGTCTCCACGCAACAACGTCAAAATCAAGCATAACCTGGCAACACCACCATTCTAAAATGATTAGTTCCGTGAACATTCATGTCTCTACTTTATAGACCGACACACATAACACGCCTCCATTTTTTTTCATAATGACTAATACAGCACTGCTCAAGGGAGCAACGACTGCTTGTTACTGCGGACTATTGGAGGGACCACGAAGAGTCTACCGAGCCAAATGAATGAACTTAAGCAACCTGCCCAAGGGGCACCCATAATGGGTACGGTCCTCGGCAATTGGCGTTGCTGGGACTACGCAGCATTACGACGTAGGGGTAGTGGGGATCGGTGAGAACCGGCCTGTGACGTGCCGGTAGCGTCTGTAGACGCCAGAAGAAAAAGGAGTGGGCAGAGATCGCGACTGTCCCCCGCGCGCGCGCCGATAGGGATTTTGATGTTCCCTTGTAACTGTTTACGAAACGTCGGTATCGATTGAGGATGTGATATGTACGAGTATTTCATGGGCGTACCCAGCTTTTGGTCTTGGGGGGGGCAAGTCTGGGCGAGCTCCAGTTTTTGACGACCTAAAATCTGGAACGAGCAAAGCAAACTCGAGAATTTACTTCACCATAAAAACATATAGGAACCAAAACCTAGAGCGAGCGAAGCGAGCTCGAAATTTTACTGCAATATAGTGAGATCAGTGAAATAAGTTTTAAATCTTGGAGCGAGCGAAGCGAGCTCGAGTTTTTTACGACCTAAAAGCTCGAACGAGCTAAGCAAAACTCGAGAATTTACTTCACCATAAAAACATATAGGATCCAAAACCTGGAGCGAGCGAAGCGATTTCGAAATTTCGCTGAATTCTAGAGCGAGCGAAGCTAAGTGAGCTCGAGATTTTACTGCAATGCATCTAGGTCTTTGTGATACAATCGTAGCCAGGAGCGAGCGAAGCGACCTCGACAATTCAACGAATTTTGGAGTGTCTAGCCAAAAGCGAGCGAAGCGAGCTCGAGATTTTACTGCAATATAGTGAGATCAGTATTATAAGTTTTAAATCCTGGAGCGAGCGAAGCGAGCTCGAGTTTTTTACGACCTAAAAGCAAGCTCAAGATTTAACTACACTATGAAAAGATATACGATCCAAAACCTAGAGCGAGCGAAGCGAGTTTTCACCCAATTCTGGAGCGAGCAAAGTGAGCGAAGAGATCTCAAAATTTCTCATCACAGACTAGCATGTCTATAGCAAGCAATGCTGCTATAGTAGAATAGAAAGAAGAGCGAGCGAAAAGAGTTCGAAATTTATGAATAATACAACGTAACTGGACCAGAATTTGGCAGACATAACAGTGCCATAATGAACAGAAATCAGAGCGAGCGAAGCGAGCTCGAAATTTTTCAGTGACATGACGTCGCTTTGAGTAGAATTCTCACGTACGGAAGGCCGGTCAGGCCGATTCCAGGGGGGGGGGGGGCAGCTGCCCCCCCCCTGCCCCTCCGGGTACGCCCATGGAGTATGTAATGTATCACCCGCTACTTTCTGACCCGTGGACCAAACAGGTAGCTCAGTATAAAGAAAGAACAGCCGAAATATTTGTTAAAACAACTGTTCGGAACGTGTACCGTGTACAGCGCCACCACGCGGCGCCACGTGGAACTTTCAGCTTGTGATTTATGCATTTCAATAACTTTGCGAAAGGTGTTGTGGAAATGGAGAAGTGATAGGTCTCTTTATTTTGTCGAAGGTGGGGCTAGAGCCGGTAGGGAAAGAATGAGTATAACATACAGAAACAAACTCACGACTAAAATCCCGTTCGGGGTGGTCAGTAACTTCGCTACAACTGCCAACTATCTTAAGTGTACAGTTGGAGAAAGACTTAATTTTATTTTAGCGTCACTTTTAGTACATTATTTTATGGTTACAAGAAGGAATTACATATCTGAAGTGGTAACAGGTAGCCAGCGTTTCGTGCACAAAAATACTGCAAAACAAACTAAAATGGTCTATATCAAAGACCGGAGACGCAATGGTCTATATTATACTCTATAATAGTTATAGACTCGATAACTATTACAGAGATTACAGAGTCTAATAGAGATGATATCTATAGTTCTTCGCCCACAAAAACAATGCATAAGAGACCCTTTATGCTTTAGTCACCTCGTACAAGATTGAGACCCACAAAAGAAACTGTAACGATTACAAAAAAAAATGTACTTTTAGTGTTCATTCATTAACACTTTACTCGTTGTATAAGCATAGCATAGCATAGCATATGCTCACGACTATATTCCCCGACTATTTTCACGTTGTATAATTGACTTCTAAATAAAGCAATATCAACAAAATGTTAACATGGTGACTAGTACAGTAATTCACTTTAACGGTTTACCCACTAGTTTGCTATAAAGGCAGTAATTATAAAGCGGTTTAGCTTCGAACTCTTGAACCCTGTTTTCGTAACTGATCATTTTAACCTCTAACCTATACCGACCGTGATATCTGATGCGAATTTACGATGTTAAGTAACATAGGTAGCTGTTACTAAACTTTTACTATGATAAATATAATTACACGGAGAAAAAATGTGTAACTGAATATTAACTTGGGTACCAAATAAGAACAATTCTAGAATCAGAATAAAGATATTAGTTAAATCTACCTAGACTTAAGTAGGTACATAATCAAGTTTTCTAGAAACGTATATTATAAAAGGAATACCTACCTATTAGTTAGTAGAATAGGAAGTGAAATAGAAAGCTAGTGTGCTATACAGTCACAGACTTAAAAGAAGAACAGACGGAATGTCATCTAATAATGAGTGAAGCACCCATTTCTTTTGTGTGCGTGCTGTCACAGACAGTAACAAAACAGCCTAGTAATATTTCAAGGGGTGATTTAGACCATAAGGAGTCAACTTAGAAATCGGGGAAAAAATCAACTGTTTGTTTCACACAAAATTTGCAATTCCTACTCGACTCAACAGCAAAATGCTTAAAATTTTTTTTAAACTTTGTTCAGTTTGATAGCATAGCATAGCATATGCTGACGACTATATTCCCCGAGGGGGTAGTCAGAGATATTCTGAAACCTCAGAACATCCACGTTTCACCAGTAGTACCGAAACTCTGTCCAGTGTGAGGGGGGGTGAGCCCGTCGCCACTTAAAATGGACAGTGGTACAATACATGCCTCGAAATTGAAGCATGCAGGTTTCCTCACGATGTTTTCCTTCACCGAAAAGCCAGTGGTGTTACAAATCGTACATAAATTCCGAAAAGCTCATTGGTACGAGTCGGTCGTTCAGTTTGATGGTATAACTAAACTACCTCGTGTACTATATTTTGTTAAATGTGTATTAAAATATAGTATAATTATGTATACAGGGTCCTTCTTAATATGCTGATATTTGTTTAAGGGGATGATTAGACCGTCAAACTGAAAAGCTTTCTCTATGGGACCAAAATGGAAATCGTGAAAAAATCTGTTGATGCATCCAAAACTGCAAACCTACTCTAGCCAAATGTATGGGATAGTTATTTTTCGCGATTTCGATGTAGGTTCCATAGCAAAAGATGTTCAGTTTGATGGTCCGATCATCCCCTTTAAAAAGTGTCAGCATATTAAGAAGGACCCTATATAAATTTGGGTCCTTTAGCAATTTGTAATTTAAAATGGCAAGACGTCAGGGTCATGACAAGTCACCAACATTGCTGAGAATAGTAATAATGTAAATTACCTACTGCATGTTAAGCGCCAGGGCCCTGATCTGTCTACCCCCAAGTGTATGAATAAACCCCATAGTCCATATTCCCACGCAGAAAATCAATAAGTCACTATTTCCTTACGACATCACCAGGACATCATTCCGGTGTTATCTCGCTGCGAATATATTTTTACGACTGTTAGTAAGTTTTTGCGTGGAACGGAGAAAAGTTTCAATTTTCCTGTCATTAAAGCGCTCTTAACGCGGCCCGTGTGGAACGAGGAAAAAAATGTAGGTTGTATGAGCCGGGGTTTCATGTTGTGGGTTCCGTATTTTAACCAACTATTACTATGACACATCATGCCATACTGCCAACCTTAAAATGTTTAAAAAGTTTATTTTGACAGTTACATACAAACCTCAAACTGTTTGTTAGTGTAAAGTTTAGACCAACTCGAAAAATCATTATTAAAATTTGTCTACTCAAATATGTAGTTGCAGCATAGAATAATTATTTTTATGGTTGTAGTTAGGTTTACTTTGTATTTAAATTAGGTTTGATTTGTTTTAAATATCATAATAAGTAAATAATATCATAAAAGTAATAAATAGTTTTTCTGTGTTATGAAGATGAAGGTAGGTTACTGCATGATAAATTCAGAGAGCTGTAAATTAAATCCGAACCATTTCATACTAGTTAAATACTAAATATTAAAAGAACACATTTATACAAATTCATTGTATCCGTAGAATTACTGAAATCAGGTTGATAAAATATGGAATTTTTTTCATAATGCAAATGTTAATCTGCAACAATTTAAAATACAAATAATAACGCAATTGTGCTTGGGAAAAGGTTCCCAAGCATTTCAAAACCTTTTTTTAAATCAATTCATGAGGAACCCTAAAAATTGCGTAGTCGTTGGAACAATCAAAAATACGTTTCGTTTGATCGAGGGGAGAGTTCCACTTGACGATCTCACGGAATGCTCTTTTTGGAGAATTCGTTATGTTTTATGCGTTACTAGGTGATGTGTGGTGGTACAGTTTACGACGGTATGAGCTAACTTCTTAGTACTTTTCCAAGTTATAAAGGCAAAGACTTGCAAGCTGTTGATTCACACAGACCAAGTGACAGCCCAGAACAGAGCTCTTTGGCGACGTATGATTGGGAGAGTAGACCCCAAATATTGGGATAGGTAAGACCGGACAAAGAAGAGTATCCAAGTTAAAAATTGAATAATTAATATTGCCGTATTGTTTGGGAATAGAATATACCACCCCATTTCCTCCCAGGAGTATTGGATGCGGCGACAAACTAATATGGATTCTAATGCAGTTCTTAAATGGCGAATGGCCGGTCCTTTATTAAAATTTGTTTGGTCATACATGACCTTTTATGAAATCTGAAATAAAATCCGAATTTTTGTGAACCTTGCTAGTTGCTACACTTACAACGTTAATCGGTGATTTGTAGTTGTAGCAAGTTTCTGAGCACCCCACAAAAGGAAAAACTATAGTGAATTTTCGTAGGCAGGCTTCCTTAATGTGAACCATTTTGCAAGTGGTTGGTATAAATAATGTATCTCAAAAATGATTAATTAACCACGGAACCCTAAAAAGCATTTGAATCCTCTATGAAACATATCATTATAATTACAAGAGTGATACGCACGCAAATAGCAATTACGCACCTTAATATGTACTACATACTTGAATGCCACTTGATTATCCTGTCGATAAATTGTAAACTTCATGTACCTTCTTTAAAACAGCAGATATAGTATCGAGTACATTAAAATATGTACATAAATGACAAGAAGACGTTTAATTAACACATTAAATAAGAATTAATTTAATCTGGCAAAAGTCACGTATGGACAACCCATGTATGGAACATTTTATTACCTATAAAAAAGTCCGGTCTCTTAATAAACCAAATTTCATTTTGGTTTATAATTTATACCACCTATGGGGCCCTTCTTAGTAATGCTGGCGGTTTTTAAAGGGGATGGAAGAAAGCCAAAAGTAATTTTTTTATAATGCTGAATGCAATTTGAAGAAAAATGAAATTAAATGTTGATTTCTTTAAGTTTTAAATTCTATATTTTCATAAAAAGTGGAACCAATTGTTTCAAACTTTCTTTAAACCAAAATTGAATTTTTGAGTTTTAAGGCGGCAAGCACACTTATGATAATTTTGGTTGGTGATTTACATAGTTTTTTGACAATACGGGTTTCTTAAAATAAAAGATTAGCACTAGCAGCTATGTATTTTGTTTTCTATAACAATTAAAAAGTACCATAGTACTATGATTGTATCACATGGCAGATCACATCACATTTTATCACATGATCATAGTAAACCAATGAGTCACATAGATGATATCATCCTGTGAGGCTAAGCATGCTACCTCTGAGAAAACGACAAAAATCGAGACGTGCCTCTGTCTTACTCACATTGCGTAGGTGAAAGCGAGCACGTATGACAGTTTTCTCGTTTTGTCGTGCATGGCATGCTAGCTGGATAGCCCTACAGGTGACTAAAGTGGAAAATAAACCGTTTACTTACCGATGTCTTCATCATAATATTCAATTGCTAACTATTGACATTTATTGTACCTACAATTATAAGAGCAACAGTATGTAAATTAAGACATTATAATCATGATTGAAGCCAACTTATTTTTATGAGGCGATGGATGCATTAAGTGTCTTTTGTAGGTGAAAGGCTAGATATCAATTTACCATTTGCTTTTCGTCTCTCATATCAAATTCACTCATTAGAATGTCGAGTAAGAACAGCCAGCCAATGTGAAATATAGGAATTAATCTTATGTGAAACATCCGTGAAATGTGGCAACTTTACCAACTTACGTTGACTTTGCCATCAGTTACGTGCATTCATAAAACCCAAAGATGAATTTAGTCCAAATTCAACTTTAAATTTAAATTTCTATTAAAAGTGGCACAGCTTTAAAAAAGTTAAGTTTGGACTAAATTAATCAGATTTTATGAATGCACGTAACGTAAGTTGGTAAAGTTGCCACATTTCATACTGCAAATGTTTTGCTGTGATATTGTTCTAAGCTGGCCTACATTTGAAATTGGTTGGATAGGTATTATAATAATGATTCGTAGCCTTTCATCCAGTCTGTTACTACCGGCTGGGCGTTTTAAATACTAAATAAAAAGTGAACTGTTGCAGTTGAAATAAACTAGGTATGAGAAAGCTTCATTATTAATACAGAGTCTTTCGTAATATCCTGACGTTTTTTTTTTCAGGGGATGATCAAACCATCAAACTCAACAACTTTCTCTGTAGAAACAACATCAAAATCGCATAAAAAATCAACTGTTCCATAAAACACTAAAAACCTCCTCTGTCGAAAGGTGTCGTAATGCAATCATTTTCTTACTCAGCCCTAGAAGAAAGTGAAAAACTGTCAATACAATAATGATAATAATATCAAACTGAGTCAATGAAACTACACAAATAAAATAAAGAAGCCGAAATAAAATCGAGTCACCTCACCGAGCAAATTGAATAAGAAAATTTTGTTTTTACCTTTTGAGAGAGAAAAAAAAAAGAAAAAATAGAGAGGACCCTTTTATTATACCTCTATTAGGATCGGAATGGCCTTCGAATTGGCTAATAACCGTTCTATCAGGTGAAAGGAATTCACTCTCACCGAATTCTTTTTCGTTGGTAGAGGTGGGACGGGAATTTTGGTATCAGTCGGTACCGATTATTAGGATTCAGGCTATTAACATTTTTACAGTCTAATGTCTTAATAATTGTGTAACTAATGATATAGAAATGTTTTCAATAAAGAGCTCAGTAGTGTTTGATGTTAATTGCACATGATATAATGTGCAAAACTAAAAAAAAAACTACAGTAACAGTAAATATTCTAGAACCATGAAAAGGGGTCACCGCCCAGTGTAGGAATCTATGACAACCCTCATCCGGTGGATTATGTCATTCCTGGAGTGTGATTTTTGAACATCGTACGATCAACTCGGCAGTAGAAAGATGCATAATCTCCATTGTAATTTTGACATTTTCTACTGCTAAGTTGATCGCATGATGTTCAAAAATCGCACTCCTGTAGGTAAAAGCACCGAATCGCTATGGTACGGGGCTTTGAAGTGACAGGCGACATAAGGAAGGTACTTTCAGCTGGATTAGTCTTAACTATTTATCTAAAGCCGTATATTTGTTCTTTACATTCTATCTCATTCATAAAAAAATGGCACTTGAATGCAAACTGTACCATCGGTGAAACCGGTATGAATGATCAAAATATCAAACTACGCATATTAATTTAAAGGTCAGCATAATTTGATTAAGTTAATTTATTATCCTTTAGTCAATTTTGTTTACGACATCCCCGATATAGTATAGGTTTGAGCTGCTAAACAATCATACTGACTTTTAAATGTTTTAATTTTATAATCATAAAATTCATTAAATGCAAAAGATGACATTAAAAATAATATGTATGTTATGATTTTAACCTTCGGTAAAGTTGTAGTTAATATTAAAGTTTAAATTATATTCATTCCAGCACAATGCTCACGACTATATTCCCCAATAAAAGGTAGATAGAGGCATTTGGAATAACTCTAGACTCTAGATTTTACTAGTAATTCCCAAAAACCACACATTCGACTTTAAAACTTCTGGTATCGATACCAAAACACTCTTTACTTTGTCCCCGCCCTATCATTATCGTTTCGCTCTCAAAGTTAGTCCACCTTGATGTTAGTTGCGATACTTCTGTAGTCATTCAGGCAGTTTAGGACGTTAGCACGCTTTCGCACTCCGATCTAACTTTCTGGAACGAAAGCAATTGTTTCTTTGCAACTTCGACAATGTTTTAGAATTTCTTATTGAATTGTTGTTTTAGATTTTTAAGAAGAATTTCTTTGTTAGTGGACACACTCCATATTCAAAGGTATAAGTTTTTAATTTAGGCCTGACTTTCTTTAAATATTGATATTGACAAATGACATTTCAGCACTCATCAGAGACTATTAGTCCAATCATTTTAGGGTTTGACCGTAACAATAATTCATCTATAGCTGAAACTTTGCAGTGTGATAAAGTAAAGTAGGTACCTATACAGATTACGGTTGACAAATAATCTAGGTTAAATTTTTTCCGGTCCTAGATTATTTGTCAACCGTAATCTGTATACTTTACTTTATCACACCGCAAAGTTTCTGCGATAGATGAATTACTGTTAAGGTGTCCCTACAAGGAAAGTCTAAAATGACTGGACTATTATGTATGAGATATAATCCTTTACACTGCCCATAATATACTGATGATGATAATATATACAGGGTTCTTTTTAGTATGCTGACACTTTTTTAAGAATATGATCAGACCTTCAAACTGAACAACTTTATCTACGGGACCAACATGGAAATCGCGAAAAAAAACAACTGTCCTATACATCAAGTAAGTTTCATGCAGCAGATTTTTGATGTTGGTGCCATAGAGAAAGTTGTTCATTTTGATGGTTTAATCATCCCCTTAAAAAAGTGTCAGCATATTAAGAAGGACCCTACACAAGATGTAAAATTAAACGAGTTACATATCTAAAAGGGTGCTTCAGACCATAAAACTGAACGACTTTTAATATGGAGCCAACATCTAAATCATGAAAAAACAAAGAGCTGTTCAAGATAGATTGACGGGGCTACCTTTTGCCTACAAATACATTGCTTAAGAAACCCTTATCTCTTACCTTAGCTACCTACGACAACTACGGGAAGAATCGAGGTGGTTAATTCTAAGCCGTTCGTTACCACACGTTTAAAATAAAATATGTTGTACACACCCTGCGTGCGTGTAATTCATGTAAATAAATACATTTTTTCAACATACCTTGCTCGTAAAGTGGCTCTTATTGCACCGCTTTTAGGTACATAATGCAGCTCATAGAACACGGGTGCGAAAATGATGATATTATAGCACTATTGCGGTAATGTTAATTTTTTTTTTCTATCCCTAGTTTGTTTTTAAATCTCAGCAAAGAGTTGTTACGTAAAAAAATACTTTTTTCTGCACAAATTAATTTGTTTTAGTTAAAATAAGATGAATAAACGCTTCATTTCATCAAAGAATTTATTTTAGTTAACAAATAAACATTAATTTGTGTTATAAATAACTAAATATTAAGTTTTTAATGTTTTTCATATCTGGTTGTTTGCAACAAAATGTCGTTGGTTGAATGTCGTGAAGTTGAAAAAAAAAGAGTCTAGCGCCATTTTCCACAATTATTTGTCTAAAATTGTTGTATTTTACTAAATTTTATTACTTTTTCCTAGCAAGTATGTTGAAATACGTCGTATGAAACGCGTGAGCATTGGTCATTACAGCCTCTGCTAAAATATACAACACTCGCCTGCGGCTCGTGTTGCAATCCCGCCTCGGCTGTAATGACCTACTTTGCTCACTTGTATCATAATGTACTATTCCAAAGGTTGGTACATTATTTCTACACAATATTACAATTTAACAGTTTAATAAGTGGTCAGAACAGGCGTCCTATTATAGCGGCAACGCATCGCGCCGCGTCGCGACCACTATGTCCCATAACCGTATTTCAGTTGGCCAGTTGAACCGTGAATCACTCACCTGCCGTGCGAGCTCGTGCTCGCTCCTCTAGTCTAATGAATGGTCGGCTTTATTGCACAATAGTTTTAGTTGAAGAGCGTTAATGCGCGCTGCATACAAACGTAGTCTGGTGATATTTTCTATACTATCAAATTAAAGTCAATGAAATTTTTCAGAAACAATCTAGAAACTGATCTCTATGGTCCTATGAAGTCAGATGTTCGTTAAAATGTACAGTTTTAATGCTAGGATTAATTTAAGATTTGTATGGAAATCTTTGAGGCACTGTAACTTTAAAAATATACATTTTAACGAAAATCTGACTTCATACAAACATAGAGATGAGTAAGTACATAGAGATTAGTTTCTAGATTGTTTCTGAAAAAAATCATTGACTTTAATTGGATAGTATTGAAAATATAACCAGACTACATTTGTATGGAGAGCGCCAACGGTAATATACCCTTAACGTTTTGTTAGTGTTTGTCTAATAGATGCATACTGACTCTAACTCAAGAACATAAACTCAATCGGGGTGGTCAAAAGTATTGCTATAACTAGCGACTATCGTTGGACCTCGACATTGAAGCATTTCCTTAAGATATTCCATCACATTACAAATCAGCGACGACCCGGTTGATGTAATGTTTACTATCGTTCTGCAAAACCGGAGGTCCTAGCTTTGAATCCTGGTTCGGTCATTGATGTTACATGTTTATGTCGTTGTTGTATGGTTTCTATAATAAATAAATAAATAAATAAATATAATAAAGAGCCTAGTAGCTTATATTTGGGATCATAACAATGTAGGTGTAAACTCATTGGTATTAGTCGAGTCTCAAAATTATGTCTTTGATTAAAATATTTCTATTTGGTACTTTATCACAAAAGTTTAGCTCATCCTAGCAATAAACAAATAAGATAGATAAAAATCTTATTTAAACTCTCAAAACGGCACTAAAATGTAAACAGGCGCGTAACTTGCGCGGTTGTATGCAAATGTGACTTGTTTGCAGGTGTCACCCATGGGCATTATGCAATGGAAATATACCTGGGCACTGTCGGATTTATTCGTATGTAGCATTATACACGGAAATAGATTTAGCTTTGTTCTGCTACATAGTAAGTGGGATCACACACCATGACCCATTGACGGATCGGCAGACGTCAGTCCGTCTATCGTGAAGCAAGGAGTTGTATGAAACCGCACGTAGAAGCACACACAGTGTGTGCTTCTACGTGCGGCTTCTTACAACTCCTTGCTTCACAAATGACGGATTGACGTCTGCCGCTTGATCAATGCGTCATCGTGTGTGAACGCACTTACTTAGTTATCTCGTTTAATTTATGTTATATATTTGAATACTTTTTTTTTCATTCCTGGTGACGGCACGAACCTATTGAATGGGGCAGCGCAGAACCAGTCGTTGTGGCGATCCTTCTGGGAGGCCTATTTCGTATCTACCTTACCTACTTATTTCATATCTGTACAAATTCCACTCTAAACTTTAAAACATCCCCAGATTATCTCCAAACTTACCTCACCAAGATAAACCGAGCAGTTAGCGAGTACCTTATCGCGAGTCTACAATCAGTGGAAGAGTAACTCCTTAATTTATTCGCGTAACATCTCGTCGCAGATTAAAAATGTTAATTCAGGAATTATTTGAAGTAATTTATTCGGCTCGGGACACTGAGGGAGTATACCTTGCTGAAGGTAGCTTGGTACAGGGGGATGCGAAACTGAGATAGGACTATTGTTAAAGTTTAGGCACAGTATAAGAAAGAGTACTGCTTACAGTGTATTGACTTCTTTCTTCTTTCTATCCTATAATATTATTATACACCATATTATGTATCAAAACTTTATTTACTATCCCACGTATAAAAGAGTGTTCATAATCAGTGGAGTCGTTTTTGAGTAAATCACGTACGTACATAATGTGTTATAGAGAGACTCTCCAATACAGCTTCTTAACAAATTTTCTCAAGGTGTAAGGTTAAGATTGTATAATAATTAGAGATTTTTGTCTTTAACAGATTTTTTCGAAAATCAAAACAAAGTTTGTAAACGAACTTTCTTTTCTGCTGCTTGTGTATATCTTGCAACATCCTGTACATCACGAGTGCAGGAGTAGAGAGATATCTTCATTAATCTGCCGCGCAGATCTGCGTCTTAATTCATGCTAACTAATGCCGACTTCGATTCATTTAGTTTAACCCTTCACCTGGGGAGGGGGAGTGACGTCATAGTGGAAGGTAATGTTTGGAGATATGTAAAGATTAGTTCTTTAGGGTTTAAAGCCTGTGGGATTAGAACTCAAACTCAAAAATCTGTATTCAAATAATTAGAATAGAATAGAATAGAATCATTTATTGCACTCATGTTGTAACATTTGGTCTTAATGCTAGGTTAGTAAGAATCAAACATGAACCCTGTAAGGGCACAGCAACATTTAGGTATCAATATCAAGTTAAATAAAAATTAAAAAATTTAACAACCATAATAAAATTAAATAAACGTAATTAAAAATTAAGCATAACATTAACATTATTATTATTATTATTATTTATTCACATTGCAAATTCAATACGATTGAGGCCACTTACATACGATTTTTAACATAGAATTAAAGGCAATATCATAGAAATAAACAAACAAAAATTCAATTCAATTAGGAGTGGCAATCCAAAAGAAATCATGTTAGTTGCAATACAGGATGTTAGTAAAAGTATCATTAACCTTTAAAATTAATGTAAATTAAGGTTAATGATACTTTTCCTAATACCCCTCTGTAGAGGAGATGCGGCCAAAAACTCAAAAACATTTTTGAACTAAGATGATGTACAGTGTACACTTCGAACCCGGGTCGGTCGCAGTAAGGACAACATGTTCAGGTGGGGATTCTCGGATGCGCAAAATGTGAGTTGCTTGTGTGGGGCTCCACAAACGATGGCACATCTCACATCGTGCCCTGCGTGCCCTAACACCTGTACGCAGGAGGAGCTCATGACCGCTAGCGACGGTGCAGTATCGGTTGCCCACTTCTGGCAAGGTACTATTTAGCGACTTTGTTCAAAATTTGAAGTCGACACGATAAGAAGAAGTGTACACTCAGAATTCATACAGTGATAGAAAGTTCATAAGTTCACTTAAATAAGTTATTTGTCATTTATCTAAGTACCTACACGTTTAGAATAATAGTTTTTTGTTTAATTAGGTGACATTCGAATCAGTGAAGGAATTCGACTTTCAAGTAGGTACTGAAGAAATTCAACTTCGACTTTAAAGCACTGAAGACGAAGTGGATGAAGACTGAAGCGTCGACGACAACAATGTTGACACTCCATCCATTGAGCGACTTAAAATATGTGAGCTTACCCCCAAGAATGCTTACCCCAAATTATCCTTTCCACTCCTTCCTCCATAAATTAGAACTCAGGTGTGCTTCTCACTACCAACATAAAAATAACCAACAATTTATCTCACATAAAAATCAACACAACTATCCTCAAACATCAGGTGGCGTCCCCAACCTTCGGGGAATATTATAATACAGTGCCTTACGGCCCTTCGCAATCATTTTATTTTCATACGGGGTCCCTTAGGCCCTGAAGGTCTACCTCGTGATTTGCTATTCAAAGTGTGAGACGTGACGTGGCATCAGGTAGGGGGATGAAATGACCCGACGAAGATAATGCCTGTTGACGGATTCGATTGGAATCAATTGTGGATTTGGGATTCTTCGATTAAGTTTGTACTTTGGGAGTCAGTCTAGCGTACTTTTTTCCTAGCTATAAACTTAGGTAGAAAGCTATTATGAAATATTATTTCACTGTTATATATACAGAAGTCTGTTTAACCCAGATTTGTACTGCGTCTTAATATCTGTTTCGGTTGTTGCTTACATACGTCATTGAACAAAGGATTGTACTGTCCAAAATCTAGTTAATATTACCTAGTAGTTTCAGTTACTGTTTTATCAATTAAATTATAATTATTAACTAATAGTTCAATAGGATACTCATAAAAACTAACAACAATTAAAAAATATGTAAACTCAAAATCGAATTTAGAAATAAGTATTCATATATTTCTTTATATGCCTCTTAGTTTGCTCGTTTGTTGTATGTTCAAAAATCCTAAATCTTTAAATGGCTTTAAAAAGAATCAATAAAATGTTTTAGATCGTATCGTAGCGTAGTAAGTATAGAAAACAAATTTAACCACTGTCCTATTCTCCAAAACAAAATAAAAACAAAACACGTACAAAATCACATCTTCAATAGTTCCCCGATTTCAATAATATAGAATACAGAAAAAGCGGATAGAAAAACTTTATATCAAAGGGAGAAAAACTACCGGCATACCTTCACAGGGGCAAATCTGGCCGGTTGGATACGTGACCGGGGCAGTAAGTGAGGAACCCTTTAATAAATCGCACTTTATTTTTATAAAACACACCTTGTGACATCCGCCATGTTTATGCGGACCGTGTGAGCTGAATATGAGAATGGAAATGAGAAAAGGTTGACGATATATGACTTTTCTTCTTTTGTTTTTTGTGAGTGGAATTGTGATAGGTTTCTGAATAAGTTGATTTTATGAAGATGTCTTTATTAAGATTTTGGTGTCTAGTTGTAGAGATTGTTCGACCAATCTGATAAAGTTTTTAATTGTATGTCTTCTTTAATTTAATAATGAGAGCATTTACAGCGATTAATCGAACACTAGAGTGTTACGAATGTTGTTCTTAGAATTACCAAAGCTCTCATTTGAGGTAAAATTTTTATGTATGCGTACTTTAAAATGATATTTAGAATTTTGCTTATTGACGAGAAACTGCCAGGTACAAATATATGACTTGTTAATAATCTTGTACTGTATCAAATGAGACCTTAAATAAATTTTTTAATAGCATAGCATAATAATTATGCTCACGACTATATTCCCCGAGGGGGAATTCAGAGATATTCTGAAACCTCAGAACATCCACGTTTCACTAGTAATACTGAAACTATGTCCAGTGTGACAGGGAGTGAGCCCGTCGCCACAAAAATGTTAATGGTTTTCAATAAGTATTTTTATTATACTTACTTGTTTTTCCTGAATTCCCGAGACAATAGATCAAAATTGTTTTTCAACATTGTTATAATAAAAATAATTGTATTTACGCGTTTCCTAATAAAGTAACAATTTACTGGATAATTTTCTTTTCCCAACAAAGGTACAACAAAATAGACAAACAAAATAAAAGTTAACAAGAAACCTGTTAAGGTTAGAACGGAATATTGTCAAAAAAACACTGGCCATTACCATCCTTATCTAGGGTAAGTCAATTTTCCCCACTCTACCCTTAAGGTGCAAGATTATCTTGTAACCGGGCACACGGTATCCAACTCTAAGGTCCTCAAAATAGAACCTCTACTGATGGAAACTAGTAGATTTGTTCAGTTACAATGTCCAACCTGGGTATGTTACGTTGACAAGGTGGAAGCTGATCGTATAATCCACATAAAATAAGGTAGCGAAAGAAATTTGGGACACACTGGGAGAAATTTGTATGCTAGGATTTTCCTGCACTATATCAGCAAACTAGCTTGGGTCTTGCAAAGAAACTATTGCTACATTTCATCATCACCGCCATCAGCATATCATCGTCCACTGCTGCACATGGGCCTCCCACAAGGCGCGCCATAAGCTTTATCCTCGGCCTTTCTCATTCAGTCACTCCCCAGTACTCTGTGCCGCTACCTTTTTGGTCGTCGGTCACTGATACTTCTCTTTGAATTCGATGAAGGTATTCTCAAATGATTGAGAACTGAAGCGCTCGGCGTAGTGCTTGATCAAACGATCTTCATTCAATGTATTAAGATGTCATCTATTTCTGTGTTTTTTATCTACAAATAAAAAAAAATACAAAAATATTTATTTCAATGAGCACTTTCACATAGGTACATTTAGTTCAGTTTGGTTTTAGTCATCTATAGTGTCACCGCACATTAAGCAGTTAGATAAAGCCAGTTGGTGGCAGTTGGTTGGTGATTCTTAAAGCCAAGTCGGAGGCTCTTATTAAGACGCTTAGAAAACTTTTACAGGAGCAAAGAATATAAACTACTAACTGAAGGTTTCCGCATCCACATTATAAATAATAAATAAATAAATATCTTGGACATTGTCACACAAATTATCTCGTCACATTTTAAAGTTCCAGAATCTAGCCTGGACTTGTATTATGATAACTAGACAACGATATAGAATACATAATATAGACACAAACACTCATGACTCTGGTACAAATATTTATATTCACTATACAAATATTTGTCCCTTACGGGATTCGAACCCGCGACCCCCGGCACAGCAGGCAGGTTCACTACAGACTGTGCTGTCGGGCCGTCATCGAGCATGGTGCCCAGACCATCCTTGAGGTTAGGCCTGTGCCCTGCAGTGGGATGTATATAGGCTGATAATGATGATGAACTGTAGGTTTGATGACTGACTTGCCTTCATCAACCTGCACCTAACCATCATGGACATTTTCACCCATAATCACAAGAGAAGGCACTACGCTCTCTAAACAAAAGATAGGATTTGTTTTTAAATCCATCTTACTTCACGACCCAGTCACGCTAACTGACGCGTATAGTGGAATCCCCGTCCTCCCCTCGACGCCCGGTGTGTACGGCGCCCTAATCCCCCGTCCGGCGGTATCTGCGCGTTCCGTTCCACCAGACCGCCAGTTTATGGCCGGCCGACGTTAATAGCCAATCCTACCTTCGACACGTTCCCCTGCGTTGATCGTTTTCCTATATCTTTAAGGTATTCTTTTAAGCCTATCTTTGTGGGACATAAAAGTTACACCATTTGGCGCAGAGTTGCTTGGATTGGATTCATTTGATGAATTTATGGTATCTATGTGACATTGTGTGGATAGTCCGATAATGAGAAACATGACTAAGATACTTGAAAGTGCGTAAGCATAATACCTACGACTATTTTTTAGAGGACCTAGTCTCTGAATTTATTTGAATTTAAATTGATTTGTAATGAGAGAGCTGGTAAAAAGAATCGTCTCTTGGTTATTTGCCCATTTAATACATTTTGATTTTCTATCTAAAGTTGACTGAATTTCTTACAAACATTTATTTTAAGAAATTACCTATGCCTATGCCTATTTTTAGGCATCATCATCATTTTCATGTCCGTCACACTGGACAGAGTTTCAGTACTACTGGTGAAACGTGGATGTTCTGAGGTTTCAGAATATCTCTTACTACCCCCTCGGGGAATATAGTCGTGAGCATATGCTTATGCTTATGCTTTCATCATCATTTTATTTTTAGCTCTTGTCGGTGGAGTATTCGCTAATCATCCCTTTTCCGCCAGTTCCTCGAGTTCCTGATACGACAAGACAACTTTTCTTTTACTTGTGCTAGGTTGCTCTACCAAAGGTCCTACAGGTACCTAGGTCTTCCAAAAATTCTGTGTAGATAAAATAGGTAAACAAGGTATACTTACAACTTTTAAACACAACAACAACCTACTGAGTATCATCTGCATTTCAAATGGAAGCAAAATAAAACTAACACTATCAGCAATACCATTAATATTCAAACAACAGATGACTCAAGCCGCGAGAAGCTGTTGCGTACGATACATGACAGACCCTCCCCTGCACAATATTTTTTCAGCACATTTTAGGTTCGCTCAGGTGCACGTAAATCACTTGTCTAGACGAGTTTTATGGCTTTGCTGATGCACGCACTATAATAGAAGCACTTTATTGTATTGCGATATTTTTCTAAGTTTTATGTGGGATTTGGTAGAAGAGTATTTTAGATTTGAGTTTACGGTGCAGTTTTAATTCTGTTTGGATAATTACTTAATTAGTTAATAATACGATTCTTACATATACTCGTGATAGTATTTCTTTCTCGGGATGGTCATAAGATTTGTTACGATCAGAGGTGGGGTTGGATGCAGTGACCCTAATTGGTAGTCACACTCACATGTGGGCCTCTATATCGCTTTGCTATGATGCGGCTGCTGATGAGATTAGTCGCCTCTAACAATACCTGTCCGATTTGGTTCTATTCGAAGTTGGACATCACAAGACTATGGCCCATCTCATACCTTGTCCTTTCTGCCCGCAAACTTGCACGCGAATGAAACTTATGGTCGCAGCCGTTAACTAGTGCTGTCCGTGGGTCAAAATACTGAGCTGGAAAAATATAGAATGACCTCCTGAATTCTTTTAGAGTTAAGCTTGCATTTGTAAATCTTGACTTGGCAATTTTTCATAATTATGTTGTTTTGTGTACAATATAGAATCTAAGAATCTAAGAATGACTTGCCATCGACTCGATAGAAGAAGAAGAAGAACGGGCGGGCAGCAGAATCAATCTTTAAATGATCCCAGCTCCCTAAATGAGTTTTTTATGAAACTCTTGGTATGAATGAAATAGCTCCTAAATTATGATCTCCGTACAGTCGCCAACGTTCTACGACGCACCTCCCAGGAACGATGCCAAAGTAACTGTCACTGCGCCTGTTAACTTTCAGGATTTATTTTGTACTGCTTTATTTGGTTTTAGGTATTACGTCATTCTGTTTGGTTGGCTGGTTTACATATGGCCAGTGAACCAGTTTTTGTGCATAGTTTTAAGGCTAAAAGCATAATGAAAAAAGAGGTCAACAATGAAATCTTGCAAAGCTCTTTAATTATGGGCACGTTGAAAATTGTTTCTGTTTTGATAAAATAATTTGTTACATATTGAATGGGTAGTACTTGTGTGCCAGTGCTCAGTTCCAGTAGATATAATATAGTGTATGCTGTTAGAACTCAAACATGCTAAAATTATACTTCTAAAGTAGTGTAACTGTTTGGAGTCTCTGAACACTTGATATGAAATAATTCGAATCGGTATAAGGTCTTGTATTTTACTTTATTATTTAATTGTATTTAATTCAATTTAAGAAAACTTACGTAATATTTACAAGATAGGGTAACATTGTACATAACATTGTACAGACAATACGCTGAGATAGCGGTGAACCAATCCAAATAAGGTTTGTATAATGGATAACTTATATTATTCTGACTTGAAAGAAGTCAGAAAATCTATACCTATTGCCAATTTTCACGTGGTCAGTTAAGTAAAAACAATTTATACTAAAACCATTGAAGATAGGCTGTAAACAGGTACGTTCATTTTATTCCAATAAGTATAGTAGGAGCATACTATACTTGCCTACTTTCTGCGTGTAAAGTGTTCATTTAATAATTTGTAAGCTTAAGGCCGACCGCATTATGGAAGAAATATAAATTCAAAACTAGAGCAGGGTACTTGGCAAGTTTGAAACTCATCCGAGCACGTTCTTAGCACATCGCCGTAATGGTCAGTTTAGACACGGATATGAATCGCCGACTGCGAAAGGTTATGGATAAAAACGTGGAACTCTTGATGGATATCTATCCTTAAATGCAGATATAAATAAATAAATAACGCTCACAGGCACATACATTGTAATGATCCCAAGTAAACCTTGGGTTTTTTGTTATGGGAACCATACAACAACGGCACAAACATAAATATAACATCCATGACCGAACCGGGATTCGAACCCAGGACCCTGGTTTGGCAGAAATTAGAAATCAGAAATCATTTATTGTCACAAACTAGTATACATTTATAGGTCTTATCATAAAAATTTAGCCCACAGCAATATTATTTACAAGATAGTTGAATTCAACAAACATAGTAGGTATACAAAATTTTAAGTAGGTAGGCATTTATCTAACCTCCACGATAGGCACCGTCAATATTAATCCTAGTAATGTCCGGCGTGGTAACCATTACACACCACCTTATAGGTACTTAAGAATTTAGTACTGTTAGTGCAAGTGGCACTGATATTATGAGATTTCTGAAAAACAAGTTTTTTCTTCTATCGAACTTTAAAATCAGAATGCATGTAGGTATGCTAGACGGACTGCACCCCAGATATGTCCGGCGCACCCTGGACAATCAGCAATTCTCTAACGCTGGTTTGCAAATCTCTACACCACGATGGTGAGTCAAACTCTATGACATAAGCTTACTCAACACAAGAAGAAGAAAAAAAAAAAAAACAATCAATCAATTCAATCATTTTTCAATCTTTAATATGATTTAAGAAGAAGAAGATGATCAGAGTACCTTCTTTTCAATAATTCTATAGCTTACGCCCACCATTATAAAATTGTAAATAGGTTAAGAGGTTCGCGAACAAAAACGGTCCGTTCATCCAGACCCTTACCCCAGAGTACCTGTTGTATGGCACACGGGCATTGAATGTGATACTGTGGAGCAGGACACTGCCAAATGTCCTCGGCCATTGCCAAATTACATCATAAAGGTTAATATGTGAGCAGATCCAGATAGGTATTATATGTGAAATATTCTAAAGCCATTGTGTTCCTAATGGATTTTTGTGGTTTTTATGAGTGTCTGGGTTTGAAGGTTTTCTTGGAAGGTAAAGTTTTGTTTGTGGTGAAGTCAGTTTATGGCACATCGGCACTCCGCACGACGATCTCAGATGTATCAATAGTACTGCTGCAGAAACAAGATGGCGTTGGTACTTATGCCCCTCCCGCTCGCACGTACACGTTGGCTGTATGTACTTCTTGCTCAGCTCCCCTAAAATCACCCTCGAAGTGCGGGGTGAGGTGCGGTATCTGAAGTTAGTGAGGGGCAGGGACTGGCCATTTTATAGTACCTTCTTTATACTATTATCTATTCTGTGGTCAAGTGTTTAGGGTATGGCTTATCGAAGTACGTCTGCGGTACGATTGGTAGAAAAGACGTGTTGTGCAGGTACAGTGGTTCCATTCCAGCCTAGATCGGATGAATACCAATCAGTTTTCAGAATCTTGTATATGATTTTTAACATCACTGGATTTTCATTGAAGAAATATGTCGTCAGGAAACCAGGATTTCAGTTTTAAGGGTTATGCTGTTAGTGAAATCCTGATATTTTGATTATTAAGACTATCTTTGACTATAGTATGGAAATAAGATCCGTAGTAATCTTTATAATTTAGACTAATTTAGAGTATTTTTAAGCAGCGTCAATACAAACGTGAACACTAACATCTGTATGACTACAAAACTAGAGGATTGGGCAAATAAATCAAGTGTTCAACTAATCCGAACAGGCATGGAGCCAAGCGCTAAAGATAAACTCGCACCTACGGCAGTGAGGAGACGTTAAGCGCGCACTTAGCTGAACTGCTTGAGATACGAGACCGTTATCGGCTATCTCAGCTTTCCGAACTTAAGTATTACAATTGGTATAAGAACCAATGTGTGTAACTAGTAACTACCTTAATACTATTTTACGTTTATTTTCAAAGTTTGTGGCAATTTCTCCGTTGATTCCAGAAAGCTTCCAGAGCAAACTAAAGTGCACAAAGCTCGATGCTACAGCACAATAATTACCCAACATCCAAGAGGCACAATAATTTAATAGAGGGCTTTTGTGCTGGCTATTCGGTGAAGGAAAACATCTTGAGGAAACCTGCATGCTTCTATTTCGAGGCATATACCTATTAAACACATTGTCCATTATAACTCTCACGACAGACAGACACACACACTGTCCAGTGGAGTGGACAGAGTTTCGGTACTACTAAAACGTGGATGTTCTGAGTTGTCTGAATGTCTCTGACTGCCCCTTCATGGCATATAGTCGTGAGCAGCTGATGCCTTCGGAACCGACATGTTTAATTAGTTTGTTCAAAATGTTATTGACAAATAAATACAGAACTTGTATCATCATCATCATCTCAGCCGATGGACGTCCACTGCTAGACATAGGCCTGCCCTAAGGATCACCACAACGACCGTTCCTGCGCTGCCCTCATCCAACGGATTCCCGCAGCCTTCACCAGGTCATTGGTACACCGTGTGCTCACGCTGCGCTTTCCGGTACGCAGTCGCCACTCGAGAACTTTTCGGCCCCATCGGCCATCGGTTCTGCGAGCAATGTGCCCCGCCCAACTTCAAATTAGCAATTCTTTGGGATCTGTCAGCTACTCTGGTTCTTCTGCGGACCTCTTCATTTCTGATTCGATCTCGCAGGGAAACTCCGAGCATAGCCCTCTCCTTTGCCCTTTGCGTGACTTTCACCCTTTTTGCCTTGTGTGAGCGACTACGTCTCTATTCTTACTGGCAGCATCAGAACTTGTATAAAAACATTCATTGTAAAATATTACAAACATCATGAGTTTTTCACAATGACGTACCTACTCGTATATTGGTTTTCCAGTTGTTCGTTCTACAGGTAATCAGGTTTTATGTTCATTCGTTAACAAGCCAGCAGAAGCCTAACAAATAAATACAGCCAAACGTTGCAGAATATAAAAGCGAAACGTACTCAAATGTCTCCAGACTGCATAATACAGGTGTTAGCAATTGGCTCACGTTTCCACGGAGGCGATAATTAGATGAACCTCATTACGGTGCCCTTCCAGACTAATACGGTTAGAAGACTTCGGGGTCCTTTGCATTTTCTGTTGACAGGCTTTTTGTTAAGATACCTACTTTTGTTTATATCTTTCGATGAACTGAATGAACTGAAGGTACTGTGGTAATAATGTTATGGTGACAACCAATTCATATTTTAATAGTACCATTATGTAGTGTTTACAAAACGGCTGTCAGCAATAAATATTGTAACGAGAACTAGAATCTAGTTACACATTTTTCAGTGCGCACTTGCGTTTGATACTCGTAGTTACATTCATCAAGGTGTCATCGTCAACCCCTGTGTCGTCAACGAATCGATTTTTTTCAACCAATTGTCTGATTAGTATGAAACGCTTAAAATGTGTCCGCGAATGTTTGCTGCAATGAATACCTCGATAGGAATACAGCATCTTAGAATAACTTTACATTCACTTGTTTGAGAAATTGTTCTAATTACTAAACAATACTTATAGTATACCATAGTATAAAAATAAAACAAACAGACGCACACTCAAACCTCGGCATCATTAACAACCGGTCAGCTTAACCCTCAGTCAATAGTTCAATATTTACGACCCGGGCTCCCCCTATCGTTAGATTTATTGCCAGAGACAAGTGGACTCGGTCAGGTGTACGATTTATTGGTTTGCTGATGATTATTGTTAAGTGCTGCTATTTTTGTGGAATTCGTATTAATTCTAAAGCAAAATTTTCTTTCGTTGTGTTATTATGTTAGGTTATTATGGGTAAAAAGTAAGCTACTTATCCAGACTGCAGTAAGTATTCTTTGGCAAAATTGAGATACATATATTTTCGGAATCCTTGTGATGAGCCTTCCTTCCTTCCTAGAGCCATATTTACTGCACTTTTGCTTACCATTTCGTCCTACATCGAGCTCATCACAAGCATTCCGGATAATTGCATATACCTACAACTGAACCCCATAAAATAAAAAGCGGCAGTCTTGATAAGCACGACAGTAACGCTAACTCTACGTGAATACTTAAGTATTTGAGGAATACTTATACAATACTTAAAAGTATCTGATCATCTCATTCAGAAATTCAGAAACACGAGGAAACACGAGGTGGGTTTTTGTCTCCGACCTGGTCTAGGGTCTGCCCATCGGGCAACGACCTAGAGGGGCCAAACCTAGGTTATGTTTGGTCTTCGCTGCGCTCCCACTTAGATTCCGCTCTTCCTTAATACAACAGCTTCTAAAGTGAGGCAATTCAAATTCGAATTTCGCACGTGTTATTCAATGATTATGTCGTCGGTCGGAATCATTATCGGTACAATTCAAAATTTTTCAGTTTATGGCTTCACTTTATTAGTACGCCAACGGTATCAAGTCTTTAATAAGCCAAACCATTATTAATAAATCAAACTTGTCCACTCCTCGAATGCTCGGGCGTTCTTATTTGTCACCTCTTACGCTATTTAAAACGTGAGCTTGAGAGCCCGCAAACGCAAGGAATTTGTTTGATAATACAGGAAAAGTGATTGTAGTACCAAAATCATCGAAAAATGTCACGCAATATCGACGATCGAATTTCGTGGTAGCACCCCAGGCTAGGAAGGTTACTAAGTGTATACGATTTTAAAAGTAGAACAGTTTGAAATATATCTAAAATTCAGAGATGAATTTTCCTAAAAACGTCTCCGAATTCGCAAATGTACTAACGTCCACTGGGCTAGCTACCTCTCCTCGCAGAGCGCCATGGCAGGTTACTTTGGCAAAGTTCCCGTGCGTGATAGGTGCTTTACTTTGTCTACAGTCTCATGTCGGCAAAATAAAGAAATTTCACTGCACAATTTATTCTACCGGCAAATTGTCTTGTAGTGTTTTTGTTTCTTTAACTGTAGTACTTACGTTTAGTTTTGTAATTTCTTCCATGTGAGGCAAGGTGAGCAATGAACATGCTGCCTGGTTATCGTAAAATATGTTTCGTTAAAAATCTGGTAACTAGGCAAAAAAAGAAAAGTTTGAAAAGTTAACTTCTATATGAAAAAGGCATTGATAGCGAACAGGAAGCTGGCAATATTGTCTGTAGCGACGGTGCAGACTACTGCAGACCACCAAAGAAAATACAATTAAAACCATAGACTACTGTTACTTTAGTCTAAGATTAAAACAGACCACCTCGATAAATATAATAGATAATGGCTGTGAGTGTATGTATACGTAATTCAGTATGTGTAATGCTAATGAAACAAGTATTTTTCTTGTAAAATGGTGGACCAATAAATTAAAAAAAATTATATGTATATTAGTTACATAATAAATCATTCGTACACAGATACATAATTTATATTTACAACCATAACACTTTTCTGAGTATTCAGAAACCTTGCTATAACTACCAGCATGCAGCTATAGTATTTTGTAAAGATGGAATGACGTGTCTTTCGCCCACTAAAACACTGCACTGTAGGAAACCCAGTATAAAAGAAAGTTGTAACTTTTGACGTAATCTTTATAGTGAAAACATTATTAACTTTTCTCAAACCACTTCAAACAAAATTCACTCTTACGATAAACACAGTGTCAAACTGCTGTACCCCGTAAATATTAAATTTATTAATTTGGAAAAACGTACAGCGACAGGCACCTGTCATTTCGACGTCGCTGTGACGTCACTCCCCAAGTAGACGTGATGAATTGTTGAGAGTAAAAATTCGGTTAGGGGGTGACACTGTTAAAATTTCATCGATTAGGTATTTGACGTGGATAAATGAAAAGCATATTATTTACTGAATTAATCATAATGTTAGGCAAGCTGTGTTTGCCCTAATTTGATGCAAACCTCATTTGTAATTATTATTTTAGATTTTTTTGTAATATCTTATCACTAGTACTTATTAGACATAATATGGTGTAAGATGACTTTATGTACTTACTAATTAAACATTTTATGGAACTTGTTTTCCGAAATACATTTATTGAAAAAGTTGTAGATACATTTTTACCTGTAACGTAACATTATTTTATAAATTTATCTCCGTTACTTCAAAAATAATATGATTTTGTTTTGTCTAACAGAGTCGATTATAATCTAAAATTTATGATTCTAATCGACATGACATCTAAAAATTAATTATGTATACTTATCGTTAATTCAGCAGATCTTTTTACATATAGGTCATTTCATTACTCATTAAAATCGTTTCTTGAAAAATACAGACTATCAAATAACATGCATAAAATAAAACGTAGCATCAAAAAAATAATCCTAGTTTTTAAACCGCACGCGTCACTTCTAACAAACGAAACGTGCTGGAAAATTGTTTTTCTTGCAACGGCACCGCGTCACGTCACCGCCGACACGACGCGACGCGCGACAGCGACACGACAGCGTCACGTGCGGACGAGACAGGTAACAACGTTTGCCGCCAATTTTTAACGCGCCAACATTTAAATTAAATTCTTGTGAAAAGTTGGGTTACTCCTGTTTAGTGGTTTGCGGAAAAAAATTATGAGGTTGGAGGAGAACAAATGTTTCTAGCTTGAAGTTCCTTATACCTAGAATAGATTTATAAGGATTTCTTTTTATTATTTATTATATAAGTACCAACATTTGACTTTTTAAAATCTCTAAGTAGGTAGGTACTGTTTCTGATTTATGTTCTTTCGGTTTTACATTCATTTGTGGCACTTTGTGAAGGACCGTCTGCCTCGCAGTTTTGATGAAACATATCTACTACAAAGTCAAGAAAACAATTTTCATTATTATTGCAATTTCGAATCTAAACGTGTCTACCGATTTTTTTTTAAATATCAGTTTTTCAAAAATGTACCTACTTGTGTAATGTTTTAAATAATACCAAACGTGTTAAAAAAAATTGTTTCGGTAGAGACGTTTAGATTCGTAATATTACGTTGGTCATGTTATTTTAAGTAGTAATACCTATTCAGGCACACATGTATTGTGTTTGAATATTTTGCAAATATATTTTAATAGTAGGTAGCTACCGAGGTATTTTAAAACCTAGTCTGGCTAAAACACCAATATTCCGAAGCTTCCAATTAAAATTAGTTCAAACATTGTAACCCTAATATTGTGAAAAGCGTAGTGGGAGTAGACCGCGCCGCACACGTCCCCTTAATTTAAGCAATTTCAGATAAAACGTGTGTCGTGCCGTGTGTATCTCTCTCTACTTAGACTAGGTGTACACTGTACACTGTACACTTTTGACAACGGCGATTAGTATCGCTTTGAGTGATTTACGTTCATTTCAAGAATTTATTGTAGCCTGTGCCATCGCCATTAAATTTCAAGTGTGTACCTAGTAGGTACTAGATACACTTTTTACATGCACATTAGTGCCTAAACCATGAAATTTTGGTGAATTTAAGTTGTATTGTTGTTGTTGTTTGGTGTTGTTATATATTGGAATAGAATAGAAAACTTTATTTTCGACCAACTGGGATCACAATATTGTCAATATTCTCCATTAAAATTTGTTTTTTTTCTAAATAAAAGTTTTTTCTTTTTTTTGTGAGAAATTAATTCCGACCGGGAAAAAGTACCCAGAACCTAAGCTAACCTAATTTTGTCGGCGTCTTTTCTAGTAAGCAACCATAGTGTATTCTCAGGTGCTTAAAATATTGAAGTTCCTCATTTACTATTAAAAAAAATTTTTATCGATAATACTACTGAAAGAAAACCGCTCAAATAAAACACACCTCATGAATTCAAAAAGTTACAAACCAATACACCACTAATTTTTAATTAGTTAACTTTAAGTGTGTATTCAGACCGTAAATTTTCTCTAAGGAACATGGGTCGAAAAACGAGATTTTTTTTGGACCACCATACAAAATCGATCGGCCAATCCGCACTTTTGTATGTGAGGTCCAAAAAAAAATCTCGTTTTTCGACGGAAAGTTATGGAAAGTTGTTCAGATTCACGGTCTAAATACACCCTTAAAGTTTCGTTACTAATTAAAAATTAGTGGTGTATACTCACAGCTGTACTCTAGAGAACCTCCGGTTTTTCTCCCGTGTACAGTCAGCAGCAATAAGTTATATACAATTTAGTACAAAAGTGTATATAACTTATTGCTGCTGACCGTATGTACACGGCCTAATTCACCGCTTATTCCACGGAAATGATGTTCAATCCTTCTAATGTTTCACATAAATAAATCAACTGGCTGTTTATCTGTAAGTTTCCTGATGATATCGCGGAATAGTTTTTTCCTTCGAATACACACTTTTTTTTCGCAAAGTTTTCACTTCCATAGGTAGGTATGTTGTTTACTAGGTTCCTTTGGTAATTGGTCGTAAATCTTTTTGTTTTGTAATCTATCTTGAGCCTTTAGGTCATAAGACTCATAAGTCAATTGTGAAAGTAAGGTTCAGTGATAAGTATAATTATCTAGATATATTTATTAGCTTTATGAGAAACTAAAAAAAAATTATTATGTTCTATTTGGAAATTACGCATATTACCGTTGACGTGCTCCATACAAGCGAAGTTTGATTTTATTTTGGATCAAGGTTTTTTATACTGAAAGACTATCTAAAATAGAAACCGATATAGGCTCAATGTTTTCCATACAAATCTTAAATTAATCTTTTCATATAGTGTTGACTGTGACATTTACCAAACTATTATTATCGAATTAAAATTGTTTCAAAATGTTACAGAACAAAACATTTTTAATCAAATCACTTTTATTCTGTGACATGAAAGACGAAGAAGAGGAAGCTACTTCAATGCCAGGTAAATCATCATTTTCATCCTTATTGCGATCTTCATGTCATATTATATCTCATATTGGATCACATTTAATGCTAAAAGATATAGTTGATAGGTACTTTTTTCAGATAACAAATTCAACAGATTAGAAACATAAAAAAAAACAGGAAGATAGGACAGCAAAGAACAGCACAACAGAGATTATACTCTGCAGTGGGTTGACAGAAGCCGATGATGAAAACAAATTTACTAATTACTTACAGAAGCAGTAAGGCGGCTTTATTTGTCCAATACCCCTTCGAAATAAACTTATTCCCACGGCGTAGAAGGGAGGTGTAAATTAGACATTTCTTTTCGGAAACCTTTAAAACTGTCGCCTGTAAGTAGGTGCAAATGAAAGTCTCTTATATTAGCAGTCCAGACGCAACCCTCGCAATGCAGGTCTCGTTGATCGAATATTAATGTTCCTGCTTTTAGTTGTGTAGTTTAGTTAAACAATAGCGCAAAGAAAAGTGAGAAAGGCTTTTAAACCGACTTCATAAAGAAGATTATCCCATTCGTATGTATGTTACGCGATAACTTTGGCATTTCTTGAAGGATTTGAAATATTCTGTTCTAAAGAAAGTTACCTCCGAGTTTGTCACATTTTGTTGAAGATTTGCGGGCGTAGATACTTCGGAGCTACGCAATAGAACTCCTCAAAAGTTGTCAGCAAATCATCAGCGATTAAAGGATTTGCTTCTTTTCGATGTTGCGTGTATTACTGATATTTGTGTCTAATACCTATACTTATGTCACCACTGAAAATTGTCAGATAAAAAAACTTCACAAAAAAATTTTACCAGATTTTTCTAAAAGTTGTTTTGTTTTAGGTTTTTTACTGACAATTTTTAGTTTTAAAGTTGGGATAATTTTCTATAACAATTATCAAATGGAATGCAACTATTTAATATTACACATTGACCACACTAGATTTAATAAAGAAGAATTATTAATCACCATCGTTCAAACCATTTGTAACCAGGACAAAGTTACCCTGGGTAAATAGTTAGAAGGGGTGAATCGCCCCAATATGTAGGCAGGTGCTAATCGAAAAACTTTTCCGGGATGCGGTTATTGACTACGGAAGTTTTCTAATAGACCATGGCTTTTCTATTTACTTTGATCTAATACAAATTGGTAGTTTTTGCCACAAGTGTTAAACGAACTTAGGTCTTATTGCAAGCAATTACAAAGCTGTATAAGTGCGTACGTAGGTACTCGTATGTATTACGTGTAATAAAATTAATTAGAAAACAAAAAGCTGTTTGTAAATGTGTATTGTGTATCTCAATGCAAACAATTTTGTTTTTATTTGACTTTTCATTCGAGTCGCCCACAGATACGGGTGCTGTGTGCTCATTATTTCCATAATAGTTTTCAAATGCAATGTCGCAAAAGATTGAAATTCAGACATCGTTCTTGATTGACATAGTTCCAGAACAAATAACTGCCATCCAGAACTTGCCAGACGAGCTCAATCTCACCTTTCCTCACCCATCATCGGAATAACCCCATAGCTCTCACGTCTAGACTGAAATAACCCAAGAGGTGCGCTCAGAAAACATCATATTTCAAGCTTACGGGATATTCGGACGCTTTCTAACAAATGAACTTTGAGTTTGTTGCAATTATTGAAATGTACGAGGGGATTAGATACGTTTCGAATGTAGGTTTCCTAAGTTTAGCTTGTTCGGATGTGGTGGTCTTTTTACTATACTTACCAAAGTTTTAAGGCACTAAGCCCCACTTGCGTCAACATGGGTTAGCAACAAACTCCAGGTTAAATTGGTAACCCATGATTTTTTGTATAGAAAAACAATTGAGAGAGCTATTTTACCCAGAGTTAACTGGTAACCTAGGTTGACGCAAGTGGGGCTAAGTGATAGGTATTTTAAAATTTTTCAGCTGATGTATAATATAAATTTAAAGCATGGTTTTTAGATTGTACCAGATAACGACAGATTAAGGATGCGTTTCCACCAGGGATGTGCGAAGTAGCGAGGCGGTGAGAGAGGAAACAATCCGCCAATAGTGCGCTCGCTCGATCACGTCATTGGGAAATTGAAGCACTCCCATTCGCTGATGTTTTCCTCGCTCACCGCCTCGCTACCTCGCACATCTCTGGTGGAAAAGCAGCCTTAAACTACAGATTCTTAGGTAGCGGAGCGATGTGGTAGGGAGTGAAAGAAAACGAAAGGATTGAGACTTGTGGTGGACCTGGGGAGAGACCATGGTCAGCCAATGTAGTGATGATAGACGGTTTATGGTAATGATGATTAGGAACTAAGACCATTTACAAACTAAATAGCTTTTACGTCAATTCTTGGTAAACATAAATAATATTCTAGGTTTTATTTGTATTGTAGCAAAGCATAGCATACGCTCACGATTATATTCCCCGAGGGAGTAGTCAGAGATACTCTAAAACCTCAGAACATCCACGTTTCACCAGTAGTACCGAAACTATGTCCAGCGTGACGGGGGGTTAGCCCATCGCCACTTATAATGGACATGTGGGTATCATACATGCCTCGAAATTGAAGCATACTGGTTTTCTCACGATGTTTTCCTTCACCGAAAAGCCAGTTGTGTTACAAATCGTACATAAATTCCGAAAAACTCATTGGTACATCGGCCAAATCGAAATGTTTATAATGGTAGGATTAAACGAACTTACCTAAAGTGAAGTTCTATCCTAATTATATGAAGTACTTAGTCCGAGATATAATTACGTGTAGTATCGCTCATCTTGCTCGTATCCGCGTCCTTTAAATCATAGAAAAAAAAAAAAAAAAATGTTTCCATCGCCCGCCACCCACCTGTCAATGTCAGTAGTTTAGAGCTAACACTGGGTATGCGGGGGGTGGGAAGTAGGTATATATCTCGGACTAAGTACTTCATATAATTAGGATAGAACTTCACTTTAGGTAAGTTCGTTTAATCCTACCATTATATTCGTACTTAGTCCGAGATATAATTACGTGTAGATGTTTAGAGGAAACAACATCTTAAATTAAAACAACTGTTCTGTTGTGAACTTGAGTCACAACTAATAACAAAACCTTGTAAGTTATTAGGACTAATATCTCAACCATATCCCTATAACGATTGTTACAATTAGTCAGTAAGAATATCTTGTTAAGCATTCTAAATTCTAACTGACATTAATTATAATTATATGAGTACCTCAAACTGCTTCTCCCAACTTAATCTGATCACTGTCAGACTCCATATTGTTGAGGTTATAGTAGACCGACCAACAATGGTGTCGCTTTTAAAAATACTATCCACGTTAAGACTTTTTGCGGACCTACGTTGCAGCAAATATAGTGGATGTGAAAAGAAAACACAGGTCTCCACTACACTGTCTCAGGACATGACTAAACCACCGGCTCATACATTCTGACAAGAGGCTTTCTGATGTCGTCTACCAATTGTCAGGGCCATGTATTCTTTTACTAGTCTAGTCTAAGTTGACTAGTGACTTTTAAGTAGGTATTTATTGTAAGAGCCTTTTATTTAACGGGGCACATTTCAGGTTGATTGACTAAAACTTTCTAAACTAATATGTGTACCAAGAGCAGACGTCTTTCAGTCTGTTATAATTTTAACATTTCTCTATCAGTTTCATGGCTAATATTAAATATACATAATTAGTGGCAGGTATACTAAATATCATTTTTAATCTGAAAATTAAGTAAAAGGTATACTTAACTAACTTCATGGATAAGTTTACCTTTACCTAAATCTAAGTTATTGAATGGGCACAACTATTAAACATAAGAATCAGACATGATGTGAGTCCCACATACTAACATATTTTTGTTTAGAAGGTCGTATTTTGAATAACCTTTAAAACCGCGTTTTATCTAAATTGATCTATCATCAAATCATTGTCGATATAAGTGTTATTATCCATTATGAGATATAGAATAGGTGATGCATTTGTTCAGAATCACCTTTAGGTATCAGTATCAATAACAGAAGTATGTAAAATACAATAACACAAATATAAACCTCTAAAAATACCTAATTTAACTAACAAGACTGCTTGCACTTTCGCAAACTATAGAAATTTATTAGTGTTTTATATAAATTTGCACGACATCTTTTTAAAATTTAACCCAGTAAGAAAGAGTTGCCTGCGATCTGAATAGAACGTAGAAGATAGACAGAGTTAAAACATAACTATTTCTGAGACTTTCAAGTGCTTTCAGCAGTTAGTACCAAGGCTGAGAGTATGAGATTGGAACACTAAAGAACATGCTTAGAAGAAAAAATGAGGGTGAAAATGTCAACCTAACCCTCTACATTCCATGCGAGAGTGTCTCTATGCATGAAACCTATTTTTCACATGAACCAAACTTAGAATGAAACATCCAAAAATTTCTGAGAAAACTCATTCAGTAAGTATTTACCTATACTTAATTAGGCTAGTTAGGATTATCTCCTTTATCTCTCCAGGGGCTAGGCCTTCTTATGAAAATAAGTGTTATGTGGGCTGAATTTATCCACACGCTGTCAACTTTGTACCACTGACAGATCTACACTGAACGGAACTTTGAAGTAAACATATTCAAAACTTGCTGGGAAAACTCTCCTTCTGCTGTAGCTCCTTCGTTGTTGCTATTTGCCTGTATTTAGTTAGATACTTATGTGATATACTCGAAGAATTTAAGTGCAATGTAGGTTGCATTGATCCACATGCTGTGAGCTTCGTACCCTCTTAAATTTATACTAAATAATTTATTATACATCTTTGATTAAACCGAAAACCTCTGACTTTTAACCCATTTAACATAGTTTTTATATTTCTGGACATGTAGGTAACATAGGTACGTATTAATATCCAGAATATTTGTGTAAACAAAGCTCTATCAAACTGCCACACAACAGATATCAAATAATAATAATATAACCACTTAATAAAATCTTTAATTGCTCATGACCCTAAGTTCAGATATAGGTTAATTCGATTGAGCAGTGAATGTTAAAAATTATTTTATGTTTAATAGAACCGACAGATTCTAAAATATCTTTAGTCTTATGTTGTAAAACTTTCTGTGCTGTGACAATAGATCTGTTTCAGTCAATCATTCATTAAACCATTATTTTAAACATTATTAGTAAGTCCTACGTACCAATGAGGTATCGATAGGTACATCTTCAGGTCCTTAAGTACAGGACTAAACATTCCTTAAATTTTTTAAGGGTTTTAACAGTTTTGTGAACATTGACCGCGCAGGCCGGGCCTAGCCAGCTAAGCTAGTCTATTGGGTAGGCCATCCATTTTAAATAATGAACCATTATTAATTGAAATCTTAAAATACTATTTATGATCCATATGTATTGTTACTAAACAGTTTTCAATTTTCCAAGGTACCACCCACACAATGAAATCCCTTGCAACCAAAGTTTACCCAAAACTCTGATATTCCATCTATTTGAAAAGTTTATTAAAAAACAAAAACCTACATCCTACATAGGTACTTAATTATTGGGAGGTTCTAAATTTAAAATCGATGGCGTGTACTGTGGTACATCATCATTTGTGAATAAGTTATAATTAATCTTAAATTGTTTGCCTGAGACTCAATATTCAGTTTTAATTATTTTCATTTCAGACATCTTTAACTTGTTATTAACATGAAAGTTATGTTGCTGCTACTATACAGGAGTAAAAACATACCCAAAAAAGGGTATTATTAGATTTATTAGTGATATATTACTCAATTATAAAACTCTTTTAATTCAGCAGCAAACGCTACCTCAAATAGTTATTTGTTATGCTAGGCTGCAAAGTTGCTTTTTGGTGCGAGTACTTTTATTGAAACCTGAGCAAGCGAAGGATTCTAGGATTGAACCACGAGCTAAGCGAGTGGTTCAAATAATAGAATCCTGAGCGTTTAGCGAAGGTTTCAAAGGTACGAGACGCAGAATAACTTTGCAGCCGAGCGAAACACACAATTTTTCACCTCACAACAGCGAGGAAAAAAAGTGAATTGCTAAAAAGAACATTTCAAAAAGTTTTTATTTTCGTGCTGGCCAGTGTCATGAAATAGTTATTAAGCATTTTCAGTGCATTGGCGGTATACAAAAATGTTTAATAGACAAATTCGAATTTCAAAAACTCTTTGCACGCTAGCGGATAAAATACACTTTTGCACTCAGATTTCGAACGATAAACAGAATCTTTCCGAGCTTGTGAGGTGAAAAGGTATTTTATTAGATCATTAGTGATATTGCCCAAATTGAAAAGTAAGGTATTTGTGACTAGCGATAAGCTTTATCACAAAGGGCAGGTACTTCACACGTCCAAATCTGATGGATGCTGAAGGGTAACTGTAGACGGTTCGGTTTGAAGCCAAGGTTTGTGTCCTCTGCGCCTTCCTGTCTTATGTGACGAGGAGTTTGAGGCTGGATTTAGTTTGTGGTTCATACTGTCTGAAACTTTCTTTATTATAAGACTTCACACTGTGGAGCAAAGGAATTCAGTTCACTAATTTCCTTATAAGGCCAAGGTATATTTTTGTAAACGAAAGGTGCAATAACCTTGTATCTTAACTCAATGTACTAGAAATGAAGAATGCTTAGCTTGGAGAGTCTGTAAGCATCCTTACTTGGTGCTAATTTATTGAAATCTCTTGAGAGAAAGAATATTGTATTGTAGGCTGTGGCCTTTAGCCTTACCAGATTGTTTCAAACTGCCAGGTGTTTCCAAATTTATATTAGGGGCATCTATATGTGTGCAGTTTTATGGTACCTAACCTAATTATTTATTAATAAATCTTTTAGAAACTGCATCTTTCTCTCTTTGTGTTCTTACTATTGACTGAACATTTTCAAATTGAGAGTAGATTGACTCTGCCGCATTTCTGATTTGTTTTCTAACCTCACCTTAACTTAAGGTGAGTAGCATGCCTGAGGCTAATCGAATCCTGGGAGTGTGACTTATGTGCAGTTATTAAATGTTTACTGAATATTCTAAGTATGAATTTGATATCTACCGGGATTTAGCTCAACGTCTCTCTTAGTAACTATGTCAAAATCAACACTAAGAGCTATAATGTACTTACAGAGTAAAAGCTTTTTACACTAGCCTCATACATGTTAGTAGGTAGCTGGAACATAGGTATAGGTAACCCCCACTGTTCGGAGTTATGTTTTCCCACCGGGAAATCACCATGAATAGGTAAATGAGGCATCAATGCCTAATTTATTATGAGGCAAACAAAGAAACAAAAACAAACCCACTTTCCAACGGAAAGATGCATAAGTATTACACGATCACACAGATAGAACCATATGTATGAAAATAAGGACAATAACATAAATATGATAATTCCCAATGGGAATTGGTGGGTGGTCCAAGTGGAAAAAACCAATAGATCAGATAAGTCACTTAGTCCAGACAAATCAAACTCAGCGAGTATGTCAATCAGAACACAAAAGCTGTGTTAGTACATTATGTCACAGGGCACCGGAGACGGCGGCAGTTGACTTCCCAGCGGGAAAGCCATCATTTCAAGGCCTAAGGGCTCAGGAGCTGGCAATGGGAGAGTGCTTGGTGGCAACTCCAAAATGGTGGGTAATAATAGGTACCCAACGGGAATGTGTCTGTTCGAAACTCAAACGTGTGTGGGCATTGGGCACTAGTACTGGTATAGTTTTCCCAACGGGTAAACAAGTGCATGGTCGAAACTCGAACATGCATTGTGCTATGAGCACAGGAGCTTTGATCGGCGTCAGTTGTCCTTCCCCAACGGGGAAGCCCAAGAAACGTAACACGTTCATGCGTGGGCCGCGATTGGTACGCTATTGTACCTACATTTCCCAACGGGAAATCGCATGTTCGAAACTCGAAAATGCATTGTGCTATGAGCACAGGAGCTTTGATCGGCGTCAGTTGTCCTTCCCCAACGGGGAAGCGCAATAAACGTAACACGTTCATGCGTGGGCCGCGATTGGTACGCTATTGTACCTACATTTCCCAACGGGAAATCGCATGTTCGAAACTCGAAAATGCGTGGACACAAAGTGTCAGGCCGGCCGGGGATATTATTCCCTCACTAGTAGCAAGTTAACTTCATTTATAATAAAATTTTCTTTGTGTAAACCTTTGTAAATTGTGTACATACTTACGGTCTACATAATAATATATTACTTTGTCATTCAATCCTCCTACTTATGTTTCCTTTACTTCCACCTTTCCTGCTTGTCTTCAAACTTCCTTCATATCCATAATATGCACAAAATAACATTTTATATCAATATAATAATTAACAATTTGTTTCAACACAGGAGCGCGATTTGAGCGCGACAAAACGACTGACATTGACAGGTGGGTGGCGGGCGATGGAAACATTTTTTGTTTTTTTTTTCTATGATTTAAAGGACGCGGATACGAGCAAGATGAGCGATACTACACGTAATTATATCTCGGACTAAGTACGAATATAATATAAACATACATCGGGCACCGGCGTTCGATCGGAAATAATAAATATATCCAAGCTCCAAATTAATATTTCTCAAACTATAAGCCATGAGATCTCCGTGTAAAATGCATACCTACAAGACCAAATATCTCAGAAATCCCAAAATGAACCTTACAATTCTGCAAAACGCCGGCCAAAACTGCCTCATAGTTCATTGGGTTCATACCCTTTATGGTTATTCTTACCTTACGACTAATTTATTACTATCGGATTCACGCTTGACTAACCGGCCGCCGGTACCTGCCAGCCAGGTATGATTTAGGATACCTAGGTGCAGACTTGGGCACTAAATTAAAACCAAGGTCTTTCGGAAGTTACGAAATGAAATTACTTTTTCTGAGATATTACTGTCTTTGGGATGTAGTTGGGTCTGCAATGAAAGATTAGTTTTCCAAACGACTTGTTTTAAAAGTTTTGTTTAATATAGAAAACTTAATAAAATATAATTGTAAAAAAACTAGAGCAAACGAAACTTTACTACTCTTAACTTAAATTTAACATCTAACCATGTTATTTTTAAATGATTTGAAAATCTCACGTAAAACGTACTTAAATTCACGGCTTACGGCCGCCTTTTGGAGTGGACAAAACAATTATTGCTAAAAACAACTATTAGAGCAACTACAATGCATTGAAGATTTCAGGAGCCAATGACATGTCAAGTGAGGGCTGCTGCAGACCACCAAACTAAACAGCTTCTACTATGGTACCAACTTCACAATAAAATATCAGTTGTTCCATAAAAAGGCCAGGTGACTCGCCCCAAATTTATGGAACAGTACATAAATTTTCGCGATTGAAATTTTGGTCCCACGGTGAGAGTTGTTTAGTTTGATGGTCTGAAACACTCCAGAATGTAATGCATTTAAGTTTACAACCTGTATTTATTTAATTGTTCTTTATAAATTAATGGAGGTACATGTGTTTTAAGTAAACATGTTTCTCATGGATTTAAAAGATTGAAGAGCGTCGGAGACCCAAATAAATGATTTTTCTATTTTTCTTTCTAGTCTGTTTTTTTAGATTTATTTTTGATTGATACAGTGATTCCCCTTTTCTACTTCACCTCATACTGTTCTGGTATACTGAAAGTAAAACAATCCAACACTTAACGTAGCATCCAAGGTAACACCGGCCCCAACAGCTCCCGCGGGAACGCTCCGTGCTCGTGCCCGACTCTGTATTGTACGAGCGGTTTTATTGTTACTGCCCGTTACTTGTTAACCTGCTCGTAATCTTGATTAGTTTAATTTCAAATTGTTATACCTTAGCTTCGAGCTGGGATTTATTTGTACGATTTATACGATGACGGAATAAACTACACATTGGTCTGTTATACCTGTGTGAAGGCTATTTCCAACCTATTACAGTGGTCAGATTAAACCATTAAACTAACCTATCCACTATCTAACTAAGCTAAGATGTGTATTGTAGAGTTTCTGGTCGCATATTCTCTGCAACGGCAACCCTAGCGGTGGTAAATTAAAAAAAAATAACGTCAAACAGCTATGATATTATTGTGAATACAACATTTGAGATGGAACATGTTTCTTCAGAATTCACCAGCACTGAGCTTAAATTAATTAGGATTTCAAGCTTTTAAGATTTACTAACTAAAAATAGGTGCAGTTAATCAATTTTCATAAAAGTAATTCGATTTTTTTTATTGAAAAGTAAAATCATTTTTTTTAGTTATCGTGAAGTTTGGAGAAAAGGTTTTCGCGTTTTGTGTTCATTTAGGATCAGTGACCTTATCTACAAGATGAGTCAGTCTAAGTGCGTTCACACACGGTGACGCACTGACGGAGCAGCAAACGTCAGTCCGTCATTTGTGAAGCAAAGAGTTGTATGAAACCGCACGTAGAAGCACACACGGTGACGCATTGACGCACCGAGTGTGGTTCTATGGACTGACATCTGCCGCTCCGTCAGTGCGTCATCGTGTGTGAACGCACTTAACTGCACAAAAAAAATAACATTTAAATGCTTGCAGACAGCCAAAAGAAAGTCTATCTAGAAATCCTACTTCAAATATAAGGTCTTCAGTTCTAATAGCATAGCCTCTCTACTCGTGCGCGATGCGACTTCGCTAACCTAGAAAAGAGATATCATCTCAAAAGAAATTCTTTTGTCAGGCATAGCACTTAGCTACAAGATTAAACTTCACTAAGCCAGAAGCCTGGAGGACATAACGCTCACCTCAAAACGTCCTACCCAACTATAACTTGTAACACTACGTCTAGCTTCATCAGCTTACCCCACGTTTACCCCTGGGGTGGGTTTAGTGTGTGATAGTGGATTATGTAGCTAACTTGCGTAATGTTATCTTGCTAACTTTTGGCACTCATTTCACCTGTGGTTAAAGTATATGTAACCTTGTAGGACTGAGGTTTATTTTCTAGGACAACGACGACTGACGGTTCGATCCCCAACTCGTACAAAACAGTTTTTAGCATAGAAAAAAGATCTAGCTCGCCTAAATGATTTGAATTTTAGCACCACTTGATTATATTATGGGAAAGATAAAATTGTGAGGAAATCAACATGCTTTAATTTTGAGGTGATAATTGCGATAATTGATGACAATAAAAAAATCTTCAATCAAATGAATGATTCTTTGAATCTTTATTCAAATGTATGTTCTGTTTTGGTGTACAATAAAGTATAATTGAATTGAATAAAAGTGTTAACGTGCGCACTACATGTCTCACTGGTCCTATCTATATAGTTATGACACTTGCAAATGAAATTTGAATATTTCGAATATGGTATTTAATTTACTTCTAAATAAACCCTCGGGGAATATAGCCGTAAGAATATGCAGGGAATCGGTAATAGTTCATAAATATATTTGTCCTCATTTCATTATTCATATTCATTTATTCCCATTCATGTACAATTACAGCATAGGTGTCACTTATGAGCTAAAGCGGGTACATGAACCCTGAAAGGGCACTACAGCATTTCAAAAACTATGACTTTAATAATTTGTCCAACCACTATACCATAATAAAACCAATTCACAAACCGTCCCATATTACCTCAGGAGCGTACGTGGGAATCGAACCCGTAATCGGTTTAGTGCAGTGCCGCAGTAAATCATTTGTAAGCTTTTATACCTGACGGGGGTCACCGGGCGGGGTGAGTGTGGGGTCACTGAGGCTGTAGTTTTGAGGTTTCGGGGGCTTTTATTTTCTGATAGTACTTCTTTATAATAGACTTGGAATTGTTTGAAATTATGCACGAAGTTTAAAATGGAAAGATTAGGTTTCAAGAACAATGCTGTAAACAAATACTAATAAGGTCAAGGTTAAAACATGGTAAAATTTTTAACCTAACCTAACATGACTTTACACAAAAAAATAGGTGGAAAATAAAAGTAGTTTTGCACCTTTTTAGCTCGACTCGATAGGTTATTCTTGTCATCTTAAAAGACCCTTGTTGGTCGCAGTTGCAGTCAATATATTGTGGTAAATTGATAGAAGAAAAATTCGGATGATAAAAATGTTTTGTTAAAAATGTGTTCTATACAGGTCGAGGTCAATGACTTATTAGGGTAATTCTATGATGGAGCCGATTTAAGAAAATAAAAGTAAAAATCTACTTTTCTTTTATTATTGTGTCATAAAGTTTTAATCAGAAGTAAAGGAACATTCTAAAAATAGCAACAGAGATCAATATTAAAAATTAAATCGAAGAAACCACTTTTTTAATTTTCATTACTAGACAGAAGTGACCATAATGTCAACAGGAATGACACTTTTGGTTATAAATCGTGATTTATTCGCAAGTTTGTGATAAAATAGCAATTGGCAATAGAAACACAAAGTTATAAGTCTAATAATCATATTTTTTGTCCGACAAATTATTAAAAACAGCAACAAAACAATTAAGTATTATGTGTCGACAGTAGTGACATCACTTCTGTCGATCAATTATAAAAAATGTATCGTCACTTGAATATGGTCGTAAACGAATACGTTTTTGGCGCACGTGTCTGGAAAAACCACCACCAGAGTCTTGAATGTCTTGATCTGTACAGTTTCCTCCATATCGGCACCATTTTCTACGCATTATCTTCATTTCCATTGTCATGTTAGCTTCTTGCCACAGTAGGTGGTAAAGTAACATTGTTTACGTTATCCCTTTACTAATCTTAATCCTTATTCTTCCTATAATTTTATTTCTTATCTTTCTACCTTCTTTATTCTAATTTAGCTTGAGATAATTAGGATCTCTTTTTCTAATCCACTCCGCAGCTTTTCGCCTTCTATTTTATCCTAATGCCGATTAATCCGTTCCTTTTTTCTCTGTCTATTGATTTATTTAATTGCGTCTAAAAAAACGTAAGGCTTCGTAAGAATATACCATTTTAAGTATTATTTTATTAAATAAGACTCTATCCAGACATGACGCGTATTACTCGCGTTCCGAAGATAATAACATGATCCCAGCACACTGCATTATGACCGAACACGATACTTGCAGCAATATACTACAAAACACGATGAAATTTGCGGCAAAACCACCTTTTCTGGACAAAATAATCATTTCTGTCGACAAACCATCGACAGGAGTGATGTCGACAGAAGTGGCAAAATTTGGAAAAGATGGCTTAGCAATTATGTTTTTGAGGCTTTGTTGAAGAAAATTTAGTCAGAGTGATGAGATCCTTCTTTAAGACAAGGCCACATGATAAAAATGGTAAATAATATGTTAAAAACATTTATGATGTTTCTTCAAGAAGTGACGCGGCAACTTTTACATGCTGTAGAACCACTTTCTAATTAAAAACACCGAGCGCAACGTGCAGGTTATAAAAAATATTATCTTTGGGTGATGACAGGTATACTAGAGTGTTGCCAAATAAGTAAATACAACACACTTATCATACATTTTTGATATATCCCACTCCAAACCTTACGAGTCGACAGATGTGATGAAAATTTTGTAACGGTTGTATAATCATCTGTAATTTCCTATTTTTCGTGGTTAAAATTATAAAACTTAGTAAATAAGTAGTTGAGGATGTGCATGATTATGCAATTAGGGAATGTTAATCTGTTTACCGAACAAATATTTTTTTATCCATCCTTAAACTTTGGGAAGGCGTTTGCGAACAGTCGACAGAGCGTGACAAATCACGTACTGTAGGCTAAAAAAATCCAATAAATTATGTATTTATGCGTGTAATTTTTGTAGTCACCTGTAGAACAAGATACCTCATTGCTTGTAACAATACTAAGCTGGTGTGAGACTCATATTTATGGAGTTATTTCGCGCGAACAAAAAAATCGGACGTTCGTAGAATTACCCATTATGCAATTTCGTTTGGTACCCACTTATAATGAGTGAGTGAGAACTATTACCATCATATCGTAAGTGTTATGTAATACCACATAATCGAATTATTGCTATTCACAAAATTGATACTAGCCGTGTATCATTGTGAATAATTATCTTACAATAGACTTCCGACGGCACGCGTCTATATTCTAACGTGCGTTCATTTTTCACGACTACGAAAAGTACGAAACCACACTGCAAACTTGCTAAGTGAGTGGATGTGGTAGTTTTTTATTACCTACTGGTGAAACGTGGATGTTCTGAGGTTTCAGAATATCTCTAACTACCTCGGGGAATATAGTCGTGAGCATATGCTACGCTATGCTACATTATAAACAAACATACGTAATATTCCGACTGCTCTCAAACAGTGAAGGAAAACATGTGATTTATTTATTTATTTATTTATTGGTATATGACAACACAATGTTGTAGATTAACGATTAACAATTATTGATGCGTATGTGAAGTCTACCAATCCGCATTGGGCAAGCGTGGTGGACTGAGGGTAGGGCTGTGCCCTGCAGAGGGACGTTTTGGTATAGGCTGTTGATGAAGATGAGTGTAATGTTCACCAAAGCATAGAATGAAGTCACTTTTAACAAAATTGGCATAAACGCAGTTTTTGAGAGTTACGCGGTTATTATTGGCATAAATGTTCTCTATAGTCTATTCCTATAAAGTAAAAAAATGTTATATACAAGAAATACAAGAAAATGGTAACAAGATGTGGCTTATAATATTTTTCACTCATGCCTATTTCCTCCTCAGTCAACTATTTATGGCTTGGGAAAGACTTTTGACTTCCAGATCTGTGAAAGTATGCTGAGGAACATACGTAAACTCACAACCTTTCAGGGTGGTCAGAAGCTTTGCTACAACTACCAACTAATTTTATTAAAGCCATTTATTTACTTAGCGTAATATCTTTCGACTATACAATTTACCAGCTCCAATATCCGCCCTATCGCCTGCAAAATGCTTCGTCACGTCACGTGATAGATGACAGGTGACAGCTGACAGGTGACAAGCGACATGTTTACACGGTTTTTATAGCCTTCGTCGGTTTAAACAGCCCCCGTTAGTGATGTTGTAAATGAAAAATTGTTTTTAATTTTAACAGTTGAGGGGTTAAATTCTTTTTTCTACGTTTTAAATCGTATTTATTCTTCATTCTAAATAAGGACGACAAGATTTTTCGATTCCTACTTAGATTTCTGGCCAATTTTGATTTCCAAATGTAATTTATTTATTAGATAGATCCTTAGAAAAAGTATATGTCTAGAATGAGCCTCACACTTGTTCCGTATAAAACAAAAGGGGCTAACTTTCTTAGGTTGGTGTGCGTGAGGCGCCATACTAATTATGTATGTGTGCGTGTATATGTATAGGGTTTTGGGACCAGTACTGGTTCCTATTTTTTTCGACGCTTTCGTAGCTTTGACTGTCTATCTTGATAATCTAAGGATAGATCCTACACTATCCGACATATCTTTGTAAGTGTTTTAAATCTCTGTTTTTGTAATTTAAAATACCTATCCTTAAAATTTATCGTTGCTATTCGGAGTGAAGTATAGTATGGATATGATATGTGTATGTTTATTGTAATTTTTTATAATTATGTTGTTTTGTGTACAATAAAGAATCTAAGAACCTAAGTCATTGAATTAGAGTGTTCCATAGTGTTATGGAAGATGGCTCCACGCTCAAAAGTGTCCAAACCAAAAGAAGTTTACAATTCAAAAAGAGACTGACGTCTCTGCCAGTCTTTCTTTCATCGTCCGAGCACGTGCGAGTTCATAATGGCGTATTGTGTTGTAAAAACATATAAAAACTACCAAAGAAAAGTGAATAACTGTGATGGTGTATCCTATTTTCAGTAAGCAAACTATTATTTTAACATTTAGAAGTATAATTTTGTTTACGAACATAATATTTTAAGATTTAAGTAAGTTTTATTTTATTTATTGATTATCGGTCATCGCGTCCGCCATGACAGACATGACAGACGTAACTGTCATGTTTGATGTTCATTTTTACCTCCAGTCGAAGCTGCATATGGTGTTAAGTAGGTGCAAACAAAATTAACCCTTGCGACTAGTTTCATACGATTTCAATTGCAATGTTTTCAGTTTGTTTACATTACTATTCATACCTACATTTTTATAAGGTTGTGTCTCGAACTGGGACACTTTTATCGAGAATTTTGTACCAGACCCTATGTCCATAGTTCTAGGTCGATAACCTAAGTCCAAATTTTTTTACGAATTTCCTATAAATTTCTTGGGGAAAGTTGTTCAGTATCGTGGGTACAATCACTCCTTAAAGTAATGCAACTGTTTACCCTACACCCTGTGTAAACGCGCAATCGTTGCACTTAATTACGTAAAATAGTTTTCAAGCCTATTTTGTACCAATCGAATAATATAATTAATTAGGATTTTAAACGTAATCACATTGTCACAATCACTATCCCCTAAATCCAATCCCGCCCACAACAAAACACTAAACTGTACAAAATAGCACATTTTGTCGAGCTCGACAAAACGACAAATCGATGCCTTTTCAGCTTTTCATCGGGCAGAGGTGAAAACAACTGGAAAATGGCCTGAAAAGCGGCTGAAATTTATTGCCTCTGCCTTTATACGGTTCGTGATTGATTCCTATGCATTGAATGCGGGTGAAGGTTGTATGCACGTGAAGCTTGCTTTTAATTTATTTGACGATATTTTTTGAGTGAGATTTTTTGGTGATCGTTGAGTTTAACAAGATTATGAGAGGTTTTTGAGTGAATGCGGTTGAAATGAGGGATGAGTAATTAATCGTCATTGGGATTTGAGAAGAAATAATAATAAAGAAACGTTCACTCTCAACAATTTTACAGAATTGTTCTGAGGTTTCAGAGTATATCTGACTACCCAGGGTATATTTATAGTCGTGAGGATATGCTATGCAAAGCTACAAAAATGTTTCCCGAGAATGTAGTCAGAGATTATCTAAACACAGCATCATGATGAGAATATTCACATTTTAAAACCTGCATACGCTGAAGACGAAATTCCGATGCGTATGTTGAATCTACCATCCACATTCGGCACGCGTGGTGGAGTAAAGCCCATGCACTCTCCTGGAGGGTAGAACCTTGCCCTGCAGTGGGACGTGGGACGTAGATATAAACTGTGATAATGATGATGATTCCCAAATAAAAATAAAAGTATATTTTATCCTGTATTTTTATAAAAATATTGCCCTTTGTAATAAATAAGACATCATATTACATACCAGACAAAAGAGAGCTGCATCATCAGTACGTCAAGAAATCAAAGATACTAGTTACGATAGAGGATTCGTGGTGGGAAAAGCGATGAGTGAACTTCGATCACTGTACTTCAGGAGTTATTGTTATGGTGTCTACACACTAAAACCACCTAAATGTCGCTTACAGCCGTTTACATATAATTTGTACCTTCGGGCTGTGTCGACGACGTGTCGGCACATATTTGTGTAGGTACCACAAATTAGCATTCGTTGACTGATATGAAAGGCAAATATTAGAACCATCACACTACTATTTATAGAATAGAAGTTGGTTTTTAAGGTGCGTATAGCTTACGACTTTATAATGACAATGTAAACAAAAAGACATCAATCGTTTAAAAAACAACAGAGTCCAATCCATATTGATGCGAATAAATGCTGTAGCTTGAAGAGGAGCATTCAATTAAGGAGCCTAAGCATCAGGCCTGTCTTGATTAATTGTCAGCGAGGACGGGGAGGTAAGGGAAGAGATGAGGCGGAAGCGGAGATGACCGACTTTGTTCCTATTTGACACTATTAGCAGATACCCTTGAAAACACGAAGTTTTCATACAATCTTTTATCTCCATTTTCACACGTTTGGGTTGAATTTTGTAAAACCTTTTCCGAGAACATAGAACGCATTCGTGCCCTGCTTGCCAACAGTCCAATCATTTTAGGGTTTGACCCTAACAATAATTCATCTATAGCTGAAACTTTTCAGTGTGATAATGCAAAGTATACAGATTTCGGTTGATAAATAAACTAGGACCAGAAAAAAAAAAAAGATTATTTGTCAACCGTAATCTGTATACTTCACTTTATCACACTGCAAAGTTTCAGCGATAGATGAATTATTGTTAGGGTGTCCATAAAAGGAAACACTAAAATGATTGGACTAGCACCCATTTGTATATTATTTTGGATTATAATTATAAACTATATATTATAAACTATATAAAAACCGGGTGCTTCTTTCAAAGATTATTTTAAAAAGATTGGCGTGCTATGGTGTCGAAGGCCAAGATCCTTTATGGGTCACTGTTGTCGAAGAGGGTCTGCAACTTAGAGCAGAACTTTGTAAAAGCTTTCATCAGATCGCTATCATCTCGTGACTTAATGCAGACTGTGAGAATGCTATTTGTGAGTGATTACCAGAGAACGGGTCGAGACATCTATTCACCTGTCCCGACGGCTCAACGCTTCATGCCACTTCTACATAATGTTAAAGAGGGGCTTTATGGTGTGTTTTATAAGACAAAAGCGTGATACCGGTCACGAAAAATTTTGGCAGTGTAACGCTAACCTGTGTCGTAGGTAGTAGAAACATCTAACATTTAGTTCTGTAATTCACTACTGTAATTTTTAGAAACAGTAGGTACTACATACATATCCTCATGCCTGTCTTCGAATGGTGTAGGCAGAGACAATACGATCTTATCATATCAAGCTTAGACTTGATAATAATGAATAAAGCTCCTATTCCGTTATTTTATTTATTTGCCGTATCTACTTATCGTTTCCGAAGTGGAATAAGCCACCCTATATCTTTTGGTGGGACTCAATATGTCATGGGAGTTTTTACAGTGCTTGGTGGGTGACCTTTTGAAACTCAGTACCTATCTTAATTCTGATTTTTGTATGGTTATAAATTTGATTAGTGGGTAGTTAAAATAAACCCACTGGAAAAATTTTACAGTCTTCTAAAGTTCTAAACTACAATAAAGTTTTCTTTAAAATTTCTATTCAAGCGGTAATAACATCTCTGTACAAATCCAGCGAACCGAAGCCCAAACAAAGGCATTTATCGCGATAACTCCCGTCGGGGGGCGATTGAAAAACGAAAAGGAAGTGTCTAAAGGTTTTTAAAAAAGAAAAATGGTAGTGAATAGCTTTTAAAGGTGGTCCAAGACAAATGGTTGCGCCGACGCCGCTACCGTCGTGAGTGATCGTTTGTGCAGATGGAAATATTTCTAGTGAGGGCTTTTTATACTTAGTTGAAAATGGAAAATTTAAATTAGTTTATTCGTTTTGACCTTCGACGATACCTTCTGGTTTAAAGTACTATCAGTGGGCAATTTTATTCAGACGATAAAACCAAAAAACAACTTATTATAAGGAACCAACCTAAAATTGCCAAAAAAATAAACTCATGTCAATGTCAATAAACATGACAACATCTACGGCTTAAATTCTACGAGATCCAAATGTATGGACTTGGACACGACATTTTAATTTTAATTCCAATGTTTTTCCTGTAATAAAAGGTTTTCATTTTCCCACGATATTTAAATAGCTGATGATGAGCTGCCACAGACTTTTGTCATGGCAATTGTTTGAACTACATCGCTGGCGTTGATACATTCTCATGTGGTTAATTAAACATAGCCTAATTTAATTTAGCTCTGTCTTTTCTAACCCGTATATGCCCCTTGATTCGAAAACGATCATCACATAGATCTATTCCATTTTGTTTCGTTTTCGAACCAATTAAAAAGTATTCATTAACCCATATATAATTAATTTAAACTAACCTTCAATGGCAATTCTATGTGTAGGCTCTATTATAATTTCTATGCATGATAAATTTTCTTAGCTACAATCTTAACGCTAATTTCAAAGACCCTCAGTTCAAATTTTAATCTTTTTAAAGTACCTACCAAGATCCCCGTCTCACATTTGTTTCAATCAGGTAAACAATTCGCCCCAATGAACTCAAGTTCAAGAAAGTTAAAGTTCATTCTCCAATGGATAGTTTTGCCATACATCACAAAGTTAGCGGGTCGAGCAGGTGAATCGGTACGCGCTGGTGTGTGCCAGAGATAGTTTCCGTTTAATGTTTGTCGGTGCACAGACTTGTGAGGAAAAGGAAAGATTATTCAAGGGTGTGTTGGCATGTTCGTTGGTTTGTCCGGTATCGTGGTCCTAATGCTCTTAGTTGGGTTTTGTATTTATGCAAACTCTTTTGCAAAAGCTAATAGCGGTGATTGAGATCTCGTGAAATATTTGGCTAATTTTATACGACGAAGTAGGTACGTACTGTCATGAACACAATTATTAATTTAGTTTTTATTAAATGCAAATAAAGACGTGGTGGTCCAGTGGCGAGTAACCTTGCCTGCCGTGCAGGAGGCGATGGTTCGATCCCCGTCCAAGCCGACTCGTACCGATGAGTTTTTCGGAATTTATGTACGATTTGTTACACCACTGGCTTTTCGGTGAAGGAAAACATCGTGAGGAAACCTGCATGCTTCAATTTCGAGGCGTGTATTTGTACCCACTGTCCATTATAAGTGGCGACGGGCTCACCCCCCGTCACACTGGACAGTTTCGGTACTACTGGTGAAACGTGGATGTTCTGAGGTTTCAGAATATCTCTGACTACCCTCTCGGGGAATATAGTCGTGAGCATATGCTTATGCTTATGCTTATGCAAATAAAGACAACATTTTCATTTGTTTTGAACTGCGGCGACTCGAAATCAGTTTTCATTGGTGAAGAAAAGGAGATTGCTTCACGATCAAATTTGTAAATGGAATTAAGGGGCCATAGGTCCAGACGAATATTTTCTATGAGAAACGCGAATGCCGAGCGCTCCGAAAAGTGTGTGCGTGAGCCGTATTTTCGATTAAAAACAACTAACCAAAGTACTTTTTCTAGATTTTATTTATGATTGCACTAGTTAAACTAATGGTGAATATGTGAGTATAAATACCAACAATCGGAAACTATTTTAAGTTCTTTTAAACCGAGAAAAATGTTTAAAAATGCATGAAAATACGTCATCTTTGTGACGATTTTCTATCGAGTGAAGTAATTCCAATCGTGTATTCAGTTGATGATTTCACTAGATGAACTATCCAAAAATACTGAGGTATGACTTTAGTTTCGGTAAATGGTATAAATCTAGTCGTAAAATGAAAAATAAAAGATGCCTCCGAGGTATTTCCACCTACTATTACGTCTTAATATACTACTTCAAAGACTTTCTGTGATAGAATCACGATTAAGAAGTAGGTACCAAATGACATTTTAGAAATAAGATGGTATAGAACTTTCAATTGTAAAGGGTGTAACAAAACTCCCTGGTACTATTTAAATGGGTGGTTTAGCCTTGAACGTTGAATTCAGACCATCAAACTGAGCAACTTTCACTACGAAGCCACCCTCAGGAAACGTGAAAAAAAATCAGCTGCTCCATACAAAACAACTGTACCGACTCGAGTCAAATTTAAGGAGCTGCTGATTTTTTTTCGCGTTTCCTGAGGGTGGCTCCATAGTGAAAGTGGTTCAGTTTGATGGTCTGAATTCACCGTTTCAGTATTTGCTAGGCTATCACTTACACTCTGTATGAAACTACCCCTTTAAATATTACTAGGATGTTTTATCACACCTTGTATTTTAAGCGTAGTCAAACAGACGAACTAAAAAATAATAGGTAAGTATAACTGTAAACACCGGTAATTAGGCGTCTTGTAAAAACTTAACCCTTCGTCAGGCGTGAGCCGACGGACTTTAATTAACAAACCCCTAACAGTCTTTGTAAAAAATGTTAACCCTTAACGAGTTTACTTACAGTACGTGTACAGATAATGAAATTAGTTACGAAAAACTAATTTTAGATTGAAAAAGTTAAGCGTAAGTAAACATAATAATATTAATAATACACGTAAACTATGTTTTTGTACAATATGTATGAATATTTATTTTCCTGTAAACAAAACAATAATATTTACCTACATACGTAGATAAACCCGCGACCAGAATTATTTTAGGGGTGGTTAGAAACTTTGCTACAACAACCAAATATATAAACGTGCTGTTGTAGGCACACACTTGTAGCAAAATGAAGGTTTCAGGATGAAATGAGACGTAACGTGTCGAGTAACTTAAATCGGTCTTTGATAAAGTTATATGTCAAGATTGGCAGTCGAAGATACGAAAGCGTCGAAAAAAATAGGAACTAGTACTGGTTTCAAAACCCTATACATATTATACACGCACACATACATAATTTGTATGGCGTCTCACGCACACCAACCTATGAAACTTGGCCCCTTTTTTTTTTATACGGTAAATAAAACAGTGAGGCTTATTCTAGACATAAACTTTTTCTAAGGGTATATAATTATTACCGTTAGCGCGCTCCATACCAACGTAGTCTGGTTATATTTTCAATACTATCCAATTAAAGTCAATGAAATTTTTCAGAAACAATCTAGAAACAAATTTCTATGTTTATATGAAGTCAGATTTACGTTAGAATGTATAGTTTTAAAGTAACAGTGCCTCAAAGATTTCCATACAAATCTTTAAATAATCCTAGCATTAAAACTGTATACTTTAACGAAAATCTGACTTCATACGAACATAGGGATTCGTTTCTTTATTTTGTCTGAAAAATTTCATTTACTTTAATTTGATAGTAGGTATTGAAAATATCACCAGACTACGTTTGTATGGAGCGTGCCAACGGTAATTTACCCTTAATCACATTTTATTATCCTACTCACGTTTTAATGGTTCCAAAACTGAATATCATTCTGAAAGTTTGTTTAAAAACGATAAAATTCAGGTGGAACAATAAAATTGCCTTTAAAACCCTATTATTAGCCAGTAAAATCCAGCGGACCGCAAACCGAACGGATTAATACCCAATCACTCGACTCTTCTATTTGGAACAATTACCTCGGGTTTTATTCAACATTTTACTACGAGAAAAGTAATAAAAGAGGATTACATCTTAACATACTGACAATAAAAGTCGGTTTTTTTCGTAACTTTCCTTTTTTTATTATGTAAATGGAAATATAGAAGTCCCTGTCTACCCCCGTGGTACTATATTGAGTGTTAATTTATAGTACATTATGATACAAGTTCGGTAAGTTGATAATTACAGCCGAGGCGTTATTGCTAGACCGAGCCGTAGGCGAGGTCTACAAGAAAGCCTAGGCTGTAATTATCAAACCGAACGTGTGTCATACGACGTTTTATAACATATTTGCGAGGAAACAAGGAAATAAATAAAACTCGGACATTCATAAACTAATAAATTAGACTAACCTTTTCCGCTGCCTCTGAAGTCTCAGAAGTCTCTGGCGGCGTCGAATTAATAAATTCATCACTACTAACGACATTTTCAAATCAAAACAAAAAAACGTAACAAAAAATAGCGATTAAAAAGCGTGCGGAATAATTTTTACTTGTTCACAAAACAAACACAAACTAATAAGAGAACTTCACAAATTAGCGATGCGCGCGCATTAGCGCTTTCTTTTTTATTATTTTAAGAAAAAAGAAAAAAGGTAAAGGCACAAAAACATCCAGTATTACTAATAAAGTAAATTAATATTGTTTGTTTTGGTTTCACATAAATGGGTGTAATTTATTGTCAAAATTAATTAAATTAAAGAATTAAATGTTTACTTTATTATATTTTATCTCCCAAAGTTAATTTTATTCATAAAATGTTGACCACTTTTCTGACATAAAAACTCTTTGCTAAGATTTAAAAAAGTACCGTTCGTTTTAGACGCAACCGTCCGTTTTACTTTACATTACCGAACTAGGCCGTAATGAGATACATTACGTTAGTGAAATTGGTCAAATAAGAGACCATTTACGAGCAAATGTGTTATAAAAACCGTTACAAGGAGTCCTTCAGGCTATCAAACTGAATAACTTTTATTATGGGACGAACATTGAAATCCCGCAAAAAAACGGTGGTTCCATAGAAAATTTCAATCGCCGGCCACTCGACTCGAATCGCGTTAGCGTATATTTTCTATAACCCGATTAAGAAAAAAACACTTATGTCATTGTCTCATAGCCAAAATGCTGAATCTCTCCAAGCGAAGCCGCGAGCTAAACCCTAAGTAATCTATAACTCCATCAGATAAAACTTGGCGCGCACCTGCTTCCGATTTATGTGGAACCCTTCACCCTGGACAAGAAGGTATTGAGTGGAAAACTTTCTTACATCATTTCATGGTTCAAAGGACGCAATTAGATTTAGTTGTTTTCTTATTACGGCATATGGGAATTTAGTCAAGCAGAGAATAAAATAATATGTATCTAGTTGGTTTTTTGGTCGAATATAATAATTTTAATGGTTTCAAACAGATAGGTAAATAACAGAGTAGGTACTATAACAGTCCCCAATTAAACTAGCAACGTACCTCAATCGCGTTTTGTTTTATAGACTAGCAACGTGTGGCGATATGGTCGCTGCTAGTGCTGTCGTGTTTTGTTTTATAAACTAGCAACATGCCTTGTAATACTCGTATGCGCGCTACTAGTGCTATCGTGTTTTGTTTAAGGGGCCATAGGTCCCGACGAATATTTTCTATGAGAAACGCGATTGCCGAGCGCTCCGATAAGTGTGTGCGTGAGCCGTATTTTCGATTAAAAACAACTAACCAAAGTACTTTTTCTAGATTTTATTTATGATTGCACTAGTTAAACTAATGGTGAATATGTGAGTATAAATACAAACAATCGGAAACTATTTTAAGTTCTTCTAAACCGAGAAAAATGTTTAAAAATGCATGAAAATACGTCATCTTTGTGACGATTTTCTATCGAGTGAAGTAATTCCAATCGTGTATTCAGTTGATGATTTCACTAGATGAACAATCCAAAAATACTGAGGTATGACTTAAGTTTCGGTAAATGGTATAAATCTAGTCGTAAAATGAAAAATAAAAGATTCCTCCGAGGTATTTCCACCTACTATTACGTCTTACTTAATAGACAAGTAACACAGTATATTACTATAAGGCTTACAGTACGGCAAGATTCTCTCTTGCTTAGCGCCGCTGTATTTACGTTGTCAATACCAAATCTTGTCAATCTTAGGAAAATCCGCGCCGCCCGCTTCCGCACAAGGCCCAGGCCCCCACCGTTGTTCTGCGCAAGTGCATCCGTTGCCGTACTGTAAGGTCTATACTTATTATATACGGACTAGTGCTGTCATGTTTTGTTTTATAGGACTAGCAACGTGTCTCGATAATATGCTCGCTACTATACAGGGTGTTTCATAAGTAACAATAAATTTTTGAAACTCATAAGGGGGTTGTTTAGACCGTCAAACTGAACAACTTTCTCTATGGGACCAACATCGAAATCGCGAAAAATATAATTTTCAATCCCATACATATTTTAGCTCTAGTCGATTTGTAGAGTATAGAACATAATTTTTTTTTTTTGCGATTTCGATATTGGTCCCATAGTGAAAGTTGTTCAGTTTGATGGTCTACACAACCCCCTTAAAGGTTTATTTGTATTTGTGTAACACCTTGTATAGTGCTGTCGTGTTTTGTTTATTTGACTTGCTGTTGTCAATCTTTTATCTACGTGTTATTTTCGTAAACTCATGCTTCCCCTACTAGTCTTGAATACGATGCATCTTAATCTTGTGTGGCTCCGTTCTTAATCTAAAAGCTATTTGTAATCAAAATTCACGGCGTTCCTTCACAATTAAGCTCCGACCGTCTACCGACTACAAAATGCACCCAAGAGAGGTAATGCGTTCGCGCTAAGAAACTGCATTGCAAATAAAATGCACCACGCAGTCCTGGCACGAACACCTGAATTACTGGTGACTTTGTTTATATTAGTACAGTACAATGGCGGCCACGAAAACTGTACAGATTATTTTTTATTTAAATCGCGACTAAATAGTCGGTTACAGTCGAAATTAGATTGAAGAATTTCATTAATTATAGCTCAGACGGTTTGGATCATACTTTGGTGAACTGGTTTTCAGAGTTTTCAGTCTGTACAAATTATTATATTATCTAGGATAATAATAAAGAGGAACAGTAAATTTCTTGCCAATAATCACACATTGGCTTCTTACAGTCTAAAGAATATACTACAATTTTTTTTGTAAAATATGTAACATCCACAACTAAACAAGCGCAAGAACATAGAAGGATTTAGTAAAAATGTCTTTATTGCATTTGTTTGGGTTTGTATACCAACATAAGTGCACAGTTGCACACATTCATTTTCAAACCGCACAGTTTTAAACTAAAATAAAACCGATTCGCAGTCTAACTTTAAACACAAACACTCGTAAACATTTCCGTGAACATTTTGTTGCGTCGAAATCGTCGGGAAACGTTTACCTCACCTGCCCTGTCCGCATTGTTTGCTAGAGATAAACGAAAAAAAAAAGAATAAGCGCACAGTCCAATCAATCGGGGAAATACGAAAAAATGATTGGATTCACCTCACGTGCCGTCGGACGCTCCAAAAAAATATCGTAGGTATTTTTATTTGGCACCGTGTGTATTTTGCGGAATTATTGCAGTTTTGTGTTTCGTACCTGCAGTTGCGCTTTAGGAGTTTTGTTTAGAACTTTGTCTGCAGTTTTATTGAGTCTAGTATTATGATGCCAGGTTTTTATTACTACTAATATCATGAGGTGATTAATAAAAAACTTTACAAAATTTTGTTGTTATAAAATGAATATAATACATATTATATGCTTATGTTGTCGGTTTCGTAACAGTACAGTCGGTTACGTACCTAGACCAGATCAGGGACGTCATTAAAAAATGCCAGGTTAAAAGTATCCGAAATCGAAGAGAATGTATGAGAAGATGTATGGACCTAGAGGAAGCAAAAGAGGTGTGTCAGAAACGCCCCAAGTGGAGATCCAGTCTCTGCCTACCCCTCTGCGAAAAAGGTGTATGTTTATCTATGTATATATGTACTTTGTATGTATTTATAGTCGGTTACTGGCATGTTTTGTTGTTAGAGGCCAAGACCTACTTTGGGTTTCTGAGCCAGCTCAGTAAGTAAAGTAAGTACGATACTACGACCGGTACGACCTACGATTTACTACCACGCTTATTCGTGAGACTCCTGTGCCCAACAGTGGGATGCATTATAGGCTGTTGATGGCGATGATTGTATGTACATGCACTGGACTACCGTAAAATCTATCAACCTGTAAGTTTGATAACATAATTACAAGGGATCAAATAACAATGTTTTAAATATGCTGTATAATACACATACATATGCTCACGACTATATTCCCCGAGGGGGTAGTCAGAGATATTCTGAAACCTCAGAACATCCACGTTATAATGTTCAAGACTCAATAATTCGATAAAATGGAAATAAAAACAACTTAAGTTATTTAATTTACAAACTATAGTACTTACCTATATTACAACACGAATTACAATCAAATACATATTCTAAATTAAACTTATTAGCAGGACAGTAGAGTCTGAAATAGTTCAAATACAGCTGGTAAACTCGTTAACTTTAAAGTCGATACGTTGACTAAAAGTTCTGCAAATAAAATAAACCAGAGTTCGGTTCACTAATGAAAATGAAAAAGTTTGATATACGAGTATCTGCCGAAGTTTGAACTGATCCGATCTAGGAGGTCATTCAGTGGAAGGTGTCTCCACTGAGTCATGGAGCCACTGAAGTATTGTTTAGTTTGGCAAACTATTCTTATAAGGAAAAAGTTTTCAATTCAAACCGTAAAGGACATCCAAGGATCGGCTTACATTCTTTAAACGAGGCTTATATTGTCACCTACCTACTATCACGCTCTGGACAGATTTTAGGCACTGATAGTGAAATGTTATTAGCGGTTCCGGCTAAGAATTAAGACCACCCCATTTCTCCTCGTGGGTGTGAGACGAAAAAGGGATATAAACGTTTCTTTGTTATAGTTATTTTAAGCGAAAGGCTAGCCTGCAGCATCATCACTTGATATGTCTTACTATCCCGAAACCTTCTATCTTATACCTACTTAATTTGACGGTTGCTGACGCTATACGTTTAAATGGGCAGCCACAAAGGTATCAGAGATGTGAACGAAATCTCTGATTTGTCGAATTTTAAATAGAGACTAGTTAAAAATTAAGCCTGAAGATTAATTACATAGAAAGAATCTATCTAAGAAGATAGATTTCCTAGTCGTTTCCTACGACAAACGTCTGGGTCGATGCTGTTCGAAGCTGGACACCACACAGCAACAAAAATTTATGAATCTTATGTATGTATGATATAATATCTTAAAACAATCTTAAAAGGTCAATCGAACGACCAAGTAAAGAATCACAGAGCAAACAATCAAGATAAAAGAACCAGCCAATAATCCCTTTAACATCAAAGCGCAGGTTGATAAAACTCCAAACTAGTTAACTAGCATCTCGCTGCTATTCTCAAAGGATAAAATTTTAATTAAAAACCTCCACTCGAGTTATTGCACCGACCTCCATTAAAACTTGAACAGAATGCTCTCTGAGGTCAACACTTACCTATTATTTTCAGTTAGGTATTCTAGATAGATCTAACTCATGTAGGTACCAATGTAAACTACGTAGTCCCGACTACTCTCAAACGGTGAACGAAAACGTTGTGAGGAAATCTGCATACGCTGATGAAGAAAATTGAATGCGTGTGTGAAATCTACCAATCTGCATTGGGCACGCGTGGTGGAATAACACTCTTTCACCCTTGAGGGTAGTCAGTCCTGTGCCCTGAAGTGCGATGTATACATTCTGGGCTAGTAGTGGGATGTATATGAAATGATTCTATTTAGCCTTGAGTTCAGATTATTTTGGTATTTATTTGATATTTTTATGCGAAGTCAAAAGTCAAGAAAGTGAATAAATCTAAAGTATGTGAAAACAACCTAAAGTATAATTGTTGTCCTCCACCGATCCAGTATTTGCTACAAATCGATAACTTATATCTACGTATACTTAGGGTTTACGTAGTGAAATTTAAATCTGGGCGTGTTTTTACATTGAAAATATTTGTGAAAAATTATTATTGGTGGATGAGGGTCGTAGAACTGGAATCGTCCGAATCATCGCTATCCATTGACGCTATCTGCACGAAAGGCGATGTTATAAGCCACTCTCAGAAATAGTAAACTGTACGTGTAATAATACGTAACATTGGTGTTTACCTGCAGGTGGTAGGGGTGGGGGAGGAAATCGGAAACAAATCACACTGCCCGTTACAGTCGCCGCGCTGAGGTACACTGGGCGAAGGAAAACTTTGAAAAAAATAAATTTATTTATTTTATTTATTTTATTTTATTAAATTAAATTTATCTTTATTGGTTATTTGGGATAAAATAAAATTAAACTGCTAAACCAGATGCTGCTGGTAACTTAAATTGCTAAATGTGAGCATTGTCACAAGTACGCCACAAGTAGTTAAAAAGAAAGTTGGTTGGTAGTTGTAGCAATGTTTCTGACCACACCGAATGGGTACTGAGCTATGTACGTAAAATTAAGTTGGCTTAATTATATTTTTACGGTGTTTACGCTGCTCGAATTATAATAAAAAAAAGATAACAATAATTATTTTAGGGCTCTAGTTTTTTAAAAGATTAAAAAATTTTCATCAAAATAAACAGTTTTCTGAAAAATGCTTTCGGCAGCTTTTTCTGTAATTTCATAAATTACGAAGAGAATTTAATGATTGCATGTCGTTCGTATAGGTAATTAAGGTTACTTGTAATTAAGTTTTTTGTTTAAACAAGGTTTAAACTGTTAGATACCTACCTGATATTAAAATTTGACTCTACTGAAAAAGCATAAAGATCTTTCCGTATTACCTAAGTTATGGTAAAGGCATAAGAATAAATACTTACATAGTTTATTAGTTATTATGTGGTAAAGGTTTTAAGTGATTTCATTCATATAATTATGTAAAGGACGAAGCGCCGCGTTGCAAAAGGCTCTTGGAAAAACACTAGTATAGAGGTTGTCTGCAAAACGTATTAAAAGCCCAGTGTAGCTCCACCTATAAATAAAAAAAGCCAGTCACGTCGCCGCTCGGAAGGTGGCCAATAAAAATGTATAGAGGGATTTGTGGAATACTCCACAATGCGGTGACCAACACACCGACAGACCGACAATTAGTGAATTAATACGCGCACTGAATAACGATCGTGTAAATATTATGGGGGCTTAGTTGGAAAGGTAGTAGGAATGAATATACTTCCTCCTTTTTCCACTTTCACCTCACAAGCTCTGAAAGATTCTGATTATCATTCGAAATCTGAGTGCAAAAGTGCATTTTAAGCGTGGAAAGAGTTTTTGAAATTCGAATCTGTCTATTAACAATTTTTCTATACTTACCGCCAATCCACTGAAAATACTTAATAACTATTTCATGACACTGGCAAGCACGAAAAAAAAAAGTTTTAAAATGTTCTTTTTAGCAATTCTCTTTTTTCCTCGCTGTTGTGAGGTGAAATGTTGTGTGTTTCGCTCGGCTGCAAAGTTATTCTGCGTCTCGTACCTTTGAAACCTTCGCTTGCTCAGGTTTCAATACAAGTACTCGCGCCATAAAGCAACATTGCAGCATAGCATAACAAATAACTATTGGTGCCCGCTAAACCAATTTAAAAAACGCGGTAAGAACCCGTTAAAACGTAAAAATTTTTGTTTTACCTATTAAAAAGGACCCTCTTAATGTATGCTGACATGTTTTTAAGGGGAACAACTTTCTCTATGATATGATTTATCAACATCGAACTCGCTAGAAAAAACAGCTTTTCTATACAAAACTGCTAATGTATATATCAGCTATCAGCTGTCCTAGTTGATTTTATTCATCGCGGTTTCGATGTTGGTCCCATAGAGAAAGTGTTTCAGTTTGATGGTCTGATCATCCCCTTAAAAAGTGTCAGCATATTAAGAAGGACCCAGTATACAAGTACCTATAATTTAAGAATAGACGTATACTAGACGTAATCTTTTTGTTAATGCCATATGCAACATTTTACCTATTCTTGTATCATCTAGTTTTACAAACCTTTCTTAATTTCCATTTATCCCCATTCCCCTACGTCTATTAGCTGGCCGCCGCCCACCTTATTTATTCACATGTATAATACCTACCAACATGTCAGATTAGCAGAGTTTTTGTTCATTACATCGGATGAAGCACCCCGCAGCGGGTCAGGTGAAACTGCGTCCAATTTAAGGGATTTTTTGAGTTAATCCCTTATAGAGTTTGTATATAGATAGGCTTTGGGGTAGATGGACATGAGGTTTATTAAAACTTTTTGTTGTAACTTAATTAAGGAGATGTAGGTAGGCGTTAGTGGAGATTCGGTATTCGAAACGAACATTGAAGCAACACAAAATTTAGCGATGATAGCCCATACGGAAGAGAGCTAGCGCCTCAATCATGAGGCCGCGGTTCGATTCCTGGCCTGTCCCACTAAGTTCTTCGGAATTTATGTACGGTTGTATTTATCATTGACTAGCTCGGCGGTGAAGGAAAACATCGTGAGGAAACCTGCATTCCCGAGAATGAAAAGAAAATACCATAAGTTCGGAGGTATGCGTAAATTTGTGTGAGCTTGGGGCGAATACAATAGACCAGCGATGGTCGCAGTGTTACATAACGACCCTTGCTTGCAATAGCCCAACCAAAAATCAATCAACCCAAAATTTCTCTGTCTATGGATGAGTGACCGTTTAAGAAGTATTTCATATAGGCACGTTATACAGTTCGTTTCGGATAGTGTTGTTAGATGACAGTCATCATCATCGTATCAGCCGATAAACGTCCACTGCTGGACATAGGCCTCCCCAAAAATGGGGGGATTTGCCATAATCGCCACGCTTGGCAGGCGGGTTGGCGATCGCAGTTGGATTGAATGTGTGTACTCAGAGGATGCTGCTGCCCATCCTCCGGTAGATCCCTTAGTCGCCTTTTACGACACCCACGGTAGGAAATGGGATGGTGCTACTCTTAGCCGACACCACACGGACTACTTAGATGACAGTAGCAATTAACAATATAACAGGATTGTGTTCTTGATAAAATTATAATTGGAGAAAACAGATTTTACTCAAATATTCCTGAATGACATGTAGCAACATATATTTAGTATTGTTATGAATAAATAAATAAATAAATGAATATCTTGGACATTGTCACACAAATTATCTAGTCACATTTAAAGTTCCAGAATCTAGCCTGGACTTGTATTATGATAACTAGACAACGATATAGAATCCATAAATATACCTATAGATACAAACATCCATGACTCGAGTACAAATATTCATATTCGTCATACAAATATTTGTCCCTTACGGGATTCGACCCGAGAACCTCGACACAGCAGGCAGGTTCACTACAGACTGTGCTGTCGGGCCGTCAAATAACTTACTAGAATGTTCTGATTTGTTCTACTTGCACCCTTATTACCTAGATGCATATTTGTATGCTTGAGTTCTTGAAGCTGAAGTTTAGGTACTACCTACACTTCTGCTTCAAGAACCCAAGCATACAATCATACATCTAAATAATCTCTTAAAACGCCACCCCTATTCACCTCGTTTCAATCGCAAGGATGATTTTGGCAAGGTAAGCCTCACAATCGGATGGATCTGAGGTGAATCAATCAATGTCTGAGTCTTAGCCCGCTCGTGTCCATCAGTCATTCGCGGAGCCTTTAATCTATTCTGTACCTTTGTAGGTGCTATTATCGATATACTTTTACATAGTTTATAATATGCAGTTGGGTAAAAAAAACCTCTATTCTATTTTTTATTTAATGGCGTTTCCTTGTTAGATTTCGCCAGTGTCAAGTTATTTGAGGGAGTGTCTATCCAATCTCGAGGATTGTTTTTGAGTAAGAACAACTGAGAAGGATTTTGGAGCCTCGTGGCAGGCTAAGACGCGAACCGCGCGAACACCACGCGAGAGACAAGTGTTCGAGGCAAACCCTGAAACGTGGCTCAAAAAAAAAAAAAAAACCTCACGAATTGGGTTTGATACTCTTAAATTAAAAAAAAAACTTAATGACATATCTTATATGTGCTCAAACTCACAAGGAAGGTTAAGGTTAGGTTTAGTGTTAGGGTTTTTGTCCATAAAATTGCGTAAGAAAATCTAATAGTCTCGTACCTATCTATATTGGTAAACTTCACATACGCATCACAATTTCTTCTTTTCAGCGTATGCAGATTTCCTCACTATGAGTTCACTTTAACTGCTGACGACCTACGCCGTAGGTCAGCGACAAATGGGCCGCAGTGCGCACGACACGACGATTTGTATAGCATTCCACAGTGTTAGCACCGCGCGAGAATCATTGTTTCGAGCTTAGCAGCGAAAATTTTAAGAGCAGTCGATATCACGTACGTAAGTATGAAAAACTCAGTAGCACATGGCATGTCGTTCATGCAGATTCGAACCCGCCTCTCATGATAGAGTGCCACGCGCCACCGACTTGTGGATAAAGGCTGATGATGACTCTTCAAATTAATTATTTTGCTATACTTGTTTCCACTAAGTAACAAATTAAGCGTACAAAACGAAAATTCAGTAGCAATTTATGAATTGAATAACAAAACAAAAGTCATTTTCCACCTCCAAGTACATTTTCACGGCACTTAATTCTTTAGTATTGTTTAAAACCCTTACAGAATTAATAAGATTACAGGAGGGGTTGTTTGTAAATGTTCGGTTTGGAACGCGGTGAAGTTGTTGCCAGTTTGTTTTGGCGCGTCTATGCATAATTCATTACTCTTTGATAAGTCTTGTAGCTTGAAATGTAGTGGAGACTTTTAGGGAGTTTGGAGAAAATCTTGTAAAATGTTTTATACTGGCAATCTTTGGTGTTAGTTTGCATTCTATTTAGCATACACTATAGATTCAATATTTTTCGTTATTTTAAGTTTTTTTTTTAAATTTAAATAATGGATGAATAATGTATTCAAAATATTCGATGTTCAACTCAAAATTGATAGACTGAAACTTTCGTGAACACTTAAAACACATGGTACACAAAAATGGTAGGTATATACCATTTCATTATACTATTACACATTTAATTCCCACAAAATATGTTATTTATCAGGCAGTACAAAAAAAATATTTCTTAAAATGTAATGTTGTAAAAATTTACTATGATAAAATTAAAACAGACACGACACATAAGAAAACAAAAGTATTGTAATTGAATTGATTCCGTTCACCGTCTGAGCCAAAGAGTTTGTTCGCAGGGTATGAGGATCGGACGTCTCCGGCCAATATAAATGTAAATGTACCGGAGGTACACCACGATGCCCACGATCCTGCAAAGACTGAAGAAGGTTGGAAGAATTTATGCCAAATTGCTGGTACCCTCTGAGAGACAGTATTTTAAGTGACACCATTTTTGAGAGTTACGCGATTATTAATTAAGCTAAAGTTAATCATTATAACGGGTTCTTACCGCGTTTTTATTTATTTTGGAGTTCCCGATATTTCGGCAGTGTTACAACTGCCATGAACCGGCCAACTGCCGAAATATCGGGAACTCCAAAATAAATAAAAACGCGGTAAGAACCCGTTATAATGATTAACTTTAGTATTTTAAGTGACTTAAGAAAGCATTCTACGTTTGTGTATTTGATATTATGACCTGAGAAACAGTGGTGGTATGATTTAGGACGAAAAAAAACATAGGTACCTACTAAACAGGGTATTAACTTAAATATTGTGTTACTTGCTTCGGACAATCGAAATGATTTTTTTTACAACGGAATCAACATTGAAATCGCGAAAAAAGAAATTAGATGTTCGATAGATTTGTGTCGAATATTGTTCGCAATTTCAATATTGGCTTCACTCTGAACGGTCTCGGAATCTTGACGGTCTGAAGCACTCCTTAAAGTATACAAGGTGTTTCATAAGTAAAAATAAATATTTAAAACTCTTAAGGGGGTTGTTTAGGCCGTAAAACTGAACAACATTATCGCGAAAAAAAAACGTATATATATCTCATACATATTTTAGCTCTAGTCGATTTGTAGAGTATGAAACATCTTTTTAACATTGAAAATGTTTTTTCGATCGCTTCTGTATAGCATCCAGATTCACAAAAAGTGAAATATCGCCCTGGTGTCGTGAGTTTTAGGGCTACGTGAATGGTTGAAGTCTCAAAAGGTGTGTCTCAACGAGGACTATAATATGATGTAAAAAAAAATTGAAAAAGTCAAAAACTTTTTTCGAAAATTGTAAAAGTGTCGAAAAATTTCGCATTTTTTCGGGGTCTTGTCTCACTATATCGCCTATTTCTCGATAACAAAAAGCGATATCGAAAAAATGAAAAAAACCCCTCGGGGTAATGAGTTGGGCTACATTTTGAAAAAAACCGGACCTCTCTATCTCTTACGGCCTAGGCTGTGGCTTTTCCTTTATTTAGCGAAATTATTGATAGCGCGGCGCGCTGAAGGCGCGTGGCGTTAAGGCGTGTTGCAGACTTAGATAGTTAATTAGAGTAAAGGCATTTTCGTATTTTTATTTGAGTAACTATAATACTTTTGATTTAAAATTTCATGTAATATATTTATAATTGTGATTTTATTTCCATACCTATTTAAAATGTTTATTTCTGTTACAATTAATGGTACCCGTGTATTACTAAATTGTATATTCTTTGGAAGGAATAATAAAATTTAAGAATAAATAAAAATTTAAAGTTTAAAAATTAAAATACTTACTTAATTAAAAAAAAAATTCTGATTCTGCACTGTGCGAGGGATATTCGCGGTTGAAAGACTATTATTAACAGAAATAAAAAATAAATTTCTTTTTATTTAATTTAATTACCTACTTACACAAGTTCTTAAGACAGCAAATTGTAAATTGCAAATTGTAAACAATGACCGAATTTCCCCACGGAATAATATAAGTAATCGATTTCACGAAACACAAACCAATTTTGTACCAGCCATCATCGGCTTCGGGTTTAAAAAGTAAGTGTAGGGTATTTATTTTAAATTGAGCTGATTCAACTTACAACAAAACACACAATAGCAATAATCTAATCCGCAGTCCGTCTTTGTATCACAAGTGGATCGTAAACTTCGGTACCTTCCTACTTAAATAAGTTTAGAAAAAGATGTTTATATTTTATATTGCGCACAGCTGAGAGCAAAATAAGTCCATTATATAAAAAAGAACCATCATAAATAGTGAGACACGAAGGTCTCCGATCACATGTAATTGTTGACCGAGGCGAAGCCGAGGTCAACAAACATGTGATCTGAGGTTTTATTATTTACTGCCCAAGGTTAGTAGGTATAGGTTAAGTAGGTATACTTTTTTCTCCTCGACGGAGGCGAAGAGAGGCAACTTTGTTTAGCGCAGCGGGACGGAAGTTGACACTTTCCATCCGGAGAGGTGAAAAAAAACCTTACCTACTCTTTGTCGAATTATGGAGATCGATCTTTATACTTGAGTTATTGCAATAAAATTAGGTTGAGTAAGTTATACGATACTAAAAACAAATTAAGTAATCACGAGACTTCTTAAAAAGTCAAGTTAAATTGACATAATTAAATGAGAAAATTTATTATACTGATTGTATAATAAAGAGCCATCATAAATAGTAGATTACACACCGAGGGCAGGAAAGTATAGAAAGGTCTCAGACCTCATGTAATTGTTGACCGAGGCGAAGCCGAGGTCAACAAACATGTGATCAAGTTAAGTTGCCATAATTAAATGGGAATATTTATGATTTGGTAAGTAGTAAAGCGAAATTTTATGGCTTATGTTATGTATGTGATTTACAGTTCACATCTGCGGCTGCGCTGTATATACCTAGATATAGTTACGAGAAATGTTTGGCAGTTTTTTTTTTCATTTGGTATTACAAGATAATGTAATGTAAAGAATAGAAACTTGAATAGATCCTTAACATGGAGAAGAAATTACCTTCGAGTAAATGTATCTGCAATAAAAAAAATTGTAGCTAAATGTGACTGTAAATTATGTTATTTGTACAAATACAAGCCAAACTAATGTTAAAAGCAATGACAGTGGCGTAAAGACCATTGCTTCTCTGTGAACAGATCAGGAAGCGGTAGAGACTCATATATTGCAAGATAATTGTTAAGGTCCCGAAAGGATAGAAGTCATAAATCAATAAAGTAAAAGTAAGTAGGTATGTTGTTAAAGTAATTTAAGAACATGAAAAAGATGGGACTTTATTGTTCATAGGTTCGCTCACGAACAATATTACAAAAGATTAACTGTGAAAAGGGTGGTACAGAGTCTGTCACACGTGTCACAGTTACAAATAAAATAAGCTAAAAAACTGGCCAAGTGCGTGTCGGGCCACGCGCAGGGTGGGGTTCCGTAGTTGCCCGTCACAATATACGAACTTAAAACGGGGCTTTTTGTTTTATACTACGGTTTGACGGCTAATAAAGTCTAAAAAGTGCATTTTTTAAGTTGGTCGACTATTACTCGTTAACTTGTAAAGCTAACTTAGCGGTGATAGTTTTCCTTTTAATTTCATTATATACACTAGGTACTGCCATGAATTTTTTCACATATCCAGAAACAACCGTTTAGCTGGCAGAGGGGGGGGACACTCGAATCTAACAAAAATTTTCGACTTAAAGCTTAATATTTCGCTAACGGATCCCTAAATCGAAAAATGGTTTTCCCACACCCACCGTATTTTTAAAAGACTTGCATCCCCACTTCACGGGTAGGGGAGGTACCCTAAAAAAAAAATATTTTTCCAAATTTTATTTTACCTTTTTTCTTGGCTTGATTAATATGTGTACTCATGCCAAATTTCAGCTTTCTAGTACTAAGCGTCTCTGAGCTAAGCCGCGGACAGACGGACGGACGGACGGACGGACATGGCGAAACTATAAGGGTTCCTTGTTGACTTCGGAACCCTAAAAATCAATATTTGTTGCATCACGCAATCGACGATGAGTAAATTATGTTTTGTTTAAGTAATTCATAAAATTAATTTTCAATGTCCAAGAAGGTCGTGATAGACACGAGATCTGTGAATTTTTTTTTTCGCCATTTCGATATTGGTCCCATAGTGAAAGTTGTTCAGTTTGATGGTCTAAAGGTTGAACTACACATGGCCGCACGCGATCGCATTTTTCCGTCGCTCCATCCTTTTCTGTCACTCAGGAATGTCATTTGCTAGAGCATATAAGATAGACGGACGTGCGATCGCGTGCGGCCATGTGTAGTTCAACCCTATACCACCCCTTTAAATGTTTATTTGTATTTTTGTACCACCTTTTATAACGCGTTTAAGTTTACACCTTAAATAATAAGCGCATTCGTTTGATAAGTGGCTTCAATAAAGCTTTAATTCGGTAGGTTCTCCTTTTAATACGTTTATATTACCTATTGTGTTAGTCGAATATTAATGTCGCCTCTACAAACATTACATATATCTTAATCTATGGCCGCACATATCGTCGACGTGCGTTCCGAATCACAAGAGTTCTCATGCATAAAGAAATTCTCCCGCAATGGCGCATCAACCCGCCACCTGCACGTCAGACCTTGAATATTTCATTCCAATTGAGGTTTCGGAACGTGACCGACGGCCATCGGTTATAAATATTATTTGCTTGTTTTACGATCCCGTATAAAACTTTTTTCCAGAATTTTACGTTTAGGATGTAACGTATCGACGTGACGCCTGATAAAGTAATCATAGCATTTGAGTTAGGTTATATGTTTTGATATAACGTATCAGAAAGGATCTTTAGTTTTCAAGAGTTTTATTATGTGTTGAATACGATAAATTTTAGTGTAGGGTATCTTTAAGCATATTTTTACCGATAAATTGGAACTAGTCATTTATTTAGTCGTATTCAATAAGACACAAATTTTTGCTCAATAAATCGGCTCACTTTAACAAATTCCTAGGAAAAGTTCTCCTTTCTTAATGCCCTAATCCTCAAGTCCTATAATAATCTGATTCATTTAAGACACTGACAACGTACTGGTCCTCTGCCAGCTACAATCACACTACTAGATTTAAGCCACGTTGCTCGTATCTATTGGTTTCGTTTTACTCAAGACCTTTGTCACCTTTCACATTGACATCAAGGACGTAATTGACTAACAAACGCAGTGTACTACGAAATGTACATAAATGTCCAAATACAATAATAGTTTGTTAATGCGGCGTTTTCAAAGTGCAGTAAAATTAAATTAGCAGAACACCTGTCAATTTGAAGGTTAAAATTATTAGTGACTAAGACATAATTTTGTGTTGAACACCGAAAATGTGAGCTTGTTTTACGGCCCGATTCGACCAAACGCGAGTAAATTTTATGCTTAGATTAAGTCGCCGGATAAACTGACTTTGCGTTTTACAAACCCTAATCTAGTCAATGTCACATAATTAAAAAAATTATAATAAAAAGAAACCTACCAAATTAAAACTGTATAACCTCAATTTTTGACAGTTACGCGGTTAGTAATTAAGCTAAAGTTAATCATTATAACCGCGGTAAGAACCCGTTATAATGATTAACTTTAGCTTGTATAACCTCACATTGCAATAAGTACCTCTTTCTTTAGGTGAATTATACATTCGTTCTTTTAGTACGGGGTGTGAAAACACCAAAAGTAAAATTGTTCCTTGTATAGTTACACTTCTACAAAATCTAAGTTTGGTCGAATTCGGCCTTAAAAGGTAATAAACTATTTAAAAAGTAGATAAATTCAAAGTATCTGTTCGTCTTTCACACTACCTTTCACATTGTAACTAGGGAATAGACAAAAAACCTAATCACTTTAGATCTGGCAGCAAATTTTTAGATTGCAACGTGACACTGGGTGTTTTTTTTTTTTATGAAATCGCCTGTAGTAACTATATTTGAATATGGATTTAGTTGCCTACGTAGGTATATCAATGGCTCTCAATAATTTTAATCGAACGAAAGATTCATGTAAAACGAACTCAAGTTTTAAACGAGATTGTTACGAAGTATCCACCTGACCCTAGCGGAACTTCAACTAAATGAATTCTTTATTCCATCGGCAAAGTTGAGGGAGTTTCCATGATTTTTATATTGCAAAGTTTTGAAGGCATTACCTATGCATTGTCTCTCGGAGGCACCGGACTGATACTTATTTAATTTTACGGTGGGGCTGGAGACATCTGTTTGATAAAGTTTTATCTTTGAAAGCATTTTAAAAAGGCCCTTTTGCGATTTCGGTTGGATTGGTTTTATTTATTGGAATTTAAATTACCTTTACATTACAAGCTAAGTTTTATTCGTCAGCGTATCAAATTGGTCAAATAATTTTATGGTTTTTTATTCAGCTACATTGACAGCGAGTATGAGAGAGGATTACACCATTGTCTACCTGTCTTCCTCCCGCCAGCCACGAGGAGGTTAGGTGAAAATTGGTGGGGGGCAGCAACTGTCCTTACTGTAGGTATGTAGTAGTAGTTCCATACTCTTTCCTATACTCAAGTCAAGTTAAAATAATAGAAGAACTTGACTGTAAATGTTTTTTGAAGCTAACACCGGGTCGAAACGTGTTGTCGCTGTAGAAAAGATGCGGCCAGAAACTCTACAAAATAACACGATTTTATAACTATTACTAGTGTTTCCTGCCCTTCTTAAGTACGCTGCCAATTTGGTCCCTTGTTAAAAAATTCAATGCCACTGTTATTTTGACGCAAGTTGACCACTACCTTGCCTCCACCAACACGCACTGGGCCCGCGTGGTGGAGTATGGCCCACTCCCTCTCACCCTTATTCGTGAGAGGAGGCTTTTGCCCTGCAGTGGGATTCTATAGGATATAACTTACTTACTTACTTACTAGTGTATACCCGCGACTTCGTCCGCATAAATTATATACCAGATTTTAAGTCAGATCATAAGCTATCAAACAAAAAAAGTTTCATCAAAATCGGTTCTGTAGTTTTTGCGTGATGCGCGAACAAACAAACAAACAGACACACAGACAGACACAATTTCTAAAAAGGGTTGATTTGGAGTCAGGGATACCTAAAAAACATATCGTAATCTTTTTTTTGTTAATATCTTCAATGTACAGACACACTTCAGTTACAGTTTTATAATAGTTTAGATTAGATAATTAAATAATATAAATTCTTAAGCTAACTTTATGCATACTGTTATGCATAGTCTATTTAATTAAGTACCTAATTAATCTACGGTATTGAAGCTAGTGGCACTCAGACCAATGCATTTTGGTAATTTAAATAATCATCCAGTTTATAACAGGCTTTCTTAGAGACAACTTTTTTTAGCGCTCTTACAGACCAGCGACCCTCTGCCACCGCAAAGTGTCGCTGATCTGTAAGAGCCCTTACTGTGATGGAACTACCAAATACCGTTTAATCATTAATGTAACTGTAATTGTTTATAATTTAAGGTTTCAATAGCTAACGATGGAACGACGTATCAAGTGTTGATTACGCTTTCCATAAAAACATTTAAAGAGAAAACTAGTATGACATACCAAAAATATACAGGGTCCAACTTAAAATGCTGAAACTTTTTAAGGGGATGATCAGACCATCAAATTGAACAAGTTTCTCTATGGGACCTACATCCAAATCGTGAAAAAAAATCTGCTGTTTGTAGTTTTGTATGGAACAGCAGATTTTTTTTTCGCGATTTAGATGTTGGTTCCACAGAGAAAGTGGTCCAGTTTGACTTAAAAAAGTGTCAGCATATTAAGAAGGACCCTATATAATGATGTTTTCTTACACGTAGTAAAACTCATCTCAGCAAATAATCTAAAGGTGTACATAGACAGCTGCAACGTTGATGAACGAATGGATCAGAAATGAATCTTTTAATATCGGCGAGCGAGCGGAGCTCAAACATTGTGGCACACGTAACAAAAGGTTCGCTTTATTGAAATCCGCAGTTCGGCGCCGAGCGGTAGAGATCATAGCTAATAACGTGATCTGCGCCAACGTGTGGAGGTGGCTTAGTTTAGAAACTAAATTAAACTCATCATGACGGCAGAATTGAACTCTGTGTTCATGGCCATAGAGTTCTACTAAAGGTACGTTGATCTGTCGCCGTTTGCATTCAGTCCCTTGTAGGGCAAAGGCCTGAGGTGTCTACGAGTGCTACGCATGCTACGCCGTAGTCATAGTCACCCTGGAGAGCAATCGCGCTAAATACATATCAACTAAATCGAGATTGAACCACGTGCGAACCACAACTTTTAACACATTCGGTATTAGTGCATAATCATTTGACAGTCGTTAGAGCCGTTTTGACAGGCTGTCAGTAAAGTAGGATTCAGTACAGTTGAATAGTAATTGGATTGCAATGTGATTAGAACTGAAATTCGATTAGGATTGAACTTTCTGTTTTAAATTACCGCGATCGCCCTCCTGGACACACCTCGTCTACGCTAATACAGGGTGTTTCATAAGTAACAATAAATATTTAAAACTCTTAAGGGGGTTGTTTAGACCGTCAAACTGAACAACTTTCTCTATGGGACCAACATCGAAATCGCGAAAAAAAAAAATTGATATCCCATACATATTTTAGCTCTAGTCGATTTGTAGAGTATGGAACATCCATTTTTTTTTTTCGAGATTTCGATATTGGTCCCATAGTGAAAGTTGTTCAGTTTGATGGTCTACACCACCCCCTTAAAGGTTTATTTGTATTTTTGTAACACCTTGTATAGAACGATCTCACGATGCCTGACTATTGTTTACTACATAAACAAGATGGTCGTTCGGGGAAATGGACGTTCGTGGAAAAGGACTTAACCGACCTAATCCTACAGCCTTGGATATCGTACCCTCTGACTGATTTGGTCTACGTTACTTTCGGACATTCCCAACTGCTTTCCCTATACAGTATGTTCATAAATGTGCTTAACTTGGAAGCAATTTATGTACATTAGAAACAAAATGACATACAAAATTGTAATTGTCTTATTTTAATCAAAGTCTGTCTGTGTTGTGATAACAATTACTTTTTCTATGGTCATAATAAGTTAACGTTGTAAAAAATGTAATACTTTTTAATTTTACCATAGTCCTATTCCATACTATCTACGCCATCGACTTAGCGATCGAAAAAATGTGCCTAGTATCAGGAAATGAAACAAAGGTATAGGAGAGAGTGTCGAGCCTTAGAGGTACCCATTGTTTTAGCGTCGTAATGAAATCTCCCTTTGTGAGTGTGATATCTTGATATTGAGGACTTTTCTTATAATAAAGTAGTCCATTCCTAATAGCACCGAAATTTTAAGGATATTTTGAATTACAGAAACAGAGATTTGAAACACTTACTCTCACTTATTCTTAGAGCAGCTTTAGTAACGTCCAAGATTTGCTAGATAGTAAATCTTTTTGATAAATAACCTATATTTGATGATCAGAATTGGCCAAAAATGTAAATAGGAATCGGATAATCTTTTCGTCTTTATTTGGAATGAAGTATAGGTATGCATCCTATTTTTCCCTTGATTTATTCATTCACTTCTTTAATTTAAAAAAAGTAGATGGAAGTCTAGAGCTAGTGGTGATAGGTGGTGCCTAATTGTATATCGTTCGACCCACAAAAACATTATAATGTAAAGAGGGTCGATCGCTACAATTTAAAACATTGACGTTTGGTGCAGATTCAGTTTAGATTCAGTTTTGGTTATGATTCAGTGTGGTCATCGAGTTAGCAATGTGGAATTTGGTATCGCGCTAAACATGACTTATTTAGGTACTATGCGATTTACCCCCTTGATGTAGATTTATAACTATCATTATAATAATTTATCCTATACAATTCTCAAAAGACAGGTAGACTAAAAAGTGGTCCTAGAAATCTAGAATGTGGAATAATAATGTATCTATAAAACGTTTCAAAATACAAATGTATTATCTATTTATACAATTCTCGTGAAACAACCAGAAACAACCAAATTTCTAAAAGACAAGTAAGCTATAAAACACGGCTAATGTGTGAAATGCAAATGCAACGGTTATAATAATTTCCGTGTACAGTGCGACGCGACACATAAACATGCGAAACACTTTCCTGTGTACAATGACCCATTGTTTAGGTGGACTGGGGTAGAGTTTAGGATTATTTATTGAATCGTTCGTTGTAATATCCAGGACATTAGACAAAACATACAAACATATCTTGTGGTGACTAGAAAAAAAAGAACGATTTTATCTACAAAGTGAAACAAAACACCCTGGTAATATTTTAAAGGTGTGGTTTAGAGTCTTAACTTTAGACCATCGAACTGAACAACGTTTACTATGGAGACCACGTCGAAAAAAGAAGAAAAACAAACTGTCTCATACATTTGAATCGAATAGGTAGATACTGCAGTTTTGTATGAAAAAGCTGACTTGGTTTATTTTTTCTAGATGTTCCATACAATTAGTGAAAGTTGTTCAGTTTGATGGTACGAAGAAACCACCCTGTTAAATATTACCAGGTGTTTTGTTACACCTTGCATAATATTTGGACCTTTAGTTTTATTTGCACTTTTAGTTTGGTCCAAATATTAATACTTCCTTATCATCACTACCAGCCTGTTTACGACATACTGCAAGACACAGGCTTCTCAATAATTAGGGTGAGGGGCAGTGGGCCATACTTCGCTACGTACGCAGCCGCACTGCAGAAAATCATTCACACTGGACAACCATGACAGGTTCTGGGCCTCTGTTTTCACCCAAATTAGTAAAAAAGCCATCGTCTGCAGTGAGATCTTAAATATACTTTAACGTCCTTTTGTAGGATCTCTAAAAGGTATGTACGTACGTACGTATGTATGTATGGTACAGATACACTTATTTTTTCGTGTCAAACAATTAATTGTGCACAAACAGGAATAAGCCGATATTCATTAATAATCAACATTCAATCTACCCAATCCAAACCAACAAAAGCACCAACAAATCAATCATTCAGCAAAAATTGCCCAAAACGTTCCGTACACAATGCAACGCCCGGCCTGGAATGAATCACTCGCATTCAGTTGAGTTAACAACCGCATTACAACGTTTACGTGAAACGATACTACGACCCACCATTACTCATCCAGTCCCACTCTATTAATGACTGACATCTTGCCTGACTTACCTTTCTGTGTGGAGTGAGTGGTGAGCGGGAGCGAAAATTGTATCTATGTAGTAGCCCTTGGCACAAAATAAACAGGCTCAGAAAGCCAATACAAGCGCACGTACGGCAATCATAAATAAACTAAAAGATAATGAAGTCTGCCGTTCCAGACTTACAAAGGAAGAGATTTTACAAAAAAATAACATCTCTTTCATATTTTATTTGCCACCGACTTAACTCTTCTTGTACTAGCTTATCAATTAACTCCAGGTAAGATATAGCTCTCTCAGTTGTTTTTCTGTACATAAAATTATGGGTTACCAACTTAACCTGGAGCTAACCTAACCCAGTTGACACAAGTAGGGCCTATGAGTAAAGTATGAATGAGTGACTATCACTAGAGGAATATAAAACAATTTTTATTATTATTTTGGTAGAATTGTAGTATTTGTATAAGTGCGACTTTTATTAGGGTTATGGTTTCGTGTGTGATGAAACTGATGAAGTATAATTATTATAAAATATGGAGTATGGTGAAGTGTGACAAAAACACACTAACCAAGATTAATTAAGATGGTAAACAATTTGTGTGTCATAAAACATAGTATTAGTCGAAAATGTACCTTTTCTATAGTGTCGTTATAACGCATATCGCTCATGCCTTGCACAAACATAAACAATACCCTACTGCAATTAAATTTGAATCTTACACCGAACGGAATAAAGCTAACTTTTCTAGTGAAACAGCCGAAAAGGTTTCCCAACTCAGGTTGAAAAGGGCCACTCTTCGTTACAATTTTTCTTTGTCACCCAGAGATGGATTCAGGGATTAATATGCCGAGAGAATTTTATTAAGTGCCCTTTAAGGTGTTTGCGTGTGTTCAAAGACGTGGTCGATTACGCTTGAATATTACGCGGGAGATAATTTCAAGGATAATTTGGGGATGAAGATGGGTATGAATGAGGATAAATTGTTAGTAGAATAAAGAATGTATTAGCTAATGTTATGTTATGTATTTTACTTGTATTTGAGGAATACAAGAAAAGGATTGCACGGCAAGAAGAGGCGCTAGAACATAGCTGAGGGTGAACTTGAACTAATGACAAAATGAACAAGGTAACTCGGGTAGATCTTGAATTTAGAGAAATCAAGTCACTAATGGAAGCTGCACTTTCAAGGTCTGTCCAAGTTTAAACTAGCGCGTTAATAAGTCATAAATATGGATATTAGTATGACATTTATATCTAATTTATATGTCATCTTCAAATAGGCTGAAAAAATTTGTTATGCTAATTGCCAAGAAATGATGGTATTAATTATTGATGCAATAAAATACGATCTAATCAATGCCGCTTTTGAAATGTTTGTAATCATTCCATTCCCTAATTTGTCATGATATTATTTATTTGAACATAAGCAAATATAAAAGTTAGCATATTCGAGGCCTTGAAATGGACCTTGTTGCAAATTGAATGCGAGAAATGATTGGAAGATGACGATTGCGAAGACCACGAAATATTAATGAAACAAAGGAAAGAAAATTTTTTAAACAAATATTAAGACACTATTTCTGGTCTGGTTTTTGTTTGATTAACAGGAAAGAAAAACAATAAAAATAAATATTATAATGTTTATTTACAAAAATCGATTTTAGATCGTATCACAGAATTGCTTGGACGACACCAGCGTTGCATCGTACCTATAAAAGTATGAATTGACATAATTGAGAAATTATTAGACTAGATCTTTGGGTTAACTATGAAGACTTATTGGGGAGCGACGGGAAGATGGGCTCCCTGGGGCTGGAAACCGTTCTCATCGGCGATGTAGTTGACAAGGTACTGGACGCCGTCGGGACCAGTGTAGGAGTACTGTCCGCGAACCACGATAGCCTCGTTCTCAGTGCCTGGGTTCTTGAGCTGGCCTTCCTCCTGCTGGGAGATGCCGTTTGAAGTCTCGACACTGTAGAGGAAAATGTTTATTACAGATTAACTAATACCTATACTAACTGGAAGAAAGTTTAGTAACAAATAAGTAGAGGTAGGTGTAGGTACATTAAATGTAAATAAAAATAGTGAGAACTTAAGACTAAATTAACTCAAAATAAGGAGAAGGTTTGCACCGGGAGGGTACTTAAGATGCTGGCAGCATTTCCTTGCTGAACGGCTAAACCGATCAGTTGAGCGAAGAAAGCGCCAGCCCTTGGATCCCCGGTCGAGTCTACCAGGCGTATTGACAAATCTTTAAAAAGCGCCCGGGACCTTTGCATATGCTGACTTACATTGCCTGGCTGGCTCTAGTGACTAACATTTTAAAACACTTTAAATTCTATACTTACGCGTATTTGAACCCATCAACGCCAATGTTGTCGCTGTTGTACCGCGTGATGCTGGCACTCTTTTCATCGGCCGGGGCAGCGAGGGCAGCAGCCACGAAGAAAGCGAGTACGATGTACTGTTGACAAGAACTGACGATTAGCTTGTGGAAATAGTATAAATAATGTGAATGGATATGTGTAAATCGAATTTGCGTTACGGACCCGAATGTGGTCTAACGCTATCAATGTACTACCAGTACCATCAACAGCGCTGACTACACTAGACAATAAAGTGCTCACAATGTTCTCTACTAAGAGATATTCTGAATACCTACACAATTTTAAAACTATCTTAGAAAGAGATAATCTAAGCTTCTTGGAATATCTACTATACACATGCAATGTTCAGAACGCTGTCTACTGTGACGGGAAGTGAGCCTATCGCCACTTTTTAAATTAAATGTAGGACATACAATGAAGTGCGGAAAAAATATTTTGTCGATAGTCAAATTGAAGGTGATACAGAAGATAAAGGAGAGATATAAGTAACTGTCAAAAAATATAAATAATGATAATTATTATTGTTAATGAAAGGTCAGAAATATTTCGATGGCGATACGAGGTGTTGAAACAACAATGAATGGAATGTTACTAATAAGATTCCAAATGATGTTCAAAATCTAATAGATCGTAATCCTTGATCTATGAAATTATTCATAAAGTCCAATAACTGTCACAAATCACAAAACTGTTTACACAAACATTTAAATCCACGGTGTAATTTTCAAACACTAACTATTGTTATTAGAGTACATAATTATTTATGAAAAAATTGGTAAAAATGTTTAATCACAAATACCGTACCGATTTCATTTTTGTAAATGTGTTTTTGGTTGTTCTGTGACTGTGAGAAAAGAAGGTAATCGAGAAACTGATACTGATTGCTGGTGGAGGCTGCATTTATACAACGTAGGCGCATCTCACAAGGCAAGGACGCTGTGACATTTGAACTTAGACACATCTTTGGCCCAATATTGTTTAATTTTGTTGTCGCTTTCCTATAAATATTAAATACGTTACAGTAATACTAGTAAAAGAGAGGTCGTAGGTATATATTAGAGAACACATGAATAAGATTTTTAAAGCAAACAAGCAAAAAGGGTATTTGACAGGTTTTTTAAACTGTTTTACGTTAATCACTGATGTCTTAGGACTCTACAGAAAAAGGAATATTTTAAGTTCCATTACATATAATGCAAGAAAAAACGAAATTAAAAAATGTTATTTAATTATCCCGCGAAAACGATTTTCCTGACACTGACGCTACACTGACGCTTTAAACGTGGCAGGTGACGTTACGATGGCGTAAACTTTATACGAGACTCATACTCTACACGCAACTGTTTACATGCAGTTGACGTCATCAACCATTCGGGCAATCACAGTCGTTTACGATCACGTGACTAAAGTAGACCAACAATTATTTTCTTTATCGATTTTCTCTTAAAATATCCATTATTTTTCTTAAAACTGACAAAATAGTTCCAAAATTCATATTCAATACGGATGCCATCAATAGATCCTATATTTTACATGCTGTCAAATACCCAATTCGGCCTATCGTGAAAGTCACGGATAAGTGCGTTCACACACGATGATGCATTGACGCAGCGGCAGACGTCAGTCCGTCATTTGTGAAGCAAGGAGTTGTATGAAACCGCACGTAGAAGCACACACGCTGACGCATTGACGCACCGGGTGTGGTTCTATGGACTGACATCTGCCGCTCCGTCAGTGCGTCTTCGTGCGTGAACGCACTTAGCTAAGCTTCATTGTATGAAGTTTATGATTTGACCCAATGCGGGCGACAAAATGCACACGCGTAACGTAAGTTCCGCAGGTGGAAAACATTTTCTACATGATAGGTGTCTACTTGGTCACAAATAGAAGCTGTCCAAATTTTATGGTCATGTCAAAGTTTCAAGTAGGCGTTGATGGATAAGTCTGTCGTTGCGGATAGTAGTTTGAATAAAATACTTATATTGCTCACGCGCTGGCCACTGAAATAATTAATAATTTGAATAATTTTGTAAAATGTGTATGTATACAACTGAGGTCAATGATACAACTAAAATTTATGAAAGAGCCGAGCCATAGTGAAAGTTGTATAGTTTGTTGGTCTAAATTCACTGTTTCAATACTTGCCAGGCTGTCACTTACACCCTGAAGGTTTATTCAATTTACAGTGGCCTATAATGAGAGATCTCACTATTGTACAAATTTTGTCTGTATTAAGAGGAAGTAGGCTGTTTGTAAGTTTGAGATAAGTGCTTTCGAGTGATTTAAGCCTTGGTATTCCTCCATAGCTCTATCGCCTTTTTGAAGCTGACCTTATTCAGTGATTCATGGGATAGACTTTTCTGGATGCCAAAGAAGGGTTCAGGGTTCAATTTGGTATTCGCTAAGGTTATTTCATACTCATATAAAAACATTGACGATCTGAAAGATTCAGGAAGCTAGCACAGGTATTGTTGGTTATAAATCCATGGCAGGATGTTGCATTTGCTCATCGATGTTTTTGACAGCGAGACCCTTAGAGAAATGCATTCCTGATCTAGATTCCGTTACATAAAATGGGACCAGACAATTTGTATTACAATGTCCAAGAAATTAATTAATTAATTAATTTTATTTGTTTATTTAGGTATTTGTTTTGATAAAAACATTAAATTAATACTATAAGTTACCTATGTCCTACAAAATATAAATTTACAGAATTATTAGGATGTCTAAATAAACTAGAAAATAAGCAGCGTGCGATATCCACTCCCCTCTGCTTCGCTATTTCGCCCTCTATCATGCGCTTTCCGCTGGTATATGGACATCTTCGCGACTATCAGTCATTCGCCAACTACCACCCATGTCTGTATTTCCTACCCAGCTAATTTCATCCACTGCAGGATGTAAGCCTCCCTACCATTATGCCGTTCTTCTTGGACATATACTAGTCACTTCCAAGACCTTCCAGCGATGTTTAAAATGTAATTAGCCCATTAAACTACTGAACGACCCATTTCTCACTTGCGTATTCTCCTTTTGCTTAAGGGTATGTTTCAGTTATCCATACTTTGTTCTTCCCCAGTCGGAAGGCGCAATTTTTTGCACTAATTGATCTTTTTCGAACGGATAATTATACATACATACATACATACATATACTCACGCCACTGTCCCACAGGGGTAGGCAGAGACTACGGCTCACCACACACTACGATTCTGACATACTTCTCTCGCCTCATCCACTTTCATACATCTCTTCATGCACTTCCGTCGGTTGAGGGTGCTACGCACTTGTCATTTTCGGAGAAGACCATTTATTTGGTCGTGGTAAGTTCTCTTCGGACGCCCTTCTTCCGACTGTTCCACTCATATTGAATCGATAAATCTCCCTAGTGAGTCTACTCTCATTCATCCTTTGTACGTGACGGATAATTATGATCGATTATTATTATACTCGTATACTCTCTGTATCAAAGCTGCTAGAACTATTTACGCTCATATCCTTTGCTCATAAAGATTACCTATAGAGATACACGTCTAGAGTACGGTAGGTAAACAATTAACCATACTATACCAATCAGGAAGTACAACTCAACCCTGCAATGGCGGACTTTGGTCACATGTAGCAAGATCAGTTTCTTCAATTTTATCTACAGCAGCTGCGTCAAACTGTACTAATATTCGCAATTATTTTTTTCAGTGGGCTTTTAAAAGAAAGAGAAACAACAGACATACATTTAAATAACATTATAATGTTTATTTACAACATTCGATTCAAGATCGTATCACAGACTTGACATGGATGTTAGGATTGAATATAATTGGACTAGATCTTTGGGTTAACTACGAAGAATTATTGGGGCGCGACGGGAAGATGGGCACCCTGGGGCTGGAAACCGTTCTCATTGGCGATGTAGGTGACTAAGTACTGGACGCCGTCGGGACCGGTGTAGGAGTACTGTCCGCGAACCTCGAGAGCCTCGTTCTCAGAGCCTGCGTTCTTGAGCTGGCCTTGCTCCTCACTCTTGATACCATTTGAAGTCTCGTACCTGTAGAGGAAAAGTTTTTTTAGAGAATTACTCAATACATTTTGATAAAATTATATTGTTATCCAATAGTAGTAATTGACTACATTCATCAGGTTTATCCATTGACTCAATATCAACCAGTGTCTGTCTGATATTCTGATCTAGACATCATTTCCCCATCAAATCCCAGTTAGAAATTCGGTGTTGTAATTCAATTTATTTTTAATGTGGTCACTTCTGCCGTCAAATGGACTGACTAGTCTTGGGTGAATTTAGACCTACATTAAATGTTTTTGATCAAATGATCTTTTCTAGATAAAGCTGAAGCTAAGATGTTTGAGCAATCCAAGATTTGTATCTAAAATAACGTATTAAGAATAATAAATAAGTTTACATATTAAATTCTATACTTACACGTATTTGAACCCTTCAACACCAATGTTGTCGCTATCGTAACGCAGGACCTGGGCGTCCGCGTCCGGTCCGGCGGGGGCGGCGAGGGCAGCAGCCACGAAGAAAGCGAGTACGATGAACTGTTGACACAATTTTACGATTAGCTTGTGCAAATAATTTAGACAGGTGAATGGCCCAACGCTATCAATGTACTATCAGTGCCATCAATGACGTTGGCACTCATTTCATTGGACAATGAAGTGCTCACAATGTTCTCTAGTATTTTCTCTGGTAGTCAGAGACATTCTAAACAAACTATTTTGATAAATATCTACATTTCACTGACTGATCGCCAGTTTTTTAATGGAAAAAAGGACGGAAGGGCATTACGTTAATGTTATGGAAATATTTGTAGGTCTTAAAATTTAAGGCAATACGGAAGATAAAGACAAGATATAAGTTACTATTAATAAATATAAAATTTGTTGATAATTAACAAGTTATTAATGGAAAGGTAAGACATGTTCCGATGGCGATACAATGAACGGAATTTTACTAATAAGATTCCAAATTATATTCCAAATCAAATAGATCGTAATCCTTGATCTGTGAAATTATTCACAAAGTCCAATAACTGCCACAAATCACAAAACTGTTTTACACAAACATTTAAATCCACGGTGTAATTTTCAAACACTAACTGTCGTTATTATAGAGTGCATAATGATGATAAATTGGTAAAAACGTTTAATCACAAATACCGTACCGATTTCATTTTTGTAAATGTTTTTTGGTTGTCCTGTGACTGTGAGAAAAGAAGGTAATCGAGAGACTGATACTTGTTTGCTGGTGGAGGCTGCATTTATACAACGTAGGCGCATCTCACAATACAAGGACGCTCTCTGTGACATTTGAACTTAGACACATTTTTGGCCCAATATTGTATAATTTTGTTGTCGCTTTCCTATAAATATTAAATACGTTTCAGTAATACTAGTAAAAGAGAGGTCGTAGGTATATATTAGACAACACAGATTTTTAAAGCAAACAAGCAAATAGGGTATTTGACAGGTTTTTTAAAACTGTTTTACGTTAATCACTGATGTCTTAGGACTCTATAGAAAATGTATATTTTGCGTTCCATTAAAATTAAAAAATGTTATTTAAATATCCCGCGAAAACGATTTTCCTGATACTGACGCTTTAAACGTGGCAACTAGCAGGTGACGTCACGATGGCGTTAACTTTATACGAGACTCAAACTCTACACGCAACTGTTTACATGCAGTTGACGTCATCAACCATTCGGGCAATCACAGTCGTTTACGATCACTGATTAAAGTAGACCAACAATTATTTTCTTTATAGATTTTTCTTAAAACTGACAAAATAGTTGATTACCAAAATTCATATTCAATACGGATGCCATCAATAGATCCTATATTTTACATGCTGTCAAATTTCGGCCTATCGTGAAAGTCACGGATAAGTGCGTTCACACACGATGATGCATTGACGCAGTGGCAGACGTCAATCCGTCATTTTTGAAGCAACGAGTTGTATGAAACCGCACGTAGAAGCACACACGGCGACGCATTGACGCACCGGGTGTAATTCTTTGGACTGACATCTGCCGCTCCGTCAGTGCGTCTTCGTGTGTGAACGCACTTAGCTAAGCTCTATTGTATGAAGTGTACTATTTGTCCCAATGCGGGCGTCAAAATGCACACGCGTAACGTAAGGTGGAAAACATTTTCTACATGATAGGTGTCTTGGTCACAAATAGAAGCTGTCCAATGGTCATGTCAAAGTTTAAATTAGGCGTTGATGGATAAGTCTGTCGTTTCGGATAGTAGTTTGAATAAAATACTAATATTGCTTACGCGCTGGCCACTGAAATAATTAATAATTTGAATAATTTTGTAAAATGTGTCAGTATACAACTAAAATTTATGAAAGAGCCGAATTTTATTCACGTTTCCTTAAGGTGGCTCCATAGTGAAAGTTGTATAGTTTGATGGTCTAAATTCAATGTTTCAATACTTTCCAGGCTGTCACTTACACCCTGAAGGTTTATTCAATTTGCAGTGGCCTATGAGAGATGTAAGAGATGTAAGTTTGCGATAAGTGCTTTGGAGTGATTCAAGCCTTGGTATTCCTCCATAGCTCTATCACCTTTTTGAAGCTGACCTTATTCAGTGATTAACGGGATAGACTTTCCGGGATGCCAAAGAAGGGTTCAGGGCCTACGAAGTGGTTTTCAGTTCCACTTCTGGCCAATTCGTCCGCTTTTTTTGTTCCCTTCTATATCTGAGTATCTCGGGACCCATTGTGAATGCATTGGGTAACCGCAATCAGCTTGCAAGCTTGCATTCAGCTTGTTACGAAGTTATGAAGCCTAGTCTTTAGTATCGGAGAGTCTACGGCTAGTAGGGCTGCTTCACTATCAGAGTCAAATGTGATGTGCTGGTTTACCCTAACATCATGTAAGTACATACAGTTACGATCATAATTCGGTTTGAGGTGATCATTATAAAGTCAGTAGTAAAGCTGCCTTGCTGTAACGAAGGTCGCGGTTTAGAATCCTAAAAGGGGCAAATATTTGTATGGTGAATATGAATGTGTACCCAAGTCATTGATTCTTGTATTTCTATCGTTATCTGGTCATTATAATACAAGTCAGTAATGCAATTCTCTAATAATTAGAGTAATAAAGTCCATAAGAGTCTAATTGAAACATCGTCGAGGAGACAATTTGGTATTTTCTAAGGTTATTTCATACTCATGTAAAAACATCGACGATCTGAAAGATTCAGGAAGCTAGCATAGGTATTGTTGGTTATAAATCCGTGGAAGGATGTTGCATTTGCTCATCGATATTTTTGACAGCGAGACACTTAGAGAAATGCATTCCTGAACTAGATTCCGTTACATAAAATGGGACCAGACAATTTGTATTACAATGTGCATGCGTACAATGTCCAAGACATTAATTTATTTATTAATTTTATTTATTTATTTAGGTATTTGTTTTGATAAAAACATTAAATTAATACTATAAGTTACCTATGTCCTACAAAATATAAATTTACATAATTATTAGGATGTCTAAATAAACTAGAAAATAAGCAGCGTGCGATATCCACTCCCCTCTGCTTCGCTATTTCGCCCTCTATCATGCGCTTTCCGCTGGTATATGGACATCTTCGCGACTATCAGTCATTCGCCAACTACCACCCATGTCTGTATTTCCTACCCAGCTAATTTCATCCACTGCAGGATGTAAGCCTCCCTACCATTATGCCGTTCTTCTTGGACATATACTAGTCACTTCCAAGACCTTCCAGCGATGTTTAAAATGTAATTAGCCCATTAAACTACTGAACGACCCATTTCTCACTTGCGTATTCTCCTTTTGCTCAAGGGTATGTTTCAGTTATCCATTCTTTGTTCTTCCCCAGTCGGAAGGCGCAATTTTTTGCACTAATTGATCTTTTTCGAACGGATAATTATACATACATACATACATACATATACTCACGCCACTATCCCACAGGGGTAGGCAGAGACTACGGCTCACCACACACTACGATTCTGACATACTTCTCTCGCCTCATCCACTTTCATACATCTCTTCATGCACTTCCGTCGGTTGAGGGTGCTACGCACTTGTCATTTTCGGAGAAGACCATTTATTTGGTTGTGGTAAGTTCTCTTCGGACGCCCTTCTTCCGACTGTTCCACTCATATTGAATCGATAAATCTCCCTAGTGAGTCTACTCTCATTCATCCTTTGGACGGATAATTATGATCGATTATTATTATACTCGTATACTCTCTGTATCAAAGCTGCTAGAACTATTTACGCTCATGTCCTTTGCACATAAAGATTACCTATAGAGATACACGTCTAGCGTACGGTAGGTAAACAATTAACCATACCATACCATTCAGGAAGTACAACTGAACCCTGCAATGGCGGACTTTAGTCACATGTAGCAAGATCAGTTTCTTCGATTTTATCAACAGCAGCTGCGTCAAACTGTACTAATATTCGCAATTTTTGTTTAGTGGGTTTTAAAAGAAAGAGAAACAACATACATACATTTAAATAACATTATAATGTTTATTTACAACATTCGATTCAAGATCGTATCACAGACTTGACATGGATGTTAAGATTGAGTATTATTGGACTAGATCTTTGGATTAACTACGAATTATTGGGGCGCGACGGGAAGATGGGCACCCTGGGGCTGGAAACCGTTCTCATTGGCGATGTAGGTGACTAAGTACTGGACGCCGTCGGGACCGGTGTAGGAGTACTGTCCGCGAACCTCGAGAGCCTCGTTCTCAGAGCCTGCGTTCTTGAGCTGGCCTTGCTCCTCACTCTTGATGCCATTTGAAGTCTCGTACCTGTAGAGGAAAAGTTTTGTTAGAGAATTACTCAATACGTTTTGATAACATTCTATTGTTATCCAATAGTAATAATTGACCACATTCATCAGGTGTAACCAATGAATCAATATCAAACAGTGTCTGTCTGATATATCTGATTTAGACATCATTTTCCCATCCCAGTTAGAAACTCGGTGTTGTAGTTCAATTTATTTTTAATGTGGTCACTTCTGCCGTCAAATGGACTGACTAGTCTTGGGTGAATTTAGACCTACATTAAATGTTTTTGATCAAATCATCTTTTCTAGATAAAGCTGAAGCTAAGATGTTTGAGCAATCCAAGATTTGTATCTAAAATAACGTATTAAGAATAATAAATAAGTTTACATATTAAATTCTATACTTACACGTATTTGAACCCTTCAACACCAATGTTGTCGCTATCGTAACGCAGGACCTGGGCGTCCGCGTCCGGTCCGGCGGGGGCGGCGAGGGCAGCAGCCACGAAGAAAGCGAGTACGATGAACTGTTGACACAATTTTACGATTAGCTTGTGCAAATAATTTAGACAGGTGAATGGCCCAACGCTATCAATGTACTATCAGTGCCATCAATGACGTTGGCACTCATTTCATTAGACAATGAAGTGCTCACAATGTTCTCTAGTATTTTCCCTGGTAGTCAGAGACATTCTCAACATACTATTTTGATAAATATCTACATTTCACTGACTGATCGCCAGTTTTTTAATGGAAAAAAGGACGGAAGGGCATTACGTTAATGTTATGGAAATATTTGTAGATCTTAAAATTTAAGGCAATACAGAAGATAAAGACGAGATATAAGTAACTGTTATTAAATATACAATTTGTTGATGATTGACAAGTTATTAATGGAATGGTTAGACATTTCCGATGGTAATACAATGAATGGAAAGTTACTTATAAGATTCCAAATTATATTCCAAATCCAATAGATCGTAATCCTTGATCTGTGAAATTATTCACAAAGTCCAATAACTGCCACAAATCACAAAACTGCTTAACACAAACGTTCCAATCCAAAGTGTAATTTTCAAACACTAACTGTTGTGCTGAGAGTGATGATAAATTGGTAAAAAAGTGTAATCACAAATACCGTACCGATTTCATTTTTGTAAATGTTTTTTGGTTGTCCTGTGACTGTGAGAAAGCAAGGCAATCGAGAAACTGATGCTTCTTTGCTGTTGGAGGCTGCATTTATACGATGTAGGCGCATCTCGCAAGGCAAGGACGCTCAGTGACATTTGAACTTAGACACATCTTTGGCCGAGTATGTCTAAATTTTTTGTCGCTGTCCTACAAACGTTAAATGTGTTATATTAATGGATTGCCATAATTAATAAAAGAGAGAACGTAGAAATTAGAGAACACAGGCAGGGCGTAAAAGACGTAGAAGAGAGGACGTAGACATTAGGGAACCATATTGGGCTCCGGAGTGCTAAAATCTACCTGACAACAAAAAAAAACATAAATTTTTTATTGTTTCATTTATTTATTTAATACACTCAAGACAAATCTACCGAAAGCTGCATGAGATCATCTTTAAATAATATTGGTACGTACGACGACGATACGTCGTACGATGTTTTAAAAATTGCAGAACATTCGCGTATGAACAATAATAGTTACATACCGAGGGCAGAAAAGTAAGAAAGGTCTCAGATCTCATGTAACAAAAATACGATCTGAGGTTTTCGTATTTACTGCCCGAGGTTAGTATACTATTTTTCTCCTCGACGGAGGTGGATGTGGCAACTTCGTTTAGCGCAGGGCTGCGTTCACGACCTTTGGGTGCGGTTGTTTTTCTCGCTCGCTCTTATGGGTAGAACGCTTTTCACCAAGCCTCGGTACGGCGTTAGTGCGAAAAATTGCACTCGGGGTTCACTCTGGGCGTAGGTTTTGAACGCAGCCCAGCGGGACGAAAATTGACGCTTTCCGTCCGGAGGGGAGAAAAATTACTTTAAATTGTAGCTAGATCAGTCAAATATAAACAAAAGTGCCTGCGTAATTTAAAATGTTGATTCGAAATTATCATAATATAATACAAAATGTGACAAAATCATGAATATTTGCTTCCGAGAACCATCTAGTTGGCTGTTGCCAGTTTTGTTTCCTCTGTAATTTTCAAAACTAGCAGATTACGTGTGTGTAAGGCGATTAGCTTGCGCCCCCTAGGTCCCTGTGCCCGGTTGCCACGCATCCTTTGCGGGTAAAGCGTCTAGTGTAGATACCACGGATAAGCGAAGCTTCGACTTAGGAAGTTTACCATTTGATCCAATGCGTGCGACAAAATACACACAATTGCCACGCGATAAATCTTTCTATAAATTGGTGTTTACTTGATGTCTGTGTCACTAATTGATGCTGTTATCAAAATTTCAAGGTCATGTCTAAGTTTAATTAGGCGTTGATAGATGAGAATGTCGTTTCGGATAGTTGTTTGAATAAATTGCAGATATTGATCATAATTCAAGTTAATCTAACTGTGCCCGCGATTTTTTAATCTACTTCAGACTTCTTAATAATTTGAATACTTTTGAAAAACGTGTACAATTAAAACAAGTTTTTAGTTAAAACTAGGGAAAACTAGTTCTCAGTAAACACCTTTGTTAAAACTAGGTTACATATTATATACAAATAATCAATCAACAATAAATACGAGTAGTAATAAAAAAATAAGTTATCGAACAACATTTAATGCCGGCTTTGAATAAAATTTGATTGCAATATGTTTCTAGAGAACAATAAACAAATGTTCAGAAAAAACAAAGCTATGTGTGCACTTTGCTCAGTAAAGAATTTTGTCAGGAAACTATTTCTTCTTCTATGGGTTCCTCTCCATTACTCGAGATCCGCAGTGAGCTCTGCATATACCTGCCTATCTCTCGCCAAACGAAACAGCTCTTCGACGCTGGCGATTCTTGTGCTTTTTCAGGTTCGCAAGGCACGACATTTATGGCCTACCGAGCTCCTTTTCACAGTATTATAGTCTGGAGCAGTTGGTATCGCTCAATCGTCAAAATATGACCAATTTGAATTGTATTCTTTTAATGCTTTGCAAAAACTACCGAGACTTCTTGGCACATCGTAGAAATTTCACAACGGTCGGTCTTTGAACCCATAATTATATAGCAGCATTCTTCGGTAAAACCATTTCTATGGCCTCTCGTTAATAAGTTAAGTGGCATTACTACTGTCTAGTTCAGTTGTACAATTTTCTAAACGCGTTACATCTAACTCTATTTTCATATTGTTTGCTTTTCTCAAGATCATGCTGCAACCGTAAATATCATACATGGTTGAATTTTACTTTGCTTACTTTATTCTCAATGTTAAAACCATAAACTTAATATTACTAGCGTGAAAATATTATTTTTTTCCCTCCGGACGGAAAGCGTCGATTTTCGCCCCTTTTGCGCCAATCGAAGTTGCCGCTTTCCACCTCCGTCGAGGAGAAAAATAGTAGATTAACCTCGGGCAGTAAATATTGTCTCCAAAGGGTATTATTGTCTACGGTCTTATCGTCCGTATTCATACATACACATACATAAATTCACGTCCATAATCCCTTTCGGGTTGATAAGAAAAATTGCTACAACTATCAGCTGTCATAAACATTGTATTTAAAAAAAACATACAGTTGTTTTATGTTATTTGACTTATGTTAAACTTTTTTTACTAGCCTTTTCATACCACTGCTGATCAAAGGCCTCACATTTAATCCTCCAACCATCTCTGTACTGGGCATGCTCTGGCCACGCCTCATCGAAAGCATCCAGATCGTTATAAAACGTACAAAAAAACAGGGATAAAGTTCCCTGCATATTAGATTGCGATCTCGTTCGTGTGCATTCGCCGACAAACATTCTCCCGAGTAAATAGTTTGATATTATAGCGTGCAGTATCCGCGCTCCCTCTGCTTCTCCGTTTCGCCCTCTATCGTGTGCTCTTTGCTGGTCTGCGCATCCTCGCGAAAATCTGCCATTCACCAACTGCTGGCCTTGACTGTGCCTAACCACTTCATCTTTTCCATTTCTCACCCATCAACATATTCAGCCCGTTTCCGGACACATGCTAGTCGGTTCCAAGACCTACCAGCGAAGTTTCAAATGTCATAAGCCCATCTGACTACTGAACGACTCATTCCTCTCTTACGATTACGTGATCTCGGCTCGGTCAAGGGTATGTTTCAGGAATGCAATCTCTGCTCAGTTCCCCAGTTGGAAGGCGCAATTTTTTGTACCAAATGAACTTTTTCGAATGGATGTACGATTGATTACTATTCTAGGCTCTCTGTATCAAAACTCATATTCTTTGCATATTTAGATAGGAAACACACCTCTAGGGCACGGCAAAACCCCTTCCTATACCATTTCAAACTCAAACTCAAATGTTTTATTCAAACTAGTATCACATGGATAGCTTTCTGACGTAATTTTTGACTCTACCACTGCGTTGGAAGGTGTTCCGTTGCAGAGAAGATGCGATCAGAAAATCTAAAATGCACATCTTTTAATAAAAACTGAAAAAACAAAGCATGGCTCAACGAAACTAGTATTCGGTCATAAATTACCGTTTCAGTCAGATTTAAAAAAGGAAAGAGAAACAACTGAAATAAGTATAAATAACATTATAATGTTTATTTACAACATTCGATTCAAGATCGTATCACAGACTTGACATGGATGTTAAGATTGAGTATTATTGGACTAGATCTTTGGGTTAACTACGAAGAATTATTGGGGCGCGACGGGAAGATGGGCACCCTGGGGCTGGAAACCGTTCTCATTGGCGATGTAGGTGACTAAGTACTGGACGCCGTCGGGACCGGTGTAGGAGTACTGTCCGCGAACCTCGAGAGCCTCGTTCTCAGAGCCTGCGTTCTTGAGCTGGCCTTGCTCCTCACTCTTGATGCCATTTGAAGTCTCGTACCTGCAGGGGAAAAGTTTTGTTAGAGAATTACTCAAGACATTTTGGTAAAATTATATTGTTATCCAATAGTAGGAATTGACCACATTCAGCACTATAAGCAGGTGTATCCAATGACTCAATATCAACCAGTATCTGTTTGACATAAATTCAATTTATTTTTAATGTGGTCACTTTTGCCGTCAAATGGACTGACTAGTCTTGGCTAAATTTTGACCTTTTGGTCAAATCATCTTTTCTAGATATAGCTTCCAATGATATGTATCTAAAATAACGTATTAAGAATAATAGAAGTTTAAATATTAAATTCTATACTTACACGTATTTGAACCCTTCAACACCAATGTTGTCGCTATCATAACGCAGGACCTGGGCGTCCGCGTCCGGTCCGGCGGGGGCGGCGAGGGCAGCAGCCACGAAGAAAGCGAGTACGATGAACTGTTGACAAGACTTGATGATTAGCTTGTGCAAATAATGTAAAGAGGTGAATAGCCAAACGCTATCACTGTACTACCAGTGCCATCAACTACGTTGACACTGACTACATTAGACAATTAAGTGTTCTTATATACTATTTTCCCAGGTAGTGTAAGATATTCTAAACAATATTATTAGATATTTTAATAGACGTATTTTATATATTTTAACAAATATCTACATTTCACTGACTGATCGCCAGTTTTTTGATGGAAAGAAGGACGGAAGGGCATTACTATAATGTTATGGAAATATTTGTAGATCGTTAAATTTAATGTAATACAGAGAAGATAAAGACGAGATATTAATAACTATCAATAAATATAAATTCTGCAGATTAACAAGTTATTGTTATTCCGATGGCTATACAACGAATGGAATGTTACTAATTAGATTCCAAATTATGTTCAAAATCAAATAGATCGTAATCCTTGATCTGTGAAATTATTCACAAAGTCCAATAACTGCCACAAATCACAAAACTGTTAACACAAACGTTCCGATCTAAAGTGTAATTTTCCAACACTAACTTTACTGATGTGATGTACACATTGAAGAGAAATTGGTAAAAAGTTTAATCACAAATACCGTACCGATTTCATTTTTGTAAATGTTTTTTTGGTTGTCCTGTGACTGTGAGAAAGCAAGGCAATCGAGAGACTGATGCTTCTTTGCTGTTGGAGGCTGCATTTATACGACGTAGGCGCATCTCGCAAGGCAAGGACGCTGTGACATTTGAACATACATCTTTGGCCGAGTATGTCTAATTTTTTTGTCGCTTTCCTGCAAACGTTAAATGTGTTATAGTCATTGATTTCCACACTAGTAGAAGAGAGGACGTAGAAATTAGAGAACACAAGAAGGGCCGTCTTAACCATATTGGGCGCCGGGGTGCGAAAATCAGCCTGCGCTCTGTTCCATTAATTTATTAAATAGATTTACTATCAGTTGCAGAAACGCTCATTAGAGTTAATGCTCCATTCAATCTCTTGCTAGCTTTTTCTACGTCACCAAGACAAAAAGGGACAGGAGGAGTTTTAATGGAGGATTATCTTTAATTCTCGTTTGTACAACTGAGTATTAAGTACTCTAAAATATTATTAGGCAAGGCACATTGGAAGTCGCAACTGCGCAAGCCAAATGTACCGAAAGCTGCTGCAAGCATCTGTAAATAATATATTGGTATTGGCCTATATAATTATAGTATAACGACAGTTAACTAATTTTTAAAACTAGCTGATTGCGTGTGTATGGCGATTGGCTTGCGCCCCCTAGGTCCCTGTGCCCGGGTGGCGTAAATACAAACCCGGCTGCAACACAGACACATGCTGCTCTGTAACGCTGCCGGGTTGGTTTGGATAAAGTACTCACAAACCTGACTGCACCACAGACACTTGAAGACTGTCTGTAATGCGATCGACTCCGAATAACATTATTGTCAGTATTGCCACCGAACCCGGCTGCAGTACAGCGCATGCCAGCGCTCTGTATTGCAGCCGGATACGGACGACTCTCATCAAACCAATATCAAACAATCACGGCTGCAGTACAGTGCATTACGCGCCCGGGTGCCACGCATCCCTTGCACCCCGGGTAAAGCGTCTAGTGTAGATACCACGGATAAGCGAAGCTTCGACTTAGGAAGTTTACCATTTATTTTGATCTAATGCGTGCGACAAAATACACACAATTACCGCGGGATAATTCTTTCTATAAATTGGTGTTTACTTGATGTCTGTGTCACTAATTGATGCTGCTATCCAAATTTCAAGGTCATGTCTAAGTTTAATTAGGCGTTGATAGATTGAGAATGTCGTTTCGAATAGTTGTTTGAATAAATTGCAGATATTGATCATAATTCACGCTAATCTAACTGTGCCCGCGACTTTTTAATCTTCTCGTTGACTACTGTGAATATTTTTGATAAACGTGTGTAAATTAAAATCTCTTTTTAGTTAAAACTAGGGAAAACTCATAGACTTATATAAGAATATTAAAATAATGAAAACTGGTTTTCACTAAATGCCTTAGTTAAAACTAGTTTATATGTTTACAAACAATCAATCAACAATAAATAATTAATATAAGCAGTAAAAAAAAGACAGTAATCAAACAAAATTTAATGGCGGCTTCGAATATGAGTCTAGATAACAATTAAAAAATATTCAGATAAAACAAAGCTATGTGTGCACTTTGCTCAGTTCAGAATTTTGTCAGGAAACTATTTCTTCTTCTATGAGTTCCTCTCCATTACTCGAGATCCGCAGTGAGCTCCGCATATCGCTGCCTATCTCTTGACAAACGAAATAGCTCTTCGACGTTGGTTATTCTTGTGCTCTTTCAGGTTCGCAAGGCACGACATTTGTGGCCTACCGAGCTCCTTTTCCCTCTACTTTGCACATTATTATAGTCTGGAGCAGTTGGTATCGCTCAATCCTCATGATGTGACTTTTCTTCTATTAATGGTTTGTATAAGCTACTGAGATTTCCTGGCACGTCGTAGAAATTCTGCAACGGTGACTCGTTGAACTCATTTAATTCGCAGCATTCTTCGGTAAAACCAATTTATGGCCTCTAGTTTATAAGTTATGTGGCGTTGAAGTAATGACTTAACTATCTAGTTCAGTTGTAAAATTTTCTATACGCATTACATTTAGCTCTATTTTCATTTTGGTATATTGCATATTGTTTACTTTTCTCAAGATCATGCTACAGCCGTAAATATCATACATGGTTGAATTTTACTTTGCTTACTTTCTTCTCAATGTTAAAACCGTAACATTACTATCGTGAAAATATTAATTTTCTCCTCTACGGACGGAAAGCGTCAATTTTGATGCCGCTGCGCTAAACGAAGTTGCCGTTTTCTACCTCCGTCGAGGATCAAAATAGTATACTAACCTCGGGCAGTAATAATATTTTCTGCAAAGGGTATTATTGTCTACGGTCTTATACATAAACTCACACGTCCATAAATCACTTTCGGGTTGATAAGAAAAATTGCTACAACTAACAGCTGTCATAAAAATCAAATAAAAAAAATCGTAGAGTTGTTTTATGTTATTCTACTTATGTTATAAAACTTTTTTTTAGTAGCCATTTCATCCATCTGCTAAGCAAAAGCCTCACCTTTAATCTTCCAACCATATCTATCCTGGGCATGCTCTGGCCACGCGTCATCGAAAGCATCCAGAACGTTATAAAACTTATAAAAAAAAGAACATGCATAAAATTCCCTGCATTTTAGATTGCGATTTTGTTCGTGTGTCGTCGCCGACAAACATTCTCCCGAGTAAATAGTTTGATATTATTATAGCGTGCAGTATCTGCGCTCCCTCTGCATCTCCGTTTCACCCACCATCGTGAGCATGGTCTGGGCATCCTCGCAAAAATCAGTCATTTATCAAATGCTGGCCTTGACTGTGCCTAACCGCTTTATCTTTTCCATTTCTCACCTATCAACGTGTGCTAGTCGCTTCCAAGACCTTCCAGCTAAGTGTTAAATGTCATAAGTCTATCTGACTACTGAACGACTCATTTCTCTCTTGCGTGATCTCGGATTGGTCAAGGGTATGTTTCAGGAATTCAATCTCTGCTCAGTTCCCCAGTCGGAAGGCGCTATTTTTTGCACCAATTGATCTTTATCGAACGGATGTCCGATTGATTACTGTTCTAGGCTCTCTGTATCAAAGCTGGTAGAAAGACTCATTATCCTTTGCATATTTATTCTAAATAACATCAAATAAATAGCTTTCTGACGTCATTTTTGGCTCTACATCCGCATTGGAAGGTGTTCCGTGACAGAGAAGATGCGGCCAGAAACCCTACAAACACATATTTTAACAAAACAGAATAAACAAAGTACAAATTTCAAATAGAATATTGAATTACATAGTGTAATATGGTCATTAATATTTAGAGTTAGCAAACCAACATAGCTCAGCCAAACTAATATTCGGTCATAACTTATCTTTTATCAGTCAGATTTAAAAAAGGAAAGAGAAACAACAGAAATAAGTATAAGTAACATTATAATATTTATTTACAACATTCGATTCAAGATCGTATCACAGACTTGACATGGATGTTAAGATTGAGTATTATTGGACTAGATCTTTGGATTAACTACGAATTATTGGGGCGCGACGGGAAGATGGGCACCCTGGGGCTGGAAACCGTTCTCATTGGCGATGTAGGTGACTAAGTACTGGACGCCGTCGGGACCGGTGTAGGAGTACTGTCCGCGAACCTCGAGAGCCTCGTTCTCAGAGCCTGCGTTCTTGAGCTGGCCTTGCTCCTCACTCTTGATGCCATTTGAAGTCTCGTACCTGTGCAGAGGAAAAGTTTTGTTAGAGAATTACTCATTACATTGCGGTAAAATTTTATTGTTATCCAATAGTAGTAATTGACCACATTCAGCCCTATTATGCAGGTGTATCCAGTGACTCAACTCAATATCAACCAGTGTCTGTCTGATATATCTTATCTAGACATCATTTTCCCATCCCAGTTAGAAACTCTGTGTTGTAATTCACTTTTTTTAATGTGGTCACTTCTGCCGTCAAATGGACTGACTAGTCTTGGGTAAATTTAGACCTACATTAAATGTTTTTGATCAAATCATCTTTTCTAGATAAAGCTGAAGCTAAGATGTTTGAGCAATCCAATATTTGTATCTAAAATAACGTATTAAGAATAATAAATAAGTTTACATATTAAATTCTATACTTACACGTATTTGAACCCTTCAACACCAATGTTGTCGCTATCGTAACGCAGGACCTGGGCGTCCGCGTCCGGTCCGGCGGGGGCGGCGAGGGCAGCAGCCACGAAGAAAGCGAGTACGATGAACTGTTGACAAGACTTTACGATTAGCTTGTAAATATATTTGATGATTACGATATAGATTACGACAAATAAGATGTGCAAGATATTGATGAAAAATCAGGCAAAATGTAAAGAGATGTGATAGAACTGGTAAACGATTGACAAGTAAAACTAGTTCACAATCAAATACTGATTATTGTTTACTGGAAAGGTCTGCATTATCCAGATACGAGATGGGAACTCCGTGAACTCAAAGTAATAATGTTGTGACCGAGTAAGTTTCAGACTGAGTAATGAATAGGATTTTTAATGATGTTCCAAATCAAAGCTGATAGTAACGTTCGATTTGTAAATTAATTCGCAAAGTTCAATGACTGTTTAAAAAAAATGTTTTAGATTAATAGTCATTTACGCGAAATTGGACTGTAGTACAAATTGCTGATCTGATCACCAAAAGAAATCGTTAATCACACCGTACCGATTTCATTTTTGTAAATGTTTTTAGGTTGTCCTGTGTCTGTGTGAAAGGAAGGCGATCGAGAGACTGATGCTTCGTTGCTGGCGGAGGCTGCATTTATACGGCGCGGGCGCATCTTGCGAGGCAAGGACGCTCGGTGACATTTGAACTTAGATACATCTTTGGTCAGTCAGTCGGTCGAGTACATATTTGTTGATGTACCGATTTCGTATAGTATTAATCTCTGCTGCTCGTTATTTTGCAGTCATTAATTTGTTGTTTCATTTATACAGGGTGTAACAAAAAACCCTAATAATATTTCATGGGACCATTTCCTGAATAACTTTCACTACAGAGCCAACCTCGAAATCGCAAAAAGAAAAAACATTAGTTGCTTCATATAAAACTGCAGTACCGCTTCGACTCAAATGTATGGAACAAAATGTATTTAAATTTTTTCTCGATGTTGGGTTTGTTGTGAAAGTTGTTTATTTTGATGGTCTAATCTAAACTACCACTGTAATACTTGGGTGTAAAGAGCCAATAATAACTTTAATTGAACTATTTATGCTCCTGAAACGATTCAAACTAAAAAACTCAACATTTTCGTTCAAACTAATCACATAGATAGATTTCTGATGTCATTTTTGAGTCCGTTGTAGAGAAGATACGGCCTGAAACTCTCGATCAATCACATTGTTCGATAGCCACATATACCAGAATAGGTGAATGCTCACAGACAGAAATCTGTGTGAATGCTACACTTCGTTTCAAACTTTTATTATAATATCTAACATGAACCATTCTAAATCCATCCCAGCGCTTTTGTCCAAAACGGTTAATAGTGGTCCCGGATTAGCCGGGAGAGTAATACCAGGGTGAAACTTGCAGACGGGTACAAATGTGCTAAGAATATTGGTTAGTAGGCAAAGGTTTGGCCTGGTTCAATACGCGGGGCTGGGGGAAATAGGTAACCTTTTGTTGCCGGGATTTTTTTAGAAGTAGTTTGTTTCAGATTTTGTCTGCCGTTTCATCATTGTAGCTAGATAAGATAACGAAATACCATACCATACATTATAAGTCTAATCATATGCTTTAAGACACAAAAAGTTTCATCAGAATCACTCCTCTAGCTTTTGCGCGATGCTCTAACAATCAGCTAAACGCAGACTTAAACACAGACAGGCATATTATTATAACATAGGAATAAAACTGTAAAAGTGTGTGTCTTTTACAGTTTTATAATAGTGTAAATAACATTATTTTAGTTTTTAGATGTTCACTGCTGAAGAAGGAGGATGCATCAACAATATTTATTTCTTGTTACGCATAATTAAGTCAATTTAAGAAAGTTAATTAGCCAACAATATAGTAGCCAAACAAGTTTGTATTCAAAATACAAATCCGTTCAAATCAATGAATGAATGGATACGAGTTTACGTTGTAAATAATTTACACAATGTGGTACCTAAATGGTAATGAATCATCTGGAAACTATTAGACACTTCAAAATTTGCTTGGTAGTTGTAGCGAAGCTTCTTGCCACCCCGATAAGGATTATGTTCGTAAGTTTATGTATATGTAAGCATACAACTTTTTCACTGTAATCATGACTAAACAATATTACTTTGACAAAAATCGATAAAAATGTATTCGGTTTACGGTTGTCGAGGCTACTGCTTAATTTTTTTATATAAAACAGAGTTTTTAAATTTTTGCGTTCAATTAATAACACCTTGCATATTTTAATAAAATTAAAACAGTTATCATTCCAAATAGTCATCTGTATGTAAAGTTAGAAGCCTTCGGCTAACTAAATCTCACACTCCATCTCCGGCACTTAGGACTCCGGCAATGATCTTGCAGAGGTCCGATAGTCGATTGTCAGTTCAAATTCTACCAGATTTTGAACTGACAATCGACTATCGGACCTGTCGGTTCACCGCGGTCCGCGACCTTCACAAGGCCGTCAAGTAAACATTGACCGTTCAACAGAACGACTGTAGGTTCAAGGTCGTTAGACTGTCTTTGATTTCCAATGTTGCATACTAGCTATGTAAAGTAATAGATATACATAGGTACCTACTTAATTAAATAAATTAATAATAAGCTCATAGTTGATTTCGAATATAAGCTTAACCTATATAAGATGCAGACTCTAATCGGTAGTAACACGTGGTGTGTTTCAGAAATTGATATTTTTGATGAATCTGTCCATTTATTGATTTATTTTGTGACATAATTAGCTTTATATTTTTTTGAAATTATATTTTGCTACCGTTTTATTTTAAACATGTTTTATAAGTAAGTATGTTGATTTGTAAGTGTTGTGTTTCAATAGTTGATTACTTTGCAGTGGTCTAGTGGTCTCTAACATCATCATTATCTTGTCCTTATCCCATTTTATGGGTTCGGCGCAATATGTAAGGTTTCTTCTTTCATTCATTTCTATCATGCTCACTTCTTTCTTACACTTATCATGTTTTACACAATCTGTCTATCTTTTCTTCGGTCTTCCTCTCCTTATTATGGTATCTGATATCTTTAAAATTATCGATTTTAAAATATTAACTATTTTTAATATTATTAGAACCTGTTCATAATTATTTATTCGCAATCCCTAAGGTCAAATAGCTTTTGTTTGTATTGTAACTTTATCTAGCGAATAAATTTGGCAGAACTTGCAATATTTGAATAGCTTTGAATAATGCAGGACATGGTCTGATTTGTGACCATGTTTAAAATTATATTATGAATAGATTATGCGTATGCTCAGGGTCCCATTGACATTATAATTGTTGTGTAACTATTTTTGCTCAACAACTAATCAAATGCTGCATTGTAGATTAATTTCTTAATAAACACAATGCGAAGGTCACAAGGCCTAATCGCAGGCAGGCAGAATCGATCTCCGGTCATCGTCACGAAACCAATTATTAAGACTCGAAAAAAGTAATAAACTAATGATACACGAAGAGATACTCTCCGAATAATAATACTAAATGAATGCCCCGCCCGATATGTCCGGAACACCCTGGACCATAAAACATAAAGTCTTAATTTTCAAATTGATGTTCTTTTTTTCAGACTTGCTCAGAATTGCGGGTATGGGGCGACCACACCAGTGAAGGCAAAGCGCTTTGGTAGGTAAATGAATCCAGTGAAAAAACATAACTAACTTCCCATGGGCACCCATAAGGGGTACGGACCTCGTCATTGAGCATTGCTGAGACTACGCGGCTGATTGGATAGCGAGGATAGGTGGGAACAAATTGACGGCAAGTCAAACTCTATATTGTCTTGACCTAAGCAGCGATTACACTGCCAATTCGTCAGACCCGATTTCTGCATACATTGCTTGCTTTTTCCTCTATATTTTAAAAGTATAGCGATCATAGCAAGCAATCCATGCCAAATCGCGCCCAATTAATTGGGTAAAGTAATCGCACCTCTAGCCTAAGAAAACTGCAAAATCGAAATAAATGTTCAATACTTCAGTTTTGGGCCCGATGTCAATTGCTAATGTTCAGTTTTATGACATAGAAAGTCTATCTTCTTAATTATAATCCACGCTTACAGCTTAGCCATAGTCTTTGTTATAAACTTAAGAATTAAAATATTTAGATTACCTATCTATATCGAATTACTTAATATTTTTGCGTAAAAGGATGTGAATTCCCATATAAGAAAGGTTCTTGCTCTTTGGGAACCTCGGTCAGTAAATAAATCCTTTCGTTAGGTACAGACAGGTACGCAGAGAATATACAATTAATTTTATTTGCGTTGTCCTTGTTTGTGTCGCCTTACACAGTCCTGGATGTTCCCCTATTATAATCTTAACTCAAAAACATAACGGCAAGAATGGCTTGATTCGAGCGTCTTTGCGGACCTGTGGAGAGAATTACAAAATTTTCAAGAGAGACGTTGTTAGTAATTCTTAATTTTCTGCCAGGTTCCCTTCAGTGAAATTGTTCAAGTGTCTTGAAGATGGATTTTGTAATTGCGAGTTATTTTTTGTTTGATAAGGGATGGTGGTGTCATTCGAATGTTGAAATGAAACTGCTGCTGTTATCAGTTTATATTTTCATCCCCTGGGTTTAGTGGTTTTAATTAAGAGGTGAGGCGATTCGTCTTCGGTATTACCGATTGCGTGAAAGATTTATTTTATTTAATTCTAAGGTGTAAGAACCAGTGAGTGTAGTAAGCTACAGTGACAACTCACGGTAGGCCTATTGCTACCATGCCTGCCATGGGCCTACCATAAGTTTTCACTATGGTTTACTACAGTGTAACCTACTGGAGTACTTGTTTAGCTGATTTTGTGACTACGCTACGGTCGCTAAGAAGATACGACACGGGTGACACACTGATACTTTTACTTTATACTGGTTCCACTACCGATTCCCTTTGTCAGATTAAACTACAAAATAAGTATATATTTTTTGGCACATCATCCCATCTTGAAATCAACATACAAGATTGCTAGTTGTAGTAAAGTTACTGTCCACGACGAAAGGGATTATGGCCGTGAGTTAATGTATGTTACCTACATAGGCAAGATTTGCCTCAATCTATCCTTACCTTACTCCGAGAAAAACTCACTCAGAGAGAAAATGCCAACATCCATCAAGAACCTTCCCTGAAAATCTCCTTCACCTCACCTTTATTGCTAAGACTACAAAGTTCATAATCAGCCTGAAACTTTTGATCAAACGTGTCACCACCATTCACCTTTATGCACATAACAATAGAGACTATAATCATCGAGCTACTTTTATCCTAACATTACAACCTACAAGCGACATCTGTCGATCGCACTCAATTCAATGATACATCATCAAGATGGATAGAGCGGGCAAGTGTCCCGTGATCCTTTAATCCCGGGCGATCCCGGCTCACCTGCGGGATTACAGGATCCCGCGGGACTGTGATCCCGTGTCGCGATACGGGACCGTGATCCCGCGTCGTTTGATTTGATCGGGAATTAGTGGGAGTTTGAAACTTCTAAACAGTTGGAGTTTGGGATAGTCAAGGCAGATTGGTAGATAAATGATAGTCCTACCACATGTATTTTTAACTTAACTATTCTACTTTGAACACTATTAATTTGAACTCTTGAACTGAAGAGAGAAATCGTATATTTTTTATCATTAATTATCATACAAATAATGGGAAATGTGCAAGAGAATGATGATATCATACAAATTAAAAGTAAAAGAAACAAAAGGAATAATCGATTGGTTGATTTTGCACAGCACCGCTTAGGATTCCGGGCCAAAAGTCGGAACGAACTGGCATTCGGAAGAATTATTAATTCTAATCGGGTTAGTAAAATATCAACACAGATACCAACTGAAAACCAAACATCAAATCATTTACTTTCAAACGACATACCTATCTACTAGTCTAGGCTATAGCTAGGTATATCGGTACCTATGCGTTGGAAGGAGGATCGTCTACGAAAAGTTGCAAAGAATCATTTAACTAAAACTGTGCGGTGAATTGGGCGCTCAGGAAAGTTTACCTGAAAAGTTGGTAATTTTAATGAAAAAATAATTTCAATTTGTAAAGTCCGGGACATTTCCCCGCGGGACTCGGCTGACATCATTACCTTCGCATATTTGAACCGAACAAGTTTTCTTTCGCAAGTTTGGATAGGTGCCTTAATTTTCTCTCTTGTCATATTTTCTCATTTTTTGAGTGGATCGAGTTTTTTTTGGTTATATTATTAATTTGAAAATTAGGATGGTAAAACATTTTTTTCGTTGAAGGATGTTATGAAAATTAAATAATGATTGAAACAGGGTATACTTTAATGACTTCATAATTCATAAGTGATGATCTTTAACTATTCAATATAAGCGGAAGTGACGGCAAAGGACGTCCTAATAAACTTATCACGATCGAATAAAATTATCTACGAATTGCAGCTTCATCAGTACGACAGACGTATGTTGTATAATGGGAATGAATATTAATACTTAAACATTCATTTTTTTCTTTGAATATGTAAGTATAAAAGTATTTATAAGTTTTCTTTGCCGACGGAACCAATACTACAAAGGCTTAGTAAAAGTGCACCTTTTGGGTACGGAACCGAAAAAAATGTGATAATGTGATAATGATAAATAGCATGTGGCGGGTCAAATGATAGTCACTGCCTACCGCCGTGGTACATAAGCTTGCGCATTAATGTATCAAATTTGGTACGCAAATTATAGTAAATATTTGGGTAATTTACATTTATAATTATGTATGTTCTTCAGTCTGTCAATAATTATTTGCAAGAATTTTATTACCCAAAATTAGCATTATTTATAATTATGATTTTTTTTCATAAATTAAAAAGAATTAACAAATTCTTTTTAATTCATAAATTTAAAATTATGTAGCAAGAACGAGATAGTAGGTCAGTTTTGTTTCGCTTTTTCTCCCTTTAAAAACATAATTCCTCAATTTACATATACTTACCTATTTTACTTAAGTTATTTTTGTTAAACTTCAATATTCTAAACGTGAGCTTTGCTACAATTGCATGCAAACCTGCAATAAATTTGGTAGTTGTGGCAATGTTTTTGACCACCCCGAAAGGGATTATCGTCGTTTATGTATGTATATAGTATTTAGTTTAATTTAATAAAGCTGACCTACTATTTAAAAAACACATTACCCCCTTTGCGTCGCGCAGTCGGGTAAAAAGGATTTTATTTGTGTGCCACTTCCAGGCATTCTCAACACTGACCAAATTAAAGGAGCCAAAAGTACACAACACTAAGAAAATGTAACTAAATGATTCCTATCAAGAAAACGAAATGTACCTAAAATCTAAAAAATACAACAAACGAATAAGTGACACAAAACTTCCCTCTGCTTTGTACAAGGTACAGGTGTTAATCCAGCACAGTTTGGAGAGTTTAGGAAACTTTTGACAGTTCACCCCCGGGCTGACAGATCATCTTCCGCGAAGGTATGAAAGTGTAAATGGAAAGGGAGATATACCTCAACAAGGTAAAGTTGTGTTGGCGAGAAAATGAAAGTAGAAAACCGGTCAAGTGCGATTCGGGCTACTCGCGCACAGAGGGTTCCATATACGCAACATATTAACTTACAAAAATTGTTTTGTTTTCTCCTGGACCTTTAGCGTGTGACCGTCTTACACTTAGCCGGTTTTTATTATTTGTTGCTATACTAAGGAGTTACTATAATATTGATCTGTGTAAGGGTTGAACTACACATGGCCGCACGCGATCGCACCTTTCCGTCGCTCCATCCTTTTCTGTCACTCAGGAACGTCATTTGCTAGAGCATATAAGATAGACGGAACGCGATCGTCTGCGGCGTGCGATCGCACGCGATCGCGTTCCGTCTATCTTATATGTCTGCGGCGTGCAATCGCACGCGATCGCGTTCCGTCTATCTTATATGCTCTAGCAAATGACGTTCCTGAGTGACAGAAAAGGATGGAGCGACGGAAAAGTGCGATCGCGTTCCGTCTATCTTATATGCTCTAGCAAATGACGTTCCTGAGTGACACAAAAGGATGGAGCGACGGAAAAGTGCGATCGCGTGCGGCCATTTGTAGTTCAACCCTTAAATGATATATTTCTGTCTAGTCCACATAGCTCTAGCTGCTCTAGAATCGGATATAGTTTTCGTGTAAAATGATATAAATAACATTTGTTAAATAATTAGTTTATTTACCATAAACCTTTCTGTTTCAATATTCAAAAACACAAATAAATCAATTACTCAAATCGATTCCCATCCACTTTGTTAACCCTTAATCAGCCCCAAAATATCCATTATCTACCTTTAAAATAAACCCCTAAACCTGACGGCGTAAGTCTAAAATCGTGTTTGATCTGCTCCGGGCCGCTTTGAACCGGAATAATCCGGTCCACCTGATCCGGTGAGATCCGGCGACTTGCGGCTGAGCGCCCGCTTGCTTTACCTATACGGACACCTACACTAAAAGGATAGAGGAAGTTTAGCAACATGTGGCAAAGTTTCGTAGCTACTAGGTATGAATTTAGTTATGTAGAAAGCAGGGTGAAAGAAAAGTTAAATAAAATTTTTGGCATAGCTGAGTTCGATAAAAAAGTAAGTAACAATAAATTATCGTATATTCATGCGATTGATTTGTAACACCACTGGCTTATCGGTGAAGGAAATTTTGTCCGTTTGGTAAATGTGACGTTTCAGTGCTCTAGTCAATGCCTTCCTAAGCCACTGATTTATACTCTGAAATGGAATCCGACATAACAAAATTGACATTTCAGACTATAGAAGGGAACATAATGCTAGTTAAATCCCGACAATTATATGTATTTGTACCTTGCGGGATTTCAATCCTGGCAACTTTACATGGCAAGTTGTTTTTATCGGGCATAAGCCTACCACACATTCCCACATCTATAACTCTTGTGTCAGGATGAACAGCAGGAAACACACAAAACTAGACATTTAAGTCCAGCGATCTCTGGCGATGACTATCATCTGTCTTGGAACCCTCATATAAGAAAGGAGGAATAGGAAAAATAAACATCCAACTTCCCATTGTAACCGGGAGACAGCAATGGGTAAAGCATGGGTAATAGTATCTAAACCTATTCTAGAGATAATTTTCGGCAGAGTTGAATAGTGAAGACCCATACAACCAAAGCACCAATTAAATAGCATTTATTGTAGAAACGCTCGCTGGCGTAGTGGAGCTTCGGTATTGGACACAATCACCGAAGTTAAGCAACGTCAGGTCCGGTCAGTCTTTGGATGGGTGACCGTTTAGTGGTATTTCATCTCGAGCGTTTCCGTGCTTCGGAAGGCACGTTAAGCAGTTGGTCTCGGATAGTACCGTCAGATGGCGTTGTAACTATTTGTTAAGCCAGGTTAGAGGCCTATTGGCGGCTTGAAAATTATCTGCAGCAAGGTGACCACTAACTTGCCTCCACCAACACGCACTGGGCCCGCGTGGTGGAGTATGGCCCACTCCCTCTCACCCTTATTCGCGAGAGGAGACCTTTGCCCTGCAGTGGGATTCTACAGGCTATAACTTAACTTTTTATTGTATTGACAGAAACAAAAAGAGGAACCTAGGTACATTGCACGCTTGACTTTCATAATCAAATGGTTATTAAACTACCTAGGCAACAGATTATGCTTGCTTAGCCAAAAGACTAGTCAAAGGGGTTGTAAAAAATAAGGGGTGCGTTCGAATACCTGAGTAATTCATGCAAACGAATGCAAGCCAATTAATTAAGAGCAGTCGCTCTGCGCTCTCAAATCTGCTGCCCTAGGAGAAAACTGAGACTGGTAAAGGGGTTTCAGACGGGTATGAAAAAAAGTTGCGAATATCATTGAAACTCAAACTGATTGAAGATCATACTTGCGGGAAGATTGTGTTAAACATACACACAAGCTCATGATCATAATCACTATCGTAATTCATAATAGCTATCTATATAATTACCTAGTAATATCTTTTAAGCGTGCTGTTGTAGCAAGGCTTTCTTTTAGCACGTACCTAAATAATATTATTTATGGACCACAGCCTTAATAACTTCAGGTTAATATAAAAACAAAGCAGAGAAATGTGTTTATTATATTGGTAAGAATAACGCATATTTTTATGTTAACATATTTTGATGTTTTCTTTTTAGAATTGACTAAATAATGTTCAAAATTTTATACTTTTAATATATTGGACATAATATTTGAAAAAAAAGTGTAGGTATTCTCTAAGAGTATTTTTTTCAATTATTTTTGTTGTATGTATTCCATCCATTAAGCATACCATTTTCTCTACTGTCAGTTAAGAGATTTCCGGTAGCGCGTTTTAGTATCGTGTCTGAACGACTCTTATTTCTATAATTAATACTGCAATATCTCGTCTCCTGCAATGAGATTCCGCGAGATTAAGGTGTTCCATTAAACATTTAAGTGAAAGAAGTAACTGGCTGCATTAATTAAATGCGCTTATTACAAAGATAAGGTAGGTGGTACCTTCTAAGTGACACGAGCCTTTGCAAATCAACATTGTGTTGGTTCTCTAAAATATTTGTCTTCCTTCATCGTATCTGTCCCGATTTCTTATTCGACTGGTCTATAACGGATATAAATATAAAAAGTTATATGAGCTGTCGTAAATAGCTTGCAAGTCGAGTGTTCGGGACATTAGTTACTGAAATAAGAGTGAAATTGTGTGTTTAGAGACAAACTGAAGTCGCGCGGGTCCACTGACTTCATAACATTTGTCACACTCACGTGTGTGGCGGTAGTGATGTCCTAACATAAGTATCGATAAAAGTAACAATAAAAAAAAAAAAATATTCGAAAAATCTATACGGTCGTATCGTATATTCGCACTTGCGTAGTGGAATATTTCCCGCTCCCATTAATAATTATTCGTGACCTTTGCCTTACAGTGGGATCTTAGTGGGCTATAACTTACTTAATCTTATACTCGTCGCTTATAGTACCTTATCGAAATAAATTGGATGTTGTAGAATTTCTAATCTAATTTTTTTTCTGTAGGTACACTGTGTTATGTCTTTGTTTTTAGAGTATTAATATAGAAATATTAATTATATATGTGAACAATTTCAACAAAATAACGATTAGTTACTATATTAAGAAATATCCATACAAATTGTGGGCTGTCATCAAAAAGTATTTTTCAAATCAGTCATGTCATGACGAGAATTTGCCTACTGAGAGTTTCAACAGGTTAATTTTTATCTAGCAAGTTATTGGACACAATTTCAAGACGTCAGTTTTAAACCAAACTCGCTATTAAAGTCTATACTAATATCTTAGATGATTCATCGACAAAAATATATCGATACAACTCCACACAACAGCCGACATACGTTGAGTTATGCAGTCTGGCGTCTAGAGAATATCGATGAATTATAGTGCTATTTTACATTACATCACTAGTGGGGCGAGCACGGGCGGAATCTGGATAAACTGATATTTCTCGCTGTTTTGATATGAAATATTGTTTCTGAGATTCACCTGGAGTTGCAACTGAATGTATTTTTGATTAAATTTATTCATATGAGTCACAAACAATATTAAAACGACTTGTAAAAGGATTTACAAATATGTTAGGTGAGCTTTTCGAGATAGCTAAAAAACGTTTTTATTTTAATTCAGTCTCATAGTTTAAGAGACAGGGTTTTATCACAGATTTCATTTTGAATTGATTTTAGCAAGTTAATCTTCCAACTAGACCCTTGAAAGGTGGTTGGTAGTTGTTGCATAGTTTCTGTCAACTCCCAAAGAGGATATGGAGTTTATAATAATATGTTGTATTTAAGAATCTCAAAGGAATTACGAGAGCTTCATTATGAATAATTTTATTCATTTATTAAATAGTGCTTATTTATTCGTTCAAGGTTGCCAAACCAATTTTGTAGGTGGGCCTCAATTTCGATTCTACGTTACGCGGCGGGTAACTTATAGTAATACTTGCCTACAGTTATAATGAAACAAAGCTTGAGTGTCTTTAAAATAGTTCAATGAAGAATATAAAAGAATTATATTTTTTCCTTTTGAAGTATGGAATAAATAGCCAGCCACGCCAGAAGATATAACTAAGTGCACCATTAGTTTTTAATTAATAACATAACTTTAAGTGCGTATTAAGACCATGAATCTAAACAACTTTCTCTAAGGAACATGGGTGGAAAAACGGAGAAAAATTTTAGGAATCCATTTTCTATGGGAAGTCCAAAAAAAAATCTCCGTTTTTCCACCAATGTTACTTAGAGAAAGTTATTTAGATTCATGGTCTGAATACACCCTTAAAGTTATGTTAGTAATTAAAAATTAGTGGTGTATATTGATATGCTTAAACATTTTAATTAACTATTTAAATAAGAGAATACCCAATTTAAATAAACGATCGATTCCGTTTCGTTCTCAAACACCTCTATTCTACTACAAACAAAACCTTTTTATCATAAGTTTTCGTTTACAATTTCCAATAGCAAAGAAATCCCATTGTTACGGGATCTATCTCCGCATCTCCATTACGACGGGAACCCTTTCGTCCCATCTGATAAAATATCCCACCTTGAGAGGCTCTATCTGTGTTGATAATCGTCGCCCATCCGTCTACGTCAAGTCACGGACTTTTTGGACACCTCTATTTTGTATTCGATCTTTTATTTTTGTTGGTTTGTTTTTTTGACCTGACTTTTCTTTCAATGGTGGTTCTGTTGTGAAATGCTACCTAGGTATTTTCTTGAATTGTATGCATTTGCTGGCAGTGCTCATCAATTTGGATTTGTAGAGGCAAGTTAACTTTGATTGTCATTTTCAATAATGAAGCCAACGTTTTTATTTGGTTTCGCTGCTCTCCAACCATCGAAAACCAACTACTACTAGTCCAATCATTTTAGGGTTTGACCCTAACAATAATTCATCTATCGCTGAAACTTTATTTTTATTTTTTTATTTATTATTATTATATAGGTTACAATGAAAACAATGACAATGAATCCCACAAAACCAATTGCTCGGTTTGCAGTGTGCTAAAGTAAAGTATACAGATTACGGTTGACAAATAGTATAGGTTTTAATTTTTCCTGTCCTAGATTATTTGTCACCATAATCGGTATACTTTACTTTATCACACTGCAAAGTTTCAGCGATAGGTGAATTATTGTTAGGGTGTCCATACAAGGAAACTCTACAATGATTGGAATACGCCTCAATTATATATTGATAAAAATCATAACCCTCCTTTTTGTAGTCGGATTAAAAAAAAAGATTCACAAAGCTGTCTAAACTATAAGTTCGATCGACCTGTCTTGCCAGTCGATAGAATCTCTGGGCTAGCACTGCAGGTAAAAACCACCCCAAGACCACAACCACAACCATTTTTAGGTTTTAAAAGAGACTTAACCCAAAAACCAGTCCACCAATTTCAATGCATGTATTGTACCCAAGTGAGGACGGATGGGCTCACTTCCAGGCACATTGGACAGATTTTCGATACTTAACTTAGATGTCCTGAGTTTTCTAAATATATCTCTGACCACCCCCTCAGGGAATATACTCGTGAACATATTTTTAGTATAGCATATTATGCTATCTTCTTCTTATCGAGTGGGCTGCAAAGCCCTGGTGTCAGAGTTTATTCAAACCGCCTTACGGCCTCTGACGTGGTTTTTATGTAACGACTACTACCACCAGTGATAGTAGCCGGGACCAACAGCTTAACGTGCCATCCGAAGCACGGAATCATCTTTCTTTTCAGACAATCAGGTGATTCAGCCTGCAATGTCCTAACCAACTGGGGAAAAACGCACAAAGTGACATTTCACTAGGTGCCCCCCGCGGGAATCGAACCCACGACCTCCGTGTCAAGAGCCCATTATGATAGCCCATAGTGATTATGCTATGCTATACCTAAATCCAAAACCCACAAAGAACTAGGTAGGTAATAGCAAAATGAACACCATAAACTTCAAGGCGAAAAACTTGGGAAACTCACGTAAACCATTACGTAGAAACTAAACGATCACCGGACCTCATTACTGGCATCTACCCCCCTAGCAGAGGGGGAGGGGGGCTAAGTGACTCCGAACGGAAATAAAGGTGCACACGACTGGAGGTAATGTTAATTGAATTTCTGCAGACGCTGTGGTTAGTGAGGGGGTGCTGGTTGGAATTATCGATAATATTAAAGTTAGAAAATACGATAATATTTTGTTATGGCCCAAACCATCAGAATTCTCACCTTTAATTACTGAGAGAAGGTATTTTAACTGCAATGGAATTCTACGGGCTGCATACATAGCTTTTGACCATCAAAATTCCATTCGTGGTGGACTGAAGCTAATTAACTATTTTTTAAGCATGTAGGTAGCAAGGCTCACTTAAAGCATATTGAAATGGATAGTTTCCATTCATGCTCATGTTTAATTTACTAAAAAAATGTATAATCTAGATTTAAAACAAAACATGTCCGAGTATTTGAAGTTTAGGTATAGAACCTAGGTCTTTATCGCCCGGCGTGTTAGACATAAATTGGTTTTCTTACAATCTGCTGTATCTCGTTGTTTTAGATAAATGGAATACGAATAACAATTCAGGTTGTTGATTGCGAGAAGTTCTTTAATTCATTGTGCTCATACAAATTACTCGCGTCGTCCATTATAATTATTTTCCTTTCGATGATTACCTTTATTAGGCCAAGAGAGAGACGGAGATCAGTAGGCAGACCACCAGCACATTAGTCCGATGACATTGTGAGAGAAACGAGTTCGTATTGGATCAGATTAGCACAGGGCCGTGAAAAATGGCACAATAAAAGGGAGGTCTATGCCCAGCAGTGGGTTGATGTGGGCTGATTTGATTGGTTGATTGAGACGATTTATCAGTTCAGATACATTATCCCAACTAACACCATGTGCAGTCACTTTAGTACTACGACGTAGAACAAAAGTGTACCGATATAACTTATTGCTGCTGACTGTACAACATTAGTTGCATTCCTCTTTTCAAACCAATTTTTTACAAAATCATTGAAATACTAAAATATCAAGTTCAAGAAAATATCAAGATCAAAGAGTATTAATAAAATATCGATTAATTAAAACCATCAACAAAGCCCACCCCTAGTACCGTTTGGCGAGTGATACGCGCGGCCGTCGTACGCAAGATTAAACGTCACAAACCTTCTGATACTTCCACCAGAAAAGAGAACCACCTTTCCATCTACCCTCACATTTATCACAATGGTGTAGAGTCGAAATTACTTTGAAAAGCTAAGAGTTTCATTGGTAAAGTGGGGAACTGTTAAATATGGCAGTGGGATAATTTTTAAAGACTTTCGTAATTGGAATTGTGGTTTTGATGTGAATTTTATTTTATTTGATAAGCGAATACCTATGTTTTAAAAGATTTTTCTTTTCATAAACTATGTAAAGTTATAAGGTGCCGTGGTGGTCCAGTGGCGAGTAACACTGCCTGCAGTGCAGGAAGCGATGGTTCGATCCCCGTCCAGGCCAACTCGTACCAATGAGTTTTTCGGAATTTATGTACGATTTGTAACACCACTGGCTTTTCGGTGAAGGAAAACGTCGTGAGGAAACCTGCATGCTTCAATTTCGAGGCGTGTATTGTACCCACTGTCCATTATAAGTGGTGACGGGCTCACCCCCCGTCACACTGGACAGAGTGTCGGTACTACTGGAGAAACGTGGATGTTCTGAGGTTTCAGAATATCTCTGACTACCCCCTCGGGGAATATAGTCGTGAGCATATGCTTATGCTTATGTAACACTATTGGCTTTTTAGTGAAGGAAAACATCGTGAGAGAAACCGGCATGCTTCAATTTCGAGGCACGTATTGTACCCACTCCACTACAACATGTACTCACTACCCGTCACACTGGACAGAGTTTCAGTACTACACGTGAAACGTGGATGTTCTGATCTCAACGATCCCCGTTACCCAATCCGCCGCGGAACACCCCAGCAACGTCCTATGCCGAGGTCCGTACGGTCTCTGTGTGCCCCTAGGTCGGTTGCTTAAGTTCATTCATTTAGATCGGTAGACCCGTCAATAGTCCGCAGTAAAAAGCAGTAACTGCTCCCTGAGCAACGCTGTATTAGTCATTAAAAAAAAAGGATTTTCTGAGTTTTCAGAATATCTCTGACTATAGGGAAAATAGGGAATACATTTATATACAAATATATTCTCTCAAGGAATATAGTCGAGAGCATGTTATAGCTTGTGGGATCCCACTGCAGGACAAAGGCCTCCTCTCACGATTATGGGTAAGAGGAAGTGGGCCATATTCCTGTTACCAGGTTACTGGCTAACATTTCGACTTCGAAATCCGTACATACAAAATCATAACTCCAGTTGGCTTTAAAGATACCCATAGCACAGTAGAAGAAAAGGTATACCTACTAATAAAAGGTATAGGTAGAAGAATAGGTAGACATACAGAAAGGAAGCTCCCATCCCCCTACAATTCTGACCTTAACCCTTCTCGGTGGCATGGGAAGTGGTCGACAGTAAGCAGTGTTGTATTCCTCTCCCACGCGCACTTACTAAGTTTGCTTTTTGTGCGAGCCAATTTGTATAAAATGACCAGGGTGAGTACTCAGGAAGAAATGAAATTCAATATAAACCAGGAACCGCAATCAAATAGTCACGGCAACTTAAACCCCAATTTTTTTCCAGAAATCATGAAATGGCCTCCGCTCTACCAATCCAAATGTCATAACTCTTAAGTGGCCTCAGATTACCTGCCATAATCCACCATTAGGACCCTGTACGTGCCTTTTCGTCCACACCTTTACTTATAGTTCCTTCCACATCGATAGTTCCACGTATCCTTCTATTTTCTGACTTATTGCATCGGTATAAGACTTGTTTGGAGAGAATTCGTGAAGTGCTTAGTGGAGTGGCCGCTTTGTCATCTTTAGTCCCTCATATCAATCTATTTTGATACTTGTTGCGTTGTTATAAGAGTTTTCTGTTGAGACTTTGTGAAGCTTTTCTTAGTTGAGTGAAGTGGAATGGAGGAGCCATTGAAAGAAATTGTCCCAAAAATTGCTCTTAGCGTTAAGTTCGGCTTTTGAACTCTCTTGTTATAGTCAGAGAAGTAAAGTTTGATTTGAGATTTTAAGTCAAATCGTTGCTGAAATTTTTGTAAATGTTTATAATTGTATCCTATTATCTTTATTTGGTTCCCGTAATAGTTCAACTCTATCTCTTCTCATGTGTTGTATGAGATAATCTTCTTATGAGACGAATAAAAAAAAAATTATAGTGGGGCAACATTGGTGGATAGCCAACATTTGAATAGTAATTCTGTTCTGAAACCGAACGTCTACCAAAAATAACGTCACAATAACAAACTCCGCTCACAAAACAGATCTCCAACCCCAAAACATTTGATATCACAATCGTACACAGTTTTTTGCCGAGTAAATATAAATAATACACCCCTCAGCAAACACCTGAGTTGTTTGTTCTATATAAAAGGTAGGTAAAAGGTGGTGTCGGTTTACAGCAGGGCTCTCACAATGCTTCTCAGTTTACTAAACGTTTAGACAATGGAAGAATGGAAGAATCAATTTTATCTAAAAGGGCATTATTAGACGGCACAAAATATTCGAGCGGTTGTACAGTTTCTGTTCGAAAGTCGAAAAATCTATTAAAAAAAACTGCGATACGTTTCATTCTAGAATTCTATAAGGACAGGACAGGATGAGCTCTGCACGAATAACTTAGGCAGAGGTGCGCTGCAGCGTCATTTAAAAATTTCCAATTATACTTCATATCCCTAGTTGTTGTTATCATCTCAGCCGACGTCCACTGCTGGACATATGCCTCCCTCAAGGATCGCCACAACGACCAGTCCTACGCTGCCCTCATCCAACGAATTCCCGAAACCTTCACTTCACCAGGTCGTCAGTCCACCTCGTGGAGGACTTAATCACGGTCCGTTTACGTCCGGTATATACGCGATCGTCTCTGAAGAACTTTTCAGCTCCCTAGTTGTGATTGGAAAAAAATGTAAGTAAATCCCACACCAACTAACAAGGGCAGGTTTTTACACGCTGTATTTGAAAACAAAAGCCAACATCGCTTCGATCAATGTCAACCTCTGATTGATGTTGTTAATTATAAGCAAGGTATTATATTCTTCTCGAACAAAATATTCCTCCTGATCATCTCCCACGGGAAGAAGCTTGTACTGGTATGTTTAGCTTAATTGAACATTCAAAAAGCTTTATATCAATTGAAGCTCCATTCATTTGGATTGGATCAAACTGTCTTAATGCAGGTTTATTTTTGATTTTAAAAGGCATTTAAGTTTTGTGGAACAGCTGACATTTATGTATACAGGATGAAATTGATATCATTAGCATCCTTTTAAACTAAGAGTATACCCATCAAACTGAACAACTTTCACTATGGGAGCAAACCAATCGGAGCAAAAAAAAATCTGCTGTCCCATACTAAACTGCACCCGCCACCGCTGCCTACACGACTCAAATGTATGGGCAGCAGATTTTTTTTTTGCTCCGATTGGTTTGCTCCCATAGTAAAAGTTGTTCAGTTTGATAGGTAGGTAGACTCTTAGTTTTAAAAGATGCTAATGATATCAATTTCACCCTGTAGAGCAGACAACGCGAACAAAATCTGTGCACCACATCCGCAGTGCGGGGCGCGTGGCGTCGCGGTGTGCAGCGAGCGAGCGAGCACAGGCTAAGAACTGTTGTACCAATTGGCCTAAACGAGTGGTACAAAAAATGCTGTCTGGTTGTCGCCTCTAGTACTGCAATGACAGCTGATGATTTATTCGCAATGCGACCAACTGGGTTTCATAGCTAGAGGTATTCCAAATTGAGCATCAATTTTAAAGAACTCCGTGAGCTTTTAACCGAATACTTTGTAATGTTATTTATAAGAATGTAGATAGGTAGGTATAGAAGGCTGCGAGCAATTTCCCGGCGGAGGTAACAAAGTCTAAGGGAGTGACCGCGCGCCATATATCGCGTAAGTGACGTTGGGAGTAACATGGAGCTACCACGAAGCGACTTCTGCACCTGCTTCAAGATTACGAGTAAAATAGGGTATTTTCCAAGTCACTAGATGAAACGTTACTTAGATTACGTTTTTGTCCATAATAATAAATTGACAGTGGGATTACGTAGTTTTAGGAAAACAAAAAAAAACTATTTCCTTGCCGGGGTAACACCCAGAGTTGAGTCACGGATCGTCGTTCGTTCGTCGTCGTCGTTGAATCATTCACGATTTAGTTGAATAGCATTTAAAAAATATTTAGAAGGAGAAAGGACTGTGGGAATGGTAAAAGGTAGAATAGGAGCCTTTTAGGCAATCATAATCTCAAAAAAGGTGAATTACAGGCATCACGACTACCTATATTCCTCGAGGGGGTAGTCAGAGATATTCAGAAACGTTTCACAAGTAGTACCGAAACTGTCCAGTGTGATGGGGGGTGAGCCCGTGAAAAAGGTGAATTATTTGGGCCAATAAATCAAACTAATGAGGAATGTTGAAGATGCGAAAAAGGGTGTATTAGAATCTTTACAGTGTCCTGATTTTGCCTATAGAACTGTACTTACAGCATTGACCATGATTTCGATCTATCTATCTCTATCTATCTTTACAAGAACAACACAGTATTTTTAGACCACGTCCTTATAATTCTTTCCTAAGGTCCGGCGGTAATTGGAGCTATCAGAGTACCGGGCACGCCGCCATAAAGAGGTGAAGCGAGGTGGGCAGAGAACAGCCGATCGACTGTGAACGCACAGTTGTAACAGGAAAATGTTTTATACACTTTACTTTGCTAGGTTTTCTTAATGGGAAAGATTGAGAATGTATTTTTTTTTTTAATTATTTGGAACGGCAATCTGACTGTTTGCTTAACTGCTTGTTTGGTTTTAATATTTATACAGGGGGAAATTGATATCATTAGCATCCTTTTAAACTAAGAGTCTACCCATCAAACTGAACAACTTTTACTAAGGGAGCAAACCGATCGGACCAAAAAAAATCTGTTTAGTATGGAATAGCAGATTTTTTTTTTGCTCCAATCGGTTTGCTCCCATTACATAGTAACAGTTGTTCAGTTTGATAGGTAAACTCAATGTTATCAATTTCCCCCTGTATCAGCTTATCCTTAGCGCATACAATTATATGAGATGTTGCTACATTGTCTTTGTGGTCTTTAAAGCTGTTACATACAAAACTACAATCCTACTCGATCTAAATGTATATAACAGCTGTTATTTTTTGGCGATTCCATTGTAAGTCCCATACAGAGAGTTTGATTATTCTCCTGACACTGTTTTTTAATCTCTCTCCCCTTCACTTCGAAAGGTATCATCTCTGTGGAGAAGATGCCTCGCCTTGCCTCATTAATTAATGGTTTTAATTCGATTTGAGATTGACAAAATAATCATAATCTGAGTGCTCAAATAAATCAAGAATGTAAGAATTGTCAGCACATACGATACGATGATAGTTACGGTGGTTACGGCAAATGCAAGCTCACATTATGATAAAACGTAGCACTTTTGTGACAAACCTCACCGTAACTACCTCGGTCCCATTACGGACCCCTACTTTCTTTCTCTCAAAGGGTCCATTTACGTGTGTGCTATATTAGTTGGAAGAAAAACGATCGTCCCTTCCCTTAGATTAATTGAAAAGAAGGAAGATGCATAAACGCAGGTTCGAACTAAACGCACAGAGCATAAAAACAAGTTATTTCAGATAGTGTGATAAGTGTAAACTGGAATTTTGTCGTAATGATACACTGTCCTATATGGTCGTATATGTTTCCGACTTTACGTTTTTCCCTTTCTTACAATTTTTGTCGTTGGAAAGGGACAAAGTTGACGTCGAAAACAACGACAAAAATTTACGAAAGAAGGACGACCATTACCGACCTCCAAGGAGTATTTTCGTGTTTCAACGCTTGTAAGGCAGTCTGTCCTTTAGGTGTTGACCATACCGTTTCCAGCTTCGTCGGTAGAGCCATTGGGTTTTCAGAGTGCCTAGCAAGGCTATGTGGTATAATGTTATCTCTTTAAGGTTTAATTCACATCAAAATGGCAGCGGTCAGCAGTTTCAGTTAAGCAGCATTTACACAATTTACACTTTATGTACATTGCTAAAATACATAATATCGTTTTAAGGGCTCTAAAAAAGCACCTTGCAGCCGTCTATGCCATAGATATCAGCTGATGCTGCCAGCTGGTGTCGGTGGGTGCCATTTGGTGTATTGTCGTGTCGTTTTAAGTTTTGTCGTGAGCGCGTCATGTGCTGTTATCATGGATAGATAGCACAGAGTCTTCCTGCTTTGGTTTAATTTATGACCTCTACCCTACCTTTGCTAAAAGCCGTCGTTTAAGGTTAACCCATCGATTTGTAGACTCGATTGACTATAAATGAATAGGTACCTTTGTGAGGGATATTTTGAAAGGTGAGGAAATGTGGGTTGACTTTTATGGGCGATGGTTTTGTGTTTTTAGGTTTGTTGAAGCTTGGCAAAATAGTTGTCATTGGAACTTTCTTACTACATAACATGCATATGCTCACGACTATATTCTCCAAGGGGGTAGTCAGTTATATTGTGAAAACTCCGAATTTTCACGTTTCACTAGAGTGAGCCCGTCGCCACTTATAATGGACATCGAATACCATAATGTACTATTTGGGTAAACAGTTGAATTATTTTAATATGTGACTGTACTCAAAATACTCAATAACCAAAAGATTTGGGACTTCTCATACTAAACGCAATCAGCTGTTCGAACATTTGTATGAAAGTTTATTTGAAAAAAATTGCGAATTCGTCTTTTGTTCTTTTGGGAAAGTTGTTAATTATCATGAGTACAATCACCCATTAAAGTAATGCAACTAACCTAACACCCTATATGTATAGGATCCTTATCTTAATGATTTTCAAGGGGATGATCAGACCATCAAACTGCACAACTTTCTCTATGGAACCAAAATCGAAGTAGCGAAAAAATTATCAGCTAACCCATTCGTTTCGTTGGGTCTAGTAGGTTTGCAGTTTTGTATGGAACAGCTGATCTATTTTTTAAGTTATTTGCCCCGTAGCGAAAGTTACCTAGTTTGATCGTCTGATCATCCTATTAAAAAACTGTCACCATTATAAGAAGGACCCTATGAGTACATAAACCTTAGTACTGTTTTCCCTTCCGGAGAGGTCAGTAGGTTTCCTACAACAAATCTTCAGGTTTTTCTTTAAGGGGCTACCTGCCGGTTTTGGGTAATTTTGTAACCATTTTATTCATTAACTATGGCACTTTTTGAGCTGAAATTTAAACTGAACCATCTACAGGATATGAGAAGTGATGTGGTTTTTCTAGAAATCGATTTTAATGAATAAAACCGAAGAAAAGGGACTCTAAAGTCACCCCTTTTTTTCCAGTTGTAACCATTTTACTCTTACATTTTTAATCGGAACAAAATGAAAATTTACTATATTGTTCACAAAACTATTTAGAATGATGTGGTTTTTTTACTTTTTCGAAATTAATTAAAAATCATCGTATTTTTCAAAGAAAACAGCAAAATTCTGACCGGAGCCACGCGCTCTTTCTCATCGATTAGTATGGAGTGTGAGTGAGAGGAGAGTGGTCCACGGCTGATACGCCTTAAGGAAATATTCATCGGTTATCGGCGATAGCCGTCCGTAGCCGTAAAAAACATATTAAAATAACAATAGCGTGTTACTACGCTATTGTTTCTTACTTAATTTGTTTTTTACATTTTACTACTGCACATCAAATGGATTAACTAGGTCATATCCATAACAAATTAATTTTATAACTTCATACATTCATTTACTTACATGAATTTTCAACGCACAATGCTCATAAAAATTTTTAATTAGTAACAATAATTATTAGTACAGTTTTTAAAATATAAAAAAAAAAGGCTGATAAAATATTTACGCGTTATTATTCGCTACAAGTTTTCAATCTTCATGTCAACATGAACTATAATTATCGCATGACAATCACTTATGCTGTAGTTGTAAAGATTAGCCAGTCAGCAAAGATAGTATCGAGGCTGACTGCCCAGGGTACGCCAGAGGAACTCAAGGTTTCGTCACTCGGGAATGCTCTTTCCATGCACATTTCCACTTGTTATTAAACAATGGATTCGTGTGTTTTAAGTTAAAATCGACAACCCCATTTCCTGTCTTGACTATCGTAGGAGGCGACAAAGAGGGTTTCTTTTAATTCAGTTTTTAGTGGTAGAAAATCTAGAAAAATTCAATTAAATTTTTCACTTTCTAAGAGAAAAAACCAGCCAAGAGCGTGTCGGTCTCGCCCATGATAGGAAATGTTATAAGAATTTTTTATCTTAGTTTAGGTAATTTGAAAACCAAAGATAACGCGTTTTATCTATTATTTACATTTATAGACAGAATGGACGAAAGCATAAGGGTTCCTTGTTTGACTACGGAACCCTAAAAACGAAGTTGTCGATTTGACCCTAATTCTTTAAAGATATCAAAAAGAAAACAAACAAATTAATACAGAAGTAACTCTCAACAATAACTTTCAAACGCAAGACAACAAGTCCCCTGGGATGGTGCGGGTGTGTGGGTGTGTGGGTGTTCGGGTGGGTGTGTGGGTGAGAGAGGTGAGCGGAGAGCGCTCCACTTCATAATATTTTTCACCTTGTTTCGTTTTCCAATTTTCCGCAAGTCACTCTCGTGGGTAACGGGCCGTGTTTTGATTTAGAAATGTGGTTGAAACGGTTCTAGTTAGTTTGAGTTGGCGATACGATATCGATGCGATTCCGAATATAATTGCGTCGAGTATTCCCAAATAGCACACAATTTAGGCTTTCAACTAGCTGTACTGTAGCCGGTTAGAGTCAAACTACTTGGGTTGGTTTTCAATTAAATAACCCGACCAAACTAGTCGCAAATGTCGCAGGGATGACTTTCGCTAGTATCAAGGCCTAGAATAGAAATGACTTCAATATAGTTTGACTTTCCAACTCATATTCGCCAGCGGAGTGTAAACACTTTAAATATGATGCGGTTATTTTGTATTTGTCGGAAAATTATGCAAATAACAATAGTCACATTTTTCATTGTGTCCTTTGTTAACTTATATTCTATTCCTTAGATACATTTAAACCACTGTTGTAAGTCAAACATTAAGAATAACCTTATACGTACTTTGTATTTTCCAAAAAATTCCGTAGTCATCTGGAAGTGCTACGATCAGCTACGAGAGGCCTACGACCGCTACGCATCGTAGATTGTAAATAAATGTACGATGTTTTGTGTTGTGGACGCAGCGTTAAATAAATTTCATTTATTTTCAAAGATATTTGAAATAATTCAGAGCTCTCTTGATAATAAAATATTGCTGTGATAATTTTGTTTCGGTTATTCCTGTCCCTTCTGGAGGTACTGGACGGAATTACATCTCTCCGCTGCCCCCTATAACAGAAAATAGGCTATGTATATACGAGTATAGGACTATTATTATATTCTACCAGTAGGTACTAACATAGGTTTTAAGTATACAACATTTTTAATGAATTAACGCAAAACTAGAAAGTAGTTTGTTTAGAATCGAGAGCAAATCGAATTATCATGGTTTCAATATAGGAAATTTTTTTCAAAATATTAAATTATAATTTGTTCGTAATATTTCAAATTTACTGAACTCGATGTCAACCTACCGCACGCGCACACTCACCTTACTTACTTACTACCAAAACAAGATTCTTAAAATGTATCCATGATCATGATAACAATACGTTTAGCGCTTTCATTCATTGTTGAAATTATAGCAAATCATTTTTGCCAAAAACTGACATGCCAAAAACTGTTTAAGGCTTCGATCAAAATAAAATTAATGGGTAGGCCTTACGCGAACATTTCAAACCAGAAAAATGAGGCAAAACAAATGAAAGGTTTACTTGTCACTTGTATGCAAGTGCCCTAGATTTGACAGATAATGGCGCTAGTTTGTATGGACCAAGTGCACCAGTAGTGTGCTTCAACTTACCGCACTTCAGGCCTATCCATTCATTTTATTTTGATCTAAGGTTTAAGGTATGTTTAAACATGATTTTGTCACTGTCATCAGTATGAGTGGTGAGAGAGACAGAGTAATCACTAAATACGTTTAGCCATAATACTTTTTGGTGCAAGCCACCCTTTACATTACTGAACTATTAAATAAATTAATAAAGAGTTTGTTAATCTAGTTATCAGAATATGTTACAGCTATAGTCGGTCTAGAAAAAAAATTTCTAAGGTCCATCAATTAATAACTCAATCAACTAAGTATTTTATACAGGGTGAAATTGAAATCATTGGCATCCTTTTAAACGAAGAGTCTACCCATCAAACTAAGCAACTTATACTATGGGAGCAAACTAATCTTAACAACAAATAAAAACAGCTGTTGCATACATTTAAGTCGAGTTGGCATTGCTCTCACACCCTTTTTCGTGAGAGGAGGCCTTTGCCCTGCAGTGGGATTCTAGAGGCTTAACTTACTAGGCATTGCAGTTTAGTATGGAACAAAAGATTTTTGTTCTACAATCTGTTTGCTCCTATAGTAAAAATTGTTCTGTTTGATGTTGACTCTTAATTTAAAAGGATGCCGATTATATCAATTTCACCCTGTATAATCATTACATTAAAAATACCTCACAAATAGTTTCAAAACATCACCGTAACTAATACCGTAGAAGGTTATCCCCCTCCCCTGCAAGCGAGTCTCATATAATATCATATCTCCTCACATTGTCCTCACTGTCGCCTGCTTGACCCCTCTTCAAGCAATCTAATTTGCTCCCTCGAATACATTGCGTTGGCCAAACATTCACCAAATTGACCAACTTTGTTTAGGTTCCTTAAATTTTATTGTAAATTGGATCTAGTGGGTTTAGTATTCTAATGCAAATAAGTGGTTTCTATTGTACTATGTTTAGGGGTGAAATTTTAGGTAAAACAAAAAAGTATTGTAAGTGAAATAATAGAGACCTAGGCCTTATTATTTATTAGTAAACGATTATGCACCAAACGAAACATGTATTTCACAAAGTGCATCAATTTTTATAGAGTACCTGAAGTACCTAACAAGCTAAGAGCTATGATTTTCATATCGCTTAACTTATTCCTCACGACTATATTCCTCATAGGGAGCAGTTAGATAATACAGAAGCAGAACATCTACGTTTCGCTAGTGTAGTACCGAAACTCTGTCCAGTGTGACGGGTAAGTGAACTCGTCAGCGTCGCCACTTTTATTGGATAGTGGGTACAATACAGGTCTTGAATTTGAAGAATGCAGGTTTACTAACGATGAAAATTTTTAAATCTGTTTAGAGCCCACCGAGTCTATTGTAAATTTTAATTTATTTTCTCTTTTAAGTTAGCTATAAGTTACATTGTGAAAAGGTGTTAGCTGTAATGCAATGTAATACATTTGTTAAATAAATAAATAAACTTATGCTGCCTGCAATCGTATTTTGTTATTTCTATACAATTAAACAACATTTCCAAAAAACAAGAATGTAACATTGTAGTCCTGATGGGCTTTTAATTTATCGTAACATTACTAATTATTTTGCTTTATGCTTGTAGCTAATTACCGTTAAAACCGCAAAAATTTCCTTTTGTCGGTTTTAAGTTAAAACTTTTAACGACAATTAGCTACAAGCTAGAAACAAAGATATAATTACTATGTACAAACATTATAAAAACAAATCCGCAGTGTCCCGATAAATTGTAAATCAGCAATGACTACAATATAACATTTTTGTTTTTTTGGAAATATAGTTAAATTGTTAAGAAATTAAAAAAATACGATTGGGGACAACAAATAGGCTCGGTGCAGCCTTAAATATTATGACCTTATGACACAAAAATACAAATTGTCACCTCTGAAAAACTTTCACACTAAGATCAACATTGAAATCACGATAAAAATTTGTTTTTTTTCATTATTATGCTTGGGTCGAATAGATTGACGTTTTGTATAAAACAAATAAATCGATTTCCTAAAATAAAACGTTGTAAATTGATTTGTTTAATTCTTGTTTTAAATATCTTATTGAATAAACACATATTTTATTAACATTAAACCTGACTATTTTTTTCATAACCATGATATCATGAAAGCTTTTTCTGACCTCCGAAACATTGGACGCAAACATTGGCGCATCTTCAACTTTCATCTCATAACACGACGGTCGCTGATATGAGAGGGGGATGCAGGTAACTCGACGGAAAATCTTATTTAGCAAATTGAATTACACCGTCCACTAACTCTCCTATATATTTCTTTCCGAGCTCTTTTTGTGACAATGTTATTGTATCATACTTGATGGATATCACAAATTTTTGTTGATGGATTGGATTGTTGTAAGTCTTTAGTTATGGTAGAATGTTTCTTAAAATTAATACCTATACCACCCTATACTCTGATATGGAATCCGAGATCAAAAATTTTAAACAAAAGAGCCTCTTGTTTAAAATTGTTGATCTCGGACTCCATTTCAAAGTTTACACAATTTATGTTACTTCTGGATTAGAATGGACCACATAATTTTCTTCAGTAGATGCCGGTGCGACAAGGTGCAACCTACGAATAAGAATGTATAGAAATGTAAATCAACCTCAAAAAGTGACACCAAAAAAAGTGTACCGAGTACTAAATTTGTTCTTTGAAAACTGTACCGTACCGCCAAAACTCATGTACAACATGTCATTTTTCATTGGGTGCCAAAAATGATGTGGATTTTGTTTAGAGTTACTCTTCTATAGTTATTCTTATTCGTAGGGTGCAACCAAACACCTAGAGACCATCAAACTGGACAACTTTCACTACGTTTAAAAGTAAGCTAAAATTACAAATTTTAAAAACAGTTGGTAGTTGCCGAAACATTTCTGACCACCCCGAAAAGAAGGATGGTCGTGCATGTACATTTTTAGTACCTAATTTATTATATTCTAATTTTCTTTAACTTAAAGACTGAATAAAAAGCGTAGACACGAGATTATCAGGTTATCGCTGGAGCGTGGCAGTAAAAAGTAAGTGTAGATGGAGCCAGGAGCTCACCTCAGCGAAATGCAATTAGATTCGTCTCGGGAGACTGACGCGGGCTGCATTATAGTCTAGGAGCCGCCGTCTGGTTCTTTACCTCGTAGTGTGATGGCGTTTATAATTATGTAGATAAAAATGCTCAGGGGTACCTAGTCTGAAATATTTGAAATCCTACTCTAAATTTACCGTGTGATTAAGTATTCGATATTCGACACATCGCAGTCATTTTTATCGGAATTTTATGGAAATAGAGTTGATATTTCAACGAAAACTTTCACGATAACTATAACAAAAGTTAGAATAGACCCTCAGTTATGAAACTCTGGCTTAGTTCACTCTCCCAGACGCTATAGTGTAGTAAGCTTGTTGTTAACATGTATAATCAACTACCTATTACTATTCAATACAAGGTGTCACAAAAATACAAATAAACATTTAAGGAATTGTTTTAGTCCATCAAACTGAACAACTTTACTATGGAGCCAACATTGAAATCACGAAAAAAAAAACTGTCCCATACAGTTTGATGGTCACTTACAAAATCTAAAAATAAAAAATTGAAACGGATAAGTCGACAAAATCGATGAGAACACGAATATCTCATACCTACAATGTAATGTGTACAAACGACGGAGAGTTTCACAAGTTCAAAAGAAAAAGTGTTCAAAGGTAGATGAAAAAGTCTGCCGTCTCCTGGACTATACGGGCCCGTGGCTGATTTACATATAAATTGTAGCTAACTCACGTGGCGTCTGTTACTTTTAACTGCTGTAACCGCACTCCTGTGACATCCTGCCCCCCTGCGCACCTCACCCCGCAGACACAGAACCTTTGTTTCAGTGCAATAGGGTTTTCGAAAAAAGTTTACTTGCTTTTTTTCGTGTCCGGGAAAAGGTGCTCGGAGCGTAAATGATCATGTCATCCTTTTAACAGAATAATAAATATAAATAAATACCTATCTTGGAGCCCGTCGGTGGCGCGTTACAGAGACGTATGGAAACTCAATCTTGAGGTCCGGATTCGAATCCGCACGGAAGATCTGCTATGTACCAATAAGTTTGTCTAACTTATGTACGTAATACCACAGAGTAGGTACTATAAATACCGACTGCTATTGTCAACGTTTGTTGAAGGTAAACGTCGTGAGGAAACCTGCATACGCTGAAGAAGAAATGCCGATGCGTATGTGAAGTCTACCAATCCGCACTGGACACGCGTAGTGGACTTACGCCCATGCCCTTTTCAAAATCTGTGAATGCAGTTCGAAATGTTTCAAAACGTTAAGGATAGTTTCTTAAGAACATTTCGCTGTAGCTACAACGGTTAAGGTAGGTACCTGCCCTTACTGCCCCGTCTCAAAAATACACCATGTAGGTATAGGCTGCGATGATGATGATGACCTATCTTGGACATTGTTACAAAGATTATCTAGTCCCATTGAAAGTATCAGATTCTAGCCCGGACTTGTGTTATGTTATGATGACTGGACAACGATAAATAGGGTTCTTCTTAATATGCTACCACTTTTTAGGGGCTGATCAGACCATCAAACTGAACAACCAACAACATCTAAATCGCGAAGAAAAAATCAGCTGTCCCATACATTTGGCTAGAGTAGGTTTGCAGTTTTGTATGGAACAGCTGATTCTTTTTCGCGGTCTCGAATCTCGATGTTGGTGCCATATAGAGAAAGTTGTTCAGTTTGATTTCAATACAAATCCGGACTAGATTATAGTACTTTCAATAGAACTAAATAATCTACGTAGCAATTTCCAAGACATGTCATTATATTTCTAGGTATTATAATTTGGTAGCATCCATAAAATGCCTTCTACATGAAACTTTCCAATATGAGTATAGTACGGGAATAGCTAAAACTTTGACGTACTTGTATTAACTTAGTCCCATGTCCGAGGACTTATAATGCCCATGTCACACGGAACTAATGCCAGGTGACATGTGTCAGCCTTACATTGTATCATCCGTGTAATCCTTCCTTAAAATACATTGTTATGATAGTTTTGAAAACTATAAACATGATTGTGTTAAATAAAAATCTTAGTACGAATTGAACTTTTTTTGTAAATTTATTCATTGTATAGTGCTAGACAAATTAATGAAGCTATAATTATAGTTTTTAACTCAATTGTTATTAGAAAAATATGGACGGAGAAAGTGTGTCTGAAACAAATACAAATATTATTAAAAAGTATTTTAATACTTCGGTATTTCGTGTGAAAGTACTGTGAAAAATATTACACAATTAAATGCCTGATCATTATAGGCATTTAATTATGGAACATTTTTCGGTTTCATTGCAGTAAAAAATTTACAGTTTGAATTATAAGAATCAATAGGTACATACCGAATTAAAATGTTTCAATGATTAGGTCCTTGAAACATTTAAATCTTAAAATTATAATTTTTTATTTCAATCACAAAAAAATATTTTTACTTTTTACTGTATATTTTCCCTATTAAGTTTTATCATGTTTTCGCAGCAAATAATCCACTATTACCAACTGGAAATAATTTGATTAATATTATTCTGATAACTTACTTTTGAAACCCATAAACGAACTTTATTTTACGCTGCCGAAACCACAGACAAAACATTGTTTAATAATGTTTCCCGTTTTAGCATGTCACTGTGAAACCCAGTTTAATCTAGAGACCGCGTGGTCAACAACTGTCAACCTTGTTTTTATCGACAACTATATTGTGACGTCACTCGCACTATTTTAAGCCGGATAATCCCGATGTGACTTAGTTTTTCTTGCGGTTCCCATTTTAAAGTGAAAACCGTCTGACAGTTAAATATACCGTAAACGATGAAGCATTCCGAAGATATTTTTTTACAAGTTTTGGACGAAGCTGGAAGTGAATTTATTGGTATATTTGTTATTGACTGTATTTATTGGTTTTTTGGGTCGCTGTATTATTGTAATATTTTTTTTTGTAGGATTAACTAGGGTTGAACATTGATGTAGTTCCCGAATCAATATTGTAAATTTTAATGAAACGAACTACGATAGACTTACTATTGTGACTTTTTACGAATTAACTTTCTAATTCCTCCAACCAAACACACAAATCACGCTGTCCCATCTCATCTAACAAATTAAACATTATTCTTATCCCATCCAAATTCCTCTCGTCGCCTTTTATTGGAATTTTTCGTACGCGTACGTGCCAATAAATACTTGTGCTAAACGCTAAACGGTTTCGCACCCCTGGCATTTAGCTCTTTTATGTCAATCGGCAGAGGCACACAACAATGGGTACTACTATTGGCACACATCTGTAGCATGCAAATCGTAAAGATACGAGAGCAAGGAATTCTACGTGGATTCTATTTACTGGTTGCTTTTGTAATCGGCTTGGAATGTTTTGATATTTGTTAGGATTATTGATTAAAGGTAAGTTCAAGGTGTGTATGAATCAATAGTAACATGCAGCATGCTAAACTTTATTTAGGAGTGATTATCTTGCGATATAACTTTTGTTTACACAAAAATAAGATTCAATCCTGGCTATGTGTAGGTTAGGCATCCTGATTGTTGCGTTACCTTGTCTTGTCATAATGATTAAAATTTGATTAATCGAAGACAGCACCTAAAGAAATTTTAAATAATGTTCACTCCAGGTATATCTAGGTCTGGGTCTGCTATATGGACCTATCGCAATTTTGATGGGCATACCTCTTCGAACAAATAACATAATTGCTTTAAGCAAGAGACTTCTAAGAAGACTAACCAGTTTGTTGATATTCTTCAATAAAATATCAATGATACTAGGTGGGGAATATGCTATTTTTTTCTTTCTATGTTAAGCAAAATCATTCTTACCCGAAAACTTAGTTAATGAAAAACTATCAAAACTCCTACATCCACCTAAAATGAGACCAGATCCGAGAATTGTCCCTTTTACACGAGTCGGAGGCGAATAACAAAATAAAATACAATACAAAAAGCGTAAAAGAGAACGTATTGATTTGCAGGAATTTTTATTAGGAGGTGCGAGGTACCGGGCTATTTGCCTGCGCTTATTGGTTCTATCGGTCCTGGGCTATTGCTAGTGTTTTATTGGCAGGCGAATGTAAATTGTTGCTATGCAGTTTGAAAAAGTATTTTCCTTGTTAGTTGTGTTGCTTTTAGATTGTTTTGTTACTTATTTCTATCATATAATTCTTACAGCTACCAAAAAGGAAAACAATAATTTATTTTTACCTACACATAGGTAAGTAATTAGCTGTACCTAACATCAGTGACATGGTGATGGAATACCTGGTTATGGAGAGCGAAGTAAGCATAAATTTTGAGGCCTGCATTGTTCCTACTGTACACTTAACATCACGATGGCCTCACGTCCTTTCACACTGGACAGAGTTTGGGCACTTGGGCACTGCTAGTGAAATGTGGAAATTCTCAGAAATCTGATTTTGAGAATATAGCCCTTTGCATTTGGTATCCTTTATTATCCAGGTTTACAAGGGAATCAAAATGTAACTTTGATTTCCAAATTTTCCGAACACATTTTTGTACATACAAGAATTAACATCACAGATACAGACGAGTTTGTCCACGAGCGGTTGTATCAAATTCACGCAGTGTTCGCGTGTTCCGCGTTCGACCTGCTTGCCAGGAGGCTCCACTCTATATCTGTCAAAGGTGTGTTTGCTCAAAAAAATCCTTAAGATTAGGATAGATATTCCCGCAATCTAATTGACATAGGCAGAATAAATTGCAGCGGAAAGCATATAAGCAACCGGACAATTAAAAAAAAATGGCGTCTCTACTCATTATTTGTTCTAATTTCGTCCCCTAGGTAACGTGTCGTTGCATGCAAACATCAATTGGTGGACACCTCATTTGTATCGCCTTCGAGGAAACGAACAGCTTTGGCACATCTTCAATGATGGCTGCTGCAGATGCCAAGTGACAGAACTCTGTCAACTCAATCAGCCGGTTAGGCTGACAAATTAACTTATTTGCCCTGTCGCATTCATAAACTCAACATGCACAGTTCCTTGAAAATTTTACTTTATATAGGGTCCTTCCTAATATGCCGACCCTTTTTTAAGGGGATGATCAGACCGTCAAACAGAACAAATTTCTCTATGTGTCACCAACATCGAAATCACGACAAAAAAAACAGCTTTTCCATACAAAACAGCAGACCTACTTGAGCCAAATGTATGGGACAGTAGATTTTTTGTTCGCCATTTCGATGTTGGTCCCATAGAGAAAGTTCTTCAGTTTGATGGTCTGATCACGCTCTTAAAAAACTGCCAGCATATTAAGTTGGACCCTGTATAAATTTTACTTAAAGACACCTTAGGTATATGAGAAGTCTCATAGACATAAAAAAGAATGATCATGATCGTCATCTCAGCCAATAAACGCTTCCTGGACAAAGGCCTCCCCCAAGGATCTTTTTGGCCTCTTCAACATTGAATTACCTGCATGGTCATAAATTATCCATCGACAAACCTCTATAATTTCTTGGACGAAACATTTAGTCGATATCTCAACGTCGGCTGCGTTTTGCTCTTGCACCTCCGGCCACCTTTATTGGTCGATCGGTTTGATCGAATATGTCGACGCGCCGATTTATCTTTGTTGTGTTTTGTTTCTTCTGTTCACGTGTTTAATGGATGATTTGTTAGTGATAAATAATTGGTCGGGATTTTAAAGGTTGGGATACTAAATATACAGTCGAGTATTGAATGATCTGTGCTCGAGTTCAGAATAGACTATGCCATTTCTTCTTATCGGTACCTTTTGTTTAATGACCGTGTGGTACCGGCTCATTATAGAATGAACCACTCGATTTCTTCACGTGGATGTCGTAAGATGAGACTAAGGGATAAGATTTGTTTTGCAGTGTTTTCGTGGGCGAAAAACTAGCCACCTACTATCACCATTCTGACACCATTCCAAACTAAATCTTATATTAAGGTTCACGGTGCAACTTTTTGCAAGCTACAACTGCATTCTCAAAAGTGTAGTTCGTAGTTGTAGCAAACTTCTCACCACCTGGAACAGAATGATGATCATCATCAGCCTGTCATAGGCTGCTGAACATAGGCGTCTCTCAAGACGCGCCATTAATCAGTTGCTCTCCGCTAACCTCAAGTCGTCGGACCACGAACTGGGTACCTGTATGGAACACCATCCAGACCTGGAGGAGACCAGGCCTGAGACTAACTACTTACTTTAACAACATTATCTCAGTCGATAGACGTCCACTGCTGGACATAGGCCTCCCCCAAGGATCGCCACAATGACCGGTCCTGCGCTGCCCTTAACAAACGGGTTCCCGCCGCCTTCAGCAGGTCGTCGGTTCACCTTGACGGCCTACCCACGCTGCACTTTGTAAGTACCTACTTACACTATCTTTACTTCATGCACAAAATGAAACTCACCCCAGATACCAGCTGCCGAGCATGCGGAGAGGATGAGGAGACCATGGAACATATTCTTTGTGACTGTGATGTCTTGGCGGCAAAACGCATGTGCCTCCTCGGATATGGATACCCAAAACCGGGAGATCTTAGGTTTCTTCCCATCAATGGTATTGCCTCCTTTTATGACCATGTATTTGAAGGGAGAAGAAGGCAAAAAATATTGGAGCTAACACAAAAGATCCCACTGGGTCGAAGTGTTGCTGGCTTGCCAGCCCCCACAACAAGGTCAAATTAAGATCTTAACTTCAAAAATCTAGTCAATACGAAATCGTATTCCATGCCGACCTAGTTAACAAACAAAACGTGCTTTACCCAAGCGAAAATTAAACTCAAAATTTAAATTGTCTTGAAGAAAATTCAAAATGAAGTGTACACAGAGTGGGAGGTAAGAGTAAGGGCGTGTTTACACTAAATAAAGCGAAGGTACGGATTTGTAGGAATGTAAATCAAATTGGATGTTTTATTAAACACTCGGTTGTGCTGGATATTCAAATTAAGTGGCGGTGTCGATGCTGTGCTTGAGTGGAGATGGACTGTTTTCAATTAAATGTAGGTAATTTTTAATGCCAGTCACATAGCGACCCCAAACAAAGTAGGCAAAAATGTTACCTAAAATATATCACAACTTGGACACTTAGCTGTAATTCTATACAAGAAGAGGCCATGTACGATACTGAATGAGTGCGAGTGAGACAAGAATACTCCATTGCCTACATTTTCCGCCATGCCTATCTCACCAAAGTAAAACAAAAGTCCGTTAGTTTTTGTCACATACACTCAGTTGCAGAAACGCTCATTAAAGTTAATCCTCCATTTAATCTCTTGCTGTCACTTTTTGTATTGTTGACATGCAATATATTTAATAGAGGATTAACTTTAATGAGCGTTTCTGCAACTAAGAGAAAGTGACTTTCGAAGATAATGACTGGTCGTAAAGTTTTATGTGTTAACTTAACCAAAAAAAACAAAAAAAAAATACAAAATATTTATTGAACCAACGTGTGATACAGGTTTTCAGGACTCGTAATGATTATGATTAACAACCTTAGATTACCTATACCTAGCACATTGTATAGATAATACAATAAAAGTTTTAAGCTGTGATCCCACACTAGACTCAGGGCCTGGTTGGAGAGGATCAGCATTAGTATTAACATTTAGATACAAAATGAGCGGCAGTTATTTATAATATATAGTCATGTCTTTACATCTAAGTAGTTTAAGTATGGTTTGGGTAATGATCATGTACTACCTGAATCCATACTCAGAACCATACTCAGAATCTTGACAAACTATACGCATAATATAACTTAGCAGTTATAAAGACAGCAACTCAAATCGTCAGTTACCAGTGATCGAGTTATTAAAAACTCATCACCATAGATTAATATTTTCGCTGAGAGAAGACTAATTAAAATCTTTGCTCATCACATTAGTGACAAAGTTCAAAATTAATCAACTTTTTCTTAGAAATATACCTACATAAACCTCTTCCACTCTAGCCAACTGCAGAAGATTTCCACCTCGGCTCCTCGCAATATTTACCCGTTACTTTCTGTAAATACTCCCCGAACATCCGACGAGCTTGTTTAATTGTGTAACTTGTGTGTACACAGCCTCAGCCCTTTCTGACTCGTAAGATTTCACTTTGTTTCTTGTATGTAGGTACATTATTTATTGTGTTATTAATTTAAATTACGTGTAGACACGGCGACACATCAAGCTATACAAAACCTATAATTATACTATTTTCCTAATCTGTGACAAAACGTAAAGCTGTCCTACACCTTTGAGTCGGGTAGGTAAAGCAGTTTTTATGAAACAGCTGATTTTTTTCGCGTGTCCTGAGGTAGGCTGGAGTGAAAGTTAATTCAGTTTGAAGATCTGAGTTCACCGTTTCAGTACCTATTCGGAGGGCTGTCCCTTATATCCCGTTACCTATAGTTATACAGGTTGTAAAATTTAATGCGTGACTTATCGAACGGGGTGCTTCAGACTATCAAACTGAAAAAAACCGACATCGAAATTGTGAAAAAAATCTGCTATTTCATAGAAAATGTCGTCAGACCAAAATGCTGTTTTTTCGCGATTTCAAAGTTTGTCCCATTGTAAAATTTGTTCAGTTTGATAGTCTGAAGCACCTTGTTCAATTTGTAATGCATTTAAGTTTTACACCCTGTATATCAAATAAGTTCGAAGTTGTACCAGGATTTCATTATTTATTATCATTCACGGTCATTAATAAAAAGTTGGTACCAGGCGAGCAGAACTCGACCGGAGTAAACGTCCTATCTCCCGCTAACTACTGAAAGATGCTAATGAAGCGCACTCACCTTTATCTGCCTATCTCTTTTCCTCCAACCTTAAACAGATAAGCTGGTCCCTCTCTCCACGGCTGTCACGGCCAAAACGGTCGATCCAGACGGTGACAAGAAATTAATTAGGGGAAGCTCGGGAAATAATGGTGCGCCGTGATTTTTAAATGAAATTTATTTTCTTCACTTCATTTATTTCTCGCGACATGACACTTTGGAAATTATTAGACTTTATAAAGGGCTTTAGGTAAGGTTTCTTGTTTACCTTCGGTGAGAAGTAATTTATTTTTTACATAGGTATTTGATTTGGAGATTCTTTTGTAAGATTGTTGATTGAATTTTTAAATTTAAAATTTTCTTTATTTGGCATATTTGACAGGTCAAAGACCTTGTCTATACGTGACTAAGTTCAACTTAGGGTTCTCAGTTTATAATGGACGCCGAGAGAAGATTTTTTTGTTTTTATTTAAAAAGTATTATAAATAAACCATTCAAAAGTAGACTCTTTATCCAATTTTTTTATTATTTCATTATCTTTACACCCGCCGGATGAAGACAACGCGAGACCGGTTGTTGTGGCGATTCAAAGGGGAGGCCCATGTCCAGCAGTGGACATCTTACAGCTGAGATAATTTATTTATTTATTTAAAGGTTTGCTAACGATACATTCACAATTATACATATTTTTAAACACACAGTGGTTTTAAAGAAGATGAATACATCACTTATAAGCAAACACTAATATAATGATGATATGACACTTTATCTATGAAGCAGGTAAGGCCATCTCAGCATCAAAAGTTTATGAACACTTCTGAACCTTATTCTCAAGAGAATAAAGGCGAAAAAGTTTCCAACTTTACTACATGAAACGAAACTTTAAAAAAAACCGTTAACTAAAACGGCTGTAGATAACAATAAATATTGTTTTCTCCCCTCCGGACGGAAAGCGTCAATTGTCATCCCGCTACCCCCCTACATGAGATCTGAGACCTTTCTTACTTTCCGGTCCTCGGTGTGTAATCTACTATAATGCGATTTAAACGCCACTTTAGTTTACGAAAAATATTAATGCGTAGCTATTTACAAACATGTTTAAACATGTCCAAAGATCAGAGGACTTCAACATGTCCTCAGAAAGCCATAATTTATCATCAAGTTTGACTGCGTTTAAATGTGTTTTTACTATGAATTATATTCAAAATTTTGTTGGTGAGCCGTCAAAGTGATGACGTGAGACGATTTTTCTAACGTCACTCAGATTTTTTTCCCAGTGAAAGTATCTTATCGTAAGGTAGTAGAGACTATTTTTGTTTGTTTTCAGTCTTGGGTTTTAAACATGATTCGGTAAGAATGAAAGAGTTTGATGGCTTCTGTCAGAAGTTCTATTAACTATGTTTATTTAGTAAATGTATAATATTATGTTTGAAAAATTTACGAGAGGGCTCTATGGAAGATAAAAAAGAACTGAATGTTAAGAGGATAGGCGAGTACCATTTTTTCCGTATTCCCCTGTTTCCTCCCTGGATAATGTCACTAGAGCAAAAAAAAATTGCCATACCTACAATCTATGTTACCTCTGCTATGTCCTTATGTTTTGTTTTTTTTTGTATTATTTATTAAGCGCTCGTTGGCGTAGTGGAGCTTCGGTATTGGAAACGATCACCGAAGTTAAGCAACGTCAGGTCCGGTCAGTCTTTGGATGGGTGACCGTTTAGTGGTATTTCATCTCGAGCGTTTCCGTGCTTCAGAAGGCACGTTAAGCAGTTGGTCTCGGATAGTTTCGTCAGATGGCGTTGTAACTATTCGTTAAGCCAGGTCAGAGGCCTATTGAGGCGGCTTGAAAATTCTCTGACAGCAAGTTGACCACTTACTTGCCTCCACCAACACGCACTGGGCCCGCGTGGTGGAGTATGGCCCACTCCCTCTCACCCTTATTCGTGAGCGGAGGCCTTTGCCCTGCAGTGGGATTCTATAGGCTATAACTTATTTACTTTTTTATTACTGTATGAACTAGAGACCTTCGAAAATGACAAATTTTATCGCCCGTTTTCAGACATCCAGCAAACAAATTTGACGAATATAAACAAAAAATGTAAAACAAACGAACATAGCCAAAGCCTTTCTCATATTATTCTTAAAAGAATTATTAAAATCGGTTTAGTTTTGGAAGAGGAAACAGGGGAATACGAAATCTATTTTATGTCGATAAAATCGGTCCTAGCTGCAGTTGTCTCTTTCGAACTTTAGTCGGCCCGGTGTATGGGTGGGGCGGATCGGACAAATACGTATACAGTCGGAAAAGTGACCTATTCTCCAAATTAGCATTTCAGCCCGCCTATTCTCTTAAGGTTATAATTTAAAATTTTATAACTAGGTACCTATCAAAAATTTACCGAGCCATTGTAGTTAGAGTAGAGAAGGGAATGCTTCGATAGTTTGGACATATCGAAAGGATGAATGAAAGTCGTCTTACGAAACAGATTTATAAAGCACTAGTATTTTCCCGCGACTTCGTCCGCACAAATTATATACCAGATTTTAAGTCAGATCATAAGCTATCAAACAAAAAAAGTTTCATCAAAATCGGTTCAGTAGTTTTTGCGTGATGCGCGAACAAACAAACAAACTAACAATTTTGTCAATAGATGGCGCTGCACGTTTTTAAATCGCGCTATCGAATGTTATTTGAATTTATATGAAGAGAACCGCTACTTTTTTATTCCTTATGAATTTACGGTTTTATAATAGTTAAGATGTATGGGAGGAAATATTGGTAGAGGCAGACCTAGGAGGACGTACCTAGACCAGACCTGTATGACAAGATGTATGGACCTAGAGGAAGCAAAAGGGGTGTGTCAGAACCGCCCAAAATGGAGATCTATAGTCTCTGCCTGCGCCTCTGGGACAAAAGCTTGAGTTTATGTATATATGCATTGTGGTTACGTAAGTATAAGAACAGACCACCCCAGTTTCGACCAGGTAGGATCTATACTATAAGTAAATACATTAAACTTACACATAAACCTTCAGAAAGAAATTCTCTATAATAAATGTTAGTGAAAACCGTATCAAAATTAGTTGCGTGGTTTAGAAGAAGTGAGCGGAGAAACAGAAATGTAATGATGACAGACGGGTATAGCGACTTTGTATTATACTATTCAGAGCAGAGATAATTATGAAAAAAAATAGTGTATTGTGATTATTATGACATGACATTTAGAAATTACAGCAATAAAAGCCTAACTGATCGTATCAAAAAGCCATTGAAGTGGAAACCCATTAATATAGGATAGTGTGACTAATTAAATGCATGAACAGATTTATTTGGCGATAACATAATTATGTTACGTTAATGAACTTGTGTCACGAAGGGTTCGTATTATGACCATTTTGTTTCATAATTTTGTTTGTTGGTACTCGATGTCGATGAGTGGAGGTTTTTAACGTGCAGTGATAAAGATTGTTGTACCAGGTAATATTTTTTGAGCCATTAAACAAAAATTGAATTGAATTGAATATTTTTTGAAACTATTGATTGTAAATGTCTCTAGAAAAGGTAAAAATAGCTTTTTTTACCCGACTGCGCGACGCAAAGGAAGGGTAACGTGTTTAACAGCCTATGTATGTATGTATGTAAGTTTGTACCTTTTTAACTAACTTGATAATCGACCTGGATGCTCAACGTTTGTATTGTATAATTAAGCAATGAAACATTTCATCAGTGATGACAACAGTAGCGATCGACCTGCATGCAGAACGTTTGTATTGTATAATTGAGCAATGAAACATTTTATCAGTGATGACAACAGTAGATCGACCTGCATGCAGAACGTTTGTATTGTATAATTGAGGAATAAAACATTTTATCAGTGATAACAACAGTAGATCGACCTGCATGCAGAACGTTTGTATTGTATAATTGAGCAATGAAACATTTCATCAGTGATGACAACAGTAGATTATCATCACACTGATAAAGTTTTTTAGTTAGTGATAAAACTTGGTAAACTTGTTTTTTATTTAAGAATTATTTATTATTATCATCTCTAATTAGACGGACTTTTGCTGTTAAATGTGTTTAGGCAATATTTTTAATATACCTACCTAAAGTTTTTGAACTATCTATCTGTGCTTTTGTGATGTAACTTTTAGGGCTATTGCATACGTTTCCGTTTGGGTTAGTCGTTTACAAGATCAGTTTCGTATTATGATTGTACTAGAAAATTTTTCAGTTAAGTATATTTGGTTTCTTTTATCATATCCATTGTTTGAAATTAATTAACGAAATATCAAGAAACAGAATCGCTACGACCTGCCAAAAAAGACATTTGATATCGATTGAATCGGGTAGTTGGATAATATGATGATCACAGAAACAAACTATAACTTAATAATTGCCTAGTACCAAGTCATAATAGGGACGTTATTAATCTTGAAAACTATAATCTGAAATAGAGACCTCTTAATTTTCATTTCAGCTACAAAACATGTTTTTCGATCGCTCATTCCAAACTCAAATAATCAACGATGAATTATACCGCTCTCCTAAACCACGCCATAACATAATATCTAAAAACAAAAGCCTTCTACACAAAGTAAAAGATAAAGCGAAATCTTATCTGGTGGTGTTTCTGGAAACTTCATCCATCCATGGATTGAACCATCTAGTTGCAGCGAGGAGGCATATTTTTGAAGTGTAAGTTAACTACATATATTATAAATATATATTAACTATATACATTATGCCCGTTTGCACTAGACTTAAGCGCATCCTAACCTGATGCAAAAACTACTTAAAGTGGTTGCAGAGTTGTCAATTTCATACAAAACTTTGTCGTAGAACACTCGTTACAATTTATAATATAATTACGAAGATATCAAGCTTTGAAATTATTCAAACAAAATTTCAAAGCCTTGTATTTTCGTAATTATATTATAAATTGTAACGAGTGTTCTACGACAAAGTTTTGTATGAAATTGAAAACTCTGCAACCACCTTAAGTACCTAAAACTACTAATAAAGAAAGTGCTTTTCACAAACCTTAAGACACTCCTAAACAAGCATAATAACAAACACTACTAGGTGAGATCTAGGTTTAGGAGTCTCTTTACAAAAATTCACAAAAGTTGAGTTTAGTTCAAACGGGCAATAGGCTCCTAACCTAAGGTATCCGCTTCTAGGTCGTATTAACATTGGTCAATCATCTTGGTACAACTGTGTTGCTCAAGTAGTAAAAATCTTCTTAATAATGCTGACGATTTTTAAGGGATTTCCACTTGATAGTCCAACGTAATTCGGGCTTCTTTTGGCATACCCCTCTCAACAGTCCTAAGTGACTAGAATTACTCCAGTCAGCCTAACTAGAGCTACTGTTGACATAAGAAGATCCAACTGAAGAACTGTCTAGAATCTAGACATCCATCCCATCTGGGACTAACGTAGATTACGATTTTGACTATAGTCTTAAAGGGAAAGTTGTTCAGTTGCATGGTCTGATCATCTCCTTAAAAACCCTATAAAAACCATATACACTATTTCCTTACACCCTTGTAAGGAAAAGTATCATTAGCCTTTAAACCACATACTCTACCCATCAAACTGAACAACATTTACTATGGGAGAAAACCTGCCAACAGAAAAAAAATCTGCTGTTCCATACTAAACTCCTACTCGTATAAAATATATGGGACAGCTGTTTTTTTGTTCTGACAGGTTTGCTCCCATAGTAAAAGTTGTTCAGTTTTGATGGGTAGAGTTTGTGTTTTTTCTCCCCTGACGCAAAGCGTCAATTTACGTCCCGCTGCGTTAAATGAAGTTGCTACTTTCCACCTCCGTCGAGGAGAAAAACAGTATACTAACCTCGGGCAGTAAATAAGAAAGCCTCAGATGATCAGATCCCATGAGATGAGGTAATCTGCTATAAAGGTTAATAATACTTTTCCGCACACTCTGTATATTACCACATCACTGAGAGTAGGTATTGACTGCAATTCTTCAGAACTCATAACTTTAACAACAAAACACTGTTTTTCAGTCTCCTCTGGCTCTCAATCGTATTGCTATCAATTTACGGTTCAGTTTCCTTCTCCCTAACAACGTGGACTCGCTACCAGAACTCCCCGACGGTTGTCTCAATGGACCGGGACATGTTTGCCTGGAACACCACCTTCCCCTGCGTTACCATCTGTCCTGTGAAAAAACTGGACCCTAAGAAGCTTGCAGCTTTTGTCAGGTTTGTAGTTTTTGGATTTGGTGAGTTGGCGGTCAGTCCTATGTGTGCTCCTGTAGAAACAACTATTTTGTCTTTTCGCAAACCAGCACGGCTAGCATGCCACCCACGACAAAGCGTTTAAACGAGAAAAACGTCATGCGCGCTCTTTCTGACATACGTAAAATAATAAGGATGGAGGCACATCTCGATTTTTATCGTTTTCTCGGGGGTGGCATGCGAGGCCTACAGTGACGACTTGTTGTCTTGTGTACGCCAAATCTCCGGTATCCTTAGCGCGAGCCCTACATAAACTTTGTCGATCTCTAGAACTTGATGTTTTACTTCAAAGTATGTTCTATAATCGCTCGTCTGTATTATAGAGAAAAATAAACATTGAGAAAAACACGTTTCTTGTTCCCCATTTTTTATTTTCTTTTTTTAAGGGTTGACATCCTTTGGTTGCGTAACACTGATAATGTATATAGGGTGTAAAGTTAAATAAGATACATACCTTAAGTTTGCTTCAGACTTCAGATGGAACCAAAATTAATTTTGTTTTGTTCTTCTATAAAAAATATTTTGTTCTATTTATAATGGGTTAAGCTGGGTTGACGTTTTCTATGGAACAGCAGATTTTTTTTTCGCGATTTCAATATTTTTCCCATACTGAAAGTTGTTCAGTTTGATAGTCTGAAGCATCTAGTTGAATATGTAACGTATTTACACCCTGTATACCTAATTTCCATGCTTCATGACATCAAACCCTTTCTTCCACAGCTCATATCCAGACCCTGATAAGGAGGCTTTAGAAAAATTCCTCATCAAATTGGCAAATTCGACTTACATAAACTTTGAAGAACTTCCACCGTACCCCAGCATACCTTCCGATAGCTACATGGAGATCCTTCTGAATTTATCAATCAATTTCAAACCAACTCTAACAATCGGCGCTTCGGGGATCAACCTGAATATTGTACCTACTATAACTGAGATGGGATTGTGTTACGCTATCAATTCTAACGTTGCTGTTTATAATTCTATAACGTAGGTATTATTTTTCTATTTTAAACCGACTTAAAAAAAAGGAGTAGGTTTTCAATTCGACTGTTTTTTTTTTATGTTTGTTACCTCAGAACTTTTGTAATTATAAACACCTTTTTGGAACTAGTTTTTGCGCTTTTAAATTTCAACGTTGTCGATTGTAGTCAAGAAGTTTAAAATGCCTACAGAGATGGAGATTGCATTACAAACAACTGTTTGAAGCCAGAATCTATGACCTTTATGACGTCACTGATGTTTCCCATCTCATTTCCTCAGATGACATGACTTTAGAATTACTTTGAGATTGACAACTCCATGTAAAGAGGAAATGAGACGGGAAACATCAGTGACGTCATAAAGGTCATAGATTCTGTCTTCAAAAATATGTTTGTAGTGCAATCTCCATCTCTATAGGTATTTTAAACTTCTTAATTGTAGTGCTCCACTCCCTAAAGCCGTAAAGACTAAAATTACAATACATGCCAAATACTAAAATACTATGTTATTTGTGTGGCAATGTCCAAAACAATTATTATTTATTTATTTCTTTACAGGTACAGATCGGAAAACAAATGGGACGAAGTGGTATCTAACAACAACACATTTTTTGTTCATCCATTGGATGGAGAAGTATTTGCACAAGTCATCAATTTGTCCACTCCTTACAATGTTAGTGTTTTAAGTCTTTTTACCCGACTGCGCGACGCAAAGGAAGGGTACTTAATGTGTTTAACAGCCTATGCATGTATGTATGTATGTAAGTTTGTACCTTTGTGGCACACTAGAGATCCACACGCTTCGTTTTCCGATTCGGGGTCGTCATTCGAGAAGTTTTCGGCCCCATCGGCCATCGGTTCTGTGAGCAATGTGCCCCGCCCACTGCCACTTTAGCGTAACAATCCTTTGGGCTATGTCAGCTACTCTGGTTATTCTGCGGATCTCTTCATTTCTGATCTTCGATTATGTTTCATAAAAAGTTGATAATATTTCAACTTGCAATGTTCCTGACCATTACGGTCGTGAGTTTATGTATCTATGACATAGATAGATTAATACCATCACATTTCTTTTCGTGGGTGTAGTGCAAGGCGAATAAGAATAGTCAACTAATCACCCTAAACACATACACGTTCTCCGTTCCGTCGTGGGTGAAAATAATCTTCAATGATAATGTTTTTGGTCATCTATTCTAGGTTTACATCCACGGTCCTCTAGAAATGCCGGATATTTCGACGAGATCCCAATATTCAGACGAAGATTTCTATATGAAGCTCTATGTCACTGCTCTTACGGTTTATACTGCTCCCGAAGCTGCTAAGTATGAATTTCAGAATTTGTCCCCAAAAATTTCCTTTTTATCTTCCTATGCTTCCTAGGTTATGCGAATATACCTACATAGTTCATTGTGTTTTATTTCTTTTCTTCTAAGTGACATCAACCAAATCTACGAGTACATAAGGTTAAACTTAAATACGATACAGTCATGCATAGTTGGTGCGTTTGTTGTGGTGGTTGGTTGGTTGGTCAGAGGATCGAACTAAACAACTTTCACAATGGGACCAAAATTGAAAACGCGAAACATGTCAGCTTTGCATACATTTAAGTGGTGGTTGACATTTTCTATGGAGCAGCAGATTTTCTTTTCTCGATTTGAATGTTGGTCCAATTGTGAAAGTTGTTAGGTTTGATGGCCTGAAACACCCCTTAAGTATGTAACGCATTTAAGTTTATACCCTGTTACACACATAGATACAGAAGCTAACGCAATTGTCCCATGGGGGTAGCCAGATACTACGGCCCACCTCACGCTACGATTCTCACACTTTATCCATACAATATCTTTTTTTACACCAATCATTTATAGCATACATTTTTTCAAATTGATTATTTTCAACGTATATAACGTAATATATTTCACCGTATCGTTGATTATTTCTTTGTATTATACCTATCATATTATTATGATAGGGGAATCGGGCCGTCAATAATATACCGTCAATATTATTGACGGCCCGATTCAGTTGGTAGCGAACCTGCCTGCTTATTCCAGGGTTCGAATCCCGTAAGGGACAATCATTTCATGAATATTTGTACCCGAGTTATGGATGTTTGTATCTGCATACTCGTATGTAGGTATACATCGTTGCCTAGTCATCATGACACAATACAAGTCCGGGTTAGATTTTGGTACTTTCTATAGGTGTGACAATGTCCAAGAGATTTATTGATTGTATTTGCAGCACAAGATGCATAATGTTGTCATTTTTAGGTTAAGTGTTGGACAGAGACGGTGCAGATTTCCCAATGAAAATAATTTACAGCATAATGCCATCTATACTTACAACACGTGCCGGATGGAGTGCCGAATTAGATTGTGTCTAGAGTTCTGTGGATGTATCCCACATTTCTATAGGAGAATTGGTATGCTATTTCAATTATTTATGATTGCTATTTATACATAATTTGGTTTATTCTTCGATCACAAACAGAAGATGAATAAATTCACCAATTCAGTTAAATTCAATTATTTATTGCCATAAATGACATGTAGGTAGGTAAGTATTAAATATAAGAATGGTAACATTACAGTTTCAATGTAATTTTACCCTTGTGTGTAGCGAACTAGCAAATAAGTACAATAATATATTTTAATGATGAATTTACGGAAGAACATAATTATTTTCTAAATACGGAACCCTAAAAAAGGTGACGAAATGATGTTTAGGTAACTCAAGACCAGCCACCCCTTTCAGGGTGGTCAGAAACATTGCTACAACCTTAATATGATTAGACTTTAAAACTGTGGTATATTTCATATTGTGCGAACGAAGACTTGGGGAAAATCTAGGTTTCTATAAATTCTTAGGAAATTGTTGTCCTAATCAACACGTTATTAACTTCATCTTATTACATTTATTGCAGGTAATGAAAAAGTTTGCGATGTAAATGATTTAATTTGTTTATCTAATTTCAAAGGTAAGCAAAACAAGTGTAAAGTAAAACAATAAGCCCCACTTGCGTCAACCACGGGTTAGCAATTAACTCCGGATAAAATAGCTCTTTCAGTTGTTTTTCTATACAAAAAATCATGGGTTACCAACTTAACCTGGAGTTTATTGCTAACCAGGTTGACGCAAGTGGGGCTAATTGTACTAAATCCAAAAGTCCTATCGAATTTTTACGTTTTTATTGAATGTCCTAATATTATTTTGGTTTTGAAAAAGTGTCGAAATACTTTCCATTGAGTTTTTTGTATTAGAGAGTTTATTTGTCGAATAAAGCAATGGAAATTAATTGGACAAGTTTGCCTTGATACGTAATTCATTAATGCCCATTAATAAGTATTTATATTTGAATTATAACATTAACGAAATATCGGTCATTCAATAAAATAAAAATTAAGTAAGTATTAGTTACAATTTAGTTTCATAGAGTGCCTGCTTAACTGACCAGAAACAGCAGAGCGACATTGTTACTTATAATAAAATTGATTTTGCAGAGAAACTTTACAAACTCCAAGAAGCAAATGGAAAGAAAATTAACTGCGGCTGCTTTCCTATTTGTGAGGATACAAATTACGTAATTCAGTCAAACGTAAGAACAAAAATAAAATTGTTTTAAAAATTTAAAATTAAAATAAATCATCATACAAGGCTTCAGAGCATGAAACTGGACAACTTTAACTTTGGGAATTACAGGACCAACATTGAAACCACGAACATAATCAGTTGTGCCATGCATTTGGATTTAATGTTTGACGCAAGATGTAAATACTAAAACAAACTCACGACCATAATCCCTCTCGGGGTGGTCTGATGCTTTGCTACAACTACTAACGAAATTGTTAAGCGTGCAGTTGTAGGAAGGTTCACTTTTAACACATAATAAGTTTCAGCGCCCGCGGCATGATCGCGCGATAAAGCGCTATCGCGCCCTAGCTCCCTTTCTTTTTGCGCGCGAACGAACGAGTTAGCAGGCGCGATAAAACGTTTATCGATACACCATGCCGCGGGCGCAGGATGGAATGACGTGTCAGGTGGTGACAGGGGGCTAGCCTTTTGCCCACAAAACACTGCACAAGAAACTCTTATTCCATAGTCGCTTCGTACGACACCCACGGGAAGAAATGCCATATTAAGGGCTCTTACAGACGAGCGACACTTTGTTTGTGACAGCGGTCGCCAAGGACCGCAGAGGGTCGCAAACATGGATTTAAATCATAAAGGATGCCACTCCTCCTTAAAAGCATTGAAACAAGAAAATTGGCCTTGGCCGTCGGTAATATTCAATCTTCTTTCGTACTTCTTCGTCGTCAAAGAAAATTTGCCGTCGTCAATATTTCCAATTTTAGGTGTGTCCCTTTCTATACAATGACGTAACAACGAAAATTGAGTGACGTTGATTTTTGACGTTGGATTAGAAAGGGACAAAGTTAACGTCGCAAAAAACAACGACGGAGAAGAACGATCATTACCGACCACCAAGGAGTATTTTCATGCTTTACCGCTTGTTAGGAGGATTGGGATCCTTTTCATTCTAATATTCTTGGTCGCATACAAAGTGTCGCTCATCTGTAAGAGCCCTAAGTCATTAACTACCCGGTTGTCAATGTCAATTTTTAAATTGCCACGATTCCGACACACATAAAATAATAAAAAATCTTTGCAGGTCTTACAAGAATGGTTTTTAGGAACCAACCTACAATGGGGCATCGTCACCTACCCCAGAATGAGATATAGACGCGATATTATATTCGGTTTCACTGATGTACTTGGTAATATAACATTGTAAATGGCTATGCATCTGAAAGTAAACCTCACTCCACAAAATTAAAGGTTATTTTTCTTCAACAGTGGCAGTCGGTGGCATGGCTGGATTGTTCCTCGGCTGTAGTGTCCTTAGTTTCATGGAGATCGTTTATTTCCTTACGCTTAGAGTTATCTGCTTTACTCATGCCAATATCAAAAATTAATTAGATATTTTCTTCTTTTTCTTCTGTTATGCTGATGGATTGTTGGGATTTCTCTTGCTTTATATAAACAAACTTTATTTCTTAATGCTAAGAAATATTGTTTGTTTGTTTGTTACCTATAATTATTACACATAGGTATAACATTTTTGTTTTATTTAAAGGTTTAATAGATTTTAGGTTTAGATTTAATTCTTTGATGTCATCATGATTGTATTGTTGAAGCACACAACCATTAAAAATCGTATTGTTGTATTTGTATTTCTGTTCATACTTGTCCATTTCTACCGACAAATTAATTATCATAGTACAAAACTACGTTATTACTAACCCCGTGGGTTCCGAATAGTCCCATAGCTTCAGGTAAATTTAATTTAGGGTTAAGATAATTGCTAGCGACGCACATCGGGTCGTATTAACACATCGTAAATTTAACCCTTAAGCACCTTGCTAATAATTAAGATCGTCCCTTTTGAATTGTTTGCCCAATTTAGTTATTCACCTCCAATTGTGGGTTTTGGGTCACCTTTGCTAAGTGATAGTTTGATCATGTTATTGGCTTTGTGGCAATACATTTTATAATTCAGCCGTGGGCTATCGGATTAGAACTGGGTCTTATTTATTAATAAACAAGGCAATTGTAATTTACAACGGCAATTCAGTGTACATTGCTGGTTAGGTACTAAGGCGCTAAACATGCAGTACATTTCAATATTCTCAGAAGATGTTATTTGGTGGAGCGAAACACGTGTAGTGTAGAAATTATTTGGTGGGCAGTAATATGTAGCTAGTACAATAAATTTGATTTATTTGTCTTAACCTTGCAAATTTTTTCTTTGCTGCGCCCTTTCAGCGTTCGTGTTGAAGCTGTACCTACTACACGTATGTTATTTTTCGACCTTATGTAAACACGAAAGCAATAAAGTACCTAATGAGTATTGTATAAAGTATTCAATTTTCGTTTCTTAAAGTATATTGTAAGGACAAGGGTTAATTCAAAGATCATTAAAAAATCCTCATCAAATTTAAGGAAATATTTATTGAAAATCAAATCGTTACGACAGATACTAGGGTCTTACAAAAAGAAACAATGTTTAAAATCTTCAGTAATTTTAACAAACAAAAATTTTTACGATTTGCAAAATTACTAACAGCCTTAGTGAGTTATAGCAGACAACTAACACTTGAAATCAATGTAAGAATCTTTAGAAATGATATTAGTTTTAGTGTTATTGCGGAGGCTGGCACCAACACTGACTGTCAATACAAGCACCGATGACTGGCCGAACACAACGCTGATCACAAAGGATCTGGCACAGGTAAACAACGCATCCTGTTAAAGAATACAAAACATATTAGCATTGATCGTGGTACTACTGTTGATTATGTATGACCCAACACCTGTACGATTTGAAGTTGTTTAAAAAAAGACCAGGAGTGCGATTTTTAAAAGTCACACGTTTAAATCTGCAGTAGAAAATTTAAAAAAATACTATGGAGATCATGATTTAAAACGTGTGACTTTCAAATTTCGCATCCTAGGTCCGGACTCAGTCTGAACTCGAACCATAGTTGTTTCAACTGATGTCCCAATACCATTCATACGTTAGGGTGTTAGGATAGACAGTTGCATTAATTTAATTCAAATTCATTGACAAAATTATTATTATTTAAGTAAGGCAAGTTAATTAATAAGTTATTATGTTATCAATTTGGGTGAAAACCTGTAAAGATAATGTATTTGTATTTTTGGTATAAATAAATAAAAAAATTTTAATAAATAAATAATGGGTGACTCAGGTCATTGTTTCACTTTTTTATAAATTGATGTTGTAACCAGCCTATATGTATTACGTCAGATCAAAGATGGGCACACCAATGAAGAAAGAAATAGGAATAAAAACTAATAAATTCATCAACCAAAACTAAATTTAAAATAAAATAAATGATTGACCGTCTTATTTTTGTGCCTACTGTTTATTCTTTCTGTATTTTACTGTTTGTATTTTGGTGTAAAATAAAGTATATTTGATTTGATTTGATTTGATTGATTAATATGTCTGAAAGAATAATATAATTAAAATTAAAAATAAATACACAATTAAAATAAATCATCGTCATCATCACAACCTATATACGGCATGTATAGGCGTTAGTCCACCACGCGTGCCCAATGCGGATTGGTAGACTTCACATACACATCGGAAATAAATTAAATATTGAATTTTGATTTTCTGTATTGATCATCATACCATCTTGTTATTAAGCAAATTTTAAAAATCTTTTAAAAAATATATATTAAATGAATAGATTACATACCGCCAAAATCACCGCGGTCGTAAAGACCTTGGGCACTTGCCATCGCAAAAATTAATAGCATTAAGAACAGAGAGAACTTCATTGTAACTCCTTTTTCCTTACTTCGAAAGAAAGAATGATGCAAACAATATTATCAATCCAATATTTATATGAATAATTAAATTTACCTTGAACCGTGTATAATATATTTGTTGGTTAGTAATAAAACCCAGTAATTTTAAGAAAATATGCGTAAAACTGCTTTCATTGTCTGAATGACCTTAATGTTAATTATTAATTTAAGAAATGATTACATTTGCAATGCTTTGTATTGAAAATTTATGGAAAAATTCAGAAAAAAATAAAATATCTTCAATTAGTCTTACTTTCGGTTAATGCAATTTAAAAATAATTTGTCACAAAATTAAATCTGTAAAAATTTATTATTAAAAAAGAAAATAATTCTAAAACAAAATTATCAACGGATACTTATTTTCGTATAAAAGGGGCTGAGATCTCTAAAGAAGTTACATTTATTTCTGAAGGGAAATAGAAGCAAATACAATGAAGTTTTTGTTCGTTCTTCTGGCTGTAGTGGCTTACGTGTCATCTGAACCATTGGGCCTGTATGGCGGCGACTTGTACGGAGGGGATCTAGATGTGAGGCGTGACTTGGGCCTGGGAGGTGAGACCATACATTTTTAGGGTTCAATACCTGTAAAAAATGTATTTCAGACAAAGTCTAATTGTTGTTAGTAGATACATTAATGACTTGAAAACTAAAGGATAAAACGGAACACTTATACAGGGTGAAATTGATATCATTAGCATTACTATGACTCTACCCATCAAACTGAACAACATTTACAATGGGAGCAAGCCGATCGGAGGAAAATAAAAATCTGCTATTGCATACATTTGATTCGAGTAGGCGTTGCAGTTTGCTCCCATAGTAAAAGTTGTTCAGTTTGATGGGTAGACTATTAGTTTAAAAGGATGCTACTTAATGATATAAATTTTATAGGGTAAAATTTATTTCATTAAGTAGTTTATTTATTTCTTATCTGAAGTGTGTCTGTACATTGAAGATGTTTACAAAAAAAAGATTACGATACGGTTTTTAGGTATCCCTGACTCGAAATCAACCTTTTTTAGAAATTTTGTCTGTCTGTTTGTCTGTTTGTTTGTGTGTTTGCTTGTTTGTTCGCGCATCACGCAAAAACGACTGAACCGAATTTGATGAAACTTTTTTTGTTTGATAGCTTATGATCTGACTTAAAATCTAGTATATAATTTGTGCGGACGAAGTCGCAGGTAAACACTAGTTTATAATTAAGTTTAGTACTCTCAGCTTTGCACGCAGACTCGATCTTGGCCAGTTTTTAAAATAATCAAGTCAAATTAAAAAACTCGGATTAAAATAAGACATTGCGCTATTTTTTTAAGATAAGATAAATATTCTTTAATTGCACACCAAAATACACAAAAACGACAACACCGGCGGTTTTTTACCGGCGTTAAGTTAATAATCTTTCAGTTTTAAGTGCATTTTATAAAAAAAACGTTCATAACAATCAATCAATATTGCATTTCAGGAGGAAAAGGCACGTACTGTCAAAGAGTATGTGGAAGGTGCCAGCCATACTACGGGTCTCGCTTGATTGGTGGCAAATGTTGGTGTCGAATGTCGATTTTGAATGAATAATATTTTCAAACCACTTAATTTTCAGGTCCATGTAATTTTCTCTTAATTTTCTTTCGATTGAAAATAAATTTTTACTTCAGTTTTTGCCACAAGTTTGATTTTACTAACCATCACTGCTGGCTGAACTATACAAAGGAACAGTACAACGCCTTGCGAGTCCAGTTTAATAACGCGTTCAGGGTGCTGGTGTGGCTGCCGCGATTCTGTAGTGGGTCGGGGATGTTTGCCGATGCGCGAGTGGATTGTTTCTATACTCCGTTCAGGAATTAGAGCGACAAAATGTAAACAACGGTGATACCAGTGTAGAAAATACCATCTCGAGACTGTAGAAAACTTATCTCCGGAATGAATAACAGTAAATTATCTATTTTACTTGCAAATGATTACGACAATGATATTATGTTAACTTCGTATGGAAAATAATTAAAAAATACGCCAGATATAATTTATTTTAGATTAAAAGAAAGCGTGACTGTAAATATTTTATTTCTTGGTCTGGCAACAATCAGATATTTTAGACCTTTGGTTCGTTTTAACAAAGTGCTTAAAGAAAAAGATGTTTTATTGCATACAATAACGTAAACGCGTCTGTTGATTGTTAAGTACCGTCCTCTGAGTCCGTACGCTATAAAAAAGCCCACACAGACAGGGTAGCGGCATAATTTAAGAATTGCATTCAAATTGTCATGACTGTTTTTATTATTTATGGATGGACAGTAAATGTTTAATGTCAACACCATTTATTAAATGCCGTGCCGACATGTTATTCTTAAAAAATGTACCAAAGGTTTCTGACCACGTAATGTCACTTTGACAGTGACGTTTCTTTGTTTACATTTTGTCGCTCTAATTCCTGAACGGAGTATACACTACTATGCGCAAAAGATGTACATCCCTCGTGGGTAGGATAAGAGCCAGCGCCAACAGCATCTTGACCATGTTTGCTAGTAGGTTTGATTGTCAGTACGTGAACCATTGCTGTATGGTTCCCGTGTTGACAAACAAACAATTATAATAGATAAATATGTTGTTGTGTATAAACTAACAATAGGCTAAGTATGTTACTAACAAAATTGTGATCCCAGTTTGTCGAAAATAAAGTTTTCTATTCTATTCTATTCTATCACGTCCTGTCATCAACATTATGATCAGCCTTATTTCTAACTTAAAAAAATTACATTTGATACATACTTACCTACCTAACCGTACACATGGACCTTCCTAATATGGTGACACTTTTTATGGGGATGATCAGACCGTCAAATAGAACAACTTTCTCTATGGGACTAACATCGAAATCGCGAAAAAAATCAGCTGTTCCACATAAAACTGCAAACCTATTCGAGCCAAATTTATGGGACAGCAGATTTTTTTTCGCAATTTCGATGTTGGTCCTATAGAGAAAGTTGTTCAGTTTGTTGGTCTGATCATCCTCTTAAAAACAGTGTCAGTAGCATATTAGGTTGGACCCTATACCTATAATTGTTTGGTTATGTTGTATTATATATAATCTGTGGTTATGTGGAGGAGGGTCTTAATAAAAGAGTTCTCTTTACGTACAACTCGAACGAGAGATGCGTGCTATGGATATGAGCTATATAGGGATGTGTGCTAAGGATGAGAGGTACAAACAAACAAAAAATCAAATCTTTCCTCTTTATAATAAGCATAAGCTCACGACTATATTCCCCGAGGGGGGCGTCAGAGATCGTCTGAAACCTCAGAACATCCACGTTTCACCAGTTGTACCGAAACTCTGACCAGTGTGACGGGGGGTGAGCCCGTCGACACTATTATAATGGACAGTGGGTACAATACATGCCTCGAAATTGAAGCATGCAGGTTTCCTCAAGATGTTTTCCTTCACCGAAAAGCCAGTGGTATTACAAATCGTACATCAATTCCGAAAAACTCATTGGTACGAGTCGGCCTGGACTTAGTAAATATGAGACCAGTAGTATAGTTAACGTGGCACCTTCCACATAATCTTTGACAGGACGTGCCTTTTCGTGTCGTACGAAGTCACGCCGTCAATACTTGTGTAGTTTTTTCCTTTCAGATTAAATAAAATAAACTCTAAAACTTTTACTAATAATTTTTATTGAACATGAATCCAAATTACAGAAACTGGGGTCATACAAGACGGATATTTGTAAGAAAGTATTTTGAAATTTTATCAGATTTCATAACAATTGTTCTCCGCTCTAGGTAAATTATAGAGCTGTGGATTTATGTCGTATCACGTAGTCTTTAGGTATAATATCGTAGCACCGCTAGCAGTAGAGTATGGGCTTTGGCACACTGATAACAGCCGTAGCCAATAGTTGATGTAGGAAATTAATGTAAGACCAACAGAACATTATAAGAGTGGCTAGAAGTGCAAAATAGGCATCGAACGCGTCGCTACAGGTTATGCAATGATTTGCATAACATCATAAGTCGCGTGGCGCGGTGCGAGCGAGAGGGCATGAGTGGTTGTAGCAGCGTGAGCGGGAAGACAAGTGGCGAAAGCCGTCTCCAAAGCAAAAGCGCTACTTTGCATTAATAACCGCTATCATAATGTTCTGTGGTAAGACCAGTTTGGAATTGTTTTAGTCTTTTTGTGGAGGCTTGCACCAACACCTATTGTCAATGCAGGCGCCAGTAACAGGCCGTTGACAATCTAGGAGACACTCCATCTGGCACAGGACAAAAATGCAAGGAACATCTGTAAAAAAACAGTAAATAAATGTTAAGATTTGAATTGAGTTCGTACTCTATCTCTGAACAGTTCAATGACATCACAATCCCATTAAATAGACATAAAGGGTCAAACTTAATATGCTGACTTTTTAAGAGGATGATCAGGTAATCCTGACTATGTCTACCTTGGACAGTCTATAAGACTAGGTAGAAAACAACTTCGACGGGGTGTTATCCGGAAACTCCGCCATATATACTCCCCGGCCCTACCACAATGTTTCAAAATGAAGGTTTTCAATCAGTGCGTCCTGCCAGTGATGACCTATGGTGCGGAAACGTGGACTCTGACGATAGAACTAGTTCATCAATCAAGGTCGCTCAGCGAGCTATGGAGAGGGCTATGCTCGGTGTTTCTCTGAGAGATCACATCAGAAATGAAGTGATACGTCAGAGAACTACTACAGAACGAGAACAGCATAGGTAGCATGCCACCGTGATACAGCGCTATCACACCTTCGCTCTCTTGCTATTTGCGTGCGAACGAACGAGATAAAAGACGTTATACAGGCGTATCACGTGTCGCACCAGTGCTGGATGACATAGCTCAGAAAATTAGCAAGCTGAAGTGGCAATGGACTAGTCATATCTGTCGAAGAACTGACAACCGATGGGGTTTCAGAGTTCTGGAGTGGAGACGTGAACTGGTAGGCGTAGTGTGGGACGCCCTGCTGCCCGCTGAACAGACTACCTAAAAAAAGGGGCGGGGAGCGACTGGATGAGGAAGGCCGATGACAGCTTTGTGGCGTGCCTTGGGGGAGGCCTATGTTCAGCAGTGGACGATGATAGGCTTATAATGATGACGATGATGATCAGGCAATCAAACTGAACATCGTTCTCTGTGGGACTAAAATCGAAATCTGGAAAAGCTGCTGCTGTCCCATACATTTAGGTGGAGTAAGATTGCAGCTTTGTATGACAAAACTAATTTTTATTTCTAAGATTTCAGATTTCGAATTGGGTCCCATAGAGAAAGTTGTTCTGTTTGACAGCCCCTTAAAAACCGTTGTTATAATTATTATAAAGGAAAAACTTTCACATTTATAAATGCATGCGTGCTACTTTTGACGGATATTATAGGTTTTATTACCTGTCTTATTTTTATTGAAAATTGACACAAGAAAAAAAAAAGTAAATAAGTGCAGGTATTCGATAAACGGTTGAAATAAAAAAAGGTCAATGGAATACATACCAACACCTTCAACACCACCCAGGTCTCTGCGATCATAAACACCCTGAGCACTTGCCATCGCAAAAATGCATAGCAAAAAGAACAGAGCTGATTTCTGTAGTGTTTGGATCTTCTTTGAGTTCGTAGTTGACATTGTTGTTTATGATTAGCCTTCAATAAACGTCTAAGGTGAAGGTCGTATTTTATTTAATAAATGGCGAACGAGGATAAAAATAATAAAGAAATAATGGAAATATAACGGAAATTATTGCTATCTGGTGCGTGCAAAGCTAAATAATAAAGGATAATTTTGATTTGGTCGGCGAGATGTCGGTCGGGAAGATGGGTGAGTTCGATGTGAAATCGGGGGACTGGACGCTATACGTTGAGCGGTTAGAAATGCTTTTTAAAGTAAATGCCGTTACGGATCAAATGCGTTTGCCGATGTTAATTGCCGGTATGGGTGACAGCGCTTACGAACTATTGAGTAATCTGACCAGCCCCATCAAACCCTCGGAGAAGACGTATGCGGAGGTTGTAAATATACTGCGGGAATATCTTCAGCCTAAGCCTTCGTTCATGGCGGAGAGGTACCAGTTTCGGCAGAGGCGTCAACTAACTGGCGAGACAATATCTCAATATTTGACGGAACTCAAGAAGCTCGCTAAGCATTGTGAGTTTGGTTCGGTGTTAGAAGACAATTTACGCGATCAGATGGTCTGCGGGTTACAGAGTGACGTCATCAGGCAGCGTTTATTCGCCGAGGAGGAGCTTAAGTACGCGAGTGCGATTAAAATCGCATGTGCGCTAGAGGCGGCTGAGCGGGACGCGGCCGCGGTGGAGCAGCCGGACGGTGCCGGCGCCAGCGCGGGCGGCGAGCCAGGCGCGGTGCATGCGGTGTCAGCACGAGCGGAGACGGCCCGGCGCGGCCTGCAGCGGGGCGGCTCGGAGCAGCACCGCGAGGGTGCGCAGTGCTGCAGCGGGTGTGGAGGCCGGGATCACGGACGCGATGCGTGCCGTTACAAGAGATTCACTTGTAGCAAGTGTGGTCAAAGGGGGCATCTACGCCGGGTGTGCCCTAAGCAACGAGGTAGTGGCGGCGGAGCCGGGCGCAGTGGCCACGGCCGGCCTGTACATCATGCGGAGGCGCCGGAGTCGGAGAGTGCGGACGACTCGCGCTCCGATGTAAGCGAACTGGAATCGGAGGAGATAAACCACCTTTGTTTTAATGGCTATAAGCCGGTAAGCTTATCATTAAATATTGATAGTAGTAAGATAAAGATGGAGGTGGATACTGGGTCAGCGGTATCTTGCATCAGCAAGGGAACTTACAATAAGTTTTGTAAGAATAGACGGCTTGAGGATACCGATTTGGTTTTGAAATTCTATGACGGTAGCCGGGTTAAACCGGTGGGTGTTATAAGACCGGTAGTGAGATACGGGGATATGGTTAAAAAGCTGGAACTGTATGTTATCGACGGGGGAACGATATCACTGCTCGGACGACAGTGGTTATCGGAATTAAAGATAAGGATTCCAACATTTGTAAATAGCTTGGACATGAATTGCTCTAGTAATAAGGCAGTTGATAATGAGTTGGATGTTTTGTTGGACAGATATAAAGAATTGTTCTCGAGCGGGCTGGGTCGGTTCACGGGGGGCAAGGCGACGCTACGGGTGCGGGAGGGTGCGGCGCCCGTATTCTGTCGCGCACGGCCGCTGCCGTACGCGCTGCGCGAGCGCGTGGACCAGGAGCTCGACAACATGCTACGAGACGGAGTCATCGAGCCGGTGGAGTCCTCGGACTGGGCTACCCCGCTGGTACCGGTGCGTAAGGCGGACGGAGGGCTGAGGCTCTGTGCAGATTATAAGGTTACTTTGAATCCCGTCTTACTGGTCGATAGGTTTCCTCTGCCGCGGATTGACGACATTTTGGTAAACCTGAATGGTGCAAAAATATTTTCGAAAATTGATTTAACGCAGGCTTATAATCAAATTGAACTAGATGATTCGAATGGTTTGACGGTCATTAATACCCATAGGGGGTTGTTTAAGTACAACAGGCTAGTGTTCGGTCTGGCATCGAGCCCGGGAATTTTCCAGAGGATCATGTCCAATTTATTTAATGATATTCCGAATGTGGAAGTCTTTTTGGACGACATAATTATTGGGTCTTTGGATAAGAAGGAGCATTTAGCCACATTAGAAAAAGTTTTCAATCGCGTGCAGGCTAACGGAATGAAACTAAAGAGATGCAAATGTTCCTTTATGATGGAGGAAGTAAAGTATTTAGGCTTTATCATTTCCAAGGGAGGGGTCAAAGCCGATCCTGATAAAATCGAAGCCATTTCAAAAATCCCACGGCCCAAAGACGTATCAGAGCTGCGATCTTTTATAGGTCTAGTCAACTTTTACGCAAAATTTGTGAAGGGTCTGAGTACTATTCTAGCTCCGCTTTATGATTTACTAAAAAAAAAGGTGACTTGGAAGTGGGACCAAGGTTGCGAGGCGGCTTTTAAAAAGGTGAAATCAGTGCTAACGAGTACGGAAGTGTTAACGCACTACGATCAGAACAAGCCTCTGACACTGACATGCGATGCGAGCTCGCGCGGCATCGGTGGGGTGCTCACACAGACGGGCGCGGGAGGTCGGGAGCGGCCTGTGGTATATGTATCGCGCGCACTTAGTGAGGCGGAGAGGCATTATTCTCAGATTGATCGGGAGGCACTGGCGATTGTGTTCTGTTTACGGAAACTGCATCAGTATCTGTATGGCAGACGTTTCACACTGCGCACGGATCACAAACCTCTAGTGAGCATTTTTGGTCCGAAACTCGGCATACCGGCGATGGCAGCGAGCCGCCTGCAGCGCTGGGCTGTTATACTGTCGGCGTATTCATATGATATTGAGTACATAAACACGAAACTGAATGGCGCAGACGCCTTATCACGTTTACCGGTACCAGGCGCTCCTACATCGCAGGTAAAGGTGCCCGAGCAGACGTACTTGCATTTTGCACAGGATGATTTGCTAATAGATTATCAAGAAGTCAAAAAACAAACTATGAAAGATCCCATTTTTAATAAACTATTCCTTGTGGTTGTCGATGCCAGAACGAAGTGGTTGGAGGTTTTTCAAGTACCTAGTACGGCCGCTAGCTATAGTATTAACCGATTAAGTGAACTTTTTGCCAGGTGGGGGATTCCTAAGCAGTTGGTCTCTGATAATGGACCGCCATTCACTAGTAAAGAGTTTTTAGGGTTCGTGTCAGGGTTGGGGATCAATCATACTTTTTCGGCTCCATATCACCCCGCATCTAACGGGGCAGCGGAAAATGCGGTGCGCACGATTAAAAAGGCGATTAAAAAGGGTGTTCGGGAAGGCCAGGATATAAATTTGTTCTTAAATACCTTTTTGTTGCACTATCGTAACACGGAGCACGGCACAACAGGCGAGAGTCCGGCGGCCCTGATGCTTGGTAGAAGATTACGAACTAAATTAGATCTCTTGAAACCTGACCGGGAGAATAAGGTCAAGGAGATACAAAATAAGCAGAAAGATAGTGGACCCAAAGGTTCCCGCGTTTTGATGCCCGGAGAAGAGGTATGGTTGCGCCAATATCTGGGTTCTGATAAGTGGTTGCCTGGGCACGTTACACGACGGGTTGGTGAAACTGATTATGAGGTTAGGGATTCCGTGGGTAGAGAATCGCATAGGCATATTGACCAGTTGAGACGGCGACATAGAAGTTCCTCAGTCTGCCCGGATCCTCAAGTAGTTGGGGAGAGAGGAACCTTGCGTTCCGTGGCAGGAGGGGATCCCATCGGCTTGAGGGCTCCTTTGGCAGGTACGGACGGAGGAGGAGTTCCGAATTCTCCGCCATCACCAACAAGGCTTCCGCCATCACCAACAGGGCTTCCGCCATCACCAACAGGACTTCTGCCAACCCCGTCACCGCCCCGGCCCGCTCGACCGATACGGCAGTGCCGCATTTTAAACCCTCCAAATTATAGATTTTAAGTGTATTTGATATTGTAGTATTATTGTGGTTTAGGAGGGAGGACTGTAGTGTTTGGATCTTCTTTGAGTTCGTAGTTGACATTGTTGTTTATGATTAGCCTTCAATAAACGTCTAAGGTGAAGGTCGTATTTTATTTAATAATTTCATAGTTACTGTTCAGGAAAGAACATAAAAACACATTTAAATGATTTAAATGAATTTATTTAACGGAGCACAATGTTACTCGGTAGGAACAAAATGAGAGAGAGAGGCAGTGTTGCCAACACATAAAATATAAAAAATGTAGAATGTAACACTAGTGTGTTTATGTTGCAAACATATTCCCGGGGCGGGTTATACAGAGCAATTTTTTAGAATTACATAATTATGATTTATATTTAAACAATAAAGCAAACAGGGAATGTAGCCCAGTCACTTTTTATCAAAGTGTAAGTTGAACAATTTCATTACATACTACTACTTAATATTACTTTTGGGATATCTTAATCTAAGGGCAAGATACACAACTTATTTATAGCAATTCGCTTTGTGCCATTTTTGGTTTTAATTTCAGCAACTCTTACTTTATCATCGGAACCTGTATACAATTTTATTACTCTAGCCAGAGGCCACTGTAAAGGGGGTGAATTTTCATTTTTCACCAAAACTAAACTTCCTTCTTCAATGTTAGGTAACGACTTGTGCCATTTAGGACGATTATTTAATTGTGTCAGATACTGCTTATGCCAAACATTCCAAAAGCTTTGAACAATTTGTGTGTATCGTTTCCAAAATTGTAGCCTATTGATAGGCGTGGACGTATAGTCAGGCTCTGGGATGGCTGTTAGATGTCTCCCAGTTAGGAAGTGGCCCGGGGTAAGACACGACATATCGGATGGGTCTCTAGAAAATTGCGTTAGAGGCCTAGAATTTAAAATGCCTTCCACACATACAATAACAGTATTGAACTGTTCATAAGTGAAAATGTTTGGGCCTATTATTCTCTTAAAGTGGAATTTCGCGCTTTTAACTGCGGCTTCCCAGAGGCCACCAAAGGTGGGAGAATAGGCTGGTATATAGTTAAATTGGATGCCTTTTGAAGCCGCGAAGTCTACGACCGCTGATTGGTGATCTTTAGAAAAATGAACTTTATAAAAATCTTTAATGACTGCGTCTGCACCTTTAAATGTTTTAGCGTTATCGCAGTGTATTACATTCGGCAGACCACGCCTTGCAATGAACCTTTTGAGTGATGAAATGAAGCCTAGAGTGGTCATGTCTGATACTAACTCTAAATGTACACATTTTGTAACGAAACACACAAACACAACCACATAACCTTTTGAGATCATGCTTCTACGAACAGTAGATTGCTTTATTTGAAAGGGCCCACAATAATCAATACCTAAAACACTGAAGGTTTTTGCTTCATTGACTCGATCCGAGGGCAATGAACCCATCAGCTGAGATGCAGCTTCCGCTTTAAAACGATAACATTTAATACATCTGTTTATTACGTTTTTGACTTCTCTATTGCAATTTATAATCCAGTATTTTAATGATAAATTATTCATAGTTAACTTTAAACCAGCGTGCAGTAAGGCGTGATGCTCATTATTAATTATAAGGTAAGTTATATGACATTTTTTAGGTAATATAATAGGAAATTTCTGAGAATAAGGAATGTGCGCATTTTGTAATCTGCCACTTACTCTTAACAAATTATTTCCATCTGTAAATGGTACCAAAGATTTTAAATTTGATTTTACAGGCTGATTTGTTTTAATACAATTAATTTCTTTGGCAAAGTATACACTTTGAATTTGACAAATTATTTTGTTTTGAGCATTTCTCATTTCAGGTGCAGATAGACTGCCCAGATTTTTATTATTTTTGTTTTTACAATTATATGTAAATCTTAACATATATGATACAATTCTTAGCAACTTAGGCCATGAACAATATCTTTTAAATAATAATGGTTCTTCGACAACTGTTAAACAAACAGGCTCCTCCTCTCGGACTGGCTCTGCTTTACATGCCAGATGATTGCATGTCTCTGATGAATCTGGTGCGTAATCTGGGGACATAAGTTCAGGCGGCCCATTCCACCACAAAGAGTTGTTGGGAAGCTCAGCAGGATCACAGCCACGAGATAAGCAGTCTGCTGGGTTAACAGCACCATTAATGTGAAACCATTTACAATCTTGAATTATTGAGTTTATAATGTTGACTCTATTTTTAACATAAGCAGGTAAGCCAGTTTTGTTATTTTTTATCCAACACAGCGCTATTTGTGAGTCGGAAAACAAGTATTTAGCATTAAATTTAATTTTACAGTAAATCGAACAAACTTTTTCGCATAACTTGGCTAACAACAAGGCAGCGTTAAGCTCTAGCTTTGGTATCGTGCATTTGCTTTTAATACTAACAATTCTTGATTTGGACAAAGTAAAGTGATTTTTACATGACTATTGTGCATTGCTCTTATATAAATACAAGCTCCATAGGCTATGTTAGATGCATCACAGTACCCAAGCATTTCAATCTTTTGTGCGTCACACACACTTATATTTCTATTTATTGATATAACAGGCATTGATACCAAGCTTGAATAGAATTTGGTCCAAGACCGTAGCAGTTGCTCAGGCATTGGTGAATCCCATTGAAGGTTTTCCTTCCAAACTGTTTGTAAAAATTCTTTTGCCCGGACCATCACGGGTCCTGCCAGACCAAGTGGATCAAAAAATGAGCCTATTATGCTAAGCACCGTTCGTTTGTCCCAGCTAGCTACATGTTTCGCAGGGCAAGCCACATTAAAAACGTCCTTTTTAACTTCAAATGTAACACCCAGTGCTTTAATTGATAAATTTTCATTGTGAAGCTCATGCTCATTGAAATATTGTTTGCTGGATGGAATACCTTCCAGCACTCGTTGATCATTAGCAGCCCACTTGTGGAGGTTGAAGTCAGCTTTACCCAGAAGAGAAATCAATTCATCTCTTACCTGTATCAAATCCTGAAGCGTATTGGCCCCAAAAAGAGCGTCGTCTACGTACATAGAGTTGTGGATCACCTCAGCCGCCTTGGGGAACTCAGGATACCGCTCTGCTAGCTCCTTCAAGCATCTTATGGCCAGGTAGCTAGAGCTTTTCAGCCCGTAGGTGACGGTCTGCAATTCCAAAATAATTTTGTTATTCATATCGTCCTTCCATAAAATATTTTGTAGATGCTTGTGAGACGGATCAATGCTTATGGCCCTATACATATGACGGACATCAGTCATCAGTACATACCTGTACGATCTGAATAAGATTAATATGTCAAATAAGTCCTTTTGGCACTTAGGTCCATTTGAAAGAACATCATTTAGACTATTATGCTTTGAACTAGCTCTCGTATTGCCATTGAAGACAACCCTTAATTTGGTTGTTTTTCGGTCATTCTTTATTACAGGTAAGTGCTGCATGAAATATCGTTTTTCTGCTTCTTTCTTACTATAAGGAATTATTTTAGCATGACCTAATTCAACGTATTCATTAATGAAGTCATTATATTGTTGCTTTAATTTGTCATTTTTTGCCAACCTATTTTCAATAGATTGCAACGTTTTCGTTGCAATGGGACATGTGTTACCTAACTTAAGGCGATCAAGTGGCTGCTGAAGAGGCAAGGAGACCTGAAATTTATTATTTATTAACTGTACCGATTGTTTAAATTCGGCTTCGCAGGTATCCTGCTTTGCTATAACCTCCGGATTTGTTTCAGGGACCATTTCAGTCTCAAAAAACGTTTGTAGGAGGTGATCGACCTTTACCATTTCCTCGCCGGTGACCATGTGTAAATTTATTGCACTGTCGGAGGCTTGGTGACTTTGGATTTCCCCTGATACTATGGATCCAAACTCAGTGTCTATTAAATACAAATCACTATTTTGGAGTTTGGTTTTTGTGGGCAAAATCATTTTGAAAAATATATCGGAAGACAATAAAAATGAAATTTCTCCAGGAGTGCTAAATTGATCATCTGCTAATGATACACCCTCTGGTATTGTTATTTTATTTATATCAATAGCTTGCTGAGGTAGATTGGTGGTTATGTTGTCCACAATTGAGCAAGATACAGAGCAGCTAAAATTGTTATGTAAAGACATAAAATTAACACAGACAGCTTTTGAGGTAGATTTTGTTTGTTGACCTAGTGCTGTTATTTTCAGATTATTGTTAACCTGTTTTAATTTCAAAGTTTTAGCAAGATCTGCTTTAATAAAAGATACTTGACTACCACTGTCTACTAAACCTCGGGCTATGATATGAGACTTACCGTCTTCACTCGATATCCTTGCCTTAATTGTGGGCAATAGAACAGTACTAGTGCTGATGTTACGATGAAATGTGATCGCTTTTAGCTCATCATGATGCAGTAGGGTATTGTGATCTTTGCTACCACATTGAGCACATTTAAAATGAAATTTACATTTATTTGTATGCATATTTAAGCAAATATTACATAAGTTATTTTTCGATGCAAATTCAATTCGTTGTTGGCTTGCCATGGCCTCGAAATCTGGACATTTGAACAACCTGTGTGCCTTAGAATTGCAATGCCTACACGAGCCATTGGACACATTGTTTGCCAGATTTGACACAAAATTTTTTACAAATGGAGGGGTCTTACCTTCACTTTTTTGGCTCTCTTCGAAGCTGCAGGCTCTTTTTTCCAAAAAGGTAAAGAAGTCTTCCAGCTTTGGCAGCTCCTTGTCGTTCCGCTCCGTGTGATAAGCTCTACATGAAAACTGATCAATTTTCCTTAAAAGAATGGTTAGTATGAGAATATCCCAAGTGTTTGTGGCTTGCCCTGCGTTTTGTAACGCTCCTAGATGCTGTCGAGCATGTGACACAATTTCCCTCAAGTTACTGGCAGTACCTTTGTTGATTGTGGGGAAATCAAGTAGCGCTTGTATGTGGTTGGTTATGACAATAAACTTATTATCATAACGGTTCTTGAGCAGCTCTAATGCTTTTTCATAGGAGTCACTAGATAAGGGCAAACCTTCAATGAGAGACAGCGGCTCATTTTTGAGAAACTTCCTAAGATAGAATAGCTTCTGTATTCTTTCAAGCTTGCTATTATTTCCAATTATTGCCATAAAGAGCTCAATGAATGTTTGATATTTTGTGAAGTCTTTGCCGTCATAAACTGGAATATCAATCACTGGTAGTTTCACATTGGAAGCACTCGCGCAATCCATCTGCATGCCGCTAGCACCATCGGGCTTACGAGTAGATAGTAACTTTTCGTACTTCGCGATCACAAGTAGGGATTTATCTTCAAAATCGTCCTCGGCGAAATCTTCTTCAGATATTGTATCCGTGCTTAAGCTGATTTCCAATGATAAACTGTTGTAGACCTTTATGTTTTCTAATAATTGTCTAATTCGCAGCGATATAACTTCCTTGTCCATAGGATCGGCTCGTAAAAATGTTTCCGCTTTCGTTAGCTTTCCTTTGCACTGTGCCATCTGGGCTTTAATTCTTCTTATGGATGCTTGTTGATTAGCACCTTCGTCATCAATCGGCATGCTTGCTTTTATAATGTAAACAGAGTCGAGACGTTGAGGTAATGAGGTTATCTTTCAGTTCTGTCACTTTGACAGTTGTGAATGAGTGAAGTGAATGAGTGAACGGTTGTTCTACTTCGGCGTCGTTAGGTTGGCAGGACTGCGTGCGCGCTGGCTGCGCCCTCTGGCAGCGGCGGTGCGGCGGAAGGAACGACTTTGCGACGAAGAACGCAAAATGCCAACCAATATGGCGACGGTTACCTCTTTGAAATGTCTTGCGATTCCTATGCAATCTTCAATTTTGCTAGCCAGTAGGTGATGATTGTACACAGCGTAGCACTCGCAAGGATTATCGCACTGCTTTGCTTGATTAACAAGATATTTCACTTCCCGCCGGCAAATTAGACTCGCCCGGCAGCCGCGTGGTTACTTTTCAGAAAACTGTTTTTATTGACGAAACTCGCGGATTCACTTTTCATTAATGTTTATTGTGGTTTCGGCACCATTTTATGTTCAGGAAAGAACATAAAAACACATTTAAATGATTTAAATGAATTTATTTAACGGAGCACAATGTTACTCGGTAGGAACAAAATGAGAGAGAGAGGCAGTGTTGCCAACACATAAAATATAAAAAATGTAGAATGTAACACTAGTGTGTTTATGTTGCAAACATAAACACACACACACATGTGTTGTTTGTGTTGTTGTTGTTGTTGTTGTTGTGTGTTTGTGTCTTATTTCTTACTTTGACAGGAAGAATGATTACCACAAACTTTCGACCCCCGATTTATATGAAAAATGTAATGCACCAAAACCGTGTATAACATATTTGTTTGTTAGCAACCGAGTTAATTACACAATACTGATTAGCCGTTAATAATGGAATTGATGTAACAAATGATTATAATTTGAAAAATTATGAACAATCTGTTCCAGTTACAGAGTAATTCAAAAATGTAGAAATACACAGGTTGTTAAAAAATTATGGAAAATTTTCCAAAATCATCCTCAATTTGTCATAAGTTTATTAGAATCATTGTTCATTGATGTTTACCAAGCAGAACATTTTAAAATGTTTTAATTCCTAATTTTGTTCTTATCAATTGTTAAATTATTAAAGACAACCTTTTTAATTTGTGATTTTTAAAAAAATTTCTAAATTTTCCAAATGTTATTGATGTTTAATAGGCAGAAAAATTAAATTTTCCTAATAGGCTAGGAATATCGACTTATGTACGGTTAATGTAATCACAACATATATTTTAATACTTACCTAATATTGTTTTTATTACTTGTTAAATTAGGAACGCTTCATGCTCAAGTTATTTGTGAACAAATTCGTATAAAAGGGGCTAAGCTCTTTTAATAAAGTAACATTTAATTCGATTTTCGAAGGGAAATAGAAGCAAATATCTACAATGAAACTGTTATTTCTTCTTCTGGCCGTCGTGGCTTACGTATCAGCCGAGCCATACCAGGGCCTCAATCGCGCAAACTTTGAACGATGTTACCAAAACAAAACCACAACCAAAAACGTTACGTTATGCACAATTCGTATCGCGCTAATGACATCAACGGTAACGATTTAGCTTTTGTTCGGAAGATACGTTGGCGTAACGTTCGATCGAATTTTCTGTATTGCGCTATTTTTTGACCGCGTTCGAAACCAATAGCGTTCCGTTGGAAACGTATTTACCGCTGTCAAACGAACGTTTTTGATTTAGTTGGTGTCGAGTAACGTTTGCAGTCTATTGTGAGTCGTTAAGTCGTTAGTGATAAAGAAAAGCAAAAAATACTCGGGCGAGGTGGACGTGGCTGAAGACAGATCATCAACCCGCCGGTAGAACTACTCATTGCGACAACTTGGACAACATGAACAACTGTGACCACATGAATAACTCGGGAAAAATGAACAACTTGGACAACATAAACTCTTGACAACTCAATCAACTGTGACAAAATCCACCATTGTTCATGTTGACAGAGTTGACCAAGTGGTCAACGTTATTCATGTTGTCATTTTGACCAAGTTGACCATGATTTCCGAGTTGTTCATATTGTCAGAGTTGACCATATTATCCGAGTTGACCATGCTATCAAATTGTTCATGTCGTCCGAGTTGACCATATTGTCAGAGTTCACCAAGTTGTAAAATTGTTCATGTTGTCCGAGTTGACCATATTGTCAGAGTTCACCAAGTTGTAAAATTGTTCATGTCGTCCGAGTTGACCATATTGTCAGAGTTCACCATGTTGTAAAATTGTTCATGTTGTCCGAGTTGACCATGTGGAGGTGGAGAACCTAGGTGGAGCATGATGGTCCCGGACCCTTCCACTTCACCACACGCACAATCGATCATCGATTACAAAAGTAACACCTAGTATTTTTAATACTCATAGTAAGCCCTAAACGTTTTGAGTTTGGTTTTGCTTTGGTAACGTCAACGATTTAACCGTTCCGGAAAAAATAGCGCGATAGCATTTTTTATATCAGCTAAACCAAATCTAAACCAAAACTAAACCAAAACCAAAAACGTTCCGTCCGAACGGTAAAACCGTATAAAATAGGGCAATTGACCCCCTGGGCCAGCTGGGCCAGGGTGGCGGCGATCAGTATGGTGGATATTTCAAAGACGACGTGGACCAGAGAGGTAAGAAAATACACTTTATGAAATGATTGATGTTTCAACTTGAGAAACTAACATTTAATCCTTAAGGCGTATCTGCCCTGGACCACGACTCTCCATACTAATCGATGCGAACGAGCGCGTGGCTCCGGTCAGAATATAGCTGCACTAAATTAGAAGAATTTCTAAAAAGTAAGAAAACCACATCATTCTAAATTGTATTGTGAACAATATTGTAAATTTTCATTTTCTTCCGAATCAAAATGTAAGAGTAAAATGGTTACAACTAGAAAAAAAGCTATACTCGATCGTGCATAATGGTGCTCATACAGGGTGAAATTGATATCATTAGCATAATTTTAAACAAAGAGTCTACCCATCAAACTGAACAACTTTTGCAATGGGAGCAAACCGATCGGAGCAAAAAAAAATCTGTTGTTCCATATTAAACTGCAATAGGTAGGTACCCACTTGACTCAATTGTATGCATCAGTAGATTTTTTCTCCGATATGTTTGCTCCCATAGTAAAAGTTGTTCAGTTTAATGGGTCTACCCTCTTTTCTGCTTGCTAGTTTGGATTCAATTGAACGGAAAGCAAAAAGGCTATCAGCAATATAATAAAATGATCGTTGCAAAAAACATATTTTCTTGTATGTCTTTCTGACTTTTTTCTTTTCTTTCTTTCTTGTAATCTGTTGGGAACCGATTTTTGTCCCGGCGGGTCCAGGTAGGTCCAGAAGTCAAAAAACTAAAAAAAAAAAATATCCATCTGGTCTGGATAATATTCTTATTGTAAATATTTTATGTATATAGAGAAACTCTTTAACCAAATGTTATTTGATTACCTATACTATCTTTTTTTTTCAGCTGATTCGAATATTCCACCGCCGCGTTGTCTCCGGATATGTATGAAACAGTGCGGCCACAATTATTATTATCGTAATATTGATGGAGATTGTTGGTGCCGTTTGGGTTGGTAATTATAATGAGTTATATTAGATCATTTATCTAAAATTGTATATTTTCTTTCCCAGATACTTTGTATTCTCTATAAATTTCACTAAAAATACATTTTGTCATCAGTATGTGTAAAATGTTTTATTTTATAGTAAATCACATTGACTTACCAACTAATGGACGTGTAGGTCTGCGCTCAAAAGTGTCCGAACCAAAAGAGTAACAAAACGTATAAAGAGTAACAATTACGCGCCAGTCTTCGTTTGATCGACCGACTACACGCACGTCTATGGTGCTGTAAAATTTGTAAAAACTACACCAGAAATATGAAAAAAGAATTTCAACAGTTTCAATGTTTTGTAAAGTAAGTTAGTCTGGGACAATTTTTCGAGTATTTTGTATGAGACCTCGCGTCCATTAGTTTCTAAGTCAGTGGTAAATTATCAACGCAACGACCTTCTTACCCGACTGCGACAGGAGGGTTATTATTAGTGGACACTCTAGTTCTAGCTCCACATGGTTATGGCTAACCAAAATTTTATAATGGAAAACGGTGTTACAAAATCAACAGCTCGAGTGCAAAATTTAATTTTCTTATAAGTATCATTGAGTTGATAAAATGGAAATACTGTTCCTAAAGCTGGAAATCAAACCTAGTTAGATCTTCTGTACAGCTTTGTTAGACTGGTGGATATTAAAATGTCTTAAAGATCACAGCCAACCGTCCAAAAAAAATAAAAAACTTTCTTTAACTTTTAAATTTTAGTGGTTACCGATTTTTTCCTATGCTGTCGTATCCTATACCTTAATTCAACCCATACGTAATAGAAAGAATATGGAACGTAGCCGTACAAAGTTTTATTACTTTTTCATCTGGACTTAAAATTTTGTGCAACAATTTTAGATAGTTTGAGAGTAGGTAGTCGGTATTATGTACACAAGTTAGAAAAAAAATACAACTATTTATTGTAAATGAAACACAATTTAAGTACTTTATAACGTAAGAACGCTCGTTAAAAAGTTATCTGAGCGGTGGCTGCGCGCGACTCGGTCACAAAGGATTAGGTAAGCACCTTTATACAGTGGGATCCTGCTAAATAAGTATTCAATAATAAAAGCATAATGCTTTCGACTATTATCAATTCCAAAGGGGTCAGATATTATACAGTTTCCTTCTTAAGACGCTGTTATCCCGTCAAGGCCGTTTTTTGAACACGAACGAAAGTGTTTTAAACTGTGTTTTAAAGTATGAAATTAAATTATGTCTTATTTAAGGATCGGGCGGATGGGCGACTGTTCTCAATTACACGATTAGATTAAGTTTACTAGATAGAAAAACATCCCAAAGTTACCCCTTTTTGTTATGTTTTTTCAATACTATGATTAAACTGCTGATATTTAACTTTTTATTCTTGTACTTAACTAAATACATTAAATATTTCTAGTGAACTCAGAAGAATTTTTAGCTTAGAAACTCCCATGAGCAAAGATATTGACGAAAAACACGTTTTTTTGCGATCCTGCTTTCAATTGGAGCGGGATGGCTAATTGTAAACTTATGCTTGCAAGAAAGAGACGCTTGCACTGGGATAACCTAGCCTTAATCTGCTGGCGGGTTTTTTATTTAAGACGATGATCTGGCCAGTCGAGTAGGATTGCAGTATTATATGGAACAGCAGATTTTTTCGCCATTTCGACCTTCTCATAGGGAAAGCTGAACAGTTTGATAGTCTGTTCATCCCCTCAAAAAACCGTCAGAGGATTAAAAAGGACATGAGGATAAGATGGCCTCTATCGCGCTCCATACAAATGAAATTTGATTATAATTTGGATATTAACCAATTAAAGTCGAAGGAATTTATGAATACTATCTAGAAACTTATCTCTGTGCCTGTGGTTTTCAGAATTTCTATAAAATGTATAGTTTCAAAGTTACAGTGTGGGTGTCTATCTGTGTGCCTCCCTCAATTACTCTCTCATTTTTGCTCTTATTGTAATTTTTTTTTGACTGCAGTGAAAAGTGGGTTGAATAAATTTCTATCTACCGGGGCATACCCCTCTACTTACTAATATATACTTTTAAAATATTTGAGGAAACAATCTGAAAATATTCAACAATATAGCTCTTCGTAAGCACTTTGAATGAAAATTATAACGGACCCTAAAAATAAAAAAAAGTAAAAAGAATTGAAATCCTCTTCTGAACAAACTATATGCAAAAAAATCTACTATTTATTTCTTTCAAGCCCATGCTACTATTATACAAGGTGTTACAAAAATACAAATAAACATTTAAGACGCTGTTATACCGTCGAGGCCGTTTTTTGAACACAAACGAAAGTATTTTAAACTGTGTTTTAAAGTCTGAAATTGAATTATGTCTTATTTAAGGATCTGTTTTGAAGCGACTGTTCTCAATAACACGATTAGATTAAGTTTACTCGATAGAAAAAAATCCCAAAGTTACCCCTTTTTGTTATGTTTTTTCAATACTGTGATTAAACTGCTGATATTTAACTTTTTATTCTTGTACTCAACTAAATACATTACATATTTCTAGTGAACTCAGGAGATGTTTTAGCTTAGAAACTCCCATGAGCAAAGATATTGACGAAAAACACGTTTTTTTTCGATCCTGCTTTCAATTGGAGCGGGATGGCTAATTGTAAACTTATGCTTGCAAGAAAGAGACGCTTGCAGTGGGATAACCTAGCCTTAAGGGGGTGGTTTAGACCATCAAACTGAACAACTTTCACTATGGGACCAATATCGAAATCACGAAAAAAATAAAATATGTTGACTCGAGCTAAAATATGTGTAGGATTCAGATATTTTTTTTCGCGATTTCGATGTTGGTCTCATAGAGAAAATTGTTCTGTTTGACGGTCTAAACCACCTTAAGAGTTTTAAATATTTATTTTTACTTATGTAACACCCTGTATAATGGCTACATAGCCCTATTTTAGTCGTATCCAAGCTCTTGGCCGGTTTTTAACATGTTAAAAGTATTAGGATGGAATCACGTTTTTAAGTAAATAATCACCAAAATTTTACCCTCATCTGTAAATTCTGGAACACCCTCTGCACCCGAAATAGGTAACGACCTTAAGTAAGCATGTTTTGTCTCTTAGTTAAATCTTTGTTCGCGGTGGTCCTCAGAACTCGCCCCCTAACCCCCTCCACCCCGTGCTTTCCTGTCACTTGTGACATCAAACGAGAGTGTCAGGAAGTCAGTTCTATTGTTAAGTTTTGGAGTTAATGAGTTGTCGCGTACCTTTAGTGGTTAAGTTGCGAATGGTAATTTTACTGTTATTTGAAAATGATACAATTTGAAATAGTTACACAATTTAGTTTATAAATACGTGTTGGCGTCATCATCATCATCATCACCACATCAGAGTCAAACGTCCACTGCTGGACACAGCCTTCCCCTAAGGAACGCCACAACGACAGGTCCTACGCTGCCCTCATCCAACGGGTTACCGCCGCATTCACCAGGTCCTCGGTCCACCTTGTGGGTCCACCCACGCTGCGCTTTCCGGTATGCGGTCACCACTTGAGAACTCTTCGGCTCCATCGATCATCGGTTTTTGCCCCGCCCATTGCCACTTTAGTTTAGAAATTCTTCGCTGGTCTCTATGTCGGCTCCTCTGGCTTTTCTGCGAATTTCTTGTTGTTAGTTTGTGTAATAACTATTAAATAAATGTGATTTAATGGCTAGTGTCCGACTTCTCTAAAAGGGTGCAGGGATTATTGTGGTGAGTTTTTGTTGTTTTTTTTTTTTTATTGTGGTGAATTACTTGTAATCCGAGACCTTTCTTACTTTCCTGCCCTCGGTGTATAATATTTGTCAAATATGACCAAACTTGACGTGACGAACGTGACTTGCAAACTATTTTGTTTCAAATAAAAACAGTTTTGCTATTAATAAGCAGATTTTGATTAGGTATGTCATGATTTTGTGCTACAAAATAGTTTGAAAATCACAAATGTTTGGTTATATCAACGTTAAACGCACGTTAAGCCGATGTTCCCGGCAACTATCACGGGTGGTATAGTAGTTGTTAGTTGTTAACATAATAACCGCGTTTGAGGCCGTAAGGCGGTCTAAAAAACTGACACGGGCTCGCTGACCACACGATAAGAACAGAAGACTAAAGTTTGGTTAGACACGGTGTAAGGAAAAGTATCATTAACTTAAACCACAAACTAAACAACATGGGAGCAAACCCTGTATTTAACAAAACACTTTTCTCAGTGAAATAGCTGGTATTTAGTTTAATTTTATAAACTATGATTCTAGACGCCAGAAACTATCTTATCTGAAGACATAAATGAAAAAAAAAATATATATTCAAGTATTTCTACTAAATTACCATGGATATACTTAATGCAAAATAAGTTATGGATAAGTTATTATTAAACGTATGACGTATTTTTATGGTCTTTCGTTCACCAATGTCTCAAATATCAGAGTTTTATCTAAGACAAGTATTGTTTTGTAAGATCCACAGTTTCATAGACACGAAATTTCGACCATAAAACGCTTAAGATGTCGATATATGATGGGCCGAAACACCTCCGCTTTCAACTTCCAAATAAGGGCGAAAAGCCACACAAGTAATTGACAGGGTTCAGTACGTATCATCAATGTGCTCTGTACTGTTACCGAACTTATCATTTACTATTTATACATACCATTATTCAAAATAGCAACGAATTTTTAAGGCTATTTTAAATGACAGAAACAGAGATTTGAAATACTTACTTACTCTCACTTACGCAAAGAACAGCTTTAGTAACGTCCAAGATATGTAGGATATCTTATCTTAGCGTATCTTTCTCATAAGTAAATTAAATCTGCTAATAATAATTAGCTAGAAATCTAAATAGGAATCAGAAAATGTTTTCGTCATTATATTATGGAATGAAGTATAGGTGATTTTTTATTTCGCCGCGACACCCTAAAACACAGAGATTTATGGTGAATTCTTTTCCCCGATAAATAGTTGTCTTAAGGGCACACAGGGGCTGCTTCGCTCATTTTTCCAAAGGTGGATATTGCTTTTTTTGCTGATAAAGATATGACGAATGATGTAGGTGCGCGATGTTTATAGGAAACGGTAGATTTATGATTCGTAAGCAGGTTTATAAACGGTGGGCTTTATCAAGATTTAATGGGGATGCTGGGTTTTTTCTTTATTCGAAATGGGCTTGTATTTAAAAAAAACAATTTTTTTTCTCTCGCTTCATCAATGAATCATGAATGGGTCACCCCGTTATTCCAGTGGTTACTCCATTTCTTTCTGTATTGTATGTCCTAATATGAGGCGACTAAGGGATAAGGTTTTTATGCAGCCTAAATTAATGTGCAAAAATTAGGCTTATTTACACAAGTTCACGATTTGCGAATATTAATGCATTGAAAACGTAAAATGCATTAAAAATGTTTTTTGTGTTATTCAAAGTCAAAGTCAATAATATAATGTAAGTACCTATTCAATATCAGAAACTGGACGAACGCTTATCAAAACTTTGTTTAAGCTACCACCTTAGAGAAACTGCGACACGTCATAAATAACTTTATGTTTACAACCTATTTATTTAATACTAGTCTATTCATTTAAATCTTTTCCTGTATTTCATAATTATTACGACTGTGATCTGTTCATGTGCCTAATAAATAAACAAAATACTATACAGTATTTAAGATTTGAAGCTAGTAACATTTAGACGCATGCATTTTTATACGTTTTAAGTATAGTTAACACATATAGGTACGCGGCTTTCCTCCCCGCTACACTAAAGCATATAATATATTCTTCACCTAGAACTGTCCTCTAAAAACCGAAATAAAACAAAACATTCTAAAGACATTAGCATAACAATTCACCGAACCCCTTATAGAATAAGCACGCGCGTGCAAAAGAGATAAAACCCACAAGTGTTCGCGACACAAGTTACTCTACACAAAAGCCACTTGATGCCCGCAATTAAAATCTTAACATATAGGGTTAATAAACACCCACCTTGTAGTGATGGGACACGGAGTTGTCGATAATTATATTTTATGAGCGTCGGCGGGGCAAGTTGTGGAGAGATATGGAAACTCAATCATGAGGTCCGGGTTCGAATCTGCACGGACTATATGCCATGTACCATTGAGATTTTCTAACTTATGCACGTAATACCGACTGCTCTGAAACGGTGAAGGCAAACATCGTAAGGAAACCTACATACGCTGAAGAAGAAATTCCGATGCGTATGTGAAGTCTACCAATCTGCATTGGACACGCTAAGTGGACCCATACACCCTCCCTCGGATAAGGGAAAAGGGAGGGGCAGAAAATCAGCGCTGCGCGGGTCCAACCCCGTGCCAGCACAGGCTGAGCCTCGACCTTTTGTCTCAATTGTGTAATCATACTTTTTTGTGTACTTAGACTGTATGAAAAATTGAGGCAATAAATTACTTTTTAATTTAATTTAATTTAATTTAATTATAGGCTGACGATGATGAATACTGGAAAAGCCAACAAAACAGCTGCCAGTTTTTACAATAACTTAAACTTACTAACAGAGATTCTTATAAATAATACATTACTTTCTAAAATAACTGAAAATATACCTATTGGCCATCAAGATCGAGCAATCAGTTTATTGTTCACAAAAGCATAAAATTTATTTGATGGAAATGGTGATTAATGAATCGAAATTGTTTGCTTAGCGTCAGCACACGTGATAAAAACTAAGGTGAAGCTGAAAATTACGAACTATCTTTGAGTAACAGAAGAACAGCATAATATAAAAAAATGTCTACTATACGATACAGTTACAGTTTAGTCTATGTATACCTTTTCATTGTAAATTCTGAATACGAATGCAAATAAAAAGGAGAAATAAACTAATAATTTTATTGCTTTCATCTTTCATAAAATAACAGCCTATTTTCGAAAGAAAAACGTCATGGTTTATGCCATTACAAAAGAAATCTATTTCATTATTATCGACAAGACCCCCTCACTAATCGTTAGAGGTAGCAAGAAGAACGTCTCAGAATTAAATTACACCTCGGCACTGTTAACTCCAAACAATAATCTTTAACATTTCCCTTCACCCCCTCCCCCTTCAACCCCCACCCTTCCGTCAAATCCCTAGAACTAAGCCTTTTATGAAGATGTGTTGTGTATGTCTTGAGAGGGCGAGATAAGTCGATAATGAGACGGCTTATCTAATTTAGCAGCACTGTTATGAGGCTAGGAGTGGCTAGGACTTCTATGGTATTTTTGACCTTGATGAAAATACTGTTTAGGTGAGTTTTGGTTGGACTATGAGATATTAAAATGGGTAGAATGCGTAATGTGTTTTAAGATTTGTAACAGAACACCCTAATTGGTTTGTTTTAGGATGTTTTAGACCATCAAAACATCTTTCAATTCACAGCAAGCATGGAAATAAAATTAAAAAAATGTTTTTATCCAAAACTGTGGTACCTACTCGACTCAAATGTATAGGACGTATGAATTCTTTTTTTACGCTGTTGGCTCCATAGTGAAAATTGTTCAGTTTGATTAGTCTAAACCACTCCTTTAAATATTAGAAGAATATTTTCTTATACCCTGCATTCAACTTGATCATTCATTAATTCACCTTAGAAAGTTGAACCAGGAGTTCTCAGAACTCAGAACAGGCGTTCTGAGCTTTATGCCAAGCGCGATGAACGCTCGACCACCAGCGACCGTCAATTATAATTATGAGAATGGTTTCCTGACGTGCTCTCTTTGCGCACGTAGGTACATTCTCGAAAAAGATCAGAGGCAGTCGACGTAGCCGAAATCGGCTAGGAGTAGACGCACCAGGAAGCTGGGAAAGGTATTGTGGTTTATATCCATGCTATGCACTGACTAGCTAGATACTTGAAAGAGAGGTAAGTGTTATATTCACATATACCTTAAGATACACTATAGTTCGACACGTTTTTACGATATAAGTAATTATACTTTTTCACAAACCCTTTTTACCAAAGCATTAACCTTTACAATTAAAAAATGCCACAATAAAACCGATTCATTTGCCTTTTTTGGATCCTCACACAAGCATCGGCGTGGCAAAGCCCCAGATCAAATCAACCATTTATTTGTGAGTATTCGTTCGACCGTGTCGGATATCGCGGATATTCTCGCGGATACGCATCGGATGTTTGCGGTGTGCATCCGACTTTAAATGGCGTGCTCAAATTCAAATTGAACAAGTATTGCGTTTGTATTTTATTCGTTCGAATTAATTTTGGAAATTTTTGATTGATGGATTAGTCAAATTGTAAATTAAGTAAGTAAATGCTTTATAAAAAGAATATAATTATTATTTATTAGCCTTATTGTATCATGTATACTAGAGTTTACCCGCAACTTCGTCCGCACAAATTACATGTTACCAGATATTAAGTAGGTAAGTCAAATCATAACCTATTAAAAATAAAAAGTTTCATTAAAATCGGTTAAGTAGTTCTTGCGTGATGCTGTTTCAAGAAAACAAACAAACAGACATACAAAAATTCGAAAATAGGTCATTTGGAGTCAGGAATAATTAAAAACCATACGAATTATAAAGATTATTATGATTGTCATTGTATCTTGTGATACTTGAGATAAATTATATGAAAAACTGTTTAAAAGCTTGTTTAGGGATATACTACTATTTCATGCTTTTATATACTCGCAGATCATATTCATCTCCAAGCAGTCAACTTTCTGGTTGAAAACAAATTTTTGTTTCATCTGAAACCAGAGTTTAAACCAAACATACAATTTGGTACAATCTACAATCTACAAACACACCTTTATCTTTGTCTAATGTACAGTCAGCAGCAAAAAGATGTATACACTTTTACTACGTCACAGTATAAAGATGTATTCACTTTAGTACTACGCGTAGTACTAAAGTGTATACATCTTTTGCATGAGGAGGCATACATCTTTTTGCTGCTGACTGTACTGCACATTGCATAATTTGAAGATAAACTATGGGGCGCGTTTTCTAGGATGAAACTCTGTAAAGCCATATTTTATACTACTGCCGAAGGTATCTACGACAAAAACATCACAAACCTCACCTCATTCTTCTTTTTCTCCCCAATCATCATTGGAGGTTTGTTGAGCTTGGAGATAGAAATATCGAAAAAGTTAATAAACTGCTTTAATTTTGTAAAATTTAAACAACAGAAAAGTCAATAAAGTTAAAATTAAAACACCTTTTTGAAATGAAAAACGATATGACACTCAAAGCAAACTACCAGGCAACCATGACCATTAACAAGCGAATCCGCGTTCATCGCTCCATCCAACTCGCATTGACAAAATGAGTCTCGTATTTGTTCGCAATGAGCCCGTAAAATTAACCGGGAATGAACCCGACACGAAGCAATCAGCCCAATATCCAATTACTATACCAATAAGCGTGTTATAGACTGCAGAATAGCAGAGGTATTGGTCTGAAACCTAACTATTTTAGGATCTTAATTCCTCAATTTTTTTCATCATTTATCTTCGGACGAAGACTAAGGCCAAACGAAAGCCTTTGTCTAAAAGAAAGGCTTATTACCTGAAAAACATGTGAACGTAGTTTTCTCCTTTTAGGCCTTCAAATTACACCTACCTATATTAGTTTTTCTTTCATCAATGTTTTGCCACTGATGAATAATGTAGCGTGAGTAGTACTTCATCATCATCATCAGCCGATAGACGTCCACTGCTGGACATATTATACCTCCTTTAAGGATGGCCACAACGCCCGGAACTGCGCTGCCCTCATCCAACGGGTTCCCGCAGCCTTCACCAGGTCGTCGGTCCACCTTGGGGCGTACCCACACTGCGCTTTCGGAAACGCGGTTACCCCTCGAGAACTCTTTGGCCCCGCTCATTGCCACTTTAGTTTAACAATTCTTTGGGCCATGTCAGCTATACCTACTCTGGTTCTTCTGCGAATCTCCTCATTTAGTCTTCAATCTCTGAGTAGTACTTGGTAGGAAATTTTTATTCTGTGTCAATATTCCGGATGTCAAATTGCAATGCAAAATAATTGGTGTCATACAAATGTTTTCCTGCAATTTCTGCAAATTTGATGTACGGGTGACACGTTTAGTGGTACAGATATTGGAGCCAATCAAATTCATTTATTATAGCGTGATAGAAGAGTTATTTGGTGTATGCTTACATCAAAACAAAATTAATGGATAGGCGTTACGCGAACGTTTCAAACCAGAAAAATGCGGCAAAACAAATGAAAGGTTTACTTCAAATGTGTATGCAAGTGCCCTAGATTTGACTGGCGCTAGTTTGTATGGACTAAGTGCACCAGTAGTGTGCTTCAACTTACCGCGCTTTAGGCCTATAGTCCAATTATTGTTAGGGTGTCCATACAAGGAAACTCTAAAATGACTGGACTACTATCCATTAGTTTTATTTTGATCTAAGAGTGTATGGATAATTATATTCTTTTCGTTCAATGTTTATTTCAAAACTCATAAACAAAATAAATAATAAAAGTAAAGTGAACTTATCAGACAATTTAATGAAATTAATAACGGTCTCCAGCTTATCTCAGAATAAATATGAAAGTGTAGGTGTTGCTATAAGAAGGACGAGTTACTGGCATTAAGATGCGCCAGCGTGTGATAGCGTATTAACATACCTGAGTTATTGTTGTAAAGCCGAGTACCTACACATTAAACACTCCTGCTTCAAAATCTATACCTATAAATCAGTTCCCTGACTGAATGACTGACTGACAGACAACTCACAGCCTAAACCACTGATGATAAAAACATGAATCCCCCTCCCCCAAAGAGATATTCCAAACTCATTCCGAAGTCATGGGCAAAAGCTAGTAACATATTGTGTACACACGGCGACACATCAAGCTATACAAAACCAACATAAGCTGGCCGCGCGACGTTATACGTTACTCGACATACGCGCGGCCAGCTTATGTTCGTTTTTTATAGCTTGATGTGTCGCCGTGTGTACATGGTGGAATTTGGGTGATCCATAAAAAACCGAAATCACACGGCTACCAAATACAAAGTAATAGAAATACAAAAAATATTGTGACCAGCACTTTAACCGATTGGTCCGGCATAGTTGCTTTTAGATTGCATTTTCCTATTAGCTAAGCTAGATTCAAAGTTAATTGAAGCTACATTGAAGCTAAACCAAGTTCGAAGTTCATTAAAGCTACTTGAAAATATTCTCAGAATACAGACGATTTACATTCATGACCGCTCTCAAACGGTGGAGGGGAAACATTATGAAGAAACCTGCATATGAGGAAGAATAAATTCTGAATCGTATGATCGCATACGCCCAATCCACCCTGCGCGCTTGGAATGAATCAACGTCAATTAACACTTAGGCCGAGATTCAGAGACGATTTTTTCCGGCTTAGCTCGAGCTAAGTAGGGTCGAAATGTATGGATTTTGACATACGGGAGTTCGAACTATGACTAACAAATCGTCTCTGAATCTCGGCCTTAGGCCCCTGTAGTGGTAGTGATATAAGTCTGACGATGATGAAGTGAACCATTTCGTCAAGCAATTCACAATTCCGTATGGTGCATTACCTCACCTTTTTTCGTGAGAGCATAGGTTTGTTACAGTCTACAGTAAAACTCTACATGCTAACATAATATTTGAAGAATACAAATCACTATCTACTGTGGACTTGCCTTAACAAGACCAACATCGAACTTGCACCCGTTTATAACAACAAAACGAAAAGCCACACAACACTAAGCTCCATTTAATTGGAATACATTATGACGGTGATGAGATGAGTCAATTGATTTGACTCAGAGAATCAGTTCAATTTTAGAACTTGCTGTTTAATGTTAAGTTTTTCTTCGAGTGTTGTATATTGATCAGGATTGTTATAACTTTTATGATTGATATTTGCCATGTTAAGAATAAAGTGTAGAAAATATTTTTATTGACATTTGACAGACAGATGTACAAAATACAAATAAATTATCATAATAATTATAACTAATAGTTAGGTATAGTATTCTTATTCATTACAAAACTGAAAGCTAGAATAGTAGAATCATAATAATGCTTTATGCTAACCTGTAGGCCTACCATGAGTTTTCAGTGTGCTTTACTACTGTAGTTGCGGCGCCAATTTTGTATGACAGAATTAGTTCTCAACGTAACCACTAGAAGCGCTGTACGAAGTTCAATACAAAAACTGTAGTATACTACAGTAGTTTTCCTTTAGAATACTACAGTGTAAACTCATGGTAGGCTTACAGTAGTTTATATTTCTCTAAAGTGATCCAAATCAAATGAGTCAATCACCAAGCAGCCTGTTTACAACACTAAAACGATCTAACTAAATGATATGATTCGTCCGGTCGACAAAATCTGCCATTTTGAGTAAACTTTATTAAAATGGTTGACATGTTTATGTGACAGCACATTTTCTTTGAGAATATGTTTTTGGTTATGTTTTGTTTATTTTAATAAAGTGTCACACCTTTGTTCGGTGACAATTTGTTGATTAAAATTAAACGTTTTGAGTTTATAAATGCTGAGTCACATTTAGATATGCTTGAATTTTACGGCTTTGTATAAACGGAGACAATTCATTGGGCCTCATAAACTAACTAGTAATGACCTAGAAAAATACCTACTCAAAAAATGTCTTGACAAGAAAAAAACAACATTTTAAAATGACGTGCATAGAGAAATACCTAGTTTGCCATAACGGTGATAGTTGCAAACACTGGTTGCAAGTAGATACTTGCAACCAGTGCTTGCAACGCTTGCTTGAATAGATATTCAAGCGTTTTACTTGAGCAAAGGTTGCTATTGCAATCATCATCATCACGCTACCATCGTCAACTGTAGAACATAGGCCTATCCCAAGGCCCGCCACAAAACTCTATCATCGGCCTTCCTCATCCAGTCCTTTGTTTAGTTTCAACCCTTAGATCATTCTCTAAGTTTCACCCACGAACACTTTTCTAATCATAACATTGGAAGGAAGAGAGGTGTGGATGAAATCACTTTTAAGAGTTAAGACCGACTTATTTGTACGTATCAGTTTTATCTTCTGTTGCGTAACGTACGTATTTTTGTGTTTGTTGTGAATAAAGTTTGAGTCAAGTATTAAAACTGCGCAAGAAATCAATTTCATCATACAATAATTATGAAGAAGAAAAAGCATACGCTGAAGAAGAAATTGCAATGCGTATGTGAAGTCTACCAATCCGCATTGGACAAGCGTGGTGGATTTACGCCCATGTTTTAAGAGGATATAATTCGGAACGCGGTCTATACAAACGTACTATGGTGATATTTTCAATACTAACCAATTAAAGTCAATGAAATTTTGCAAAAACAATCTAGAAACAAATTTCTATGCTTGTATGGAGTCAGATTTTCGTTAAAATGTATAGTTTTAAAGTTGCAGTGCCTCAAAGTTTTCCATACAAAACTAAATTAATCCTAGCATTGAAACTGTATATTTTACCGAAAATGGGACTCTGACAAGCATAGAGATTTGTTTTCAGATTGTTTCTGCAAAATGTCATTGACTTTAATTGGTTAGTATTGAAAATATCACCATAGTACGTTTGTATGCAGCGCGCATTTTTGCTCTCGGAATAAAATTCTCTTAAGAAGGAGTCAGGGCCCTCCCTGAGGGCAGGCCTGTGCCCTGCAGTGGTAGGTACGTATGTATAAGCTGTGATGATGATGATGATAATATGAAATCGTTTTTTTTCGGAGTTTTAAAACATGACACTCCTTAAAACTGTAACAAGTCAAACATTAACTATTAAACGCTTAAACAAAGAGGCAAGGTACCTAACAGCTACACGTAAGGCTACCTACACACCGGCGCCGTAGTACACAGCACAGCGTGGAGCTAATGGCGACCACTGAGTGGTTTCACATGTAGCCCCACCTTAACTCTCGGGGAGCCATTTTAATCCCTGCTTTTAGTTTTTTACGCCAACTTGAAGGTTACAATGTATCGCTCTTGGATTTTAAGAGGATTTTCGGTAGTGGCTAAAAAGTTTCATGGGCCACATTTGTTTTTAATAGAATTATTGTTTATTAAGTCAAACCATGAAACATTTCTTCTCAATGGATTCGTACAACGTGACTGAGAGAGGTTTTTAACCCCCGACGCAAAAAGAGGGGGTGTTATAAGTTTGACACTTCGGTCTGTCTGTCTGTCGGTCTATCTGTCTGTGGCATCGTAGAGCCCAAACGGGTTTACCGATTTCGATGCGGTTTTTTTAATAGAAAGATAATTTTTGCGGGAGTATTCTTAGCTTTGTTTCATGAAAATCGGTTCAGTAGTTTTCTTTTTTAAAAATTACGTAATAACAAATTAAATTACAAATTTAAAAAACCCCCTACGCTAAAAACAAACATTTAAAAAGTGAGAAATGTGTAAAATGTTTCTAGCGTAGGGGGTTTTTTAAATTTGTAATTAAATTTTTTTGGTTTGCGTTTATGGTCAAAAGGCTAGATAAATTTTAACTATTTGATTCGAATTCTTCAAGTATATTAGAGCCTGCAGGATCCCACTGCTGGGCAAAAGCCTCCTCTCATGGATAAGGGTGAGAGGTTGTCTAAATGTTTTAAATAGGCTAAGCCCCACTTGCGCCAACCTGGGTTAGCAATAAACTCTAGGTTAAGTTGGTAACCCATGATTGTTTGTATAGAAAAACAACTGAAAGAGCTATTTTATCCGGAGTTAATTGCTAACCCGTGGTTGGCGCAAGTGGGGCTTAATGTATGATTTATTCAAATAAACAGGGTTTAAAAAGGTTTACGGAATTTTTCAGTATTTTGTAAGACATGCTTACTTCATAGGACAAGGTACTTTTCCTATTGCTCTTTTTTTTGTTGAAAAATTTTCATTAACTTTGAGATCGAAAACATTGTCATCGGCCACAATCTTATCTGTTATACCCATAAAGGTATTATACCAGGAATAGAGGAACATTCAGCTGAGTGAGCGAGATGTACCTAGCGGCACCACTGTATAATAGAAAGAGATACGTGACGCGAGGCAATAGAACGTTTTTGAGTTACTAATTAATTTTTACAATTTGGTTTCCGTGAATAATTTCGAATCTTAAGTGAAATCGTAGATAATTTTATGAAATATCCTGACACTACTTCATTAATTTATCCACAATTTCACATTAGACTCAGAATTATAGATAATATTCGAATTTTTGCCTGCGAATAGTCTCCAAATAACATCCAAAAACGGTTTCATTTAACAACTCATGTTTGTTGCTCTATTCCTGTAAGGTATAATACCTTTATGGTTATACCTACCAATATAACCGATTTTACGCGACACCCGAAGTCTATTCTAAGTGCAAACGGACTGTAGTTAGTTTTTTGTAAGTACCTTAAGTCATAATTACAATACAAGAAATAAAAATAAATTAGTGTTCCCACATTTTCGACTCAGTAAGGTCAACACATCTTTCATGGGGCACTGTATACGCTATTATAATAAGATACCAGAGGATATTCTAAACTTGCCAGACAAAAAGTTTAAATCCCATGTTAAACAAGTCCTCTGTAAAAAAGGTTACTATAAACTCGATGATTATTTGAATGACCAAAATGTCTGGTCTTGACAATGTTACACTATGTAATTCAATATTTGTACTTTGTATATTTTGTTTTGTTTAAAAGAAGTGTGTTGTAGAGTTTCTGGCCGCATCTTCTCTACAACGGAACACCTTCCGAAGCGGTGGTAGAATCAAAAATGACGTCAAAAAGTTATCTATGTGATATTATTTTGAATAAAAATTTTGACTTGACTTGACTTGACTTGACTTGACTTGACTTGACTTGTTATTTATTTTCATAAAATATTTAAAATTAACATAAACATCTACATTATTTAAGTAAATACAACACAGAAATAGAGGTGTGAAAATTACACTAAACATAAAAAAATTATCGATGTAATAAAAAATAAGTAGGTTCCCGGATATTTATAAAATTTTCAACAACCGTAGTAATAATATTTGTAAGTTGTTAATAAAAACGTGCGACAACACCTAACGTCATTATAATTTATTGTAAATCATACACAGGAAGTTATCCAAATGTATATTTTGTCGAGAAACTATAAATTATTTACATTTTTTTGTGATTCGAAAGTAGAAAGAGGACACTATAAATTTGTTATGACGACGTGTAGTTACGTGGGTATATTTTGAGAAACGATGTTTTAAAATAGGTATAGAAGGATTATTGACAAGCTTCTCAATAGAATTGGTTTCTCTCACATACAAAGGTGTAACAATGGAGTGCTTCGGGCTGTCAAACTGAACAACTTCCACTATGGGGACAACTCAGAACTTGTCAAAAACAGATCTTAACTATTATAAAACCGTAAAATCATGAGGAACAAAAAAGTTGCGGTTCTCTTCATATAAATTCAAATAACATTCGATAGCGCGATTTAAAAACGTGCAGCGCCATCTATTGACAAAATTGTTAGTTTTTTTGTTTGTTCGCGCATCACGCAATAACTACTAAACCGATTTTGATGAAACTTTTTTTGTTTGATAGCTTATGATCTGACTTAAAATCTGGTATATAATTTGTGCGGACGAAGTCGCGGGAAAACACTAGTGTTTTATAAATGTGGGTAAGGTCTCCAATCACCATTAACCACCAGCACCACCAGCACAAAATAAAATAAAGTAAAAAATAAAATTAATGTTTTCTATGGAATACCTAGCAGTTTTTTTTCGTGATTTCAATGTTGGCCTTATAATTCAAGTTGATCAGTTTGATAGTCTGATATGTAATGTATTTAAGTTTATACATTTTGCACAACACTCACTCTCTACTCTCGTCTGTCTATAATCGGAGTGGACAGTAACAAAGATCTTCCCCTTATTTATGCAAGATCCATGGATGGGTGACCGTTTAGTGGTATTTCATCTCGAGCGTTTCCGTGCTTCCGAAGGCACGTTAAGCAGTTGGTCTCGAATAGTTCCGTCAGATGGCGTTGTAACTATTCGTTAAGCCAGGTCAGAGGCCTATTGGTGGCTTGAAAATTCTCTGACAGCAAGGTCACCACTAACTTGCCTCCACCAACCCGCACTGGGCCAGCGTGATGGAGTATGGCCCGCTCCCTCTCACCATTATTCGTGAGAGGAGGCCTTTGCCTTGCAGTGGGATTCTACGGGCTATAACTTACTATGCAAGTTCCACGATTTCGGATGCACAACTAAAAAGAAAATCCATGCATCAATTTTGTATGAAAATATTATAATAACTTTTGTTGATCTTAAAAAAGAAACTTATCAATATACTTATATATAAAACATTATGCTAATTCGGGGACAAACTGTAAAAACAAAGTTATGTAGACTTACCAATCAATGCTTTTCTCTCTTATTGTCGTATACAAAAATGACCAGTTGATATTATGTTAACATCGATCGATCGTCGCCATCTTCATCTCGTTTCTCAGAATACCACAACTCTGTCGGCCTAAGCGTTCCTCTCACAATATTGTGACCTTGTTTTCATTTCGCTAATTATGACATAACACACATGAAAGTGTTCCTGAAAACCGTATAATTTCCGTAACGAATCACGGAGATAAAAGAAATGGGTGAAAAATGTCGGACTTTTTTTGTGTAAGACAAATCTTTCTGTCATTTATTTTGGAAACTGTTTGAGGTTAATTGGTAATTGGTTTTGATAGAAAAACATATTTTTTTAAATAATTATTTTTAGTGTGAGAATCATCCATAGGAGTGTCTATCCAATCTCGAGGATTGTTTTTGAGTAAGAACAACTGAGAAGGATTTTGGAGCCTCGTGGCAGGCTGAGACGCGAACCGCGCGAACACCACGCGAGAGAACGTGACTCATCCATAGGTTCCCAGAAACTCATTGTTTGACACTACACGAAGAAAATAATTAAACATAATGAACAGAGTACTATAATCAGATTTTATTGTTGTTATAATTATATTTTAGGAAACAGATTTTAGTTTTCATCAATCTGAATCAATTGTAGCAATATACAGGTTGTAAGAAAAAAGTATCATAAGCTGCTGTTCCATACGTTTGAGTATTTAGTATGGAACACCTGATTTTTATTTGTTCTGACATGTTTGCCCATAGTAAAAGTTGTTCAGTTTGATGGGTAGAGTATATGGTTTAATATGTGTGTTGTGTGGTTGTGTAGTGTGGTTAATTATACTTTTTCTTACAACCTGTATACTCTATACTCAATATTTATTATTCCAGTATTATATGTGAATGCTACAATGTTTTGGTTGTTGGATACCTCGATAACTACCACTGCTACCAACACATCACTAAACTAAAGATGTTCCTCTCCAGACCACCTCAGTTTTTTAAATGACAAAGTTTAATACAAAAATAAATACGGACCACTAAACGTAGGATGATAATAAGAACATGGAAATAAAACCGTCGAATATTAAACATAGTTTTAAGCTAAGTCTAGAATCGCACATAAATTAACAAACTAAATGACTTCAGTTCGGCCCCAGCCTATACATCACTCGCCTGCAGTCCTTTCGCGTACGTTTTATACGTACGTACGATATTTTATACGCACGTACTTGTACGTATGTGTAGTGTAATAATTTATATGCATATTTTATGGCCCTCAAACGATTTATGAGAGGCGTTCTGAAATTGTTTATGGGTATAACAGCAAGTGGAATTTTGTTTGGATCTTTACCTTTTCTTGATAATTTAGTAGTCAATACAGGGTGAAACAGAAAAAAAGGTAATATTTAAATGGCTGGTTTATAGCGTATCATCATAAATGTTTAATCAGTGCGGATAACTTCACCGTGTATTCTACCCATCAAACTGAATAACTTTCTCTATGGAGTCGACTTTGAAATCGCGAATATCTTTTGTTCTATTCCCACACATTTGAGTGGCCTATTAATTTTACTTTGATCGAAGTGAAACAGCAGATATTTTTATTGTGATTTCAAAGCTAGCCCATAGTGAAAGTTGTACAGTTTGATGAGTAGAATATACACACGGCGATATCATACATCAAGCTACGCAAAACAAATGTAAGCTGGCCGCGCGACGTTATAGGTAATACATTATTCTTGGTGAAGGAATCAAGACTTTCCAACATATTCCCCTGTATTTATTGTATCCTTCATGTTGCCACCTCATCGGACTCACAAGCGACATCTTAGCAATATTTTTAACGGCGACAGATACATCGAGCTATAAAAAACCAAAATAAGCTGGCGGCGCGAAGGTAAACTAACGTATAACGTCGTGCGGGCAGCTTATGTTGGTTTTGTATAGCGTGATATGCGTGTATCTTTTTCTCGCATCAAGCTAGATAGTTGAATCCAGGAAGATCTAAATACAAATATAACTAACTACAAATCATGCCTCTTAAAAACAACACACTGAAGTACTAAATCATTCGCTAATCGCATAATCTAAAAGCTGTATTCACACATGCTACGTTAAATACCTTGCGTTTACCTTAAGGTGTCACCTCATAACTGTAAAGCGTTTAACGCGAGTCAACTCGGCGCGGCGGAACGCGTTCGCACGCGATTTACCGCGCAAACTGCTCAATTAGACTCTGGCTACATTAGCAACATAGTCGCAGCTTAATGAACTTCCTAGGTGTGAGAGCTAAATATAATCTGTTGTCGCAAAGGATTTTCGCGGGCTGTAGTGTGGAGGTGGCTTTATTTAGGTTACTACTGAAATTATGTGCAACATAAACAATTTGCATGTCACTAAATTTTGGTTATCTTTAAAACACTTTTTTTTTCAGTAAATTACCCCGTGATTCTCTGTTTATTAAAGACCACTTTAGTTTCTCTTATTTTGGCTTTCGTACGAGGGGTTCTAATGGATAATGCTAACATACTTAGAAGCGCTAGCTTGGCTAACTGAGACATCATAAAAACCGATTTATAGAAAATTATAATACATTATCATCATTGTTACAATTGTCAACTTCCTTTTATGGTGTAAAATAAGAAAAAACTAATACTGTAAAATAGGGGATAAGTGCGAGTGTCCAATCCCAAGGCACTGGAGTCCAGTGCAGTCCAGGAGACCGATTTTTGAATCTCATTCGGTGAGCTCAGCAGTTGAAAATATCAAAATTACTATGGAGAATGGAGATTATGCATCTTTCTACTGCTGATTTGACGTTCAAAAATCATATTACAGGAGAGCGATTTTTGAAAGTCAAATCCACAGTATAAATATGCACATCTCCATAGTAATTTTGACATTTTCAACTGCTGAGCTCACCGAATGAGATTAAAAAATCGCACTCCAGGACTGCGATCCTGGTGGAGTGATCTCACTCACATGTGATATATAATGTGAATTGCCATTGTATGTAGAGAAATTGGACTTATAATATATGAATGTAATAATGTAGAGTAAATTAATTTAAACGTAAAATGTAATTTAATTTAAAACTGGATTTTCTGATAAACTACTAATGTAATGCTTGTGTATGGGACTTTGTTTCCTGAAATAGATAAATGTATTTTTTTTAATGTGTTAAATTTATTTAACAGAAACAATATAAATGTGAAGCAAATGAATGAACATTTTTTTTTAATTAAAATGTAACTTCTAACTTAAGTAGCTACTTTCAGTCCCTATGTTCCAGTTCTATAACCAAATCTTAACATCATAATTAGCCTAATTATATTATTATGTCATACTGCATTACACAAGCTCTCACGAATGAGCTTTTTTAAGGCACAGCATATTGTTTTCTACTTTGACTAAAAATGTATCCCGTAAATTAACTGAAGCAGACTCCACACTAGCCCAGCCACAAACAATATTCCATTTTAGCGAGCATCGAGTCGGGTTGCGCACCGTATGCCAAGCAAAACAGGGAAGCGAGCATTGTCTACTAAATGTTCAAGACATCTGTCTGACTGATGTACCTTTGGATACTTGTTTATATTTACGTTTGCAGGTGTTTTGTTTTGAGTTGGTTCAGTCTTGTGTTTTGATTGAGAAAGGAAAGGTTAGTTTTGAAGTAAAACTTCTTTACGCACGCTTGTCTTGGAGAGTAACCTGCTTGACGAGAGCGTCTGTAGTGAACCTGCCTGCTGTGCCGAGGGTCAGGGAGTTTTAGTCAGTCGTGTGGTCAAAAGCAAATTCGTTTTTTTTCTTTCATTCATAATCTTAATCGAAATGCACTCATATGCGAATGATATGTATAATTACGCACGGCGACACATCAAGCTACACAAAACCAAAATAAGCTGACTGCGCGATATTCACATTTACATTTTAACATCCTTACGGCTACAGTTACCTATAGGATTCAAGCGAAACATAATGTCACACTAGTTCATGAACTAAATTATAGTAAATACCCAGACCTCATGCGATTTCTACTGGTTCCCTTTTCTATGGATACCTAACTACTACGTGCTACTACTACAATGCTCAACATTTTCATATCAGTACTAAAATAACTAAACTAACACTAACAAACAATTGTGTATTCTATCGCACTATAATTATGATTTAATTTGATTAGTTATTCTAGGCTGGCTAAAACAGGCTAGGCGAAGTGCTATTGAAAACAATGGCGTCCACGCACTGCGTCGTAAATACCTGCCGTTTATTGGCTGATCGTTTACACGCGCAAGTTTACTTGACTGCTTGACTTGGCATTTTTCAAGCATAATTATATACCTAGCTGTTGCGTGTTAAGGTATATAAAATAGCGCGAATACGGGGAAAAGTTACTAGAAATAAATTAGGGAAGATTTATGGATTGTAACTACCTTTGATTGTAAATATTAATATTCGTGATCGTATTTGCTTTCCAGTTGACAAATCATTATTTCAGCTTAAAGTTCAATATCTCGAACGAGTGTTTTGTAGATACACGACCCTATTGTTTATTTTAGTAACTTACTTGTTTTTGAACAATTGTACAACTTCAATGAGAAATTAAATTAACATAACATTATTTCACTACAAAGTTTCCTCATCATAAATTCTAAAACCACCAACCAACCAACCATCTAAACCAACTACCAACTATACCAACCAACCAATACCAACCATACCAACACCACACCATACCATACCATCATACCATTCTATACCAACTTCTCCAGATTATTCTGCAGGGGAAAATTTTGGGAAGACGAATGCCTGGTAGAAGAAGGACGTCCTGGCTTAAAAACCTGTGTGAATGGTTCGATATGAACTCCACCTCACTGTTCAGGGCTGCAGTCTCCAGGGTCCGAATAGCCCTAATGATAGCCAACCTCCGATAGGAGATGGCACCACAAGAAGAAGAAGAAATTCTAAAAAATGCTTCAAATAATGTTCTACTTAAATGGTGGTGTAAAATATTTGAAAAATAACCCAGCGGCAAAAAAAATAATTTTCCACATTAATTGTTTACCAAAATAATTATTATCGCATCAGTATAATGATTCCATGGAAACTATCTCAACAAACGTTCTAGTAAAGTGTACATTCTAAATGCGCCTCAGATACCTTTACAAACTGCCATTACGAACAGTTGCCTGTAATTCTGTGTAATATTCCTGTAATACGCCGTAATATTCTGTAATATAGCACCGCTGGGCGACATTAAACGCAATGCGCGAGGTTATATTGTACCTCGCGCTATCACCCTTTATTGGTTATCATTATTTTTAGTCTTGTTCATCATGTTGATGTAATATGTTCATGAAAATGTACTTTTGACCTATAACCATCATCGGCGTTTATAAGGTTTAAAAAAAAACATAATATTTGAAAACTTTTATCCAGGAGGGTTATTTTTGAAAGGTAAAATAATCCTGATTCTTTGTACTAATAATGCATACATTCCATACAGTTTATGTAAGAATATGAAATTAGGAAGTGTGAGATTCAGAAATGGCAATCTCGAATCTTTATAACGGAACACTTTCGATGGGTACCTTTATAGAAATCAAGGTATGGTATTGCATGAAAAGTTGACAAATAATTCGCCCTTTTGAAAAACTGAAAATCAGGTAAGATTTAAAAGCTTTTCGGAGCTTCATGTCGCATTAATAAAAATCAATGTGGCCTTTTTTATTTGTAAGCCAAAGTCAAAATTGTATTCAAAATAATAAATACCAACTATAATTTAATGTGGGTACTTATTTACTTACCCAACTATAAAAAGCCCAAATGTGCCGGGACCCGTAAGAATTATCAGTAAATAAATGCAGGCATTCACAAAGAATCAATGTGCTCTCATAAGACATTTACTAATTACACGAACAGTACACAGCACCTGCTTTGTTTGTCCAGTTACAGGATACAGTTAATTTAGTAAGGACTGCTTAAATTTCAGCCACAATAAAAGCTGTAAGCTATGTTAATTTTATAGCTTTGCAAACGACTAAACCAGTTTTCGACTTTATTAACAAGCCTTTGTTTTTCGTAAGTTCAATGTTCAAAAGAGCAAAACCACAAATTTTTATTATTCCATTTGGTTTTAGAATTTTCATAAACTTAAGGTACCTAGTTTTATCTTTCTTGCTCTTTATAATCGTACATACATACATACATACATATGCTCACGCCTATGTCCCACTACAGGGTAGGCAGAGACAATAGGTCGCCACATGCTACGATTCTGACACACATCTTTCGCCTCCTCAACATTCATAAGTCTCTTCATACAAGCTCGTCGGTTCCAGGTACATTTTATTAGGCCATTCTTCAGTACGAATCCGATTTGGTCAGCGTACGTGCGCCTAGGGCGACCCCTTTCAACTTTATAATCGTATCGTGTTGTATCATATTTCTGTGTAAAAAAATGCCCTAAATCTGCGTTTAAAAAAAGGATACTAAGTTGGAGTTCCTAAGTAGGAGGGTAACTTATAGGATTAAAATATTTCTAAACGTATTCTATCCATGTCATCCAAAATCGATCAGCCTTTTATGCGTGATTGAGTCACAAATATTTGTAATAGTAATTTATAATCTGCAAACGACACTGCAACGACTAACAAATCGATTGATTGATTTTTTTACTATGAATGTAAAAAATTCCCGATATCGATTAAAGGTACTGAAATAGAGACATTCTGTAATATCAATAGTATAGGTACGTTTTGGGAAAATCAATGTTCAGCTTTTTCTTACTGAGGGACAGTATCTATTGGTGAGCGTATGCTGCTAAGCATATCCTAAGCTGTTATTTGATAGCATAGCTTAGAGAATAACCAGTACTTAACGTCAGACAACCGTAAGCCGTTGTCATCGCGTGCAAACACTATTAGTAACTATTAGTTAGGAGCTGGTTTAAGCTCGACTAATGGAGACTAATCGACAATTAATTCAACAGGTTAACACGTTGCCGGAGATATCTGCAACTGCTTGGATTTACGTGGTCTTTGAGTTATTTGGGAATTACGTATTTTATTTATTGAATTAATGAAATTACAAAGAAAAAACACGTGAGCAAAATATATAGGGTTCCTAGGGTTCCGTTCCTGATGGAACGATCGTCCTGAAAAACTTTCTTCATGGGACCAAAGTCAAATCGGCAAAAAAGTCAACTGTTCCATATGAAACGGCAATCCTATTCGACCCTAATGTATGGTACAGTTATTGATATTTTATTCGCCATTTAGATATTGGAAGAGAAAACTGATCAGTTTGATGGTCTAGTTATCCCCTTAAAAAACCGTCAGCATATAAAGTTGTACGCTTGTTTGAACACTTTTCTAAGATTTTTGTGAATTTTCTTCGTTTCGAAACAACTGTAAATTTTTTTCATTTTCGGTTCCATTTACCTAAGTATATAAACAAAGCACTGTTCTAATTATTATTTTTCATATTCGATAAGATGTTGACACCCTTGAACGTGTTTCTCCTACAGAAAACAACACAAAAGAGTACTCTTTCCTATACTATGACCAAAGTATATTCTGCTATTCCTCTTCCACAAACGGCTGCCGTACACCTTCCCACTTTGTATTTCTAAGAAATCTCAGTATTTCACTATGACATTTGCGTATACAAAGTGCATGCTTTGTTTCTTTGTTTAGATCGGATAACGTCGCCAATGATACATGGCAATAGAAACTACAATTAATAATGTCAACTTAAATAGATTCTATTGTTACTGTTACCTTTGGAGAATTGTAATAAGACGTTATATATTTTTGTAAAAGAGTTATTATAAAGGTTCCTTCTTAATATGCTGACATTTTTGTAAGGCGATGTTTAGACCATCAAACTGAAAAACTTTCTTTATAGCACCAACATCGAAATCGCGAAAAAATAATCAGCTGTTCCATACAAAACTGCAAACCTACTCGAGCCAAATGTATGGGACAGCCGTTTTTATTTGACGTTGGTCCCATAGAGAAAGTTGTTTAGTTTGATGGTCTGATCATCCCCTTACAAAAGTGTTAGCATTTATTAAGAATTATACAGTTTACTATTCACACTAACTCTGAAAACTCAGAACATCCACGTTTCACAAGTAGTACCTAAACTATTAGATATGTTGTTAGACAACGAAATAGATAGAAAATTCAGTAAATAGTCATCATAATATGACTGTCAGGCAACGCACAGCCTAAACCAATGTAAATGTAATGTGAAATCAGGGATGGTAATGATGAGCTTATCAGTAATAAGACCAATAGATGGAAGTTCCTATACTATGAGTTATGACTCTACTTACAAGATAGACCTGTAGTAAAATTTAATGGCTAATCACTGGATTATAAAATTTTTATATAATATGCTATCGATTTAACACAAGTAAAACATCATCATCATCTTTTTAAAAATCTACGCTCTTGTCGGTGGAGTATTCGCCAATCCTGTCTCTTACGACACGGCATCAACCTTTTCTTTCACCTGTGCTAGATAACTCTGTCTAGATCTTTATCTGCGTCATTTCCCGAACAGATGTAAAAGCAGAAGTATTTTCATATATCTCACCTGAAAAAATGCAGTAGCAAAAATTAAATTACAACCAACATTAAATCCAAAAATAAATCCACTGAGGTTATCGATCCACAAAAGAAAAAAGGTAATAAAAATTTAAAGCGCTCCATCAAATAACCGACACGGGCGGCGTTAATGTTGAAAATAGCGCGTATAAAAATATCGAGGCAGGTAGGTAATGGTGATTGCGACCGAATTGCTGCGCAAGCGCACCCGACGTGAAACACATGGCCCGCTTCAGGTGTAGCCGCGGGAGTGGTCTTGATACTTGATAAGTATGGGAGAAATAAAAAAATTGATTTCTATCAACCCGGTTTTCTAACCGGGATACCATAAACAGTGTTGAATTTTTAGAAACAGTCTATTTTATCTCTCATTCTCTCTCTGTTTCTGTCTCAGTCTGCATTAGAACGGTCTTTGTATGACAGGGGGTGAAAACAACACAGAGATCAACTTAAATGATAGTTATTTGTAGTTCCAGTTACATTGTGCTAAGCATACCGAATAAAATCTTCAATAATTTCGATTTATGTTAAGATCCACCTTGACATTTTACTGTCAAGAAAATGGCACATGCGTAGGTATAGCCTAGACATCGTATCCCCAGCGAGCTATGGAGAGAGCTATGCTCGGTGTTTCTCTGAGAGATCACATCAGGAATGAGGTGATATGTCAAAGACCTAAGTGGTTGACATAGCTCAGAAAATTTGTAAGATGAAGTGGTAATTGGCTGGTCTCACCTGCCGAAGAACAAAAGGAGGGAAGGGGGAGGAGGGTAGTCCAAGTTCTAGAATCAACACCAAGAAATGGCAGGGCAGGCGTAGTGTGGAACGCCCTCCGGCGTGAACCGACGACATGAGACAGGAAGCGGGGAGCGACTGGATGAGGATGGCCAATGATAAAGTTTTGTGGCGAGCCTTGGCATAGGTTTTTCCCGGATTTCAATTAACTCTACGAAAAAGTTGAAGATATTGTAAAGCTTCAAGACGTCCAAGGCGTCGTAAGAATGTCGATCAAGCGCAAACGCATCAAACATTTCAGTAAAACCAACAGGTAATTTACAACCGAAGCGTTCCGGATGCGATAACCATGTAGCCGTATATCTCTGTACTGCTCTACCGCTTCAACAGTACCAGGGACTTGTACAGCTTTTGTGCAGCATTTAATTATGAACAAAAATTGTGTTTCTTAATATAGGTACTCACGATTCAGACAGTCAAACTAAACAACTTTCTCTAATACCGAAAACGGGAAAAAATACCTCTTACAAAACTACTAGCAAACGTAGATAATAAATTTTGCAGTAATTTTTTGATTACTTACTCGGTAAAAAGGAAATGGACTAATAGCTATACGAGTGTTTACTTCTTCTTCTTCTTCTTGTGGTGCCATCTCTTATCGGAGGTCGGCTATCATTAGGGCTGGACCCTGGAGACTGCAGCCCAGTCAGGTGGTGTTCAAGTTCATATCGAACGATTCACATAGGTTTTTAAGCCAGTGTTTACTTTATTTACTGTCAATAATCATCGTTATCATCAGACTATATGTGTCCCATTGCAGGGCACCCGCCTACCCTCAAGGCCGTTGGAGGAGTGTCTGATAGACCTTAGAGTGAATGATAGAGCTTAAACATTTGTGTGTGTCGATTTTAAGTTAGTAGCACTTTTCACTTTCTTAGCGACATACTTGTGTTGTATGTTAGAATTGAAGTATTTTTTCCATTCGAATTGCCTTACCCTAGTAGCAGCACTGTACTAGGTAATGTTTGGTTTCCCATCGACCAGTATTTATTTAGCTAGCGAGCCGGCTCGCTGATTAGATTTTATTATTCTGTTTTGAAAGAATTCAACACCTGTGCTATTGAGATTTGGAAGAAAAATATACATCGACGAAATAAGAGATTGGAATAATTTTTTGCAAAACAGAAGAAAATAATCTGATCGATCTATTATTGATTATTGCCTATAGCCGTGCCATGATTAGATGTTTGAACAAATTTAAGGATTTAACAGGCTCACTTCCCGTCACACTGGATGACTGGACAGAATTTCGGTGCTACTAGTGAAACGTGGAGTTTTCAGAATATCTCTGACGTGATGCTATGCTATGATAAATCAAGAAGCCGATGGGATTCGAACCAACAATCTGACTGAAAGCATGCTTTATACCAACAAAGCCGGGTAGAAAAGTTCGAGTCCTGTCCGCTAAAATATGTTTTACAATCTGTACAAAATGAGGATTGATTTGTGCATATGCTGAAGAAGTCTCTATAAAGTCCTCTATCTGCATTGGGCACGCGTAGACTTAGTGGGATCACACACGATGACGCACTGACGGAGCAGCAGACGTCAGTCCGTCATTTGCGAAGCAAGGAGTTGTATGAAACCGCATGAAGGACCGCTCATTTGATGCGGATTGATGACGGACTGACGTCTGCTGCTCCGTCAGTGCGTCATCGTGTGTGACAGCTCTAACGCACTTATGAAAACCGATGATGATAATGATACCCATTCAATTATTAGCTGAAACACACCGTCATTGAACTTCGCGTACCTTTTAACACATTGCATACCACTACCAGATATTCTATGGCACCCTCTAACCTCATATTTTACATATTGGCACCATAAACATAAGATCATCTGTAATTTTAGCACTAATAGAATAAGAGCTTTTGACAATAGCAGATTACACACCGAGGGCAGGAAAGTAAGAAAGGTCTCAAAGACGAAGCTAAAACATGTGATCTGAGGCTTTCTTATTTACTGTCCGAGGTTAATATACTACTTTTCTCCTCGACGGAGGTTGAAAGCGGCAACTTAGTTTAGCGCAGCGGGAACAAAAGTAACGCTTTCCGTCCGGAGGGGAGAAAAGTAACTTTATTTACTGCAAAATAGTCGTAGTTGTATAGTGGGAACGGGTTCGTCATGTAACCAACTCAATATTAGCCCAACAAATTATGCGGTCGATCAGAACTAAAACTACAGCCAATTTAGTGTTCACCTTTTCAAAACAATTTAGCACCGATAAATCGCTATCACCCCGACCCGTGTCGTCGCCAAGGGGCGCTGTTAGCGTGCCCGCGGCGTGCCCACCGCGTGCCCGGAGCGGTCGTCGTGCCGGCGGGCTTCGTGCCGGCGTGCCCGCGTACCTCCGCCGTGCCACGCGCATTCACAGCACGCTTTCAAATCGTAGGTGCACCTATTCTGCGAAGGTGCGAATGATAGGTGTCTAAGATAAATTTAACGACTGGCATCTTTGGGTTGGTGCCAATCTCACCTGTATTAGTGTATCAGTGTTGGTTGGATTGGATTGTGGATTGACGGGTTAGGTTACAGAATTGATAGCCGATTTTTGATGTTTTCCGGAGTTGTATGTTGATTTGTTTTTAAACGGATTGGATGATTTTGCTCTCGATAACCTATGCAGGAATAGGTTAAAAAGGTTACTCTCTCTCTAGGAATTCAAAGATAAGTAACAATAATTGAAATAGGTACAAAACTCATGACTGTTATGTTATGCTCTTTGGAGTACTCAGAAGCTATGCTCCAACTACAATATTTAAAATCATGGTAGTTCTAGCAAGGCCCAATATCAGTTCACTACTGAAGGTTTCAGGATGAACTCTTTTCCTTTCATAAGATTAACAAAATCAGTCCAGTTTTAAAGCAATAAGAAACTGTAAGAGAAGGTGCCCAAATGGTTATTATTATGATTATGATTATGATTATCGTGAACAGCTGCGGCAGCGAGACATTTTAAAATAATTATGTTTACCTTGTGCTCCTGCACGTTTGTTTTCACACAGTTATATTTGAACGTGTTTGTAGTAAGAGCTCTTACACACTAATGGTGTGTAATGCCCGCTTTTTAATTTCACAAACTTAAAGTTCAAGTAGATAGATAGATATCTAGTTTATTTCATCAGAATAATAAAAGACAAACAGAGTTTGACAACGGTAGCAGCAGGCCTGGAATGATTTCTCTATATACTCGCGCGTGACGCGCCTACGTGAAAATAGATGTATAGAAAATCACACCTTCCCGCGCTTTTCAGTAGCTTATTTTTTCGAGTAGTATGGAAAAAGGCAGAGTAAAAAAATCACGCTAGAGGGTCTGGTACATATAAGGAAGTCGGTGCAAAACTGTTTCGGTGGCATTGTGAGTGTGGCAGGTTCTCATTGTATCAAATTAGCACAAGACCGTGAGGAATGGTGCAAACAAGGCAAACCCGTGCCCAGCAGTGGGTTGATGATGGCTGATTTTATTGATTGATGTGATTGAAAGTAAAGCATGTATTCTAAGATTCCGCTGCAAGTTTTTTAAATCCAATGATACTATTTCAGTAGAAATACATTAGTTAAATCTAATAGTTAAGATCTTATTTAAAAAATTACCACCCTTGTCGGTCTATCGCTAGTAATCGCAACCACTCAATCAATCAATTAATTAATTGAATACACTTTATTTTACACCTAAACAAAAACAATAAATAAAATATCGAAAAAAAGCTAATATCCCTATTAGCACAAAATAATCGAAAAGTTACACGAATTGACGTGCGTTTATTTTTCCGTCCGGGTTTTGTTTGTGGTTTGTGTGTAAGGGCTTTAAAATTCCTTTATGTGGGCTTTGTTTTACTCCAAATTAGCGCCGTAGGTGGAAATAGTCCTGGAAATAGTTACGGCACGTATGGCAAATGGATTTATCAAACATGTTTAACTTCCTACCACTTTATTGGCTTTATTAGTCAGTAACCTGCAATGTGATGTATACCTATAGGGTATAACTATTAGACCATCAGACCTATGTTGATGATGATGAACTTCTTCAGAATATCCGCATTTCACTAACTTTGAACAAAGTGACAGGTAGTGATTTAATTAATACGATTACCTATTGTAAGTTCTTTAATAATGGTCATTAATCTCATCTCACTAATATTATAAATGCGAAAGTTTGTGACGATATTTAGATGTTTGGATGTTTGTGACTCAATCACGCATAAACGGCTGAACGGATTTAGATGAAATTTGGCACACAGATAGAAGGTGTTCTGGATTAACATATAGAATACTTTTTAAAGGTTCTCGCAGACCGAGTCGCGGGCAATAGTTAGTGCTAAATAAACGAAATATGTTCTTATATAGGTAGTTTAATTCTTCACTTATTTTCGTGTCAAAAATAAGAAACAAAGACGCAATGTTAATCTCTAAAACATCAAAGAAATTTTCCCTCAAACGACACACAATAAGGTATCATCCGAGAGCAAGCCACCAGAAAACTAAGTTACGAAATTATAATTGTGTACCTCCCTCAGTATCTTGATAACATAATTACCTCTACAGAAGAGGTGGAGGGTGGACATTTTCAGAGGAAAACCAGAGAAAATAATTCGGTCTCGAAGAAAAACGTTTGTGACAGAAAGACGAACAGACAGCGAGATGATTCCATAAGTTTTCCGTTTTGCCCATTTTGGGACCACCTTCTAATTTTTAAGACGTCACTATCGTCTATTAAATTTTTTCTTGACATGTTTCTACACTAATTCACACCTGTCACAGTTAGATCTTATTGGGGGGGGGGCTCTCACGTAAGTTCTCATTAAATGTGGCCAAACCTATGCACTATCTACTTACTAGCCTCACTATCATTAAAGTTTGAACCGTGTAGTTGCTACAAATAAATTCAAATTTAATTAACGAGGCAATTTAGGAAGCTAAGCCGCTGGTAATCGAGTTACGTGGACCCTTCTCTCTCCATCTCTTATCTCACAGACTTTTACTAACCGCACCTAACTTCACGTTTATCAGGTAAAAGTTTTGGGCAAATTGAAAATTTTACGATACCAGGCCTCTGGTAGAAATTAATTGTGTTATCAAATATTAATGCCCTATCTTGGAAGATCTTAATTACAGAGGAATATTTGCTCAATTTTCGTGTTGCGTTTTGAATTTACTGGTGTTGTTTCGGGATTGTAAGGAACATGTTTTTCAAAATTTTTTATTTAGAGTAGGTAGGTACATTCGCAATTACAATTGCAATTTAATAAAAAATGTTTTATATTTATACGAAAGGTTCCTCCAAAAATTTTTAATTAATTATCTCATTGTAGTAGTTACTTCAATTACCGCAAAAAATATGTTATTGTTTGTATAGAATTATAGCCAACAATAATTCTATTGTGTATAATTTACTATTTATTACTCTTGTGATTCGTTATTTTTGCCATACAAAAGAGGGCACATCTGACTGACTGTCATATTAGGCCAGTTGACAGCACCTCACAAGAAAATGAAGGTAAATGCTGCCTTCGATCAAAGTAAAATTAATGGATAGGCGAGCATTTCAAACCAGAAAAATAAGGCAAAACAAATGACTGGTATACTTCAAATATGTACCGAGATGACAGACAAGTATGCCAGTTTGTATGCACCAAGTGTATATACCAGTTGTGTGCTTCAGGCTTCAAGCTTATCCATTAATTTGACTTTGATCGAAGGATGCTGCAAGTAGTTTGACCACCCAGAAAGGAATTTGGTACCAGAAAGGGTTTACAAACCTGCAATTTTTCATGGATATTTATTTATACTAACATGCGGACCATTTTTAGATCATGTTTGTGTTTTACGACTCAAATAGCCAGGTGTACCTCGATCCCAAGAACACTTCAAACCATCACCTTTCAATACCAAAATAAGTGTATTATTTTAAAATGGCCGCCTTCCAATTATGGGAACGTTTGCAGAATTGAACGTAAAAACATCTCGAGTAAGGTACAGTTGGAAACACAAATAAAGACGTTAAATTTAGAGCCGTGCGGTTTGAGCACCTGGCGCCGTAGTCGGCACGTGGCCGTTTTGTATTTGACTGTACTTACTGTAACTGTATAGAGTTGGGTTTAATTGTGATGATATTATACTGGAATCTGATGGCTTTTTAGTTTTATTGATGGCGCGAACAACCATTATTTTATTGGTTTCAATTTTAATGTGTGGTTTTCGTGGCAGTAGACTTCGCGTTCATATTTCCTATTGGAGTGGACAAAAACCCTAAACACCTTTTGAGGGTGTAACTATAAGCAAGCCATAAGATAAAGTAATTCTTCTATAACACTGATTAAATCAGCAACAAAATTTTAAGGCCTATGATAATGATAAGGAAGATACACATATCTAACAAAACATTACAAAAGAAATAATAAAAATAAAATAAAATGCACTTTATTGCCACACAAAAATACAGAATAGGTACCAAAAAACATAATATTATAAAAACATGAAATGCTTATTCACCCGTGGAATAAAATGGGGTGGAATTCATGAATCGAGAATTACACGACGGTTTCTTATTGTTCTTTCTGTGAAAATTAAGAACTTAATTTATGAGCTTAAAAGAATCGGAAAGAAATATTATTTCAATTCATAAAGGTGGTTAAAACTACACCAACGCATACCTATCAGCGCATTGCTCCTAAATACCGTCCGTGTATTTATTCCGGTACTTTTACCGGGAACCGACCGGGTACCGGCTCTCGCTCGACTAACTTCTTTCAAAGTCCACTGCCGTACCGGTAAATTCCGCTACAGCTGTTATTATTTGCAGAGCCAATTGCGAAGCTATTTTTATTTAGTTGACTCTATTTTTCGTTTAATTCAGATATTTATGTTTTTTTATTGGTATAGCAATGTTGGCCGAAGAGAAGTTCAGAGACAAATTCTGGATACCTTTTCCAACTTCTAGTCCAATAAACCAACCATAAACCAATTTCTAATCCCCCACTCGGTGAACCAATAACGACATGGTGCAGATGGCAGGAAACCTTTGGATGAAGGCAGAGCTGGCTGGAGCGATCGTAGTAGCATCATTGGAAGGTACCTCAAGCTTCGACTTCGAGGTATTTTGACCGTTTTTTCATTATGATAGCGACGGGATCAGTATCTGCCACGTTATGTATTATGTCATTAAATATTACGCGGTCTATTTAGACCCAATAAGAGGACTAAACAGAAGTCGTTTCCGCTTAAAACGTAATCCAGCAATAACTTCATCAGATAGTCAAATAAAATAGAAAATACATACATCTACAACTCAGACACCACATAAAAGTTAACTATCGTATCCAACTCGTAAACCTCACTTAACAAAACTGCGATTAAAGCTCCAGTTAACGATAACCTAGAATTAGGTCAAACTAATACCCAATTAGTAATACAACATTCGTTACCTTAGTTTATGAGTTCACTTTAAAGCGGGGATGAAGTGAGGAATAGAGGCGACAAAAAAATAAGCAGTAAAACTATTTATGCCTAAAAATTTAATAGTCTTTCAAATCTTTAATCACAGAGTTAATAGGTAAATTTTAAAAACATTTATTTTGACTCCGAATGAGTTTTATTAATTACAATTATTCATGGAAGATCATGGCAGTTGTAAAACTGCCGAAATATCGGCAAAATAAATAAAAACGCGGTAAGAACCCATTAAAATGATTAACATTTAATTAGCTTAATTAATCACCGTGTAACTCTCAAAAAAAAAAAAATTACCTAAGTACTAAAATTACATTAAATGCAAATAAATTTTTACAAATGAATAGTCCAACACAACCATAAATGACTAAAACTTGCTCATGAATAAATGGAAAAGTTCATAAACAACGCTCACAGGCACATACGTTGTACCTAATGATCACAAACATAATAGCTAGTAAGTGTTTTATTATGAAAACCATACAAAAACGGCTCAAACCTATTAATCTTATTATGTTGATGCCTCTACCTCCGAAAAAAAATATTTAGACAGAAAAACTTGAGTGCACTTAACAAAATATTAAATAAATGTATTAATTATTTTTTTAATAAACACATCTACTATAATTATAATAATCTTTGACGAAACCAAATTACACCGGTAGTGACACAACTCATAAAATGTAATTGATTCTCTTACATAATTTATATGGGGCAATTAATTTTATTCGTCCAGTTAATAATTTGGCGCAGTAATGGCCGGCGAGATTTGTCAGTTTATTGCATCTAATGGCGAAGCTGTGTTTAGTACCTGCGTGATTATTTTTAGTTATTCCAAGAATTGGAGCTTCGTAAAATATGGATTGTGACTTACTGCAGATTAGTCTTTGATAGTTTTAGGAAAGGACTTATGGAGAGTTTTGAAATTACTCTATTAGATTGATGAAGGCAAGGTGACCAATGCACATAAAATCCATCACAGTTCTCTTGTATCATGAATGATGATTCAAGCCGATAGACGTCCACATAGGTCTCTCCCAAGGTTCGCCACAACGATCTGTCCTGCACTGTCCTCATCTAACAGGTTCCCACCGCCTTCAACAGATGTCGGGCCTACCCACGCTGCGCTTACCGGTACGCGGTTGCCACTCGGAAATTTTTCGACCCCATCGGCAGTGGGTTCTGCGAGCAATATTCCCCGCTAATTGCCACTTTAGTTTAGAAATTCTTTGTGCTATATCTCCGAGCCCTCTCCATTGTCAAAGGTGCATTTCAGGCTTTGTATGAGGGATTGAGCGAGTGACCGCGTCTCAGTTTATGTCATCTCTGGCAGTATACACTGGTCAAAGACTTTCGTCTTGAGACACTGCGTGCAGTTCTCTTGAATGGGATACAAAATTGTTGTCTAGTTCCCCTGAATGAAGTATCGAATTACGTTCAGGTTGAACCAGCACTGACAAGGAGTATTATAATTTGTATTCAAGTATCTGCCCCACTATTGGCCGTTTGCCAAATTTCTGCGACACTGGCAGGTACGGGCCATTATTTTGTTTCTCGTTTACATTCGGATGGTATTGTGGATGCTGTGGTTAAAGTTGTTGATGCTTTTATTGTTTTGCAAATTGAGATGCACAAAAAGGATCAAGAAACAAATTTTTGATACGCATACTCATCATACTACGGCCGCTGGTTTACAGGAGTTATCGCGGTGGGAAGTCTACGTCCTCTAAAAACCTTTGAATGTCTCCAAAACGGATGTAACCAAACCACGAAATAAGACAGTGTATATTTTATCAAACAACATTTCAAAGTTATGACCTTTTGATCTATGATCATTGATCACACACAATCTCTTTAAGAGAATATTATTCTGAGAGCGAAAATGCGCGCTGCATACAAACGTACTATGGTGATATTTTCAATACTAACCAATTAAAGTCAATGAAATTTTGCAGAAACAATCTAGAAACAAATCTCTATGCTTCTATAGAGTCAGATTTTCGTTAAAATATACAGTATCAATGCTAGGATTAATTTAAGATTTGTATGGAAATCTTTGAGGCACTGTAACTTGAAAACTATACATTTTAACGAAGATCTGACTCCATACAAGCATAGAAATTTGTTTCTAGATTGTTTCTGCAAAATTTCATTGACTTTAATTGGTTAGTATTAAAAATATCACCATAGTACGTTTGTATGGAGCGCGCTCCGAATAATATACCCTTAATTCTAACGTGACATAAAATTAAAAGCTTAAGAAAACAAATACAAAATAAAATTATTCAGACATAAAGCCTCGCACACACGCCGGTGACTCTTACGACCCCGTTTGGTAGTTTGGTACGTGAACACCCGTACCGGTTTCACCTCGCCTCGGTACGATAAAACGCAGGTATTTACTACGGGCGCGTGTGGGCTATTGTTTCATTATCGATCCTCTAGTCCTTAATTATTATTGGCTTTTGTGTGTTGTGAGTAGTAAAAATACTGGGATACGATTCTGGATAAAATAAGTTTAGGTATTTTTTAAGGAGAGGCTTAAATTTGACGTTGTTTAGACATGACACGTCATTTTCGACTGTTTGAATGAATGAATGAATAAAGTTGAAATTCTAAATCACTTAATCTTCATTGATTAACAGAATTTCAGCGAAGCATTGATCGAACTAACTTGAGAAACTTTCATTTGTAAATGAACACACGACGACACATCAAGCTACGCAAAACCAAAATAAGCTTCCCGCGCGACGTTATACGTTATTCAACCTACGCGCGGCCAGCTTATATTGGTTTTGCGTAGCTTGAAGTATCGCCATGTGTACCTTTAGGTAAATACTACCCACTTTTAGCTAAAAAGAACGCAAGAAAACCATTAAATTTCCTTTTTTCTCATCATACATAGCAATTACAAAAACTCCCGCACTGCGTACCAAAACGATGACTAATCTCTTCACGAATTCAGCACATGTGCGCATACGACGCTTAATATATTCCCTGTTCACCTCACAGTGTAAATCCAATCAGCATAAATTCAATCCAGCGCATGCAGGAGCTCGACAGATGCCGTGTAATTGTTCCTGTGACAATTTTTTTGCTGCCCACCCCCTAATGTTGGTGATCGAATCTGTTTAAAACGTTGCGCTTGAGTGTGGAGGCGGCTTTTGTTTGGATTAGAAATTATTTAGTTCAAATTAAAGATTGAAAAATTTGTATCGGGCGGGACTTGAACCCGCACTCTTCCAATCCGGGGAAGTGTGTTATCCAATTTCGTTACCGAATCCACTAACCAGAGAACGAAATTTTCAATCTGTTGCGTCTTAAGGAGGTTCAAGTCCCGCCCGAGACAAATTTTTCAATCTTTAATTTGATTCGAAATAGCACAACATGGCTGTTGTAACATGTTTATAAACAATAATATTTAAAATTAGTTATTTAGTTATACAGCAGAGAGGTGTCGTCGTAGTTTAACACCTCTAAAAGTATGCGCATATTAGGGCGGGCTGCATCGAGGCGGACCGTAGCGCAAAAATCGCTTCTATACAATTAATAATATATGAACTAAATATACTACGCCCGGGTGGAGCGGGTCGTATTTTTGGGCGGCGGATTTTGGACCGTGCGTGGCGATTTGACTCGCTCTAATATGCGGTTACCCTAACAGAACAATATGATATTTGTTTGTGAAATCTGTTAAATACTTAGGGCACAATCCAAAAACACCTAATAGGAACAAAATGTGGACGATTAATAGGTACCTACTATGTGATAGTTAAGATAAGATAAATATTCTTTATTTGCACACCAAAATAAACAAGAAAAAACAACAATACACACGAACAAGAAAGGTAAAAAAGACGGCCTTATCACTGAAAGTGATTTCTTCCAGACAACCAGCGGATGGCAGAATTCTTACATGAGATAAATGCTATGGCGGTGCACTAGTTGATACATAATAATTATTATAATTTACACAAAGTTCCTTTAAATATATTAAATTAACTTTATTCATAAAACTTGTTCTATTTGTAAATGAATTTTATTGTTATTTTCATGTTAGCAAAGGTGTTAACCAGACAATACCTATAAAATAGCGAAACAATTCGGGCCCGAACTACAAAGACTATAATAAAGCCGTCTCCACACAGCAGCGCAGCCGGTCCCCTACAATAAGCAGGGGTGCAGTGTACTCAGGTGTCGAATCGCGATCCTGTGAGGTACGACTGTTGCACCGGCCCCTGACTCATCCATACGCGCCATTAGGTTGCACCTTTTAATCGTCATTCATCATTATCAGCCTATCATCGTCCACTGCTGAACATAGGCCTCTCCTAAGGCGCGCCACAAAACTCTAAACTCGGCCTTCCTCATCTAGTCTCTCCCCGCTACCTTTTTTAACAGCTGATTTATTTTTTGCTATGAGAATTTTGCTTCCATGGTAAAAGTTGTTCAGTTTGATTGGTAGAGTATGTGCTTTAAAGGTTAATAATACTTTTCCTTAGATATAACTCTGACTCCCTATTGGTTGTCATTTCTTCGGCAGATATACACCATCATTTATCATAATTAATTATTTCTAATTCCTTCAGAGTGCCAGTTATAGCTTATAGTATAGTATTGCTCCTGACCGATTTCGGCCACGGCGACTGCTTCAACTCCGTTGTTGGCGTTGATGGCCTCATGTGCCAATGTTCTTGGCGAAGATCCTCGCACATAGCGGGCACGTGAGCACGTCATTCTCTTATTTATATTGTATAGCCGCTGGTGGCCGGGCTTTCAATTCATCACGTTTGGCGTCTAGTTGTGATCGCCTACTTGCTTCAAAATCATAAATTTGACTGTTTACACGAGTTCTCCATGCTGGATGGCCGCCGATGAACGATGGTCAGACTACATTCAACCCCACCTCTGATCGTTATGGTTTCCCGTTCCGTTAATTTGCAAAGAAAGTTGTTCAGTTTGAAGGCTTTAACCACCCTTTTAGATCAGTTTTAAAACCGATTTGTGTTACACGCTGTGCTGTATGCGTATGACATGTTAAGTCGATCTGAAAGTTGCACATACATTTACCGAACGAACTATAATATACATAGGGTGGTCAGTAGGGTCCCAGCCCTCACCGACACCCCCTCTCCCTCACCCAGCCCCTCCCCCCTCAGCCAGAAACTCTTTGATGTGGCCTCCGTGACCGTGAAAATGTGACGCCGATTTATCTCAATGCAATCAACGGGTCCGTAATAGCATTCAAATTGTACTCTTTTGTGCGGTTCTGAATTTTGCTTTTAATTATTAAAGCTACCTTGTTTGTTGATGTGAAATAATGTTTTATGTCATCATCATCGTCAGCCTATAAACGTCCCACAGCAGGGCACAGGCCTACCCTCAGTATATGGGAGTTAGTCCATTTATGTGGTTACACATCATCAGTTTTCTTTCCAGATGTCGTCAAGCACGTCTTCATAAAGTATAGGTAAGACCTGGATGCGACTGGCACAGGACCGAGAAGAATGGCAAAATATGGAGGAAGCTTATGCCCTGCAGTGGGTAGGTAGATGCAGGCTAAAAATGATGACTTTTCTTTCCATGGGTGTTGCCCGATTCAAGGGCTAAAGGGTATCTTGTGCGTTGTTTTTGTGGGCTAAAGCCTAGCCAACTATCATCATTTAACCGCTCGCAACCCGTTTTTAAGATAACAATGGATAAACAATCATCATCATCAGCCTATATTCGTTCCACTGCAGGGAACCGGCCTTCCCCCCAGTGAGGACATCAGTCCACCACGCGTGTCCAATGCTGATTGGTGGACTACATATTATACGCATCAGAATTTCTTCTTTAGCGTTTGTAGGTTTCCTCGCGATTTTTTCGTACACCGTTTGAGAGCAGTTGGTATTACTTACATAAGTTATAAAAACTCATTACATGGCATGTTAACACGTCATTATATCATGAGACCTGTGCTAAAAGTGAGCCTAACTACAACTGCACACTTAAAGCACACAGTTGGTTGTTGTTGTAAAGTTTCTGACTACCTCGCTTGTAACATAACACCTTAATGATATTTAAAAGAGTGGTTTAGTTAGAAACTGAACACGTTTCACTTTGGAGACAGTCTGCTGTCCCATACATTTGAGTCTAGTTTGTACTGCAGTTTTGTACACACGGCGACAGGTCAGGTTACCCTGTTTGGACTATTTGTAGTTGAACACTGCGAATCGTGCAATAGGGTGCGGTATGTTGTTGTGGTTTCGTCTCACGGCACGCTGCGCCGGCGCCTGCAACCGCGTCTATGCAGGCTCTCTTCCGCACTATTTTGTGTTTTGTGTGTAGTTATGGCTATATAGGGTGCGTAACATGATGTGTCGCCGTGTGTACTTGAAACACCTGTTTTTTTTCGCGGTTTCGATTTTGGCTCCGTCGTTGTTCAGTTTGATGGTCCAAACCACCCCTTTAAATATTACTAAGCATATTGTGTTTTGTTACACCCTGTAAACACCTGTATGCCACAACAAACTTTATAGTAACTAATAAGTAACTTATGTTTAGTACCTACCTACAGATGTAATACTAATTAGTGTTAATTAATCAAATGGCAAGTGTCAGCTAATTGGTGATTCCAGGAATGTGGCGGTGTAATGGATGCCTGCGATGGACAGCATGCCAGTTGTTAGTTATGATAGGTTTAGTTTAGGAGCTGAGGTGCAAGTGTGGAGGCAGCTTTAAAATTTTTAAGTCTAATTAATTATTGTGTGTTATTATATTTTGTTTGCGAGATAAAATGGTTCCATTCTGTGCATCCTGCCCCTCTAGCATTCCACCGCCGAGAAAACGACAAAAATCGAGACGTGCCTCCATCTTTATTATTTTACGTACGCCAAAAAGAGCGCGCATGACGTTTTTCTAATTTAAACGCTTTGTCTTGGGTGGCATGCTAGCCGTGCTGCCGTGGATACGCACTTTGTATTTATATGAACAAAGTAAATGATTTTTAAACTTATTTCTTATTTAGAATAGGTAAGTACCTTATTTATTCCAGTTCATTTGACATATGCATCGATTAGATAATATGTCTTGAAAAATAGAATTTAATTTGAGTTTTGGAAACAAATTGTACGATAAGCTGATGACTGTTTCACCACTCCTTAAGTTTAGCTTATCTGACAGATAGTTTGACGTTTTAGATCACCTTAGTTTGACGTATTTCGTGTGTACGATATTATGTCAAAGGATCAGTCAGATAAGCTATCAACAACTTATTCAGAAGTGATAAAACTGACCTTAAAAGTAATTCAGAAAACTTAATTATTTTGTTCAGATATTCTTCAAACATAAAGTTTGAAGAATCATGAAAAAAATCACAGATAATAATTATTAGATTTTAATAAATCTCCTAAGTATTTAAAAAACCCGCATTGTAACAGGTTCCTTTGTTCTGGAGTTTGGAAGGTCTGTGACTTTCAATTTCCAAAGTCACAGACGGACTAGACAAGGACAGATTTAACTTTATCCAACTAGTTTTTAAAAAGTTTGTAGGGACACAACTTATATTGTTATTGCCATAATAAGGTGATAATTTAAGATTTGTTTGCAAACTCTTTCCTCACCTTGCCTACAGTCATCTTCCATCTTGTTCACACATCTGATGCCCCTCACTCACCGTGTTGCTTTCTTTTTCAGCCACTGAATCCGACCCCTCTTCTGATCGTGCCGGTCTCTCGTTCCATCAAATTTAGGAAGGTAAAGACAGGAAAGTACATTTCACTATATTTATTCACACTCTTATGCACTTGAAATATCCTGCATACCTGACTTTTCTACGTCTCTAGTAAAGCGGTCGATGTAGTTGAAATCGACCATAGAAAATTCACAGTTGCCTTCTAATTCATTCACACTCAGTTGCAGAAACACTCATTATAGTTAATCCTCAATTAAATCTCTTGCTAGCTTTTAGTACGTCAACAAGACAAAAAGTGACCGCAAGAGATTTAATGGAGGATGAACTTCAATAAGCATTTCTGCAACTGAGTGTCAGAGTCATGGATTTATAATAGTGAAGTTAAAACTTAGACCATTTAACTAGGGACCAGCGCCGCGTTAGCATTCCTATAGTAAGTACAAGATCAACTAATCAAGTGTATTTACACACAATTTGATACCTTATAACTAAACGAGACAGCCTATAATTTCTTGCTACCTCATCTCCCTCGAAAAGTGACAGAAAAGACACGCCTAACTTGTCCATAATTAAATAGTCTAACACCAGTTTTCTTAGTTGTTTCCTTGAAGCTTCCTCACTCGAGTCGTCATACAAATTGTGTCAAAAACGTCCTCCACTCGAGTGAGGAAAATGTCAAGAAAACAACTAAGAATACAGGTGTAGAGTTTAAAATATGAGGCCATGTTATTACTATTTTAAATGATTTTAATTTGAAATTGAATAATGTTACCACCTCCATGACTGACGTATAACCTTATAAAATGTAAGTATTTAACAAAAACAAAAGGAAACAGTAGAGAATGACAAGACTAATTCCCAGCGCATGTTAAATAGATTCTTGTTTCTAATTAGTGTAACAAATCGTTGTGAATCAAAACCCCGTGTGATTCATATTGGTTCATACATCATTCAGGTTGTTTTTAGGCGCAATCTTCGTTTTGTAGTTGGGGACAATTTTAATGGTATAATTTTTGCCACAGCTTTTGCAATGATTTTTTTATAGTGTTTTTTTATAATGTAAGGTATTGAACGGAGCTTATGGACGCTACTGATGGGAAGTCAATATCCGTGTGGCAAAAAACATCCTCTTCCTCTTAAAGAAGGATTTGGCTATACTCCACCTGCGCATGTCCAGCGCAATTTAGATTGCATAGTGTTATCATCATTAATCAAATAAAATTACTCACCTTCAAAACAAATTACTCACCTAATGCAGTTTGCCTCTCATTTTGTCCCCAAGTGTAGCCAGAGAGACTAGTAACAGAAATTAATTGTTGCATCTCAACCAGACAATGGCCAGGCATGCGTTCCCAGAAAACTGGCGAGCACATTTAGAATAATTGTCTGATTTGTTTGTTTTTGTGTTTTTTATCTTTTGAATGGTTGGAGCATTCAAGAAAACTTACCTACTGAAATGATGAAGCAAAATGACCACCGATAGGGAAAAAGTTCATCAAACAAATGAAAAAGAAGATGTATAAAATTAAAGAATAGTTCAGATCATCAATCTGAACTACTTTCACAATAGGACAAACATTGAAAAAAAAAATTTAAACATAAATTGCCATATTAATGTAATCCCATATTAATATTATTACTTGACTACCCAATTGACGTTTTATATAGAACCAATTGTAATTTTTCTCTATTCATAATGACAGCTAATCGTAAAGTTTGATGGTTCTAAGCACTTGGATGGACGCAAATGATTTCTAAAAATCCCTCTTACTATTGTAAAAGTCCCCAAATCCAATAACAAAATTAAAGTCTCTTAGTTTGAGCATAATGCTCATCGAACTACTGATTCAACTTTGTTGCCTTAACTTGAAAACTAATACATTTATCTTTTAGAACCAAGGAGAAAATACCATTAAACGATCATACAAAATGAGACCCTGAACAGGCGTTGCTTTAACTTCAGTGATCGTTTCCTATACTGAAGACCCACCACAGAATAGATATCCAACCAGAAAAAGAGCTCTATACAAGCTCTCAGCGGCCGATACACCCCTACATGTGCAGCTTGCAGCAAAACATGAACGTTCACGTACGAGAATGAGAAGCAATATGGTAGAACCATCGCAGCGCATGTAGGGATGTACTGACCGCCGCGAGCTTGTACGAAGCTGTTGTTCTGGTAGAATATGTATTCTGTGGCTCTACTACGTCAACGAGCAGATTGTCTCAATGCATAAAACAGTGTCATTCAATGAAAGGACTTGCCATTTCGCTCAGGCCCGCACCCCAAGAAATAACCTTTCTACCTCTGCTTTTATATTATAACCTAACTGCATCAAGTAATGGAGAGGAACCCGAAGAAGAAGAAGAACTGCATCAAATGCATCGATACTCCGATAACACTCCCCCTGTATAATAAATAACATATAAATCATTTCCAATACAGGGTGATGCGTATTGAGATTTTATCACGGTATTCGCCATACGTATCGTTTTTACAACGACAAAAATTTGCAATGTTTATTTTGCTGCTCGCAGAAAGCAGAGCAGGGAAGGTGACGTTTATTGTCTTGTTTTTAAGATCGAATTTGTTGTTATAAGGTTTGAATCAGTGGTAAAAAGTAAAGCTGTAAATGTTGGTAATTGTCTAATACCCGTAAGGCGAGTCGTTGAATTACCATTTAAATGATATAAAAGCGATATAATGTTAGGTATTTTAGTTATGTCTAGACATTAGAACGACTTTTTTTACCCAACAAACAGAAAATAGAGAAGAATAATAAAATTATCGCCTATTATAACAAAAGTTAACAAGTTGCTTTTCCCAAAGGTAAAAAGAAAACTTTACAATGACAGATCATCATTATTACACACCATCTTACTATTTACCGTCCAATCAACTCTAATTCCCAAGCATTAAAGTCCAAAACCATCTATTGAACTGTTAGTCCAAGGTGTTCTCATGATGACATCTTAGTAGAAAAAGAACCCAAGTAAGCTTTATTGCAAAGCAGTTAAGGATTAAAATTGAACGGGAAGAGTCTCATTTGGTCAGGAAGCTCATCAATCAAGTAGGACTTTGATGGAGGTGGTATAATCCAGTTTGTTAACCGTCTGTCCGTCCATTACCTTCGGTAAATATCTACAAATTCGTATCAGGTGTTTTGTTAATTACATTTCGAAAGTAGAAGCAATTAATGGGAACGTGGTCGAAACTCCTCGCAAACAGGGTGTAAACTTAAATGTGATACATACTTTTAGGGGGTGCCTCAGTCCATCAAGTTGAACAACTTTTACTATCGGACCAATAAAGAAATAAAATTTTGTCGTTTCATAAAAAACTCGACCCAAATGTATGGAACAAATGTATAGTCCAATCATACCCTTACAAAACCATCAGCATATTAAGGACTTTGCATTAAAGAAATAACTAACGCTCACAGGCACATACATTGTAAAGATCCCAAGTAAGAATCAGGCTATTTTTATTGGAACCATACAACAACGGCACACACATATAACATCCATGACCGAACCGGGATTCGAACCTTAGGACCCAGTAGGTTTGGCAGTCCGGCGTGTTAACCATCACACCAACCGGGTCGTCAATTCATTTCATAAGTACTACATATACAATCTAGCTATGCACTCTTGTTAAACAACTAAAATCGCTACTAAATTTAAAAGTAAAAAAAATCAAGCTCAATCAAACACGATATCTAAACAAGTACTCTCGCACATCTGTCAGTTACCTACCGTTTACCATTTACCCCAGAAACGGGGGCTAAACGAACAATTTACCCCACGAGCCCCGGGGCAATCATATCGAGTGCCATTGTCGGAGATAAAAAGGTAAAAATGTGTTATACGAACCAGTTTGAGGTGAGATGCGGCATTTTTATTATTTGTACAGAAACATGCTATGATTCGTTATAGTTTATTGTGAGTCCAAGAAATAATCATTTGACCGAAAAGAAAAAGAAGGGAAGAAAGAAACTCCAAGTACGTAAGTCCGTAAGTTGAGAGAAAGACGGTCAGTTATATGTAGGAATGTTGGCAGTTGGCACCACATAATGTGATGAAATTCACTTTAGGCTGATTTTCCTCCAGAGATGTGCGAGGTAACATGGCGGTGAGCGAGGAAAAAATTTGCCACTGAGAGTGCCCGAATTTCCAATGACGTGATCGAGCGAGCGCGCTATTGGCGGATCGTTTCCTCGCTCACCGCCTCGCTACCTCGCACATCTCTGGTGGAAATTCTGCTTTAATAAGGAAAAGTTACTTATCTCTGCTTCTATTTCGCGACGACATGTTACAAGTTCCAGGTCTAAGTCAAGGTCTCTTCCCAAAAATTCTAGCAAATAAATACGTTTCTTTTGTTTCTTGCATGCATGCATATTTCTAGAATATTATGTGTGTTTCTACAATGCCACATCCGACAAGGATTATATTTTCTACTCCGTCGGTTATTGTCTACTGTTCGATGCATTTCCCCCAATTTTTATATTGAGTCGTGTTTCAAGTGGTGAGTGGAAAGTGGCGAGTACGGTGGTGAGTGAGGTGTTCCAGTGTCTTCGAGATCGATACGGGTTATAATAATAGCTGAGGACTTTTCCTTTTGGGCAAACGACTGAAGGATCAAAGCGTACCAAAGTATTTTTGTATGCAACCAAGAAATCACTTAAATACATACAAGTAGGTAAAGAATATACATTTACAAGGTGTAACCAAAGACCCTAGTAATAAAGGGGTGGTTTAGTTTAGACCATCAAATAACTTTTACTAAATAAGGTATTTTTTTTTTTAATCTGTGATTACACAGGGTGTTACAGGAGGTTACAGTTGCACTTCTTTAAGGGGTGATTTGACCCATGACACTGAACAACTTTCCCTTTTTGTTTCGTTCAGCAGGTTGCATTTAGTATGGAAGGTACAAAGTATCTTTTTGCGTATTTCTTTTTTTTATTTTTTATTTATTTATTGAAGAAAACAAACCGTCACTTAAAAAAACATGAATTTTGGTTATATGGTATACTGGTAACAGCCTTGAGTTCCCTATATTAAATTCAGTAAAGTAATTATTATAATTTTTAGTTTTTTCGTTTAGTTACAACAATGGAAATGAGGAATCCTCCGAGAGCTAATCAAAAAGAAAACAAGAAAAAGTTTCAGATGGCTCGATAGATAGCATAAATGCCAGATGGCAGTGCAACCAGACTATTAATAAAAACAAAAACAAAAAATAATTTTAAATGAAGCAAAACTAGCATGACCATAATTATACATAGGTACTTTTCCTATAGGTTTCTTAGGAAAAGTTGTTCATTATCATGGGTTGTGCAACTGTTTACCCTAACAGTAGATAAGCGTAGGTACACTGCAGTTTTGTATGAAACAGTCGATTTATTTTGTATTATTCTCGATTTCCAAAGTTTTTCAGTTTGATGATCTAAATTCTAAACTACTAACTCTTTAAAACTAGGGTGTTTTTTACACCCTGTACTTATAGGTAGGTTATCCTATAGGTTTTAATTATAATTCGGAATTCGGCAAAACGAAGCCGACGTCCTCTGGCATTTTAAATGTAATTACACAAATTTCTACCCATAACCGCCCTCCGATTGACCAACTTTTTCACATTTGACCGCGTGGAAAATTTAATTTGATTATAAAAGGTTTCTTTTTTTTGTTAAATCGGATATTGGTACCGTTTTGTGAACGAGCACGGGTACAATTGATTTTAATTAAATTCAAATTGGTTTTAAGAAGGCACTGGTTACTGTTATATTAGTCTACTTTCAAGACATGAAAAATAAGCATATTCCAGGAATTGTCAACAGTTCAGCATTGAAGGCTCGTATAGACACCTCCAATATTTTGAAGCGAACCGGCGATCACAATTTGATGCCTGATGCAATGAATTGAAAGCCTGACGAGCAGTGGCTGTACTATGATTGGTGTTCGCACTATGGGGTTAGTCCACTCTGATCTGATCTCTGGTCAAAGGTGCACTCTGATCACGAGATCAGTTTCGTCTAAAATAAAATGAATGGTTTTGTAGAATCTGATCGCGTGGTCAGAGTAGACTAACCCGCACTATGCGCGAGTATGGCTATGTGTTTAGCACCGCGAGATCTTATTAAAGCTAACCAATTTTTATGGACTTACAGCTGGCTGGCTTTCAAGTAAAGAATAACATCATGAGGAAACCAATATTGAATATCGAATAATGCAACACCTACTCGACTCAAACGGAACAGCTGTTATTTTTTCGCGATTCCGTTGTTAAGATCCATAGTAAAAGTAATTCAGTTTGATGGTCTGATGAATGTTTACTTTTTATATGACTAATCTTTTTTTTACACTCTATACAAGAGTCTTATAAGACCAATGCTTCCCCTTCAAAAGTAGCGCTTCATACATACGCTTAAAATTTCTGTAGGTAAATTTATTTGGACTTTTCCAACTCGTTCGCTACAACGTCATAAATTTCCAAACCTTATCTCTCAGCAACTACTTCCAAGTACATTTAAATTTAAATCTAGCCACCTTGGCACTAAGTTTCCAAGTAATTTACGAGTGAATATTAAGTATCACCTACCAGGAACACCAGGGGAGCAGAACACGCCAGGGGTGGAGTTTTGTGTGTTTTACTAATTGCCAAAAGATGTTAATCAGGTAGCTGAAACGTCTATCTGCTCTGTTCTACCTTGGAGTTTCCGCTATAGTTTGTTTCGTCCGTTTTTTGCTCTCTTCAAGTTATAACTCAAATGCCGAAGGAAAAACCATGACAAGGAATTAATTAGAGCTCAAGGTAAATAATGAAGATTGTCGCCAGGCTAATGAGTTTTCTGTAAGTCTGTTTGGTAAAATAATTATGAATCAGGTAATTAAGAAGTTTGGAGGTACGAGAATTGGGGTTGAGTTAATTATGCTTGAAGATTCTTTGAGACTGGATGTTTTAATGAAATGTCAATGACTCGTTTATGGTTATTGATATTTTATCGCTGCCTTGACGAACTTTTTTTTTTTTTTTATTATTTAAAAATGGGTTTGCCCTTGACCTCAATCCTGTCCTGAGGACAAAGATGGGGTCGAAGATGTAGCGAGCTTACCCAGAAGAAGCCTATTCACTCTTACTTTGAAGTAATTCGGGTTGTAAGTGCTCGGAAATACTGACGCAGGCAGGGCATTCCACTCCTTGGCTGTGCGCATTATAAAAGAATCAGAAAGGCGCTTAGTGCGGATACGTGGGATATCAACCAAGAAGGGGTGGTATCCCGCGGTGCGTCTGGAAGTCCGAAAGTAGAAAGGGGAAGGTGGGATGAGCTCATGCAGCTCTTGTGCACACTCACCGAAGTACAATCTGTAGAAGACCGACAAGACCGACTTGTCCGACCGACTGTCTTGTCCATAATATATTATATGGACAAGTTACGCGTGTAATTCTACTAACAAACTTTTATGCAACTTTATGCGGGATGCGAGGTAGCATGAAATCCGAAACTTTTGAATTTATTCCATTACTTTAGATTCTAATTTTGAATATAAAAAATCTTGAAAAACAGAGTCGTCATGTCGTGTGAACCCCAAACGTGATAAGTTCGAAATTATTGTTCCTCAATTATAGGCTGTCGCGTTTAGTGATAATGTTAAGGTATAAAATTGTATGTAAATGCGTACGATTTTTGGATCTTGTACATTGGCAGAGGGGAAATGCTAACGCGAGGCGGGTCCTTACATAAATGGTCCAAGATCGCTGCCGGCCGCTGCCATCTGTGTGAATTGAGCCTTAGTCTATAACCAGATTTGCCCAATTCATAAAATACAAAGTCAAACATTCGATGAGACTCATCTCGGCTACTACATTTTCACCTCCAAAACCTCACCCGTGTGCCTTTTAGCTCTCATCACCACATTCCTCAAAACCCTTTGATTCCGCAGTTATTACGCGACGTACGACCCTTGTTTATAAAAAGCACATTAAAAAATGTTTGAATAAGTGTGTGATTGCGGCTGGGCTAAACAAAACATCGAGTTTATTAACACTTTTGGCCTTATTACTAGCGCTGCAGAGTTCATAATTCCCCTGCTGGTTTTTCATTCGGTTTCTTTCATTGCAACGCTCGGAGGTATGCAGTGCTCATTTTGAAATGCTTCTTTTTAGACTACCTTTATTGGTTTTCTGTTCTATTCATACTCGTTTTCTGGTTCTGAAATATTACGTATCTGTTAGGTGTTTAGAAAACCTATGGATTCAAAGAAGTGGAGTAAAATGTGGCCAAAAAGTTTCTTTGAAACATAATTATATACATAATTAGAATACATTACATGATCAAATGAAAAGTGCATAATTATCGAATAAATTTAGGAAACGGAAGTTCGGAATAATTACCGTTCGGGGAAATGGCCGTTCGGGTAAATGTTCGTTCGGGGAAACGGCCGTTCGGGGAAAAGGACGAATCCAGGAAATGGACGTTCGGGTCTAAAGTGGACGTTCAGGGAAAAGAACGTAACCGACCTGATCCCACTTGTGTTGTTTGTGTTGCAAGTTTAGTATTAGCAATCGCTTTCAGGTGAACTTTGATTATATTATTCTACGAAATTAAAGTCTTCCTATAACCGTTCCTATGGCGAATCCAACATCAAAATTATTTCAGTTTAGTTTAAATTGAAATGGTTATTCTGACTACGGTACGCTCTGCTGTGCTACAAATAAAGGAATATTTTGTAGGTCCCACCTACCACGTTTCCCAGGTTCTAAAAGCGAAACAGAAATAGACCATAAAAGCCTTTGATGTAAGACATTAATTTCAACGAACCTGTGTGGTCCTACTACAAAATGTGTCCAATCAAAGCGTTTCACGGTCAATAGATGGCGCGCTGTCAACAGGTCATGTAATTTGAATTTGGAATTCAACGGTCGATTGGCTAGATGCGCCTGAGTGGATACCACGCGCGTTGCATCATGGGCTTTAATTTTGTTACTAATTTAATGGCAACATACTTAGTCCCACGAATTAAGCAATTTTCCAATTTATAAAGAAGCTATAAGAGCTATGTTAAAGGTCGTCGTGTGGATTGGTTACTGCAACCACGGTGGTCGATGTTTACTCAGCGTATTTCACTACCTGGTTGGGTTTGTTTTAGATGTGACGCATGCCTTGCAATATATTTTGAGAAAATTATATTTACACCAATTGGAAATAGTTTGTTGGTCTATGACGAAGTTCAATTTTCAATATAGAAAGGAACTCTAAATGTTCACTAGGTATCGACGTGAGAAGATTTTTACAAATCTCGTTAGAATTTTTGTTCCTTTACCGATAATCGCATGAAGATAATTAATTTGAAAATCATTAATGAGGCAGCTTTATGATCGAAATTCACAGGTATTCATTATTTTATTATTTCGCCGGCAAGTCAGCAATAGGTACTTCGACCCAATGCCAATGGCTCAGAATAGGTAATAATGGGATCTATTGAGTTGTCCCCTAGACATTAATTTTCTTCGCCCTTCAAAAACTCGGTAAATGAGGCAATGTTTCTATGAGTGAAGAGCTAGCCACCAATCACAATTTGACACGTCATTCCAAACTGAAAACTCCGTGCTAAAAGTGAGCCTTGCTACAATTCCATGCTTCAAAAGATAGTTGGTAGCTGTAGCAAAACTGCTGACCAACCCGAAATAAATTATGGTTGTGAGTTTATGTACGTATGTGTAGGTATATATGTATGCTAGGGCGTCAAGTCACCACGATCACCATTTCTGATAAAGTCCTTCCCAGAAAACCTGTGCATTCTTGATAAAAAGAAGAGCTATTGCAGAAAGGACATCCTGGTAGTATGGGGCTGGGGGCATGTAATACACATAGTGGAATACCTTCCGCCTCATCCCTTACAAACAAGCTTAGGCGGCGTTATGACGCGTGACGCGGACGGAGTAGTTTGTCTCCGAGCTGACCATTTCCGGAGTATCCCTCCTGCACTGCGGAACAGAGGCGTGGTGGAGACGCCTTTTCAATATAAAGTTCATTTCTCTTTGTTGTTGATTGTACCTACGTTTTGTGCAAAGACTTAAAATACTTGAAACCTTCGTCACCACTTAATTCGTTCCACTATAATAGGGCACAGATCTCTACCGATGGAAATGACGATGCCATTTTTGAAAGATTCCGGTATCTGCTCTATATTCTATTCAGTCTAGATGCACTGAAAAACTTTCACTACGAAGTAAAAGTTAACATCCAAACCGCAGTTTGCTGTTCTATACAAAACAGCAGGAATACCTGTTCGACTTAATTGTATTGAACATAAGATTTTTATCTTGAAAGGAAATATAGTATGAAGTTTAGGTATGTCATGCAAGTAACTATTAAATAAAACATTCATTACATCAATTTTAAGATGCAATCAGGGCCATATACGGGCGTCAGAGGCCGTAAGGCGGTCTGAAAAAACTCTGACACCAGGGCTTGCCCACACGATAAGAAGAAGAAGGGCCATATAAACCCCAAAATGAGATTTAAAGTGTCATGTATCGTGTTAAAAATTATTTTTCACAGTACTCGCCTCCACTACTTTCTCTGCCCACATCAGGTCGCGCCTCGCCCCACAGGGAAATATTTCAAGAATATAATATTATGTAAGAACATGCGCGAGGCTTTATGATCACCTAGCCACGCCACGGTGACCGCTCCGTGAGATAACAGGGCTGTCACTGTCGCAATATTAATAACTAAGTAACAAACAACTCGTTGTACTCTAGTACAAGCTTCGGTGTTCGAAATTTTACTACATCAATCGGTGCACGTGGGTGGTAGGCTTTAGGGCTAGATCACCATCCTACCAATCTTTCTACCACTCCATCTCGCACTATACATGAGAAGGACGTCTGGGTTTTACAATGTGACGTCATAAATGATTATGATAATAAGTATAGCAGTCTTTAACGGAGAGTCCTTAATATTCACTCGATAAGATTAGTGCAGTCGTTAGGATCGTTGCATGTTTTTCCAAAGTAGCGAAGTAACTTGTAAGCGACTACGAAATGTAATACTGCGTTAAATCGTTAAGGTACGGCAAATTGATTAACCGTGAATTTTAAACTATATTAAAGGAATGTTCAATATTACTAAAAAGTAAGACTGTCTTACTATTACAATAATTCATTAGTAGGCAACCCTGGATAAGTCCGGAAGTTTGTCCGCGGATTCTTTATATTTATATTCACCTTGTCGCTGGCCCGGCAGATTTATTCACTTCTTTAGAACGCGCGCACTGACCGTGCCCGGCTGGACCCCTCCGTGAAGACCTTTCTTGTTTACGCACTGTTGTATTCTAACGCGAACTATTTTTATTCTGAGTATAAAACTTAGAGTGTGATGTTATTGTCTGGCCGTCATTTGTGTGTCACCTTTTCAGGGGATTTTAATTTATTTTTATCCAATTCCATAAGTGTTCCGTTTTGTAAATTTTGGTACCTACAGAAAAAAAAAAAGAGTCAAAATTTAAGGGTGATTTAAATGTGGACTAATAATGATACTGTAATTTAGAGTGCAATATCTTCATTATTTTATTATGCTCTGCGTGAGACAATGTTTTTGTGGTATAATAGAATTTTCTTCTCTCCGGACGGAAAGCGTCAATTCTCGTCCTGCGCTGCGCTAAACGAAGTTGCTGCTTTCCAACTCCGTCGAGGAGAAAAATGGTCAAATTCAAATAAAAATTCCTAGTTAAAAGAAAGAAGTACTACTTGAATCAGCATATTTATTATAAAATGAGACAATAAAATTATTTTTAATTTTTATTTTTTTTTTAAATTGTTGCAATCGTGACGATGGCATAATTTAATAACTTTTAGTAGCGTTACATGCGTTGCTATTTAACGTGATTTAATCGCAACGTTTCTCCGCCACAGTGCGTAAACAACCTGCGCCCCTGTCCACTATGATATGTGTTGCGTAAAATTTTGTTTTTCAGGAGTTTCGTACGAAAGGTAGTGCTGACAAATGTCCAGCGGTTTATCATACTCTGGACCATAGGGGTGAAAGGGATAAGGAACTTGTTTACATACTCTATGGTTTGGCTTGATGTTTCTTTTGGAGGGTCGTTTCTTTGGTAGAAAATATTTGGGTTTAACTTTCTTTTCGTGGACTTTAAAGGCTGAGTGTCGGTTCGATAGAAATTATGAGTTGTAGCAAAGATTCTGACCACCGTGAATACGTTCGAAACGGTCGGAAGTATAATTGTTTATGTAATAAGCATAATTATGCTCATGACAAATGTCTATTACCTGAGATTATATCAGATATTTTGAAAATGCAGGGTGTTTGCACGGACCTGAAAAAAAGACGGACGTAATCTCGTCTAATCACGAGTGAAGCACCCATTTCTTTTGTGTGCGTGCTGTCACGCGGTATATAATGATGACGGGTGTCGGACCTGCGCCTAGAGCTAATGCATCTGTGTGAGTGTAGGTCCCTTGTAGAACAAACGAAAATGTAGGACCTTGCACGCTTTACATCTTTTTAGTGTCATATTACGTCCGTCTTTTTTTCAGGTCCGTGGGTGTTTGGTAAACAGTTGCATTACCTTAAGTGATTGGTGATTGTACCCAAGATACTGAACAACTTTCTTGAAACCTCTATTAAATTAGAAAAACATTTTTTGGACTTTCCATACTAAATGCAATCAGCTGAACGAACGTTTGGTTGAAAAGATGATTTTTTTTTTGCCTAATCCAATTTCCCTTCGTTTCTTTGCTGTAAGTTGTTCAGCATCATATTCATACAATCATCCATTAAAGTAATTCAACTATCTAACCTAACATCCTGTATTTCCTGCTTCATACATCACTACAGATATCGATAAAATCAAGATAACTAAATCAAAGATAAAAGTTACGCAACTATAATTAATGCTGCCACTTCAAATACAAGCTACAAATCAAATGGGCCCCGATGCTATCAGCAGGCGATGCTTATTTATAGAAAACCTATAAAGGTACCTAATGAACTAGGTGATCCAAACAAAACGAATCCATTGACTATCATACGTTAGTTTGTCAGCTGTTATAGTGATGTGACTTGTAAATGTTATCGATAGAATAAATTCGAACATGATAAAATAAGTGTTGAGTTGCTTAAATACCTACACAATATCTTGTGTATAAATGTAGGTACAACACACAACAACAACACAACACAACAACAATTGTAGACTTAACATCAATTCTTGTTTACAACTCTACATTTAGTTTTTGATTCAAGTTATCATCTTGTACATTCCAATTTTATGAGAAAGAACTTATCGACATAATTACGAAATCATGAAGGTACTGAAAGAAAAAAACATCACTTGTTTTGATCTGTAACACAAACATAGATACATACTGCAGACATATTTTGTGAGATATTCTGTAAATTTATAAGTACAGAACTGCGGACGGTTTTTTGGTTGAATTGTAGAAAATACTCAGGTTTTGCTTTGGTATGCAATGAAGCAATAAAATATGTGACTATGACTACTTGTGCGTATTTAGAGTTACTTATAATATTTCGAATGCCTTTTTATATGCTAAACGGTACCACATTAAATTATCGATATCACCATCACGTCACTATAAAACAGCATCGCATTATATTCGGAAGTCACGCGCCATCGGTGATGTATTTCTCCTGCGCCCGAGTATTTGTTACTTGTTACTTTGACAATATCGGCTGTATACGAGTCAGTATTGTATTGTACTTGGTACAGTAACTGCTAATTTTAGTGATGCACTCATTATGGGTTCCTATTGATGTTTTGTGGCGCTCGTGTGATAGGTGTTTTATTGTTCTATAAATAGTGGGTCTTCTTGATGTAATTTGGGGTAAACTTTAAACTCTTCATGGTGGAGTATGGCTAACTCCTTAACAGAGATGTGCAAAATAGTTTATAAAATGTATTTAAATACAAAATGCAAATACTTTATGAATTTTGTATTTCAAATGCAAAATACAAAATAGTTTTTCATTTTGTATTTAAAATACTAAATGCAAAATACGTATTTACAAAATACTTTTTTAAAATAAAAATACTTTTATAGTTTTTAACTTCCTTTATTTTATTTGTACGTTTTTGTTATTCAAACAAGTCATCATTTTAGCATTGATCAAAGTAAAGATTGTGAGGTTCACTCACGTGATTCAAAATGTATCATAATCATATGGAGAAATACCTGTCCCCCAACTTGTAAAGGGCCGAGACCCGTACATTCGAACTTCGCAATTTCGTGAACGTTTTCGTTCCAATGTTAACTATCGATATTTCGGAAATCGAAAGTTCGGGTACAGGGCCAGGTTACAACCAATTTATGCGCATTTGCCACTCTTCTTCACCTAACAGATTTTAATAAAATAATTTGTTCAAAGACACTGCCACTCATCTTCCTTCTATGCGGTCTCATAATCATGCCACAATAAGAAAAAAGCCTTTCTACCGGTGCAGTGCTAGGCAGGCAGGTATTACATTTTAAGGAGACCATCTTTACTATATGGTATTTATTTAACGATTGCAGGCAGACATCATCATCCTCGAAATATTGAAGTGATTCCAGGTCAATAGTGGCGTTTACACTTGCATTATCACTAGCTAGTGAGGAATCTAAAACTACATAATATTATGTCACGCACCGCACATCAAACTTGTTAGTTCAGAGGGCCTACCATGACCTTTTCCCTATACTTTACTACTATAGTTACGTCGCCAATTCGTATGACAGAAATTAATTCTCAACGTGACCACTAGGAGCGCTGTACGACATTCAGTACAAAATTGGTGACGTAACTACAGTAGTAAGGTACGGTGAAAACTCATGCATGGTAGACCTACAGGTCATTTGTTGTTTGTAGTTCCATTCGGAAAGGCAATGGGTTCTAACCCTTACAGCCGTTATCTTTAGCATTTGTTTTTATTGATGTTGACAAAACATATCAAAAAGTATTTTGCATTTTGCAAATACAAAATATATCGTAAAAGGTATTTCAAATAAAATACTAAATGCTTATTAAAAAAAAGTATTTAAATACAAAATGGAAATAGGTATTTTGTATTTTGCATTTTAAATACTGTTATTTTCAAAATGTCACATCTCTGCTCCTTATCATCCGTACCACAATAACACTTTTGTCTTGCACTCGAACCGTAAAAAGTTCTACTTAAATTTTGTTTAGGATTCTTAAATAATACGATTTTTTGACATAACCCAAAGACGAAACACAACGGAATTCTACAACATTTTGTTCTTGTTCTCATAATGAAAGCTGTCCAGGGGTCTCAGGAGTATCAAATTGGTTACCATAATACGTTACCGATTTAATAAAAGGAAACTTACTGGTTTGAATCATTCTGTATCCATACACGCCTTTGTCCAAGGTACTGCCTACCCTTCTAGACTGGGTAGACAGAAAAAAAATTATCGCACATCTACTACTATACGATCCTAACACCCATCTCTTGCATTTTCTAATCTCATAGCTTTGTTCCATACACGCTTGTCGTTAGAGATTCGGAACCTATAAATTTCGCGCAGCGAAAACATAAAAGTTGAGGCTATATAGATTTATTATTATTATTATACAGCGTCGCTATACATTTCCAAGTAGAATTATCATACAGCTATTTATAAATAAATCCAGCTAAACACATCCACCGACTAAATACTAATACAGTCAGCAGAAACAATCATAGCACAACATACTGCCGGCCCCTGCTAAGCTAGCGTGATGGTAAATCCTGTTATAGTCAGGTATCCGATCAGGATTACATGAGTGCAGTTATGCGGGGGAGTGAGGGGGGAAGGGGGGACTGATTAGAGGGATAGTTTGAGGGTGGTTGGTCGATAATGGCGAGTTTTTTGTGTGTTATGATTTGGATTTGTTGGATGGTTTGACTTAGAGGAGGCGAAAATAGTGGGCATGACACCCACTAGTTTAGACTTTAATACAGGGTCCTTCTTAATATGCTGACACTTTTTTAAGAGGACGATCAGACCATCAAACTGAACGACTTTCTCTATGGGACCAACATCGAAATCGCGAAAAAAAGTTGGACCCATAGAGAAAGTTGTTCAGTATGATGGTCTGATCATCCCCTTAAATAAGTGTCAGCAATTTAGAAGGACCCCATATTAGACCTATAAATGACACTAAAGAATAATGATTATAAAACCGATCATTCATCATCACTTAACACGTAATTCCTTCATGAAATCTTAAACATGCTAAACTGATCCTATTTGCTATGTAATATGACTATGTGTTTTGAGATTGAAGTATAGGTTTCCTAACAATGTTTCCTTCACCGAAAAGCGAGTTTTATATTCTTTAACTAACACGCTAGAACACCAGTTTTTAAAATCACATTGATTTGCTCCAGGCAGGAATCGAACTACCGCTATTTTTTAATTGGTACGATTTTAATATCAGATATTTATGATATGGCGGCGACCTGTGAGCAGTATTTATATTTAAATATATCATACAGGGTGTAAACTTAAATGCGTTACACATTTTAGGGAGTGCTTTAGACCATAAAACTATTTTTTTTTTAAATAAATATACATTTTATTTCAGACGATACAATAGGTACAATCTTAAACATGTTTATGTTTATGACAAATAAGTTCAGTCAAATGGTCAGTTTTTTTAAATGGGTTCTGTTTCGAAATGTTCCGTATAGAAAACTTTAAAATATGTATATGAAAGAGCAGATTGTTTATTGGTCTCATAGTGAAAGTTGTTCAGTGTAATGGTCTGAAGCACTACTTTAAGTAGTAACACATTAAAATTTACACCCTGTATACAAAATATCATGCGTGAAAAGGTGGTCTGTTTATTTATGTATGTAGATGAAACTTTAGTAAAACACTCTCATTACAATCTGTCGGACTCAATTTAACGGATCATCCATAGGTATACCCTGAGGGGTGTCAAATATTTGTTAATGCTAGAATAAGGGGTGAATAGCTAACATACCCCTCGGCTATTCTCACTTGTCCGATATTAATGAGATTTTACCTCAAGCACCTATTGAGAGTTGAAAGCTGAGTAGACCCATCTGCCATATTTTTACCTACCACTACCAACACGGTTGTAATACTTCCAATATGTAAGACAAGGACTTTGAAATGAGGATGCTAAAATTTATAATTACATTTTATTATTTTTCATGAAAATTACTGGCGGTGATGAAGGATGAACGATGTAGGTTTCAACCTACATTAATCAATTCATCAATACAGAGTGTATAGCTAGAATAGATTGATTCATTAATAAAAGTCGTTAACGTCTTATCAGAATGCATTTATACAACAGTGGGTCTACCATGAGTTTTCACCGCTCTTTACTACTGTAGTTACGTCGCCAATTCGTATGACAGAAATTAGTTCTCAAAGTAACCACTATGAGCGCTGTACGAAATTCAATACAAAATTGGTGACGTAACTACAGCAGTAAAGTACGGTGAAAACTCATGGTAGACCTACAGGTTGATATGAAATATTTGTCTGTTTGTTTGTGCACGCATACTACCTTAAAAAATACTGAGCCAATTCAAAATAAAAAACAAGGCTAAACTCGAAGTAGTGTTTCCTTTTTACATCACCATCTCAGAAGTGCTGATTTTTAATCTCACACCGTCAAAATGATAATCATCAAAGTAATTTTGTCATTTTCTACTAATGATTTGAACGAGTGATTTTCAAAAATACCACTCCTGGTTGCATGCATCGTCTCTACAATAACACCTTCCGACGCGATGGTGTAATCACAAAAATTACTTCAGATAGTTCTGTGTATTCAAGTACTATTTTGAATAAAAGGGTGAAATTTATATCATTAGCATCCTTTTAAACTAAGGTCTACCAATCAAACTGATCAACTTTTACTATGGGAGTAAACCGATCGGAGCAAAAAAAAAAGTATGCGGTTGCATACATATTTTGAGTCATAGGCATTGCACAGCAGATTTTGTTGTAGCTCCGATCTGTTTGCTCCCATAGTAGAAGTTGTTCCGTTTGATGGATAGACTCTTTGTTTAAAAGGATGCTAATATTATCAATGTCATCCTTTAGAGAAAGTTGTTCAGTTTGATGGTCTGATCATCTTCTTAAAAAAGTGTCAGCATATTAAGAAGGTCCCTGTATAATTATAATAATGCTCGTCGAATATAAAACTATCAAGAAGCACATTACTCTACCTTAACCATATAAATAATTACCTAACTCCATACTAAACGTCATTTTCTCTACACTCGATCACCCCCACGACTCACCCTTCACTTATTATTACGCCCCGCGGCCGGTGGGGTGCGCAGGGATGAAACTATTGTTCCTTCAAGTTTTAATTTTGAGCCCACCTCCACCGTGGCCTATTTTATTTTGAGCTTTGTGAGAGTAGTTTTAGGGTCCCTCGGGGAAATAGATGACCCGCTGTTATTGAGTGTGAAATTGTATAGGTATAAATGTGTGAAATTGGCAATGGACTGAGGTTTCACGTCGTAATGTAGGAACAAAGTAGTTTTTTTTCAATTGGGATGTCCTAAGATGTGAAGAAATTAATAAAATCTTGTAAAAATAATACGAAATGTTTATTTTATTAAAAGGATTGCAATTATAGGTAGTACGTAAAATTTTCGAAAACTTTAATTGTTTTATGCACTACAGTATCATGAAATATCAGAAAACGATTAAAAATTATAAAGAGTTAAAAAAAACAATGACAATTTCAAGTACTTAACAAATTTAGGACCCGTTAAAAGAAATAGGTTTTTGCAAAATTAAAAAAAAAAAAAAAATTGGGAAATTAACCAACCTAAAACATTTAATATTTATGTGAACATTATGCTTATGCTGATTAATTTACACAATGGTTTATTTCAAGTTTTTCATACAATAATGTTTAAACTGAAACAATATAAACGCACAAATGAATGAACATATTATCCTAAAACTAAAATATAACTGTAAGACTAAACAAAACATTTAATTATAACTATTACAATAAAATATATTATTGTGATAATCAAAATGTTCTCGAAAACAGTTTTGAAAGTAGATATTATTTATAACAGATAATCAAACAACATGCGAAAAAGAAATTTTAATTTCACTTATTCGAGAAATTATACAAAAAAAAAACTTATAGAAGCAAGAACTAAAATATTTGTGTGCTAACAACACTGAATTAAAAAAAATGCAATGACTGTACGGAACCAAAACAACAAAATCCAAAACACGCATTTTGATTTTTAATTTCGAGCTTTCGCAAATAAAATGTTTTTGTATTAGGGATGCCTGCGGGCGTAACGGTCATTCAGACATTATGAGATTTTTTATATTTATTTTATTTGCTACGAGGATTATAAAGCTATAAAGGTGAATGGGTGAAGCGTAAATAAAATTTGGACGTGTGCTTGTAATAAAAATTGAGATTGCCCTGTTAGATCTGCGATAATAATAATTGGTGTTTTTTATTATCCTTTCATGATATTTTATACGTTTTATTTTTGAAATAAAATGCTGCGTAACTTTTCCATTTTAGATAAAAATAATGAATTAATATTTTGGACATTGTTGCAAATGTTTTTTCTTCAATGGAGCTTTCAAATACAGTCATAACTTGTATTATAATAATTTAATTTCGTTGCTCAGTTTCAGGAAGTGAATTATTCTTCTTATCGAGTGGGCATCAAGAGTGAATTATTATTTAGTGTGTTTAGCTCAACTTCAAAAGTAATACGACATCAAAACTAAAAAGTAGGAGGAGGTCCGAAGCACGTCATCAGATCTTCGCCAAATTTAAATTGGACCAAGTCGGCGGTAACTCCTTCAGAACAAAAACAGAATCATCTGTAGATGGTCGGATTTTCGGAATTTATGCCGAAATTATCGTGGCATCAAATTGAGTACAACTTTTTTTTCCTTTCGTTGAAGTCGGATAAAAAATATACTTCGTACCTACCTAGGTATGACTGCTTCTAAAATGATGATTGCCAATAAATACGCAATAAAATCTAAACAAATTTTCGTTGTACATTTAAAAAGAACATCAATTGCATAAATAGTTGATCAATTCAAAGCATCCATACGTCTTTCACATTGCGATCAACAAAATAAATAATAATCAAAGCCAAGCCAAGCCAAACCATGTTGTTAAACACTAAATAAATGGTAGTGAAAAGATTTGGGAGCCATAATAATTACGACCATTTTCTCTGTTTCCCCACATCATAGGAAAATACAATGTTCTACATATATTTTAAAATCAAAGCTTTTCTTATAAACCGGCATCGCGTTAGATACGAACCACACCAGTTACAGCTACTCGCCGCCAGGCGCGCCACCATCGCATTCTTTCTCAATGAACATCTATTGGCACAATTCCACACTACGTCCATACTTTGTATCTCTTCAAAACAAATTAAATTAATTAAATTTTTTTGTTCACACATGCTACGAATTATTGTTTGGAATAGTTTGGGTCATCAATTGATTGAGGGGCGGACTAAAATATCTAATTTATAGTATCTTATAATAGGGAGGGACGAGATTTATTTGCGTTCCTTGGGTTATACTATACCTACCATCAGTAGGTAGGTACAATTTAATGATGAATTTTCAAAATGCTTGGATGGATCTTGAGACGATGTTGGTAAATTGTTGTTAGACATCTGATCACTTCAAAAGGGATTATATCTGTCTTTATGCATACATCTACGATAGCAATCACGTAATTAGTAAATTATCTATAAAGATTCTGTAGTAAAAAGTTTGTTGTAGATATAGGGTTATTTTTCTACTGCTATACAAGGTGTTACAAAAATACAAATAAATATTTAAGGGCTAGGTGGTTTAGACCATCAAACTGAACAACTTTCACGATGGAACCAATATCGAAATCGCGAAAAAAAAATCTGATGTTCCATACTAAACTACAAATCTACTCAACTAAAATGTATGGGATAGCAGATTTTTTTAAAAGTCTAAACAACCCCCTTAAAAGTTTTAAGTGTTTATTTTTTCTTTTGTAACATATTAACACTCAGTTGCAGAAACGTTAATCCTCCATTCAATTCAATTCAAAATTCAAAATAATTTATTCAATATAGGAACCTGAAGCACACTTATAAAACGTCAATTCTTTTTTAAGCTACCACCGCTTCGGAACGTGTTGTCGCTGTAGAGAAGATGCGGCCAGAAACTCTTGCTGTCATTAAATCATAAACATTAAATCTCTTGCTTTCACTTTTTGTCTTGTTGACGTAGTAAAGGTTAGCAAGAGATTTAATAGAAGGTTAACTTTAATGAGCGTTTCTTCAACTTAATGTAAGTCGTCTAGTACTATTACTTATTTATTTCGTGCCATAACTTAGTAAATATCTGAGATATTTAGGTACAATACCTTCCGTAGTCGATGGTACGAGAAATCACAAAAAGATGTTTCATTGTTTTCATAAATTTTGACGAGTTTAACTTTATCTACAGAGCAAATAAAGGGTATTTTCACATTACATTATAACGTGTTCATTACACATGGATACGTAGTGCAATTTATGAAGAGCGTATGTTCACTACAAGTATAGTGTCACACGCGAACTGTAAAGTAAAATGAATTGACGGAATTATGAAGACATTCATTTTATAGTCTTGTTTGTTTGAGGTGAATTAGAAGAATTTGCTAAATTAATAGTCGTTGTTTTCTCCGGGATCTTTACTCCGACAAACACCTGATCGGTTTTATTATTTAACTATAAATAACATCAAGTCTGACCCTTGTATGTATTGTTGTTTTTACGATGGAACAAAAACAAAAAAACCTTGAAAAAAACACGTTTCTTGTTGCGTGTGTCCCCCGTCCTTGTTGTGTCCTAAAGTCTTAAAAATATGTGTTTATCCTATCCTATACTAAACCTACTTAATATTATAAATTTCAAAGTTTGTAAGATTGTATGTATGTTTGTGACTTAATCACGCATAAATGGCTGAACGGATTTGGATGAAATATCATACTGATATAATATTGTATTTTGGATTCACACAAAGGATTCTTTTTTAAAGTCCAAGCAGACGCATATGAGTCGCGGGTAACAGCTAGTCAATAATCCTGTATTCAGCTCAGCAAACTGAACAACATTCATTATGGAGGCAACTTCGAAATCGCGAAAAAATAATGTTGATTTCGAAGTTGGTTGAAAGTTGTTCAGTTTGATGGGCTGAAACACCCCCTTAAGTAATTTATTGAAACAGGCGTTACTTTGCGGAAATCCATGATTAACAGGTAGATGACACGATTGGTCGATTGGTTGGTTTGGTTGGTGGTTGGGATTGGTCTCGACACAATCGTGTCATCTACCTGTTTACCCCCTTAAGAATTACTAGGCTGTTTTGTTACACCCTGTATATTCAATCTGTATGCATTCAAACTTTTTATCCGTGGTTGAGCCACAAACATCGTCACCTACTAACACATTTATGTTATTAATAGGGATAACAAGTTTCCGTGTATCGAAGTAGACAGCTGATGTTGGTGACGTCACACGCAGAACAGATAATAAATTAATGGGTACAGTCGCGGTAATTAGTCGCCAGTCGCACCTCGACGCTACTGATTATGATTAATCTATTCGGATTGCTTTATGCTGAATCTGATGTTATTTTATATTCATTTTAAGGTATTATTTTGTTTTCATGTTCATGAACCGACTGTCTACTACGCTACGAGTACGAGTTGGTATGTTACAGAAAAGAAAAATTAAAAAAACTGGTAGTTTTTGTTCCTTATTTATTTATAATGAGGGCTTGCCCCATCGTTAGCTGCTGTTGTGATTGACAATGAAAAAATAGACTCGTGAAATTCTGATCTATCGGAAAAAGTAAAAAAACCTTGAGATTTTCAAATCGATTGATCCTAAAAAAGAGTACAGTGGTTTTTACAGATGTTTTTAAATTCGTTTTTAATATTACCCATTACCTTTAAGAATCTCTTAGTTTTGCTGTAATTCATGAGCAAATAATAGAAACTAAAAATGTGTTGCATTCGAAACATAGTGACTAAGAAAGAAATAAATTAATTATTCTTACATTTATTAAGATAGATCAAGTTATGTAATATAACATGTAAAACAAACATGGTCATAAAGTATAAAGTTATTCATGTATGCAGTGTTTTAAAATGGTACAAAAAATCTAATTGAACCTTTTTTTTCAGTACCACTTCACCCCAACGTAGGTACTTAATGATATTTCTGGTTCACTAATGTTTAACACACAATCAATAAGCAAAATATCACTTCTCAAGCAACGTTTAACAATGTTTCATTTCACAAACTAGTGATTTAACAAAGGTGTTCATACACATATTTACTTATCGAAAGTAGTCATTTAGCAAATGCATTGAATTATATTATGTTTATAGTTAAAACAACATTTCAACATCAGTTATGCGACAACAATCTTATTTACCAAATGAATTATTTAGCAAACAACGATAAATCATTTTTTATATCACAAAACGTTATTTGCCATTTTTAAAATTCATCTACTAAACTTGCTGCAACTTCATTTTAAACTTTAATTTCAAATATTTTAATAATGTTCGTCAGTCTGACGATCGTTCTAGGTCTGACGTGACTAGATTGATGGACCAGACTGACGCGAGAATGAGCGTGTAACACCCGTCTTTCATGGTGCTTCATGCATAAAACATACATGCACGCTAAACCAAGCATACATATACGCAAAAATGCAGCATGACATACTAACTAACCTAACCTAGTCTAACCATTAACCGACAGTTTTGATGTTACCGTTCTGCCCCCTAAGCAACAAGCAAATAAGCATGCACTCAAGCAATGATGCAAGCAAGCATGCAGACACACAAGCATGCAGCAAGCAAGCAAGCATGCAGCATGCAAGCAGGCATGCACATGCAAGCAAGCATGTTGATGCTCCGCTCGCTTCGCTCGCTCCGCTAAGTGTTATACATGTTCTAACCTAACCTAACCTAGAATTCGAAGAGCTCCAATATGTTTTTCTCAGGCAGGGGGCTTCCGCCCCCCGCACCCCCCGAGCGGGGGGCGCAGCCCCCCTGCACCCCCTAACATGCAGACAAGCAAACAAGCAAGCAAGCACACATGCAAAGATGCAAGCAAGCATGCACACAGGCATGCAGCAAGCATGCAACATGCAAGCAAGCATGCACATGCATGTACAGACAAGACTGCGTGGAAGAGGGGTGCTCTGGTTCGGTTTTGTGAAATGAAATAATATGTGATCATCGATATTTGTAAAACGTTGTTATATTTAGTAATTTGCTGATCAAACAATAAAATATAAAACGAGTTTCTAACAAAAGATGAATGTTTGAATAACACAGTTTCGTATCAAAGTGTCTTGAGAATGAAATGTTGCAATGTGACAATTTGACAACTGATCACAAAATTAAATAAATGGTTTGTGAAATCTATTCCTACTAAATGATTATTTGTGAAACGACTCATTTTTAGAACGTTGTGTATTTTTTTAAAAATTGCTAAACAACTGTCGTTCAAACGGCAGTGACCCGATATTTCTACTTATGCTTTACCTACCCATACCTTTTCCATTAAAACAATGACGTCAGACGAGCTTTTGTCATCTGTGGCATGACGTCATCGCGCGACTGGGAGCGAACGAAGTGAAAATGTTCTCAAAGGAAACTTGTTTACCTCTAATTAATATTCCTAGGTAAGATTAAAGGAATGGAGTCGTTCGAATGTAAAATTTTTTGTTTAAAAAATACTATTTTACTGTATTATGTTAAGTTCAACAAGTACCTATACGCGAAGGAAGGAATGAAGGAATAGTTTAGTTTAATTAAATATTAAAAACTGAAGAGAACTGGTCAAGTGCAAGTAAGTCTCACGCATCAAGGGTTACGCACTACAACACAATATACAGGGTGTTACATAAATAAGAATAAAGTTTTAACACTCTTAAGGGGGGTTGAGAATCTGACATCCCATACATATTTTAGCTCTTGTCGATTTGTAGAGTATAGAACATAATTTTTTTTCGCGATTTCGATATTGGTCCCATAGTGAAAGTTGTTCAGTTTGATGGTCTAAACCACCCCCTTAAATGTTTATTTGTATTTTTGTAACACCTTGTATATTAACCAAAAATAATGTGTGAATTCTGGGATCAAGTTTGCAAGCAAACCGGTCATAATCAAATATTATAATATGAAAAGTTCAACCAGAATTACGATAAATAGGATGGGTCCCTATTAGCACTCTTTGGGTACGGAATTCGAATAGTAGAAAATTTTCGAACCAATCCTTAGTATTTATTTTTGCTATAATGTTAACTATTCCATATCATTTTCTATCCGTCAAGAAGCAAGGGAATGACATCAACCCATTAGCGGTGCTTCGAACAGTCATCCCTACATAATATACACGTACCGTGTTATTGTAGCCTAGTCTGCTTTACATTATCCGAGTAAGACCGCCATCGTGTTAGATAAAATGTACATTCATGGCGTCTTTGAATGCTGACAAAGTACATGTGACCAGTTTGCATCCACTATACAAAATTACACCTAGAGGTACTGGTTTCAAAATATTGCGTACTTGGCACGAATCACGTATCTTTTGCGTAGTCAGTATCTAGTAATATCTGTATAACGTAATATTGCGAATGCTTTTGATTTTATCTTTATCTCCCATTTATCAGGCCTAATCAAGCAGGTCATTTTTTACTTTTAGTAACTAATCTTTTCTGATATCACTACACATATCATGACAGGTACCCCACAAGACCAACAAGGTTTTTACTATCGTGTCAAACACACAAAACAGTAGCGTTTGAGGGCAGTTTTCGCTATCAGGCAACCAAGTGCTGGAACAATATTCCCCCACCACTGCGATCACTTAAGTCAGGCTTCACATTCAAGAGAAAACTGAGGGAATTTATCTTGAAAAAACAAATTATTGGCTTGCCTGATGGCTACACTAACGCACCTTTTGTGTCATAGTTCTTTATTTATCCAATTTTACGCTTAGTATAATATAATAAATAGTATATGTATGTAGGTATAATATAATATTATTTCGTTTTTACTTTTTCTTTTTTTTACTCTTCCATTACTATATTTCATCTAAACTTTACTTATTTTATTTATCTCTCATTGGTTGCTGCGTCTGACTACTACCAGAGGTTTCATCTGAAAATCAACACCCTGCTTTCGGGCAAGGTCTATGTTGAGATGGGACCTATTTGCTGCTGTAGCATACAATAAATTACATGTTTGTTCTGTTGATGTTTCCTTGTTTTGATATTTTGTAAACTTGTGAACTGTATTATTTATGTGTGTGTTACTTGTGCAAATAAATGATTTATCTATCTATCTATCTATCTATCTATCAAAGCGTTTTTTCTGTCGTTCTGTCTGTCTCTACAGGGTGTAAGGAAAATTATCATTAACAAAAAGCTGCTGTTTCATAAATTATAAATATTTTAGTCGAGTAGACATTGCAGTTTTAACATATTTTTTTTTAGTTCTGACAGGTTTGCTCCTATAGTAAAAGTTTTTCAGTTTGATGGGTTTAAAGCTTAATGATACTTTTCCTTACACCCTGTATAGGCTATCTCAGAATCTATTGTACGGATTTTTGTACGGTTTCCACTATAAGATAAACTGATTCACAAGGATGGTTTGTTCCTCGTGAATAAAAGTTAGATTATTTATGTACACACGGCGACAGATCAACCTACCCATAGTTGAACTCTATGTTCATTGATATAAGGTCCAACTATGGATAGGTTGATCTGTCGCCATGCGTACAGTAAACCTACGAGTAATGAATAAACTTGTACATTTCTGTTCTCAGTACTGTACCCTTTATTTAAGGCCTCCGCACATTGCAGCGATATTATCGAGCGATTTTATCTAGCGATATTATCGACAGCGATATCGCGACACCTTACACATTGCAGCGATTCCGCGATTGGCGTCACGCATGCGCCCCACCACTGAAAAAGAGTCAAAAGAGTTGCGATAATATCGCGGCAGTGTGTGGGATCGAGCGCGTCCCCATACAAAATGTACTGAGAAGAATTATCGCAAAATCGCAGCGATATTATCGCTCGATAATATCGCGGCAGTGTGTAGGATCGCGCGCGTCCCCATACAAGATGTACTGGAAACTATTATCACAAAATCGCAGCGATATTATCGCTCGATAAAATCGCTGCAATGAGCGGAGGCCTTTATGCCTCTTATTTAACCCTTTACGTAAACGACACGATCACGTCTTGTAAAAACCCCGTCGCCTCTAAACACCCCTAAAGTTTTCTCCCACGTACATCGCAGGTTGCTTCACTTAATCAACCCTCAAGTAATGAGCGTCTTAGGGGAGGAATCAATTAATGAATATTTTACTAACGCGCGTCTTAATAAACGAGTGGCGGGATTTTTGGGGGATTGTGCGGGATCGGTGGGATTCTGAGGTGATTTTGGGGACGTGATTATGATTTGGTTTAAATATTAATTGTGGGATTCTTGAGAAACTGTGCGTTATTGTTGAGTAAGTACCTATATAGGTAAACGCGAATCTTCATTATCAGTTTATAAGAATGGAGTTCGGAAATTATTGAAGTTATAGCCGATAGCCAATGTTAGCTTTTAAGTTGCATGTTATTGCGGTGCCCTAACAGGGTGTCATGTTGATAACTTATTCCAATGTATGAACTTGTGTACACATGATAAGCAATAAAGAATATATGAATATTTATAAATATAAATATATTAATATATAGCGATTACAGCGACCTCTTTATTAAAAATGCTGCCAGGTACACAGGATATTTATAATTCCATAAGTGTGTGTGCTATACAGCCATAAGCAATTTCAGTATTGGCTCAATAGTGAAAGGTTATCAGTTTGATGGTTTGAAGAAATCCCAGCAATAACAATTACGTAGCTTTTAAGTTTACACCTTGTATATTATGTACTTACTTACATACCCCTATAATTTTTATATGCAATTATAAATTACTAGTGTTTTCCCGCGACTTCGTCCGCACAAATTATATACCAGATTTTAAGTCAGATCATAAGCTATCAAACAAAAAAAGTTTTATCAAAATCGGTTCAGTAGTTTTTGCGTGATGTGCGAACAAACAAACAAACAAACACACAAACAAACAGACAGACAAAATTTCTAAAAAAGATTGATTTCGAGTCAGGGATACCTAAAAACCATATCGTAATCATTTTTTTGTAAATATCTTCAATGTACAGACACACTTCAGTTACAGTTTTATAATAGTTTAGATAAAAGAAGAATGGAGGATGCGACTCTTATTTCGGTCTTAGAGATCACCATACATCTTGATATATTTTCTTATACACTCTCATCATCAAGCGTTTCTTACAAAGAGTGCCCTTCATTTCCTCTGGACGTATATTTCGAGGTAAAACATTTTTAAACGTTTACTTAAACGTGAAAATAGTTAGCAATAAATCTTAATAGTTATTATTCAGGTCAACTAAAATAGCAATTAAACAAATTTAGATTCAATTTAATTTGAAATATTTCGACTTCGTTCACCTTTCACGTGTTTTCTAAAACATAAATTAGGTTTTTCTACTTTGCATTACGACAGTGCGTTATTAATAACAATATTTTCTGTTACAAATCATCAAAATTGACAATTTTAACACGTAAAATGTAGAGTTTAAGAGTCATAGAGGTGTTTGACCGTGTTATTTTTATTTTTGTTTTGGTAAAAGAAAACGTAAAGATATAAATTAGTGTGTCAAAGCGTAGTCACCTGAGTGTTTTTATATTTGAATATTCTAAATGGGAATAGCGTGTTGTTTGACGTGTGACAAAATGATATATAGAGTAGGTGTAAATGTTTGAAACTTTTTATGTGGACACTTAAAGGTTTTTTCAAGCATCTATTTATTTAAGTAAATGTAGAGTGTAGAGGCAGATTTTAGATTGAACTTAGGTAATATAATTTTCGTAAGAAATATCTAATATCAATGTCGGTAGAACTCTGAAACCCAATTAATTTTGGTGACGACAAAATTTATTTTCTTGGTGGTGAGAAACTGATGCAATTTCCATCTGTAAAAGAGATAACAAAATGAGAAAATTCACGTTTAGAAATTTTAGGTTTTCAAAATGGATTAAAATTCAGTAAAAAGCCTTGGGTAGGTACGCTAGCAAAAATACTGCAAGGAAAGATAAAGGTAAAAAATATTATTTTAAACGTTATTTTCTCAAGTTAGCCTTGTGGCTGTTCCGGTTACTATACTAGTGTTGGCTGTAGCAAAGGTTCCTCACTAGCTTAACTCAGAATACGGTTTTGATTTTACAGTATTTCTCTAGTGAGTTAATGTAAAAACAATAAATTTCCGAAAGATTAATTTACTCTCTAATCATTAAACGATACCTACGAAGCGTATAATTTCAAAAGAGGGCCAGATCCCCAACTTCCAGTTAAGGGAAGAATTAAACTGAGCTTAAAGTGAATTATTGGGCACCGCGACCGCGAGATTGAACTGAAAGTTAAACTCTTATCTTGTTCTTTTCCCGTTTCGAGGCAGTTAATAGGTCGCTTTGCTTGCTTTGGCCCGGTAGCACTATGCTCGGTTAAGTCATAGAATTAATGTAACTGTAAAATTTTTATCTTACATAAAATAAATTATTGTAAAAGTCTCATGTAAAATATGAATGATGTATGTTTATTTTTAATTTAGACAGTAGAGTTTTAATTTATACTGTAGAATAAAGTCATTAATCATAACATTATTTACGAGATCGTACAGCATTAAGAAAAATCAGTGTGTTATTTAGTTACTATCAAACTTTACTTGAAGATTCTTTTAAAAAAAATTGTTTTTGCCAATAAAGCTGTAATCAATCATTCATTTATTTTGTGTGATAATTTCATTCTTAAATGTGTTAAAACTAAGCCTTGCTACAAATAAACCCATTAACTTAACTATAATTGCTGCAACACCCGATAATCTTGAAAGTAGGCACAAGTTCGTGAGTTGCCACACGTATTTACCTACCTACCATTATCAAACAAAAATCTAATAAACAAAGAAAATATTTCAACTTAAATCAGTTAACCTAACATAACAGCACCGGCCTTCAATATCTAAACATGGCTGTTGTGCAAACATTCAATTAAAATGCTAAGTGCCTCCTCCAAGGTGGATAGACTTCAGACGTTTGCTTTCTTAACTCCGTTGAATTATTCAAACGAAGGGGACAGTCACCTGATATAAGTAATCAACTGTAAAGAACAAAAAGATGTTGAATTGTTCACAAGACTTTACAATCATGTATACACACGGCGATACATCATGTAACGCACCCTATATAGCCATAGCTACACTACGTACAAACCACAAAATAGTGCGGTAGAGAGCCTGCATAGACGCGGCTACCGGCGCGGGCGCAGCGTGCCGTGAGACGAAACAACAACAACATACCGCACCCTCTTGCACGATTCGCAGCGTTTAACTTCTAATAGTTCAAAGTCCAAACAGGGTAACCTGACCAGTCGCCGTGTGTACAACGTAACATGTATAATCAAATAAAACAGGTCAAGTGCGAGTCGGACTACTCGCGCACCGAGGGTTCCGTACCACACCACACCACTACACAACACAACAATTATTAACTTACCTGACACCGTGACACCTGCACGCAAACGGAGCTTATGGACGCTGCCGACAGTGCTATCCGTGTGGCGAAATACTGGGCTGGAAAGATTTAAAATGACTTGTCATCGACTCGATAGAAGAAGAACTTACAAAAAAACGTTTTTTCTTCTGAACCTTTACCGCGAGAACGACTCACACTTAGCCGGTTTTTATTATATGTTGTAATACTATAGAGTTTGCACTATAAAGACACCAAGTTTGACGATTTGAAGATTTTGTTATTTTTTAAAAAATCCGCCGAAATAAAGCATATTTTGTGAAAATTTCAACTATCTAGCTATTACAGTTCAAAAGTTACAGCTCTAAATAGGTAGGACGGACGGACGGACAACGTAGACTTAGTAATAGGGTCCAGTTTTCACCCTTTGGGTACGGAACCCTAGAAATTGTCCAGACCAAAATCCATTTCGGGCTGATCATTATATAGAGGTTATTTGGGGTTGGGGGCCTTGACATGCTTGCACCTGTGCCACTTCGACCATTGCTGGATCAGGAATCTTGCTACAACTACCAACTTTATTTTGAGCATGCAGTTGTAGCCTTAGATCAAAATAAAATGAATGGATAGGCCTAAAGCGAGGTAAGTTGAAGCAAACTACTGGTGCACTTGGTCCATACAAACTAGCGCCATTATCTGTCAAATCTAGGGCACTTGCATACAAATTTGAAGTAAACTCTTCATTTGTTTTGCCTCATTTTTTCTGGTTTGAAATATTCGCGTAATCCGTTCATTTTATTTTGATCTAAGGTTGTAGCAACGCTCACCTTCATTATACAGGGTGTACAATTATGCGTTACACACTTTAGTGGGTGCTTCAGACCATCATACTTAACAACTTTTTATATGGGACCAATTTTAAAATCGCAAAAATAAATCATGTTTCGTTTTGTACATTTCGGTTGAGTAGCTGACATTTTCTATGGAACAGCTAATTCTGAACCTTTGAGAGTTCTTCTCTGTTTGTATGGCCTGATTGTAAGGTCAAAACATATTTCATGGGCCACTGTATACGCTATTATAATAAAATACCAGTAGAATATTCTAAACTTGCTTAGTTATCTTAGTAGTTATTTTCTAGTCTCCATAAAGCTCAAAGTACTATACTCAGTAAGATTGGATATATTATTGTCATAGTATAAAATGGCACATTTTTACATAAATATTTTGCATAAAATGTCCATTCATAACATGATCGTCAAATTGTACAATAAAATAAAATTAGCAATATCAAAAAGCAACTCAAATATCAAACTCAATAGTCAAATAGCATATTTCAAATAGCAACGAAATTTTAAAACTATTTTAAATTACAGATACAGATATTTGAGATACTTAATTGGTCTCACTTATTCTTAGATCAGCTTTAATAGTACATCTTTCTCCTTTTAGTAATTCGTCAGAATGCTAAGAACAAATCGGAAAATCTTTTCGTCGTTATATGAAATAAAGTATAGATTAAACAAGACATCTACAGATTAATATCTACCTAACAACGTCTTGAAACAACTGAAGCGCGTATAATAAGTAAAACTGAACAAAAGTCAAGTGAAAGCCTCTTTAATGAAGAGACCGACCGAGCTGTTTGGTAATCTTTACAAATTACTTTCATTTCCAGCATTAAGTCGACCTAAACGTGGATTTAGTTTTAAACCTTCGTTTTAAATAGGTTATTTACAACTTGGCCTGATAATGAATCAGGGATATGGTGGGAAAACTTTTTAATTGTTTTTGTTAGGACACGTGTTGGGTAATTTATGAGTGAAACGAAAAAACGTTAAAGGATTATTTGTACCAAGGAAATGTATGATATTGATCATTCAGTAATTTATGTTTGTTTAACACATATTATTGACGCAAAATTAAATAATGTCATAAATAGAAACATAATAATTAAGTAAATAAGTGTGATTGTTAATAAATAAATAAACATAAAAGTTAAATACAATGTATATCACTTTTACAAAACATAAGAGTGACATACATTTTGGTGTGGAAAGAAACTTTGCTACCACAATACCAACTATAGTTTTAAAACAAACATTTTCGCCCACAAAACACCAAAAGAAATCCTTTACCATTGTCGCCTCGTATGATATTAAGCTATGGTCACCCCATAGCTTTCTAAAAGAAATCGCTGTTATCACTGTGCCATGTGCCATACAAAAATTCGGATTTTGGGAGGAGGGCTAAAAATTACACCTATCCCCCCTTTTTCTTCTTTCTTCTTCGGATGGACAGAACTTTGCTTCAACTTTCAAACCACTTTTGAAATTTGTAAAAATGTTTGCAAGGTTCTGTCTACTTATTGCAGTTTTATAGTTTTTAAGAATTCTTGTGTAACAAATTTCTAAATTAATGTTTAAAATATTCTCCTTTTATTTTATTCCTCAAACAAAAACCATATTAAACAAACATTCAAAATTAAACAAGGGAGATCAATTTACTGCACTTAAAGTGAACTCAATACCTACATTATGGGACGACTGGACGGCAGACTGCGCCCCGTGGCGCCCCCGTAGCGCCCCCAGCCCTCCTGTAGCGCCCCCCAGTGGGACACACTAGCGGTCACATACGGAACTAATGACCATTACCTTTTAAAAGAAATTGAATTTGCGGTGATATTCTATAGGTTTTTGTTGATCAATGGGTGTTTTGTTTGATTAAATTAATTGATGGTTCTATTTTGAATATTAACCGGAGCTAATATTAGAAAAGAAAAGCACTGACGCTTCAAACCTATATGTATACAAAACAAAGGAAATAAGTACCACAAGCAAACATTTGTTTTGTTTTGAAGCACACTTTTTTGAAGCTACCACCACCGCGTCGGAAAGTGTTGTCGCTGTAGAGAAGATGCGGCCAGAAACTCTACAACATAACACGACTTAAGAACTATTACAATATAAATAAGCTAAGGTTATATTATGTAAACCAGAAGACACCGACACAAACATTATACCGGTCAGTTTCGCGTTGCGGAGAGGTATGGATGGACACTTAATCATGAATGACGCGGCGCGGTTCAAAATCGGACATTCAACCATGAATGAGCCAGTTCGAATCCTCACGGAGGCCATGCTTGTGGATACTCTAAGATGACATGCCATGTACCAATGAGTTTTTCTCATTGGAAAAACTATTTGATTGATTAAGGCTGTAGACTGTGTGCTCTCAGGTGGCCGAAGTGCGCTACATTATCAATTTTCCATAAAATCCATAATATAGGGATTCGAACCAAGATTCTGACGCGGTGTGTTGATACCAATGAATATTACGTGAACGTCTCATGAAGGGACCTCAATTATACTGCCAGTAAAATCTAACTGAATACAGTTGGCCCGCTATCCAGGCCCTCCTACAGCCCGTGGAAGATCCTTCCCTATCGTCCCTACTGACGAACTTTATAGGAACCACCTTAAAATAAATAAGACCTCCATCAATTTACATCGATGCAGAATGTCACTAAGCTCGTTACGTCACGGCGAAGTTTCTTGAAGCACTCGCCTCATAATCGGATTTGTTGGCTTCCTGTGTTTTCTTCTTGTACTTTGATAAAGTACATTATCTCTAACTATTTAAGGTTTATTACGGCTATTCAAAGGAAATAAACAAATGCAGATACTACCCTTGATGGAAAACTTGATAAATATATGTATAAAAGGCATAGAGGTATTATACCAGGAATAGAGGAACATACAGCTGAGAGAGCGAGATGTACCTAGCGGCACCACTGTATAATAGAAAGAGATATGTGACGCGAGGCAGGGAATCTAAAGTGAAATTGTAGATAATTTTGTGAAATATACTGACACTACTTCATTCATTTATCCACTATTTCACGTTAAACTCAGAATTATAGTATTATAATTTTTGCCTGCGAATAGTCTCCAAAAACATCCAAAAACGGTTTCATTTGACAACTCATGTCACTGCCTCTATTCTTGTAAGGTATAATAACTTTATGATAAAAGGAGTGAAAGCTAAAAAAGATGAATACGAAAGTAATGGGATAAGGGCAGGATGAAAAAGCAGAAGAAATCTTTGTATACGACCTTCAAGAAAATAAAAATATTGTAAACATCAAATCTATAAATATTCACTGCATTTCCTCCTAAGACAATTCCAAATAAATCCGACCAAAATCTAAGAACGAATTCAAGAAATCGTTCCTACGAAACGTATGGGCGTAACACAGAAAAATATTACCGGTTGAAGGTTTTAAACAAAAATCTTTCTCAATGTATGAGAGCGCATCGTTCGCCGCGGTACATAAACAGGGTAGGTCATTTCATAAAACCTCACTGTATTTTCTATTTTGATAGGTTTCATATTTTTGACCGCAGGGGGCGGGACGCTCGTAAAACGGGCACAGTTTGGCTTTCTGCCCTCTTCGTATTTTATTAACGTCTAAGGTATCGTGTGTCGAGTTTTGGTTTTTAATATAATTTTTGGTCGCCGTAAACTGTTGGCTTGGATTGTTTTTAGATTGAATATCTTGGATGTTGTGGACATCATTACTCGTGTATCCATAATATCAGTTTCTTTCCTGCCTTTCATCCATTATACTTACAGGATGTTAACACAAATTGCAATGCAACACAATAGATCTATAAAGGTCGCAGTAGCTATTGGTCACTGACCAAGCCCTTACAACCAACACAAATTGCGTCAAAAACTGTATGGAGTTCTTCAGACCATCAAACTGAACTTATACTATGGGAACAACTCAAAAATCGTGAATTGTTTTCGCATCAGCAACATTTTAGTCGAGTATTAACTATGGAACAGCTGTTTTTTTTTGTCATTTCGATATTGGCTCTTTAGTGAAAGTTGTTCAGTTTGATGGTAAAAAATTTGATACCTTAATAAGATCATGAGATTTAAAACATCAAATTAAACTAAACATGATGAATATCTTGTACTTTCGGAAAATTATAAATAATAGCTATACATTTATATGTATACATGTATACGTCATACTGCAGGGCGCAGGCCTACCCTCAAGTAGGGTGTAGGGCGTAAGTTCCACCACCCGTGCCCAATGCTGATTAGTGGAATAAACAATACGCATCATTTACGCATCATTTACGCATCAGAATATTTTCTTCAGCGTATGCAGGTTTCCTCATGATGTTTTCCTGCACCGGTCGGTATTACGCACATAAGTTTGAAAAACTCATTGAGGATTCAAACCCGAACTCTCATGCTGACTGATATGCTTCTCCGCAACGCGCCACAGACGGTCGCAAACTTTTGCTTGTGAGAAGTTATTTAAAAACTTTTTTGAAACAATAAACTTTCTGAAAAAAAGTAGATAAACAATTTAGACCCGTATAAAAACTCAGAAGTCACAAAAACTTGGTGACAACGTAAACTCAACATAATTATTGTAACAATGCCACCGCTCGCTCGTAAATTATCCATAGCATTATCATCACTATAAAATACTTTCAGAACGTTTGTCACCTTTATAATAGTTATCTAAAAAAGTGCCGGCATTTAATTGGTGAAAAAATGTTTCTAGCTTTGGTCTGTGGCTTCACGTTCATCAAGGAAATTACACTTTTTTTGGGTTTCATGAATCATGACTAAAGAAAAAGCGTGTATTGTTAGAGAATATCTGACTTCTTCATTGGTGAATCTATTTGTGAGCAATTAATTCTTTGAAAAATTTTCTAAATATTATCGAAAAAATAACATGAAAAAAATCAGCTATCCCATACATTTAGAACGTTTGCAGTTCTGTATGCACCAGAAGTGCTATTTTTGAATAGTTCGATTTAAAATCATGACCCTATGAACCTAACTGTAACCTAACCAAACTTTATACTGTTAAGGTTATTTTCTTCAGCTGATTTCAATGAGCGTTTTTCTTTTTTTTTTTAAATGCCGTTTTCTTATAACTCAATAGATGGCAGTAGTGTCTGTACGACAAACTTTCAAGCAAAAACTTCCTCTGCAATGTCACCTATAGACTTAAAAACGTAGAGATTTCATTCTCTTTGGTTCGGATTTGGGCGACGTCATCAAAAAAAATTTGAAATTATTTTCGATTTCTTTCTTAGCCAAAAATACAGTCCTTTTTCGTTGTTTTTCAGAAAAGCAGTTTGAAGTAAACTATTCTATTCTATTCTTAATTAATGGCGTTTCCTTGTTAGATTTCGCCAGTGTCAAGTGTTGAGGATATACTCATTAGATATTGTACGGTACAATAGGATATGGCGATCTCAAAGCCCCGTTTTTAAACAAAAACACACTAGAAACCGCCATAAAACGGCGGAGCCACGTGGCCGTCAAAATCGCAAGCCGACGCACGAGACGACCTCTTGCCACCCCCTCAGCCACGTCACTCCTCTGAAGTAAACTAACAAACACGACAAAGTAAATGCTACGATACGAGTTTGATTGACAATGACATTTGACAGCTCAAGTTTTCTTATTGCCAGTTCAATTTCAGATTTTGCCTTATGATCAAAGAGTTTTTTTATTTATTTTAGTCAAATTGTAGTCTTGTATCACCTTAAAGAGTAAATTAGCATAAGAAATATAGTTAAATATCATAAAAAATATGTTTCATTATGTTCCAAAAGATTTTTGTTTTTTTTTTCACTTCACTTTTACCCTCATTTCGGGGAAAGATAATTTTTCAGTGTTTGACATAGATTCGTATAAACCGTAGCGTCATCTATCGATCTACTATGAAACGAAAAAAAAACGCTCATTTCAACGTGTGACTGTCAAAAATCGCACTCTTGTTGATAACTTTATTCGCGATTTCGAAGTTGATTCCGCACAGAGAGTTGCTTAGTTAGATGGGCTTATAATCCCTAAAACCATCAGCATAATTAAGAAGGACCGTGTATGTACATAATGACTAACAAACAAACACGTTTTTCTTGTTCTACGTTAGTTAAAGATGATAATAGCTGGGCTATTTCTTCTAGCTTCATCTCACCTAACTCGTAAAAGTTGACTTTGATATTTTATAGCCGCCAGATTGTGACCTGTCAGCTGTTTAAAGCACGCCGTATATTATCGCATTAGTTTGTGAACATTTTGAAGTTTTTTTAGGCCAATTAAAAACAATGGTCTTGCTTTTTTATTATGGTACTTAAGCAAATTTTTTTATGCGGTTTAATTTGTAGATTTTATGTATTTTACAAGAATGTCATACATATTGTGTTAAAACGCCCAGCAATAGCTCCTAAAAATTACGAAACATCTAATAAATAACACCTATATGATCAAACAATTTTAACAATAACAATCAATTCACAATTAATTTACTCCTAACTCCTTACCCAGACACGTAAACGAAACGCTATATTTTAGCATCAATAAACAATATTTTCTAACATCAAAGGCTCAAAGAGACTTCCATCGTCGTCACGGCCCACTGGCAAAAGCGGGTAAGTGAGATTTCCGCACCTTCACATCAACCGGCGCCACCGTACCGCAGACATAACAATATCGTCAACACCTAAAATAAAACACTTAAACCGCTATCTATCATGACTTACCGACCGACGTACGTACTGCGATTTTTAAGATTCCGCATTTTGATTTAGAAAACCCATAGGTCTAAAAATATATTAGTCCTAACATAACATTTTCTTGCCTAGTATGTAGGCATCTGACTCCAAATATGAAGAGAAATATATTATTTGTTTTTTTCTTGAACAAGCGATTTTTTTATGCCTGCAAATTATAGCTACTAGCTTTACTTACAGTAGTTTCACCCACTTCTCATCCAGGTTTATCAACTCATTTTGTTAAAATATGTGGTACGTCATTTTGTAAAAATTTGAAGCTTGATATCTACCTATAATTTTTGGAAATTTTTCTTAGATCATGACGTGTACAAAATTATTATGACTAAATTGTACAGTCCGCATTTCATATTCCTGGATGGGTTTCCTTCTTAAAGTACCTACCTATTTTACGCTGGAAATTGACGAGTCGATCGGTCCGAACTCCGAACATTTTGTTTTAAAACGTCCTAGTATAAAATATAATATCCACAGTGTATACACACAAACAAACGTATACCTGTTATTAAGACCATACCACATCGTTGTAAAGATTAACAAAATTATGAATCTTTAATATAATCCTACGGAACTTCAAGCGCGCTAACAAGGATCGATTCAACCATATCTACTCTTTATTTCGACATTGTGGCGTCCAAAACTAACAACGTTTATGAAAAAAAGAAAACAAACGTAGCGTAGGCATGTAAAAGATTAGTTTTAGCTCATATCTAGAAATAGTTGACGATTTTACGCGCGTCGGATTTTGAGGATTTGTAAGTTATGTGCTTTTTGTTTTGGAATGCGATAATGACATGTAGAAGGTACTTTAGCTGTAACCGCTAATGTTATTTATTATTTTGGCAGAATGTTCATAACAATAACTGTTTTGTTATAATGGTTTCGCTGTTGGAAATTACGACTTTACGCGCATTAAAAATGAGCTTTTAAAAACTGTCTTAAAATAGCTGAATAATATATTTCATTTACAAGATATGGTACACTAATAATAAGTATACAATATTTCGTCCCTGACTACGCCCGAGTGCATGTTTTGTTTTAAACTTTTCATAATAAAAAGTTTCCTAAGTTTCGTACGGATTTAAGAAATGAAATGAAATCAGGAAGTTTAGTGTTTTCATCATACAATTAATTACAATCTTGTAGTTAATTTTATAAAGACATTAGTTGTTTCCCGATAAGTTGTTGGCGCGAAAATTGTATGCATGTATCCTTCCTCATTTCTATGCCAAATTTTATCAAAATATGCTTAGTAGTTTAGTCATGAAAACGTAATAGACAAACTTTCACATTTTGTATTATTATTAGTTTTTCTCTGTGCCACCGGCTTGTAGCTCGCAGAGGAAATGGATTTTATATCAATACCATCGTTAATTTGCTGTGATGCTGATTAACTTCTTTTCCTTGTTCATTGGACGACTTGAAACTGTTTTTGGTAAAGAACAACCTCGTGAAGAAAGGTACATGTATCATTCGATATTCGCAAGCCAATGGTGGTCCAGTGGCGAGTAACCTTGCCTGCCGTGCAGGAGGCCATGGTTCGATCCCCGTCCAGTTCGACTCGTGCCAATGAGTTTTTCGGAATTTATGTACGATTTGTAACACCACTGGCTTTTCGGTGAAGGAAAACATCGTTTCCTACCTGCATCCTTCAATTTCGAGGCATGTATTGTACCTACTGTCCATTACAAGTGGCGACGGGCTCACTCCCCGTCCCACTGGACAGTGTTTCGGTACTACTAGTGAAACGTGGATGCCCTGAGTTTTCGGAATATCTCTGACTACCCCCTCGGGGAATATAGTCGTGAGCATATGCTATGATATGCTATGCCGTGCCATGTATTAAGGAACACGGTACAGTTCACTTTAAATACTTTATAGGTAAAATTTGTTAGTCCTTGAGAAAAAATACAAGTTTTAGGGCCTGTTTCACCACTTCTGGGTAAGTTCTTGTTAGCTTATCCGACAGATAGTTTGACATATTTTGTATGAAATTATGTCAAAATATCTGTTGGATAAGCTAACAAGAACTTATTCAGAAGTGGTGAAACAGGCCCTTAGTCTGGCGAGGCCACAATGGTGTCAGTTGAACAGAAGAGTTTGTACAGACCACGGCTGTAGCGCCCAATATAAGTATAGTTGTTGGTGGAACAGACCTTCCACCTGTGACTGGGGGGAGGAATTTCAATCAGTTCGCCATATCGTCGAAGAGTGCTCTCAGAAAGTATCCTAGGAACTTTAAGGACGTTGTCAAGCTTCCGAATGATTGAGAAGCTTGCACTAGATATTATAATGACGATCAGAACGCCTTATGAATAAGTAGGTACAATTCGTTACCAACAAAGACTCTTCACCTCTTTCCCAATCCCATTCATTCTCATCGGGATATGAATTAAATATGTAGGTTATCTTAACAGCTGGTTACCTCACCGCCTCACGTCGCGCCGGTAGCGCTGAGGTAAACACACGTCACGTCACTCACGAGTCCCGGCTTTTTAACGAGGCCGGAAATACGCGTGGAAAGCGAATAAAGCAAGGGAAATTATGCTGTTACAATGGTGATGTTTTTATGTTGAAGTGCGTAAAAAAATAAATCATAAAAAAAATTATTTACAATTCATGCACAGAATAGATCATAAATACTGAATCACCCCCTGCCCCTCTCTATCATCAGATACCACACCTCACCCCGCACTGGTCTGCACTTCGGAGGAGATTTTAGAGGAGCCGAGCACGGACTTAAAAAAAAGACGGACGTAATCTCGTCTAATCACGAGTGAAGCACCCATTTATATGTGTGTGTGCGTGCTGACGAACTGTCACGTGGTAAATAATGGTGGCGGGTTGTAGGACCTGCGCCTAGAGCTAGTGCATCTGTGTGAGTGAAGGTCCTTTGTAGAATAAACGAAAATGTAGGACCTTGCATGCTTCACATCTTTTTAGTGTCACATTACGTCCGTCTTTTTTTCAGGTCCGTGGAGCCGAGCTTAGAGTAGAGTATAATCATTATAGAGCGCGGGCATCCAAGAAAGATCATTCTATGGAGTGTGTGTGGATGGTGTGCCTCATGGTAATCAATACTTTTTCCGCACAGTCATGATTTTGTACAACAAACAAATAAATTGGATCGAAGATTTATAAAAACGTAGTGGATTGAGCGTGTGTCAGTGTACTCGTATGTAGAGTCAAAAAACTATACTATTATGTACGTCAGAAAGCTATAATTATTTCGAATAAAACATTTAGCGTTTTTTTCACAAAATTCTTTATAATTTCCAAGTGTCCACTGTGGAACAACCAGTAATGTAATCTGACAGATGTTTACAGCGAGATGATTCGCGCGTTTTAATTTACCTTTCGCCTAAATGCACCTTTCATATTCCACTGTTTATGAGTTACACACGCATACAATACTCATACATAATACTCATGCTTAAAACATAGGTAAAACCTCTCAACGATTATTGCCATAATTTTTATCGACTTCAAAATAATACTCTTCATCATCATACCCACTGCAGGGCCACTCTTTCTTGTCTTGTGCCAGTCTCATCCAAGTCTTTTCAGCCGCCCTCGCAATATCATTAGCTCATCACACCTTTCTTGCCTGATCTTGGCCACCACTCGGTCAAGGCTTTGCTTCATCTACCGTATGTTCCTCTAGCCACGTGTCCTGTTCAACGCCACTTTAATCCTGTCATTCTATCTCTGATGTCCTGAACCTTAGATCGACGTTGGGTTTCGACGTAAGGACGAGTGTTTTAAAGACAAAGAAGGGGATAATTCGAGTACCTAATGATTTATTAAGACTAAAACGCACAAAATTATAGAGGTTATAGTAGAGTCTTAGTATACAAGTTATATAAATATACAAGGTGTTACAAAAATACAAATAAACCTTTAAGGGGGTGGTGTAGACCATCAAACTGAACAACTTTCACTATGGGACCAATATCGAAATCGCGAAAAAAAATATTTATGTTCTATACTCTACAAATCGACTAGAGCTAAAATATGTATGGGATATGAAATTATTTTTTTCGCGATTTCGATGTTGGTCCCATAGAGAAAGTTGTTCAGTTTGACGGTCTTAACAACCCCCTTAAGAGTTTCAAAAATTTATTCTTACTTATGAAACACCTTGTATAGGTTGGGCTCTACCTTACAGTTGTGACTTGTGACACAGTCTAGAAGTGTTATGCCTAGGATGCTTCAAAATAATTTAATCTCAATAAAAGATAAGATAAGATAAATATTCTTTATTTGCACACCAAAATACACAAAAAACAACAACAATATACATGAACAAGAAGGGTAAAAAAGGCGGCCTTATGACTAAAAGTGATTTATACTAACAATAAAACTGTATTTATACTAACAATTTGTTTGAATATATAGTTTAAACAAAAGTTCAGAAACTCAACTATTGCTGTGTTTCGAATAGTTTATTTTATCGATAAAATATGAATTATTAATAGTCTACGATGACACCAAAGTAAAAACTTTAGGAAGTGACCCAATTGAACTAAAAGAAAAACAAAAAGATAGCCACGTAAATATAAATCAACATGACTGTAACAAGAAACATCAATTACACAGTGATTTCAAAGATAAATTTACGTGCGTGCCGGTTGTTAAACGAGCATTAAACGTTTACACCTTCCTACACCTGGCCGTGCGCATAAACCTAGATGTGAGATACTAGGCTATATGCCAATATAATAAATTACGAATTACTTATACCTATGTATGTAATATAGGGACCCTCCTCGCGTTAGCAATTCCCCTCTGCCAAGGTACATGATCAAGAACTCTTATGCATTTACATACAATTTTAAACCTTATCACTAAACGAGACAGCCTATAATTGCGGAACATTAACTTCGAACTTATCACGTTTGGGATTCGTTGACGACCCGGTTGGTGTAATGGTTACCACGCCGGACTGCCAAACCAGGGTCCTGGGTTCGAATCCCGGTTCGGTCATGGATGTTATATGTTCGTGCCGTTGTTGTATGGTTTCCATAATAAAAGCCTTTAGTGCTAGTTTGGGATCATTACAATGTATGTGCCTATGAGCGTTATTTATTTATTTATTTATTTATTCACACAACACTGTTTTTCATTATTTTTACCATGCAAAATTAGAATCTATAGTAATTGAATAAAGTCCAAAGTTGCGGAGGTCAGGCTACTTCGCCCCCTGCAAAAAGTGGCAGAAAAGATTGTTAGTAGAAGTTAAAGCGTAACTTTTCCAATATAAATAGTCTAAGCTGTGAATATATCATAATTGTTTAAAAACCTCTGACTAAACGCCTCTTAGATGCTTTGCTATGCTATGCTAACCGCATTTACCTCTCACCATAAAACCAATAACCCGTTCAAATTAGGAACGTACTGAAATAGAAATAAGGTACAACGCACAAATCACCGTGACGGGGCGCCGCTTACCCACATTCTCGGCCTAAATATAGATCGCTAAATACTTACGTCTATAGGTAAGCCGCCTAATTTCTTTGTTTGTTTAGGAATTTTAATTTATTAATGCGCCATGTAGCTTCAGGTTAAAATGGACTACCTAATTTCTTTGTTCTGCGATTCGTTATAGTCATCATCATCATCTCAGCCGATGGACGTCCACTGCTGGACATAGGCCCCCCCCAAGGATCGCCATAACGACCGGTCCTGCGCTGCCCTCATCCAGGTCGTCGATCCACCGTGTGGGGGGCCTACCCACGCTGTGCTTTGGCCTACCCCCGCCACTCGAGAACCTTCCGGCCCCATCGGCCATCGGTTCTGCGAGCAATGTGCCCCGCCCACTGCCACTTTAGTTTCGCAATTCTTTGGGCTATGTCAGCTACTCTGGTTCTTATGCGGATTTCTTCATTTCTGATTCGATCTCGCAGGGAAACTCCGAACATAGCCCTCTCCATTGCCCTTTGGGTGACTTTCAGCCTTTTTATGAGGCCCCCCACACGGTGGACCGATGACCTGGTGAAGGCGGCGGGAAACCGTTGGATGAAGGGCAGCGCAAAACCGGCCGTTATGGCGATCCTTGGGGGAGGCCTATGTCCAGCAGTGGATTCCATCGGCTGAGATGATGATGATGATAAAAGTTTCATGCCATCCTTATTTTCCAGAAAAAATTTAAAAAAATATTCTTAAATCCTGATATTATTCTTGCTTGAAACATAAATCCGGATATTATTCTTGAATCATAAATAAATACCTGCCAGAAATACACGGTGTACCAGCAAAGATTCACTATCCAATCATTTCCGGTAAGCTCACCGTTCGCTATGAATTCAAATTCGAAAATAGAACGACAGATAACGAATAGGCAGACACGAGCGGACATTTTCCCGTGTCTTTACGAATAAAAAAAGAAACATGAAACAAAAAACAATCGTATTGGTATTGGATTATTATTTTGGTGACAATAAAGTTATGTTCTAATACAATGCTGCTTTATTCAAAATTATGGAAGATCATTTAAAGTTCAAGAGGGACTCCGCGATGTTTGGTTCCGTACCTCATCATTTTCTTTATCATAATAGGAGAACCAGAACAGAATGTATTTTCAGCATGTCCCTAACAGAAGTTGCACACCGATATCAGATGAAAATTTAGAAGTTCGATTTAAATGGGGTGCATTTACACTGCCAAATTAGTGGGGCCCGATTTCGGCATACATTGCCTGATTTGTACTCTCTATTTTAAAGTGTAGCGATCAAAGCAAGCACTGTATGCCAAATCGGGCCCCATTCATTGGGTAATATTATCGCACCCTAACATCTTAACACTTTTTATACTATTCCATCTTTGTCTTACCGAAACGAATAAGCTATGAACGTGTTACATTATGTAAAATGCCGCAAAGGTGGCAACACATAGGCAAAGGTATTTCATGTATTCCAAATGTATTCAGCCCACGTACAAACTCTTTAGACTTGTTACTTTGTTTGACAGTCCGCGAAATTGGGTGAAAAAGTAATTAATATGACTACCATGTGCTTTTGGAATGTTATGATCTAAAATGGCGGGAAGGTGTAGGACGAATGGTTATTAGTTTTGACAAGGTTAATTTATAGTAACGAAAAAGAATACATTATTTTTAGGGTTCCGTACCCAAAGGGTGCCGACGCTGTCCGTCTGTCCTACCTTAAAAGTGTTGTATCGGATATTTGAAATTTTCACAGAATATTATGCGTTATTGAGGAGGATTTAAAAAAAAGAAATATTTGTCAAAACCAGTCAAGTATGTTGGACCTACCTAACTGAATAGTTTGTCCCAGGTAAACAAAATCGTCAACAACTTCGACCGGAAAGCGCAGCGTGGGTAGGCCCCCCACACGGTGGACCGACGACCTGGTGAAGGCGTCGGGAAACCGTTGGATGAGGGCGGCGCAGGACCGGTCGTTATGGCGATCCTTGGGGGAGGCCTATATCCAGCAGTGGACGTCCATCGGCTGAGATGATGATGATGAGTCGAGTATGTGTCGGGCCTTTCGCTAAGGATTCTGGAGAAAACTAATGTTTTTTGTAATATCGTATGGTGGAACCCTCCGTGCGCGAGTTCAACTCGCACTAGGTCAGTTTTTTTTACGAGTTCTTGTGTAAAAGAAAAATCGGTTATGATTTTGTTTCACGTTTGTGTAAACATTGTTCATAATTTTGACAAATGTTTGACAAATTTATAACGGTAATAAAATAAACGCTACGGCACAGTGCACTTACATTCTTCTCTAATGAGCTTACAATTTTTTTTTACAAATATCTCGATCCAAGGTGCTGACTTTATATTATTTTTATTTTGTTGTGAGCAATTTGGCTGTAGTTGATAAATGTGTCGCCCAAAGAATCTTTTTGAATACTTTGTCTGCGTATCCACTTTAAAATACGGTATCCTTTTAAAGAACCTAGGTCCCGATACCTTCACGATTGTTTCCTTCTCCGATGACAAATGAAACCGTTCATAACTTCCGTAGCCCGTAGTGCACCAAGAAACTCTTGCTACGGGCTAGGAATTGAATCGCCACCTTGTGAAAAATTCAAAAGCTTTCTTAAACGGCTATTTCGTGATCTCCACCCATTCCAAAAAAAATCGAGGGTTTAGAAGACAAATGAAAAACCTGTCCTTTGCAAAATAAATCTTAATCGAAATTAGGGGATGCGCTCTTGTCGGTGAAGTTTTGGTCACTTCTGGTTCACTCCAGCGATGCATGTGCTAAAAATAATAGATCAATCAAAATACCACTAAGGTTGGGTATTCAGATTTTATACACCTGTTGTTATCTATCCAGTTTCAGTTTAAAGAAAAGTATCTTAGGGATGAAATTGTGGACTTATAATCAAGCTACATTTTATTAAAAAAAACATAAAAACCTCTAAAAATATCCACCTTCCTCCTCCACAGTTTAGCAACAAGTCATTAACCCCAGCACGTGCATTATTTCAAAATAAATAAATTATGGCTAGATAAGCTCCAAAAACTACGGTCATCCATAACGCCCACGCGACGCCAATACGTCTCTAATCTTTTGGCAAACTCTCAACTATTATCACACCTAGCGGTTTATAGTTCACGATTGTCGTGGTCGTGTCGTTGACGTTTCTATTAATTCGGGATATTTGGGGACGAAAACGTAACAATAAAAAAAATGTTTTCCTTATAATCGTGGGGCACATACGTTACTGGAGGCGAGGTAGCACCCGTGGTAGCAAGTGCGACCAGGGTTGCCAGACGTACGAGGTTCCTCGTACAAATACGAGATTTGGGGTCTCTCGTACAAGATACCAGGATGCGGTCAGCCTCGTCAAAAAGATATGAGGTTTTGACTTTAGGGAAATTATGGCAGGATTTTCCATAGCAGGTCACGTTTTGTAGAATAAATAAATATCTAAACCGTCAATTAAGCATTTAACTACTACAACATATATTACAAATTTTTTAATAAACAACAAGTATGATGAAGGTGCTTTAGGATCACACAGCATTTAGACCTACGCTGTGTGGGCGCACATTTACTGCAAAAATCGAGTAAGTCGACGAACGCCGCTCTGTACGAATGTAGGTAAACGGTCGCTGAGGCCGATAACGGTCATGATGATGAGACCTAAGTAAACCGACGATTTTCTTTCAGAGTAGTCAGAAACTTTGCTATAACTATTAACTATCTCTTTCTAATCGATGCGAAAGAGCGCGTGGCTCCGGTCAGAATTTAGTTGTTTTCTTTGAAAAATTTGATGATTTTTTATTAATTTCTAAAAAGTAAGAAAACCACATCATTCTAAATTGTATTGTGAACAATATTGTAAACTTTCATTTTCTTCCGATTCAAAATGTAAGAGTAAAATGACCACAACTGGAAAAAAGGAGTTACTTTAGAGTCCCTTTTCTTCGGTTTTATTCATTAAAATCAATTTCTAGAAAACCACATCACTTCTCATATCCTGTAGATGGCTCAGTTTATTTTTCAGCTCAAAAAGTGTCATAGTTAATGAATAAAATGGTTACAAAGTTACCCAACACCGGCAGGTAGCCCCCTTAAGTGTGAAGTTATAGCAGGGCGTAGGTACTTTTAACATAAGTATGGAATGTATTGTATCGTACCCTGTAAAAGTCTTTCTTGAAAGAATTTTCATAGGTTATTGTAAGTTTTTTTATTGTTCTTTATTATCAGTTTTGCACGAGGTTAACGGGCAAACGGTATTAGCGTGTTTTGATGCTCGATAGATGGATTTTACGTTTTATTTATGGCTTTTTAATCAAGGTAGCAGTAATCACGGTTGTGAAATTTACTACATAATTTCTATTTGTAGACCTAGTTTTTTTCCTTAAATCAGCTAACGATTTAAAATCTTTCTATACATAATATCGTCTTATCGATATCAACTTCTTACACTAATACTTTACGTAACGCAACTTGAAATGTTGTAGTAGAGAGGTATCCACGGCTCTCCAATTTTGGGAGTCAGGGACCTGTATACCACTAAACTGTAATCGAATAAAGAATTATTTTGAGCAGCATACTGGCCACAGGCCATAGGTCCACTGGGCAAAGCAATAAAGGCAGACCTCAAACGAATTTAATAGATTTAGTATCGTGAACTTCTCAACGTAGACCGTATAAATCAATCAGTCAATGTTTATTTGAAGAAAAATGTTACATGTTAATCGTGGATGTTCTAAGTTTTTATAATATCTCTGACTACCCCGTCGGGGAATATAGTCGTGAGTATTATGCTTGTTTTTAAGGTAAAATTTGAAATTTTCGACATTACCAACCAAAGCACCAATTTGAATAAAAATACAAAATAGCATGTTTAAAATGGCACTCAACTCCCGACGCTATTCCCGCTAACCCGCCTAACAAATGTATCGTTAATCGCTCGTTTCCTCGGCGACAGGTGCTACTGGACGGGAATAGAACCCCAAACTGTCCGGTGACGTGCCGACACCCGCCGACACAATGCGTTTGGATGTCGCCTACTTTTTGTGAAGCTTATTTAGATTACCATCTATACTTACCTCGTAAATGTTTGTTACATTTTTTTGCTTACGTTTTAAACTCATGGCAAGGGTTCAAAATTTTGTTATTCGCCTATAAAGTGGCACTCTTGAGGAGCTATCTTCTATCAGAGCTTGGGTATATTTAGGGCTATATGGATTCTGGAGACTACAGCCCTGAACTGTCAGGTGGTGTTCATATGAAACCATTCAAAAAGCCAGGAAGTCCTTCTAAAAGGCATTTGTCTCCCCAAACTTTACAAATCTGTAAAATCATCTAGAAAAGTTTCGCAGTCTTAGTTTTATTGTGCTGTAATTCAATGATGGACATAATTGTAACAAATAATTTATAAGACCAAGACCAATCGCGAGTTTTGTGGTTTATTTGTGACTCCAAAAACAAATCATTGTCATTATGTAGGCGGTATGTAAAAATTGTAATTATTATGTTCAACTATTTAATTTTAAGTCTGTTATTATTATAACCATTTGAACTACGCAATGCAATTTTGTAGTAGCAAAGTTTTATAGTTTCCTTCGATTTTATTTTAAAAAGTACTGAAAACTGTAATAAATTTTGGTTTAATTTACAGAACGAAGATTTCAACGTATGTAAAACATAATTATGTGAATCTGGTATAACTAAGCTTTCTGTATAGTTTAATGTTCGTAAATAAATGTGTTGTGTTTACAGAATAAAGACATGCTTTGCAAGTTAGAAAAAAAAGAAGAGTAGATGGTATGGATTTGAATGAGACAAAAGTTACATCTTTTGCCTTTAGCCAGTTGCCTCGTTTAATTCTACCGTTAAATGTTTAAGCAAAAGCTTAAAAATAATTCTTTATTCTTCTCATCTTATCTTGTCTTATGTTGTCTACCTAGTAAAGCAGTCAGTTTCTTTACGGGAGATCAGTTGCTGTAAAGCTGCTGGCCAAAGATATCAGTCAGATGGGCCCCAAGTAATATATCGTCAACTTAGCATTGTTCATAATTCGCTTAGTTTACTAGCCGTCTAAAAATTATACAGAGCGGCGGCATAGGAAGTGAGCCCATTACGCCTCGAAATGTTGGATTTCCTCACGATGATTCGATACCTATTTGCTTGCGATTTAGAATGCAGAAAATATCCCATACACATAGATAACGAATAGCCTCGCAAATCGCATCCCTCCCTAAGTCACAATAACTATTATCGAGTGAGTTACAACAACAATTACAACGTTTATGAGTGAAACAGTCGGCCGCACGTGTGCGAGCATATTGATTCCAAATTATAAGCAAATAGCGGATGAACTTGGCTGGCTGCCAGTACCGTGCCACACGGTGTATGGGGGACATGATTGTTGGTTGTTGAGAGACATTGGTACCGCAAGTTATTATTTGAATATTTTATCAATATGGGTAGACTAAAGATTCAACTTTCGATTCAGCTTATCTTCAAGAATCATTAAACGTATTCATAGATTAAGTTGAACAAATTGGTAAGGATATTTTGTATATGTATAGGTATGCTCACGACTATTCTCCGAGGGGATTATTAGAGATTCTTGTTTTGTAGTTAGCGTGATAGGCTTCGCATGGATGTACAGAAAAACCTAATAATTACATCCGTCATTTCAACTCTTTCCGTGTTAAAAATCACGTCGTTTCATTGTTTTATTGCGACATGAAGAAACGACAATAACTTTCGCTTGTAAGGATGTACACACCGCCACAAAACGGTTTGTATAACCATACAAAACCATAATCATCCTATGCGTAGCCAGCTTATGGTGGTTTTGTAAAGCTTGATGAGTCGCCGTGTGTGTAAAAAAGTAATATTTCGGCTATTAATTGTTGTGCCATAAGTTTCAGCGTTCTAACAGTCTCAGACGGACATACGCAGAGGTAGTAATTGTTGCGTTTTGCAAATTTTGGCACAGAACACTAAAAATAATTTACCATTTTCATACCATAAGTACTTTTATTTTTAATGCAATTACTTGTTGTTTCACAACTAATAAGACAGTCTCCTGATTAACCTGCATCATGGTAACTCTACAAACGTAAAACTACAGTGTACCAATAGACTATATTTCACAGGTAATGTTGTTTATGATTGTTGTATATTGCCGTCCGTTTAGCGGTCACTTTGATTTCTGAAGTTATGGTAAGGACACATTTCTGGGCGAGGTTGGGCGTAGGCGTAGGTGGGCTTAGGTATTTGATTAGTCATTATGTAATGACGTAAATAGTTTGTAAAACAGCGAAAGGGAACATGAGATTGTCTATCATCCTATTGACACAGTATCATTTTTCTAATTTGACTAATGACTCTTATGATCGAATTATACATTATGTAAACATAAATGCATTACATACTTAATGGGAAGCTTCAGACCTTCAAATAGAAATAGTTTCACTATGGGACCAACATCGAAATCGCAAAACAAAAATTGGTTGTTCCATAGAAAATTTAAATAGCCACTCGACCCAAATGTAGATATATATGGAACTATTGGTTTACTTTATTATACGGTAATTTTGGTTTACTATTTAATGACTAAATTATTTTTGAAATTACCGAGGTACCTATATTGTTTTAAAATATTATTTCGTATTAAGTAACAGCGAAGGCAGGATACTAATTTAAAAAGACTCAGGAAGCTTCGATATCGCGCAGATATTTTAATAATGCTAAACAACAGACTGTCCTTGCTTCCGCTGCAGGCACTCTGTGAAATCGGCTGACTTAAAAAAAATATTATTACATTTATTTAGTATTACTAAGCAGTGTTACTGCTTTATTTTAAACACCAAATAAGGAGATTGTATAACTTAAACTTAACTTAAAAGAGCGAGTTTTTCTTTGGAAAGATTTGATATTATATTTTATAATTATGCTAACAATCGACATGGATTGAGTCACGTTGCAGGGTTTGCCTCGAACACTTGTCTCTCGCGTGGTGTTCGCGCGGTTCGCGTCTCAGCCTGCCACGAGGCTCCAAAATCCTTCTCAGTTGTTCTTACTCAAAAACAATCCTAAAATAACTTGACACTGGCGAAATCTAACAAGGAAACGCCATTAAATAAAAATAGAATAGAATAGACATGGATTGTCATAGTAAGTATACTTTCCTTACATTTTTTTTACTTTAACGAAAATTTTGGATGCTGGGTCAGGTAACCTTTAACGCCTGCTTGTCATCTCTTTGAGTTAGTCCAGAACGAGCAGCAGTGGTTATGGCCCGGTTTATCCGGCGTCGTTTTTCAATGACTTCTCCCTGTGGGATACTGGCTTAAGGAGTTAAGGCGAAAAACTTGACACGGGCGGTGGGCGTTTCTCTGCGTTTTTCTCCGATAAACAGAGTGAAAAAATAATTATGCTATACCTACTTATTACCGCACACTGGCAAACACGAGTGGTTTTTCTTTATTGACTGGCAAACATGACTGAAAAATCATTGCTAATAATTTTATATTAACGGAAGTTGGGCGGGCTACTGCTTTTTCAATCCATCTGTCTAAATAGGCATCTGAAAAGTGAGCCATACTTTACCTCGATTACCTCGTACTTTAGACATTTAATTAAATACCGAACGTATTAACATTGACTACAACATTTCCTCACGGGCTTTATTGGAAAAATCCTCCCGATGCTGTTTCTTTCGCTTCACTTATTGGCAAAATACTTTTCATTCAAAAAATAAATAAATGGCGAAGGAAATACCTCATATTATTTAATTTAATATAAAAGTACTTAAAGCTAAAGCAGTGTCCAAACGTATAGGAAAATACTATTACACCACTTAAGTAATCATACTGAACAATAGCAGGACCAAGGCTCGTGCCATCGTCGGAGCACTCACTGGGCACTACCGCTACAGGCACGATGATGCACTAAATGAAACTCACCCTTGATCCCAGCTGCCGAGCGTGCGGAGAGGATGAAGAGACCATGGAACATATTCTTTGTGACTGTGATGTCTTGGCAGCAAAACGCATGTGACGCATGTGATGAAGGGTGAAGAAAGCAAAAAGTATTGGGGCTAACACAAAAGATCTCACTGGATCGAAATGTTACTGGCTTGCCAGCCCCCCACGACAAGATAAGATAAGTAATAATTCCGCCCTGAAACCTTCGAAATGCTAAAAGGTCTTCTTACAACAAGTGTAAACTTCAAAAGATAAAGAAAGGCTTGTTACCACCCCAAATGGGAATTTATTCATGAGTATATATACGTATGTTATAAACACAAGGACAAATAAATCACCTTCACAACTGAATTCAGTCAAACAAAAAACCCTTAGCAACAAAGCTAAATCAAAATACCCAGTGATTCACGCATACGGCGCATACCTTACGGCTCCACTTCCAGTACCTGGCAGAAATAATCACAAAGGAGTATACAAAGAAATAACACACATCAACGTTGAAGCTACTCGGGGCTGACTCATTGGAGACTGCAATAAAAGGAGGTGTCTTTGTGAAGAATGTCTGAAAGACTTTGTGCAAGGTGGTCCTGTGAAGAAGATGAAATAAAACCTTTAAAACCTAAGCTGTTTGATCATTTTGTCTTAGTAAAAGATTTTCATAAGCATATTCTCACGACTATATTCCCCGAGGGGGTAGTCAGAGATATTCTGAAACCTCAGAACATCCACGTTTCACCAGTAGTACCGAAACAGTGTCCAGTGTGACGGGGGGTGAGCCCGTCGCCATTTATAATGGACAGTAAGTACAATACACGCCTCGACATTGAAGCATGCAGGTAAAAGATTTGGAGTACGTTTTTTTATTTATTTTAAAGAAATAACATGGAGTACCTACTAAGCATAGTCCTATCTGTCAGAAGCCTCTGGGTTTTATTATTTAGAAGGAGAGTTCGAATGTTATATATGTTCGGATTATTAGCTATATTATGAGGTCTAACTAATGTAGCTGAAACTGTTTTAAAGGTTTAACTTAAAGGTTTAATTTCACAATTTTTAAGGACCATCAAACTGAACAACTTTCTCAATGGGACCAATATCGAAATCAAGAAAAAAATTCTGCTGTCCTATACATTTTGAGTCGGGTTATGTTTGCAGTTTTATTATATATGTAATTTTAGATATTGTTTTATTATATAGGCATTAAGCGACAGCAGATTTTTTTCGCGATTTCGATATTGCTCCCATAGAGAAAGTTGTTCAGTTTGATGGATCATCCCCTTCAAATATTTTCGGCTTATATCGTTAGAACGTATATTCCAGAATAAAATAGCGTTTTTTTCGTTATTAAAAATCTTTATAGATTTCGTTGATAGCTGCAATTGATTAACTCTTTATATGAGGTGTACTTATTGCGACCGCTCTGATCGTATCGGTTTTCTGTTCCATCAGCATTAGGGCTATTGTATAAGCTTCAAATTATATCGCTTACAAGATCGGTAACATATTATTATGATTGTTATTAGGTAATTTTAAATAATGTTTTGTGTCTATATGATCATCATAATCCATTGTCTGAAATTAATTAACCAAATGTTGAAGCAGAATAACTAGGAATTGCCAAATAACACCATTTCGTAATTATTATTCTGTCAGGTTCAGTAACCAGGTAGGGCAAAAGCTAGCAAACATACAAACAAACACCCCTTCGCATTTACAAAGGTATTGGATCAACAGATGAAATTTACTAGCCACCCACCTTACTAAAATGATAATGATTTACAACACATTTGATTTGTTTCGCAAACGTAATCAAGGTCGGGATGCGCGAATGGTGGCGTAAATCATGCGCAGGCGGTCAGGAAACGCGCCGGATGGGCCGTGTTCGAAATGAATGAGTGTTCCTAGGAACAGTTACTGGTGAGTACGGGAATGGTGTTATGCATTGATTTAGTTTAGTAGATCATAGACAAGCATACCCATGCATATCATAGTTATGCTCTCGGCTAGAAATGTTCCTCGAACACTGAAAAAATGTTTTGTTAAATACAACCAAACTTTAGTGACTACCGAACTGTTTTGTAAAACATAATCAAACATTTTGTTAAAACAGCTAAACAATTTGCTATTTATGACCAAATGTTTGATTATGTTTTACAAAACAGTTCGGTAGTCACTAAAGTTCAGTTACATTTAACAAACATTTAGTTAAAGATTTCTTTGAGTGAAAGTACACTATTATAAAATCGTAACAGTAGTTTGTTTGTATATTTAAGATATTTAAAGACGAGAGGTTACGATATGGTGTTTAGGTGTCCTTTGGCTCCAAATTATAGATTTTTTGATTATTTTCGGTCTGTTTGTTCGAGCATCATGCAAACACAAGACTGATTTGATGAAACTTTTATTGTTTGTAATGATAGTCATTAGTGTCTAAACACACTATACCGAAAGTACGCGACCGAAGATCCGCGGCTGAGTTTACGTTCCGACCATGTTCCGACGTATTCGGGTAATATGACACACCATAAGCGCCGAACTTACGCGGCAGAAATTCAGTTGCGTAAACTTGCGTAACTTTGTTCAGTCCCCGCCCCCGGATTTTCGTCGGCAATCGAACCGAACTTCGGTCGCGTAAACTCGCGTATAATGTGTGCACTACAGACTAAGTTGCCGCTGAACTTACGCCCGACCGAAGTTCGGCTGTACGCTATAACGCAACGTAATTTCGGCATAATGTGTCGTCGTTCATTCAAATAGCATTGCTGGCGTAATCGTGCCGAACTTCGGTCGCGTACTTTCGGCATAATGTGTTTAGACACTTAGACTTATATTTTATATCTCGCTACGATGACAGGAGACGGTGCGGACGTCGAAATCGAGGGCAAAATCTTAATTTTATAATTATAATGTTTTGTAGTGTCTTGTTCGGTAGGTACCTATATATTGCTAGATAGATTCTAGTTTCACTGTAACACATTTAAATCTTCAGGGGATAAGTATGGAGTATTATGCTATGATTTTTTTTCAAAGTCGTTACTATAATAAAGAATATTATAGGTGCCTCAATTATAGTAAAGACAAAATTTACCTCTTCTAATAAAAATCTTGTAAATATGACTATCTTCAACGTAAAGCCATTCCATCCTGTCGTCTAAAGAACTCTATGGCACCACAAGTAAATACATATAATTTACTGCTTTCCGCCTGTGATGAAACATTCCTAATAGTTCTATGGAAATTATCTAGTGGGCTATTAACACGTTACATAGTTGGGAGTTACGTAACCGACGCTATGCACTAGGCACCTAATAGTCTTCTTAGCGGAGATGGAAGTAGACTCGTTAGAGCGAGCGTTTGTTTTATTAAAATACAGGCGTTGTAACCCACAGGTAATAATAATCCAAGATACCATTTTAAGTTTTCTACACCGAGAGAAACCTACACCTTTTGCAGTGAAAGGTCACAGCGTACTATAATTACTGGAAAGATTCCGGGGATTCCAAAAATACGAATTCCACCTTTAGTCCTGTCGCAACCCACATGACAGCCGAAAGGAACAGTGGAGTTCTTGTCGATTAACAACATCCAATTCCTTTTATGTTTAGGCAATTACAACAAAAATGTGTGTATCGGTGGAGTGTACATATCCAATAGTAAAGGCACAGATAACTTAATATGGTAAAGGTACCTAAACTAGATTTGAGGGCGTCTCATTAGAAAAAGCCAGGTCAAAATTAGCCAAAACTAACGAGAATTTATAAAATAAAAATACGCTAGTTCATGGTAGGTACTTTAAATGTGACTAGATAATTTGTGTCGAAATGTCCAAAAAATATTTTATTTTATTTTATAATGTATGTACAGTACGCTTCAGAGAAACCTGACCCCCCCATCTAAACCTTTTGAGCGCCATCTGTGACAAATTGTAAAACTAAAATCAAATGGTTTTAAGTTCCTCGAAGCAGATGTGAACCATAAAAACTGCTATCTTTATTGATTTACAATAAGCGACATCTCTAGAAACTTAACCATAATAAACTGAACCAAATTCTCATCGTGACGGAGGATATGCCTATTTACGTCGGTAATTATATAGCAGTCGTAGCTCAGTTGTTAAAGGTGCTTGATAAGAGAACAGTTTGACGTGAGTTCCAAACCTGTGAAGAGAATTTTATTTTTAAATTTGTGAAAATACTAAACTTGACTTTTCATACCATTTGGCTAAGAACAAATTAAACTAAAAAGGGATAACAACGAAATAGAAAACAATTATAAGTTTTAAAACATTTATTAAAAGTATTTTTGAGAAAATAAACAAAAGCATATAATTTGTGACAGCTAAATGATGTTGTTTAGATTTTGGCGAGAGAACCAACATGTTAACTGTAGTCAAAATAACTAACATGATAACAATTTACATCTCTCGCACGCAATCTGATATACCTAACAGAAACATTAAGGAAAAAGATATACCTAAATTACACAATTAGCCCTTTATAATTGAGGAGTCAAACGATTCTAAAAAGCTAAATAAGGGATAGGGTGACCTTCAAATCCTAATATCTGATCGAGTCGACCTTTTATATTCGAAACCATAGTGAAAAAATATCATATCGCATTAACTCTCAGATTCTTGTAACTTTTTGATCTAAATTTGGCTTGGACTTCACTTCACTAGGATCGCAACTCAGAACCATTTGACCCCACACATTTTCGATTGGGTTCAAATCGGGGCTTTTGGATGGCCAATTTTATTTACAATAGTTATATAAGCAAGCGACTGCGTGACGCGTCGTGAAGGTTAAACAGAGCAATTATCTTGAACGAAATATATCTGGCCCTCAGCTTATCCTGGTATTATCAAATCTTTCAATATCTCCCTATTGTAGCTGGTTCATACTTCAATAAGCTCTCAAGCTGGACCTATGTAGAAAATCTGAAAAATAAATCATGTTATGTAAATAAAATAACGTCCACAAAACAAGTAGTATATAATATGCTATAAGTATTAAATAATTATATATATATATATATAGTATACACTGTTATATATAAGTATATAATATAAGTAAGTATATAAATTTTATAAATATATAATGTTATGTTATAAGCTATATAAATTTATGTTATTTATCTAAATAATGCTATGTTACCTATGTTATGTGAATGCCTGAATGCCTGTATGCAAGTGTCTTCTAAGCAAAATTCCATACAATTCCGCAGTTGAGCGAGTGATTGATTGATTGATTGATTACTTTTGGTGGCGTTCGAATCTGTCCGAACGACTGGCCGTGGTCCTTGGCGGTTACACTTTACAATCGCTTATTTCCTGATGTATTTGTATCCATACGCGAACAGTATTTGTCTGTAAACGTTTAATAAACAGTAAATAAAAATTAAATTAGCAAACAATAGATTTTCTGCGTCGGTTATATGTAATTCAGATTTACTTACCGTCACGCCCAATTTTCGTGAAATTCCTTAATACTTTCGTATTGCTCCCAAAGAACAATCATTTTAGCCTTTAAGAATCCACTTATTCGCAACAATAATTAATCAATATTTAAAAATCTAAAAACAAACATGATTCCTCCGATACGTCATGTGAAAGTATGCACTGGATTGCAACAACTTGGATCGAGCCATATTGAATTACCCTCAAACATATTTAATAAAATTATAACGATTATCGTAGTTTGATACCAAGCAGTTCACAATTTCACATGGTTGAGTAAGTAACCGCTTGGCTCAGTGGTAAGATCGCTTGAATTAATGGAGTTGAATTTTGCGAGTGCTGAGTTCAAATCTCTGTCATGGATGGAAAGATATATTTTATAAATTTTTCACTGTGTTTGTAAAATTTAGAATTGGCAGAATGATTCTCTATAGTATCTAAAATGCAAAGGAAGTGCGAGAACAGGTTTATCGCTTGGAAACGTCTACCAATAGATGGCACTTGATTCACCTAACGTGAAGCTTGTGCCTCAAATTCTTAATACTTAGGGGGTCAGATTTCTCTGACGCTGACTGTACAAGATGGCAGGAAGAGAGGTGTGTTAGGACAGATTACCCAAAGTAGAGATTCATCGTTTTTGACTACCCCTCAGGTAAGAATTAAAGTTTTTTAATACCTCTGTATAAGAGTCAAAATCATCAAATGAATAACTAAAATAAATAAAAAAGTCTATGGCAATCCAAGTAGTAGGTATCATCCCTTTTAAAACACAGAATCTTTTATTATAAGCTTGAGTACAGAACCGACGTACGTAATTCACCTCTTTTTTTATTGTAAAATCTATCATCAGCCTATACACCGTACAAACGGTACCATTGTGTCTTACTATAAACTTGAAAGCGCATGCGTGTGCGCACTTAAACATTGGCGATCGTTAATTGAACGTTAAATTGGACCACCCAGGGCCATAAACAACCAGTGTGAATGGCTATCAGCGATAGCTTCCGTGTAATTTCTAATCTAGGCTTTACACTATTAGGAAGAGTTTAATTTAATGCACTATTCAATTATCATCATCCACCTTAAACCACTAGTTTTTAAACCTTAAATGTTACTAATTAAAAACTAGACCGTCTGACTGCAGGGCACACCCTGTGGGCGTTATCCACCACGCGTGCCCAATGCGAATAGGTTGACTTCACAATTCACATGCGCATCAGAATTTCTTCATAAGCGTATGCAGGTTTTCTCACAATCAACTTTTTCCTTTACCGTTTGAGAGCAGTCGGTATTACGTACCTACGTAAGTTAGAAAAACTCTTTGGTATATAATGGCCTGTAGTCTGTGTGGACTCGAAACCGTGCCCTCAAGATTGAGTTTCGATAGGTACTTGTCAACAAACACCACCGAAGTGTTCTTCATTAATAATGGGTTCATACTTGCGATTTTAATGTTGGCCTTGCTCCCATAGTGAAGGGTGGTAGAGTTTGAAGGTCTGAAGCACGTTCCAAAATAATGCAACGTACATTACATCCTTTAAGTATATCAGAGATCCAACGTGTTCAGCGAGGGTCTAGATCAGTAAGGGTTGACGGAACGCGATCGCACGCGGCGTGCTGTTCTGTGCTGTTCCGTTCCGTCTATCTTATATGCTCTAGAAAATGACGTTCCTGAGTGACAGAAAAGGATGGAGCGACGGAAAAAGGCGATCGCGTGCGGCCATGTGTAGTTCAACCCTAAGGCGTATAACTTTTCGACAGCATATTATTATAAATTTTTTCAGTAGGTACAATTTATGGTGGTTATTTCCTGACTTCCTTGATTGAATCAACCCAGTAAATCATTTCAGTCCAACCCAAAATTGGCACGAATCCATCAGGTAAATTATTTCAATGAAACAACATGGTTCCGTACTACAATAAACGCTGTTTGTTTGTATCGCTCGTACTAGATCGTAAAACAGGATTGGCTGGGTATAACTGGTGCTTACCTCTACTATACGAATGTAAACATTTCTTGTTTGTAGAGTGCTTCGTATTGGTTGTGGTAGAGATGTCAGATATTAGTTGTTTAGAGTTGATCAGATTAGCTATCTTCTTGTTTTCTCCTTGTTTATTCACATATGAATAAATATCTCTACAGAACGAAAGGTTCATACAAGCTGCTTCTGTCGGTACACTCACGCATAATGCGAATTAGAGGACGTAAGAGAACAGGTGCACATACTCAGCTGGGGTATGTTACCTGTTTGTATGTCCCCTAAAGTGAGCTATGTGTGAGTGTGAGTGCACCGACAGCCGGCCGGCGGCGGCTTGTATGAAGCTTTTGTTCTGTAGGGATATTATTCATGTGCATGGGATCTTAGGGATAAAGTTTCGTTAACTATGTTTTTGTAGGTAACATCGAGACACCAACACAAGACAATTATTAAATTAAATTGTGCTAGAAGTGTACTTAAAATAGTTGACGTAGTTGTTACAAAGTTTCTAGCGACAAAACGACAAAAGATAATTGGTTGGAACCCCAAATCGAATTCCGAGTGAAATATTTGACGAGTTTTAGCTAATAAAGTGTGCAAGACTTCACAGAAACTCAACCTTTTCGTGATCATCATCAGCCATTCCGCCTATATTCTCTCTGAAACAACTCTGCTCTCCCTCATTAAATACAAATTATTGCGCTGTCAACAAGAAACAGGATTAGCGGAAACTTGAATCGTCCGTCCTTGCATCGAACTCTTGATACTTACTTGCAAGCTACTATTCAAATTGAAACACGTTTTCCAGTTCTTGGTCAGAAAACACATTCGGTGTCTAATAACAAATGTCCACCTGTCATCACGTGCGCAGCGACAATTCCTACTCACTACAAGATCACGCGCATCCCAACTGTTTTTCGTCCATTGCGTTCAACTTCCTAGATGTATTTCATTCAAATGCAGGGGGCATTTTACTATCTGGTAAAGAAGGTTATTTTAAACTGCCTCCGTAGTCTAATGGTTAGAGCATTGGGATCTTGACACGGAGGTCGTGGGTTCGATTCCCACGGGGGGCACCTAGTGAAATGTCACTTTGTGCGTTTTTCCCCAGTTGGTTAGGACATTGCAGGCTGAGTCAACTGATTGTCTGAAAAGAAAGATGATTCCGTGCTTCGGATGGCACGTTAAGCTGTTGGTCCCGGCTACAATCACTGGTGGTAGTAGTCGTTACATAAAAACCACGTCAGAGGCCGTAAGGCGGTTTGAATAAACTCTGACACCAGGGCTTGCAGCCCACTCGATAAGAAGAAGCTTTGTTTTGAAGGGACCAAAGAAGTTTACTCGCCCCCCCCCCACCCCTCGAATGATTAAACCAGCTTCTTTAATAATAGTGGCAAAAGTGGATAAAGAAGAGATGGCGAAAAGGCAGCTCATTAGCTGCCTGTAAGGTATCTAATTTCACAAAACCAAAACCTGTTGTAGGGGGATAATATACAAGGTGTAAGAGACCGATTTTTTTTCACGTTTCATGAGGTAGTCTCTATTGTAAAAGTTGTTCAGTTTGATGGTCTGAGTTCACCGTTTCAGTATTTGCTAGGCTGTCACTTACACCCTGTATAAATGATCTTCTGTCTTTCGTGTCAGCAAATTATGGCATGAAAATTACACGTGGTGTATTGTGAAGATTAGCTAGTTAGCAATGGCCGTGTCGAAAAGCATGCTGCCCAGGATGCGCTAGATGAACTAGAGTTAGACTTGAAAACGCGTATATGTATAAACAGAGTTTGACACCTCATGATCGACGAGTTATGAAAGATAGGCAGTAGTGACTGAAGAAAACACCCACTTCCAGACTTAGGCTAAAGATAAAAAACAGTTGTTGAAAAAATATGCTTTTCCATTACTTATTGCACTAAAACAGCAATGTACCATGAACAGAGCGATTCTTTAGCCTCAACTATTTGAAGATGTATCGGTATTGCATTAGTATAAGTTTTCGCACGTCCGTCTGTCACTATTTGTGACAAGACGATGATTTTGGTTCCGTGTATCGTTTGCCTACGTTTTACAGGTTGTTTATTCAGCTGTTTACTGCACGTAGTCTCATAGGGAGGGTAATAATATCATTGCTTAGGTATTACAGGAAACTGTTATGGGTAAGTAGTTATTTTATGAATGAACTTGAAAGTTTTATGTCTGATAATGACATTGACCGCTATCGCTAATACAGTGATTATAATGAAAATGTTAAATAGGATTCCAGTGAAACAACGTCGAGAGGTAGTGCATTTTGGTGGGTGACCACTTTTATAATTTTTCATACTGATCTCTTCTACGTTTAGGAAGGCACGTATTAGCAGTTATATTCGGCAAATTCAAACTACTTATAGACAAATACTGTGCCACGTTTACCTTAAGCCTTGTTCCATGAACCAACCACTCAGAGTTTTTTCTTCAGTCAATAATTTACTTTCATTGAATTCTCCAATTCATTACGCATTAGGTAAATTCTTGCTTATACACAGGTAATATTTTTAGCTCCAATAGAACAACCATCGCTACTATCATCAGATTAAAATATCAACGATACATTTACGCAATATCTATGGCAAGAACACACGTGTTCACAATAACACAAATCAGATCACGCAATATCACCTCATACAAGTTCCGCAAACAAATCCCAAACGATCGTGTTACAACGTCAAACTAATCAACTAAAATGCAAAGATCAAATGACAGAACAGAACGTACAAATCTATGTTTCCGAGTGAATATTTTGGCGCACCTCGCCAGATCAAAGGCAACGAGCGGGGCGTGCCTAATCGCATCCCGTTCGGCCTATCCGGCTGTTTTCAGTGTTATTTTTAGTGTACAGGTAACAAGAATGCCCCTTTGAAATGCAACACTTCCGCTCGTAACGTCGATCGGTGTGGCGATGGTTTAGGCTTGTGTTGGTTGAGTTTGTGCCTAAAACGTGGTTTACTCTGAGAGGCTTGCTTACTGACTTATATTTAGTTTAAAGGTTTGATATAGCTACTTAATTTTTGTAACAGGCTTAAAAATCAAACGAGTAATCTATAGTTAGTTTTATTTTCCAGTTTTAGTACGGTTGGCAAAGAAAGATGATAAAAAAATTTTATGCTTATTTGATTATTTCTAGGCGTATACGGTTCAGATATCAGCTGACCAACCCTACATTTGGTCATGCAGAAGCAATTTTAGTCATCAATTACATCAGATCAGTAGAGAAATCAATCAATTGTTTCACCAATTGACTCAAATACACATTTACGCGAACCACAACTTAACTCGCTTAACTGACTAACTCGCTCTACTTGTAGGCAAAACTTCATCGGTTCATGATATCTGTAACACTACTATCCAGTCTGTTTATTTAAACTCTCTAATTTACCTCCAAAAATAAATGGACTCGTCTCACGTCGATATTTTATATATTTTATAGTGATGGTTATCCGACTGTTTTAAGCTCTTATAAGTTCTGAGAGGCGTATCGTTTTCACACGTGCCCCCGTTCATCAGAGTAGTGACGTTTATAGCAAAGTATAAAACCGGTATAAAACGGATAACATAGTGAGTTTCCTTAATATATAATGTCAGATAGAAATAATCGTTGCTAATCAAAAAGTCGTAAAATAGTTAAGTTTATTTGAATTTTGGATGGGTTATAAATTGTAAGGTTATGTTTGGTTGACAGCAATAGGTAGATAACTGTTGCTAATAATTTTTTAGGAAGGTTCAGTTTTCTTTAACATTTTAGTAGGTATTTGTATTTTACACTTTGTGGGTTTATACAACTAAACATAGGTATGGTATGTACAACTTAAAACGTGATTTGAATTCCAGACCGTCAGACGCGTTTTGCGGAGAGTTACTCAAATCCTGTCCATATAAGTGGCGACGGGCTCACCCCCTGTCACACTGGACAGAGTTTCGGTACTACTGGTGAAACTTGGATCTTCTGACTTCTGAGGTTTCAGAATATCTCTGACTACCCCCTCGGGGAATATAGTCGTGAGCATATGCTATGCTATGCTATATTATTATGATAAATTTTACATTAAAATGTTAGTAGTTCTTTCACGCCCGAGCCAGAAATTTTCTTTCTGCAGGCTACATTGGTTCATCATGAGTCGAATAGGTCCCAGATCAAAATCAAATATACAAGGTGTAACAAAACACCCTAGTAATATTTGAAGTGGTGGTTAAGACCATCAACTGAACTGAACAACTCTCACTATGGAGACGAAGTAAAAAAAAATAATCAGAGGTCCTATCACACCATCAAATATTACTTCGGTTTTTTCTTACAACCTTTATTGTAACCAAATTGATAGGTACCTTAAACTTAGTATGTTTTCAGTGAGATGTAGCAACTAGGAGAAAAAGTGCCCGCTCTCAGATATTTTTAGATTAAATCTGGCATTTTTGGACCGTTTTGATACTTTTTTGGAATGAGTGGCTCAACAATAACAATATAGATAACTAGGTAATGTTACTTGGTTCTCTTTTGATACCCTTACCTACTCCTCGTCACCAATACCTCGTACCTACCCGTCATCTTCAGTCGCCTATCTGGATCTAGACCAACTCATAAATATTATGTACCTACATCTGGAGTCTGGATTATCGTATCTTATCTTGCTGCGGGGGCTGGCAAGCCAGCAACACTGCGACCCAATGGGATCTTTTGTGTTAGCCCCTATACTCTTGCTTTCTTCACCCTTCAAATACATGGTCAATGAAGGAGGCAATACCATTAAGGGGAAGAAACCTAAGATCTCCCGGTTTTGGATATCCATCTCCGAGGAGGCGCATGCATTTTGCAAGACATCGCAGTCACAAAGGAGTCTGGATTAATTTCACCAACAAAGAACTACTTTTGATTCAGTAACATTGATCAGAAATACTTTTTATGTACAGTTAATCTCATCCAGATTGTAGATCTTACAATTCTCACACAGAAACATAACTGAAAACATTAAATTAATTCACGAAAATTACAAACGATAATCAAAAAGATACCTCTTGACTTGTCGTCCACTTTATCGAAAATACATCAGTTTGACATCTGTCAAATTCAATTCATCGAGCACTGACAGCGTGCACTAGAGTACGGTTTCATCGACCAAGGTGTCAAACTAATGTCGGTCGTTCGAAAGTTCGATGCAGTGTAGATTAGAGTACCAAATTCAACGAAAATGTGCTCGCTATTGCGAAGTTCGAATGTGCGAGTAGACCCCCGGGTTCGAATCGATGTCGCACGGACGACATGCCATGTGCCAATGACTTTTTCTAACTCATGTACGTAATGCCGACTGTTCTCAAACGGTGAAAGAAAACATTGTAAGAAAACCTGCATACGCTGAAGAAGAAATTATGATACGTATGTGAAGTCTACCAATCCGCCTTCGGCACGCTTAGACGACTAATGCCCATACACCCTCCCTGGGGGTAGGAGTAGGCTGTAATAATATATATATATATTGAAATATAGGCTGGCTGTACGAATATAGGCTGATGATGATAATGACATCAATTTAAAGTAATTTTTGTCCATTCCAAGTAATAATCATTCATCCAAACACAGGACCATAAATCCCTTTCAATCAGGTCACAAACTTTGCCGCACCTACAAACTATCATAAGCGTGCAGTTGTATTGAGGCGGAGAGCCTTATTTAGCATATGTATTGAAGGTTTCAGCACAGTTTCAGGCAAGAATTCACTATCAAGGGGTGATAGGTGGCTGTTCCTTAGTAGCCTCGTACAATACGACGGGAAGAAATGAGACGATAATCATATAATGCAAAATTATTAATTCAATTTCGTTGTTACTTTCGGTCTATTCCAATCTGAGTGGTATTTTATATTTCGCCCTACTGTTGAAAGTAAGGGAAAATCTAGTTTCTAATGATAAATAACATCTACTCTGATCTCCTCGAAACAGACGAGCACGCGCGGACTAATGCAATTCGAAGAGACGAGAGAGATTTCTCAGGTTCGTACGTAGTAGAGATGTAATAGTCGCGTCTCTGCCTTCACCAGTGGGAGATAAGCGTGAGAATGTATGTAGATACGTACACCTAAGTATAAGCACAGTTTAGGAGGAGTACAATTATAGTTATCTACATAATAATAAGTATGAATTCTAGTCTAGAAATAAACACAACTTCCAACATAGATAGCTCAAGGTATTTATCATCCAATCCTAAACCGAAAAGCTCAAAATAATTTACAAACAAGTTAACAAGCAAGCAGACAATCATAAAATTGTTTTATACACGGACTTATCCTTCCGGGTGACGACCACAGAGTGTTTCGCGAAGTACTAAAACAGTGCAGTAAAAGTTGTACCACCCAAGCAACATCATATTGTATTGTTTACGCTGTAGTTTGTATTTTGAGAGAAAGTTATTGAGTTGAGGAATGTCAGGAAGGTAGGATTTGATTGTTGTGGTAAAGTTATTATAACTTGTCAGTATACTCTAAATCTTATAGTTCAAAATGCTATGGCTTACTTGTCTCCTTGAGATGTAGGTGATATCTCCGATGAATCTTTAGTGCAAGTAAAGTAACAATAATTGATGCTCAAAGTAGACTGACTACCTATCTGTCTTTCTTAATATGCTGACAGTTTTTTAAGGGGATAATCAGATCATCAAACTGAACAACTTTATGATTTTATGGAACCAACATCGGAATCGCGAAAAAAATATTAGCTGTTCCATACAAGTCTGAAAACCTGCTCGACCCAAATACAAGGTGTAAGTGACAGCCTAGAAAAAACTGAAACAGTGAATTCAGACCATCAAACTGAAGAACTTTCCCTATGAAGCCACCCTCAGGAAACGGGAAAAAACCATCTGCTCCATACAAAACAGCTGTACCTACTCGACTCAGATGTATGAAACAGTTGATTTTTTTTCTGTGGTTCTTTTGGTTTCTTATTCTGTGCCACTACGATCACCGAAAGGATCACATGCAGTGACTCTAACCACAGTTTGGTCCTCACAGATGTTGTCCATGTCTAGTCTATACAAGGTGTTTCATAAGTAAGAATAAATTTATGAAACTCTTAAGGGGGTTGTTAAGACCGTCAAACTGAACAACTTTCTCTATGGGACCAACATCGAAATCGCAAAAAAAATAATTTCATATCCCATAAATATTTTAGCTCTAGTCGATTTGTAGAGTATAGAACATAAATTTTGTTTTTCGCGATTTCGATATTGGTCATAGTGAAAGTTGTTCAGTTTGATGGTCTACACCACCCCCTTAAAGGTTTAGTTGTATTTTTGTAACACCTTGTATATAGTCTCTTGCAACACCCATTCCCGTGGATGTTTTGAGGTTTCAGGATATCTCTGACTACCCCCTCGGGGAAAATAGTCGTGAGAATATGCTTATGCTTATGCATCACCCATTTGTGTTATTTTCAACCGAGATATCTCATCAACTTTGTTAAAATAAAGCTTGTAGCTTAGAAAAATTTAATACGTCTAGAATGAGCCTCACGCTTCTACCGTATAAAACTAAAGGGGACTTTCTTAGGTTGGTGTGCGTGAGGCGACATGCAAATTACGGCTGTGTGCGTGTATATGGATTGGGTTTAGAGGCCAGTGCTGGTTGCAATTTTCTTCGACGCTTTCTATCTTTCGGCTGTCTATCTTGACATAATAATACAACTTATCCAAGGCTTGTATTTAAAACCTTTCCACAACTACCACCAACATGAACGTGAATTTAATTACAATAACAGATTTATTTATTCATTTAAACCCTGTTATTCCCAGCTTTTACATCCATCCAGATGGTATTTTTAAGATAAACAATACAATCCAAAAGCAGATTAGCTCTCAACCTTCGAAGGCAAGTAAATAAAAACCTAATTTAAATGCCATTAAAACTAGATGCGCCTCAAGATTTAAGACCTGTAGGGATCGTTATTTTTGTACCCCTCCCGCCCTCCCCCTCCCGGCTTTGACTCCGTCCCTGGAGTGATGAGGGAATTTTAATCAGATTGAGGTTTTTGTTTTTATTGACGGGTTTTTTTCATTGTTGCATTTGTTGTTGCGTTTTTTGTTGTTGTTGTTATTGTAGGTTTATATTGGCGGTATTTTTTCCCACGGTTTTCGTCATATGGTGGCTAATAAATAGAGATCTGATATTTACCTAAACTTCATTTTTGGCTATGAAATTATGGAAGCAGCTTCATAAAATTATCTTTTTTAAATATTTTCCGGGATGCCAGGAAAACCGGGAATGCAATGCGATTTAAAAAAGAAAAAAGCATTTTTTATCAGTAAGTACCTGCTCTTCCACTCGTTCCTGTTTTGGGCAACCTCTGGCCATTGGTCGTCAAATTTGTCCAGGTCATCACGCCAACTCTTCCTGGATCGACCTGGACGCCGCCGACCGTTAATGATAATACTAACATTTAATCATATTATTTATAAGTAAATAACTAGGTCACAATATTCAAACAAACCCAAAACTAAGGTCAGATGGTTGATAATCAGACCCGAGGTGTGCTCTCGTCAGACCGGAAATACGTTGCCCCTGGGCGGCCACTTCCGCCGGATAAGTGGGCGCGAGCCGCCCAATTTCCGCTTTTCACATTTCATAGATTGAGCGTATGATAATTTTGGATAAGGTACTGATTTGGATTTCGTATAGAGATAGGGTAAAGATTATTAATGCAAGAATATCCTTTTACAGGCGTATGAAAATTTTCGAAGACATTGGAAGGATAGCGAAAAACTTAACTGTCAACAAGTCCAGGCTAGATTCTGGAACTTTAAATGTGACTAAATAATTTGTGAGACAATGGCCAAGATTTTTTTTTTTTAATTTTTTTTATTTTTAGATCGAAAGTGATCCATGTTTTTCTCGATTCCCTAATTTAAGGGAGCAATTTGTTGAATCATAATCATAATTAGGTACAATCACCTTTCTTAAGTTAACAGAAAACGTAACATTTCAATCAAACAATACTTTTATAGCGAGTTACAATGAAACAATTAAATACTTTAACGACGTTTTACCGAGAGCTGCGCGCGCGCAGTTGTCGCTCCATCGACCGGCGCACGCTTTGATCTTTTACTACTAGAGTATGTAGCGGAGTGCTGTAAAAAGCACTGGTTTCAATTATACCTACATTGTTAAATTCAATTCTCTATTCTGAGTAGTATACACGTAATACAGTTTTTGAGGCCTTATTATTGGCCAAATTAGGACTTAGTTAATATGATCAAGCTCTATACAGGGTGTTACAAAACACCCTAGTAATATTTGAAGGGGTGAATTACCTTTAGACTACTTCGAGTTTGTCTCCGTTGTGGAAGTTGTTCAGTTTGAGGGTAAAGAAGACACATTTGAGTTGAGAAATAAAAGGTGAATAAGTTAGATAACCTACCTACCTAACTTATTTTTCTCCCCTCCGGACGGAAAGCGTTAATTCTCGTCCCGCTGCGCTAAACGATGTTGCCGCTTTCCACTTCCGTCGAGGAGAAAAATAGTATACTAACCTCGGGCAGTAAATAAGAAAGCCTTAGATCACAATGTCTGTTAACCTCGGCTTCGCCTCGGTCAACAATTACATGAGATCTGAGACCTTTCTTACTTTCCTGTCCTCGATGTGTAAACTACTATATACTGCTCTGTTGAGCCTGGTTTTCGGCAGTGATGGGTCCCGTTATAATAAAAATCACAAAAACTTATATTCGATGCGCTCGAAGATTCAGGCAAAATAATAATTTTCCAGCACATAAATGTTGTATATTCAAATAGTCCACTCCGTGTAATTCCTTTTAATCTTTGCTTTAAATTTTACTGCCGCGACGCCCCAACTGTCAACCTTGAAATGACTAGTGCCAATTATCTTCAAAGTTTATTGTTTCTTTTGATATTGTGTTAAATAACGAATGGGCAGCCATCTTTTATTGCAAGGTGGGAGGCATTTGTACTCTTACATGTTGTCGTTAAACATTAAATTGGGTTGGAAAATTAGTTTCATTTGTATGTGTTGAACAGGTGCGTTGTTTTACATTTTTAATAAGAATTAGGTAGGTGGATGAACCTTCAGTGTGTTTGAAGGTCCAAACATTATGAGAAAAGGCATACAATTTCATAGTGCTGTTATAAACGTACAGAAATTTAAACTTTTCCCTAAAAAAAAGATGAAAATGTACGGCAAGATAAATTAGGGTGTTCAAACACTCTGAGTATTCACCCAGGGACCCTAGCAAGTTTGAATAGAAGGTAGCGAATTTAAAGCTAATGTTTTTATTTAATAGTTTTAAACTCGGTTAAATTATGGAATATCGTTCTGTGAGAAGACATTCAAGATAGAAGGGTTTTTCAGTGTCTTAAAATGTACAATATTTAAACATAATTTATCCACAATATGCCTCTTGCCAATGTTAAAAAAAGAAAGTAAGTAGTATACCTATACTTGCCTACCTATATAAAGTTTCTTAGTTTTTTTCTTTTCACCTTTTTTTTCTTTATATGAGGTATAAAATCGGAGACAGGAGTGAGAATATTTATGTATGTATACTGTATCTATGTACCTATTTAAATTGATTCAAAAGATTTTATATAATGTTGCTTAAATATGAAATAATTATGTCTCAGATTATTCCAGCAGTATCGATCACGTAGTTACGAGTTCCATACTGTCCCCCAAATAATGCAACTTCAAAAAATCGTACAACGACAAAACTTTGCAACAAATAACGTTACAACGAAAAAACCTTCCTTCATAGAAACTTGAGTCCAAACAATGCTAGTTCGAAATACTTTGTACGGAAAAGTCCTAATTCCAAAATAATGTTGCAAGAATGAATGTTGCACTTTGTGTCGATTTTGGTAGTTTTTGGTTCCTATGGTAGTTTTTGTTAGATTTCGGTAGTTTTTGGTAGATTTTGGTTATTTCGGTAGTTTTTGGTAGATTTTGGTAGTTTTTTGTTCTGTTGGTAGAATTTGGTAGATTTTGATAGTTTTTTTGGTAAAACTACAAAAATCTATCAAATTCTACCAAAAGAACCAAAACCTACCAAAATCAACCAAATCCTACCAATACCAATTAACCAATAACCAAGTAAAAATATCAAAGTTTTACCAAAAAATCTACCAAAAACTACAAAAAACCAAACTATCAAAACCTACAAAAGTCTACTATAAACTACCAAAAGAACCCCCAACCCCCCCACTAAAGGGGAAAAGTGTGGAAATCCCCCTTTTTTAAATAAATATTTGAATTTTGAGGTTATAATTAGCAAAAAAAAGCAGTTTTTACACGGCGGCACGAATTTGGGTGGGAGGGGAAGGGGGGAACCTGTACCCCCCACCCCAAAGGGGGAAGTGTGGAAACCCCCCTTTTTTAGTCAAAATTATGGGGGTTTGTATCCTGCAGCACGAATTTGGGGGGAGGGGGGATGAGGAAGTACCCCCCCCCCCCAAATTCGGAAGTGCGGAAACCACCCCATTTTTTTTAATCCAAATGGTGAAGGGTGGAGTGGGGTGGGAGGGTGGAGGCGTGGAGGGGAGTTATAGGTGGAGTGTCGAAACGTGTTTGCTTCGCTTCGCTCCGCTACGGCCCGATGCCAATGCCAGTACAGAAAGGTTTTTTGGAGCTTTCGAAATAAAACCACCCTCCCACTCATCCTCCCCATCCCACTCCCACTCCACCCTCCCCCTCCCGTCCCCTTCGGTATCCCCCTCACTCACCCACCCTCACCCACATAACTCACCCCTAACTCCCCCTCGTCCTCCCCCTCGCGCATTATTTCATTCATTAATTCATTCATTCACCCCCCTCTCCCCACCCCCTTACAAAAAAAATAATTTTTCGATTATTTACTTCTTTTTGCCTCCCAGCGGGGGTGGAGGGGGGCAACTCCCCCCCCCCCCCCTCCCGTCTCCCCCCCACCTATTTTTAGACTGCAGGATACTAAAATTTCACTTTTTTTGCTAATTGTAACCTCAAAATTCATGCCGCAGGATACTAAAGCTGATCCTCACTTTTTTTTTAGCTTATACAGCCACATTTTATTTTGCATTTGTAAATAATATTCATGAACAGTTCGATTGAAAGTGATTTGTAATCACGTAATTTTGGTTCGTGTCATTTCCATACGCAGTAGTTTCGGAGTATCGTTATTCGTAATATGATTCCGTTCTGAGAAAGTTATTCTGGCGTGCGTTTTTTCCGTACAGAATAGTTTTGAAGCATCATGTTTTGTGAGACAGTATCGGATTCCGTAGTTGAGTTCCATACTGTCCCCCAAATAATGCAACTTCAAAAAATCGTACAACGACAAAACTTTGCAACAAATAACGTTACAACGAAAAAACCTTCCTTCATAGAAACTTGAGTCCAAACAATGCTAGTTCGAAATACTTTGTACGGAAAAGTCCTAATTCCAAAATAATGTTGCAAGAATGAATGTTGCACTTTGTGTCGATTTTGGTAGTTTTTGGTTCCTATGGTAGTTTTTGTTAGATTTCGGTAGTTTTTGGTAGATTTTGGTTATTTCGGTAGTTTTTGGTAGATTTTGGTAGTTTTTTGTTCTGTTGGTAGAATTTGGTAGATTTTGATAGTTTTTTTGGTAAAACTACAAAAATCTATCAAATTCTACCAAAAGAACCAAAACCTACCAAAATCAACCAAATCCTACCAATACCAATTAACCAATAACCAAGTAAAAATATCAAAGTTTTACCAAAAAATCTACCAAAAACTACAAAAAACCAAACTATCAAAACCTACAAAAGTCTACTATAAACTACCAAAAGAACCCCCAACCCCCCCACTAAAGGGGAAAAGTGTGGAAATCCCCCTTTTTTAAATAAATATTTGAATTTTGAGGTTATAATTAGCAAAAAAAAGCAGTTTTTACACGGCGGCACGAATTTGGGTGGGAGGGGAAGGGGGGAACCTGTACCCCCCACCCCAAAGGGGGAAGTGTGGAAACCCCCCTTTTTTAGTCAAAATTATGGGGGTTTGTATCCTGCAGCACGAATTTGGGGGGAGGGGGGATGAGGAAGTACCCCCCCCCCCAAATTCGGAAGTGCGGAAACCACCCCATTTTTTTTAATCCAAATGGTGAAGGGTGGAGTGGGGTGGGAGGGTGGAGGCGTGGAGGGGAGTTATAGGTGGAGTGTCGAAACGTGTTTGCTTCGCTTCGCTCCGCTACGGCCCGATGCCAATGCCAGTACAGAAAGGTTTTTTGGAGCTTTCGAAATAAAACCACCCTCCCACTCATCCTCCCCATCCCACTCCCACTCCACCCTCCCCCTCCCGTCCCCTTCGGTATCCCCCTCACTCACCCACCCTCACCCACATAACTCACCCCTAACTCCCCCTCGTCCTCCCCCTCGCGCATTATTTCATTCATTAATTCATTCATTCACCCCCCTCTCCCCCACCCCCTTACAAAAAAAATAATTTTTCGATTATTTACTTCTTTTTGCCTCCCAGCGGGGGTGGAGGGGGGCAACTCCCCCCCCCCCCCCCTCCCGTCTCCCCCCCACCTATTTTTAGACTGCAGGATACTAAAATTTCACTTTTTTTGCTAATTGTAACCTCAAAATTCATGCCGCAGGATACTAAAGCTGATCCTCACTTTTTTTTTAGCTTATACAGCCACATTTTATTTTGCATTTGTAAATAATATTCATGAACAGTTCGATTGAAAGTGATTTGTAATCACGTAATTTTGGTTCGTGTCATTTCCATACGCAGTAGTTTCGGAGTATCGTTATTCGTAATATGATTCCGTTCTGAGAAAGTTATTCTGGCGTGCGTTTTTTCCGTACAGAATAGTTTTGAAGCATCATGTTTTGTGAGACAGTATCGGATTCCGTAGTTGAGTTCCATACTGTCCCCCAAATAATGCAACTTCAAAAAATCGTACAACGACAAAACTTTGCAACAAATAACGTTACAACGAAAAAACCTTCCTTCATAGAAACTTGAGTCCAAACAATGCTAGTTCGAAATACTTTGTACGGAAAAGTCCTAATTCCAAAATAATGTTGCAAGAATGAATGTTGCACTTTGTGTCGATTTTGGTAGTTTTTGGTTCCTATGGTAGTTTTTGTTAGATTTCGGTAGTTTTTGGTAGATTTTGGTTATTTCGGTAGTTTTTGGTAGATTTTGGTAGTTTTTTGTTCTGTTGGTAGAATTTGGTAGATTTTGATAGTTTTTTTGGTAAAACTACAAAAATCTATCAAATTCTACCAAAAGAACCAAAACCTACCAAAATCAACCAAATCCTACCAATACCAATTAACCAATAACCAAGTAAAAATATCAAAGTTTTACCAAAAAATCTACCAAAAACTACAAAAAACCAAACTATCAAAACCTACAAAAGTCTACTATAAACTACCAAAAGAACCCCCACTAAAGGGGAAAAGTGTGGAAATCCCCCTTTTTTAAATAAATATTTGAATTTTGAGGTTATAATTAGCAAAAAAAAGCAGTTTTTACACGGCGGCACGAATTTGGGTGGGAGGGGAAGGGGGGAACCTGTACCCCCCACCCCAAAGGGGGAAGTGTGGAAACCCCCCTTTTTTAGTCAAAATTATGGGGGTTTGTATCCTGCAGCACGAATTTGGGGGGAGGGGGGATGAGGAAGTACCCCCCCCCCCCCCAAATTCGGAAGTGCGGAAACCACCCCATTTTTTTTAATCCAAATGGTGAAGGGTGGAGTGGGGTGGGAGGGTGGAGGCGTGGAGGGGAGTTATAGGTGGAGTGTCGAAACGTGTTTGCTTCGCTTCGCTCCGCTACGGCCCGATGCCAATGCCAGTACAGAAAGGTTTTTTGGAGCTTTCGAAATAAAACCACCCTCCCACTCATCCTCCCCATCCCACTCCCACTCCACCCTCCCCCTCCCGTCCCCTTCGGTATCCCCCTCACTCACCCACCCTCACCCACATAACTCACCCCTAACTCCCCCTCGTCCTCCCCCTCGCGCATTATTTCATTCATTAATTCATTCATTCACCCCCCTCTCCCCACCCCCTTACAAAAAAAATAATTTTTCGATTATTTACTTCTTTTTGCCTCCCAGCGGGGGTGGAGGGGGGCAACTCCCCCCCCCCCCCCCTCCCGTCTCCCCCCCACCTATTTTTAGACTGCAGGATACTAAAATTTCACTTTTTTTGCTAATTGTAACCTCAAAATTCATGCCGCAGGATACTAAAGCTGATCCTCACTTTTTTTTTAGCTTATACAGCCACATTTTATTTTGCATTTGTAAATAATATTCATGAACAGTTCGATTGAAAGTGATTTGTAATCACGTAATTTTGGTTCGTGTCATTTCCATACGCAGTAGTTTCGGAGTATCGTTATTCGTAATATGATTCCGTTCTGAGAAAGTTATTCTGGCGTGCGTTTTTTCCGTACAGAATAGTTTTGAAGCATCATGTTTTGTGAGACAGTATCGGATTCCGTAGTTGAGTTCCATACTGTCCCCCAAATAATGCAACTTCAAAAAATCGTACAACGACAAAACTTTGCAACAAATAACGTTACAACGAAAAAACCTTCCTTCATAGAAACTTGAGTCCAAACAATGCTAGTTCGAAATACTTTGTACGGAAAAGTCCTAATTCCAAAATAATGTTGCAAGAATGAATGTTGCACTTTGTGTCGATTTTGGTAGTTTTTGGTTCCTATGGTAGTTTTTGTTAGATTTCGGTAGTTTTTGGTAGATTTTGGTTATTTCGGTAGTTTTTGGTAGATTTTGGTAGTTTTTTGTTCTGTTGGTAGAATTTGGTAGATTTTGATAGTTTTTTTGGTAAAACTACAAAAATCTATCAAATTCTACCAAAAGAACCAAAACCTACCAAAATCAACCAAATCCTACCAATACCAATTAACCAATAACCAAGTAAAAATATCAAAGTTTTACCAAAAAATCTACCAAAAACTACAAAAAACCAAACTATCAAAACCTACAAAAGTCTACTATAAACTACCAAAAGAACCCCCAACCCCCCCACTAAAGGGGAAAAGTGTGGAAATCCCCCTTTTTTAAATAAATATTTGAATTTTGAGGTTATAATTAGCAAAAAAAAGCAGTTTTTACACGGCGGCACGAATTTGGGTGGGAGGGGAAGGGGGGAACCTGTACCCCCCACCCCAAAGGGGGAAGTGTGGAAACCCCCCTTTTTTAGTCAAAATTATGGGGGTTTGTATCCTGCAGCACGAATTTGGGGGGAGGGGGGATGAGGAAGTACCCCCCCCCCCCAAATTCGGAAGTGCGGAAACCACCCCATTTTTTTTAATCCAAATGGTGAAGGGTGGAGTGGGGTGGGAGGGTGGAGGCGTGGAGGGGAGTTATAGGTGGAGTGTCGAAACGTGTTTGCTTCGCTTCGCTCCGCTACGGCCCGATGCCAATGCCAGTACAGAAAGGTTTTTTGGAGCTTTCGAAATAAAACCACCCTCCCACTCATCCTCCCCATCCCACTCCCACTCCACCCTCCCCCTCCCGTCCCCTTCGGTATCCCCCTCACTCACCCACCCTCACCCACATAACTCACCCCTAACTCCCCCTCGTCCTCCCCCTCGCGCATTATTTCATTCATTAATTCATTCATTCACCCCCCTCTCCCCACCCCCTTACAAAAAAAATAATTTTTCGATTATTTACTTCTTTTTGCCTCCCAGCGGGGGTGGAGGGGGGCAACTCCCCCCCCCCCCCCCTCCCGTCTCCCCCCCACCTATTTTTAGACTGCAGGATACTAAAATTTCACTTTTTTTGCTAATTGTAACCTCAAAATTCATGCCGCAGGATACTAAAGCTGATCCTCACTTTTTTTTTAGCTTATACAGCCACATTTTATTTTGCATTTGTAAATAATATTCATGAACAGTTCGATTGAAAGTGATTTGTAATCACGTAATTTTGGTTCGTGTCATTTCCATACGCAGTAGTTTCGGAGTATCGTTATTCGTAATATGATTCCGTTCTGAGAAAGTTATTCTGGCGTGCGTTTTTTCCGTACAGAATAGTTTTGAAGCATCATGTTTTGTGAGACAGTATCGGATTCCGTAGTTGGAGTTCCATACTGTCCCCCAAATAATGCAACTTCAAAAAATCGTACAACGACAAAACTTTGCAACAAATAACGTTACAACGAAAAAACCTTCCTTCATAGAAACTTGAGTCCAAACAATGCTAGTTCGAAATACTTTGTACGGAAAAGTCCTAATTCCAAAATAATGTTGCAAGAATGAATGTTGCACTTTGTGTCGATTTTGGTAGTTTTTGGTTCCTATGGTAGTTTTTGTTAGATTTCGGTAGTTTTTGGTAGATTTTGGTTATTTCGGTAGTTTTTGGTAGATTTTGGTAGTTTTTTGTTCTGTTGGTAGAATTTGGTAGATTTTGATAGTTTTTTTGGTAAAACTACAAAAATCTATCAAATTCTACCAAAAGAACCAAAACCTACCAAAATCAACCAAATCCTACCAATACCAATTAACCAATAACCAAGTAAAAATATCAAAGTTTTACCAAAAAATCTACCAAAAACTACAAAAAACCAAACTATCAAAACCTACAAAAGTCTACTATAAACTACCAAAAGAACCCCCAACCCCCCCACTAAAGGGGAAAAGTGTGGAAATCCCCCTTTTTTAAATAAATATTTGAATTTTGAGGTTATAATTAGCAAAAAAAAGCAGTTTTTACACGGCGGCACGAATTTGGGTGGGAGGGGAAGGGGGGAACCTGTACCCCCCACCCCAAAGGGGGAAGTGTGGAAACCCCCCTTTTTTAGTCAAAATTATGGGGGTTTGTATCCTGCAGCACGAATTTGGGGGGAGGGGGGATGAGGAAGTACCCCCCCCCCCAAATTCGGAAGTGCGGAAACCACCCCATTTTTTTTAATCCAAATGGTGAAGGGTGGAGTGGGGTGGGAGGGTGGAGGCGTGGAGGGGAGTTATAGGTGGAGTGTCGAAACGTGTTTGCTTCGCTTCGCTCCGCTACGGCCCGATGCCAATGCCAGTACAGAAAGGTTTTTTGGAGCTTTCGAAATAAAACCACCCTCCCACTCATCCTCCCCATCCCACTCCCACTCCACCCTCCCCCTCCCGTCCCCTTCGGTATCCCCCTCACTCACCCACCCTCACCCACATAACTCACCCCTAACTCCCCCTCGTCCTCCCCCTCGCGCATTATTTCATTCATTAATTCATTCATTCACCCCCCTCTCCCCACCCCCTTACAAAAAAAATAATTTTTCGATTATTTACTTCTTTTTGCCTCCCAGCGGGGGTGGAGGGGGGCAACTCCCCCCCCCCCCCTCCCGTCTCCCCCCCACCTATTTTTAGACTGCAGGATACTAAAATTTCACTTTTTTTGCTAATTGTAACCTCAAAATTCATGCCGCAGGATACTAAAGCTGATCCTCACTTTTTTTTTAGCTTATACAGCCACATTTTATTTTGCATTTGTAAATAATATTCATGAACAGTTCGATTGAAAGTGATTTGTAATCACGTAATTTTGGTTCGTGTCATTTCCATACGCAGTAGTTTCGGAGTATCGTTATTCGTAATATGATTCCGTTCTGAGAAAGTTATTCTGGCGTGCGTTTTTTCCGTACAGAATAGTTTTGAAGCATCATGTTTTGTGAGACAGTATCGGATTCCGTAGTTGAGTTCCATACTGTCCCCCAAATAATGCAACTTCAAAAAATCGTACAACGACAAAACTTTGCAACAAATAACGTTACAACGAAAAAACCTTCCTTCATAGAAACTTGAGTCCAAACAATGCTAGTTCGAAATACTTTGTACGGAAAAGTCCTAATTCCAAAATAATGTTGCAAGAATGAATGTTGCACTTTGTGTCGATTTTGGTAGTTTTTGGTTCCTATGGTAGTTTTTGTTAGATTTCGGTAGTTTTTGGTAGATTTTGGTTATTTCGGTAGTTTTTGGTAGATTTTGGTAGTTTTTTGTTCTGTTGGTAGAATTTGGTAGATTTTGATAGTTTTTTTGGTAAAACTACAAAAATCTATCAAATTCTACCAAAAGAACCAAAACCTACCAAAATCAACCAAATCCTACCAATACCAATTAACCAATAACCAAGTAAAAATATCAAAGTTTTACCAAAAAATCTACCAAAAACTACAAAAAACCAAACTATCAAAACCTACAAAAGTCTACTATAAACTACCAAAAGAACCCCCAACCCCCCCACTAAAGGGGAAAAGTGTGGAAATCCCCCTTTTTTAAATAAATATTTGAATTTTGAGGTTATAATTAGCAAAAAAAAGCAGTTTTTACACGGCGGCACGAATTTGGGTGGGAGGGGAAGGGGGGAACCTGTACCCCCCACCCCAAAGGGGGAAGTGTGGAAACCCCCCTTTTTTAGTCAAAATTATGGGGGTTTGTATCCTGCAGCACGAATTTGGGGGGAGGGGGGATGAGGAAGTACCCCCCCCCCCCCAAATTCGGAAGTGCGGAAACCACCCCATTTTTTTTAATCCAAATGGTGAAGGGTGGAGTGGGGTGGGAGGGTGGAGGCGTGGAGGGGAGTTATAGGTGGAGTGTCGAAACGTGTTTGCTTCGCTTCGCTCCGCTACGGCCCGATGCCAATGCCAGTACAGAAAGGTTTTTTGGAGCTTTCGAAATAAAACCACCCTCCCACTCATCCTCCCCATCCCACTCCCACTCCACCCTCCCCCTCCCGTCCCCTTCGGTATCCCCCTCACTCACCCACCCTCACCCACATAACTCACCCCTAACTCCCCCTCGTCCTCCCCCTCGCGCATTATTTCATTCATTAATTCATTCATTCACCCCCCTCTCCCCACCCCCTTACAAAAAAAATAATTTTTCGATTATTTACTTCTTTTTGCCTCCCAGCGGGGGTGGAGGGGGGCAACTCCCCCCCCCCCCCCCCCCTCCCGTCTCCCCCCCACCTATTTTTAGACTGCAGGATACTAAAATTTCACTTTTTTTGCTAATTGTAACCTCAAAATTCATGCCGCAGGATACTAAAGCTGATCCTCACTTTTTTTTTAGCTTATACAGCCACATTTTATTTTGCATTTGTAAATAATATTCATGAACAGTTCGATTGAAAGTGATTTGTAATCACGTAATTTTGGTTCGTGTCATTTCCATACGCAGTAGTTTCGGAGTATCGTTATTCGTAATATGATTCCGTTCTGAGAAAGTTATTCTGGCGTGCGTTTTTTCCGTACAGAATAGTTTTGAAGCATCATGTTTTGTGAGACAGTATCGGATTCCGTAGTTGAGTTCCATACTGTCCCCCAAATAATGCAACTTCAAAAAATCGTACAACGACAAAACTTTGCAACAAATAACGTTACAACGAAAAAACCTTCCTTCATAGAAACTTGAGTCCAAACAATGCTAGTTCGAAATACTTTGTACGGAAAAGTCCTAATTCCAAAATAATGTTGCAAGAATGAATGTTGCACTTTGTGTCGATTTTGGTAGTTTTTGGTTCCTATGGTAGTTTTTGTTAGATTTCGGTAGTTTTTGGTAGATTTTGGTTATTTCGGTAGTTTTTGGTAGATTTTGGTAGTTTTTTGTTCTGTTGGTAGAATTTGGTAGATTTTGATAGTTTTTTTGGTAAAACTACAAAAATCTATCAAATTCTACCAAAAGAACCAAAACCTACCAAAATCAACCAAATCCTACCAATACCAATTAACCAATAACCAAGTAAAAATATCAAAGTTTTAGGGCTTGTCCGCACAGCGATTTTTAATCGCGCGAAATAAATTCGCGCGAATTTTTTTCCGGAGCCAGAATATAGCCTAGCCGCACTGCCGGAAAAAAATCGCAAACTCGGTCACTCACCTCTGACCGCAGTCCGCACTCTCTAGCTAGTAGTTCCCCGTCAACTGTCGATGAGAGCACACGTGTCTCGCTTGCAGGAATGTTTTTACCTAAGTTTGTTGACGTCATACCTATTCTTATTAATTTTCTAGTCACATAATTTAAACTCACGACCATAATCCCTTGCGGGGTGGTCAGGAATTGTATTATAAATGATACAAAAGTAGTTTATTTATTTCCCGCGACTTCCGTCTGCATCTAGATGATGATGATGAATGCAATAATATGGTGACAGCAACCTGGAGCTGCTGCCAGAATCGTCTCCGTAAAAGGAAACTCCTCTTCCTTCCCATTTGTTCTGTTTTGATAGCAAAACACATATATAACCAAGATCTGATACTGAAGCTAGGAATGTCTCCGTACGAGGGATCTCCTCAACGGTTAACATCTTGGCTTGCAATTTGTTTGTAAACGTTCAGTTTTGATAGCAAAATACATTTTAACCAAGATCTGGTGCTGAAGGACGGACGGAAAATATTCTCCCCGCTTTGCCCCTGGATATCTCGTCAGGTAGATCGAAGAAACCACTTTTTTATTTCGTAATTCTACACATACATACATACATATGCTCACGCCTATGTCCCACTACTGGGGTAGGCAGAGACAATAGATCGCCACATGCTACGATTCTGTCTGACACACATCTTTCGCCTCCTCAACATTCATAAGTCTCTTCATACAAGCTCGTCGGTTCCGGGTACATTTTATTTGGCCCTTCTTCAGTACGCATCCGATTTGGTCAGCGTACGTGCGCCTAGGGCGACCCCTTAGACCATTCCATTCACACTTGCCTTGTAAATTTCATACGTCAACCTACTTTGGCTCATTCTTTCCACATGGCCAAACCACCTCAACATGCCTTTTTCAATCCTTGTCACTACATCTTCTTTCAGACCACATGTTTCTCTAATCACAATATTCCGTAACCAGTCCTTTAAAGTCACACCACACTTACTGCGCAGGGAGCGCATTTCAACAGCATTTATTCTAGATTCATGCTTCTTCTGCCATACCCAACTCTCACTGCCATATATTAAAGTTGGTGCCAACACACCCTCGTGAACCGCCAAACGAGCCTAGTTTCCGAGATATAGACATAAGAATAGTTAAAGGGCGTCACAGACACGCGCTATAATATGTTGCTGTACTCTTCTTACGCACGCAAAATTACATAAGCATGTCTCTTTCCCGCGTGCGAGTGAGAGAAAGCGATTAGCAACTTGCATGCGTTAGAAGAGTACAGCAACATATTATAGCGGCCGTGTGTTGCGCGCTTAATATAGACTCATTTTTATTAAAAAAGTGTCAAATTTCCGTGAAATTTTACGTAATTATATTTGCAAAGTTCGCTTTTTTGTCTGTAAGTTTTAAACTTTTTTAGCCATTCTATTGTGTAGATACGAGTTCAAAAATAAGGTCTGCAAAAGATTTGTATTCCTACACACATTGGTTCAGCTTTTATAGACTATATTCTGTTTTCTTGTTTTTTCGCTGCAACTTCTCTTATAAGTCCCAGAAAAATCTGAAAAAATATATTTCATGTTTTGATTCATGTAGTATTTTATAAGATCCTTTTTGGCCCATCTTCAGAAATTGTTACAAAAAACAGAAAAACCTTCAGGGTTGCCTCTCATTTTATTCTAAAAATATTCTAATTTTTACCCGACTGCGACAGAAGGAGGGTTATGTTTTTCGAGCGTATGTATGTATGTAAGTATGTATGTATGTATGTATGTATGTTTGTATGTCTATTTCTTTGGCACTCCCTACAGCCTAAACGGCTTAATGGATTTTAACGTATGAGGTCTCGTTAGATTTGTAAAAATCGTGAGAGTGACATAGGGTACATTATTTTAATATGGCGTCAGCGAAATAAAAAAGAGAGGGGGAGAATCGTTTTTTTCGTTAAAAATTACAATATGGGTATCAAATGAAAGCTGGTGAAGAGCAAATTCCAAATATATATATATATTATAGTACTTTTATGCTACCATTTTGACACTAGACTAAAAAGTATGAAATAAAGTAAATTATTAAGAAAAACAAAAAACCTGACTGCATAAAAAACTACTAACTGAAAAGATAAAAATAAGCTCCTTTAATCAGCTATAATAACTTTGTTTGAGCAAATTAATACAATTTGAATGTTATTAGGTACTTATTAGGTAGGTATTGCAGGCGGGGACAAAGCAATAGGTAACCATCAAATAGGTAGATATGTTTTGTAATTTTTCTTTGTCCCCGTTTGCGATACCTACCTAATAAGTACCTAATAACATTCAATTTGTATTAATTTGCTCAAACAAAGTTTTATGATTAAAGGAGCTTGTTTTTATCTTTTCAGTTCGTAGTTTTTTATGCAGTCAACTATCAAGGCCAGCAACTCCTCTGAAGAATTACCGAAATCATCCTCTCCTCCTTTTAAGAAAAAATTAAAAACAAAAAACGAAAAAGTCAGCTTGTTCGAAAATTATTTACGTGAAAAAGTAGTTAAAGTACCTATGCGTCCGATCAAAAAGCTATTTGAATGTAAGTAAGTATACAATAACTATTGAAAACTTAAAAGAAAAAGAAATATTTTTTAGAATAATTTTAGAATAAAATGAGAGGCAACCCTGACGGATTATTCTGTTTTTTTGGAACAAATTTCTGAAGATGGGCCAAAAGGGATCTTATGAACGTGAATCAAAATAGTATATGTACTTAATATATTTTTTCAGATTTTTCTGGGACTTATAAGAGAAGTTACAGTGAAAAAACAAGAAAACAGAATATAGTATATAAAAGCTGAACCAATGTGTGTAGGAATATAAATCTTTTGCAGAACTTATTTTTGAACTCGTATCTACACAATAGAATGGCTAAAAAAGTTTAAAACTTACAGACAAAAAAGAAAATTTTGCAAATATATCTGTGGCTTGGTACAAGAAGTAGGTACGTAAGTCTGTACTATGGCCATACCTACTTCTTGTTCCAAGCCACAGATATTACGTCAGTTTCACCCAACTGCCCGCGCCCCCTCTACCCTCGTGGCTGCCCCGCTTGCCGCTACGCTAGACAGGGAAATCCCTTCTCCGCTCCGCGCGTGATCTGAGACTTTCTTATTTACTGTCCGAGGTTAGTATACTGTTTTTTTCCTCGACGGAGGTGGAAAGCGACAACTTCATTTAGTGCAGCGGGATGAAAATTGACCCTTTTCGTCCGGAGGGGAGAAAAACACCTTTGTTTGTTCAAAATCAACATTATTAAAATTAATAACTCCATTAGAACCTTTTTTATAAACATTATTTTTATTGAGTAGGTACCCTAAACATAAAAAAATGGATCTGATTCGAAACTTCTTGCATAAAGCCTACCTATAAAATGACAGACTAAGAAAACACTGATTACCTAATCTGTAATTTTATAGGTACTTACATATAATAATATTGATAAATGCAGACAAAAGTTGTCGCTTTCCACCTCCGTCGACAAGAAAAATAGTATACTAACCTCGGACAGTAAAAATAGTATACTAGTCTCAGATCACATTACATGAGATCTGAGACCTTTCTTACTTTCCTGCCCTCGGTGTGTAATCTACTATACTTTACACATTGCCGGAGGATCAGCAGGTACTCTATTCAATCCCTGGGACAATCCCAGGGATTGAATAGAGTACCTGCTGATCCTCCGGCAATGTATGCATATAAGTTCTAACAAAATTAGCTGAAACTATTTCAAGGGAAGTATCAGACCATCAAACTGAACCACTCCATAGGACCAGTATCGAAATCGCGAAAAAACAATCAACTGTCCCATACATTCGGGTCGAGTCATGTGGCAGTTATGTATGGGACAGGTGTTTTTTTTTCGCGATTTCGACATTGGTCCCATAGAGAAAGTTGTTCAGTTTGATGGTCTGATACTCCCCTTAAAAAAGTTTCAGCTAATTTTGTTAGACCTTATACAAGATGTTTCATAAGTAAAAATAAATATTTGAAACTCTTAACGGGGGTTGTTTAGACCGTCAAACTGAACAACTTTCTCTATGGGACCCACATCGAAATCGCGAAAAAAAATCGGATATCCCATACATAGGTATTTTAGTTCTAGTCGATTTGTAGAGTATGGAACATGGATTTTTTTTCGCGATTTCGATATTGGTCCCATAGTGAAAGTTGTACAGTTTGATGGTTTAAACCACCCCCTTAAAGGTTTATTTGTATTTTTGTAACACCTTGTATAATGGAAAACAATATTCAAATATTTCATACATTACTTGGACGCCTCAGGTATTAATATGTATATAATTATGTATATAATTTTTTTCCGGCAGTAGCACATACTTGTTGAAAAACTGCGATTTTTTTCCGAGGTGGGTCGTCAGTCGCCGGCGCGCGGGCAGCTAGTCGAATGCAGTAGTCCTAGAGCCTACAGCAGATTTGGGCCTAAACGTATAACGGCTGGATTCATTCTAGCTCGAAAGAACACAACTCGACAGAACACTCGAGTCTCGAACGAATACGAACACAAAGTACATTATTTAGCCTTGGTCTTACGACTCAACCCGGTCACGGACATTTTTTACAGCGGTCCATTGATTTATTCAAAGCAGCGGTCAGACAATTGACAACATTTCATTTTTTTAACCACCAGTTTTTAATGAAAAATATAAAAATAGGTAAAAAAATAAGAGATACGTATTTTTTCGATTTAATTTATGACTGATATTTCTATTTTTAATTTACTTTTGAATTTCTGAAAAACGTAGGCTTAATGGCCAAGATACCTTGGCCTCAATGACATTAAAAATAAAAACTGTCAAATACAATAGAAAAGTTTCCTATTCATTCAACCTATATTATATTTTTCAGTATTTTTCAAATAACTCGAGAAATAATGGATAGAAAAATCTTATAATTTTGATATAAGCTTTGAATGGTTACCTATCGTACTTTCGAAAAAGAGTTTTCCGAATTTTAGTTCTCCGAAATCGTTACACTTTTTATTGTTTCCCTTTTTTTTTGTTTCCCCGAAATATTATTCGCCATATTTTAAAGAGCCAGATTTTTTATTGTCCTTTTTTTCTTTTAACCAATGAATCAAAATTCTGTAACACAGTTTTCCAAAGTAATGTAAGTCAGATAATTTACTTTTTCGAATATTTGTTTTTCCGTACAGTCACTTTTCCGCAGAAATATTTAACCTAACCTTTCCTAGAATTTTAAAAAAACCAGATTGTTTTTCTCAGACAGGGGGCGTCCACCCCACTGCACCTTCAACAAACATATAAGCAAACAAGCAAGCATGCAGCAAGCAAGCTAGCATTCAGCAAGCATGCATCGAGCAAGCAAACATGCAGCAAGCAAGCAAGCATGCAGCAAGCATTTTGATGCTCCGCTCGCTTCGCTCGCTCCGCTAAGTGTCTTACATGTTCTAACCTAACCTAACCTACAATTTTAAAATCACCAGTTTGTTTTTCTCTGTCAGCGGGCTTCCGCCCCCCGAACCCCCCTCGCGGGGGGCGCAGCCCCCCTGCACCCCCCAACATGCATACAAGCAAGCAAGCAACATGCAAGCAAACATGCAGCAAGCAAGCAAGCATGCAGCAAGCAAGTAAGCATGCAGCAAGCATTTTGATGCTCTGCTCGCTTCGCCCGCTAAGTGTTTTACATGTTCTAACCTAACCTAAACTACAATTTTAAAACCACCAGTTTGTATTTCTCAGGCAGGGGGTTTCCGCCCCCCGCACCCCCCAACATGCATACAAGCTAGCAAGCAACAAGCAAGCAAGCATGCAGCAAGCAAGCAAGCAAGCATGTTGGTGCTATAATCCTGGTATCATGTATCTACTAGGTAATTATTACAGAAAACTTTACTGTGTTGTGTCCTAGTCATACTATGGAAGAAGTTGCTTCTACATTTTAAAACTTCGAACCCAGAAGACCGTTGTCAAAAGAAAAAATATGATTATGAAATTCTGATTTTCTGGAAAATGATACTTCTGTCAAGTCTTTATAAGGAGTAACAAATGTATATGTAACAAAATATCTGTCACTAGAAATTTCTATAAACCGTTTTCGAACAACTGAAATTCGGTCAGTGAAATTTCGAAAGTAAGATAGGTTACCGCTTTGAATCACATAATCTCCAAATGGTTTTCTTATTTTGGTACCTTTCCTAAAATGAAATGTTGTCAATTTCGAAAAAATGGGGTCTGGGCCTAAACATATAGGAATCAAACTGAATGCATTTTAAGAAAAAGACTACTTAGGACAACACCTCTGCATAACTATTTACTTTTTCTCAAATCGGTCACCGTTCAAAATCAGACAAAAATGGGGTTCAAAATGGAAAAAATGGGGTCCTGGGCCTAAACATAGGAATTGTGAAATCGACTTGGATCGATAGAACACACTTTCCCTGTCACGGAAAACCTGATCTTAAAAGGCGGATAGGTCACCTTTCCAGAATCAGACCACTTTTATAAGATACCGAAAATGTATTGTAACATTTTTCATGACCAATTTGGCGAACTGTTGGTTAAGCAATAGTTGTAAAATTTGTAAAATCTGGTTCAAATACATGTTTATGATACATTATGAACTATTAAGACCATTAAAATTACAATAATTAAAACGATATGCTAAAAGTGTTATTATCACTTGTAGTTCCGAAGTTATTAATTAATATCCGCAACTAGGGCACTTTAAGCAAAAATATCAACTAATGAAAAATAGATGTGGCTCCAAAGGGCAGGACAGCCGTCGTGCTGAAAGACTATGCAGAGGTGTTGTCCTAAGTAGTACCACAGAGGATTGTACAGAGTAACAGCTACTAAGGAGAGTCCATTTTATTAGCCTATTCTTGTAGGGCTGCCTTAAAGAAAATACATTTAATTGGAGTAAGTATGAAAGTAGGTAAATGTTTTATGACTGAATTGTAAATTGTTTTTGTTTATTTTGTTAGTTATTATTTGTTATTAATTCATTTTAGGCATGAAAATAGTAAAACAATTTACTTATCTTTTGTAGTCCTTAGACATATTTAGTTGTAGTTAAAACTATGTATTTCATAAAAATAAAAAATAATGAAAACATTGTTAAAATGATGCCAAGTTTTAAATCAATGTAGTATTTCTTTATAAATGTTTACATTACTCTTCCAATAGTTCATGCACACAGTGCAAAATAATTTACCATTTTTTATTCGACTTCTACTACCTATAAACTAATAAAATAAAAATATCGAGCGTAATACACGGCGCGCGGGTAAAATCAACGATGTGTCACCCCTCACAGTCACACCTTCGTTTCGCCCGAAGCCACCCTCGGTCTCGTTGGTGAACCTCGTAGGTGAATGCGCGCACACAAACGCGCTGCACATGTAGTGATGCGCCGCTTTTTCAAGCTTGTATGAAGCTGTCACTCTGTACAATATAATCCTCTGTGGTAGTACCTTTCTTAAAATGCATTCAGTTTGATTCCTATATGTTTAGGCCCAGACCCCATTTTTTCGCGGTTGTCTGACCGCTGTAAAAAATTTCAGTGACCGGTTTGAGTCGTAAGACCGAGGCTAAATGATGTACTTTGGAGTGTTCTTTCGACCTAGAATGAATCCAGCTGTCCTATACGTTTAGGCCCAAATCCGTTGTAGGCTCTAGGACTATATGCAGATCCTCGACCGCACGCAACATCTTCACTGCCGGAAAAAAATCGCATGTTTGGTCGTTCACCTCTAGCTAGCAAGTATGAGTGAACAAGACAACTTGATACTTGTAACTATTTTTAACCCTCGACGCAAAAGAGGGGTGTTATAAGTTTGACGCCTATGTCGGTCTGTCTGTCTGTCTGTCTGTCTGTCTGCCTGTCGGTCTGTCTGTCTGTGGCATCGTAGCTCCCAAACGGGTGGACCGATTTCAATGCGGTTTTTTTAAGTAGAAAGCTAATTTTTGCGAGAGTGTTCTTAACTTTTAAAGTTACTTGAAAACTGCTGAACCGATTTTCATGAAACAAAGCTAAGTACACTCTCGCAAAAATTAGCTTTCTATTTAAAAAACGCATCGAAATCGGTCCACCCGTTTGGGAGCTCGGTGACGGATGCCACAGACAGACAGACCGACAGACAGACAGACAGACCGACATAGGCGTCAAACTTATAACACCCCTCTTTTTGCGTCGGGGGTTAATTACGAATTGTACCTTATCAATTACGCGCAACACGCAGTGGATTTTAAGGGGTTGATCAGACCATCGAACTGAAAATCTTTATGGGACCAACATCAAGATTAAAACAAAAATTGGCTGTTCCGTTCAAAGCTGCAATCCTACTCGACCAAAATATATGAGACAGTTGAATGGAGTACTAAGTATGTTACCGATATGCCAAATTTTGAATAGAAGATTTGATCCTGCCATCTTAATGCACAATACAGTATTGCAACCAAACCTCCGGATTTTTTTTCGTACTTCTATAATCCATTCAACATAGGAACACGCGTGATACAAGCAATTTTCGTACTTAGTGCCTTGACATAAGAGTCTTATCAGAAGTCATCCTATGTGAAGTGCGGCACATTTTCAGATATTTACTCCCAGGGAGGTTCGAACCCTATAAAGTATTCATCGAGATGAATTAAATGAGTCAAGCACAAATGTTCTGCGACAATTACGCGAGGAGATCCCTTGACCTTCCTCCATCTACATCATCCATCAAGGGACCCTCGAACTATCCAGAGCTAAAAAGTTCTCATCGAGACGAATTAATTAAGGCCAAACACGAGTAATCTGCTACTATTAATCGAGGAGATGCCTTACACCACCTTCCGTCTCCATCATTCAACATCAGATCCTCAAACTATCCAGAACTGAAAAGTGCTCATCGAGACGAATAAAATGAGCCCAAACACAAATTTTCTGCTACCATAAATCGAGGAGATCTCTATGCCACCTATCGTCTTCTTCATCAGATCCTCGCCCGCACGCAACATCTTCATTAGACTAGTGGCAGGCGACTGATGCCCCCACCCCTCTCACGGCTCGGAATTTTTATCGCTAAGCTTACAGAATTTTGCTCCGGAAAAAAATCGCAGTTTTGCAGCATACCTCCGGATTTTTTTCCGTATGTGCGAATACATCTATAATCTGTTCAACATGGGAAGACGCGTGAAACAAGCAATTTTCGTACTTAGTGCCTTGACATAAGAGTCCTGTCAGAAGTCATCCTATGCGTATGTTACAGAATTGCGAAAAAAAAATCGCGCGAAAAAAAATCGCTGTGCGGACAAGCCCTTACCAAAAAATCTACCAAAAACTACAAAAAACCAAACTATCAAAACCTACAAAAGTCTACTATAAACTACCAAAAGAACCCCCAACCCCCCCACTAAAGGGGAAAAGTGTGGAAATCCCCCTTTTTTAAATAAATATTTGAATTTTGAGGTTATAATTAGCAAAAAAAAAGCAGTTTTTACACGGCGGCACGAATTTGGGTGGGAGGGGAAGGGGGGAACCTGTACCCCCCACCCCAAAGGGGGAAGTGTGGAAACCCCCCTTTTTTAGTCAAAATTATGGGGGTTTGTATCCTGCAGCACGAATTTGGGGGGAGGGGGGATGAGGAAGTACCCCCCCCCCCAAATTCGGAAGTGCGGAAACCACCCCATTTTTTTTAATCCAAATGGTGAAGGGTGGAGTGGGGTGGGAGGGTGGAGGCGTGGAGGGGAGTTATAGGTGGAGTGTCGAAACGTGTTTGCTTCGCTTCGCTCCGCTACGGCCCGATGCCAATGCCAGTACAGAAAGGTTTTTTGGAGCTTTCGAAATAAAACCACCCTCCCACTCATCCTCCCCATCCCACTCCCACTCCACCCTCCCCCTCCCGTCCCCTTCGGTATCCCCCTCACTCACCCACCCTCACCCACATAACTCACCCCTAACTCCCCCTCGTCCTCCCCCTCGCGCATTATTTCATTCATTAATTCATTCATTCACCCCCCTCTCCCCACCCCCTTACAAAAAAAATAATTTTTCGATTATTTACTTCTTTTTGCCTCCCAGCGGGGGTGGAGGGGGGCAACTCCCCCCCCCCCCCCCCTCCCGTCTCCCCCCCACCTATTTTTAGACTGCAGGATACTAAAATTTCACTTTTTTTGCTAATTGTAACCTCAAAATTCATGCCGCAGGATACTAAAGCTGATCCTCACTTTTTTTTTAGCTTATACAGCCACATTTTATTTTGCATTTGTAAATAATATTCATGAACAGTTCGATTGAAAGTGATTTGTAATCACGTAATTTTGGTTCGTGTCATTTCCATACGCAGTAGTTTCGGAGTATCGTTATTCGTAATATGATTCCGTTCTGAGAAAGTTATTCTGGCGTGCGTTTTTTCCGTACAGAATAGTTTTGAAGCATCATGTTTTGTGAGACAGTATCGGATTCCGTAGTTGAGTTCCATACTGTCCCCCAAATAATGCAACTTCAAAAAATCGTACAACGACAAAACTTTGCAACAAATAACGTTACAACGAAAAAACCTTCCTTCATAGAAACTTGAGTCCAAACAATGCTAGTTCGAAATACTTTGTACGGAAAAGTCCTAATTCCAAAATAATGTTGCAAGAATGAATGTTGCACTTTGTGTCGATTTTGGTAGTTTTTGGTTCCTATGGTAGTTTTTGTTAGATTTCGGTAGTTTTTGGTAGATTTTGGTTATTTCGGTAGTTTTTGGTAGATTTTGGTAGTTTTTTGTTCTGTTGGTAGAATTTGGTAGATTTTGATAGTTTTTTTGGTAAAACTACAAAAATCTATCAAATTCTACCAAAAGAACCAAAACCTACCAAAATCAACCAAATCCTACCAATACCAATTAACCAATAACCAAGTAAAAATATCAAAGTTTTACCAAAAAATCTACCAAAAACTACAAAAAACCAAACTATCAAAACCTACAAAAGTCTACTATAAACTACCAAAAGAACCCCCACTAAAGGGGAAAAGTGTGGAAATCCCCCTTTTTTAAATAAATATTTGAATTTTGAGGTTATAATTAGCAAAAAAAAGCAGTTTTTACACGGCGGCACGAATTTGGGTGGGAGGGGAAGGGGGGAACCTGTACCCCCCACCCCAAAGGGGGAAGTGTGGAAACCCCCCTTTTTTAGTCAAAATTATGGGGGTTTGTATCCTGCAGCACGAATTTGGGGGGAGGGGGGATGAGGAAGTACCCCCCCCCCCCCCAAATTCGGAAGTGCGGAAACCACCCCATTTTTTTTAATCCAAATGGTGAAGGGTGGAGTGGGGTGGGAGGGTGGAGGCGTGGAGGGGAGTTATAGGTGGAGTGTCGAAACGTGTTTGCTTCGCTTCGCTCCGCTACGGCCCGATGCCAATGCCAGTACAGAAAGGTTTTTTGGAGCTTTCGAAATAAAACCACCCTCCCACTCATCCTCCCCATCCCACTCCCACTCCACCCTCCCCCTCCCGTCCCCTTCGGTATCCCCCTCACTCACCCACCCTCACCCACATAACTCACCCCTAACTCCCCCTCGTCCTCCCCCTCGCGCATTATTTCATTCATTAATTCATTCATTCACCCCCCTCTCCCCACCCCCTTACAAAAAAAATAATTTTTCGATTATTTACTTCTTTTTGCCTCCCAGCGGGGGTGGAGGGGGGCAACTCCCCCCCCCCCCCCCCTCCCGTCTCCCCCCCACCTATTTTTAGACTGCAGGATACTAAAATTTCACTTTTTTTGCTAATTGTAACCTCAAAATTCATGCCGCAGGATACTAAAGCTGATCCTCACTTTTTTTTTAGCTTATACAGCCACATTTTATTTTGCATTTGTAAATAATATTCATGAACAGTTCGATTGAAAGTGATTTGTAATCACGTAATTTTGGTTCGTGTCATTTCCATACGCAGTAGTTTCGGAGTATCGTTATTCGTAATATGATTCCGTTCTGAGAAAGTTATTCTGGCGTGCGTTTTTTCCGTACAGAATAGTTTTGAAGCATCATGTTTTGTGAGACAGTATCGGATTCCGTAGTTGAGTTCCATACTGTCCCCCAAATAATGCAACTTCAAAAAATCGTACAACGACAAAACTTTGCAACAAATAACGTTACAACGAAAAAACCTTCCTTCATAGAAACTTGAGTCCAAACAATGCTAGTTCGAAATACTTTGTACGGAAAAGTCCTAATTCCAAAATAATGTTGCAAGAATGAATGTTGCACTTTGTGTCGATTTTGGTAGTTTTTGGTTCCTATGGTAGTTTTTGTTAGATTTCGGTAGTTTTTGGTAGATTTTGGTTATTTCGGTAGTTTTTGGTAGATTTTGGTAGTTTTTTGTTCTGTTGGTAGAATTTGGTAGATTTTGATAGTTTTTTTGGTAAAACTACAAAAATCTATCAAATTCTACCAAAAGAACCAAAACCTACCAAAATCAACCAAATCCTACCAATACCAATTAACCAATAACCAAGTAAAAATATCAAAGTTTTACCAAAAAATCTACCAAAAACTACAAAAAACCAAACTATCAAAACCTACAAAAGTCTACTATAAACTACCAAAAGAACCCCCAACCCCCCCACTAAAGGGGAAAAGTGTGGAAATCCCCCTTTTTTAAATAAATATTTGAATTTTGAGGTTATAATTAGCAAAAAAAAGCAGTTTTTACACGGCGGCACGAATTTGGGTGGGAGGGGAAGGGGGGAACCTGTACCCCCCACCCCAAAGGGGGAAGTGTGGAAACCCCCCTTTTTTAGTCAAAATTATGGGGGTTTGTATCCTGCAGCACGAATTTGGGGGGAGGGGGGATGAGGAAGTACCCCCCCCCCCCCAAATTCGGAAGTGCGGAAACCACCCCATTTTTTTTAATCCAAATGGTGAAGGGTGGAGTGGGGTGGGAGGGTGGAGGCGTGGAGGGGAGTTATAGGTGGAGTGTCGAAACGTGTTTGCTTCGCTTCGCTCCGCTACGGCCCGATGCCAATGCCAGTACAGAAAGGTTTTTTGGAGCTTTCGAAATAAAACCACCCTCCCACTCATCCTCCCCATCCCACTCCCACTCCACCCTCCCCCTCCCGTCCCCTTCGGTATCCCCCTCACTCACCCACCCTCACCCACATAACTCACCCCTAACTCCCCCTCGTCCTCCCCCTCGCGCATTATTTCATTCATTAATTCATTCATTCACCCCCCTCTCCCCACCCCCTTACAAAAAAAATAATTTTTCGATTATTTACTTCTTTTTGCCTCCCAGCGGGGGTGGAGGGGGGCAACTCCCCCCCCCCCCCCCCCTCCCGTCTCCCCCCCACCTATTTTTAGACTGCAGGATACTAAAATTTCACTTTTTTTGCTAATTGTAACCTCAAAATTCATGCCGCAGGATACTAAAGCTGATCCTCACTTTTTTTTTAGCTTATACAGCCACATTTTATTTTGCATTTGTAAATAATATTCATGAACAGTTCGATTGAAAGTGATTTGTAATCACGTAATTTTGGTTCGTGTCATTTCCATACGCAGTAGTTTCGGAGTATCGTTATTCGTAATATGATTCCGTTCTGAGAAAGTTATTCTGGCGTGCGTTTTTTCCGTACAGAATAGTTTTGAAGCATCATGTTTTGTGAGACAGTATCGGATTCCGTAGTTGAGTTCCATACTGTCCCCCAAATAATGCAACTTCAAAAAATCGTACAACGACAAAACTTTGCAACAAATAACGTTACAACGAAAAAACCTTCCTTCATAGAAACTTGAGTCCAAACAATGCTAGTTCGAAATACTTTGTACGGAAAAGTCCTAATTCCAAAATAATGTTGCAAGAATGAATGTTGCACTTTGTGTCGATTTTGGTAGTTTTTGGTTCCTATGGTAGTTTTTGTTAGATTTCGGTAGTTTTTGGTAGATTTTGGTTATTTCGGTAGTTTTTGGTAGATTTTGGTAGTTTTTTGTTCTGTTGGTAGAATTTGGTAGATTTTGATAGTTTTTTTGGTAAAACTACAAAAATCTATCAAATTCTACCAAAAGAACCAAAACCTACCAAAATCAACCAAATCCTACCAATACCAATTAACCAATAACCAAGTAAAAATATCAAAGTTTTACCAAAAAATCTACCAAAAACTACAAAAAACCAAACTATCAAAACCTACAAAAGTCTACTATAAACTACCAAAAGAACCCCCAACCCCCCCACTAAAGGGGAAAAGTGTGGAAATCCCCCTTTTTTAAATAAATATTTGAATTTTGAGGTTATAATTAGCAAAAAAAAGCAGTTTTTACACGGCGGCACGAATTTGGGTGGGAGGGGAAGGGGGGAACCTGTACCCCCCACCCCAAAGGGGGAAGTGTGGAAACCCCCCTTTTTTAGTCAAAATTATGGGGGTTTGTATCCTGCAGCACGAATTTGGGGGGAGGGGGGATGAGGAAGTACCCCCCCCCCCCAAATTCGGAAGTGCGGAAACCACCCCATTTTTTTTAATCCAAATGGTGAAGGGTGGAGTGGGGTGGGAGGGTGGAGGCGTGGAGGGGAGTTATAGGTGGAGTGTCGAAACGTGTTTGCTTCGCTTCGCTCCGCTACGGCCCGATGCCAATGCCAGTACAGAAAGGTTTTTTGGAGCTTTCGAAATAAAACCACCCTCCCACTCATCCTCCCCATCCCACTCCCACTCCACCCTCCCCCTCCCGTCCCCTTCGGTATCCCCCTCACTCACCCACCCTCACCCACATAACTCACCCCTAACTCCCCCTCGTCCTCCCCCTCGCGCATTATTTCATTCATTAATTCATTCATTCACCCCCCTCTCCCCACCCCCTTACAAAAAAAATAATTTTTCGATTATTTACTTCTTTTTGCCTCCCAGCGGGGGTGGAGGGGGGCAACTCCCCCCCCCCCCCCCTCCCGTCTCCCCCCCACCTATTTTTAGACTGCAGGATACTAAAATTTCACTTTTTTTGCTAATTGTAACCTCAAAATTCATGCCGCAGGATACTAAAGCTGATCCTCACTTTTTTTTTAGCTTATACAGCCACATTTTATTTTGCATTTGTAAATAATATTCATGAACAGTTCGATTGAAAGTGATTTGTAATCACGTAATTTTGGTTCGTGTCATTTCCATACGCAGTAGTTTCGGAGTATCGTTATTCGTAATATGATTCCGTTCTGAGAAAGTTATTCTGGCGTGCGTTTTTTCCGTACAGAATAGTTTTGAAGCATCATGTTTTGTGAGACAGTATCGGATTCCGTAGTTGAGTTCCATACTGTCCCCCAAATAATGCAACTTCAAAAAATCGTACAACGACAAAACTTTGCAACAAATAACGTTACAACGAAAAAACCTTCCTTCATAGAAACTTGAGTCCAAACAATGCTAGTTCGAAATACTTTGTACGGAAAAGTCCTAATTCCAAAATAATGTTGCAAGAATGAATGTTGCACTTTGTGTCGATTTTGGTAGTTTTTGGTTCCTATGGTAGTTTTTGTTAGATTTCGGTAGTTTTTGGTAGATTTTGGTTATTTCGGTAGTTTTTGGTAGATTTTGGTAGTTTTTTGTTCTGTTGGTAGAATTTGGTAGATTTTGATAGTTTTTTTGGTAAAACTACAAAAATCTATCAAATTCTACCAAAAGAACCAAAACCTACCAAAATCAACCAAATCCTACCAATACCAATTAACCAATAACCAAGTAAAAATATCAAAGTTTTACCAAAAAATCTACCAAAAACTACAAAAAACCAAACTATCAAAACCTACAAAAGTCTACTATAAACTACCAAAAGAACCCCCAACCCCCCCACTAAAGGGGAAAAGTGTGGAAATCCCCCTTTTTTAAATAAATATTTGAATTTTGAGGTTATAATTAGCAAAAAAAAGCAGTTTTTACACGGCGGCACGAATTTGGGTGTGAGGGGAAGGGGGGAACCTGTACCCCCCACCCCAAAGGGGGAAGTGTGGAAACCCCCCTTTTTTAGTCAAAATTATGGGGGTTTGTATCCTGCAGCACGAATTTGGGGGGAGGGGGGATGAGGAAGTACCCCCCCCCCCCAAATTCGGAAGTGCGGAAACCACCCCATTTTTTTTAATCCAAATGGTGAAGGGTGGAGTGGGGTGGGAGGGTGGAGGCGTGGAGGGGAGTTATAGGTGGAGTGTCGAAACGTGTTTGCTTCGCTTCGCTCCGCTACGGCCCGATGCCAATGCCAGTACAGAAAGGTTTTTTGGAGCTTTCGAAATAAAACCACCCTCCCACTCATCCTCCCCATCCCACTCCCACTCCACCCTCCCCCTCCCGTCCCCTTCGGTATCCCCCTCACTCACCCACCCTCACCCACATAACTCACCCCTAACTCCCCCTCGTCCTCCCCCTCGCGCATTATTTCATTCATTAATTCATTCATTCACCCCCCTCTCCCCACCCCCTTACAAAAAAAATAATTTTTCGATTATTTACTTCTTTTTGCCTCCCAGCGGGGGTGGAGGGGGGCAACTCCCCCCCCCCCCCCCCTCCCGTCTCCCCCCCACCTATTTTTAGACTGCAGGATACTAAAATTTCACTTTTTTTGCTAATTGTAACCTCAAAATTCATGCCGCAGGATACTAAAGCTGATCCTCACTTTTTTTTTAGCTTATACAGCCACATTTTATTTTGCATTTGTAAATAATATTCATGAACAGTTCGATTGAAAGTGATTTGTAATCACGTAATTTTGGTTCGTGTCATTTCCATACGCAGTAGTTTCGGAGTATCGTTATTCGTAATATGATTCCGTTCTGAGAAAGTTATTCTGGCGTGCGTTTTTTCCGTACAGAATAGTTTTGAAGCATCATGTTTTGTGAGACAGTATCGGATTCCGTAGTTGAGTTCCATACTGTCCCCCAAATAATGCAACTTCAAAAAATCGTACAACGACAAAACTTTGCAACAAATAACGTTACAACGAAAAAACCTTCCTTCATAGAAACTTGAGTCCAAACAATGCTAGTTCGAAATACTTTGTACGGAAAAGTCCTAATTCCAAAATAATGTTGCAAGAATGAATGTTGCACTTTGTGTCGATTTTGGTAGTTTTTGGTTCCTATGGTAGTTTTTGTTAGATTTCGGTAGTTTTTGGTAGATTTTGGTTATTTCGGTAGTTTTTGGTAGATTTTGGTAGTTTTTTGTTCTGTTGGTAGAATTTGGTAGATTTTGATAGTTTTTTTGGTAAAACTACAAAAATCTATCAAATTCTACCAAAAGAACCAAAACCTACCAAAATCAACCAAATCCTACCAATACCAATTAACCAATAACCAAGTAAAAATATCAAAGTTTTACCAAAAAATCTACCAAAAACTACAAAAAACCAAACTATCAAAACCTACAAAAGTCTACTATAAACTACCAAAAGAACCCCCAACCCCCCCACTAAAGGGGAAAAGTGTGGAAATCCCCCTTTTTTAAATAAATATTTGAATTTTGAGGTTATAATTAGCAAAAAAAAGCAGTTTTTACACGGCGGCACGAATTTGGGTGTGAGGGGAAGGGGGGAACCTGTACCCCCCACCCCAAAGGGGGAAGTGTGGAAACCCCCCTTTTTTAGTCAAAATTATGGGGGTTTGTATCCTGCAGCACGAATTTGGGGGGAGGGGGGATGAGGAAGTACCCCCCCCCCCCAAATTCGGAAGTGCGGAAACCACCCCATTTTTTTTAATCCAAATGGTGAAGGGTGGAGTGGGGTGGGAGGGTGGAGGCGTGGAGGGGAGTTATAGGTGGAGTGTCGAAACGTGTTTGCTTCGCTTCGCTCCGCTACGGCCCGATGCCAATGCCAGTACAGAAAGGTTTTTTGGAGCTTTCGAAATAAAACCACCCTCCCACTCATCCTCCCCATCCCACTCCCACTCCACCCTCCCCCTCCCGTCCCCTTCGGTATCCCCCTCACTCACCCACCCTCACCCACATAACTCACCCCTAACTCCCCCTCGTCCTCCCCCTCGCGCATTATTTCATTCATTAATTCATTCATTCACCCCCCTCTCCCCACCCCCTTACAAAAAAAATAATTTTTCGATTATTTACTTCTTTTTGCCTCCCAGCGGGGGTGGAGGGGGGCAACTCCCCCCCCCCCCCCCCCCCTCCCGTCTCCCCCCCACCTATTTTTAGACTGCAGGATACTAAAATTTCACTTTTTTTGCTAATTGTAACCTCAAAATTCATGCCGCAGGATACTAAAGCTGATCCTCACTTTTTTTTTAGCTTATACAGCCACATTTTATTTTGCATTTGTAAATAATATTCATGAACAGTTCGATTGAAAGTGATTTGTAATCACGTAATTTTGGTTCGTGTCATTTCCATACGCAGTAGTTTCGGAGTATCGTTATTCGTAATATGATTCCGTTCTGAGAAAGTTATTCTGGCGTGCGTTTTTTCCGTACAGAATAGTTTTGAAGCATCATGTTTTGTGAGACAGTATCGGATTCCGTAGTTGAGTTCCATACTGTCCCCCAAATAATGCAACTTCAAAAAATCGTACAACGACAAAACTTTGCAACAAATAACGTTACAACGAAAAAACCTTCCTTCATAGAAACTTGAGTCCAAACAATGCTAGTTCGAAATACTTTGTACGGAAAAGTCCTAATTCCAAAATAATGTTGCAAGAATGAATGTTGCACTTTGTGTCGATTTTGGTAGTTTTTGGTTCCTATGGTAGTTTTTGTTAGATTTCGGTAGTTTTTGGTAGATTTTGGTTATTTCGGTAGTTTTTGGTAGATTTTGGTAGTTTTTTGTTCTGTTGGTAGAATTTGGTAGATTTTGATAGTTTTTTTGGTAAAACTACAAAAATCTATCAAATTCTACCAAAAGAACCAAAACCTACCAAAATCAACCAAATCCTACCAATACCAATTAACCAATAACCAAGTAAAAATATCAAAGTTTTACCAAAAAATCTACCAAAAACTACAAAAAACCAAACTATCAAAACCTACAAAAGTCTACTATAAACTACCAAAAGAACCCCCAACCCCCCCACTAAAGGGGAAAAGTGTGGAAATCCCCCTTTTTTAAATAAATATTTGAATTTTGAGGTTATAATTAGCAAAAAAAAGCAGTTTTTACACGGCGGCACGAATTTGGGTGTGAGGGGAAGGGGGGAACCTGTACCCCCCACCCCAAAGGGGGAAGTGTGGAAACCCCCCTTTTTTAGTCAAAATTATGGGGGTTTGTATCCTGCAGCACGAATTTGGGGGGAGGGGGGATGAGGAAGTACCCCCCCCCCCCAAATTCGGAAGTGCGGAAACCACCCCATTTTTTTTAATCCAAATGGTGAAGGGTGGAGTGGGGTGGGAGGGTGGAGGCGTGGAGGGGAGTTATAGGTGGAGTGTCGAAACGTGTTTGCTTCGCTTCGCTCCGCTACGGCCCGATGCCAATGCCAGTACAGAAAGGTTTTTTGGAGCTTTCGAAATAAAACCACCCTCCCACTCATCCTCCCCATCCCACTCCCACTCCACCCTCCCCCTCCCGTCCCCTTCGGTATCCCCCTCACTCACCCACCCTCACCCACATAACTCACCCCTAACTCCCCCTCGTCCTCCCCCTCGCGCATTATTTCATTCATTAATTCATTCATTCACCCCCCTCTCCCCACCCCCTTACAAAAAAAATAATTTTTCGATTATTTACTTCTTTTTGCCTCCCAGCGGGGGTGGAGGGGGGCAACTCCCCCCCCCCCCCCCCCCCCTCCCGTCTCCCCCCCACCTATTTTTAGACTGCAGGATACTAAAATTTCACTTTTTTTGCTAATTGTAACCTCAAAATTCATGCCGCAGGATACTAAAGCTGATCCTCACTTTTTTTTTAGCTTATACAGCCACATTTTATTTTGCATTTGTAAATAATATTCATGAACAGTTCGATTGAAAGTGATTTGTAATCACGTAATTTTGGTTCGTGTCATTTCCATACGCAGTAGTTTCGGAGTATCGTTATTCGTAATATGATTCCGTTCTGAGAAAGTTATTCTGGCGTGCGTTTTTTCCGTACAGAATAGTTTTGAAGCATCATGTTTTGTGAGACAGTATCGGATTCCGTAGTTACTTGCCAATTATAAAAAGAAAACCAACTTTTCCGGTCATCAGAAATTATGACAATAATGAATTCAAATCAAAACCCTTCCTCATGAAGTGTCTCGAGAAGCTTGTTATTAAGGCGACCGCATCGGTAATACCTGACTAACGATAACAACGATGGGCCCTTAATAACTCATCGCGGTCCCCTTAATTAACTGTACAGATTGTGATACTTTATCAATTTCTATATAAAAAGGAAAATAAAAAAAATTTTCTTATACAATATCCACAACCTTATGGGCAATGATTTGTGTGCACATTAAAATATAAGTAATTATATTAATTGAATTAACAATTCTATACGGGTATTCTATATTGGGTACACAGTTGCATTACTTTAATGGGTGTGTACACACGGCGACACATCAAGCTACGCAAAACCAACATAAGCTGGCCGCGCGTATGGTGATTAAGGGCCTTCTTCGCAGATTTGGTAAAAACAGCCTCTGGCGTTTTCCATTTTTTATGTAGTAAACAAAGTTATTTCAGAAAATAAAAAATACTGTTTCTAGATAAGAAGTTTATCTACACATTGAGAAAATTTCACTACTGTATGTGTAATGGTTTATTGGTAATTTAGTGACAAAGTACCCCTTTGCGCGCAAAAAAGGCTCGCGGCGTAGTAAATATAGAGCGTTTCCTATACATTTTTATGAAAAAACTTTTAAACAATCTTAATTATAATAGACCAAAGAACGTATGTTCAGAATTTACTCATAAACAAAGTTACCGTTTTTGAGTAATGAACACTCAAAGTTACAGATTTTTTCCCCAAAGATTTCTCATACTAATTAGTATGAAGCGAAAACAACGAATATAATAGTCAGTGCGAGTGTCTGTCACGTCACACGCTCAGGCGCATTCAAGGAGAGAGCACGTCGCTCTGAATGATTTTTGTGCCGATAAGTTGACTTGCGTAATAATACGTACGTACACAAAAATTTTTGCACAGTGGTCTGTTGACTGAACTTGTGGATCGGATAAAAAATGTACCTACAGCAGGTAGACTGTTGGCGGACCGTGTGCGTTTGGACAAACATGTGTTGCGCATCCTCGTTGAAATAGTAATTATATATTTGTGACCGACATTTTACGATTTTAACACCCGACGCAAAAAGAAGGGTGTTATAATCTATAGGCGCGGCTATAGTAATGTAAGTCGATTGTTTCAAATTGTGAATCTGAGTGCCAAATTGCCAATACATATGAGATTTATATGTATACCTAATATGTTTTTATTAAAATGAATATATCTTTTGTTATTTGTTTTTATATGCAGATATTATCAGCAAAGCAATTTTTGTATCTATGTGTACCTACATATTTTTTTTACATAAAAAGAAATATTTATTGCAAAATATATATTTTATAGGTCGTACTTTTGAAAAAAAAATCTTTTCTTTGTTTGTTTGTTTTTATACAGGGTACGCTGACAGTTTTTTAAGGGCATGAACAGACCATCAAACTGAACAACTTACTCTATGAGACCAACATCGAAACCGCTGTAATAAAATCAGCTGTCCCATACATTTGGCTCGAGCAGGTTTGCAGTTTTGTATGGAACAGCTGATTTTGATATTGGTGCCAAGTTTAATTAATATACAAATAAAAAAAAAACCAACACCAAAAACAAACATTTAAATACATACCTACATACGCTCGAAAAACATAACCCTCCGTCTGTCGCAGTCGGGTAAAAAGTGAAAAATAATTCGGTCATCTATTAAAAATTATTACTTATTTTGGAAGTAAGCAATGTTTTACTTTTTACCTCTCTTTAAGATATTTCAGGTCATTTTTATGCGTTGGGGACCGCTATGAAATGAACATAGATTTTTTTATTCAACAATCACTTGCGGTCCCAATCACACATTAAATGACTTAAAATATCTTAAAGAGAGTTTAGAAGTAAAACATTAATTTGCTTACATAAAAAACAAGAATTTTTACTTTTTAAATGATGTTGGTTTTTTTTATTGAATTGGTAATTTAACTAATTTATTATTATTTCGTAATTTTTTAGATTTCTTGAAAACTGCTCAACCGATTTTCATGAAACAAAACTAAGAACACTCTCGCAAAGATTAGCTTTCTATTAAAAAAAAAACACGTCCGAATCGGTCCACCCGTTTGGGAGCTACGATGTTACAGACAAATTATAACGCCCCTCATTTTGCTTCGGGGGTTAAAAAGTGTCAGCATAGCGTCGGTCAGGGGTTAAAAACAAACAAACAGGGTCAGTTTATAGATATAATTAGCAAAGAAATTTTTTTCTATTTGCCAATTGTATAATGTTTGTTCGTTTGTTTTTAACCCCCGACCGACGCAAAAAGAGGGGCGTTATAAGTTTGACGCCTATGTCGGTCTTTCTGTTTGTAGCTCCCAAATGGGTGGACCGATTTCGATGCGTTATTTTAAAATAGAAAGCGAACTTTTGCGAGAGTAAATAACATTAAATGACAAATTAAAAAACCCCAAAGCCCAAAACAAACATTTAAAAAGTAAAAAATAATTCTGTCACCTAGGTTTTATTTTTGATGTACTTAAGCAAATGTGTTTTACTCATTAACTTTCATTCTAAGATATTTTTTTAGGTCAATTAATGTGTCTGGGACCGCAAGAGATTGTAAAAAAAATATTTGGAAATATTATGATTTGTATTAGTTTATTTATTCATTTGTTTATACTACAATACGAAACACTAATCACAATTTTTCAGTACATGCAAGTTTTAGATATACATAACATTAAAATAATACGGTCAAAATTGGTGTCGCGGGAACCACTGGGCAACCTAAAGATGTGTGTGTGAGCGCGCAGACGCTGTGTGCGTAGCGTTAAAAACCTAAAGTGGACACGGTCCGTCCGCTTATACGACCCTTAAAGTATAACGTTGCGCGGCTAGCTTATTTTGGGTTTGCGTAGCTTGATGTGTCGCCGTGTGTACTCATGATATTGAACTACTTTCTCAAAGAAAAATAAGGGAAATTCGAAAAAAAAATGTCGACATCATACAAACATCAGCTGATTGCATTTAGTATGGAATGTCCAAAAAATGTTTGCGAATTTCCTTTGGTTTTCTTAGGGAAAGTTTATTAATTAGTGATGACACTAAATATAGACACATAAATAATTATTTTACCCATGAGGGTAAAATCGCCCCTTAAAGCAATGTCTGTTTACCCTAACATGTAAAAGTAAATATGCAATTAAGTACATTATAATTAGAATGTAGTTAAATCTAGCACATTATATATAAAATTATATATTGTAGAACTGTCTTTTTCATCCTTATATTAATAATGTTTAGATTATAGGTTAAGTTAATTTGTTCAGTAATATTTGTTTATTAATTTGTTAATCTTCCATAATTTATTTAAAAAAAAAATAATAATAAATTACAAAAAATAGCGGTCAGCACAAGCGTCGTCAATAACAATGATACACAAACAGACAAAAATCAGCAACATGCTTCGCTTATTTGTTAATTAACTTAACCTGCAATCTAAACATTATTAATATAAGGAAGAAAAAGGACACTTCTACAATATATACTTTGATATTATATAATTTGATAGATCTTGTTAAAAAAAAATACTAACGTGCTAGATTTAACTAAATTCTAATTATAATGTAAGTACTACATAATTACTTTTACATGTTAGGGTAAACGGACATTGCTTTAAGGGGCGACATACATAATTAATTACTTTTACATGTTAGGGTAAAAATTATCGAAATATTTGTTTGCAACCCAGAGTAAGTTGTATATTTATTAATTAAAAATGATATTTATCTGAAATCAATATAATTCTATTTAACTCGTATGACTAGATAATATATCTCTTCGTAAATGCGTGGTCCTTTTTAAAATTATACGGAAAACCAGTAGTTAAAATACTCAGTTAGATTGTGAATTTCCGAAGCAACATTACAGTATTATTATAATATATAATTTAAAATCTCCAGCATAAGCTATGAATATAGACATTATGAGCAAATTCTAGTCGTCCGAGGACAGTTTGATATTATTGTGGTGATTGGTTTACTTTCGCTCCAGTCTACAATATTGTTATTTTTATATTTATTTGAAGAATAAATTGCTAATAAATGTACAGTTTTCTGAACTCTGATTGGTTGTTTTACCATTATCTTTAGGTAGACATGTCATTAGAGGGTTTTTGTTATTTTATTTCTAAAATAGCCAGACAGAATTATAATTTCGGAAATAGAGTGTTGGTGTCTGTCTGTTGGCTGCATAAGTAAAACTATTAAAATTATAAATCTTAAAATTGTATTTATTCTTATTATTGTACTCGTAGTACTTAAGTATATCAATGTTTAAGATAGAACAGGCTTCAAATCTGCAACACGCTTCTTCAAAATGGCACAAGATTCGTATCTGCAACTGAAACAGTAAAAAATATGTAATTACTCGTATTAGTACAAGAACTATGAAATAAGTATTTAAAAAAAAGAAATTGAATTAATGGTTGTATTTATTCAACACTTTATTTTACACAAATTAATTTCGGAAAAAAACAATAAAACACCTTGTAGCAAAGAATGGGATAACTTTTTAAATATTGAAAAAATCTATAGATAAAAATATTTTTGGGTACAGTTTGAAGCTAAATCTTGGGTACAAAATATCCCAATATGAACACGCTTCTGATAAAGGGCCCTCATAATGAGCATCGTTGACAAGCCGCTAATTGTAGCAAAGCTGGCCACTCCGTCATCTTAATAGCGTGATGAGTCCGCCATGATGGAGTTATTAAGAGCTTAGGTAGACCTGGGTGGCGTATCTGATTTATGGGTTGTTGTACATACTGATTTAGTTACCGTAGAATGATGAGGCTTGATAAACTGCGCAATGAGGACATCGGCTCCTTAAGTCGTTCCCATTGTAGAGAAGATGGTGGAGAGTTATGTTAAATTATTTATTATATTCTAGTTATGTGGTGAAGTACTTTTACCAATAGATCTAAAGCTGGACACAAATACAATGCAATTTAGGATATCTTAGCGTCTAAGAACCAGGAGAGCTGACCTTATATAAAGGGACAAGACAAGAAAGAAGTTACCCTAGAACCAGTAGAATGATGGAAAACACAAACACCAACAACTTTTCAGGCGTGAGGCCAGGCTTGCGAGCATCTTAAGATTTAGAAGCATATTCGGTATTTGCACCTCTTTAACATGCCAGTGCTACGTGCCAGTGGGAAAATGACTTATGAGAAAGTCGAATTTTCAAGAAAAAAAAACTATTCCACATTATTTAACTTTCTAATTTTCCGCGGAGATACATCTTTGTTGGAAGGTGACACACAAAGAGCGATTAATATTAGCATCTCTTTTGTCTCCCACGTGCAATTTCGGGCGGCGCCAGCAGCAATTTATCTAACGAAAGAAAATACGCACAAAAAAAACTCGACAATTTCCTCCGCGTTTTGTACTCAAATACTCATTATGATAGACAAAGAAAAAATAGGTGTTCTGAATAGAGATGTTATTGTATTCGAATATCCGATATCCGAAATTGATTACGAAATAATGTATCGGATATTACTTATATCTTCATTGACTCAGCTCAGCTCATTATCAACAGAATCAAGTAAATCTAATATTAAAGAGATAAATTATACTATGATTAGATTATAATTCATAATTAATCATCTTGCATCTTAATTATTAAGTACTACTTTAAATCGTTGCTACGGTTTTGGTATTCATTAAGTAGGTGCAGATTGCTGCCAGCTAGGTTTAAATTTAAAGTTCCTAATTTAAATTTAAAGTTTCTATATGGATATCGAGCATTCTCCTCTGTTTTGTTAAACTGGTGTGAGAAAAATAATAGTTTTGTTTTTAAATATGACTCATAAAAATGTATGAAAAGTACTCTTAAGTTTACTACACTTTTAAGTTAATACACTGATTACCTATAAATCCTAAACTTGAACCCGTAACAGAAATAGAATCCTTAAATATGATGATGATGATGATAAGATATCCGTAAATATATCCGATATCTCATACTATTGACACCCCAGTACAGAAACAATGGTGCACTGTGCGGTGCAGCCCACCGCCTCAATCCGTCACAGTTGCCGTCAAGTGTCACCGAGCTGTCAACTGTCACGCGGCAACAGAATGCGGCGACACCTCGGCCTCGGACCGCCTGGAGTGTTCACCTGGAGAGACGCAAATTAAAACATTTTCTGGTAAATTACTATGTCAGAAGTGAGATTGGATTTTTTATTTTTAGGGTGGATTTAAGATTGAAGAATTGTTTTTATTTTACAAATTACAATGAAAGTAATTGTAGTTTGACACTAATTGTATTAAGGGGATGTGGTCGTGAATTTATACATTTCTGTTTCAATCAGTGAGTCTTAAGTTAGTTTTAAAATTGGATATAAAATAGAGTTGTTCCAAATTCATGAGTTCTAAATCTTGAAAAAAAAATGTTATCTTTGATGTTATGACATCAAACCTTTAATGTCAGTGATCCAAGTTCAAAAATTAGTTCCAAGCATAGGCGAAGTATTTTTCGCTTACGCTGATAGACGAAACATCAGTGTAACCGCGTATGAGACAGCGATAGTCATAAAATCCTATACAATTTGTATGAAAATAGATGTCTGACTCCGGAGTCAGACAGCCGTCGTAGAACAAAAAAGTGGCTACGTCGATAAGGACAGCAATAAGTAGCGATCTCCTTTTTTAACAAGAGCTAATTTGCTATGTGCATCTTTTACTGAGTTATATGACAAGACACATGCTTGCTTCTAGTTCCTTCTCTTTCTACGGTTCCAAGGATTATCCGCAACATGGCGAGGTTTTTTATATTTCTGGTCGGGCTTTAGAATGCAATATGCAACGCTAAAAGTGTTGTTGGTCTACATAGTACCTAAAGACCGAAAGTATAGACAAGAATACGATTTTGTCTCTTTTTTATACCTCGGCATGGTATGTTACTATTGTGTAGATATTATATGTTTTGCTTCTGACCGATTTCGGCCACGGCGAGACTGCTTCAACTCCGTTGTGTATTATTTATTATTACACTAATAACTAGGTAAATATATAACCTCGCAACACCGGCAATTCATATAAACAACGTCTACACTAAAAACCAGAAAGCTTTCAACTCGTGACAGGTACAGCAATATCATCAGATTAACGCACGTCATTACAGCGGGCGAGCTGAAATGCTCCTAACAAAATCGCCACACATTACTGGGCACATTTTAAGCTGCAATTACAACGAATTATTACTTTAGTTTCCTTTTCCAACCTTTTAACTCACGAAGTAATCTAGCATTATTACTCTCATTGTGACACGAATGTGTCTAGTTCAAAATAATTTATAATATTACCAAAGATTATGAAATCGCAGATAGGACTCGGGCGGAGTCGTATGGAGTCGCGCAGACCTATTCATTTATAGGAAGTTTTTTTTTCCAACCTTTTTTGGACCAAATCTGAAATCGCAAAAAAATATATCAGCTGGTCCGATTACTCCCTTAAAAAGGCTCAGCATAATTATTAAGAAGGACCCTATATATGGTCCATACTGTAATCGAACATTCAAAACTGTTTACGTCTGACTTGGCTGCATGGGCCCGATCATTTGCCTTTAAAACCCCCATGGAGTAAGGTGCCAAATCATGTCAAAGCTGTGCCGGCCGTGTAATTTCTCTATGTTTGGCACACTTCGGTTCACACTTCATGTTGAATTTATAGGAAGAAGAAAAATAGAGAGGAAAAATGTTTATTGTGCGGCATATACGAGTAACTTTATAAAAATCAAAAACATATTCTTATTGTACTCGCTTGGGACTGGTCTCTGATCTTTGGAGGAAATCCCTAGTAAGCAACTAATAATACGGCTGATGATTAAAAGGACCCACCTATCTTACGGTTTACATCTTTGATTTTGACACAGCGTTCTCTATTTTAGTGGAAGTATAGTAAACACCTTCGGGCGGTGTTGCCAACAATTTTTGGCAGCATTGTAGTATTTTTCTTGTAGAATTGGAAAGAAGCGATATTTCTCAGGTAATCTGCGGCTTTGGGGACAACAGCTGGGCTTTGTTTGCTTTGGAATGGACGGAATGCTATTAGAGAGTTGTTGCTAGTCTTGTTATATGTCATGTTATCGATTCTTCTTTTGTTGTTTCCAAAAGCACAGTTCATTTAATAGTTAGGTACGCAATTACATAACAAATTATGTAGGTGCATAGTTCATCGCACTACTATTTCTTCGTACCTACTATCATTAATCTCAGAATCAATCTCTGGACCAACAATATGTCGTAACTATACGATCTTTCGAACTATAATTCCTCGCACGTTTGTATTTCGAAGTTCCATTACGCTCTCAACAAGGCCCGGAATTACCGGAATTTCCATTCGGCAAGAAATTCATTTACTGAAATATCAATTCCCTGATTGTACACGTCCCCGAATGTCAACATCCCCAAACGTTCACTTCCCCGAATGTCCATCCATACCGATGCGGTATAGTGTCGTTGCAAAAGTGACGTCAAAAAGTGATCTTTATTTTTGTATAATTATTATCTTTCTACGAAAAATTTTTTTTCTTTGAAAAACAACATTTTTTAAAACATTTTTATTTATGTATGTATTTATGTAGGTAGGTACGTGTAAGTTTGTTCCCTACTCTATTTATCCATAACTTTTGTATTTACTTTCTTTTTGAAAACTGCCTCTTGCTCGAGATGTATCCCAAGGGATACGCGGATAAGACGCCACCATGCCAGTGATCGCTGGTGAAAATAACGATCAGGCGACACTTGCGGTGTGATAGCTAACGATCCCACCTACACGGTAAATGTAAGCCACCGGCTGAAATGTAATGGTGTTGTTAAGGCGCTTACTGCTGACAAATTGAAACATAAAAATGAAAGTGGCGCTAGAATTTGAATTTTTACAAAAACTTCAAAGCCGCAAAATACTTTCAAGACGTATCTGTAGGCCAAAAGGCAGGTAAGCGGCATAGTCGAGACAAGTACGTACATTAATACTGTAAACCAGGCGGTAATCGTCAAACTGAACAAATTTTTTTTATGGCACCAACAATGAAATCGCGAAAAAAAATCAAACTGCAAACCTACTCAAGCCAATTATTGTGTGGGACAGCTGATTTTTTTGCGATTTCGATGTTGGTCCCATAGAGAAATTTGTTCAGTTTGTTGGTCTGATCATCCCCTTAAAAAAGTTTCAGCATTAAGTTGAACCCTGTATAATTTAAAGTTGCTATTCTGATGGCCCGACAGCTCAGTCAGTAGTAAACCTACCTGCTTTGCTGATGGTCACTGGTTTGAATCCCGCTAGGGGAAAATATTTCTAATGCTAAAAATATATCGCCTTAATATTTATGTGCGTCACGGATATTTGCATTTATAAATGGATTGCATATCGTTGCCTGCAGTGCGATTTTTGAAAATCATACGAGCGGTTCGGCAGTAGAAAATGTCAGAATTACTATGGAGATAATGCATCTTTCTACTGCCGAACCGCTCGTATGATTTTCAAAAATCGCACTGCTGGTTATCACTAATTCAAGTCTGGGCTACATTCTGGTACTTTAAATGGGGCTAGATCATTCGTTTGACAATATCCATTTTTAACTTGGAGAGTCTTTATCGTACAAAATAACTATTAAGCATAGCATAATATATGCTCACGACTATAAATCTACTATTAAGCATTTCAGTTTATATTTTATCTTCCCTAACAGGTCTTGTTTGACTATTTTAAGACTGTTTATAAAAATAGTTAGACAAACCATATCCATTAATTCTGTTTAGCGCCTATGTTACTGCTGTTCGCGCCTTAAGCTACACAGGTCCCACGGGCGATATATTTTTTATCGTAGCCCCAATTCCGCCGGTAAATTGCAATTCGATAGCGCAGGTTGAGCATTGGCTACAGTTTCAGGGAGGGCAATTAGGTTCTCGTGGGTAGGTTGGTTGTTTCGTATAAAAGTTTATTTACATGATTATTTTCACAAAACCGAATGCTTCGAATAAGCACCAACTCAGATGGGTGTTGTAAGCACAGACAATTCCTTCAGGCACTAAGCAAATACTTATTCCTTTAGTTAGGGCATCGGATTCCCTCACCGTGGCATCATCATCTTATCATCGACCACTGCTGAACATAGGCCTCTCCCAAGTCGCGCCACAAAACTCTTTCCTCGGCCTTCCTCATCTGAGTGGCTGCCGGTGAAATCCACTTCATCCAATTCCACTGATTGTATCGGTTTACCGTTCCATTAGAATAAGGTGGGAAAGGACTAGAGTTCACAATAGCACACACAATTATTGCACATAAAAATATCCTTCATACCTGACTCCTTTTGTAATAAAAAGGTCGCTGTAGTCGAACCGATTTTATCCACATACAATCAGCATTTTGTATGTCCCCTATCTCCTCCTCTAAAACTTAACCAATTTTAATAATTCTTTCAAGAATAATATGAGAAAGACTTTTGTTTATTAATATGTTTTGCTTTTTTTGTTTATATTTCATCAAATTTGTTTGCTGGATGTCTGAAATTGGTCATTTTTGAAGGTCCCTAGTTCATACAGTAATTAGTTCATGCAAAAAAGCAAAACATAGGGACATAGCAAAAGTAACATAGATTGTATGGTAAAAAATGTTTGCTCTAGTGTCATACATACAGGGAGGAAACAGGGGAATACGTTTGTATGGAAAAAACGGCACTCGCCTATCCTCTCAAGAGTTAAACATTGATATACTCTCGTTCTTACCCCCTTCAATCGGACAGAACGGGAGACAGCCTGGGCCAGAGTAAAAAGTAAAATTTATTGACTCTTCTCTATTTTGACAACATCACAATTAATGATCTAATAGGTACCCGGATAGTTACACAAGTGCGTAAAAGTAACCTGAATGTTGGAGCACTTTTATTTTGAGACTTGGCACCTATCGGTTTGGGGAAAAACTAACTGCGCATATTTGAAGCTAAATATAAAAACTAGTCTTTAGTAATTACCTAGGTCAGTTTAGAAGTGATGTGAGATTTTTAGAGGCGATCGTTTGTGCGCTAGTTTTTCTTTTATCTTTATTTATGTTCATAGGTTATCATCAATCTTATTTAAGAGCTACGTTCTTGTTGGTGGAGTATTCACCAGTCTTGTCTCTTTTCTACAAGTGCCTTATGTATGGATCTTGTTCATAAAATAACATAACAATTTTACGCACATGCATGCTACTTAATTCAAGCACACAATCCATTATTATGTCCAAGACTATACATTCCCCGATAGTGATAAAATGGGCGCCTTACAAAATAACATTACTGACGAAAAACTACGACTGTATTCTCTTTCGGCATGTTCAGAAACATTCATATAACTAATCATTATTTTTAAATGAGTTTTCAATAAAATACATTTTTCGTAGGTATCTATTTTTTATTTCTACAATCATAAACTCATGATCACAATTCCTTTGGGGGTGGTTAGAACTCTTTTACATGTATTAACTATCTTTTTAAATGTGCATTTGTAGGTACCTTTACCTTACCCTACCTTTAGCATAATATAGGTATTGAAGGTCTCAGGATGGAATAACGACGTGTCAATAGGCTAGCCTTTTTCCCAGCTGTCCCACGTCAGATATTTATTTTTCCTACTCCTCCTATCATCTGTATAATTTTCGAGTTCCAAGATAGATTAGGTCATCCCCCGGGCTCGCTGGACTTCATTGTCTAGTGTTGTCATTATCGCTGCTGTTGGTCCTGGTTTACAGGAGATACAGTGGTGGGTAATCGTGAGGTGCTTATGCCTGATAAAAAATATATGTTTTTCCACAGAGACAATGCTGGAGAAGTTGCCTTAGTCTCAATAGTAGCTTCGTACGACAACATAGAAATGGTGTTGGGGTAAATTGGTGGTGTCCTGTCACCACGCGGGTTTACAAATTATGTAAGATAGTTGTAATCATTAGCCTTGTGTCGTTCATTTAGAATGCTTTTAATACCTATTTTCCTCTCTTATTTGCTTATTAACAAATTAGCATCATGATAACTCAAAAGCTGTTGTCCGTTTGCACTAAACAAAATTACTTATGACGCCCCAAAACAAGAAAGTAGGTACATTGCACCCATTGACTTACACGCTAGCGATAGACAGGCCCCTTTCATAGAAGAAATATGTTCCACTTGAATACGGTGCTCGCACCAGATTGATGTTCCCGAGTTCACTTCGTCACTATGGCAATGACAGACCGCAATGTGTCATTTTGTGTTGTTTTGTGTGACATGTTGTTGGTTTGAACGAGCTCGTCTATCGCTACAGTATATGTCAGTGATTGCACTAATCTTAAGCCAGTCCAATAAATGCACGCAAATGCCCCTTTAATGCTAAGTGATACCTTAGGCTTAGGAGTCACTTTACAAAGTCATCTAAGTTTTGTTTAGTGCAAACGGGCATTAATCTTACAAAACATTTTAGTAGCTTAAATATCTCGCATGTGAATAATCTAAAATAAAGTCTCATAAACATAACATAGTGAGCTCGAAGTCAAGACATCTCGGAGTTGTCAGAGACACCTTTCAGTGGACACTCCTCGTGTTGGTTTGTTTTGGCAAACTAGGCGCCTACCAGACGCGGTAGTGCGAAGCTGGCTGTCGATACTTTGTTTATCGATATGTCGCTTGTCTATAGTAACTAAAAAAATCTCTCTACTCTCTCTTCCTGGCTTTTAATCCCATATGGTTGTGGGGTCAGCCTTCCGTGTCTGTTCTCTTCATCTATTATCCCAATACACGGTTTTCCGATTTTGGGAGTCAGGGACTCAATCATTTTGTATACTTACTTCTAAATTGAAATTAAATAAAGATTTATTTATTTTATTTATCTTGCCCTATTTCTGACGTCGTCTTCGAAAACATATAGTAACTAAAATAGTACGTAATTAATATATTGTAAGAACTGTCGATTGATTAAGAAGTTCAAAGTTTTATAATTATAATCCGGACGATTATTATTATAATGCTACATGAAAGATTTTTTTTTACAGGTTTCATATAAATTAAATCTGCCAAGCCGCACGTCTGTTTGTTGGCCTTGACAATAATGCAGTGATAGATGAAAATAATAATATTTTAACATTTTTGGTATACAAATGTCATTAATTTTTTTTGAGAAATTCAGTAGGTATATCTTGAATCGGGTAGTGATTGTTCGGTAAGAATTAAAACAATCGGAAAATTTAGTTTGTAGTCAAGAGAGTGACTTAGATCTACAAGATCTCTCTCTCCGCTATCTTTTCTTCTTTTTGGTAAAAAGCCTATCATCATAATATGGAATATTACTCCATGATCTTGTATGACGGTATCTTAATGTCTTCAACTTCGGCCTGCCTATTGCGTAGTGTCTTAATCGTGAGGTCTCTTATTTCCATCCTAGTCAGTTCTTTGGACTCATTAGGGCTTGAAATTGTAATCAAGGTCACAATGCTTTTACCGTTTTGAGTAGCAGTAAATTTTTTTATCTTGTTACAGTGTTTCACCGGTACTAATAAAATTAATTAATTTCGTAGTAAAATAAAACAGCGGTCAAACGACTGCTCAACGCACGACGAATAAACGCGTTTCATTTCAATTAAATAAACACTTTAATTGTCGCCTGTGTCTGATCCACAGTATGAAGTTAATTGCTTTATTATCGATGCCACGTTTCATCGAAATTCAATTCACTCCGGTACTTTTCCAACACTATAACCACTAATGACCGTCTGCATCCAGGTGAGACGTCCACACATCATTACCAGTCATTACACACCGGATTTCCGCCAAACTACACCGCTAAAACACCGTGTAATATGATGTATGTCCGAAAGATAAAGATTTACTGAAAAAAAACGAAAGAAAAACCGACTTGGCACGTTTCTGTATTTGGCATCCATAAATAATATTTAGTTGTGTTTGTTTTTAATAACTAGCGCTTGTTTTTTGAATTAGAGTTGGATTTAATAGGGTTTTTGACTTTGTGATTGTAATTATTGAAATTTATTAGTAAAATTAGCGTAGATTTTACGACATCTCTATTATGACACTAATAGATACGCATCAATGAAAACATACGACAAAGTAGAAAATAAACTTAACGAGCGAATTTTGTAATAAATCAAATAAAACCGGCACACTACTTTCTGTAGCTTGAGTAGGTATAAATTATGTTTTCTAACATATCACCGTATCAAACGCGTTAAAACAATTGACTCTTTATAGGTATGTTTACCTTAATTAAGGCGTATAGCATATAGAAGGAGTCGAGGCGGCGTCGAGGTGCGGGTGCGCGCCTTGCCGACCTCGACATAACCATAAGCAAATGCTCATGACTATTATATATTCCCCGAAGGGGGTAGTCATACATATTCTGAAACCTCAGAACATCCACAGTCATCGTTTGTCAAGGTCGCCAAGGCGCGCTCGCGCCTTGACACCGCCTCGGCTCCTTCTGTATGCGACACACTTAACATTACCACTGAATAACAAAGTGACATTACGATAGGAATCTTTATCTGTGCACCTGTAGGAACTCACTGTAATCAGTGAGTTCATAATTATTTAGATATATTTAACATTATAATATTTAAAAAAAAAAATCTTGTAATAATTTTAAATGCACTGTTGGGCTCAACTATGATTTCTACTAGTAACTGTATTAGTAATAGGTATTTAGTTTCAAATCTTCAATTAACAATAGTGTGGACTATAATTATTTGATTGAACTGGCAAACTTTTTCACTGAAAAGTTTAGTTGCGGTATGGAGGGAGGGACAGGAGTGCGTATCGATTGATGCTTCTCTTAATTTGCCGCGTATTTCTGATAGTCGATATCGATAACCGAAACCACTTACTTAATAACAACACTAAAAAACATTTAAATCGGCATGTTGGCAGTGTCCATCTCGTCAATCGGCGAATAGTTTATCGAGTCTATCATTCCTCACGGTGATTCTACACGTGACTTCAAATCATTTTCGGTCACCAATCGATAGTACCTACCTAGATACTCAGGTATATTCATGTTATATTAGACAAGAGTACCTAAATAATATATTGTAATGATGAAATTTGATTGAATATGTAGGAAGGGCTTGGCATACGTTAGGTACGCTAACTAAGCTGAAATATGAACTGTCATTTAGGCGACCTATACGACAAAATACAGTAATCGTAATCAGTATATCGTACCTAGTCGGTCCATAAATAATGTCACAACTAAAAAGGGCCATAAATTTTTTTTATTTTTTTCAAAAAACGGTTTATTTAATTTAAAGACTATTAAATTGAGCCATAGATTATAAATAAATTATTCGAAATGGGCACCTCTATTTTTTATACACTCTCTTAAACGTCGCGGCTAGTCATTGATAGCAGCACGTACCATATTCATGTCTATGTCGTCAGCCACTGCTTTTGTCAATGATGACTTGAGACTCACCAAATTTTTATGAGGCTTAGAGCACACTTTCTCCTTTAAAACTTGCCATATCGTGAAAGACAAAGACTTTCTAGGGCGGCCATAAGGCAAAAACTACCCAAGCCTGTTTCGAGCGCCAAAATATCGACCTTATCAAGCATGAAGATTGGCCCTCCTCCAGCCCTGACCTCAACCCTCAGGATTACAAGATATGGCAAGTTTTAGAGGAGAAAGTGTGCTCTAAGCCTCATAAAAATTTGGAGAGTCTCAAGTCATCATCGACAAAAGCAGTGGCTGACATAGACATGAATATGGTACGTGCTTCTATAAATGACTGGCCGCGACGTTTAAGAGAGTGTATAAAAAATATAGGTGCACATTTCGAATAATTTTTTATAATATATGGCTCAATTTAATAGTATTTTAATTAAATAAACCACTTTTTGAAAAAATATTTTATTTTTTATTTTATGGCCCTTTTTAGTTGTGACATTATTTATGGACCGACTAGGTATAAAATCTTGGATGGTTTTAACGGTGCTATCTACTGCAACCAGTCAATTATTGAGTTTTTCAGATTAGGTACATTAGTAAAATAAACAACGTTGACATGCTTATTATATACTCACCTTGTGTTTGTTGCTTTATTTCATTTTATTAACTTGATAAGGAATCAGGACCATGCGGCGGAATATCTCTGATTTCCCCCTCCGGGAATATAGTCTTAAGCATTATGCTTATACTAATACTTATGCTGGATTAGGCTCGCAACAGATTACCTGTAACGATACTGATACACTTCTTTCGAAAGTAAATAAAGTCGACTTTAAACCGTATTACAAGAGCAATAGATTCTTTATCTTTTACCTTTCCTTAGAGACCTCTGAAGTGTTGTATAGCGCTTACCTCTTGAAAAGCTCCGCCTTAACATCGATCGCACAGGTGTGCTATCACCTGATTGGTCGAGAGGTGAGGTGAGACAGGTATCTTATCGTTTTTAGCCAATCACCGTTGAGCATTCATAATCAAGTTGAATGTGTTATGTAACTCCGTGTAAGTCTTATTTACTTGTTGTATATTATTTTCAAGTAGTGTAGATCTAAATATTGTTGTTCCTACCACTAAGTTCCACCAATATACATGGTGTTATGAAAAGTATCATAAACTTTTTTTTAAACAACATACTCTACCCATCAATCGAGCAAAAACAAAATTCTGCTGTCCCATCATCATCATCATCATCAGCCTATCATCGTCCACTGCTGGACATAGGCCTCCCCCAAGGCGCGCCACAAAACTCTGTCCTCGGCCTTCCTCATCCAGTCGCTCCCCGCTACTTTTTTTAGGTCGTCTGTCCAGCGGGCAGCATAGCGTCCCACACTACGCCTACCAGTTCGCGGTCTCCACTCTAGAACTCTGACACCCCATCGGTTGTCAGTTCTTCGACAGATATGACCAGCCCACTGCCACTTCAGCTTGCTAATTTTCTGAGCTATGTCAGCCACTTTAGTTCTGTGACGAATCACTTCATTTCTGATGTGGTCCCTCAGAGAAACACCGAGCATAGCTCTCTCCATAGCTCGCTGAGCGACCTTGAATTTATGAACTAGCCCTATCGTCAGGGTCCACGTTTCCGCACCATAGGTCATCACTGGCAGAACGCACTGATTGAACACCTTCGTTTTGAGGCATTGTGGTAGGGCCGAGGAGAATATATGACGTAGTTTCCCGAAAGCAGCCCATCCCAGCTGGATACGCCTAGCGGCCTCCTTGTCGAAGTTGTTTCTACCTAGTCTTATAGTCTGTCCAAGGTAGACATAGTCTTGCACAATTTCTATCGCCGCCTCACCGACGTATACCGCCTCTGGCTCGACATGAGAATTAAGCATGACTTTCGTCTTGTCTAAGTTCATGCCGAGACCGACCCGTCGGGAAGCGGCATTAAGGTCGCTAAGCATCCCACTGAGGTCATGCAGCGATTCCGCCATGACGACAATGTCGTCGGCAAAACGCAGGTGTGAGATGTACTCGCCGTTCACACATATGCCTCGTTCTTTCCAATTGAGCATCTTGAAGACGTCTTCCATCGCATCAGCTGTCCCATACTAAACTGCAATACCTACTCGACGCAATCGTATGGACAGCAGATTTTCTTTTTGCTCTGATCGTTTTGGTCCCATAGCAAAAGTTGTAAAGAAGGTTTATGATACTTTTCCTTACACCCTGTTTATTCTTTGGTTCCACTTCGAAACTTAAACAAATGACACAAGCATCTGGAATAACTTTACCTACGTAATGATGAACTGACTTAGGATCAATGTCATTCGAGGTTTTTGTTTTATGTTAGGATCACAAGTGAACAAGACATTTCATTCATGACGAGACATCCTTCAAGGACGAATGGACGGAATGGGATAACGGATGTCGCATGGACACTTTCAGTTGAAAACATAGTGTAGGTAGTGGATCGTATCTAGGTAGGTATTATATTATACGATTCAGCTATACTGCATTCCAAATAAGGACGAAAAGATATTCCGATTCCTGTATAGCTTTCTGGCCAATTTTGATTAGCAAATATGATTTATTTATGAGAAAGATATACTATCCAACGTATCTTGAACGTTACTAAAGCTGTTCTAAGAATAAGTGAGAGGAAGTGTTTCAAATCTCTGTTTCTGTAATTCAAAATGGCCTTAAATTTTCGTTGTTATTTGGAATGGAGTATAGTTGTAATTTAATGTTTTGATATTAAATAGGAATTAAGGACGCGTTTACAAAATTCCTCACTCCAATTCCTGCCTTTGGTCGTACTACTACACGCGCAAGGCTCACGCATACAGAGATAACTGCCAAGCGGCAAAAGTATGAGTAAACTGAGACCAATTGATACTTGTAATATTTTTCGTTCTATTTTTGCAGAGTCATTTATTTATCATTTAAATTAATAAAATTAAACTTAAATTAATATGAAGACGTTCACTTTCAAATCTTTTATTTTAGTTTGTTTGTTTGTAAAATATCTTTATTGTCAATAATAATTAACTTATAGTCTAGTGTACATTAGAGCCTAGGCATAAGTATCATAATTTGTATAGTAAACAGTTTAGCAGGCTATCTAGCCTACTTTTATTTTAGTAGGTACCATCAACAAGGTACACGGTGGACCTTTTCGAGCATTTTTCCTTTGCAAGTTACCATCACAGTTAGTCTCGCCCTTTATTTTGTTGACCAATAAGGACCTAATAAACAAAAAAACATCAGTGAAACAGATAGTGTAGAGAAAGTTGGTTAGACAATAACAATCCACAACCGATCCTGCCGACTACCTGCTCAAAGTGGGGCCAACTTGGATACTTGCTTTACTAGGATAATTAGTTCCCTACATATCGAGCTTTGAAGACACGACAGAAAATATAACAAGTGCGAGTAGGACTCTCGCATCGAGGGTTCGGTATACCACCACTCTTTACTTTTGTTTTGATTATATGTTGTTTTATTTACATTAAAGTATGCACTATAATCACACCAAGTTTGACGCTTATTTGTATCACCATGTTTACGATAGAGCACAAACAAAAAAGTTGAAAAAATCAAGCCCTCTGAATTTTTACTATTTGGTAACGATTCATTGTAGAACGGGACCCTAAATACTAGACATTGGGTTCTTAGCACAGAAAATATGTTTTTTTTTTATGGTGCTACCCTGACGCTATTGGGTGTCATAAGCGAGGTATCGAATGGGTTCTGCAGGCAAAAGTAGATCTTAGGGGGGTCCACCGTGAACTTTGTCGATAGCACATAATCTATATCTCTATCAATCTATTGGTTTTTAGGTGTCCATGTCCAAATCATAGATTTATGCCTGTCTGTTTGATCGGGCATCGCGCAAAAACTGAAGGACAGATTTTGATGAAGCTTCTTGTGTCCAAAAGACAAAAAATTAGACAAACTGGTATATATTTCGCAGATGAAAACTACCTAAAAATAAAAATAAATTGGTAAGTTGCTTTTGTAGACGTAGGTAAGAGCAAAATCTAAACAACACAATACGAAACGTAAATAGAGCAAAGTCATAATTCTTACTCACTGGACAGGTACCTAGCTAAGTAGGAACTATGAGCTTCAAGTGTGAATAGAAATTGCAATAGTTTACAAAAATAACGGTGGTGATAACGTAATGTCCTTGATTAATAGCTGTTAATCGTCAATCCAAAGGAAAGCACCGGCCAATTCACAAAAAAGTATGTAGGTAGGCATATCATAAAACAGAAGCTAAGTTGTTAGGGATCACAAGAAACAACACTCCAAAAAAACGTACAAACAAAGCTATCTAAGTAGCCACGACTCGCAAGTGATAAACGCCCAACAATGGGATAACAGCTTGGCAACACGTGCATATCGTAAAGAGCATTGTGACTATTTTTGACTCTAAACCTTTGAGTGTACCAGCGCGCGGCGATCGAATTTGAATGCCTTTATCATAAATTGTAAATTTTTAATAATACAGTTAAGAAAAACAAAAAACCCGACTGCATTAAAAGATTATTAAATGAAAAGAGAAAAACGTGCTCAATCAATCAAATAAGTTATTTGTACACAGGTACAGAGGTAAAATCAAGTTTGACAGTAGTCGATTTTTCGCTGTCAACCGCGAAAAAGCATACAAAAACCACCTTGATTAATTAACATTAATAAAACAAAGTCCACACCTCATCACGTCTAAAGTCAAAATCCATCAAGCCGTTTAGGCCTCTCCATCTATAGGTACCGTACCCACCAAGTCAATCTAAAAAAGTAATTCCACCATAGGTAATAAATAACACGAATAAATTATTATGTTAAAACAAAGAAAATCTAAACTATGCTTTTTCGCTGTCAACGGCGAAAAAGCATACAAAAACCACCTTGATTAATTAACATTAATAAAACAAAGTCCACACCTCATCACGTCTAAAGTCAAAATCCATCAAGCCGTTTAGGCCTCTCCGTCTATAGGTACCGTACCCACCAAGTCAATCTAAAAAAGTAATTCCACCATAGGTAATAAATAACACGAATAAATTATTATGTTAAAACAAAAAAATCGAAACTATGCCTACATCCTCCATATTATTACTATTATTTTAACTGACTATGACCACATGCATGAGAGTACCTACTAATCGAGACAGATCTAACGAGCGCTTCGAGGAATATTAAAAAAAGCAATATTTTACCGTCGTGTATCGTCTTGTAACCGTGGAATTATTTTATTTTGTATAGCCAAATCAAGTATCAAGAGAAATGGTCAAATACAATTGTGTGTCCGTACAGCGATGTATTTTACTGCCAGGAGCTGCTGTAGAGCGACATGGAGGTGTTCCCACAAGGGCGCGTGGACGCCGACTGATTCCTTTAGTGAAATGCTTGTGAATATAAAAAGAATTCCGGTGAACTTGCCAAAGTAAACTAATCTTTATGTCAGGACGTCAAGGTTTACGTGAATTAGCAAAATTTCCAAAAATTGTGCATATTGGCTTTAAAAGTTTTTTTTTTTCTGAGTGTTTTTAGAATTATTTCATATTTTTGTTCCCGACCATTTTAAGCTGACTATGTCTTTTATATCACAGTAATTTTTTTTCGCATAAAAATAATTTGGTTTTAAAGATAAATGTAGTGTTTGGAGATAAATGTACCGAAAGACACACCATTTTAGAAGATTTCAAGAGAGGAGGGTATGGAAATTTGATATTTTAGTATTAAAACTGGCTATTCTCTAAATTGTTTTTCCGACCATTTATAGATAAAGATTCCATGTATCTGTAGGTATCAATAACTATTCATAAAACGATGCGGTTTTTCGTGAAAATGTACCGGAAAACAGGCAGTTTTTACGAATTCTGCATACGCGTCCTTAAGATATTATATTTTAGAACGAAATTAATAATTGGGTTATCTCTTTATGCCGGTGTCATGGCGTTCTTTATGACACAGTCTGATTATAAATAGCAGTGCTCTCATATTGTTTACTTGTAACATTTTTACAAAACGATCTAAGTATATATTTAACAATAAGTGTTCTATGTAGACTATTGTTTGGACTTTGACTGCTGATGTACTGGAATAATAGAGTTTTTCTTTTGTCACAATTTATAGATCCTCTTTGTGGAGTAGGAAAATGTTTAAGTTAAAACTTTATTTGGGGGAGGGCCTCTCCCTCAGAAATTTTCATTGTAAAAGTCGATAATAAATCCCTCACAATAGGACATAGGACATTAGCCGACAAATGAAATTTGCGATGATTCCCTTTAGCCCAGTTCGACCACGTTAACTTCTATTTACTAAAAGCCGTGATTTACGCAAGAATTCAATTAATCTGGCCCGATTTGGCATTCATTGCTTTGATCACTATACTTAAGGCTAGGTTATCCCAGTGCAAGCGTCTCTTTCTTGCAAGCATAAGTTTACAATTAGCCATCCCGCTCCAATTGAAAGCAGGATCGCAAAAAAAACGTGTTTTTCGTCAATATCTTTGCTCATGGGAGTTTCTAAGCTAAAACTTCTCTTGAGTTCACTAGAAATATTTAATGTATTTAGTAAAGTATAAGAATAAAAAGTTAAATATCAGCAGTTTAATCATAGTATTGAAAAAACATACCAAAAAGGGGTAACTTTGGGATTTTTTTCTATCTAGTAAACTTAATCTAATCGTGTAATTGAGAACAGTCGCCCATCCGCCCGATCCTTAAATAAGACATAATTTAATTTCAGACTTTAAAACACTTTCGTTCTTGTTCAAAAAACGGCCTCGACGGTATAACAGCGTCTTAAAAAAAAGATTAAATCGGGCATTTTGTGCTGAAATCGGGTCCGAGAAATTGGCAGTGAAATCGCTGTTTACGTTCACGAATGATTGCTCTAAACACATAGATACTTCTGAATCTGAAAACTTCTGATTCACACAAAATTGTTGGTTGCTAGTTTACTTAAAACTTTTATGTAACTGGTAGTAGTTCTACTGCCACTACGTCGCTGCGCTGTGTGTTTACTGTCGTACGACAGTAAATCGTAAGATATTTAGATCCGGTGCCTCTTGGAACCATTAAACGTGTGTCCAATATAATAATTCACTTTCGCACTAATTCCTCCACTCTAACATCTATTAACTTGCTTTATCATTATGATAAAGTTTTTAAATTATAGCGGTTCTTATTTTGTTTTAAGGGCTTTAAAAATAGGTGAGAAGTTAAGAGGGTTAGGTGAGATTTGTTTTAAAACGTTTTATTGCTGTCTTACATGTGTTTTAACAGAACTTTTTTGTTCGCAGAGTATAATATTATGGTCCGCATGGAATTTGTATGGTATTTATGTGAGAAAGCGAAGACCTAAAATTTATATTGCTAAAAATTTTAGGTCTTATGTTTCTATACCGGTAGATTTTTTTACTGTTCCGAAACTTTCTGGGGTGGGTCAGACCATTAAACTGAACAACTTGCACTATGGAAACTGATTTCTTAAAAAAAAATTGGCTGTCTCATACATTTGAGTCTAGGAAGCATATCAGTTCAGTATGCAAGAGCTGATTTTTTTTTGTGATTTAAGGTATAGTCCCATAATAAAAGTTGTTCAGTTTGATGGTCTGAACAACCCCTGAAAGTTTCGGAACGGTGAAAAAAATCTTCCGGTATACAGTGTATAAACCTAAATCGTACTGAAAAACTGTCACTATGGGTTCAAAATTGAAATAGCAAAACAAAATCTGCTATTCCATAGAAAATGTCAATATTACGACTCGACCCAAAATTATATGGGACAGCAGATTTCTTTCGCGATTTCAAAGTTGATCCTATAGTGTTGGTCGTCTGAATCACCCCTTAAAGTATGTACCGCATTTAGGTTTACACCTTTTATAATTAAGTCGGAGTTAAATATTAATAAAATAATTATGAAGAAGACGAGCGTGAAATATTTAATGTTTCATGTTAGCTGTAAAGGATCCAGAATGTCTTTGAAGCTTTGAAGTTATGTTTTATCGACACTCGGCCACAGGTCGTTAAGAACACCGAAGCAGATGCATTTAGGTAATGATTTAATCTAGGAAATTGATAACTATGTCTGGTGCCAAAGATTGTACATAATTAATTAATTAAACGCAGACGCTAAAAGCTTAGTCAAAACGACTAGGACATGAGCCTTACTGAATGATTTCCATCAATCGAATATACATGATCTTTAGAAGATCTGCAGATAAACAGTTCCAAAAACAAAAATTTAAAACAAGGTGTTATAATATTCTGGTAATTTAACTGCAAAAAGTTCTAAAATAAAATGTTGCATACCCCTGGTGGGACTCGAACCCACAATCCCCGGCTTAGGAGGCCGATGCCTTATCCATTAGGCCACAGGGGCTACGGCATCATGTGTCAAAAATGAAAGCCAGTACACTGTTGGTGCATTTCATGTTTCGCTTAAAAGAGACTAAAGCCTATAGACAAAATATCTTTCGAGTAGCAGTAGAGTTTAACGACAGTAGAAAACATAAAAATGTATGGACTTGACGTATGGTGACAAAAACAAACGTCAAAATGTTTCGATCGCCAATGTCAAATCCATACATTCTGTCATTTCTACTAGTGTCTACGGCAATAGAAATATTACTGTCTCTGATTAGCTAATACTCCACCTCTATCACAAGATGCCAGCGGGAGTGGCGACGGGCTCACCCCCCGCCCCGTCACACTGGACAGAGTTTCGGTACTACTGGTGGAACGTGGATGTTCTGAGGTTTCAGAATATCTGTGATTACGCCCTCGGGGAATATACAGGGTGTAAGTGACAGCCTAGCAAATACTGAAACGGTGAACTCAGAACATCAAACTGAACAACTATCACTATAAGCTTTTTTCAGGATACGCGAAAAAAAATCAGCTGTCCGATACATTTGAGTCGGGTAGGTACAGCAGTTTTGTATGGGACAGCTGATTTTATTTCGCGTTTCCTGAAAAAAGCCTATAGTGATAGTTGTTCAGTTTGATGGTCTGAGTTCACCGTTTCAGTATTTGCTAGGTTGTCACTTACAACCTGTAGATGTGAGCATATGCTTATGCTTATGCTTATCACAAGAGCGTACCTTTAGATGACGATGAAACCCACGAAGCTGGCATAGGTATATTGATGATGATACTCTAGTTATGAACAGTTTGGAAAGTAGTATAAAGTTAGTTTTGAAGACCGGACCGGTTGGTATCTTTTAAAGTATTGGTAACAATCAAGTTTATTTATAATTAACTTATTGACGTCATTTTTCAATCAAACGTTACAATCACAAATTTTAAGTAGTATTCTTATAAATTCGACTATATTTTAATAGCAGTAGAAAGAGAGCATTACCTCCCAATAAATACATACATACATACGCTCGAAAAACATAACCCTCCTTCTGTCGCAGTCGGGTAAAAATGGGTAACAAACAAGGTAAACACGTGTCAATCACAACTAGAAGTCCCCACGGGGAGGTAAATCTCCCCGCGTCTCGAGTTTAGGGCGAGAATACATTTGATAGGGATGGGCTTTTAGAATAGCGGAAAAAAGAATAATGATTTGAAGGGGTCTGGCAAGCTTCAAGCAATATTGTCCATACATAAACTAACGACCATAAGTGTTGCCTACATCTGGCAACCGACCGGTAAGAGTCACTGCATCTGAATGACCCCCGTCTCTGATCGTAGCAATTCCCTGTAGCAAAAGATTCAGAGGGGAAAAGGACGAGAAAATACATCTTGATATACCCTCTCGCCCTTAACAAATCCTGCGTGCCTACTATTTTTAAACGGGTATATGCCGTTTTACAGAATCCTGTAGAATTAAGCCCACCACACGTTCTCATCACTGTAACTCATATAAACCGGGATCAATAGCGGTGACAACATACAATACTGAACAATGAAGTCCAGCGAGCTTGGGGGATGACTCTAATCGGTCTTGGAACTTTGAAAATAGTAATGAATTGAATTACAAAAGACTTAGGTACATTCATTGCAAACGGGAGACGCCAATTCCAGAGAAAATGTATGCAAAAGTTGAATACCCTGCCACAAAAGCACAAATAAAAAAAAACATAAACATGTGACTAATGCGTGCCTACCTGATTGCTGATAATCATATTTGGGAAATGTGGAATAGTCGCTGGTCTTAAGGCCCCGTACTAATAGAGTACCGATTGAGTTTTTATTTACCTATTTGCCGCAAGTGCCACGCATTTATATGTTAATGGGATGACGGTGAAAATCTCCAAGGGGTTGTTTATGTTTTTTTGTTCGTTTGCAGGCGGATTTTTAATGAATTAAAGAATTTTTTTTGGGGACGAAAATGGTGATGCCTGCATTTTAAAGTATAGAACTGCGTTTAAGTGCGTTTTAAATACCTCTTTTTAAAATGAAAATCCTAGTCACAAACTCTTCATTGAATCTACTTTAGAGCGACTCGATGAGTAGGCCGAAGATAGAGTTTTGTGGGCTTCTTGGTAGATGCTTTTGTTTATTAGTGGATTATGACTCTTTTCTATATTCATCGGTTATATGCACAACATTATAAACTGATAAAACAATCAAATATTTGCCCTTGCGGAAATCAGAGCCACCTCATCAGAATCTTTAATTTCTAATCATATTTACAGTCCAAAGCAAAAACAACAATAACGATAATAAAAACGATAATTAAACGTAATATTAGCATCTGTGTAAATGTAAACAATTAATTCGCAGCAGGAGTGCCGAGACTAAAATAAATCATTCACAAAAATAGTCTGCTATTATTGTTTCAGACAAAACATGTGTCCAGTCTAGGATATAAATAAGTTGTAAATAACTGTAAACGTGCACTAAAAGTAGTACTTACATGAATATAAATTTTAAGGTCTACTAAAATTGCGTGCAGTAGATAGAAAATAATAACAGAAAATGTTTCTTCATTATTTCTCAGCGTCAAACGCTTTTTACTAAGGAGCTGAGAGTACATCAAGGTGTACATTTCAAGCTTCTTCTTCTTCTTTTCGCTTTAATGATTCTACGATGGTGCCTATTTATTTTATTGGCATAGTTTGCTTAGCCGACATAGGAACTATTCGCAACATGACCTCTAGTAATATAAGTACCTATAAGCGATTTGCTTTCTAAAGACTTCTTCCTACAAAGGCTTATTATTTAAAAAAACTCATACTCGGATTGCCTCATTTTATTGGACAAATGTAGGTACAAATTTTTATTACTACTATTTTTAAAACGTCAGGTGTAATGACATTTATTCAATGACAAATAAATGATTATCTAGGTATTAAATAAAAACACATCAAAATGACACAAAATTTGGGGTGACGGCTACGAATAAAGAAATAAATATGGAAATATAATTCACGTCAAAAAATGACCCCACGAACTTTGGTGTACACCACGCAAGCGCGCAAGACTCAATCATTATGGCGACTCCAATTACGGCGTTTGCCGCCAAAACTCATGGTGCCAAAAATTAAGGAGATTTTGTTCGGAGTTATCGTTCCATATTTATTTCTTTATTCGTAGGGTGATGGGGATCTACATCCTAGCGGTCCCGGTAGCTACCCCGGGCAACGGCATCACAAGCTACCAAGTTTGTGGTGGCGGCTGAACGATCCCCCACAGCGGTGTGGTAGGCTCCGCAAGGAGCCGCCTGGCTCGCGACCACTCTCCTGCCGGAATCTGGCGCCGAGCAGCTTGCTGCGTTCCGTCGGTATGCAGGAGTGCCAGTGCACTTCTGGGTAGGCTCTTCGACTCCATCTTTGTCCTGAGGACTAGATAGAGGTCAAGAGCAAACCCATCAATAATAAAAAAAAACAAATCGACCTAATAGCGAAACGTCTTAACTTTGGTGATCGTGTTTAAGTTCTTCTCTACACTAACGAGCACAGCGTCTTAATAGATATTGTACAATGAAGAAAAAACTTGTTGTGTCTGCAATAATCATCAGTTATAGATCTAGTAGTAGGTAAACGTGTGGTTCTATGACGGTGGACGTTAATCCGCCACGAACCGTTCCGCTCTATTTCAGTATTTTTCAGACAAAGCAGCTGTTCGGATACCTGTTACCGACTGATATATTGTTCTTCTGGCTAATGGTGTCAAATCACGTAGGTAGAGTGTTTTAAGATTTTATATTCGCTTTCATCTTCACCAGTTCAATGTTAATGTTAATGTTGTTCAATGGAAAGGTTCTGGCGGGTGCCTAGAGATTTACAAAGTCCACTCCGACTTTTGATTTTAATGTAAGTACCGCCATTATTTTTGCCATAACTTCATTGGAATTTAAGTAGATACTAATTATGGAGGTTGTAAGTAAATGCCTAGCAAATACTGAAACGGTAAATTCTGACCATCAAACTGAACAACTTTCATACATTTGAGTCAAGTAACTGTTTTGTATGGAGCAGCAGATTTTTTTTTGCGTTTCCTGAGTGAAAGTTTAATGGTCTGAATTCACCGTTTCAGTATTTGCTAGGCTGTCACTTACACCCTGTATAAGGCATCTTCAATGTACCCTCCGAAGGACGGCTGGACCGAAGACCTGGTGAAGGCGACGGGAACCCGCTGGGTAAGGGCAGCGCAGGAACGGTCTTTGTGGCGATCATTGGGTGAGGCCTATGTCCAGCAGTGGACGTCTATCGTCTGCGATGATGATATTAAATATCGCTGATGACTGCAGTGCATCCAAATCTAACCTTTGATCGTAGAAGTTTGTTCCACCAGATCAAGGATACATTGTGTTTTTAATGTGTTTTTTTTCGCCATTTCGATATTGGCTTCGTGGTGAAAGTAGTTCAGTTTGATGGTCTGAATACTTATAGAATTTAAATTTACATTGACGTGAGAGCGCCTACAATATAATACAATACGTAATACTATCGCCTAAGGGTTGAACTACACATGGCCGCACGCGATCGCACTTTTACGTCGCTCTATCCTTTTCTGTCACTCAGGAACGTCATTTGCTATTTGCGTGCGATCACACGCCGCAGGCGATCGCGTTCCGTCTATCTTTATGTGCTCTAGCAAATGACGTTCCTGAGTGACAGAAAAGGATAGAGCGACGTAAAAGTGCGATCGCGTGCGGCCATGTGTAGTTCAACCCTTATATCTATATTTAGCGCAGATATCTGATTGCTTTTTGTTTCTTGTGATTGTATAGTTATGACACTCCTCCTCTGCCAGAATTCTCCTGAAATTTTTCAAAATCATTAACTTTCGTTCATCGTGTCTGTTGTTTTAAAAGCGATAAGGTAAATGTTTCAAACATTTATGGAAATAAGTCAGTCGATCACGAATTCTGGTACAGCTTAAAACTCTTCATTTCAAAAATGAACGAGGTCAATGTCCAAGCAAAAACGTTTATTATTTTATCTCAATAACATGTCAGCTTACCTTGTTGACGTTTGAAATGCTTATAATATGACGGTCAATGGTTTTAACGAATTTAATGTACCTCGAGTGAGATGAAAGCTTTGCGAGGAGAAACCGGGATTTTGTTATGAGATACGAGTTTTGGATTTTATATAAAGAAAATTCGTGAATACGAAAATAACGTAATGATACAATATCTATGTCAAACAATGCTAAAGTTTGTTCACCTCAAACAAATGTTTATCTGTGATGCCAATATGGTCGTGAATAGAGTTAATCATCACTGTGGTTAAGAATTTGTAAAAAACAATAAACTCCAACGTCCGTGCCAACAGTGCGTTGTGGTTTCGTAAACATAAGCACCCCTACTTTTTAGTTACCAACAAATATGGGGGTGTCTTCAGATAATGAAACTAAATAACTTTCCCTGAGGAACAATTCGAAACACGAGAAAGCGGATCAGATGATTGATTTTCTATGAGGTCCATAAATTCTAGTTCTTCCACCCATGTTCCTCATGCAGGGAAAGTTCGGCAACTAAATAAATAAATAAATCGAAGTGTAAATGTAATTAGTAGAGCATTTGACATATGAAATAAATTAATATAAATATAAACCTCAATATTCCCCATGAAATAGGATACCTATATCCCATGAAATAAGTCCAAGTGAAATTACACAAACCTTGAAGCAACCTTGAAGTGTCTTTTTGGCTCTGGTAATTTGTGAATTTTGGACACAAGAGATTTATGATGTTAGATTTATTGAAGTATGCAAGGTTATTCGAAAAGTAGGTGAACGTGAAGGAATTTTTATTACTTTTACACCTAGATCGGAATTTATTTACTTTAGTTAAATACGTTTAAATTGTGTAACTCTCGAAAAATATTTTGATATACTTTGACTGTTCATATTATTGCTTCGTGGTTCATGGTAGTGAAAAATTTTAGGGGACGATCAGACCATCAAACTCAACAACATTCTCTATTGGACTAACATGGTAATAGTGAAATAAAATCAGCTGTTCCTTACAAAACTGCAGATCTACTCGAACCAAATGTTCTTGACTAATTTTCTATTTCCCGATTTCGATGGTACTTAACCATACAAAAAGTTGTTTAATTTTATGGTCTTATCATCTTTTTCAATATTGTGAATTAGTCCAGACTAGAAGGGCCCTGTATAAAAATAGATTTCATAATATTTTCAACTAACCGGTAGTAACATAACTTTTCTTTTTAATTACCCAATAAAACTATTAAGAATGCTAACTGTGATTCAGTCGAAAGCTTCCTAATTCCACATCTCTTTAGCAATCGTTTGTTCAACCAATATCAAACTAACTTTATGGATTAAATTAAAAATTCACCTATTTAAAGTTACACAACGTGTATTAAAGAGCTAATCTATATTCCTGTATCTTGTCTCTTAAAATCACTTTTATCTATTCAGCATAAGTTGCAAAATAGTTTGGCTGGAGAGACTTACGAAACAGAAGGTATTTAATCCAACAAGAGTGGCAATGAAAGTTAAAAATCTGGGTTACAAATCCGCGTAACGCAAATTAGGTAGTTTAGAGCAAAAGTTACGATCAGGAAAGAGAACCCGCACCATTGGGCACGATCTGTTTCCACATAAATGTGAAGTTAAATCCGACACACTATGTTTCATATGATGTTAAATCGTTTTGGATACATTAATAGGTTTCTATTTGATCCCCTCATGATATTAAATAAAACAAGGTTTTCTGATCTCAAACTGAAGTTACAGGCAGTCCCAAGAACACAAACTGTAACATATCTATGACCGAACTGGAATTCGAACCCTCCTTGTCAGTCCGGCATGATATCCATTCATTACTAGTTGTGATCATATCAGTTTCCTGTTATTTCAGATCCAAAAGGGGAAAGAACAAAAAAGTGCATGTTTGTAAATGTTCTTAAAAGCATTGAGCTATTGTATACCAGGTGACACGAAGAACGAACGTCATGCACACATGCGGTCAGGTGGAGCGCAGGCGGGGGAAAGAAGGCGCACTTGAATGGGATAATGTAATGTAGTGCAGTGTCACCTCTACTCTGTATTAAATAAAAGCTCAATGTTTAAAAGTATCCTGCATCTGACTGCTTTTCCCACACTCATACTTACATACAGCTTTTGGGTTGGTCATAAACATTGCTACAACTACCAACGTAGTTGTAGCAATGCATACAGTTAGCAATGTAAGTTTCAAGATGGAATGACGTATCAAATGGTGAGAGGTGGCTAGCCTTTCGCCGATATAAACACTGCATAAGAAACCTTCAATCCCTTAGTCGCCGCTGGAACCATACAACACATCTTAGTTTATTACACTCGCTGGTAGTCAAAATCAGCTATGGTAATTGACATAATTTTATTTTCAGACGTCGCTAGAATTAACATAATAACGAAACATGTATTACTATTATCTCAGGGCTAATTTAATCAGCCCTAATTACTCCACGCTTCAGAGCCAAAGATTCCCATGAAAAATTTACAAAAAAAACATCAATCTAAAAATAGACGTACTTACTAAAAGAGACCGACAATATTAAAACGACATACATCCCTCATCATGATTATAAATCATATTAAACTGTCTTACCAAACATCTCAGCTACTACCTAGTTCTAGTACCAACTTACTAAAGCTACTACAACTCAAAAATTCAACCTTAACTCCTGTAAGTTAAGATCTACTTGGACAGTGAAAAGAAGTTGGCAAGAATGTACTTGGGGACATCAAAGAGGCAAATTATGACATCTGGTTTTCAATGACTCTCTGTATTAGTTCCCCGAACACGGTGTCCAGTAATAGTCCAAGATCACACTGCAACATTTCGACGTTCATCTGTTATGAAGGTTAAATGCTATTTCATTTAAAGATTTACCATTTATTAAATTATAGCAATCATTACTCATTTCGCTTATCTGATTTTATGTATAATATTTGTACATGCAATTTATTAACAAATTATATCTCAAAGACATAATTATGCCATTATTGACTCGATAGAAGTTGATGAACAAATTAAAGTAGATAATGGAACTAAAAGAAATTTTCGCATCCAGCTGCTCAGGGGATTATGACGGACATAATAGTGGACATAAATATTTTTTGGGTACCTTACTAAACTTATAAGTAACGATATATTGGAATTAGCGTAATTTAGTCAATAAATATCATGATCGTTATTGTTAAAAAAATGTCTACCTACTCTATTCATTTGAACGGCATAACAGTGATGAAGGTAGAAATGTTGCTGTGGGATCTTGGTCTATATACTTGTTGGTATTGACGTAAAAAATTGACGAGCACACGAACACTGATGATGTTTAATGTTGTACATAAATCAAAAGTTTTGGTCGGATTTAGATCATGTAGGTTTGTTTTGAAAGATTTTATGTAACGGGTTGCAAATTATGAATGACCTAGATGTGGATAAAATTTGGTTTTCTGCTGTTTAAAAACAGAAATAATGCTTGATTTAAAAATAAAATGGAAACACCCAAAAACGTTGTCGGCATAAATGTGGTTCTAGTCAAACGATATATCGACGGTAAGTAGGTACAGTACGACAAGGAAAACATGGCCGTTCGTTAATCTTCGTTTGCGCAGAGCAGGCCCGAGTCCCCGACAAAACCCGAAGTCATTTAGTAATCAACGAGTGCAAAGTCGGATAGCAGCGAAAACGGCGCGTAATCAAGTTAGCCAATAGCGTAAACGGATTGAAGGTGGCACATCCTGATTGGTCAATATAATTTCGCGCGCTTTTAAAATTTGTCAACTGCGCAGATACAGTCTGTTTATAAAGTCTTGGCAAAAAATGAGGGCACTGTCTCCACGCAAGAACGTCAAAATCAAGCATAACCTGGCAACACCACCATACTAAAATGATTAGTTCCTCAAACATTCATGCCACGACTTTATAGACAGACTATACATCGGTAAGCCTTATAAACCTGGTACTACTGTACGCATACTATAGCCAAGACATGGCCATACTGCTTCACAATTGTTTACGTACCTACCTACATACACGATCCAAATAAAGGTACTATTCCGAAGCCGACTGCCGACTGCAGTTGCAGGCTGCAAGTGCAGTTTTCTATACTAAATATTATATTTAAAACTAGAAGACCGCGGCGAACTTCGTACCGCCTTAGAATCTTCCCGACACACACTTGGCCATTTTTTTAAATTCTATATCCATCACGGATAATGTAGCATTCTAATGGTGAAAGAATTATTTAGATCGGCCCAGAAGTTTCGGAGCCTATTCAATACCAAACAAACAAACAAACAAAACATCAAATATTTCCTCTGTTTAATATTAGTGCAGATGTCTACCTGATTGGGGATTGAACTTTCGCCTCCTGCTTATAAGTCGTGGCTACTAGAACAGCCACTAGAACAACACCACTTTGCGTCTAAGGTCTTCCTTTATCCGGCCTACCATTATTTCGTTTGTCTGCGTGTGCCTTCAATCAATCAATCAATCAATCAAATTATTTATTTCAGAACATAAATTCCATATTGTAGGTAGGTATGTCACAAGTCCCACGAAAAATATATATAAAAGGTAAATTTAAATATTCCAAAGCTATCGAGTGAAATATAGAGCAGAGGTAGACGGCAGCCGCGCGACAGTAAATCACTTGGTACCGGACCGTGTCACAATACCTACTATGACAACGAGGAAGCTGTTTGTCAATTTGACAAATCGCTTGACACGACCTGATGCTAGTTTTTTACTATCCACGTTTTTATTAAACGCGGCAGAGTATAAATAAAGCAGTTAGCCCAAAAACATAGTTGAATTAATAAGGCTCACGACTGTATTCCTTTCTGTGGTGCTTAGTAGTTCAGTGATGTGTACTAGGTCTTGAAGACAAGAACTGTCATTTACGGGTTAGTTTTGGTTGCTAAGACATTGGTCTGCAAACAATAGTAGAGGTTTTATTTTGATAGTAAACCTATTGAGATTATAGGCCTCAACATTAATTGAAAAACCAATCACATTTCCAACTCCATACTAAAAACCAGCCAACGGACTGGATACACGTATATGTATACCCCGTATACCTGTCAAACTCGCAACACCCCTCTTTTTGTTCACAGCCACAAAGCTCACAAATCACCTTTCCTCAAATTCCGTTCAAAAGGAAGCTCAAGTCATCTCTGATTTTAAACACAATATCCCCCGTCAAAGTCCAGTACGCCCACCGGCAATTTGTCATCTGTCAACCTGCACCTTAATTACACACCGTTCCTCCCCCCTCTAACCTCCCCTCACACCCCCGGACACCTTGATTAAACGCCAGTGTCTATATTTATGTTTCGTACGTGGAAGTTTGTCGTATTGGTCATTTTCTGACAGTGACTGCTTCATAAGGTATTAGGTGGTCCTTTTTTTGGCAGGAAAGGGTTTTGATGTTACTTTGACAGCTGACGTTTCATTGCCGTGTTGTCGTCAGGCTCGTCGTTTTGTGCTCGGTGTATTTGCGATTTCAGCTTGATCGTAATTCTTGGTTGGATTCTCTTTGACATTTATATACAACACAGGTTGATGAAGTTCTTTGCTCAATTCAGAAATAATATTTTAGCGGGAAAACTTTTTAAGTTTCCAGTTATTATTATGAAGAAAATTTAAAAGTAATTATAAGAATGTTTTCCTTTAATCTACTAGACATAAAAAGACAAACACTCACGTCCATTTATCTATAGTCTCTAACAACCCATTGCATTTAGACAAAAGTGTCTCGAAGGGTGTTGGACCTGTGTTATGTAGAACTATATTATGTTATTACCTATTCTCTGCCGGTGTCCCCTCGCAAGTCTTCCAAAGATCCAGTCATCATCAGCCTATATACGTCCTACTGCAGGGCACAGGCCTACCCTCTAGGAGGGTGTTTGGGCGTTTGTCCACCACGTGTGCCCAATGCGGATTGGTAGACTACACATACGCATCAGAATTTCTTCTTCTGCATATGCAGGTTTCCTCACGATGTTTTCCTTCACCGTTTGAGAGCAGTCGGTACATAAGTCAGAAAAATTCATTGGTACGTGGCATGTTCTCCGTGCGGATTCGAACCCGGACGTCATGATTGAGAGTCTATATCTCTCCGCAACGCGCCACCGAGCTCTCTGAGAAAGATCCAGTAGTGCAGGAAAACTAGCTTATTTTGGAGGCAAAATTTGTACAGCAATAAAACTTTATTTTTTAACTTTATCTTGGTACTAGAAATGAGGATCTGCAGAGTCCACCCAAAATTTAGGGGTCCTACCTGTTCCAGAGTTTATGGGTAGAGGGGACAGTACATTTTCTCGAAGAGATTCGGCGTATTTTTAAGCGCTAATAACTTTGGTTTGAATAGTACCAGTAAGCTCAAATTTTCCGGACAACGTGTGGTTGTTACTCTAATAAAATTTACTCAATTTCAGCTTTCTAGGACTTCAAGAAGTACCTGTTAGGTTTTGATGATCAACAGTGAGTGAGTGAGGGAATGACGAAATCAACGAAGCCACATGCTGCCCTGAAAATTTGAGCTCACAGCTACTATCCAAACCGAAGTTATAAGCGGTCAAAAATACGCCAAATCTTTTAGAGAAAAGGTACGGTAGTGCGCCGGAATAAGGGTCCTATAAGCATGGGGATGGTTTAATTCAATTCATAGGAAATGACACCTCACTTGCCTACTTTGTAAAACCATACCCCCTGGAAGGGGGTAGGACCCCATAATTTTGGGTGGATTTGGAAGATCCTCATTTCTAGTGCCTAGATAAAGTTAAAAAAACATAGTTTCATTGATGTACAAGTAAACGGACATTATTTAGTTTACTTTACCTGCACAACGGGCTATGCAATTCCCGTGCATTACCTGTAAAAATACAATTTATCTGATATATCTTCTTAGTGTCATAGACATTGTAATCTGGCTCAAAGGACCACTAATTTGCTTCCATCAAAATAATTGTACCTACTGCATGTAAACGCACTGTAGCTACTCATACTATTTTTGTAGCTAATTGTCATTCAATTAATTTAATCGGATGTCCTGAAAATATTTTTTCATGTCAAATGCCTCCAAGACATGTAAGACAGGGCTGGGAAACTTAAAAAACCTTTGACAAAAGTATCGGAGCAAAGGTGATCTGTAGCAGAGAAATGGAAAAAACAATGCAACCCTGTACTATGACAAAGAATCGATCGAGCGATTTTATTTGCTCATTTACAATACAATGTCCATCTCGCTGTCCCATACATCGCGTCTGTCTGTCCGTACGCAACGAAAGTATTTGTAACTGTGGCGTGACTGATGCTACCATTTGTTTCGGTGGTTTATTTATTTTTACAATAAGATATAGGACATTTTCTTTTAGTTTGTCTGGTTTGAGGTGAGTTTGGTAGTTTGACCCTGGTTTTTAACTTGATCTGATAGCAGCAAAACTAAAATAATTAATCTAGAATTAAACATTTTATCGGGTTCTTACCGCGTTTTGGTATCTTTGAGTTATATTTCGACAGTGTTACAACTGCCATGATCACGGGATGACTGAGGAACTGCATGTAGATTGTTAAGAGTTCTCTATATTATCAAAACGAGGTAAGAACCCGTTAAAATGTTTTATTCTAGATCAAATAATAACAATTTTTTTAAATGTTTATGTCTTGTTACATGAATGAATCGTGTTACAACCCTGTTAAAGAAAACTTTTCTGTCGACCACGCTTCTTTAAAGATTAGTTAACAAGTTATTTCATAACTTTGACTCAATCCTAGTTTACTCATTTTTCTGGTGGTAGTTTACTCATAATGGCTGGTCTGGTACGAGCTCTTTCAGCTCCTCCAATTACTGCTTGCAAGAGAGTCATTAGTGACAGAGTTCTTATCAGAGCACTATGATGATGTAGAGCCCTTTTCACTTTTATACCTATATTTTTTTTGTATTTTCGTTATGTTCTACATCCGTAACTCCCTTCAAACAAATGAGTGTCTTATTCCAATTCTCCATGGTTAGTTAAACCGCAAATAATTTTAATAAAGCGTCCACGTCCATCAATATTCCAAGAAATACCTGCAAGATGAAAGACTAGACAAATTACACTCTCAACTCTATTTAAAAGCAATTCTGCTAAACTCAATGTTCTAGATTTATTTCTCGGTACGTCAATTAACCTGCCGTTTGATATACATCATTCTGTCTATTTTGGTAGCAGTGTAGTCGCGACGTGTCGCAACAATGTCGCTCGCTTGTCGCTGCCTCGACAAAACGTTTGATTTACTCGCTGTATCAACTAGTTATGTAAATAATAGTAGTTCGTTTGTTGTTTGATTTATTAGGATCATAATTTAAGGCTTCTTTTTGTTGAGCATCATTGTCTGTGACTATTGTTGAAGATGAAGAAAGGTTTGATTCGATATCGTTGCGAGTGTCGATTGTAGATTTAGTTTTCGAGTCGTGTTGCGAGACAAAGGAACTAAGAAACGCGACTAATAAATTGTTTGCCATAGAATAAATTCCTCGTAAAAGCCTTTGGAAAAAGAGTAGCATGTCAATCTTTTGCGTTGCTTATAACAAATGTTTATGAAAACACTCACAGCTCCTAAAAGGGATAGTCAATTCACAGAAAATGCCGAATTCCAAGTGGCGACAGGCTCACTCCCTGTCACACCAGACAGAGTTTTGGTACTACTAGTGAAACGTGGATCAGTCAGAATATCTCCGACTATCCTCGGAAAATACAGTCGTGACAATTATGCTATGCGATGCTAACATTATAAAACCATTAGGTTCTATTTGTCATATCTATGTTTGATGATGTGTTGTTGTAATTAAATAAAAAAAGAGTCGTGAACTTGAACCCGCAATCTGCCAATTCAATTATTTCAAATCTGAAGTTTTCTCGGTAACTTGAAAGAAACAAAGTTTCTAACAAGTTATGGTTTAAAATCCTGGGACAACGAACGCGGTAATATCATATGTAAAATACTTCACTTTCCTGTAGGCCTCGCATGCCACCCCCGAGAAAACGATAAAAATCGAGATGTGCCTCTATCCTTATTATTTTACGTATGAAGGAAAGAGCGCGCATGACGTTTTTCTCGTTGAAACGCTTGTCGTGGGTGGCATGCTAGCTGTGCAGAATACAACAACAAGACAAAATTCTACATCCTCTTCCAATTAAAGTACATGGAGCGACTCGATAATATCTCTTCCTCTATCCGTCCTTTTAAACAGATTTCATCCGAGATATTACCTGACCAATGAAAATAGCGACCACTCTCATACTTTTTCTTCTAAACACGCATTCACTTTAAGCGTTTGTATAATTTATAGTGGTCGTAAAGCGATGTCCGCTTTTAAGTCGGTGTATGAAATAGTAAAGTAGTGACGTGTATGTGAGATGGAGCCGGTATGATGCCATCATTCAGTAGGTGCACTTCAAAGGGTAGTGTTTATTTTGATGACTTTGTTGCGTATTTTGGCGATGGAGACATAATTTTAAACACTTTCATGTATTATACATTACTGGAAACAAGCTTAAATGAAATTATGAGTAAATATTAACTTTCAGTTGGAGCACCAACTGCTTTTGACCAAACATGGAACTAAGGGAGGCCATAAATATAGTTACTGCACTGCAAAGGATCCCATATTTATAGATATGATATTAATTTATGAAATTTCTACAGGGTATAAACTTTAATGCGTTACATACTTTGTTGGATGCTTCCGTCCTATACTAAGCAAGACTTACTGTGATACCAACTTTGGGACCGTGACAAAAAATCAGTTGTTTCATACATTTTGGTCGAGTCGCTATTGACATTTTCTATGGAACAGCAGATAGTTTTTTCGCGATTTCGATGTTGGCTCCTTAGTGAAAGTTGTTGTTTGACGGTCGGACGGATGCGCTCTAAATGTTACGCATTAAATTCACACTCCGTATAATTTTGGTGCAGATTTTTACATCTTTTTTTAGAATGATGCGGTGGTAGAGTCACAAAATTGATGTCTAAAGAATCGCGAATAAATTTTTTTTTTTTTTTTTTTATCTTGGACAGTAGGTATCACACAAATTATCTAGTCACATTTAAAGTTCCAGAATCTAGCCTGGACTTGTATTATGATAACTAGACAACGATATAGAATACATATATAGATACAAACATCCATGACTCGGGTACAAATATTCATATTCTTCATACAAATATTTGTCCCTTACGGGATTCGAACCCGCGACCCCCGGCACAGCAGGCAGGTTCACTACAGACTGTGCTGTCGGGCCGTCATTGTCATGTGTACAATAAAGGAGGCCTCATATCCCATCCCATGGTTGTTTTGCCTTTTATTGTTTTTAATTGGTGTAATGTAGCTTTGATATTTTACACCCTGCAATTGAGTTCTGTTTTCTTGTTTGTCAAAATGCGAATAACGTGGATTAAGAGATATTAGGAAAGACTAAGATATGGGAAGTTTAATTACAACTAAATGTTAATTTCAATCAACATCCCATTAAAGCTCAATTACCATTTCTACATTCAACGCGTTCTCCATTGTACTACAAACTACTGTATTTCAATCAATTTACAGATCAAATTGCATTGCAATAAATGTCAAAGGTAAACACAATAGGGTTTAGGGGTAAATCGTCATATTAAAGCGTTGGCATTGTATTCTGAAAGGTATGTTCCATTCGCACCGCGGCACCTTCACCCGACTAAATAGCAAAGAGTAAAATGTAGCAAAGATCGGTTAAAGTTCATTTGAGCGCAGCCTACATATCTTCAGTCTCTCAGAGACATTTGTCTCTGCATATAACACGGTTGTAAAATAGTTTACTACAATACTTACATACGAGTTGAATACAATTCAAACGAGTTTTTGGAAAAACATCGCCAGTAGTCTTATCTTTGCTAATTGGTTACAACATTGTTTCTGATTCGCTTACCATTATTTTAGCATGTTATTTCAATAAATCAAGATAAAGTGTGGTTTGAAAATACTCTGATAGAAATTGATACCACTAACGTGCTTCCATTCTTCTTCTATCGAGTCGATGACAAGACATTTTAAATCTTTCTAGCCCAGTATTTCGCCAAACGGATAGCACTGCTAGCAGCGTCGATAAGCTCCGTTCGCGTGCAGATAAGGGCAGGATATGAGGTTGGTGGTAGCCTGTGGGGCAACACCGCATTCACACTGGATACCCGCACTAGGCAAGCCAAGTGGAGCAGCCCACTCCCTCTCATTCTCTTTGATGAGCAGAGCCCTTTGTACTGCAATGGGATCCTACACGCAAAAACTTACTGGCTTGTTTTTAGGGTACTTACCTATTCGATATAATCTGAATCATTTTCGTCGATCTCACTGCACTGCAGTAATCTCAATAATGCAAATCTTTACAACCTGGAAATAGCATTTCTGTATAAACTGCCTACTCTATGTCCATATTTAGGCAACAAAGACTGCGGTTGTTTCGACCAGCGGCTCGCATTGTCCGCTCCCTTTGCCTTTCTATTGTTATTCTGACAATCTGCGGATTGCTTCGTACCTATTGTAGTTGTGTACTTATGGAGGAGTTTCCTGATATTTGATTTGCAGGATAAGCTGGGAAGGTGGAAGAAGATACAAGAATCTTATCTTAAAAATCTTCCATTTCTTTAAGCGTAAACTATAGAGTCCTTCTAAACCCCTTACTGCATAGCATGCCATACGGCATCAAAGGCTTTTGATACATCATTTAAATTTGACGTAAATTTTGTCATATTGCCAACACTCAGACCATTTACCGATTTTTTTTTGACATTTTGTAACAATAGATTGCGTCCACTACTAGTAAAAATAAAATAAAAAACGTTTAAATCTCACAGCAGGTGAGTAGCTCATGGTTTTGGATTAAAATGGATTTCTGCTTTGTGTGGCCATGGAATTTTCACAGTATGTTGTCAGTTATTTGAGTCAGCCAAAATGTAAGAAAAAGATAGTTTGTCTTTTTTGAGCTACATACTTCATGAAAGAACCGTTAAATACCTACTTCATCAAAACTTAGTCTACCTACACGCAACATTAATAACTTCATATTGGCAGCCAGGTGAATCATTTCGCAGAACACCAGATCGGTCGCTGTCCTCGGTGGTGCAGCACCAACCCAACGTTCATCTGTATGCACTAAGCCTTGTTTAGAGCGGAAGGTGTATGGAGGTAGTACTTGGGAATGTTCCTCCATTGAAAAGGGAAGATCTTCCACCAGGCTTAGTGTGAAGCCTGGGGACCGGCCGTGGTCCAACAGTTCTTAGTTGGACCTTGTATATATATCGAATCTCTGTGATTATTTCTCTTGCGCGATTTATGTCTTGCATTCGATTGTGAACCTTATTTGTAGTAGGTTACGAGTTACGTATTTACGGTGAACGTTGTCTTTGTGTGGAGCATATTTCTGAGAGCGAAGGTATCGCCATCTGTTAGCTTCTTTGCTATAACTTGTGGGTGTTGACATTTTATGGCAAGTCCCCACAGGTGATAAAATTTAAACACCAGAGAAGTATATTGGTTCCTTCTTCCTACAATTACGAGAAAAACCCAAAAAATTCGCCAAATATAATGTAACACAACCATTTGAATCTGCAATATACTCCACCATTAAAGACTTCATCAAAACTTAGTGTGCACGTATCATAAATAACTTCACATTGGCAGCCAGGTGAATCATTTCGCAGAACACCAGATCGGTCGCTGTCCTCGGTGGTCCAGCACCAACCCAACGGTCATCTGTCTGCACTAAGCCTTGTTTAGAGCGGCAGGTGACTGCAGATACGACTCACGATTTATATGGCACTGTACTGAGAATACTAGGAAACTTGTTAGGTTTTAGGAGATTTAATTTAATAGTTGGGCGTTGGATAATTTATGTTTAGATTTTGGGAATCATATTATAGCTGATGTAGGCATTGAAAATGATTTGTGAAGTGTCATAGAATCGATGGGTCATTTTATAGGCTAAATAAGAGTTTATCCATCCATCGTTCAATGTTTAGCAGCGACTGTTTTATTATAAGTTATATGTACCTATATGTGATATCAGGAATAACCGCTCTCTCCCTTGAACAGCAATCTAAAGTTGTCAATATTAATAACTTTTTTCTTTAATATTATATATACTTCCGGTACCTATATAGCAATCCGGTATATAGCAATATAATTTTAAGGATATTTTGAATTGCATCTCTCTCTCTCTCACCTAAAACGACTTACCTAATATACAAGAAGACATGTCGAATATTCGGTACCTACGTCTTTCTGAAAAAATTACTGAAATTGCTGAAGAAGATTAGCCAGAATGCTAAATATAGGAGTCGGAATATATATTTTTGTGTGGAACATGTGGAAGCAGTACCGTGCACTTTATCACAATAGTTCCTACCTGACTTGCGATCTGAAAATATATTTTAATGACATAATTATTTCCACTCAGCACTCGTCTAATGCATGACGTCAGTTGGTTAGAAAAAATTATGAACGACATAAATTTCAATGAAAAGCAGATTTAAGTGGATGTTCATCATTTTGCTGTAAATCCATCAAGCGCTTTCGACAAATGAAGTGTAACTGGTTTTATCGCTTTTGCGAAGGTGGCTGGAAAGTGGTGGTGGTTTGCGATATTTCTGAACCGTTGGCGATTCTCAACTTCCATTGCTCATACTAAACTAACCACAAAGAGAAGTTTATTCCGAACGCACTAATACGCGCTGCATACAACGAAGTCTGGTTATATTTCAATACTGACCAATCAAAGTCAATAAAATTATGCAGAAACAATCTAGAAACAAATCTCTAGATTTGCTTGTATGTTGTTCCATCTTCGTTTAAATATACAGTTTCTGTGCTAGGATTAATTTAAGATTTGTATGAAAATCTTTGAGGCACTGCAACCACAGATTAATAATAAGATACTCCCTGTAACTTTAAAACTATACATTTTAACAAAAATCTGACAACAATATTCAGAATTTCATGTTACGAGATTAGTTTCTAGATTGTTTCTGCATAATTTTATCGACTTTAATTGGTTAGTATTGAAAATATAAATAGACTTCGGTAATACCTTTAACGATTGATGCTTTTAACATCATTTTTGGTTTTGTATCTTATCAGAAACCAAAATCTTTATCCTACTTTCATCGCAGACTCGTCTCAAAAAAACAACAGGTTTTTTTTTTCTGGCATAGGGGCACCACACAAAGAATAGATACTTATAGCTAAATTTATCATTTTTGCATCATCTTACAATATTCTGTGAATCTTCAGTATTCGTTCCGTAAACAGCAAAGAATTTCCTACAATATAATGAAATTATGTTTGTTATTAATTGAACTAGTAATAATAAATATATAGAAGGTTAGATTACGATCGGAAAACACAAATATTTTTATTGCACGTATATCTCTTGATTTATGGATAAGGTGCTTTTGTTTTAGGGTTCCTTCATTATTCTACAAACATACATAAACGCTGTTCACCTACCCTGTAGGTGAAGAATAATTGAACGATATGGAATTCAGATTTTACTTTTATTCGTTTTTGGTGGTTTAGCAACAATGCCAGAAAATTGTACAATATAAATAATAATAATAAATATCTTGGACAGTGTCACACAAATTATCTAGTCACATTTAAAGTACCAGAATCTAGCTTAAACTTGTATTATGATGACTAGACAACGATATAGAATATATATAAAAAACATCCATGACTCGGGTACAAATATTCATATTCGTCATACAAATATTTGTCCCTTACGGGATTCGAACCCGCGACCCTCGGCACAGCAGGCAGGTTCACTTCAGACTTTGCTAATGAGCCGTCTAAATAGTTATATATGACAAGTTAATTATGGAATTGTTCTTTTATATTGTCACTGATCAGACCGTTAAACTGAAAAATTTTCTCTATATCTTTTTTTCGTAATTTCGACGTTAGCATCGAAACTGCAAACCATATCTAAACCAAATGTATGGGACAGCTGGTATTTTTTCGTGATTTCGATGTTGATCCCATAGAGAAAGTTGTTCACTTTGGATCATCCCGTTAAAATTTTTTATATATATAGTATATCGATATCGAGTTACTTATCCACGGAACCCACCTAATATAATCGTTGATCATAACATTTATAAGCGTAAGGAACGACTAGCATAATCCGACTTACAATAATAAACCGGCTTCGTTCTCGTTCCTGTTTGTTTGCTTAACATACATTTTTATTTTTCATACACCACACGTGTTCGCATGAAACTGTAATGGAATAAGAGATCAAGATTTTATGTTATTCTATCTTGCGAATATTTTGTTTCCGTTATTACATTCTGGCTTACCTACTTCCTTCAATTTTGAGACTTAAGGTATACATGTGAACTCAGACCATCAAACTGAACAACTTTCACTATAGAGCCTACATAAGGACACGCGAAAAAAAATCAGCTGTCCCATACAAAACTGCTGTACCTATCCGACTAAAATGTATGGGACAGCTGATTTCTTTTCACATTTCCTGAGGTAGGCTCCATAGTGAAAGTTGAACAGTTTGATGGTCTGAGTTCACCGTTTCAGTATTTGCTAGGCTGTCACTTACACCCTGTATAGGATCCTTTTTAATATGCTGACGGTTTTTAAAGAGGATGATCAGCCATCAAAGAAAACAACTTTCTGTGTGGGACCAATATAAAATAGCGAAAAAAAATCTGCTGTTCCATACAAAATCGCAATTTACTCGACCCTAATGTACATATGGGACAGCCGATTAATTTTCTTCGTGATTTCAATGTTGGTCCCAAAGAGAAAGTTGTTTTCATCAGGATGTTAAGAAGGACCCTGTATTACCAATGCTCATTCAACGATTTTAATGGGGCAACGACGGTGTTGTCATACTGAAAAAAGTGTTTTGGTGTAAAGCATAAGCATGAGGGGTATGCTCACGACTATATTCTCCGAGGGGGCCAAAGGCAAAAGGTTAATTATGAACCAACCACCAACACCATTTGACATGACATTCCACCCTGAAACCTTCAAAATTCTAGGTTAGCCTTGCTACAATAGCAACGCCTGCTTCTTTTGCCTAAACATTTCCATAGATTGAAGGTGCCTTGAACTGATATTTTATACAATTCAATCACCATTTTCAGCATACAGTTGCAGCAACTATATTACAATTATAATGAAATGCCACTTGATTATAGTGGAACTAGTCGTCAGATTTAGTAATTTCTTATTTATTTCAAGTCAGAATTCAGATTAATCACTTCGCTTACCAATTTTTCAAGAAATATACAAAATTTCTTTCCTAAAGCACTTTTCCAACCGCCATTACCGGTGAGAAGAGAAAGCTGTATAAGGACGACAGGGGGGGCGAGACAGGCGGGCGGGGGGCGCGGTCAAATTGACGCTGATTGCCTACAATTGCTACCAATAAGTGCGTGAGCGCACCGTGCCACGGTAATGGTTATTTTAATGGTTAAAGGGCTTTGTGAGCTGAGTTAGAGTTAGGTAGATTTGTGGCAGTTTTATACTTAGGTACCTTAGTCTATTTTAAGCTTATTCGTGACTATGATTCGAAGTAGACAGAACATTGCTACAACTACCACATATATTTTGCAGCGTATAGTTATTGCAAAACTTTAGTTTTTTCTAAATGTAATGCCCTATTCCTGTTGTTGATAGGTGGATATCCTTTCGACTATCTGTGAAAGAAAAACCCTTTTCTTTCCCTTAGTTTCCACGTACCACTGGTCGACTACACCACTTGAAGAAATGGGTGGTTTTTTGTGAATGTTATTATCATATAATTATCTGCCGAAAGACTTCCTCTTCTGGACATAGTCGTATACCCCAAGGATCAGCACAACGACCGGTCCTGCGCTGCTCTCATCCAACGGGTTATAGCACACCGACAAAATACTGCTCACAATTTTCATTAAAAGCTGGCGTCAACAGTAAACAATAAATTCATAGGTAGTCGAAATATATACAAGATACGATGCAGTCAACATCCAGTCCCATCATATCACACGAAGTTCAAGGCGGGTCGAGTCTGCCGAGGTAAACGCACCTTTATTGCCTTCACAATTGGCTATATCCGTCGTCGGTCCATGACCTATGTGTCATATAGGTAGTTAGTATTATGCAGTATGATAAAAGGTGTACGTTATCTTTGTGACTTGAGTTTATAATGAATGAAATATTGAGACGAAATTGTACATTAAGTGTTAAAATTGCGCAAATAATTATCTACTCAACAATAACATGCTCGTGAAAAATACAAAATTCTCCAGATAATTTTGTAGATGTAAATTCTAGAGAGACAGGATGCTTGGTAGAAGATGGATATCCAGACTTATGAACTTGTATGAATGGTTCAATATGAACACCACCTCTATGTCCAGAACTGCAGTTTTCAGCGTCAAGTCAGGGTCAACTTCCGAAAGGCACTGCAAGAAGAACACTTTCTATGTGCTAACACATTGCTTCTTCTTCTTTTCAAGAAGAAGAAGAAGAAGAAGAAGATGTGCTATCACATTGCTTATGAAAGTAGATAATTACAAAATAATTTGTCTAATGATTTATTACATTTAATTAAATACGCACGCCTATTTCCTACTGAGGTAAGCAGAGATAATAAATCTCCACATGCTACAGTTCTAACCTACATCCAGTGGCCTCTTCCACATCTTGGTTCTGGATACATTTTATTCGGCCTTTCTTAAAATATTGTCTCAACACTTCTGCTAGAGCCTGTACCAATCAAGCATATCCACAGGTCCACCACCTTTTATTGTCGCTTTCATATCGCCCGGTGTCCGGTTGCCATCCGCAACTACAATTGACACTGCTCAGTTACTAAATGGAGTTTCTACAACTAGAGTTTTGAGGGAATATGTGTCTTAAGTGTTGACGTGGAGGAGTAGTTTTTGTAAGTTAATTGTATAATTTTATCCATTAACTAAAAACGTTGCACGTTGAGGTTTTTTGGTGATAATGACATTATAACCTATTCTAACGACGTTGTCTTTAAAGATTGTATTTCAAAAGCAGCTATTGAAAGTTACATTCAAATTATTTGACATCTAATATAGGAAAAAAATCCGGTAAACGACACTTTAGTATCGTGAGATCTAGTATCGTGAGATCTGTACCTATTACTGTCGCTTTTATGCAAATAAAATATTTACATCAAAATACAATCACAAAATCGAAGCAAAAATGGCGTAGTGACATTGAATTTATCATAATATTGTGCTGGTACCTAACTCACCAATTTGCTCCATTTATTAATCTTGCTCACCTTTTAATCTATCTAGATGTATCTAGGTACCTCGTTTTCACAAAACAAACAATATACAGATCTTCATTCCAACGAACTCCATACATATATTTTACCAAATAGGTATCAACATTCCGGGATAAAAGGACATAATCGTAAGATCTGCCCGTGACCGGAAATTAAGGCAGGGAGTGATGCTAGGGAGGGCCTTCCGTCACTTCCGGTTGGACATAGCACCTTGCGCCGTGGGCACTGGGCAGAGATGAAAGATTATTTACATATTTCATTTTGTTATCTGATGGAGATGCTGATGTGGTTATATTTGTGCACTAAGCTTTGGTATTGCCATAGAAAAAAATTATACCTACTCAAATATCTATATAATATACAGTGTCCTGCTGACACTTTTTTAAGGAGATGATCAGACCAAACTGAATAACTTTCTCTATGGCACCAAAATAGAAATCGCGAAAAAAAAACCAGCTGATCCATACAAAACTGCACAACTACTTGAGCCATATGTGGGACAGCTGATTTATTTATCGCGATTTCGATTTTGGTGTCATAGAGAAAGTTGTTCAGTTTGATTGTATGAACATCCCTTAAAAAAGTGTCAGCATAATATTAAGAACGACGACCCTGTGTATACAATAAGTCTGAAGCGAATTCAAATATCTACATTTGTAAAACAGTTCCGTGACTAACCGACTGACAGACAACGTACAGCCTATAAACCTCTGAAGATAGAAACATGAAATCTGGACTTAATATTTTAAAAAGCATGTAGAGGTGCAATAAGAAAGAATTTTTCTAAAATTCGAAATCCACGCGTACGAAGCCGCTGGTAAAAGCTATAGTCAAATAACTACATCAAATAACACCTGAAAACAGTTCCACTCAATTTTGAACCCTAAACAACGAAATCAAAACACTATTTATTTGCATTTCTATTCAAACGAAAACATAACCCAAGACAAGGTTTCAAATAAGAAGCCATTTTGTTGCAATCACCTTATATTTTTCTCTCGCCGCTCCATCAGGGCTTGGGACGGTGAGGCTGGGTAGTAGGGGTGGGGGGCGGGGGGCAGATATTGGAATATTTTTCATACAAACACGTCTCTACGTGGACACTTCTACTTGATACAATATTGCTTGATCTGCGGTCAGTTTATATGCTGGATTTACGGAAAATGGATAATATTTTGGGGCCATTTTGGACTTTGCACTTTTTCAGTAATTTGCATACTTAACAACAGATTTTATGGATATACAACTACAGTTTCGGTACTAGTAGTGAGTGGTGGACGTGCGGAGTTTTCAGAATATCTCTGACCACCCCATGGGAAATATAGTCGTGACCACATGCTGTGCTACGCTACAATTACAAATTCGCTAAAACTACTACATTCTTTTCTAAAAGCGTAGATAGCATATTGGATTTGAAAACTTTTGGCGTACCTAGTCCAGATAATTTTATTTAAATCGCCTCCTGCAATCTTTTTCTTTTACCGAGTTGATGGCATATGTCATTCTAAATCTTTCCAGCCTAGTATTTCGCGTGCAGGTGACCTGGCTGGAAAGGCAGGAACCAAGATGGGCCATAGTTTGCAGACCAATGATACTTAAGACGCTGTTATCCCGTCGAGGCCATTTTTTGAACACGAACGAAAGTGTTTTAAACTGTGTTTTAAAGTCTAAAATTAAATTATGTCTTATTTAAGGATCGGGCAGATGGGCGACTGTTCTCAATAACACGATTAGATTAAGTATACTAGATAGAAAAACATCCCAAATTACCCCTTTTTGTTATTTTTTTTTAAACTGCTGATATTTAACATTTTATTCTTGTACTTAACTAAATACATTAAATATTTCTAGTGAATTCAGAAGAATTTTTAGCTTAGAAACTCCCATGAGCAAAGATATTGACGAAAAACACGTTTTTTTGCGATCCTTCTTTCAATTGGAGCGGGATGGCTAATAGTAAACTTATGCTTGCAAGAAAGAGACGCTTGCACTGGGATAACCTAGCCTTAAATATTTGGATTGGGGCACATAGACGAAAAATATGTCATGAAACATAATATCCTAAAGTGTCTCGTTATGGACAATCCGACCACAAAAAAAAAATAAAAAAAAAAACCACAGCAACATGTTAGCCTACCTCAACATGTAGGTGGTCGCGTCACTGACCGGCGGCGGTCAAACTTTATATATTTTATATGTTTCGGCACACCGCGCCGGACCTGCACACATTTATTATTCTAACTTGTCCCTTACTTCGGGCCTGGGGTAAGCTTAAAAAAATAAGGGTATGCATGTCGTTGTGATTTACCTCAACGTAATAATTTGGTGATTTTGAACCCACCAGCTTTGTTCTGGTGCTTGGCTTGCGTAGGGTTTATTTCACTTTCGGGATACAAATACCCGTATTAGATCGCAGTTTGTTGCACCTACCGAACACAGAATCCCCTATTTTTAATTACTAGAAAAATTGTAAAGGTGTATTCAGATAATGAAACTTAACAACTTTCCCTATGGAACATTGGGTCGAAAAAGGGGAAAAATTTTGGGACCGCCCTCACCCACCTCTCACAGAACATTGCTTGATCAACATTTTGTATGGAAGATAAAAAATAAATCTGGTTTTTCTATTAATTTTCCTTAGGGAAAGTGGTTTTGTTTTATTGTCTAAATAAGACTAGCCTGTAATTGTAAGACCTTTTAAACAACATAAGTGCAATAAATACATTGAGTAGGTATACAACCATAATGAATCAAATATTAATTAATAAAAATATTTACAAATAATATTTATAATTATTATAATATTTCTAGTTATCAAAAAAATCGCGCCTTTCACAATAATGCGTTGAAGTTAGCGATCGGAGTGTTTGACAACGTCCACTTACCACAACTGCACTGCCATACAAAGCCATACAGATTCCATATCAAAATTATAAATGGAATGCCCATCTTCATCACTGTTTTACTACAACTGGTAGTTATTATAGTACTCTGTGCTACATAAACATTTATAATTATGTACACCATGTATATGTACTATTGTATATTAAAACTGGGTCAATCCAGAAAAACTTTTACTAAACTCAACACAATCTAAACCTTATTGCTCACTATAAATAATGTAGAGGGTGTTCAAAAAAAGCGAGGCAAAGATAATTTTTACGAGATCCGATGTCCACGTGACGTCTTTATTAAGTCAAGGTGCGGGTTCCGTAAGATTAGGGATCCGTCGTAAAAGTGGACATTCGCTATATTGGATGGAGGTCCTCACGCTGAGATAACGTCTACCTACGAGTATGTGCAATCGTTGCTATAGGTATAGGTAGAGGGACGGAATTATGCTCTTAAGGAAATATGTTATGGTTTTCATTTTGGGTAAAGAAATTTTATAGTACTTATTCTTAGAAGAAATATTATTAAATTAGCATCTGAAAACTGTATTAATTCGGTTATGTACAAACTCATTTTCTATATAAGAGCGTATATTAACGATTCCCAAAAAGTAAATGAAAAAAGAAACATTATTAATTGATTGTAATTATTTAGGGACGTAGCGTAGTTAAATCCTGTAGCAACAGTAGTCAACGAATTGAATTGCTTACAATATTATACCTACAGAGATTAAAGTTTGATGCGTTACATATTAAAGAGGGTACTTCTTGTTCAATGGTAAACGGCAATGGCTACTAGACGTAAAAGCATGGACCAGGTGATTTTAAGTTTTAGTTTTAAAACCTGTAGCTTTCCCAGCATAGACATTACCACTTCCACTACATATCATTCCATGAGTAACATATTAGAACGATTTAACCACTGGACCAGTAATGTTGACCGCTGTCGCCTGTATCCTGCTGTCGCAAACTGAACTTTTGTGCTCTGTAGGGGGTTTTTTCTATGAGTTTGACTTACATGCTCGGTGAGAAAACATCAAGGAAAAATGACTAAATGTGCGATTGTGGTATGTAAAAGCTATAGTGAGCGAACAAGAAATGTTTCTTTTTGAATAAGGTATCATACGAGGCAATGGCATGACAGACCATCAATGCCTACAACGGTCGCTTTGGCAGAAATCGGTTAAGAGCAAAATACATAAGTACTGAGGCAAATGACAGATATGGTTTTATTTGCTTGACACGTAATTTCATCCTGAAAACTTGAATAAATCTCAAAGTGAAATCATGGAAAAGGCTCGCTTGCGCTTTCCTCGCTTTCAACATTTCGTCACATTCCGGACATTTCCATCCAATCTGTATATTTTTCCATCTTGCTAAGGTGGGCCGTCCAATAAAGGCAATAAAAGGCGATCTCCCCCTGGACCCCTCGTCCCGGCGACATGTGGGCGAGCACTTGCATTTTTTAAAAATAAAATTAGCATACGTTTAGGGCACCGCACGGACAAGAGCAGTTTTTAAACAATATTACCCGTATCTTGGGGGTCTAAAGTGGACGTTTAGAGAGAAATGGTTTAATGAAATTGTTTTTCGACGAGTTGTTAGGATTATAAATGTACATACTATGTTTGCTTTATGCGTAAAGCTGTCTCATTACTAAAGTAAAGAAACTATGTTATAGCCTGTAGGATCCGACTCGCAGGGGAAAAGACTCATATTCCGAATAAGGGTAAAGGGAGTGGACGCGGGTAAGTTAGGTAATGGTCAACCTGCTGAACTTATATCTTCAAATTAGTCCCTGTTCGGGAAGTCTGAACCTATTCTATAACAATATCACTTGTAGTGAGATTGAATGTTATTCGATATGTCATGTGATGATGAGCATTTTGCAAATAAATAAGACATTTTTTTAACTTAGTCTGTTCAGTATTCCACTGCTGGACAAAGGCCTCTCCTTTTTCCAAACCTCTCTTTTATGTGCAAACCCTCCAGGAAGGCATCCAGGATATCTTTCCATATTTATGTGGGTCTTTTTCCATAACGACGACCATCAAGCGTGTTCCAATGTGCTGGTATGTAGGTAAGACTTACCTTTTATTTTAAATCTCGAGTAGGTATATGGAGTAATGCAATCAACAATCAGGCGTATCCATTTTCTACATTTCTTCACTGAAAATGTAGACCTTTCTAATTAAAATGGCATTGAAAACCATCCGTTTCCTATCCAAACAGTCCCACAGACACTTAGCTCTATTTTTAGCCATATAATTTAATCACCGAATTAAGAAGCCCATCCACACTGGGTGTGAAAGCTTCTCCATCGGGTTCACATGTCACTCGCCGGTATCATTCCATTACTCTGAAACAAAACTACCTCGTGGGCAGAACAAATTCTCATTTTCAACTTTACACAGCTGGAAATAAGGTTGTTAGTATCGACTGCAGATGAATTCTACCTCGCGAGGGAACCATAAGTTTAGTGATAATTTGTGCTCTATGGTGGTGAGAATAAGGTTGGCCGTGATATCTGTTTTGATGTCTCCCACGGTGTAGTGCTATTTGCGTATATATTCGAACGTGTGTATTTGATTGAGATTATAGTGAGGGGAAGTATTGGTGAACACTGAAATAATAAACATGCATCAATTCAGTCGCGTTTAGTCACAAAATTTAATTTCCTTAGCTAAATCTTTTCTTTTTAAATGACCTTTTTTATGTATAAAAAAATCCGCCCATACCTAGTCATTATTCATTTTAGACATTATTCGACTAAATCCTTGCTTGTCATAGTGGGAGGTTCGGTATTGTAAACTAAACTGAACTCTGTTTAATAATGAGCTTTTTAGAAACATAATTATTAACATTTAGAATAGAATAGAATCTTATACCTATTTCATTTTTTTTTTACATTGTTCTGAAGATTTAATTAATTTAACAGAAACAATATTTACGTTAAGCAAATGAATGAACATATCCTAAAACTAAAATATATCTATAAGACTATACAAAATAAATAAGAATCTATCCAGAAGAAAGAAGAATCTACCTTGAATTTTTAAATAGCTTGTTAATACAATACTTTCAATTTTGTCATGACAAACCATTGATTAGAAAATAAACCAAGATAAGATATTCAGAAACTCAAAAAAAAGCGCACAACTCAATGGATTGAATTAGAATCCTCAGACTATATGACCACGCCATTGACACGACGGAAAAAGACTGTTAACACAAACTCAGTGTTCTTAAAACATAACCCGCGTAATCCCACATTAACTCGTATCAATCGACAACGAGTAGCCGTACATCATCGCACGTACGTTCACCTCCTGTTTTTATTACCTTTTTTTATTTTTAAATATTTTTTCTTTTTAATTTTGCAGCCGTCCACATGTGGCGCCTTTACCCTTCCCACGTCACCTTTGCGGGGTCCACCAACTTATCTAGCACAGTTGCTGAAACTCCTATATCTAAAGTTACAAAGTTGTGATTCCCTTGATGGAACGGTAAAGGAATGATGGTGATTGTTATAAGCATTAAATTAACATGACTTAGCCGTGGACACGTTTATGCTCAAATGTTGGGAACACCTGGGTTTGTTACTAACATATTTATTGGACTTCTGGGAATTTTTGAGCTTTTTCATGTTTCATGTCAGGTGTTATTAATTCTATGGGCGGTTTATTTTCGGAAATGTGAGAGTTAGTATATGCTACAGATATTTTTAGAATAATACGGAAATACAGAGTGTAAAATTAAAATGCCTTTCATAAATATCGAATAAGCTGCGCCAGATCATCAATCTGAACAACTTTCACTATAGAGCCAACATCGAAATCGAGAAAAAAAATAAAGTTGGCATTTTATAGAAATGTCAATAGCTATTCGATTAAAATATATGAAAAAGCAGATTTCTTTTATCGTCATTTCAAAGTTTGGTTGCATGGGAAAAGTTGTTCAGTTTGATGGTTTGAAGCACCCAATAACCATAAAGAACGTGATACATTTAAGTTTACACCCTGAATAATAAAACTTATCTTATTAATTAACTTACACAACAAAACAAACAATGACACCATAGCCACCGCGATTAAAACGGTTTGGATCTTTAAGCTATATTACGTACAACTGCATAATATGCAGCTAATACATATTATGTATCCAATCGATGGCATGTCATTCAAAATTTTTCCAGCATTTACCCACACAGATTGCATTACTGGCAGGGTTCATAAGCCCTGTAGTACAAGATGGGCCATAGTCTGAGGAGCGACACCACATTCGCACTTTAGGTGTGAATATGTAACGGTAATGGTCTACAACCCAACATGAACAGAGTGTCTTTATTCCGTCCGACCTGGATGCCTCCAAATCAGCCTGGGCAGCTCCTCTCCTGGAAGATACCATAGTATAATGCCTATTGTAAAACCTGTAAAACAGAACAAAGCCTACACGAATCTACTTATTTCTAGGTGTCATGCTAATCTTTTCCGAAGACAACTACATCTATCATTGACTAGTTGTTTTCCCAGGCGATCCCTGCTGCACTCATTAGCATGCTGTCATCGACCGCGACGACAAATGATTAATTACTACGCACTAACAGACAGACAGAATCACTGGCGCTGACACGATTAATGTAATGACAACTTTAGTTTTTGCTTGATCCGGTTTGAACTGGTTTAAATTCGGATGGAACTAGATATTTGTACGAGGTGAAATGGGAGGTAATTGTGGCGTTTAGAGGTTGAGTGAAAAAGGTAGCAGCACTTTCGGCGCTACCGCGTGCTATCGCATTCCCAGTATCTTTCTCGCTCTAGAAAATGAAGTTCCTGAGTGACCGAAAAGGACGGAGCGTGAAAAAATTCGATTCCGTGCTGCCAAATGATATTCAACCCTAACCTAGGAAGGGATAAAGATTCCTGAAAAAAAAACTGATAACTTATATAATATTGTGTATACCTTGTGTAATATGGTGTACATAAATACATGTTTGTAGTTGAAATGGGAAACAATTTGTTATATAGCAACGACATTGTAACTGTAAATAAATTACTGTGATTTGTTTTTAATGAAATTTGCCCTTAACACCTACATTTTTAACAAAACATTTCAACCCACACCTTTTAAAACTAAAGTTAGGTTCTGATGATCGAAATAAACGGAACGATTTCAAAAGTCAGAAAAAATCAGGTAAGCATTTACCTACGTAGTAGCAGCTGGATGAGCAAGGTGAAAGATAAAGTTTTGCTGAACACCTTAGGAGAGGCCTTTATGAGCAGTGGACGAAAATAGGCGGATGATGATCCCGTAAAATATAGGCAATACCGACGTAGCCATCGACGTAGTACGTTTCTTTGTAATCTTCTGTCAAACGTATCAGGATTGCTTTTTGATGTTTCGTTCTGACACGATCTCCAATTCAAAATCGGGACTTGTCAAATCCGTGGTATCGGGCACGCGTGGTGCACTAACGCCCATACACCTTCCTTGAGGGTAAGTCAGTACGTGTCAGTACCTTGCAGTGGTATATTTATAGGCTGATTATGATAATGAATGGGAAATGAATAATAGGAAATGAATGGAAACTAGCATGGTCGTAAAGAACTAGTCTAGTCACATCTAGGATATTTTATAAACTCTGCCTAATTTACGCAACCAACACAGTCTGAAACTAGCTTAAGAATTTTCCTTCAAACCGTGTAAAAACAACGTTCCCATGCGACTTTGACAAATGTCCCTTTTACACGCGACACGACTTTTGTCGCGCGTCTCAGTCAGCACACCTGTCGCGGCCTTTAAGAATAGTCGCGTATTTTTGGTCGGAAACCAAAGATTACCGGTTGGATGTTTTTTTTTCTGTGACTGGATTTTGACAGGAACATTGCTAGTGGCTGGATTGCTGAAGACAAAACATTGTGGCTAGAGATAGAAAGTACTACGTACACCTCATTGGGCTTTCCTTCGGAGAGGCTTTGAGTTCCTATGTTTACCATTATATTATTTTCAGGAGCATAATCAAGATGATTCTGTTTTATTTTAACTGCATTTAATTACATGCAAACATTATAGTTATTCGTATTGAGTTGGTTATAAGTTTTGCTAGAAGTACCAATTTATTTTGAAGCATGTGATTGTAGCAACAACGCTTCGCTCAAAAGAAATCAAAGGAGCGGGCCATATTCCTACAAGCTCAGTTCATCGAGATTTAGCGGTCTACTTATTATTATGCTGAAAAGTTTTCAACACCCGAAACGATCTTCAAACTAAACCATTTAACTTTCAAATACAATCACTAAACCAAACATTATGATACACAAGCGTTCAACTTGTTTTTCTTACAAAACATCAAATTACCTAACTGAAATCTTAAATCGATTGTTTTCTTAAAGCCAGTTAAAATTTCCAGAGCAACAGAGGTTTTGGCTAGACGCCAACACTGTAGGTGCATTAATCAAAAGATTCTCTCTTTCGTGTGAGGATCACTCAAAAATCGCTTCGTTCGATAGACAGCCGTAATGATAACTTTGACGATGTTGTAAACAAAATTTTTAGTTGATTTTTTTTGGGTAGAGTAGTTGAAGATTTGGGAGATTGCAAGGTGTTAACGTAACTTAAGGATGTTGTTGTCCTATGGTACCCCGATGGTACAGAGGGCCCTCGTGAGACGCCGCCACCTCTCCCTGTCCTGCGCTGGTATTCAATGTCGCGCCAACTCAACCCGTCTGCTCGTAGTTCAGCGTCGACGGTACGCCACCACGTGTGCGGGTCGCCCCGGTCGCCTGCTCCCACCAGGCTCCCACGTGAAGGCGACTCTGGCGGAGTTGTCCTCTTCTCTCCAAAGCGTGTGCCCGATCCACTTACACTTTTGCATGCACTTCCACTTTTTCTTACATTTCAACTTATGGATAATATATAATATTATGAATCCTGGATTCCCAGTTTAAATTTATATTACGACTACCGACCACTTACGACTGACGACCAACAGTTTTTTCGCATAATGCGACTGGGATGCGGATGCAAGCAAAGTCTAGAAATTTTAAACTAGACTTTTATAGTCTTCATCTTTCGAGTCAGCATTAGTTTTATCGCATGACAATCACTCACCTCGCCAGTTTGAATAATTGCGTAACTTTGTCGTTATGCTATCAAATTACTAGAATGCTGTGGCAAAGATAATAGAAACAAATTTTTTTGCCTATAAAACTATCACAAAAAAAGAAAGTAGATAAAGATGGAAATCTTTTAAAGAAAAACTTTTCCTTTTTTCTCTGTTATATTCATCAATGCGAACAAAAGAAACCTTACAAGAGCTTGCAAACTTTTTCAAGTCTCTGAATCCACAACTACTCTACATCGTAGGTAAACATAGGGTGCGTTCACACAGCGGCAGTCAGCGGAGCGCATTAGCCCGTCACCACCTCGCGTGTGAACGAGGTCTAATCTCTACCACTGATCGATGTCTATGATCTCATGCGAGATCCTCGTGTCTATGGTTACTTGTTGAACCTATTTGTTGTTTAAATGTTGTTGTAAATCTGTGTGATATAGAAAAAACAAGTGCATATAAAAGATAAAAACCAGTCAAGTGCGAGTCGGGCTACTGGCGCACCGACAGTTCCGTACCACACCACCATACAATATATTAACTTGGGAAAAAGTTTTATTTTCCGCGGGACCTTTAGGTGAGAGCGACTCACACTTGGCCAGTTTTAATTATTTTTAGATAGATAGATAGATAGATAGATAACTCATTTATTTCATCAGAACAATACAGGACAAACTGTGACAGACAAAGGCAGTAGGTAACATTATACAATAGAATCCGCATAAGGAGGTCCGTGCAAAGCCGCAGCAGCAACAGGGAGCTCCCATGACGGATCAATCAATAAAACAATATAATTTTAGGTATAGTTGTTGGAATATGACACCGTGCGACCCGTATTGCGCCAATGAAAAATGTTCTGACTCAGCATTTATGCTGAAGCAAATGCTACAGCGCTGTTAATTCTGCCAGAACATTATGGTTTTTTGTTATACTGTAGAGTTTACTCTATAATCACACTAAGTTTGACGCATGGTAATTTATTACAGTTTTTACGATAGAGCGAGAGAAAAAAAAACATTGATGAAAACTAGTTTCTTGTATGATAACCCCTTTTAATTTTTACTTTTTGTTGTTTTTTTACAAATCTGCCATAATAACGCATATTCTGTGAAAATTTCAACTGTCTATTAGCTATTTCGGTTCAAAAGTTACAGCCCGAAATCGGTAGGAAGGACGGACAACGCAGGCTTTAGAAATAGGGTCTCGTTTTCACGGAAGAAGGTAATAAAAAACCCTAACAAAGCTATTATCTATGCTATTCTAGCGGGTTACTTACCACAGTTAGTTTCTGAATTCAGCAAGTTGTAAATAATGGTAAACATAGGCAAAGAATCAAAATATGTTTGACATAGTATATTTATTGTTCTTGTACGCGAGGGTACAGAGCGGCTGTAAATATTAAGTATTCGCTACACCATGCCATGCTCCGAGGCGCTATATTTCACTAATATAAATCTATTTGCCCGCGGGCTTCGCCTATATTTTTACTCGCGGTTTACTTGTGGCCACAGTTTGTGTCCATCCAGCAGCTACAGACCGAACTAAACTTCAATCCTTATCTATAGATCTAAGAATAACTTTATGTTGTAATCTGATTATAATAGAAAAAGAAAACTAAATAAGTAGCAGGGTAAAAAAACGAGTTGAAAACTAGATACAGTCTCTAGATATACAAAGACTACTAACTTTTAATCCGTACCCTAAGTCTCATCCCCAATCATAATTATGTAACTAAAAAGCAAGAAAGAAATAGACAATTGAGAGTTCTTGGAATTTTTTGATATTACATGGGTAACATCATACAAATGTATCAAGATGTGGTATAGAATTTAGATCATGCCGTGCAAAGGCAGTCATGAATTATGAATTAAAATGCCACTAGACACATTCTATAATACCTAAAAATATCTTCCGGTACCTAACATCTAAATAACTTTGAGATTAGAGGTGGCTTGCACCAAATATTATTTAGGCCGAAACATGTTATCACTGTCAACCGTATGAGTTGTGTGAGATCAGTTCACTAAATACGTTATTCAAAATACTTTCTGGTGCCGGCAAGCCTAAATCTTGGTACACTACATTTTGTTAGTCTGTGTCTCGAGCATACTCTGTTAAAAAGATTTATCGCTTCTTAGCGTTTATTAGCACAGATATTTATCAGGGATACTTAAAGATATTGCTAAGATAACCCGGTCCGATGGGAGAGTGTGAAAAAATGTTCAATGATAGTATATCATACGTTATTTATATACTTAGGTATGTGTAGCAATTTAGCTAATAGATTATGGGAAGAAAACTGAGAAAGCCTTGAGGGAATTTTTTTGTAACGCATGATATATTTTTTTGTTCATGATTTATTTGTTTGAATAAGAATAGAAGACAGTTTTATTTTTGTTGTTTAATTCCACATCATCATCATCATCATGTCATCAGCCACTGCTGAAATTAAGTCTCTCCAAGCACCACAAAAGTCTATTCTCGGCCTTCCTCATCCAGGGCATTCCACACTAAGCCTGCCAGTTTGTGGTCTTCATTTTCACTATTAGTAGTGCGATTTTTGAATCTCATTTGCTGAAGTATGATTTTTGAAAGTCAAATCAGCAGTAGAAAGATGTATATCTCCATAGTAATTTTGACATTTACAACTGCTGAATTCAGCAAATGAGATTCAAAAATCGCACTCCTATGCTGTCAATTCTTCGGCAAAGATGACCAGTCGACATTCCTTTAGTACCTAACCTAGTGTGCACAAAATATTCTTTAAAAACTTTAACAATTTTCACTATGAATATCTCCATAATGAGAGTTTTTCAGTTTGATGGTCTGAACAACCCCTTTGAATATTACTAGGGTGTATTGTATTATAACACCTTGTACGTTGTATCTTTCATCTCCCCAACAAATTTTTGTGCAAATTGACAATTTATAAAAGCATGCATAGCTCTGTTTTATTACAAATATGTCACAGCTGTAAAAGAGCCGTCTTCAAATTATTTTCAGGTATTTTCACAAGAATTTACGAAGCAAACATGTCCAATTTTACAAGCTTATTAAAAGACATTTAACGATTGTAATGATTTGCCATTTCTTCACGCCGTCTGCCAAACGGTGTGACTACGATTCAATTCACAAACAAGTCACCTGAAAAACTCTTAATGTCTTTGTAGTAATGATGACAATACGTTGTTTCATTGGACTTTAAATGTGGTGTACTGTAGTGGGTGTAGACATTGAATGATAAATACGGTTTGTTAACACACGCTTTAGAAAAGTGTTATGTATGAAGATGCATAAGAGATGTTTTTATCATGCAATGAAAATATGTCCGCCCACTATTAAAATGGTGGTAGGTAGATATGCATTTGTTATGTAAGTGTATTTAAGTTTTTATAATAGTTAAGATAAGACTACGTTTGAATTATATCCTCTTAAAATGAAATTAACAAATAAAACAAGTGTAAATTTTGGCACAAACCAATAACAGGTACAATAGTAATAAATATCGAAGCGATTACAATGCCACAGTTTACCTATGTGTCCGCTATTCTGGATGCTACGAACTCGCATTCCTTCACGGTCGATGTTCCTTCGATTTATGTGAGTGCCATTCTGTTTGGACAGTTTGTTTTTATAAAAAGAATAGCCACTTTATGTTACGTTCATGATAAAGTCAGCTAGTGTAATTGTTGATCTGTTTCTGGTTGGTTAAGGTTGGTAATACAATGTCGATCGTCTGCAGTGAGCTTTGCATTTTAAACGTATTTTTAAGATTTTCCGATTACAGATTAATCTAACTAAATGCAAAATGTTTGCGGTGAACCTGTCCATACGAATCGATACATTACCACAGAGATAATACTACCGTAAGACATTACTTAAACTTTAACTTGCTAGAATGTCCTGTACCTGAACGCTATTCAGTTCACCAAATATTTGGCTAGAAAAATATGAACCGTTGACACGAAAAGAAAAACACACTGAAAAAATATATTGTTAAATGTAACCAACCTTTAGTGACTTGCAAACAGAGCAAAGGGACCTTGCTGTCGGTAATGAAATATCTTCATTATATTTATGGATCAAAAAATTACATTAATTTTTCTTTCTAAAAACTAAAACAGTCAATAAGGTCCCTTTTCTCAGAGAACGTCACATTTTGAAGCACATGGGTAATCAAAACAGTTTTGTGTGAACAAGTTTGATTTGATTAAAAACCACTATTGATTTTAATTACTAACATAACTTTGGGTTTGGATAGGGTGTACAAGGAAAATTTATGGATCTCTCTCTGTGATGTTACTAATTAAAAACGAATGGTATATTTAACAAAACTTTTTTTTCAGTGCAGATTAATCTTTAGGTATTAGATTAGTGATAAGGACAGAAAATAATTCAAGTATGAAAGAGAAATTTTGTAATACCATAACTTAGACAGTACATAATAATTATCGTTGTTCATTACTGATGGCCATAGATTAATATGTATTTTGGGTAACTGATGGCCATAGAAACAATTCGCTCAGAACAAGTATAATTCTGGAATATTTAGGGATTAGTACCTACACATATCGGTGTCTGGAAGAAATCATTGTTAGTGACAGTTTTCGATCAATGTGTGACAATATCGAAAATTTTTGACTTTTTCTCCATTTGTTTTCGTTTCAAATAATGTTGTTGCAACATAACTTTTGGTATTAATGTATTATTTTGTCAGCTTCGATTTCTATAGTTAAAAGTTACCTTCATTGCATCACTTTGTTTTGTAAACTTTCTTTTAACTAATTATTTAAAGGAAAATAAATACTGCATTCAAAAAACAGCATTTCAAATATGTACGTCTTAAGCGGTTTGACGTAATACATAGTATTTTGGCAAAGTTTCAGAATACCTAGTTAACTAGACAGACAGTAAAATCTAGGTATTTATTTTGAAAAAACCTTGAATTGTCACAAAAAAACAGTACGACTTCATAGGAATGTCAAAGCGAATCGCTTGAATAAATCAAAACATCATTAATATTAAATGTTGTTGTATTTTGTTTGTTTCTACCCCAAGTCACGGAGGAAAGCTTTAATTACGTATTTTAAGGAATTTCGTACCCATCTCAATTTGTTTTAATAATTAGTATGAAACTTATGTCTAACAAAATATTTTTCTCACTGCCTCCGAATGAAATCCATCTGCTCATCATCATCATCATCTCGTCGGTGTAAGACTGCTACAGTATTGAAAACCATCACCGAAAGTAAGACCGACGCTCGTCTTTACATACATCTATACTCACGCCACTATCCCACTGGGGTAAGCAGCGAGTACGGCCCGCCACACGCTATACTTCTGACATAGGTACTTCTCTCGCCTCATCCACTTTCATAGGTTCATTCGTTCATGCCCTTTGTTACAAATATTTTGAAATGTAATGAAATGAAATTCGAACTCTTCTATTCTTCTTTTTATTATAACTTGACTTTGTGCTTCTCGAAGAAGACCATTTATTTGATAGTGATAAGTTCTCCTCGGACGCCCTCTCTCAACTGTTCCGCTCACATTGGATATTGGTGCTTCAGAGCAACGATGATAATTTTTTTTTCAAAAGGGCGCGACATTGAAATAGCAAAGAAAATCTGCTGTTTCACACATTTCGGTAGAGCAGCCAACATTCTCTATAATGGAACAATATTTAAACGATTTCAATATAGGTCCTTTGTTAAAAAAAACTGTTTGATAGGCACGGTATGTAGGTAATGTTTCAGTTTACACCATGTCTGTTACATTTTGTATAGATATTAATTGAGATACAGATTAAAATAGCGATCAGTAACACGTAATAAGAGCACAGGACGTAGTGGTATGTAAATAAATGAATTGGCATTAGTTCACGCGGGGATACCCATTAATTGCCAAGATCACAGCTATTTTATCATCGAGCGGTAGAAACGAAGTGAAACTAAAGAATTTGATGTTTTAAAAGTGTAATTGCAATGTTCTTTGTTTCAAAATAAGACACGATTTTTCAAATAATAAGTAGGCACCTATTAGTATGTGTACGTAGTAGTTGGAGTAGTGTAGCTTCGGTTAAACTCTTGGAATATAGACCTAACATTATTTTTATTTTAAAACAAAAATCATGGGAATAACTCGTGTTTGAGTGACTCTATCAGCATTTTTATTTGACTATTTTCTCAGTGCAGAAGGCATTCAGATGGTGGTATAACTAACTATTCGTTAAGCCAGGTCTGATGACTATTAACTCAGGCTTACAAAATAATTTGACACCAACTTGTCTCCACCAAACCACACTTCATCACTCCTCTCCTCTTCTGAACCTAATGGTTTCTAGGTTCATCGGATTTAGGTGGGTACAGACAAGAGAAGACAAAAAACTGGACAAGTGTGTGTGTGACTCTGATAATAATAAAACGCACTTTATTACACAGAATAGGATCAGATCAAACTAGGGGTCGAATGCAGTGGCTACCTACATGAAGTTTTTCTTCCTCCTGTGTTCTTCTTTCGCGTCAGCATGGAGCTATATCGCATGACAATCACTCATATTGTAGATAGTGTAGTAGAAAGATAAGCCAGTCGGCAATGGTCGTATAGAGACTGACTGCCTAGCTAGGGTTCACCAGACGAACTCAGGTTTCGTCACTCGGAGAGGCTCTTTCCTTGAGTGGCTATAACCAGCAGCCACACGGTGAAGGCAACAGCGATGCTGACGGAGTTATGTTTAGAAAATGTAGATATTTCGATACTACAGGTATTTTACTAGGAAGCTATGTAAACGTTGATAAATATCAACGAATAAATTGCGATGTCCGCTAAATTACACTGATATTTCTCTTTTTAAATTCTGTTTCGCTAAAATCATCAGATCTATTACATGTACGCATTTTATAAGACAAATTGATTTTTTTTTCTTCACAAAAAAAACTAACAAGCTACAGCGGCGTCTCATAGTCTATTTTTATCAATTTTACCTACGAAAAATAATTCGTCCGTAGATTGAAGTCATGTTTTAGTAGCTGATTATGTAGGTATGTAAATGTGTAGGTTATAAATACATCACGACTATATTCCCCGAGGGTGTAGTCAGATATATTCCGAAACCTCAGAGCATCCACGTTTCACTAGTAGCACCGAAACTCTGTTCAGTGTGACGGGGAGTGAGCCCGTCGCCACTTCTAATGGACAGTTCCTCGCGATGTTTTCCTTCACCGAAAAGCCAGTTGTTTTACAAATCGTAGGTACATAAATTCCAAAAAACTCATTGGTACGAGTCGACCTGGACGGGGATGGTTCGAACCATTGCCTCCTGCACGGCTGCAAGGTTATTCGCCACTGGACCACCACGGCTTTTGTAAGTATAAATTGACGACCATTATCCCTTTCAGGATGGTAAGAACATTTGCTATAGTAATTCAACTACCTTTTCAATGTGCATACTAATAAAATGATAATTATGACTTAACAACAGTGATGATAAGCTTTCCTCCGATAAAAACATTAGAGAATAAACCTTATCCCTTAGTTGTCTCGTCGAAATTTATTGCTAAGAACTTGGGTGTTATATTTTAAGCCGATACCGTACGGACGACGGAAGGACTGATTAAAACGATCTGTTTAATGAAAGTTGCATGAGATTTAGTTGATTTTTAACGTAAACATTGGGCTAGTGCGCCGGATTTTAGATAAATATTTAGGTTACATTTGTTTGGTCGAAAGAAATTAAGGTACCTAGTGCTCTCATAAATATTTGCTAATGTCGAGATGGCGCCATTTCTTTGAGATACCTACTGCTACATTTTTCAGACGTCATCGCGTAAATAGGAGAAAAGTTTGATTCATTGCTTCAACCAATTTAAATGACCTTGTACCACTTGGTCCAATATGCATTTCGTTCAATAAGCAGTTCGTCTATGACCATTTCGTCAAGCATGCATTTCGTCCAAGTACCTTCAGGTGGAAAAAAATACTGTGAAATTGAATGTAAGGCCGGCCATTTTTGATTTTTTTCAATACAGGGTCCAACTTAGAATACTGACGGTTATTTTAGGGGATAATCAATTCATCAAAATAAACATATTTTTCTACAGGATCTCAATATCGTGAAAAAATTCCATAAAAAACTGCAATCCTACTCGACTCAATGATATAAGAAGGACACTATATAGGTACAGGATGTTTCATAAGTAACAATACATTTTTGAAACTCATAAGGGGGTTGTTTAGACGGTCAAACTGAACAACTTTCTCTAAGGGACCAACATCGAAATCGCGAAAAAAATAATTTTAAATCCCATACATATTTTAGCTCTAGTCGATTTGTAGAGTATAGAACATAATTTTTTTTTTCGCGATTTTAGTATTGGTCCCACAGTGAAAGTTGTTCAGTTTGATGGTCTACACCACCCCCTTAAATGTTTATTTGTAGTTTTGTAACACCTTGTATATCGCATTATGCTTTTGTAAAACATAGGTTTTGTCTTTCAATAAATTATTGAACTGTACCATTTTCAAAATATGATAAAAAATTTACAAAAATAAAATAAAAACCCCTGATTAAATAATACACCATCGAAACAAAACTAAAAATTAAAGCCATCCACACATTCCCGTGCCAGTATAAAGGCTCTTTCATACGCGTCCTGTCCGACCGGACGCTCACATCCTGACGTCTGACACCATCTGACACTGACAGCAGATGAGCCGGCGGAGTCGGCGTCAGGTTACTAGAGGTATTGGGTGGTTTTGAGGTCGTTGAATTAGACACGTGGGTGTTACCTAGATACATGACGTCATTGTATGCGATACGTGGAATTTGACCATGGCGTCCGTCACATGGCATGACGAGAATTTGTGAAGAGGCACTAGAAAATATCATAAAATTTTTAAGAAGTTCTGATTCAGAGGTCAAAATACTATAATATCTAAGGTACAGTTGTATCGAGGCAATTGTGACACTGACGACTGTAGAACCCATTTACATAGAGAAAGCATAAATTTACCATCACAATTTCATCCGTATATATGGAATAATGATGCACCATAGTCTACAAGACAACCACATCGAAATTGGTTCAATAATTTTCCTGTAATGCATTGACAAACAGACAAAAAGTCCCGACATTATTCTATTATGTCACTATTATGTCACCCTGTATACTTCAATCTATAATCAAACTTAACAGTATCATTCCGTATACACAGTTATCTGTATATACGATATACGTATGCAGTAATATCTACATAAGTAAAACATCCGGTATCACGTATGTAATTAGCACACATCGGCGGCGCGGACGCGTTCGCGGAATCGCTCGCGAGTCGCACCGCGGCGGCGACGTTCGACGTATCGACGACTTGTCCTACATTGCGTTGACAGCTTGACGCGGTATTTTGTGACGCGTGACGTGTAGTGTGGTATGGTCTTTATTTTAGTTGATTATGTTTGGTTTAGTTGGATCATAGAGCAACACTGTTCCGGGGCAGTGTTGTGGGGGGTTTGATCTGTTCTGAGATACCAACTGTAGTCTATCGCTAATTCTGTTATTCTTGACACGTCAATACATTTTTTAAGGCACCTTGAAAAATATAGGGGTGAAGAAAGTTGCTACGATTACTCTTTGATAATATGGTTGGTAGTTTTTACGGCCTAAGGCAAACATATTTTTATTTTATAATTATTTACATTAGCATAAAGCATAATGCTCACGACTATATTCCCCGAGGGGGTATTCTGAAACCTCAGAACATCCACGTTTCAGCAGAAGTATCGAAACTCTATCCAGTGATACTGGGGGTAAGCCCGTTGTCACTTATTTATGTACCTACATTACTACGTACTTAGTTAGGTAGGTAAGTATGCATCTCATTTTAGATGAATTTTTCCCATTTTATAAATGGGAGCAAGAAAAAGATAACCACACCAAATATAAAATGATAACCATAATGTTAATACCTACATTATTAGAAGTTAAAGACAAAACCCAGTAAATAATCATGCCTACCAAAAAATTACACTTAACTATACCTACTTACCTACCAGCATGAGTGATTGTTTTACGATATTGCTCATCTGACAAAAAGAAGATAAGAATAACTTATCGTATGTTTTATACAACCATTGCCTACCTATATTGTGCTTACCTACCTACTTATAAAGATAACATCATCATAAAATAATTATTTCTAATATTCTAATTCGTCAGGGCCTGTTTCTGTACTTATACAAAGTATATTGTTAATAATTATCTTAATAAAATAAACAACTGCTTTATCATATACGTTGGTAGACTCAAACCTAGGTACTACTGACCTTGTGCTACGTCGCTCACACTCACATTTCACGCTGGGAAATTGAATTTATTACTAAGTACTTACCTACTTGAAATACCCTAACCCTATACATATTTTCCTTAAATCTCGAATGTCGAAGAAATTTAAAATAAACACGATAAAGTAGTCAAAACAAATAAATAAACACTGAACACAATGTAGAGATGAAACACCAACACGAGACTTGCTACTTGACGCTAGATGGCGTTAGTAGTCACTTCGCGCAAAGCAAACTCTACTTTGGCTTTTCAGTTTTAGATTTTATTCTACCGGTCATAATAATTATTATTATTTATGAATGAACAAAGTTTATTAAATATTACGTTTTTGTATTTAATGCAAGAATGGTATTATGTGAAATCGGTTAACTTAGAAATTATGATAAAAGTTAGCAATGGATTTGAACATGATAAACATAACTAAATCATAATTTTTATAAAATAATGTATACCAATGTTTAATGTATTCAGTAGGAATAGCATTGCTAATAATGAAATAAAAAAAACACTCTTTCATGATAATTATGTTTGTGCCTATAGGTAGGCAAGCTATCTTACATGCATACTTACCTAAACTCATTACCATAATCGCTTTCGGGGTGGTCAGAAACGTTGCTACAACTTCCAGTCATTTGAATGCAGTAAAGTTGTACCAAGATAACTTTTTACAATTGAAGATTTCAAGATAAAATTACGTGTGACGCGTAGGTAGGCCAAGCTAGTTTATAATGTTGTAGTGTGTGTATAGCCCCCCACACATACATAGTCTTAAGTTAGATATAAGTGATTATCTTTGTACTCGAAGGAGCATATTACACGTCCAAACATCAAACGTATCTTTTATTTATCGAGGCCTTAACACACAACACCGCATGTAGTTCCTAAAATTACCTAATATTAAGGCACCAACTTATACATCAAAAACTGTACCGCCATATTTTTACCAAAAACCGGTATAAAAGAAGCCATCTTCCATCACTACCTGTCACAAAAAAACCTTTACCTGACTCATTCAGCCACATGCGACCATCAAAGTTTTACGGCCATTATTTTAACAGTAACAAAACCCCGCATATGGCCACACCTCCGCCAGGTAAACGAAATATCCCTTCTTCCTAAAACCTTAAGACATTGAAATAAAGGTCATAATCGAATGGTAAGAAATAAAAAGGTTGTAAAAAGAGACCTTTGTCTGAGCCGCTTCTTCGAATTAATTATTGGAACGAGGTCCACATATGGGTTTCGGGGAATTATGAGTATGTTTGTTAAAGGTGATTTTGGCATTCGAACTTACTGATGCAATAAAATCCTCCCTATAAATGTATGTTAGCTGGTAGCGACAGGATAAAAAGGCAGAAGATATATTGTGACGTGTCTTGGCTTGGGAGACGCTCATAATCATATTCAGCAACGGACAATACAGGCTAGTAAAGATTATAAATAATTTTTATTCCGTCAATGCTATATTATTCTCGGTTTTAAACAGACAACACAATTTGTGTTTCCATTGGCATTATTTATGTACTTACTCACTTATATCAAACGTGTCTTGTGATACTATGGACTAGGTATGTTGAAGACTTATATATTATCTCAATATTATGCGTAAATTGAATCGTGTTACATAATTACTATGCATACCTATGAAGTTAGAAGTGATAACTTTCTGAACACACAGTTAGAATATATATATCTACATGTCGTCTGTCCTAGTGAGTTGATATACCTAATATCAAAAAATAATTAAATTAAAATTAAAAAAACAGTTCATTTCAGTAAACAATGTCACATTTAGGTCGGCATAGTAGCTACTTATATAATTTGTATGTAATACATACCCACCTGTGTATTTTGGTAAGCGTTGTTATTAATTTAAGTTTACAAATCGTATAGTATACCTATAACTTACAAGTATATAGGTTAACGGATTACGTGACCTTTGATATAAATTTTCATTCATAAAATAATCTTAACCGATATGAGTGACATTTTAAGTTATTAAAACAATGTTTGGCCACCCACGACATGAACTTCATTTATAATTTGCAAAACAAAGAAAGTTTTTCGATAATAACTTGAAGTTGGCACGCACCTAAACGTGCTCAGAATAATTGGTAAGACTAATAAAACTATGTACGTAGGTACCTCAAAACAAGTTTATTACTTTCTTTTTAGATTTACTTTCAAACTCAAACACTTTTTTTTTCTTAATATTGTCACATATTATAATATCTTTCTCACGTCATTTTTTGACTCTACCACCGCGTCGTAAGGTGTTCCGTTGCAGAGAAGATGCGGCCAGAAACTCTACAATACACATCTTTTAAACAAAACAAAATACCTATACATAGTACAAATAATGTACAATTAAAATTACATCGTGTAACAGTGTCACGACCACTTTTACAGCAGCAATGAATTCCCATCTTAATGACACCTAATTCATATAATAAATTGCCTAACTGTACGTAGTACCTACCTATAAAAAATTACTCGATATTTCTTGGAAATATTTGTAACATGGGACCTATTTCAAATTCCAATATTCAGTTAAATTCTCACAGTTGTAACATAAACATAAGAATAAAGGTACATATTATCTATCCACCTTTATTATCTGTAAGGTCAAAACTATATTTGTTACATACGATAATCGACTCTATGACGTACGCACAAATACCAATTTGTCGATATTTAATGGTTAGTGGTATTTTTGGGTTAGATAAAGCTTTTATCTTATTATTTTTAATGACAGATTGATGGTAAATGACCCCATTTAAGACCTCATCTACTGAGTGTCATTTCATTTAGTTTTGTCATCTTTTAAGACGGGTTATGGATTTTACTGGGAATCTTTTTTGATACTTTTTTCAACAGATAAATCATAGGGACAAATGACTTTGCTGAAAAGTTTACAAGTTTTAACCATCGAATCTCAAGTCACATTCATTGATTTACATTTACAACATAATTATTAAGTTTTTAACTGAGCTGAGCTTTTTTTATTGAGCCTTTTATGACGCAGCGCTCCAAAAAATAACTTTACATTTTAAAGACATCAATTAACTATTACAAAAAAATACATTATTAATTAATTTTTAATCTATCTAGAGTTATAAAAGTAATCACTGATTATCTTATTATTTTGAGCATTTTTCATAAACATGGAAAATAGTAATTTTCAGTGACAGCTTCTTAGCGATGAGACCGCCTTATTTTGTGTTTCTTGTATTTTCTCTCTGTATTTTACTGTTTATTTTTTGTTGTAAAATAAAAAACATATGCTGACTGTTATAAGGCTAGGTTATCCCACTGCAAGCGTCTCTTTCTTGCAAGCATAAGTTTACAATTAGCCATCCCGCTCCAATTGAAAGCAGGATCGCAAAAAAACGTGTTTTTCGTCAATATCTTTGCTCATGGGAGTTTCTAAGCTAAAACGTCTCCTGAGTTCACTAGAAATATTTAATGTATTTAGTTAAGTACAAGAATAAAAAGTTAAATATCAGCAGTTTAATCATAGTATTGAAAAAACATAACAAAAAGGGGTAACTTTGGGATTTTTTTCTATCGAGTAAACTTAATCTAATCGTGTTTTTGAGAACAGTCGCCCATCCGCCCGATCCTTAAATAAGACATAATTTAATTTCAGACTTTAAAACACAGTTTAAAACACTTTCGTTTATGTTCAAAAAACGGCCTCGACGGTATAACAGAGTCTTAAACAGATGATCAAACCATCAAACTGAACGATTTTCTCTATCGTACCGACATCGCAATCAATCGCGTAATTATAAATGAGTTGTACCATAGGTACTTAATTGCAAATCTACTCAACCCAAATGTATTGCGAAGCTTTTTTTTTATGTTTGTCCCATAGAGATTTATTTAGTTTTTCAGTGTGATGGTCTGACCATCAGCTTATTAAGTTGGATCCTGTATTGTAGTTTCTCTTCTACTTATTACACAGGGTGCAAGAAAAAGTATCATAACCTTAAAAACCACGTAATCTACCCATCGAACTGAACAACGTTTACCATGTGACCTAACCTGTCAGCGCAAAAGAACAGCTTTCCCATACTAAACCGCAATGCTTTTTCGACTCAAATATGAAACAGCAGATTTTTTTTGTCCTGACATGTTTGCTCCTATAGTAAAAGTTATTCAGTATACTCATCGTATGTGAAAAAAAGTAAAATGTTAAAATGCAAAATATTTTTATTTCAATGTGGTTTAAAGGTTAATGATACTTTTCCTTACACCCGTACTTTTGTATACGAAAAATAATTGTTATTGTTACAAATCTAAAAATAGCATCTACTTAAAAACCCTACTTGCACTGCACAAGGTACAATGCATGTGATTGATTGCATCCCTACAAAGTATCGACCACACTTGTCACTTTATTTCCTCACAGTTTTCAAACAGTCCCCGAGCACAACACCTGACGTTCATACTTTAAGACTTACTATGGTTCGATTAAAGAGACTTCGTAGAGTGAACTATAGTTAACTATAAAGTAATTGTACAGTGGCCTGTTTAGTTTTAAAGACACTTTCATTTTAACGGTCCATTAAATTAAACAGAGGTTACTTTGTCGTTCAAATTGTTCGCTTTTTAATTATACAGAGTTGGGGATTTTTGTAATGTTTACAATTATTTAAATGTTTATATGAACTAATACTAAAGTAGGGTCAAATAAACGTTGAAGAGGCAAAAAAGGTTTAAGGATCATACCAGTATAACAGATGAAGATCATGCAAGTCTTTGCCTAACTTAAACGAAAAGTTGGGTGTTATAAGTTTGACGCCTACTCTACAAATCAATTTTTGAATACTAGAAACGGGTGTATTCTGAAACTAAGCACTTATTAAGAAACAAGGGTCGAAAAACGGATTTTTTTAAGTCCATCCATAGAAAATAGACCGGCTGATTGTTTCGAAGGACCAACAAATTTCGTCGTAAAAATTTTACCTATTGGCTTACCCTACTCTATAAACACGATACCCTTAAAATTTTATAATAATATGTATGTATGTATACCTTATCAAAATAACGTAATTCTTAAAACACCTACAGTCCTATACTGTAAAATGTAATTTCAACCACGTTCATGTCACTGTAAACAAATACATCACCCACACCAGTATGTGTACATACCTACGTAGGTAGGTATATGTATATAAGTACTAACTAGGTGGGTACATATGTGCAGCTATGACGTCACGCGACAACCTGTCGCCCGCGCCGTGTAATTAAACCCGTCCGAGGGCGGTAGGGAGGTGACCCTGTCGATAATGTAGCACTATCGATATTTTACACTTTAGAAGAAAGTGTTTAAAGTTTTGAAGAACATTTTTGGGAATATCATCTTGTTATTAATCTACAAATAGTATCTTCGTTCAGAAACCGTACTTGCACTGCACATGCACAAGATATAATGCATCTGATTGATTGAATCCCTGCAAGACCTAATGACTGTGTTCCCAGGTTTTAAGATTATATAGTTAAACTAGAGTGGCATTGAGAAGGCAATTTCAATCGCAGAATCATTGCAGAACGTGAGCTTTGGAATAGACCAGATGCTAAATTGAGTGATGATTAGCGAAAGTAACTAGATGGTAAACTCTGAATGCGTTAATAAGCTTATCGACTGCATTGGAATAGCACGGTGGCGGCGTTACATGGTGATGAATACAACATTTTGCATATTTTTTTCACAACAGGATCAAACCTCTGAGTCAGATAAACATAATAAAATTGTATTTTTTGCATGTATGATGTTCATGTATAAAAAATACTTTATTTACGACAACTTCTTCAGCAAACAATGGCCAAAAAACAGAAACTTATATTTTAATCGCTGAATGGATATTTCTACCAGACCATCTTGGTACAGTAGAGCACTCATATTAGTAGGGTCCATGTGTAAATACTGAAACACTATGTAACATCTTATAAACCCATGGTTGCAATAAAAGATTTGTATTTGTATTTGTATTTGTAGTAGATACTCGAGGCAATAGGTGTGATGAAACGTGAAAGTTTGAAATCATATTTTTTTTTTCGATAAACGAGTGACATCTCTAAAGTCGACCCCCGCGGCACATCGTTTTATTAAGGCGCGTTTTTTGTGCGGCCACACGTGTTTGCCATACCTCGCCGAGAGCTGTCTTGTTCAACACTATTGTTTTACTATACACAGTTATACTTTGTTGTAGAAATACGTTAATGAGACGTGAAGAGACAATGACATTTGTGTGGCCTTTGTTTTTTTTAGTCTGATCTTGAATTTAGGTGTAGGTCTTTATTCGTAGGGTGTAGGGTAGGTACCTACCTATAGTTTCTAGCGTCGTGATTATTTAATTTATTTTACATACAGATTCTTACCTATTCTTAATATATAACCTTATCTTCTACATACCTACATACATAAACTCAAGACCGTAATCCCTTTAGGGGTGGTCAGAAACATCGGTAACACTACCAACGTTCTTACTCTCCTTTAGTTTCTAATTAAATACATAAATATAAATAATATACTATAATAATAACAGTACATAATCTTTGAAGGGTTGTCTCCTGGTTTTTCTACCATGAAACAAAGGTTACAAAGTTACCCAACTTTGTAACCATTTTATTCATTAACTATGACACTTTTTGAGCTGAAAAATAAACTGAACCATCTACACAATTTTAATAAATAAAACCGAAGAAAAGGGAATCTAAAAGGAGATCTAAAAGGATATCTTACATTTTTAATCGGAAGAAAATGAAAGATATACAATACTGTTCACAACACAATTTAGAATGAAGTGGTTTTCTTACTTTTTCGAAATTAATAGAAAATCATCTCATTTTTCGAAGAAAACTGATAAATTCTGACCGGAGCCACGCGTTCGTTCGCATCGATTAGTATGGAGAGTCGTGGTCCGGGGATGATACGGGGTGGTTCAGAGGTGAAAAAATTATAGACAAGTGTGATTATTAAATTTTTATTTCATTTCAGAAGAAATCCTTTTGGGGTTAAAAAATGTAGGACAACATTTAAATTACCTAGATTAAAACTACTCTTTAAACCTCGTATTTTACTGTGTGACCATAAATTCAAAACAAAAATTTCATTTTCAGCCTGTATCTACCCACTGTAGGGCATAAGCCTCCACCATATTTTGCCATTCTTCTCGGTCCTGTGCCAGTCGCATCCAGATCTTGCCGATACTTTTCCAGATGTCGTCAACCCAACTGGCTGCCGGACGACCCACATCTCTTTTGCCTAATCTCGGCCACCACTCGGTTAAGGCTTTGCTCCACCTGCCCTCAAATATGTCCACATATTATTTATTGTTATGCCAATACTTAGGTAGTTACCTACTTTAGATTTAGTGATAGAAATTTTGTACAAATTAAAACTATCTAACTCAACCCTTCTCCATCTATTATTCCTGCCACAAACCAACACCGGTAAAGTAACGGCCAAGTTACAGAAGCCATAAACGATCACAAGTTTTCCAATCTCACCCAATATCCACGCTCGTCGGGACGGGAGCCGATGTCATATTATTTTCTAACTATTTATTGCACCCTGCAATCTTACCGCCGACAATGCTCAACTTTGTGATGGTCGTTAAAGTGAAGGAATATTGAATTGATCGTGGATAGTGTCACCAACGAGGTAAAGCAACGATATTTTTGATCCTGAAACAGAACCTGGCTACGCTCTTGCTTAAAAGTACGGAGCTTTTGTTAACACATGCACTTTTGGACTTAAGCACCAATTCGTAATGCTAGTTATGCAGGGTGTAAGTGACAGCCTTGCAAACACTGAAACGGTGAGTTCCGACTATCAAACCGAATAACTTTCACTATGGAGCCACCCTGAAAAACGTGAAAAAAAAATCATCTGTTTCTTACAAATTTGAGTTGAGTACCTAGGTATACAGCTGTTTTGTATGGAGCAGCAGTTTTTTTTTGTGTAAGGGTGCTCCATAGTGAATGTTTTTCAGTTTGATGGTCTGAACTCACCGTTTCAGTATTTTCAAGGCTGTCACTTACACCCTGTATCTTTATCTATATCTAACTAATTTATAGAGGACAGATTTGATTTTTTGTTTGTTTGATTATTTGTTGAATAGGCTCCAAAACTACTACTGGACCGATCTGAATAATTCTTTTACCAATAGAATTCTACATTATCCGTGATTAAAATAGGCTAAAAAAACAGCCAAGTGTGTGTCGGGAAGATTCTAAGGCGGTACGAAGTTCGCCGCGGTCTACTAGTTATAATGTAATAGACAATGACTTAATTGGTGAATAAATCTTTTATTAATAACAGAAATTATATAGGTACATTATAGAACACTTAACCTAAAGAAAGACAATAGAAAAACAAAAACTAAGCCTATACCTTCCATATTATAACTATATTTACATGACTACAAATTAATTAATTAAATGTAGAATTTCAAGATTAATAATAAGTAAGTAGGTATATACAAAATTTACAATCTTAAAAAAAAAAAAAAGATAACTATTTACAAATTTACAGGGGGCCGCACCATCGAATGCATCTTCTATCTATCTTACGACAGATAGAAAACGCATTCGAGGTCACTGTCGTGCGGGAGAGTGCCCAGGACGCTGGCGGCGTTACCTCGCTGTATCGCAATGCTGATGCGTTGCCCGAGGTAAGCGCCAGCCCTGTTGTCCCCTGAGATCTCTACCAGGCGCGACGACAGCTCCTTAAAGAGTTGACGCGCGTCCGGACCCCAAGGTCCCAGGGTCTCCACCCCGAATGGTGCGAATATGTAGCCCTCACCCAGGGCTGCATATAGGCGCCTCTTTTTCCCCTCCGCAGAGGTCGCCGCTGCGCCTGCTCTAAGACAGGTGGCAGGGAGATGTGAGGGCGCCACAGTATCCACACATGTGGCGTCCCACACCAGAGGTCTGCCACGTGTCCAGGGAATGAGCGACATTCCGTCAGGTCTCTTGCCATCGCCACGCACGATACCTTTCGGCTCGAGGATGGATGGCACGTTGGCGCTGGCAAGGGCCCGATGGATGACGTCATTCAGGCAGGCGTGGCGGGAGTTGCGACCGGCACTAAGCTGGCAGGAGAGGCCGTGGTGACCGAGGCTGTCCACTCCCACTCCACACTTGCAGCGGTGCGGCTCGTTTGTCCTAGCCCCAAGTCTCAGACAGACGGCCAGGGACAGAGTTGTCCTGTCCAGTAGGGTCCCGATGTTGGGAGAGGGGACCGCATGTAGCCAGTACCCAGACTCGTATTCGCCGGCAGCAAGGAGACGAGCACGATCTGCAGAGTTAACTGCGGAGGCAATTAAGTTCTTTTGAACTTTGATGCAGATCGGCTCGTCCCAAAGCTTTTGTGATATTGGATTTGGAGGAAAATTTTGACTCGGACAGGCTTGTGACCATGCATCCTTGGCTTCAGCTAAGTGTGTGACCTCTACATCACCGAGTGACGGGTTAATTATTTTACCGAAGAGGTCACGGGTACTGTAGCCAGAAGACAAGAATGCAGGCAGAGCGACACTAGAAATTTTTCTCACGCCCAGGCCTCCATGACGGATCGGGAGGGATGCCTGGTCCCAGCTGCGGTCGTCAAGCGTACAATTTAGAATTTGCGATATGGTCTCGCGAATAAGATCGTCTAAAGGAATCAACAGTGAATCACTTTTCCAGAAAGGGCAGCAGCGGAGGAAATATGTGAACTTAGGGACGAAAAGACAGTATCGGATAATGGTTAGGGCCATGTGGGGGTTTATTTCGGAGAGACGGCCGCAGGATTCTGAGAATTTTGAAATTTGTCTCGAGATGAAATCCGGAATTGACTGTTCGAGGACGGGTCCCCCTAGGAGGTGGAGTGAAACACTGTCTAGGATTTTGATGTTGGGAGCTAAAGCGTTAAATTTTGATATAATTTCTAATTTTTTAGCAGTGTCCACGGAGTCTGATACGTAGAGTTCACACTTGTTGAAATTTAGTTCTAGGCCGATGCTTTGGAATTTAGATAATAGATCTTCTAGATCTTTTAGAACTCTGCTCGCTTCACCTCCTAGGGTTCCGTCATCTAAGTACCACACGTTAAATTTTGAATTTAGCGCCGAGATAATGGGGTGGATTGCCAAACTAAAGATAGCCGGTCCGAGGGGGTCACCCTGCTGACAACCTACTGCCGAGTGAAGGAGGTGGTTCCTGTGAACTAATTTTGAGGGGAAACTATAACATTGCCAGAGGTAGTTGAAAATGGATGGGGTCTTCTCCTTAATTTGCGATAGCAGGGTACCTCTGTCTACCGAGTTGAAAGCATTTTTTACATCCACCTTCAGCATCACCTCCCCACCGCCGAGTTCCAAGAATGTGCGGGCTGCGTGGACAGCAGCCTCGCAGCCCCCTTTGCTCCCAAAGCCGAGTTGTATAGGTTGGAAATAGTTCGTTAGGTCGGATAAGACGTTTTTGCAGCAGACTTTGGAAGCAATGCGGCGAATGGTATTGCCAACTGCTATGGGGCGGATCCCACCATCCTTTTTCTTAAGAGCGCAAAGATTAGCTCCATAAAGGATGTCAGCAATAGCCGGGCACACCTTCCCGGACAGCATTAAATTGACCAACTGCACAATGTCTAGCAAGAGGGCTCGTCCAGCGCTCCCGACGGAACTGCCCAGCAAGTCTTTGAAGTGCTGCGGTGACAGACCATCGAGGCCACCGGCGGAGCCGTTCCTGAAGGACATTATGGCAGACAGTACGTCTTCAGCTGACGCTTCGGGTGTGCTGTCGGATGGATTGGGGGGGTCAGGAAGGTGGAGGGTCGATGCTGGAGGTGGATGTTTGGATAGTAGGGCCGAAAGGGTTTCCGGAGAGTCTGGCGCGATGACATCGCTGGAAAAGAGAAGCTGTGCGCCGCCTTTTATGTCCCCGTCACTGATCTTAGACTCTACCAATTTTAGGATAGTACGGGGTTTAATAGGGGTTTGAGTACCGGTATGACTTACGTGTCTCACAGCATCGCGAGATTGAGATATGCTTATAGTTTGATTCGGTGCACAGTTTCTCTTAATTTTTTGCGTAAGGGATGTGCCGCAGCCATCCATTTGCGCATGCAGTGTCCGGTACGCAAAGGTGAAGAAGTTTTCCCAGCTGCGCTTGTCATTAAGCCTGATGACTGCTTTAATACAGTGAGATAACGAGTTGGCTACTGATGGACGTGCGCCGCGTGGGATTCTTTTCACTACTGGGAATTTTGATTTGTACTGACCCAGCCGACGCCATAGGGGGATTGTGGGGTCAGGAGAGGTGGTTGTGTGGGGCTCTGGTGGGGCGGACGGGAGTTTGTGGGCCTTACCGGTGTGGATTCGTAAGCCTCTCTGACCTTTAAACAATTTTAAGCATACCGGACATTGCACTAATAAATCATCGCTTAACTGACTGGAGGGTCCGGCGGGGGTCTGGGACATGGGGACAGGAACCCTGAAATATAAACATACGTCTAAGAATTGCAGGATCACATTCTTACATATCGAATATAATATAAAATAAACAAAACATGTTATCAAAAGAAAAACTTCTGTCAAAAAACAACGAGATGACGTTGACGTGTCGCGCACTTCGCGCACACGACGCGGTGTGGACGTGACGTCACGTCGAAAGCGCAACTCCAATTGGCTCGCTGAGTTCGTTGTTAGACTTTGTTTGTGACGATCGAACTTTTTGCTGTTTCCGACGACAGCGTAGTGACACTATTAGTTGCCCATAGTTACGTTGCTGTTTATGACAAAGGATGACAGCTCTGCGAAATTCTCCTAGAAACAGCTGATCTTATCCACAGGCTGTTCGAGGGCACGTCTTAGGGTGACTCCACTCGTAGGGTAAGCCCGAACACTGGGCTTTACATACGCACGTGTTTGGGATTAACAAACGCCTGAATTTTATTTTAATGCACGATAAAGTTGAGGCAGGCAGCTGTCAACGTCAACGTTAATTGGTTAAATCGTTCTAGCTTAATTGTAATTGAAACCACATCAATCTTTTTTTAGATTATAGTAACTTTTAAGTATAAGACAACGACGAAAGAGCCTCCCCGAGTGACAAAACCTGAGTTCGTCGGGCACACCCTGGGCTTTACCAAACTTCTGGACTTCACCAAAGATTAGCTGGTCGCAACAATGGTCTAATGTTTAATCTTTCCACTACAGCATGTATGAGTGATTGTCATTCGATATGACACCCGCTGACAAGAAACAAGAAGAAATACACGACATTTTGTAAGCAGTGCAGAAACTACATGAATTCTATTCGTCAAACTGAACCTTTTTTTAACTATGGAGCCAACTTTGGAATCGCAATGTGTACCTACACTTTTTTTTTAGTTGGCTCCATAATGAAAGTTGTTAATTTTGACAAATAGTATAATGCATGGCTAAAGTTTCCGCATAGACTAAAAATTATCCTATATGGAAGTCCCTAAATAATAATAATCTGTATCTGTATCTTTAGAATAAATGCAATTTAATCACCAAACCCAAAGCAGCTAGAACTAAAAGCAACTCTTAAATAAGCTGAAATCTCACATAAAGCAAGAATACAAAGTCAGTGGCATAGGTAGTCCCGCGGGTGGAGCGCAATCTACGCGGGCGAAACCGGAAAATTAGACATTGCTCACAACGTGCCCCCCGACCCCCCTCGCCCCCTCCGTCCGGACATGTTTTAATAAGCTGCTGGCTGCAGGATAGTAAGCTTTTTGTAACATGTTAGGTACTTGTGTAACGAATGCTTGGGAAATGTGTGGCAATTAAAATTGTTAATTGTTAATTTGTTTAGGTTTTGCGATGAGTAGGTATTTTTTTTTTCTGAAGCAATGGAAATATATCAGAGGTGAAGTAAATAGAGAAGTGATCAGCATTTTGGGATGACTTATAGCGAAAATCTAATCAAAAACCGTCTAGTTAAATCAAACTAAAATTAAAAAATTCTGATCGTATCAAACGGGACTCAAATCAGTAACAGGTCAGGCAACCTATTTGCAAATATATTCTCAATTATCATGCCCTTAGCTTACTTACCTACCTGACCTATTATTATGAGGATCGGCTCAACATAATCAACACCAATATTGCAGAGGGCTTTGACAAACGTTTTAGGGTCGGCTACGAACATGATGACCTATCTAGACATAATTGTTTTGTTTTTGGATGACTAAGGACGTAAGGTGGTGCACCAAGGGACACTTCTCCTTTGGAAACCTTTTACGACACCCACACCTGTGGTTTGAAATGGGGTAGGTACTTAACTACCTAGACCTATTGCAATGTACATAGTTAATTTAGGTATTTTCACAGATCAAAACAAATAACTTAAGGTACAAACACACTCGTCCAGCGTTAAAAAATAACTGTCCCATAAACTTTCTAGTCCGGGATTTCATATTCAGTCGAGTTTGTGTGAAAAAAGGTGTTGCCGCTCAGTTTTTCCGCGAAGTTGAAATGAATTCACACACGCGGTGGATGCCGGGAAAAAACTGAGTTCGGACGCGAAAAAATAAAGGTGACCGTCCGTTTTATTAGATATTTTATTCACTGGGGTTTTATTCCAAACCGTGAGTTAGTGGTTTTGAAATATTTACTACCTACTTGATTTAATTTGTAAAAAACCCGCAGTAAACTAATAACAAGCATGCTGTTAACTAGTTTAACTACACGCTCAAAAAGATAACTTGAAAAACTGGACTCTACAGCTTTTGGTAGAGCTGCTGATGTTGTGCTTGTACACAATTCTCGAAAATCCCTCTTTGAAAGAACTATACTTAATAAATTATAAAGAGGAAAAATTTGATTTTTTGTTTGTTTGTTTGTAATGAATAGGCTCCGAAACAATGGAACCGATCTGAATAATTCTTTCACCATTAGAATGCTACATTATCAGTGATTAACATAGGCTATAAAAAACGGCCAAGTGTTTGTCGGGAAGATTCTAAGGCGGTACAAAGTTCGCCGCGTTCCTCTAGTACCTTATATAGAGGTACATAGGTACCTACGTAGTAACACGGTAGACTTTGTGACACTTAGCAAATTGTTTTATGCAAATAGAAACGTGTTTTCGCGACGGTTCGACGCCTCCCGATGCTATACAAACGCCTATCTTGTACCAAACATTGTTGTGGTGCTTTTGTTTTTAGAGTTCCACGGTTGAAAATGCGATGGGGAGAAAAGGAGAATCTTTCGCAGGCTGTTTTGGAAGACCACGGCCCATCTATTCTTGTTGTAAACTCTCATTCGAACGTGTGGTTGAAGCCTCAACATCGCATCGGCTTGTCTCTATATTCGTGATTGGTAGTTTACATGCTAAAGGTAACATGATTTGTGGATACGTAATTAAGTATGTTGTTAAACAGAAAAAAAAATTTTTTTGCGATACCATCCCTAATGTTTCATAAATTTATATTGAACGCCTCTGTCTTCATCACTTATATCAAACCAAAACTGGATGCATGAGCTATTTTCATACGATAAATATTTCGATTCCCGAGTTCACTTCGTCACTTCTTCTTCTTATCGTGTCGACTTCAAATTTTGAACAAAGTCGCTAAATAGTACCTTGCCAGAAGTGGGCAACCGATACTGCACCGTCGCTAGCGGTCATGAGCTCCTCCTGCGTACAGGTGTTAGAGCACGCAGGGCACGATGTGTGATGGGCCATCGTTTGTGGAGCTCCACACAAGCAACTCACATTTTGCGCATCCGAGAATCCCCACCTGAACATGTTGTCCTTACTGCGACCGACCTGGGTTCGAAGTCGGTTTAACGACTTCCAGGTCGCCCAAGGCAAGTCATGTCCAGGCGGGAGGCTCTCAGACGGCGGCACAAATGGAGTCACTTCGTCACTATAGCAATGACAGACCGCAATGTGTCATTTTGTGTTATTTTGTGTGACATTTTGTTTGTTTGAACGAGCTTGTCTATCGCTAGAGTATAATAAGTCAGTGTGTGGTTATAAATAATATAATGTCTTGAAAAAAGACATGTCTGTTCTATCTTCTTATTCACTTTTAATGCACCGGAACCCTTTAGCAGAACAGTCAGTCTCACCCAACATTATTTCTTCTCAAGAAATACCATGTATTTGGTACCTGGGGATGAGTTAGTAGTGTTTACTTCTACGCTTCTAGGAAAATGGTTTGGATGTAATTTGATAAGAGAGAAAATGCTGTCACGTAAATTCTTTACGTTATTTGTGACAAGATTTTGATTAGAAATGTATTTGTTTGGAACATTTTCTAAGACGTTAATTCAATTGACGGCCCGAAAGCACAGTCTGTAGTGAACATGCCTGCTGTGCCGAGGGTCGCGGGTTCGAATCCCCTTAGGGACAAATATTTGTATGATGAATATGAGTATTTGTACCCGAGTCATGGATGTTTTTATCTATATATGTATTCTATATCGTTGTCTAGTCATCATAATACAAGTCCAGGCTAGATTCTGGATATTTAAATGTGCGATTAGATAATTTGTGTCCAAGATATTTAAAAAAAAAACTATTTTAATTTTGTATATTTCTTTAGTCGTAGTGTTTAGCCGTACCTATTAATTTGTTTTGTTCTTTATATTCATTTCCCGGCTTAAAATACACCAACCATTTTCCCCTGTGGGTCGTAAGAGGGTTTCTTTGGTAGTATAGTATTTAAACGTGGGCTAAAGGCTATAGTGGGCCAAAACTTGTTAAGGCGGCGGTGTAAGACCAAAACTGCACAGCCATGAAAAGAAATGCTGCTCCTACAACACTGCTAAAGTCATCTGTAACAGATGGCAAGGCCTATAATGATGATGATGATGAAAGGCTAGTCATTCATAGTAAACGCCGGGAGACGTGGCAATGCGGTTCATTGACAGCGAGTATTATGATATACAACTTTTGAAAACGATCTTTCAAAATGTAGGAGAATTGGCATTTAACTTTAAATATAAATACACTCAGTTATCGTAGTTTAGGGGCTGGTTACTTCAAGTCAGTACCTTAAGGTATGTGATTTTTCCCGAACTGAAACCTAACTATTAAAAGTGAACCGTGATTAGGCACCTTTAAAGTCATCTGTTAGTTGTAGCAAAGTTTATGTCCACCCAAAAATAGAATACGCGTGTTTATGTGTGTAAATATGTAAGTTTTACCGAAGTTTAATCAACCTAACATCAGGTCCCCTAGACAAAGTATCTTTCTATTAGCGTTAACGACAGTAGAAAATATAAAATTGTATGGACTTGAGGTATGGTGACGAAACAAACGTCAAAATGTTTCGATCGCCAATGTCAAATCCATACATTCTGTCATTTTCTACTTGCGTTAACGCCAATAGACTGTCACTTTGTCTAGGACCCCAGGTCACTTACCGTCCATTAACGGAATCCACTCGCTCCTTCAAACAACTCATATTTAATTTACCTAGTAGGTATTATACCCTGTGACGTCACGGCCTATTACCCAGGACGAGTCCTAGCTTTGATGACGTCACGGCACGTTAGCGAAGCCTCACTCTAATGTACCTACTGTCCATTACACCAAGTCTCTTGATAGAAATCCTATGCGACTAACGTAAGGATGATAATGGATTGATTTGTGAGATTGGAAATGTTCGTGTAATGGTTGAAATTAGGTCAGGTCAGTCTTGGTAAGTGCTTGTAAGTTATTTAGTGTCATGCTGTTGTGGGTTGTACGGGGTTGGGGTATAGTGCTTTTTGGTGATGATGCGGGTTTGAAGGAAGGAAATTTAAAAATGCCTAAAAAAGTTTTCTCACATTTTGTAGAACATTGCAATAACATTTTTCGTATGATATGGGTCATCATCATCATCATCTCAGCCGGCTCAAAGATCGCCATAACGACCGGTCCTGCGCTGATGGTATGGGTAACTTTATTTTATTATATCTACTTAGTTATAGGTAAATGACATCATTGTGTCGACACCTCTGCTTCTAAATACTTATATATATACAAGTTGTATTACGTTATGCAATACAACCTGCCCACCAAATTATTTCTACTCTACACGTGTCTGGAGGTCCCAAGTCAATCGTGTCATCTCTATTAGCCGTAACGCCTGATTTAACATAGGGTCCTTCTTAATATGCTGACACTTGTTAAGGGGATGTTCAGACCATCAAACTGAACCATTTTCTCTATGGGACCAACCTCGAAATAGCGAACAAAAAATCTGCCGTTCCATACATTTGGCTCAAGTTGGTTTGCTGTTTAGTGTGGAATAACAGATTTTTTTCGCGATTTCGATGTTGGTTTCATAGAGAAAGTTGTTCAGTTTGATAAAAGTGTCAGCACATTAAGATGGACCCTGTATACGCAAACTAAGTAGTACCTACCTACCTAAATGATGAATTTCTCACTTTAGAAAATTACCAAAGCTAAAATAGGTAGCTAGGTTAAAAAAGGAGGGGAGGGGGTAAGTAAATACATATTATTCTATTCTATTCTTATTCAACTTTTTTTTCTCATTTTACACCTGCAAGTTTTTTGAAAACCTGGTCAAGTCTTTACCCACATTTCATTCTCAAAACGAAACAATACACGTTTCTGTATAAAATACACAAACCTTACATAAATAAACAACATTGTGGAACACGCGTCAAAGGTAAACAAGACAAGCAAAAGTTAACAGCAGCACGGAAGCGAAGCGAACTTCTAACGAGCTAGGCGAAGCGAAAATAAAAACTTACCCCGGTAGCCTTCGTGCTCCACGGATACCATCTTATGTATACATATAGAGGTAGATATGTACGTAATGTTGCGGTCGCTGTTATGCGTATATGGGTAAAATAAACTAAGATGTATAGGGTATAGGGTGCGCGCTACAATAAATATGACAAGAAAACATTTAGGTAGGTTTTAAACGCTCTTCGTTTTGTATACCAGCAGTAAATACTCAGGATAATGATTAGTTTCAAAAGCTTTATTTGAAATTTATGGGTAGAATACACATATTCTTAGGCGCTAAGAAAGATGCAGATAGAATTTAAATTGCAGCATGCAACGCAAATGCAAGCCCATTGAAAAAGAAATTCTGATGCTTATGTGAAGTCTACTAAGGTAGTGATACCAGAACCAAGGTTTATCCATCTATATACATATTCTCACGCCTGTCTTCCACTGGGGTAGACAGAGACAACGGAACGCCACTTGCTACGATACTGACAAACCTCTCTAGCTTCCTCCACATTCATTAGTCCATGCATGAAGCATGCTCGTATACCTAATGATGATGTTTAGCGGGTACATAATTACTTAGTGACTACAAATGGTTACAATCAATGATGTTTGTAAGAGACTGGTGTCTGTAGTGGGTGTCAACGTGACCTCTATGTTTATACATTTGAACTAAGTTCTTCTACGACGATTCACAAAAGAATATCCACAAAAGCACCAAATGAAAAAACCTTTAAATGTCTGAACGAACAAAATCATCATTTCGTACTCAAACAAAAGCATTGATTTTACTCCAGCCACCGAATTTCATCATAATTTCCATTTCAGTAAAAGTAATTTTAAAACCTGACCCGAGACGTCATTCGCCGCCATTTTTTCACCCCCTCCCACCCCCCACCTACACAATTTGTCTTCAAACTTGCCGCGACCTGCCGCCCCCCTTGTAATCAGGCTTACCCCCCCTTATGTACTCTTAGGTGCTCGTAGCAAGGTGCCTTGGCTTAATGAAAATTGGATAGTGTGCTTAGTGTTTATATACCGGCCTATGTAAGCATAAGCATATGCTCACGACTATATTCAACGAGGGGGTAGTCAGAGATATTCTGAAACCTCAGAACATCCATCCATCCATACCAGCCTAGGTAACAAACCAATTATTATTCCTTTGTAATCGATTAAAATTCAATTAAGTGTGTCCGTAATAGGTAAACAATTTGCAAAGTTCTGTTGCGAGAATGAATGTTTGCTTTTAGATTATTATTAAACGATATCCAATCACAATCTTGGTATTGTAATTAAAGACATTGTCTTCTAAGATTTCGTCTTGTAACGAAGGATACTGATCGGTAGAGGACCAGGGAATCATAATTATATATAAACATTAACTAAGTGATGATTACCTGGATGAATAAATAACACTGAAAACTGTTGAAAGTTGGTATATTTAGTCTTAAAATTGGCCAAACAGCTTTAGCATTTTTCGAGTCGGAATAACGTGTCATGGTAAATGATTGTATATTACAGGCAGTAAGCTAGCCTGTAAAATATAGCAAAAGAAAAGTAAAACCTTACCTATACCGTACCTATATCGCACAGTGCGACACCCAAGTAGCTCTAGAGAAATCTTAAAACCTAAGTACCTACATTATATTCCTACGATCACACAACACACTCAACCCACTCCCCATGTATTACAAATAGGTCATTCCAACAGTAAGTACCTTTAGTAAAATAACGGCGCCATAAATAATAAAATACATCACCAGCGAAGCGCGAAGCGTAGGTACGGGTACATAGTCGCTACATAGATCAGCGCTTGACCTACTTAGAAGTCGACCTACTTCCAACCAATACCTGTCGACGGTACACCTGGCAGGTGAGTAGCAACTACTAGAACCTCCCACTGGTACCCCAGCAGCCAACCACACAAAACCTCCACCTGACGCCGTGTCTCACAGGTGCGCTCAGGTGCGTTTCCACCGCCTCCGCACAGACCACGCCCCCTTTTTATCGAACTGCGCAGGTGAGCTGCGCGCTGATTGGTCACCGGTCTACGACAGGTATTATACACCTGTGCGAACAGGTGTGCAAGTCAGTTGATTCGGAATTTGAATTTAGTCGATTCGCGGATTCGTTGGTGGCGTGTCGATGGTGTTATGGATGGGTGCAGTGGAGGTAAAAAGTGCGCATGTGTTGGTGCGATTGATGTTTCCTTGAGGTGTGCTAAATTTAGGACGTAGGTGGGTGCGTCCTTGGGAAGGTCGAGTCGGGGTTGCGGTCGGACTATACCGCTGTAGGTATGTATGTGAAGTACTTATACTATCGTACTAAAACGTTTTTGTAAGTATTTTGATATTGGAAATATATTTTTTGTAAAAGTCGGAAAAGTCCTTAAAATTGTAAACTACAATTTTAGGCAAGATGTACCTACGGCTCATAATCAATGTTAAGGGTGAAATAGAAACCAAATTTTATGAGGTATAAGTTAGAATGTACGTCTACACCATTATGATATTAATTTAAATTTTATAGATAGGTAGATGTACCTTTATATAGGTAAGGTGATATAGTGCCTACTTACAAATTTTACGATGCGTAGGTGTGTAGGTAGGTAGGTACCTACTTAAACAAACCATTTAACCATTAAACTTCTATGGATGTATTGTAGGTACCTATGACGAAAATGACAGCGATTTCCGAATCTCGGTTCAATCATGAGTGCGACTTATGTTACCTATAGGTAAATAAAATGATAGGAACATGTAAAAGAAAAGAAAGAAAGAAAAATTATTTATTTGGATCTCCGACACACATTCAATGTACCTACTTAGGTCGATATATTATACTTATATATGGGATGCCTGTGACCTTTTCTTATTAAACATTGACAGTAATTATAACTTCCAGACAACTGTCGTTATCGATAACAATTCAAGGTATATTTCAGACACTGTCTTAGACTTTACAAACTTAAAAGGTACCTAACACCTCAATTCTACATAATTTTGTTTAAAACCTCGCACTAAAGTGCCAAGGAACCCATTCTAGGTAATTCAGTCTACCTAATTACTGAAGCACTAAAACGCTAGACTACCTAAAGTCCTAGGTAATGAGCGCTCAAAGGACGCTGGGGGGAGGCTTAGGGGGTGCGGGTGGTGAAGGGTGGGGGTAGAGGTAAAAGCCACTTTAATTATGAAAGAAGATTGAGTGGTAATACAACGCTTCTGTAGAGGTATTGTGGTGAACGTTCTAAAACATAGTTAAGAATTTAGTTATGATATTACGAGTATCATTAGAAAGATTTAGTATGTTTTTAGTTTAGATACATACCCTATGTTTTTTATGCAATATCGTGTGGTTCATCATCATCATCATCATCAGCCTATCATCGTCCACTGCTGAACATAGGCCTCTCCCAACGCGCGCCACAAAACTCTGTCCTTGGCCTTAGTCATCCAGTCGCTCCCCTCTACTTTTTTTAGGTCGTCTGTCCAGCGGGCAGCAGGGCGTCCCACGTGTGGGTTACCAAATAAAAAATGTAAAAATAAAAAAACGAAAATAAAAATGTTTTTTTCTAGTTGGTAATGTGTCTGTATTCCCCCTTGAGGAATATAGTAGTGAGCATAAGACGACTGTCTGAGAAATGTGTCAGAAACAAAGCTGTTTATCCTAACATGTAGGTATTTAAAAATAAAAAACCACGAACATTCACATTAATGTGTAAATTTACGGAAAAGCATCAGTTTTATTTTTATTTAAAAAAATAGGTAGGTACTTACATCTACTACCTACCACTGTAAACAGATCTTCAGTTATCTACTAGGTAGGTTCATCAGTTTAAACTGGTTATCACCAACGACTTATATTTTGATAAGCCGTGGTGGTCCAGTGGCGAGTAACTTTGCCTGCCGTGGAGGCAGGAGGCGGTGTTTCGCTCCCCGTCCAAGCCGACTCGTACCAATGAGTTTTTCGGAATTTATGTACGATTTGTAACACCACTGGCTTTTCGGTGAAGGAAAACATCGTGAGGAATCCTGCATGCTTCAATTTCGAGGCATGTATTGTACCCACTGTCCATTATAACACTGTCGCACTGGACAGAGTTTCGCTACTGGTGAAACGTGGATGTTCTGAGGTTTCAGAAGATCTCTGACTACCCCCTCGGGGAATATAGTCGTGAGCATATTCTTATGCTTGTGCTTATATTTTGACACAATAACCATGTAGAAACCACTGGCAGTAAGGAACACTATATTCCCGACCCGACCGACTTGGCCGGTTTTTTAACGCTCAAGAGAAGCCGCAAAAAGAATAGGTAAAATAGCTGAAATCAATCTAACACAGAACGGTACTGAGCTGCACCGACAGAGTATTCTAGTGCGTCATAAAACTGCACTCTTGCAACTTAATAACAGACAGACTCACCTAAGTCGTAACCCAACTCTTTCTTACAACCAGCCCCGTAATTTAGTGGCACTGCGGATCATAAAACTGACTTGTGTCGTTGTCATAGTGATGGAAATAGCGATGACTCGGGAATATGTAGTGATTTAGAGATGGTATATCACGGGGTTCCGTACTGGCCACTTTAGATTGGGTTTGGAACACATATCTTCACTTGTGGAAGCGCAACTTGGCTTAGCTTGGCTGCGAGAGGCACAACAAAATGGATTGTACTCGTTTTGATAGATTAATAAAGCTATATAGGGTCCTTCTTAATATTATGCTGACACTTTTTTAAGGGGATGCTCAGATCGTCAAACTGAACAACTTTCTCTATGGCACGAACACCGTGTTTTTTTTCGTGATTTCGACTTTGGTCCCATAGAGAAAGTTGTTCAGTTTGATGGACTAATCATCCTCTTTAAAAAGTGTATTAAGAAGGACCCTGTATATTTTATTATGAAAAATCTGTAGGTATAACGCAAGACTTTAATTCCCTTTGCCCCCAATTCCAATTTTCATTCGATATGTGTTCCAAACCCAATCTAAAAAGGCCAGTACGGAACCCCGCGATATATTAATCTCTACATCACCTACCTACTTATACTGTGATTTTGTCTATTATTACTTCAACTCGCTGACAGTAAATACGAACACTTTACATGAAACTGTACGTCTAGTTCTTTGTGTGCTTCTCTTTGTATCACAATACACAGGGCTACCCCCTCATGGCAAAGAATAGGTAATACCAACTATTACGTAACCTACTTAGTACTTACCTCACATAGTGTGGGTGTTTAGACATGGTAGATAGTAGGTAGATAGTTCACGCATTTCTCAAAATAGAGCAGGAGGGCGATTTTTGAAACTCATTCGGTGAGCTCAGCAGTTGAAAATGTCTAAATTACTATGGAGATATGCATCTTTCTACTTCTGATTTGTCTTTCAAAAATCATACTTCAGGAGTGCGATTTTTGAAAGTCAAATCAGCAGCAGAAAGATGCGTATCTCCATAGTAATTTAGACATTTTCAACTGCTGAGCTCACCGAATGAATTTCAAAAATCGCACTCCTGTTAGGATTACCGATTTTGTCTTCAGACTCCACACTAGGCTTTATTTTAAATCCTTTTTATACTGTTGTAGCCCACGAAATACAACTATTCAAAGAAGTTTTTCTCATCTCCGCTTCACCTATCACCAAAGCCCACCCAAGCCAGTCGCCTCCAACTCTGTAACTCACTTTACAGCAGTGAATACTGTTCAATTTGCGGCTCACATGCACCTAAGTTCTCTCTGATTATACCAGCACCTATAGATTTGATATTATATGGCCCTTCGAGCAGGATTCAACAATGTTTTTATTGCATATTGGCTCGCTGATTTGTTTTATTACAAGAGACCAGTTAAAGATTCATTCATAAGAAAGAAAAAAACAAAAAGATTTTTTGAAGTAAATTAAACGTGGAATTTGCTATAGCTGAGAAACTTTCTGATATATTCATAGCATAGCATTCATCATTATTTTATTTAAGAGCTATGCTCTTGCCAGTGGAGTATTCGCCAATCCAGTCTCTTTTCCACTAATGCCGTGAGTTCCTGATCCACGACACCAACCTTTTCCTTCACTTGTGCTAGATAACTCTGTTTAAGCCTTCCTCTGCCTCTTCCCTCTATTTTCCCTTCTAATATAGTTTTAAAGAAAATTAATAACCATAGGTAATCAATTTCTGCATTATAAACTGCCAATATTCATCCAAGACCCATAGCAAATGCATCAAAGAATCAAGAAGTAATCCGATGTCACCTCTACGAAGCACGTTAAATGAGTGGAACCCCTCTTTGTTTGCTTGTTTGGCAAACCCCTCGAAGAGCCGCAGTCGGGTTTAGTGGACACTGCATGAATATGGTCTAGGTGATGAGATCAAGACGTTAAAGGAGATATACGATGTATAGGTTTCAGGATTTAGTAAGCCTCTACATCATAGTTATTAGCCGTTTGCCGCACACTGCTAGACAGAAACCCTGATATAATCATGCAGGGTGTTCCATTTGGCAAGTCGGAGCTCTGGCTTTTAGGATTTCATCTGAAGCCAACTCTAAAATCCTTTCAAACTTTTTGTTCTCTTCAAGACTCATAAGTGGAAGCTTTATGTAAGGGAACTTTGTTATCAACTTGTCAGCAATTCAGCATCTACTATTCTTCTACACACGCACAGAAAATAAGTATTTGTATCTATACAGGGTCCAACTTAATAATAATATGACGAAGGTTAGGTATATAGGTATACTATTAAACTAAACATCTCTATGGGACCAACAACCAAATCGCAAAAAAATCTCCTTACCTACACATGTGGGTTAAGTAAGATTACAGATTTGTATGGAACAGCAGATTTTTTTCTTTTAAGAAAGATCATCAGATTCAAAGAAACCCTAGCATTTTCTGCATTATTTTTGCGTATCTTCGTACCTACTTCTGTAAATCGCTGATAGCTTTAGTTTCAGACCCAACGTCAACTAACCTCTGACGTGAACAAACATGGCTCCGTAATGACAGGGGACTGAGGTGTATAGTTACACGCACCTGATGCGACAGACGGACGGACAGACGATTTCGTTTCTATTTGTATACGAGTTGCTACAGTTTTGGTCGAATATTGTCTGCGACGACGAAGCAGTTGTATTCGCGTTTAGCAAATCTAATGGCGGCAGTACCGACACTCTTGCAGGAGGCAGGCCTCTGTTCATCGAATCCTTTTTTACGCTTATTAGTATTGTACACTACAAATCATTTATTGCAACCATGAGTTTAAAAGAGAGAGTGAGAGGGTGAGGGTGGGTGTGAGAGAGATATGTGGCCTAGATGTACCGCTAGAGCGGGACATAATAATTTACAGGGTCCTTCTTGATACGCTGACAGTTTTTAAGGGGATGTCCAGACCATCGAACTGAAGAATGAAAAATCAGCTGTCCCATTCATTTGGCTCGAGTAGGTTTGCAGTTGTGTCTATAACAGGTCATTTTTTGCGCGTGTTCGATGTTGGTGCAGTAGAGAAAATTTGTTCAGTTTGACGGTCTGAACATCCCCTTAAAAAATTTTCTGCATATTAAGAGGGACCCTACATAGGGTCCTTCTTTATACGCCGACGGTTTATAAGGACATGATCAGACTATTAATCTGAACATTTTCTTCTACGAGACCAATATCAACTTTACGAAAAAAAATCTGCCGTTCCAAATAAAACTGCAATCCTACTTGACCCAAAATCGCGGTTTGAGCCCCAAAATGATAAGACCATAAAACTGAGCAACTTTTTTTGTGAGACCAACGTCGAATTCGGGAAAAAAACTGCTGTTTGATACAAAACTAACCTAAATGTAAGGGACAGCTCTTTTTTTTTTAGATTTCGATGTTGGTCATAAAGAGAAAGTTGTTCAGTTTGATGGTGTGATCATCCCCTTAAAAACCATCAACATTTAAGAAGGACCATTATTAACCCTCGTTTTTGGATTACGCAGGAATCTGGCTACAAAACTTAGGTAACATTCAAAATGCTTTACGAAATTTTTTCTCCCAATTCCCAATGCTTATCCTCAACCAGGGAATCGAACCCCAGCCCCACTACGTCAGGTTACAGTACACCGGTCAGGTCTGTTTGCGCAGTTAAAATGTTTGCGGGCCGGAGAGCTCTCCAGTCTCAACGGTGACCTATAAAATGAACGACGTTTTAAAAAGCAATTCTCTTTAGTGTTATGTTTACTTGGGTAGGATGGAGATGGAGAGCGATGGGGATAGAGAAGTGTAGAGTTTTGACGTTTTTTGCGTGGAAATTAGTTTTAAGGTATAAAGTAATAAAATAGTTTCCGCGTATATTTTATAACATATCGGGATGATAGTAAGTGAAAAAGTTTTAGCCAATAGGATCCCACTGCAAGACAGGCCACGTAGAATGGAGTAGGATATACCTTGTACAGGCCTAACGATGCAATTATACAGGGTTTTCTGACGTTTTTTGAGAAAATGATTAGACCCTCAAACTGAACAACTTTCACTATGGGCCAAAAAATATAAATTACGAAAAAAAAAATTGCTGTTCCATACAAAACTGCAAACATTTTTGACCCAAAGTGTGGGACAGCAGAAAGATAGTAGATAGAGAATGTTGTTCAGTATGATGCTAATCAATCTCCTTTAATATATTATACGTAGATAACCAGGTGAATTGATGGAGCCAAGATAGTAATCTTTTACAGGTATATACTAGCTGCTACCCGCGACATCATCTACTTAGGATTTTTATGCTACATTATTATTCCTCAAGTAACCTACAAAGTTTTCTCAAATACCTACAAATTTTCTTTAACATTGGTTTAGCATTACAATCGTGAAAACGTAGCAAATAGACTTGGTGTATGTCTGAAAATGATACTACGAGTTCATACATTACTCGTTATAATCAGCCAGAACACCGAAAGAAAAATAAAGAATGACCAGACAGCAGTTATGTTAATGCTTAACATTAGCGGGTACTTGTGTCGGAAAAATGTTGTGATTATGTGTGTATTATACACGCAATTAGCGAGGCTTGGGCTTGGACTCTACAGAGATAGAGTGGCTCGTATAATTGGGTGCTTGAAGCAAGGAATTTTGTCGTTGGTTTGAAGGAAAAAGTGTTGTGTGTGGAACAGATTTTTGACTCGGCATTGTTAGTTATAGGAAGAATCGGAGATAGAGGGCGTTGGTAGGTGGCGTGTTGCGGAGAAGTATGGATACCTACTCAATCATGAAGTTCCGGGTTAAATTCCGCACGGACGACATGCCACGTAGCAAAAGTATTTGTACGTATGCGACTGCTCTCAAACGATGAAAGAAAACATCGTGAGGAATCCTGCATTATATGCTGAGAAAGAAATTCGGTATGTCAAGTTTTTTTTTGGAGGACTGAATCGAAAACCATTTCGAGATAATTGTCTCAATAATCATATTTTCTAAGTCCGAGATTTTAAAATGAAAGGATTACAGATATTTTTAATAAAATAACGTCGTTTTTCGGTCCGTGCAGTGACGTCACTGGCATACCTGTGAACTCCTTGGTAAACATAAAATCCACTTAAAATAACCGGCCATTAAGAAAAAAAAATACTTTCACAATGTCAGAATTTGACATTTGATGTTGCCGTATCTTTTTCCAGCATAGAGTTAGAAAGAGGAGGCAGGTTTTAATTTATTTAAATACAGCTGTAGGTAGTTTTTCTCCATGGAGTTCGAATTATTTTCTCTCCACCATTTTTGGACTTAGAGATTACAGATCAAAATAATTTAAAAATTAATTTTATATTGATAAACTCGATGAATCGGAATAAGAATGAAATAGGTATCTTAAAATTATGTCTTCTGTCCGTAAAAAATATAAAAATGAAGACCAAAAAAAACTTGACATACCGAATTCTGATGCGTATTTGTGGTCCACCAATCCGCAATGGGCACGCCAGGTGGACTAACACTTAAGCAATACCTACCTATCTATACATTCTCCTTGAAGGTGGGACGTATATAGGCTGATGATGATGATGATAGTAAGCATTTTCCATTAGGCTGATAATGAACAGACTTAAGTGAACAGAATATAAGTGGCGACGGGCTCACCCCCCTTCTGGACTGGACACTGGACATCGTTTCGGTACTACTGGTGAAACGTGGATGTTCTGAGGTTTCAAAATATAACCGACTTCCCCCTCGGGAATATAGTAGTGAGCATATGCTATACTGAACAGAGCACAGAATAGATAATACGAGGTGTTTCGAAAAATTATACTCCACTCCTATGGTTTGTTACTTTGATAATCAATTTCGTTAACGTAAGGCTTTGTGACTTTCAATTAACTCGAGTTCGCATTCAACGATCGATACTTTTGCTCAAATAAACTCGTAGAAAACTGGTTCCAAAACCCCACAAAAACATCTCAACTCGTCACCATCCATAACTTCCCTTCATCCAATAACTCACGAAGTTCATTTCGAAGGTACGCCGGACACTGGGCATTGGGCATAAAAAGCGACCCGGCCGATATTACCTAGGCTTTATTACATTCCAACCGCTCAATATGTCCAGCTTTTTGTGAGGCAATTCACGTTGCGCCACGAATAATGAAGGCTCTTTTTGTAATAAAAGGGTAGGTTACCTTGCTCGTTATTAATGTATTTTTGGAAATTAATTCCGCAAAGTGTTGAGATCTGTTCACTTACCTAGTCAGAAAACTCCATCACTGAAACCAGTGAGTGCCTAAATGGTTTTAGTAAATTTTCCAAAATAAGAAAAAAACTCTCTCTTTTTTTCTCTTCAGTGAAGTAAATCGAAAATTTTCTATTCCAGATGGAATATCTTGGACAACGACCTTCGTTTCAATATTATGCTTAAACGATTGGAACAAACAATGACTTAGGAACAAAAAATAAACACTCAACTTATAAACAATGCTTCATGATCTCCAGTCAAAAAAGCAAGTCGCAAGGGAGAGGGTTAAATCAAAATGCTATGCTCGGAGTGAAGAAATGAAAAGAAACCTGGATGGATGGATGGGCCCTATGTCCAGCAGTGGACGTCGGATAGACACTGAACATAAAAAATATCTAGTCGAAATAAATTACGGAATATTCCTAAACAAATTAATCATATCAGTTTCATAATAAATAACGCACCTTTGAGAAACTGAAATAAATAACAAGGTCAACAATCTATCTTTACCATCAACTATTTCCCTTCTAGATAGGGATGTGAACTAGTGAATAAATTTTGGCGTTATGATTAGGCTCACATAAACAAGAAAATCTTCTTCGGTCCCATAAGAAAATACAATTTTTATAGGTAGGAAATTGGTTAATTACCTACTACAAAAATATGCATGTGGTGTTCATGTCTGTGTTTGCGAATTTAGTTAAGTACCTTCGCAATGCAATTGTAAATTGTTATCCATGGATCATTGCAACAGCCGGCGATGAACCTGATTAAATAAAATAAAACAACAATAATAACGTTACCATAAATATTATATCAATCACATCTCAACAATTCAGAGCTAGTTTACACAATAAAGTAACTACCTAAATCATGCCTGTAACTGTAACTCTTTATTATAATTGTTTATTCAGTTTTTTTTAGTAACTAATCGGTGCACACTAGACACTCCAAACGAAGATTTTTGCATACTCTTACATTATATTTTTTTATGAAATTACAATTGTTTCTGTAGTGTGATTATTTTGAAGTAAAATATTTATGTTTCTCGTCCATAATTTAGAACTGAATCATATTGAAATGATAACAATAAGATGGTATCGCAACTTCCGCTTCTAACTAAGCAGTAGAAAAAGTCCCTTGACGCCTGACTCAATTAATTATTGAATCAAATCAGTTAGCAGGTACATCACTACTACCTATAATACGTCATGTCATAGAGTTTTATAATTCATGTGGGTATCGTGTTGACATCGTTAAAGTAAAATATAATTTCCGCCACTTTGATGCCAGATATTACAGCTAGGTGCGTTTTTATTAACTTACTCACTTTAGCCCGTGGCTTTGTTTTTGGTTTTTCTTTATAGAAAATTAATAAACAGGATATGTGTGACTATCCGATCTCGTAATTTCATAGCTAGAACTTATTCCATTTAAAATGTAGACCACCTTAGAAACTTGGTAATAGATTTAATAAAACTAACCGCAAATAGTTTTCTGTTTATGTAACAATATTTTAAGGTACCTAGCCTACATTTTAAAAGTTGTCTACTGATCGGTTAACTTTACCTACCTACGTAAATGCTAATTTTCCATTACACCATAGACATACTATATATTTATGTAAGAATGTGACATGTTATAATATCAAATAAATTAATCTAATCTAATCTATGCAAGCTTCTCGATTATAGCGCTAAGAACAAGAACCTAAAGTTAAATTTTTCTGATATAGCGGATAGAACTAGGATAGAACGGATCAAATTGATTGACTGTATGATCGGCAATGAATGTTAATCAACACTTTTTAATCTTATTGAAGCAGAAATACACCAACTTTCATTAGGTAGTCCTTGTACAAAATCAAAAGTATATTTTGCCCTTGTTTAAAAGATGTGTATTGTAGAGTTTCTGGCCGCATCTTCTCTACAACAGAGTCAAAAAAATTACGTCAGGTATCTATGTGCTATTATTTTGAATAAAAATGTGTTGAGTTTTGAGTTTTATGGGAAAACAAGTATAAGTATAAAATCTGGCTTAGGTAAGGGGTAATCAAAGTGAAACAAACATACAAAAATTACCATTTATTTATACTGTAGTAGAGAAAGGAATTTAATAAATGTGGCCACCTTGATGTTTACATTATTTATAATTTGATGTGAATGAGTGTGTTTTGTTCAGGAAGTTGTAAATTATCTCAGAATCGTAACTCGCAACGAGAATCTAGTACAATTTGTTATTTTTGCTTCTACTCGAAATAATTCAAATTTTTGCTAAAGAAGAAGAGGGGGCGTCAACCTTTAGACATCGGAAGCTTGAATTTATTGCAAAAAACTAATGACCATAATATTCCCTTTTGGAGTGGTTTGAAACTAAGCTATAAGCTTCAATTAGGTATACCTTTTTTTTAACTACTAGAAGATTTTCAAAAGGGTGTTTTCCGATAGTGAAACTAAACAACATTCCCTATGGAAGAAAAACGAAAACATTTCTGTGTTCTTCTATAAAAAAGTACGGATCAGATCAGCCGAACGATTTTCTATGGGAGACCAAAATAAAATTTCTGACCCATATTCCTTGGGGAAAGTTATTACTTTAATTATCTGTATCCACGTGAATAGTTTAACTAGAAAATATTGAAGTGTGTTAAAATAAATACACAATAAATATTAGTGTGTATTTCTAAGACGGACAGACTCACAGACTGACGTAGTTTCAGTCGGTACACCCTGGAACAACCAGCGATCATCTACCTAATTCTGATTAGAAAATTTCTTCACAACGATATAGCAAGTCAAACTCAATGAAATATCATTGAAACAACAAAAGAAGTGTCCATTAGCAAGGCTTAGTTTTAGCATATTATTGACGTAACGGTTTCAGGGTGGAATCACTTATATGGCTAGCTTTTCGTACACAATAAAACATAACGTACCATATATATATAATTCTTCATACATCTACTCATCTAGCTAGTCCGTGCTAGGGTTGGGAGCTGTTCATTACGCGACTTTAATGAATGCCCGCGCACGGCGACACCCCTGTATACAGGGTGCTTTATACATGTTACTATTGAACATCCTGTGTGTTTTATCAATGGAAAAACTTCATAATAAACTTTTGGAGCTTAAGTAGACTATGTTTTATCACGCTCACCCTTTGAATTTGTTGAATGCAAATTAGTTACCTATCAGAATTTTTGCAAGCCATCTTGAAGGCTTTGACTTTACTCAACAAGTAACGATGTTTGCCTGCATCATCTTACTGATGATAACAATTATGTACCTCGTATTATAGCAGTTGCACCCATGTTTTGTCACAACACCAACTACGACTTTTTTTTCCAAATTAGAAAAAGTTGGCACAATATCTGATTCAAATTCAAACGCACGATTCAAACGGTTTTCGCATGTGAACCTTTGACACTTATAAACTTTGATATAATAGTTTGTGTAGGTGTAATGTAGATTAACAAATATTAATTAAATAAAAACCCCAAATGATAACAGGATTACCTCAAACAAAAAACCCACGTGAACATTAAAATACCTCTAATATGCGTCTTTTGATCAAAAATCTAATGTCAGACCTCCGTCATAGAAAGGGGTGTCTTTATTGAAACGCGGGCTTCAATTAAAACACCCTGTGTGGTTAATAAAGAGGCACGTTTAGGGTCTTTCATTACACCATGTATAATGGAACGTACAAATATTTTTAATCCGCTCTCTCATACATCTTCCGCAGTTCATTTTACTGGACGATGCTTTTAATACCGTGTCCACATTCAACATGTTTTTACTCAAATTTCAACCTTAAACTCTGTAGTCTAAAATCTAAAATGCAAAAGTTGACACTGTATATCACTTTGGTTTGATTTTTAATGTAATTTGAACTGAAAACCTCTAGGGATAGAGTGGAAATTGTAGTGTAGTTAGGAGCGATATATCAAGCGCGGTGAATAGGTGGACTATGATGGAGATTCCTTTTTTAATGTGTTGATATTGCTTTCACAGACGTGTCCTGTATTTATGGACAGGTGAACAGCTTGTTCATTTATGTGTTGGTATTTAGAGGAGAAAACGAACGGAAGAAGAATTTAAAGGGTCGTTTTTCTAATTCCCAATTCCAAAACATATTAACATATTTTTTTAAAAATGTCTACTAGACATCTAAAATTAAATTATTTATTACCTATCTTGTTTCAGATTTCATATTTTACTTTTATGTTATTTATATAAAGCATATACCTACTTAAATAATAAAAATTGTAACTAGTACTGGACTTAGAATGAAACACGTATCATCAGATTGTGTAGTAGGAATTTATCAAAATGCAGTAGAAAATAACTATTAAATGTATCTAACATTCAAATAAAATACAAATACATTGAAATTGTATTAATTGATTACATTCAATTAATCAATATACACTAGGTAACACAAAGTACAAAACCAACATAAGCTGGCCGCGCAACGTTATACGTTACTCAACCTACGCGCGACCAGCTTATATTGCATTTGAGTAGCTTGATGTGTCGCCGTGTATACAAATACCTACACTAAATTATTTTGTTCTGATAGGAAGTGTTTATAAACCCTAAGCTGCGGTACCTACTTTAGGTGTATGACTATAAATAAAGAATTTTGAAAAAATTACGAGTATGTTTGAAATAAATAAATAATGAATATCGTAGTGCACGGCGGCACTACAATATATCTTACAAGGTGTATTATGTTATATTCGTTACTATACAGGGTGTAAGGGACAGCCCTCCGCAAACTGAAACGGTGAACTCAGACCATCAAACTGAACAACTTTCACTATGGAGCCTACCTCAGGAACCGCGAACAAAAATCAGCTCTCCCATACATTTGAGTCGGTTAGGTACGGCAGTTTTGTATTGGACAGCTGATTTTTTTTTGCGTTTCCTGAGGTAGGCTTCATAGTGAAAGTTGTTCAGTTTGGTGGTCTTAGTTCACCGTTTCAGTTTGCGGAGGGCTGTCCCTTACACCCTGTATTAAAAGTACGAAAAATAAGCAAGATCATTATATTTCTCATGTACTTAAATAAATCTTTTATTAAGCTTTGCGATTTAATTTTTAATCCTATTCGTGACGATACACAATTTAATTCGAAATCATCCAAACGAACCAAAGTTGAACTCACGTTCATTTATCACAGATTTCACAAACTTCCCCATACAAAACGCCCCAAATTCCACTAGAAATAAACCCAAATTCACTTATAAGTCCATCAAAATATAACACAATGTTGAATAATAGCTGGCAACGAAGAAGCGAATTCAAATTTCGAACGTATCAATAAAGAGAGTCGCACACTCCGCGACACGTGGCAAACGATAGTTGCAATTAGGGCGGCCATTCACGGTGCGTCTTTTTGATCGCACGGCCGAACGGAAGGTGGAGCGTGGCCCAAACGTCACCCATTTGAAACACTCACCGCTCGAGTGGAAATGAATTGGATGAATTAATTGTTTAAATTGCTACTTTTATTGTGAGAAAGTATTGTTACGGAAATTTGGGGAGGTCAAAGTTGATACAACTTTTCATGTTTACTTGTTCAGAAAACAAAGGTATAGAACAAAAAATTATGTAATTTGCAATGTGATTCCCATCTTAGAAGAAACCACAATTTCATTCAAATTCTTCTCACGAGTCATTCAAACCAAAGGTCTTAAGTGGTAGCTAATGATTGTATCATTAAAAAGAGCCTGGCATTTATAATACAGTTTCTGCCCATTTCTAAAAAGAATTCAAATAAAAGTTTATTTTGAGGGTATGTTCTTACCTACCCGACTTTACGCATCATTTAAAGCACTCTAGAATTAGGTAGATATTTATATACCATAGCCCATAACTCCTCAGTAATCTGTTTCCATCTAATTGGTCTAAAACAAAACCGGAACATATAAAAACTCTTACACAAAAACCTCCTTTCATTACAAACGTATTGAAATATCTCCAGAAAACAACTCCGCATAGAAAGGTAATGATGCGAGATCGACGTATCTTTACAAATGTGTATAAATTATTGTATGTCTGTGTGTAAATCGACACGCGCTATTAGGGAGCGTGTATGAGAGGCATTATAATAAATATTCATCAAGTTTTGTGCTAATGCCTATAAAAACAGATGGAGTGGGTTTAGAGTATGCTGTGAGTGTGTAGGTACGATTGTGATCTCTAGAATAGTGAAAGAGGTAAAGGAAGATTTTTATCAATGGTCAACTCTATACCTAATTAATTAAAATATTTCTGTTACGAAAATCATTGTAAAATTTGTCAGTCTGTGGGTGGTAAACTGATGTACAGGGTCTGGTAAACAGATCCTTCTCAGCCACCAGTCTTCAACACTTTAATGTACAAATCATCCTGCACCTAATGTAATTATTTTATTGTCATTCAAAACTGCCTTGGTTTGACTGCCTTGCACTGGTTCGGTATATAAACTGCATAGGCATCGTAATAGTAGATAACACACCTAGGTCAGGAAAGTAAGAAAGGTCTCAGCGAAGCCGAGGTCTACAAACATGTGTTCTATGGCTTTCTTATATTTACGGCCCAAGGTGTGTACACTATTTTTCAACTCGGACGAAAAGTGGCCATTTCGTTTAGTGCAGCGCCACCGGGACGAAAGTTGACGCTTTCCGCCCGGGAGGGGAGACAAATTCTTAATTTTTATCTTTTAGTTAAATTTTTAATACAAGGATCTAGCCATGTCGTACCATTATTTACGTCAGACGTACCAGACAGAACGTATACAGATCGGTGTAATAATTATTCAAAATGATCAGCAGCTGTGACATGACCATTCAACTTAAATTCACTTGAAAGGTCATATCCAGGGCTCTCTAAAGTTCTATCACAAATGTTAATAAAATACTTAACTGCCTAATCGAACCAATGTTAAACTATGAATCAGCTTTTTTTTTCGCGATTCCTGCGTTGGTTCCATAATTTGTTGAGTTTGAATCTTAATCCAGCCTTCAAGCTTTGGATTTGAATCACGCTGAAGCAACCCCAAAAACAGGGGGTATTTTTGTTCTTAAATACAGCCTAAATCTTAACAAACAGTATGAAGCGACTAAAACGGTAACGCTAAGTGAATTCGTATGTCGCCGCCACCTTCAATTTACTGACACAAACCAATCATCATTACCAAAGGGTCACCGAAACTATCGCACCTTTAACTGAGACAGAAATATATAAATACACTAAGGATAAAAGAGAAGGGACAATAGGAGGGCAAACGGTAGTAAAGAATTCGGCAAATGAAAGATTATGTTTATCGAATTAAGGTGTTGTGCTGGCCCTAATAAAATGTGGTGTTTATCCCTTAGTGAGAGATAACTTCTGGTTTCTTTGACCTCCCAATTTCTTCTGTAATGGAATAGTTCTTTTAGTGAACGTTGATACCTATTTTGGGTTTTGGAACGTTTTTAACATAATAATATTATTATTTATTTATTTTGCACAACAGAAATACCAACAGAATTAAATTTCTTAAAACATTCGTTCATTTCTGACTTCAAGTTATTACTACAGGGTGCGGGGGTAAACAGTTGCATTTCTTTAAGGGGTGATTGTACCCATGATACTGAACAACGTTCCCTGAGAAACCTATTTTCTTCAGCCTTCCTCTCCTACCACAGCCATCCACATTCATACTTAACACTCGTCTCGTAGTCATGACAGTTTTGTAAATGTGTAAAAAATAATAAGCATAGCATAGCATTTATCCTCACCACTATATTCCCAGAGTGGGTAGTCAGAGATATTCTGAAACCTCAGAACATCCACATTTCACCAGTAGTACCGAAACTCTGTCCAGTGTGACGGGGGGTGAGCCCGTCGCCACTTATAATGGACAATACATGCCTCGAAATTGAAGCATGCTGGTTTCCTCACGATGTTTTCCTTCACCAAAAAGACAGTGGTGTTACAAATCTTAGGTACATAAATTCGGAAAAACTCATTGGTACGAGTTGGCCTGGATGGAGATCGAACCATCGCCTCCTGCACAGCAGGCAAGGTTACTCGCCAATGGACCACCACGATTGCTGAATAATAAGTTATTGTTTGTTAAAGCAGAGGTCAGAGACAATCAGGCAAGGTATTTTCTCTCGTTTTACGCATTAAATTCGTCTGGCACGGACAAAGTGACCTTTTACCACGTGAGGTTAAAGATACTAATAACAAAGTCATATCTCCAAGAAAATCTAAAAGAAAATTGAACTGTAAGATGATTTTCTTTGAGATTATTTTCATACGCTGAAGGTTAAGCATCTTATTCTACAATGATTTACTTTGGTAGACAATGCAATTTATCCTGAAGAGTGAAGATGAGTATAGTAAAGAACCTTATGGAAGTTAAGAATAGAGTTGAAAGTTGCTAAGAAGATTGGAACGGAGACTGAAGGAGCTTCCACATTTTACTGAAAAATGTGTAAGAAGTAAGGCAAGGAAAGCCGTAGATCCGTTATAAAGACATATTATTCTTTTGAGCGGAGTAGGGGGGTACGGTTAGGTAGGAGGGGGTTGGGGTATATTGTCGGCGCGCAATAAGTCCGTAATCCTTGGAAGGTGCTGTGATTCAATTGTCATTGTTTGGGCGCTCTAATGAAAAATATTGTGTCTTTTTTTTTGTAAAGTTGTTTCGTCTTTTATGCATGGAGGGTTTTCAGTGAATTGTCCGTCAAGGAATTTTTAAGGTCCAAGTGATTTTGTTTTTGTAGGTACTTTTGAGGATCTTTGTGTCATATTCGGGGCTGATACGTTAAAGGAATGGGAAATCGAAAGCAATAGGTACCAGTAAGTATATCAATGACCTTTCGGTATACTTTGATTACGTGGCTCCACATAAAGTGACACGAAGTAGGTATGTATAAAAAAAAATTATCCGCATCTGTCAAGAAATTCCGATGTTATCATGTAACAGGTAAATAAAAATACCATACGGACAACCGTACCACCTCCTTTTTTAAATCGGTAAAAAAGACGGTCAAAACATACATATAAGTAGTTACTGTGGTTGTAAAAAAGGCATCATGAAAACTTTAGGATGTTCGATGTTGTTGGCCCTATTAGTGAAAGTTCTTCAGTTTGATGACCTGAAGCATCCTCTAAAATATTTAATGCATTTTATATACACCTTGTATACATCCCACTGCACAGTTATGCTAGAGTTACTCTTTCATGAATAAGGGTGAGAGGGACTCCACGACGCAAGCCCTCTGCGGATTGGTGGAGCTTGATGAAGTTCATCATGAAAAATCAACATAAAATCATTCTGCTTGTTACTTATTACAATCTGAGTGACAATTTCCAAGATATTTTATTTATTTATCATAATATAAACTATCTACAAACTCAAGCAAAAATCTCAAAAAACTTTCTTATTTGAAAGCGAACCAAAAAAGGCATCAGCAGATTTCCTGAACGTGTCGAAAGCATTTTGGCTTGGACACACTGCCCCGAACAAATTCAAAACAACCATAAATCAAGTTCCGCACAAATAAAAAACTAAGGTAAGCGCTCCTGTTGTGGGCCGGACGGGACCAGGCGGGAATCGGGCCACTTCCGGCCAGTGGCGGAAGCGAGTCTATTGGCGGAAAAAAGCTGCTAGTCAACTGGCCAGCTTTTTTGAAAAGTGATAAAAGTTCGCTTCGATTTTGTGGACGGATGTTACATTGTAACACTTTTGTGTTGACATTCTGGCGTTTCATTTAGTTTGTGCTCGGTTTGCCCTTGTGAGCTCGGGAAATAGTTTTCGCTGCAAACAGTACTCTCAAATCTGATGTAGGCTTACGTTTTTTGATGGAAATACTTTTTTTACTTACTACATAATATCATCATTTCAGCAGAAATACAGTGTCCAACTGAATATACTGATATGGTTTTTAAGAGGATGATCAGACTGTGCAACTGAGCTTATTTTTTCATGGGACCGATGCCGAAATCGCAAAAACAAGAAATCAGCTGTCCCATACATTTTGGTCGAACAGGATTGGAGTTTTGTATGAAACTGATGAAAATGATGAAACTGCAGATGTTTTTTTACCTGTCCAGAATGAAGATATCTGTACCCGTACAGATATTTAGTAAAAAGACAATGCTTTCTTGATCACAGCAATAGCAGATTGTATTACAGACCCTCACATTATTTCCACATAGGTACTTATTTATTTACGTCCAAACCACCTTACATAACAGCCAGTAAGTACTCAACAGACAAATCCCTCGTGTAAACTGCGGAGACGCGCACGCGCCGACATTCGACATGCACGTGTTTCGCAAATTAAAAACCTTTCTGCTGCTCTCGCGAGTCGCGATTATTAATTACCTAACACAGGCGCGCTCACCCTACCGAGCATCCGTGAGAAAATGGCACAATTAACGTGCATTGTTTTGGCATCTTGTTCTTTTTAGGGCTTTTGGAATGAGAGGTAAAATGGATTTATATACTATGGGACATATTTTACTCTCAAAGATATTATAATTTCATCATGCTGTTTCTGCTCGTTTAGAACAGATCGTCAGAATTAATCCACGAAATATGAAACCAAAAATACTTGTGTTAGATAGGTATTTCGTTTATTTACTCGTGGTTAAAAAATACAAGTTTTTCTCTTAGCTTTACGGGAATAATGAGAGATTACTAAATGTAGTGGATTGTTTATCATTCGTTTTAAGAGGAACTAGGCCACTTTATACAAGGTGTTACAAAAATACAAATAAACCTTTAAGGGGGTGGTGTAGACCATCAAACTGAACAAATTTCACTATGGGACCAATATCGAAATCGCGAAAAAAAAAACCATGTTCTATAGGTACTCTACAAATCGACTAGAGCTAAAATATGTATGGGATATAAAATAAATTTTTTCGCGATTTCGATGTTGGTCCCATAGAGAAAGTTGTTCAGTTTGACGGTCTAAACAACCCCCTTAAGAGTATTAAAAATGTATTGTTACTTATGAAACACCCTGTATACAAGGTGATTTTGTAAACACTTTTCAAATTTGGAGAGCTGGACGACCAGACCATAAAACTGAACATTTACTACGAGAGCAGAAAAAAATCAGCTGTTCCGTACTAAACTGCAATGTGAACGATGGAAACTGATTTTGATCCAGCATGCTTTTACAGTCACACACACACACTAAGAACTTAATGATGAACTACGTCCCCTCGGGATAATGGTCGTATGAGTTTACATATTATTATCAAATTTTCAAAGAATAAAACTCCTTATTGCAAACACATGACGTAGAATCTTAGAGCTTAATTCTATAGAAACATATTACTTATGTAAAAGAGACAATCATAAAAAAATGAACATAAATGCATAAGGTTGTCTCTTACATAAGCTAATTAATACAACAACGATTCCCATGGAACCTAAAATCCCATTTAAAACTCACAGCTCCCAAACCCACCTATCAGAATGTAGTCCACGTGTCCTTTTTAAGATCAGCCATCAGATAACCTTAATGAAAAGATCCCTCCGGACGATATGGACGTCTGCCTGGCCTGCCCCACCGTATGGACAGTGATTGGTATCTGTACGTGGACGGTGCAGTTGACAGATGGCATTTTATTGTACCGTAATTGGAAAGAAATTGGAGTTGACAAAGTTTCTAGTGATCTCTTTGAGACTGTATCAATTTTGTTTTTGCTGAATATCTGTGTTTCGTGAAAGATATACAGGGACAAGATATCCTTCTTAACAGTTCCTTACAGTTTTTAAGGGGCTGACCAGACCATCAAACTGAACAACTTTCTCTATGGGACCAACAGCAAAACCACGAAAAGAAAATCAGCTGTCCCATACTAGGTTTGCAGTTTTGTATGGAACAGCTAATGATTTTATCGCAATTTCGATATTGGGGCCATAGAGAAAGTTGTTCAGTTTGACGGTCTGATCATCCCCTTAAAAAAGTGTCAGCATATTAAGAAGGGCCCTATAGATCGTCCTCAGTAACCAATCCTCATGACCACTCGCGATATACGTACGTACGTAATTATGTTATCCGCTGTAAGTCGAATACTTATGTCCAAATCATCGAAGCATGTATTAGTTTTTTTCCAGTTCTGTTCTTACGACGCTGACTTTCTGATTGACTGACCTGTTTCAAATGGACGTACTTCAGGTTTAGGTACCTGATTTTGAACATTTTGAGAAAGGTCCCAATCCCAAAGGTAAAACTCCTACCATTGGAATTGAATCAAAATTCAAGATATTTTAATTAAACAAAAATACAAAACTTATTGACTGAAGCCCGACAGTAAGCCATGTGAAAAAGTAAATGCGCAAATGATTAATAAAAGCGTGCATAATGCTTCGATTGTGCGAGATGAAAAGGCGATTACGTGCGGTGCGATGCGTGTGCGTCCCTGCTTTGCCCGCTCCCTCACCTTCTCGCTGCTTCCCTCGCTTCGGACGGCTCCCCTCATAGTTTCACCTATTGTTTGTCACGGACGGTTCACCTACTATTTATCCTTATTTAAATCTCTACCGCTCGACGTTGGGTCTTTTAGTTTCAAAAGGTATTATAGAGGTTTTATAAAGGTTTTCATTTTTTTTAAAGCTACAAGTGAAAGAGAATTATAAAGTCTCATAATGAGAATAAGTTTTTTAGCTAGGTACACTGATTGCGTTAAAACATTTACCTAGCTATAACGTGTTACTATATATTTAATTCCATAATTCCATTCAAGAAAGTGCTTTTCATATTGACATTCGAAATTTTAACTTTGACTTTCAACGAAAATTTTTTCTTAGTCAATGCTTGACGCTCTTACCTGACATAGCTATTAGTTAAATACTCAGGTACATATACAGAAATGGAAAACGATTTAAGCAAGTATTTCATTAATTCATTTATCAATTGCGAAATCGATGTTATCATCTATATCTAGCTAGCTTTGCAATGCGCTCTACTTTTACCCGACTGCGCGACGCAAAGGAAGGGTAATGTGTTTAACAGCCTATGTATGTATGTATGTAAGTTTGTACCTTTTTGTAAGTATTTTTTGTCATAAACCTTTACGGGCATGAGCACAATAATTTACCAAAGTTTCATTGCAACAGTCAAAAGTTTTCGAAATCTATTTGTCTCGAATTTACATACATATAGTAGGTTTTTAGATTATAATTTTAATTCTTGTACTGCATGAACAAAAATTTAAAAAGTATATTTGCTGATACATGGTTTGGAAATTGGCATTGTGAAAAGGGACAATAATATTAATTAATTTATCATCAACACTAAGCGATCAAAATCACACCTGCCCTAACGTAAGCTTTCAACAATCAAACCATTTCAATTTATTCCAATGCGGGGGACACACTGTCGCGAATTGTCCGTGCGTGCGAATCCGCGCGTCAGATACCATTGTCTGAGGTATTTAGCTAAATATTCGTTCGTAATAACATGACACTTATCTGACCTTTTAAAACCTACATCATAGGTACGAAAATAAGTTGATCTACGGGACTTTGAGTGTGGAACAAACGATAATGCATTGTTGGTCGGAGTCGGGGGACGCAAAGCTGGCCACGGGAGTTAGGAGTTTCAGGCGATTAAAAAAGATTGTTTTTGCGGATGATGGAGGGGTTTAAAATAAGGGGGTAAAAGTAAACGAATTAAAAATGTTACGTTAACAGAGTACATTTGTTTTGTAGTGAATGTATTATGTTGGGTTTGCTAATGAATTAATTTTATTAAGATTTATCGAACAAAGTAACAAAGGGAAAAGGCATCTTATTCAGGGTTTTTGTAGGCTAAAGACACCATTTGATACGTTTTACTAAACTTTAGATATTTGAAAATTAAGTCTTTCTTCAACTGAATGCTTATAAAATTTAGTTGCTGATCCCAAAGTTTTGAAGACATTTTCTTTCTTTTTTTAGAATGAACAACGAAAATTTTGATCTCTTGGTACTTAAATAATTAACAAAATTTATAAAAACTAAATAGCAATCTAAACGCAACTCAGAAAACGCAAAAAGAAAAGTAACCGATTCATAAAAGACTATTTGATCGGCTATTCACTAGAGATCTTATTCGAACTGTCTCTGACAAACGGCCTAGTTAATTTTTGATTCCACCTTCCGAGATTAGTTACTTATTTCTAGAAAACTACCTCGTAAATTGTTGACTCTACCTCCTCAGTTTCGACAATTTATTATAATAACAATTTAGAAACATTTTCAAACGTTTACTTTACTGATTAATAAATCCCTACAATCAACAAAATAATAACTGTGAGAAACCGTTACATCCACCCCACCTAACGACCACCTATACATAATTAACATAAAAATCATAATCGTATGAAATATTGCTGTCGTAACTAACAACAATAAGTGCAATTTTCCAAGCGATAAATCTCGTAATAATAATATTTAACAACGTGAGGGCGACACATGCGTCCGCGGCACAATGGACGCGAATTTGACGCGTGCGGCGATCAGTCCTCAGTCGCGCGCGCGTCCCGAATAGTGTGCACCTTGCTTTTGTTATTCCCCCTGGAGTTTCACTCATTATTAGTTCCTTAAAAAGTCCTGCAAATTAAGCTATTTTCGCACTAATGTCGTAGACCAAAGAAGTCTTCAAGGTGACTTCATACAATAAAGTTGGCTATAAGTTGTAAGTCAGTTGACTTGAAACTCTTATTTATCTTTGTTGTCTTTGAAATAAGATTTATATTTGCTTGATTCGTGGTTGACAATGTGGTAGGTCAATCCATCCTTAAATCCCTAACAGATTGTAATTTATTTTCTTTAAAATTTGAAAGCGTTTTAATAATCGTCCAATAAATAGGGTCCTTCTTTTAACGGTTTTTTAAGGGAATGATCAGTCCATCAAACTGAACCACTTTTACATCAAAATCGAAAAAAACAGTCAAGTATTCCATAGAAAACTGTAATGCTACTCTACCCAAATGTGACAGCTGATTTTTATCGCGGTTTCGATGTTGGTCCCGTAATCCCGTGGTTCAGTTTGATGGTCTGATCATCCTCTTAATACCCGCCTGCTTAAGTAAAACCCTGTTTAAAACAGTCTTATCAGTGCCAGACCACTATAGCAAAAGAAAACTCTGCATATGATCTTCCACACCAAAACGTCATAAACAAATCGTTTCACTCAAACTCTTTCCAAGCACAAGATCACGAGGCGAGGGTAGAGCGTGGGGTTTGACCGACACAGTCCGCTGCAATGATTCGGCACGCATCGACGATTCAATACGCGATCGATCTACCTATTGTTATGATAATGTTCGTTATGCTGGATACGATGCGGTAGAGGTATACTTTTGGGTTTGTGGTTTACAATAACATTTGAACTTCAGCTGCGTGAAGCCGTTGAACGAAATAAAATTGTACATAAATGAGATGTGGATGCGGTTGAATGAATTCAGTGGAGGTAGGTAGTTAACTCTTGACTTGCGTATTATTGTGCTTCTGGTATCACTGCGTGAGATTCATAATGTGTAGCTTTTTAAACTATAATTCTTTTCATTTAAGAATGAAAAGATATTCCGTTTCCATTTGGATTTCTCATAAATTTATCAGAAAGACATATCTTAGACGTTACTAAATAAAATACTCGTAAGTAAGAGTAGGTGTTTCCAATCTCTGTTTCTGTAATTCAAAAGAGCTTTATAATATCGTGGCTATTTGGAATGGAGTAGAGAATTTCCTATTTTATAATGCTTCGTTCCTATATTTCTCATTAGGCTAGACAGATATTCCAAATAATCAGAACTTATGTCATTTTCTGTTCCACTATGTAAATAAAATAAAATGTCGAACTACTGCGCAAAGGCATGCCTTCTCTGTTGGTAAAAATATTAATTCACTAATGTTTTATTTGGAGGAAAAGGGAAGATCTTCCACGGGCTAGTTGGAATGCCCGGGACCGCGGTCCAACAGTTCTTAGTTGGATGTTGTATATATGCAAAGTCTCTTGATAACTTCGATAGTGCGATTCAGGTCTCGCCATATGATTGGTTGTTATTCGTAATGAGTTGTGATGCGTTGGACAGATCCATATTGTGATTGGCCGTCTTCTGTGTGACGTGCTAGGTCGCATGCGCTGACCTAGATAGATCTCTGTTTACATCGACTCGATCGATGTGTTCGGCATTGTTGCTTAGTCAGCTCTCGTAGCTCCGCTACAATACTCCCCCTCCAGACGGAGCGTCGAAACTTGTCTTCAGCTTGCTTGGTACGCATTCAGTCCAGGCATGGCAATTCTTCATGAAGGTATGTGTACGGCGTGTGACGGTGTGACCCCAATGGTTGCTGTACCGTTGCGCTAGCCGATAACCTTTGCTGCGGAGATGCGGGACCTTTATGCTTTGTAGGCTTATTCAGGACCTCGTTGCTGCTCCAAGTTGCTGCCATCTTCAGTGACTGCTACGTACTAGAAGGTTGATTGCTCAATTGTCGGTGGTCACCAGTTTGGAGGAAAAGGGAAGATCTTCCACGGGCTAGTTGGAATGCCCGGGACCGCGGTCCAACAGTTCTTAGTTGGATGTTGTATATATGTAAAGTCTCTTGATAACTTCGATAGTGCGATTCAGGTCTCGCCATATGATTGGTTGTTATTCGTAATGAGTTGTGATGCGTTGGACAGATCCATATTGTGATTGGCCGTCTTCTGTGTGACGTGCTAGGTCGCATGTGCTGACCTAGATAGATCTCTGTTTACTCGATCGATGTGTTCGGCATTGTTGCTTAGTCAGCTCTCGTAGCTCCGCTACATTTTATTTATTGTTCTTTAAAACACCACATCAAAAATCTTCTTTATAAAAAATGTCAAAACTCTATTTGTAAACAAAGTCCGATGTGTGTGAAACAGCACGATCAATATGAAATACCATCCCTGGGGTCGAATTTATTGTGAAATAATTTAATAATAACAACATTGCATTTCATTTAGCGTCACCAACGGGCTCAAATCACAATTTATGATTTGAATTTAATTATTTCTTTATCAAAAAGATATTTATAAAATCGTAAAACTGAATTCAGTATTCTGCATGTGAACGATCATATTACGGACATGATTATGAATATGACATAAGCTGTTACGTGAAAATATAACTTTTGGCAGCTACAGAGTTCTGTATTGTATTTGTAACTACATGGTATTCGGCCAACAGCATCAGGTTTAAAATATAAAGTTGTCATTATCATTAAAATTGTCTTGTGACTGCAGGGTTTTTACCCTATATCCCCACTAAATCTGTCCTTCAATTACAATTCCATCTAGATGAGTGCACTCTACGCCGTTACCCCGGTAGAATTGAAGAACTCCATAGGTTAACTATGGCAGCGGAAGACTGGTTGAAACACCTTTGGATTCAGGCAGGAAAACAAAAAATCCTGTACGATATAATGATGCTTCCATCCTGTCCCAGTTCAAAACGCATACGTCACGCATTTCAACTCCTGCACATGTCACGATGTCTTCAACTGATTACTGGACGATCTAGTCCTTTCCAATCCTGGCCACCTATCAGTAAATACATTGCATCCATTTCCACCACTTTGTATATCCACGTTTCATTATCTTTCAATGTGATTTCTTTTGTAATAACGATCAGTTGCCTCAGTTGCCTCAAGGTAAACCAGTTGCTGTCAAACTGACCTAATTTGACACTCAGATGTGCCTTTTTTTGAAGAACAGCCAATTCAACCAACACGATACCTTTCCGAAGTTAAAATCGAATAATTCACATCAAAAATACCTGGCAAGAATTGACACTGTTTATTTCCAAAGGAGGAGACCAAACAAATGCTTGTAAAATATACTTTACATTTGTGATTCGACTTTTACACCCGATTTTCTTCCAATCTTACAAACCTTCACGTACAAAACACTCCCTCACCCCGTCATAACGGTTGTACCCAGCAAAATATTAAATTAACATAAACACGGCAGGAGCATTGAACATTGAGCAGTGAACACTGAACAGTCGCGAATCAAATCGGCAAGACAAATCTATCTCTTGGAAATCATTAATTCGAAGCCCTTTCATTTGAAGGGGGAATGTTTCTGATTTTGTTAGAGGATGAATGCTCAAGTAAGTGAATTAGGACCTTTATCTAGCTGACTATATATTTTGAAATGTTTGTCAAGGTGTTAAATTAAAGAAAGAAGAACTAGTGTTCATGACGATGACGATTTTTCAGCCAATTTTTATTGCAGAGACATTCTGTTTACAAAAGCAGTGTATGATAATGCAGTCAATACAGAAGCATAATGAATAACTATCAAAAATAAATTAAAGAACCACGAAAAAAGTAATCCATTGCCATCAGGATCAAAATGGCGTATTAATCTAGCGCGAGTGTGAGATTTACTCCGGGGCGGCGGCGTCCCGCTTGTTTTTTGGTCCGGCCTCGCTGAGATATCCCTTCATGTGAGAGCATAGTCTTCAATCTTTATGCATACTAATCGTTGGTTTCGCGTACATCTGACCTGGCCCTAGAAAACGTCACTAACCGAACGTATAGAAATCCAGTGTTAACATGACTGTGCACTAAAGCAACCCAGTTAGGTAATTATTGTAAGAGGAGACTAATGTCATCAGGCAGCATCAACATCTCTGGTGCCTGTGTTTGCCGTGCGTGTGATTACCGGTTAGATTCAGGCTGTTCGGTAGTCACACAGACGAGGTTGTGGTATTGGTGATTCTCGGGTTTGGATGCAGTGATTCTATCTCAGAGTCACAGCATTCGATCCCTTTTCTAATCGTAACGGTTTTCCAATCCGTCAGATTCAGGCTTATTAGGACGAGAGAGTGCATCTATGTTTAGCAATGTACTGAGAAATTTTTTAAAGCAAAAATTAAAAAGTTGATTTTCAATGTCAACCCTTTATACCTACGATGAATCTAACAATAATTTATTTGAATTAATCGTGCATCGTAATTATTAAAAATTTTTACTAATTTTCCTAGTGCAATAACAATTTTTTTTAACTAAATTACAAAGTTTGATTGTAACTGTTATAGTATGTTTCGGGACGGACTAACTCCTGTTATTAGTATTTTACACTGACATAAATACTCTAGCTACAGACAGGCCCTTTCATAGAAGCAACATGTTCCACTTGAATGCGGCGGGCGCAGGCGCACGGCATTGAAGTTCCCGAGTTCACTTTGGCAATGACAGATCGTAATGTGTCATTTTATGTTGTTTTGTGCGACATGTTGTTTGTTCGAACGAGCTTGTCTATCGCTAGAGTATATGCCAATGGTATTTTACCTTTTTTCTCAATGTATTCATGGACTTATTTTATGAACTTAAATTTTGTTTAATTTTATGAAAAGAATTGAAATTCCTGATTATTGTTATCATAACCATCTAAACAGTCACTATACCTAATCGTAATCATCAATGAGAAGTCGTTATTTTCGTTTTGCCGAAACTGCAAGAACCTAACCATGGATATACCTAGATCATAATAATGATCACCTATTTTAACAACGTCCTGTCTCAACGATTAATAAAAACTAGATAAAAGCAATATAGCCCATAAACGTGCCATTTGAGGTCAAATTAAATTTCAATATATAAAAACTGTTATATGCACAAACATAGTCGTAAAATATAAGTGGTTGTTTTGTAACATAATAAAGAATCATGAATATAGCTGTTTTATCGCCGGAGATGATTTAAAGGTGTGTTATTATCGAGCCCATGAAAAGGACGATAAATGGATAGGTACATAAATTCATGATTTTCATGGAGGTGTTTTTTTCTTTTGTGTTTTATATGATATTTTTTACCTGCTGTAAGTTGCGGTTATTATTATGGAAATCATAATATGATTGAGTACAGAGAAAGCTTATATTCTAGATTAAATGAGACATGGGATTTTTTTTATTCGCAAACAAAATCGTTGAGATCTCGAAAAAATAAAACTAAAAAGCACTTCTATACATTATCTATGGAGCCTACCTCTGCTGGTTGATACATTTAAGTCGGGTAAGTTTAGCAATTTTGTATAAAACAGCTGATTTTATTATGCGTTTCCTAAGTTTGTAAAAAGTGGCCTGAATTCACCGTGTCAATATTTCCCTAGCTGTTCCTTACACCCAGTATAAATTTTTAATATTGCAATTCCTTATCTATGAACTTATCTACTCTGTAAACATAGTAATTATTACAAGACATTGAGATACAATGACTAGTTTTTATAACATAGTTAACTAACAATCTAACACTTGCCGACCCCCTAAGTGTAGAGCCGTACAAAATAGTCAAATCGAACTTTATGGACGGAATAAAAGTGCATATAAATTTTATGAAGTATAAACGACGGCTCAGTTTATGAGGCAAGCATTGGCAGGGGCTTTTATACCTAACTAATACCTTGCAATCATTCTAATCAAATGAAGATATATCCAGAGTAGAGTGCACTGACGAATCGCTAAGAAAATATTTGAAAACGATGTGATCACAGCGCGCAATGGATGGGTAACTAAATTAATGTGTCGCAATGATGAAACCCAGTTCGTAGTTTAGAGGTTATGGTGTCCATAAATTCAAGTTAAATTGGAGACATATCTTTTAATGTGCGTTTATTGAAGTGTTTATGTGTAGGTCTGTTTGAGGCGGACAATTCCTTTGCGTCACGAACACTTCAGTCTCCTCACATTATGAAGAGTTGGAAACTTTAGAAATTTAACTTTCGTAAGTTAGCCTTACCGCAAAAGTTAGAGAAATATAATTTAAGGTGATGTTGAAAGTAGTAAAGTTTAAATTGAATATGACTGTCGAAAGTCTAAGTAAAAGTTTTTGGTTTAAGATTTATCTCGCTCGTTTAATCTTTGGTACGGTTTGCCGTGCAGAAAATTTAATTTTGTTCGCTTCTGAAGTAGGTAAGGATTGAAAAAACAAAATGCACTTTTCAGAATGTTCTTTTTCTTCTTGTTGTGCCATCTCCTATCGCAGTTTGGCTATCGTTAGGGCTATTCTGCCCTTGGAGAATGCAGCCCTAAATAGCGAGGTGGTGTTCATATTGAACCATTCACACAAGTTCTTAAGCTAGGAAGTCCTTCTTAATACCAGACATTCGTCCCCCTAAAATTTAAATTTGATTCCAAATTGATATTGATTTCAAATTCAGCTTGTTAGAGAATCGATAAAATTATTTAACTTTAAAACATGAACTTTAGTAGTTATGTTTGATGATCTGACTGAAGCACCCCTTCAGACCATCAAACTGAATGTTCGTAGAAAACGTAATTATCGATATTGGATTAAATATCAAAAGGCCCTTGACTACACGGCTAAGTTTAATTTCTCTGGCTACTATCTCTGTATTAAGTACCTACCTAAGTAGTTACGTAATGGTGTACATGCACGATGACGTCATTTCGTCATATCATAAGGGGGCACGCAAACATAGGCAGCGATCTGCCGCGGACGGCGCATTAGTGTAGTGACAAACGAGGATTTTATGCAAACTCGGCCACTGCCGCCGACACACTCCTTCCCCGTGTGCTAGAGATGGAACGACGGGTTATCGATAGAAAATATTCTTAGACTTTGTCATACAAGTTTCCTTGCCCCAAGCTACTTGAAGTTTCAAAATATTCAATAAATTCAGCCTTAATCAGCCTAGTTAGCAAACTTCACCGAAGTAATGCATCAATTGCATGGGGTGGTACGTAAATACGTAACTAAACCTACGTAAATTTGCATTTAGTCAATATATATAATAAATATAAAGAGCTTCTACTATTATTATACCGCAGCATTTGTCTCTGTAAACAGTTCGTCCATTTAATGGTTGTCTGGAAGAAATCGCATTTTGTGATAAGACCGCCGTTTGTACCCTTCTCATTCTTGTTTTAAATTGTTTTTTTTCTATTCTTGGTGTGCAAATAAACAATAATTATTTATCTTATTGGTGTTTGATTTAAATAAATCCGTAGAACATTGAACATGGAAGTGTCAAGAAGAAGGCGACAGTCTATCGACCAAATTTTCTGTGCACCACCATTTTAAAATTATGGTCGATAGACTGTCTGTAACTATGTTACAACTTACAACAAACTTGTTTTTTATTTTAGCTGACTCTACTAGTATATTTATTAACTACAAACTATGTATCGTATTTTCTATTATGGTGGTCAGAAACTAAGATAAAGCTAACTTTTGCAATCGTAACTTGATTCTTGTATTATTTCAGGATGGAACTTGAGTCGATATTTTATTTCGATAGTGATAATTTTATCGATACTAAACTTGACACCTCACTATTATTCAAATGAGTAGTTTAGGAGTAGAGGTAAATAGAATTGCGTATAATTCGCCGGCGACCATAGACTTGGGAACATGACGTGATATACTGCAATTTAGTTGACGTCTAGCTTTTGACACGTACAACCTCGTTTCAGAATTGGACCTAATTTGAACTCTAATTTAAGAACGTGTGAATTCGGATTTGAACAACTGGCCAAATCTTTTGGCATTTTGTTTTGTTGAGCAAAATAAGAAATGTTATAAACAGAACATAAACAGAAGGACTTGTTTATCGTTTTTAGGAGACGTTAGCTTTGGATATTCCAAAGAATAATTTATTTGGATATACAATAGGTAACAATAAGATAGTTGTTGTTTTGACAAAACACAAAAAAAATATCAATTTCTGGGAAATTTAGCTACAAAAATTGATCTATTAATTGCTCAAATCCGAAAATCATGGGTCACTTTCAAATTATTAAAAAATAAAGCAGAACATATTCAAAATTTCAAACTCGAAATGCATGTGAATGTTACCATTTAAGAAGTTATGAAGATTTACTTTCACCGTTTGTACCAATAGCGGTTTGTAACAATTGACATAATCAAAACACCACTCGAACGCGCCTGTTTGTATGGTCTTACTAAATTGTTTCTGCAAGTGCGGGGTGCGCGGTATTTGAAATTAGTGAGAAGCAATGAGTGGCCATTCTGTACGTTGTATAACTGTTAGGGTGCTTGTACACGATGCATGTAGCTGGAGCAAGTAAAATATACGTCAACTGTGCAGGGTGCAAATGTGAAGGATGTATCCCGCATCAAGCCACAGAGTAATATGTGATCAAGCTACAGTGACATAGACATAGACATAGACATAGACATATATTTATTAATAATTTTCATTACAAGTCATTTTATTGTACCTTATGCGTAGGTAAACATTTCATTTTAAAACAAAGAATAATAATAACAATAATTATAATGTGCATCTGAAGAGAATGTCTTTAATAAATTGTTTTTAATGTCCGAACAATTAATAAATTATTCAATCTTGCATGCAAGCAAGAACTCGTTATATGAGTAGAATGCTTGCTGGACAAGCCATAGGCGCAGTCTTTTTTTAAAAATAGGCAAGCTCTGTGCATCAGTGACATCCCGCGGCAGACGATTGTATACCGACGGACCCATGACCCTTATAGTCATTGAGGACTTTGTAAGCTTGTGAGTAACCGAGCAGAGCCTGTGGGTGTGCCGGACACTGTACGAATGCCCGTCACCGAGTCGCCCATACTCACTCAGGTTCTCCCTCGTATAAACTGCCACCTGGTATATTAGAATACTCGGCAGCGTCATAATGCCTAGGGCTAAAAAGGACATAATCGCGTATTGACAACACATAGATTATTGCAGTCTCGATAAGCCTTGCCTGCTCTAAACAGATTCCTCCTGTTATACAGCTATGCCTACTGAACAGCCGAGATGACGTCACTACCCTTCCTCACTACAAAGTTGAACTCATAAAGCTCATCTATGCTAATGCAGAACGTAACTTCCACCTACGAGGTGTAAATGTTCACGTACGGCCCCTTTTACAGCTCGTAAAGAGTCGTGATTTGCAACTTATTGATTCTTTATTGCCTACTGTTTGTGTGGTCTTTTGTTTGTAGTTTGTCTGTTTGAACGCGACTACGGCGGGGAAAGAGAAGTTTTTTTTAAAGAGAGTATTAGTTTGTCACAGAAACGCTAGTTCCAAAGTTGCCGACATTAATTTGAATTGAAACAGCACAAAATGCAACATCTTCAGCATACCTAAACAGGATGGTCCGAATAGTGACGTCCATTTTTTTTGATTCCCCTCACTTCATCATCTAATAGCCTATACAGGGTGTAAGGAAAATTGTCATTAACATTAAACCACATTCTCTACCAATCAAATTGAACATCTTTTACAATGGGAGCAAACATGCCAGAAAAATAAAATTCTGCTGTTCCATGCGTTTGAGACGAGTAGGCATTGCAGTTTAATATGGAACAGTAGATGTTTTATTGCTCTGACAGGTTGACTCCTCTAGTAAAAGTTCGTTAGTTAGTTCAGTTTGATGGGTACCTAGAATGACACTTTTCCTTACAACCTTTATACGTTCAGAACTACAGGGCAGAAAAATTGTGGAACGTACATGGGGTATTTTTGGATATACAGGGTGTTTCATAAGTAACAATGAATATTTAAAACTCTTAAGGGGGTTGTTTAGACCGTCAAACTGAACAACTTTCTCTATGGGACCAACATCGAATTCGCGAAAAAAATACAATTTGATACTTATCCCATAAATATTTTAGCTCTAGTCAATTTGTAGAGTTGGAACATCAATTTTTTTTTCGCGAGTTCGATATTGGTCCCATAGTGAAAGTTGTTCAGTTTGATGGTCTACACCACCCCCTTAAAGGTGTACTTATTTGTATTTTTGTAACACCTTGTATAGTATAACAAAACACCCTAGTAATACTTAAGGGGGTGCTTCAGCCCATGAAACTGAACAACTTTCACTATGGAGCCAACTTTGAAATCGCGAAAAAACAGATGTCCCATACAAAACTGCTGTAGGTACTCGACTAAAACGTATGGGAGAGCAGATTTTTTTTCGCAACTTCGAAGTTAGCTCTATAGTGAAAGTTGTTCAGTTTGATGGGCTGAAGCACCCTCTTAAGTATTACTAGGGTGTTTTGTTACACCCTGTATAGGTGTGAGGAATATAGACAAAACATTTGGACGTCTCTGTTTGGATCAACCTGTAAACGTCTACGTCGTGTTTGGGCGTCAGTCCACTATGCGCGTCCAAATTATCCAATGCACGCTAAAAAAATCTGTGCTACGTATACACTACTATTTCCATGGGATTATCGAGTGGGGTGACCACGCAGGGGACGTCACAATGGAGACTCGTGGCGCGTGCGCGTGTCATTGTGAAGGGAGTTGAGGTAGTCAGTGCGCAGGCAGGGGGGAGGGGGAGTAATGCAATATTTGTTCGGCGACACACGGGTGACACGCGTGCATCGCTTTTGTTGCACCTATAGACAGAGGTTACGAACATTTTGTTACATTTTTACTTTTTACAAAATAAATAAATATCCACCTACTTATGTTCCTACTGAACCAATATAAAGGTTTACAGGAGAAACGGTTTTTAGGAGAAATGGTTTTCAGGAGAAAACTATTTGTGATTCCTTTTAACTAGATTGGTTTACATCTGGAAAGTTTTTAACTCCCACTTGTGATCCCAAAGGGCCTGGTCGGTGAAGGTCAGGATTAGTACCTACTTACTTATTTGGATTGTTGGATCACTATCAAGTAATAATTGATTGAATCACCCCCTTAGATTACTTTAAGTTAACCCTTAATTTAATACTCATTTTTAATTCTTCTTGCCCTCTATTAATTTATCTCAATATTTAGTGTCTTTGCACACGACTATATTCCCCGAGGGGTTAGTCAGAGATATTCTGAAAGCTCAGAACATCCACTTAATAGCAACTTATGTTAATTGAATTCTCAATACAGATCTATTTAATTGACAGTCATCTCATTAGCTACCAAACTTTTAAGTGTTAAAGCATTACAAAAAAGACAGGGTTAAAAAAACGTTGTTACTCAGCTTGTTTCAAACCCCTGTCACCAACTAATCCAAGCATGGGGTGCGACGATAAAAAGATAATGCGGGCCTCAGCCGCGTGCGCATCAAAAAACTCGCTTTAATGACGCACCTATACAGGCGGCTTATCGCGCCTGCGCCCTACCGCTGCCGATGCCGCCGTGTGGCAGCAGAATGGAGCAGAAATAACAAATGAGCTTAATTATAATACCTTGGCAAGGGGTGGCTAAATAAACATCCTAGCAGGAGGTCCATCGTGCTTTTTATTTGAGAGTCAATGTCGCGTGACGGTGGGAATAGATTTTGGATGCTGTATTGATCGTGTCTTATTCGTGGTATTGATATTGATGATACCATGTTCGTATGCAGAGATAGGTAGGTAGTATAATTTGATAATTTGCATAATACAAGAATAAGCGACTTAGTTGAAAATATTGGTGGTAGTTTTTTCTAAAGGTTTCATTAGGGCTGTTTGAATCCTGAAAACCGAACTAAGAGGTGGTGGACGTAACATAGGTTTAAGAGCAAGAAAATACTTCTACCAGGCCTACGGTTATCTAAATTTTTTAAATTAATATTGATTTTGTTGATAACTAAATGATACATTTCAGTAGTTATCCTTTTCAATTTACTTCAAGGTGAAATCAAAATACCCACCTATTGTATTCGTATTTATTTAATTTACTGTTCTTTATTATAAATAATTACATTAGGGACACATTTTTACAATAACCTATGGTAGTGAGCGTAGTGAGACATGGGATACTACGAAACGGCAAGTCCAGACCATTCAAGTCGCTGAGGTGGAGATGTTACGCTGGATGTGCGTTGTTACGAGATACGACGAATTCGTAACGAGTTAGTGCTAGGTAGTCTCGGAGTCCGCGACGTAGCTGATAAACTCCAAGAAAATTTACTTGGTGGATGGTTTGGTCATGTAAAAAGAAGACGTAGAACGAAGAGTATAAAGGCAACAAATCAATTAACTTTACCCTACCAAGTCAACGTGGCGTAGGCAGGCCAAAACTCAGATGGTCTGATGTTGTAAAGAAGGAAATTGACAGCTGCGAGCTCTCCATTGATGATGTTCAAGATAAAGCGAAGTGGAAGAAACAGAACAGGAAAGCAGACTCCACTTCCCATTGGGACAGCAGCTAGGAAGATGATGATGATGATGACATTAGGGACACAGTTTATCCAAATTCCTCAAATACTCGTATGTCAAGTCTTATAAGATTTGCGGCCTTAGTTACCACAAGTCCATAAACCTTATTAGACGACTATACCGTTCCATGTTAATATTCCACCATTCAGCAGGATTTACAGGTTAAATAATTAATTGTTAATAAATTTATTGTATTCTAGATTTATTTTTATATTATGAAGTTTAACAAACTTACGTCATGATCTTTATCGCTTAAAATTGTCTGTTTAGAACCAGAACAAACCCTACCTACAATAACTTTATTCCATCCTAACCGACAATAGTACCATATGCACACGCAATAACAACTAGGCGTGCTTTGGAAACAACTAGCTTTTCATAACCCTCCGTTCCCGTGGATTTCATAACCGTAACCGGTTAGCATTGTTCTGTGCGTTATAAATCACACGAATGTGTCGCACGCGCTAAAAATCATTGCGAGTAATTTATTGTAGGTGTGGGGTTAGCGGTGTTGTCGTACACATGGTCAGACTGGCGATGGAACTGATGGAAGAAATGGGAAGGTTGGCTTCCAGGACTGGGGAAGACTGAATTGATACAATTTGTGATTGAAATAAAACCAAAATTTTGAGATCATACTCATCATCTTTAGATTTGTAAGTTTTGTCTCTTATTTACATTTCTATTTTGTAAATAGGAATGAAAAATCATGGTCATCATATCTTGATCCCTGGCTTAGAATAGTCCGGAGTCGCGTGGCTAAGGGGGTAACAAGTATACGTTTCGTCGGCTTGCGATTTTATTGGCCACGTGGCTCCGCCGTTTTATGGCGGTTTCGAGTGTGTGTTTTTGTTTAAAAACGGGGCTTTGAGATCGCCATATCCTATTACCGTACAATATCTAATAAATATATCTTCAACACTTTACACTGGTGAAATCTAACAAGGAAACGCCATTAAATAAAAATAGAATAGTCCGAACTATGATGTCAAAGTCAGACGAGGCAACGGGGCGAAGGGGTTCTTTTTGGATGTTTTTGTGTCTCTTCATCTCAAGTGACCCTTGTTTCTGACTGCCCCGAAAGAAAAGACGGTCATGAAATCCTTTCATATTTTTCTAACAGAAATTCAAATTATCACGATGTAATTGAGGCTTCTGCCCAACAGTGGAACCCTGAGTAGAACAGATACATTTTTCAAAGTAGCATTGATTATAATATAGTACCAATCGGTCCGTGTGTATCATAGTACACAACAAGGTGAGGGCGAGTTTTTATAAGCACTATTGTGTAACGGTCGCGCTCCTGAGTCCTGACAGAGCCGCCATTGTTGTCGCCCTACGCTTGACGCTGATCTACGCGTCAAAACGTCACTGTGCCTCAAAATTACCGAAACGTCGTTACTTTTTGAGTTTTATTGTTTTTTTTTTGTAGTGTTTCATTCTCGTAATGGGAGAGACATTCTAGGATATTATAATTATAGTTCGTGCATTACAAATTTTCTCTTAAATATTCATGGGCAGATATTGAGTTTAAAATGTAAATACGTTTTTTTTAATAATATTATACTATCACGTTATACGAATAAAAAAAACAGGACAGCAAAAAAAAGATTGGTACAAATCAGACAGCAAACTTTGCGATAATCCAAATTTAACTACCTATTTTACAGGCAATTGACTCAAAACCCTTTTACCACCGTCTATAACATCGAACTCAACATGTATCTTTTGTGTCAGTATTGTAATCGCATTTTAATTTTTGGGAATATATAAATTGTGTTTATCATATTTTTACTGTTAAAATAAAACGAAACATAAACAAACGTAATTCACCCATAATATCTGCCAAGCAATCCTTGCACTCGCTCGACCAGGTTAGGGAGACAATCTAATAAACGGCCAGCGTCCTGCTGGGACCGTCCGATTATGTGCCTGAAATCTTGTTACCCTACCATGATTAATACATTCGCTATAAATATACGAGCATTTTATAAAATTGAATCGTAATTATGTTATGGGTAAATTATGTTTGTAGTAGGTACTCTTGGGATTTCACACATGGACTTTTAAACACTCGCTACCTGATACATTTTAACTGGTCCGTTTTGTTACTGTTAGTTAAAAGTGTTTAAATATCATCATCAGTAGACAGAGATTTTTTAAATCAAAATGTATACTGGGTGTTACATAAGTAAGAATAAATTTTTAAAACTCTTACGGTCTAAACAACCCGTTTAGACCGTCAAACGTTCTCTATGGGACAACATCGAAATCGCGAAAAATAATCGGATATCCCTTACATATTTCTCGAGTCGATTTGTAGAGTATAGAACATATTTTTCTTTTCGCGATTTCGATATTGGTCCCATAGTGAAAGTTATTGAGTTTGATGGTCTTAACCACCCCCTTAAATGTTTATTTGTATTTTTGTAACACCTTGTATAAAAACACCATGGCAGCTAGCCCATACATCCTAAACACCCTAGTGATATTTTAAAGGTGTGGTTTAAGTTAGACCATCATACTGAATAACTATCACTGTAAAGACAAAGTCGAAAAAAAAATCTACAATCCCATTCATTAGAGTCGAGTAGGTGCTGCAGTTTTGTATGAAACAACCGATATCTGCGTGGCTCTACAATCTAACAAAATAACTATATACCTCAGACATGGTAACTATACTTAACTAAAACATTGACTAAATCCCCAGAAGGCACCCATCATCATTCAATGCCAAATACAAAACCGTCTGCATACTACAATTCATTAAAAAGGTATCGTAAGGTAGAGGGGACCTTTTTGCCCCATCTCCGTCGCCCAAGGTAATTTTAATGGGGCAAATTAATAATTTCCTCTGCCCGCATAAGGTCAGTTGGCGATTGTCGCCGCGATAGCCCCTTAGCCCTTTGTCTCGTAATTGGGTATTTTCACTTATTCTGATGGCGTTTTTAATGTGTGCTTAAATATGGAATTGACTTCAATTGTTTTGGTTCGAGGGACTTCGTTTTCTGTTTTGTGGTATTTCGCTTTCTCTTTAAATAATCAGTGTATCACAGCTTTTAATGGACAGTGGACAGAATGCATGCCTCGAAGTGATGGAGTTTCCGAAAGCCAATAAAAAGAAAAAAATCAAAAAATTTTGCATCCATAATATAAGCCGTTTTCAAAGTGGTTGGCTCTTGAAGAGTAAATGCAGGCAGGATACTAGTACGTTGTTTTGTCATCTAATGTCATTAAGTGTCACTTCTTCAGCTCCAACCTTTTCATTTCATCATTCTCTTGCTCATTTCCTATTATTTGGGGTCGGCGCAATATTATGTCACCCTCTTCCATTCAACTCTCTTGGCCGTCGTTTCAGCACTCACTCCTTTCTTACACTTATCATCCTTCACACAATCCATCCATCTTTTCTTCGGCCTTCCTCTCCTACAACAGCCATCCACATTCATTCTTAATACTCGTTTCGTAACATGACACTCGTCTCTCCGCATCACATGTCCATATCAAGATAATCTATCATTTATTGAAACTTATTGTAAAATTTGATACCTACTGACCAAAATAATTCAAACATCAGAAGTACCTACCATCTTTACTTTTATCACTTTTCAAGCTTTAACCTTTTCATTTTAATGAAATTTATTATAAATGTAAAATGAGGTACTTTCTATAAATGGACGTTAATTTCAAAATCAGAAGTACGATCTTTACCTTTAAAACTAAAAATGAGGGTATAAAACGTATAATGTTTCATTCAACCTCGCATGCGGGCACTCTATGTCCCGCTAAACTATTAGCCGTCCCGTAACCGTCCCGAATAGTCTGCGGGCGACACCGACACCTTTACAAAGTGCTTTTATTTAATTTTACACTAGACGTTTTGTACAAAGGGGCTCTTTAACTAGCGCAAGTTTTGGGATTTGCCCTTTTACCGGTCTGGCTGTACCTACGAGTATGTCAGATGTGGCTTGATTTGGGTTGTTAGCTTTGTTAAAGGTTTTTGGTGTTGTAGTCAAAGGTAATCAGATTTACTATTATTCAGAGCTACACTACATTCTATAGCAATTATGTTCAGCACATTTTGTCAACGGCTTTAAATAATAATGATGTCAAATTATCACCAAGACCTTGTTTTGTCTCAAAGTCGTTAGGAAAAACAAAATTTGGACCTACCTACCTCATTAAAAATAGAAAAAGCATCGGCCCGATTAGAGGGTCTTCTTCAATTCATTTCGTTTCAATGGTTCTATGACGCTGTTTCTTTATAAATTAGGAATTATTCTCGGGGAGTCTAGTGACAAAGTTTTTCATAAATAAAATAATTTGTTTTAAATTTTTTCCTATTTATAGTCAACATTAATTTAAGTAATTTTCCATATTTATTTTTATTGATCGATTTCCATATTTTTATTGATCGCGACGTATTTTTCTACGGCAATTATCTTGATAAGTGTCTACCAAATCATTACTGTAGTGGTCGCCACATCTTCTTCTTTCATATCAACATGTTACATGCATGACAATCAGTCAGCTCAGCACCGATCAGTGATCAGTGATCATTGATCACTCACGCATGAGTATTCAGCTGATTTTTTATATCACAAAAGCGTTCAGTACGTGTAATCTCCAAAATGTGAACTTACTCAATTTATAAAATGACAGTAATACAGCATTGATATTGCTCTTGAATATTCAACTAATAAAAGTAAACACATATGAATGAGATAAAGACAATAAACCTGATGAAGATGACAAAGGCACGATTAAGGATATCCTGGACGATGGATAGAGTAATAAAACGTTAAATTAGGCAGTTATATCAATTGAGGCACCTACACGCGCCCGTACCTGCCTCTATCGCCAAACTCTCTCAATTGGATGGCATGTGGGTCATGTGGACAGGGGTGGGATGGAGCTGGTTGTTTTATATACCTGATTTGAAAATGTAGCCCAATCCGCGCCTAAGTTCTTTTTTTCTTTATGACCGAGATAAAAAGATCAACAGCGCGTAGAGTTGCGAAATACCGAGCGCGCTAGGTATATCCTTCTATTCCAATTCTAGTTTTTGGAAAAATTCCTCATTTCCAAAGGTCATTTTTTGTTGCTGCAGGTAGGTGCAATGTATGCGTCAGAAAATGGACTCTTCAATGAGTTGTTTCGTCTATCCTTTTATAAGGTTATTCCGGGTTAGGTTGAACCAAGTTTAGAGATTTTTTTCTAAGGTTTAAAGTCAGGGCAGGGCAATCAGCAAGCCTCTAACTTCTAATGCTAGTCAGCAAATCTATTCACCACGTTGCAACTCAAACTCAATGATGTGCCACCAATTAATTACTGTAGTGCCCAAAACTAAAATGTTTAGATAATATTCTCCATACCACTTCTGTTCTTCACGTGAGTTCTATTAACTAAATTGTAGGGCTGAGTCACAGGCCACCTGGCGAGCCGAGCTACATGCCCGGGAGTCGGCACTTGAGGGCGATCACCTTCGTTTGGAACACTCAATTGAGATACATCTGGGTCACTCACCGGAGCATGTACCTTTGTATTAGGTAATGTCTTTTGATGATTGTTTACGAGGTGTATGGCTGAATTGTAAGATAGTATTTCATTCGGGTAGAAGTTTATTTCATAATTAGAATGCATTTGTTTTTTATCAAGCAAAAGACTACCTATCTGTGATCGATTTGATCATACAAACTTGAAAAGGTAGTTAGTAGTTAAAGTAAACTGATCTTCTTTCTTCCGTAAGGAAATACAGCTGTGATTTTAATGAGTAGGTTGAAACAATTATAAGACAATTTTAACATCACATTGACATGACTTGATCGATACATAACGTGAACGGATCGGTCTATACTTTATGTTTTTTTAACGAATTCATTTATGAAGATACTACATCATCACTTGCATAAGCATCCTTGTGCTTGCTCTTCATAGCAAACCTGTATTGCTGGTCGGTAAATCTTTGCACAACGATGGCAAGTCAAACTTAATGACATGCCACGGACTCAACAGAAGAAGAATTGGGTCCACCGAGTCACAATGCAACAGAATTGCCTTTCCAGAATATGTACACACGGCGACAGATCAACCGACACATAGTTGAACAGCTCTATGTTCATTAAAATAGAGTGGAGCTTCAGGTAATAATAATAACATTTCTCACTAGATACAATGGTATCTATTTATGCAGTTTTATACAATGTATACATGTACGCAGTAGCAGTACCTACACATTATACTGCATAATTCAGGAACATCAGTCACCTGAGAGCACACGAATACCGCTCTCAGAATCAGTTGTGAGTAAACGGTCGCTGTGGCCGATAACCGTCATGATAATGATGCATGCATTATACTGGGTTACTGGGATTATGTCAAAATTTATCAAAAAGTAAATCTGCTTTTCCATCCTAGACTGCATTCGAATGAAATGTATGAAACACCATATTTTTTTACCATTTCAGCTTTGCTTCTATTAAAAGTGGTTTCAGTTTGAAGGTCTGAACCACCTCTGAAAATTCGGAAAGTGTTTAATAAATCACGTAGTAAGTTGAAGCTGCAATCGACTGTACTAGAACTTTTTTCTCGTCTTAACCTGCCAAACATCATTAACGATCCCCGCCCATCGGTTAAGCGTAACTCGCGAGTTAACCTTCAAGTTCCACGAAGCAGCCCGCATGTGAAGCCCGACAATTGACGCCAATGAAGCGGCCAGACGCTAGGTAATAATAAACGTCGTGCAGTTTATGATATATATCTTTATTGGGAGTATGGGAGAACGTGGTCTTTCGTATCGTAAGGACATTTAAGCAAAATGTCCTATGCATCACAAATGATACAAGATCAAATCGAATCGACCTAAATAGCGAGACGTCCTATTCATTAAAGCATGTTCAGTTGGGTTAAGAGAGTACGAGATATTATGGAATGGATTTAGAAGTTTGGTGATGATGTTGAATGGTAACCATCATTGGAAGACGCATAGATTTAAAAAAATACTCGGAAACTCACAAAATAATTCGGACACCTTTATTTGGAGACGTATGCAGATCATGATCAGTATGGATGTCATCATCATGATGACTTCATGATTGTTAGATCGAAAACGGCGTCCCATTCTAAATGTCATTATTGTATGGGCCGGCCGTTTGTCGCCGTCGGTAAAATGTGTGCGATTTTGGGCAATAGGCGATGTTGCAACTGCTCTGCAACGACGTCGCAACTGCACCGCCATGGCATCGCAAATGAGTCGCCGCGATTTTTAAGCACAGGAACCAGCTGAGCTTTATCAATTCGGAAATATCACGACGCTCAAAAATCGCTTGTGTGACACGGCCCTTATTGTTTTTCATTTTATAGTTATCTAAGATGCCCGACTTGTGCAGTTTGTTTGAAGATTAGAATTTCTAGGATCAAGCAACTACCCTATCTACCTACTAGATCAAAATTATGAAACATTGAAACCCTTTTGTAAGTACATTCATTTCTCACTCACGAAAGCATAATCTACGCATATACATATCCGCGATGACCCGCTTTGCTTTCATTTACCTTCGAACTCAAACACTGCCTAAATTTATTAATCGGTCGGCATTTCGGCGCACTCTGGGTTCGGCACAAAGTGTGGGAAGTACGGAAAGTACACTTGATTTATTTGTACAGTAACAAACACGTATGTAACATAAATGATTAAACAGCGGCCAAGGGACCTCTGAGTAGTGTTGAAATAGTCACTTTACACTTTTTTTTATGTTTCACAGTCTTTGTTCTTTTCTTGACCTTTATTAACTAAGACACGCATTCAAACAAACCACTTTGCAACACTTTGCACTAGTTACTACTCTGCAAGCAAACAATTGAGATGAGTACAGAAAAAGGATTTTTTCACACACTTAAAGATACTTCAGATACATTTAAACCTCATCAAAGTAGTCAGTATGTTAAGGTAAAGTTTAAATTTAATACCTATATTTTTCCGCTAGAAAAATAGCCCTTGACCGCAATCTATACAATACGTTTCTATATCGTAGGTATCTACTTACCTAACATAAAATTTTTTCGTTTTCACACTTAGGTATGTTTTTCAGTTTCCAAAAAACTCTCATTCCGATTAAAATATTATATGCTCACGATCACGAATATATTCCCCGAGGAGGGCAGTTAAATATTTGTAGATATTCTGTCACCTCAGAACATCCACGTTTCATCAGTAGTAACGCCGATTAAATGAAAGTAAATAATAAATAAATAAATTTATAACCGATCATATAGAGAGAGCCTTCTGTTCTCTGTGTATTTCGCCGCTCAGCTCAGGGCTTAAGTAATTAACGTCATGTCGAAGCGATGTTTTAATAACTTGCCATCCGACAATGTGGGTTGTTTGCTCGAAACGTTTTATAGGTAATTTTGGGTTACTCCGTACACGGAAGAGACTAGTATCCGGGATTAAAGGGGTTTTAACGTGTAGGTGTATTTTGTACGGATTTCGGTTAATTCAATATTGGTGCAATGTAGTACATTTTGTATTTCCTTTCCTTGAATGTTGATGTTGATTAAAATTCTCTTCTAATTTGACCTAGCTGTAAATTTTTTTAATTAATAATTTGTGATAAATCAAGAAATTGATAAATCATGAAATCTTGAAAAGCCTATGTGGACCTTTTACCTATTGACTTAGCAACTAATTTGCTTCCATTGCACTGTTTTTGTAAGTATGAATATACCGATAAGTAAATTAAATTCTTTAAGCAAGATCTGGAAACTAATATCCATCATCCGTCTGTGATTTATCAGATTTCCGTAAAAATGTACACTTTCATCGTGACAGCATCGCATCGTGGAGAAACATGTATGCTTTAGTTTCGTTCCGGGATTCTAGGCATGTATTGTACCCACTGTCCATTATAAGTGGCGACGGGCTCACCCACTAGACAGAATTTCGGTACTACTAGTGTAACGTGGATGTTCTGAGGTTTCAGAATATCTCTGACTATCCCCTCGGAGAATATAGTCCTGATCATAATATGCTTATGCTTATGTACAATTTCAAATTTACTGGAACATTATCACGTAACTTAGGTAGGGTAAACTGTACTATTGTTGGCACACCACTAGTCATTGGCACTTTGCGTTTTCAACACAAATATTAAGAATTGTTATAACAGAAAATACATTTTGGTATTTTATTTGAGTTCTTTCAAATGTCTACATTCATAAATTTCAATGATAATATTTGTAACATATAACCTGACAACGCTGTATAAAAAACAAATTCCTTGACGGGAGAATGAACCATTATGGCGCCATTTTTTAAAAAATTAACTAGCTTTGGGTAAGTTTGAACGACAATTATTTACGTGTAAATATATAAACATAAGATATTAAGTGTGTTATTTTGCTTTGTTTTACGACAAATAATAGATTTAAATGGGTTTTACGTACATTTTTCGAACAAAATCTTAAATTACTAGAGTGCCAATCAATAGTTTTAACTTTGTACTAAAGTATAATTCATTGGCACCTATGCCAATCACTAAAAATCAATTCTAATATTTAGCCTTCAATATTAGACCACGAGACGTATTGCAAGTTAACATTTTTTAGAAAACAATGTTAGAATTTTGTTTAACTACCTTGCTATCAATTTCTGGCACTGCCAATCATTATACTCATGTACAGTGCCAATCACTGTAATTGTATTGAGTGCCAATCGTTGCAATTGAAGGCATGGTGTCAAGTATTTTTAAAACACCTACAAAATGTCAAAAAGATATATTTTTTTAATTATTTATTATTAATGGACTTCTTGCTTGTGCGTTAGCACCGCATTTCCGCCAGTGCCAAGTGGCTTGAGGGAGTATCTATCCAATCTCGAGGATTGTTTTTGAGGAAGAACACCACAGAGATGGATTGCGGAGCCTCGAGACAGGTTGAACCGCGCGAACACCACGCGAAAGACAAGTGTTCGGGGCAAACCCGGCAACGTGACTCCAATCTTCTTCTTATCGTGTGGGCATGCCGGGTATCAGAGTTTATTCAAACTGCCTTACGGCCTCTGAAGTGGTTTTTATGTAACGACTAATACTACCAGAGATAGTAGCCGGGACCAACGGATTAATGTGCCATCCGAAGCACGGAATCATCTCTCTTTTCAAACACTAATGTGATTCAGCCTGCAATGTCCTACCAACTGGGGAAAAACGCACAGTGACATGTGACTAGGTGTCCCCCGTGGGAATCGAACCCACGACCTCCGTGTCAAGAGCCCAATGCTCTTAACCATTAGACCACGGAGGCAGACGGAGGTAGGCGGACGGCACGGAGGAAGCAATTAAGATTACTTTTGATCAACCACTTACAAAAGACAATAAGGAAGATTTAAGCATAAGGACCTTATACCTAAAATTACCTCACATATTAAGATTAAATCAGATAAAGGTACAGAAATATCTAAACTTAGATATTCATGTGCCTTTCTCTGATTACATCACGAATTACAGTGATTGGCACTGTACCTGAGTTTAATGATTGGCAGTGGCAGAAATTGATAGCAAGGTAGTTGAATAAAATTATAACATTATTTTCAAAAAAAAAATTAAACCAAAACTACTTTACAGGGAAAATCACCACATAATGTTGTGCCTCCTAAACCTAAAAAAATATAAGTACTTGAAAGGAACAAATGAAGATGAACTATCAAATTTTTTGATACAATATCAAGACTACAGATAATTTTAAAGAAATCTACTAAAATTTTAAGACTGCTAAATAGAGACATGAGTAGTATTCAGTAAAATTTTAATTTTGTTGGTTTGTACTCATTGATTTGTATAAAATTGTAAAAATAAAAGATATTTGTGTTTAGTGCCAATGACTGATACATAGTGCCAATGTTTGTACCTGAAGTGCCAATGACTATACATTCGGGTATATATTTTTTAATTCGCAATTTTTTTATTAAAGCTCTGATAATATACACTAGAATACACTTTTATTTAATAACCTATACCCCAATCGATAATTATAATTTGGTTAATTATGTCTAAACATAACATTGAATTAGTTATAAGTAAGTTAAGTCTGGCTAAGCCTTAAGGTGCCAATCATTGTATAGTTTACCCTACTTATTGTTTTTTCCATCTCTTTCTTTATGATACTTTAGCAACGCGCACTGCTCCAATATAATGCTATAGAATTTTATGTAGGTGTTTATTTATTTCAAATTGACTTTCCAAAACTACCCCATCTATCATCCATCTAATTTCCCCTCTCATAAGTATACATTCTATGATAGGGTTAATAGCAATCTCAATCCATTGTTTGAGGCAAACACTCAGTCTTAACCCCTCAGGTGAAACTAATAACTTGCATCATGTACACATAATATACAGGATGTTTGGAGAGGGTTAAAATTGATATTCAGAAGTTTGATGTTAGTGGCATTGTTTAGGAGTTAATACATGTCATGATGTTAAGTACGTACGTTTTGAGAAATAAAAGTGCGTGATTCGATTTATTTAATAAAAAACCAGGCAAGAGCGTGTCGGACAATATACGCCAGTGGCAGCTACTTTACCATGATGTTTAAACTAATTTGACTTTTGATCTGTACTTGTCCATGTATGTATGAGTGTTGGCAATTCAACATTAAATATTTACCTATGTAAACACCACTGATCTGTCAGTGTCAAATGTCAAGGGCTGCGTCCCTCTCTCTCTTCAACCCTCGCCTCACGACTGCTATGGTGTATCTATCGTACCTAATTAAAATTAATATAACTGAAGATCCGGCCGTTTCCTTTCTACCGCATCCAGCTACCAGTAAAAACAGTCCACTAGCCCAAGATCCAGATCGAAACAATGAGTATGCATACAAAAGTAAATTTCTCTAACACCTCATTATGATTTTTTTTTAATCTTTAATAAGATAAATTTATATCACACTAGTGTTTACCCGCGACTTCGTCCGCCCAAATTATATACCAGATTTTAAGTCGGATTATAAGCTATCAAACAAAAAAAGTTTCATCAAAATCGGTTCAATAGCTTTTGAGTGATGCGCGAACAAACAAACAAACATACAAACAAACACACAAACAAACAGACAGACAAAATTTCTAAAAAAGTTTGATTTCAAGTCAGGGATACCTAAAACCATATCGTTATCTTTTTTTTGTAAATATCTTCAATGTTACACACTTCAGTTACAGTTTTATAATAGTTTAGATTAGATTAGATTAAGTACCTACCTTTTAATTCTATAATTAGGTCTATATCATGCATTATCTATCACATAGAGCATGCTCACGACTATAGGCTCACGTTATATTCTCCGAGGGGAAAGAATATTTAGAAAAATCAGAACATCCACGTTTCACTTAGTAGTACCAATACTCTGTCCAGTGTGTGACGGGTAGTGAGCCCGTCGCCGCTTGTAATGGCCAGTGGTGTTGCTTTATGGGTTACAAGTCGTACATAAACATTGGTACGAGTCGGCCTGGACGGCGATCAAACCATCGCCTCCTGAACGGCAAGCAAGGTTACTCAATACTACACCACCACGACTCATACACATAGAATCTATTGTAAACACATTTTCTCACCAAATTCATACATTATTTATGATAATGAATATTTAGGTACTAGCAAAAATGGCGTTTCGTTGTCTCTACCTACCCCAGTGGGACACAGACATGAAAATATTATGTAAGTATGTACAAATTTCTGACGAACTCAACAAATTTCGGTACTGCTGTACCAACCTTGAGCCGTTCTGTAATCACGTACAGCCGATATAAAATCATACCTTCACTTCTGTTCTGGAATAATGTAACGTCCAAAATTATTCATCGGCTAGCGGGTTTCCACGCTGAGCCAATATAGGGAGAACAGTAGGTCTACTCCGTTTTGATGTGGAATGCATTAGCACGCAGTCTTAGTCAGTTGAGGATGTCGAATAAATCTGTTGAATTGGGATTTAAAACTTTTCATTGGTTTTGACTTTGACAAATGAACCCAATGCCTGAAAACCGTCAGGTACCTTCAGATCAGAACAACATAGTCTTATTAAAGACCAACTATCTTGTTAGTGGAGCATGCGCTAATTTTTTTGCAAGTACTTTAAGTTACAAATTATACAACATGACGTTATTTCTTTCACCTGTGCTATGTCACTCTAAGTCTACCTTTTCCTTTCTTCTCCTCCACCCTCTTGACATCTTAACAATATTTGATTGGTTACGCAAATAATTTCAGATATTTCTCAAATCTATCATTTTGTTCAATTATCGATACTAACAGTTATAAACAAAATTTAAGGTTGTTACAGACGGGAGTTATAAGATGTCGTAAGGTCGAGGTTGCACTCTTCTAACGCACGCAGTTGCAAATGACTTCCTCTTACTTACAAAAAAACGAGTGCTTATGTAATTTTGCATGCCTAAGAAAACACAACCCCTTTAAAATGTCTTATAACTCTCGCTTGTTACCTTTATTAACACTTTTTTGAGTGTCTTAGCTCCACCAAGGACGATCGCACTGGACCTTCCGTACTGTCAGCACACTGTACTGTTTGTTAGCTCGTGAGCACACGCTAGTGATCGCATGGTAATGTTACTGTTATTGTACGCATAATACGTGTACGCGCGTAGCTTAGCGTACTTGCGTACGTTCGATACTTATTGCTGCTTGTTTAGGTGCCGGATTAGTAATGGGAAGAAAGATATTCAATACAAAAATAAAATTAATTTGTGCTTCAAAATAGAGTTCAAGAATTTTGTTAACATTTATAATAGAGATAAATTTTTAAGGGGATGACATTCAACTAAAAAACTTTCTCTAAAGGATCAATGAAGAAATCGCAAAAACGAAATCTGCTGTTTTATACAAATCTAGAATCCTACTCGACCCGAATTTACAGGACAGCTGCATTTTTTTCTCGTTTCTCATATTATTTAGTCCCTTAGAGAAAACTCAGGTTGATGGTCTGATATTACTCTTAAAAATATCCGCATATTAAGTTGGACCCTGTATATTTTTTCTTCTATTTATAATTAGAGGTTAAGGAGGTCCATAGGAAATACGATAAGAAGAAGTTGATTTGGGCTGATTTGATTACAAGTAATTTTTGTTGTGTACGCATCTCTTAAAACAATAGGTCTAATTGGAGTGGAGTTATGAGAAAAACCACATAAGTGATTCTACGTCTAAGCAATTATAAAAGAATACGACCACATAGAGCTATGATTACTTATGATCCATAGAACCCCAACCCTTCACTGCATTCGATTAGCCGACACTGTGCAGGAATTGATGGGAAAAATCATTGTCTTATAGAAACAACGCCACGCGGTGTCTTATGAAAACTAACCAGGAAATTGAGTTAGGGGCGTCATTTTGGGATTTATTTTGGCTGTCATATGTCATTTTGGGAAGCTGGTTAGTGTGATACTTATGTTTTGTGAATATACCCAACACTGAATACACGAATGGTGTTATATTGAAAACTTGATTGCAATAGACTCAACCCGTGACATGACTCGATGAAAAGAAATGAGAAATCTTATCTGCAATATCAAGTTATCCCGGTGTTTTTCTGACACTTTAATTCTAATCGTTTTTTTTACATAACATGTTATACGATAAGAATTCAGAAAGCGTCGTTGGAAGCGCGTTGCGGAGAAGTGTGAACATTGGACACTCAATCTTGAGGTCCAGTTTCGAATCCGCACGGACGACATGCCATTTACCAATGAGTTTATTTAACTTATGTACGTACCTAATACCGACTGTTCAAACATCATGAAGAAACCTACATACGCTGAAGAAGAAATTCCAATGTGTAAATAAAGTCTACCAATCTGCAGTGGGCAGACGTGCGACGGACTAACGCCAATACACCTGTAAGGGTAAGCATGTGCCCTGCAGTAGAACATCTAATATATGATGATGATCATGATACGTATACGATTCAAATGTCCTTGACAAGCCGCAAGTAGACCGCACAAATAGCATAAGATACAACAGAGATAAATTCACCCATCAGACAATACGATGCAACTATAAGTGAGCTCATATAATAGGTTCTCGGAATACGTTCACTAGGATGCCCCGGGGCTTCCCGGCGGGACTCAATCAATCGACCAGACAAAGGAAGCTTCATAATAGCTGTGAGGTGAACATTGTCTTAGGTGTGTTTGACAAGGATATCAGACGTGTATAGGTAGTACTTAAATCATGTTTTTAGGTAAGACTAGTGTTGAAAATTCTGCGCAAACCACTGAATCTCGTAGGGTAGGTAGGTACTTGAAAACTTTAAATTCTCTTTGATAACTTTTGATAGAGCTGTTTACAAAGAAATGTAACTCCTAACTTTAGTCGTGAGCATACGCTTATGCTAACTCCAAACTAGGCTCAGCTATGTGAAAACATTCAGACTTTAATACTTTTTAGTTGATGGGTAGGTACACAAAAAAAGAACACGGAAAACATATTTGTAACAACCCTTTAATTTTAGGTGACTTTACTAGAAAATATGTTGCTGTATGTAGTCACAGATATTTTTCCATGCATACAGAAAATGCATATTAAGTTATATCTTTCTAGCTCCCAGTTACATGTGTGTTGCCATTATTTTAAACAGATACGCCAAATTTACAATATAAGTAAATGAATAGTAGTCAACCCACTGCGAATAGAGACCACCTTTTTATTAGGCCATTCCTCACGGTCCTGTGCTAATTTGATCCATTTCTGACCTGCACATAGGTACAGAATAGATGTTAATATGAAACGCTAGCCTTCATATAGCTATTAAAATGTTATAAACGTTATTTCCTCACATGTAACTAGTTATCATTTCAACAGAGCGCAGCCGCAAGGTTTAATTTGAACCTGGTATTGTAAAGCAATAGGCGGAAGGCAGGAGCACACGATCGGCTCGTAAGTAAGGCACCGTCTGCGCGAGGCTTTAATATTTGAGCGGTGTTATTAATTCAGGTATGAGCTTTATTGTCTGTGGTTTGAGGTTGGGGCGGGAAGTATTGTATAGACAGGAGCGTGAGCAGTTGGGACGTATCGACTGATTTCAACGCTGGCATTTCGAATTGTGATTTCAGAAAATATCTTGGACTTAAATTTGGAATGGGACTATGGGATTTCGTAGTAAAACAAAGAACCCTTATTATAGTTTCATCATACTTTGTGTGTCTATCTGTCTGTATGCCCAAACTCAATAGCTCTGTTATTATAATTGTAACAAATAAAAACATGCTTTAATCTTTCCACAAGTAGTTAAACTTTACAAATCTTAAAAATTATTGTACATAAAATAGCTTAATACGATTACGATAGATAGGTTAATTACGTATATAGATGGTGCTCGCACTACTGTACAGGGATGGGTATCTCTGTACCTGTGTTACAGGTAACCACAAAGGCATCCGCAACTCGGACTACGTAGGATCGTGTCTTCGTGTAATTATATCTGAATCTCGCCAGGTTTTTTAGGGTCCTTCATAACATGTTATAACGTGGGAAGGAACTAAAACAACAATACTCAAAATTAAGCTAGCTTTACATTATGCACCCGACTGCATGCAATCTGAAGTATTGTTATATCAAGTTTATATCAGTTTCATAATGTAAAGCTAGCTTTAATCGAACTTTCCCGAGCCTCTTTTTCATCTCGTCTCCTCATTAAAGGTAGTTTTAATACTGACCACTCTGCAAATTAAGATGTATACCTACTTAAAAACAATAGCAGATGTACCCAGTTCAGTATCCAAGAGAAGTTTGGCAAACAACTAGAGCACGAAAGGTTAACAAAAGTAGTTTGAAACAGTATATCTTGGCTCGGGGCATTACGTCGAACCCTCGGGACGTATCCGAATACCTTGGCAAAAGTTAATATCTCTAGGACTTGTTCAATTGGGGCTATGAAGCCAGCGATTGTAGTGAAATTGTTGCGATTTTGAGAGACGACAGTCGATGGCGCGTTACGGAGAAGCGTCTTTCAATCCTTAGAGCCCTGGTTCTGAATTCACAAGCACGACATGCTATGTACCAATGATATTTTCAAACTTTTGTACCTACTCTCAAGCAATTGAAAAAAACATCGCGAGGAAACAACATTGCCTACGTTGAAGAAGTAATATTGATGCATGTATAAAGTCCACCAATTAATCCACATTGAGTACGCGTGGTTTACTTACTCCTAAACTCCGTCACCATAAGGTTAGGCTTGGAGCTGACTGATGATGATGTAAGATTTATAACACTACCGGCTTAAAGGAAAATATCGTGAAAACTTTCAATTAAGAGGCGTGCATCCACTGTCGAGTTTGGGAATGAATATTTAGGATATCTTTAACTATAAGCACTAGGGGAATCATAGTCATGACAATTAGTTGATACTTATGCAACTCCTTCCCCGCGTTCGCTCATGAAAAAATACCAAGTCGCCTATTCTGTAGCCGCAATCTTAAAGGTCCTCTATCCGCATAGTTTAGAAGTGTCGCACAAATGTTTAATACAAGTCTTAACCTTTGTTTCGTGACCGCGTCTAATTTACGGCAAGAGGTGATACTGTGACATGCTTCGAGTTCTTACCGTTTACAAGTCCTTTTAATCTATAGCATTCTCGTGTGGCGGTGAGGATACGGGAAGAATTTAATTATATAAGTTAGGTTTTAGAACGTCTTCAGCAATCAGCAGTTCAGTTTATGCTTGATAGGTTACTACGAGTAATTCGATCGTTCGAATATTTTCATTCTTATAGAACTTGCAATTGCCTTTTATTTGTAGTTAGTCACTGACATATACTCTAGCGATAGACAAGCTCGTTCAAACAAACAACATGTCACACAAAACAATACAAAATGACACATTGCGGTCTGTCATTGCCATAGTGACGAAGGGAACTCGGAAACATAAATGCGGTGCGTGTACCGCATTCAAGTGGAATATGTTGCTTCTATGAAAGGGCCTGTCTATCGCTATAGTGTAAGTCAATGTAGTTAGTAAACTGAATATGATATTGAAAGTACGATAGTGCGACATTGGTATTTCCTGTTGTGGTATTAACAAAGACTTCAATTCCAATTTTTAGTTTGCGTTCTTTCCAGCTGTCCATATTTGGAATTTGGAATTTTTTTTTCAGAAAGAGAACATGATCTTTTTCTAATTATTTTAAGAATATAATGATGTTTCAAATATCTGTTTTTGTGATTAAAACCATAAAATTCGTTCCATCCAAGCTAACCAACCAGGGTATGCACACACGTTTAAATCAATTAAATATATTTTACAATGTACTTACTATTTAGCCCATAAATCAGTCCATCTCTTTTCGTCTCGTCATCGTCGTTGTCGTATTTTTGAACCGGTGTTTTTGCAAAACGCGCATGCTTTAATGACTATTTTATTTGTCGTTCTGCGCCCGCGGCATGATCGCGCGATAAAACGCTATCGCGCCCTAGCTCCCTTTCTTTTTGCGCGCGAACGAACGAGTTAGCAGTCGCGATAAAACGTTTATCGATGTATCATGCCGCGGGCGCTGATTACGGTAATTGAAACGGCAGCTACTCCAAAGCTATCAATTTCACCTTCCCCCTCAACCTCAGGCATGTAACCGCCGAATGCGCTACCCCGGTACCATCCCGGTAACCGCGAGTCAATGTCGCCTCAACTCGCACGGCATGGTACGGAGATTGTTTGTCGCAAGTATAGTGATGTGACTTTATACTTGCGAAATCCTTGGCAAACATTCATTCTTCGTGAAATTACAGACCTGGAAATGTAAATATATTTCCCTTTCTTATTGCAATTTACGAAAAGTTATCAAAATCAGATTTCTGAACTCCTATAAAAGGTACGATCATAAATGTTACCGAAGGAAGTCCAAAAATGTGTAATTGGATGAGGCAAAAAAAGTCTCATAGCCTCTGAAAACTCTTATGAGATATTGGCATGAACATACTTACGTACGTACGTACATACCTTTGAAATTCTCTAGCTGCATCTCCTCTATTTAGTAAAGGAGGTCTGCCGCCAGCATCCCTAACTGTTTATGTACAAAAAAAAAATCAGCACTGGCAATTTCAATCCACAATTTGAACACAATAATTGTAACCAAGTAGATTAATTCGGTGCCTTCAATACGCTAATATTGATCTTTCTACACAAGAGGATCATTAGCGCATCTCTAGTACATCACTAGAGAAGTGTACGGGTAGTTTAATGAGGTGGCTGGAAGTTTCGGAGTTTTGCGGCGCAGTTGATGCGTCGACGACATGTCGCGAGCACTCGCCGAGATACCTACCATGTCTGGATCTATGTTTATCTTGTCGTGTGTTGTCTGAGATTGTAGGTTTACAGGTAAGTATTAGAGATTGTAGGTTAGTTCCGAGGTTCCTTAAATTTTAAGGCCATGGAATACACAACAAATCTCTTTTATTTTATGGACACACCAAATAACAATAAATAAAAGGTATTGCAATTTGAAATAAGATTACAAAACCTTGGCGAGAATGCTCATGAGCATTGAGTATGTTTAAGCGGTTTATTTGGACCAGAGAACATAGAACCACGTCGGGTTCCCTCTTCTGTGATAGACGCAATTATAGACATAACTATGTTACTGATTCGGGGTACCCTGCAGATTTTTCCATGGAATCTTTGGTTTCCGCATAACTCATTTTAGCAATCGCTTTAGTGATTCCAGACTCAAAGTACCTACACCACCATTTCATTCCACATGGATGCTTTCTGAGTTGATTCAGAGGTACTAGTGATATAATAAAACTGCTGTAATAAATTTGCGTGAACCAAATCCTGAAAGTAAGGAGCGACTGGATGAGGAAGGCCCAGGATAGAGTTTTGGGGCATGCCTTGGGAGAGGCCTATATTCAGCATTGGACGATGATAGGCTGGTGATGATGATGATGAAGTCCTGAAAATCAAAATTAAACCAACTTATCTTACCCGATGACTTTCGAAACATTTTTTTAGGTTCTAGAACAAACCTCTAACTTTCTAGCAAGTCACAGTGACTAGAGTCACTGGGCGACAGTCGCCGGGTGACATAGTAACTCACAATAAACACGTCAGCTACATCGTTAATCAACTGTTACCTTCCTGGCTCGGTGCTGTTAACTTGTTGTTTAACTTGAGTTCAACAGATCATTGAAAAGTGATTATTATTTCTAAGACCATTTTCGTGGTCAATTTCCTCAAATTTAAATTAAGTAAATCCTTGTTGTGTTTTTAAATTGAAATAATATTTTGTTCTAAAAGATACCTAACATTATTGTTAATTCACCACTTGACACAAGATTACTTTATTAAGAGCTTTTGTTGTGCATGCATTAATATAGAAAATTTAAATCTAGGTTCCACAGGTTATTTACCACCCCAGCTGTGATAAATAACAAGGAGCATTTGAGACTTTGTGAAGAATCATGATTTTACTGGAAGTGTAAAGCGTTCATAGCTGAAACATAATAAAACTATTATTGTATTGAATTCATATAGAAAATCTAAATAACGAATTCCAAACAATCGTTTTAGTTGTAAAACATTTAAATTTTTATGTAAATATTAAAAACGAAGTATACTTAAACCATAGAGGTATTATACCAGGAATAGAGGAACATACAGCTGACAGAGCGAGATGTACCGCTTCTTCTTCTTATCGAGTGGGCTGCAAAGCCCTGGTGTCAGAGTTTATTCAAACTCGCTACCGCTATATAATAGAAAGAAATACGTGACGCGAGGCAATAGAACCGTTTTCTAGTAACTAATAAATTTTTACAATTTGGTTTTCGTGAATAATTGGGAATCTAAAGTGAAATCGTAGATAATTTTGTGAAATATACTGACCCTACTTCATTAATTTATCCACGATTTCACGTTAGACTCAGAATTATAGACAGTATTAGAATTTTTGCCTGCGAATAGTCTCCTTGAAAACATCATTTTTCTTTCATCATGGTTTCATTTGACAACTCATGTCACTGCCTCTATTCCTGTAAAGTATAATAACTTTATGACTTAAACCTATGTTTAAACCGTTGTTGCAACTGACTCCCAAAACAATGCGATCACCTTGACACAACAGCGTCGTACCTTGGGGGGAGAACGTAGGGTGTAGGGGGTCAGGGGGTCGGGGGATAATTAATTACCCCCTGAGTGGCAGGTGCACAATGACTGGAAACTGTTCTGCTAGTGACGAGGCAGGTTTTTTATCTGGATATTTGGGCGTAACGCTATGTGTAACGGCAGTTTTGGTACTTGGGAGAGAGCTTATGTTGAAAGATTCTTTTCCTTCTTTCATTTACTCCTAGAGGCTATAAAGCTTGATATACATTTAAAAGTTGTAGTCTTTGATTAATTATATGTCAAGATAGAACCTCACGCTACTAACGTTCTAAAAAATGGGCCATCTTTCTTATATTGGTGCGTGAGGCTATTATCTCTGTCTGCGTGTATATAGATTAGGGTTTAGCGGCCTTACCTGGTTGTAATTTTTTCCAACGCGTTCGTAGCTTCGACTGTCTGTCTTGAACGTCCCACTGCAAGGCACAGGCCTATCCTCAGGGTTGGTTGTCTTGACATAATGAAGGAAAAATTTATGAAATATGTCGATTAATTCAAATGGAGGCCTGGAGTGGGATGATTTTGGCTCTGGATGATGATGATGATGAATCAATATCAAATCAAATATAAAAAAATATTAAAAGTTTTTGGAGCCGGATTTGAACCGTCCGCAATTTGCTTATCCGTGGCATGCTTTATAGATTAGAGATTCGAGGCTGCCACAAAATTTTTGCATCTTTTAGCATATTGAAGATTTCAAAATAGATTGACGTAGGTGATAATGCGGCTAACGTTTCGCCCACTTTAAAAGGAACATTCTCCCTTAGTTCTCTGATTTACAAATGGGGTGGTCTATGAGGTTATATTATTACCTATGTAAATTCTTTCCGTCAGCAGATATATGTCACCTTCATAGAAAATGGCGCGTAACATTGTGCCGCGCCACCGCAGTCTCTCTCGTAGCATTGCTTGCCGAAGACATTCCAAATGGGTCGTTTTCGAGTCTTCACTTTACGCGCGCTAGTAACACAGGTATTTGCTTTTTGTTGGTATAATATCATTGCTACTCACAAAATAATTTAACTCACAAAATTCACTCGGTATTCAAGCAGATGCCGTGAACAGCAAAACAGTCAAATTATGCTATAAATAGGAGAACAATGCCCGTCACAATCTGCCCGCCCGCCACCTACCTACGGTACTATAATAATACCAACTACCTGCTCAATCCGAATTAATTCATATTTGGACAAAACAATAGCCCAGTCAGCCCTAGGTAGGGTTGCCAAAATGTATCAAATAATTTCCTTACCGTTGGACGTTTCTATTTTAAGTTGTTTGCATTAACGTTAATTTTATGTCAAAAGACAAAAGCATGACTTCGTTTATTTTAACCCCCGAGAAACGCCGTAAACCATCGAGTGGTCCCGGTCTACAATAGAGCCTGCGGGGGTAGTCGTACAAGGTGATGGAAACCGGAAATTTAATTAACGGTTTCTTATGCAGTTTATGTGGGCCACTTGACACGTCATTCCATCCTAAAACTTATATTGCTAAATTTGAGCATTACTACAACTACATTCTTAAATTGAAAGTTGGTAGTTCTAGCAATGTTTCTGACCACCCCGATGCGGATTACGGTCGTGACATTATGCAAACATATTGTGTTTTTTTTTATTCTAGATAGATTCTGATCCAATACAGAAATCGTTAATAAAATCGCTATAAACTGGAAAAAAAAATAATGTAGAAATTATGTGTGTGGTAACCCTGGCTCCAGTCGGTACAGTCGGAACCTGTCCGCGGTATCACACGCTGATTTTACACGGGGATTTACACCTATATACCCGTCAACAGAAAACCCACTCTGAAACCCAACGTTAAGGTTTAATTTCAAACCCTACATTCTGATATGAAATGGGCAGCGAGATGATCTCTCCCAGCTGTTTTGTGGAATACAATTCAAATTGTCACCTGAATTACAGCGTATTCTAAATTGGACTATAACTGCTGTTGTTAAAGTACGATTTCCATTGTGTTCTAACCTATCAATTTAATTTAAACTGGTATTGGATTTTGGATTCTATTTGTGGCTTTGTAGGTTTGATATTTGTGTAAATACAGGGTGTGCATGAATCGTAATGAGTGGGTATCACAGGTGCAACAGCGCGGAAGGCCTGACAAGCGGCCGATCGCACACAATATGGCGGACTTTCCGTTTCCGGCTGCGATTACGAGGTGACGTGTCCAGTTGGGTTATTTGTGGTCTCGATAACGGTTTCAGTGTTATTATTTCAATTAGTCATTCTGAAAAACCTTTGCTAATGAATACCGTGAGTTTTAGCTATCAAATGTTTATTTGTGGCCCAATTCACACTAATCAACGTTAAAATAACCACAAACCAATTAGCAAGTATATTAAAATATATTACGCCAGTAAATATTCCTGAGACTATTTATTGACATTGTTAACTTATTACTGAATAATAATAAATATGGCTGTAGCTTCAAAGCGAATTTTTCGATTAGGTAGTTACACCAATATACATATAATGCGGTCGTCAGTTTATCAACAACGAATTTTTAACCGCGACTTCGTCCGCACAAAGTATATAGGGTGTGACAGCCTGGCAGATACTAGACGGTGAATTTAGACAGAGCAGCTGATTTTTCTTTGCCTTTTCTGTGGGTCGCTTCATAGTGAAAGTTGTTCAGTTTGATGGACTGAATTCACCGTTTCAGTATTTGCGAATTTCAGCTGTCACGTACCGTACATCCTATACTATTTATGTATTTATTTAGGTACATCAACAGCAATAATACATTATTAAATTTATAACAGACTATACCAGACTACTTTTCTATACCAGATTTAAATCAAATCATAAGCTTTCAAACAAAAAAAAGTTTCATCGAAATAGGTTTAGTAGTTTTTTGCGCGATACCTACTCGAACAAACAAACAAACAAACAGACAAAAAATTTAAAAATGGTTGATTTAGAGTCAGAGACAACTACAAACCTAATCGTAATCTTTTTTTTACACTGAAATAATCTTGAATGTACAGACACGCTTCTGTTACAGTTTGTAATAGTTTAGACACAGATTATATAATACTATACAGTACAGATGCCCAACGTCAAACAATGGAACGCGACTGCCGTAACGCGTGCAGTCTTCGGGCAAAGTAAATTGCTTGATTTTCCGAGGCTCATGAAATTTTTTTGTAGTCAGATCATGTATTTTTAGTAACAATTTACACTTTTACGTAAACATTAATTACAAATCGATACCATAACGCCGTATATTGCCATTTTTTTAACAAAAATTTCATTTGTCCTATACAAATGGACACCATGGTTTAGATAACCGTGTATTCCGAGTCAAGGCCTAATGAAAAGTAAAAAATTCTTCTTCAAAAGATGGTTGTAATAGTAGATTACACACCGAGGGCAGGAAAGTAAGAAAGGTCTCAGATCTCATGTAATGTGATCAACTGATCACAAACATGTGATCTGAGGCTTTCTTATTTACTGCCCGAGGTTAGTATACTATTTTTCTCCTCGACGGAGGTGGAAAGCGGAAACTTCGTTTAGCGCAGCGGGACGAAAATTTACGCTTTCCGTTCGGAGGGGAGAAAATTTTCTAACGACTCCGAAAAAAAACACACCGTAAGTTTATGTATGTATGTATAAACATGACGTCTCCAATTCAATTCAATTCAAAATCATTTATTCAATATAGGAGCCTGAAGCACACTTATTAAACGTCAATTCTTTTTTAAGTCAAGGCTACCGACCAAATAGGTTTTAAGAGAATTTTATCCCGAGAGCGAAAATGCGCGCTGCATACAAACGTAAGTACTATGGTGATATTTTCAATACTAACCAATTAAAGTCAATGAAATTTTGCAGAAACAATCTAGAAACAAATCTCTATGCTTGTATGGAGTCAGATTTTCGTTAAAATATACAGTTTCAATGCTAGGATTAATTTAAAATTTGTATTGAAATCTTTGAGGTGCTGTAACTTTAAAACTATACATTTTAACAAAAATCGGAATCTATACAAGCATAGAAATTTGTTTCTAGATTGTTTATTTATGGACAGTTTATTTATGAAAACATTTTATATGTAAGAAAAAATTTGTCTTTGTTTCCACGAAATTGTGATGTTCATAATTATAACACACGAAATAAAAATAAACTGATATTCCACACTTTCGGCTTAGTAGGGTCAACACGTCTTTCATGGGTCACTGTATACGCTGTTATAATAAAATCCCCGAGACCATTTTGAATCTTTCCGAAAACATGTTTAAAACTCAGATCAAAAAAGTCCTCTGTAAAAAAGCATACTATAAACTGGATGATTATTTAAATGATCAAAATGCTTGGGTCTGAGTGTCACTAACATATAGTTTACTGTATAGTATCAATTATTTAATTAAATAGACTATGTATTACTGTATACATAACCTTAGCATAAGAATTTATATTGTAATAGTCATTAAGTCGTGTTATGCTGTAGAGTTTCTGGCCGCATCTTCTCTACAGCGACAACACGTTCCGACGCGGTGGTAGCTTAAAAAAGTATTGACGTTTAATAAGTGCGCTTCAGGCTCCTATATTGAATAAATGATTTTGAATTGAATTGAATTGAATTGATGTTTCAGATGATAATATGATAAACACTAGAAATGAGATGCTGGAAAACAAAATGTATAAACAGAACATTTTATTCCATTAAACAAACAGGCATTTATGCAAATAGAACATAGCGCTTATAACTTTTATACCATACCCATAAAACCACTGAACCGATTTTAATGAAACTTTTTTTGTTTGATAGCTTATGATCTGACTTAAAATCTGGTAGGATATAATTTGTGCGGACGAAGTTGCGGGTAAACACTAGTACTATTATAAAACTGTAAATGTTTGGTTCTTTGTTTGTAACAGCATCACGCCAAAACTACTGAACTGATTTTGATGAAACTTTTTTGTTTGATAGCTTATGATTTGACTTAAAATCTGGTATAAAGTTTGTGCGGACAAAGTCACGGGTACCTACACTCTGGTGTAAAATAAATAAGGTAAGTACCTACGAATAAGAGAATAAATATGGAAGCTCGCTACATCTTCGGCCCCATCTTTGTCCTGAGGACTAGATTGGGGTCAAGAGCAAACCCATCAATAATAAAAAAAAAAAAAAAAAAAAAAAGAATAACTCCGAACAAAATCGAAATCATTTTTGGCACCCCATGAAAAATGACATTTTGTATGAGTTTTGGCGGCGAGTTACAATTTTTAAAGAACAAATTTAGAACGCGTTACAATTTTTTTGATGCCACTTTTTGAGCTTCATTTATACTTCTATACATTCTCTTATTCGTAGGTAAGTACTTACCTTAAAATAATAATAATAAATTACTCTTCATAATAAATGACGATTGAAAGACGTTTGATTCCCAGAGCTACTATTAAAGGTGAGTCCTATCCATCACGACAGCACTTCCTCGACAAATATTAATAGATTATTACGCAAGCGATATCAACCAGTCATCAGGCGCATTATACTGTGATTTATAATTTGCGACTTCGTTTGTTTTCTTTGCGCGATCCTCATGCGTTTGTGTCAAGTTTGTTTTCTTTGTAAGGATGATTGCCGATTTGTTAATAGAGATCCAGTTTTTATTTTTATATCTGAGTTGATTCACAGCATATAATCAAATATATAATATTGTATCAACATCACAATAACATACATCATGATCATTGTATCGCTTCATACAATATTTTAGCTTTGGTTCAGACCCTAAGACACTTTAAAAATCTATTTAGATACTATTTGTGACACTGCCTTTTCAATGAAGGAAAACATTGCTAATACCATTTTACTCCAATTTCGAGAGTATCAGTGTCTACATAGTTAATTCGAGCAAGTGTAGTTTGGTCACAGTGCAAAATGGTCACACTGTATAATGAGTGCAATTTAGTCACAACTTAATATTTAATTTATTTAGTAATAATAAATAGTGCAATTTTGTCACAGGCCTATTTGTTTTTAATTTTTAAGTGCAAATTCATCATAAGAGTTATAGGTACCTTCTAGCTACTGTATTACCTAACTAATATAGTTACATTAGGTACTATTACTTATCAGTGCCGTAAATAAAAATATTTAGTTAGGTAGGTACACTACACGGTGGCGCTAAATCAGGTTATGATGACTACTCACCCATAACCCATATTCAAATTATTTTTTAATTACTTTAGATCAATTAGATATTTAGATTAGATACCTAGAATCAATTTCCCCACTGAAAATTGTGAAATTTAAACCGACTTCAGAACTAATATGTTGACAACAATATTGCAGCCGATGTGTTTTAATTTCGCATTTATACGGAAATTTATTTGATTTATTGGGGTCAGTGTCACGCAGGAAGCTGGAAATTGGTATTGTCGTGTCAATCCAAGCCCGAAAAAATGTGTAGTTCCTACTCCAAGCCTAGTAGCGTATATCGTACCGGCTTGACAATGACTCCGATAAAACAAATTAATGTTCTTATAAATGCGAAAGTAAAAGATATCATCTTTTTAGTTTTGAAGTTGGTTATGGCGCTACGGTCTATGCAAATAAACGACAAAAATTTCAAAAAGTGTTTCTTTTAAATAATAAAGAGGGAAAAGAATATCAAAAAGATACCAACGCATCTTTTGATGGCGTATTTAATTATTTACTAATCATTTTATTAGAAAATTCGAAACTTTTACTTTTATTATCTATAAGCCCCTTACACACTGCGACTTTTAGCACCAATGCAGTCGAGATGTTGTCGCGATGCAGCATCGATGCAATCGCAAATGGTCCACCTTTACACACCTGCCTTACTTTTAGCATCGATACAGTCGCGATGCTGTCGCGATACAGTCGCGATGCAGAAGCCGGCCAATGAACTGTAGCGATGCAGTATCCATGCAATCGCGATGCAACATCGATGCTGTATCGCGTTAGCACCGCGACTGTATCGATGCAAACGTGAGCCACGACGCGAGTGATGACGGCAAGTGGCAAGGTCATGCCCCCACTACCCCCGCGTCTACAATTCTGCATCGATGCTAACGCGCGTCTGCATCGATGCTGTAGCGCGTGTGTATCGATGCTAACGCTGCGACTCTATCGATACTAACGCGCGACAGCATCGATGCATAAATCTGTTCATTGCTGGTGTCGCGATGCTGTCGTACGTTTCAAAAACGCCCTACTGCATCGATGCTAAAAGTCGCAATGTGTAAAGGGCCTTAAGTCTACGCCGTCATTTCGTCTTAACTCTAAAAGGCTGTATCTTTTGAACAGTAATTTTTGTTTGTGATTTCTGTCTGTAGCAACAAACCTCCTCACCAAACTGATCTAAAATTGTTTTTCTCAAGCACCGATTACTCTCAAAAGGCGAATTAAATAACATTCAATAATGACGTTTTTCCCTCACAGCCCCCAAAAGAGGCTAATTGACATGGTCACGTGTCAGGCGGAGCTACTTCCGCCGGAAACGACGCTCGCCGGGTGACTTATGTATGTTTCCTTCCGGTTCCCCGCTGGCCGGCCTTGGCGAGCTTTTTACTGAAAAAGGTAGAGAAAATTGAAAACAGTTTACGTTGAATATATTTTCATGAGAAAATTTAACGTACCTACTTAATTTTTTTTAGTTTTTATTCTATATCATAATATTTAGTACTTTTAGGCTTTTTCTGTATCTTAGGACAATTAACATTTATATTAAAATGAGACTCCAATCACAGATAAACCAGCTAGGTATCTGTTAAAAGTTCAAAATAAAAAATTAGTGTCTTAATGTATCTTTAATAAATTAAATTGATGCGATCGTAGCACTTCAGCAATCGTTATGGTATAATTAGAATAAAATCAAATGAAGTAATAGAAATAAATTGCAAGAGGTAGGTGTTACTCGTAAAGGAATTAAGCAGACTCTTTGGGCCACTGATTAGTTTCAATGAATTATCCAAAACCTGTCATATCTACCTACCTTTAGAGTCATGGATACGTTTGAGATGATATAATTATACCATAACGAATATAAATCCAGAGACGTTCATTGCATTTGTTACTATTATTGCAAAGACCTAAATAGCGACAACTGTCATTTTACTTAAATCACTGTTCAGAAGAACTCCCAAAACACACGCTTCGATGACTCCACGCGTACATTATACGTGGAGCCATTAACCGGAATGACGCCGAGTCCTGTCCATTAGGCATCTATGACGAAATCAATAAGCATAAACATCATTTCTATCACAAAGCGACGTCACCCTCTGTTACCATACATTAACAAGCAGTAGCGGGCTCCAGTCCTGCAAAAATAGTGTGATGGCTGATGAATACTAATATAAAGGGGTGCAAGAAAAAAGTATTCCCGAATGACGAAACCAGAGTTAATCTGGCGCATCCTGGACAGTCGGCCTCGACACGACTATTGCTGACTGGCTAATCTTTCCATTACAGCTTGAATGATTGTCGCGCGATATAACTCATGCTGACACGTAAGAGACGTTAACTTTATGTTTTATCCATGTCGTTATCTTCTCATAATACAGACCTAGACTAGAGTATGTGATACAGCGATGTAGATGAAACATATTTATAACAACTATTAACTCGTTGGCAACACAGTGCTGCCATGTCGTGTCGTTGCTCTGTTTTTGTTTGCTCACATTGGAGCGAGTCGAAAGGAATGAAAGAGACTTCTCACGCAAATCGCGGTAGGCTCTCTGAGCTATAAAAGAACTATGTCAACTGTAATCCTGGATTTTAATATGAGGCACCTATGAACTTCCAAAGGAATGGATAGCACGCGGCTGTATTCACTTGTGAACTACCTCCATCTCATCTACTGTGAATGTATTTTTGCCAAACGTGAAGCAGGCGATCGCTTCTGTTAATACTGGTTTACTGGAGTTATACAGTGTTGAGAATTTGTGGTAGGCCCTCGATAAAAGTATCTAGAAAATGAAGTATTATAGCGTTTTGAGATATGGTCCAGCAAAAGATGATGCACATAGGTAGTGTGTATGACTCTGTCATTTATACTTCAGATTCGTTAGTGCTTGAATGTTTTACTGGGATGCTATGCAGTCAGTGCACACCCTACTGACAATGACATTACATCTGACTTGCAGTTCTTATTACAAAGGAGTAGGGTGCAAATTGATAAGTAGCAGAGATTCGTGGAAATTCATTAGCTTTTGAATGGGATAGACGTATGAAATGTTATTGGATTATGGATTTAGTGAAATGGAAATGACTTTGAATAGACGTTACCTATGATACTTTTGGTTCGTGTTATATTTTAACAAGATTAGTTTTCACCAAATTTTATAAACACACATGCTTGCGGAAACTAACGCATTCCTAGAGGGGTTGGTAGAGACTATGGATCTTCATTTTGGTGTAGGTGGCTTCTCAAGTATATCTTGCTTTCTCTAGATACATACATCCTATCATACATTCTCGTTGATTTCAGTTTCTTACTTCATAATGAGACGTCCCCAATCAAGTCCTACAGCCATAGCATGGCAGCGTTATTCATAGCGCTATCGCGCCTAAGCTCTATTTCTATTTGCGCGCTAACGAACGAGATAAAAGTAGTTAGTGATATAGCCTTATCGCATGCATTAATCATTATGCTACGGCCGCAGGTATGTTTATCTCCTTCTGTAAGAGATCTAACAGTTATTATTTCTATTCAAATACCACGATTGATTGTATTTCTCAACCCCTATGCAATGCAGGATATCAAAACTATGGTGCGAAAGCGTGTGACGGACGGACGGACACACGAGTGCTTCCGAGCCACTGAACATTGTTTAATTGATAGGAGACGTCGGGGTGCGTCACTAGTGTTGACAGCCATGTCTGATTTAACTTCTTGTTGGTTTGTTGAATAGAAATAAACAGAACACGGCGTATAATTTCAAAATCTATAGAAAAATAAAAGGAGAATGACCAAATAAGTATAGCGCCAAGGCCTTACTGATCATTAGCAATAAAATCTATGTAAACCAACTAGACAATTTTTTTAAGGCTAACTTGCCCTATTATCTGTCCGATTGAAGCTATGACCTATGAAAATGTAATTACCTATAGCCCCATGGTTTTGCAACAGAGATATTGCCGATACCTGAACGGATTAGTCGACTTTTACAACACTCATCTAGAGCAAACTTCCAAAACGTATGACAAATGAATAAGCAAATGGAATGAAATGGAAACAATGAACGGTCGCGGTGTGTCGATGTGAACGTCGGACGCAGATCTGCGCCACAGTCCACTGACTCACGACCTATGTCTAATCATTGGCTAACTGAAGAACTGATAGACATACCAACTGGAATCTTAGTCGGTCATCATGAGCAATTTGAAACCTCGAAAAAAGAAAACACCAATAAAAATAATGATTTTATCATTAAACGAACACGAGGTGCTCGTTGGCTTCTTATACCTGTGTATTTCTATGCATGGTGGCATTCGAGATGAAAATTTAATATCAATAAACGGTCACCAGTCTTAAGACTCACTTGGTGTTAGTTGCTTAACTTTAGTGGTCTATTAATTGATTCCAATACATAAACACCACTACGCCACGCGCGCTAATGGGAATCATAATTTGACGACCAACTTTGACGTAAGTAACTAACTTATGAATGAACTGTGAATGGATTCATTCATAACCTACGTCAAAATTGGTACTTTATTTTAGATTTAAAATTCGATCGATAATCAACGCCAATTCTAAAACATTTAATGCTACGGTTTACCACGGTGCAGGGTTGTCACGGACAGCTCGCGACTTTCCGAGTGGAAAGCACGGTCGAACTGTTGCCAACGCAACGCTGTCCTGCACCAACCCTGCTCGTACAGCCTTGGTGCTTCTGTGATCCTTGTACCTATCATATTGATGATTTTCGGTAACTTACAAATATTAAAAGATTTTGAAAACGCCATTGGTAATATACTTACTTAAGTTTAAGGATCTCACCCATAATAACTGACAAAATAAGTGAAGTAAAGCTGAGATGCTACGGTCACGTGATGAGGAGTCCAGACGATCACGTCGTTAAAAACTACCCTGCTACAAAAAAAAGGGGAGACGGGGACCTCAAACCACCCAGTTGATGAATGTTCGGAGAGACATGCATGTGTTAGGACTCCGCAAACAAGATGTCTACCTAAGACCTGAAAGGCGTCGCGTGTTAGGGAAAGCCGACCTCTTATAAAGGAACGAGGCGAGGCAGAAGAAGAAAGGGTTATGTACCTACTTTGAAAGAATCATGTAGCAAGAATAAACGACAACATTTGTACAGTTACCCAAAAATCCAACATTCCCATGTTCTCTCAACTATTTGACTAAACCCGATCTCCAGACAGCAGTACTAGAAATACTTAGCGTGGCAAAATCGTATTTTTTCCTAAAGCACCATGCCTTTACTTCTGCAATAGAATTCAGAATCAATCAATTTGCGAATATTCAATGAATTCATATCATTGTTAAAATTCTTAGCACTTTTGCTGGGTTTTTCTTTTACTGAATTACGAAATTGCTTAACTTGAAGTACCTAACCACTGAGTAGCTACTCCAGCCAATCTTGTTCCCCTCAGACTCACGCTTGCATACGATTACTTAATTTGCCACTTCGCCTCTCCGAGTCAAGTGGGTTCTTCGCAAATTGTTAATACCCTTGATGTGGTCTGATTTGTTTGCAGTAATTTGTCTTTTTTTACTGAAATGCTCACTGTTAGAAAATTTCTATTGTCATAAAAGGAGGTAGTCCTTTAGACGATAGCGTCTTTAAGAAATCTTGAGGTTTAATTTTATCTTTTTAAGCTCTATCATTACGGCTACGAAATTATGACCTGAAACATTCAATAGAATGAAGATACTCCTTGATCTAGATATTATGTTAGATGTAATCGGTACATGTATCTGGTTTATTTCCCGATTTGTCAATGTGGAACAAAACATTCTCACAAAATTTTTCTACGATTGTGTTTCTTATGTTATTGGCCAGGTATTCAGCGATCCTGACCGCACCCTGTGCAGCTTTATATATTATGTCTTCTCTTGTGCAGGTGGTTTTAAAAGTAATCCAAATTGCAAGAATATCTTATACTTCATCATCATCATATATACGTCCCACTGCAGGGCACAGGCCTACCCTCAAGTAGGGTGTATGGACGTTAGTCCACCACGCGTGCCCAATGCGAATTGATAGACTTCACATACACAACGGGATTTCTTCTTCAGCGTATGCAGGTTTCCTCACGATGTTTTCCTTCACCGTTTGAGAGCAGTCAGTATTACTTACATAAGTTAGAAAAACTCATTGGTACATGGCTAGTGGTCCGTGCGGATTCGAACCCCGACCTCAAGATTGAGTTTCCATAACTCTCCGCAACGCGCCACCGACGCTCGTATACCTAATCCTGTACCTAAAATTAAGTAATTGATATATAATCTCAAGTAAAGGGATAAAGAGAGAAGGATAAAGATGATTGGGTAATTTCAAGACTGTATATAAATTTTCTTTTATCTTTAAAAAGATCTTAATTTAGTTAAATTTAGGAACTCGTATGTGCCGCTTGTAGATTCAATGTTAAATCGGGCGAAACCTACATTCCTTGAAGGTCACAGTATGTCTACAGTTTATAGCATGTATCAAATTATTCCAGACAAGTAAACCAATCGGCAATATCTAGTCGTATGGCATCCGAATCAAATCCGGAGACAGTGCCAAATGTCGTGTTCTCCTCATTAAGGTCCCAGACGTTATCTGACTTATTGCTGTAAAAGCTTCCTTATCTTATCCTTTTTTACTGCTTTCATAGGCTGTAACAGTTTTCCCTAAAAAACGTAGTGGTCACTAGCACTTAGTATGATTAACATGGTGTTCGTTTATGGCGCTAAGTCTATATTTATTAGCAATTTATATAATTCCCACGCTATGGCGCTTCGACGACGGCGCGGCGCTACGGGCGCGACGTGCGCTGCGTACTGTCGCCCTTTTTAGCGCACCAAGGACTTGCGGCGTGCTGGGGTGGAGTTGGAGAAAAGAAATGGATACTAATTATAAAATATATAGGGCCCTTCTTAATATGCCAACACGTTTTGAAGGGATGATCAGACCGTCAAACTTAACAACTTTCTCCATGGCAGGCAACATGAAAAAAATTTGTTCAATAAAGATAATCTCCAGTTTCCAAAATATACCTCTAGGCCTATAATGTAGGTTACTGATTAAATAGTTTTACAAGATCGATAACGTATTATGAGTCATAACAGTACTAGACAATTTATGTTATGTATATTTTGTTTCTGTGATCATCATATCCATTGTCTGAAATAAAATAACTAAAGTTTAGGAAGCAGAACCGCTAAGAACTGCCGAAAAACTTGTCGATTTTATACCCGCCTAGCCAGCTAGGTAATACATAAGACTACCTACTGATGATAAAAGAAGACAGTTAAAAGAAACTGAAACCTACTTCTATCTTTTGTATTCATACTCAAATGAAATACTTTACTACAAACGAAGATTCAAGAGTCTTGAACTGATACAACCGATAGAAAAACTTACAGTCTGTCTATAAAGTCTTGACAAAAAATGTGGGCGCTGTCTCCACGCAAGAACGTCAAAACCAAGCATAACCTGGCAACACCACCATACTAAAATGATTAGTTCCTCAAACATTCATGTCACGACTTTATAGACATACATACATACATACATAAGCTCACGCCATTGTCCCATGGGAGTAGGCAGAGACCACGGACCGACACACGCTACGACTCTGACACACCTCTTTAGCCTCATTCACATTCATACATCTCTTCATGCACTTCCGTCGACTGAGGGTGCTACGCACTTGTCCTTTTCGGAAAATATCATTGATTTGATCATGGTCTGTTTTCAAATCAATGATCTTTTCCGAAAAGGACAAGTGCGTAGACTTTATAGACACACTACACAAATTAACTTCACTAATTTTCCCAATGGGCTGCACTTATCCAAGTACCTCCCTGCACACAGCACCTCGCTTCCTTTTCATTTCATTCCATTCATTCCGTCGGATAAACCGTAATGAATATCTTCGAATGCCCCCTCGCACCCCTTCGAGATACAATAGTTTTTTCCCCCTCTTTTTACGCGTATGACCCGATTACAGGGAGTGGAACACGCCGTAGATAAGGAGGTGGGAGGCAAATGTGGAGATTAAGATATTTTATGCACTTGGATTGTATTGGCAGGTTTTCTTGGGAGGTGCTGCAGTGGAATCGAGTTTATGAAACTTGAGTTGATTAAGTCGCTAGAGTCGCTCTCTGCTCTCCCATACCCTTATTTGTGATAGATGGCTAGTATAATATACTTGTTTAACATTTTCAAGTTGACGACGACCCGGTTGGTGTAATGGTTACCACACCGGACTGCCAAACCAGGGTCCTGGGTTCGAATCCCGGTTCGGTCATGGATGTTATATGTTCGTGCCGTTGTTGTATGGTTTCCATAATAAAAGCCTTTAGTGCTTCGTTTGGGATCATTACAATGTATGTGCCTGTGAGCGTTATTTATTTATTTTATTTAAGTTGTGGAACCCAGGATAATGTTGAATCCATGTACAAACCAAGGTTCTTAGACAATGTTGCTGAATGGGACATGGGTCCCGTCAAAGAGGACTAGTGGCAGCGATACCCAATCCACCCGAGATATATACCATGGATTACCGATTATAATGACTTGAGTCTTTATAGGGTTTACTCCTAATCCGTTGTTGCGCTGCGAAGAGATGCGTTCCAACTCACTATTTGTCGTAGCAATTGCCTGTGAAAGGTTATCTTAGAAAGATAATTGTCATTTGCTCTATAGAAAGTGTGGAAATGAAAGTCTATATTGATTACGTGTATTATTGTAATATTTCCCTTAGAACCGCCTCAATTAAATTAAATTTAAATAATTTTTGCATTGCAAGTCTTAACTGTCTTCATTAATGATGGATTCGTTCAGTGGAGTAGTGAAGCAGGGCATCACCTACCAGTATTTTTTTAAATACCTGTACAGTGCACTACGTTATCCCAAAGAGATTCAGTCTTCAACGGATTTCCTGGTCCCATAATCCAGAATTCTTGAAGACAAACAACCTCTTTTACCTGTCAGTACAGAAATCAAAGGTTATCCCCCTATTATGTAACGTAACTCCATCCTGACATCTATATGCAAATGGTGACAAACAGCCGTACGAGTTTACCGACGCACAATATACTTTTATGGCCCAGGAAAAGCCGACAATTGTGCCAACCTACCTTTACACCTAAAAAGTAACATTTTGAATCTTGAAAGAACGGGATAAGGGGCTTCGACAAGGGTTTTTGGAAAGTGGAGATATTGTTTCACGTGTTTTATGAGGTGGGTCTTGATTTCACGGGGTTTCGAGGGGCATTTTTGAGCGTTTCCTTGAGATGTTATATTTGTGAGGGTGTTGTTAGATTGCGTGTAATTCATGCTTGTGGTCCCGCTGTGAATGTTTTGTGTTTATGTGCCTTTTGATGCATCGTTGCCCCTTTTTTAATATTTTTTTTTTCTTTGTAATGTTTGTGTTTTTAAAATCTTTAGTCACCTCTTAAACACATACAATTGTGTTTCACACTTCCAAATAGCTATTCGTTGAATATCCCTTGTCCATTGGAAATGAAAATAATGCATGCAGTATGCCTATAGCCTCAACTGAAAAGGAATTCGCAACACAAACATTTCTACCGTAATGTAATCTACTTGTTACGATGGTCGCCATGTTTACAAAAATAACATCCATTTGGGCTCGTCCGGCGGACGGTGGCGCCCGACGTGGGGCTTTCATTCAAAACAACGTGAATACCAATACTTTCTTCAAAACGTTATTGCTCTGCACTTCCCAAACTTTTTGGATCCGGGAATAAAATAATGAAATGAAACAACTACAACTTTTGCATAAGTTATAGCCTGTAGGACCCCACTACAGGACTAAGGCTTTTTATCAAGAATAAGGTTTAAATGGAATTTAAATTGACTTTATGCCCAGTCCCATGCCCATGAAATATTATGTAGATGCAAGATAGTGGTTAGATTCTAACATAACTGTCGAAATATTGCACTTAGACAAATCTTAAACTATAGACATCACAAACTAAACGCATTATCCTGAACCAACCTGCTTCGTATTACCTTCTTACAAAACTGACCTGACCCTTGCTTAGCGTTTCGATTCGAAATCGAAGGATCATCAGGCCATGAGTACTTCAAACGCGTAAGATATCTTGTATTTTTTTTTACTTTCTCGTTGATCTAGGAGTGGAAAAAACATAAAGTGAATCAACTGCTGATCTTCCTGCTCAAGTCGTCAAATTCGACCGAGGGAATGGACAGTAGGTTCTAATAATAGGGCTGATTTTGTCCAATTACAATAAAAACTTTCAAGCTCATGACAATTTTGTCAAAACTGTCTTAGGACATTGGTCAGGGGATATTGAGAGTGAGTACCTATGTTATGCATCTATTAATTGTGCCAGTTTGAGAACCCCAGTCCAAATCCTCAGTCCGTCGCGAATTTCCCTGGCAAGGCATAACGCAAAATAAACAAAGTGTTATTGTAGCTTATTTTCATAAGTTAATAGTAGAACGGAACGATAACACTGGCCATTGCTGCCCCGCCGCCGGCCCGCCGGACGGACGGACATACGTTTCTTTTTATTATTTATGTAAATACATAGACTTGTCGACCTGATTGCTCTCATGGAATTGTTATGGAGTTTTGTTTAGTAAATTTATGGCATGCTACGATGAAGGGTTGTATTGAGCTATTTTGTTTAGAGATTTAGATGGCGACTGAGAAAATTATACTGAGATGGATGGATAAATGTTTTTTTTTAAATAAGTGTATGAAATTGTTATTCAAATATCTAGCTAGATATACAGGACCCAACTTAATATGCAGATGGTTCTTTAAGGGTATGATCATACCATGAAACTGCATATCTTTCTACATGGTACCAAAGTCAACATCGCGAAAAAAACTGCTATCTCATAAAGTAGGGTTGCAGTTTTGTATGGAACGGCTGATTTCTTTATGTGATTTTGACGTTTGTCCCGTAGAGAAAGTTGTGACAGTCTAATTACACAGAGCAATAAACTATCTAATTGTACATTATGGAATGCAACAAAATATTGAGTATTGAGTAATTACCTCGTTAAAAACCGTCCTGCCTATAATAAGATTCTACTACTAAGTGTGTTCACACACGATGACGCACTGACGGAGCAGCGAACGTCAGTCCGTCATTTGTGAAGCAAGGAGTTGTATGAAACCGCACGTAGAAGCACAGACGGTGACGCATTGACGTACCGGGTGTGGTTCTATGGACTGACATCTTCCGCTCCGTCAGTGCGTCATCGTGTGTGAACGCTCTCACTACCTATATCGACAGAACTGGAACATTTGTTTGATCCCACATCCGTGTTGATTGCTCTAAATTCAATTCAATTCGACTCAATTTTAACATTTTCACCGTATCTATAAAAAACAGTGTAATAATGGTAACAATAAATATATGGTAGAGATGACAAAGTGCCCGGCGTGTTGTGGCTCGTAGTGAGAGGCAAGTCGCGAGCTCACGTATATGAATACAAACTGCCTATTATTGTATTGGGTCGCGGTTTAACTGAACAACGAGTGGCGAGGAGTAGTCTTTTAAAAATTTAGGCGTTTATTGTTTAACAGTCGTGTATTTTATTGATACATACCGTACAAATCAAGTACATCGTATTCAAATAAAATCTCAAATGTTGTGACGTAGTTTTTATGACTCTACCACCGCGTTGGATGGTGGGTGAAAGATTTGGCTAGAAACTGATTTGCTTTTGTTCTGATCGGGCAAAGTATTCTAATCTTTAGCGAATTTTTAATACTTACTCTAACCAAATCGAAATGAATTTTATAAACACGAAGTCAACTTTAGGTAATAACATAATAATTCTACGACGACGCCTCCACACCACTCGATGTCACTTATAAGTGCAATACACATGAATCTCCTTCACATTCCAATAGGTACAAAGTCACTACCCCTCATCGCGTGGGCTTCCTTGCATCACTAAGAAAGAATAATATTTTGTTGCCGTTTCATTTAAAAAAATCTATACATCTATCTCCATCTCTAGATTTTGTTGAAACCGCAGATACTAGATATTTCAATCTTTTTTTCGATTTTTTAACTATTTTATTTATCGGCTGACTCAATTATGCGTAGGTATGCCTTCCATATATTTCATTCGTTTGCACTTACGATCTTACGATATATAGCGGGCACAGGTAGCAGTTAAACAGCAGATTTTTTTGTTGTTCATCGATCGGATCGGTTTGCTCCCATCTCCCATAGTAAAAGTTGTTAAGTTTGATGGGAAGACTTTCAATTTCACCCTGTAGATCACAATAGTAATAAAGTTGGACACCAATCGCACCAAATTTCAATCTGGAATCTTTAAAAACTGAATACATTAGACACTTTTATTGCAGGCCTTTAAGGTGGATGAATATAAAGTGGATTTATAAAGATTATGGTCGTGGGGGGAGGCGAGGAGCGGGGAGGAGGAGCCTTAATCCCCTCGAACGCCCGTGAGCCGAGAATTGGATTGGTTGTATGTAAATAGTAGAATGTGAGTAAATAAATATGTGAATCCGTGATTTAGAAGTATTGTCGGATCAGCGCGATTGATATTGTGATGTGGTTGGCTGTAAAGTGGTTTTTAAGAGAATTGTTTTAGGTTTTTAATAACAAGGGATAAGGTTTAAATTTGGAGCTTTTTTATTGAATAAAAGTTCACTTGTTACATCGTCGTTGAAAAGGATTAAAATATGACTCTGTTTTATCGCAGGCTCACACAAGTAGTTGAATAGTCTTACAGTAGGTTAATGTGAATTTTGTTGTAGATACGATGTATGGTTATCCTTGTAGTTAAAGTTGTAAGTTGTTGAAGTTGTAGTAGTTAGTTTAGGATGAAGTTAGAAGTTATAAGTCGATACGTTAAACACGTAAAAGTATATTATAAAAGTTACAAGTTGATTGGGTGAATGCTGATTTAACACTAAGTATATGAATATTGAAATAACGTAAGTAAACTAAAAGTAGGGCGCCGGGGTGCGGCGTAAGCAATAGCTGGACGGTTGAAGACCGTACATACGCCAGAATATGGGTGTCCTGTCATTTCACCGACAATCAATTTGCAAATTTTTACTTGACAACCAACTACTGGCAAAAAAATGAATCGTTATTTCATCTTTACACAATTACTCATTTTACAAATTATTCAAGTATTAAACTAATCACCTGACTTATTTTCATTTTACGAAATATCAATTGACAAACGATTCATTTATCATTCATGTTATTTAAACAAACAACACTTGGTGTATTGCATTATTTGACATATTGCATTATTATTAGGGGGTGCGTCCCGTTTCGTATAATAACATTTGGTAAAATAACATTTTTATAACGTTCAATTAATGATATAATGAACCTAAGAAATACTAACTACGAGCTTAATATTGAAAAAACATAACATACATTTAATATAATACTTATTTCATATAATTTAACTTATCTAATGTTGATTATTACTAACGATTACTTAATATAAAACTTGTTTGATATATCAATCATTTGATATTATTTTATGATACATAACGATCTCTTGATATATTGCTCCAAATATTTTTTTAAACCATTATGTAACTAGTATGTAAATTTCCATTTAAACTATAGGTTTGGTTAATTTAGGTACTGTGACCACGTAGAGAATGAGTGGACTCAAGCGAAACGTGTGTCACATGCATGCTGCATTTGTGCGTGCATGCATGCTTGCTAGCATGTTTGCTTGCTTGCTTGCATGTTTGCTTGCTTGCATGCTTGCATACATGTGTGCTTGCTTGCATGTTTGCTTGGATGCATGTTGGGGGGTGCAGGGGGGCTGCGCCCCCCGCGAGGGGGGTGCGGGGGGCGGATGCCCCCTGCCTGAGAAAAACAAACATGTGTTTTAAAAATTCTAGGTTAGGTTAGGTTAGAACATGTTGCACACTTAGCGGAGCGAGCGAAGCGAGCGGAGCATCAACATGCTTGCCTGCATGCTGCATGCTTGCTTGCTTGCTGCATGTTTGTTTGCTCGCTGCATGCTTGCTTGCTTGTTGCTTGGGGGGCAGAAAGGTAGCTAGCTTCAAAACTATAAGTTAGGTTAGGTTCGGTGTGTAGTGTTACCACTTAGAGAGCGGTGATATTATATACATTTTTATAAATGTCAAGGTAGGTGAACTTTGCGTGGTCCTCCGCATACCGCTTTCGACTCATTTGGTTATTTACCTATTTATTGTTATTAATAATGGTTATGTAAGGTTCCTTTTTAAATTCGGCAGGCGTTTCAAAATTTTATATTATGACCATTGATCCGAACCGCTCCGTTACGAACCGAACCGAATCGCTCGTGTTAAACTAGTTTCGCCGACTCCACTAGGCTATCCAAAGTAAAATGAGTAGGTTAGGTTAGGATTGACTTGCGACCACGCCGCACGAGCCGAGCGAGCGAAGCGAAAAAATCAAAACATCAAAACCAAAAATCAATACTACCTTCTAGCCGCAGACTATAAAATGATATTTTGTTAAAACGTGATTTTGTAAAATAGTAACAATATTACATGAAAAATACATAAATGAAAAAAATACATTAGGTACATTTGTAAAGACAAGCTTTTGCAAAAAATATTTTTGTTAAGCGATTATTTGTCAAATGAACAATTTGTGGAACTAGGTGTTTGTAAAATGAATATTACATGAAACGTTGCTTGTTAAGTAATAATTTGCCAAAAAGTTTTTGGTTAAACATTAGTGAACCCAGAATATGTGGTGGTTATATTTTGCTAAGGTTCTAAGATAAATCCCGTTTGACTGTTCAATTTTGTAGGGTTCACTAATGTTTAACACAAAGTCAATAAGCAAAATATCACTTCTCAAGCAACGTTTAACAATGTTTCATTTCACAAACTAGTGATTAAACAAAGGTGTTAATACACATATTTACTTATCGAAAGTAGTAATTTAGCAAATGCATTGAATTATATTATGTTTATAGTTAAAACAACATTTCAACATCAGTTATTCGACAACTATCTTATTTACCAAATGAATTATTTAGCAAACAACGATAAATCATTTGTTATTATCACAGAACGTTATTTGCCATTTTTCAAATTCATCTACTAAACTTGCTGCAACTTCATTTTAAACGTTAATTTCAAATATTTTAATAATTTTCGTCAGTCTGACGATCGTTCTAGGTCTGACGTGACTAGATTGATGGACCAGACTGAAGCGAGATTGAGAGTGTAACACCCGTCTTTCATGGTGCTTCATGCATAAAACATACATGCACGCTAAACCAAGCATACATATACGCAAAAATGCAGCATGCATACTAACTAACCTAACCTAGTCTAACCATAACCTACAGTTTTGATGTTACCTTTCTGCCCCCTAAGCAACAAGCAAATAAGCATGCACTCAAGCAATGATGCAAGCAAGCATGCACTCAAGCATGCAGACACACAAGCATGCAGCAAGCAAGCAAGCAAGCATGCAGCATGCAAGCAGGCATGCACATGCAAGCAAGCATTTTGATGCTCCGCTCGCTTCGCTCGCTCCGCTAAGTGTTATACATGTTCTAACCTAACCTAACCTATAATTTGACAAGCACCAATATGTTTTTCTCAGGCAGGGGGCTTCCGCCCCCCGCACCCCCCGAGCGGGGGGCGCAGCCCCCCTGCACCCCCTAACATGCAGACAAGCAAACAAGCAAGCAAGCACACATGCAAAGATGCAAGCAAGCATGCACACAGGCATGCAGCAAGCAAGCAAGCATGCAACATGCAAGCAAGCATGCACATGCATGTACAGATAAGACTGCGTGGAAGAGGGGTGCTCTGGTTCGGTTTTGTGAAATGAAATAATGTGATCATCGATATTTGTAAAACGTTGTTATATTTAGTAATTTGCTGATCAAACAATAAAATATAAATCGAGTTTCTAACAAAAGATGAATGTTTAAATAACACAGTTTCGTATCGAAGTGTCTTGAGAATGAAATGTCGCAATGTGACAATTTGACAACTGATCACAAAATTAAATAAATGGTTTGTAAAACCTATTGCTACTAAATGATGATTTGTGAAACGACTCATTTTTAGAACGTTGTGTATTTTTTTAAAAATTGCTAAACAACTGTCGTTCAAACGGCAGTGACCCATTTTGTAGATTATACAATAAATACTTGTCAAATGGATCGAATTGTTCAAGACTGGAGACTACGAACTGGCAAACGTAGTGTGTGACGCGGCCCGCTGGACAGATGACCTAAAAAATGGTAGCTAGGAGCAACTGGATGAGGAATGCCGAAGATAGAGTTCTTCAGCGCGCCTTGGGGAGGCCTACGTTCAGTAGTGGACGATGATAGGCTGATGATGATGATTTGAATTGCTATCGAAGCATTTGTTTCTTGCTCTATTGCTTGTTTCAATTAAATTATAATCGAACAGAAACGTGCCGGAGTACGTCTACCGTAGGATTAAATTTTAGCAATTAATGGGTTAAAGAGATACTGAACATGAAAGCAGTACATTAATTGAATTTAATTGAAAAAAGCAAATCGAATGTTTATTTCGCATAGTTACATACTTATTGTAGGTACTACCACGTACCTGCTACTTCAAGCGCCTGTTACGACAATAATATATCGAAAAATAAAACAAATTAATAAAACTATCAAATATTCTTTTGCCTAATTGGAAAGCATAAGCAACTTTATTATAACAGTGAATAAAAATACAATTTCTTCACTTTACTGCAGAAAGTAAAAGTTTATGTCATATCAATAACTTGTAACAAATATATCGAGAATAGTATAAAAATATAATATGAATACGTAATAGGCGTTTTAATGCGCTATTAAGGCGAGCGCACACTAGAGCGAATACATTACGCGAACGTAAACGGTCTACGATATTCGTCGCCGATATTTATGACGAATAATTTTCGACATTTTCGTCGCCTCTTAAGAGATACGTGGAGTTTTATCGACAATTATTATTTCTCATTTCTTCCTGTATTGCAGCACTTTGAATTGGTAACATTGCAATCGTAAATGAACGTGTTTTGAATTCCTACGTGAATTCTACGGCGATAAAAAGTTTTTTTTTTCTTTTAAACATTATTTTCGGCGTGACGTGCATCCATTGCCGGTGGAACATCCTCCTATCATCAGCCTATCATAATTAAATAATTCATATTAAAATAATTTTCTGATCATGACAGGCAGCGTATCAAATTAATTATGCCATTGTACCAATATTTAAAAAATTACTTATGTTTTATATTTATCATGTAAATGAAGTAAAACGCCTAAATAAAGTAATAAGTACAAATAAGCAAGTTTATAACAAACGTTCTAAGTAAGTCAATTATCTCTGGGAAGTATCAGTTCAAACCCCTTAAGACGCTGTTATACCGTCCAGGCCGTTTTTTGAACACAAACGAAAGTGTTTTAAACTGTGTTTTAAAGTCTGAAATTAAATTATGTCTTATTTAAGGATCGGGCGGATGGGCGACTGTTCTCAATAACACGATTAGATTAAGTTTACTCGATAGAAAAAAATCCCAAAGTTACCCCTTTTTGTTATGTTTTTTCAATACTATGATTAAACTGCTGATATTTAACTTTTTATTCTTGTACTTAACTAAATACATTAAATATTTCTAGTGAACTCAGGAGACGTTTTAGCTTAGAAACTCCCATGAGCAAAGATATTGACGAAAAACACGTTTTTTTGCGGTCCTGCTTTCAATTGGAGCGGGATGGCTAATTGTAAACTTATGCTTGCAAGAAAGAGACGCTTGCAGTGGGATAACCTAGCCTTAAATACAAAAAATGCTAAAAAATATTCGTACGTGTATAAAATTATATCCTAACTCCTATAACCCAAAACTGGTTACCTATCGTACTTTCGAAAAAGAGTTTTCCGAATTTTAGTTCTCCGAAATCGTTACACTTTTTTTTGTTTCCCTTTTTTTTTGTTTCCCCGAAATATTATTCGCCATATTTTGAGGAGCCAGATTTTTTATTGTCCTTCTTTTCTTTTAACCTATGAATCAAAATTCTGTAACACAGTTTTCCGAAGTAATGTAAGTCAGATAATTTACTTTTTCGAATATTTGTTTTTCCGTACAGTCACTTTTCCGCAGAAATATTTAACCTAACCTATCCTAGAATTTTAAAAACACCAGCATAGCTAGCATGCCGCAGTGATACAGCGCTATCACACCTTAGCTGCTATACAGCTGTATCACGTGTTGCATGCTACCAGTGCAGATTGTTTTTCTCAGGCAGGGCGTCCACCCCACTACACCTTCAACATACATATAGCAAACAAGCAAGCATGCAGCAAGCAAGCAAGCATGCAGCGAGCAAGCAAACATGCAGCAAGCAAGCAAGCATGCAGCAAGCATTTAGATGCTCCGCTCGCTTCGCTCGCTCCGCTAGGTGTCTTACATGTTCTAACCTAACCTAACCTACAATTTTAAAACCACCAGTTTGTTTTTCTCAGTCAGGGGGCTTCCGCCCCCCAAACCCCCCTCGCGGGGGGCGCGGCCCCCCTGCACCCCCCAACATGCATACAAGCAAGCAAGCAACATGCAAGCAAACATGCAGCAAGCAAGCAAGCATGCAGCAAGCAAGTAAGCATGCAGCAAGCATTTTGATGCTCTGCTCGCTTCGCCCGCTAAGTGTTTTACATGTTCTAACCTAACCTAAACTACAATTTTAAAACCACCAGTTTGTATTTCTCAGGCAGGGGGCTTCCGCCCCCCGCACCCTCCAACATGCATACAAGCTAGCAAGGAACAAGGAAGCAAGCATGCAGCAAGCAAGCAAGCAAGCAGCATGCTAGCAAGCATGTTGGTGCTATAATCCTGGTATCATGTATATACTCATGGGCGTACCCAGGGGGGGGGGCAGGGGGGGGCAGCCGCCCCCCCCTGGAATCGGCCTAACCTGCCCTTACTATACGTGAGAATTCTGGACAAAGCGACGTCATGTCACTGAAAAATTTCGGGCTCGCTTGGCTCGCTCTGATTTCTATTCATTATGGCACTGTTATGTCGGCCAAATTCTGGTCCAGTTACGATGTATTATTCATAAATTTCGAACTCATTAAGTTCGCTCTGGTTTCTATTCTACTATAGCAGCATTGCTTGCTATAGACATGGTAGTCTGTGATGAGAAATTTTGAGATCTCTTCGCTCACTTTGCTCGCTCCAGAATTGGGTGAAAACTCGCTTCGCTCGCTCTAGGTTTTGGATCGTATATCTTTTCATAGTGTAGTTAAATCTTGAGCTTGCTTTTAGGTCGTAAAAAACTCGAGCTCGCTTCGCTCGCTCCAGGATTTAAAACTTATAATACTGATCTCACTATATTGCAGTAAAATCTCGAGCTCGCTTCGCTCGCTTTTGGCTAGACACTCCAGAATTCGTTGAATTGTCGAGCTCGCTTCGCTCGCTCCTGACTACGATTGTGTCACTAAGACCTAGATGCATTGCAGTAAAATCTCGAGCTCACTTAGCTTCGCTCGCTCTAGAATTCAGCGAAAATTCAAACTCGCTTCGCTTGCTCTTGGTTTTGGATCCTATATGTTTTTATGGTGAAGTAAATTCTCGAGTTTGCTTTGCTTGTTCGAGCTTTTAGGTCGTAAAAAAACTTGAGCTCGCTTCGCTCGCTCCAGGATTTAAGACTTATTTCACTGATCTCACTATATTGCAGTAAAATTTCGAGCTCGCTTCGCTCGCTCCAGTATTTAAAACTTATTACACTGATCTCACTATATTGCCTTTAAATCTCGAGCTCGCTTCTGGCTAGACACATTGCAGTCAAATCTCGAGCTCACTTTGTTCGCTCCAAAATTTGGTGAATTGTCGAGCTCGCTTCGCTCGCTCCTGGCTACGATTGTACCACAAAGACATAGATGCATTGCAGTAAAATCTCGAGCTCACTTAGCTTCGCACACTCCAGAATTCAGTGAAATTTCGAGCTCGCTTCGCTCGCTCTAGGTTTTGGTTCCTATATGTTTTTATGGTGAAGTAAATTCTCGAGTTTGCTTTGCTCGTTCCAGATTTTAGGTCGTCAAAAACTGGAGCTCGCCCAGACTTGCCCCCCCCAAGACCAAAAGCTGGGTACGCCCATGTATATACTAGGTAATTATTACAGAAAACTTCACTGTGTTGTGTCCTAGTCATACTATGGAAGAAGTTGCTTCTACATTTTAAAACTTCGAACCCAGAAGACCGTTGTCAAAAGAAAAAAAAAGATTATGAAATTCTGAATTTAAATTTTCTGGAAAATGGTACTTCTGTCAAGTCTTTATATGGAGTAACAAATGTATGTGTAACAAAATATCTGTCACTAGAAACTTCTATAAACCGTTTTCGAACAACTGAAATTCGGTCAGTGAAATTTCGAAAGTAAGATAGGTTACCCCCAAAACTACCTTGCGTGCTTATCCCCAAATAATTTTCAATTTATTTGCCGTATTTTTATTGTGTTATAAACGTGGAAATGCGTCTTCCGTCGCGACCCGCGCCATAAATCCGGATATTGGTGAGAGCAGGAGAGTACGCTCTAAGCTAGATGAGTTTCTCTATGGGCAATAATAGTCGGCTTAAGAATTCGGGTTAGTGTTGGTTCATTTGGGTATTTGATGCTTTCTGGTTTTTTTACTCAAGTGCGTCTCCGAGTAAGATAGTGATTTCTGCTTATTGATTTGTTTAAATAACAATACGACTTTTTGTCCAGGCATTGATAATTTACAAGAATATAACGAAACATCGAAATGACTTTATTCGCTTGAAATAATATTTTTAAGTTCTTCAGTTTAGGACAGTACCTACTAAGATATACGTTTCGAGTTTCGTGTAACGTAAAATTTCTTTCCAACTCTAAAAAAATACTTTATTAATAAACAATGTAAAACAAATTCATTCAAATACCTACGCATAATTATTATACAGGGTGTGGTTTTGGTCAGCGTCGCGCATTAAGGGGGTGCAAGAGACCATCAAACTGAACAAATTTCATTATGGAGCAAACTTCGCAATGGCGAAATTTGCTGATTTGTATGAAACTGGTGTTTTTTTTTCGAGATTTCGATGTTGGCTCCATAGTGAAAGTGGTTTAGTTTGATGGTTTGAAGCACCCCCTACATGCGCGTCGCTGACCAAAACCACACCCTGTATAATATTGTAAAGAACCTAAGTACCTATAACCTTCAGAATGACCCTGCACTGTCATCACGCGCCCTCTCACGCACTAAAGCCACTTTTACACTCCACCCAAGTCCGGTAATTTCGTGTTTTATAAGCGATCGTTCTCCTTAATATTCAATTAGTTCTAATTGAGGAGATGAGGAGTGATATCTGCGGGGACAGATTAACGGCCTACACATAATTCATTACGGTAATGGAGCAGTTATGGCTGACAGTTACTTTTTTACAGTGTCGCGCGGGTGTGTATGCGCCTTAATGCCGGCGAGATGGTGATTGGGGATTTATATGATTTCGGTCGTTTTATGTCCGTCCGTCTGTTGAGATGAGTGATTAGAAATGATTAGGTAACGTACATAATTTAATTCACGACATGGCCTGCTACAGGATGTATGTGTAAAAAAACACCCTAGTATTAATACTTAAGTTAAACACACACTCTAATGTACTTAAATTATACATTCTGAGCACCCTAACTGTAACTTTTCAGTTTTCAGTCGCGAAGGAAATACACCTCAATCAAAACCCTACCAAACTAATAATAATCAGATTGTTTATAAATCCAGCAAACAGCTAACTGAATCAGCTTGCTAACTTAGGTCACAGTCCAGGCTAACAGAGTTAGGTCCCGTCTAAGATCTAGTACCTACGTATCGATATAACGTCGTTAGAAAGCACTAGATGCGAGCTAACTTCGATGAATTACCATCGAGTTTGATGCACGAGTTTCAGAACATGGTATTGGTTTAGTTAATAAGATTAACTATACATAAATATCGTCCTGTCGATGGTATAAATTAAATAAATAAGCTAGATGTAGTTCTTCGATTGGGACTAGATAATAAGTAAAATTATGTACGTACCTAATATTTTAAAATATATACTTACCTGTATTTTTATTACTAGAAAAATTTTAAGGATGTATTCAGACAATGAAAACAAATAAGTTTCCCTTAGGGAAATAGGTCGAAAAACGAGAAAAATTTGTTGACCTTCAGATTTTCATGCATAAGTGCGGATCAGCCGATAAATTTTCGACGGGTAGTCCAAAAAATTATTTGTTTTCGACCCATTTTCCTTAATTTATTTAATTTTAATTTTAGGGTAAGTTGTTTAGTTTCATTATCTGAATATACCTTCAAGAATACACCATTAACAATTTTCTAGTACCTAATTAATGAATTGAAGATCTTTGTAAAGTTTATGTAAGTACCTATTACTTACATAAACTTTATACAGAGTATCTAAAGGAATATAAAAGATTGGAATAAGGATTTCTGAATGGAATTAAAAGGCTTTTGCTTACAAACGTATCACAATAAGAAACCAATAGTAAACATCGTGCAGTCAATCTCAGACATGTAATCCACTGACAACAATGCTATAAACCAATCAGACGCAAATCCTCTAGCACCTTCACACGATCAATCGCTGCCTCTTCCTGCCGACTACACTGTCGCACTAATGACTAATTACGCTTGTACAATCCCCCCTTCACCCGATACTACTTGCACCACCAACTATATTTAATCTGCATAGCATTCTCAACCGTATTTACTTTCAATTGAGTTCAGATACTTTTGTGTCTGATTTGAGAGTTGTGATCTTCTTAGATGAGAGAGCTAGAGTACGCTCATTAGGTATTTAGTGCCATTGTGGTTAGTAGTTCAAGGGAATTTGTACTGTAATTTTAGAATGTTAAAATGGAAGTTTGTTTGAAAGATTGGTTGGAGTTAGGTCGTGGTCGGAGTCTGGGCAGCAAGGAAGGCTTCAGAGGAAAGATATCGGCACGTAATGAGTTGAGTGCCATTCAAAACATCATTATCTTTGTACCGCAGCGCAGTCCGGAGTGTTGTTCTTGTACCTTACCTACCGTTTGTTTGTTATTAGTCAGGTTTTATTTTTGGTCTTTTTTTTTCATTTTCCTGTAGAATTCAGGGTGTAAGGGGCCTAAAATTGCCACTGTAGGATTCCGCGTATTACTTTTTTCTGAAAACGTCCTGGAGCATCTCAAAGTCAAAGTCAAAAAAGTCAAAGTCAAAATTTTTTATTCAAAATAATATCACATAGATAACTTTTTGACGTCATTTTTGATTCTACCACCGCATCGGAAGGTGTTCCGTTGTAGAGAAGATGCGGCCAGAAACTCTTCAACACACTTCTTTTAAACAAAACAAAATATACAAAGTACAAATATTGAATTACATAGTGTAACATGTCAAGACCATCTTTATTTAATACTACAATATTTCAATGTCGTTAGGTTAGACAGTTGTTTAACTTTAATGGATGCATGTACTTATGATATTGAACCACTTTCCCAAAAGAATTTCAGACAAATTCGACTAGATTATTTTTTTCTTAATTTTCATTAGTGATTAAATTTAGTTTGGAAAGTCCAAAACTTTTTTTTTTGTACTTTTTCGTAGGTTTCTGTGGGAAAGTTGTTTAGTATCATGGGTACAATCACCCATTAATGTAATGCAACTGTTTACCCTAACACCTGTATAATTATACCTGAATCATTTTAAAATCCCTAAAAAATTATAAAGCGCACTTTCGAATTCAAACTCAGATTGTTACTTGGACGTGGTACACTGCTGCTGCATCTCTCAGAGAAATATCGAGCATGAGCTCGCTGTGTAACTATGAATAGGTGGACCTAGTCTTATCGTCTTCAAACTTAAACATTACTCCCATAGGTAGGTGACATTCATTACTATGTTTATTTCTGTCATCTTTACTAAGTTTTTCAGTTTTCTAAAACTCAGTAAAGGTTCGATAATGCTTCATAACTAAACAAAAGATAAACTAAACTGTAATATCCACGTGAAGATCAAACGTATAAACTCCGGTGTCCATTTACGAGCTAACTGTTATTAATGTGAGCGTTTACGACACTTTCTGTTCACCCCCTCTATCGCCGGCGTGATGGTAACGAGAGGTGAAGGTATCTAATGTTATGGATCGATTTGTTTGTTTGATTGCGTTTCTTGATGGATGAAAACGACTGTTTGGGATTTTTATCGTTTTAGGTGATGTGGGGTATTAGAAGGTGTTTTCCCAGTTTGTATGTAGATAGACTGGGAAGACATCTATAATTCCAGGTTGGAATTACTTCAATTCAAAGCCTTAAATGGTGCATAAACCTTTTGCCCACAAATCTTAGCAGATATTTTTAGTAGCACTGGAAATATTTTGGGTAGACATTTTTAATATGTCAGAGCCTTAGATTAAAGTAAAATAATTTGATATCATAACCACAAGTTTAGTCAATTAATAATTACCTACACGGACCGTCAGGGCCCTCGCATACAAACGAAGTTTCGTCCTATTTTCAATGTTAACCAATTAAAATCAATATCATATTTTATGCACCTGCACGATCTAGAAAAAAATACTTTCTTATACGAGTCTATTATTACTGTTTCAATTGGTTTCAATGCTAATATAAATCTTACACAATTTAGACACAGACTAGTTTCTAGATAGTGTTAAAGTGATAATATTAGTGTTTTAATATTTCGATTCTAAAGGTATTATTTATGAATCTACCTCTGACTCAAGGGTTGTAAGTGAGCATAATTATGCTTTGTTTACGATACAGCCAGTAAACCGCAGCAGTAATAATTCACTGTAGGAAGAATTTACCACGAGTACTACCATAGTTCATAATAAACATAAAGTACCATTGATTTGTACCCAAACAGTGAGGCCACAGAAAAACAACGTGAGATATCAATATGCCGCGACACGTCCTAACGTTTTTTGTAAAGAGCCCCCTGTAGATAGATAACTATATACACAGGGTGTGTCAGGATAAGCCGTATTGATAACTATCGCCCGGTCTGTCCGTTTGTATCAGTTTCCGTCACACCGGGGGTCTGAAAAACACACGTTGTTTTTTTCTTTATGAGGTATTCTTTTATTAGAAATGAAAGTAGAAAAAAATACGATAGAACACATAATTATATTCATATTTGTTCCAAAACTTGTAGTTCGTTTTCCAATTAATTGTCTTCATATTTCGCTGATAGAGTTCCTTAGATATTTTGTCGAGACGCACTCAACTTTCAGACATTTAACAATGCATGCCTGGAGCTAGGAATTATCATCAGCCTGTCACTGTCCTCTCGTGCCAATAGTCATCTCCCAAGGATCGTCACAATAACCAGTCCTGCGCTGCCCTCATCCAACGGGTTCCCGGCGCCTTCAACAGACTCTCTAGCATGATTTCACTACTTACGAGCGACTCTGCCTTTTTCTATACGACTCGTCGCGGCAAGTGCGGCTGAAAACCGCAGAAAGGGTAATTTTCTATGCAGCGAAGGCGTGCGATTTGAGAAATCATACTAGGACTCCGTCAACGGTCCACCGTGTGGAGGGCCACTTGCAATTCTTTAGGCTATGTCGGCTACTCTGGTTCTAAGAGTCATTATAAATTATGATTAATGATACAATCAAAGTTCAAATAACTACTAAATTTCAGTAGCCACAATCATACCTTCCAGACATTAAAACACACACAACCATCACACTGTAATATCCCAACTAATCTAACTAAACAAGTAAAGGGAAACTAGTGTCTCCCGCGAGCCGTTCCCGTTTCTTAGCGAGCGGTAACTCAATTACTTGCGACAGGTCGCCTCGCGATAAATGCGTTTTGGTTACATTCGGCTTGTAAGGGTACAAGTCAGGAAAGCGAGCGACGAGCAGAGGATAGAGCGGATCATTCAAATCTGCGCATCTGGTAACGCAATTACTTGCTACATGTTTGTTTAGGAATAAGTTACAATGTTTGCGTCAAGTGGCAGCGACACAATAGATAGATAATTTCTTCATCAATTTAAAGGCACGTGGCAAATCTATCTGCTATAGCCTCAGATTATAGTCAAGCTAATCTAGATCTTTATTACCTTCTTACAATCTTTATTGCATGAATTTACTTTCAATTTGCCGGTGTCCACGAACTAGGATCGAGTCAACCGCTGCAACTTACATGTAATTTGGCAGCCACTGATATAGTTTCCGTGGTGTAGCGGTTATCACATCTGCCTAACACGCAGAAGGCCCCCGGTTCGATCCCGGGCGGAAACATTACTTTTGTTTATTACTGATTGAAACAAATGATGTATATTGGTCCGAGATACGACCGTAAAATTATCCACCTATTTGTACGAACGAAAGTTTACACAGGGAATCAGGGATTCATACAAGATACAACCCCACGGGTTGCCAAGCAAAATCTTGGCGCAAGTACCTTTACCAATACCATTATGATTTTTGGTAAAAAAAATTGCGTACCTGTTTGGGAAGTAAATGAGGTGCCATCGAAAGGAGACCGATATAAATAGCTGGAAAAACTAGGAATGCCACCTCTCAGTCTGCCGCAACTCGAGGATTGCCAGGTTCAAATAAGTAATTTGGTAAAGATACTTGCGGCAAGATTTTGCTAAGCAACCTACCTGGCATCATTGTATGAACCCCTGTGTAAACTTTCACTTGAATCACATCTCGTTTGCCAAACAAATAGGTGCACAATATTACGGCCGGATCTTGGTATATATGAAAGTAGCATTAATATAAATATTCTTTCTTATCATCAGATAGACAGATCTTTCCCGTAGCTAATAGGCATTGTCACAGTTTAGTGGACGATACCTACAATAATATTATTTTGGGGTATTTAAGGTTAACAGCAACAACCTTAACTATTAATACGTAGTAGTTTCAATATAATTATGCTATACTGTGACTATAATGCTGTTTATAAAGTATCTTTAGCATGTGCTAGCAAGTTGTTATGAATGTCAAGTTATCAGCCTCTAGACTATACCATAATAACGCCCATTCCCTGAGATGACTTGTAAAACTAGCGCGAAATGATAGAATTCATTTTAAATATTTCCTTCACTCCAATATCAGCGTGTAAGAATTTGGATAAGTAATGTGTAACACGAGTAGATATCAGATTAAAGTCTTTAGCAGTTTATTGTAGCATAGTTTATAATATAATTTAGTTGATAATGACATACAATCTTTATTGCTCGGATTTAACTTTCACCAGCGCAGCCTGTGTCCGTGTTCTTAGATCTAGGTCACCTTAGCTTCGCCGAGCTGCTACTCACGTGTAATTTGACAGTCACTTGATATAGTTTCCGTGGTGTAGCGGTTATCACATCTGCCTAACACGCAGAAGGCCCCCGGTTCGATCCCGGGCGGAAACATTACTTTTACTTACATACAATACGATCACGCTCAATAACCAAATAGGGAAATTAGAGCCTCAAGTCCCTAAGACAACTTTTTACTAAATGTTCATGGGCTAGCATGTTTTTATAACTGTTTCTTTAGTGAGATTACTATAATTAAACTGTGGTTCTTCTATCGAGTCGATGGCATTTCATTGTAAATATTTCCAGCCCTTTATTTTGCCACACGGATAGCACTACCAACTGCGTCCATAAGCTCCATTCGCGTGCACTTAGAGCATCCAAGCGCGTGTAAGTTTGCGGACAGGAAGGGCAAGATGCGAGATGAAGAAGTTCTTACCTCATTAATAGGCCAAGATACTTACGTTATAGCAGCAGCAAAATTTGTTTCTCTGTTGGTTGATCCGATCTTACCGTCTTGCTCTTAAATAACCGGAATGGGTATTAGCTATCTTGATACGCGGTTATTCGAAACAGCACGGTTTTTTTAAACGGCTAGCCGTTATGTAATGTAGTTTACAATTTGGCTGTGAAATAGACAGAACGTCGCCCCTTCATGGTCGCTCCCGCCCACGCCCATGCCTCGCGCCGCGCCCCGGGCATGCGGTCGGCATAACTCATAGCCTCGCACCTCGCAGTTCGCACTCGGTTAACTTGCAAACTATGATATATCGCCGTGTTTCTATTCCTCGCTCGACCTCCACCTGAAACGGGTAAGTAAGGGTTAGATATAATTGCAACAGTTTTGACTTAAAGGGATAGCTGGGCATAACTTACATTCCGTTTACGTCACATAACTTGGAGAACAAGTTATTCAAGCATAGGTACAGTTACGGAGATAGAATAGATAGAATATTTTATCTTTTGGCCCACAATATATATCGTAGGTATTATGTATTTACTAAGACAAAGACTAGTATGAGCGACATTTTTTAATGACATTTTCTTCATCGTGAAAGTTGTTCAATTTGATGGTCTAATTTGTGGTCACTGTTTTAATACAACGTGTTAATTAATAAGCGCAAAACCTCATACACCCCAACTGACTTTTATCGAAATAATTAGATTGAAATAATAATTTAATTATTTTGATTCGTAAAATTCAAAGTTATTCGCATTTTAAGTTTTGAGACATAAATTATTTGATATCATTAATTCAGCAATGAATGAAAGCGCTAACGTGCTCATGGATACATTTTAAGACTCTTGTTTTGGTAGTAAGTAAGGTGAGTGTGCCCGTGCGGTAGTTTCAGATCTAGTTCAGAAAATTTTAAATTTTGCAAACCAATTACCTACTTAATATTTTGAAAAAAAAAAACCTATGTTGAAACCATGATAATCAGATTCTGCTCTCGATTCCAAACAAACCACTTTCTAGTTTTGCGTTAATTCATTAACACGTTGTATAACACTAGGGTGTTTAGATACATTGTGTTTGAAAAAAACCGGCCAATTGCGAGTCGGACTCGCGCACGAAGGGTTCCGTACCAATTATATATAAAAACGAATAACGTTTGTTGTATGGGAGCCCCCTTAAATATTTATTTTACTTAAATATTATTGAGCCAGAGGCGGTATACGTCGGTGAGGCGGCGATAGAAATTGTGCAAGACTATGTCTACCTTGGACAGACTATAAGACTAGGTAGAAACAACTTTGACAAGGAGGCCGCTAGGCGTATCCAGCTAGGATGGGCTGCTTTCGCGAAACTACGTCATATATTCTCCTCGGCCCTACCACAATGCCTCAAAACGAAGATGTTCAATCAGTGCGTTCTGCCAGTGATGACCTATGGTGCGGAAACGTGGACCCTGACGATAGGGCTAGTTCATAAATTCAAGGTCGCTCAGCGAGCTATGGAGAGAGCTATGCTCGGTGTTTCTCTGAGGGACCACATCAGAAATGAAGTGATTCGTCACAGAACTAAAGTGGCTGACATAGCTCAGAAAATTAGCAAGCTGAAGTGGCAATGGGCTGGTCATATCTGTCGAAGAACCGACAACCGATGGGGTGTCAGAGTTCTAGAGTGGAGACCGCGAACTGGTAGGCGTAGAGTGTGGGACGCCCTGCTGCCCGCTGGACAGACGACCTAAAAAAAGTAGCGGGGAGCGACTGGATGAGGAAGGCCGAGGACAGAGTTTTGTGGCGCGCCTTGGGAGAGGCCTATGTCCAGCAGTGGACGAGGATAGGCTGATGATGATGATGAAATATTATTACTTGTTGTTATAGCAGCAACAGAAATACATCATCTGTGAAAATTTCAACTGTCTAACTATCACAGACAGACGGACGGACAGAGGAGTCTTAGTAATAGGGTCCCGTTTCACCCTTTGGGTACGGAACCCTAAAAAGATATGACCATAAAAAACGTGTATTACTTATTTAATATAATACGAAAAACTAAAAATAAAGAATAAAAAAGAATAGAATAGAATAGAACATTCCAGTTATTGTTTACAAAAGTAATGTTTCCGCCCGGGATCGAACCGGGGGCCTTCTGCGTGTTAGGCAGATGTGATAACCGCTACACCACGGAAACTATATCAGGTAGCTGCCAAATAACACGTGAGTAGCAGCGCCTGGCGACGCGACGGTGACCTGATTGTGGACACCGGCCAGCGAAAGTAAAGCTGGGCAATAAAGATTGTGTCATTCACTATCTCGATTGTGTCTCAATACAATTACGTCACACTCATCCAATTTGTTTTTGTATATGTTGTTCTTTATTAGTGATCAAAGATTGTGTGTAATAAAATTAAATAATTGTTTATCTTATAATTTACTATACCTTAAAACTAGTCAAGGTCATAGACATTACCTTTGTAAATAATTTTAGATGATTGAATAGTTTTTTTTCGAAATGGGCCTACGTTTGGCTTCAGCTTACGTGAGTCCTGGGGCATATTTCGTAAACATGACAATAGTAATTTACAATGACAGTTCAGGGTAAGTACTTATATCACTGGTTATTTGTGTCCTAACATTCTCAGTTGTTTGTATGTAATGAAATTGTCATTGGAAATTACAATTGTCATGTTTATGAAATAGGTAGACCTGATGAAACTAGATGAAGCCGAGGATGCAACACGCTCATCCAGAAAAGGGCTATCAACTCTGTTCTTAAAAATTATCCTGATTGTATTTGCTGGGAACAATAGACGCAGAGAGAGAGAGTATCATACTAGAGCGTATTTACGTATTTGCGATGCAATATAACAAATAAATACATACCTACACACATATACTCACGCCCCAGACAAATTAATTACAAAGACATTTATTTTGATAAGCAAAAAGTTACATAGAAAACTTTTGAGCTTACACATAGATCACACAACAATAAATCTAATAGGTAAGTACTTAAGGTGTAATAGTAGGTGGAAATACCTCGGAGGCATCTTTTATTTTTCATATTTTACTACTAGATTTATACCATTTACCGAAACTAAAGTTATACCTCAGTGTTTTTGGATAGTTTATCTAGTGAAATCATAACCTGAATACACGATTGGAATTACTTCACTCGATAGAAAATCGTCACAAAGATGACGTATTTTCATGTAAAACGATGTATCTGGAAGATATTAGCCTTTCATCTACAATACTGCAAAGGAATCCTTCTCTTACATAGTCGCGTCTTATAACAACCACGTTAAGAAATGATGTGGTCTAATTTGAGCCGGAAAAACAAAAACACAAACATAACCAAAATTAGTTAACTGCATCGTAGCAAAAATGGGTGATTAAATCTCGAGCGACCAATAGTTTTAACACACTATCTTCATGCATGCAAACAAACACTATAAACACACTTATATCACTATAAATTAAGTTACTTCATAGACCCGACAATCTAAAGACACCCAAGTGCAAACTAACCTCCATTAAATCAACACCTCAATCCAAACGTCGCAGGTTTCCTCTAAGAGCTCGTTAAGAACAATTACCAAGTCTTACTGGGGAAGAGAGGGGGTGAGGCAGGGTTCCGGACGCGCGGGGGGACGTAATTATGCTTTATGAGATGATACATAACAGGATAAGCAGTCGGGACTTGAAAGACCACGGAGGAATAAAGCTAATGGAGGAATTATTGACAAACTACTTTTTTTTTGTAAACTAGCTGTTGCCCGCTGACTTTATAAAAGTATCCTATTTGTTAATCCAGAACATAATATTCTATCAGTGTGCCAAATTTTATCCAAATCCGTTCAGCAGTTTATAGGTTATTGAGTCACAAACATACAAACATCGTCAAAAACTTTGACTTTATAGTCGTAATATAAAGTATGTATTACAGAACGAAATTTGAGTAGGCTACCTTAGGTAAATTTTGAAAGTAGGTAAAGTTTTCAATGTGATACCCGCTTTGTTGTAAATTCCTTCTGGAAAACTTACGATTATTTTTATCTATAGCATAACGACAGTAAGTAAATTAGTCTTTGGAAAAGACATTAGTGCTATTTATGCTATATACCTTGAGATAAAGGCGCTTACGCAGTTTATTTATGTCGAAGACTGAATTAATTGCTTTGACCTTGAATAGGCGTTTAGGAAATCGTTTACGTTGATTGCTTTCTTTTAGTCTTCAATATGTCTTGAAAGTTTTTGTGATATATAACGATTGCCATGTACTTTCTCCTTACTTTCTCTATACTCTTACTAGTCATTTGTTTTTAAATGACACAAAAAGGCATTTTTGGAAACACTGACATGATGTAATATTTTTTAGAAATTACCAAAATATAATATCGTCAATGAAGTTCCATATAAGGAATTTTCAAAAACAGTCTCTTTCATAAGATGCTATAAACAGAAGAGTAGAAATGTAAGTAGTTACAATTTACCATCAATGCAGGTGGCTCCGAACAAGATTTGATATTTTCTTATTAAAATCAAATCGTTTACTTTTCAACCCCCCACCGGTCGTTCCGATACAACGATCACGCAAAATTAAAAATAAATGACTCAGAAAAATACACGAGAGTCCATGATTTGATTAAATTAAGAGGAAAATACCTCACCGCCCCGCCGACAAGGAAAAATAAGATTTCTCTTTTGTTATTAAAAGCTTTTTTTTTCGTTAACGCCAACGACTTCATTTTGCAAATACGTCGATTTGCATGAATTTATTCTGTTCTCGCTTCAATGGAGTTCACTAATATTTGAATAATGCTTCTGAAATGTACTTAAGTATTTTGGTAGTTAGCTTTTGTTTATTGACTTATCTTACAAGGTGATAAAATAACCAATAATCAAGCGATGCAGGGTGTTAACTTAAATGCGATACCTAATACTTTACACAGATGCTTTAGTCAGATTTTCGAACTAAACTATCATTATGGGACCAACATTAAAATCGCAAAAAAATCTACTTACAATAACAAATTTTCTAGTAATGTCTACTATAAATAATCTCTCTATAAGTAGGATCGGATATTTTTTTAGTAGACTTCATTAGAAAATTTATTTTTGTTTGTAGATTTTAGTGAAATCTACCAGAATCCGATTTACAATACCACATTTCTATTCCATTTTCCATTTCCAAAGGCAACAAAATAAAAGGGTTGTCACAAAGAAATCATGTTGAATTAAGTCATACATCACAGATTTATAGGTACTAAAAATTGTTATTTACCTATTTGGCCCCCAAAATGATATAGAAAGCAGATCCCGAGGCAATAATTCTTAGGCAGGAGTAATACAACACTAAACTACATATGGTACAATTTAAACCCAAACCGCGATAACCCTAAACTGCCGGACGGCGATAAAACTTAACAGTTAACGGTTAATTAGAGACAGTGTCCGATACGTCACGATTTATATCACTATAGGATACGTTGATGGGTTTGCTTGCGAGTTTTCAGTGTTATGTAATTTTATTTTAATCTTTGTGCTGACGTAAGAAACCATAGGTAATGAAAAAAAACACAATTATGAATAAAAAAAATGTACTTTTTTTGACAGTAATTAAATTGGTAGGATTTTATAATACATTTTTGAATCACCAATTACTTGTCGATTAGGGGCGGATTATTTGACTGAGCTTGTATCTCTTTGTATTGACGAAGCATGTTGCTGATTTTTGTCTGTTTGTGTATCATTGTTATTGACGACGCTTGTGCTGACCACTATTTTTTGTAATTAATTATTATTATTTTTTAATTGTCTAATAAATGAGTTCTTGTATTAATAAACATTACTTGTCAAATGGAAGAATACATGAATGACCTAGTATCCTTGTTAAAGACATAAAAATATGTATAATTAGTTTAGGTTAGTAGTTTTTTTTTCATAGTTATATTACTATTCATAATTCAAAACAAACAACCTGACACACTATAATTTTCCACTATTGATATAGGTTTAACCCTCAAGACGCCGGTGGTCCATAAGACCACATGTCGCGGTCGCGATCGGATCGCATGACTGATAAAGGCCGGTCACCCTCGCCTCGGGCAATACTGCTCCCTAGAGGACACTTTCTTACTGGACTAGAGAGAACATTGCGAGCTGTTGATTGGCTATTTGCTTTGATTTTCATTGCTAGTGGCTTATTATTTTTATTGCTCATTCTTATTAATTAGTGTTACGTGCGAGAGTACTTGGGTAACGTTGCTGCAAATGATTAAAAAGATAGTAGTAACGTTTTTAATCACTGTCTGTTTATGTTTATAAACTTTCGTTTTAAATTAAATCGGTATGATCATACCCACCACTGACGCCATAAAACAAATCTTAATAATGAGAGAAAAGGATAGCAACATCAGGTCTCTTAGTTCAAATCTAATCCATAAATATGACCTTTGTGATGTTTCTTTAAAAGCATACTACGATACCTAGAGAAGGCAAGAACTATTTAGGGCCCTTGAGGACATTGTGATACCATACCACGTTAAAGCAATATTAAACATCTGATTAAATATTGATTTGAAAACCCCAGGGCACTTGTAGACAGGATCAAGATTTTTTAAGTGGTTAAAATTCTATATTACTTATTTTTCCAATCGCTACATACTGTATACTGTTGGTGTGCCATACTAAATAAAATAAAATATAAGTATTCTAAACAGTTATGAATACATAATGATACAGTTTTATTCTCGTTTCAAAATAATATTACGAGAAACAATCTCCACAGATTTCTCAAGGCATTGATTAGAAAAGCAAGTACACGAACACGACGCCGTATCGTTAGCAGATCGTATTGCTGTACATAAATCAGACGCACTGATTAAATCGTATCTAACAAGTAACGAGTAGTGGCCAGTACGCAACATTATACGCAATTGGCGATTGCGGTCGGAGAGACAGAGACCCGTGGGCGGTAGACGGTTAATTTCTTAATTTTTTCGTGTTTTGTTTTGTCATGGTGTCCCATCCCATACAAATTAAATTTTAGTTTAAAAATTGCAATATATGGCGTTATGGTATCGATTTGTAATTAATGTTTAAGTAAACGTGTAAATTGTTACTAAAAGTACATGATCTGACTACAAAAAAATCTCATGAGCCTCGGAAAATCAAGCAATTTACTTTGCCCGAAGACTGCCCGCGTTACGGCAGTCGCGTTCTATTGTTTGACGTTGGGCATCTGTACTGTATAGTATTATATAATCTGTGGTTTTGTCAAGAAAAAGTAACTCTGCAAACATGTTCAAATTATTTCAATACTCATAGATAAGTATTTAAGCACATGAATTAGAATCTCCGCAAATTTTGATAATCGCGCACTCACTTACCACACTGTAACGTGAGTCTAACTTGAAACGTCCTTAGTCCTTGTTTAAAAGTTTATCTTATTGAGCATTTCTGAAAATGCAATGACACGAACATACACACTTTCACTGCTCTAACTACAAAAATTCAAGCGACAATACACACTACCAGTAACGATAAAGAAGCCCTTATCTCAAAACACCCGGTATTAAAAGGTTTAAAAACAAAGTTCAACATAAACCAACATCATGAAACGATAATCAATTTTAATGAACACCGTAGTTAAGTTACGTTTTTGTTTATCTTGTAAACAGAGGCACATAACGTTTCCTAAATCAGGTCACTAGATTTTCGAAGTCGGAAGTCGGTTTACGACTTTTCACTTTTTTTCTAAATAGGTGCTTTTTAAGAGTGCCTGTGACCCATCAGTTTTGACGTGTTATGTCTTGGATCAGTCGTTGATTTATGTTGAAAGAAATTAAAATTTTACTGTATTTTTTAATTGCTTCCTTCAGATACCGGGTCGTTAAATGTCAAAGTGGAGTTTCAACAAAATGGCGGCTTGACGTTTACTGTTGTTATGTCACTTGTGTTTTTAAACAAATTAATTTAATGTTATCGATTTGTTTAAAGCGTTTATTGATTTTGTATTTAGGTAAACACAGTAAATATAAACTCACAACCGTAAATATTCCTTAATACCTTTTCGGGGTGGTCTGATTTAAAATGTAACTACAAATGATATATTATAAGAATTTCAAAAAGCATGATAGGTATAAACACTGACATATACTCTAGCGATAGACAAGCTCGTTCAAACAAACAACATGTCACACAAAACAACACAAAATGACACATTACGATCTGTCATTGCCATAGTGACGAAGTGAACTCGGGAACATCAATGCGGTGCTCCCACCGCATTCAAGTGGAACATGTTGCTTCTATGAAAGGGCCTGTCTATCGATAGAGTGTAAGTCTATGGGTATCAACAATAAAATTACTATTTTCAGCGTTTCGATAATTTTATCATGTTGCATTTTATCTACGATTTTATATTTTAGGGTTCAGGCAGGATTGATTATGATTAGTATCATGTCAATAAATCTGTCTCATTCATTCAGAAATAGTTTTTTTTATCATTAGCATGTCTCCCATTTTTCATCACAATAGGTAAGTATAAAAAGCTCCCTATTCTATAGAAGTGCACGAAGAATGAAACAAAAAGAGCAGCTAACTAAACAAAGGACGCAGTGTATCGTACCAATAGTAATTGATTTCACGGCGTACCGCGCCCTCTGTCGGTGGGATCATTGCAACTATTGTCTTACTTGCAAATTGTTCAGATGACAATGGAAAAGAAAACTTTGTGTTGTTAGGGGTGGGTGCTGCCAGAAGCTGTGTTTTAACGTTGCTTTCATTGTAATTGTAATTTTGTAAGATGTCGGTTACACGTTCAGTTTGGCATCAGTTCAATCCATGACCTTGCACAGCACATGCACGAAGAGAAAAACTCGCCAAGTGACGTATTGAAACCCTCATCCGGCACGTCCTGAGTAATCAGCAAGCCTCTAATGCTGGTTAGCAATCTCAAATCTCTGTACCACAAGCCAAGCTCTTTGGCCAGATTCAGATACGTTCTTTAAGTCCTAGTTTGGACTGTGTCGTATGCTGTACGGCATTCGAAATCCATGCATTTTCGACCCAATTCAGATAAAAAGCTCACGGTCAAAAGAAGTCTCTGAATCTTGGTCTAAGACATGCCATTGACTCAACAGAAGAATAAGTCCACCAATGAAACTTACGTCAGATTGACGTGAGGCTGGTCGACACATATTCGATTAGACGTTCAATCTATCAGTTTGGTGTGACTGACAAAAATTAAAATCATTCCGGATGCTCAATCTATCAGTCAAGGCATATCCCGATCACTCAGTTGCCAGTGAACCTGCCAGTTGCCAACTATCAGGTTCAAATACCAAGAGGCGATTAAGAGACAAGGTTTGATATGAAGTGTTTTACACTTGGACGAATTAACCACTCGTCCAAGGTTTTACACTTGTCATCGCATATCATGTCATTTATCAATGTCTTTTTAAAAATTTGCCCTGTACAAGTAACTTCAAAGATAGTTATTAGTTGTAACATAGTTTCTGGCCACCCCGATAGAGAATAGTCGTGAATTTATGTATTAAAGATTACATACATAAACCCACGACTATACAATTACGTAAGGATCAATTAACTGAACGAAACCCAACCATTAGTCAACAAATAACGTTATAGTGTCCTTCTAGATAACTTGACGTCACAATATATATTTATGACGTGTACGGGCCCCGGCCACCGGCAGTTAGACCCTCAAGATTTGCCCACGGACCCCTAAACGTAGATAAGCTCTCGTAAACCTTAATAGTTGTGTACTGATATTGTATGTTACTTAGTTTTGTAGTTATAGTGTTAGTTGTATACTTAATCTTAATGAGATACTGTTTTTAAATTATGATCAAATTTCGTACAATTGGCAGGGATTTAATACATTTTTTACTAATTATCCATACCTACATGGTGATGGCGGCGGGAATCCGTTGTATGAGGGCAACGCAGGTCCGGTCGTTGTGGCGATCCTTGGAGGAGGCCTATGTCCAGCAGTGGACGTCCATCGGCCGAGATGATGATGATGATGATGATCCATACATGCATTATTTAGTCTAGTTTTTAGACAAAAAGTACGAAAATCTGTCATTTGGAGTCGCCTAAACACCATATCTTGTTTTTTTTATTGTTATAAAACATTTAATCTGCGGTTATATAAAATAAAAAATAAAATAAATAACCAAATAATAGGAGTCGCGTTGTGGATCTGCTATTGGGTAGTCGCGTATCGCTCGTCAATTGTTGGTTGCCCCCTCCCAGGTCTACAACGGGGCTCCAGTGGTGGCTCAAGATAGTGTTCTTTTCGAAAAACAATCCTTGAAGTCACCAAATACATAAATTACCGTACAACGTCAAGCACTTTTGCTACATAAACTAGACATTGGCAAAATCATCAAATACCCAAGATGGCAGCCATTTTTTTAAAAGTAGAATAGAATAGAACTAAATAATAGTTTATTGAATTTCTGAACAAAATAAACAATATAAAGTGAAAACGTTAAACAATGAGATCTACTTATGAAATACAATTACCAGGGGTCCTCAGCAGGCAAGCCTGAAACCTGTGGAACCAGTTATCTTCAATTACTTATCTATATTTTCTCTCAATTCCCAATCTACTAATAATTCCAAATCGTAGACCGTAAAACAAGGTGGAATCTTCAAGTTTTTAATCTTTTAAGCAATCGTAGCGGATCGCAGCGACTTGACGCGGGCCACTTACTGCAGCATTATCTCACTACATTGAACCTAACACCGACTGTTTTATTTATTAGTGTCATTATGTTTTAACCTGTATTAGGACGTTTTGAGCAGACGTTTTGTAAGGGTAAGTTGAAAAAAGTTCCAGTGTAGAAATTTCGCCGTCAGGATACATTGATACTAGTATAACCAAACATTAGTGGCTTCTGTAGCACATACACAAACGTGACGTATATAAGTACCAAACGGTCTGACACAACCTCAGGGTTAAAAGCCCCATACGAATAAAAAAAGAAGACGTCAGATTATTTATTTATGAATCTAACTCCAAATTATCCAAATTTGGAGATTATCCAAATTAATTATTATCCAATTAATAATTTGGAAATTATCCAAATTATCCAAATATCCTTAATTCCAAAAGCATGTAACAAATATCCGATCTTATTAGAGGAGCACAAAATAAAATGTAAACAAACTTTAAGAAAAAATTAAAACAGTGTATGTTAGGTTAACTTAATTTAATTTAATACAGCTTTGATAGCAAAAAAATAGCATTTAAGTAAAAAATGTGATTAAAGAGTGCAACGCCTACAAACTGCTTAGCAGTTTGGCGATATTAAAATTTGTAAACTTAGATGTAAGAAACTGAAATAAAGAAAAAATAAAAAAAAACTCTTAAGTAGATTATAGTACAACGATCATCGTTCATGCAAAATTCTTATCTGAATTATGCTTTAGGATTCGGATAAAGACAAACAAGTTGTTGCAATTTATTCTAGATGTACTCCTACATTTTAAGTAAATTGTGTAAAGTCCTTAAATGTAAAATACATCGTGTGCAGCAACTCTGTATACCTTCCATTTGATTGCTTTAAAAAACCCAAACCAATCACAAGTAAAGACGTTCAGATCTCAGGATAATCCATAGCCGGTTCAAGTTAATTAAACATGAAATTCAATTAATAGAGAGAGGCGAGTTATCGCGCGTCGAATAAAGGGCAGATCCCTTCCTCCTAATTAAAACGTATTGCCTTATTTAACTCATTTTCCACTTACAATGACGTCGCGCGACCGTCTCCAACTTTTTAATCTGCCTGAATCTTGCTTCGCCTTACGTTTTAACTGTCTCCCAATAGAGAATCTACTCTAGGTTGAGATGTTAAAGCTTATTTTCCTGTGGATGGCACGTTTGTGAAGAAAATCGCGTATAGCCAGGTTCTTGTGCGGTATCGCTACGAGTTACAAAGAGGTATTTGCGGGGCCTTAAGACCGAGCATTAGTTTTTAAGGGACTTATTTTGTTGCGCTATTAAAGAGAGCGAGTCTCTGATAGAATTAGCGGGGGCAATAACATTAATCGGTTTTTGTTTTGGAATTGTTTCGATTTAAATGTGATTTTGTTTTTACTTCGTGTACGATAAAGGAAAGCGCATATCTATTACAACCGATCGCATCTGGGTGGAGCGGGCCGCATCGCAGCGGAACAGCATATCACACTAGTGTGTGAAGTACCTACGCATTTTACGCTCTGGTGAGTGTGCCGGGTCCCACTCGCCTCGCAATGCATTGACAGATTTTTAGTTTGACAATACTGCAAGAATGACGTTGTAAAAATGACGGGCCGCATCGGAGCGGAGCGAGCCAAATCACACCGACGGAAATACGCTGCGCAATAATGCGACCCGCCGGACCCGGCATAGTATAGGCATGCGATAGTTCAATTGTATAATATTTGGCGGCTTTTTGCGCTGTATCCGGACCTGATGCGTCCCGTCGCAATATGCGCTTACCTCAAGGTAAAACCACAGAGGATTATATTGTACAGAGTGACAGCTTCATACAAGCTCGCAAAAGCGGCGCATCACTACATGCGCAGCGCGTTTATGTGCGCGCATTCACCTACGAGGTTCACCAACGAGACCGACGGTGACTTCGGGCGAAACGAAGGTGTGACTGTGAGGGGTGACACATCGTTGATTTTACCCGCGCGCCCGGCACCGCTCCGTGTTGTACGCTCAATATTTTTATTTTATTAGTTTATAGGTAGTAGAAGTCGAAAAAAAAGGTAAAGTATTTTGCACTGTGTGCATGAACTATTGGAAGAGTAATGTAAACATTAATAAAGAAATACTACATTGAAATAAAACTTGGCATCATTTTAACAATGTTTTCATTATTTTTTATTTTTATTTTAATGAAATACATAGTTATAACTACAACTAAATATGTCTAAGAACTACAAAAGATAAGTAAATTGTTTTAATATTTTCACGCCCAAAAATGAATTAATAACAAATAATAACTAACAAAATAAACAAAAACAATTTACAATTGAGTCATAAAACATTTGCCTACCTTCATACCTACTCCAATTAAATTTATTTCCTTTAAGGCAGCCCTACAAGAATAGGCTAATAAAGTTGACGCTCCTTAGTAGCTGTTACTCTTTACAATCCTCTGTGGTAAAACTATAGGATGTAAGGGACAGCCCTCCGCAGACTGAAATGGTGAATTCAGACCATCAAAATGAACAACTTTCATTATGGAGCCTGCCTCAGGAAACGCGAAAAAAAATCAGCTGTCCCATACATTTGAGTCGGGTAGGTACGGCAGTTTTGTAAGGGACAGTTGATTTTTTTTTCGTGTTTCCTGAGGTAGGCCCCATAGTGAAAGTTGTTCATTTTGATGGTCTGAGTTCACCGTTTCAGTCTGTGGAGGGCTGTCCCTTACACCCTGTATATACCATTACCTATTATGTGCTTAAGGCCTAAAGTATACAGGGGAGAGTGCCGTTATATGCGGATGGACCTATTAGCTAAGCTAGATCAGAAGCCAATAAATTTAGCTTGCTTAAACAATCTCAAAGCATGTTGACCAATAACTTGCTTTCACCAATCCGTCATGGACTGTTAGTGGAGGATGGCCCGCTGCCTGTCACTCTTGTTTTATGAGCTTCACCTTGTTTTATACCTACCTACATAAGCTCACAACGATAATCCGTTTCGAGACGATCCGGATCTTTGCTACAACTACCAACGTTAAACGCAACGCAACGCAGCAAGTCTCACTTTTATGTTGAAGGTCTCAGAACGATAATTTATAAATAATCATTTAGAGTAAATCCCATCTAAGTAGGTATAATAATTATGACTCTCGTTCGACCCCGTAAACCATGTAATATAGCAGTACTACGCAGTATCCCGTAGTGCGATGTCCTGACTACGTGCAATACTCTATCATTGTTGCTAGTGACACCAAGTTTTAGGGAAAAATCTCGGATAGTTTTGTTAGGAATAAATCAGTAACTTAAGTAGGTATGAAGTAGCCTTTGCGTCTTTTTTGTTAGTTTTCAATATACGAAAACCTATCACTCACAAAATATCCAGAATTTAAAATCATATAACAAATTGCAGGTTATTTCTAGATCTCGCAAAGAAGCATTTTTTCTAAATCCCTAAAAGTATGAAAATTGGGATGAAAGATTCTAAGTTACTTGATTGAGAGAATTTTATTAAGGTCAATCCTGCTAGTTCGCTATAAAAATATTGCTTTAATCACATTAAGCATCGAATTAAATTAAATAATTATTTACAAAACCGTGTTATATATTATTATCTCATCCTATTTCAATAAGAATATTCATTGGGAAATATTGTAAACATAGTCCGGGACTTAACAAATATGTGGCGTCTCTACTCGTGCATGTTGTTACAGCCTTACACATTCTTTATTACATGGAACATTTTAGCATAGGGTGCTCTTGAAAAACTTAAAATTAAAATATTCAAATACCTTAATCTAAACAAGAGAAAGAGTGCAGCCGAGGGTCTCAAATAGTTGTGTGTTGAGCGACCTCACTCACTAGCAGGTTATAAATACACATATACCTACTCACGCTAATGTCCCACTCGAGATATGTAGAGACAATTTGATTGCTATTTGCTTCGATTCTGACAGACATGCCTATATTGAGATACATACCTTAAAGATGAACTGTCTCACAGGGATCATCGTCATCATTTACAGCCCAAATCCCCCACTGCTGCATTTAGGCCTCCATTTGTGTATGTCACCCTCCTCTGTCCTGGAGTGCAATTCTCTAAGCGCAAACATCGTCAGAACTATAAATTCTTCGTTGATACATCGGCGAGCTGACAATATGGTATTCGCTAAGGTTATGTCATGTGTCAAACTTATATAAAAACTTCGACGATATGAAGGATGTAACATTTGTGAGCTTGTCGACAGCGATGTGACGCTAAGTCACTCCTGAGCATCTTGCATCGACTCAGCTCCCGCCACTCTCTTTATTATATCTTTAACCTATCGTGCCGCCGGACGACCGACACTTCGCTCCTTTCTTTTAGCCGTCACTCAGACAACACTTTGCTCCATCTGCCGTCACGTCACCTTGCCATATGTCCTGCCCATTTCCATTTGAGATCTATGTCTCTCTTACCGATATCTTGGACCTTATTATGGCGTTGGATTTCCGTATTTGGAACTTTGTCTAGAAGCTTGATGGCGAGCATAGCACGCTTCGTGGCTCTCTGTGACGACTCTCAATATGTGCAAAATTTCCTTCGTGAGTGTCCATGTTTCGGCACCGTAGGTCATAGTTGTCTAAGAAATATATTGGTTGTACAAGCGGGTCTCAAGGCACTTTGGTGTCTTCTGTGACCGGAGCACGTCCTTGAATTTCCAAATGTTACGCGACTACCGATTAAATGTATGAGGCAATAGCTATTTTTCAAATTATGGGTTTGCTTACAACACACCTCGTATTTAAGTAAGTAGGTCCTACGTATTCTGGACAAATAAACTGGAGCACCCTGTACAGGCGGGTAGTGTTAAATCAGCCTCAACGGGAGGTCGCTACTGTCGCTTCGTCTTGCATAATTTACAAGACTGTAATGCGCCAAACTCGACGCTCTATTGTTTTATTTCTTACAATTCTTTGTTTTACCAGTTACAGATGACCCGTGATTACATGATCCTGTCATCAGTATTTGTCTACGAGTGTTCTAGGACAAAGTTTTGTATGAAATTGACAACTTCTTAGGCATCTTTTTAGGTATCAGGATGGGATGACGTGTCAAGTCGTAATTAGGCTTGACGTTTGACCATAAAACACGATTTTGTTAAATTCAATCATCTAAGAACCCAAGACTGTCCTTTTTTTGGGCTATTAGTTTATTTAGGGTTAGGTAAAGTTTTTAAATTTAAAGGTTTTCAAATGGTAGCTGGCTCAGAGGTCAGGGGTCAGGTTAAGCTGGTGGTAACAATAACAATTATAAATAAGTAGGTTGCAGCAATAACGGTCGGCGACGTGCACTATATCAACCAAACTGCCTGCGATGCAATGCCACCTACGAGACACTCCGTGTAGACTAGCGACGCACAGATGTGACTGTCGTTTGATAAACCTCATTTTGTAATTAAATTTCGTTAAACACTATTGACTACTAATAAAGCTTTACTGACCATACGTGTAGCCGCACCTGCCAGTCTCTTATCAGGCTCTATTCTATAGTAAGTGCCACCAAGACGCTGATTTCTCTCTCATCTTTTATCAATATTAAGGTCGTTATTATTATAACACTTTATTGTACACACAGACACTTTGATATAAACAATGAAAAGACATGTAAGTACAAAGGGCGATCTTATCTCAGACCTGAAACAGTGACAAGAGTTAATTCAGAGGCAGTCATAATGATAATATTTTGGAAACATTTAATGCTTTTTGTCACGTTGCTCTGCCAGAAGAGCAAACCTTCGGTCGACTTTGTGGAAATTTAACATTCTGGGATTTGACATTTTGGACGTTGGGCATTGGGGGAATTGGACATTCTGTGCTAAACTTTAGGCCTCAACGGAAAATATTGAATAACAAAAGTAGCTATTTGCTATTGGAACTCTAGAACGAACGAGTAGGTTTAAAAGTATGAAACATGAAGTCGCTTCTACCCTAATAAAGGTAATCTAGGTATGGTATACGGCGCCCATGGGCCATCCATAACCCAGCAGCGGCACTCCGAACAAGCAGACGTTTTTATTCTCCTCCACGACGACACTAACATAAAAACACTCACATTTCGAATAAACATCGCTTTAAAGCGCAGTTTCGTGCAACTTAAGCCCGTATTAGGTTGTTAAATTTACATTTTACATTTGATATTTTCAGCCGTGAAAGTTATTTGTTTGTTGTATAGAGCGAATTCGCAACGATTTATTGTTTCGAATGTATTGCGCTTTGTTCGTTACGTGTATTTATGGGGTCATTTATACGATACGTAACGTTAAATAATTTAGTGCGTTTCGAGTACAAAATGGTGGTTTGAGCTTTTAAATTGTCAAATGCGCTAGAGGTACAACTCGATTAAAAAATGAAAGAAAAATCTGTAAACCATTATTATTATTATAACACTTTATTATACACACAGATAATACACAAAGTTGAGAAACCACCATTCTTGATTGCAAAATAACATGTTGATGAGTATATTGTCCTAAATCTATTCGGAAACTTTTCATACCTACCTACGCTAGAACTACACGTTTAAAAAATATAGGCACGTAGCATATTTTCTGACCACCGTACAGGGATCGAAGTCTATGAAATTTACTACGTAGTTTTTTGCAATTCTAGTCAGTCGCTTTTGGAATCTTATGCGTAGGTAATGGAAACTTACATAAAATAAAATACACGAAAAGATACAGTATACAAATCCAATTCGTAAGCTCCACGAATTTGTCACAAAATAGAAATGTAAAATTACTCAAAATGGAAATATAAAGCGTGTAACCAGTCTGCAGATTCAATTGTTACCTGCCAGTCCCGGGAGATAGCGCGATCCCGGGACGCTGCACCGGGATCCCGTTTTAGTGGGATTTAGGTGGGAAAGGCGGGTATTGTCAGCGCGGGATTTATTATGCTGCACATATGTCTGTCTTTGAAGTTAACTTTGTGAGTGTTGGGAAGATGCATCTCAGTTGTTACTTTTTATTTATGTTTTAGTGTATTTTATTTTATGAACGAATTAAATTCACTTTCGAACTGTACTTTTATAAATATTTTGTTTTGCTACTTTTTTATGTGAATGCATAGGCACATGAACTATACTCCATTCCAAATAGCAACGAAAATTTAAGGCCATTTTGAATTACAGAAACAGATAAATGAAACACTTCCTCTCACTTATTCTTAGAACATCTTTAGTTACGTCCAATCACCGACTTGAAGGTCCGTGCGTCCAATATACGTTGGATATCATAATTGGCCAGAAAACTATACAGGAATCGGAATATCTTTTCGTCCTTATTTGGAATGCAGTATATGTTGGGAATACTTTCGGGATGGAGAATTGCAAACACAGTAAAAAAAATTAGAACAGTTTTCAGCATAACATGTACTATATTTAAATACACAAGATGTATGAGTACCTATACGTGTTACTAACTTCAAAATTCTAGGCATTTTGATATTCGACGATACGAAATGTAAAAACAAATGTTTTTAGAGTTTCAGGCCACGTCTTCTCTACAGCTAGCATAACATTTCGCATAACAGAGAGAACTTACAAAAAAATTACATCAAAACGAAAAGGTGATTTTACTTACGAGAAAATGTTTTTTCTAATTTCCGTTAACCTTTAGTTTCAAGGTTTCGGGATGGAATGTCATTATGTCCATAAATACTTATAACAATTATTTTACTTAAAATGAGACCCTGAGAAATATACATTTGGGTTTTGGTTTTACTGTACCTTGAGAAATATACATTTGTGTTTTGGTTGTACTGTACCGGAGGCCTATTTGAGACTATAAGGGTGAACGCATATCTATCCGCTGCGAAGGAGCCCAAGGAGGCGAACGAAACGAATTCGCCGCGGATAAGTAGGTATGAATATAATTTCATACAAAGAATAATCTAAAATACTTTTCGTTCGCCTCCTTTGGCTCGTTCGCCGCGGATAAATATCATCATCAGCCTATATACGTCCCACTGCAGGGCACAGGCCTACCCTCTAGGAGGATGTATGGGCGTTAGTCCACCACGCGTGCCCAATGCGAATTGGTAGACACATACGCATCAGAATTTCGTCTTCTGCATATTATGCAGGTTTCCTCACGATATTTTCGTTCACCGTTTGCGAGCAGTCGGTAATACGTACATACGAGTAAGTTAGAAAAACTCATTGGTACGTGGCATGTTGTCCGTGCGGATTCGAACCCGGACCTCATGATTGAGAGTCCATACCTCTCCGCAACGCGCCATCGAGCTATTACCAACATGATACTGAAATATTTTTAATAAAAAGAAATACCAACCAAACTGGAAATAAAAACAGCTATATTTTATAGTCTTTACCTAACGCAGGGCTTAAGGTTTATTTACGGCTACAATTTTAGTACTTGAGTAGTATACTCGTAGCTGGCGATAGAAGCAAATATTTTCGCGCGTTATTCACAATGAGTCCATTTATATGCAGCTTTTAGACGTTTAAATGTTTTATCATCGGTGCATTAATCTTTGAGATTTTCACTATTTTGTGAAAGGTTATTTTGCTAAACTACCTAACCCTGCCACTGAGGTCTATCCATTAAAAACGGCCAAGAGCGTTCCGGATGGATATCCGTATCCACTGTAGTATTTGCGTAATGATAATAATTTATTTTCTATTGTTTTTCTGCCTTTCTAGTACTTTTTGTTTAGAAAATTTTTTTTTCTGACATTAATAATGCTACTTACTGTATCTGTTATAATGTTTAATGAAAATTATTTCCTAAATGACGATTCATTCCATTACATAAGACCATTTCATGAGATCCAACGACGACTTGATGGGCAAGCATATGCTCACGACTATATTACCCGAGGGGGTAGTCAGAGATCTTCTGAAACCTCAGAACATCCACGTTGATGGGCAAGGTAAACGATTTTTTCGTTCAAATTGAAGAGTTCAGTTCAGAGTCATATCAGTCATTATGTTTGTTAAAACTTGCCAAAGACTAAAAAAAATACCTACCAATCCAGTCCAATTTCAAATTCCATGTTTTTGTGCTTTTCCTTTTTATACAAAAAGCCTCAGTGAAACCTATCTTCTCTTTTAATTAATTCTTCAAGTGTCATTTTTATATCCTTTGTTTTCCCAAACAAGACAACTAGCTTCAATAAAACCTCCTTTCACTCTCGCCTCAACCGTAAAAAGTTATAAAAATTGCTGCTGGAATCGGCCGTTGTCAACAAAAGTTATAAACAATTACCGAGACGAGATTAAAAGTGAAAAATTCCGTGACGAGCGCCCCCGAGACGCGCGACAAACAAAACATTCCTAATTGCTTTTTATTAGAGATCCGCAGTTTGGTTTCTAAGCACCCTATGCCTACAACATTTTAAAATTCTTGTCTTCACGAAAATTCATAATTTGACCACCAACTTTGACTTCACCTATGAATGCTACGATTCATCGTTCATTTATGAATTTTATGAGATACGTCAAAATTAGTCATCGAATGATGTTTTCCATTTTAAGTGAAGTGAGTTTTTTCTTTGAGTTTTTCTAATTGTTTAAGGGTATATTATTCGGAGCGCGCTCCATACAAACGTACTATGTTGATATTTTCAATACTAACCAATTAAAGTCTATGAAATTTTGCAGAAACAATCTAGAAACAAATTTCTATGCTTGTATGGAGTCAGATTTTCGTTAAAATCTATAGTTTTCAAGTTACAGTGCCTCAAAGATTTCCATACAAATCTTAAATTAATCCTAGCATTGAAACTGTATATTTTAACGAAAATCTGACTCTATAGAAGCATAGAAATTTGTTTCTAGATTGTTTCTGCAAAATTTCATTGTCTTTAATTGGTTAGTATTGAAAATATCACCATAGTACGTTTGTATGCAGCGCGCATTTTCGCTCTCGGAATAATATTCTCTTAAGAAAAAATCCAGAGACTAACACAAAATTACACAATTACAACTGAATTTGAAAGATCGGAGTTACCAAAAAAATTTGCAAAGTCCACTACCTACTTTACGTTATGACTTATATTCAAAAAATTTAAAATAAGTACGAGTAGGAACGAATCAAATTTAATGATGTACAAATTTCATCGATTCTGGATAAACGTTTTTTTCAGTTTTACGATAATTTCATTTCAACTTTTGTAAACGATTTTTCGTTATCAGGCTATACAGCTCCATATTCAGTATGAAGTCACTTAGTATGGCGTTAAATTTTGACTACTGTTTAATTTCAGTAAAACTAAGTCAGTACGGAATCCTCTAAACTAGATTGTTAATCACACTTTACACCTATCTTATTGTGTCTCAAGACGTGGCTCGTTGGCTTTTGTGGGTGATAAGGTTTGTTGAAAAATGTTCAGTCGACACCTCCCCCCCCTCCCCCTCCTCCGCTCATCCCTTCAACTAGCAGCGGATTAGGGATGAATAATCACCCCAAACAAGATACAAACAGAAACAATTGAAGAAAACTCGCGCTACTTTTCGACGCGTAATTGGTTAATCACTTGGTGCTATTAAAGTGATGGATGTTGATTGCATTTTTTAGGTTAAATTACTCATTTTTTTGTTTATTAAGATAATTTTGACTATACCATAGACCATATAATGACTCTTGGGTGATACTAGTACGCGATAGCTAAAAGTTTACAAAGGATTAGGCAACCGTATTCACTTACACGCAGGGAAAAGTCTAGTCATTTTATAGAGTATTCGTTGCTGATTGTATTTTTTTTTAATTAGTACTGGGTAGGAGTTAAACCCACCACTTGCCAATCCATTCCAATACGTAAGTTTTCTTTTAACCTAGCATAGCATAAGCAGAGCATAGCATAGGCATAGCTTAAGCATAACATAAGCATAGCATAAGCATAGCATAAGCATAGCATAAGCATATGCTCACGACTATATTCCCCAGAACAAAGCCCTGAATAATTAATAATTAATGCCTAATAAATCCTATGTCAAACGTGGATGTTCTGAGTTTTCAGAATATCTCTGACTGACCCCCCTCGGGGAATATAGTCGTTATTATATGCTTCTCAAATCAATCCATCATCACAGCCTATATACGTCCCACTGTAGGACACAGGCCTACCCTCAGGATTGTATGTGAGCATATGCTTATGCTTTAATTAATCCTACACTAAATCCTTATTGAAGATATTTTGATAATTTTTGCATTCGACATCAAAAGGGAAAAGTTTATTTATTTTCACCACTAGGACTGTGATTTTGAACAAATCTACGATAGAAGATTCGATTACTTTCAATAAATCTTCTAAACAATTAAATTACATTTGCTTGCTTGCATATTCCCTCTCTAGTTCAATCTATACTCGTAAGTGTGATTTCTTCACAGCTTCACAAGTTCAACTGCACAAAAGTAAGTAAGTACTACTCCAGTACAAATTCACAAAATGTAAACAACATTACCACCCCATTGTAATATGAACACCTTGGAACTTTACCTTGATATCACTTTGTAAGTACCAGAGACTCTGGCCGGGGGGCGAAATGGTAGAACTTGCACAATAACTGAGAGATTAGAGACATCGTTGGACCAGTGCCGGATTATACGTAGAGGCGAAATACCACAACTTCCTATGGACCACGCAATTGTAAGATAGAATTATACCGACGAATCTACGACTTCTGCCTGAGTTGTACGTGGTTTTAACTGACTAACTTCAAAGAAGGAGGAGTTAATCGTTTTGTGTATTATTTTTTGTGTGTTCCGCTATTATGTAAAATTTATTCAAAAACAAACGAGTGAAGGTATATGAAGCGATTTGAAGCTTTCGCTTTCACACTCTTAAATTCAATACAAATTCATATAACGCCAAAAACTAATTTATTTCACTATTCACATTGTAAAAGATTTTTCTTTTTGTACTAGTTTATTTCAAGCCGCCTCAATATGCCTTTGACCTGGCTTAACGAATAGTTACAACGCCATCTGACGGAACTATCCGAGACCAACTGCTTAACGTGCCTTCTGAAGCACGGAAACGCTCGAGATGAAATACACAAACCCATCCAAAGACTGACCGGACCTGACGTTGCTTAACTTCGGTGAGCAAGTTGATGAAGTTGAAGTTGAAGTTGAGTGTTGAAAAAAGGGATAAAGAAGAAGCGGTAGTTCGATTGATTAGTGCGTTCTTCGGTGGCGATCTCTGCCCAGTTACCTATCTCCATGACACGAGAGTAAATTATCTTGAAATTAGTGTGAATGTCATGGTAGCGGCATCGAGACTCAACTGTCGACTTATTGGGTCCAATATTGTCGCTGTTTTCTCGCGGTCCCTGGATCTTAATCCGGCTCTGGATATGACTAAGGTGAGGTTGAACTGGTTGATATGAATTGAATAGTACGTGGAGGAGTGTGTGTTAATGATCTTAGATTGTGCAAGTGCTTTTGTTTTGAGGAAACGTCTAAAGTTAGTCGTTATACTTTGGAAGTGGTAATTAACTGTTACTACTATGATCAATATTGAAATAGCGAAAAAATAATTTTGTTGTTTCAAAGAAAATGATCATGATATATTATGGTACCTACTCGATTCAAATGTATGGATCTGATTTTTAGTCGCTTTCTATATTGGCACCATAGTGAAAGCTGTTCATATTCTCTCCTTACCTTTCAAATGTAACGCATAATAAAATTATTAAATTTTCTAACAAACAGATAAGTAGAATGAAAGAAGTATAATGTTATAAAGTCCTACATGTATAAAATTTACTGAAAATTAATGCTTATCTCAGTGAGATACGTTTTTAGTTGAAAGCCATTAAACTTTCACTACAAAACGAGAAATAACAAAAGCGATCTAAATAATAAAACAATAAAGAAACAACTAATAACAGCGTCAATAAAGCACCCTTATAACAAGTACACAGAAATGACTTGTACTTTCCACCCCTGACGTTTTCTAACAAATTTATTGGCCAAGCCTCCGACTGAATGGAGAGGCAGACAATAGGATGTGCATTTGAAAAATTGCTCCGAGGTAATGTGCCTACGGATGATTCAAGAAATTGAGGTAAAAATAATAAAATGTAGCAAGAACAGGCTGGCTTCTTGAAGAATTGAGGTAGAAATTTTCTCGTATTTTTCTTGATTAACAATAAAATACAAATTGATCCACATTTATGGAACAGCAGATTTTTGTTTGCGATTCTGGTGACGATCACGAAGAAAAAGTTGTTCATTTTGTCGAATCCACAATCTCGAACTCGGACTTCGATTTTTAGATTGATCACATTTTAAATCAGCACCTTGTAGAAGAAAAATGTTGAAATATTAATTGTTATTTATACAAGGTGTTACAAAACTACAAATAAACCTTTAAGGGGGTGGTGTAGACCATCAAACTGAACAACTTTCACTATGGGACCAATATCGAAATCGGGAAAAAAAAATTTATGTTCTATACTCTACAAATCGACTAGAGCTTTAATATGTATGGGATATGAAATTATTTTTTTCGCGATTTCGATGTTGGTCCCATAGAGAAAGTTGTTCAGTTTGACGGTCTTAACAACCCCCTTAAGAGTTTCAAAAATTTATTGTTACTTATGAAACACCTTGTATAGGTAGGTACGTAATATTTAGATAAACTCGCTATCCCTTTGTATCAAAACATTGCCAAATTGTTCCAAAGATAACTTTTAGTTCTTTTTGTGGTAATTTAGGCGGCTAGTTTTTTGTCCCCAAGCGCAGTGTATCCCTTAGTCACCTCGCACTATAATCAAGCCGATGGATAAATACGGGGAACCGTGTGGTAATTGTACGAACACTTGTTTTGTTTTTACAGAAAAAAATAACATTGTTTCCTGCACTCGAACAACAACTTCAATATCTTAAGTGACTAAGACTAAGGCTACACATTTTTCTCTAAAACCTTTTAGCGAGCTCAGTTTTAAAATAAAAACCATGTACGTACCAAATCTCCAAAATCTATCGCTCTATAAGTTGAAGAAACCGCCTTGGGCTGACACCGCCGTGCCCTTAACTTAAACCGAACTTAAACTTAAGTGAGACGTTAAGTTTACACCAGGAACTACTATATAAAGACGTCTCTAATAAACTTTGCACTAACAAGCGACTAAGTGCGTTATTTAAGAGGCCATCGGACTTTTACACACTGCGACAACCCTATGACACAGTTTAAAAAACCTCCTTACTGCAGTTTTTAGTTTTAATTCAGTATACCAATAGTGGACGAATGAATATAACTAGTATGTGTACGAGGGTTGGTAGATGTGTAAGTGAGGCGTGAACGTAGTCCGAGTGCCAACCGGCCAAGCCTTAGGCATTCGAAGAAATGTCGCCCAGTCCAGTCGATAGTAGAAATAGAATAGAGGAAGCATTGCAAGTATTTTATCCAATTTTGATCCATTAAATGAGTGAATGTCCTAGAGCATTATTCATGTTCTATTTAAAAGCGGGGTTTGGCATTGAAATAAACAAATAAGTGTTAGGAAAACTCTTCACAGCACAATCGATATTATAATTATAATACCGTGTCATTTAGCGAGTTATTGGGAACTGAAATAATGGTGCTCTCCGTATGGCAAAATACACGGCTTATAGCTGAAGAGAAATAATATGTAATGAAAGCTTTCGTGAGGAAACCTGTAAACGCTGAGGAATATGTCCACCAATGTAGGTTTATAGGTTCGTTGATTAGGTACATTGGTTAACTAAATGCTTATAATCACCAGACTTCCAAAAGTGAGGACGACGGCAACGTAGAATTACGACAGGAGTAAAATAAAATATATCACTTTGAGAATACCTACGAGTACAGTACAGGGTAGGTTTTTTGTAACCATTGCAACACCTACTTATTACAGTTCACATAGTACCTTGTAAATATCTGGTTCTGAAAAAAACACAAACAAAGATTACAAGATTCAAAATGCTTCCTCTATTCTCACTGACCGACCGAACTCAGGCACTCTGTGAAGTGCTAGAATTAGAGCACACACGGAGCACTGGATCACTTGTTTTAGTGCTACAGGATGCTGTCATAAAGTGTACGTCAGATTGATGAATTTTATTGAATTAGGTTTACGGTAAGTAATATACCTAACACCATTTAGTTTGAATAAAATAATGCACAAGCCAAAAATACATACAGGTTCCTAATATGCTGACACTTTTTTAAGGGGATGATCAGACCGTCAAACTGAACAACCTTCTCTATGGTATCAAAATTGAAATCTTAAAAAAATAACGGATGTTCCATACTAAACTGCTTGAGCCAAATGTATGATGATAAGACCATAGTCTTCTTCTCATAAAATACAAAAATAATTCTTTGTTTGCAAAATTAATCAGATGGATATGCCTTTTCCTTCCTTATTTCGTTTGACAATAACTAACATCTTGTTGTATTGAAGACTAGTCAACCTTGAAGTCTAACTGTGTCGATTCACATGAAAAGTAGAGATAATGGTTTGTTTTCTCTCCTATTCGATGCGAATTACACGGTGTTGATCCCAAGGGATACATTGTCAAATATTATCAGCCTGTATAGTAGGTACTAGTGGAAGTGTAGCGGTGCGGTGCACAGTGGTGCGACATGCTTAGTCTTAGAGAACTCCGGCAACTTCTCCAGGAATTAATCATGCAAGGATTGATCTAAACTTGTGTGACCGGTCGTGAGTTGATTGGGGCTTTACCGATGACACAGATTTATAATTTTATCACTCAATGAATGAATCGTTCGATAAAAAATGTCTGTTCAGGGTTTTTCCCATGTACAATTTAAATTTTACATACATACATACATACATATTCTCACGCCTGTCTCCCACTGGGGTAGGCAGAAACAAAGGAACGGCACTTGCCAAACCTCCCTAGCTTCCTCCTTCATGCATGCTCGTCGGTTTCGGGTAGATCTGACCTGGCCCTTCTTAAGCCCGTCGCCAATTTTGTCCGAATATGTACGTCTAGGCCGTCCCCTTCCAACATTTCCACTTACGCTTGCCTTATAGGTTGCACTCGTCAATCTGCACTCATCCATTCTTTCCATATGACCAAACCATCTCAACATACCTTTCTCTATCTTTGTCACTACATCCTCTTTCAGACCACAACGTTCTCTGATTACACTATTTTTCAATTTGTCCATAACTGTTACACCACACATACTTCTCAATGAGCGCATTTCCACAGCGATAATCCTACTTTCGTGCGTCTTCTGCCAATTTTTTACGATAAAAAATTGTAAATATTATGTTTAACATAATTACAAGTTAACTATCCGCCAAATTTAATAGTTTGACTGTAGAACTAATCAACAGGTAAAAACAGTCATGCAGATTTATTTATTCATTCATGTGAATCTGTTTAGACTTTTTTGTAAAAACATGATTATGACAAAACCTGCACAGGTACGTAAAACTTCTTTAAAAATTTACAATATAACAGTTTTTTCATCCACGTTGATATCGTTACGAAAAACAAACTACAAGTACATTATCAAATAACAATTTTATATGAGAATAATTGAAGTGATCAAACTAATTACAAAGTTATGAAACCGCAACAAAAGTAACAAAGTCTTTGGCCTACCCTATAGGTAGGCTAAATGATATAGAAATCGATTGTACTGAGCTACATCCTCACATTCACATATCAGCAGACGGACATCCGGACCTACAGATAGTGTGAACAGGTTAGTGTGTTATACACGGTCGTACATTATGATAATCACATTAAGGCCTCCGCACATTGCAGCAATATTATCGAGCGATTTTATAGAGCGATATTATCGACAGCGATATCGCGACACCTTACACACTGCAGCGATTCCGCGATTCGCGTCAGGCATGCGCCACCACTGAATGTAGTTGAAAGAGATTGCGTCAGGTTGCGATAATATCGCGGCAGTGTGTGGAATCGAGCGCGTCCCCATACAAAATGTTCTCAGTACTACATTTATCGCAAAAACACAGCGATATTATCGCTCGATAAAATCGCTGCAATGTGCGGAAGCTTTAAAACGAAATGGAATTCTGTTTTGTGACGATAATTTCTAATAATGATAGCCTCGACGAAAACAACTGCTTTATAAAGAAAATTAGTCGGTTACGCAAGATGATTTTAAAGGTATGAGTCTATGCACTCACTATTCCTCCTAAATCTGGTGAAAGGCGGAGCTGCTACGGTCTGAGGTAATGTAGAATGCAGTGACTTGGTGCACATCGATGACAGGAATAGACGTAGAGTTGTAGATCTAAGCATAATTGCACGCAATAGGTAGGCTATAATAGCATAGAGTAAAAGACAAGAAGAGTGTTATACTCCATGGTCTCCATACTAAGTGGCGTACACCGGAATAAGCTCAATAGCCCGTCTCATAGATAGTGCTGACTCCTTTTCCGCGAGATTCGACAACAAAAATTTCGTATCTGTATACTTTTTTTTAGTTACCGAAGCTTCCTCTCTTTCGTAGTTGACTTGGTTCATAATATTTGAAGACTAATCAGAATTTCTTAGCGTTTATTGGCAATTCGTCTACTCACTGCATGGAGCCAGCGACATTTTTGAGACAGGATTTTGAGCTTATTCATCAACTTAGTATGGAGTAAAGCACACTCTTTTGTCTTTAACTCTATAGTAAAGCTAACTTATATTAAATGGTCAAACTTTAGAAAATCCGTAGTAAAGTTAAGAAGACTTAACACGTATCTTAAAAAGCCTCCACCACACCGTCCACGTCGTCCCGTCGGTCCCGTCGCGGTTGAAACCGCCGTAAGTAAGAAGTTGTCTTTTTACTTCACTCGCTAGTCGCTTCCTTGCTACACAAGATTGCCATTTAACTGGTGGCCACTTGTGCAAGATAGATTCTAACTTGGGTGTTACAATTTTGACAAGTTTTTAAAAAGTAGGTAGGATAAGAAGTAGACAGTTTTAGTATGCTACTCAAAATCATCGCTAGAAAAACACGATGTTACCAGTAAGTAAGTAAGTTATAGCCTATAGAATCCCACTGCAGGGCAAAGGCCTCCTCTCACGAATAAGGGTGAGAGGGAGAGGGATGTTACCAGTAGATGTGCAAAAACAAATTGCTTACACTGAATTCTTATTAAGTAGAGAATCAGAAGTTCTTCAAAATAGATGAACAAAATAACAGCAACATTCCATTTAAGCTTTAAAATATAAATTTAGACGAACGGTTGCAGTGAACTCTTAGAAATAACTCGTAAGCAAACATTATTGGAATAGCGAACGCAAGTGAGGAGAATAAACCAAGTTATACCTGAGGGGCTGAGCCCAGCTCTCTCAATAAATCAATATCTTAGCTTGTGAAGTAAGTTTATACCGAGATGCTCCGGTGTCGTATGCACAACCGTCGCACTGTGGGCTCGAACCAAGCTTTACTGGACATAACATCTTTAGAACAAAATTCTTCAATAACTTTTTGAGGTTAGCTATTAACTCCACAAATCTTTCCAAAGACTCTATTTGAATGTCAGCAATGTATCTTCAAACTCTGATGTAGTTTAGACTTTATTACTATAAAAATAATAATACCTGTTATTTACCACTTATGACTAGTTTTTGGCATGAAATAGATAACTGCTAATGAGTTTATGCCTACTTACTTACTGGAGTGTGATTTTTTAAAGCCACACATTTTAATAGGCAGTACAACGATGCATAATCTCTGTAGTAATTTTGACATTTTCTACGGCTTATTTAAACGTGTGACTTTCAAAAATACCACTCCTGGTTTCTTGTAGGAACTGAATAATTATGTGAATTAATAACTATAAATTAAACACTAAGTACTATTGTTTTCCAATCTAAATCAACCAACCAAATTTATTCAAGTCATTCTGTATATTTTTTTAAATAATTGAATTTAGTAAAGATAATTAGGCGAATTGAAAATTTTACTATCATTTTGATTAAATTATGGTCATTAAACGTCTGTATTTTTTATAGTAATACTAATAATAGCCCATGACCTAGTCACCCAACCCACTGTGTGACTCGCGTACATCCGGCCGGCGCCCGAGGCCGGGCCGCGACTGAACCTAATTTGTATTGATTAAAAATATTCAGCATAGTTGGAAGCAGCAGGAATGTGCTCTGGGCACTTCGCCTCCTCGCTACACAGTGGGCCGGCTACTGGTGGTCGCTGGCCAAACTGAGGTGTATTTAGAAGTTTGCTTTTGCTTGTTCTGTTAAATCAACTTTGTAAAATTTTCGGTATGCTTTTATTTTGTTTTTTATAGTATACAACGTGTTAATGAATAAGCGCAAAACCTCGTACGGGGTGTATTGATTATAACAAAATAATCAGATTGAAACAATAATTTCATTATTTTGATAGTTAAAATTTAAAGTTATTCGCATTTTAAGTTTACAGGCAAAAATGATTTGTTAAAATTTCAGCAATGAATGAAAGCGCTAGTAACCCTCAATTTTTAGACGATTAAAAGTCATTTTACTTTTCAGATATTTACTCCCAAAATTAAGAATAAAATATACCTACTATATCCTCGTCCCTTATTCATTCACTAAAATGTTTTACCGAGAAACTTCTAATCACTTATATTATTAGGCTCTCATCTTTTTTAGGGTTTTAAGTACTATTCAACGAACACTTATTATTATTATTTATTTATTTATTATTTAACGCTTTATTGTACACACGGAAATATACATAGAAAAACAGCATAATAGACAATTACAAAGGGCGAGCTTATCTCTAAAGAGATTTCTTCCAGCAAACCCGTGACAGAGAGAGAGCATACAAAGTGAGGCAGGCATAGTGTGCACATTTAACTAATAAAACAGATTATGAAATACATAATATTATATAAAGATACAGGTATATATACTTACATACATACATAACTACTAATATATACAGTATGATAAATATATAAATATACTAGTTTATTGAAGAGAGAGATAGTGATCTTTGACTTGTTTTTTAAATGAAGCAATTGTTTGACAGTCTCTTATTTTAAATGGGAGAGAGTTCCACAGCCGGACTGCATGGACAGTGAAGGAATAGGAATAGAAGTCAGTAGAGTGGGATGGGATATTAAGGAGGGTACGGATGTGGGATCTACAGGGTTTGTCAGGAGGACGGGAGAAGGAGAAGCGTTCGCGGAGGTAAGTAGGAGCAGAAGGATTGTGGAGGGTGTTGTACAGGAGGGAGACGATATGGGAGTTCCTGCGATCACGAATCGGAAGCCATTTTAACTGCTTCCTATATTCGGATACGTGATCATATTTACGCAGACCAAAAATGAACCGAATACACAAATTTTGAAGCCTCTCTAATTTGTTAATGAGTTCTTCTGTGGCATCCAAATAACATACATCAGCATAATCGATGATAGGTAGGATGAGGGATTGGGCTAAGGAGATTTTGGTTTTAAGGGGAAGGAAATTTTGGAGATGTTTTAGGGAATGGAATGAATAATGCACCTTCTGACTGACCTTGTTAATGTGGGCTGACCAAGATAAGTTTGAATCAAAAATAACCCCAAGATTTTTTGCAGTAGTACTAATAGGAATGATTACACCATTGTAGAGAATTGGAGGAATGACATACTCACGGAGACGGTTGGACATGTATCTGCTTCCAATAAACATAGACTGTGACTTAGCGGGGTTGACCATCAGACCAAACGAGTCAGCCCAGGTTCTAATACGCTCTAAGTCTTTGTTTATCTCATCAATGGTATCTGAGATGTCATCAACCATGAAGTGACGATAGAGTTGGAGATCATCGGCGTATAGATGAAAATTTGAAGAAATGACAGTGGTGATACACTTTTCAATTTACGGAGGGAAAATTAAATGCTGTCTTAACAAAACTCTGCGGCTTCCAGATAAATAACTATGTTACCCTACTAAACGTCCAATACTAACTTGACTGAAATTTCTCGCCTATTTTGATTCAACGGAAAAACTTTGAAGACCACTACAACTTTAGGAACTAGAAGTAAGAATTCGGTTAGTAGTCCATTAACAAGTGACATTAAGCGATGAGTTATGCGCGGTGGAGAGAGTCGCGATAAACATTTTTATGTGTTGTGAGGTAAACACGCCGTTGTTGTCCCCTCAGTTATTATTTATGTAACGACTGTTGTTCGGCTGCAGTCATCGCCTTAGGAATTAGTGGATGATCCGTAGCACTTTTTGTTGAGGGCGTGAAGATAACAGTTTTGGTTGGATTTGCTTTAAGTATTGCGATAACCGATCGTTTGTTATACTACCTTCATAGAAAATGGCGCTAAAATGGTGCCGCCTCACAGGTGTCTCGCTCGGAATATTGAAAGAACCCAATTAGTTATTTTTCTAGTTTTCACTTTGTGCGCGTAACCTAATTACCTGCTTTTTTTTGCTATAATAGGGTAGGGTGGAGACACATCTACCGACGGCGACCGACGGGTGGCCCATACAAAAATGACATTTAGTAGGGTATACGACACGACATTTTTGTATAGGCCGGCCGTGTCGGTCGCCGTCGGTACATTTGTCTCAACCCGTGTCATTTACTTATTAATTATTTAACAGTATTCAATTGCACCAACCCCTAAATTAGGGGATAAAAGTAGAAAGATGATGATGATGATATTTTATCATTCTCAATTCAATAAATTTTTTTCAGAGCCCACAATACGATGATACACAATATTTACTTAACATTTTGTCTAATATTGATTAGTAAACCATGGTTCTTCAGGCCTGGTCATTTAATTTTACAGACATCATAAGTTTTTCTTATAATATAACAGCGTATCCAAACTACATTCTAGTTGAACGTCGTCAGGTAAACTCACTACTTATGCTAAGTGACTTCCACTTCAGCTTTATTTCACCGAAAGTGAAAGTGGGGTCCAAACTATGGGGCAATAAAATAAGTGAAAACTATTAATATTTATGATTTGTTGCAGCAATGAAAAAGTTTTGCTTTTTTGTTTATGGATCGGAATGTAAACAGGTGAATAAGTAATTGCCTCTGTGAAGTTCAGTAAGATAGCAGTTTTGTATGGGATAGCAGATTTTCGCGATTTCTACGTTGGTTCCATAAGAAAGCACAGAGTATTTAAATTGTACAGTTTACCGTCAGCATTCCATAAAGAACGATCACAAAGAGAGTAATTCAAAGCGCGACTTGAATAAGCTAGTAAAGATATCGGCTATATAGGTACTTGCATAATTCATTACCATAATCTGTTTCGGGGTAGACCACTACCAACTACATTTTCAGCATGTAGTTGTTGCTGGACTCGCGTTCAGCATATTCATTGATTCAGTAGGTTTCAGGATGGAATGATGGCTGGTGGTCTATCACCCACAAAACACAGCAATGTTATCTCCTCTAGTCGCCTCGAACAACACTAACGAGAAAAAATAAGCTTTTCTTTTATAAACCGCACAGTTGTAGGTTACATACATAATCATGACCATAATCCCTTTTGGAATGTTTAGTAATTTTACTACAATTACCAACAACGGGTAATAGGTGGGTAATCTCTTAAAATTATTCAGATGTTTAAGAAAACAGCCTGTTGTTGAATGTAGAGAGCACCCCACACCGGACACGTCCGGGACACGGACCGTAACAAAACTCCGGATTAATCTTAGGCCGGATTTTAGACCAAGACAAATATGGCGGACCCGAACTAAATGGGTGGAAATTATTGTATTAATGACATTATTTAGGGTGGTGGTTGTTTTGAGATCGGACATTGCTTTGAGTTCTTGTGAATTACTATATGTGCCCAACATGCGTTGCAATGCGTCTTTTTTTTAACCGTTTTTCAGGTACCTTCTTGGGCCCCATACTCAACAACCCACCCAAGTTTCATCGTAATCAGACGAACTACATAGAATAGCATTTTTTTTTAATGACTAATACAGCGTTTCTCAGGGAGCAGTTACTGCTTATTACTGCGGACTATTGGAGAAATCACAAAGGGTCTACCGATTCAAATAAATGAACTTAAGCAACCGACCTAGGGGCACCGGCATAGGACGGCATAGGACATTGCTGGGGCTACGCAGCGGAGTGGGTAGCGGGAATCGGTGAGAAGAATCGCATAAGGGACAAAGAAACAAACAGACAGACAAACATTGATTTGAATACTGGATAAACTCAAATGCGTTACATACTGAAGAGGTTTCTTCAGACCGTCAAACTAAACAACTTTCAGTATCATAATAGAGCCAAAACCAAAATCGTGAAAGAAAAAATCTGATTCCCCAAACTCTCAAGATATTTGGATCGAGTAGCCGTTGATGTTTTCTATGGGAAAATCTGTTTTTTATTCTATTTAGATATTTGCTCCATAGCGAAAGTTGTTCAGTTCAGTTTTGTGGTGCATAAACTGTTTCTAGTAGGTATATTTATTTTAGCCTGAGTATGAGATCGCCTTTTAAAGTATTATTATATCTATAACCAGGCCTTAATGATAATTGGATTAATAAAATTAGAGCTCTAAACCATTTGTGTCACGTCTCAAAGTTGTTTAAAGTCAGGCGTGTGGCGAAGTGACCTCGGTGACTGATGTACCGACCTGGACAAGTTGAAAAACAAACTTAAGGCTAAGTTATCCCACTGCAACCGTCTCTTTCTTGCAAGCATAAGTTTACAATTAGCCATCCCGCTCCAATTGAAAGCAAGATCGCAAAAAAACGGGTTTTTCGTCAATATCTTTGCTCATGGGAGTTTCTAAGCTAAAACTTCTCCTGAGTTCACTAGAAATATTTATTGTATTTAGTTAAGTACAAGAATAAAAAGTTAAATATCAGCAGTTTAATCACAGTATTGAAAAAAACATAACAAAAAGGGGTAACTTTGGGATGTTTTTCTATCTAGTAAACTTAATCTAATCGTGTTATTGAGAACAGTCGCCCATCCGCCCGATCCTTAAATAAGACATAATTTAATTTCAGACTTTAAAACACAGTTTAAAACACTTTCGTTCTTGTTCAAAAAACGGCCTCGACGGGATAAGAGCGTCTTAAAGAAGACGAAGTGATTCTTTAATGTTAAATTCATACTTTGGTGAGCCAAAACCCATGTATCTTATTTTATGGACAGAAAATTTTGCTCGTCCCAGATGATTTCGATCTTTTGCTGAGGTTGTTAAGCTATATTTTTTTATAGGGTTCAAATAAAAAACGTTTTAATGCCGCCATAACTACAGTAGCCAGGAACCCTTTAATATTTCGTATATTACTTCTTTAAAATAAAGTTCAGCAACTTTAAATAGTTCAAAGAATGCCTTTAGAATAGATGATTACGAACAAACCTTCTCATTATAACAAGAACTTAGCCAGTCAACTTAAACAATTAAAAACCCAAACCAACAGCACAACACAACAGAATTTTCTTAACAAACCAAGCACTAACAATAAACAATGCTACCAAACGTAAACTGCAACTTTTAAACAAACATCAAAGGCAAGACATTTCGGACAATTTACATGTTGTAATTTTAATTAGGATTCCGCAGACCGCAGGCTCGAGTCGCCAACAGCCGGCGAGGGTCTCACAATGGACCTACGGGACCCTTGTGAATAGTTTCACCTAATGTTAATTTAATCCAAGACGGGACAATCCTGAAAGGGTTAAAAGTTGTGACTTCGCGTCTTATGTTTGGACTTGAGAGTGTTCGTATTGGAGGACTATTCCATTACATCTTGAAGATGTATTTTTGGGAAGCACTGAATCTTAATCTTAAACAATGAAACAATTTTGAGGTGTGCATTTTGTCGACTGTCCATTCTACTCTACGAGTATCGCCGGAGCGTATAAGTTTTGGGCATTGCCAGTAGAAATGTAGATTATTCCAAACATGCTAGTTTTTTATACTATTTCTTATTGACTTATAGGACCTAGAGAATTATAGTCGTGAAATGTAAAAAAAAATTATGATAATTTATTACGCATAACTTTAGGTTGATATAGCATTGCTTGAGCTAAAATTTTCAGTACATAATATTTCAATCGGTATAGCTGATTCTTTTTTTTGCGATTTCAATGTCGGTCCCATATTGAAAGTTGATTAATTTGATGGCCTGAAGCCAGAAGCTCCCCAAAAACATTAACACATTTAAGTGTTCACCCCGTAAACATACAACAAGCATAATTATGCTCACGCCCATGGCACCACTAGGGTAGGCAGATACACACATCGCCACATGGTAGGATTCTAACACAATATCTCTCCTGTTCAATATCCATAATTCTCTTCATACATATATAAAGGTTCTATTTTATTATAATAGCAAGTCTCCCAATCGGAACATAATCTTGTCCAGGCCACGTGTTAAGCTGGCAGTGTATAATTAAGGCGAATAATTCACGGCCCCCACTTAACCGGACCGGACCGGACCGGACCCGGCCGGGTGGCACAACTGCCGCCTTAACCTGTCGCCATCTTACTTTTAGTTACTATTGTACGACTTTACACAACACCCTTCTAAATGTTATGCTGGGTTTATAGTTGACAAGAAAGTTATTTTCTTATCAGGGAAGGCTGAAATACGGATGGACGGCTGATGATGATCGACAAGATATTTCTGATGGTAGGTAGACAATAAGTTGATTTTTAGTGTTATATAGGGCGTTAGGGTAGATAGTTGATGTAATGGGTGATTGTACTCATAATACTGAACGACTTTCCTAAAGGGGCATAGGTGAAATTCGCAGAAAACAAAACTTTTCATGCAAACTTTCGATTACCTGATTCCATTTATTTGAAATTGAAATTTTGAAAATATAGTTGATAGTTGTTCAGTGTCATGGCTACACTACACACACACCCCTTAAAGTAATGCTACTTTTTACCCAAACACCCTGTAAAAATATATTATAATTTGTTAGGTACAATCACAGAATAGGTAGGTAATAGTATAATTATAGTTCTCAATGTACGAGTTACAACTTTTATCTTATTTATTTTGGAAAGGTATCGAAGTTGAATACAAACAATTATTTAATTCAATCCTGATTTGAATTAATTTGATGATATGATGAATTTATTTTAAAAAAATTATGTGAATATTTTCTCTAATTATATGTATTTATATCTTTTTTGTTTATGTGCTACAAGTAAGCCTTTATTATTATAACGTATGCGAGACATCTGATCTGTTAGTTGTAGAAATGTTTCTGAACACCCCGAAAAAGATTTAAGTCTTGAGTTTTTATATTGTATATTTTATCAAGGTTCATGTTTCATACTTCTCTCTTGCTATCTCTGGCAACGTTTGTTACAAATGTATTTTTAATAGATCAAAATCATTTTATACACGTATGAAGAAACAAATCCTTATAAGACGGCAATAAGGCAAACTTAGTTGAAAAGCATAGACACGTACAGAAAATAAGCGATATATTGTAAAGAGCGTGCGGTAAAAAGCGAGCGAATTTAAAAGAGGAGACACACGAAATATGTTTATAAGAAGCAACGTGCTTTGATTTATAACGATCCGTGGAATATAACACGGTGGGAACATTGTGGCTACTGAGTCATAGGCGGCAGCGGAAATTGTTAACAGTTATTAACAATATTACAGGCAACAGACTAACAGGGGTCCGTAACCATAGTCCGAATAACATAATATATCAGAATAATGGTTTTCGTGCGAAAATCTTCGTTAAGTTGTAAACTAAAATGCATTAGGTACTTTTGGGGATTTTTCGGACCATTAAATTGAACAACTTTTACTACGAGACCAACATTGAAATATAAAAAAACTAATGTGTCAATTATTTGAGTCATGTAGCAATTGAAATTTTCTATAGAAAGACCAATTTTTTCGCGGTTTCAGTTCTCATACCATAGTTAAAATTGGTCTCATTGATAAAAGATGTTCAGTTTGATGGTCTGAAGCACCTGTAATGAATGTAACGCATTTATGTTTACACCGAGTTTGCCTTATATTTGATACTGGCTGATTTTCAAGGGTCCGTATTGAGTTTTTTTAAGCCAGTCACAAAGGTTCGTGGTGCATGCATTTATTGTGTAGGAAATATTATTGAAAGTTATCTTCGCTCAAGCCTTGCGCCGACGTAGAAGTGTTTGGAGTCACAAAACTGCAAGATTTATCCCCGGGCCTGGCTTCAAACTCATTAGGCGACGAAACTCGCGGGATCACACACAATCTACTTTGTTCTTTTTTTTAGTGAACGCTTCTAACACCGATTATTTGTTGGGGAAATTTAAACTTTTTTAGTTTTGAAAACATAGCTTCGTAAATGTAGAGTCTGAAAAACTTACTGTTGCGTTGTAATTATTATGTCATGACTTTTATTGAAACTTAAATTAAAATACCTAAGTAGGTACCTACTAAAATTGATTAAGAATCACGTTGCAGGTTCTGACGCGAGCACTTGTCTCCCGTGGTTTTCGCGCGTCGCGTTTTTCAATTCAATTCAATTCAATTCATTTATTGCTTTCATGTACAGTATTAAAGGTCTTATAATATTATTAGGTATGAGTACATGAACCCTGTTGATTAGGGCATTGCAAATTAGAGGCATGCAAAATAATTAACAATAGTTTAACAATGAACGTTAAATAAATTGGAATTAATAATTATAACATAAAACATTGAAATCATAAAATTTTGAATACATTTAAAATAGAAAATAAAAATTGTTATAATCGACAATAATTTTAACGATGAACATAAAATAATTAGGTAATTATACAGAAAACATTGAATAAAGATATAATCATAAAATTTTTATACATTTAAAATAGAAAATAAAAAATAAAAATAGTTATAAAACGACATTGCATTAATTTTAGACTATCACGCTATAGCTTATCACCAGTGATCGGAATCTCGGGGCATTTTTTGAGCATACAAGTTTGGATACGCCTTGATTTCCCGGAAATATCCGGATTTAATAAATATGGATAAAAATTTCACGGGATTTATTGGGATTACCTATTTAGATGTCAAGAGACGTTTTTTTAAATCAAGAGTATTAGCAGCGCATACTAGAGGCCGCGACTTTGAAACACGCCGCCTGGTACCTTTGACATGTACCGCACTTATGTAAATATGTTGACCGTTATTAAACAATGATATTAAGTAACTAGATTAGTAGTTAGGGCACCAAAGCATTGCCACTTCGAAGATGTCTGCAGGCTTCTTTGACTTCAGTTCAGGCGTTTATCTATGGTGAGCGGACATATCCGTGACGTTTAAATTAAGCTACCAAAATGGGGAAATGCGCCGAAAAAATTTGTAAATCACAGTCGGAAAAGAATAATAAAGGAAGTGGTGTTACTTTTCCCAAGTAAGTTTACTATATTTTGTCAAAATAACATTAAAAAACTAAATAAATTTTTCACGCATTGTTTTTGCCATCAGTGTTACAAGTAAATACGATTTTGATTTTCCCACACTGTTGGGAGTTTCGGTACCCTCTTCGTTATTTCATACAGGGTTAAGTTTTAATCAGTCCGGATAACTTCACCATTCATTCCCCTAATCAAACTGAACAACTTTCACTATTGAGCCAACAACGAAATCGTGAAAACAAAATCAGCTGTTTCATACAAAACTGCAGTACCGCCCGACTCGACTCAAATGTATTGGACAGCTGATTTCTTTTTTCGTGATTTCGAAGTTGACACCATAAATAAAATAATTAAATACCTAAATAATAAAAATCTTTATTTGCATAGTGAAAGTGAAGAGATTACAATATGGTGACGTTATCCGATCTGGGCTGATTAAACATTAACCCTGTATAATATAAGGTCCTTCTTAATATGCTGACACTTTTTTAAGAGGATTATCAGACCATCAAACTGAACAACTTTCTTTATGGGACCAACATCGAAATCGCGAAAAAAAAACAGCCCCTCCATACAAAGCTGCATCCCTACTCGAGCCAAATGTATGGGACAGCTGATTTTTTATCGCGATTTCGATGTTGGTCCCATAGAGAAAGTTGTTCAGTTTGATGGTCTGATTATCCCCTTAAAAAAGTGTCAGCATATTAAGTTGGACCCTGTATAATATGATATATTACTTAAAGTTTATTTATACCTAAATCTGTTCAGAACACACAGAGCTACATATTCAAGTTTATAATTCAGGTAATAAATTCATTAAATTCAGTAATTAATTCTGGGGAAATTATTTCTAACCACTGGCAACTGTGGCCGTATTTACTGACGTTTTTAAAATAATAACGTCTTTCTCATTTCGTCGTAATTTTTTTGACGGCAGAAGAAACGAGACAAATATAGTTTACTTTGGCGTATGTATCGATTTCCAAGCTACATCTTTGAAACTCTGAAGTGGTTGCGCATTTTTGAGTATTGTTTTCTAGAAGCTATCCCTCTAGTATTGTATAAGCTCACTGTTATTAAATCACCCAGGGCAAAATCTCAATAAAATCAGTCTTTTAACCAATTTCAATGTTATTATTGGATCCCAAATTACTTTTTCGAGATTTCATTACCATATAAAATAATGTTTTGGTGCCGTTGTAGTTGGCAGTCTAATTAAAATTCTCTAAAAATGTTTAAAATGTTGGGACTTGGGAGTAAAATATAACGATAATTTCATTAATGGTTAGGTTAGGTTAATTAAACTTTAAGTAATACAGGGAGTTTGGAAGCGGTGTGCAAATATTTAAGGGGATGATAGTTGACACCATTTAAAACATTTTGAGCCATACATGTCTTAGACGAAGTCTGATTGTTGATTTTAAATGCAATTTTTATTTTATTTTTGAAAAAACCCGATTTCTGACAGTTAATTGCCAACAGTGCCCCTGTTTATGTTGGTATGTTAATTGTTTTTTTTTTTGAGGTTGTCAGATGTGTATTTCTAATCTAATAATCCGGGGACCCATCTCTTGACCCGCACGCTCCCCGGACCTGACCCCGTGGTTTTCACATCTCGGGATGGAGTAGCCAAGGATCTCTTTTACAAAATAACAACGATCGAAGTAAAAAAAGTGTGTAGGAAATCGAGGTACCTACACATTTTTAAAATGAATCATCAATTATTTTTACCAAAAATGTTGTTTCATTTGTCCATTTAAAAATCGAATTTAATCTCTTTCAATTTGGTTTTTAACCTCTAATTCTGAGAATTTCTAAGATATCCGCTTAAATGATACCTTGAAAGAAAGGCCAATAGCCGAGCATGTTTTTAAAAAGGTTTGAACGATCAAGGCTATTTTATTTATTTTTATAATTGCCATAAACTTCGCAGTATTGTTAAAATTTTTAAAGTTTTTACGACTTTCGAAAGCGTCTAGAATTTTTTTCCAATAAGACAGGCGCCTGAAACTTAGTTCATTAGATTAATACACATCTGAAAACCCTAATAAAATAAAACAATTAACATAACAACATAAACTGTTGGTAATTAACTGTCAGAAATCGCGTTTTTTCAAAAATAAAATAAAAATTGCATTTAAAAATCAACAATCAGACTTCGTCTAAGACATGTATGGCTCAACATTTTCTAAATGGTGTTAACTATCATCCCCATAAATATTTGCACCCCGCTTCCAAACACCCTGTATATCATATTATACAGGGTTGATGTTTAATCAGCCCAGATCGGATAACGTCACCATATTGTAATCTCTTCACTATGCAAATAAAGATTTTTATTATTTAGGTACCTACCTATTTAATTATTTTATTTACGGGTGTCAACTTCAAAATCACGAAAAAAGAAATCAGCTGTCCAATACATTTGAGTCGAGTCGGTCGGTATTGCAGTTTTGTATGAAACAGCTGATTTTGTTTCCACGATTTCGATGTAGGCTCAATATTGAAAGTTGTTCAGTTTGATTAGGGGAATGAATGGTGAAGTTATCCGGACTGATTAAAACTTAACCTGTATGAAATAACGAAGAGGGTACCGAAACTCCCTACAGTGTGGGAAAATCAAAATCGTATATACTTGCAACACTGATGGCAAAAACAATGCGTGAAAAATTTATTTAGTTTTTTAATGTTATTTTGACAAAATATAGTAAACTTACTTGTGAAAAGTAACACCACTTCCTTTATTATTCTTTTCCGACTGATTTAAAAATTTTTACGGCGCATTTCCCCATTTTGGTAGCTTAATTTAAATGTCACGGATATGTCCGCTCACCATAGATAAACGCCTGAACTGAAGTCAAAGAAGCCTGCAGACATCTTCGAAGTGGCAACGCTTTGGTGCCCTAACTACTAATCTAGTTACTTAATATCATTGTTTAATAACGGTCAACATATTTACCTAAGTGCGGTACATGTCAAAGGTACCAGGCGGCGTGTTTCAAAGTCGCGGCCTCTAGTATGCGCTGCTAATACTCTTGATTTAAAAAAACGTCTCTTGACATCTAAATAGGTAATCCCAATAAATCCCGTGAAATTTTTATCCATATTTATTAAATCCGGATATTTCCGGGAAATCAAGGCGTATCCAAACTTGTATGCTCAAAAAATGCCCCGAGATTCCGATCACTGCTTATCACACATAAACTCATCAATCGTGTAATAGCATTTGTTGACTAATAGGGTCTTAAGTTGTCTGTAAAAAGGTTTGTCTCCGGATTCTGTTTTTATATATTGTGGAATTTTATTATAAATTTTTACCGCCATATAATGAGGGCCTTTTTTAAACAACTGCATGTTTCCTTTGGGTAGTTCCAAAAGGTAGTTTCTTCTCGCACTTTTACAGAATTCGAATAGGTATATGTTTTTTCTTACAAACAGGGCCGCTTCAAGAATAAAGATGGAAGGAAATGGTAAAATTTTTTTGTCTACGAAGAATGGTCTACAGCTTTCTCTTGGCTTTATGTTAAATAAAATTCGAATGCATTTCTTTTGTAGCACAAAGACGTCGTGCGCATCGGTACTGTCTCCCCACAACAGCACACCGTATCGCATCCATGCGTAGGCATAAGCGTAGTATGCGGCTAATGACGCTTCGGGATGTGTGTTTGTTTTGAGAATGGCCAGGGCATAAGTGAATTGCGATAATTTGGATTTTACAGTTTGCAGGTGATTTTCCCATGTTAAATGCGTATCTACAGTAAGTCCTAAAAGATTGTAACTTGTCGCTTCCTCGATATTAAGTTTATCTAAGACGTTTTTTAAATTTAGTTTAATTTTTTGTCGGGGTCTGAATTGGATAACTTTCGTCTTTTTTAAGTTTATTTCAAGGTTGTGTTCAGATAGCCAGCTCTCCACCAATTTAAAGTTTTTTATTATGTTTCTTTGGCTTTCAGGATCATCTTTACATTTAAATAGTAGTGAAATATCATCAGCGAATAATATGCTTGGGATATTAATTGCATTTGGTAATTGGTTAATGTAAACCAGAAACAGGATACATCCTGTTACACTTCCCTGGGGAATAGACCAATTTGTATATTTTATTGTAGACTTAGCCGCTTTAATTTCGCGAGTCTCGTTGTCGAAGTATTCAATTTCGACATACTGTTGTCTGTTGTTCAGGTATGACTTGAACCATCCATGCGCTTTACCCCGAATTCCTATGTCGTATAATTTAGATAATAGGATACTATGTGAGACTTTATCGTATGCTTTTGTCATATCCAGTAGTATACTAACCGCATAATATTTATCTTTGATGTAAGTAAGAGCCTCTTGTATATATTTTATAACCGCGTCTGTGGTACAGCGATTTTGTCTAAAACCAAATTGATTGCTACTTAATAGATTATATTTTTCTAGGAAGGTATAAATGCGCTTAGTCATCGCCTTTTCAACAATTTTAGAAAAAACAGGAAGTAGAGCAATTGGCCTATACTGACTTAAATTTTCCTTACTCCCGCCTTTTTTGTATATGGGTTTAATTTTTGCTAGCTTAAGTTTATCAGGGAAGCATTCCTCGTCGAACGATTGATTTATGATCAGAGTTAAGGGATAGGTTAATTCGTTGATACATATTTTAATTAGAGCATTCGATACCTCATCCGCTCCATAACTATATTTGTTTGGTAGCTGTTCAATAATTCTACGCACTTCTTTTTCCGTAGCCGGTTGTAGATAAATAGAATTCTCAGCGCGTGCGAATTGTGGCAGTTCCCCGCCCGCACCGTCGTAGCTGCCAGCTGAAGTAGTGGCGCAGTCTAAACCGGTTGGTATCTGCGTCGGATCCGGAGCTAATGGTTTACCTACTGATGCAAAATATTTGTTAAATAAGTTTGTCACTTCGAAGGGACATTCAGTAACTACGTTTGACTGTTTCAATTTAATTTTTTCGCAGTTACATTTTTTATTGTGTTTTGATACGTTATTTATTATGTTCCACATGGTCTTTTGTTTATTTTTTGAATTTCTAATAGCTTTAGTATATGTATTTTTCTTAGATTGTTTTATGCAATTTTTTAGAATTTTTTGATATTTTTTATGATAAGTTTTTAATACTTCGTTATTTGTTTTATTCATCAAAATCCTAAGTAACCTTTTATGTTTGCATGAATTTCGCAAGCCTTTAGTCAGCCAATTAGTTTTCTTTTTCTGTCCTAATTTTATACGTTTTTTAGGTATAGTTTTATCTAGAATGTATTGTATTGTATCGTAGAAGATATTGTAGTTTTCGTTTATATTATTATTATTTATTAAAAGATTTTTCCAATTATATTTTATTAATTCTGATTTAAATAGAAGCATGTTATTAGGTGTAAAGAGCCTTTTATTTATGTAGTAGGTTTGTGTTAATATCTGTTTTTTGGTTGATATAAGAGTACATAGTAAGCTACTATGGTCTGAGAGACCATTTTCAATTACCGTGGCATTAATGTTTTTACTATTCGTGAATAAGAGATCTAAACATGTGGACGTTTTTTCGGTTATTCGAGTTGGGTCTGTAATTATCTGGTGTAGGTTACATGTTAAAAGTAAATTACATAGTTTTTCGTAGACTTTTCGTTTTCGTTTCCTGTCAATATTAAAATCGCCCGTAAAGACAATGTGTTTCTTGGAACCAAACCTTTTTACTTTTTTTACAATTTCATCAATTATACTAAAGAATGTATCAATGTAACGATCCAATCTATGTATGCTAATTACAACGAGATCATGTTCTATTAATTCTATTGCACAACATTCAGTAATATACTCCACAGATAACTTTGTGAAGTCAAGCAGTTCTGTATAGGCTATCCCTTGCCGCGTAAGGATGGCTACTCCGCCACCTTTGTAGTGACGTCGATTGTAGGAAGCCGCAAAGTTGTAATTGTTTATTTGCATAAATTGCATCTTATCTTCCTTAATCCAAGTTTCAGATAAACATACTATTTCATGTTTTTGTTCTTCTAATAAGCTTTCTAATATATCTTTTTTGTTGTTTATACTTTGTAGATTTTGCACTAGGATTTGAAGTTTATTTGCGAAAGGAGTTAGGGATATGAGAGGCGGTATCTTGCGGTTTTTTATGTTGCGTTTTTCCTCTTTGCTCGTTTTCGTGTGGTGGAGTACTTATTATAGTTTGTTGTTCCGAATCTTGTGTGTATGTAGTTTGGTTGTCCTCCTTCTCGTTCTGTTCGGGTGTTGGGATGTATAGCTTGCCATTTATGTATAATTTATTGTCTCTTATTATCGCATGTTTTCCGTCTCTCCTATTTTGTTGTAGCACTTCACGCAGGAATTTTCTTTCTTGGATAGCCGTCTGATCTAAAAGTTTGGAAATTGATATGCCTGCATTTCTAAAGGATCTTTCATGTTGGAGGATGTGCTTTGTCATCTTTTTGCTTATCAATTCTACAATGAGCGGTCTTCGATTACCTTTTCTTCCGATTCTCCTAATGTCTTCAACATAGCCAATCAAATTTATACCTAATATGTCTTGAATTAAATACATAACTCTGTCGTACAAATCTTGGTCATTTTCATAGTGGTATTCATCCAAACCGTAAAGCACAAACTTTTTGGGGGCGTCGTAATCATAGTTGCTTTTTTGGGTGTTTTTTGTACCTAATTGTTTTTGCAATTCATACATTTGGTTCTTTAATAGTTTATTTTCATTCTCTAACTTGTGTATTGTTTCGTTCACTTTTCCAATTTGGGATTTAATGTTTGTTTGTTCGGAGTGTATTTTTGTATTGTTTTCTGTCATTTCCACTTTTATGTGACATATGGCTGCCGTAATTTCGTTTTGGACGTAAGATTTAAGCGTATCCATTTCAGAGTAAATATATTGCATTAATCCCTCAGTATTTGTTTGTAATTTCTCATCCAGTAGTTTCCCTATTTGTTCGAGGGTAGGCATATTTATTGGGGTTTTATTCTGTAAAGTTTCTGCATTTATAGGATTTGGGATAATTTTATGGGGGTCCAACGTGTCGCCGAGTATACTTTGATCATCAATTATATTTTCATCTACTGACATAGTAGTGTCGTTGAGATTTGGTTGTCGGTCTTTTAAAGGTGTGTCGTCGTTTTTCCGACGTCTAGTAATCATATTACATTCTGGACAGACCCAGGTTCTCTCCAAGTCTTGGATCTGGCTTACATATTGAGCCTTAGTTATACTGACACACGGATAGTGGAAACTACCTTTGCATTTTATACATATTATTAATTCAGCAATCCCGATCCGTCCGTTACATGCTACACAGTTTCTCATGTTTCTTAAGAGTTCCTTTTAATATGTATCAATATATTAAGTATTTTGATCTAGGTAATAATTCAGCAAAGGTTTGAAATATTTTAAGTACCTTTATCTCGTGCGCGTAGGCAGCAATTTTTCGTAGCAGCGAGTAGTAATCAGGCGCGTAGCATTCGCAGTCCAGGAGGGTGGTGGGGCGTTGCTGCGTAGACCGGCCGTAGCAGCGTAGCAGGGGCGCGCTCGTAGGAGATCGGGTGGTATCGGGTGGCTCCGCTTGACGGTCGTTCGTTGACCCGTGCGCGTGAGGTCGTCGTCGCCTCGCTTGCTAGTTACCAATGTTGTCCTAGGTCCGGGTTCGAGATTTTAACGGTTTTTGGGTGTTTTCGATATATCTTCCGTTTGAGAGCACCGATTGCAATTTGGTTTGTGTCACGTTGCAGGCTGGAGTTTACTCTTGAGAATGATATTAAGTTCAATATTACAGATACACTTTTTGCAACGAATTAAAATTAATTTAACGGAGCCGTTTAAATACACTGTTGTCGCGCTAAGCGCCGCGCGTCCTCCCTTTGCTGCCTCGAGCCTCTTTCCTTTTTGCCTGCCTCGAGGCTCCGCAATCCTCAATCTCTTCTTGTTCTTGACAAAAAACGAATCCTGAGATTAGGATAGATACGCCCATAAACTACTTGACATTAGCGGAAATGCAGTGCGAACACACAAAAGGAAGAGTCCATTAATTATGAATAAAAAAAATTAAATAATAAACGTTGCTAAGAGTCGTTACCTAATTTTATTTTTAGCTTTGTGTTGCGTACGTAAAGCTAAAAATGAAATCTTAACTATTATAAAACTGTAAAAATCGTGAGGAATAAAAAAGTTGTGGTTCACTTCATATAAACTCAAATAACACTCGGTAGCGCGATTTAATGACGTGCAGCGCCATCTATTGACAAAATTGTGTGTTTGTTTGTTTGTTCGAGCATCACGCAAAAACTACTGAACCGATTTTGATGAAACTTTTTTTGTTTGATAGCTTATGATCTGACTTAAAATCTGGTATATAATTTGTGCGGACGAAGTCGCGGGAAAACACTAGTTTTCTAGCCGATGGCAGACAATTAAAAAACAGTGTGGTCATTCCACTATATCAGCCAATGTTTTAACGTTTATTTTTATTTATACATTTTTATTGGACTATGATAAATGTTATACCTACGGGGTCCTAAGAACCATAACTCAATGGTTTGCATGAGACCGCGACCGGTAGGTACCTTTTATTTATGATCGTGAGCTGCTCACGACGTGTAGCGTTTAGAGGGTTAAGTATTACTAGTTGCTTTGAGGGTTGGGGAAGTATTCGAGAAAGAATTAAGATATTAATTGTATGTGTGTAGATAGATGATGATAGATAGATGCTCACGACTATATTCCCCGAGGGGGTAGTCAGAGCTATTCTGAAACCTCAGAACATCCACGTTTCACCAGTAGTACCGAAACTCTGTCCAGTGTGACGGGGGGTGAGCCCGTCGCCACTTATAATGTGTAGATAGTTTTTGTGTTTTAATAGTTCAGCATAATTTAAGACTTAGGACAAAAAGGACGTAGCTTTTAAGATGATGAGGAGGAAATTTATCGTAACATATCGGTATGGTAGACCATAAAGAAAAGATATTACAGCGAAAAGAATTGATGGCCAGATAACCAGATGGTAGATGGAACAAAGCCTTGACCGAGTGTTGGCCGAGATCAGGTAAGAGAGGAGTGAGTCGTACAAAAGCTAGGTGCAGCGACCACACAGCCTGCTAGGTGCGTTGATGACATACTGGAAAGACTTAGGTGCGACTAGCGCAAGAAATAATTGCACGGCTTCATGGTAGAATATGCCAAAAATGTCCTAATATGAAAAATTTTATTTTTATACAATGTTATGTACCATAGTTTTGCTATAACTTATCATAATCATTAAGACAGGGAAGAGTGGCATAATGGAGGAGGCTTATACCCTGCAGTGGGTGGACAAAAGCTGATGATGATGAGAAATGATTGTTCAAGCTAAAAAACGTGACTTAAAATTTAGGTGATGATGACCATTAGATAGACTATTAATGAACACATAAACTCACGATAATACAATTCCTTTCGGTGTGATCTCATCATCATCAGCCTATATACGTCCCACTGCAGGGCACAGGCCTACCCTCTAGGAGGGTGTTTGGGCGTTTGTCCACCACGCGTGCCCAATGCGGATTGGTAGACTTTCGGAGTGGTCTGAGGTTGTAAATTTTAGCCATAGGTTCACGTCTAGCTTTTCCATGGACTATCTAATATCTACCTAAAATAGGTACCAATATCCAGACTAATGTAATGTAATAAAAGTTTCAATAAAATACCTTATGGACGTCATGGTACATAAAACAAAAAACTGAAAAATCCTAATAAAATTAACACGTAAGTTAACAAAACCATTAAAAAGCCCATCAACGCGCTGCGCCCCCGCACAGCGCACTCGGCACATTATTATTTAACTCAGCATTTTTATGAAGAACTCTCGGACCACTAATATGCAAATGTACCACCGTTACTTCTTATTCCACTATTAAACGTTATTTGTTGGCGAAATTAAAAACATGGAACCGAAATATAAAGGCAGAGCACTCCGCAGACAATTGTAATGCAAATAAGTGCTGCTTACACCTCGAGCCAAATAAAAAAGTTGGTCTTAAATATTGTCCTCGAATGTAGGGTTCCGTTGGAGAACTACCTACTTCAAAGATGGGTTTAATTAGAAGATTCGTGTTCTTAAAAACTTTACCTCTGGACACAAATTTATTTAAATATTGAATAGTAAGTACAAATAACAAAATGTTTCACAAATATTGTTGCAATTATGTTTTTATTAGGTTAGTTTTTTTAAGTTAGGGATTCCACTCAAAGGGCAAAAACCGCCGCTCTCTAATAAGGATGGAATGGCTGACGGCCACACTCCACCATGCAGTTTGCAAGCCTAGTGCGTATTGGTAGAGGCAAGTTAGTAGTCACCTTACTTCAAGAATATTCAAGCCTTACAACCATATTTATAATTTTTCGGTATTTATGTACATATGGTTCGTAACACCACATGCTTTTCGATGAATTGTGTGCAGTTGTTGCAATTTCTCAATTTGTATAATAACTCGATTCTTTCAATAATAATAAGAAAGAAAGAAAAATAGTTTATTTGGATCTCCGACTCACATACAGTTTGATTACCACGCTTATAATTATACTTACAGCATTGTTATTATAACAAAATTGTAAACTATTGACGGTATTCTTTTAAAGCAATAGATGAGAACCCTAGTAAATAGTTACACAGGGAAGATGCCGAAATGGTACGTTAATAAAAATCTGAAACAAAAAAGAAATGTTTATAGAAAAGTGCCAGTCTCTCATAATTCACCTACGAAACCCCGAAAAAGGGAGCGCGAAAAATCGTCGCTCTTACGTAGGAATTTATAATACACTTTTTATTTGGAGTTAAGTGTTGTGGAGCTATAAAGGGCCAGGCAAATGACGTAATATCGGCTCGGGGGCGCTGAGAGAAATGACGTTATTATTTATGTTAATTTCCAAACGCTAAATGACGTCTTACGTGGTAGAGGCACCTTTTAGCCGCCGAGGGAGGGTTAACTCCCCGAGTGTGAGTTATTGGTGCTTAATGTGAGCAGCCGTTTTGAGGTGCTGAGTTGATATTAAGCGTATGGGTGATGGATATCATTTGTACCGGAAAAATTACATACGTACTTAGGTATCTCCATTTAGGGATGATCATACACTTTGGTGTGACGACATTTTAAGCATTCGGTTGTCACAAGATTCATTTTAGCCTTTATAATTAGGGTCCAATAAAATTTGCTTAAACTATTCTATGAAGATATGAATATCCATCAAACTGAAAAAAATTTATAGGACCAATGACGAAATCGCGATAGAAAATCTGTTGTTGTCAAAACTTCAAACCTAGCCGACCCGAATAGATGGGACAGCTGATTTATATTTTCATGATCTCGACTTTGGTCCTATACAGAAAGTCTTCGGTTTGATCGGGCTGATCATCCCCTTAAAATATTTTCAGCGAATTTTGTAACACTTCATACGTCGGCTCAAGACAGAATGAAAAAATATCGGCAGATATGATATGACCTGTCCATTGCTACTTCAGCTTACTAATTTTCAGAGCAATGGCAACTCCTTTAGGTTTCTCTTGTAGAAATGTCCTGTCTAATTCTCTAACAGCAAGCATCAGCTTTTTCCATATCTCACGACTTCTAATTAATGGACGTTTATCGTAAGGCCCATGTTCTTGCAGCAAATATCACTCTGCGGAAGGGGACTAGATCTACGAAAACTCGCAATAAACAATAGCAGCAATAACAGATATTTTCATTTCTAATCAATATTAACAATGAAAAATGCAAATAACTTTAAAAATCATCCTTCAAGAGAAAACTCTTTGAATCACTTTCCGTTACAATCACTCTCAGCAACCCTGCATCACTCCTCCTCCCCTCCCCCGCTCCATCACTCCACCACTCCCCTTACAAAACGTAACTTTTTCACAAGTCACCGCGGTAATTGTGCCACTTTACATAATGTCTATTTTAGTGTCGGCAACATTTTTCAAAACGCGCCCTAATGAGTCGTGAAGGGCTGATGTTCCCGTAATGTACAAGGTACGAAACTTCGATCTGCTGCGATGTTGATCGACTAAATCGATGTTAATAATGGAACGTTAAAAAACCTGTCACTACACAATTAGAACGAGGATTCGTGAAAAGCTTGTTAGCGTGTCAAAATCCTATATATTTTTAGAGTTATGTATTCATACAGATGAATTGAAAACCTTAGACTATCACTTTTATATTTTTTGCGACACTGTTTCTGTCTATTCCGGAAAAGAGACCCAGAGGACGTCCGAAGACTTAGATTATGAACACAGTTTGCAGTTGTATGACAGAGTTTAGAGAGTATCTTTAAAGAAAACAAATGAATAGGATAAGGTGGATAGAACAGACGCGGAAGCCTGGTCCCACTATAATAATAATGGGATTAACTAACGGAGGAAAAGAGAGAAACTATTTTTACTCGCACCCTTCTATGAACCCGATTACTGACACACCATTCATAAACGTGGCTCCACTTTCTTCTTCTTGTGATACCATCTCCTATCGGAGGTTGGCTAATGATTTAAAGCCATTCAGACCCTGGAATCTGCAGCCCTGAACAGTGAGCTGCGGTGTTCATATCAAACAATTCACAGGTTGTTTAAGCCAGGAAATCCTTCTCCTACCGTCATTCGTCTCCCTAAAATTTTCCCATGCAGAATAATCTAGAGATGGTATTACAGATAACTGAATTATTTCCAAAGAAAATGTTGAAATTACATTTCTGGAGTATTCCAAACGTCTTATATCATTTCAATGTGCATTTCCACTAGCATTACCTTCCATTACCTGCCTACTTAACTTTTCTACCTCGACTCATTTAGCCGCAGTTTTCACCACGACACCCCCCCAAGATTTATGTGATAGCTAAGTGAACCCGATCGCCCACTTCCACTCCAAAGCACTTTGCTCCAGCATCTGAATACTGCCGTGGGGACGAACGTTACTGTAAAATATTTTTATTGCCATTTCGATCGGTAATGAGGGTTGGCTGATTTCAAACTCGTTTGTGACTTTTGATTAGGAGTGTGATTTCCATTGTTCATTGTAAATAAAAGCTTTAGCTGGTACTATTTCAGCGTCTTCTATAACTGCAGAGAACACACGTCAGCACTAGGGATTGCAATCCGGTTTTCCGGATCCGGTAATCCGGCGGATCCGGCACCATTTACGGCCTACCGGATCCGGCACTAGCTAGCCGGATCCGGTCCGGATCCGGTAAATGTCTTTAAAATCGCATAAAACTGTTTTTTTAATGAAAATTCTCACGGTGGACGTCGCTCACGACGTTACTGAGTCACCTGCTACGACAATTCGCACCTACACGTGCATTTACAATAGAAATTTGTAATTTTTTGGGTAATTGTAAACTTTTCCAAAATAGATGTGCAAATGTTTATTACCTATTTTTGACCACCAAATTCATCAAATATCTTGTTGTAATCATTACGTTCTCAACGTAAAATTTGTAGATTCTTAGATTAATTTATTAGCCTAGAATAGAAGGAGCCTTTTCCTCTATGAAAATTCAATTCATACTCAACATTTTTAATTGAATTTTGTGGTATGGAGCCTTTTTTTAAATTTGTTTCTTTTTTAACAATGTTTCTAAATAATGAAAAGAAAATGTTTTTTTCGCATTATTAATACGATAAAGTAACAATAATATTTTTTTTCACAGCTGCTAGGAACACCTTTATTGTTTTACAGTTGATTTTAAAATGAAAAAGCAAATGATTATGGATTTTACCAATCCGGTCGGATCCGGCGGATCCGGCCGGATCGGTGAAAATCCGGTCGGATCCGGCCGGATTGAAAATAGCACCGGATTGCAATCCCTAGTCAGCACTCGATCAACATAATAATAATGATAGGCGACAGGTGGGCGGACATTTAGTTCGTCACAGTCATATTCGCTTTCCGAAGTAAAACATGCAATTCTGTACAAGTTGCCTCCAGTCGTCTCTGTTTTCAGCACGTCGTTCCTAATCTGAGTCCACAAGTCCATTTTCCCATCAAAATATCCTCAACAACAACTTCACGGACAAAGTGTGAGGTGCGTTCGAGCCATAAATATCAGTTTAGAGTCGCGAGCGCCGACCGCCGCGCCGGCTTAGGCCCAAGTCTGGATTCAGGATCTCAGCGGAGTATGATACGAATTTACAATGCCCAATTTACAAACTTCGCGCATTCACAAACTGCCCTTAAGATTTATAGCTTTTTTTCTGAGCCCTGGATTTTGTGGACACCTTGCTTTATCCTCAACAAGTTGTAACAAGCTGAATTGTTGGACGCGAGTTTTTGAATTGGATTAGTCTGGTTTTTAAAAGTTGGTAATGAACTGGGATTATGTGAAGGTGACACTGCGTACGTTTACTTTTAAACTGAAAAAAATGTTGGTTCTTCGAGTCCGTTAAAACACCCAAAGGTCACCGTTCATACATTTGTTATCAAAGACATTAAAATAAGGAATAAAGATTCTTATGCAGTACCTATATTTGTGTATGGAAGTCTAATTATTTAATTCTGTTATGATGTGGACTTTCTCTGACAAAATATTACCTACAACCTATACATACATAAACTCATGACCGCAATACTTTTTGGGCGATCAGAAACATTTTTAAAACTATTGACTATATTTTTCAGCGTGCAGTCGACTTACAAATCGAACACTACAAAGGATGCCGGTCAGCTACTGCTCTACTCGGTTCCTGTCAACTGAAGAAGACTAAAAGTAACTTATTTTCTCAGTAAAATAGTCCCTAATAGACATGTAAAGACGCCGGCATCCGCTATTTACCTTTAAGAGCAAGGTGCGTTCTGTTTGGTGGAGCGTTTGAGGGTCGGCAGTAAAACTGGTGTAAACACCCGGTTCCGCTCGCCGCCGCCGCCGCGCCGCGTCCACCTGCTTTCAAAGGGGTTGTTGTTTTTGTATGGCGTTATTACTGTAATTTCTTGGTTTGCAAAGGAGTTAGTTTTGTTCGTTTTATACAGTGCAATTTGAGTCTTAAACTGTAAACATTTGGTTGAAAATTGGACACTCTAAATATAATCATCAGATTTTCCTCATTTCACTAGCAGTGCCCAAACTGTGACAGGTTCCCTGTTTGTCACCGACACTACTTTTAATGGAAGTGGACCAATATACAGGGTCCTTCTTAATTGCTAACACATTTTTAAGGGGATGATCTGACCGTTGTCATTGTCATTGTCGTGTTGTCATTTACTCATAAATGAGTTCTTCCATTACATAGTTTTACAAATTGACAGAAAAACACAAACAGATTATGCATGTCAAGTCAATATTTACTAAATTTAGGTATACCTCCATGCTTTAAGATACAACAAATAAACCCCATTTCCTACCAAATAAACAAAGATACATCACATATCAAAATCAAATCCAAAACTGTACAAGAAGCAAATTCACAGAAAAATATGATTGCATTCCAAATCCCAACCGCAGTTTTCCCAAAAAAAGCCCTGAGGTTGAACAAACGGACACTTCATAAATATTTACACGAACCCGACCTTTTGGGACGTCACCTTCAACTGTTTATTTATACCGGTACCGAAAAAATACCGCTAAAAAATATCGGTACGACCCTCCCAGTGCACTTGTTTAAAGAGTAACATCTGCTGGCAAAAAAAGGTAAATCTCATTTGCGTTACATAACCCTAACACAATAACGTACCTACAGTTATGAAGGTTCAAACAAATAATGCGACGAAGCGCTTCGAGAAAAGGCTCCATGCACCGTGCCCCCAGACTGAAGAATTGACCATGGAACCCAATTCGAGATCGCGATATAAAATCTGTTGTTTCATGCATTTGAGGCAGGTAGATAATTATAGGTACTGCAGTTTTGTATGGAACGGTAGATTTTTTAAGGAAAAATTACGGTTCAAAGTATGGGGTAATAGTTTATATGGGCATGTGATGAGAAGAGACGAGTGTAATATACTAGACGAGTGCTAAGCTTGAGGTGAAGGGCTGTGGCAGGAGAGTGCAAGGCCGAAGAAAAGATCCATCCTTTCTTCATGACGGCTGAGAGAGATGACTGGAAGACTTTGACTACTTATATGAGGACTAGTTACGCGTGTAATTCTACTAACAAATATTTCTGCCACTCTTTGCGGGGGGCGAGGTAACATGAAATCCGCAACTTTGAATCTTATTTCCCATAACTAAAGATTCTAATTTTGAAAGTTAAAAATCATGAAGAGTAATCTCACAAATATATTAATTATAAAATTGTTTCGCAACTATAGGCTGTCTCGTTTAGTGATAAGGTATAAAATTAAATGTTAATGCACGGGATCAATTGTTCTTAAAACGTGGCAGAGGGGAAATGCTACCGCAAGGCTAGTCCTTATAATATATAGTCAAAGCTGGAAGAGGATGGCATTTTGCGCCAACCCCAAATTCTGGGAAATGACCAAGAGAATGATGCATAGATTTTTTATCGGGATTCCTAATTTGGATTCATTGTAAATGTTGTTCCTAAAAACATTACTACCTAATCTGTTACTAACTGTATAGTGTATTAAGCATAAACATCCAATATTCACTCCTATTATATTTTCATAGAACCCATATTAAGCTCAACTGGAATACAAAGACCAGCATTTTCAATAAAAAGACAACTTATTCAAAACGGCTGAAGCTCAAAACATCTCAAGACTTCACCAACCATAGACATACCAACCTAAATAGAACAGACTCTACTAGGGCGAATTGATCGAAGACATAAGGTGGTAGGTAATACCTACTGAGAGTTCATATAAGAGTATAATCATGGCAGTATAAAAGTCAATGCTAGTTCTGATTATGATCATCAATTAATAATGTATGAAAATCAGTCACGTGGTTTGTGGTGATCGTATCTACTCATTATAGCTGGCCAGGAGGCTTTGCCATTTTGTATTACCTTGAATATGTTTTCGGTCATAAAACAATCCTTGAGATTACAATACACTCACTAGACATAAAATGCAGTGCTTGGACACAATCAAAAGGCCATTAATTCAAAAATAAATAAATAACAGTATTTTCGATGTAATCTTAACTCTCCTCCACATTTTAGAAATCGCTTTTTAGCGATAACGTCACCTGGATTACACCAATATATCAGCTAATTGTTAATCTGATTTTTTACTGTACTTTTTGAGTTCGTTTTGAATAAAGTGTATTTCTATTCTATTCTATTTACAATCGTTGCTGAATCTTTTCGTCCAAAAAAGTTATAGATTATAATGTCTTTTAGGTTACTTTGTCTATGTTACCAACAGTCGAAGCGACTTGTTTCCAGATGTTGCATAATTCATGCAGGAGGTCGACAAAAGGTAATACGGACAAAGTGAAATGACCCCCAGGTTAATAGAAATGCTTTAATGGTGTTTGTGTTCCCCCTCAGGTCGGGTATTCGAGCGCTTTACATGAAATGTTTTCTTTATGAAATATGCATGGTTATGATTTTATTATTGGCTTTTAAACGTCTTCAAGTCATGGGCTTGTTCAAGTTGATACTTACTTTTACCTTCTCGTATCAGCTGCCTTTTCTTTAAAGAAAATACGGTAGAAAACGTGTAACAGCTGCTGAATTACATTTTGCTATCGAAAAACATCTCTGTCACATATTTGCTTTTCTATTTCTTATTTAAGACGCTGTTATACCGTCGAGGCCGTTTTTTGAACAAGAACGAAAGTGTTTTAAACTGTGTTTTAAAGTCTGAAATTAAATTATGTCTTATTTAAGGATCGGGCGGATGGGCGACTTTTCTCAATTACACGATTAGATTAAGTTTACTAGATAGAAAAAAATCCCAAAGTTACCCCTTTTTTTAATGTTTTTTTCAATACTATGATTAAACTGCTGATATTTAACTTTTTATTCTTGTACTTAACTAAATACATTAAATATTTCTAGTGAACTCAGGAGAAGTTTTAGCTTAGGAACTCCCATGAGCAAAGATATTGACGAAAAACACGTTTTTTTGCGATCCTGCTTTCAATTGGAGCGGGATGGCTAATTGTAAACTTATGCTTGCAAGAAAGAGACGCTTGCACTGGAATAACCTAGCCTTAAACCTTTAAAAAAAATTTATTATAATCTCAATTCTTTGATAACTAATTTCTACGTGACTACGTTAGTTGCCTCAAGAGTTTAACAAAGGCTTTAGGCTGATACCTTTTGAGAGGAAACCTGAATACGCTCAATAATTCTAATACCAATCCGCAGTGGACACGCGTGGTAAATACCGTTGGGTATTTGGAAAAGTATCATCAACCTTTAAACCACATACTCTTCCCATCGAACTGAACAACTTTTACTATAGGAGCTAACCTATCAGCGCAAAAGTCTGCTGTCCCATACTAAACGGCAATACCTGCTCGACGCAAACGTATGGAAAAGATGTTTTTTTTTGTTCTGATCGTTTTGCTCCAATAGTAAAAGTTGTTCAATTTGATGGGTAGAGTCTGTGGTTTAAAGGTTCATGATACTTTTCCTTACACTATTTATACTATCGTCCATACAGCCTCACCATGATAATTATGATACCTTTCTCGTTCTGTCCTGTGTAATGGTTTTCAAGACACTTACTTAGTTTAAATATGTTTTACCTGACCCAAACACTATTCCTACAACACTATTCAAGGTTTAATACCTATAAACTTCAAAACAATCCTTGAAAATATAAATTCCGCCAATGTCACCTTGTAATATTCCCACCCGACAGCAAATAATCTCAAATCTTAGTAACGTATGGAGCCCGAGTGGATTCTTCAGCAGTGAGCTATTCGTTATCTTGTCAATATTATTTACATAGCATATTTTCGGATCGGCCGTAGTATCGGTCGCAAACAGCGATCGCCCACTCTATATATCTGATGTCAGGGGATAAATCAACTATTGGTATACTGTGAATAGTGCGACGTGGCAGTGGAAGTCTTGGTACATTGAAATCGCTTGCGAAATTGTGAGCGAAAGGCTAGTCTCTTATTACTACTTGACACGTCATTCCAACTTTCAATATGCCAATGGTAAGTCTTGTTACAAATGCACGCTTAAAACAGTTTTGGCAAACTTTTTGAACACCTCGATAGGGATTATATGGTAGTGAGTTATGTTCAAAATGTATTTAATCACAATGTACGTAATTTTATTTGAACCAAAATAGCAGATGACTGGTTTTAAGGTAGACTGAACATAAAGATTATGCATGTGTAATGGGCCTGTGTCCAATAAAGAAAATTCATGCATTTAAGTCCAGATAATTCAAACAATACAGCAATGTATTATACTAAATAAAATAATAACTATCATTTACTTTTTCCCCTCCAAGCATGATGCAGGAAAATAGTAACAAAAAGAAATACCTCTCGACTGCCACTAGCTACTACTTGTGTAATGTTGGTAAATACAGGATTAGATACACGTACGTTATTATTGATGGGTGATCTCGCTCTCTCCAATCAAACTTCGCTATTGCTCAAGGTGGAGACTACATACAAATGTGGCTTTAGCTCCAGCCTTTCACTCAATCAAGATACGTAGACTATTCTCAATAAAGTACGAGCTAGACATCATAAATCTGTTTAAAAAAAATCATCGATACATCTTAATATCAGGGACGCAGCCGCAGACGTCTTGTACCGAGTAATGGCTTCTATACTTCATTCCATATAAAAAGATGAAAAAATTGTCCGATTCCTGTATAGCTTTCTGGCCAATTCTGATTAGCAAAAATGGAATATAATTATCAGATAGATATACTATCCGACATCTTGGACGTTACTAAAGCTATTCAAAGAATGAGTGAGATCAAATCTATGTTTCTGTAATTCAAAATAGCCTTAAAATTACCTTCCCTTTGCCTTAAAAGCCAAACCGAAAGTGCCGACCCGACCAGGTACGTATGTACACGTAGGTACTTGACGTGCAGGAGGCGATGGTTCGACATGCCTGGCCTGCATGCTTCAATTTCGAGGCATGTATTTTACCCACTGTCCATTATAAGTGGCGACGGGCTCACCCCCTGTCACACTGGACAGAATTTCGGTACTACTGGTGAAACGTGGATGTTCAGAGGATCTGAGGTTTCAGGATATCGGGGAATATAGTCGTGAGCATATGATTAAGTATGCTTAAAATTGCATTGCTATTTGGAATGGAGAATATCTTCTAAATAATGGTAATAAAATAATGCCGGTATGTGTTATACTTCCGAAGTGACATAGGGTTTGTGCATGTGACCATATACCATGCAAGCTTCTTGCCACAGACCTACTGACCGACATGAAAGACGTTTCACGTTCACAAAGTTATAGCCTGTAGAATCCCACTGCAGGGCAAAGGCCTCCTCTCACGAATAATGGTAGAAAGAAGTTGCTGTTACGAGAATTTTCAAGATGCCTTAATAGGCCTCTGATCTTGCTTAACCAATGTTACACTGTCATCTGACGGAACTATCCGGAACCTTGCTTAACGTTCCTTCCGAAGTAAGAAAACGCGATGAAATACCACGGTCACTGACCTGACCTGACGTTTCTCGTTTCCAATACCTGCACAACGCCAGCAAGCGCCTCTCGTAAATCAGATTCACTGTTAAAATATGAGAACGAAACGCAGTGAAAATGACTTGCGACTCCGATACGGCGGGTGTAGCCAACGTGAAAGTTTAAACTATGACAGGCGCAGTTGACAACGTTCTGAACAGCGCAGCGCGGCGGCACGCACGACTTGCTCTCTATTAAAATCATTTCATCCTGTCTGATTCCGCAGTCTCCACCCCGACACACTTCTCTAGCAGTAGACTGCATAACTGGGTTATAGTACAAAGGATACAGAAAGTGCACTATTTTCGGTAGCCCGCAAAAGTATCATCATCATCAGCCTAGCAGGGCACAAGCTTACCCTCAGACTGATGTCCAGAATAGACAATCCTTTGAAAAAATCTCTGGAAGTTGTTAGGTACAGGTCATCAGCCGACCACGCGTGCCTGTTTGCCTGATAGGTGGTCTAAACAAATACGCATCACAATTTCTTCTTCAGCATATGCAGATTTCCTCACAATGTGCGATTTTTTAAAGTGACACGTTTTAATCAGCAAAAATTTCATAAGTAATGCCATTAGTAATTTTGAAATTTTCTCTGCTGATTTGGACGTTTAATTTTCAAAAATCGTACTCCAGCATGCAAACTTAAACGAGTTACATATTTAAGAGGGAAGTAAACGTTTGTTGCACCATAGAAAACGTCAATGGCTACTCAACGCAAATGTATTTTTCTCGCGTTTTTAATGCTGGTACAATAGTTTAAGTTGTTCAGTTTTATGGTCTTAACCTCCTCCTAAAATATATAACATATTTAAGTTTCCGCCCTATATGATATCTACCTACAAACCTACAATCGCTATCATAGGACGTGGGTAATTAAAGGATTAGATGAAAATATTTCCACTGAGAGTTTTCACCTACAGTAATATAGCGCGTCTTCGAAGATGTCTATGTTAAAAAGTGGATTATGATAGGCTGACGATGAATGGCGGTACTGCTTGTCAAGTGTATTGAGGTTTCGCTATTATGTCTCGCGGAGGACATTGAGAGGGTTAAAACTTTTTATCTGTAACTGATTTTGTAATTATGGAGTGCGGTAAAATGATGCACATGTCACGTTAAGGGTCAACTTTAAAAAATTAATAATTTACTTATATATTATGTCTTTTTACCAAAGAAATATATAAGTAACTTATAAACTTTGTTATTTGTGGTCTACTGGTTTAAAACAATTTAGCAAAGGTTCCATTGAATCACCAAGTTGATCAACTGTGTAGCTGATCATAGGACACGAATCAGTCGCCTTTTATGATCACCCAAGTTATCAAATGTTGCAACCGTTTAAAAAATACAAATATCTTTGATGTAGCAGTGTCAATGCAATCAAGGCTAAATAAAATGAAATGTTATGAATAAGCATGTATAAACTTTTTTGAATCATATAAAACGTGATTTGAAGAAATGAACCTGGATATAAAAAGAAAATTTTACGGTACCTACATCCGATAGCCCTTTCGCCCCCGCAATACTTCAAACCCTCTTAGGGGTACAATTAGATGAGATCTCTTGGCGGTACGCCTACGACGACGGCGACGCAAGTGGTCGACTCGACACCTACAGTTTCACATTTCTGGGCTGAAATGTGTAGGTTGAAGCTGAATACTATTAACTCATGTTGCGTATCTGGGTGAATATTCTTACAGCTTGAATATATCTCCTTCTTTTTACAGCGCAACCTATAAAATTGAATGCCTTTTCTGATAGACAAGATGAAAATATTCGATGAGAACAATGCCTGCGTTCAAACGCCTTGAAAATTTATCCATTATGTAAAATACCAAATACATGCAAGAATAGGTGAAAACGTAAAAAAAAGTGTAGTGTGAAGTGGAGTATTTCATATGTGTTAGTACCTTGCTACAATAGAAACAGACCGGATCGTAATTTTTGCAGTTCTGGGTAATTAAAGTCAAAAGTCAAAATTTTTATTCAAAATAATATCACATAGATAGATAGATAAGTCAAAGTCAAAGTCAAAGTCAAAGTCAAAGAGTCTTTATTGCGAAACTATAGGTAAGGTATTTGTTCCCGCCGGCTCTGTAGTGGACTGTAGGCGATTTTGTTGCGAGCCGAACGGGAAACGGGGAGGATTTCTTCAGAAAATAAGAAGGCTTCTTTGCTGGTTACTTGGCTTGCTTCCAGCTTTGCTCTCGTTGACTGCTCCGGATCGAATGTGTCGAGAACCGGTTTTGGCGCTCTTTTTATTCCGTTTTGCGCCGTCCGAATGCGATGGACAGCGCGAGAGGCGGCGCATCTCGGAACCACGCGAGTGTGCGAGCGGTCGAGAGTGAGTGTGTGAGCGAGACGGGTATATTTGAACACGTCTCGAGAGCAATACTGTAAGGACAGCCGTTAGCTTTATTTGCATTTTTACATGAATTTACTATTTATTATTACATGAATTTACTATTTATTCGCTATTTCTATGTGCTATTTTATTGGAAAAAATAGCACAATCCTATACACAAACTTAAACTATAAGGAATAAAGGGAAATAAAACGATCTTAAAACTATCATAATAACAAACTTATCCTAATACTATGAACCTATCCCTATCTATAACGTAACTTTATTGTACAACTTATGACTATGAATAATGAAACAAAGTAAGCCGGTCGTCCCGAACATTCCTCCCGCCGTGCGTCGCCTGCTGTGGCGTCGCACTCATGCTGCTGGCTGGAGGGCGGCCGGCTCCGTCGGGATGATCACCAACTTCTTCGTCGGTCTGCGTAGGGTGCCGTCTTTGGTCCGGATATCAGCCGCTCGTACGATGCCGTCGGCCCCGGGGTAGACAGCTGTTACGAGGCCGCGAGGCCACGTGTTCCTCGGGAGGGTGTTGTCTGCTACCAACACCACGTCGTTCACCTTCAGTGCTGGACCTTGGCTGTGGGGCTCCCGCCGGTTCTGCAGGTCGGGCAGGTACTCCCTGACCCACCTAGCCCAGAAGAGATCGGCTAGGCGTTGGGAGGCCCGCCAGTGCGTGCGCCCGATGAGGTCTTGATCGGTGAAGGTGCCGGGTGCTGGGACGCGTGCTGACCCGCCGAGGAGGAAGTGGTTCGGCGTGATGGCCTCGGGGTCCTCTGGCGATGTGGAGACGTGCGTGAGGGGGCGGCTGTTCACGTTGTAGTCCGCCTCTGCGATGAGTGTCGTCAGGTCCTTTTCGGGTGGGTGGCGCTCGTGCAGCGCCGCGTGGAGTGACGTTTTCACGGCGCGGACGAGGCGTTCCCAGGCGCCACCCATGAGTAGGGCGCCGGGGGGTGTGAAGCGCCAGCTGATCACCTGTCGGCCGGCTCCTGGATTCCATATGCGGCCGAGTACTTGTCCGGTGGTAGCGCCGTCGATGAAGGGGGTCGACGCTCGCTGCTGTAGTTCGATGTCGAGCGTCGTCTTGACTTCTGTAGAGTTCGAGGCCCACTGTCGAAATTGAAAATGTCCGCGACTGTTTATGTCGCGGTCGTCTGTAGCTGTCTGTATCGTTTCTTCAGTGGTTCGAAAGCTGTCGAGGTGGTCGTTTGTCGTTGTAGATGGTGAGCACGTCGCGCCGAAGATAAGCGACGTCATGCGGTACTCTTGAGGTGTTTCTTCTCCGCGCTTGTCCCCCCGCCACAGGTACCTGAGTGCGTCCCTGTCTTGTGGTCGAATCTTCACTTGCGTAAACATTTCGGCGATATCAGCTGACACGACGACTGGGTGCTGCCGAGAGCGCATAATCACTCCCGGCAGCGGCTGGAGCAGGTCAGGTCCCGTGGGGAGGTGGTCGGTGTGAGAAACCTCCTTCGTCTTCGCATCGGCGTCGTGTACTATGCGCACTTCGCCCGGTTTCACGGCAAAGTGAGGTAAGTACCGCGTTTTCTTCTCTGTCTTCTGTAGCGGCGCGGGCTCGGCGTAGCCCTTCTGTAGTAGGGCTTCCATCTGTTCGTTGTACTTCTTTTTCAGGTCGGCATCTCGATCTATCTTCTTTTCAGTCGTGACGAGGCGTTTGTAAGCATTTTCGTAGTTGTACGGCATCTCGCAGTTGTCTCGCTTCCACAGTAGCGCTGTCTGGTACCGCCCATCTTCTGTCTCTGTCGTACACTTGTTTAATATTTCAAGTGCGCGGTGTTCTGGGTCGGACTGTGGTTGCTTCGGTGTTATAGTGAGTGCTTCTATTGAGAAGAAATGCTTGAGCTCTTCATCGAACGACGACGTAGTTGTTACGTGGTTCACGTAGTTGAGTTGCTTTCCTAGCGATCTTGCGTGCGCGCCGTGTAGCACCCAGCCCAATGGAGTGTGCGAAGCGACCGGCTGATCTCTCCGTCCTTGTTTCACTTCGCTTGCTAATAAAAGATGCCAGTTATCTTGCCCGATTAGAATTCTAGGCTTGCTGCTGTCGTATTGTAGGCTATCTTTTATTTCTGCGAGGTGGCGGCAGTCTTGTAGGTCCCGGGGTCTGATCTCTTGCGGGGACAGCTGTAGGCTCTTCAGAGTGCGCGCCTGGACGGTGAAACATTGTGTCGGGCCGTGTAGGGTGACCGTGACACGTTTCGATGCTACGACGTTGAGATTTGTCTCGCCGATAACTTCTATGTTGAGGGGGTCGATAGGGCCCTCCGCGCCGACCTCGTTGGCCAGGTCCCGGTCGATTAGAGTGACCGTGGACCCGTCGTCGAGCAGGGCGTGCGCGTCGACTTCTCCCGCCGGTCCCGACACTCGTATCGGTACTATCTTCAAAAACGAGTGTGTCTTCGTAGGCGTCCACGTAGAGGTGACGGACTCTCTCTTCGGCGGATCTTCTGGCGGTTCTTCTGTATCTGATGGCTCTTCTTCTCGCACGAAGTGAAGTAATTTGTGATGCGAGTATTTGCATCCATCTGTGTTGCACGGGTTCGTGCGGCAGCTGTGGTTTCTCGATCTGTAGCGCAGGCATTTGAAGCATAGGTGGTGGGTCTTGGCTAGCTCCCACCGCGTATTGACTTCTTCTTCTATAAATTTCTCGCACTCAGCTGCTATGTGTCCCGACTTTTCGCATATGGCGCATGACGAAGTGTTTCTCTTGCTTCCCGCAGACGTCTTCGGGTCTGTAGCGTTGTAGGTTCGCTGCGGTCTTCTTTGTTGGTTTGAGTCGTGCACAGTGACGTTCTCCGGCTGGGCGTGTGGGCCGCATATTTCGGCCTCGCGCTCCAGGAATCTCGCGAGCTTGATTAGGTCTGGTTCGTCTTGAGCTTGTATAGACAGGTAGTCGAACCATCTGTATCGTAGCGTTGTTGAAAGCTTCTCCACTGTTGTTCTTGCCAGTTCAGGGTTGAATAGGTAGTAGGCCCTGTCGAGCGCGTAGATCGTAGCTATTATGTTTGCTACGCGGCTCGCGAAGATGCAGATGTCGCGTGGGTTGTCGGCGGGGCGAGGTAGAGTGCGGAGGCGCTCGAGCTCGGCCGATGCTATAGTGTCGGGCCGACCGAAGCGATTTTCTAACATCTTCATGATCGTTGTGGGGTTGGCGTTTGTGATGAGTAGGGTTTCAACTGCTTCTTTTGCTCTTCCTTTTAAGCTTCTTCGGAGTCTGGCTATGTTTTCTGTGCTTGTATAAGTTGTGGACGACTCGGTGTACGCAGCGCGGAATGACAGCCATTCTTGATAGGCGCCGCTGAAGCCTGGTAGTTCTACGAAGTGGCGGGGTGCTTGCTGTTGTCCCGCCTTGACTGCCAGAGTGATTGCAGTCGCGAGATCGGAGAAGTCGGTCGGTGGCGGCTGGGGCTTCGTAGTTGCGTTCTGTGGTGTCGCGCTATCTGTTATCTGTGGCTTTGAGTGTTGGCTGTGAGATGTAACCCACACTGGCGACGGCCGGTCCCACATCGGCCCTTTGGGGGGGGGCGATGCGGTCTGTTTCTGTTCATCCAGGCAGTTGTTCTCTTCTATCTGTTGCTGCCTGTCGGTTGTGGCGTGTACGTGGCTCTGCTGCAGCCATTCGTCCACCCTGGAGGTTGCGTCGGACCCAGAGATGACGGTGTTGCCATCGTCTGAGCTGGCGTCTTCTTCTTCCGCCTCGATAGCGGCGAGGCGGGCGGCGGCGAGTTCAAGCTTGGCGCGTGCTAGCTCTTCCTTGGCTAGCGCGATACGATGCGCCTTGGTGCTTGCTGTTGTCTTCATGGACGACTTCCTGCTGCTGCGCATCTGTTTGTTCGGTGCGGTCAATGCGGGCGTGGATGCGACGACATTGACGGCGGGGGCGGCAGCAGCAGGCGTTTCTGTAACTGTTGAGGCTTCTGTTGAGACTTCTGTCGACGAGCTGGCGAGGGTGCTGGCTTCTGAAGAGGATCCCGTAGCGGTCGACGTGGCGGTCGATGTGGCGGCAGTGGTACCGGCTTCTGTTGATTCGGCGGTACCGGTCCCACTGCCTTCTGTAGAGGGGGGTTCGGCCGTCGGGGTCCTTCTTCCTGTCTTCGATCTTGTCACCGGCATTTTCTCGTTTCGTTCTTCAATCGACGTTAATTTCTCTTCTATAAATTTAGCTTCTATCTTCTACGGACGTAGATTCTTCTATAATGACGCAGACCCGGAGCAGCCAACTTGTCTTCAATTTTCTTTTTTCTTTCTTCAATATCCGCGCCTCGAATGGACCAAATGTTCCCGCCGGCTCTGTAGTGGACTGTAGGCGATTTTGTTGCGAGCCGAACGGGAAACGGGGAGGATTTCTTCAGAAAATAAGAAGGCTTCTTTGCTGGTTACTTGGCTTGCTTCCAGCTTTGCTCTCGTTGACTGCTCCGGATCGAATGTGTCGAGAACCGGTTTTGGCGCTCTTTTTATTCCGTTTTGCGCCGTCCGAATGCGATGGACAGCGCGAGAGGCGGCGCATCTCGGAACCACGCGAGTGTGCGAGCGGTCGAGAGTGAGTGTGTGAGCGAGACGGGTATATTTGAACACGTCTCGAGAGCAATACTGTAAGGACAGCCGTTAGCTTTATTTGCATTTTTACATGAATTTACTATTTATTATTACATGAATTTACTATTTATTCGCTATTTCTATGTGCTATTTTATTGGAAAAAATAGCACAATCCTATACACAAACTTAAACTATAAGGAATAAAGGGAAATAAAACGATCTTAAAACTATCATAATAACAAACTTATCCTAATACTATGAACCTATCCCTATCTATAACGTAACTTTATTGTACAACTTATGACTATGAATAATGAAACAAAGTAAGCCGGTCGTCCCGAACAGTATTGAAGTAATATTGTGCTTCTGTGATAACTATCTATAGTCTGAAATTAATAACCTAATTGATAAGAAGCAAAATTGCTAAGAACTGCCATAAAACACCATGTCAATTTGATACCGCTTGCCCAATTTAATTTACACAATTCATGCATGTTACGGGTGATGATATCTACAACTTAAGACCTCTATTTTTCTCACCGACTTTTGTAATCCAAGATCAACAGCGGCGACCATTTACTAACTGAAGTCCAGCGAGCTGACTCTAATCTGTCTTGGAATCAGCAACAAATTTAATCAAAGAAGATAATAGGCATTTTCAGGTAGGAACATGTATATACAACCAAATTAAATATGCATTGAAAGTTAACTTCTGTACATACAAAACGACATCTTAAAGCTACAGATAGTCGGTGGCGCGGTCAAGCCAATTAGCAGACTAATTCAAGGGCCCGCTTTGATCCGATCCTTTGCTCACCGACGCGTGCGACCCTCAGAACTGCTGGAATTGATCTCACCTGCCTGAAGTACCTTGATGACAGCTAATTATATTTTTAAGCACACTCGTTGAAGGTACTCAAATAATTTGGCAGAGCTTTCAAAAGCTTTTTGTTTTTTCTGAAAGAGTCACTTTTACCTTTACAGTATTTTGCTTAGTATTTTAGCTACAGCTTTCTTTTCACGGATTGCTGAAACAATTCAAATCTGAAAACCGTTTCTTACGTGGATCGTGTGGATATTCAAAAAATTTTTGTAAATAGAAAATTTAGTTTTTTTGTTTTTGTAGATTTGTTTTTTAATCACGCATAAATGGCTGAACGGTTTTGGATGAGATTTAGCACACAAGTAGAACATCGGTGGGGGAGAGCGTTGGTGGCGCGTTGCGTAGAGGTATAGTCCAGTTTCGAATCCGTAATTACCGACTGCTCGCAAACGCTAAAGGAAAACTTCATGAGGAAACCTGCAAACGACTACCAATCCACGTTGTGCACGGCGTGATGCACTTGGGCGTACACTCTCCTCGAGGGTAGGTCTATGCCCTGCAGTGGGACTTTCATAGACTGAAGCTTGAAAATAGTGATGACAGAACATATTCTGGATTAACAAATATAATACTTTTAAAGTAAATACAGACGAAGTCGCAGCCAACAGTTAGATGCAGTTGCATATAAAGATCTAAATTCTATCTCGTACTAACAAACTCAGACTGGACATTATTTTGAAGCCTCTTAAAATTATAAGAACGCAGCAAAGCAGCCTAACGAATAAACTATCACGGCTCACAAACAAACTGACCCAAGCATGTAGTCCGGAGACAAGACACGACATGGTGCGGACTACGGAAGTACGCACGTCGCGCGGTCAGCATCCGCCACTTTGACCTGTCTTTTGTCCTCTCCACGACTAATTACAACATTACACGAAGCTGGTGTTCACCCTTATTGTAACGCATGAAGGTTCAGTTTGGTGAGCGCTTGCTGGAGCCGCGGGCGTTGTGACCCTCGCGTAGATGAGCAGGAAATCGTCTAAGACAGTTTTGGGAGGGTCTAAATGTTGGAAGTAGGTTTTCAGTAGTGATGTTGGGTTTCCTGGTTTAGTACTGGGTGTACTTAATTCATTTTTAAAACGAGATTAATTACCTTAGACTGTATACATTCAAAATTTTAGTCGGAAGCTTTACGTATTATGATTATTTTCAATGTGAGAAAGAATTTCAGTTAGAAGGTGTCGTTATTCCTGCTTTTTATTCAATACAAAACTTTAATTTTGGAATTGTGTAAAAAATCTGCTGTTTCATACATTTTCGATGAGTCGGTACTGCCGTTTTTTATGAATCAGCTATTTTCTTCAATGTTTTCTCCTTAGTGCAAGTTGTTCAGTTTAATGAGTAGAATGCATGGTGTTGTTTTATGTAGTATAGTTTTATATAGTCATATTAAAATAAAAAATAATTTCTCCGTACGCGTCCTATTTTCAGCCACAATATTATATTAAATTTCCCATACAAACGAATGTTCACTTTTCCTTTTTCAGGCGCAGGAAGCGCACAATACGCATCGCATGTGAACAGCCAGTGACCGTGGCCGGAAGAGACGTGCGCGGGGCCCGGGGACCACTTCCGCCCTTTGACAAACAGCCCTTAAGTTCCGTGGGGTAGCCTCACGATGGACGAGGCTGACGATGATGGAGTTTAGAAAACGTATGGTGGTTTTCTTTCCTTTCTTTAACTGTACCTTTGGTTAACTTTACCTTTGAGGAAGGTGTGGCGTTAGAATTTAGTGCATTTAAGATATTATTGTTTTGTTATGAGCGTCGGTGGCACGTTGCAGAGAGGAATAAACACTCAATCATGAGGATCCGAGTTCGAATCCGCACGAACGACATGCCAAGTACCAATGAGTTTTTTAAGTTATTTATTACGTAACACCGACTGCTCTCAAACGGTTAAGTAAAACATCGTGAGGAAACCGGCATACGCTGAAGAAGAAATTCTGATGCTGACATACGGGGTCATCCCCTTAAAAAACGGTCAGCGTATTAAGAAGGACCCTGTATAAATTAATTTGTTAAATCTAAATCCAGCCCAGTCCTTCCATTAATATCGGCGCTCGTCTCAAGCCCCTTCAGACGTCCGAAGCACCAACAAACTGTAAAGTTGACACTAATTCAAGCACGTAAGCGACTAACGCCGAGTTATGGGCTATTAAGAAATTGTTCTCACTCGGACTTTGGGTGGGGGGTGGCACGGGGGCTGAGGGGGAGGGGCAGTAGTTATTTGCGTAAAGTTTCGGGCGCCGTGTGTGCCACCCTTAACAGGATTGCTGAATTATTATATACGGGGTGATCTTTTGACTCTCGATTAGACAAAACCAAAAAACCTATTTTAATAAATATTGTAAGAAAGTGGTGCTGTCAGAAAAAACCGAGGAGTCTAATGTTTTTTTATCCGTAATTAAAAGTAGGTGTACTCTACATTTATTACAGAAGACAAGGCCAACGTATAAATAAATAATAAAGTAAATTTTTAAGAAGAATTTATTAAGAATCGAAGATTTTTTTTATAAAATTTTAACTACACCTCTTTCTTACAATTTTGATTAAAACATATTTTTTCTATTCGATATGATAGCAAATAATAGCAATACGCTAGAAAGCTTGTAGGTATTCGAGCTCATCGTTTTTTTTTTGTCCGTATAAAATTGATGTATGGACTGTATGGTTCACGTGCTAACAAACAAACAATAAAATTATAATTAGAAGGACTATAGATACTAATAATAGGCTTAGTGTACTAATATTTACTAATAAACTTGATTAAAAAAAATTTTAATGTGATCCCAGTTGGTCGAAAATAAAGTTATCTATATATTCATTACTCACTAAACTAAAACATCAGTTAAAAGTGACCACTCATATTCTCTTTCAGCATCACCCTGTAATCCAAGTATAGGGGATTTAAAGTGGAGCTCGCAAGTCAGGGGTCGGCAAGTGGCGGTCCGCAAATTGTACGAGGTGTTTAAAGTTCGGTCCGACCGACGTCTTAGGTAAACTGCGCGGACAACAGTTGACCACCCCTGCCCCCACTTCGTTGAATGCAATCAACGAAATCTCTGAGTAAATATTAACGTATTCGACTTGTATGGGGTTAAGTTTAATGTTTGAGATAGTTTTGTTTGAAAACAGACTTCAAAACTAAAGAGTTGAACAATCGAGTAAAACCGATGTCTTTTACCTATACATTCGCATTTTATTTATTTTGTTCACTGTAGTGCCTACTTTAATATATATTTAATTAATTTCACTTCGTTATCTTCGCGTGTAAATGAGGTGTATCCATGACGAAAACCGAGTTTGAATAGCACCTACGATTATTATCACCTAAGCTGGTATACCTACATTACTTTTGTTTTCTCAACTGGAGTTACTGTGCTCTTCAATAAGCTATAATATACCCTGAAAATGTCTATTGTAACTTATGATTCTCAGATTGTACTTAATTGTAACAACAAAAATAAATTACCTACTTCATAATTTTATTAACATAATATACGATTTGACGGGACTTCGATCAATTAATTAACGTAGTCATGTTATGACTCGCGCACTCACGTATGCATTTATGATTTTAAAATGGCCTGTGTATAATAATATACTTGATTAATTTTGTAATATAGCGGTCGCTATAGTCGAAATTGGCAATGAGAATTCATTCATTCTTTAGATGTAATTAAATGTAATAATCATAACGTAAAACGTAATAATTGAAATCCAATCCCAAATGAGTCCAAAACCCTAAGAAACAAAACAAGTTTGCAGTTTGCAGAAACCAAAGGGCTAAACCAATATCATAGTGTTTACGGATTCGATAGCGATCGGATTAGCGAATGGGATCGTACGCAAATAGGAGTTGGCTAAGTCGAGGGCTAAGTCTTGCAAGTTTGGGGCTAAGTTTGAGAGCGGAGCGACGGCGACGGGAGCGGCGGGAGTGCACGGAGCGGTCGGAGCGGACACGGTATTTGCTTTGTTTGCCCTTTGGCCGAACTGTTACGCATTGTGGTGGGCGAAACGTTGAGACATTTTGGACGTAGATATATGAGTGTAGGTAGAGGTAATATAAGTATATTGACTAGGTACTTCTTCGCATTGTACTGAACTGATACCTTGTTGTAACTAACTTAGTAAACGCAACTGTCAATGTCAAATGTCATCTGTCATCCTGCTATGACTTACTTCCTTTTCCGCTTAGCATCGATGTTTTGTTTGCGACAATCGCACCTCAATAAAATCCTGTTTTATCCCGAGCAAACTTCTATTATTCCAGTAAAAACCCTTCAGGTTATGGGCCCAGGGTTACGCGGTATATAGTTTTCTGCGTATTTCGAGTATTCAGCGAAATAATTGAAAAGTGTAAAATCAACCGGCCGGGGCGACGTGGTGAGGTTAAGATCAAGTTTAGCCTCAATCCTAAGCGATGGCATCAGAATCAACATCAAGTGCTTCGTCTAGTACATCCTCGAATTTCATTGGAATCGACAAACTGCGAGGAATTGAGAATTATAACTCCTGGAAGTTCATGATGGAGATGATGCTCATACATGAGGACTTGTGGGAATGTGTAGCAGACGATAAGGGCGATGAAAAGAAAAAACAGAAAGCTCAGGCCAAAATTGCATTGGGGGTTCATCCTGCTGCAATTCCTCACATAAGGAGTGCAAAATCGGCAAAGCAAGCATGGGATAACCTGCAAAAGGCCTATGAAGATAAGGGCCTGTGTCGCCGACTTGGACTACTGAGAACAATCTTCGGAACCAAATTAGCGGAGTGTGTGACTATGGAAGTATACCTGAATAAAATCACTGAGATCTCGCAGCAATTGAGCGAGATAGGATCGCCCATGGATGATGATTTTGTTGCCGTCATCATGTTGAGCGGTTTGACTGCAGATTATGATCCGTTTATCATGGCTATAGAGAACACGAACATAAAACTAACGAGTGAACTTGTAAAGGGGAAATTACTACAAGAAAATCTCCGTAGAGATGACAAGACAGAGACTGCAATGTTCGTACGGAGACCGCCTCGATGCTTCAAATGCAAACAAATGGGACATTTTATCAAGAATTGCCCCAGTAACAAGTCAAATACTGGTCCATCAACCGCTCTGCTTACTGCGCTCTCAGTGAAAATCAACAGTGGCATGTGGTACATAGATAGTGGTGCCACGGGGCACATGTGTCATGATAAAAGTTTAATTAGTGACTATGTGAACAATCAACGGTTAGAAGTGAAAATTGCTAACGGTGAAAAGCTGTACACGGCGGGACAAGGGTCTGTCCAAGTACGTATGAAGGACAATCAAGTAAAGACCATAAGTGATGTTTATTTGGTACCTGATTTAACTGCCAATTTGCTGTCAGTTAGTGCCATGGCACAAAAGGGTTATAAAGTGGTGTTTTGTTCTGATGGTTGTAAGATATATGATAGAAACACGGTTATAGCTACCGCCTCTCTAAATAATGGAATTTATCAGCTAGATACAAATATTGAACCAATTCAATGTCATGTTGCAGAAAATGTGTCTGGCAAGTTTTCAGGTTCAAATTTTTCAGAAACAGATGGTACAGTAAATAGGTCAGCACTGAATGATCAAGAGACAGCGGAGGAGTGTAAGATGACTGTGACGACAAAAGGAGATGCTGCTTCGCAGGAAGTTTGGCATCGACGCCTTGGACATCTCAATCATCGTAGTATGAATCTCCTGAAACAAGGTATGGCCAAGGGCATTTCTTATGACAGTAATACACATCACCAATGCATAGCATGTATTGAGGGAAAGCAAACTCGAACTCCATTCCCTAAGCAATCTTTTACTAGAGCTACCGATATCTTAGAGTTAGTCCACAGCGATGTGTGTGGCCCTATGCCATGCAGTTCCATGAGTGGATCAAAGTATTATCTAACGTTAATAGATGATTATACTAGAAAAACTTTTGTGTATTTCTTGAAGCAAAAGAGTGAGGTTTTTGAGAAATTTAAAGAATGGAAGGCATTAGTAGAGAATCAAACTGATAAAAGATTGAAAGCAATAAGGAGTGACAATGGAGGTGAATATATAAATTCAAATTTTCAGAAATAACCTGAAGGGTTTTTACTGGAATAATAGAAGTTTGCTCGGGATAAAACAGGATTTTATTGAGGTGCGATTGTCGCAAACAAAACATCGATGCTAAGCGGAAAAGGAAGTAAGTCATAGCAGGATGACAGATGACATTTGACATTGACAGTTGCGTTTACTAAGTTAGTTACAACACTGGCCCTTAAACCAACACTTCAATTTGTCATGGGTCATGACGCAATGACTTACATTACAGAAACATTGTATTACAATACTAAATGTTTACATCTTTAGAATATAAATTTAACACTATAAGTACATGCATAAACCCACCACCATAATCCCCTTCGACTTCGGGGCAGTCAGAGCATTGATACAACTACCAACAATCTTTGCGTGCAGTTGTAGCATGGCTCACTTTTAACATAAATTAAAGGTAACAGCAATACAAACCTAATACAACAAAAACAACAGAAAACATAGTGAAGTTGTGACATTTACTTTACAAATAACAATTGATTTACAAAGTTTTCGTGTTTTTCTTTTGATAAGGGTTTTGTTAGTATATCTGCTAACATTTCAGTAGTACATAGATATTTTACATCAACTGTGCCATTACATACTTGTTCTCTTATAAAGTGGTGTCTTATATCTATGTGTTTTGTTCTAGAATGGAACATTGAATTCTTGCACAATTTTTGTGCAGACTGATTGTCATTATAGATAATGACTTTAAATGTTTTATCAAGAATTTCCCTCAAGAATTTTCGAAGAAATAAAGCCTCTTTACAAGAATCTGAGAGTGACATATACTCGGCTTCAGTACTCGACAAGGCTACAGTCCGCTGCTTCCTGCTCTCCCAAGAAACTATAGATTTACCAATCCTGAAAACAAAACCTGTATACGATCGACGGTCAGCATCATTTCTACCCCAGTCAGAATCAGCAAAAGCAGATATCTCCAGTCCACTCTTCTGAAAAATCAAACAATGGTCTTTAGTGCCCTTCAGATATCGAAGTACTCTTTTTGCAGCCTTCCAATGCATTTCTGAGTGGCAGTCATTGAACTGACTAAGGTAACTAACTGCATGTGCGATATCAGGACGAGAACCAACTGTGACATACATTAGGGATCCAACCAAACCTCTGTAATCATGTTTACTACCGTCCTGTGACTCTTTTGGTTTGGTCAGTATTGCACCGGTTTCCATGGGTGTAGGGGAGGGTTTGCAGTCTTCCATATTAAACTTTTGTAAAATCTTCTCGATATAACTGGATTGATCAAGAGTGATGCTATCCTTGTTCTTACAGATTCTCATTCCTAAAATGAATCGAGCTGGCCCTAAATCTGTGATCTCAAACTCAGTTTTAAGTTTCTCTTTAACATTAACTATCTCTTTTGAATTCGGTGATGAAAATAGCATTATATCATCTACGTACAAGGCTATTATTATTAATGAAGTTCGACTTGATTTATAATAGACACATGGTTCTGACAAAGACTTTATGAAATTCAATTTTTCACACAAAACATTGTTTATTTTCTCATACCAAGCCTTTGAAGCTTGTTTCAAGCCATAAATGGCCTTGTGAAGTTTGTATACTTTACTTTCCTGGCCTTTTAAAATAAAACCCTCAGGCTGCTCCATATAAACAGTTTCCGCAAGATCTCCATTCAGAAATGCAGTCTTTACATCAAGGTGCTCAATGTTCAAATTGTATTCAGCAGCAATAGCCAGAAGGGCGCGAATACTGGAATATCTTACCACTGGGGAAAAGGTCTCATTATAATCTATTCCCTGCCGCTGGGTGAATCCTTTAGCAACTAGTCTAGCTTTGTACTTTAATTGTTCCCCATTGATCAGTTTTCTTTTAAATACCCATTTACACTTGACTGGTTTTTGACCTTCAACTCGATCACATGGAGACCAGCATCTATTAGTAATAAATGAATTATACTCATCTTCCATGGCACGTTTCCATGAATCAGCCTCTGGACCACCCAGGGCTTCCTGTACTGTCTCAGGTTCATCCCCAGTGCTCTTCAAACCACCGACTAGATGGGTTGACATGAACAACACAGACTCTGTGTCTTCAAAGCTTGTACTTTCACTTGAACTTTCATCTTCAGTTGATTCCTCTGGAACATATGTTTCATCGGCAGCATCTAATGTATTAAAGCTTTCCTCGCTCTCAGAATCATCCACTGTTATGACGCTGTCTCTTTGTCCACCCTGAGTATCCCGACTCGTATTAAATGTGGCACATGCAGTTAGTTACCTTAGTCAGTTCAATGACTGCCACTCAGAAATTCCTGAAGGAAAATGGCATCCGACACGAGACAACGGTGCCACACTCACCCCAACAAAATGGAATTGCAGAACGGGCCAATAGGAGCATTATGGAAAAGACGCGCTGCATGTTGAGAGAAGCAGGCCTAGAAAACAAGTACTGGGCAGAAGCTGTCAACACAGCCGTCTATCTTAAGAACCGCTCACCAACAATTGCTGTCAGGGGTCACACTCCAGAAGAAAAATGGACTAAGAGAAAGGTAACCATCTCTCACTTACGTACTTTTGGCTGCATTGCCTATGCTCAAAAACACATTAGAACAAAATTAGATCCAAAAGCAAAGAGGTACATATTTGTGGGTTATTGTCAAGACACCAAGGGTTATCGATTAATTAACCCCGAAAATAATGAATGTATTAAAGCTCGTGATGTCACGTTTTTAGAAAATAAATTCATTAAAGAGAATGCGTCAGATGATGAGAACCAGAATGATAACATATTCGTACCATCTTGTGGTGATGATTTACAACCTCCAGAGCTAACAGAACTGTCCACTGAGGAAAACTCTGATGACACATTTAATACGAGTCGGGATACTCAGGGTGGACAAAGAGACAGCGTCATAACAGTGGATGATTCTGAGAGCGAGGAAAGCTTTAATACATTAGATGCTGCCGATGAAACATATGTTCCAGAGGAATCAACTGAAGATGAAAGTTCAAGTGAAAGTACAAGCTTTGAAGACACAGAGTCTGTGTTGTTCATGTCAACCCATCTAGTCGGTGGTTTGAAGAGCACTGGGGATGAACCTGAGACAGTACAGGAAGCCCTGGGTGGTCCAGAGGCTGATTCATGGAAACGTGCCATGGAAGATGAGTATAATTCATTTATTACTAATAGATGCTGGTCTCCATGTGATCGAGTTGAAGGTCAAAAACCAGTCAAGTGTAAATGGGTATTTAAAAGAAAACTGATCAATGGGGAACAATTAAAGTACAAAGCTAGACTAGTTGCTAAAGGATTCACCCAGCGGCAGGGAATAGATTATAATGAGACCTTTTCCCCAGTGGTAAGATATTCCAGTATTCGCGCCCTTCTGGCTATTGCTGCTGAATACAATTTGAACATTGAGCACCTTGATGTAAAGACTGCATTTCTGAATGGAGATCTTGCGGAAACTGTTTATATGGAGCAGCCTGAGGGTTTTATTTTAAAAGGCCAGGAAAGTAAAGTATACAAACTTCACAAGGCCATTTATGGCTTGAAACAAGCTTCAAAGGCTTGGTATGAGAAAATAAACAATGTTTTGTGTGAAAAATTGAATTTCATAAAGTCTTTGTCAGAACCATGTGTCTATTATAAATCAAGTCGAACTTCATTAATAATAATAGCCTTGTACGTAGATGATATAATGCTATTTTCATCACCGAATTCAAAAGAGATAGTTAATGTTAAAGAGAAACTTAAAACTGAGTTTGAGATCACAGATTTAGGGCCAGCTCGATTCATTTTAGGAATGAGAATCTGTAAGAACAAGGATAGCATCACTCTTGATCAATCCAGTTATATCGAGAAGATTTTACAAAAGTTTAATATGGAAGACTGCAAACCCTCCCCTACACCCATGGAAACCGGTGCAATACTGACCAAACCAAAAGAGTCACAGGACGGTAGTAAACATGATTACAGAGGTTTGGTTGGATCCCTAATGTATGTCACAGTTGGTTCTCGTCCTGATATCGCACATGCAGTTAGTTACCTTAGTCAGTTCAATGACTGCCACTCAGAAATGCATTGGAAGGCTGCAAAAAGAGTACTTCGATATCTGAAGGGCACTAAAGACCATTGTTTGATTTTTCAGAAGAGTGGACTGGAGATATCTGCTTTTGCTGATTCTGACTGGGGTAGAAATGATGCTGACCGTCGATCGTATACAGGTTTTGTTTTCAGGATTGGTAAATCTATAGTTTCTTGGGAGAGCAGGAAGCAGCGGACTGTAGCCTTGTCGAGTACTGAAGCCGAGTATATGTCACTCTCAGATTCTTGTAAAGAGGCTTTATTTCTTCGAAAATTCTTGAGGGAAATTCTTGATAAAACATTTAAAGTCATTATCTATAATGACAATCAGTCTGCACAAAAATTGTGCAAGAATTCAATGTTCCATTCTAGAACAAAACACATAGATATAAGACACCACTTTATAAGAGAACAAGTATGTAATGGCACAGTTGATGTAAAATATCTATGTACTACTGAAATGTTAGCAGATATACTAACAAAACCCTTATCAAAAGAAAAACACGAAAACTTTGTAAATCAATTGTTATTTGTAAAGTAAATGTCACAACTTCACTATGTTTTCTGTTGTTTTTGTTGTATTAGGTTTGTATTGCTGTTACCTTTAATTTATGTTAAAAGTGAGCCATGCTACAACTGCACGCAAAGATTGTTGGTAGTTGTATCAATGCTCTGACTGCCCCGAAGTCGAAGGGGATTATGGTGGTGGGTTTATGCATGTACTTATAGTGTTAAATTTATATTCTAAAGATGTAAACATTTAGTATTGTAATACAATGTTTCTGTAATGTAAGTCATTGCGTCATGACCCATGACAAATTGAAGTGTTGGTTTAAGGGCCAGTGTTGTAACTAACTTAGTAAACGCAACTGTCAATGTCAAATGTCATCTGTCATCCTGCTATGACTTACTTCCTTTTCCGCTTAGCATCGATGTTTTGTTTGCGACAATCGCACCTCAATAAAATCCTGTTTTATCCCGAGCAAACTTCTATTATTCCAGTAAAAACCCTTCATACCTAACTTATAAATAGTAAGAATAAGAATAATTTATTTGTGGAACATGAGTATTAATTACAGTAGATGTTAGGTTTTACAAAGTCCTTCACGTTTAGCCTTTCGGCATACAAATTACATGCACGTATGTACTGCATGCACAGAGCGAATAGCTCGAAAATTAAAAATATTGACATTAGTATAAAAAAGTACTCTGTGATTAGTATATTATAAGAATTAAATTATGATAAACGTCATTGCAACTCAGTATGATTAAGTTGAAAAGGATGGGCCATCTATTATACTGTTAGTGCTGGTTGGTAGAGGCAGGTTAGGAGAAATTCTACTCAGTCGAAGTAAAAAGAGGCAAGACAAGTCTCTGATTTGGATTAGCGAATAAAGAACGCCATCTAGCATTTTTAGCTAAAACTGATTGACGCACCTAATGTTCAAAGCATGAAGGCGCTCCAGATTAAAAGTACTAAATATACAATATACTGTATAGATAGATCTCACTGCTATATTAGCTGACTGAACCACCTCAGTTCTTTGCGGAAGTGTCGTGCGTGATTGAAGGATAAAATATCTTTTGCTGTGTTTTTGTGAGCGAAAGTCTGACTACGTATCGTCATCCTGAATTCTTCAATACGATTCATACAATCAAAGAGTATGGAATTATGAACCTTGTTACAATGCAATAACATCTTTAAATGTGGGAAATAGTGGAAGCTAAGTTTATGATCTCTTCGAAAGGACACAGTCGTGAGTGTATGTGTGTAAATTAATAATTTAGATAGATATCGAAGACTAGGTGTCTTCTCAGAATCAATTACAATCTTAAACAATCTGCAAACTAAGAAGTAATTCCCATTAAGCAGCGGGCAGGCAAGCAGGTTAAGTTAGCTTTCAAGTGAAGTAGTGGGGTTCCTTGGAGAATTTAATTAATCCGTAGAATAGTTAGCGTTGTGTTCGGACGAGCGAGCACGGGCGGTGTGGCTACCTTCGCTTGCACTGGTTATGGCGGTGGGATGGGGTTGGATGGAAACTGATAATTTGGGAAAATGTGATACCAATGACCCAATTGACAGTGATCAGTCACTCATCAATCATCTGAAACACGGATACGCGCCCTGAAGTTGGTGCACACCCAGCGGCGTCTTGCACATAGAAACGGGGAAAAATAAAATGGCGGTAAGGCTGCATGGGTAGGTACTAATAGAGTGAAGTGACAAAAGTGTTGAATTAGTTGATTACCTAATATTTATATGACAAAACTGTAATGTAATAATCAGATGAGTATGGGACTTTGTCCATGTGTGGTTGTCTTCTTTATCCGGCAGGTTTTTTCTATGAAAATTCTTTGCTAGCTCTACACTGTCGAACAAGAGAAAGATATGACACTACTTTACTTGATACAGGTTATTTCATAACAATGATTAACCAATACAATTACACGAGTTCAGGTACAGTCAAGAGCACGTCAAGCTAGACACCTCGGACTTCGTACCGTTCTTATGGCGTTCGTATTAAGAATCAATATCGCACTTCGATTGTCAAGGTTGAGGTGCTCTTGACTGTACCATTGACAAAAGGTTAAGTAATTCCTCAAAGAAGTATACTTCTAACACTTGTACTAATCCGCGATGACTTTTCAGAACAATATTGAGATTAATGTCGTGATATAAATCTTTCAATACGAGGTGACAATGGCCACAAGTCTGTTGCATCCGTCTGTCACCCACGCAGTCGCACCTACGTCTAGCATGCTGTTAAACTAATTCTACTGTAGGTGCTTCTATCATCTGCTTATTTACTTAGATTTAGTTGCAAATCATGTTTATATACGCTGTAATATACATATAAATTTTTAACTATACTGCATTCCAAATAAGGACAACGAGATTTTCCGATTCCTAATTAGCTTTCTGGCCAATTCTGATTAGTTTATTTATCAGAAAGATGTACTATCCGATATAGTTACTAAAGCTGTTCTTAGAATAAGTGAGATTATGTGTTTCAAATCTCTGTTTCTGTAATTAAAAATTACCTTTTTGCTGCTATTTGGAATGGAGTATAGGCAGAAATAGATCTTCTGTCGTGTCGATTGTTAATATTGTGACTGGCGAATACAACTCGATATTTATCGCGATATCTGTAATGGTTTGTATCACGATTTGTGATAACTACACGCTCTACGCTCGATCACGATACTGGATTACAATCGATTTACAAAATCATTTTATAACAGAGAAAAACAAACACTGACTAATAGTCTAAAAACGCCTGAATCATTTGATCGTTGTTTATTATAAGCTTCTGTACCTACCTACTGTACCTACTTACTTTGTTTTCTTTCAACAACTTGAGTGATTCACTAAATTTTTATAAGAACTGTCTGGTTGAACAAATTTATGGATACAATGGTTTTGTTATTTATAACATTAGTTTGAGGAAAGATCTGCGCTTACAGTTACGTATTGTAGGTACCTACACCTGTCAAATACATACAATGAATAAGAAATCATAAAATTACTGTTCGCAAATAATTTGTACCTAACTGTATAACATAACAGGATAAAAAACACACCATTCTCAGTAAAACTACAAAGTCAAAACAAACCAAATAAATCGAAACTCTACGGTCTACTAGCAGCCTCGAAGAGTTCCACTGTCTACCTCTTGACTCCATCTTCAAATCAGCTCGATGGTACCTACTAATTATGGTATTGTCATCCCTAATAACATACCCTTACAAAATGTCAAGTAAGTACGTAAATAGACAAATAGGTCGAACCGTTATATCTTCTTCTTATCGTGTGGGCAAGCCCTAGTGTCAGAGTTAATTCAAACCGCCTTACGGCCTCTGACGTGGTTTTTATGTAATGACTTCTACCACCAGAAAACCGTTAAATGAATCATACCCTGACTCCATCGAAGGTTATCGTTAAACCAAAACTGTTGAAACATGATGTACAACTAACATAAACAAGGTTAGAGCATGTCATGTCTCCTGACAGGTCATCATCGTATCGTAATCACTGGCGCCTGCCACCTACTCCAGCCGCCGCGCCATTCTCTTGGTTCTTTTAGTATACAGTCAGATGCATATAAGATGTTCCAGTTTCTCTTAGATATGTTTTAAGCTTAGAAGATTTATACAGGGTGTAAAGAAAAGTGTCATTAAACCACATATTCTACCCATCAAACTGAACAACTTTTACTATGGGAGCAAACCTTTCAGGAAAAAAAAAATCATCTGTCCCATAATTCGTTTCGTGGTGTAAAGGTGGATGATACTTTTCCTATTACACCCTGTATAGGGACCCGCCTCGCCATAGCATTTCCCCTCTACCAACGTGCAAGACAAAAAATTCGTGCGCATTTACATACAATTTTATAACTTATCACTAAACGCGACAGCCTATAATTAGAATCTAAAGTAATGGAAGAAAGTTTTTTCTACCTCGCTATGAGAACGACGTGCTCACTCAAGTGCCCGCTATGTGCGAATATCTTCGCAGAGCAGTCGCCGTGGCCGAAATGGGTCAGGACTACACAGGACAGGAGCACTTTGGTGTCCTCTGTAAAAAAGGCTACTATAAACTCGATGATTATTTGAATGACCAAAATGTCTGGTCTTGACAATGTTACATTATGTAATTTAATATTGTACCTTTATGTAAGTGTACTCTGTATATTTTGTTTTTAAAAGATCTGTGTTGTAGAGTTTCTGGCCGCATCTTCTCTACAACGGAACATTCCGACGCGGTGGTAGTCTGCTGTAGAGTTTCTGGCCGCATCTTCTCTACAGCGACAACACGTTCCGACGCGGTGGTAGCTTAAAAAGAATTGACGTTTAATAAGTGTGCTTTAGGCTCCTATTTTGAATAAATGATTTTGAATTGAATTGAATTGAGTCGGAAAGCTATCCATGAGATATTATTTTGAATAAACATTTAGATTTTATTTGATTGATGTGATTTGCAGTACATGTAGGTACATGCTCACGACTATATTTATTTTATATTATTGAGAGCAAAACTCAAGGTGCCGAGGTAAAAGTGGTCTGGTACCTTTTTGCTCTCAGTTCCTCAATTGTGGATTAAGGTTAAGATACGGTTATTTTTCGGTAACATAAGATGGCTTCAAACGGCTGATAAAAGTGGTGATCAAAATTAAAGCTGTAGTCACTAGCGTGATAATATTCGTTGCAGACTGTACGTAGGTACAAAGGTGCATTAGTAACGTGAACAACTAACTCTTTGTTCATAAGTTCACTGGCGTGATGTCATTGCTCACTATTTTTATTAACATCTGTATTAAATTAGACTCTGACATGTTTTTATACTTTGTAAGTATGTCATTTTTTGCGGTATTAGGTATAGGTATAGTACTGTACCTCCATACTAGGTACAATTGATTAAAATGTTTTGAACTAAATTAAATAAACTTCTCTTTACCCGATTGCGTCAGAAGGATGGTAATGTTTTTTTTTTTTGTTTTAATTATTTAAAACTCAGCAGGAAATTAGGTAAGAAAAACATCATGAGGAAAAAGTAATTGGTACCTATATAATACATGAATGCGTTTAAACAATGAATTGAATTGAAAACTGCACTTTTGTAATTTGCAAATTACCTACTTCCTCATTTAAATCGAAATGTGGTCAAAACATAATATGAACCCATAACCATTATAGTATTATTCTCCCGATAATATTGAGCAATGAAGGTCTCAAAAATAATGGAAAAACTTGTTAGACTATTACCTATTCTTTGCTATTACACTACACGTACTAGATCGTCGCTCTGGAACAAGACTATAAAACAGATGGAAACACAATCTATCTAGCTACCTATAATACAAAGCCTCGGTAAGACAGATGTGGAACACCTTACAAGTGAGTACATAAGCAGTGAAACACATTAATACCTAATGCGTGGCTAATGAACGCGCGTGATGTGATTCACAGGCGCACATGCGACCTCAATAACTAAACGCACCGAGATCACAGATTATACATATCAATAGTGTCTAACATTGTACCTAAAAGCGTAAAGCCTCTGTGAGACTGGAGAAATGCAACAGCACAGAGCACTGAGCATACTTTTTGATACTTCTGTATCAAATTCAGATATGTGGAGCTTTGAAAATGGATTTCAAGCAGACTTTAAATGCATAGGTAACAATCTGTCATAGTTATTTAATGGTATTGTATTTGTATTAAAATAACACTTTCTCCCCTCCGGACGGAAAGCGTCTATTTTTGTCCCGCTGCGCTAAACGAAGTTGCCGCTTTCCACCTCCGTCGAGGAGAAAAATAGTATACAAACCTCGAGCAGTAAATAAGAAAGCCTCAGATAGCATTACATGAGATCTGAGACCTTTCTTACTTTCCTGCCCTCGGTGTGTAATCTACGATATTTGTGTAACAAAAGTACAGTTAGGGAGGAGGCTTTAGAATCTTAATCTTAACTATTATAAAACTGTAAAATCATGAGGAATGAAAAAGTAGCGGTTCACTTCATATAAACTCAAATGATACTCGATAGCTCGATTTAAATGACGTGCAGCGCCATCTATTAATAAAATTGTGTGTGTTTGTTTGTTTGCGCATCACACTGAACCGATTTTGATGAAACTATTTTTGTTTGATAGCTTATGATCTGACTTAAAATCTGGTATATAATTTGTGCCGACGAAGTAGCGGGAAAACACTAGTATAGAATAGAGTTATAGAGTGGCAGTGGGTAGAAAAAAGCTATGGATCATGACATGATGAAAAGTATACAATTACAAAACGCTATGACTGGAATGTTCTACACCACGTGTTCACTATAATAATGTATTTAGTAAACACTTTCGTCGGCCTATCTTTAGTAAATTTTGAAAACCATCTGTTGAAATCTTCGTAGATCAGTTTTTGCTAATTCTCAGTTAGAATTTTTTTATTGAGCTAGATACCTAGATTACAGGTAACATGAACCATCCAACTTGCTCCTCTTCAATAATTAGTTGGTCTATGTCTCATGGTAAGGCGTGAGAACAGCTCGCATGTGGTGAGTCCACACTTGTTCTTTTATTGGCGGCAGGCACCTACTCGCCACACTCTCGTTACGTGTGTATACTCATTTATTAATTACCTTATACTTTTATTTAAGTTGGTCCTGAAGTTTCACACGGGAGCAAACGTCAAGACAATTCTCGATCTTAGTTCACAGTAAGATTCAGAAGCGAGAAAAGAGTCGTGGTGAAATTAACGCCGTTAGCGATTAGTGAAGATAGAACAATAATTTTACAGGGTAGCTAGTTGTATTGCAAGTAAAAGCTTTTGGTTTTAAAAACAAGTTCTCTCTAGAACCGTTGATGAATCATCACTAAAGGCATCATAAATTCATAACCAGTATCAGATTTACCAATAGGAAATTAAAACTCAGAAAGAACTAAAATTACAGCACATAAACGTCAATGGTGCTAAGGACTTTAGTTGTACTGTAGTACAACCAGAGATATCGATGTTCATTTATTATTCGTTTCTGCACTGTCCATAACTTTGACTCCAAAGATTTTGTTTGGTCTCGATCCCGTCGGCACAGAGGATTGTACAGAGTAACAGCTTCATAGGAGCTTCGATTACATTAGCCTATTCTTGTAGGGCAGTCTAAAAGGAAATAAATTTGATTGAAGTATGAAGGATAATGTTTTACAATATGTAGTAGGTATATTGTTTTTCTTTTTTGTTGTTGTTGTTTGTTGTGTTATTTATTATTTGTTATTTAGTTGAATAAAATGAGTTTAAATTAAAAAACCGTTGCCGCCCGATCCGTCGCTTTACGCGGGTGACTCAAAAATTGTATGTACTTACCTGTCACGATCTTTGGGGAAGGTATATGATGAAGGAGATGTTTGTGTTCCTCCTCGTATTATTAAAGCACACAGTGCAATAATTAACCATTTCGTTTAATATGATTAAACTACTTTTAAACGTGCTCGAGTAAAATGAACGATAGGTATCTCACACATTAAATTCACATGACGTTCTACAATGACAGTGACGATCAAACAGAAAATAATCCATAGACATCTTGATATTAACAGAGGTCAGTGGCTCCAATCTCTTTCCGAAAGGAAGAATGGACAATATCTCACACATTAAATTCACACCCTCGTTACGCCGTAACCACCCGAAGCACAGCCAAAGTGTCCCCTCGGCCTCGTTCGTGAGCCCCGTAGGTGAACGCGCACACAATCATACTGCGCATGTAGTGATGCGCCGCTTTTGCGAGCTTGTTTGAAGCTGTAACTCTGTACAATCCTCTGTGCCGTCGGCGTACTAATAAAGTGAAGCAAAAAATACTACGCCGAATTCGGCGTAGTAAGTAACAAAGGTATAGGTACAAGGTACAATAACACGTTCGAAATTCGAATTTGAATTGCCTCACTTCAGAAGCTGTTGTCCTAAGGAAGGGCGGAATCTAGTGGGAGTGCAGAGAAGACCAAACATAATCTTTGTTTGTCTCTTTAAAATATACTAACACGAAGGTTCGATGTAAAGCTACCATAAACAAAGAATACCTCTACATCTGACACAGAGGTTTAATTATTTAACTTATCAATTAAGAACCCTACACACTACATGCAGCACTACGCGTGTGAAGTGTACATAAACGTAATGGATAGAATGAAAGCAATAACAAATGCCTATCTAATAGAAGTGACACCCACTTTAAAATCTTCCTTACAAACATACAGTTTCATGAAATACGCAATTTTATATCTACAGTCAAACAGAATAAGAGTGATCTTAGGGGACGTGTTCGGGTGGATGAAGTTAAAGTGTAGAGCGGTACTCAGACACTTCAGCTAATTGAACGGCATCGGGCGACGACCGACTCACGCGCACCTCATGTAGCTGATCGTTTTGGGCTACTTGTTCTGAGTATGTGTTTACACATTTGACTCGTAACTACTAGTAATATTATAACACTGCAAAATTTCAGTAACCGTAAGGTTAACAAAATACGAATTGAATAGGTGAGATAGAAATACGAAAATAAAGCAAAGCACGGTAGCGGTGGAGCGGACTGGACCAGATTTGACCTTTGGTGTACACACGGCGACACATCATGTTACGCACCCGATATACCCATAGCTACACTAGGTACAAAACACAAAATAGTGCGGTAGAGAGCCTGCATAGACGTGCACGTGGCTGCCGGCGCAGGCGCAGAGTGCCGTGAGACGAAACAACAACAACATACCGCACCCTCTCGCACAATTCGCAGCGTTCAACTTCTAATAGTTCAAAGTCCAAACAGGGTAACCGGACCTGTCGCCATGTGTATTTTTGGGTTAAGTTTAGTATGAAAATTTAAATCATTCTAAAAAATCCATAAGGACGTCAACAGTTCAAAATTCAGCATGACTATTCGCTTGCTGGATTTCATTGTCTGGTGTTTCGAGTGCCCGCCTCTGTTGATACTGGTTTACAGGAGTTTCATCATCATCAGCATATAAACGTTCCAAAGCAGGGCACAGATCTTCCCTCGGGGAGGGTGTACGCGTTGACTCGCGATTGGTAGACTTCACATACGCATCTGAATTTCATCTTCAGCGTATGCAGGTTTTCTCACGATGTTTTCCTTCACCGTTTGAGAGCAGTCGGTATTACGTATATAATTTAGAGAAACTCATTGGTACATGGCATGTGATCTGTGCGGATTCGAACCCGGACCTCAAGATTGAGTTTCTGTAGCTCTCCGCAACGCGCCACCAATTTAAAACAGAACAATCCACTCTTATACTGGTATACACCACTTACATTAGTTATAGCGACAGAGACTTAAAATTAAATAGCTAGCGCCACAAACAATTGACCTATTTCCATAGAGGTAGCTTGCGTGCCCAGCAGCCATACATGATGTAATGAAGTATGGGAGCTGATTGCGTGAGTCACCTCGCGCTCCTGTTTGTATGACTTGTATGAGACATTACATTACATGGGAGATGGCGACGCACGCTACTTCATCAAATGAACACAGGGTAGGTGTGGAGTCGACGCGTTGCTTATTTAATTTGGATTTTTTCTATAATTCATAATATTCAATATTATACATAGTCATAATGCATAATCATAATGTTTAAAGCCTGACCAAACAAATAGAAAACCTGCTTAAGAGGCGACTATAATTTTGATCACAATAAGGTATGTTTTATTTTTCTGATTAGGCTTTATAGCCGATTCCAACTAAAGTAACTGCTTGTTTTGTTACGAAAGCAGTTAGCAAGATATAGTGCATCTGTGTAGTGTACAAAGACACTCTCTCATCCTTTATCTCCATGAATCCGATGGAACGCGAACCTGCTACTACGACCCTCTTGAATCTGTGGGAACGAAAACCACTACGTTTTATGTAATTATAATATTGTATTTTATATATCGTGTAGTATACATCATTTCATCTTTAATTCTTGCTGAACATTTACCTTGATACACTGTAAGGTAAGTTAAGCAAACTGATTACCTGATTAGTGATTATGGTCGTTAGTATATAATATACTAGCTGCATGTATTCCAAACCAAACATACATTCCATTTTCGATATAGTAATTTCTCCCGACTCCACATCGTTCCTTAGTTTAGGTGGAGGACAATTAACAGTTGGCGGGGTCAACAACGGCGGCGCGCACGCATACCGGTCAATTCGACCAATTGCCGCGCGACGCGACGTGGGAACACTGCCTGACTGACTCACCTCCTCGATGGATAGTTAACCCTTTGATTGGCTGCAATTGTCACCTGCCTGTGTTGTGGGCTTCGGGAAAGTTCCATGATTGAAAGTTAATTATGATTATTTATGGCCCATTTTGCCTGCCTGCCTGCCTGCCTGCTTATGGTTACAAAGCAATCAGGAACGTCAGCATTTTTTTATATATTATATATGTATGTATTGCTCCTGTCCGATGTCGGCCCCGGCGGTGACTGCTTCAACTCTATATCGGGTTTAAGAATCTTTATTATCCTCATAAGAATTACAATAATTCACTTACATGAGAACTTAGAAAAAGTATATAGATATAAACTATATTTAAAAGTACTTAATTAACGAAGTAATGATGATACTATATTGTTGCTGTTGATGAGTTTGAATGTGGCTATCATCGCCAATCTTCTAAGAAGAGATCCTGGTATAAAGCGGGCACGTATGCACATTGCTCTCAAGTGATATTGTATAGCCGCTAATGGTCGGGTTTTCAATTCACGTTTGACATCGAGCTGGGATCGCCTACTCGCTTCTAATTCATCGATGTTTGATGTTTTATAGTGTATATAAAACAAATGTTCTCTCTCCCTTCGAATCTGAGGAAATGGTAAAACTCTAAGATTAGAGGTGGGAACGGTACCGGTAGTATCTCTAGCTACACGGTATTGACGATGCTTAAACGGAGTAGTCTCCGCATAAGACACCAGTCTGGCTGGGATGGTGTTATTCGAAGCCAGACACAGCACAGTACTACATTATATTTCATAAATATTCTGCATACAGAAAAACACCTCGATAACGACTCAACGTCCGTGGCAATGGCTCCATGTCACGTCATCCACTCGACAGAAGAAGATACAGAAGTTACATCTATAAACGCATGCTTTCCCTTCTGTAATAAATAAAGATGTTAATATCAATCAAAATCTCTTAACAACAGGAAGTTTCGCATTCACTAATAATGGCCGAAACAAAATGCCTTCCTCCCCCTCGCTTGAAACTCGAAAAAAAAACTTTATACAAATCGCCTTACCGACACAATCTGAGGGCTTCGCAATCTGCCAGGTATTTGCTACAAATTGCCCTTAATAAAATACTCCTTCTAATTAACGACCGCTCTTCCGGGGCATTGATCTCAGAAAACAGTAGATACGCTGTTTGGGCGTTTTTCTTAGTCGGCTCCGCTACAGGAGAAAAAATAAGTCGATTATGGATCTATTCAATTTATAAAAATAAGTTATTAGATTTGATTGTTTTAGAAATTATAAGGAAAGTAAAGAAGAAAGAAAAAAATAAGAAAGGAGATATGAGTAGATAGAAGACATTATAATTAAATAACCTTCAAAATATGAGGGTAAAATAAATGAGGTCTAGGTGAAATATGAAGGTAGGCCTGTACCCTGCAGTGGGACGTATTATGCTGTGATGGATCCTTCAAAATTTTTCCATTTCCATCTCCCATTTGGCAATTTTCTTCTTCTTCAACGTAGTAGGACGTTTCACGTAATTAATATTTTATGATTACTGTCATCAAATCATTAAGTAGAAACTGGTACTGTTACACACTCTGTATTGTAAAATCGTTGTAATTAAATTATAGAGCTAATTTAACTTTTACGCTCATCTATTGTTTTCCGAGATCAATGGTCGAACGGTCCCGTGAGTCGGCGAGGGGACGAGCAGAAATAATAAGAATCACCTTCTTAGATGGAAAGCGATCTTCTCTTAATTGTAGGGAGGCGAGCTTTGATTGGATGTAATTTTTAGTAAAAACATTTCTGGAATTTTTTTCAGGAAGGTGTTTTTTTGTATTGAAAGAAAGTTGACTAATCAGGCGCATTCATACCTGATAATTTAGATATAATCCAACTTCACTCAAAATAGACTCATTAATATTTAGTCTTGTGGTGATCAGAATCTTTCCTACAAAGCTATTTTCAGACTACATAAATAGGTACTCTCTGATTTCATGAAAACTGGAATATTTCGATATCCACATAAAAATTACGTGCTATGTTGATGACTTCAATAAATGATAGGTCTTCTTTCATCTAAGGTTGATGATTATTGTCAGCACAAACAAAATCTAACTTTATGCATATTTCCAAACTCATCGATAAATTAACATCCTGTGTAGTGGTATAAACGGCAACAACACCTAGCATAATAATTATAATCAATCTTTACTTGCTCTACAGTTGTTTCAAAGATAACAACAATATTTCAGGATAATAATAACTCAAAATTGACCGCATAAACAAGGAAACTTGGGCGATAACTGCGATCCACCTCGTGGGACCAGCAAACAGCGCAGGTTCAATCTTAGTGATGCTATCACTGCCCCGTGATATACTCGAGTTAGACCACGAGTCCTGCTGATTTATGTCCGGAGTTAATCCCACTATTTACTAGTTTTAGTGGAAGGTAAAGAGGGCCTTTTTCCTCCGGCCCTTAGGCTTGTTGGAGGCGGTGTGAGGAATAAGTAGTGAGCGGGATTGTGAATTAAGCTAGTGGTTTCTCACGACGCAGCATTCCTTTACCAAGGGATGAGAAGTTGCATCATATTACTTTATCTTATCATATTTAGCGGAAATCAGCTGGCTCCTTGTTTGAGAAATTTATTTCTCTTTGTAGCGTGAAAGTTGTCTGTATTTGGTAGAACTCAAAAACTCAAAAAGACAAGAAACGATTAATTATTTTACCTGCTAGCGTATTACAATCACATGGAGGGTGGTTCATAGACTCATATACAATTTGGCAGGCTCTGATAGGTTCACCAGTACGAAGCTATATAGATGCTCTTTCGTCCTAAAGTGATCTATAAGAATTCATTTACTTTTATCGTGCCTACGAGTATATTGTATAATATCTGGATATAAGTCTGGCTCTGGACCTTCAGAGTTGTCTAGTATAGGAGCCAGTGCCGCATTTTTTAGTTTATAATTTGATAAATACACAAAAGGATTTTTCTACCTTCTATTTTTATGTTTTTGTATCCTGGATATAGCCAATTGGCAAATCCCCTCTTTATGAACATCGCTAAAACTCTCTCACTTGTGGCACCACCTTGCTAAGGACGGTTATCAGTCAGCCGCTGTGATGTATGTCGTCCGAGGAGCGGCCGGCGCGGGCGCGGTACGGCCTACCGATAATTATCTATTTCACTTGCTGGCCTTAGCCGGACTTGTTATTTTAATCTCCGCAACTAATTCTGCTTGGGGGATATAAGTTTGTGGTCGGCTCTGTTTGTAAACGTCAGGATTATCTAGAGTTGTCCCGGTGTTCGCGCTTGCACTGCGGAAAAGTTACTTGATGTTCTAATGAATGAGCGTTTATCCTGGGGATCGCTGGAAAACACCCCACTGCCAGACTTAATATCAATCTTTTAAAATTTGTTTCTGTTTAATGTGTGAAATTTTTTAAATTTATCTGCCTGCAGCTCCACGATGTGTTTCCAAAACTTTTGCATGACAATATGAATAGAGTAAATGAAACAAGTAACGAAAAGGTGCTACGATTGTTAAAACACACGTAAGACTCACGATTCTGGGGTGATTAGAAACTTGGGATGTTGCGTGCTTTCAAAATCATGCTATTGTTTGCAATGTATACTAAAAAACTCTGCATTGCAATCAGAACCTTATATGCCTGCCCTGCTCTTGATTACCTCATGTGACTCGAAATAATTAACAAATTAAATATTAAAAAAAATTGTCTCAGACGGGACTCGAACCCGCAATCCCAATCTCAATCACTCTCTCATCTCCCATTCTCAATTGGAAAAATCTATTACCCAGTTTGGAAGATTGCGGGTTCAAGTACCGCCTGCGACAATTTTTCAATCTTTAATTTGATTTGAAATAGCACAACATGGCTGTAACATATTCGAAATAATATTTTTTCTGCCAGACTGGAAAATTAGTAACTTATGGAAGTATTTATATATTCAACATAATTTAGGGTGCAATTTTCTAATCTCCACCTCTCATCAAACCAACTCCAAACAAAGTAATTCTAAAACGATCAAATGCGACGTAAGGTACCAGTGATATCATAACGCTGGAAGTATGTGGGGTGTCTCAGAATGAAGATATTCTTCCAGAGCTCTGCAGCGCGGCGGCTGCATACGAATGACGCTATTTGCCGGTCACGGTGCAAGTTCACATTGTAGACTCGACGTAAGTTCAAGACATTCAAATTATAACCTGTGTGAATGCAAAAGAAATTTTCTGTCCGAGGTATTAAGGTTGAATTATTTGATGATCCGTTTCCAGTTTCGCTCCGCAACGTCTAAAACGTATTTAATAACTAAAACTGACACAAAGCGTATCTGATATGATGATAGGGTTCTGTAACTATTGTACATCTATTCTCGCTTTGTCCTCATCCATGTCATATTAAAGTACAATAACACACTTTGCTTTGAGAACGTTTGATATTTTTGAACGCAAATAATAACATAATAGAAGCTTTAAAAAATTGGTTACATATCAAAAAGTCAAAAGTTCATTGATCAAATTTTAAAAGAACTACGAACGAAATACCTAATCTAGAATCGTTCAAAGGCCAAATGGACGAAAGATCAAAAGGTTGAAATATCATGTTTTATTTCATCAAAAATGTATGAAAAGGCAGATTTTTCAAACTTTAATAATTTCAAAGAAAATGGCCCTACAGTAGTTTTAGACTCAGTCGGTTAGATTAGCGAGGAGCGAAGCGACGAGCTTGTTAGGTTTCTTGCGACCACAGCGCAAGCGCACTTGCCAGAAACGAATTGCTACTGTTTACCTTGTCCACCCAAAAGTATAAGTTTTCTCACCCCCTTCATTTGTATGTTTATTAATTTTAAGGTTTTTTTAACGCTATGCATATTTATGCTATTCATTAAACTAACTTATAAATAAAAATAGTAATTCATGTTTACCCTCATTCAAACGCCATTTACGAATTTTTTTCGGGTTTGGGTGGACAAGGTAAACAGTAGCAATTCGGTTCTCGTCGCTTCGCTCCTCGCTAAAACTACTGATAATAATTGTTGTACATTGACAGAAAGATAACCACTAACCATTCCTCCAATCCGCACCCGTGTGGCATACCATATCCCACTCCTCTCAACTTACCCTTATATTCGTTAGAGAAGCAAAGCCTACACTGGAATCCTTCAGACTGAAACTTGGTTAAGTTAATAGAATGTATGCTAGCTAAAAAGACATCCGAATCAGTTTTGCTTATGTTTATGATAGATACTTAGAAATTTAGCTTCTTCCACTAGAAACACAATCTCCAATAACTTACCTAAATCTAAAAGAAACGCCGTGCAATAAGCCGTGTAATAATGTCGTCACTCCGACTCAGCAGATGACAGTAAGTGCACCTAGCGCCATCTGTCCCGTGCCAGCGCTAACTCACTCGCAGTGGCCTCGCATCGGCAGTTACTCGCGTGTCCGGTGCCCACTCGATAAATCATCGCTATCGGAGAGCGTGGACGATATGAAAACTGCTATTACGTGTTTGAGGGTGGTTGTACAGTGAGATGTTTGAACGAAACATTATTGATAGCATACAAATGATGATCCCTAATTTTGGCTTTCTTGACACCCAAAACCTTGCATTAAAATGAAAAGGTGTGTCAGACGTACAAGTATGAATTTTACCTCTCTATCTTTAAGTACGTTCTGCTTTTAGGGCTTTATGATGCGTGGACGTAGGTTTTTATGCGAATATGTAAGTAGATCATTTAGAAGAAGTCCAGAATACCAGGTACTCTCTGGACATCTAGTTCCTTTCTTAACTGCATAAAAATTGAAATGGAACTACTAATGCTTTACTGTTCACATTGCTCAAGTTTCATCTAAGTATTACCTGTAGACTTTGCAGAAGTACACACTTATTGGAAAGATGGAACTATTCCAAGAAATTAAGAAGTATGTATTTAAAAAACCTCAGTGGCATTTCTTGTCTTTTTTGAGACTTTTATAAATAATGTCGCTCTGAAAAATCTTTTCGTAAACCATAGACAGCAACTTCTCCCGGTGTGAGTCAACCTATCTATCAGCTGACAGCGATTTTACTGCGGTTTGATTGCGTTCACGCGGAGGCGGTGGCAATACCGGGGATCTGACTCCGCACTGCACCGCTTTATATTAAGTCATTTTGTTCTAAAAGGAATAGGTTTGCCGCTTTTTTCCGAAGTGGGGATTTATACAAAGGTCCTGATGTAAATCCACTTTTACATGTGAATACCTTGTATCGTGTCGCTCGTCGTGCTGATTAAGAACGACTCTATCTCTATCAAAACGACTTCAGCAAGTTATTTTACATTTCTGGACTGGATAACATTTAGGATGTACTGGATAACGTATAGGAAATTGATATGCTTCAATTTCACTCACCAGTTTCTATGATATTCTGAATGTGCTGTGTTTGTAGTACCTCAGGCTTATTTTAAAAATTAAAGCATTATCTTAATAATATTATTCTACCGTCCACGACGTTACAATGTCAAGGAGCTATTGCAGCAAAATTGCTAACTTCATCCTCAAAGGCAATACAAATGTGAGCTAACATAACATACAGGATGAAATATCTAATAGTATACCCATCAAACTGAAAAATGTGTACTATGTGAGCAAGCTGATCGGACCTAAAAAAACAGCTGTTCCATACTAAACTGCAATGCCTACTCGACTAAAATGTACGCAAATGTATCAATTTCACCCTGTTTGTAAATAAAAAGATTACCTATAACTAAGGACTCATTATTTTAAAAACCTAGGCTACCTATTACAGTCAAACTGTTATTTTCATCATCTTGCAGAAGTCATCAAAGTAACACCACTCAAGGATTAATTCCAGTCGGTCGTGTTTCTCATTTGGGCAAGAAATATGACATGACACAGAACACATGGGCCATGGACACAGGCAAGAGGGGGGGGAGGGGATAGTGAGGGGGGCTCAGGAGGTGAGATTAATTACGGAGCAATCAGAACGGACACTTGACAGCAGGGCAACGTGCGCTGTTACTGGCATTACAACAGTCGCCGTTATGTTAAACGGATGTCGTCGATATTATAATCTGCTTGTTGCTTGATGCAATACTTGGTCGATAAATTAGTCTACGCCTGTTTTAATAATACGATTTTCAAAATTACTAATAAGAGTATTACTGGAAACTGGAACATCCTGAGATTACCATTTGAAACCTTAAAAGAACCTTGGACAATTTACCTAACCTAACCTAACCTAACCACTGCGAAAGTTCCATGCCGTGAGTTTATATTGCTATTTATTATTTGTGTCTATATTACTTCAATGTCTAAATTCTGATAATTATCTTCACTTGTGACTTCATATACCTTTCTATCTCATACGATCCTGCACAGTAACATGATTCGACCTCCAGTTGCGTGGGATCTTCGAAGTTGATTATTCATGTTTTAGCCTCAATCAATCAATCAATCAATCATTTATTTATTTCAAGTAACATGACTCAAAAATTTTGTTAGTACATACTTAACCTAATGTTAGCATAACCACATACATTATACAATTATATATTATGTTCCAATTAATTTAATTAATAGTTTAATTTCAATTTTAATACATTCTAATTTTATTAGCTGCTGGGAATATGTAGTCCACAGCAGTGAAGCATATAGGGGCAGTCAACCCTGTCCGCTATCATCTTCAGGATGCTGTTGGGGCTGGCCCGGACCCTGCGCACCAAGGGACGCGCATCTCTTGCGCATAGTGGCGTAAAAGCAGTCGACACGCGCCTCTGCAAACATTCCTGATGCACTACAGTACCGGGGCAGCCCCACCAACACCCGGAAAGCGTTATTGTATTGAACCCGAAGGGCCCCATAGGCCCGTTGCGTGTACTGTCTCCACAGGCTGCAGGTGTAGAGGGAAGTACAGTAGGCTCTGAACAATGTTATCTTCACCTCCCTCGAGCACCGCGCAATCGACGATACGTGATTTTTGGGCGATTGAGAGAGAGAAAGTATGGGATTATTGGGAGAGAAGTATGCAATTTTTTTTAAGAAAAAGCTAATAATAATAATTGAAACCCAAAAAAAACCTCAACCTCACAGAAAATCAAGTTAACATTCCCTTCAATATTCACAGCAAAAAAGTTGCTCCGACCAACATTTCCTGCACAACATTAACGCCTCATTTGCGAACAGTACTCATCAGGCAGTGGTCACCTGAAATCGGCGCCAAACTGTCGGCTTGCCCCCGGGGGAAGGGGGGCAGGGGGAGCAAGATTAATTACTGTTTGATGCCACAACAGGGCCCCAGGTACCGAGGTGACTGACGCCGACATTACGCCCTTGATTTACTGACCGTCGGTCGCTACACTGGATTTGTGTTTAGGGAAAACTATGTGATATTGCTTGGTTTAGTCATTAGCGGACTAGACCTAGACCTCACTGTAGGTATGAACGTGATTATCAGTGAATTTATAAGCATCAAATATGTGCAGTATACGTGCTCGTGGCTAGTTCTAGAGAAGAGAAATTATCCCCGAACCAGTATGGGCCGCCACCGCGTCACTTGCAACTTTGCAACTCTTTGGGTGTCCTTTCGATGGCTTAACTCTTCCATATATCATTCAATCTTAAAGTGTCATCGGTCTAACTAATTCACATCGTCGTTTCAACCGAACTGAAGTATAAAAAATCATGCAAATTGAATAAATTTTATGTTTACCTCCCAGGAAACTTCATCGGCGACCAGCGATTTGATTTAGAAATTCCGAGAAGGTCGGCTACAAATTCTAACAATCAAACCTTACAAGAACTTCTGCCTATAATAATACGATCTCAAATTCTCTACATAAATAAAACCCCTCAAAGAAACAATGGAGTAATATAAAATGATGAACGATTCCCGTCCAATTTCCGCACAATTATCGCACCTCATCCGAGGCGCCCGCAGACCCGAGGCAAAAAGGCAGCCAACGTTTCATGTATTAATTACTGACGAGCGATAGGCTAAGTAATGACCCTTGTACATTTGACAGCCACGTCCGACAGGTACCAGGGTCGATCTATGAGCGTACTGGATGCGACTGCGCGGAGATTTTACTGATCATGTACTAGTAAGTAAATAATTTTGTCGTTAGATATAAGCAACACCTTAAAATATGTTGGGCGGAGTGTCGATTACAAATGATTTTGATCAGTACAACAGCAAGAAACTTAGTCTTTTGATGAAGTGTATTGTTGACCAGGTTGAAGTAAACACCTTAAAAAGACTATATGGTAGTGGATGAGCATGAAAATGATGAAAATGGGGGATTTATGTTGAAAGTTTAGTGCAAAACATGTCGTACCATACGTTAACTCGTCAAGACCTCAATCCCATTCTGAGTTATAGGAAAATTTGCTATAACTACCAGCGTGCTTTAAGGCTCCCCATTGGCATGTAGTACAGGGTGAAGTGGTAATAGGTGGCTAGTCTTTCATCGAAACATTTTCTCTTATTCGCTCCATACGGCACTCACCGAAAAAAGTGCTGTGGTTCATGAAATTGAAGCGGTAACTATCAAGATAAGCTACGTCCTCACTGCTGGGATAAATGCCTAACATCATAATGTAAGTATTGACACAGATTAGAGCTATTACGTACTATAGAGGAGGCACTGCACTTTATTACTCTGTCCCATTCCAGTGCGGAGATATCGCCGTACTCCACACTGGGTTCTCCTCCTCCTACCCTCTTATGGCGCATGACGTTGGTTTTTCGCGTCACCTTTAGGACATATAGTATAATTATAATAGCCCAATTAATTGGACTACCTCATCTAGTAAGTAAAGGTCTGGCTACACGAGAAGAGAGGTGTAGGTAGCGGCGGCGGCGTGTGTCGGCGGCCATTAGCGAGATATGAAAGAACAGGTCAGCGCCGGCTCTAATCGACGCCGCAATCCATCACCCACGTGAATAGGTGAGCGTGTACTGTCAGCAAATATATTACATTTACTTATTTACATTGGAACTGAAAGTGTGGTCCTCCTGTTTTTTGATGTTAAAATATTGTTAAACCCATAAAGAGATAGATCGGAAGAAATTAGGTAAACAACTCTATACGTTATACTGTGTTATTTTGTAGTTCAGGTTTTCTCGGGAAATTTTATTATCAATTTATCACATAACGATATAAACAAGGACTGCATAAATTAGCATTGCCTGGAGCGGTAAACATTTGCTTTCATGCGCAGCTTTTTGAAATGATATTCCTCCTTTCCATCTTGCAAAAAAAACCAAGAATTGTTTCGTCAGTACCAAAGCTTTGAAATTTCGTCGATGCAAAACGATTTTCTTACTTCTGCAAATGTCTCAAAAAGACAATTTGTAACTTCAGCAGTTTCAAATACAGCACATTCTTCAATATCCTCCTGTTTCTGCGGACCGTGCAGTCGGACAGTGACGTCGGACAGACGCGTGCAATTTCACCGCGGCACACGTGCTGCCCTCTGCCTTAATAACGCTGTAATGTCCCGAGCTCAGTGATCGATCTGCTTGTTTTCTACTTTTGATGACAGTTTGGATATTGCATACGTTGGTGTTATGGGTGACGTGATGAGAAGGATGAAAATATTGTAGGTACCTAGGAGTAGGAGTCATTTAAAATAATATCCAGGAGTGATGTTTTAAGTTTTACTAGGTGGAAATTAGAAGGAGGAAGGGGGTTGTAGTCCTCCTACAAAGTAGACCAACGATCTGGTAAGATGGTGGGAACCCGTTGGATGGGGGCAGCGAGAGACTAAGACGTTGTGGCGATCTTTAGGGAAGGCCTATGTCCAGCAGTGAACGTCTTTCAGACAAGATCATCATCATCATCATATCAGCCGATAAACGTCCACTGCTGGACATAGACCTCCCCAAAAATGGGGGGATTTGCCATAATCGCCACGCTTGGCAGGCGGGTTGGCGATTGCAGTTGGATTGAATGTGTGTACTCAGAGGATGCTGCTGCCCATCTTCCGGTAGATCTCTTAGTCGCCTTTTACGACACCCACGGGAGGAAATGGGATGGTGCTACTCTTAGCCGACACCACACGGACAATTTCAGACAAGATAATGATGATAAATTTTAGATAAGCTCTAATTCTAAATATGATAATATAAACTTGTTTTTTTTCAAACTGGTAAGATTCCGAGATGATAACAGTACCTTACACTACACATCTGCAAGAATTGTCTCCTCAAAACGATTAAAAGACAAAAGCAATCGGCGATGCGATTCAATCCAATACCTCGCACGAATCCAATCAAAGGCTCGTATAGGACGCATCTGCACTCGTATTACGCCATAAGGTGACGCGCGCCTCATCTGCCGCTAATCCATTAGCCACCTCGTTCTATATTTAATTCGCATACCTCCCCTCGCACTACCCCGCACACCTAAGCAATTGTCCGCGCCATCCGCGCACATGTCGCTGCCCTACCGACGAATAAAATTTGATAAATCGCACCGCCAACATGTGAACTACCCTCTTAGCTTAAACGGTCCGTACTCTGTGGCCACTGTACCATCGACAATCGGAATTGTCCTCAGTGTTGTTGAGTTACAGTTTATTTTTGTACGGTATTGAGAAATATAAGTTATCATCGTTTAGTCTATCGTGTTTCTAAAAGGGCTTACAAGCGGATTCCAAATTGAGACTCTACTTAATAGTGCTTATGGTAGATTTTTGATCAGGAATCGTCAGGAAGGTAATTGTAAGGTTTGACGGGCGGAATGGCAAATGCACTTTAGTGAATGCCCGTGCAGTGAGTGATTTCGCGAGGGAGGTCGGAGGTAAGATAATGCAGATGTTTGGGACGAAGGGAGGTGCGTAGCCCCTTCACTGTAGTCCCTCGGATTGATGACAGAAGCAATTCCGTCCAACGTTTTCAATTAATATAAATGTAATGCAGCCGTGCACATCGTGTTAAGGAAATGACAACAAATGAAATATCTCCACATTGAAATATATTTCTCGTGACCTAAAATTATTGCATCACTTGAAATGAAAACCAAAATGTTATTCTTGTTTTATAGAGAGAGTTGTGAAACTGAATAATGCGACCGTATTCCGATGCTCATAAAAATGTAATTTGCAACTTTGCGCATTCGTTAACAGTTGGAAATGAATAAAAACGATCCATCAATAGCGAATCGCACCGCCGGTGAAAGTTTCACGGGGCTGTGGAAATCGATACGAAATTAGCTAATGGAAACTTGATAGCTAACAAAAAACGGAATCCCCGCAAACCCCCGGTAAGTGCATTTCGCAACAATAAATCTCTGCATTGTCCCTTACGTCGACAGATGGCGCTTTGAGCCACCCTTGAGTACAGGTAACTTTATATCGCGCATGTAAGAACCCCTCTAGGCTTTAAGCGCTGGATCTTTCGCTATACAACAGCCGCCGTCCAATAACCAAGCGATGTATGTGCTTTATGTCAGGGACAGCATTAAGCACGTACAATAGAATATTCAATTATGTTAATGCGAGGTGTATAGTGTCGGACATGTGTGCGGTGCGCACGCGACGCGTTTCGTTGCGGGATCGACGCCATTTTTGTTCGGTCGTGCGTTACCGTGTTTTTGAGATTATGACGCGCGTTCGAATTGTAACGGTCGGATTATTGGGCTACGCATGTGTTACCTTGATTATCTAATGATTTGGAATAAGCTTGTCTAGTGGTAGTTGCTTGTGTAAACTATTTTATCCATCCGAGAACAAACGGAACGTTTTTTGTTCCACATTTAGTCCTATTCTATGTTTCAATTAGTTGCCATATTAACCAATTGTAATGTGTTGACTACATGATGTCTAAAAATACCTAACCATATTATACCTACACAAAATGGACTAATCAATTAGGATATCATTAGAATTGTCATCATTTCCGCACCTTTACTTATCTACATCAAACAAAGCAATACCTTAACGACTCGACCTTTCGATAATGAACAAACAATTAATAATGATAACATTAACCGTTCAAATCTATCAAGAGTAAACAAACACCTAATTGCTCCTGAGCATCAAACAAACACACAAACATTATCAAAAGCATTTGTTTAGGTAGTTATCTTAAGCTATATGACGACATACCTTTGTGTGCTAATGCTAATATAGTTATGCGTCAGAGAACTAAAATAGTTGAATTTGCACTGAAACTTAGCTAGCTGAAGTGGCAATAGGCTGGGCTGGTCATATCTTCCGAAGAACCGTCTACAGATGGAGAATCTATCATCTAAAATAAAGATCTGGCAGGCGTAGCGTGGGACGCTTTTCAACGCTGGACCGATACGAGAAAGGTAGTGGATTGTGGAGTACGACTTCGACTGGATAAGGAAGGACGATGGTAGAGTTTAGTAATTTGCCTTGAGAGAGACCTATGACCAATAGGTAGCGGACGATTATGATGCTGTTATGTAACTGTAATCGCTCCGGCCATAGCGCAACATACTAGTATCTCGGACCGCATTGGATATGTATGACTGTCGCTCGTAAGACGTGTGAAGTGTTACCGATGTACCTGCGCAGTTGACAAATTTTAATAGCGCGCGAAATTATATTGTCCAATCAGGATGTGCCGCCTTCAATCCATTGCCGCTATTGACTAATTGTTTTTTGCGCCCTTTTAGCTGACATCCGACTTTGCACCCTTTGATTACTAAATGACTTCGGGATTTGTCGGGAACTCGCGCAAACAAAGATTGACGAGTGGAATTATTTTCCTGGTCGTACTGTAGTCAGGTATGAGGAATCAATCAAGTGCATAAGTGGATGCACTCTTTCGTCTTGACCCTCCAAATATGATTGCAGCTCTCACCAGTAGCCACGATGACGGAATCAGAGACGAATTGTGAAGGGGAACTTGACAAAACATAAAATAATTTTATTAACATAAAGCAACAAAACCGCTACACGACACATTATAAATCCCTTAATGACAATACGTTTAATTACCTCATCATTCGCAGACCAAACGGCGTCGGATCAAATTTCAATTTAAACTTTTCACATTAACAGTTCGTAGGAACATTAAATTAATAAAAATATGCCTCGGGGAGCGTTCGCGGGTCGTGATGGTACTCCAGTGATCACGACAGTATTACAGATGTAATAATTATTACTGCAGTTGATTGTTGCCGCCATTACACGGGGGTTATTGTGAATCGAACGTTTTTATTAACAATTATACCTACTTAAAACCTGAAAACCGTGTCATTAAGATAGGACTATGGGAGAAGGTTTCTTATTCAGTCTTTTGTGGGCGAAACTATAATATATATCACCAGGTGATAAATCAATCCCGAAATGGGTGTTAAAGGTGAAAAAAGATTGTTATTTGTAAATTTTCCGAACATCACTAAATGGGTATCTGTAGTTTCGTGAATTTATTTATCCTGTCTACAGCTAGGCAAAAGCATCATATCTGTAGTTTGCATTATGTCGACTTAAAAGGATCAAATAATTGTCTCTCTTTCCTCTCGTCTTTTGCGCTTACACCTTCTCGTGCCGATCTTGAAAACTTATCGAAACGCCTATTCAATTAAAATTACATTACTCATACGAATTAGTGGCATGCCTCGTCACTCATTTACGCGTCACACCTGGCCAATTTGAGCAGCAAATGAACCAGGTACTTAATTATGCAGGCGATCAGTGTAAAAGCTTCTCAACGCGTGAGAATGAAACAATGTTTTACGAGCGGTGAGCTCGGACGTTTTCATCGCTTGTTTCATGTCCCTATTTATTGTCAATACTAATATCTCTGGTTTTATGTGACCGCCTTCCTGATTGATTCTGCTTTGCTTGCTAACTGTACTGTTGTTCTTATATTTTTTGTATTACTCTAATATCACAGTACCTACATATTTTATCAAGCAGTGGTAGCTCTACTACACCTGCTCTGATACACCTTTGTGGATTTACTTTTAAAGATCCCCATGCAAAAGCCACTTAAAAACATGCTTTATTAGAATAATAACAGGAAAAAATCCTCAATCAGCAAACGTAACGTGTCCTAACGCTGTAACGTGTAACAAAATTGTCACATTAATTGACGCTATGCTGCAATTATGTTATGTATATTTAATTTTTTATATTAGACGAAAATGTTTCACTATTCCAAAATCGAAATCTCGGAAATTCTATATGGCGATATCGTGCTCTCATAATACGGCGCACGACGTTTGTTTGTCGTGTTAGTTCTAGTGTGTAGTACACACAACATCAACCTATACAAAACCAAAATAAGCTAACCACGCGACGTTACACGTTATTCAACCTACGTGTGGCCAGCTTATGTTTGTTTTGTACTTACAGCTTCAATGGTTTGGAGAATAATACAATCAATCACATAAACAGTCTCACATACGATAAGTAGACTAGAAACTTGTAACTCTAGCTACTGTTTGTTTAAAGTAGTACTATCGCCAAGGTCTCCATAGCGAATAGTAATGTGGGGGTATATTCTTTCGTCGCTCGCTAGTTTACGAGTGCTTCCAATTGATATCTTTACGAGCCTACTTCCTTTCTTTGTAATAACCAAATTATTACCTACGTTTTATGCGGAACTTAACCTCGATTTCTTTTTCATAAACTTTTTTGATAGGTTCTAGAGAATAATACTGTATAGGTGCCTATGGAAAACTATAAAAATGATAAACATAAAGTAAAAATACTTTTTTGACGATTTATCATCCAAAGTCGAATTGGTAAGAAAATTATTTTGTGGGAAAATGATTTTTTTACAAATTGACAATTAAAAACATTTTTTTTTTCAATTTTTGATTCAGTACACAAACGATTTCTAAGTTTTACGATACCACGTAGTATTTCTAACGTCAGACGAAAAATGCAGAGAAAATCATAAAAAAATTATAAGGATGTAGCCATGGGCAAACTTATACCTTGCAGCGTCATATTGGATTCAGACTGATGCATGGTGATGATAATTATGATTTAACATGTTACATAATTTAATATAGGTATAGTCCAAAAATAGAACAACTTTTCGGAACTAGGACTAAAATCGAATTTGGAAATATTATCTGCTGTCCGTTAGTTTTCTATGGAAGATTAGATTTTTTTCGCGATTTAAATGTTAGTCTCATAAAGAAAGTTTAGTTTCAGGGCAGCATAAAAGACATGGACACTGAATAAAATTGACAAGCCTCAATACGGACACTGTCATCCACATCCGCTTCCATATAGAGACAATACAAACAGTGCGAGGTGTATGTCCGTCCGTCTGTCTACGGAAGACAATTAGCGTTATCAACGGATCACAATCGTGTATTATCTGTGGCGAGGCGCCTCGATCACGTAGCCACACTTACTACCACTTATGTTAACAATACATACAGCAATGAAGGTCCTCTAAATCCATACGAGCGAGGAAAGCGTACAGAGACATAGAGACAGACATATTTACGATAGATTATAGGTAAGTACAGGTACTTAGTTTTTTTTCTTAGATAAAATTCAGTGTACTCTTTTTTATACTTACAGAGATCATGTTGAAGCTGTATTATTTAAGACCTTATGTACAAATGTGACTGGACAATATTTGTCATAATGTTCAAAATATTTCTTGACTCATTAATTTTAACTTTAATAATGGTGTGGTGTCAGATTTTGCATAACACCAACCCATATGGGTTTCGTAAAAAGCGATTAATTAGTCAATCTCAGGTGACTAACATCTTAACTTTTCCAGATATGGGAGAATAAAGAAGAACAGTCTTATTCTGTATTCAGTGCTCTGCGTATATAATTTTTATTGCGTCCAATGGTTACCGATAATCATCAATACATAAATGCATTTTATTTATTTTATTCATTTAACATCAATATTACATTGGATTACAGCTAACATCTTTTCACAATTTAACTTATAAGCATAAGCATATGCTCAAGACTATATTCCCCGAGGACCCAGAGATATTCTGAAACCTCAGAACATCCACGTTTCACCAGTAGTACTGAAACTCTGTCCAGTGCGACGGGGGGTGAGCCCGTCGCCACTTAAAAGAAGGGAATAACAACACGCATATTTATTCGTAGTTACTAAGGAGTGGGCCTCTAGCACTACGTCGGTGTGGCACACGTACCGCCATCTTCCTGTTAGCTATCTATCAGCTAACGAGAGCTAATTGTTCCACATAACGGCCCTGCCCTGTGAGGTGTACATAACGCTTGTTTGTTTGTTCGCATTAGTTGCTATAATAGCACCTATTCAGTTGGATTAGGGTCACCAGTCGAAGTGTTGGTGTTTTATTATTAAAAGCTATGAACTGCCTCCTCATTCTCCTCGTTGTCATGCTGTACAAGTAGGTATGTTATAATAATGAGTGAATACATGTTTCCCCATCAAATCAATCATAAGGTACGTATTACGATGGCTGTTGGACGACCCACTCCTGATTTTTTGAAAGTTTTTGATGATCCCACAGGAAATCCATTCGTCTAGTCTATGTAATACAAATCGAACAGCAAGGTACCTAAAACACAAGCCTGAAATCGCAGCATAGCCAGCGATGTTTGAGTAAACACGAGTGCGTCAGATCTCCCGTACCGGAGTGTTCGGCACAAAACTACCGGACCCACTGCGTGCAGTGCCGACCTGCCTATGACTGTTTGATCGCGCACTGCGATGGCATGGAGTCGGTATTAGACAAAATAATTTAACATTAAAATATAAATCGACTCCAATTTACAGGTATTCTGTCAAACGTCTTAAAACTGGAAATGCTAATTATTGACCAGCACTTAAAAGACTCTACACGATTATATTTGTGCATTTTCAGTGCTTACGCAATTCAGGATATTTTTTTTGTTTTAAATTTGTGCTAATGATTATTATTGAAAGAGTTTTCTATACTCCATTCCAAATAGCAACGAAAATTTAAGGCCATTTTTAATTATAGAAACAGAGATTTGAAACACTTACTCCCACTTATTCTTAGAACAGCTTTAGTAACGTCCAAGATATGTCGGATAGTACGTCTTTCTGATAAATAAATTATATTTGCTTATCAGAGTTGGCCAGGACGCTAAATCGGAATCGGAAAATCGCATCGTCCTTATTTGGAATGCAGTATAGTGTAAAGTTAGTCGCAAAAACAGTTGACTGTCTTTATGAAGACCTTTATTTATTTTACCACCAATAAATGTAGATCAAAATGACACATTTTACTTTGCCTTTAATAAGTTGACGTTACGATGTCTATAGTAACTATCGGGACTATTTCATCGATAACTCTAATACGAAATAGTAATAAATTTAACTGTCAATGCAAATAGTAGGTATTCCACTGCACGGGCTCCACAGTAGTGGAACAGAATGCAGTGGGCTCGCGACCGCACCTTGTCAGCTCACAAATTGACGTGGATTGTTGTCGACTGATCTTTGTCACGGTGCACCGCGTTGTCCACCACCGTGTACGTCTACTACTGGATCTACTTTATTTTTATTTTATTTATATACAAAATCATTAGCGAAAGTACTTCCGAGAGCATTGCCAAAAGTGCACATATTTTTCCTAAAGAGGTATTAGCAGATACCTATTAATTTTAAAATCAAGTTTAAGAGCCAGAAATCCTCCCACTTACCCCCATAACTATTTTATAACATAAGGATTGCTTTAATTACAAGGACGCTGAAGACTTTGATGTTTGAACTAAATATCAATAAAAAAATCTATCACTGGAGGCATTGTATAATAATTTGTATCCGATGTCCACCAAAACGCGCCCATTGGTTGAAGTAATTATGATGATAAAAAAATCAATGATAATTCGGTGCAGCGATGCACAGAAGTAACCAGTATAGCAAATAGATTATAGAATTGAAATAAAACTTCACTAGAAACATAGAAGAACTTATTCTCGACACACTGGCATAAAATTTGTGAATATACATGGTGAAACGGTTCATAATAGTAAAAATAGTATTATAATGGTTCTATCCAGCAAGTTTAAACATCTACGTCCCCACTATTTCACCGTCCGCTGCAGAGCACGCGGTCATGTTGACGACCGCTCGATTTTACGCCTAATCTCTAATTAAACCACCATTATTTCATTTGTACACGTTCACTCGTACTTCAATACCGGTGATTTAGCCACGTGGTTAGCAATTGACTAACAATCACCTTAATTACGGCTACAATAGTGTTTAAAATTTAATAATAAAGAAGCCCCATGTTGGGCGCCAATTATCGAATCTCCACTTTTCTATGCTATACATGTCTTTTGAACATAACATAATAGTAGATTTATAAATGACGTCAACTTTGTTTCAATAATAATAGTGACAATTTGTAAAATAACTGGGGCCATGTTGGGCGCCAATTTGCAAATCGTTACTTTTCTTTCTTAAGGTGGTTGGAGAGCTGTAAATTTCATACAACACTTTGTTTGTATTACGCTATTTTTCCATATATAAAACATTACTTTTATTAGCACCGTCTACGAGTGTTCTACGACAAAGTTTTGTAAGCTCTCCAACCACCTTAACATTACATAGTTCTTAAAGATACTTAGCAAGAATGACGTCACCAAAAATGAAAGCTCAAGGTGTATTCAAATTACGCAGGCAGTTAGCAGGCAAGTGGTAAGAAGGTACACAACGTAATGAGTCTGAGTGGAAGCGAAACGAGCCAAGTGTAATTTCTGTGATATCAGGGGGCGACAATGATAATTGCTTTCTTGTCCCCACCTCTTACGTATGTTGACTAGCCAATTTTTAGGGGTGACACGAATCTGCTTTCTTTTGTCATGGAAATTGGAAAAGTACTGCAAATTGAAGGTATTTACGAGTGGTGTGAATCAATCTTATGGGGTGAGATTGTTGAATTTGTTCTTTTATGTACCTACATGTGAACCCGATTCCGCGATTATTTAAAAAACCTTATCACAAATACTTATACGTATTTATAGTAAAACAGTAAAAAACACGGTACCGTTAGTTATATAAGACAATGAATAGCGAATATTTATATACAAATACTTTATCCCAAAAATGTAGTTTTTCCAAAACTATTGATTAATTTGACAAACAACCCAATCACAAAGTTACAGAGGGATCAACTTACGTTTAAGTTCTATCCATACGAAGCTAGATCAATTTCTACTGAAAGCCTTTATGCGCATAGAACTGATAAAAGTGTATTATTCGTTCTAGTGTCTTCAAGTCCCTTACCTGGAAATGCGAAGATGGTCATTTAGCCAGCCCTATAGTTGGAGACCCCCATACCACAACAACCAGCTCCCGTCGACAGTGCGGGCGTCGCAAGGTGAATACGTCGATTTGCATACGACGACAATAAAAATACTCCGTGCACATTGCGGGACTCATTACGAGCGGAGCCGGGAGTCCTCGCGATTTATCTGCGTTCGTGGAGGTATGGACGATATTACTCGTTTAATGAAAGAGGTAATAAAATATGAGGCCGGTATGAATACTTATCGCGAAAGAGCAATTAAATTGAAGTTCTGACGTCGTTTCTGAAATGAATTCTGAGGTGATTCGTGCTATCAACGCACGCTTGTAAAGGTAGGAGTTGCAGCAAAATTCTTGAAGATTCCGAAAGAGATAATGTATATAAACTTCGATGTCAAACTTTTTAGTTACTCCAAGTCCACAATTTTAACAACGACAGATTATAGCTACCAAGATCCCTTTTCACCTTTATTATTATCTCTTGCAGATTAATTAAAGTTGTACTTTGTGGATATTGTATCTCGGACCAAATTCGCTTGCTATAAAACGTCCTAGATAAATAAAGAACATTTTCTGGTACACGCGTACGTCTGTAGCTTTCTCAAACGACCGGACAGATCTAAGAGACGATACACGAGCAATAATCCGTTTACTTTTATCTCTCTACCCCTTGTCCAACTACCGCTGTCCATTCGCCATTACCTTCACCCTTCAAGACTTGTACTTAAGGTTCAAGATGAGTCTACTTAGCTGTAGAAGTAAGTTTGTAGTGAATGTCCGTCAAAGAGGTTATTACCTGAAGGATATAAAGTCCTCGGTGGAGCGCCGCCCGGAGGACGGCCCCGGGCGAATAAAATGCAAATATCTGTACAACGTAGTGTGTGCCGCATGGAACTACGTCAGGATGGACCGTTTGGAAACTGTAGGGCAGGGGAAGGGTTATCGATGAAGTTTGGAGGCTGATTGTGAAGTATCGGGTCAAATATATCGACGATTGTCTCGTGACAGATACCTTCATTATCAATTGTCAAAAATAACGCAAAACAGGAATGTTCACTAATTATTAAATGTATTATTTTGGACGCTAAACTAGAGGTCGATATTTGTATGTTTGTGTTTTTGTTGTATCGTTTCCTCAATGGAAAACCTAGAAGCTTAGATACGTTTGGGATCAAAATATAATTTAAGTGATGTAAATCTGAATCTGCTGAATGATGACATATGAACGAGGACAGTGACAGTGTGGCGGCCGTGGGAGTGGGAACGGTCAGTAGGCAGACCAGCAGCCAGGTAGACGAATAACTTTTGTAAAGTAGCCGGCTAACAGTGGATGAGACTAGCGTGGGACGTTGAGGTTGGCGTGAAAATGAAGAGGCCTCGGCCAGCAGTGTGGTTTACCGGACTGATGATGATGATGATGTTTGTTCTATCCGCTTCACCTTATTTCTGACGTGGTCTTCAGGGACATTGCACTCGGTTAAATCACTGCGAACTGTGTTCATCCATCTAGTCTCCGGACGTTTGTCCTAGAAACGACAGCTCCAGTATCATATTTCCCACACGGTCGGAAAAAAATCAATGAGAACCGAATTGAAATCCGACAATCTGAGAAGATGAAGTAACTTTTACCGGTATCTTTTACGGTGCAAGCATCATTTTAACGATGCTTCGATGACTTGTTTGTCTTATCCGACAACTATGTAGTTTGGTTTGTGCTGGACACCACAAATAAAAAAACAATAAGTATCTCAAAGATTTGTATCAGGTTTCGATATAAAAGTGAGAAGTCACTACGTGTGCGAAACGCTGATTCGGTGCGGCTTGTTGGTCGCGTTTACGAGGGTCGCTGTAAAGTGTAAAAAGCGCAAACTGTTTGTTTATGCGCAGCAGCGATTGAAAGGAACGGTGGGCGGCCCCGATTGAAAACTTAAGGCTAACGTTAGCGGACCCCATAAATGCGACCTGAGCTTTTACTGCCGATCGAAGCTCAGTCTCGTTTAGAAGACAGCTCTTTGTTTTTATGTTGCTTCTAGAAATTCGGCTAAATAAGCAACTCTCTGGCAAACGTCTGAATTTATTACGTCATTCGATGTTTGGTGATTCTTCAGTTATTTATTTAAATTTATTCATACACTATTTTGTACATATACATGGTGTTAACAAATTCACACAAATGGTTTTTGTAGAATTGATAAATGAACAACAATAAAACATACGTTTTTTTTTCTTCAAAACAGCTATTTTTATTGTTTTACCAAGAAGCCAATGGCGGACACCATCGCTTTGCTAAAACTCAATGATATTCACCTGATCCAAGCTGAAATCGATCCTCTACTCCTGCACTGAAGGTTGAACTACTAGCCACTAGACCACCAAGATTTTTAGAGTTCCATAGTCAAACGGGAACCTTTAAAGATTCTATTGCTAGTGTGCATCCCGCAACTCGATTAATCTTTCAATTAATAAATAAACATTTGTTATACAATAACAGCGAGAACCGATCATGGGATTATCCGACACGCTCTTAGCCAGATTTTTAACAGAAATCTACATTTAAAGGATTTACTACACTCGTCCGCATTCGATTTCGTAGACACTAAAAGATTCAAGTTGTCGAATGAATTTTAACGATACGGCCTAGACAGTGTTAGGAACAATTCATATGAGGCCTGACTTCAGACCTTGAGTAATCCACTGGACTTCAGGCAGAGAATAAAATGAGTATGTATGAAGTAAATTCGGTATTTTACGATGTTTTTATGTTTCGGCATAACGCGGCCGGCGAGTCACCGCATACGAATTAGGACAGATTGGGCTTTGGACAGCTACTTGTTTTACGTAAAAAAAAACTTAAGATTCAAGGCTGTCTTCCAAAAAACTTAAAAACAGCTTACTTACTTTGTGAGGTAGATACTTGATGTCTTCCGAAATATTTAAATCATTAGCATCGATGCCTATCAACTATTTTCAAATAAAGCGATAGATAAAAGTGGTCGCTCTGGATGTACGGGACGCCTGATCAAATCGGTAGTAAACATAAGAAAGGATCAATAAAATCAACCAAAATCCACAGTACTGAACACATACTGCAACCACAGGTACTGAATATTTTATTGCTTTCCATAATTATAGTAACTTGTCGATAAAAGCTCTTTTCCATTCTATATCAACTTTTATAAAGATTTACGGTTTGTTTTTACATGAAAAAGTAACAGACACACATTTTCGCATTTATTATAAGTAAGTATGGATGAAAAGGCAAGAGAGTGTCAGTCAGCACATAGCATGTGCGATGTACTGATCAGTCTCATCATATTCAATTACGATAAATTGTATATATGTATAGGTATAAAAAAGACAAAGCGCGTATCCACGACAGGTTTCGTCAAAGACATTACATCACTTACATCCACAACAGGCTTCGTCAAAATTAATACATCACTCACATCCACAACAGCCTTCGTCAAAAAAAGGTCGTCGTAGGTATAAAATGAATCTAAAGAAGTAGAAAATCAACCAAAATTCCCCAAACAAGGGTTAAACCTACTCATTAAAATCGAATTACTAAAAGAAAATGCAAATAACATTTTTCCATCATTTGCTCAGCCACGTGGCGACCTCGCGTCCTCGCCACTGTTGCCAGCAATCTACAAATTGGATCGCGGCCGCTCTCCATTCAAATTGTTTCGCCCTTTTTAATGCCTACACTTTTATCCCCTTGCGAATGATACTTCGATACTACGACACCTTCTTCTAGAAAAGACCACAGACTATTTAAACATCCTTTAAAATACTGATACGCTGTTGTTGATTGGAAGAAGAGATAAGCAGGTTGTTTATGCTGTGGCTTTAAATCGAAACGAGTGGCAGTGAAGAGTGTACACAGCCACGGTTTACGATCGTCCAAAACTGACGTTTACTCGTGTTTTGATTTATGAAAGCGCCTCAGAGATCTCCATTGTCTGTACTTGATTATTCGATGGAATCGTATCCGCGGGTACAAACTAACGCCACGAAAGCCTCCTCTTTTTATTCGTTAATGTTATTTGCCTCAATGAATATCTTTTATCTGTGGCCGACGGAATGAATTTTGTTTATGTTTTTCCACGAATAAGATGGCCCGGGATAATAAAATCGTAAAAGTTTCGTTGCAATTTGTGTCTGGACTCGGTTTAATCCTATCGCGTGTCTGAGCCGCAATAAAATTGATTTGTGTTGTGTATCTGATACAATAGCATGTTTCAAATGGCTTAGTTTTGTTGTTTGTTACGTTAATTCTAATTTACGATATTTATTTTCAGAAGTACTTGATACCCCTTTTTCTTATTCTTAAAGAAATAGATAACGGTTTTGCTAATCTCACGGCTTTTATTGCAAGTTTTATTGGCAAAAGAAAACCCAATGGTAAAACATAAGATACATTATCGCGTAATATGAGGTATTAAGTAAATACTTTTATATCTTTTCATTTCAATATACCAATTTTCTCCTTTGTTTCTGTCACCTCTATTCGGGCTCGGATAAAAGCTCTCTAGCGGTAGCAATTTTGGGCAGCTCTGTAGAAATCTTCCCAGGCCATACATTTGGGTAGAGTAGCCGTTGAAGTTTGCTATGGAACAGCTGATTTTTTTCGCATTTTCAATGTTGGTCCTATAGTGAAAGTTTTTCAGTTTAATAGTCTGCTCATCCCCTTACAAATGTGTTTGAAGCAACCGTACATCACGTTACTTATTTAATTTGACACCCACCCATAGCTAACACCAGACTATATTATACACAGCAGTAATCAACCGAGGCAAGGACCTCGACTCGAGCTGCCGGTCGAGGAGGGTTATCCACAGAATATCCTTGTGTCACCCGCTTCTGATTTATAACGATAAACAACTGATAGCCTCACATCGGATCCGATCTGAGACATCGAATGTAGACCTTGTTATCTAGTAGACCAGAGCTTCTTATGCTGTTAATTTAATTACAGAAGATAGATTGTTGCTTTGTTATTTTTTTCGATGTTAAAGATAGGTAAATAAAAAAACTCTTGTGTTCCCACTTCAACATCCATGAGGTAGTTTCTGTTATTTTATTGCGTCAATCCGAATTTCTTTAAAATGACTTAACATTTTAGGCTCAAATGTAAAACGTGCTAACATCTCTTTTCGTTTCTAAGCATTTTAATGTACCTACACAGATACGCATAAACTCACGACCATAATCGCTTTCGGGGTCGCTGTCAGAAATGTTGATTGAACTATCACTATAGGGTGTAACAAAATACCTGAGTGAACAAACTAACTTTGGAGCCTTTTCACTATGGAGCCAACGTCTATATCGCAAAAAAACTGTTGTTTCATTCAAAATTGCAGTACCGACTCAACTCAAAAATATGACAGCTGATATTTTTAATTTTTTCTCAATGTTGACTAGTTGTTCAGTTTGATTACCTTAACCACCCCTTTAAATATTACTGGGTGTTTTATTACACCCTTTATATTTTAAGTGTGCAAGGGTCACTTTTAGCATAGGTTTCAGTATCGAACGACATTCAAGTAGTGATAGACTAGGCTTTATTTTACAATACCCTTTGGTTAGGTATTATTATAATTATGTAATTAATACCATGAAAGGATCACAATTCGTTGTAACCTTTTCTTAAGTAAATGAAGATCGACATAGGTACTTCATAATTATGTAACAACGTTCCACTTCCATTGAAATAGGATAGTAAAGCGAAGTGTACAATAACGTAGCTAATTAAGACGGTATCGGGACGTATCGTCCGCGTTGCGTCGCGTTGTCGTCGCGTTGTCGCGATACCGCGTTAAGACAACCCAGTAAATTGTTAGTTTCGCCCTTTTGCACAACGAGTATCAATAGAGATAGATAAGGCATGAAGAAACGCGAGGTTTTGTAGGTAGCAGTCTCATCTTCCGTTCAAGGAGGGGTAAATTCAGCCTGGATATAGCAAATTTATTTAAGAAACATGTGTACCTTCGTTTAGTACTTGGTTTGAAACCCACTTGATAACCCACATTCCACAGTGGCAAAGGTGCAAAGGGTTTACTACCAGACACAATAATGGAGTTAGATATGGGCACTTCTAGTGAAACATTATATATTTGACATGCGATACAGTCATATTATCGAGAGATGAGTTTTGCATCGGTGTGATTCTTTCTGCTATATAATAGGTACCGGAAATGAAGTGCGGCGTGTGGGAGCAGGACGGCGCGAGTCAACCACCTCGGGAATAAACGCGTGCATATCCCTCCCTATACTAAATATTCTCAAGTGTGAATACGGTGTTGCTCCTCAGCTCAGACCATGGCCCATCGTGTATCCTGTTCTTACTGCCCGGTCATCTGCACGCGGACGGAGCTTATGGACGCTGCCGTACCGATATTCTGGGTAAGCTCGATACATCTTCGACCCCATCTTTGTCCTCAGGACTGGATTGAGGTCAAGAGCAAACCCATTTTTTTATAACCTATACCTACCAGATATAACTTATAACCTGTACCTACCAGAACACACACACTATTATACTTATACCTACACTCGCGCTCAAATACTCTTCTACGCTCATACTTATACCCGCACTAACCTAAGCACTAAAACTATCAAAAACACAAACACATAAAAACTAAACTACACTAGCATTCGCAAACACACACACATAGACTTTCAAATTCGCCTGCAATGATAATAATATTACGATGCTGTAGTACTTTGCATATAATTAAATACCTATGAATAATAAATTCTACTTACCTGCTTAAGTATCTATATGTACTCCAATAGACCCGTAAACCTGCACTTATTGCTATCTGTTTTGTCACGTTTGTATTAACTTTGTTAATTAAGAGTAATCTATTATTGGCCTTATCTTAAGCTCACTATTTCTTCTGAACACTTGGTTTGTAACGCTGTTGATTACTTCAATAAACGAAAATAAAATAAAAAAATAATTAAAAAAAAAAGCTATCCCTGTGGCAATCGAATCGATATCGAATATGTATGCCGCATCCACAAATTTCATGAAGCATCTCTCCCGTCAGATCGCATAAATAACGTATAGGTCTAATCGGACGTCGTCGTGATTTGTTGCGGATCTGCCTCCACCTCCACCGCCGCGCCCGCGCCCGCGCTGCCTTTACTTAACCCACTTCATACACTGGTTATACAAGACATCGTCCTTCCCTTTATCACTGTATCTATCATTTTCATTGGTACGAAAACAATGTACGACTGTCGGTCAAGATACACACTAGAAATAAGTTAGAAATAAGTTATTAACGCTGTCAAGTACAAACATAATCTCGTATGATCCTAGACAAGCGCATTTTAGAAAAATTACTGAAGGCGCCTGTGGTAGCGAAGCGGTGCGGGAGGGGCGTACCTTGACATCTTTTGAATGTCGTGCTATGGCGCGAAAGTATAATTTATTATTGGATTTCATTTGTTTGTTGTATATTTTATTAAGTTAGTATTATTTTAGTTAGTCATTTATTATCTTATCGTTACCCGTTTATACTAAACTACAGTTGTAGTTAGCCACAGGGATTATGTTGGTGAGTATATAAACTTTTTTACTGTTTTATCAAGAATGAATATATACGTATACATCGATGAGCGACGCAAAATAACGAACCTCAAAATAATACCCATAAATAACCCATTCGCGATTTGAAGACATCACTTAAAAGTTATTACGCGTAACACAAGATGGCTGTCAGTCAATCAACTGATATAACCAATACATCCCTTCTTATAAAACATTACGTCGAAATTATTCATAAATCCCTTATTTATAATGTAATAAAATTTACAACCACCATCCTCCCACGAAACAATCCTTATTAACAATTCCGTAAGAATTTCTACTTAGTTTTTATCAGACTAAGTGACACGATTTCGTTACAACGATTTTCAGTTTTATCCACTCAAGATAAAGGTCACTTTAGAAGAGTATTTTTGTGAAGTGAGAGTAAATAGTAATGCTCAATAACCATCGACATAAATAGTATTAACAACAATTGATTTACATACAAATTGCTTTAGACAATATTGCTGACGGAATGGCGCGCGTGACGCGTTCCACACATTTTGTGCGGCCACTAAGTAGGAGAAAGAAGAAAACTATGATGAAGTTACGATGCATCAGATTTTACATAAATTAAATTATAGTTATCAAAAGTTATACAAGACTACGGCGTAGTCAAAAGGCTCTTCGTTTTGCCTACGCCGTAGCCAAATAGGTTATCATTTTGTCTACGCCGTAGTCATGGTATCGATTTCAATATTATGTCTAAACTCAGGCGACGTTCATAGCCATCAAGGCGTATATTGAGTCCTACCTCCTATGAAAGCAATAAGCTAGGTCAAAGACCTATTAAGGCAACTGGAATATAATTGCTTTAAATAACCTATTAAAAAAAAATGTCTACCTGCAAGCTAAGCCTGCAAGATGACCATTAACTTGCCTTGTGAAGTATGGCCCAGATCCTTTCATCATTATTCGTGAGAACAAGCCTTTGCCTTGCAGTGGCATATAGTATATTACACACCGAGGGCAGGAAAGAAATAAAGGTCTCAGATCTCATGTAATGTAATTGTCTCATGTAAACATGTGATCTGAGGCTTTCTTTTTACTGTCCGAGGTTAGTATACTATTTTTTCTCCTCGACGGAGGTTGAAAGCAGCAACTTTGTTTAGCGCAGCGGGACGGGGAAAATTGACGCTTTCCGTCCGGAGGGGAGAAAAAGGCTATAACTTACTGACTATTCCCTAGAAAATATAGTTGTAAAAAATTTATTGTATTTTTAAGTCCCCGTTCCCCGGCACCCGCAGTTTCTGTGGCCTGATTACAAAGAGCGCAGTAACGGTCTACGTGGGGGCGTCTCACATATCAACATACTTGTGCATGTACTGCGCCGTACGAACGTGTGTGGCGCCTCTATGAGAATAAGAGCACCTGATTGCGTCGCCTGATTGAGTCGACCGTCTGTTTATTTTTATTTGAGATAGTGAGCTCGCATTATTAGTACCTTCGAGCTTCGCTGAGTTGAGTTCTGCATTCGAGATTTGAAATTGGTTTTCATTTTGCTACGTTTACTGCGAGATTGTTCGGCATTTGAATAAGCTTGGGAGTTGCGTTAAATTGCTATGGTTAAAGGTGAGTACTTTGGATTTAAATTACTTATATTTTTGTTAGTAAATAGGGTCTTTCTTAACATTTTGACAGTTTTTTAAGGAGATGAATAAGGGAGATGAATAAGGGAATAAGGGAACAATGTCGAAATCGCGAGAAAAGAAGTTAGTCCAAAAATGGTTTGAGCTGATTACTTTTTTGCGATTTATGTTTTGGTTTCATAGAAGAAGTTGTTATGGAGCGCAGCATTTTAGGTGTAAAATTAACCGATCGGGTGCGAAACACAGATCTGCGCTCCAAAACTGGTATAGCGGACGTAGGCCTAAAAACAGCTTTGCTAAAGTGGGATTGGGCAGGACATATCTGCCGAATGCACCCGGAGAGGTGGACCATGATGGCCACAGATTGGGTTTCACAAGACGGTTGCCGACGTCGAGGAAGACCCACGAGAAGATGGAGTGATGACTTGAATACCTTCCTGAACGGTTGGCCTGACTTCGCGTTGCATAGGGAAGATTAGAGGGAAAGAGGGGAGGCCTTTGCCCAGCACTGGGACACAAATTAGGCTATAAAAAAATATAAAAAAAGGAGAAGTTGTTATTATTATAACACTTTATTGCACACAATAAAAATATAAAAAGTTGAGAAAACATGTACAAAGGGCGAGCTTATCTCTAAAGAGATTTCTTCCAGCAGACCCGCAAAAGAGACAGTTAATAATTACAAGGCAAACGTATTGTGTACAAACAAACAATAATTAAATATATTATACAATATACAACCTACAAAATACAATATATATCAGAATAAATATTATATATCATGTATAAATATCTCAAGGTAGAGAAAGATAGTGCTCTTTCGTTCCCTTTTTAAATATAGCAATAGACTCTGAGTCGCGAATGTCGGTTGTTCAGTTTGATGGTCTGTCTGATCATCCTTTATAAATCCGTCAGCATATTAAGTTGGACCCATTCACGTAAATCTAAATTTACGCTCACTCAGGCCTCAAACTCAACTTTTGAGTCAAGTAAGTATTACAATTTTGTATGGAACAGAAAATTATTTTCGCGATTCCGATTATGGCGCCATAGTTAGACTTGTTCAATTTGATGTTCTGAAGAACTTCTTTAAATATTTGTTTATTTTCAAGGCTCTCCAGCTAAATTATAATCTCTGAAGTATACGAACCAACCGGCGAGTACGTCACTTGCCGTAATCCTCGGAAGGTATATAAAATAAAGTGTCGCGGGATAATGTGACAGTAGTGGGGATATAACCGCGCCGCGAGTGTCCGCGCATATCCACGCTGAATATCGTTACGTTATGTGCTCTATGCCTTATGCTTCACGGAGATTGCCTCAGATTATCCACTTTACTTTATTGATAGAAAGAATTATGATTAGATCAACACATAGGTACATGACCAGAATCTCAATTGGGGTGGTCAAAAGATTTGCTACAACTACAATCGTTTTAGCGCGTAGTGATCTATCTTACCTTTATCGTGTTGGGGATTGATGTTAAATTCATTAAAAAAAAATTCATCGAGCCTAAAAATATCGGGATAATTTTATGCGCATATATTTAGCAACATCAGCTGATGAAATTCTTATTTTAGTGCAGACTTTATATCTTCACAGGCTTGCTCTGATGAATAAGGTGGTAACCATTCTAAAGGTTGAAATTATTACTTGTAGTTCAACTCCCTGATTAAGACGTAATAGTAGGTGGAAATAACTCGGAGGCATTTTTTATTTTTCCTTTTACGACTAGATTTATACCAATTACCGAAACTAAAGCCATAACTCAGTATTTTTGGATAGTATAAAAGTGAAATCATAAACTGAATACATGATTGGAATTACTTCACTCGATAGAAAATCGTCAGAAAGATGACGTATTTTCATGCATTTTTAAACATTTTTCTCGTTTTAGAAGAATTTAAAATAGTTTCCGATTTTTTGCATTTATACTCACATATTCACCATTAGTTTAACTAGTGAAATCATAAAAAAATATATAGAAAAAGTACCTTGGTTAGTTCTTTTTAATCGAAAATACGACTCACGCACACACTTTTCGGAGCGCTGGGAAATCGCGTTTCTTATAGAAATAGATCACATTTTTTTCTCCTGGGTGGTGTATAAGATGACTAAGGGATTGTTTGTAAGATGTATAATTAACATCCATATATACAATAAACTCACGACCGTAATTCTCATCCGGGGTGGTCAGAAATATTGCTACAACCACCAACTTTCTGTTTAAGAACGTACTGTTTAAGATTTCTTGTGCAGTGTTTATGTGGGTAAAGGCTAGCCACCTCTTACCACTTGACATGTTTATTTATTTATTTATACATATTACAGGCTATTCCATCCTGAAACTTAAATTGCTAAAATAGTTGTAGCAATGCTTTTAGCAATGATACCCACTGGATATCTATCGGATGTATATTTATTTATTTATTTATTTATTTATTAGGCACATAAACAGATCACAGTCATAAAGATAATAATATAATTAAATATGGTATAATTAAATATGGTAAAAATGATATTAAACCTTATTACAGCTCTACGCTTTAAAACATGTTTAGTAATTGTAACTCTGTGTAGGAACCACCCAAAAAGGGAATACCGTCTTGAGTATATGTAGGTACTTATATAATACATTATTTTCCGGCTTCCCCAATCTCCACACAATAAGTATTAATCATCGACAAAAAAGTATATGAGAACATAGTTTCAGAAAGCCATTAGACATGGCAATACGGTTAGTTCTGTTGAACACATAATGTTGGTAGTTGCGGACAAATATGGCCATAAATATGAGAAGCGGCCGCGGCCGTCGGCGGCCGGTCTCTATGCAAATATTATAGGCCTTATCTGGGCTTCATTTCAGCTAGGTACGTCCACCGCACCAGTCATGGAGGCTTTATTGTTCTGTACTGACTGCAGAATAGTCTGAAAGTAAATTAGTTACCTATATTATACTTTTAAAATATCGAAGGCAGGTAATATGATGTTGTGCCGGTTCGCGACGGTAGAGACAAGGTAGACAACATACAACATACAGGGTATCATACAGGGTATACATTTAAATGCATTACACACATTAGAGGGTGCTGCAGACTATCAAACTAAACAACTTTTATTATGAGACTGTTAGGGATATTTATGCAAGCAGTGTAGATTTCTGTAGTCACGTCTCGTACGTCTCTCACGTAGCTTAATAAGTAATGACACATGTAATTATAGCACGTATTTAATACTATATAAACTACACTGCCCCTAATAAAGAGGTTCCATTTCTACAACTACTTTGCTGGCGTATTATTCATCTCTCCAAGGCTCCCGATCCTGTCGGCCTACAACGCACCACCAACATGCGTTAAAAGACTAATTTTGAAATCGTGAAAAGAAAACTGTTTCATATATGTCAATGGCTAGGCGAGTAGCCTTTACCTGCGACTTCGTCCGCGTAGATTTTGGAAAACAACAGCCCGTGGCATCCCTATAGGAGTTGATTTTCGAGAAATCCTGGTCTTTGTGCACCGATACATCCTCTGTTAAATATGAATTATATATGGCATTATTCATTATTTCTATTTTTAGTATAGTACATGCTTTTAGTCGGTCATTCATAAAGTTGGTGAAAGCTTCAATTTTAATGTTAAGTTTAAATAAAGACATTTAATTCGTCAAGTGACGAGTAAAGGGTCTCAGAACATGTACAATCATCGTACAAAAAAGTGCTTCAAACTTTATTTCTTTCTCTGCCATCCGTACCGGGCATCTATCGCAAAAATATTTATATTCATTTTTTCTTACTTATTATACAAGTCTGAAGCCGGGCCGAGGACGACGTCCACAACAACTCACATGGTTATAGGTATGGCCAATAAAAAATTACGATGCCTAAAACTACTATGTTTTTTGTGATAATGTTCGTATGAGGTCACCGCGGTCGAGCCGAGGTCGGTTAGTGGCTAATGGACAAAGAAAACTTATAAATGTGTATGAAAGAACTTCTTTAGACGCAACAAAGTTTCTTGGTTGATAGAGCAGATATAAGTTATATTTATTTAAATTAGGTTCTTATTCGAAATGCTTCACAATTACTTAACATTGACCCAATAAAATAAATATTTAGGCAGGACAGGAGAAAAGCTTTTTGTTTTTGAATCTCCGACTAACTTGATAATTTTAAGTGCTTAACTTCTTTATTTTGTATAATATCAAGGTTAAGGCACGATGGGGCTGACATAATCTCCGGGTTAAAAGCTCCCATATAAATAAATAAGACACAAAAAAATACCTTACCCTGAATCTAATGGAACGGGAAGCTACGAGCAGTGGGTTCGAATGCAGTGACTCTAACATAACAGAAAAAAAAATTGAATAGCAATAATTTATTACTACTAATATTCAAAATTATATGGTAATTAGTATAAGATTTATAATACTTTGGACTGAAGGATATGTTAATTTAAAGTTAAGTACATAGAATTTATATATAGCTTATAGTTCGGAGTCCTCGTTTATTTATGTTCGTTTCAACTTTTCTTAGAATAACCAAATTACCGTTTCTATTGACCTAGTAAGAAACTTTACAATAACTGCCAACTATCCTGACGCAGCAGGCAAAGATAATGAAATAATCGTAAAATTGAATTATATTGCTCTTCTTGACATGACTTCAATATCTTCAAATTGACGTAGACGTAGGTACACAGATATAATTATATCGACGACGTAAGACGAAAACCGCAAAACAACCAAAAACCTCCCCCTCAGTTTGTGCACAAATCAGGCAGAACGCGCTTGTTTTATTTTCCCCAATTAATTTACATAATCCTTGTCAACCACAGGTTTTGGAAATTGTTCAAAAAATTTCAAGAAATTTCCCTGTTGTGAATACAACTTTTCAAATTCGAATCGGTGAGGGAAGCGTTAAGTCAAGTCTTCATTTAGTATCGTTACATTCGTAAAGTCATTATGATATCATTTTCGTTTGACAACTAACTCGTTACCATCTTCCTAGTTACCAGCGACAAGTAGGCTTCCTCATTTCCTTCACTGTAAAGCCAATGATGGTACAAACATACGAATAGAAATAGTACCGTATAGAAGCGAAACTATGGTTAAACAACACTAGTTGGTAGGCGTTTCTAGACATTTTGTATGCCTATTTTGACATATAACGCGGGAGTTTCGTTTCTATAGTGTACTATTATTTTCACCTCACAAGCTCGGAAAGATTCTGTTTATCATTCAAAATCTGAGTGCAAAAGTGCATTTTATCCGCTAGCGTGGAAAGAGTTTTTGAAATTCGAATCTGTCTATTCAATATTTTCCCATACCGCCAGTCTACTGAAAATGCATGAATAAATTAATAACTATTTCATGTCACTGGCCAGCACGAAAAAAAAAACTTTTTTAAATGTTGTTTTCTGTAGCAATTCACTTTTTTTCCTCGCTGTTGTGACTCTGTGGTTGTGAGGTGAAAAGTTGTGTGTTTCGCTCGGCTGCAAAGTTATTCTTCGTCTCGTACCTTTGAAACCTTCGCTATAAGCTCAGGTTTCAATTCAATACAAGTACTCGCGCCAAAAAACAACTTTGCAGCCTAGCATAACAAATAACTATTTATTATCTATTCATTATGGTACAAATCCACATTAATTCCTCAATATTCGTTAGTTTCTATTAGAATCCAAGCTGGAATATAACCTTTGCATGGACGTCGAAACAAAGAAACATTTTTATACAAACAGTAAATTAGTTTAACATATTCGATACATTGACTCTACTTTATACTCTAGCTACAGGAAATTTGAGGAAAACCTTAACCCAAAGGAAATACATTGTCACTGATGTATAGGATATAAATAAATCAAAGAATAAGTAACTCAGGTATGAAATGAATGGTGGTTCGAATAAAAATACAGTTTGTTCAGCCGTGACCGAACCCTCCCACGGCCGCGGTGACAGCGACACAGACTTAATTAAAACAGTGCCACCAAAATACTACATCGTTTTTCTTATGTCATTGTAATGTATAATAGAATAATTTTCTCTTTTAAGTTTTATTAAATTATCAAATACAGCCAGGTAGCAAATTGAAATATCAATCAATTGAAATAGCTTGTGCTAACTGCAGTATTTTTAAGATTAATCCTAATGCTTTTAAAAATAAATTATTTTCTTTTGGGAAACAGAATAAATATTTATCGAACATTATTCACATTTAACACAAAAAATACAATAAAAATAAAGAAAAGGCTATTTCTTACAAACAACCTTCGAGTAAACAATATATTGTAGGTAGTAGAATCTTATAGCCCCATCATATTCATATTAAAAACGATTCAAGCAGCAATGCCTCTTTTGTCAACTCATACCTGAGCTACTGGTCATTACTGCACTGTGACACTACCGTACCGTACCGGTCATGAATATTGAAGGAGGCAACGATGTGTAAACTGAACTTCGCTGGACCTCGCCCCGCCCCGCCGCGTCGCGCCCCCTCCACCCCCTCACTGAATCTACATAATTCTGCCTTCACAATTTTTCAGGTAGGTATTCATTCTACTTATTGTGATTTATTGAGGAAATCGAGGACCTTTTCAAAGAACGACGAACAAATTAATTTTCAATCGACTATAACCATGCATAGACTTACCTACTCCACTACATACATACATACGACCTTAATGACCTTCTCAGTGGTCAGTACTATAAAATACAAAAATATTCTGAAAATTCACTAGTAGTATACCTACCGAAACTCTTCTCATCCATATACATAAGGCCAAATTAAAAAAAAACACTTAAAGAAATGAATAAATGAACCAGAAGAACAAATCAATATGTCCAACAGTGGACGTCTTTTGGTTGAAACAATGATGAATGATAAAACAATACATCCTAATTATTAGGTATCACAGTGTAGGTGAGATTTATTAGATATTTTAATAACACAAACTCTATAATTCATTCATATCACATAAATCTAGAATGAAAAAAAAAACAACAGCGATGACAAAATATGTATTTCACCAAACTGAATGTTTAAAAAAATCGTTTTATGCTTGAAAATCAAACTGGAGAAATCTCACAGGACAAAAGGCGAGTAAATTATAAATTGAAATGAAATAACATTAAAGTTGGAATAAGTGTTTCCATTAATCGTTCAGCAGAAGCCCGGAGGACCATAAATTAGTGTGGGGCCATAAATCGGGCGACTTCAACGCCAGTTAGGCGCGAGCGGTCGCTGTCCGCCCACTGCTCGCCGCTCAGGCCCAGTGCCTCCGAGCGTCGCGTCGAGCGCTGGGACTGCTGCTGCCGCGATCTGACGCCGCGCCGTACGTGCCTGTGATTAATTATTATTGTAAGAACAGACTAGTTCTCTCTGTACATCGATTTATTAAGTGTCAACTGATTGATTTTTACAAACATTCCTAGAATAGGTAGGTAAGCCACAATTGGTCTCGTGAATGCTTGAGTCAGTAATAGAAACAATCAAGGCTCCAATATGCTCTAAAACTAATATATATGAGACCACTTTTGTCTTAGTATTTCACCATCTCATTGTTATAATACTTTTGGGACCTCCAGGTCTGGTATCTGTACACTAGTTTTAGATTACATTGTTTTTATTAAGACTGTTTATGTCCAAAATTAAAAAAATTAAAAAAAAATTAAAAAATCTCCCGCCCGTTGGATGAGAACATCGCAGGACCGGTCGTTTTAGCGATCCTTAGGGGAGGCCTATGTCCAGCAGTGGGCGTCCATTGGCTGTGATGATTGCTCCATATCTCACGTGAATTTGGACAAAAATTTACTAAGATTTTACATGATACTGTGCCAAGATTCGTGAAAGTCATACCTATAAGAGGCTGTAAACGGTTAAGTTTCCGTTTGATATCACTAAATTAATTCGATTTTTTTTAAACCTCAAAAGTACGAAGGCCGAAAAATAAAATGTGAATATACTAATGATACGAGCACCCAATAGTGCTCATACTCTGAGTAAGAAAGTCTTCGACACGGGCAAATACCCAACACACTTCCCACCACTGTATCTCATGTAAACCAGAACTACTTAAGCACAAATTTTGACGATGGTCCACAATTATGGGCAATCGTTGTAGTTGAAGTCACCTGTCATGTAACTGATTGTGATTATAGTATAATAAAACAAGATGAATTTTTACACCTACATAATTATGCATATTTCTAAATCTAACACAATAAGTGAAATATTTCAGGCAGATCCTAAAAAGGGCAGATACTACGTTCTCTCGAACTGTAGAGTGAAAGGAGGTTTTAATATTAATTGCTCCTTGGCCTTCCGACAAAAGCCAAGAGCTCCGGCGGTAAATAAAACTGCAGCTCCCGTCAATTTGCTCCAGAGAGAATCTAACGAACGAAACGAATCGCTCTCTTAAAACGATTAAACTCACATTTGTTTTACCAAAATTCTTGTGATCAACAAATGGCTCTGCATTTTGGCAGAACAAATAGTATATTTACTACTAGAAACAATGCATCTTTCTTCCGTCCTTACAAATTGTTTGTTTTTATTCCTTTCCTTTGGCCGTTATTTACACATCTACTTTGCTACCATTGTGGTCAAGCATAGGTTCAGTGAAATACCGATAAAATGTTGAAAATTATTTAGGTAATGTGCATGAAACATAAATAGCGTGGCAGATGCTAAGAAGCTGCCTCGAAATTGAAGCTTGTAGGTTTCGATAATGATTGGTAAAATTGACCAACAGATTTTCTCCAATAGTCCACGTTTTGATATGACTGCACCAGGAGTTAGTAAAAGGAACCTAAAGCTTGTAGACACAGTGACCATTCCACAAAACTGGGGCATAAACATGTAGGTGCGGGACAAAAGTGTGTCGCCTCCACTCGCCGCCGCCGCTCGCTCGCAGTCCAGCGACCGTACGAGTGCGGCGAGGACACGAGCTCTCTGCGTACTTCATAAATTGCTACAACACGACTATGAGAGGGAACACTGAAGCTATGAACTTAAATTGGCTTGGTTTATCGACAGCGAGAGGAAACCTGCAACCTGCAATGTGCATTCTATAAATTATATTGATGATGCACAGTATGTCCATTCTATAAATTGTAATCATGGTGCATACTGCATAGTAGGTAGAGACGGCAACGTAGAATCATGAACCGTTAGTAAAATTTTGCACACGCATTCGAATTTTAAGTCGAAGTAAGCTCGACATAATTATTTCAATAATTACATTTGTTGTATAATATTATAAAAACATTTGAATAAATAAAATTAGATTTCAATTTTGCGAAATAAATTTCGATATACCCTTCTGGCTCTTATTGACTGACAATTATAAAAGAGAAATAAATAAGAAAGATTATGGTAGGCTAAATTGAGAGGGTAGGTACCCAAACCACAGAGGATAATCCTCTGTGCCCAAACTGTGGGTACGAGATTTGATGTTACTAATCGATTAAACTCGATAGCCTATTCGATTTTATAAGTATCTTAGTAAGTACCTATGCGATGTTGATGATCTTAAAATGTTGAAATCAAACATCACAATAACGCAAGTAACATGAAATAGAGAATCGGCCAATAGGGATTCACCTTTGAATTCATAAATGATGTATCTCTAGGTAACTTTAGGAAATTATCTGTACATTTTTTTTCTCATACATGCCATACGCCGAAATGTGTCATAATGACCCACATAGGTACCCCCTGATGATTTTTTTGTTCCTTGGTCTGTTATCGAAATTAGACTAGCAGGAAGTGAGCACTTTTCTGGAATTAACACGATTTGACGATCACAGTTCTTCTATAAGCAGTACCATATATAATAAACAATATATACACGTGTAACCAATATTCTATACCGTGTCCATGCTTCAAAGCACTTAGATAACAATAATAGGTAAGGTTATCGGTGCCTGTAGGTACTCTCGATAAAACGGTAGTAAAATATACAGATGAATGACGTCTTGAACCAATAGATAACCGAAGAGTTCAGGTTATCGGTTAATTTACGAATCATTGAGCCGACTAGAGGAAGTATACCTTTCTTACACAAACAAGTTTTGATTCGTCTTAAATTTTTGGTATCGGTATGAATTATACAGTCACAATTATAAGCCGTTTTAAGCCTACAATAGTGGGTATGCGTCTACGTAATATTATTTTAGATTACACGTTGTAATTACCGGCTTACTTTGGAGAAGATTGAAGAAAATTTGCTATGTTAGAAAAATACCTATGTTGCCGTGCCCTTGAAGGGTTCATGTACCCACTTTGGCTGCAACTTGCGCTGTATTGTACATCATCATCATCATCATCATCTCAGCTGATGGACGTCCACTGCTGACATTAGGCCTCCTCCAAGGATCGCCACTGATAGTCCTGCGTAGCGCCGTATTGGCATTGTACATAAATGCAAAATAAATATTGTAATTGATTTTCGGTTGGTTGTTGTTATATTTTGCTTAAAAATGTTACTGTTTTAATGGCTACGTGTTGTAAGTATTACTTTCTTGAATTAAACGTTATTTAATATTTTATTGTCTAGTTTCAAAAGTTCATAGTTTGTGTGTAAAGCTGCGAGAGGGCTACCCGACCCGAACTAACCCGATGTGAAAATTAAAACTCCATTGTACTCTTTGGAATCCATTGTTACTTTGTATCCACTATTCTGTTGCGAACTTGTAACTTGTCTCAATACCGACTTACACTTAGCATTGTTTTATTCATTTTACTTTAAAGTTTGCTAAAGTACATTGAATATTTAGGAAAAAATATGTCAAAGGATATCGTGCTTGTTATTTTTCTGATAAATTTTTACAGGTGGTTCAAATAATCATAATGCTCACGATTATAATTCCCCAATGGTAGTCACATATATCCCAAATATTCCATACCCTGTGACAGGTATCAGTGTGTCGCTACTTTTACATAGTGTACACAATAAACACCTTTAATTCAAGCCATGCCGATTTACTCAAAAAAAAATCTTTCGCAAAAAAGTCATAAATCGTAAAATAAATTCCTAAAACTTATTGGTACGAATACGTATATAATACAGGTTTGGATTGAACTTCCGGTTGAATTTCTGGAGCAATCCTTTTTTTGTCAGAAATGTCGCCCAAGAATAATGAAATAAATAGAATAATTCTGAATACATTTAATTCGCAACCGCTAGAACTATCTGCAGGAATCTTTCCGAAACAATTGTTCATAGTAATTTACATTTAAATTTAAAATCTCTAATTCAGGATTGCCAGTGTATCCCAGTTGTTCCAAGAGGCGGGGGGGTGTAGTGCGGGGCGCGGGGCGGCAGCATTGTGTTGCGCTGCGTTGTTGCGGACGCGGCCGTCGCTGTACTTAATTTATTTGCGATCGCGCGCTTGCCTCTTACTTACGCTGCCTTCCCACGGATTCCTGTTTCTACGTTTATTTGCTTGCTTTTTTGGGATAAAGAATAGCTGGTGCTATTTAAATGTAATATTATTTTAGGTTTGTGACATAATGAAAAGCTTTTCGATTGTTGTAAAGTCGGCGCCATATAAAATATTCATTTTGTACCTATCAATGTTTTTCAAATAGGCACCATCACCATTCGTCATCGAGAGCCTCTCTAGCAATTGGGACACTAGACAAAAAGCTCTACTAATACCAATAGGTAACCACTTAGCGTGTCCAGTGCATTAGAATTTCGTCTACTCATCTGCACATTTATCAAGGGGTTATTACAGAATTATAATCAATCAGAACTATAATCAAGTCGAGCAAAAAAGCGGAACGGCCGTACCATCCTTTTCTCGAAGCAGTTCAGGCCATTTTCGACCCTCTATAACTTCGTTGTGGATAAAACTAGAAGCCTGTTACTTATACCCCGAAAGTACGTAACCTAATGATACAATAAGTGCTCCGATGATTTAAAGTTGATCAGCGCATTTAGTCATATATCTAGTTCCACTTGAAACTATCATCATCATTATTATCATCTCAGCCGATGGACGTCCACTGCTGGACATAGGCCTCCCTCAAGTATCACGATAACAACCGGTCCTGCGCTGCCCTCATCCAACGGGTTCCCACCGCCTTCACCAGGTCATCGGCCTACCCTATCTACGCTTTTCGGTACGTGGTAGCCACCTGTTCGGCCCCACTTTAGTTTAGCAATTCTTTGGGCTATGTCGGCTACTCTAGTTCTTCTGCTGTGGTGGTGATGGTGGCTTGAAACTATGATGATGCAAAATTTGGTCTTGCTGGCAATGGATAGAGTGGCTTGTAGGAGCCAAAAACTCCACAGAGCATGGTGGGGATGACTGCTTCAACTCTGTGATGGCATTGCTTTTATCTACTATGCAAATATCCACAGCCACAGACAGCGAACACCACTCACAAAATGGTATTATATGTATAGTATAGCTGCTGGTAGGTAACTTAACTTTCATTGTGGAGTAACGGGAACAAAGAAGCGAAACTAAACTAGTAAATGATTTTTCATTCGATCTCTTGCCCACATCCAGACTAATCAAGAGAAACTGTTTCATTAAATAAACCCTCAAAGCTTGACCTAAGAATCAGGTACCCACTCTAATTTGTGTAAAGACTTAATGAAGCAAAACGCTCGAATCAAAGACTACTGTCCTGAATCCTATTTAAACAAGTTGAGGGTACTTGCACGTCGCCGTCAATTTGACTAATTGGCGACCTCCCGACTCTTAGCAACTGTGAGAAAGTTCGCGGAGGTCCGGGACACATTGCGGACTCTGAAAGGGGCTTCTGATTTTGTAGGTGGAATTACTTGTGACACAGTTTAGAAGTAATCAGCGTTAGTTGAATATGGTATACATAACCATGTACCGGCCTATAACAGAAGATAGTACCTAGGTAATACAATTTTATTATTATGTACCACTATCTAATCAAGATCCGAGTTTTAGCACAATAATAAATACTTTTTGACTTAACAAATGACACGTATACAAAAACCTCAAAATTATTCGGATTTTATCGAAAGGAGATTCGGTCGTGAGCTTGTGAATATGTATTATTGTCATCATTATCAGCTAGTCACGGTTCACGACTACCTACTGAAGAGACCTACTGTCTCTTAGGCTAGGGCTAATGTGAACTTAAGCCTCTCCCAATGTGCGTCACTCAATTCTTATCTAGTCACTACCAGCTTTCTGCGTCAGGTAGTCAAGTCAGCCATCGTGCCGAAGACCACATGAGAGCAATAAAGATGATTAGGATTATAACGTCTCCTACGCCGGCTAGTCCGCGGTCTCCATTTCTTCGGCAGATGAGACCAGCCCACTACCGCTTGCTAATTTTTATAGCTATGTTAACCTAGATCCCGTGCATTAAATTGCAGCAGTGTGTCTCAGCCGATACACCCCCTCCACGGCCGCCATCGCCGGCGTCCACTAAGTTGGAGTCCACTCAAGTATTTGCATACGTCGCGTAAACTCCTCACACCACGACGAGCCCGCGCCCGCGCCTGCCGGCCGGCAACCGTCTTCTAACTTATTCAGTACGGTGATTAGTGCACGAGGTCAATATACTACGTGAACTATAACTTGGTACATGTAGGTAATCTCAGGATGGTTTCACAGTCGCTTTCAGCCGGACGGCTGGGTATGGTTACATACAAGAGTGGTAATAACCGTTGTGGAAGACAGCTTACGTTTTTTTATCACGAGACAGCGGCGGTACGACTCTTAGCATATTCCATATACATATCATATTATCACTATGACGGTGAAGGCAAACATCGTGAGGAAACTTGCATATCTGAGAGCGAGAAAAAGATAGGGTTATGTGTAAGTTGTACGTATAGTATATTTTCTCCCCTCTGGACGGAAAGCGTCAATTTTCGTATTTTGAATTATCATATTACATGGTATCTGAGACGTTTCTTACTTTCCTACCCTCGGTGTGTAAAATACTATAATAACTCTGCTGTGGAGTGGAAGTAAGACTATAGACGAGTAGTCCAATATAAATAAATAAATAAATAACGCTCACAGGCACATACATTGTAATGATCCCAAACTAGCACTAAAGGCTTTTATTATGGAAACCATACAACAACGGCACGAACATATAACATCCATGACCGAACCGGGATTCGAACCCAGGACCCTGGTTTGGCAGTCCGGCGTGGTAACCATTACACCAACCGAGTCGTCCCGGGTCGGGGTATAAATGATAATAATACATGTGTGTATGAGGATGGATTGACGAAAAACCACTATGACTGTATAGAGTTGGAGTAGGTAGGGTAGGTGTGTTACTAACAAAATTGTGATCCCGTTGGTCGAAAATAACGTTTCCTATTATATTCTAATACGACTAGAGTAGGAGTTGGATGCAGTAACCACTATACACCATGTTGGCATCAGATAATTATGTTGACGCTGCCTGAAGGAAGTCGACTAGGCTGGTGAAGTCTGACACCAGCACACTACACTGCAAAGTCTGCAAACATTGGTTTTACATGTAAATGTTGTCGTAATGGTTCTGGTGTCACTGACGCAGTTAGCACTTTAATAGAATTTAATAGGGTTCCTAAAATAGCAGGGTACCTGCTCTGTCAGTGTCCACTTCGGCGTTAATCTATGGAAGTAATCAAAGTTGGCTCATTCATATGTATTAACGGACGTCGCAATTTAAACTATCCACCGGCTAACACAGTCATGTCGTGTCTTGTAGGTATAGTATATGATCCCAATTCCCAACCTAAGATTGTGTTACTCTAAGGGTTGAACTACACATGGCCGCACGCGATCGCACTTTCCGTCGCTCTATCCTTTTCTGACACTCAGGAACGGCGGCGGCGGCTGCGGCGTGCGATCGCACGCGATCGCGTTCCGTCTATCTTATATGCTCTAGCAAATGACGTTCCTGAGTGACAGAAAAGGATGGAGCGACGGAAAGTACGATCGCGTGCGGCCATGTGTAGTTCAACCCTTACTTAATAACATGAATTGGTAATCATTTTTATTTAAATTAATGATAATTTCCAGGGCAGATTTTTATCATCTGGTTTCTTCCATATAGCTATTAAAATATGAAATTGAAGCTAAAATTGTATATTTATACACTATAAATTTTAAGAGGTATAGGGTAGCTAGGTATTATATCATATCATAAAGGTAATAATTTGTCAGATATCAAAGAAACTAGATAGAAAAAATCTGCCGTGAAATTATCAGTCATCGTACCAAACATCGTAGTGAGGTCTTAAAATGTCTTGAACCCTCCTTCTGGCGCAGTCGGGTAAAAACTTAAATAAAATATAAATATATGCATTTCGTTGAAATCTAGATAGATGTGTTGCGCTAGAAAAACAGGTATCTCCTAAATGAAAGTTTTTCTTCGCTCAAAACTGAGTACCTAGGTGAGAGCATATTGTATTACACGATGGGATCATATACTAATCCACACGTACATAGAGAGATAACACAACGTAACAAGTTGTTTGTGTGATTACTTGATCAGTTAGTGCACGTAGACTCGTTTGACCTAATTAATGCTTATTGCTTATAATTATCTTATCAGTAAACTAGCTACGTCTTTGCTCTCGGAAGTCAAGTAAGGTAAATTATGTATAATTATGTTTTTTTAAAGGTGATTCTGAATGTCACACCTATACAGTAGGTAATTAATAAAATACCCTAGTTATATTTAAAGGTGTGGTTTAAACCATCATACTGCACAACTTTCACATAGAGAAAAACCCGACTGCATAAAAAACTATTAACTGAAAAGATAAAAACAAGCTCTTTAAATCAGCTATAATAACTTTGCTTGGGCAAATTAATACAATTTGAATGTTATTACTTATTAGGTAGGTATCGCAAACGGGGACAAAGAAAAATGACCTATTTGTTGGTTATTGGTTTGTCCCCGCCTGCAATACCTACCTAATAAGTAATAACATTCAAATTGTATTAATTTGCCCAAGCAAAGTTATTATAGCTGATTTAAGGAGCTTGTTTTTATCTTTTCAGTTAATAGTTTTTTATGCAGTCGGGTTTTTTGTTTTTCTAAATAATTTAGTTTATTTCATACTTTTTAGTCTTGTGTCAAAATGGTTGCATAAAAATACTATAATATATATATATAATTGGAATCTGCTCTTCACCAGCTTTCATTTGATACCCATATTGTATTTTTTTACGAAAAAAATTTGATTCTCCCCCCTCTCTTTTTTAATTCGCATACGCCATATTAAAATAATGTACCCTATGTCACTCTCACGATTTTTACGAATCTAACGACACCTCATATGTTAAAATCCATCAAGCCGTTTAGGCTGTAGGGCGTGCCAAAGAAATAGACATACAAACATACATACATACATACACTCGAAAAACATAACCCTCCTTCTGTCGCAGTCGGATAAAAAATAAAAAAAACAAGCTTCGGTTTTTTTTTATTATTAGTATGTTTTGTTACACCTTCTATAGGTAGCCAACTAACTAGCCATCACAATGAAAACTGTATTATTTAGAATAACTCTGACAACCCCCTCGGAGAACATAGTCATGAGCATAGTGATTATGCTTATACAAATATGATTGTTTTAAATAAGTGTTTTGTTTAAAAGAAGTGTGTTGTAGAGTTTCTGGCCGCATCTTCTCTACAACGGAACAACTTCCAAAGCGGTGGTAGAATCAAAAATGACGTCAGAAAGTTATCTATGTGATATTATTTTGAATAAATTTTAACTTTGAAAGTAAATTTAAGAAAATGCTTTTTAAATGTGCAATGCCGCTGTTTACGTTTATAAAAAAAGTCGTATTGTTTTTAATATTACTGTAACATAATTATTTTGATAAATCTAGGTACATGAAAATACTTAGCTCAATAATGTAGCCCAATATAAAAACTAATATTGATAGGTACAGTAACAGGCATTGTCGGTAGCGTCACCTTTCATTGTAAGTAGATACAGAAAACATGTCAATCATGTACAGACATGTAGCAGTCATTAGAGATACGTACAAGGGGGCCATCAATCCTGAACACGTATTAGGTACATAGATAAAGCACGCGCCGGCATCCACTAGACCGAAGAACAATCCTTCATACCATACCCCGCGCCGGCGGCGTGACTTGTGAAAACTATGATTCTTCTGAAAGAACTTAATGAGATCAAAACGATGTTCATATCTGTTACTGAGACACAAAAGATACAGGTAGGTCGGTTCACAATTTAAAATCTATAATTTTTTACGTAGCCTCTTTATCAGATTTGTCCAGGCCGCCTCTTACCAATGAGTTTTTCGGAATTTATGTACGATTTGTAACACCACTGGCTTTTCGATGAAGGAAAACATCGTGAGGAAACCTGCAAGATTCAATTTCGAGGCATGTATTGTACCCACTGTCCATTATAAGTGGCGACGGACTCACTCCCCGTCACACTGGACAGAGTTTCGGTACTACTGGTGAAATGTGGATGTTCTGAGGTTTCAGAATATCTCTGACTACCCCCTCGGGGAATATAGTCGTGAGCATATGTTTATGCTTTATCAGTCAGCATTACGTCCCACTACAGGGCAAAATTATCTTAAAAAGTGTAAAAAGCAGCCCAGTGCAGATTGATAGAGGCAAGACGAAAGTGACTGTGAGCAAGTGTGCGTGAGTTTGAGTACCTACATATTTATTAATTTATTTTATTTTTAAGTATCTATGTATTCATATGCTAGAATGAATGACAATAACCCTACGTTTACGTGTGTTTATAAAATGGTCGGCGTATTCCCCGGCGGCCGGCGGCGCGCGGCGACGGCGCGGGAAGCAATCAGTGCGAGTTACGAGGAGCGCAGTTTTTAATCCCCGCCTCGTGGACGCAAACTATTTAATTCGGCCGGTGTGTAACCGCCACGGGACATGTTAGGTTGGGAGACAGAGAACATAAAATAAAAGATTCGAGGTTGAATACAAATTTTCACATACCTTTGTTTGACACATTATATGCCTCTCGGACCTACATATTAGCTCAGCAAAGAATTACTAATACCTACCTATATATACCGTAGGTACCTATTGGGATCAAGCATAATTGTTCTAATATTGTAAAATTTCATCCAGAGCAGATGTTTAGATACTTACTTATGTATGAAACAGAATACGGACTGTTTAAAAAAAAAGAGACACAGTAAGATTTTTTTTTTATTTCATGCCATAGCTCACGACTATAAACCCTTTCATTTATTGGCATCATGACCAACTGTAATATAAGTAACTATAAATTCAAAAATGTTTATATTTTCCATAGGTTCGACTCCCGCGCTAGAGGTGCACGGTAACACGGGACAGGACAGGACAGGGAGGTTCTGGGAGCGGGACAATCGGTTTTAATCTAACACCCGCCGACCGCCGACTGCCAAGCGCGGGGCGACACATTAGCGACAACTTTTCACTTTTCGACTCGCGTGTAGCTGTGTTGCGATTCTGTAGGACTTTGTGAAGTTGAAATGCCAGGGATTCAATTATAAATAGTAAATCAAACCTTACCTTAATTCCTGTAGTTTGCATATGTAGTAACAGTTGTACACAGTACCTAGTCCACTTAGTCAACTCCTAAAAAGAAATCCCATCAAAAATATTCATTTATAACGCGTTTGCGTTTGCGTTTGCGTTTTAGTAGCCAAGACTCATAACCCTTTTACTCTTAAAAAGTTATGAGATCTCATTATAAGCCAAGTCTTGAGTAGGTGTTCATCTCGGTCTAATAAAGATAGGGCTTAGCCGACATTCTCATCCCATGTAGTATGCACATCTTGGTCCTTATTTTGTTGAAAATTTGAGCCCACAGGAACTATCCAGACCAAAGTTATGAGCGCTCAAAAATACGCCGCATCTCTTCGAGAAAAGGTACGGTAGTGCAACGCTTTTTTGACTCGTCATGGTGGGGTCACTGCCGTGCCCATGGATCAAGCGATACACGGGTTCCAACTGGGTGCAGAACATCATGGAGAAATAAGGAGGAAGCCGATGTCCAAAGAAACTGATCAAGGACAGTGATAGATAGATGGATACTCAAAATTAACCTAACTACAGCAGCTTCAAAAGGTCTCTGCGCACAGTGTAAGTGTAAAGTAATCGTCGTGAGTTTATTTAATTTGTACGAACGAATGAGCGACGCAGTAGGTATCTATCAATGCGTCGAGAGGTAGATAGCACAGATCAAGGGCTACACGTGTTATGACACTGCGCTTATTATTTATTATCTAATACTTTACTACTCCTGCGCCAACTGATTGTGATAGGGTTGCCAGGCGCTTCTTTTTACTAATTGGGAAATCATCATTATCAGCTAGACATCGGCCTGGATATACCGGAAGATTTTTTTTACCGTTCCGTTACTTTCAGGGGTGGTTCAGGCCATCAAACTGAACAACTTTCATTACGGGACCAAACATGAAATCGGAAAAAAATCAGCTTTTCCATACTATAACTTCAATGCCCACTAGATGTATAAGACAGCCGTTTTTTTTTTACGAACTCAACTTTGCTTCCATAGTAAGTTTGATGGTCTGAAACACCTCTGAAAGTATCGGAAAAGTAAAAACAATCAACCGGTATACCCACGCCTCCTTCAAGAATCGTGAAATAGGTAACGCTGAATTCAAATCTATGGAAGTTAAATGAATGTACCTTATTAATAATAATAATTTATTTCGATTTGTATATTACAGTTATATATCACCAGTTTTGTGAATATACCACCAAATCGTAACGTACCTATTGCTATAGAAAAGTTACGGGTACAAACTCTGAAACGCATCGTTTAAAAACATTATACCTGCTATTACCTATCTATTAGTTGGGCTATCTAAGCTACTTATCATTATAATACTAGCACTGATGCAGGTATGATACTTTAACATTTTAGTAAACTTGTTCCACGCTAAACATACGTGACAGCCCTAGATGACATTATACATATATCCAGTAAGAGCTCGTGTAAAGTACTCGTAGTTAGGTATAAAGTAAACAAAACGTTACGTTATCTGTAGCTCGGTTTATTTGTCGAGGGCCGTTTAAAAGTAGGAAAATGGCGACATTAATAACACCTACAGTCTGTCTATAAAGTCTTGGCAAAAAATGAGGGCGCTGTCTCCACGCAAGAACGTCAAAATCAAGCATAACCTGGCAACACCACCATACTAAAATGATTAGTTCCCCAAACATTCATGCCACGACTTTATAGACAGACTATACCTAGGACTTTCTTGGGAAACCAACCATACGAGTACGATTATAACGAATTCATTTCATTTTTTTAATGTTCAATGCATGCATTCATATGCACACAACTATATTTATCCAGGGGTCATTCAAGGATATTCTGAAAACTCAGAACATTCACGTTTCGCCTTTCGTTTTTTTTTGTTCATTTGTAAATATGTCATAATATAATAGGTACCAAAAATGACAAAACGGAATGCTTATGGAATCACATCGGCTCAGTCAGTGTCTGTCCATTCGCCTCTCACACGCGTTTTTCTCAGAGATTGTTAGACATAAGTAGGAAGCTGAAACTTAGCATACCCAGTAATTAACTTCTTCTTGGCCCAATAAAATTTAAATTAAGTCAAAAAAGTACAGAACGTGTATGTAGTCAAAGCTGTATAATTACTGTTTGTAACATAATGTTTTTTCTACACATACCTACGTGCAGAAAAAGTAAAACAGGAATATTCCACACAATAACCAACCCATAAAATAACGAATAAAATAACGGCATAACGGTGCCATGAGCAAAAATTGTAGTAAAACCACAAAAAATAGGTGTTATTCATACGGTTTTATTTTAATTAAAGGGAAAACCACACTCTGGAAGGAAAATTATGTGTTTTGTTAATTGTGTAAAAGTGTTAATAACTCACTGACATACATAACCAACTATCTAATTACACTAAACATTGTAGCATAAGCATAGCATATGCTCACGACTATATTCCCCGAGGGGGTAGTCAGAGATATTCTGAAACCTCAGAACATCCACGTTTCACCAGTAGTACCGAAACTCTGTCCAGTGTGACGGGGGGTGAGCCCGTCGCCACTTATAATGGACAGTGGGTACAATACACGCCTCGAAATTGAAGCATGCAGGTTTCCTCACGATGTTTTCCTTCACCGAAAAGCCAGTGGTGTTACAAATCGTACATAAATTCTGAAAAACTCATTGGTACGAGTCGGCTTGGACGGGGATCGAACCATCGCCTCCTGCACGGCAGGCAAGGTTACTCGCCACTGGACCACCACTGGACACCACTAAACATTGTCTTGTTGAATATAATGTCTTATTGCCCGGTAAGCCTACTGATGTAAAACGTTGTTATTTATATTATTGTATTCACGTGAAGGTACAATAAAGTGTTAAAAAAAATTAGAAATAATCACTTGACGAAGGAGGAATAATAATTGTAAATATTTTCTACGTCTCTACTACAAAACAAGAAAACATATGATCGCAATCAAGCAGTAGCGGCAATACATAATCTAATACCAGAAGGAAAAGGGTACACAGACACACACAAGGCCCTATGGACACTTTCACGTGGCTGCCCAACCTTCTTTTATTTTTTTGAGACAAAGCAGAGAAGCGGTGTAAAGTGGCCACTTTCTAAACTCTAGCTGAATATATAGGGTTCTTCTTAATATGCTGACACTTTTTTAAGGGGATGATCAGACCATCAAACTAAACAACTTTCTCTATGGCACCAATATCGAAAAAAAACATCTGCCCCTCCATACAAAACTGCAAACCTACTCGAGTCAAATGTATGGGACAGCAGATTTTTTTTTCGCGATTTCGATATTTGTCCCATAGAGAAAGTTGTTCAGTTTGATGGTCTGATCATCCCATTTAAAAAGTGTCAGCATATTAAGTTGGACCCTGTATACATATAGACCGCAGTTTCATATGTAGATCAGCAATGGTCTAAGCAGAAGGTTTCCATAGCTTAGCCTGCTCAGTCAGTTAGTGAACCTACATGCTGTGACAAGAGTCGCGAGTTCGAGTTCCGTAAGGGGCAAATATTTGTATTATGAATATGAATATTTGTATACGAGTCATGGGTGTTTTTATCTGTATAATTATATACTCTGTATCGTTGTCATCGTAATACAAGTCCAAGCTAATATTCAATGTGACTAGATAATTTATTGTGTGAACATATCCAAGATATTTATATTTTATTATTTGTTTGTATCAGTGTCAGTACTGCTTGGTTCGTTTACAGGGGTTGTAAATAGTGGCAATAAAAAGATGCGCCCACCGCGACACAGTAGCGACCCATAACATCAAGTTGTCGACAACAAGGGGTTGGCACACAGAGGGAGGGCAGAGATGTCGCCATCAAGATATTCACTTTAAACTGTTCTTCCGCACTTATCTGTTTATTCGCAAACTTTCATTTGATTTCAGGAGATTTCATTCTTTGCGTAAGTATTATAACTAAAATAGGAGTCTTCGGAGGTAAATAAAAAGGTAACTTCAAAACTAGAATTTATTCATAGTTCGGGAACATTCAAACAGTTTTAATAATTACTCCAAAAGGATTATTATTAATAAATTAATTACCCCCTTATCCTCCCTAGAAATTCCCCTTAGTGGGGAAAATTGTCTGATAATCAGTAATCATAAGTAATATTCTTGGTATAGGTACCTAATGAATATCGAAGATTGTCAATGTAGTTTTCTGTCCTGAGATAGGAGGAAAATAATGTAAATAACAATTTATTTTCTCTTTTAATTGTACAACCGATGTAAAATGTGTACCTACCCAACTACAAACTGCTCCTTATACGAACCTCACCTTTAGTCGATATTGAGTAATTTGCAGCAAAAGGAACATCTCAGGAACGTAATAGATTAAATTAGCATCAAGTACGGAGCGTATGAAGTGGGGCAGCGAGCCGTGAACACACGATCCGGGGTGGATTGAGTTCCACGGCCGAGCGGCGCGTGTATAGGTGCACCAGGATAACCAGGATTACGGAATAAATCAAATTTGCTAACACTGCAGGTTAATAATGCATGATGGGTGAACAAAGGGAGATGGCACAATCGATAGTCCTACCTAACCATCCATTTATCTATACTATTCCACTCTAGTAGGTATGCGGCTTTAGAAGGATCAACACTTTTTTGCAAATTCAGAGTCCTTCTAGAGGATGATAAGACCATAAAACTGAACAAATTTCTCTACCAACATCGAAATCGCGAAAAAAAACAGCTGCCGTCCCATACATTTGTTCGAGTAGGTTTGCAGTTTTATATGTATATGGAACAGCTGATTTTTTTCACGTTTTCAATGTTGGTGCCATAGAGAAAGTTGTTCAGTTTGACGGTTAGATTATCCCTTTAATAAAGTGTGAGCATATTATTAAGAAGGACCTTATATAACTTTTCGAAACGGTGAATCTTGGCTAAAAGTGGTGATTGTCCAGATTGTATATCCCATACATGGTGTAAAACTTAAAGCGTTACATACTTAAAGCTTCAGTCTTCGCACTTCAGACCATCAAACTGAACAACATTCACTTTTGGAACAACATAGAACCAGGTAGAAAAAAAATCTGCTGTATCATACCTACATTGACCGGCTTGAGTCCTGTGGAACAGCTGATTTTTCATTCGCAGGTGCAGGTTGGTGGTGGTGGTGGTGTAGGTTAATGGTAATCCCTGTAGAAATGAGTTCATAATTTGTATGTTATATGTCATTCCTGAACTGACATTAAGGACCGACTTTAACATCAAAGATAAATTCAGCTGAAATAAACGTGAAAGTTACCGAATAACAAACAACGTAAAAGCAATTTTCACCTCTCCCGTTTGTAAGTAATGAAATCAAAACATAACATAAAGAAGAGATTGCTCATAAGACGTCGGGAAGGTAGGCGAGGGGTGCGAGGGGGTGGGGTTGGCAAATATTTGACGAGGCGTAATAAAATCATATCAGATACCTGCCGAGTGCCTACACAGGCGTACACAGATATTATACGAGATGGAAAGGCAGAGGGCATGAATGGAGCGAAGGCGATTTTGTGAAAGACTACATAATGTTATAAAGTCTACAGGGTTGCATTATTTTAATGGGTGAAACTCATGATACTAAACAACTTTCTTAAAATTCCTAAAAAAAGTATTCAACTTTTTATACATACGTTCGATCAGCTGAATGCATTTATTACAGAAAGTTCAATTTTTTTTCTAATTTCCTATTATTATGTTTTTTAGGAAAACTTGTTCAGGGTCATGGGTACAAACACCTCTTAATGAAATGCAACTATTTACCCTAACACCCTGTATAAAGATTCACATTTGTTTTCCGCTACTTTGTCCGCATGGTAACGTTTTTAAAGTGAAACGTTTGTAGTTTCACTCCCTTAGGGGTAGATTTTCGAAAAATCTTTTCTCAGTCCTTAATCTCTAGGCTGCGCGTCAAAGTCAAAGTCAAAATTGTTTTTTCAATATTTCTTCTTCCTCGTGTGGAAATGTGTTGATCACACTTTATAGGAGCTTGAAGCCCACTTATTAAACTTTGAATCTTTTTTGAAGCGACGCACCGCGTCGGAACGTGTTGTCGCTGTAGAGAAGATGCGGCCAGAAACTGCTTTTGCGTTTTTGCTTGGTTTTGCGTTGGTTTTTAGCTAGTAGTAACTGAATGAAGAAGGCAACAGTCAGGATATAAAAATATCAACTATACTACCTACTCCAAGATGCCCCGCATCAACTTAGCCTCTAAAGGTCTCTCCAAAGGCGCATCACAAAACTCTATCCCTGGTCTTCTACATCCAGCCTCTCCCCGCTACCTGTTTCAGGTCGTGAGTCCAGGCAGTGCATAGTCTACATTCCCCATCAGTTGTTAGTGCTTCGACAGATATTGTCAGCCCATTCCCACTTTAGCTTGCAAAATTTTGGAGATGTGTAGTGTACCTACCTTTAGTTCTTTGACTTGTCACCTCATTCCTGATGTGATCTCCCAGACGCATCGAGTAATTATAAAAGCAATATAATGAACTGATAGTGTACATGTAGTCATTCCAGCGACATGCAATTCTACAGTCTCTTCTATCAAACACAAGACCTAACATTAATATATTTGTTTAGCATTAGTATCAAATGAGGCGAGTTGCTCAACAAGCTTGTGTAGTGTCGCTTGCAATCACTCGCGTACCATCGGTGTATCTCTCAGCCTAGTACATAAATCAAGCAGTACAATACTGGCACACGTAATCAACCTTAAGGTAATTATTTCCATCAAAAGACAGTGGCACTCGCACACCCCGTGCAGGTAGTTGAAGGTCATTTGTCCAGCGGGCAGCAGGGCGTCCCACACGCCACCTACGAGTTCGCGGTCTCCACTCTAGAAGTCTGACACCCCATCGGTTGTCAGTTCTAAAATTAGCAGGGAGCGACTGAATGTGGAAGGCCGAGAACAGAGTATTGTGGCGCGCCTTGGGAGATGCCTATGTTCAGCAGAGGACGATGATAGGCTGATAATGATGTGGTACTCGTAGTTAGGGTTGCCAACTGTACTTTATATAAAGTATTGTACGTTATTTTCAGTCAATGTACTTTATATTTTTGAAGAACAATAAAGTACGCAAAAATTATTAACTTATATTTACCATCCCTGTAATACTTTTTATTTACCATCCCTGTAACGAAATATACTTTATGTTCACTTAAAAAAGTTGGCAACCCTACTCGTAGTTGAAGTAGCAGTATAGGTATACTATACAGGATGTTACGTTGATTCAGTAACATTACTTTAAGGGGTGATTGTACCCATGATACTGAAAAACTTTCCCTGAGAAACCTAAAGGAAATTAACAACAACAATTTTTGGACTAAACTACACTAAATGCAATCAGCTGTATGAAAAGTTTTTTTTTTTCTTTTACGATCTTCCCTTTGTTTGCAAACATCCTGTTGTATAGAGGTAATAGTATGGTGTATTCGGTACACCTGACGGCTTTTGTAAATAACCAGTTGATGTAACCGAAATCGACTCACCAACCTGTGACTGTACTGTGGCACAAGTAGTGGATTAAAGTCAGATAAAAAGCCGCTGAATGTAGTTCAGACGTCTATTATCGCTACTGGTTGACAAGTGTCGTTCGGTGTCGGTACAGCAGAGCTCCACGTGCAAACAAAATATATCAGTCGTTGTTGATTGCCGGCGGAACCAGCCCTAATCAAATTTGTGTTTGCTCTCCTTGAGATCCCCCGCGCTTACTTCTACACCGTACACGAGCTGCCAGTAACTGAACTGACTGTCCAAGTAGACATGACACAACGTCTGTCGGGACAGCTAGTTTATAATAGAAGTTTATAGTTTACACTTTATTAAATGTTGTTTTCTTTGTTCCTTTTTTTCAGGTACTGTGTTCAAAAAATATAGTGGATGGTTAGTTCAATCCTCTTCTTCTTCTTTACACTTTCTCGCTTTATGCAGGATCGGCTCTTCTAACTATACGGCGCCAGGACAATCTGTCTTGGGTTGACGGGCACGTTCTCCGCTAGTGTTCGCTTGGTCATGCTGGTCCACCACAAATACAGAGTAGGTCGATAAAGGTTTAAAATAATACATATATAAATAGGTAACTAAGATACCTAGTAAAATTCTGTGTTCTAAAGAGTGAGCTAGCAGCTACTGTTTGTATCTGTACGGCGCCTTTCGAGCGCTAGGTGTATCTGTGAAATTACTCCATTTGCACTTCAATGCAGGTTCCCTGCCCGCCGGCCATCCAGCCGCCGCCGCCGCCGCGCTGCCTCGCCCTGCTCACAATGAGCCGTGCTCGCCGGCTGATTGAAATCTCACCACGGATGTTGGGCGGTGGGTCGCTAAGACGTTGTAACAGGTGGAGTTTTTACCCAATCTGTATGTAAATTAGCTTGATTATAGCTGCTTGCAACAATTATCCAAGTTAGCGGGTCATTAATCGCCATTAATTGACAAATTATTAATCTAGGGTCCTTCTTATATGCTGACACTTTTTAAATGGATGATCAGACCGTCACACTGAACAACTTTCTCTATGGCACCAACATCGTAATCACAAAAAAAAATCGGCTGTTCTATACAAAACTGCAAACCAAATGAATGGGACAGCTGATTTTGCAATTTCTACGTTAGTCCCATAGAGAAAGTTGTTCAGTTTGATGGCCTGATCATCCCCTTAAAAAGTTTCCACATGTTAAGAAGGACCTTGCATAATAGTCACCCAACTCTGACGATTCTGTAATTTAAATGCATACTTATTCGGCTGCTCTAGCTAGACCATCAAACTGAACAACTCCCACTATGGTACCAATATTAACCAATATTAATATTGGTCGTTGCATAGAAAATATCAATAATGGCTACCAACTCGACCCAAAAGTATGGACCGGCAGATATATTTTTTTCGCCATTGCAATGTTTGTCCCATAGTAGAAGTTGTTCAGTTCAGTCTGAAGCACTCCTTATATGTAACCCAATTAAGATTACACCCTGTATAAACAAAACATTATGCATCAATAAAAGTGTTGTGACGAGGTATAAGGTCTCTCATTTTTAATCTCTCAAAGAACAGATCCTCTCCAAAACCAATAATTGTGTAAACACGTTTCGTTCACAAATACCAACGAGTAGAATAACACGAAAGGGGAATGATATCTTAACAACGTTCAATTGTAATTCAAAATCCACAAGTACTCGCTGAGTTCACTCACATGTGACAGATTGTACCTACATAGGTAGGTACTTACATAATAGTAATGTATAATGGAATGAATATACAGGGTGACTTTCCAAAATTCTGTCGAACATTGCATGTAGAATGTGTAGACAAATAGAACAATTATCATCATGGGCTTTTTAACACCTAGCTAAATTTTTCAAGTCTGAATTAGACATCGACATCTGTGGCTTTATAAGACAACAAAATAAAAAATACAAAACGGTTTTTTTCCGTATATTTAAAATGCTTTAGTGCCTTTAAACTATTAATCGAATGATTTTGAAGATTGACGTTTTTTAAAAACTAAAACATCGAATCTTGTTTTGCTTTATGACATTATAATAAGAAGGTATCAGTAAGCTATGTGCCATAAGGCAAAGAAAATAAGAATCATTTAAAAAAGATAACAGTCATGGAGAAATTAATCTAGATGTAAATCTGAAATACGAACTCGTAATGCAGTAAGTCACCCTGTATAAGCTAGGTACATACTTATCAAAGTCATTGTGTAGCGTCACGACGTCTCTCGCACCTGTTTCCATTAAAATTTCAATTACTCGGAGCACTCTGAAGCATCACGCCACTCGTTGGATTAGTGGGTAAACAGAGACTATTTATTTGTTTATCACAACGTTTTGTTTGCTTTACATCGCGCTTTGTACCTACTCCCTCAGCGATGCGACGTGAAAATAGACAAGTCTACGAGTATTTAAGTTTGAGTCAACATGTCATTTTGTTCGTTAGATAATATAGCTAACGACAAAATATAAATTTCTATGAAGTAACAGATCTCCTACTGTGTACATATTGTCAAACGGAAAGGAAAAATAATTTGACCAATTAGCGATTTATAAATTCTATGTAGGTACCTATAGCACAAGCTGTGCCTATCGGCCGATCCGCATTTTTGTAGGATGGGAAGTCAGTAAAAAAATTTAGTTTTTCGACAAATGTTCCTTACTTCCTTGTTTAGTTTTATTATCCGAATTACCCTTAGTATTTTAGTAGTAACCAAAAATAGGACTGTATAGAAGTGAGCAGATCTGAACGAGACTCACCTTTAGCATAATGACCATCAAACATTACCTTTTATGCCTGTGTTACCTGTTTTGTCCCACTGCTGGGCAAAGGCCACCCCTAAACTCTTCCACATCTCTATTCGATGCTACATCCCGCTACTCATTGCAGTTGGCATCCAGCTCGTATCGCCGCCTTTTTTGGAATCTGCCTCGACCTCGGCTCCCGTTGTACTTTTTTAATAAATAAAGTTGTATTTACATAAACCAACAAAACCCTCTTATCTATTCCTAACTGCCACGTACACAGGCCGACACGACATCGACACGTCAACGACACGTGTGTACATCGCTGGCCGATAATTACACGTCGGGGCGCGGCGCCACCGCGGCGGCGACCTGAACACGATACTCTGCTATTTGCACGATATCGTGTTGTTAACGTGGCGTCAGGTAGCAGTCGAGTATCCTGACTGTAGGGACTGTATATTGGGTGTGCACATTATAGACTAAGATCACATAGCAAATTTTTGTAACTCCATAATATTACGTTTAGGCAATGATATTAATACTACTAATTCCAGTCCTAACACACAAGTTTCAAGATCTTAAAAAATGGTATTGTCACCTTTCACCCTATCGCGACCCCTTGGCAGCCGGGTGTGAAAATGTTGCTCTCTATGATGTTTAGGTATCTCAATTCTTATGCTCATTTGTTTAGGCACAACATTGTACTGTACCTACATCAAATTGAAATAAAATAATCATTTTTTCATTCTTTATATTTGTCTTGATTCCATATTTTGTTTCAATATTGCGCAAGTTTAAATGAGTAGGCAATTGAGATGGAGTATACAGACAGATAGATAGTAGGTATGGTAGAATGGGGTTAGGGTCATTTATTTAAGTATGGAACACCTAAAAACCAATTCAAAGAAAAATATCGCATAGTCACTTTGAATTACACAGTAGGTATACGAGAAAACTGTGATAATATTTATATAGTATAGAACTTCAGTTTTTTATTGAAATACAACATAAATATTAGGTGTGAAGTGTCACATATGCTTTAGTGGAAAGGTCGTGAAAGTTATGCAAACTAGAGACGAGAGGGTGGGGCGAGAGGGGCGCGGGCCGGGGGGCGGGGGTGATAAAAACGAGACTCATTGAATAGCCCTCGAAGCGAAGTGAAAAAGTGCGCGAGATGCACAACATACTGATATAGGGTCATTCTCATCTCTACCAAAATATATAGAATACTACGTACGTACATACCTAGTTACAATACCACTGGAAAAAGAAAACAAGAGATGGTCGCACTAGTCGCACTTCTCATCATGAAGCCTCATTCGCACATCTGGCAAAGAAACGTGACAAAAGGCATAATGCTTGACATTCCACCGGTGTACAGTTTTGTTGTAGAGGCTGCGGACATGTGTGCCGCTCTTGTATAGGACTGTACAGCCATGATAAAAAGTGCAACTCCGCTTAGATCATCCGGAACAGATGGTAAGGCCGATGATGATTACAATACCACCGCAGCAACACAAAAGAGAAACTTGACAATTAACAATTTCATTAATTCTCATCACCGATCTGCTTACTTAGAAAGGCACACAGGTAGGTTATTTAAAAGTGTGGTGTATGAGGTATGAAACACATAATTGTTCACCCTCCCAAATTGATGGAATGGGAGACCGTTACTACCTGGAGTGCGATTTTTGAATCTCATTTGGTGAGTTCAGAAGTTGAAAATGTCAAAATTACTATGGAGATATGCATCTTTCTACTGCTGATTTGACAAAGTCGTACTCCTGAAGTATGATTTTTGAAAGTCAAATCAGCAGTAAAAAGAAGCATGAGAACGCTTTTGTATGAGATTAAAAACCGTTCAAACTCACCGATGACATTCAAATATCGCACCCCAGAGGTGGGGTCGGATGCAGTGGCTATAACCGGCAGCCATACGGCGAGGGTATCAGATATGCCTGAAGGAATTAGTCACCTCCAATGTCACCTGTCTGTGTTGGTACTATCTGAGGACACACATTTTTTTTTTTTTTTTTTTTTTTTTTTTATTTATTTATCAAATACATAAACAGACATCTTATGAACTAAAAACATAACACGGCAGAACTTAACAAATAGTGCACTTATGACCATTATTCATCCAATTGCACCATGCTTTGTCCAATTCATATGAAACCGTTCCTGTCGCAGGTTGGCTATCACTAGGCTAGGATTATTTGCAATCTGGATTCGGGAGTATGGCGAAGAATGAGATGGCGTACTTACTAAACTAATCACACAGCTTCATAAGTCAAGAAGTTTTCTTTGTAATTTAATCTCAAGAATTTGCCAATGTTTTGGTAGCTCTCGAGCTATGTGAGACAGGAAGCAATGAATCACAAATCTACAAATATTGCTTAATTTTCTTACCTTCCATGGGTGACCTTATTATTTAGGTAGGTATACCTACCTGCAGGCACCTTGAAACCCAGCAAAATTAAAAATAAATGTGTATCTTGAAAAGGGATTGTCAAGAGTGTACTGGGTAGCCCGAGGTCAGCACAAAGAGGTCAACCCTTCAGCGGCGCGTGCCTAAGACAGCGCCTCCTCTTCCGTGTAGCAGAGCACCCGCCGCGCCGCGGACGCGCGGGGGGTTAAGTGCGCAAAAAATTTATGTCCCACGAAGGTGACACGTTGTAGTGTAGGGTCGCCTGTGCTTTGTTTTGTTTTTGGTTTACGATTGTTTGTACCTACTAGGAGGTTTCGGGATTTCGTGGTGTCTTGAAAATTAAAGACTTGGTTTAACTATACTATAGCTCACAGTAATTCAAAAAATATTCGGCTAGGTAGATACCTACTCGAATCTAGTAATTAATATTGTACCGTTTAACAAAATACTTTATAATATTTTTTTTGTTAAAGACTCATTCAAATTCTAATGTCTATTCCCATTTCCCATTCGTCATTTAGTCACAGCCACTTTGTCACTAAAATCTGTGGTATAAACACGACTAGATTTTTTGCATGCCCAGCTGTATCTAGATAAAAAAACTCTTTTCAAAAAGCTACTATGAAATCAGTTGTGTCGTTTGGTGTCCGGCTTCGAATAGCACCACACCAGGCGGGTGTCGTTAGGGTGACAAATTGCATCACGCATCTTTCAACATCTCTGATGCCCTATAACAGTGTGACTGCCGGTTATAGCCACCGCATCCGGCCTTATAACGGGGTAAAATTCATCAACTTTTCTGATAAAAAAGTGTTGTAGTTGCATTCAGTAAAATTAATTTATTCACCATGCAACTCAGTCTCAGCTCTCAAGTAGGTACTTAGGTACACTAAAAACAAAAAACATATTTTTCGGCTACCTGTCCGGCAGGTGTGGGCGTGCCTACCTGTGCGCCGCCCCTGCGTGCGCAGGTGCGCGGGGCGGCACCTGGCTCACCTGTCACCCGACACGCCCACCCGCCTCTACCTGCCAGGTGCCGGACACATAACACCCGCCGCAGCGAGGGGGTTATGTACCTACTTAGGTACTGTGTTTAATGATACTTGACTTGACAGGTGAGAGGTACATGTACCTACACATCAAGCTATGCAAAACCAAAATAAGCTGGCCGCGCGACGTTATACGTTAATCACCCTACGCAGGACCAGCTTATTTGGTTTTGCGTAGCTTGATGTGTCGCCGTGTATACAAGTAGGTACTGTAACACTTTATTGTGATGGTAATATTGAATTTAGAAGTTTATGAACAGCCCGCGAAACACGCAATTGTTTTATCATTCATTTATTTTACTTTGATCTATGATTAAAAGGGTACACGCAATATAAACTTCCCTTTCGGGGTGACCAGGAACTTTGCAACAACTACCAACCAACTTTTTACAGTAAAGTTGTAATCTTAAATACATGATTGGCAGCGAAGACCAATCATTTATCTAAGGTTGTAATTTACCTAAATAATTCAATAATGATTATATCTAAGTATTAACGTGTAACAGAAAGTAAAAAGACCGATGATATGAGACCGGTACATGTATAGGTAGGTACCTACATTTAGTAGCAACTGAACGAAGTAAGGAAGGCCGCCAGATAGAGATTGTCTGCGGCTTGGGCTCTCCCAACATAATAAGGTCACTACCTATGTTCAACAGCGGACCTTAATAGAAGGATAATAATGATGCCTGCCTGCGTTGCGGATTCGATTTTATTTGTAGGTACCTACCTATAATGATTTTGAGTTGAATAAATTGATCCTGATCATAAAAAAAAAAAGATTAGGTGGTACTTACTAGGTAGGTACCTACCCACCTACCTAGCAATCTCAGAAAATAGGTCCTAATTATTTTCATATTATATTACAGTAATTTTTTATTTCCATTTTTCGGCAAGAGGTTCTCCCTTAACCTATTTCTAACTAGAATATTTTTTTTATTTTAAAAACACTGCTCATAATAATACACGGTATCAGTGACCGCAGTAGAAATAGTCTACGCAAGAGTACCTACTATGTATGCAATCAGTGAAGTAGCTACAAGCACTCTAGCTAATTAGAAGACGTCCAACGGTCGAGGTGCGCAGAGAGTACCTACAGCGAGACGACTCGACACGACACGGGCGCCACAAACAATCTAACTTTTATCAACAACACGATACATAATTGGATTAGCAGCGGCTAATTACCTTAATGCTGTTAAGGTACGACGATAGTAAACAAGTTATTATGTTATCATCTTTTGGTAGTTTGTAAACAAATGATATTAAGGGGCTACCTGCCGGTTTTGGGTAATTTTGTAACCATTTTATTCATTAACTATGGCACTTTTTGAGCTGAAATTTAAACTGAACCATCTACAGGATATGAGAAGTGATGTGGTTTTTCTAGAAATCGATTTTAATGAATAAAACCGAAGAAAAGGCACTCTAAAGTCACCCCTTTTTTTCCATTTGTAACCATTTTACTCTTACATTTTTAATCGGAACAAAATGAAAATTTACTATATTGTTCACAATACAATTTAGAATGATGTGGTTTTTTTACTTTTTCGAAATTAATAAAAAATTATCGAATTTTTCAAAGAAAACGGCAAAATTCTGACCGGAGCCACGCGCTCTTTCTCATCGATTAGTATGGAGTGTGAGTGAGAGGAGAGTGGTCCACGGCTGATACGCCTTAACAACAACAAAATCTTTTCTTTAAAAGTTAGTTGAGATGTAGAAAATCGTTGTCCCAATGATTTCCCCAAATTGACGTCAATTGACGAATGTCTTTAATTAATTAATCAATCATAGGTATTATTGTACCTACACAAAAACATTATTAGCACTAAAAATACAGAAAACAATAAGGTACAATACTATTTCTTCCGGAGAAGCATCATTCGGCGACTGCAGCTTGGACATTTAGATAGCAAGTAAAAAAAATGTAGGTACCGACCTACTTGTTTTTTGTGTTGTGTGCATAATCTCGAAACTCATCTAAGATCATCAGATGCACTGTACCGCGATCGAATCGTCAAGTCAAACTGAAGAGCGGAATAGAAGGCGGAGTGGTCGTCGGTTGTTTTTAATTAATTAATTTTATTATTTCTCGAGCGCACTCCCGCGCCGTCTTGCCTTTATTGGGGAGTTTCTCGAGTAATTAGTCTTTTATTATTATATAATTTTTGTCGGGGAAGGGTTGAGGTGAGGTGCGCTCGCCAGATGGCGCGGTTCGTTATTAAATGTAGCTTTGCACCGAGGTGTAGCCGCAGAGCACGGCCGAGTGCCGAGTGCCGACCTCTGTACGAATCGTTTGTAAATAGATATATTTGGTGAGCCTTTTGTCTTAACTTTCCAGCGGTGTTAGGTTAAATTACTGTCGACTATAATTCATCTTCAGCCACCATTACTACTGAGACTCACTCACATTGGTCCATGCGTGCCAAATGCGGATTGGCAGATTTCACATACCGCCACATCAGAATTTCTTCTTCAGCATTTTGAGATAGTTATCTTGGCTTGATAGTAGCGATCACATTCAAATAACCGCACTCATCGAAGACGGTACACTCAGGAATCACCCAAGCTATTATTTCTTACTTCTACCAAACTTACTTCCTACCAAATTGAAATAATATGTACATAATACTGTCTGCTTAGGGATAAGTAAATCATGCTGTATATAAGTGGGAACAATGCTGGCTACCTACAACCTTCAGTTTTCACTTTATTCCATACCGAAAACTTCTAACTACGCTATAAAAGTACACAGCCTTGCTACACCTGCACGCTTAACTGTTGATTAACAGGTGGTAGTTATAGCAATGATTCTGACCACCCCAAAAAGGATTATGGTCGTGACTTTATGTATGTACCTATGTACTATACTCGCACCTACACTTTCTATTTAATATTTAAAAAAGAACGTAGGCTCCTAAGTATTTCAAAATAGTTTTAGAATTATAAAGTTATTAAAATAATCTTTTATAATATATCTGTTTCGAAACAACGATGCGATGGGAACCATGAAAAGAGACGCAAAGTTCAGTGTTAGAAACGAACGGTCTCTCCATAAATATTGGCCAAAGATGTTCGTCTTCCTCTCGATATAATCATTTCAAAACGAGAAAAGTTTTTCAATTTCCACTCAATACAACCCCGGTTTAGAACTGCCGAGGATTAGTTTCCATTTTAATTAAATAATCCGTAAAATTTATTAAGAAAAACAATTTGTGAAGTAAAACGGTGAAAGGGTTCCCATTTACTTCGGCAAAGGAAACTCTTGTCACACACAAAACTTAATTTTCTGGAAACTAATTAATTTCTATTAACCTAAATAACTTTTATGACTAAAAGTAAGCTTTCTGAAGCTTAATTTATAATTGGGGATTTCCTGTTCACTGTGAAAGGGAAAGAAAACCAATAATTTTGTTTAATGACATTAAGAAGTTTGCTAGAAGGGTTGCCACCTAAGAATTGATTAAAGAAATCATAACTGCCCGAAGAAATCGTTTGCGAATGGGGTGACCAGCGTCGGGGCGGGGCGGGGAGGGGGAGATAATCCCAATTGTAAATTCAATAAAATCTTAAACAATAACCGGCTTAAGCCGGTTTATACTGCATTTGCATTCGGCGACGAGCGGGTTAAAAAGAATTAATGGTCGCGAATTTGGTTTACGGTTCAGCGATGCGCGAGAAACTAAGACAGGAATGTAAACTAGACGACTCTACAGGTATAATACCTACTCATTGATTGAGTAAATTTGTATTTTTTCACATTTTCTACTTAAATTATTTCTACACTTGAGGACGTTTGCTTATTATATTATAAGTAAGTATTGTTACTACCTAGATGAAAACTTTAAGGGTGTATTCCTTCCGACAATGAAACTGAACAACATTCCATGGGTCGAAACCGAGATTTTTTGGACCTTCCATACAAAAGTGCGGATCAGCCGATCTACTTTCTATGGGAGGTCCAAAACATTTCTCGTTTTTGAGTTTTATTGTTTGAACACATCCTTAAAGTTATGTTAGTACAAATTAAAAACTACTGGTGTATTTGAGGTAGATTTTATACAGGGCGTTAGGGTAAACAGTTGCATTACTTTAAAGAGTGATTGAAATACTAATCAATTCCTTTCTTTAGTAAACGATGAAAAAAAACTGACAAGAATTGAGAAAACAAACTTGTTAGACACTATCCCCGGAGAAAGGTCAAAGTTGTCGGCTGTAGCCAGTCCGCACCTACACTTCTTTCCGCACAAAGGGACCTTTGTCTTACGTGCTCCTTCATTTCTATCCCCTTTTGTTAATTCTATATTGTCTCGCCTTTGATTCTGTTCTTCAAGTAGGTATTAAGATTCCACCTACATTTTAATTTTACCTATTATTGAAATTTACAAATTCAATACACTAAAGCTTATTGAACGCTTTGAACTCTGAAAGAGATGTTAACGCGAAATTCTGTTCAATTAAAAACAAAAACCGTTTAACAATACCCCTCGGAAGACATACAAAAACTTTCGAGATCAATATTCTCGGGCAAGAATGAGCAACCTGCCTGTAAAGGCAATTAGCGGACTTATCTAGCGAAATAACGCGATCAAACGGGCCCGGAGGGGGTGAGAGGTAAGTGAGGGGGAAGGGAGGAAGGCAGTTGAGGAACTTGTAGTTGGAGTCGGTCGAGAAAGAGAAATCAATCTTTGAACCGAACCTGCCGGACTAAGAAGGTGTTTACGACTGGCGACACGATTCTCATTCCACTTTGTTTTATTATAAAAATAATTGACTTTTACACGAGATATTTGTCGACTGTGCAATATCATTTTTGTGGCTTATTACATCTGTACGCTCGACCAGAAATAAAATGAGAGCTGTTATCATAATATCATAAAGTAATTATGTTGTTGTTGTGTTGTTGTTAAGTTCCAACGTTCCAAACAATATTGTTTAGAATTGAATTTAGAATTTATAGCTCATAGATGTTACAGAGGTGACAGTGAGCCAGGATCGAAACAAGTGACGATTAATTGTTTTTGTACCCTACCTATCTATGATAAAATAAACTTGAGTTCATTATTGTGTCGTGTCGAAGCTGTTACTTTCTGTACTGAGGTAAGTAGAAAGATATAAAAGAAGTCCACCGCCGACGCGGCGATTGCCAACGGCAGGACTAATTTAAATATCAAAACTAATTTGTCGAGAGTGGCGCAGTTTGATTGTGGCTCGAATTAGGTGAGGCATTCCTTCCGCGGTGAGCGAGGGGCCGCGGAAGTGGGGGTCGGTCCGGGAGGGGGACAAAAATTATTAAAATAACTTCGATGATTGCTGCGGCAATGACAAAGGGTTGTCTATGTGTAGGTAAGTGTAGGTGGGAAATGTGGGTATGTACGTATAATCTGTTTCGCACCTACAGATACCTAATTTCTACAAGTTTTCTAGTGAGGCAGTGCATGCGTATGAAATGCATTAAAGTCATTAATATTTTGTTTAAAAATTAAGTCCCTTTTCGAATTATGGAGTTCGGTAAGTTACTTAACCAATACAAATCCATCATCATTAATTTGCCCATATCCGATTATTTTGAGTCAACGCGATTACATACATACAGGGTTTTTCTAAATATGCTGACGGTTTTTTCAGGGGATGATTAGACCATCAAACTAAACAACTTTCTTTACGGGAGCAACATTGAAATGGCGAAAAGAAAATCGGCTATCCTATACAACATTGCAAATCTACTCGACCCAAATACATACATGGGACAGTAGATATTTTTTTAGGTCAGATCATCCCCTGAAAAAACCACCTGTATGCATTATAATAGCGGTGACAAATCTGGTGTGGAAGAGGTGTCTATTTAGATTTTGCAAACCAATAAGAACGAAGACAGCTGAGCTCATTTACATCTAATATACAAACTATACAACTTATTAGTGACAACCAGCAGCATGTATACTTAATTTGTGCGGGTTTTTGCGTCAATGTAGGCAATAATTTGCTAAGATCGTATGTGGGTCTAGTATAAAAGGTCAATGGCTGAGCTATCTTAACTATTAAAAAGCGGTTCGCTTCATATAAACTCAAATAACACTCGATAGCGCGATTTAAATGACGTGCAGCGCCATCTATTGACAAAATTTTTAGTTTGTTTGTTTGTTCGCGCATCACGCAAAAACTACTGGACCGATTTTGATGATTTTTTTTTTGTTTGATAGCTTACTTATGATCTGACTTAAAATCTGGTATATTATTTGTGCGGACAAAGTCTGGGGAAAACAATACAACATTATAAAAGTGAAAGTGGCAGCAATCTAATTCAAACTGGAATCAATCAAGAAAAGAAGGAGTGTGTTTCAGGAACTTGTTTTAATTATAAACGGAGGACCCTCGATCGGACTCAACTCCAGTCTCTCATTTGTCACAGTTTAATAACACCTCTCAGTCGTGAACTCGTGATGAAAATTGCCCCACAATGGCAAGGGTTGCCCGATCACTCCCCCTTAATTACTAAAAATCGCGCGACATTTCATCCGACCTGTCAAACTTCCAGAAACGCGGCCATTACACAAATGGCGGCCGGAAACGGAAGCAGCGTCTCCAGTTAATTTGTTTTTCCTCCAAATGACCGGCGTCTAATGAGAATTAAGGTGTTTATGGAAAGGGCGCCGATAATGGAAGCGAAGTTGATTTCATTTCGGAATTAATGAAGGCTCAGTTAATTGTCGCAGTATTGGGATTTATGTCGCGCAGTTAGCGCGGCGCGGCTCGGCGGCTCAGGCGTTGCCTTCTTGTAGGTACCTAGTCTCAGGATCGTTCCCAAACGGCCTACTTTTGAACTACTCTCAGCTTCAAATTACAATTTGATATCTTAAGTTTTAACATTAAGAACTCTAAATTAAGCGCACAAAACAACGAATTATATAATCACATTTTTAATTCTGATCTTGATAGCAAACGGCACATTCATCAAGCACCGAATGCATGTTTGACCCATTTTTCTATACCTCGTTGTTGTTTTTAAAACACAGACTATCTATTCACAAGATAAGATAATGCCGTAAAAAATTTTAAACTAATAATGAATGTGTGTAATGCTAATGAATGTGTGATTCAATTGTTTTTTTACTACAAGATTAGGCCTTTCTCGTATTAAAATGAGAGGGTCTCACTCAACCACTCTGTTCCAGTTAATAGTAAACACGAAAAACGTCTGAAAACCACAAAATCATAATCACAGATAAACCAGGTAAGAAAACCACCTAATTAAACAAAGTCGCGGTAAATCCACTCAGTAATCCAAACAATTAGCTCAAACGCAAACGAAACGCAAACCAGACGGAAGCAAACGTTTAAAAACTCGGACAAACAGAATAATTCATCCGTTGATTCAATAAAATCTCCTTCACCCTTCAAAGGGAATCCAAGTCTCTGCCAGGCCGCGATTTTTCCCTGGACGTCTTCGAGTGGTGCAAGTTACAAAAGCCCAAAGGATAAGATAATTTATACATAAGAGTCAAGAGAGCTCTAGGGGTTTCTGGCATATTGGTGGAAACAGTGAATACATTAGAGAAATATATCGATCTAACGTCGATAGATGGACGAAGATAAGCGATACCGAATGTGATAATCACAATTAACAGAATATAACTTGATATCTACCTATAACGTCACGCCTCTTTCCCAATGGGGTAGGCAGAGACCAGAGCGCGCCATCCTTACATACATCTTTTGCCTCATTCACATACATCCATATAATAACTTGATAATCGGTATAAAATGCTAAATAGTATTCTAGCTCTCTGATCTCAGCTCTGATATTGAATTATAATGGAGGAACTACAAGTAATATATTATGTTAAAATTGAGAAACAATAAATCATATGATTCGATAATAATGTTGACACTGAAACCTCTTTATGTTTCAGTGGAATCGCTAGTAAACTGCGCCTTAAACCAACACCTGATTTATATTTGAAACCGTGGAGCGGCAATTACTCGCCGAACTGGAATCATTGCTCTGCCCTCCACTAATTAATTCCTCCCCTCTTTTAATGTTCAAAAATCGTGGCGTCTAATTAGGTTTTAATTCGTTTTATTGGTCCAAGTAATGGAATAACGGGCCTAAGTTGGGAAGTCCCGGACCGCGCGCGCGCCGCGCCGCGCCCGCCGCGCCTCTGGACCAAGCCACACACAGCAGTGTTTTATGGCCTAAACCTTTCAGCTAACTTTGCTCTTAATAGGTAATGTTGGAAATTATTGGAGGTCTTTTCCAGTATTTTGAAGAATTATTCAGAAATTGTTTATTTTACCCCTTTTCTGCTCATTCAATTTTGTGCCGAACATAAGACTAGAAAGTAAAATGCTTAGAATTTCTATACTTAACTCTAATTAAGTTAATTTACTAAACCTAAGAAACGACAAAATATCACAAAGAAAAACATCGTAAACCGTGATAATCAGGGCCACCTCATCCGATCAAACCCTCTGTAAGATTCGCATCGAACGAGTATGTTTAATGCAATACAGGGTGTAACAAAACCCCCTTGTAATACTTAAGGGGGTGGTTTAGACCATGAAACAGAACAACTTTCACTATAAAGCGAAATTCAAGATCGCAAAAAAAATCTGCTGCTCCATACAAAACAACAGTACCGACCGACTCGACAAAAATGTATGGGATGGCTGATTTTTTTCTCGATGTTGGCTCCTTAGTGAAAGTTGTTCAGTTTGATGGCCCAACTAAACCACTCCCTTAAGGTTACCTACCTACTAGTTTGTTTTGTTACATCCTGTATAGTTGGACCACCAGGTAGAATAACCACTAGCGAAGCTGACCTTGGTCAAAATGGGGCTTTGGAGAGCCCTAGAGCACACTGTCATCTAACGACACCCAACAAAACACCCACCTATACTCCACCTACGAATAAAAGTAGTGCACACCTACACAAATTACATCCCAGAAGCGGTGGGCGGGTCGTGACGTCACAGCTCCCGATCCAACGCGATTTTTTCCGGTGATTGGTAATCGGCGAAGTCATTAGGAAAAGCTTTGTTTTTTTCCGCGCGCGGGTAATGGCGCGAAAAATGTCGTTAGCCGCAAACAGTGGGACGCGGGAATGATCAGCTATTGACAGGTGATTATTATAACCTCTCTTCGGCTTAGAAAATATCACACTACTTCATCCAAAGGATACATTATTTTCAGTGTTTTTTTTTAATCAAATGCTAGGTAATTTATTCAACTCTTGACTTTGTAATCGACGCTTACAATATTAATTAAAAGTCATGGTGACCGAGGGAATGCGGTTGAGAGATAATTTGTATAGTGCATCCCATATAAGTAAAATTAAGGTTAACAGATAATTAAGTTCACGCCCTTTCCTTCCCTATGAATGTCCCTTTTTGCCTTCCAGGAAAAAACTGAATCGAAACGAAACAAACTCCAACAATTAGCATCATTCAAACTCGGCTATCAGTAACATCGCGGGGAGACTCAAACTTTGAATTAAATACCAACATTTTTCATTTGAAACGTAAAGTTACGGCGGTATTAGTAGCACGGTCATGTACGCGGAGGTTAACTAGTTATGTAAGGCTCACCGAGTACAAGCCACTTTAATATTCGCCACTGGACGTCTACAATTAACGCCTGAACAATTTCATAACTCGAGTCCGCCTTTGAGCGAGCGCAAACTTTAAAAAAAAAGAATAACTTTTTTTATATCAGCTCGCGAGGCAAAGGAAATAATAAACAAACAGCCGCGGCACAAAGAGACGGTGGACGGAATCCTGTAATTAGATTAGTGGGAGCCGAGATCTCGATTGAATCGAGACTCTCAGAGAACTTCTTTATAATCTATCGTGAATCCCTTTTGACAACTAAGATGATTCAATTACTATACCTTCTGCTTGAACTTTTGAATAACAAAGACATACACAAGCATGTCTTCGATAATAATTAATCGATCTCAAGCATTAAGTTGTTTTTACATTTTGTGTTATTTTTTGCTTACTTCAGTATAGGTACCTACCTACAGCTAAAGGTAGAATAGTAATAAGCCGACCGCTATATCTTAAAAGCGCAATGGTGTTAGATTTTTCTGATGCTGACCGTACACCCTTCAATATCCCGTCCCTTCTCGTGGGTTTCCTAAGAAGTGACTAATATAATTGGTGTTATTGTGTGCGAAAGGCTAATCCCAACTATTACCACTTCACACACAATTCCATCCTGAAACTATCAAAGATATGAGCTGTGTTAGTTCCTAATTTTAGCAAAGCTTCCGACCACCCCTAAGGGAATTATGGTCGTGAGTTTATGTGTGTAAGTAGGTATCATTGTAAAATAGTTCCTGTTAATTATGGAACTAAATAAATTCTAGAGTTATTTAAGTGTATTGATGCATTGTTAGTTGATAGAGCCTTAATAGATAATAAAAGAGGTGAAGAACATATTTTTTAAATGTGAATTTTGTATACAAGGTGTTACAAAACTACAAATAAACATTTAAGGGGGTGGTGTAGACCATCAAACTGAACAACTTTCACTATGGGACCAATATCGAAATCGCGAAAAAAAATTTATGTTCTATACTCTACAAATCGACTAGAGCTAAAATATGTATGGGATTTAAAATTATTTTTTTCGTGATTTCGATGTTGGTCCCATAGAGAAAGTTGTTCAGTTTGACGGTCTAAACAACCCCCTTATGAGTTTCAAAAATTTATTGTTACTTATGAAACACCTTGTATAAAGGGTCCTTCTTAATAATAACACTGAAACTTTTTCAGACCATCAAACTGAACAACTTTCTCTATGGGACCAACATAGAAATCGCGAAAAAAATCTGCTGTCCCATACATTTGGCTAAAGTATGTTTGCAGTTTTGTATGGAACAGCAGATCCTTGTTTTGGCGATTTCGATGTTGGTGCCATGGTGCTATAGAGAAAGTTGTTCAGTTTGACGGTCTGATCATCTCCCTAAGAAGTGACCGCATATTAAAAAGGACCCTGTATATTCTATGTTGTTTAGTTTTATCTACGGTATTGCATACCATGATGATAGAACTTTGATGTGGTATTTGCGATACCATCTTGTTATCTATCGATGACGTCTTCTTTTAGAGTTCAACCTACCTATCTCTACCTTAATTCCAGCGTCAACTTCCATCATACCACAGGACAGATAGGCGATCGGTCGTCAACCCTGAGGGTCCTAGGCGGGAAGCCTATCGCTAGCGATTTTCAAAATCGTCGTCCCGGGCCCGAGGCGACACCCTATCGACATATCACATCTACTCGCTTGGGATACGTGTGCTTTGATTCCCAGGTCAACTCCTTGCTAATCTGGGTACATCTGCAAACAAGTAGGCGAATCTCTAGTATAGTAGTTGTTATGAGGTATAGTTGTCCACGTAGCTATACTCGAATTAGAAGTAGAGTACGAAACTCATTCTGAATACCTACAATACCTACATTGTTTACAGCCAGTAGGTATGCTAAGCATAGAGCAAAAAGTCTGCTATACAGGGTAAATATTATATTACTGCGGACAAATTCAGCATTGTTTCTACTCATCAAACTAAACAACTTTTGCTATGGAGCAAACTTCGAAATCGCGAAATAAAAATCTGCTGTCCCATACAAAACTGCAATACCTATTCGACTCAAATGTATTGGACAGCTCTGTTTTTATTTTCGCGATTTCGATATTGGCTCCATAGTAAAAGTTGTTCATTTTGATCAGTAGAATACATGCTGAAGTTATCAACATTTTAAGAGCCTAATGCAAATGGCTATAGAATAAGAGCTTTAGTATGAGAATGATATTGATCACCTACGTGTCGCCTTGGAAAGGAGTTAAACAACATAGAATAAGCTTGATGGATCCTGGGATACGTCTGGATCGATCTAATGCTTACTTGTGCACCCCCGTACCTCTGCGTAGCTATCAAATATGGCAAATGGCGATAAGATTGAGTTTTTGTGTAACGACACACCTCGCGGCGACCGTTCAACTCTCGCGTTTTATGTCCTCCCTGCCCCCCGCACCCCGCACCCTCCGCCCCGGGCTACCGAAGATTTGAAAATTTCGCTGTCAACGGTTTTTTCCAGATTGCCTTCGCTCACAGAAATAATCTTCAAATCTAACTGGCCGTAAAGCCAAATAAGTTTTGAAGAATATCGTTATTTTTATCTGCTATAAAAATAAAAACGTCGGGTCACCTACGTCTTTATCAGTGCTTGGTTGGAAGTGATTGTATTATAATCGGCTCCGAGTGTTATCCAGTTGTAATAAATCGTCCTAGTTCCCTATTGGGTATTAGTGCTGTTATCTATCGGATGGGTTCGGGCCTATCTTTGAGTATAAGACGGGTGACCGCAACCAATTTAAATACACGACCTATTAGGTACTAATTTACGCACTTCACTTTAAAATCGCGATGATTTAGGGATAAAAATAATAGCATTATTTTCTTTATCATTCGAATTGCGTCACCGGTGTCAAAATCACAAAATTAAATGACGAATTCATCTACCTACATCAGTAAAAAAACATGGAATCTATGATTCAGTTATTTTAGTAGGCAAATGTTCTTAGTGGTAGGTACCTATTTTTCTACATTAAGTTTGTGATTTTAAATATGTATATTAAAACATTATAAATTATTATAATTTTATACAGGGTGTTTCATAAGTAACAATACATTTTTGAAACTCATAAGGGGGTTGTTTAGACCGTCAAACTGAACAACTTTCTCTATGGGACCAACATCGAAATCGCGAAAAAAATAATTTTAAATCCCATACATATTTTAGCTCTAGTCGATTTGTAGAGTATAGAACATATTTTTTTTTTCGCGATTTCGATATTGGTCCCATAGTGCATAGTGAAAGTTGTTCAGTTTGATGGTCTACACCACCCCCTTAAATGTTTATTTGTAGTTTTGTAACACCTTGTATAGATGACGTATACAGAATATACCTTCGCCCTAGAGTTTTCTCATTATAAAGTACCATAATTTTTTTTTTTTTTTTATTTATTGTTCAATTCACACATTTTTCACAATTAATTACATATTTTATTCCATAGCAGGAAACCGTGCAGCGGTTTATGTGCTAGGAATGAATCGTTACACTCGATCGCTTGTTGCTAGGTTAGTGTAGGTAGGTAAGTATCTTATGCATATAGCGATAAAAATATATGACTATGACTATAACAGGTTTCACGTTGAACGTCGCACCTCGGCCATCTCCTTAGTCAGGTGTTTGATTTAGATAGTACTTCTTTAGATACTTATTAAGGATGGATTTGGCTTTGTTATGATTAGTTTTTTTTATAATTTCGCTTAGGTATTCGTCTGGAAATGTATTTAATATAGACGGCAGCATGTATTCCCATGTTCTTTTGCCGTACACGTTATTGACTTTAGGTATTAGATAAGTTGGTAAGTATGTTAAATTACGAAAATTTTTTGGTCTAACCTTTTTTTGTAATAGTGTCACATTGTGACTATATTCTGAAACCATGCATATATAAATCATGTCAAAGACGCTTGCTACTTTACAGTATTTGAATAAACCCTTTTCGTCACCACTGTACTTGTTTTTAATATGCCTGGGAACGATGGTCTTAAGCTTTTTTTTTTTTTTTTTTTTTTTTTTGTGTGACTAAATACAGCATTGCTCAGGGAGCATTTACTGCTTTTTACTGCGGACTATTGGCGGGACCTCGAAGGGTCTACCGAACCAAATGCAAGAGCTTAAGCAACCGACCCAGGGGGCACCCAAAGTGGGTACGGACCTCGGCCATGGGCGTTGCTGGGACTACGCGGCCTACGTCGTAGGGGTGGTAGTGGGGATCGGTGAGAACCGGCCAGCGATGTGCCGGTAGCGTCTGTAGGCGACGGAAGGAAGCGGAGTGGGCAGAGATCGCGACTGTCCCCCGCGCGCGCGACGATGGGGATTTCGATTATTACGGCTTCTGCGTAGCATTGATATGATTGTGTTACCGACGGCGGTGTTCGTGTTGATTGAGTTTGCGTTGGTGAGTTGTGACTGTAGGGCCGCCATCATGGCGACCGTAGTAGCGTCGTCCGGGTCGTCTAAGACGTTCCGAGGCCGGCGCTTTCGGGGCGTATTATACCTAACGGGGTATAAAGCGTTCGCTCTAATGAGAGGATTAGAGTGTCGTGGGAGGGCGGCGAAATAATCCATAGCCATACATTTGAGAAGTTGCTTGATGGTGGGCAACTCTAGATCGATATTTAAGTTCTTATTACGTAAGAACCATGGCGCGCCAGTCGCGGTACGCATGAATCTGTTCTGAATAACCTCCAATGTATGGATATGGGTCTGAGCGGCGTGGGCGAATACCACTCCAGCGTACGTAAATATCGGCCTGATACAAGTTTTGTAAATTGTCAGCTTATTTCTAAGTGACAATTTAGAACGCTTGTTCAGGAGCGGATAGAAACGATGCAGCACATGAAGCGCGTTCTTGCGAACGCGCTTTATGTGAGGCTGGAATGTCATTGCCCTATCTAGCGTGACTCCTAGGTATTTGACCGTATTCACCCAAGGGATCGTACGGCCGAATAGCCTGATCGGGGTGAGTTCTGAGCGTGCGTCCGTCCAGAAAAAGAACACTGCCGCGCTTTTTTCTGGATTGACTTCGATTCTCCACTTCCGAAACCAGTTCCCGAGGGCACTGGCTGCGGATTGGAGTCTCGCACACACTAAGGACTTGTTCCAACTGGAGGTGTAAAGCGCGGTATCGTCCGCGAATAGGGATAGCTGACAATCGCGAGGGCGCGGTATGTCGTTCATGAAGAGAGAAAAGAGTAAGGGCGAGAGAGCGGAGCCCTGGGGGACCCCGGCGGTTATGGCCCGAGGGGACGAGTGCGTACCCTCTACTCGGTAGCGAAAGCTACGATTCGACAAAAAGTCTCTTATGATGAAAACGAGACGGTCTGGCACTTGGAGTAGAAACAGTTTGTAAAGCAAACCGTTGTGCCAGACCTTGTCGAAGGCTTTCGCTACGTCGAAGAAGAGCGCACCCGTCCCGTGCGGGCGGTGCGATTGTCTGAATTTAAGAATATGTTCCGTGAGGCGGTGAACTTGATGGATACACGAGTGTTCGGATCTAAAGCCAAATTGCTCGTCTATGAGAATGCCCTTGGATTGTATAAAATCCTTTAGGCGATTTAATAAGAGGCGTTCGTATATCTTCCCCATAGTCTTGAGGAGACTTATGGGGCGATAGTTAGAGGGTATGGTCTTGTCTTTCGAAGGTTTCGGAATTCCGATGACATCCGCCTCTTTCCAGGTGTCTGGAAAGATCGAGTTTGACATGGCCGCATTGAAGATGGCGGTCAGTAGGAGAATGAGAGGCGCCGATAGGCACTTGAGTACCTTATTGGTGATGCCATCGGAACCCGGAGCCTTCCGTGGTTTCAGTGTCTTAATAACGTCATGGACCTCGGTAGGGGTGATGGGTGACAGAGTGTCAGTAGGGGGAGCGGAAAGTCTGCGTTCGACCTCACCGTCGACCTCCGAAAGGTGATCGGCGTCTACTGGCAGTGTACTGGGGGCGCATTGAGATTCGAGGCTGTCCGCCAGGACCTCGGCCTTCTCCTCATCCAGAAAGGCAGGGATTGAACTGTCGGGTCTAACGAGTGGGGGCATCGGAGCAACGGTGTCTGATTTTAGGGCTCTAGCCACCCTCCAGAAGGCAAGGTGGCTGGGAGAGATGTCACGCATAAAGTCGTCCCAGCGTGCTCGCCGCATCTCTCGAATGCGAGACCTTACATCTCTCTGTAAGGCTCGCATTCGGATGCGGTTCGCCTCGTTGGGCATCGAGCTGTATGCGCGGCATGCGGCGTTTCTAACTCTCATGACCTCCCTAATGTCGTCCGGCAGCTTCCAGCGGTGCTCTGGCACCGCTGGAACCTGCCGCGAACAATCGTCGACGACATTACGGATGTGGCCAGTGAGGGCGTCGATTGCCAATCTAACGTCATCTACGGAGGTGATGTCTGTCGGTATCGTGTCAAGGAGGGGAGAATTGATAGATTTGAGGGATTCCTCAAGTTTCTGCCAATCCACTAGTGTCCGTGTGGGGGGTGTTAACTGGGTGGGCTGCCCTAGCTGTACAATAACCGGGCGGTGGTCGGAGTTAAGCTCCTGAACCACTTCGATATCGCAAACCGGGAGGTTTACGTTTTTGATGAGAAAGAGATCTAGTACGTTGGCTCTGTCGCCTTCCCGCGTCGGGTAGCGGGTCGGGGACATGGGGGCTATGATGGCGAAGCCGTACTCTTCCGAGAGGCGGTTGAGTAGGTTGCCTCTAGTATTGGCTGGGGGAGGGCAGTGCCAGTCTGGATGTTTGGCGTTGAAGTCACCCGCTAGGATGACCGCGCCATCTATATTGATGAGACATTGCAGTTCATTTCTGTCCAACACTGTCTCACCAACACAGGGGAGATAGGCCGAGATTATGGTGATTGGCTGATGGCCTGTCATGGCTAGACGACACATCGAGATCTCCATGTGCCTTAGAGAGGTGGGGGGATCGAGCGGTATGCAGTGCAGGGTTTTCTTGTAATAAATGAGAGTACCACCGCGTATGCCAGTGGTTCTATCATTTCGTACGAGATTATAATTTGCTAAACGCGGGTCGCGGGTACCCGGTTTTAGCAAAGTTTCCTGCACTAGCATAACGTCGATGTTGTGATCGCGTAAGAAGTGACCAGTTTCATCGCGTTGGTCTCTGAGATCGTCCGCGTTGAAAGTGGCCACGCGGAGGGATCGGGGCTTGATTCTACAATTTTCTACTATGGGTCGTATATCCATTAAGAAATGGGTAGGGAGTCGACATTAGGGACCTGCATGCCCGTAAGGAGCACGCTGTTCTCAAGACATATGTCAAAGAATTGAGATTGGGAGGTGACCGTCGCCAATTTGGCCATAAGCGCCTTGAACTGGGCGATGCCAGCGGCGATATGGTCAGATTGGGGCGGTGGGTTTGTCGGTGGTACGTCAGACCTTGTCAGTGGGACGCGAGGTGGTGATGACGGAGGGGAGTTTTTGGGGCTAGGGCCCGCGAGCACCCTCGAGTAGGGTTGGTTCGGTCGGATGATTGGTGGTTGTTGTTGGGGAGGAGGCCTAGCTGGGCCGCTTGGGCGGCGGAAGGATTCTCCCGAGTGTGAAGGGCCGAAATAGCCGCGCCCTCCACTCCCGCGCTTCGTGCGAGGAGCCTTGGGGCATCCGCGATAGTTCGCGGGGTGCCCCTGCTCCCCGCACAAAACGCACGAGGGGGGAGTGACGCAGAGCTTTCGGTCCTTCGGCCTCTCACATTGTACCGTGGCATGGTCACCCAGGCACTTAACGCACCGTGGGTGAGCCTGGCAGTTGCGCGAACTGTGTCCGTACAACTGGCAACGGTGGCACTGTGAGGGGGCTCGGTTTTTCCGCGGCTTCTCGACGCGGAACTGTGTCAGCCCAACCACGGACTTGAGGCCATAAATGTTATGGCCCCCGTTCATGGCGAGGATGACAAGTACCATGTCATATTTCGCCTTGGTCCTTCCGCTGCTCATGCGGTGAACCTCCAGAGCAGGTAAGCCCTGGCTCTGGAGGTCCGCCAGGACTGAGTCAGTAGCGATCTCTTGGGGGACACCGCGGATCACGGCCCGAAGGACTTTGTCCTCCTCGAGCGTGAAGGAGTGGTAGCCCACTCCTTCGCTATCGAGAAGGCGCGTGAGTCCGCGGTGGTCCCCAGTAGTCGGGACGATGACCTTAATACCCTCGTGGGTATTGGTCGCGTGGGTGAAATTAATGCGCCTGTCTCTCATCAGAGCCGAGATACGCTCCCACTTGCCCTTCTCTCGAATGACAAGCGGAGGCGCCCTGCACTTCTTCTGAGAGGCGGGCGGAGTTTGGGTTTGGGGCGGGGGCTTAAGGCCCTGTATTAGCTGGCTTGCGGGGCCAGAGTTTTGTTGGCCTGAGGGGCCGGGGGTGGGCTGGCCTGAGGGGCCGGGGTTTGGTTGGCTTGCGGGGCCAGTGTTTTGTTGGCCTGAGGGGCCGGGGGTGGGCTGGCCTGAGGGGCCGGAGTTTGGCTGGGCGGCCAGCTTCCTAGAGCGTTTGCTCTTCGGTTTGGGCGAGAGGGACACACAGAGTCCCTTCTCCGCGGCCTCGTCCTTGCGCTTCTTTTTGAGAAGCCGTTTCCGGGTTGCCTCTCCAACCACAGTCTTAAACTCATCCTCCTCGGAGGTGGAAGAGCTGCTGGAGATGACTCCGACCTCCATTTGAGAGTCGGAGTCATCCCCAGACGACTGCTGTGGTTCCGGGTGGCAATCCGGAGCGATATTTGGCCGAGACCGCGGAGCAGGGCTCGGTGAGTGTGGCGAGTCCCGCGTCAGGGCCGCTCTCAGAGGAGAGCGATCCCGAAGCGGGCTCGGAGGGGTGGCTCTAAAGCCGGGGGGTACTGGCGGCGCTAAGGGCGCGTAAGTTGGTCCGCGGATGGCATGTAGAACATTAAGGGTTCTCACGCCTGCCTCGGAACGACCCAGGTCGTCGGTCACCACTTTCCATTGGCCAATCCTGTGTGTGGTATCCACGAAAGTCATAAAACTTTCCTGAATAGCCTCAACACTAGACGCCAGGGTTGAAAGCTGCGCGTCATAATGGGCTTTTAACTCCATTATTTCGCGCGCGCTTTCAGCCCTGAGCTGTTGGATTTGCTCCAAGAGAGTGGCGACGTCGGTCTGTTGTGTCATGTTTGTTTGTGGGGGTTCCTCCGGGTGGGATTTCCCGGGGATGTGTGCCGTTCCGACCCTCCCTGCCTGGGTTTGGCAGGGAGGTTGTGTACCTGACGTGGGCCCTACCGTGTGCCCTATGGTGTGGTCCTTCGCCGATCTTATTGTGCGAAGGGTGTGTGCCTAACAGGCCCTAGCGGCCTTGGTGCAGAGGGTAGCTGCGAGTGCAGGGCTCGACAACGCCCAAACAACACCAAGGGATAGGAATAGGGAAAGGGTAGGGTGGGAGGGAGATGGCTGACGTCGACTAGGAGTCCCCCCAAGGCCGGTGGTGTCAGCCCCAGCCGGATTGACCGTTCCCAGAAGGGGAAAGGCGAGCCTCCGGGTCCAGCTCCGTCAAGGTTCGTTGGCACGGTTACGTATCCCCAAGACGACCACTAAAGCGTGGATTTACGAAGATTAGACGTCCAGTATCGATCACTCGAAACAGGTCAGTCCGCGCAATGAAAATTGCACTTTCCGACCGGGAGCGGAGCGGTGACGCACCGGGGAGACGGAGGTCCGTCTCGGGCGGCGGGCGTCGGGCGACTGGTCGGCGCGGAGGCGGCGAACAGCGGGGTGCGCGTGGCGGGGCACGGCGCGGTAGAGGGGCGACGGAAGGCAGGAGCGAGGCGCGGACACGTCCGCACGCTGTGGCTGCTGTGGTCGAACTCTCTATCCCTGGTCTTAAGCAGTCTACATTGAAGTTTATATATGTTTGTTATATGTGTTTTGTATGTTCTTCCGTAACTGCTTAAACCGTACATTATGATAGAATCAGCTAGCGCCATATATAGCATGCGCAGTGTTTTGTACGGAAGTTTATACTTTAGAATGGGTAGTTTTGCCAAAACAGCCCTCAATTTATCACAAACATGGTCAATGTGCGTCGTCCAGCTAAAACTACTGTCTATTGTTAGACCTAGGTACATATGGTTTTTGGTTAGTTCTAGTTTTTCACAGTTACACACGTCGTTTATAACGGGTACGATCTGGTACTTATGTCTACACTGGTGCGAATGGGCATCGATGCTTGGAATTATAGTTGTTTTTATATACGGAGAATGTATATGTAGTAGTTTAGTCTTTTGCGCATTTATACATAAGCCCACATCGTGTGCCCAAATGAGTTTAACTAGGTGTTTAGAGTGGTCTAAAATAATTGTCATTTTTAAATAGTATGTTCTTAAAATAGGTCATTGTTCGTTACGAGGCTATTAGTTCCATAGAAGTTTAAATAACGGGTAGATAGTACCGTTAGATGACGTACTCGTATTGTACATTATTCATTCACCTAGGTCAGAAGCCTATGAAGTTGAAAAACTCGAACTTAAATTTGACTACCTAACTTCCCTCCACCAATCCTCACTGGGTTCGCATGGTGAAATATGGTCTGATGCTTCTTACGCTTTATTTATTTGTTATTGTGAATGGAGGTTTGTACACTGTAGTGAGATGTATGCCTGTGCCTGATGATTAAATATAATATAGTAGCTTTTATCATGCTTTCATTCACGCAATAACATGTTTTTCTCTACAAAACGCAGCGGATAACAATCGCAGTGCGTACACGCGGACGACCCCACGCGTCTCAGATATAACACAACTGGCACATAAACTGTACAAGTGGCCGTTCATACAGCTACTTGTCACTTACTCACTGATTTACTGCCCGATAGCGTTGTATACCATACACTGGTGATCGGAACTACATTTAAATTGGTTATGTTTAATGGTAAAATTGTATCGTCAATCTTTGCATCCCTGCATCCCTTCACACGGTAGGTATATATATGCATATATAAACTGACCATAAAAAAGATAAATTAAATAAATAATCTCATTCGCTGAGCTCAGCAGTTGAAAATGTCAAAATTACTATGGAGATATGCATATTTCTTCTGCTGATTTGACTCTCAAAAATCATACTACAGGAGAGCGATTTTTTAAAGTCAAATCAGCAGTAGAAAGATGCATATCTCCATAGTAATTTGAACATTTTCAACTGCTGAGCTTACCGAATGAGATTCAAAAATCGCACTCCAGGTTACCATATTCTCACGCCTGTATTCCACTGGGATGCACAGAAACAATGGAACACCACCAAACTAACTCCATGCTAGCTATTATAAGCGTGGCAGCAAATTGGAGGCCTAAAACATCTGCACTATAGGATAATTTTGCTGCTTGGGCACCTGCTATGATCCTAACAGACCTTTCTAGCTTCCTCTACATTAATAAGACCTTAGATCTGACCAGGCCTATTAATCACGTTGTTTTTTTGTTCAGCGTATCTAGGTACGACGTCACTTACACTTGCATTATACATTTCACTTGTCAATATGCTCTCAACCATTCAGTCCATAATGACCATCTCAATATGCCTTTCTCTATCTTTGTCACTACATCCTCTTTCAGACCACAACGTTCTTTAATTAAACTGTTTTAAGACAGATATATCATCATCGCCATGATCAAGATACCTCTTCCAATATTTATCAGTCGCTTCACGCTCGCCGATTTCTGATTCATTTTATCTGGCCTATTATAAATTAATAAATAAATCCATCCGCCATCGCATGCTTTCTCATGCCACATCTGAGAACAAAGGTTTGGTAATCTGATTTTTAGGGTTTCGTAGTCAAACTAGGAACTCTTATAGGCACTTTCAACCATTCTGTCCGCCTGTAAGCCCCACCTCGAATACTACCTCATTTTGGAACCCTAAACCTGTAGCATAAAATAATAATCGTCGATAGATGGCACTGAAAGAAATAAAATCGCGCCATTGATTGCTTTTGAAGATTCCGCTATATCACGATAAACTTTTCATAATAATAACTACGGAAATTTTAATCAAGGAAAAATCACCCAACTGTTCTGATTAGCATACCTATTGATTTCCTTATGACAAATGAAAGTAAACATCCAGTCCATTTCTGGATAAGGTAAATGTGTATGTAGATTTTTATAGGTTATAGTTAAGTTTTCCCGCTTTATTCTGGGTTTTTCCAACATTATGATAAAATTAATTAGCCTATTTTATGATGTTATGAAAACATTCTAAGTATTTCTGATAATAAAGTAACTGTAACTTCATAATTATGAAGTAGGTCTGGTATTACCTCAACTGATACGTACCGATTTGACCACAAAGTACTTCAATAACTACACGGTTGTTAATGGTTTTGATGACCCTGATAAAGTCCAATGGTAAGATCCACTCATGAGTGTAATATTTCCTTTTTTATTTTCTTCGAACAAACCAAGAATAGATTTGTATGTATTTGTGTGTATAGTTGCTGAGTTGCTCCACATACGGCGGTCTATCGTGGCTACCATATCCATGAACTTTGTAAATCGCCATTCTTTGCCATTGATGAGTAGCTGAATATAATATGGGTACGAAAGGCTCGGCGCTTGAAAGTGTCCGAACTAATACAGCAACAAAACGTTTAAAGAGTAACAATTACGCGCCAGTCTTTGTTTGATAAACCGACTACCTATGCGCACGTCTATAATGCCGTGCCGCGGTGCTGTAAAAATGCTTGAAAACTATGCAGGCAAAATTAACGGCTGTTTCAATGTTTTTGGTTGGTTTATATTACTAACACGTACCTACTTCTGTTTATGTAAGTTAGTCTGGGACACTTTTTTCGGTTGTATTAGACCCGACGTCCATTAGTTGGTAAGTCAATGAGTTCATCCCTTAAAAGTTTTCTTCCATCAGGCCGATGACAAAACGAACAGTACCTAAAATATAATCGTCGTATGATGCAAATGGATAACAACGTTACATGAATATCTTCAATATTATCAATCCCAGTAATCAGGCGAAACACGCAGAAGTAACACAAAAACAGCCATGTAGTGTTGTTTGCGTAGTTGTAACGTGTTGCGATACGTGTGCGAGCAGTACAAACATGTTTGTCGACTAGCGACCTCTCACCTCACACGTACCTTGAGTAAGACCTCAGATGAAGAAACTCGCAGATGTACATTGAGGTATAGATACTTAGTAGAAAATACCTAGGTACTTCAATGCAGTAGCGCCAGAACTCCGTCACTTGGCCGTAGGTATAAGTACTGAGGTTCTCGACGCATGATTCCCTAAACCCATTAATTGTCTTAAGAGGCTCCCCATAGGTAAACGCAGGTCCAGGCCATATTTTCCTGGTTTTTAAAACCTATCTTATCGTTATTTGAAAGACATACAAATTTTTGTAAAGTGCAATGATGTTGAACATCTCCGCTTTATTTGCTATAGATCATTTTTCTTATTTTTCTATAAAATACATATGAAATAAGTGTTCAAAAGAAAGCCTAAATAGTGAAAAAAATCTGTATATTGTGCATCTACTTTTTAAGTTGAAGTCACTTTTACTTGAGACACACACCTTTTTTGTAGATAATAAAAAGCTGTTTTTAATTAAAAAAAATTAAGACCAATATTTAATGAGTTAATTCGATAAAAATAAATTTGGTGCGAATTCTTATGATTTTAGAATGTGATTTCCTTGGATTAGAAGGCACCATAGTGACGTAATGAAAGACAAGCCAGTCAAAAATTGGAATACCTAATACTAAAATGACGTAGTTTAGTAGAGGTGAGGCGGCTCTGAAAGAGTCAAGGTCGTTCGGTCAGGGAAACCTCTTAAACTCAATAATAAACGCTGATACATTTTTGCGCGTATTGTCGAGATTATTTTATGAGACAAAGCTAGATCCTAATTATTAGCTCTATAATATAAGTTATTGCTCTGAATCGGCTATTCCATACACTTATCTACGCTACATAAGGTCCAATTATAATAGAAACAAATTGCCGTTGCATTTTACTATGACGTTGACTATTGTTACGCAACCGGCCTGCGTAAACATTGTCTACGACAATCTGATGTTCTGATTAATGAATACGACGTCTTTAGAATACTTTGACCCACGCTGTGCTGTTATACAGGGTGAACTTTAGTATAGGTACCTTAAGAACTAGGTATCCTTAGTATTCAGTGTGCATCTTTATCTCGATAGTGTTTTGTTTTCCTTTTGTTCCACGAGGCTATTTTGTGATAGACAATCTTTAATACGCTCTGTAGCCTAATCAGCTTGATATATTTTAACGTATGAGGTGTCGTTAAATTTGCCTTTATTGTGAGAGAGACATAGGGTTATATGGCGTCTACGAATCAAAAAAGAGGGGATACCTTATAAGTCATCACATTCAAGTTAGGTAGATATATTTGCTCATAAGAAATTCTAAAAGTAGACTATAGATAGAGCAGGTTTTTCTCTTTTCAGTTAATTATTTTTTACTGGTCAGGATTTTTGTTTTTTCTTTATAATCTTTCGACGATATAACAAACATTAAATAACTTCGGCGACAGAAAATTTATAACAACTACGTTACCTTGTTAAATGTATATAGCTGTAGCAGCGTTCATTATTAGACCATCCATTTTCTTACTCGCATATTTGGTGGGTATCAATTAAGGGTGTTTATTTTTCATTGTTTATTTACTTGTGAACTATCCACCATCTATCATCCATACAAATAATCAATCTTAAAACTGGTCTAACCGCCCTGATATCATGGACAATCTATTTTATATACCTACCTATGTTTTCCTGGATTAGGCAATGGTTTTGGTCTTTAGTTTGGGGCTCACCAGTCCTATCTTCGGACGTAGGCTCGTGCCACTATCTCGGACCGGACCATATCCCACCGAGCCTCACCTCCTTGCGCTAATAAAACTTATCGCCTTTTTGTTCCCACCTACCTTTCATACCGAAACAGCAACCGTTTGCAACTCAAATGAACCTTATTTTCAACAAATAAAGTTTGATTCACGAAAAAGTTACCGCAAATGAATGTTGGTTTTTTAGAAAAGCTTGGAGACAGCTGAGATGATCTAAATAGGCGGGTCTTTTATGGAGGTAGTTTGAGCTATCGCGTGAAATTCGCCAAGCTCCTGAACGATCTTGTCTATTCCTCAGGGAAGTCAGAGATCGACCCGCCTCAAGGGTATAATGCCTGTCAGAGACTCAGAGGTCTGACGATTTAAAAATATCTAAAACTTAAAACATTCCAACAAATCGTTGTAAAAAATTTTTTTCCCCAAGAGTTTGGGTTTTCTTCGACTAAAGATAAGAGTATGAAAAATGTTAGGTACACTTCTGGGTATACGTAGGTAAAGGCATGTTCAAAACCAGATTGATCTGTCTTATCGACGTGTCGATATAAATAATCTTGTACTTACTTGGAAAATACACGATACCGTTAAAATTTAGACAAAAATTAGTCAAATCAAAACCTATAAATTAATATACTGCATCAAATGAGACCAAACTAAATACAATACTTACAATATTTTACTGCACACAAAAACACCAAAACAACATTTAAACATTCGGATACATTATTGTACCTAGAATGAAAGATTGTAAATTACTGATTTCTGTAAGGTTTCGGTTTTTGTTTGAAAACAGCAAAACTAACAATTATACTTACCTATAGGTAGGTAAGGGATCTAACGGAGGATGAGCAGCAGCATCCTGTGAGTACACACATTCAATCCAACTGCGATCGCCAACCCGCCTGCCAAGCGTGGCGATTATGGCAAATCCCCCCATTTTTGGGGAGGTCTATGTCCAGCAGTGGACGTTTATCGGCTGATATGATGATGATGATGATGATGATGATAGGTAGGTAGGTGTTGCTGAAGCAGTTTTGTTGACGACGCATGTTGCTGACGTTGATTAGGTAAGTGAGTAATTTTAAATTAAATTTTTATTTCAATAAATGTTAACATATTGCTAATGAATAAATATAGGTAAATATATTTAGCATACAATGGGATAAAATGAGTCCACAAAATATCAGTCAAGAACATTAAAGAGAAGAATGACGGATTCGATTCGCACAATCTTTAGGTACTTAGGTACATGTAATTTATTGTAATAAATGAAATGAGCATATCTATAGGAACTAAGTATGACGTACATAGGCGGTGGTATATAAGACAAGGTAATCATTTGTCGAGATCATTAATTAATAATTTCTAAAACAGCAAAATACTCTCGTCCCCATTATTCCACTCAATATGACGTGTGCGTGTGTCTACCTAACGTTAATATAAACTTTGTGATAGCGATAGTGAGTCAGAACTATAGGTAAGATGGAACAGTGAAGTCTAAACAAACAGTTTCTTCAGTGAATCATCGATATGGGGAGGACCCAATCCAAAGTTTTCATAAATGCAGGTCAAGGTGAAAATGTGGAAAATTCCGAAGGTCAGTAAACAATTATCTATTATACTTGTTATCAGTGTTATTTCAAGCGTGATGAACGAGGTGGCAGTTCGGTTCCTGGCTTTTACCATTATAAAACTGTCGACGTGTGTTGTAGAGTTTCTGGCGGCATCTACTCTACGACGGAACAAAATGACATGAAAAACAAAACGGACGAAAATGACTTCAGAAGGCTATCCATGTGATATTATTTTGAATAAAACATTTTTAATTTGATTTGATATGATTGATTTAAAATAAAATTATCACCAGCCTCAAAGATGATTCCGTGCTTCGGATGGCACGTTAAGCTGTTGGTCCCGGCTACTATCACTGGTGGTAGTAGTCGTTACATAAAAACCACGTCAGAGGCCGTAAGGCGGTTTGAATAAACTCTGACACCAGGGCTTTGCAGCCCACTCGATAAGAAGAAGACCAGCCTCATCGGTAAAGGAAAACATCGCGTTAAATCCTGCAAACCTGAGTAATGGAATAAACGTTGACATCATAGTATAAAAATTATGATTGAGCACAAAATAAAGCTACAACAACAGTACCTACCTAGATTAATGATTGAAGTCAAACTGCGTCTTTCCAACACTTCACACTTTAGACGTTTAGTTTTTGAGACCGTAACTTCATATTACGGCAATACAAAATCAAAACATTCCAGAATTATGTTATCCCAAACCTGTGCTAATTCAAATTGAACTAAATGCATTTATAATTCAATTGAAATACGAGTAAAGTCCCTTGACCCGAGTGTTCTCGCAAGGATAAGATAAATGCACGGGGGTGCGTCGCAGGTGCGGCGACCGCGACGTATCTCATACTCGCCACCTCGGGCTCACCGCTCACCACGCCACGCAGCCGCTCGCGGTCACCCACCACTCACCACGGCACGGCTCTAATTACTTACTTTAAACGATTTATATCAAGCCTACATTCAGAACATTCTCCGTAAAGATAAATGCAAGGGTATGTCGCAGGTGTAGCATGTTCCCTTCGTATCTCATCTGCTCAGGCCGGTCACAGGGTTAGGAGCTGTAATATTTTATTTCGGTTGAAGTTGTCGGCTCATTATAAAGTCCACTTATCCAAATGTCGGCGTGTCCTTCTTGAGGGAGGTATAAATTAAAACACGTGTTTTGTGTCCGGTGTGAGCGTCACGACGACCGCTCGACGCCCCACTAATTGTTGTTGATAATTTGTTGGAGGCCTCACGCGGCAAGGTGATATTTTAACGTACCCACATTTAAATGTAAATGTGCAAACTTCCTCCCCGGCCGGAGTTTTGACGGCTACCTACGCACATAATTTTCCCTGTCCAAGTTATAAATTTCCGTGACCCGTGTTGTGATTTGAATCCACGATCACAATCTACATTTTAAGTGTCTTGTTAAAATTTGAATTATAAATTGTTTGATTGTAAAACGAGAGTTTGAATGAAACAGAGCGGTCGAACTAAGTGTTGGGTTCGGTTGGGAGTGGAGGTAGTTTTATGTAGTCGGAAGCGGAGGTAGGGCCCTTAATAGCCATTGAAACTGAACAGAAACGTGAGTGGACAAATTGGAGCGGGCCGGGTCACGATAAGGGCCGGTCGCCCGCCGCCCAAGGAAAGGGAAATGTCCATAAACAACTGGCGACTCGGTCCCAATTAATAAAGCAGCCAACACTGAAGTAGCGCAATTAATTCTGTGCCTTCGTAGATTTTAATAGTTCACATAAATCAGAGCGGCGCGAGTGGCCGGTGGGTTAATTGTCGTTTAATATGCCGGACCGGACCGGCCTACCGCGACCCCCCGACTATCTCCTCACAAATATATTGCTCTCCACTAACTGATAAAGCACGATACGTGATACGGAAACCTCCTATTTACTTGGAGTTTTCCTCTAATTTTCTTTGTGTTCGCAGTTTTCTTGTTTATCGTGACTTAGGTGCACAACAAGACGATACACGTGTATCGATTGTATAATATTCATAAAATATAATCTTCCAGGTGATTAAAGAATAATAAAATACGGCGATTCACTTTTGGCGCCCAACAAGGGGCCGAAATTGTACCTACAATCGTCTTTAAAGAAAACGTGGATAGAATATTGAACGTTGTCCTATTAAACTCGTTGGTATCTTGAAATTGATTACTGCCATTATTGTTAGTATAGATAGCAACAAAATTAAGTTAATTATTTAGACTATTAACTAAACTTTAACAAAATTTATAAGAATTAGATTGTAATGTAACAAAGTATATACAAATATAGAATATTGAGACTAAGCAGATTAATTAGGATCTTCGGTATAGGGATTGTAGTCGTATTTCAATCTTACTAATTGGTACTGCCATTACCGATTGAAGATAACCTCTAATACAGTATTAAAAGTTCCTAAGTGTGTTTAAGGTTTTCATATATCGATTAGCATCTTTAGTAACTAAAACAAAAGCAGGTGTAAACAAAGCAGAACTAACTATAATCAGAGGCGACTAGCAACTACCGCTTCTATTCAATTATGCATATTTAGAACACGGCGACAGCTCCGAAATTCAATTGAAGCCAGACTTCAGTTCTCGTTAAGTGGTTATATCCCCTCCAACAGTGGACAGAGGCCGGAATGGACACTAAACACAAGGTGGAAGGTAGCGCCGTGGGGTGCAGTGTGAGCTAGTTAGCAGTAGAATACCTTAGTAATATAATACAATGCTCTAATTGTGCTAATATTTAGTAGACTTAAATAAAACACAAACACGTCTGCATACTAGTACAAATCATGGTATCCTATTATTTCGTACTTTTGAAAAGCTAGTTTGTTAGCGTTGGAGTTTTTATAATTTGTAATATATGTTCCTAAATCAATTTAACCATTATCTTAAAAACAATTATTAACACTTTCGCACATTTTGGCACCTAAGAAAAAGGAGAACTGCTTCCAAATAAAGGGATGAGGCAAGGAAGAAGGCGAGTCCCAACGCAGTCTGTATTTATCGATAAGGCTGTTATAAAATCTTGTGTTTTTCACCGCTAACATGCCTCTTGGCAAAAATATTTCTTTCTTTCTTTCTTATTGTTAAAGTCGTGCTCTATCAAAAATATTCTTGGTGTTCTTCTTCTTCTTCTTTCAATTGACCGTATTCAAGTTCCCTCTGGATTTTACCTTCACCGTTTGAGAGTAGTCGGTATTGTATTTAAAAATTAAAAAATCTTATTAGTTGTTTTGAATCCGCCACTTTAAAGTGGTGCTCTTTGCAACGTGTCATCAACGGTCATGGATTACATTAACTCAAAAATTCCTATTCAAGCTATAGACCTACTGATCTATGTTCCTGTTTAAAATAGTAATACTATAAGGTGGGGTGCGGGGTGTAGTGGACAAGGGGGGGAGGACGCAGGCGGCGCGGCGCGGGCGACACCTCGGGATATTGAATTTGCGGCGAGCGGCGCCCAATTGTTATCTGCCGCTGCAAGGTCGCCCTGCCCGACAGGTACTATAGCCCTTTCTTTACAGTAGGGTTGCTGCAACCCTTGGCGTTACGAAAGAGTACAAAAATAGGTAGCTACAGTAATCTTCGTAAACTTCCACAGCTCATAGTGTTCTTTGGATTGACACAATTATAATACATCAAAAAATGGTTATACTTAATACAGGGTTTAAGAAGATCTCTACCAAAAACTGATGGGTACTTTCACCTTTTTTGTGTTTTTGGAAGAGGTTACACAATGTATAAAGATCGTGGGTAAGATTTTACATTTAGTGAAAAATTTCTAATATTTTTAGTATATTATTTATTAACTTTTTCGATCATCTGGATCTCCCTTAGTACCAAAAACGGACCAGTGTTCCAAACATCCTGTATTTGGGAAAACAGGTTTTTAATAAATTCTTCAAACCAATCTCAATATTGTATGAATATACCGATTTCTAGAAAAGCAGCAAACAATTAACCCTGAGCGCGTCAATTTATTTCTTGCGCCTGCCGTGCCGGTAGCACCCGTCCGGCGTCCGGCGTCCGGCAGCGCACCGGACCGCAGTTATCATGATTGAATTAAGTAACTCGGTCCGGGATGTCGCGGCCTCCCGTGATTTAAGGTCCAGGGGTCCATTGTCCCACCTCCGTCCAAATTGCCGGCAAAAAGGGAATTTAGAATTTTAATCGTGGGAACGTTCGGATGTGGTGCGCAGTTGCGATCCTCGTCCGAAGTTTATTTAAGGTTAATTTGTTCGGTTGATTTGAGCGGTCAGTTAGTTAGTGACCCGGGCCGGTTGGGTTAACCGTTACTATTATCTGCTCCGAGTGATTGTTGAAGCGATAACGTTCAATAACAATCAACTAGTATTTATACTGACAAACTTTATTGTTACTTGGTCTAAGAGATCTTTGAATATTAACCAAGTATCACATCGGCTAGCTGATAAAATACAGATAATAATATTTCGGAGATGGTTACACAAATTTAAAAACTTACATACATACAAAGGCTGATAAACACATTACCCTTCCTTTTCGTCGCACAGTCGGGTAAAAAACAAAAACAAGGTTGCAAATAAAAACTTGATTGATTTTCTAGTCTCATTTAAAGTAGGTACCAGATACAATTTTTTGTTATATATAATTAAAAAGACAAAGATATAGAAAACATAGAAATCTACATACAAACGGCCATGACTTAATTATTTGCCTCTTGCGGGATTCAAACCTCGGCCCAAGCAGGCAGGTTCATTAGCAACTGAACATTCAAGCTACAAGGACTTTCATAATGATGAATCTAACAAAAGTATCGTTATATTTAAGTAAAGAAATATAATACAATGTCTTAGCTTTGACGACCCGGTTGGTGTAATGGTTACCACGCCGGACTGCCAAACCAGGGTCCTGGGTTCGAATCCCGGTTCGGTCATGGATGTTATATGTTCGTGCCGTTGTTGTATGGTTTCCATAATAAAAGCCTTTAGTGCTAGTTTGGGATCATTACAATGTATGTGCCTGTGAGCGTTATTTATTTTTTTTATTTTATTTTTATTTAGCCTTGATAAATTTAAAAAATACCATAATCATTATTTTTCGAATGTCACACCAAAATATTAATGTATTAACTAAATAAATAAAATAAAAATATTTATTATCACTCATCAAATCGATAAAATACACAATTAAACTACATTCTAAAGCCTTACTAAAAAAAGCAAACGGTCTCGTAGCAGCGTAGCGTCGTAGCCCGTAGCCGCGTAGCTAAACACCGTAGCAAGCTATGAGGTAGAATTGTAGCGACCACTGGCCCGTGAGAGGTGCCTTACTGCCCAAACTTACTAAATAACGCTCGGACATACTAACTTTACACTTAAGTAGTTTAACTTCACTTTATGTTCACTTACATCGATTTCAGATGTGTCTAAGATTGATATTTGTAAATAATGTACAAGCTATTAGTTTCAAATTTATTGAAATGTAAGAAAATGCTACTTTTAAGCATAAACGAGGTGTGGAGGCTAGATAGTACCTAAGTATTTTCTAAATCAAATTTTTTTTTTGTATAATGTTTTTTTTTTATTCCATGAAAAATGTAAAAAACCGTCTCAGCTTTCGAGTGCCACTTTACCTATTTGTCGTGCTTGTGATACGACGGCCAATAAGTAAATTAAGCTAAATCCAAAAAAAGTCATATCAAATATCGTTGTCTAGTCATCATAATAAGTCCAGGCTAGATTCTGGAACTTTAAATGTGACTAGATAATTTGTGTGACAATGTCCAAGATATGCAATATCGAATATAATTCTCCTCCATAGAGATAATGATAATAATCTGGCCGTTTGATTCAGGACGGACATCGAACGGTCCCTAAGTAGCCACAAATAATAAGTAATTTATTACAATAACTGTAGGAGCATCGCATCGGCCCACATTTGCATACAATATCAATATTAGCGAGGAGCGGAGCGGAGCGGGCACATAAAAGTGAAGCATCCAATCCGGCTCACGTCAATGACGGCGTTACATCAAATTATTCCATTCCATTTTAGACGAAATGTATACAGAGCAAACATGAAAAGAGAACAAAATTAAGCATTACAATGGGACGCGAGCGACGAGCGGAAGCGGACAGGCAATGCTACAAATTGATAATAATTGCATCTAAAAAAAAATATGTAGGTACTGTAAAGTCAAATCAAATGTAAGATGGATGGGCGCTTGTGTTTGTATAGTATGCACACTGCTAGTGAATTGTGGATATTCTGAACAGTCAAAGATATTTTAAATTTAAATACAATATATTTTAAATACTTCTTCGAGAGTACTGGTGAAAAGTTTCGGAGAAAGAGGATCGCCTTGTTTAACGCCCTTCTCAATTTTAAATGTTGGTCCTGTAGAATGTAATTTTATGTTTGCTGTGCTGTTATTGTATATGTTTCGGATGAGGTGAATGTAAGTTGTTTCTATTTGCTGTCTGTGGAGTGCCGAAAATATTTCTGAATGATAGACACTGTCGAAGGCCTTCGAGTAATCGACGAAAGCTAGATACAAGGGAGTGTTATATTCGGTGGATTTCTCTAAGATTAGATTGAGTGTGTGCAGATGGTCGGTGGTGGAGAATGCGGGGCGAAACCCTGCCTGTTCTGGGGGTTGGTGTTTGTCGAGCTGACCTCTGATTCTTTTCTCTATTATCTTCATAAATGCTCCAAGATCTGAGCACTGCGAGCCTTGAGGTTGGACTGTCAATGAACAGGTCTAAGACTCAAATTATGAGTAATGCCACGAAACGTAAGGTCGAGGTAGATGGACAGAAAATACATTATGTCGATGAGTATATTTACTTGGGCCAGATAGTCTCCTTCGAAAACAGGCAAGACAAGGAAGTCGAACGACGTGTCGACAACGCCTGGAAGAGCTTCTGGTCCATGAAGGAATTGATGAAGGGAGAACTACCGCTCTCTCTTAAGCGTAGACTTATCGACATGTGTATCCTGCCCATCCTAACTTACGGATCTCAAACGTGGTCACTTACTGAGGCCCAAAAGTCCAAGCTCAAGGTTTGTCAGAGAGCAATGGAGCGCAGCATTCTGGGTGTTAAACGAACCGACCGGGTCAGAAACTCCACGTTGCGCTCCAAAACTCAAATAGCCGACGTCGGAGAGAAAAGCGCCAAACTTAAATGGGAGTGGGCCGGTCATGTCTGTCGGATGAATCCTGAGAGATGGGCAAAAATCATCATGCCCTGGATCCCCGAAAACGGTCGGCGGCGTCCAGGTCGACCCAGGAAGAGGTGGCGCGATGACCTGGACAAATTTGACGACCACTGGCCAGAGGTTGCCCAAAACAGGAACGAGTGGAAGAGCAGGGGAGAGGCCTTTGCCCAGCAGTGGGATGAAACAGGCTAATAAAAAAAAAAAAAAAAAATATTTTAAATGTATTCTACATACATAAATTCTATTGATGAGCAAATTTATTCGAAAAAAATATAAAAAATGCGACTAAATTCACAAAATGTCCGAATCAGCAACGTAGGCTACGTTTTTTCGAATAAATTTGTATTTCATATTTTTTCGAATAAATTTGTTGATTCTTCTCGTTAAAACAGTAAAACATTATCAACGTATCCGCAACATACTTCGTCAAAGGCACTTTTCTTAAAAAGCAAAAATTATCCGCATGGAAGCTACATAGGTACATTAAGTACACAAAACACAAAAATACGATACATAATTTACAATATATTGTATCTACATTTCGCTCACTCAAGGGCCCATAAAAAGGCTGAAAGTCACCCAAAGGACAATGGAGAGGGCTATGCTCGGAGTTTCCCTGCGAGATCAAATCAGAAATGAAGAGAAGAACCAGAGTAGCTGACATAGCCCGAAGAGTTGCTAAACTGAAGTGGCAGTGGGTGGGGCACACTGCTCGCAGAACCGATGGATGATGGAGCCGAAGAGTTCTAAAGTGGCGACCGCGTCCGGAAAGCGCAACGTGGGTGGACCCACTAGGTGGACCGACGACCTGATGACGGCGGCGGGAACCAGTTGGATGAGGGCAGTGCAGGATCGGTCGACGTGACGTTCCTCGGGGCGGCCTATGTCCAGCAGTGGTCGTCCATCCTCCGAGATGATGATTTAACCAATTCTTTGGTAGATATACATATTTAAGAACGAGGTAGAAGCCAGGCTCTGTGGAATGCCTGGTGATCAGCTGTGGTCCAACAGTTGGTAAGAGGAACTTGTATTTTAAAACATTTCTCCGTGAAAACTTCACACGTTACTTTTGTGCGTTCATTTTTCATTCATATAATAACACACATACCTACACACACATTCCGATTCATAATCGGGCTGAGAAAGTAAACATTAGTAATGAGAATAATTATCATGCCATATGTACCTAAATAAGAACGCTACGGTAATGTACCATACCCATACAATTACAAATCAACCCTCAATCGCTATACCAGACCACTCTCCGCTCGTCCCTGGGATCCGTCAGACAAGGGGCGCGGGGGTGAGCCGCGGCGCGGGGCGCGGGGCGGCGGGGAGCGACATCAATAATCCTCCTTGTTATTCTTATGCAAATGCCCACGGTACGATAATAAGTGGAACGCGAATCACCAGACGTTATACAGATTGGAAGAATTCGCTGACAGTAGGCTCGCGACACACGGGGGGTGAACGTTTTTGGTCCGAGCGTGTTTCGCCATCTTAAATTGTTCATCTGAAGCGCATTTTAGGACTGCTAAAGAACCATTTCGTCTAGTAGGTATTACTAGTAGTAAAATAGCAACTTTCGATACACGATCAAGATACAGCAGAATCTTAGAAGTGCTCTACCTTCGTTGATTGTGTGTTTGTAACAGCGTTCATCGAACATAATTTAGGTTTAATGTCAGTACTCTTGTCTGAGTATATTAATAAGGTATTAAGGTAAGGTATTTATTTCTCCTCCGCTGCTTTCATAATTTATGATTACCTAAAGCCTAGCCTAAAGCTGATATAAATGTTATCGGTCAAAGTAATAGAGTCGTCAGAACGTCGAGTGAGTCGTTCGAGCAGAAAATTTAAAGATTCTAAAAATAAAAAATAGACTATAAATTGAATTTGGTACATATTATATAGATAGATAGATAGGTAAACAAATTATTTGCATGAGTAACACACATTATATGATATTACAGTTCACAACAAGTTTACAAAACAAGAAGCCTGTAAAGAGTAAATCATAAAATTTTATTAATAAATATTTAACAAAAAACTAAACTGATTCATTTAAAATTAAACAATTCTCTTCAATCTTATCAACTTTTCATTCTTTTACCGACAAATAAGCATAAGAATATGCTCAAGAAGTAGACTATATTCCATGAAGGGTAGGTAGTTATAAGTATACTAAAGCATACCATATTCAGGATCTCCACATTCCACCAGCAATACACAAACTGTATTCTTTACGAAATTAAAGCCTGCGATTTCCTCGCGATGTTTTCCTTCACCAAAAAGCTAATGAAGAACCAAAAGCAGCCCGTGTGTATAGCGCCACGTGCGTGCGTGCGTACCAAACAAGCCGATCGCTCGGTAATGTACGATCGCGAGTGGCTCGACTCGCTCTAATCAGTCGACTCGCGACTGACTCTTTACTTATTTATCTCAGCGTCGCGTCGCGTCGTCGATACGAACCATACACGCTCCGTTACATCTCTAATCATAGTGTAAGTGGACCGTGAATATGGGGCAACATATTTAAAATCGGAAATACGTAATGAGATTTTATCTGTATGACGCATCACGTTAGGATTGAACACATTTTTTTAGGCTTCGGATAGATAGTTATTATTTTTGAGTTAAATAGGTACGCCGTCTGTAGAAAAATACTAAGCCCCACTTGCGCCAACCACGGGTTAGCAATTAACTCCGGATAAAATAGATCTCTCAGTTGTTTTTCTATACAAAAAGTCATGGGTTACCAACTTAACCTGGAGTTTATTGCTAACCCAGGTTGGCGCAAGTGGGGCTAAGGGGAAAATAAAACATAAATTGATTACAAATCGTTACCTAAAATGTTTAATTTTAGTTTTATACACGGTGTGGATAACAACAAGATGTGGACATACCTAAGAGGTGCTTCGAAGAGGTAATTTTCTTTCGCGATTTCGATATGTGCAGTTAAACTCTATGTTCATGGACACAGAGTTCAACTAGGGGTAGGTTGATCGGTCGCCCCGTGTGTACTTTACACTGATCTGCAAAGACAAAGACCACGGGCCGTCACACGCTATAATCTATCTTAACATAAATGATATTAAAAAAACAAAAATGCGTTTTAAATAGATACAGGAAACTTCTGTATTCCACGAATAACGACCACAACTTACATCGTATCGTAAGTACAAATCATTAGAGCCCAAAATTAAACGTATGAATAATGTAGAAGGAAGTGGTTATACACGCACACAAACAAGTCATCAGGTCGAGTTATGAGTTATCGGTAGGTAAGCAGAAATAGCAACGATACGGCGCGGTCACAAGTTAACCAGACTTCTTCGCACCAACAACTACCTTTTTGTTTAAAAAAAGTTGCCTGACTGACGTAAATACCAAGTAAAGATACAAATACACACACATCCTCCTCCTCCTGTACATCCTTTTGGACGAGGCATGTTGCCAATTTTAATAATTAATAATTTGTATTTAAGTTTCTGGAATTAATATAATTTAAGTAAAGATACATACATACATACATACAACCAAGAACCTTATACAGGGTCCAACTTAATATGCTGACACTTTTTTAAGAGGATGATCAGACCATCAAACTGAACAACTTTCTCTATGGGATCAACATCGAAATCGCGAAAAAAAAATCAGCTGTCCCATACATTTGGCTCGAGTAGGTTTGCAGTTTTGTATGGAGGGGCAGATTTTTTATTTCGCGATTTCGATATTGGTCTCATAGAGAAAGTTCGTCAGTTTGATGGTCTGATCATCCCCTTAAAAAAGTGTCAGCATATTAAGAAGGACCCTATATAATTATACAAAATTTTTGCATACAACACGATAGAAGTGAAACTACCGCAGCTGTCAAATTTAAATTTCAAATTTACGTTGCACGAAAATGTTGCTGATCCCAAGTTCAAAGCCATCGCTATTTAATCATATGTTCAAAGATTCACTTCAAAAACTCATTACCTAATCAAAAATTATTAATTATCCTCCGATTACCGGATTGTAATATGATAAGCCATTATCATATTACAATCCGGTATGCGTCTGTTAGACCAAAGATCCTAAATTCGAGTCTCAGTTTGGTCATCATCATCATCACCATTAAACCACATACTCTACCCATCAAACTGAACAACTCTGGAGCAAAACCTGTCAGCGCAAAAACAATCTGCTGTTAACATAACATAACATAAATATTCTTTATTTGCACACCAAAAACATACAGCAACAAAAAACATAATTAAAGAACGTAAGGGTACAAACGGCGGTCTTATCACTAAAAGCGATCCATACATCCATGCTGTGTTCCATACTAAACTGCAATGATAGGTAGAGAATGTGGTTTAAAGGTTAATAATACGTTTCCTTACACCCTGTATACGTCTCACTGGGGCAGGACACATGCCTATATAGGTACCTAATGATTGTATGAAGCTGAATTAGGTTCCTAACTTAGCCTCCTACTTATGGAGCCATTGCAGTCTTATACACACACGTGTCGGTAAACGTTATTTATTTAATAAATGAAGGTATAGGAAACATATGCCAATTGTAACAAAGGATGTAAGACAATAGCAAAATAACCAGATGTTGTCCATTGTGTACCTACCTACCCAGTACCCAAGCCAAGGGACCGGAACAGAGGAAGTGTCCATTCTGAGGGTAACACTTTTTTTGGTGACCATTTTTGACCAAACTGAATACGTAGTAATTGTTAATTTAAAGATGGATGACAGCAATATAATTTTTCACTTGATTTTTTTTATTGATTTGCTTACCTACATAATGGATCACCCCATTTCTTCCTATGGGTGTTGTACGAGGCGACTAATGGATACAACTACCCAAACTTCTTTCTTTGTAGAGTTTTTGAGGGCGAAAAGCTAGCTAGCTGTTACCATAATATGTCTTTCCATCGAGAAACTGAAGGTCATAATATACCTGCTAAAAGTGAACTGCTATACAACTGCACACTTAAAAAGTCGTTAATAAAAGGTGTTTCGTACCAAAATTGGCAAAACGGAACACTTATTGAATCACCTCGGTGTCTAGGTCTGTCCGTCCGTCCGTCTGTTACAGGCATTTTTCTCAGAGACCGTAAGACACAGGAAGCTGAAACTTGGTTCAGTTACAGCAATTAATGGTTCAATGACATAAATAAAGTCAAAAAAGCTTAATGTTTTTTTATTGAGGGGCAGAAAGCATAGGCATAGGCATATGCTCACGACTATATTCCCCGAGAGGGTAGTCAGAGATAATCTGAAACCTCAGAACATCCACGTTTCACCAGTAGTACTGAAACTCTGTCCAGTGTGACGGGAGATGAGCCCGTCGCCACTTACAATGGTCAGTGGGTTCGAACAGAAACACACAGAACACAACCAACAGAAACAGAACAGTGGGCAGAAAGAGATGACAAATATTTTTTTCTAATTTACTTATCAATTAACTCAGAAAAACTGCTGTTTATCTATGTTTTTAAAACTAGATCCATGTAAAATCATGAACATTAGAAAAGTATGTAGATGGCCGAAAAATAATCAGGTTGGAATTGGAAATACACTTCAATAAGTTTTTTTTTTATTATGTCTTTATTAGGAAAATCAACAGACTATTACAGAACTATTCTATAAATTATTACACATTATCCGAAGTTGTAGCAAAACTTCTGACCACCTCGAAATGGATTATGGTCGTGCGTTTATCTAAACTATTATAAAACTGTAACTGAAGTGTGTCTGTACATTGAAGATATTTACAAAAAAAAAGATTACGATATGGTTTTTAGGTATCCCAGACTCGAAATCAACCTTTTTTAGAAATTTTGTCGGTCTGTTTGTTTCTTTGTTTGTTCGCGCATCACGCAAAAACAACTAAACCGATTTTGATGAAACTTTTCTTGTTTGATACCTTATGATCTGACTTAAAATCTGGTATATAATTTGTGCGGACGAAATCGCGGGTAAACACTAGTGTTTGTATAAACCAACGTTATCCCTAATGAGGACTGCTAAGTCTTTAATCTACACTAAATCGTATACGACAACTTTTTACAGAATGCATGTATGGGTCAGCAAGTTGTCCTGAATCTCCCTTTTATAATACATTTTCATGATTCTTACCCAGAAATAACCAGAAATAATGGTATCCCTAGCTGTGAATGGCATCGGGGTCGAAGTGTGAGTGAGATAAGAAACAATGCCACGCAAGTGCATGAATGAGTGCGCTGCTGATAACACTCACACAAACAAAACAACTGATTACGAACATTAGGATGTGGATTGATAAAGAGTCAAAGGTAGAAAGGAAATATTAATTAGAAAAATGAGTAATCAGCATGACTGTAAATAAAACATTTTTTATTTATATGCTTTTTCTCCCCTCCGGACGGAAAGCGTTAATTGTCGTCCCGCTACGCTAAACGAAGTTGTCGCTTTCCACATTCGTCGAGGATAATAATAGTATACTAACCTCGGACAGTAAATAAGAAAGCCTCGGATGAGATCTGAGACCTTTCTTACTTTTCTGTCCTCGATGTGTAATCTACTATATTTTTAGTTTAGAAAGATAAGATAAGATAGGTAAGTTAAATGTTAATTTTTGAACTTTTGCTTAAAACTATTACTTACATACTGGTAGACCAGAAACGAAGCAAGCCTGAGATATCTCAGGCTCTTAATATACAAGGTGTTACAAAACTACAAATAAACATTTAAGGGGGTGGTGTAGACCATCAAACTGAACAACTTTCACTATGGGACCAACATCGAAATCGCGAAAAAAAAAATTATGTTCTATACTCTACAAATCGACTAGAGCTAAAATATGTATGGGATTTAAAATTATTTTTTTCGCGATTTCGATGTTGGTCCCATAGAGAAAGTTGTTCGGTTTGACGGTCTAAACAACCTCCTTATGAGTTTCAAAAATTTTTTGTTACTTATGAAACACCCTGTATATTAACAATACAATTTTATTACATTTTATACAAATTTAGACGCCAATTAAATATATTTAAAGCTTTAAAGCCTATGTGAAGCTGGCAGTCTCTACAAAAACATTATGCAGTCCGTAATCTACATAAAATGTTTATTTACTTAAATGTTATTGGAATGATAAATTACTGGGTTTTATCTTTTGATTTTTTAGATGATGTCTGTTGTCCGATACATTGGTCGAGTAGGTTTGCAGTTTTGTATGGAACAGCCGATTTAATTTTCGCGATTTCTATGTTGGTCCTATGGAGAAAGTTGTTCAGTTTGATAGTCTAATTATCTTGTTTAAAACCGCTGTATTTACAGGGAAATAGACCTTTTGAAATGCTCATATACCTACTTACAATATTTCAATTAACGCATAGCGATCACTAACTAATCAGCTGCAAAAATAAGAAAAATGTAGGTAGGATTATCGAATAATACTAAATATTATTAATGTATGAATATCTATTTACCGCGTTTTATACAAACTAAGTAAGTTTAAATAATGATTTTGTCATATTAATCAGTTTCATTACCAACATGCATTAACCCGTTGCTTCAATAAAATCACGACAAACGTAGGAACGTAACCTAATTACATTTGGGCTTACATTAGGTTGTCACATCAGCGAGTGGAAATGTCAGAGCACATAATAAGGTAAACATCTCTGAGTGAGGCGATAACTCGCTCAACTCGCGGGGCGTTTAGCGAGCGCATCAATAAACTTGCGTAACTCCGCGGCGCCTGTATACAGCTGCGTGTGCGCATTACAGCTATACCAATCACACTAATTGGCGTGAAGCGACCCATTCATGTACCAATTGTCTCTGGATTTAATGTACCGGATCGGATATCGTACCTCTGAGTATAGGAGATTTAAATAGCGCTTTTGAAGACGAGTTGTTTCCGAAGTCTTTGCTTTGATTACAAAGATTTATCGAAACTTGCATCACTGATTGAAACTTTATTACCTCTTGGATGATGTTTTATTCGAAGTTATAAGAAATTGTTCATAAGATTAGGTATAATAATAATAATATATCTTGGACATTATTATAACACATAAAGTAGGTATATAACAGAAACTAGTCTGATGTAGAATAAATATTACCTAAGTATATTCGAATACACACATCCCTGATGAGAAGTATTTTGTGTTTTAGGAGTAGTATAGCCTCTAAAGCTAGTTGTCAAATCTCTATACTTTGCACATCGACTCGACAGAAGAAGTCTGTGAATAGCTCTCCTTAGATTAAAACGTTTTCTTGTGAATGATGGAGAAAGAAGTGCGTACACATAATGTTATGTACTTTAAACTCTCCTTGCTTCCTTTGTAAGGAGACGATGGTTATTATAAACTTTACTCACGTTTCATATAACAACTGTTAATTTACTGAGTTTAATTCATTAAATATATATTAACTTCAATAAATAAGGTCTGAATGATTTGTTTCTAATAATGGGAACTGGCGGCCAACGTCGGTGAAAAACCCACGGATAACACCGTATTCGGTTCTATAACTAACCACAAAGCCAACGGATATGTAGGTACCTACTCATTTATAAATAAAATTCAATGGTTATAGTTACATAAATGCATAAACAATGATCTCACGGCATTAATATTCCTCTTGAAATCTTGAACGCGTTATTACTTGGAAATTAAAAATTGTTTCCAATTTTGTCGAAAATTCTCATAGTAGATCGTACCGTAACCTACATAAGTTAGTAGTTTTTTAAGTTAATGTAGCTATCATTTCAAAAATAAAAAATCGAAAAGTTTTTTCCCTCTGTTGAACTGATAATTTGTTCTTCTAATTGATAAACATTTTTAGGCATTTTAAAATTAATTCATTACTTACCTTATGAAGAATGTATAAAATCTAGGGTAGAAATAGGAACCTTTTTTTTAATCTGTATATAATCCTATCTATCAAATCATGTTATTTTTTCTTCTCTACATTTCAGAACACTTGAAAACTTATTTTGTAAACCATTACTACTGTTGACACTAAGATCTTATTTAAATAGATAAATTAAATACGATAACAAGCCGTCTGAAAAAGATAAAAATAAAAACAAAACGTCACTTAATAATCGCAATTATTGTATTTTATTATTCTGTAAGGTTATTGCCTTCTTATTTTACTTATATTGCGTCGTAATTTAATTTGTGAACCTTGCAAGAATGAGGCCGTGCGCGGGGCGAGGCTATGTCACCTACATGAGCTTTGTCTCCACGTCAGGCGATTGTGTGCTTTATTCCTTAGCTGTTAAGGGTGGTAGAGATGGTCAGATAATCGTTGTTACCTCCGCACGGCGTGCGAGCAAGTGCCGGAGTGACGTCAATCGGTAGCCTATTTGTGTTGGTATTATCATAGCGATAGCGTCCAGAGGTGAAGGATCGAAGACGCAACGTTCACGTGTTAAATATCACCGTACTTGTAGGAAGATGCTCTGATACTGCTAGAATGATCGATGGCTCTTTGTCTGGCTTTGCGTCATTGTTTTAATTACCTGAGAGATCTGTTTGTGTTCGGAGTGTTTGTTAGCTAACTGCAGCTTGCATTATCGATAACAATAGCATGTAGGTATTTCGTCTTTGTCCTAACCTAAGTCCCAATGTTTCGTTGGAACGTGATTGACCAATATTTGGGTAAGTAAGGTCAAGACTGGTGGGGTAAGACAAACATACTTTATTTTATGCCGGGGTAAGACAAACACTTTTATAAGCTCTGTAAATATGAGTGTTATGGGATGGGGACAGTTACATTATAAAAGAAACAATTTGTTTAATTCAATACGTCTGATTTGGTTCATGTTTTTGATCAAACCCTAGAGTTTGTGTCAGTATTTTACTGGTTATGTTAGTGTGTTTGCCTTGCCCCGGTGTTTGTCTTACCCCACATGGCCTTACCTAGTTAAATCCATGATTAATTTATTAGTTTTTATTGAACCTAACAATACGGTAAAACCCATAATTATAATTAGGTAGTTACTTACCTAAATAATCATGTTCCAACTCGTTTATTATGGTTAACCACTGAAAAATAATACCAAAAATTTAATATTTTATAACATTTAGGTAGGTAGATGGAGAATAATAGAACCGAGCGTAGAACAAAACATTTCTCAAAGAGCAACCGAAATTCTTTCGCAACTGAAGGCATACCGCGCCAAATTCGGAACGCATTAATTTTCACCGAGAAACGGAAATGAAAAGCGAAAAAACGAAACAGCCAAGTGAAGAAATGTACAAAAGGCTCTTGGGCGGGGGTGCGGGCGGTGGAGTGGAGGGGCGGAGGGGCGAAGCATGGTAAAGTGAAACTGCATTAACGATTCATGGTAGATAAAGCGCAGCGGACGGGCGCCAACCGCCCGCGACAACCCTCGGAGCTGCCAGACCGCGGAAGGCTCCTCAAGCCTATATTTTATAAAAATTAGGCACCCTTAGACGCTTGACACCTGCCAAGTGCCAACTGTTATGCGAAACATAATTGGAACACGATCTTCTAGGTCTTTCAGGCTGCAAACTTGAACATCTTTATGTGTATCTAACAAGTATCTCAATATTATAAAACTGTCACAGAAGTATGTCTGTACATTAACAAAAAAAGTTACGATATGGTGAATAGATGTCCCTCACACCAAATTAAAAAGTTTTGATTTTGTGTCTTTCTATTTGTTTGTGTGTTTGAGCATCACGCAAAAACTACTGGGCCGATTTTGATGAAACTTTGAGGTGCGGAGGAAGTTGCGAGCTAAATCTAGGAATACATATCAAAATAATCTGACTTCAAACTATGTCAAATGCTTTAGGTAGGTATTGTAGTACAATTTGAAGCAAAAGACAAATTAAATGTAGGGTTTCGTAATGAATGATGGTGTTTCCTCCTGATGGTGTGACCTCTACCTCAACACCAAACAAACCAAACGTTAACCTTAACCGAACAGTCAGAATCTCTATCTCAAAACAAAACTACATAATATACGCAGTTACACCACAAGCCTGCAAGCCTGCAAGTTATTAATTCTCAAGGTTCATAAAGCGATTACAAAAACGAAATTTGCAAGTTTTGCAGCGGCAAGTGTAATGGTAATGACTCGGAGGCAGCTCGGCACCTCGGCCGCGGCTCGCGGAGCGTGAACACCGGAACCCGGGGCAATAGAGGCTCGCGTCGCCTCGCATTGTTTGTTTGTCTGAAGCAGGCCCGGAAGCGTTGTCGCGCCAACTCGCGGCTGCGACGCGCGCCGTGCCGGGCCCCGTCGTCGTGCCGTAATTGCACACCTCGACCGTTCCGCGACAAAAACTGGCAATAACATCTTCAACTAGCACTCCGAGCCCCATCAACTGCCTCTTGAATTGCTGTTGCATAATGTGCCAAGTACTTTTTTACATGTTGTTATTTCAGTCTTAAAACAACCGTTATAATGGCTAGACATTCATGGGATGGGACACATTACACGTTACTCGCTTAAATGGAACAATCACCATGTATGTACATGTAGACATGTACAGTACAGTACACTGGCCAAAATAATATTAAAATAATAATAAGTCGCATTTACCGCATCCCATAATCTTTACCTGCAGGAAAACATTTGCAGAAAAACAGTAGGTAACTTATCAAGTGTTTTTATTTGTAGTTTCCTTACTTATTGCGTCGGAGAATTAACACAATCAGCCACGTCATGGCGCAGGGATGTCATCTCGCCCATAAAGGTTTATAATTAATTAACAAATAATAACAATAGTGGGGACACCGGGCCCCAGTTTTTACGAGTTGCGAGCCGCTTTAAACAAAGGAGTCGCATAAAGCAACTTTCGCGCGGTTATTGTGAGCGCTGTGTGTGAATAATGCGGGCTGAATTAACGATCTCAAATATTACTTTGTTCTCTTTTTAGGATCAATTTATATCTTCTAGTAGCGATACGAAATTTTTATACATTTAAGAATTCATAATGAGACAGCAAAATTTCTTCACATTGATAAAACAACAATGCATTCAGACTTAATTATGAATGACAAGGAAAATAGAGGCTCTATTAATAAAACAACACCATTTGACAATTTAAGCTAAGGCGTCGTGCTTGTAAATGAAATGTAAAATGGAGGTAATGAAATATGTGAGGAAATATTCGAAAGGTGTGTCGGAATCGAAGCGAGGTGCAAATTGTCGAGCGACACTTGAACCGTTGCCAATCGTCACGTGGTCTACTCGACGAGCCGGACTGCACCGACTACTGCCAACTCTCCTCGATACACACTCGGTTATTGTTTCTATACCAATATTTACAATAACAATCTTAATTTAATCGCGCAATTTTTAAGTATTTTTACTGCAGTATCTTGTAAAGATAAGAAATAAGATTTAGCAGAGAACAAACAAGATTTATTAACAACAAGAATATCAGTAACAAAGCCCAAACCAGTGACAAAGGTATTATTTGTTTTTTTTCTGCAAACAAAGTATTAACGGCTTTCGCATCCTCTCATTGCAGGCACAAGTCTAGTATAATAGCTATTTAGTTTGACACTTCTAACATAATACAATGCATCCTGTAGAGTTAGACCATCTGGCACCAACCTGTACACCTATACCCGCAAACTTTATTGCGGCGGTAAATCGTATTTTGGACTGTACTGCCATTGTGATAAAGTTGAGTGGTGTTGTTCTGAAGGTTGTAATTGTTTAGGTTGTAACAGGCGATGGTACAATTAGCGATTGTTGCGGGACGTGACGGTGCGGGGTCGGCGACCACGGATGGTCGCCACATGTACGCACCTAGCGTCTACCTACACTGAAAAAACTTAACGGCTGTAAATAAACAAGTTGCTGCTATTTACAACCGAGTAACTTGCTTCGGAGGGAGCCTGCAAAGTTTGTTGCTAAAATTACACAAGTCAACTTTGTTCACGTATGTTGGTAATATGAACCCAGTTAGGTGGTCAAAAAATAAGTATTCAAGGTTTGTTGCTTCTAACCTATTCACTCAGAAAACTTAGCAAACCTTTTTACTGTAGTGAATCCAGTTACTCTGTTAACAATAATCAACGTGCTCTGTGTGTTTAGCAAACTAATTCAGTGGGCACAAATATTTTACTTTGTAAAACTAACTAAGTAGCTTGGTAATGTTAATCCAATAAAGCCAATCTACTTAGTTACTTCTACTCAATTTAAATTGGTATTCGTAGCCAAGTTACTGGGTACTGTCAATCATGTCCATTGGGTAACTATACCCAAATGTACTCAGTTATTTCTAGTCAATTAAGATTGGTGTATTTAGCCTAGTTACTTTGTATTCTTAAGCGGATTTATTAGGTTACCATAGCTAAAATACTTTTTTCTTTCTAGTCAATTGAAGTTGGTATATTTAGCCAAGTTACTTTGTATTCTTAAGTAAGTTTTTTCGGTAACCATAGCTAAAATACTTTTTTGGTGGTGGGCAAAAATTTGGCATGTCGGAAAAAAAACTTTCATGTAGTAAAACAACAGTCATTTTGCTGACAGACCAAACTTAAGAAAAAACTGAAAGAAAATTATGTATATTATTGAAATTTGCTTTATTCAGTACACGATACAATCATTTCAAGTAACATACTACACTTAAATACTACTACTCTTAAAATTACTACACAATGTCAAGAAACGAAACTGATGTTCTGTTTTTTAATTTTCGCAATAACAGGTGGAAATTGAAATCATGAGCAAACTTTTAAGGAATGACGTAGACCACGAAACTTAACAGCTTTAATTATAAGACAAACGCCAACATCGCCAAAGAAATATCAGCTGTTCCATATACAGAAGTGGAATATCTACTCTGCCAAACAGGAAATCCAACTGGCCGTTACCTCTGCTTTTGAAGGACGCCAAATCTTTTTTGCTGCGTTTTTCAGCCGAATGCTTGTGACAGCTAAAAGTGATGGTATGAGTAGCAAACAGGCTATGTTTGATGTCTCTTCTGGACCTGAAATATAGATTATAGGATTTATAAAGAAATACCATTATTTGCTTTTTACACCTTGTACATATAATATTGGCTATCGCTTTTATTTTAAACCGTAGATATTGCTCATGATGCTTAACAAGATTCTCTAAGAAACATAGGTCGGAATCAAAAAAAAAATATTGGAACTTTTATACTAAGTCGAAAATAAGAAAAAGGACCTACTCTCCATAGTAAAGTTTTTTTTTCTTATTTTGATGTATGTTGCGTAGGGAAAGTTTAGTCAGAGTGTCATCTTAGGGGCGTTTTGTTGGAGTTGGAGTGTAGCCTTAGGGGCACTATGAAACACATAAAAAAAAACATCTGGGCGGGGCTCAAGGGGGTAATTTTTGTCGAGGTCACTTTTTCAGCAAACCCCCCCCCCCCCGCCCTGCCTGTGAGTGTCACTCCAACCGAAAGTTTATTAGTATCATGGTTCACGTTTATTAATATCTGATTAAATAAATATTTTATCAGTGATAGCATCTATGGTTCAAAAGTTGAGCGTGCTCAAATAACACTCAATAGATTTACACACACGTACTCGTATGTGACTAAAGCGGGCTCTTTGTCTAAGTTTGAAATAACAACCGGCAATAATAAAATAAGATAAACAAAGCAGCACGTTAGTGTCGACTTCAGTAAGTATCTAGTAACAATAGGTACTGTTTAACTAGTTCAAAAAATTACCTTGCTCGTAACTTAAGAGTAGCTCTAAATTTTTATCTTTGCTGCTTCTCTTGCGCGCCTTTGCCAATTCAAATATTTTTGACTTGATTGTGGGGGGGGGAAGCTTTCAGTGATTTCGGTATATTGTCCTTTGTATAGGTTTTCAAAATCTTTTTCTAGCTGTGAACAAATAAAAGAAACGTAAGTATACAAAAGTATATAAACTAAAAAGACAATAATTCTATAATACTGAACTCACCAGAAAATATCCTTTGGGTTTTTTAAGAGCCGCATATTCATCGAAGTATTGAGCTATAGTTAACTCTTTTGCAGCAATTAGCCTTGTCTCTGTGGTCTCTTCCCACTTTTGTTCTACAGCTGACCAAGGCTCAGAAGAATTTTTAAACACTTCAATATATTCTTCCAAATTCCATGCTGTGAGAAGATTTACAACCTCTTCATCCATCGTTTAGATGTAAAATTCAATAAAGTTTATCTCAACACACTCGCGCGGTAATATATCGCACTACAAAAAAGGAGGTAATTGTTTATTTTTATCACTTCACTGTAACTACATAAACTTCCTGCGGTGATAAAGTAAACCCGACTTTTGAGACAAGCGCCGCCTCACACCTAGAAGCACGAATAGTTTAGTTGTGGTCTGGTCAAAACAATTACCTATGGTTAAAAATTAATTATGAATCTGCCTTGTAGGTGTGAGGCGGCGCTTCAGCAGACACGTTCGTCACGCGACTATGATTTGATAGAAATGACCGAATTTGCAGGCTACGCAGCCAATTCCTTGTTTAATTTTTACAAGTTACTCGTTCAAAAATAGTGTTTGTTCACTCTATTGTTAATTGCCGAGCTGTGCTTATCTATCAATAGATAAGTTACTTATTTCAAACACGGCCATATAAATCATAGCGAGTTATTTATTTTTAGCCAACTATGATTATATCTAAAATTAAATTAACTACCTATCATTAAATAATAATGTAAGCTGGTCTATTTTTAACCGAACTCTTGTGTAAATATTAGCCAAATATGGTTGAGTCTTAAATTAAATAACTTACTTATCATGACATAATAACATAGACTTGTCTATTTTTAACCGAATTCCGAAAGGGTAATATTTACCGAGTCGGTAATTTTGAAATAGATAAGTACTTTTTAAATAATAGCCAAGAATATTTAGCAAAACTTGCTTGCATAATATTACCAAAGTTTTATTGGACATTTTAAATATGTCTTGTTTGAATGCAGCTGAATAATTTTTAACCGAGCTAAATTGGTACTTTGCTAAAGATTTTTTTTTTCAGTGTACAAGTACAAGAGACAAAAAACGTTGCAATGTGACAATGTTCCGACATAACAATAAAATTGACTCCTTTGATTTATTTGAAAAATCTTTCAGCTAAATAATTATTTAATAATAATAAACTATGTACGTTATGTAAAGAATTTATACCGTAATAGTTATGTTGTAGAGTTTCTAGCCGCATCTTCTCTACATCAGCGACAACACATTGCGACGAGGTGGTAGCTGTAAAAAGGCACCTATCCAATATCAACTAAGAAGTGAAAGTAAAAGAAGTGTGTCTGTGCATTGAGGATATTTACAAAAAAATTATTACGATATGGTCTTTAGGTGTCCCAGACTCTAAATTTGGATTTCTCTTTTTCTGTTTGTTGTTTCGAGCATCACGCAAAAACTACTGAACCGATTTTTATGAAACATTTTCGTTTGAAAGCTTATAATTTGACTTAAAATCTGGTAAGTATATAATTTGTGCAGACTGGTAAATTTATTATTTTGACTTTTATAAAAAGTACCTACCTATGGTATAGGGTCGTTCAATAGGTAGGTATGTAATATTACGGTTATGGTTTTACGATTTTTAAGGGGGTGACCAGACCATGAAATCAAACAACTTTCTCTTATATGGAGAAAAAAATCATTTCATTTTTTCTCACTGAAATGGCGATAAAAATTTACTGTCCTATAAATTTGGATTGAGTAGGTTTGCAGTTTTGTATATTAACAGCTGACTTATCAGCATGTAAACAAGGACCCGTTGCTTAGAGCTGTTTCCTTCGATATGCATAGGCATAAGTAAATAGATACGCGGCGCTGACTGTCAACCTCCTGTAATAACCCGAGAAGAAGTATTTACAAGATGATTTCACAAGTATACCAACGTTGGCGATGCTTTAACTCTTAAAATTAATTTGTCGAAAAACTAATTGTGTGCTTTCAATGTTTCATCTATATCTGCCTCCGTGCGGTCCGTTGTGCCCGAACACCTGCACTAGAGAGTATCTCAATAAAGCTACATTGGACACTGTTAGGTTCGCCGAATATCTGGCCAGTAAAATATAGAAACACAATAATAGAACTACTACACACAAAAAAAAGATCTCCCTCGGTTTGGTAATCTGTGGTGCCAGTAGGAATTTATTTTACCTACTGATATTTCATAGAATATAATCAATATGTAAAAAAACAAGTTTTTATCGTAAAGTTAGAGGAACACAGATTAGTTAGAATATACGACGTGTTGCGTCGACAGTGTCCCATAGATAACCTCTAAAGGGCCCGTAAGCTGATTACGAAGATTTTTTATATATTTAGCTCAACTTTGTTATCTGTCGTCAGAAATAAAACAGCTTGTTTACAGATAATGATTGTTTTTAAAAGGATAATAACATTTCCTTTTCATTGTGATAGAAAAGTTAAACGACAGTTTAGATTGTGAAACAAATATTAAAAAAAAAAAAAATATATATCTTGGACAGTGATTGTGGATATTAAAAGATGTTTATTCAGTTTGACTGACGGTTTGATCATCCCCTTAAAAAAGTATCAGCATATTAAGAAGGACCCTGTACAGGACGTAAGGAACCATTAACCTTTAAACCTCATACTCTACCCATCAAACAAAACAACTTTTACTATGGGAGCAAACCTGTCAGAACAAAAAAAAACAGCTGTCTCATACATTTTAGTCGAGTAAAAAAAATCTGCTGTTCCATAATACTAAACGGCAATGCCTGCCAGTTTAGTATTATGGAACAGCAGCATAGACTTAAACTCTAGCGATAAACTTGCCCTTTCATAGAAGCAACATGTTCCACTTGAATGAGGTGTACGCACCTGATTGATGTTCCCGAGTTCACTTCGTCACTATGGCAATGACAGACCGCAATGTGTCATTTTGTGTTGTTTTGTGTGACATGTTGTTTGTTTGAACGAGCTTGTCTATCGCTAGAGTAATATGTCTATGAACAGCAGATTTTTTTGCGCTGACATTTTTGCTCCCAGTAAAAGTTGTTTAGTTTGATAGGTACAGTATGTGGTTAATGATACTTTTTCTTACACCCTGTATAGTTCCCGTAAACTGTATATGTTATCGTCAAAATGTTTTAATAATGCATTAGATCTAATGATTAGATAAAGATAAGCTAGAAAAATAATTCTCTAATCATAGAACCGCAGTCCACGAATGACGAATAGGTACATTATTATAGACAACATCTTTGTGAGAGTGAGCTATAATTTCTGTATGATTGTCAAGCAAATGACAAAATCTGCTGGTAGCATTACACTTCTAAGACTTATTCTCATAATCCATAAATAGTTACAAACAACGTCCTTACAACACACACATACCGCATATTATTGCCTCTATAATTAACGAAACTCCCACAGCATCCAAAAATCCATTGCGTTTAACAATAGCTTTACTAATAATAGGTAGCTACACGCATGCGGGCGATCGGAATTCGGAACTATAACGACGTTACCTATATCGGCTCATTATCGATAGCTGATCGAACTGATATCACGACAAAACAGCTGGAGCGATCACTAACAATAAAAGCTGATTGCAGAAGCTATTTTATTACACTAGTAAAGGTATCGGCCGTGGTATTGCAATAACGGTCGTATCGTAGTTATAGGTTTGTATCGCCACCGCCGCGGTGCGAACAGTGCACCGGTTGTCTAACGCCAAATGGCTGCATCCATAATCTTCATTTATAGAGTTTACGATTTTGTTTTATGTGCGATCGTCTTGAAAGCCAGGCACATACTTTTGGCTTGGCCTGATAATATAACAAATTTAATTTTAGTTTGTGTGGTAAGATTTCTTTTAATGTATACATCATAATCATCTTGTTTAAAAAGCCGTGGTGGTCCAGTGGCGAGTAACCTTGCACAAATCCTCGTCCAGGGCCCTATTCAACAAACGTTACAATTGTAATTTACAATTACAATTCGGGGTACATTGCTGAGAATGTTAGTCATATGTTACCTACTGCAAGTTTAGCGTCATAAGTAACCAGCAATGTACCCAGAATTGTAATTGTAAATTACAATTGTAACGTTTGTTGAATAGGGCCCAGGCCGACTCGTACCGATGAGTTTTTCGGAATTTATGTACGATTTGAAACATCACTAGCTTTTCTGTGAAGGAACCATCGTGAGAAAACCTGCATGTTTCAATTTAGAGGCATGTATTGTATCCACTGTCCATTACAAGTGGCGACGGGTTCACTCCCAGTCACACTGGATAGAGTTTCGGTAGGTACTACTCGTAGGTAGTATTAGTGAAACGTGGATGTTCTGAGGTTTCAGAATATCTCTGACTACCCCCTCGGGGAATATAGTCGGGAGCATAATGCTTATGTTTAAAAAGATCCACGCTTACGTCTCTATAATTTTAAATGTGGAGGTGTTTTTGACCTACGATGATATTCTATGCCGACCCGACCCCACAGTTTATGATTCAGGATATCCAGTGATATCTTCATTGCTAGTAGTTTTATTTCCTGATACGATACGTTACCAGCTTATTTTTCAGTTGGCCTTAATAATTCAGTCTAGATATTTTACGGGCTAAATATTACCAGAGTTGCGGCCTTGGGAAGGGGAACGGTCAGGTAGGCAGACCAGCAGCCAGGTGGTCGGATGAGCATACATAATAGTAGCCAGCAAACAGTGGATGAGACTAGCGTGAGACCATTCTGGTTATCGTGGAAATGAAGATGCCTATACCTAGTGGGGTTAACCGGGCTGATTGTTAAATAATTAGGTTATATATGTTTGTGACAATCCCACACGAAAAAAATTATGTTTATGTGTAGGTATCGCGTAGGATACTAAATATGGGTATATGATCTTCTCTCGTGAAAATGAGCTAATAAACGATGACTCAAGTTGATGCCTATTCTCTTCTTGTTTAGAAAATTAAAGTCTGTTGTCTAAACTTCACAGCAAAACGAATATAAAAATATCTATTACCTGTGTTTGAATTACTGTCACCTAAGTTACTTACCTTCACTGCCAGATGCTCGCAATCTTTGTTAAATTTTATGATACTCCGTGAGAATCGTCTGGAATATTTAACTGTTTCTGTATTTTTCGATACAAAGGTAATTTAAGGATGAATAGTTGACGACACGAGTCGACGCAAATGAGAAAAGACTGATATTTGTTCTAAGAACATGCAATTTTAAATTAGTATAACAATGAGATGGGACCGCCTTATTTTGTGCCCCTCGTATTTTTTTCTCCGTATTTCACTGTTTATTTTTTATTGTACCTAAAATAAGGAATATTTGATTGATTGATTGCGATGTAACTTCCTATGTAAACAAATGTAAAAGAATATAATAGACGGTTAACAGTCAAATAATAAAAATTACTCTTTAACACTATCCAGACCGCACATATGCGCCCGCGCCGCCGGTAACACACGTGGGACCACCGCGAGATATCACACACGACCCTCGGATCGAGTGACACGCCACGTGCACTAGAGGTGGGCACATTCAGCCCACACAATACAAACAAACCGACGCTACACCACTATTGCCCACCTACCCTCATACTCTCCTCTCAATAATAACGTAATTTGTATTGCTTCATGTGAGTAGTAGGTAACTTCCATGTTTACACTGGTAATGATAAAGTTACCTTGAAAATGTATTTCCCATGAAATGATTCATTGTTTTGACGGTATGTTGGTCAGTTTATTATTTATCACAACCTTACCATATTGTTTATACACTACTAGTTTTTAATATAACTTTAAGGGTGTTTTCAGACTGTGAATATGAACAACTTTCCCAAAAGTACGTGGGTCGAAAAACGTAATTTTTTTTTGCCCTCCCATACAAAAGTGCGGATCGTCCGATTTATTTTCTATGGGATGTACACGTAGGTATATCGTCGCTTTTCTTACGAAGTGACCTAACTGACATCGAGTATATTATTCAGGACAAGCTTTTTTCGATCGCGCGCTCTACACTTGAGCAAATAAAGCTCTGTAGCTTGCTCAAGTAAAGTAGGTATGTATTATGAAAATAAAATAAATACTTTTATAATCTGTAATTCAAGACCGTTTTGCAAATATAGATTGTATTTTTAAAAAGATCGTATTTAATTTAATTAAAAATACCTAAAGCAGATACAGACACAGAAGCAGACACTTCGTAAGAATATTGTATTTCTGAAGAGTGGTTTACCTAACAGATACGACGGTATTTATTCAGTACAAACAAGTAAATAAAACACGTTAATTTGAAAATCTACTTGGTTTTTTATATTTATGAAAGCGTCAATACAAGTTTTAAACATAACTTTTTTAATTCTAACAATTATAAATCAGTCTCTGATACAAATACCTCCTGGTTTTACCATGCAATTGTGTAACTTTTCACATTTTATTCATTAGCTATTGCACTTTTTGACCTGAAAAATAAACTGAACCAGCAACACGATATGAGAAGTGATGTGGTTTTTTTAGAAATCGACTTTAATAAATAAAACCGAAGAAAAGGGAATCTAAAGTCACCCCTTTTTTCCAGTTGTAACCATTTTACTCTAACATTTTTAGTCGAAAGAAAAGGAAAATTTACAATATTGTTCACAACACAATTTACAATGATGCTGTTTTCATACTTTTTCGGAATAAAAAAAAAATCATTTCATTTTTCCATGAAAACGGTAAAATACGTCATTTATTAAGATAAATTTTTCGCAAATGAGCATATACGCCATTCTGATAACTAGTAAATGGTAGGAGATATCCAAACACCGATTAGATAGATCGATAGAGCATCAAAAGTACATTTTTAGTGCAGTTACGCCAAAAATGACAATTAGGTCACTTCTTCGTAAGAAAAGCGACGATATAGGTACCTATACCATATAGGTACTCTGTAGACTACCTGTTTCATCATCATCATCAGCCCGGTAAACCCCACTGCTGGGTATAGGCCTCTTCATTTTCATTTTCATTTTTAAATAACAATTAAGTGTATATTATTCGGAGCGCGCTCCATACAAACGTACTATGGTGATATTTTCAATACTAACCAATTAAAGTCAATGAAATTTTACAGAAACAATCTAGAAACAAATTTCTATGCTTGTATGGAGTCAGATTTTCGTTAAAATGTATAGTTTTCAAGTTACTGTGCCTCAAAGATTTCCATACAAATCTTAAATTAATCCTAGCATTGAAACTGTATATTTTAACGAAAATCTGACTCGATAGAAGCATAGAGATTTGTTTCTAGATTGTTTCTACAAAATTTCATTGACTTTAATTGGTTAGTACCTATTGAAAATATCACCATAGTACCTACGTTTGTATGCAGCGCGCATTTTCGCTCTCGGAATAAAATTCTCTTAAAGGTATTGTAAGTGCAATGTGACGTTAAGTTAGGTAATAATAACACAAACCGCATCGTTTACCTACTATAAAACCAACGTTACCTTTGTCTCACGGCGCTGTTTAAATGCAGCGGTGCGGTCGTCTCTCACCACAACATTCTATTATTGTACAGATAAATGAGTTTAATTGTGTCAACCTAGTTTCCAATGATTGCTGAAAGTTACGCTTCGCATATGACTCTAATTATATTTACCTAGATATAGTGACTTGCCTCCAATTTACTGAACATGTACCTACCTACCGAATTGACAGAGAAAAATATCTAGTTGTAGGTACATATGACAAATAAATAAAATATTAGCAGACTTTACAAGAAAATTTGTTGTTAGGTACAAAATCTATTTCTAGTAGATTTATACCTGAAAGGTAGACTTTAGTTTTAGTTAGATCTAGCAGAATTCGAATTTTCTGGTAGAGTCTAGTTTATAAATTATAATATAGTTACTTACATATTATTTTTTCAGTTTTCATAATATACCCTACTACTGCTAAGAGTGCTAAGTAGATATTTTTCTTTGTGTGTAATTCAATAAATAATCACAGTATTTCCTTTTACTTTAACAGTAAATAATAAAAAATTGTCCCTATGTTACCTCAAACGATACCAAACGTGATCACACTCAGGTGTAAAAACGCTCATTAGAGTTAATCCTCCATTAAATCTCTTGCTGGCACTTTTTGTCTTGTTGACATAGTAAAAGCTAGCAATCGATTTAATGGAGGATTAACTCTAATGAGCATTTCTGCAACTGAGTGTCAATAAGCTAAACGAGAGCACAGAATAGGTAATCGTTTATGGTAATAGTGTCTTGCGACAACAACACGCCTAGTAATAATTATGACTTGACTGTGATAAATTTCTAACCACCATGAAAGGGATTGTGGTCGTAAATTTATATTTTTATCTAAATTTTATACTAATGTACTTACCTACCAACTGGCTCCCAGTACAAAATCGGCGTCGAGGCAGACCTAGAAGAAGGTGGCGGGACGAAATCTTTAGCATCTTGAAGAACTGGCCTAACGAAGCGCAAAACCGGGACGCATGGAGAGAACGGAGGGAGGCCTTTGCCCAACAATGGGACACCGACGTCTGATATAATAATAATAATAAGCCCGCGGGGCAGCTTGTGGCGAGCTGTTGGTGATTGGCGACACCACGTACCCGATTCTCCAGAGGGCTCGGATTGATTTGGCCCTCACCTCCTGTCTTGCCTTAACCGGCCGGCCAGGAGTGGAGTCGCAAGAGCGGAACCTATGCTCCAGGTTGGAAGTGTAAAATGTCATAACGCCGGGGGCCTGCTGACTGGTGCGCTAAGCACCGGGAACTGGCGCCCGCAGACTCACCTCTCTACAACCTTAGCCGCTCACTAGATGTTGCCGCCTTGTCGCTCCTTGCGAGCGGCCGTTATGGGGGCCCATCAAATGAGTTGGCAAGTCACCGTCTGCCATTTTTGACAAACTTAGAGACAATTGTTACGGCAGGCGTCCAGAGTCTCTTCGCAATAACCCAGATTTCCCAGCCCACCCAGTTCACCCCCATAACCCGAGTAGTTTTTGTCCTTTCTACAATAGTCTCTGCACCGAACGTGGTATGTCTTCTGGTGCATTTGCATAATGCATCCAGAGATAGATCACGGTTGGTGCATCCCATTGCATTTAGATAAAAGTGTCTCAAAGGGGCCTCTACGTGTTGGACCTGTATCCCCATTCAAGGCTTCCAAAGGTCCAGGCTACGGCCCGTTAAATACCGTAAGAGATACAATAATAATAAAAACCTACCTATCGTAAAATAAAATCAATATTAGAGAAAACTTTAATTATTCAAGCGGTAAAAAAAATTGTCAAGACAATGACGGAGGTAGGATAAGAATGTTGGACGAGATGCGTACACGCAAGTGTGTCGCACGTGGAGGTGACTGAGGCTGAGGTGCCATTGTGTAACAAACTGCTATACATCTTATTTTAACATCATAAATAGCTGGATACTTTTTAGGTGAAAAGTTAAATATGACGGTAGGGTAGGTTGTTTAGTGCCACTCAATTTGCTTTGTTATTTGATTTACAACACATTTTTATTTCCCGTGACTTATTAGTTTTTAACAGTAAGGGACCTACCTACATAATGTTCACAATTAATATTTACTCTTCTTATATTAACAAATTTTCACGAATAGGTAATTAATAAAACTATACAACGATCTCTATCAATCTGCTGTAAGTTCCTACCTAGAACTAAATAAAGAACTTCTCCAATTAGTTAGGTACAATCATGCATTTTCAAAATCATATTATGCAACGTTGTTTCCTTAAATAAATAATATTCCATTCAATTCAACATCCATCAGTGTAAAACGGCATATCGTCGCTTCGCTCGTAAATCCATCCTCAAGCGGAACTCAGCGCGGCAACGCTCGGACGCGACCTGTAGCGCCATCTAGTGATCGAAAGCCGAAACAAACGCGCAACACGCCGCGCGTAGTGCCGGCGCGTGAACTACGGTCTTCTATGGGTAAACCAACACCAAGAGCTTGGTCCTTTTTTTTTATTTTAGTATTTATACAAATTCATAAAAAAAATTATATCAGGTAGTTAATTCGATTTTAACTAAGTATGTAATTTATTGAGTTATTTTAAGGAAGTGATTCATTGTAACTGTAATAGGCATAACCAGTGCTTATTTTGGAATATTTGAAATAAGTCGGTCAATTACTACTGTCACATATTTACATAGAAAGGTACAGAGACTTTAGATAGAGACAGGTAGATCAAGGAGAAGGTGGAGCGTAGAGCCCATAAATAAATAATTCAAAGGTAGAGCACGTCTGCGGTTCAAAAAAGTAAAGAACATCGGCCATCATACCGCGAAGGTGTTATAATATAATATTGAAGGTGTATCGTTATTTGGAGTCGGTGGTGAGACACGGCTCGGCAGTCGGCTCTACTAATTAAGTATAGGTGGGGGGACTCGGCGCAGCGGGGGCGCGGCGGGCGGGGCGCGAGGGGCAGGGGCGGGCCGAGAGGCGGACCGGCTTCATTCCGCCGCGCGCCGCGCCGCTCACAACACGTCCGTCCGCGCGCGCGGGCCATGGTCGCGAGAACCGATGAGAGCATGTTCGGGTGCTATGGTGACAGCTACTCGTACCGCCTGTGGAGCCTGGCCAACGTGTGGGGCGCCTGCCGATGTGAGTAGCGCGCCCGCCGGCCGCGTCCACGTGTCTTCACTGATAACGAAACTAGGACTTTTACCGCTGACGTCAGCGGAGGCTGTGAAATCTCCGTGTAGTACGACGTAAATGCGATTGCGGCGCAGTGTCATCGTTGATCTCGCGAAGTGCGCGCCCGGTAGTAGATAGCGCGGTCAGTGAGGTGAACGAAGGTGTCGCTCGATGAAAGTGCAGAGCTCGCTTATGGGAGTTGGCGGTTGGTACGAATGCTTGGCGGCCGGTTGGCTTGCGGACATGAGGAGTAAGCAGGTCCCCACGTCTACCACCTCGGCCAGGCGGCTCGCGGCCTTCAGTAAGCTTTCTTTCTTTTTGTTTTATTTGCATTTTTCCATCTATCATATCTTTTTATCCTATCTGTCTCTACATTATTTTTTATCATTACCGATCCCTAACTTTAAAAAAACAATATAACAATTTCACAGAGTCAAAAGTTTAATGAACTCAGTGAAGATATCAGTGTTTGTGATGTACAATTGAAACAATTTTTATTATACCAAAACATAATTTCCCCCCTAAATAAATGTTATCAACAGTTAAAAGAAAACAGGTGAGAATGATATCACCTCGGACGCATTAAAAATAAAACTCGAGCACGTCTTCATTAGAAATAACCTTCGAGTTCGGTAATCTCCCCTCGGCTCCCCCGGGATATAATTCATCCACTTGAGAATCGGGAACAGGTACACACAGACTTGAAAGAAAGTTTCGTTTGTCGAGGGGAGCCCCGCTCTCTTTCACCGTCTTAAATCGTAAATGATTATGTTGTTTTAATTCATTTGCTTTTTTTCTTTTACTTTTATTTCATTCTTCTTTGAGTGCCGCCTGTCTGGAGTGGATAAAATAATAGGGACATTTGATGGTTCGGACGAGCCACAATGCGTAATGTTGTAGATGAGAGAGTTTGTGGAACGCGGATGAATAAATTAGTGCAAGTTCGTTTATCGCTCACGAAGTAGATCAAACGCGCCCGAAACCGTGTAACATCGTATTTTTAATGACACAACATGAAAAAACTCAAATTAATTGCACGGCTCTGAAGATGAAAATATCAATCGACGTAGGTATACCATGTCGGTTATCGTATCGAACCTAACCTACGTTGAATGTGTGGTGAATTTAATATAATGCATGTAACTGATAATAATAACATCGTAAGTGCAGATGACGATTATTAAATTAGCAAAAAGATACGAGTAATCGAGTACCTACAAGTTATAATTACAGAAGCAAATTGGGGAAATAGTGTATGTAAAAGAAGATCTAACAAACATTTCGCTCCAAGTCATTGGTCAGATTTGAAAAATCTGTTAGGCTCACCTTTACTTTTGAGGTTTACCTACAGAATATGGTTATAGAATCGGATTCAAAAACAGTAGGTAGGTATTATTAGTTAATAATCAAATAAAGATCTTCCTACTTTTAATACATATAAGAAATTATAAAATCTGTCTGCCCCGGCTCTTGCAAATAATTTATTATCGCCACTGTGAATAAGAATATTGACTGTGTCAATTTCATAAATACGTTACCTACATGACTATTCAGAATTTAACTTTTTGCTTAGAGTTGCATGGTGTTACAAGTTTTAGAAATTTAGTTCTTTTTACTTTTCACTGACGAGGTTTTTTTTATTGAATTATGATTTTAATTGAAATTTAAGCTTACCCAGTAGGTAATTCCTAATTTACACTGTTTACTCATGGTGTTGATAATCTTAATATTATGGCGATAGAAAAGAGTACCTACAAGTAGATGTTAATAAATTAATATAACAAGATAAAAAAGTTACTGACATTAAGGAAAATCACTAATTACAATTCAAATAATTGTCACCTAGGTACAAGAAATGTAAAGGAGGAAAATACATTGATTCCCGATCTCTTCAAGGATGTCAAACAAAAATAAATACTTCCAAGTATCGATAAGTGCCTCATCGCTAATCACTTGTTTGCTCCCAGTCAAATTAACAGCTTCATTAACATCGACAAACTCTATCCTGAAGCGCGCTGGGAAATGTAGTAGCTATCACGATAATACTGTAGCCCTGCGTGGATTGAATGACTCATTATAGGTAGGTACAGTGATTCATTCATGACGAGTTTTGCTATATTTTGACAATTTCGCCTAGGTATCCAGATGAATCAGAAGTAACGTGGGTTTTAAAATCTAGTAGGTACTTACCTACTTATTGGAAATGGTAGGTAGTCTAGTTAGATTTAATAATTTTCATAATGTTATTATGCCAATATTAATGTGAAACGAATGTTTGTGACTCACATTAACCCAATCACACACGAACGGCTGAACAGATTTGGATGCTGAAATTTGATTATCATATAGATAGGATCATGAGATTTCTTGTTCTGAATTAATACATAGGATACTTTTTAAAGTCAACGCATATGAATTCGCGGGTTAGAGCTACTGTAAATTTAAAGATATAATATTGATGACAAATTGATGTTTTACCTATACCTATGAAGTAATCGCCTACTAAATTATGGATTTTGTCTCATAAATGAGTATTTAATCGTGAAACACATCTTATCAAGAAGCCAAGTCCAAACATTAAAAATTGTTGATTATTTGCTTTGAATCATTTATTTTTAGTCTGGTAGTAATAGGTATGTTTTATACGAACCTTCATACGAATGCGCATTGTAGATTGGTTGATAGATATAGCAATATTGTCATCCACCCTTAAAGAGCACACCGTTTTTTTTTGTAGGTATACTTACTTTGAAGATCTAGGTTTATCTACAATTTAGACGACCCCGACGATGCCATTTTTTTTTCCAATGTAAAATATAGATTTAAATTAATACCTACCTAATCAGGTTCAGACTACGAATAAGAATGTAGGTATAGAAGTGTAAATGAAGCTCAAAAAGTGGCACCAAAAAAAGTGTACCGTGTTCTAAATTTGTTCTTTAAAAACTGTACCTAGCCGCCAAAACTCATACAAAATGTCATTTTTCATTGGGTGCCAAAAATTATTTCGATTGTGTTTAGAGTTACTCTTCTATAATTATTTTTATTGGTAGGGTTCAGAAGTGCTATTTCTGAAACGTAATATTCAATATCGTGTTCGAATAATGTATAATCTCTATATTAATTTTAAATCTATCTACTGCTGATTTGTAGGTAGGTATATGACTTTCAAAAATGTCACTCCAGCAGATATGACATTTTAGTTCAAGTTACAAGTCAAGTTCCAGTTACTATTCATGCATTTTTGATAATATAATTATTTTGTGTCTGACGGACGGAATTTAACTATAGGTACAATAAATTACAACGAGAATAGCTATTAATTGTATTAAACTAAATAAATAGGTAGCTCTCTGACCAAGTCATTATTTGACTTTGAACTCTCTACAATAAGGAAAAAATAACAACATAGGTACTTCGATGCCATTTTTACCCAATACGATATTAGTAGGCGAAGTTAGAACAATGGATGGATTAAATAACTGACGAATGACTCAGCTAACAGCTTTAAATAAAATAAAATGGTAAGTATTTGTAACTAACCTGAACACCTACATTACCCACAGGAAAACGGATGGGTTTATTGGAACGTGAATTCCAATTTTGAATTTAGGTATAAAGATAAAAACATGTAGGTAGGTACCTAAATTGGAATAAACCTGCAGGAGATAAACCTTTCAAGAAAATATAATTAAAAAAACTGGTTCTATACTACTACTACTATATTATATAATATTTACGTTAAAAATGTATAACTGCAGTAAATTTTAAAGTAAATAAAATATAGAGACGGACGATATCCTCCATTTATTGATCCTAAATAGGTATCCATATGCCATATACTTATTTGAAACTTATATTTGTAATTTAAAAAACCAGTAGGCTAGTTAGGTAGTTATATTGTTTTATCAGTCGAGTGCATGTCATTTACAACAATACTAATTCGAATTCTCTCCTCGTAAGATTCCGATTTGTTTCAATATTACAAACAAATAAATATTTTGAACATTGCCATAAATATTTTCTATTCTTAATCGAAGTATCTATGGTATAGACAGATAAAGTATAAAATATAAAGGTATTAGTAGGTAACCTAACTACTAATATCCATCTACACGCTACGCTACATCTACATATAGTTTTATCATTTAATTTTGTGCTGTACACATTAAGTCTGCCTCACACTTTAGAACTGTCTCTGTTGCGGGTCTGCTGGAAGAAATCTCTTTAGAGATAAGCTCGCCCTTTGTACATGTCTACTATAATTGTTATTTCTGTATTATTGTGTACAATAAAGTGTTAAATAAATAAATAAATCCATGAATTGAATCAAATTATTCGTATTGAATATGTATATAGGTATAGGTACAACCTGCCCATTGTGGAATTACAAGGTCTTGACTCAAAACAAAATACCCAATAAGACAATTCAACTCGCACCGCGCTTCAATAACGTACAAGTATCTGGCGTCTAAACAATAATAATTCTCTCACCGCGCTATTACAATCGCGAGACGATACAACATGGTGTCTGTATGCTCTAGCACTAGCAGGCGGAGTTTTTTCTTAAGCAAAGCAAACATGACCCTCCTCTCCCCACCTGCCTGTCCCCCCTCACGCCCGTCGGCCACGACCGGCACCCCGCCAGCGCACAGGTGTGACCAATCACCACTCCTCGCCTGTGTGCCACGATCAACAATCGAGCTCTTATCTCTTGGACTATACCATGTGGCTGTGTGTGTATGATAATTGTTATTTATATTGACAGCGCAATAGGAAGCTGTGTGCAATGGTGTGCGTGAGTGTAGGTTTTTTATCAGCGGTTAACGGACGCACTCTGCCCGATGCCCGTGCGCAGAGATTGTATTGTACCGCGCCGATGCGATAGTCGTGTCGTAGTGTGTAGGTGTATTCATCCGGTATACCTAATGAACGATAAACAGTTGCTTGCTCTACCTAACAATATCACTGCACCAATTCTATGCATAAATACCGTATAACATGCTTGATAGGTTTGTGATCTAATTTGATTCCTAACCTAATACAATGCGTATTTTATATTAGCAGGCTAATAACCCTAACATAAACAAATACCTGAGAACTAGAAAAATCATTACTCAATCGGCTTTAGTTTACGTTCCGGAAAGACAACTAGCGCCATCTAGTATGGAGCGGCGGAACTAAACATTCTCGTATTCTCTTATTTTCTTAGAAAATTCATAGGAATTGCTTTGATTGGTTTCGAAAAGTGCCTAAGTAGATAGTACATTAAAAATAGATAAAACTCAATTACTTACGTACGTAGGTACTTCCAGTTCAAAATTCTCACTTTCAGTAGGTAGGTAATCTAATCACTAATTATTTTATGTGTGAAAACAATATAATAAGTATGAACGTAAAATTATTACAGAATAAATAAATAATAAATAATTAATATTTAAAAAAATTATTTGCATTAAAAATTGAAAATATCCTACGACCTACGAAATAAAAAGTTCATCCATCAAATTGTGAGGAATCTCAACAGAGCTAGCGCCATCTATTGCCAAGTAGCGCGTACGTAACCAACCAGCAAGAATGGGTATAACATAAACCTCGGGCTGACTTATAGTTCTGCGATTAGATTACTTAGTTGTAAGGATAAGTTATATAATATAAAACATTAGACGTGTTAGTTAATTATTTCAGGGTTAGATTTAATACTATCTAATAAAATGCTATACAACTACACGACATTGTATTGTATTATGTAAGTAGGAATGCATAGATTATTACCGTACCTACATACCTACCTGCTTACTCGTTAAAACAAATTAAATCATTTATTTCAGGAAATCTGTTCTTTACATTAACGTAGCACTAGTACCTATTGTCATCACAATAGACACCTATATACCAATAGCGCTATGTAAACCTACACATTGATTATTTTCAACTACTAAAATAATCTTTAACTGGTGTATGACGCGGATTTTGTGCATTAGGTACATTTCATTATAAATTGATTTTTGATCATTCCTTTTATCCGACAATATCGTTAAGCATTAATTTAAAGGAGTAAATTGGCAGCCGACCGCATGCAGCAGCAGCATACGACGTGTCGGATCCGACACGTCGGAGCGACGCGTCGCTCCGACACGTCGGAGGGGTATGAATTCGAACCCGACCGCACGCAGCAGCAGCATACAGCAGCTGCAAACAGTGCTGCCGACTTAGGGTATTTTTTGGGGTAAAGTGACACATTAAATTACGACCGTGCTCCCCTTTGGGATACTCAGAATCCTTGTTACAAACATCAGTGATCTTAGTAGCCTGGTTCCTTTTCACCTTTTTAGGGTTCTGTGCCCAAAGAGTGAAAACGGAAACTTTGTCCGTCCGTCCTACCTATTTAGGGCTGTAACTTTTGAACCGTAATAGCTAGAAATAATAAAAATTACAAAATGTATCAAATTAAGGGGGATCCTCATACAAAAAACATTTTTTTTTAAAGATTTTAGGGTCTTAGTTACTTTACTTCTAAAATGCTGGAGTAAAAAAATCTTAAAATGTTATAAGTAGTAGATTACATACCGAAGGCAGAACACATATTTATTTAGAAAATAGCTGTTTATAAGATCTTCGATCAATTTAATTCATTGAAAATAGGATAAACTTTGTTTGTATGCAGCGCGCTCGTGCGCGCTGGCAGGAATATCATTTTAAACTCAAAAATAGCTGTTTATAAGATCTTCGATCAATTTAATTAATTGAAAATAGGATTAAACTTCGTTTGTATGCAGCGCGCTCGGGCGCGCTGGCAGGAATATCATCTTAAACTCAAAAATAGCTGTTTATAAGATCTTCGATCAATTTAATTCATTGAAATTAGGATGAAACTTGGTTTGTATACATCGCGCTCGTGCGCGCTGGCAGGAATATCATCTTAAACTCAAAAATAGCTGTTTATAAGATCTTCGATCAATTTATTGCGAAACTATCGTGTTTATACAGGGTCAAACTTAATATGCTGAAACTTTTTAAAGGGATCATCAGACCATCAAACTGAACAATTTTCTCTATGGGACCAACATAGAAATCGCGAAAAAAAAATCTGCTGTCCCATACATTTGGCTCGAGTAGGTTATCACTTTTGTATGGGACAGCTGTTTTTTTTTTCGTGATTTCAATGTTAGTGTTTAGAGAAAGTTGTTCAGTTTGATGGTCTGATCATTCCCTTAAAAAAGTGTTAGCATATTAAGAAGGACCCTATATAATATTTGAACACTGTTTCACCCAATACCGAACGCCCGTATGATGTACCGTTATCGTTGGAATTTAACGGAAAATGTGGTTGAAAATAAAGATTTCATTAAATTAAATATTATAGTGGAATTTGTATGAATTATCGTGCTTTATCCGACTTTTATTTTCTATCGCATGCCACAAAATAAATTCGTGAATTTAGGATAATTATCGCATGCCTGGCAGCACTCGACGACACTACTGCAGTGCTAGCATGATACCCCGCGACTTCGAGTCTCTCTATACCATATCTCTATTTCAGCGCGTCTTTGCCTCTGTCTCTACAGTAGCTAACATGATGCCCGCGACTTACGATGACGCGAGCTCTCAACTGTCATTCGTAGACTCTAGTCTACAAATGCGAGCATGATCACCGTTCGGTAGAGTTTGTGGCTCTACGTTTACGCAACGAAATAAGTAAAAGAACGAATGATTTTGGGGCAGCTCTAATCACCGATTCGGTGATACCCTATTCAAATTGATCGATTTAACCGTATGGTAACCCAGCGAACCCGGGCCGCGACTTTGCTTTCTCTTTGTAGAGTGGCTGACGAGCTGTCAAATCATGCTCACCATCGCGGGATAAATGACAGGCGCGGGTATGGATTTCAAACCCGCAAGCGCGCGTCATGCGACTAATCATGCTAGCACTGCTGGTGTGCGGTCGAGGCTCGACCGCATACAGCACGTCGCATGCTTCGTGTCGGATGCTTCGCAGGGTATTTCATAGAACTACATACAAACCAGTAGTGTCGGAGCGACACGTCGTATGCTGCTGCTGTATGCGGTCGGCTGTTAACCGGCACCTTAATTCATGTTAACTATAGGTAGGTACCTACATTTAGTGGTTCAGGCTGTCCGTTGTCATTCAGTCGGAAACGGAACTGTTTTAATATTGTATTGATTGAAGAAGATAGATAGATAAACAGAATAATTGTCTAGACGTAATCACAGATTATATAATACTAAGACGTAATCAAAATATCACATGATAACATTAGCTAAAATGCCTTGTAGCGCTGGTAGGTACAGTGGTGAAAGACCACAGGCTAAATATCTCTGCAGGGAATGTTCGGTTTATGAGGTCGTATTTTCTAAAATTCAATACCGGTGTCCCGATAGCGAAGTACACTGGCGTGCATGTACGGTACGCGGACGACGCGGCCGCTCTAATTAATACGTCGAGCCGTTGTTTTACTCTTTATTATATTTGATTTACGACGCGCGCCGCCACCGGCGCTTTTAAAAACGATATTGCGCGGGAAAACGAGCCGTATTACCGAAATAACCGACTAAATTGAATTGTTGCCGCCATGTTTGTTTTTATTAAGCGAGCGCTGCCCGTAAAGGTGTCCGCGATAATTTTAATCGCCAACAATGTGTTTCACGTTATTGTTTTATATCCAATTGGGGTTTACGTTACGCGTACTACACTGGGAATAACAGGATTGTTGTATTTTATTACATTCACAACCAGTTTTGTGCTGATTAATGACAGAAACAACATAATAATATGTTTTTTTTTAATAAAGGTAGTTTTTCTCTAATAAGCGTGTTTCTTTGTTACAGTCCGTCCGCTGGCGGGCGGTGGGCCGGAGGGCAAGCCGGTCGAGGAGGAGGAGGAGCGGGGCGGGTCTCCGCTGGGTCCGGGCGGGCCATTCGCCTGCAGCCAGTGCCGCGGCGCCTACCCAACACGCGAACAGCTCGAACGCCACGAGACGCTGCACTCGCCCAACACTCAGGTGGATACCGTCAAATATGTCAGTGCCCATTATCATATCACAATGACCTTTCCCTAACCTTAATGGTTTAGCGTTTACGATCTCACACCTAGAAAACAAAATTGCTTTGATCCTTTTCGAGCTATTCTTTTTGAGTTACAAACGATTCAAGTCAACAATAAAATTAACGTAATATTGTATTGTCAACAGTCTTGCAAGATCTGCCACAAGAGCTTCGCGAACGTATATCGGTTGCAACGGCACATGATCAGTCATGACGAGAGCGCACTCCTGCGCAAATTCAAGTGCAACGACTGCGACAAGGCATTCAAGTTCAAGCATCATCTCAAGGAGCACCTGCGCATACACAGCGGGGAGAAGCCGTTTGAGTGCGCCAACTGCGGCAAAAAGTTCTCACACTCCGGCTCCTACTCCAGTCATATGACTTCTAAGAAATGTCTTGTGATGAACCTCAAAATGGGTCGAATAAAACCCAACAATCCAGCGCTAAATCCTGAGCGAAGTCCATCACGAAAACGGGCTAACGCTATGGTCGCTTCTCAACTAAATAATAATATAACGCCTAATGGAAACTCTTTCCTACCTATTCTACCTAAGTATAACCCTGAAGCTGCAGCCTTTTTTGCATCAATGACATCTCAAGAAAATAATTTCCATCGTCCGCCTTTAGGGCAACCGGGAATCAATCCTTTCTACATGCCCCCTGGAATGCCTATGAGTCCAGCTAGTGGAATTACGCCCTACAGCTTCCCAACGTCACTAAGTCAATTATTCGAACAGTTGGCTTCAACGCAGTACCAGCAGAGGAAAATAGAAAACCCTATTAGCCCGAAACTTACTTGCACTCCTCCAGCAGATCCTGAGGATTTGATAGAAGAAGTCACTGAAGAGGATGACAAACGATCTGAAGGCAGTGCAGAGCTTGTAATGGACATAGAAGATGAAGAAGCCGTATCCATTAAAAAGGAGCAAGAAGATCGAGAAGTAGATCCACGATTACCTTCTCATAACTATGATTCCGTCCCAATAAATAACAACAACCCTGAAAGCGATAGTAACCATCAAAATTTTAATACCATCTTAAAATCTGTCAGCGAGTCAGTGACAAAACACTTCTTTAGAACAAAAATGACAGAAAAACTGTCCCCTGTTTCGGGCAACATTTGTCCTAGTCTAGGATCCCCAACAACACCAAATTTAATTAAGGAAGAACCCAGAGATTTTCATAGATGTTTGAAATGTAACGCAACGTTCATTAACAATACCGACTTATTAGAACATGAGAAAGCAGTTTGTGGAAATTTATTTAGAAAACATGAAGGCTTGGCAGCTCAAGTAGCCGAAACTGTAGCTCTTAATAGATTGGAGCTAGAGGCTGAGATGCGAGCTTCGATACAAAGTGGGGTAAGTGCCAGTGAGGATGAAGACTACAGAGAAGAGCGGGATGACAAGATATCTATCCACGACACTGACAGAAAGATTAGAGTGAGAACCGCTTTAAGTGAAGAACAACAAATGGTGTTGAAAGATCATTACGTTATAAATCCCCGACCAAACAGAGAGGAATTCAAGAAAATTGCTCACCAAATCGGTCTCGATAACAGAGTGGTACAAGTGTGGTTCCAAAATAACCGAGCCAGAGAGCGAAAAATGTCACAATGTGTAGCAGTGTCTGATCAACCTTTAGATTTATCCACAAAAAAGTCTAACCCATCTGTTACTTCTAGTCCATCACCGTCGCCTACTTGCAGCATTTCCGTTACACATTCCGACTCTGAGGAAGCGGTCAACCTTAGCCAAAAGTCCTCACGCAGTACAACGCCGCACCGCCCTAACTACTTACACCCATATCCACATTCCAATTGCTCGTCTTCCTCGTTTACTGATTTCCGACTCTCACCGTCACCAGGGGAAACAATGAATGGGAGAAAACGGTTGTTATCTCAAAAAATGTCACTTAACCCCATGATGCCAATGGAAAAACTTCTTCAGTACAATGACATGACGAATGCGCGATCGCCACTTTTAAACATGCACATTTCATCGGACATTGGCGTACATGGGTCAAGTCCATCGTATGATCGTCCGTCGTGGGGAGAAGAGAGACATACACCGAACGAGTACGAAGACGAAGCTCCTGCTGCTAAGAAAATTAAATTGAAGCCAGGGTCAGAGTTAAAGGAAGGCGAAGGACAATTCGTTTGCAATCAATGTGACAAGACCTTCGTCAAACAAAGTTCCCTTGCAAGACATAAATATGAACATTCAGGTCAGTACCGAAAATACCTATTATATATTCGACAAACAATTTTAAAGTACCTACATCAATCTTATTTTTTGAAAAACACTTTAAGGAAAGTGCATCTGTATTAATTAACCATCTAATAAAAACTTTCATTCTTGCAGGTCAGCGTCCATACCAATGCCTGAAGTGCCCGAAGGCGTTCAAGCACAAGCACCACCTGACGGAGCACAACCGACTACACACCGGCGAGAAACCGTTCCAGTGCTGCAAGTGTCTCAAGAAGTTCTCGCACTCCGGCTCCTACAGCCAGCATATGAACCACAGGTTCGCTATTTGCAAGCCCTACAGAGATTAGACTCTACGCTCTTGTGCGGCTCCTACCTGAATCTGTTAATATAACTTATTAATGTTGGCATTTGATCTACGGGGCACGAACGTTACTCATCAGCGAGAAACTCCAGTGCTGCAAGTGTCTCTAAAATTTTTCTCGTACTCCGGCTCCTACAGTTATCACATGAACCACAGGATCTGCAAGACCAACAGAGATTAGATACTCAGCTCTCTTATGTTAACTTTCATAAACAATAATTGATTTGTTAGGTTGGGCTTCGGCATAGATATAGTAACTAGATGGCACCATAACCTGGCCGCACATGAAACAGCAATAGTGTGACTTTTTCATACAAAAAGACTATTTGTTTGGCAAGATGTCATCAACATTCCATAGGTTTGACATCTTGCCAAACACAAAAACTGGCTACGGTGACCGAAACAAAAAATAATATTTCTGTCTTTTTATTTACATAAGTTTTCCTATCTGGCTATCTCGCTCTCTCATTTCTTTGCTCCATATTTCAGCGTAAGCGAAAAGTTTTTAATCTAAGGGATGAAATATCAATGGAATGAAATCGCTATAGTGGCATAGTTCTGATTATTTTATAACAAACCTGAACGTGCCTGAACATGCTGAACAACCCTTAAACAACCGCAAATAGGTAAATAAAAAGGGTTATCAACGTACAACATTTTTAAAATTACAAAAAAAAATGAAGGAGGAATTAAATAGTTAAAAATGTCTAGTCGTGACAAAATGACTGTTAATACCTAGTAAATAATTCAATATTCTAAATGCGGGTACGTTACGAGTACCATTTTAATGTGAAGTGTGAACCATAAATAGGTATATAATATTTATATGAACAAGTAACCAACGACACTGCATAATAAATTAATAATACTCAAAGTAATTTAAAGTATTCGTCGCTCGGTATTTTCGTTTCAAAGTTAGGCCATTTTGCTCAACATCATATTTTTATACAGAAGACCCAAACGTTGATTAACTTTATGTTAATATTGTGTAAGTGCCAAGTACCTATGCCAAAGAATTGTGCCATGGAAAATGCCAAAAATTTAATTATCTACTCATTTTAATATTTAGCTATAGTTTTATTTTGTAAAAATCCTAAAGGCCAGTACCTGTAGCATAATACTCCTCGATAAATATTGTTACTATATTATTATTTTTATATTAGCCACAATATTGTGGTGGCATATTATTCATAATTCACTTTTTAATATTAAAATAATCTGCAGTGTCCTAACTTATATAAGTTAATTTTACAACAACTTTAACGCCAAAGTAATCGAAAGGTACTTATTTATAACAAAGGGGCAGGCACTAAAGATTATTTTAGTAGTTGAAAATAATCAATGTGTAGGTTTACATAGCGCCCAGGCGTGCGTGGGGTGTCTATTGTGATGACAATACTAGTGCTACGTACATTACAATCCATTACAATTCAATTATTTCTACTTTTCTCTGCTGCTCTCATTGGGTAAATCTACCAATTCAACGGAAAATGCATACATGAAACAATATTGTTTCAGAAGCTTCCATCGCTATATCTAACGTTACGTTTGCACCAGTATTCGTCCACGACTTCATTATTTTCAAACAATTTCAAAACAAAATCTTTATCGAATCTTTTCAAGTAAAGGATAAGATACTCGTATTCTAATGTCAAGTGTTTAGATAGATTCAATCTTAATTAAGTTAAAAGCATTCCATAATACTCCTATGGGATCTCTGCTGTGTTTAATTAACTTTTTCGAATAGTCCAAAGATTAGGATAGTAAGTTGTAAATAGTTAACTGTAAATATTATTAGTCATTATCTGTAAATATGATTGCTTAAATTAATTCTGTACCTACCAGTACGTAAACGTAGCAAGTGTATCTCTCCTACAGAGCTAAAGTGAGTAACAAATGAGCGTTACAATGCACTGCAGTGTACTGCGCTACGGGGCAACTGAGTGCATTGAAGGGCATCATGCTACCACTACAGTCTGACACGTGACACGACACAATGAATACGGTGACAATAATAAACATCTGTTTTTAAAGCGCAATAGTCTAATATGATGAAATATACTAATAATTGTATAATATTATAAAATATTATATTAGTAACACTAAATTATAAGCTGATGATATTGTTAGCTACAGCTATAAATATGTCATGAACGTAACGAAATGCAATTTTCCGATATCTTGATGTTATCCTGATTTGTCCTCGAATTCTCGAATTATGGAAAATTATGTACTTACCTAATTTATACAATTTTAGTTTGTACCTATCATCATCATTAAACATTTTGGTTTCTGGAAAGGCGTGAAAATTATTACAGCTATCCACAAATTAATTTATTACATGCTAACTACCTACTTCGTTTACGTCACATCATACTAGGAAGTTTAAAACAATTTCATATTAATTCAGCAGTATAATAGAACAGAAAGTTCCTATGCAAAAATACATTTTAAGAATTTCACGACACTTATTTCTATATTTTGTAATTGTAAGTAGATAAATTAATTTTGAAAGGTTTCTAAGCAACGAATTACGTAAATGATCGCCAGCAGTATACCTATATATTTATCAAGTAGTTACTCTAGAAAAAGTTACTATATTGATTGCCATAGTATTTGAATATATTTAAAAATCTGTAAATTAGGTACCTGCATTGCAAAATTCTCAGCTTAAAAAAACAGTATTTCGTTTCCAGATATCCGATTGACATAGTTAGTTATATTATTCCCTAAAATACTAATTGATCTATTTCATATTTTATTATTAATAATATTTTATTTAAGTGATTTCCAAATTATCACCGGTGGGCTAGATAAACCAAAGAATACTTACGTTAAAATATGATGTGGAAAACTGTACAATATAAATATCCCATCACTAGTTAGTTTAGCTTTAGTTATGTGCCAAAAATAATTTTAGGGGCTTCAAATAGTTTTATATAAAGTGATTTTATTTTTTACATCGAATGGCATTATGTACCTACCTACTGAAATAATTAATTATTACTTGTGCAATACTAAAATTGCAAAAAAAGTATTTCTTCCTTTGTAACTATAAAATTAGATTTAATGTTATATGTATAAGCCAATGTGAATTCCTATTGCCATAATTATTGTGTTTGTTGTTTAGTGGAGTGTGTGACTGGTCAGACCTAAGTCTAGTCTGGTCTGATGTGGTCACCGCTTCACGGGCAGAACTTTTCGACAGGTTGCTGATCATTTGTTAAAATAAGTAACTCTAGATTGTTAAACTTACCCATAGATTAACATGTGTTAAAATATTGCCTATATAAATTATAGTAATTCATTTTACTTGATATTATAATGTATATTGAATTTATGAATATTAAATATATATATTGACATTTCAATGCAAAAATTAATACATTTTATTTCGTCTTTACCACAAAGCACAAAATCACCGCACGCCGCCGGCGCGTAACGGAGATTACCTACTTACTACTACAAAGGTAACCACCTACTTTTATAGGTACATAATAAATAACGTTCACAAGCACATATCACATAGGTACCTACCTAAGTCCTTAGGTCCGTTGTTTTGACTCCAAACTTAAGATACACAAGTGGGTATGTACCTAGCTAACAGGCAAAACCAGCACAACATGCAATGTGCATACCTAACTGAATTCGATTGATTAAAATTTAAATTAAGCAAAGCCTCACAAAACGTAAGTAAACCTCACAAAGCAAATTGAGTAGGTGTTAGGTAGGTGACGTACCTTTACTTTTGTACCTAGTCACTTTTATTAATATGTGGTGTGCTGAGTGCTGACCCAGGAAGCCAGAAAATAGTTATAATTTCTAAATGAAAGTAGCATAATAGCAATCCCTCAAACCACAATGTAAGTAAGTATTAATAACTATAAAAAAACAACACTTTCCACTACATAACATGTAGTTACCTACCTGCACTCGTAGTATGCTGCACGTGATACGGCTGTATCACGTCTTTAATCTCGTTCGTTCGCTCGCAAATAGAAAGAGAGCTAAGGTGTGATAGCTTGGTGATAGCGCTGTATCACTGCGGCATGCTAGCTATTCTGACTGCTACTAAAACGTAGTTCATCATACCGGCTATAGATGGCGTTGACCAGAGAGGGGTCCGAAGACGAAAATTTGTGTCTAAAAAGTAAACAAAAATGCATGTCACTAAGTCGGACGCATCCGTTGGTTACGCTCATATTTTGCTGTTTAGGTACTTGAAAACACAAATTCTTACTATTTTATTTGTATTTTATTATCTGCAAGGCTACGAACAAATAATAATAATTATTTGTTCGTAGCTGCAAGGTCATTCGCCTCTGTCTCGTCAACGCCATCTATTGAGCCATTAGGAACTACTTTTTCTTTTTTAATGGCTTTCTGAAAATCCCTCATTCGATTGTGTGTGCCACGACTTCGTCGCTCCTAATCGACAAGTATTTTGATCGAAGCAAGTAGGTACCATAGGCACAGGTGCCAAGGCCAAGTATTTCGCTACGGTAGGTACCAGGGGTGCGTTCAGAACCTACGCCCAGAGTGCGCCCAGAGTGCACTCCGAGTGCAACTTTTCGCCCTAACGCCGTTCCGAGCCTCGGTGAAAAGCGTGTTACCCATAATGCTGGGTTCACATGCACGCCGTGCAGCCCGGCAAGCTTAGACAATTCGCTGTACATCGACTCGTCTGTAAAGTGATTGTTACTACTTAACTTTATAGAAGCCTTAATGTACAACGAATTGCCTAAGCTTGCCGGGCTGCGGGGCACGCATATGAACGCACCTTAAGAGCGAGCGAGAAGAACAACCGCACCCAAAGGCTCTGAACGCTAGTTACTAGTTATTATTCTGTGACGCAGCCCAGCAGTGCGATTTTTGAAAATCATACGAGCGGTTCGGCAGTAGAAAGATGCTGAAAGATGCATAATCTCCATAGTAATTCTGACATTTTCTACTGCCGAACCGCTCGGCTCCTTCCGAGCGCTTCGGATTGCTATTATGCTACTCCTTTCCGGCAAAGAACTAGAGATAGAATTATTTTTGGAAAAATTTCAAATTGACATTTTATGTTTAACAGAACATTGGCTGCGAGAAAGTCAAATGATGTTCGGTTTTGAAAATTATTCTATAGCTAGTGCACTCAACCGAAAGACAACAACACGAGGCGGATCAGTTATATTTAGTAAAAATAGTTTAAAAGTGAAAGAACGAAAAGATATTGTTAGGCTCTCGGTTGAATGTAATATTGAACTTTCTTGTATCGAGCTAGAAAACCACATAATTTTGAGTGTGTACAGGCCCCCGAACGATCAAAACTTTAATACTTTTGAATCTGTAATGGAAGATGCTTTAAAGTTAGTTTTTAAAAGTAGTAAATCCATAATAGTTTGCGGCGATTTCAATGTTAATCTGCTTGAAAACGATTCCCAAAATTGTAGACTAATAACTCTTTTTAAATCTTTTAATTTGAAAAATTTGTTTTTAGAGCCAACCAGAATCACAGCAACAACGGCTACTTGCATAGATAATGTATTTTGTAACTGCGATTTTGTCGATAAGGCTGTAATTAATTGCTTGAAATCTGATCACAGTGGCCAAATAGTTAGTTTTCCAGTAATTAAAATAGAAACCAAAATGTCTTTACGAATTAGGCCTGCCACTGTTTACAAAATAGAAAAATATAAAGAAACACTGAAAGAAAAGAAAGAAAGAAAGAAAAAACTTTATTCACCATTAAAGGCACACACGAAACAAACACAGTACAGTAAAAGAAATAGTAGGTGGTAGCGGTGTGTGCCGCGATGGTAAAAAGGACACGACTCAACATAGTGCCTTACTTGGTAAGCAAGGCGTTGATTTTCTGCCGTGCCTGACAGAGCAGGAGTGCAATTTTCGAATCTCACACTTTCAAAATCATAGTCGAATGATGCATAATTTCCATAGTAGTATATGACACTTTCACACTACTAATAAACGTGTGACTCAAAAATACCACTCCTGTGCTGTGTTGCTCTCCGAAAACCAATTGTGTGCTAAGAATATTATAAATATGTAGTGTAATAAATAATTTACAATAAATATAATGTATGTAAAGACGTGCAATATTTTAATTTATTTTGATAATAGAAATGACTAATTAGTCTTATAAGATTATTATATTATACAATTAGATAAAAAACAATGTATGTAAATAGTATATAGTGTGTGTACATAGTATATAGTGTGTGTATGATATTATACCTACCCAATAATAAGACCCACCTCTAAACGCGTACAATATAGCCGTTAATTTATACCTACTGACACACGCCAAACCCTAGCCTCCGCATCAGGCACCTGGCTGTGCTTGTGCACTGCAACTTAAATTGCCAGTGCCAAATTATGAGCAGAATGACCCAAATAAATATTACAATGAGTTTTTTAATGTATTGCAAAATGAATATGACAAGGTTTTCACGGTTCGGAATATTGTTAAATCAAATAAATTTAAATTCAGCGATTGGGCAACAAAAGGAATCCGTAAAAGTAGACAAACCCTTTTTGATCTGTATGATAAAAAGACCTATACTCATAATGATGAGTTTCTTGAATTTGTAAAAATGTATTCAAAAACTTTCAAGAAAGTCTGTATCACAGCAAAATCACTACACATCAGCAGAAAAATTAAAAATTCTGATAACAAAATCAAAGCCGTTTGGAAAGTAATAAACCATGAAACAGGCAAAATAAAGCCACGTGATCCAGACATAACTATTCAAACTGATCACGGTATTATCAGTTCAGAGGCGGGAGTAGCTCAGGAATTTGAAACATTCTTTACTAACATTCCGGTAAAGATTACAGCGTCATTAGGTTCCTCACCTGCTCTGGCCGAGACACTACTAAAAGATAATGTAAATGCTTGCACTTCCGAATTCAGTTTTAGGCATGTTGACCCTGATACAATTGTTAAGATTTATAAAAAGTTTAATCTCAAAAACTCTGAAGATATATGGGGTATGTCGGTTAAGTTGTTTGGATCTGTTATTGGTGTCCTGGCGCCTTACTTGGCATCATTATTTAACATCTGCATCGATCAAGGTACTTTTCCCGATCTTATGAAACATAGTAAAGTTGTACCTCTCTTTAAATCAGGCAATAGACATGATCCCAACAATTTCAGACCTGTCTCAATTTTACCAGTTCTCAGCAAGGTTTTCGAAAAGATCATGCTCAATCAAATGCTGTCTCATTTCAATCAAAATCAACTACTGCATGATCAGCAGTTCGGGTTTACCAAAGGACGCTCGACTACAGACGCAGGGGTTGCACTGATTCAGCACATCTTCAGCGCTTGGGAGGAGCACCAAAATGCGATAGGCGTCTTTTGCGATCTTTCCAAAGCATTTGATTGCGTTGATCATACAACCTTGCTGTTAAAACTAAAACAGTACGTAATTAATGGCAGAGCTCTTGATTTGCTGGACTCCTACTTAAAAAACAGAGTCCAAAAAGTGTTAGTGAACGGATCTAAATCATCTGGATCACATGTGCAAACAGGCGTGCCACAGGGTTCAATTTTGGGCCCGTTCCTTTTTTTGGTCTACATAAATGATTTGCCGCATATGGTACAAAACTTGTCGAACATAGTATTATTTGCTGACGATACTTCTCTGATTTTTAAAGTAAACAGGAAGGACCAAGAACTTGACGACGTAAATGATGCCCTTCAACAAGTTTTGAACTGGTTTAACGCAAATAATCTCGCACTTAATGCCAAAAAAACTAAATGTATAAAATTTGTTTTGCCGAATGTACCTTTTGTAGATAATCAAGTTACTTTAAACAGAGATATTCTAGATTTTGTTGATAATACCGTGTTTTTGGGAATAACGATTGACTCTAGGCTGCAATGGGGCTCCCACATTGAAACTCTGGCTGGTAGGCTAAGTTCTGCAGCATATGCAGTCAGAAAAATTAAACAACTAACAGATATTGAAACTGCCAGACTCGTGTATTTCAGTTACTTTCATAGTATCATGTCCTATGGTATTTTATTGTGGGGTCGTGCTGCAGACATTGAGACGATCTTTATCCTACAGAAACGAGCAATTCGAGCTATATATGGCCTGCGTTGTCGTGATTCGCTTCGCGAAATCTTTAAGGAAATTAATATTTTAACCGTTTATGGACAGTTTATTTATGAAAACATTTTATATGTAAGAAAAAATTTGTCTTTGTTTCCACGAAATTGTGATGTTCATAATTATAACACACGAAATAAAAATAAACTGATATTTCCACACTTTCGGCTTGGTAGGGTCAACACGTCTTTCATGGGTCACTGTATACGCTGTTATAATAAAATCCCCGAGACCATTTTGAATCTTTCCGAAAACATGTTTAAAACTCAGATCAAAAAAGTCCTCTGTAAAAAAGCATACTATAAACTGGATGATTATTTAAATGATCAAAATGCTTGGGTCTGAGTGTCACTAACATATAGTTTACTGTATAGTATCAATTATTTAATTAAATAGACTATGTATTACTGTATACATAACCTTAGCATAAGAATTTATATTGTAATAGTCATTAAGTCGTGTTATGCTGTAGAGTTTCTGGCCGCATCTTCTCTACAGCGACAACACGTTCCGACGCGGTGGTAGCTTAAAAAAGTATTGACGTTTAATAAGTGTGCTTCAGGCTCCTATATTGAATAAATGATTTGAATTGAATTGAATTGAATTGAATTGCTCGTCTCGTATGATTTTCAAAAATCGCACTGCAGGTACTGTTGTTGTTGTTGTTACATTTATCCTTCCTTGTTGTGACAAAACACTTCTTTAGAACAAAAATGACAGAAAAACTGTCCCCTGTTTCGGGCAACATTTGTCCTAGTCTAGGATCCCCAACAACACCAAATTTAATTAAGGAAGAACCCAGAGATTTTCATAGATGTTTGAAATGTAACGCAACGTTCATTAACAATACCGACTTATTAGAACATGAGAAAGCAGTTTGTGGAAATTTATTTAGAAAACATGAAGGCTTGGCAGCTCAAGTAGCCGAAACTGTAGCTCTTAATAGATTGGAGCTAGAGGCTGAGATGCGAGCTTCGATACAAAGTGGGGTAAGTGCCAGTGAGGATGAAGACTACAGAGAAGAGCGGGATGACAAGATATCTATCCACGACACTGACAGAAAGATTAGAGTGAGAACCGCTTTAAGTGAAGAACAACAAATGGTGTTGAAAGATCATTACGTTATAAATCCCCGACCAAACAGAGAGGAATTCAAGAAAATTGCTCACCAAATCGGTCTCGATAACAGAGTGGTACAAGTGTGGTTCCAAAATAACCGAGCCAGAGAGCGAAAAATGTCACAATGTGTAGCAGTGTCTGATCAACCTTTAGATTTATCCACAAAAAAGTCTAACCCATCTGTTACTTCTAGTCCATCACCGTCGCCTACTTGCAGCATTTCCGTTACACATTCCGACTCTGAGGAAGCGGTCAACCTTAGCCAAAAGTCCTCACGCAGTACAACGCCGCACCGCCCTAACTACTTACACCCATATCCACATTCCAATTGCTCGTCTTCCTCGTTTACTGATTTCCGACTCTCACCGTCACCAGGGGAAACAATGAATGGGAGAAAACGGTTGTTATCTCAAAAAATGTCACTTAACCCCATGATGCCAATGGAAAAACTTCTTCAGTACAATGACATGACGAATGCGCGATCGCCACTTTTAAACATGCACATTTCATCGGACATTGGCGTACATGGGTCAAGTCCATCGTATGATCGTCCGTCGTGGGGAGAAGAGAGACATACACCGAACGAGTACGAAGACGAAGCTCCTGCTGCTAAGAAAATTAAATTGAAGCCAGGGTCAGAGTTAAAGGAAGGCGAAGGACAATTCGTTTGCAATCAATGTGACAAGACCTTCGTCAAACAAAGTTCCCTTGCAAGACATAAATATGAACATTCAGGTCAGTACCGAAAATACCTATTATATATTCGACAAACAATTTTAAAGTACCTACATCAATCTTATTTTTTGAAAAACACTTTAAGGAAAGTGCATCTGTATTAATTAACCATCTAATAAAAACTTTCATTCTTGCAGGTCAGCGTCCATACCAATGCCTGAAGTGCCCGAAGGCGTTCAAGCACAAGCACCACCTGACGGAGCACAACCGACTACACACCGGCGAGAAACCGTTCCAGTGCTGCAAGTGTCTCAAGAAGTTCTCGCACTCCGGCTCCTACAGCCAGCATATGAACCACAGGTTCGCTATTTGCAAGCCCTACAGAGATTAGACTCTACGCTCTTGTGCGGCTCCTACCTGAATCTGTTAATATAACTTATTAATGTTGGCATTTGATCTACGGGGCACGAACGTTACTCATCAGCGAGAAACTCCAGTGCTGCAAGTGTCTCTAAAATTTTTCTCGTACTCCGGCTCCTACAGTTATCACATGAACCACAGGATCTGCAAGACCAACAGAGATTAGATACTCAGCTCTCTTATGTTAACTTTCATAAACAATAATTGATTTGTTAGGTTGGGCTTCGGCATAGATATAGTAACTAGATGGCACCATAACCTGGCCGCACATGAAACAGCAATAGTGTGACTTTTTCATACAAAAAGACTATTTGTTTGGCAAGATGTCATCAACATTCCATAGGTTTGACATCTTGCCAAACACAAAAACTGGCTACGGTGACCGAAACAAAAAATAATATTTCTGTCTTTTTATTTACATAAGTTTTCCTATCTGGCTATCTCGCTCTCTCATTTCTTTGCTCCATATTTCAGCGTAAGCGAAAAGTTTTTAATCTAAGGGATGAAATATCAATGGAATGAAATCGCTATAGTGGCATAGTTCTGATTATTTTATAACAAACCTGAACGTGCCTGAACATGCTGAACAACCCTTAAACAACCGCAAATAGGTAAATAAAAAGGGTTATCAACGTACAACATTTTTAAAATTACAAAAAAAAATGAAGGAGGAATTAAATAGTTAAAAATGTCTAGTCGTGACAAAATGACTGTTAATACCTAGTAAATAATTCAATATTCTAAATGCGGGTACGTTACGAGTACCATTTTAATGTGAAGTGTGAACCATAAATAGGTATATAATATTTATATGAACAAGTAACCAACGACACTGCATAATAAATTAATAATACTCAAAGTAATTTAAAGTATTCGTCGCTCGGTATTTTCGTTTCAAAGTTAGGCCATTTTGCTCAACATCATATTTTTATACAGAAGACCCAAACGTTGATTAACTTTATGTTAATATTGTGTAAGTGCCAAGTACCTATGCCAAAGAATTGTGCCATGGAAAATGCCAAAAATTTAATTATCTACTCATTTTAATATTTAGCTATAGTTTTATTTTGTAAAAATCCTAAAGGCCAGTACCTGTAGCATAATACTCCTCGATAAATATTGTTACTATATTATTATTTTTATATTAGCCACAATATTGTGGTGGCATATTATTCATAATTATTCACTTTTTAATATTAAAATAATCTGCAGTGTCCTAACTTATATAAGTTAATTTTACAACAACTTTAACGCCAAAGTAATCGAAAGGTACTTATTTATAACAAAGGGGCAGGCACTAAAGATTATTTTAGTAGTTGAAAATAATCAATGTGTAGGTTTACATAGCGCCCAGGCGTGCGTGGGGTGTCTATTGTGATGACAATACTAGTGCTACGTACATTACAATCCATTACAATTCAATTATTTCTACTTTTCTCTGCTGCTCTCATTGGGTAAATCTACCAATTCAACGGAAAATGCATACATGAAACAATATTGTTTCAGAAGCTTCCATCGCTATATCTAACGTTACGTTTGCACCAGTATTCGTCCACGACTTCATTATTTTCAAACAATTTCAAAACAAAATCTTTATCGAATCTTTTCAAGTAAAGGATAAGATACTCGTATTCTAATGTCAAGTGTTTAGATAGATTCAATCTTAATTAAGTTAAAAGCATTCCATAATACTCCTATGGGATCTCTGCTGTGTTTAATTAACTTTTTCGAATAGTCCAAAGATTAGGATAGTAAGTTGTAAATAGTTAACTGTAAATATTATTAGTCATTATCTGTAAATATGATTGCTTAAATTAATTCTGTACCTACCAGTACGTAAACGTAGCAAGTGTATCTCTCCTACAGAGCTAAAGTGAGTAACAAATGAGCGTTACAATGCACTGCAGTGTACTGCGCTACGGGGCAACTGAGTGCATTGAAGGGCATCATGCTACCACTACAGTCTGACACGTGACACGACACAATGAATACGGTGACAATAATAAACATCTGTTTTTAAAGCGCAATAGTCTAATATGATGAAATATACTAATAATTGTATAATATTATAAAATATTATATTAGTAACACTAAATTATAAGCTGATGATATTGTTAGCTACAGCTATAAATATGTCATGAACGTAACGAAATGCAATTTTCCGATATCTTGATGTTATCCTGATTTGTCCTCGAATTCTCGAATTATGGAAAATTATGTACTTACCTAATTTATACAATTTTAGTTTGTACCTATCATCATCATTAAACATTTTGGTTTCTGGAAAGGCGTGAAAATTATTACAGCTATCCACAAATTAATTTATTACATGCTAACTACCTACTTCGTTTACGTCACATCATACTAGGAAGTTTAAAACAATTTCATATTAATTCAGCAGTATAATAGAACAGAAAGTTCCTATGCAAAAATACATTTTAAGAATTTCACGACACTTATTTCTATATTTTGTAATTGTAAGTAGATAAATTAATTTTGAAAGGTTTCTAAGCAACGAATTACGTAAATGATCGCCAGCAGTATACCTATATATTTATCAAGTAGTTACTCTAGAAAAAGTTACTATATTGATTGCCATAGTATTTGAATATATTTAAAAATCTGTAAATTAGGTACCTGCATTGCAAAATTCTCAGCTTAAAAAAACAGTATTTCGTTTCCAGATATCCGATTGACATAGTTAGTTATATTATTCCCTAAAATACTAATTGATCTATTTCATATTTTATTATTAATAATATTTTATTTAAGTGATTTCCAAATTATCACCGGTGGGCTAGATAAACCAAAGAATACTTACGTTAAAATATGATGTGGAAAACTGTACAATATAAATATCCCATCACTAGTTAGTTTAGCTTTAGTTATGTGCCAAAAATAATTTTAGGGGCTTCAAATAGTTTTATATAAAGTGATTTTATTTTTTACATCGAATGGCATTATGTACCTACCTACTGAAATAATTAATTATTACTTGTGCAATACTAAAATTGCAAAAAAAGTATTTCTTCCTTTGTAACTATAAAATTAGATTTAATGTTATATGTATAAGCCAATGTGAATTCCTATTGCCATAATTATTGTGTTTGTTGTTTAGTGGAGTGTGTGACTGGTCAGACCTAAGTCTAGTCTGGTCTGATGTGGTCACCGCTTCACGGGCAGAACTTTTCGACAGGTTGCTGATCATTTGTTAAAATAAGTAACTCTAGATTGTTAAACTTACCCATAGATTAACATGTGTTAAAATATTGCCTATATAAATTATAGTAATTCATTTTACTTGATATTATAATGTATATTGAATTTATGAATATTAAATATATATATTGACATTTCAATGCAAAAATTAATACATTTTATTTCGTCTTTACCACAAAGCACAAAATCACCGCACGCCGCCGGCGCGTAACGGAGATTACCTACTTACTACTACAAAGGTAACCACCTACTTTTATAGGTACATAATAAATAACGTTCACAAGCACATATCACATAGGTACCTACCTAAGTCCTTAGGTCCGTTGTTTTGACTCCAAACTTAAGATACACAAGTGGGTATGTACCTAGCTAACAGGCAAAACCAGCACAACATGCAATGTGCATACCTAACTGAATTCGATTGATTAAAATTTAAATTAAGCAAAGCCTCACAAAACGTAAGTAAACCTCACAAAGCAAATTGAGTAGGTGTTAGGTAGGTGACGTACCTTTACTTTTGTACCTAGTCACTTTTATTAATATGTGGTGTGCTGAGTGCTGACCCAGGAAGCCAGAAAATAGTTATAATTTCTAAATGAAAGTAGCATAATAGCAATCCCTCAAACCACAATGTAAGTAAGTATTAATAACTATAAAAAAACAACACTTTCCACTACATAACATGTAGTTACCTACCTGCACTCGTAGTATGCTGCACGTGATACGGCTGTATCACGTCTTTAATCTCGTTCGTTCGCTCGCAAATAGAAAGAGAGCTAAGGTGTGATAGCTTGGTGATAGCGCTGTATCACTGCGGCATGCTAGCTATTCTGACTGCTACTAAAACGTAGTTCATCATACCGGCTATAGATGGCGTTGACCAGAGAGGGGTCCGAAGACGAAAATTTGTGTCTAAAAAGTAAACAAAAATGCATGTCACTAAGTCGGACGCATCCGTTGGTTACGCTCATATTTTGCTGTTTAGGTACTTGAAAACACAAATTCTTACTATTTTATTTGTATTTTATTATCTGCAAGGCTACGAACAAATAATAATAATTATTTGTTCGTAGCTGCAAGGTCATTCGCCTCTGTCTCGTCAACGCCATCTATTGAGCCATTAGGAACTACTTTTTCTTTTTTAATGGCTTTCTGAAAATCCCTCATTCGATTGTGTGTGCCACGACTTCGTCGCTCCTAATCGACAAGTATTTTGATCGAAGCAAGTAGGTACCATAGGCACAGGTGCCAAGGCCAAGTATTTCGCTACGGTAGGTACCAGGGGTGCGTTCAGAACCTACGCCCAGAGTGCGCCCAGAGTGCACTCCGAGTGCAACTTTTCGCCCTAACGCCGTTCCGAGCCTCGGTGAAAAGCGTGTTACCCATAATGCTGGGTTCACATGCACGCCGTGCAGCCCGGCAAGCTTAGACAATTCGCTGTACATCGACTCGTCTGTAAAGTGATTGTTACTACTTAACTTTATAGAAGCCTTAATGTACAACGAATTGCCTAAGCTTGCCGGGCTGCGGGGCACGCATATGAACGCACCTTAAGAGCGAGCGAGAAGAACAACCGCACCCAAAGGCTCTGAACGCTAGTTACTAGTTATTATTCTGTGACGCAGCCCAGCAGTGCGATTTTTGAAAATCATACGAGCGGTTCGGCAGTAGAAAGATGCTGAAAGATGCATAATCTCCATAGTAATTCTGACATTTTCTACTGCCGAACCGCTCGGCTCCTTCCGAGCGCTTCGGATTGCTATTATGCTACTCCTTTCCGGCAAAGAACTAGAGATAGAATTATTTTTGGAAAAATTTCAAATTGACATTTTATGTTTAACAGAACATTGGCTGCGAGAAAGTCAAATGATGTTCGGTTTTGAAAATTATTCTATAGCTAGTGCACTCAACCGAAAGACAACAACACGAGGCGGATCAGTTATATTTAGTAAAAATAGTTTAAAAGTGAAAGAACGAAAAGATATTGTTAGGCTCTCGGTTGAATGTAATATTGAACTTTCTTGTATCGAGCTAGAAAACCACATAATTTTGAGTGTGTACAGGCCCCCGAACGATCAAAACTTTAATACTTTTGAATCTGTAATGGAAGATGCTTTAAAGTTAGTTTTTAAAAGTAGTAAATCCATAATAGTTTGCGGCGATTTCAATGTTAATCTGCTTGAAAACGATTCCCAAAATTGTAGACTAATAACTCTTTTTAAATCTTTTAATTTGAAAAATTTGTTTTTAGAGCCAACCAGAATCACAGCAACAACGGCTACTTGCATAGATAATGTATTTTGTAACTGCGATTTTGTCGATAAGGCTGTAATTAATTGCTTGAAATCTGATCACAGTGGCCAAATAGTTAGTTTTCCAGTAATTAAAATAGAAACCAAAATGTCTTTACGAATTAGGCCTGCCACTGTTTACAAAATAGAAAAATATAAAGAAACACTGAAAGAAAAGAAAGAAAGAAAGAAAAAACTTTATTCACCATTAAAGGCACACACGAAACAAACACAGTACAGTAAAAGAAATAGTAGGTGGTAGCGGTGTGTGCCGCGATGGTAAAAAGGACACGACTCAACATAGTGCCTTACTTGGTAAGCAAGGCGTTGATTTTCTGCCGTGCCTGACAGAGCAGGAGTGCAATTTTCGAATCTCACACTTTCAAAATCATAGTCGAATGATGCATAATTTCCATAGTAGTATATGACACTTTCACACTACTAATAAACGTGTGACTCAAAAATACCACTCCTGTGCTGTGTTGCTCTCCGAAAACCAATTGTGTGCTAAGAATATTATAAATATGTAGTGTAATAAATAATTTACAATAAATATAATGTATGTAAAGACGTGCAATATTTTAATTTATTTTGATAATAGAAATGACTAATTAGTCTTATAAGATTATTATATTATACAATTAGATAAAAAACAATGTATGTAAATAGTATATAGTGTGTGTACATAGTATATAGTGTGTGTATGATATTATACCTACCCAATAATAAGACCCACCTCTAAACGCGTACAATATAGCCGTTAATTTATACCTACTGACACACGCCAAACCCTAGCCTCCGCATCAGGCACCTGGCTGTGCTTGTGCACTGCAACTTAAATTGCCAGTGCCAAATTATGAGCAGAATGACCCAAATAAATATTACAATGAGTTTTTTAATGTATTGCAAAATGAATATGACAAGGTTTTCACGGTTCGGAATATTGTTAAATCAAATAAATTTAAATTCAGCGATTGGGCAACAAAAGGAATCCGTAAAAGTAGACAAACCCTTTTTGATCTGTATGATAAAAAGACCTATACTCATAATGATGAGTTTCTTGAATTTGTAAAAATGTATTCAAAAACTTTCAAGAAAGTCTGTATCACAGCAAAATCACTACACATCAGCAGAAAAATTAAAAATTCTGATAACAAAATCAAAGCCGTTTGGAAAGTAATAAACCATGAAACAGGCAAAATAAAGCCACGTGATCCAGACATAACTATTCAAACTGATCACGGTATTATCAGTTCAGAGGCGGGAGTAGCTCAGGAATTTGAAACATTCTTTACTAACATTCCGGTAAAGATTACAGCGTCATTAGGTTCCTCACCTGCTCTGGCCGAGACACTACTAAAAGATAATGTAAATGCTTGCACTTCCGAATTCAGTTTTAGGCATGTTGACCCTGATACAATTGTTAAGATTTATAAAAAGTTTAATCTCAAAAACTCTGAAGATATATGGGGTATGTCGGTTAAGTTGTTTGGATCTGTTATTGGTGTCCTGGCGCCTTACTTGGCATCATTATTTAACATCTGCATCGATCAAGGTACTTTTCCCGATCTTATGAAACATAGTAAAGTTGTACCTCTCTTTAAATCAGGCAATAGACATGATCCCAACAATTTCAGACCTGTCTCAATTTTACCAGTTCTCAGCAAGGTTTTCGAAAAGATCATGCTCAATCAAATGCTGTCTCATTTCAATCAAAATCAACTACTGCATGATCAGCAGTTCGGGTTTACCAAAGGACGCTCGACTACAGACGCAGGGGTTGCACTGATTCAGCACATCTTCAGCGCTTGGGAGGAGCACCAAAATGCGATAGGCGTCTTTTGCGATCTTTCCAAAGCATTTGATTGCGTTGATCATACAACCTTGCTGTTAAAACTAAAACAGTACGGAATTAATGGCAGAGCTCTTGATTTGCTGGACTCCTACTTAAAAAACAGAGTCCAAAAAGTGTTAGTGAACGGATCTAAATCATCTGGATCACATGTGCAAACAGGCGTGCCACAGGGTTCAATTTTGGGCCCGTTCCTTTTTTTGGTCTACATAAATGATTTGCCGCATATGGTACAAAACTTGTCGAACATAGTATTATTTGCTGACGATACTTCTCTGATTTTTAAAGTAAACAGGAAGGACCAAGAACTTGACGACGTAAATGATGCCCTTCAACAAGTTTTGAACTGGTTTAACGCAAATAATCTCGCACTTAATGCCAAAAAAACTAAATGTATAAAATTTGTTTTGCCGAATGTACCTTTTGTAGATAATCAAGTTACTTTAAACAGAGATATTCTAGATTTTGTTGATAATACCGTGTTTTTGGGAATAACGATTGACTCTAGGCTGCAATGGGGCTCCCACATTGAAACTCTGGCTGGTAGGCTAAGTTCTGCAGCATATGCAGTCAGAAAAATTAAACAACTAACAGATATTGAAACTGCCAGACTCGTGTATTTCAGTTACTTTCATAGTATCATGTCCTATGGTATTTTATTGTGGGGTCGTGCTGCAGACATTGAGACGATCTTTATCCTACAGAAACGAGCAATTCGAGCTATATATGGCCTGCGTTGTCGTGATTCGCTTCGCGAAATCTTTAAGGAAATTAATATTTTAACCGTTTATGGACAGTTTATTTATGAAAACATTTTATATGTAAGAAAAAATTTGTCTTTGTTTCCACGAAATTGTGATGTTCATAATTATAACACACGAAATAAAAATAAACTGATATTTCCACACTTTCGGCTTGGTAGGGTCAACACGTCTTTCATGGGTCACTGTATACGCTGTTATAATAAAATCCCCGAGACCATTTTGAATCTTTCCGAAAACATGTTTAAAACTCAGATCAAAAAAGTCCTCTGTAAAAAAGCATACTATAAACTGGATGATTATTTAAATGATCAAAATGCTTGGGTCTGAGTGTCACTAACATATAGTTTACTGTATAGTATCAATTATTTAATTAAATAGACTATGTATTACTGTATACATAACCTTAGCATAAGAATTTATATTGTAATAGTCATTAAGTCGTGTTATGCTGTAGAGTTTCTGGCCGCATCTTCTCTACAGCGACAACACGTTCCGACGCGGTGGTAGCTTAAAAAAGTATTGACGTTTAATAAGTGTGCTTCAGGCTCCTATATTGAATAAATGATTTGAATTGAATTGAATTGAATTGAATTGCTCGTCTCGTATGATTTTCAAAAATCGCACTGCAGGTACTGTTGTTGTTGTTGTTACATTTATCCTTGCGGAAAGGCAAAGGGAACATAGCCCATGCAGCCAAGTCTGATTGTATTTTTTATAAATTCATTATAAAAGGCACTATGTGCCTGATCTGTGTTAAAATTATAATTTTTCCAAGTCTTTATATTCCAAGTTAATTTTCTTTTTTCCGTAATAATGTCATTTCTGTGGTTTTCGTCATTGTGTGATTTCCGAGATCAAGTTTCTATTTGCCGATGTCTTCAATAAGTTTCCAATATTGACAGGAATCCGTAGTCTTTAGCAGTTTTTCGTTTATCGTAACTTAAACTCTTAAACCTAACTCATTGAAATGTGAGGGTGGTTCACACATTGCAATGTTTAGAAAGACAAAATCTGATTTGGCTGCATGGGCTATGTTCCCTTTGCCTTTCCGCAAGGATAAATGTAACAACAACAACAACAAAAAAACGTCAATGTCAATTTCGTCTGACAGCCCACCCACTACTAACCAAAAATTCTAGCAAGTTTTTAGTTTTTGCAAAACAAATAACTATTTTCTTTCTGAATTCTGATAACTATGCTCGCTACGCTCTTCTCTATTATTTTCTAGTGTGTAATATTCATTAAAAAATGGGTGGAAAAACTAAACAAAGCCAAAGAACCAAAAACAATGTTCGGGTACGTAACATTACAATTACAAAATTTTCCTTTTTGTGTTTGCTTCATATTTCCAGTTATTTCCCTACAGATAATGAACACATTTGGCAAGAATTTTCATTAGCTACTTAAACAACATATAAAAACATTAAACTTCTTATACTATAACATGATTACAATTGTATTTTGTAATCTGTTAATTCTGCAGTTTTGCATCGGTTCTACAGAGGGACAGAGGGCCTGGATTGTTCCATCATACCAGTGTTTCCCACACCACCCTCGGGCTAGGTCAATTATGTTTTAAAGTGAACTTAAACATGTCTGAATTTCCAAATATTGTAAACCTCCTTGTATCAACTGGTCCTAAGTACAAGGAACAGCGAGCTTAGCTTTGCCTTAATAGAGGTGTCATGTAGGTGCGGCCACCTGATAATTATTATGGTTGTGTAGCCTGATCTGCAGTGTGATTTTTGAAAATCATACAAGCGGTTCGGCAGTAGAAAGATGCATAATCTCCATAGTAATTCTGACATTTTCTACTGCCGAACCGCTCGTATGATTTTCAAAAATTACACTGCTGGACTATAGGTTGGTGTGATGGTTATCACGCCGGACTGCCAAACCAGGGTCCTGGGTTCAAATCCCAGTTCGGTCATGGATGTTATATTTGTGTGCCGTTGTTGTATGGTTCCCATAACAAAAAGCCTGAGGCTTACTTGGGATCATTACAATGTATGTGCCTGTGAGCGTTATTTATTTATTTATCTTCAAATACATTTTATTCGACGAAAAGGTCACATAAGTCAAGTCACTATTTTAATGAAGATGAATGAATTCAATTATAAAGCAGAAAAAGACGAAAAAAAAGAAAAAAGATAAAAAAAGAAAAAGTTAAGTTAAGTTGTTATTATAAAGACTTATGAAGCTAAAGTTGGTTTCCATTTCATTTGTTTTATTGGTTACACTCCTTTCCAAACGAAATATTCCAAAAGCATTGTATTGGTTTTCTTTTCTGTGGTAAGTACATGTAGTTTTGTGCTTGTGGTCGTCAGCCGTCGAGTAGCGGTCGCAGCGCGGAGCTGCTGAGCGGGTCGGCGTCGGGGCGGCTGGATGCGGGGCTGGTGGTGGCGGGCGGCAAGGCGCTGCCGGCGCTCTTCCCCTCGTTAGCCGGGGCGCCGCTTGACGTGGGTCTCACCGCTGAGTTCTCTCTCTGCCTCAAGAAGCTTAATAAGAAGGATCCTATCACTAAGACAAAGGTATTATGAACGTCTGACAAGGCTACACGGTCTGCATCCCTTGGGCCATAGTTTTGTTTATCATTGACTCATGTCGAAACATGTTTTATGTGGAGTGATGAACCAGTCCCATCTGTCTGATGAGTTATTTTATTTTATTAACTACAATTTACCCGCGAATCCGTCTGCACAAATTATATACCTACTAGATTTTAAATCTGATTATAAGCTATCAAAAAAGTTTCATTAAAATCGGTTCAGTAGTTTTTGCGTGATGCTGTTACAAAAAAACAAACAAACAAGACAAAAATTCTAAATAAAAAACATTGATTTAGCATCAGGGACACGTAAAAACCATGATCATGATCTTTTTCGTCTAAAATCTAAATATCTTCAACTTCAACACTTCTGTTACAATTTTATAATAGTTTAGAACAGAGAAGTACCAAAAAAAAATAGGAAAAAGGCTCATCCAAAGAATTATTCTTTATATTTATGTGAGTGCATTTAGTCTGATCATAAAAGAAATAATGTTAATTCGGCAGGCCCTGCAAGAGTTGACGGAGTTGGTCAAAAACAGTAAAGTAGATGATGTGGCGGCCGCGCTGCCGGGCTGGACTCACTTCTACAGGATCTTATCTGTGGACACTGACCGGAAAGTGCGCGAAGCTACGCAGGTCAGTTGATGATTAATAGTTATGCCTTAATTATGTTACCTTCATGTTGTTATTTTAATGTTTTCGCTATGAAAAAAAAAAGTTAAGTATTTAAATTATTGATGGCTGCAGAATGATTTGGTTTAGCAGTGAATGATTAAAATTAAATGTTATTATTTTATTAGATTTTTTTGTGACATCCTGTTATAAACTTAAAAGCATGTTTATATTGAGGATACTGGCTATACTCCCAGTATGGAAACAAATTGGTAGTCAACTTGCTCTCAAGAGTATTTTTCAAGCAGATTAAATACATCTCTGACTTGGTTTAACCTGAATTTGTATGTATTGTACTGTACCACCACCATCATAGAATTTATAATAGTACTACAAATAGCAAGGCCACTCCCTGCCCTTCGCTAACTTCAGAAACGTGATGTATCCATCGCAAGGGCGCGCGCATCCTAGCGATGAAAGCACTTAGTTATGCATGTGCAAAGACAACCTTTGCGCTTTCTCATTGCACGCGGCATTCGGCAGTGTAACAATTAACTCATGAACTGTATCGGCAGGTGTGTCACGAGGCCATAGTGTCGTCCTGCGGGAGGCGCATCGCCCCCCACCTCAAGCAGCTGCTGCCGGCGTGGCTGCAGGCGCAGCACGACGAGCACCCCCCCGCGCAGTGCGTCGCGCAGGCCTCGCTCACTGTGAGTGTAGAGTGTATAGTGTAGTCTGTAGACAGCTACATAGTCGCACGTACTCAAGCAGCTGCTGCCGGCGTGGCTGCAGGCGCAGCACGACGAGCACCCCCCCGCGCAGTGCGTCGCGCAGGCCTCGCTCACTGTGAGTGTAGAGTGTATAGTGTAGTCTGTAGACAGCTACATAGTCGCACGTACTCAAGCAGCTGCTGCCGGCGTGGCTGCAGGCGCAGCACGACGAGCACCCCCCCGCGCAGTGCGTCGCGCAGGCCTCGCTCACTGTGAGTGTAGAGTGTATAGTGTAGTCTGTAGACAGCTACATAGTCGCACGTACTCAAGCAGCTGCTGCCGGCGTGGCTGCAGGCGCAGCACGACGAGCACCCCCCCGCGCAGTGCGTCGCGCAGGCCTCGCTCACTGTGAGTGTAGAGTGTATAGTGTAGTCTGTAGACAGCTACATAGTCGCACGTACTCAAGCAGCTGCTGCCGGCGTGGCTGCAGGCGCAGCACGACGAGCACCCCCCCGCGCAGTGCGTCGCGCAGGCCTCGCTCACTGTGAGTGTAGAGTGTATAGTGTAGTCTGTAGACAGCTACATAGTCGCACGTACTCAAGCAGCTGCTGCCGGCGTGGCTGCAGGCGCAGCACGACGAGCACCCCCCCGCGCAGTGCGTCGCGCAGGCCTCGCTCACTGTGAGTGTAGAGTGTATAGTGTAGTCTGTAGACAGCTACATAGTCGCACGTACTCAAGCAGCTGCTGCCGGCGTGGCTGCAGGCGCAGCACGACGAGCACCCCCCCGCGCAGTGCGTCGCGCAGGCCTCGCTCACTGTGAGTGTAGAGTGTATAGTGTATGTAGTGATTGTAAATGAAACGTCCACGAGTGCAAGACAACAACTGAATTTATTTCCATAAATCCTACCTACACCACATTATATTCATGTACCCACAACATGTTCCCTTTTCAAAAGACAACACATTGTTCCACTCCCTTTTTCCGAAATTTAACATATTCTGAAAGTTTTGATAAATACAAATATAATAATTTAAAACAAAAGTTTATACCTCTTATATGAAGGCCCTTTTCAGGAATACTAATCTATGTTTACATTAAATCTTTTGGCACGACTGCGTGTCAATGGACGTGGCGGCGATATGGGCACGTCGGTGATGGTTTCGGGCTCTATGAAGATCTCACCTCGATCATCAGTGCCATTGCATATTCCCTCACCTTGGTGTTCCAAATCCTCGTCACATTCCTTATACAAGTCGTCGTCATCTATTTCATGCTTAAGTTCTGTTTCACATTTGACTAAGTGACGCCTGTTACGTCTGTAGCGGACTCCTTTATTGTTTTGTACAATATACGAACGTGGAGTGTCCGCTCGGTCTACTACAGTTGCTCTAGTTCTCTTTTTACCCTCTATGCATACCACATTATCACCCATCTTTAGTTGTGGCAAGGGTTTACAAGTCTTATCGTAACAATTCTTTGAATATTGTTGTTTCTCTAACATTACTAAATATTCAGCTGGATCGATGGGCTCTGGTTTTAACAGCTGTGGATTAACTGGCAATTTACAACGCAATCTACGTCCCATCAGAAGTTGTGCAGGAGAGCTCAAATGATCTCTTGGTGTGTTCCTGTAATTTAGTAGTGCTAGTTGAAAATCTGTATTGCTTCTCATTGATTTTCTAAGAAGTGCTTTTATAGTTTGTACTGCACGTTCACTTTTACCATTTGCTTGTGGATAGTTAGGTGACGACGTCACATGTTCGAATCCCCATTCAGAAGCAAATGATTTAAACTCGCGGCTACTGTACTGTCTACCGTTATCACTGATAACGATTTCCGGTATTCCGTGTCTAGAAAATATTTCCTTCATACTTCGGATTATTGAGCTCGAAGTTATGTTATTCAATTCTGCAACTTCTACATAATTTGAGTAATAGTCAACGATAAGAAGGAAATACTTTCTTTGGTACTCAAATAAATCGGATCCTATCTTTTTCCATGGCAAAGACGGTATTTTTATAGGAATCATTGGTTCTTTTGGAGGTGCATTTGAGCACTCCTGGCACACAGCACAACGTTTTACATACTGCTCGATATCACGAGACATATTTGGCCAATACAATACCTGTCTCGCGCGCCGTTTGCACCGGTCTATCCCCTGATGACCCTCGTGCACAATGTCGAGCATTTGTTTTCTTAAATTCGGTGGAACCACAACCAAATTGTCTTTAAATATTACATCATCGACGATAAATAAAACTTCCTTTATAGACCAGTATACCCTTAAGCTTTCCAACACCTCATGTTTATGCGAAGGCCATTCTGTTTTTATATACTCTAATAATTTTGCAAAGTCAGTGTCCCTTTTCGTTTCTCTTTTTATTAAAGTTAACTTATTATACGATATTGGCAAATTGTTAACTATCATTTGTACTTGATATAGCACACTATCACTCATTCGTTCGCTGTATAGATCGGGCAGCGGCGCTCGAGACAAAGTGTCAGCTAAGTACATATATTTGCCTGGCTTATAGCTAACAATTAGGTCGTAACCTTGTATTCTTAGCATCATACGCTGCAAGCGTGCTGGGACAGACATCAGCGGTTTTTTGAAAATGCTCTCTAGCGGCTTATGATCGGATTCTACTGTAATCTTCTCTTTTCCAAAAATATACTGGTGAAATCGTTCGCACGCAAATACAATCGCTAGTAGTTCTTTCTCCACCTGCGCATACCGGCGCTGGGTGTCGGTGAGGGTGCGCGAGGCGTACTCGACGACGCGGCCGTCCTGCATCAGCACGGCGCCCAGCGCGTCGCGCGACGCGTCCACCGACAGCAGCACGGGCCGCGCCACGTCGTACAGCGCGAGCACGGGCGCGCTGCACACACACTTCTTAAGCTTCTCAAAAGCCGCTCGCTCACTCTGCTCCCACCGCCACCCGTTCTCTTTCCTCAAGAGATGTGTCAGTGGAAGCGCGTGCTCGGAATAATTAGGAATGAACTTCGATAGATAGTTGACTGCACCCAAAAATCGTTCTAGACTTTTCCTATCGCTCGGTTCGGTCATCATAGTGATCGCTTTAATTTTATTACTATCTGGCCTCATTCCTTTTTTGTCAAAAACGTGTCCTAAATAAACCACCTCCTGTACACCTAATTTGCATTTTTCTTTGTTGAATTTTATGTTGATTTCCTTCGCCCGATCTAGTAAGGCCTTCAACCTCGAATCGTGCTCCTGTTTCGTTCGTCCCCATACTATAATATCATCTATAAAGCTGTCCGTCCCGTCCAGGTCTTCCAGCAGTTGTCGCATTTTTGCGTGGAAGACTTCGGAAGCGCAGTTGATACCGAACGGTAAGCGAAGAAACTGGTAGCGACCGAAAGGTGTGGCGAAGGTGCACAAGTCTGCGCTCTCTTCGTCCAGCTGTATATTCCAAAACCCAGAATTAGCATCGAGCACCGAGAAGTGTGTCGCGCCATGCAGCCGCGCCGCCAGCTCCGTCACCGTGGGCAGCTGGAAGTGTGCGCGCTGCACCGCCCGGTTCAACTCGCGCGGATCTAAACATACTCTGATACCATTATTCTTTTTTGCCGCCAACACTAGCGGGTGCACCCACTGTGTAGGGCGAGAAACCTTTCGAATCACACCTAAATCTTCCATTTTCTTTAGTTCTTCCGCTAACCTATCACGTATACCTAGTGGTATCTTCCTGGACGCACAAATTACCGGTTGGACAGACTTATCAACAACAATGTGATATTTACCTGGAAGGCAACCCAAACCAGTAAATAACTCTTCGTAGTCAGAGAGGTTTACCGACTGTACGCGTTTGACCAGCCCTAACTCTTCACACGATTTATGTCCCAGCACACTTTGACATTGTATATCTGCTATGGCAAATTTTAAATCATACAACACATCTTTATGCGACCACTGCAACACACACACTCCCTTTATTGGGATTAAATCGCCACCATATGATTCTAGTCTAATATTACTATGTTTAATTACATCATCGTTCAATCCCAAAAGCGAGAACTTTTTATATGACAGCACATTTATGTCCGCACCCGTATCTAATTTAAATTTCTCTGAAAAATTTCCGCGCGACAATGTTTCGTACCACTCGTCGGCATTGTTATTTTGTTCACTCACGACCATCACGTAGAAAGAATCGCACTCATCAGACTCAGACTCGTCGTCGTCGTCTCGTCCGATCTCGTAAATTTTTTTCACCTTTTCCCTGTTATTAACTGAACTGGACTTACATACGCGGGCGAAGTGTCCTCTCTTACCGCACACGAAGCACGTAACGTTCATCGCCGGGCACTGACCGGCCACACAGTTCCAGCTGCCGCAGTAGGCGCAGCAGGAAGGCGCGCGCGCCGGCGGCGGCCGGGGGCCACGCATCGGCGCTTGGGGCGGCGCCGGCGCGCCCCGCCGGCCTCCGCGCGCGCCACCGCCGCGGTGCCAGCGCCGCTCCACGGCGTCTACGTGCACGGGACCCGCACTCACACTTGCACTGCCACTTACACTACGACCGATTAATTCACGTCCACTTTCCTGTGAAATTTCTTCCGCTTGGCATATTTTTATGGCTTTATCCAGGTCGAGATTATCACACCTTAGCAACCGATCCCTGATCGTCGCACTTCGTACACCACACACGATACGATCCTTGATTAAATCCTCTTGCAGAGTAACAAAGCCGCAATTCCTGCTCAGCAGTCGCAACGCCGTAACATATTGCTGCATAGTCTCCCCGTCCTCTTGATTTCGTGTAAAAAATTTGTATCTTAACAAAGTAACGTTCTCTTTCGTACCAAAATAATCATCAAATTTTTTCAAAGTCACATCCACGTCATCACGGTCGGTTTCTTTATCAAAAGTGAAAGTTTGGTATATGTCGAAACCTTCGGGTCCTATTAAATTGACCAGCAGGCTGGCTTGTACCCCTGCCGACTCCGAATTCACCCCGGATGCCTTCATAAACAACATGAATTGCTGCCTCCACCGTTTCCACGCGTCAGCCCGGCTGACCGGCCCACCGTCCATGTTCAATTCCGATGGCGGCCGCGCGTGTTCCATATTTTTCTCAGTTTACACTTTTTATTCACAAAACTTCGAAATATATGAATATTTCCCACTAATTCACTCCCGTAAACTCCCGGTACTAATAATTTGTGTATTTTATTAACACCTGACACCATGTAGTGATTGTAAATGAAACGTCCACGAGTGCAAGACAACAACTGAATTTATTTCCATAAATCCTACCTACACCACATTATATTCATGTACCCACAACAGTGTAGTCCGTAGTTGAATAGTGTAAGTTGAAATGTAGCTAAATGTCGTAATGTTTTGTTTGCAGAACACATTCCCGGAGAGCAAGCTGCCGGAGGTGATCTCGTTCTGCCGCGTGGAGGTGGCCTCCTACCTCATCGACAACATCTCCGGCGGCATCGAGGCAGCCGTCAACAAGAAGTTTGTATTATTATACCGTACATTACTACCAAAGACTGTCAATATTAAATAATTATTTTCGTCATTAATTGATGAATGCTTTAGCTACTTTTTCGAGACTGGATTAGAAATATTTGAGTTTTATTATATTTATTTTTAACGACAGTACATAATAATCCTTATACGGAAAGGCAGGCCTAATCGCCACCGCCACAAGCGAGTTTTTCGCGATGGTTCACGAGTTGGCCCCTCACAACGTAAGATCGATCGCCTCAGGACGGAGGACCCCGAGCTGCGCGCGCAGCTGTACAGCACGCAGATGAGCTGCAGCCTCAGCGGGCTCGAGTACCTGGCGCAGCGCATCCCCGACGAGCACGCTGCCTGGCTCTGGGACCAGCTCGCGCCGCCGCTGCAGGCCAGCGCCTTCTGGAAGCTCGCCGCGCACCCCCAGCCCACCCTCAGGTACCGTTGTGTGTCTGCGGACTGTTGACCCGCAGCCCGCAGTACTCGCCGCCTGGCTCTGGGACCAGCTCGCGCCGCCGCTGCAGGCCAGCGCCTTCTGGAAGCTCGCCGCGCACCCCCAGCCCACCCTCAGGTACCGTTGTGTGTCTGCGGACTGTTGACCCGCAGCCCGCAGTACTCGCCGCCTGGCTCTGGGACCAGCTCGCGCCGCCGCTGCAGGCCAGCGCCTTCTGGAAGCTCGCCGCGCACCCCCAGCCCACCCTCAGGTACCGTTGTGTGTCTGCGGACTGTTGACCCGCAGCCCGCAGTACTCGCCGCCTGGCTCTGGGACCAGCTCGCGCCGCCGCTGCAGGCCAGCGCCTTCTGGAAGCTCGCCGCGCACCCCCAGCCCACCCTCAGGTACCGTTGTGTGTCTGCGGACTGTTGACCCGCAGCCCGCAGTACTCGCCGCCTGGCTCTGGGACCAGCTCGCGCCGCCGCTGCAGGCCAGCGCCTTCTGGAAGCTCGCCGCGCACCCCCAGCCCACCCTCAGGTACCGTTGTGTGTCTGCGGACTGTTGACCCGCAGCCCGCAGTACTCGCCGCCTGGCTCTGGGACCAGCTCGCGCCGCCGCTGCAGGCCAGCGCCTTCTGGAAGCTCGCCGCGCACCCCCAGCCCACCCTCAGGTACCGTTGTGTGTCTGCGGACTGTTGACCCGCAGCCCGCAGTACTCGCCGCCTGGCTCTGGGACCAGCTCGCGCCGCCGCTGCAGGCCGTGTCTAGACGGTCTCAGTCATTTCATAACAATGAACATTTAGTCACGATAGATATGTAACAAACATGTATCCGTTGCGTGCAGGTCGTCGTGGTACCTGTGCGTGGGCGCGATAGTGTCGCGGTGGGGGCCGCAGTTCGGTGCGCTGTGCGGGCAGCGTGCGGCCAGGCTGCTGCTGTCCGCGCGCGAAACCGGCCGCGCCGCCGCGACCCTGTGGGCCTGCCTGCTGCAGCTGCTGCACGCCGCCGAGGTGACGCTCACATCTACACGCGTACACTGACACTCACACACACACACACGAGTGCGGCCGCGACCCTGTGGGCCTGCCTGCTGCAGCTGCTGCACGCCGCCGAGGTGACGCTCACATCTACACGCGTACACTGACACTCACACACACACACACGAGTGCGGCCGCGACCCTGTGGGCCTGCCTGCTGCAGCTGCTGCACGCCGCCGAGGTGACGCTCACATCTACACGCGTACACTGACACTCACACACACACACACGAGTGCGGCCGCGACCCTGTGGGCCTGCCTGCTGCAGCTGCTGCACGCCGCCGAGGTGACGCTCACATCTACACGCGTACACTGACACTCACACACACACACACGAGTGCGGCCGCGACCCTGTGGGCCTGCCTGCTGCAGCTGCTGCACGCCGCCGAGGTGACGCTCACATCTACACGCGTACACTGACACTCACACACACACACACGAGTGCGGCCGCGACCCTGTGGGCCTGCCTGCTGCAGCTGCTGCACGCCGCCGAGGTGACGCACACATCTACACGCGTACACTGACACTCACACAAGAAAAAAAAAACATACAGTCGAATTGAGAACCTCCTCCTTTTTTGAAATCGTTTAATAAAGTACATAAAATCAACATCAAATTATTTTTCATCCCATCTATTCAAAAAGTGTCACTTTAGTCCTCTTTAAGTGCGCCTAAAGTTGCACTTTTTGTTAAGAGACTTTTACAGCGGGCAATGATGAGTTTTGAATTTGGAACATGTATTTTTGCTACATAGGTCCGCGACCAAAGAGACCGAACGCAAATATTAAACTAGAAGCGCCTTTTATTTATTTTCCTCATAGAGGGGGATGAAAAGTAGAGTGTATCACTCGGCCGCAAAATTATTTTTTCCTCGGGCGGCATACTTTGAATCCCTCGCTGCGCTCGGGATTCTACTCAAGAATCCTTCGCTATGCTCTGGATTCAAAATAGCGCCCTCGCCTTAAAAATATTATTTTACGCCCTTGTGATACAATCTACTATTAAAGGGCTTTACTTTATTTACACTCTCGACACTCGAGTTGCGTCTGAATTCTGATTTGGCTTGCCCAAAACTGTTTTTCCATTTTTTTTATCACTGAGTACTTCAAAATTTTCTTTTATTTATATTTACAGGACTGGCATAAGTGGATAGACAAGAAAGACCTTCTCGTTAAGAGAATAATGGATATGTTGGAAAACGGTAAGTTGTGAATTTTGATAGTGAACCGTTTTTAGGGTTCCGTATCTAAAGGGTAAAAACGGCACTCTATTAGCCTATTATTAAGCCTACGTTATCCGTCCGTCCGTCCGTTCCACCTATTTAGGGCTGTAACTTTTGAACCGTAATAGCTATACTGTTGAATATTCGGATTTTTTCTCATAATTTCGGCTAGTGCCGTTAGTGGCTGCGAATGGGTTAAAAATGACTGAAGAAACTAGTTTTATCGATGTTTTTTCTTCTCTCTCTATTGTAAAAACGGTAATACATGCAAGCGTCAAACTTGGTGTGATTATAGAGCAAAATCTACAGTATAACAACAAATAATAAAAACCGGCCAAGTGTGAGTCGGTCTTGCGCTAATGGTCCCGGAGAAAAATAGTTATTTGTTATGCTAGGCTGCAAAGTTGCTTTTTGGCGCGAGTACTTTTATTGAAACCTGAGCAAGCGAAGGACTCTAGGATTGAACCACGAGCGAAGCGAGTGGTTCAAATAATAGAATCCTGAGCGTTTAGCGAAGGTTTCAAAGGTACGAGACGCAGAATAACTTTGCAGCCGAGCGAAACACAATTTTTCACCTCACAACAGCGAGGAAAAAAGTGAATTGCTAAAAAGAACATTTCAAAAAGTTTTTATTTTCGTGCTGGCCAGTGTCAACTGTGCATTGGCGGTATACGAAAATATTGAATAGATAGATTTGAATTTCAAAATCTCTTTCCACGCTAGCGGATAAAATACACTTTTGCACTCAGATTTCGAACGATAAACAGAATCTTTCCGAGCTTGTGAGGTGAAAAGTTGTTTTGTAAGTTAATATGTTGTGTTTGTGGTGGTGTGGTACGGAACCCTCGGTGCGCGAGTAGTCCGACTCGCACTTGACCGGTTTTTTGGTTTTATTGCCTCGACAAGTTGTAAAAAAGCTTCGTGTGATCGGCCTGGTCCTAGACTTAGGGCCTGTTTCACCACTTTCGGATAAGTTCTTGCTAGCTTATCCGACGGCTCATTTGATATATTCTTCATACAAAATATGAAACGAGCAAATGTCAAACGAGCTGTCGGATAAGCTAACAAGAAGTTATGTTAAAGTGGTGAAACGGGCCCTTAGTGTTTAGTGAGTATGGTCGGTGTGGTGTGCGCAGGCGGCTGGGGCTCGGCGCGGCGGCTGTCGGACGTGCTGCTGCCGCTGCTGGCGCGGCTGCCCGCGGACATGCTCACCCACGAGTTCCTGCACGACTTCTTCACCGCCGCGTTCACCGGGTACGTTACACTTTAGTGAGTATGGTCGGTGTGGTGTGCGCAGGCGGCTGGGGCTCGGCGCGGCGGCTGTCGGACGTGCTGCTGCCGCTGCTGGCGCGGCTGCCCGCGGACATGCTCACCCACGAGTTCCTGCACGACTTCTTCACCGCCGCGTTCACCGGGTACGTTACACTTTGTTTATAATGACAATCGTTCACGTTTTGCAGTTTTATAAAAAAAACACAATATTTTTTGTAAAAAAATACAATATTTTTTGTAAAAAAAAACCAATATTTTTTGTAAAAAAAATATCGGAATCGGATAAAAAAAAGAAGTTACAATCATGTGCGCCTCCGTTTTTACTATTTGTTACTCTATTTAAACCCTTATCAGAATAAATAAAAAGCCTGCTGGCGCTACAATCAATTATAAATAAATTATGATTATCCACAACATACCGAGGCGTTTCGTTTTTCAGGTCAGGCTTTACCTACTGTATCGTAGTCCGTAGGATCGATTATTGAAGGAAACACAGCAGATAAGAATATACGTTTAATGTGCCCTACGGTACAGAGAGCAATGAATACATTAATTATTCGTTAGTAATTAGATGAAATTAATCTAGGTTATTGCACTATGACTAAGCACAACTAAGCACACTACACTACGTACTGATCTCTCTGGTGCTGCCCTCAATCATATTTTTATGTGTCTAAACTATTATAAAACTGTAACTGAAGTGTGTCTGTACATTGAAGATATTTACAAAAAAAAGATTACGATATGGTTTTTAGGTATCCCTGACTCGAAATCAACCTTTTTTAGAAATTTTGTTTGTCTGTTTGTTTGTTTATTTGTTTGTTTGTTTGTTTGTTTGTTCGCGCATCACGCAAAAACTACTGAACCGATTTTGATGAAACTTTTTTGTTTGATAGCTTATGATCTGACTTAAAATCTGGTATATAATTTGTGCGGACGAAGTCGCGGGAAAACACTAGTATGTCTATAAAGTTATACAACATTTCTAAAAACATTAATGCCACATTGTTGTAGTCATTGCTGATTTTCATTTTATCGAAACATGGACTATTATTTAATGTTTTTAGTTTTTATCTTTAGCAACTCCGTAATAGTTCTATAAATTGAAAATCAGCAACGACTCCAATGTGAAATTTAGATTTTTTGGAAATGTGTATTTTTTTTACTACAAAAATACAATTGATGGACTGGAGGCTCGGCACCCTCTTAATTAAGAAACATAGTTTAGTATGTGCAAATAGTATGTATGCAATAGTTTAGTATGTTAAACAAGTATCACCCTATTCAACGAAAGGCCTAATTTACCAATCATAATTTTATTCGCAGCCTAGAAAAGAAGGCTGTTCTAAGTTCAAAGAGCGAACGTCAAGCGTGGATAACGAGCATAAGCGAGTGCCTCCGCTACGTGTCCATACAGGAGCAGGAGTTCGTGCCGGCGCTGGTGTCGCGCGTGCTCAGGGACTGGCTCGAGACCGCTCTCAAGTGTCGCGAGGAGCCGCTCGCCTCGCACCTGCTCAAGCACTGCGCCGCCGGCATGGCCGCGCTCAACAAGTACTGGCTCAAGAGGTCGCGCGACGACGACCGCTACGACCTGCTCGTGAGGTCCTTCTGGCAGAACGTCACCGCGACCATACTGGCCGACGTGGACAAGGCGAGCGGCGAGTGTGACGACGTGGCGCTGATGATGGACCGACACGTCACGCTGCTGCTGACCCTGCAAGCTGCCTTGACACAGGTTTGTGTGAATTGTGTTTTTGTGTTCATAACGTGTCAAAAAATGGACGAATTTTCTCATAAAATTTTCATCGCACCACCGCTTTTGGTTGCATCTTTTCTGCAGAAGCAAGAACATTTTAAATCTTACTTGTTACGTATGCGCTAGGTGTGGTGTCGTTCGGCATCGTACGGCATCGTTGGGCATATAGTTCTTCAAATTTTTCCGTTTAATTTAAACCGTTGTCAAGTGATTCCGTTTCTAGCCATGTCGCGGGAAGTGTGGGAACGTCGCACGACGTCACTGGTATTCGTCCCGGTGAATACGTCGTAGTGGCCGTGACCGGTACAACATCATATGGGTACTTATTATTGTAATGTAGTGCCTCGTACATTGACCAGGACACAAAGAAGCAGCGCAGTATAAAGTTCGAGGGAGACAGCGAGGCCTCGCCGGCGGCGCCGCCCTCCCCGCCGCCGCCCCCGGCCCTGTCGCCCCCCCTCGCCACGCGCTACACCCACAACCTGCACGAGTGTGCGCAGCGAGTCGCCGCCGCGCACCTGCGCCTCGCCACCCGCGCCCCGCGCCGCGCCGCCCTGCTGCCGCCCCTGCGCCGCCTGCTGCGCGCCGCGCCGCTGTACAGGTACCGTGCGTGTGTGTGTGTGTGTGTGTGTATTGCGCCGAGCGACCCCTTCCCACGCTAACCCTTTATGTACATATATGTTGCAGGTCGGTGGCCACGGAGCTGGGTGCGGAGAGCGTGTACTCGCTGTACTCGCGGGAGCTGCGGCCCTGGCTGCAGGAGGGCGGGGGCCGCGCGGTGGTCGACCTCGTGTTCGCGCTCGTGCCCCACGTAGACGAGCACGAACACGACCGAGTGTTCGACTCCTTCGACGAGGTGTGTATGTGTAAATGCGTAAGATTTTTTGATCTTGCACGTCGGCAGAGGGGAAATGCTAACGCGAGACGAGTGCCTATATAAATCGTTTAAGTTAATTCGGTACTTAATGAATACTGTTCGAGCAGTTCTCCGCTAGGCTCATCTAGGAGAAGGTGAGCGCTGACGCTAAGTAGATATAACGTGAGATGAGTGATGGTGATGATGTCGGCAGATGTCGGCGGAGGTGGTGGAGTGGTGCATCTCGGCGGCGGTGCGGCACCCGGTCAGCGCGCTGGGCGCGGCGCGGCGCTGGCTGGCCGGCGCGTGCGTGCGCGACGCGGTACTGCGCGCCGCGCGCCGCGTGCTGCGCGCGAGCGACCCGAGCGACGACCTGCTGCTCACCTGCCTCGCCATGGACGAGCGGGGAGGTACGTGACGTAGGCTACACACTATATGTATTACATCTCAGCACCCGGTCAGCGCGCTGGGCGCGGCGCGGCGCTGGCTGGCCGGCGCGTGCGTGCGCGACGCGGTACTGCGCGCCGCGCGCCGCGTGCTGCGCGCGAGCGACCCGAGCGACGACCTGCTGCTCACCTGCCTCGCCATGGACGAGCGGGGAGGTACGTGACGTAGGCTACACACTATATGTATTACATCTCAGCACCCGGTCAGCGCGCTGGGCGCGGCGCGGCGCTGGCTGGCCGGCGCGTGCGTGCGCGACGCGGTACTGCGCGCCGCGCGCCGCGTGCTGCGCGCGAGCGACCCGAGCGACGACCTGCTGCTCACCTGCCTCGCCATGGACGAGCGGGGAGGTACGTGACGTAGGCTACACACTATATGTATTACATCTCAGCACCCGGTCAGCGCGCTGGGCGCGGCGCGGCGCTGGCTGGCCGGCGCGTGCGTGCGCGACGCGGTACTGCGCGCCGCGCGCCGCGTGCTGCGCGCGAGCGACCCGAGCGACGACCTGCTGCTCACCTGCCTCGCCATGGACGAGCGGGGAGGTACGTGACGTAGGCTACACACTATATGTATTACATCTCAGCACCCGGTCAGCGCGCTGGGCGCGGCGCGGCGCTGGCTGGCCGGCGCGTGCGTGCGCGACGCGGTACTGCGCGCCGCGCGCCGCGTGCTGCGCGCGAGCGACCCGAGCGACGACCTGCTGCTCACCTGCCTCGCCATGGACGAGCGGGGAGGTACGTGACGTAGGCTACACACTATATGTATTACATCTCAGCACCCGGTCAGCGCGCTGGGCGCGGCGCGGCGCTGGCTGGCCGGCGCGTGCGTGCGCGACGCGGTACTGCGCGCCGCGCGCCGCGTGCTGCGCGCGAGCGACCCGAGCGACGACCTGCTGCTCACCTGCCTCGCCATGGACGAGCGGGGAGGTACGTGACGTAGGCTACACACTATATGTATTACATCTCAGCACCCGGTCAGCGCGCTGGGCGCGGCGCGGCGCTGGCTGGCCGGCGCGTGCGTGCGCGACGCGGTACTGCGCGCCGCGCGCCGCGTGCTGCGCGCGAGCGACCCGAGCGACGACCTGCTGCTCACCTGCCTCGCCATGGACGAGCGGGGAGGTACGTGACGTAGGCTACACACTATATGTATTACATCTCAGCACCCGGTCAGCGCGCTGGGCGCGGCGCGGCGCTGGCTGGCCGGCGCTCTACTCATCCCCCTATTCACCCTCATACTCTTCTACTTACCCCTTATAACTACAACATTCTAAAATTAAGTGCATATAATTCTCACGCCCTCAGGCGTCATACTAATTATATGTCGGTTTTACTGCCAAGGCGCGCCAATAGATATTTCATATCAAAATGGATTTCTTAATATTCTTTTCACGCGAACGAAGTCGCGCGCAAAAGCTAGTTAGATATATTATTCGTATACATTACAGAGCTACTATTGGGCAGCGAGACAGTACAAGGCGTGATCGCGGAGTGCTGCGACGCGATGGAGCAGCGCGTGCGTGACGTCACCGGGCGCGATGACGTCACGCCGGGCGAACTGGAGCCGGTGGCGCGGTTCGGAGCTGCGCTCTGCACCTCGCTGGCGCCGCACGCGCCGCACCTGCTGCCGGCGCTAGTGGCGGCGCTGTTCCGCCTGACGCTGGCCGTGCCCGTGAGTATCAGCAGTGTGACGTTACGGCGGGTAATGAATAATCGATGTACAGGTTTACCTGAGGTTGTACTGCCAGAACCTTGCACCTCTAGTAGTAGTAGTTGGTCTATGGGGGTCTTGTACAGTAGTGGTGTTGTCTCTTAGCTGGGCGGCGCGGCGCTGTCGGCGGACACGTGGCGCGAGGCGGTGTGCTCGTGGCAGGACGCGCTGCCGCACCGCGCGAGGGACGCGCTGCTGTGCGGCGCCGTGCGGGACGTGACGGACATGCTGCTCGATGAGTGAGTACATTTTGTTTATATTTTAACTTGTGTCACAAGTCCTGCACTGACGACACAAGATGACGTTACTTTACGTGCCATCCCGCTTGCACGCTTGCGCCTCCTGTATGTACTTCTTGCTCGGCTCCCCTAAAGTGTCCCCAGAAATTGGGGTGATGTTGTACTCGTTGTACTAGATACTCTTTCTTATACTGTGCTTGTATACTGAACTCATCACACCGCTCTGATGACGTGACGACCGAAAACAATTTATTTGTTACAATAAATGTCACATTACTATAAGTTTTCCTGGCGAATCCTGCACGAGACAACAAATACCCGATTGTAATTTATTAGAGGTCCCAGACGTTTTAATTGGCCTAATTTAAAATAGTACCTATTTTTAACATCTTACGGAGACATGCACTAGTTTGGCAAGTGTGGGTTAAAGTCTAGACCAAAACTTTTTTTTACCTAATATCTAAAAGAAAGTTAAATGTAAAGCAAACATCTCCATATTCTGCGTACGTAAGCACCATCGCCTTAGTGCTACAATCCCTATTATTTACATTTATCTACATTTATCATTCCTTGACACACCATGTAATCATAACAACTTAACATTTTGGTTTTAGGATATTGAAATTAATATAATACTCGTCGAAACTTGTTTCTAATTTAAAACCACTTTTCTCTCTTTCCAGCATGGACAATCTAGACATAACCAAAATAGAGAACATAACCTACCTCTGCCCGTTCCTTCTAAGCCAAAGCGACTCGCCGGCGCTCGACGAACTAGTCGCCCTTACACGGCGAATGTTCGCCCAACTGTTCGCCGAACATTCCACCAACATTGTGATCCACGCGCTGCGTCACGACTGCGTCGTCTCTAACCTCAACTGTCCCATCGAGGACTGTGACGTCATCAAACAAGTCATCGACGAATCGTCCTCTCCCACAGTCAAAGAATTAACGAAAGAGACCCTTATGCCGTACGTGTATAGAGTCTTATTCCGAGCGTTGTACTTGCGTACGATATTGCTGAGAAAGCCTGGAGTGGTGGAGGAAGAGGACGATGATGATGATGAGAAGAAGGAAGAAGAGGAGAGTGAGCCGAGTTGGTGCGACACTGTGCTGGCCGATGAGGCGATGGTGGAGGAATTGTGTAACGTGCTGTATGATCACGCGGTCGTGTGTTCACTGCACGAGGGCTACGGATATGTAAGTAATAAGAGACAAATAATTGTTATTTGTTATGCTAGGCGCAACCTGACCTGAGCAAGCGAAGGATTCTAGGATTCTAGGAAAATTATGTTCTCTTTAGCAATTCACTTTTTTTCCTCGCTGTTGTGAGGTAAAAAGTTGTGTGTTTCGCTCGGCTGCAAAGTTATACTGCGTCTCGTACCTTTGAAACCATCGCTGAGCTCAGGATTATATTATTGGAACCACTCGCGTCGCTCGTGGTTCAATCCTAGTGTCCTTCGTTTGCTCAGGTTTCAATACAAGTACTCGCGCCAAAAAGCAACTTTGGAGCCTAGCATAACAAATAACTATTAATTTTTTTACTATTTTGTTTTATTATTGTTACTGAGAGTTTGAGTGCCGCCATTATTCTATTCAGTCTTTGTTGTTTTGATGTTTGTGAAAAATTGGTTTTAATGATATTTTTGACATAATTTCGTGCGGATTGTGTAAGAAATTAACGTATGTATGGCTTTAAAGGACTTGGTATCCAGAACCAATAAAGACATTAAAAAAAATATTGTTACTTATTAGCTACCTAATCAATTAATTTAATAATCTATTAAAATTTTTAATCGGTTCAATAAAGTAATGGTTTGCTGTTGCTGTTGAAATTGATAAATAATAGTTATTTGTTATGCTAGGCTGCAAAGTTGCTTTTTGGCGCGAGTACTTTTATTGAAACCTGAGCAAGCGAAGGATTCTAGGATTGAAATAATAGAATCCTGAGCGTTTAGCGAAGGTTTCAAAGGTACGAGACGCAGAATAACTTTGCAGCCGAGCGAAACACACAATTTTTCACCTCACAACAGCGAGGAAAAAAAGTGAATTGCTAAAAAGAACATTTCAAAAAGTTGTTATTTTCGTGCTGGCCAGTGTCATGAAATAGTTATTAAGCATTTTCAGTGCATTGGCGGTATACAAAAATATTGAATAGACAAATTCGAATTTCAAAAACTCTTTGCACGCTAGCGGATAAAATACACTTTTGCACTCTGATTTCGAACGATAAACAGAATCTTTCCGAGCTTGTGAGGTGAAAATTATATTTATTTATCGGAATTTGCCAGAATGTTATGTAGGAAACAGAAAATCTTTTCGTCGTTATATGAAATGAAGTGTAGTAATCACGGACCTGAAAAAAAGACGGACGTAATGTGACAATAAAAAGATGTGAAGCATGCAGGTTGTACGAAGTACGTACATCAATTATCGAGGTCAGTCGATAGATGTTATTTCGCAGCACCTAGCTCAGCAGTTGAACATTGAACGCGGACATCATGCGACCTCGATAGAAGTGCATCGTACATAGGGCGCTAACATTACCTTTTAAGAGCATTTATACTAGCAAATCAGTGTTTGAATATACGTCGATACAACAGCATCTCTCAGCCGTTTCATTCCTGTCGGCCGTATCCGACTTCAGCACTCACATCATAGCAAGCATTTAGCATCGTAGCATATCATTAGCATTATCCTTAGCATAGCATACTAGCATTCTCATTAATGTGAGAGCACAGCATACTAGCTCTCACATTATTTTGGTCCTTCGAGCCGGATCGAAGGTACGGCAATTTTACGTCGCGATCGCGAGAGAGTTGTACCTTGGGTCCTGGATTAAAACCAGTGACCTCGCGGGCGTACGGTTCGCGTGTGTTACAAGCAAAGCAGCAGCACAGCAGAGCACTATCAAGTCAGCACAGCATAGCAGAGCAGCAACACAGCACAGCACAGCAGCACAGCACAGCAGAGCAGAGCATAAGCAGAGCAACAGCATGAACATAGCAGAGCATCGACGCAGCGCTAAGTTCCAGAATCTCAAGTAAGATCGTTCCATTTATCTTACTTTACCTATCATAATGGAAGCCTTAGTCGCACGTCAAGCGGAGATCCTTGATGAGATCAGACATATCTACTCTAACTTTAAGAGCGATTCTGAAAGTAGGAAAGATACCGAGTTTCTGAAAGCGATGGTTGAAAGGTTGGATAATATAGAGATGGAGGCCCAGCGCAACGACGCTGAGTTATCCACGATGGAGAATCTGAACCAGCAGTATTTCGTCGAGAACATATTCAAAGTTATGACCGGGTGGGTCAATGGCGCTCGTAGCGCAATCGTATCGTATAACCTTAAGGAAAGGAAAGCAATAGAATTACAGCAGACCCAATACGCCCAGTTTAGAGCATTAAAAAGGCTAACAAATCTTACTAAGATTGAATTAATTTCCGAAAAGTGGGAGATTGAAGACACACTGAAATCCCTAAAGTCAAGGTGGGAAGCAATCGACGACCTACATCTACAAATTGATGTGATTTTAGAGGGTTCGGACGAGACGTATTATGAAGATTTTTATAAAAATGAGATTGAATATGAGCAGACAAAACGCACATTAAATATTATATTAAATTCTTCAATACATCAGCAGCAATCTGTATCAAAAATTGAGCTTTCAACACTCAGGGGTACTAAATGGCCAATGTTCATGGAATTACATTCTGAAGCCCCCTATATAAATCCCTCTCTGTCGAAAGCAAAGAACATTTATGTGCCTGACAGGAGACAACGAGAAACTAGATTTAACATTGAGATGTTGCCCCAAACAAAAGAGCCGATCAAAGAGGTATCGTTCTCGCTTATAACGCCGACACCATCACGTAACAGGCCCAAGTCTCCATCGCACACAGAAGTCCATAACAAACCTGTTTTAAAGGACAAGGACAACTGCCCCGTGGGGACGCACATCAGCATCGAGGACCTCACGAAGTGTGGAGAAGTCGAGGATACTAACGATCACCCTAAATTAGCAATGACGTCATCGCCACAAGAGCAATATGGTGAGGAGAAGTATGGCGAACATACAAAACGTTTGGAAAACGATAGAAACGTGGTGAGCATGCCAAAGAAGCAAAAGTTTGTAATAAAAACTAGAATATCAAACACGCAAGCCATAGCAGAACTTCAGCAGCTAGAAAGAAGGGTGTCGAAAGACGAGCAGCAATCCTCGAGTTTCAAACAGATCAGGCGCAAACACTTGAGGACTCATGTGAAGGGACTGAAGGGATGCAAGGACCTCAGGTGCGAGTTATCAGCACGTCTAGGAGTAATCAAGCAAGATTCCTTCATAGCAAAACATAGAACAATGCGCAATGACCCGACGAAAAGGTTTCATAAACGTTTCAAGATGAAACAAGTGCAGTGCGTGAGTGCGCGTACCAAAAAATATGTCCGCCCTACAGTGAAAATGAAAAGGACATCTTAACAACATTTTTATAAAAACCTTAAACAATCTGTAGCAATAAGCTGTTCAACGATGAACATTACTAACCTAGTTATATTTTTAGCACATTTACCTACTAACATAGTAAACATTGAACAATATGTTTTAGCTGACAATCACATTCCAACATTTCTGAACTTTCTTATTACGATTTAGCTCATTTATTAAGTTCTATCATTGTCAGCATTTTGCTATATCTACTTACTTATTATTACGATCAAACAAATATTTTTACGTGTTACCCTTTACGCAGGTTTAAAACACTTTTAATTTATTGATCCAGTCCACGATCTAGCTAACGTTTTATACGCTAAAAATTTACAATGTTTAGCATACTTAATTGTTTTTGCATACTTTAATCATAATCGAGTTATTTATGTTTCTTACGCTTTCTAGAGCAAAGTTAATACATTTCACATTTTATGAAACCCCTAGATAAATACACAGATTTATTTTATTAACAAAAATATTAAGACCAAACTATAATTTTGTATACACATTTGAAACTTTCTAAGAATACCTACTTCTAAAATTTTTTAGCATTTAAAATCCTTTAGCATACTTTAATACCGCATTTAGCGAATCAGATTGTTTAAATACCTTTTCTTTGAGTTGGCAAGATGTACAATGTATGTACATTTAGCAAATTTGTTACATCGTTTTTAATGTTCATTCAGCAAACTGACCTTACCTACAGTGTTCGGGTGAAATCAGCAAAATGTTTAGAATTAACTATCACCTACTTTTAAAGTTTTAAGCACATTCAGGTTAGCAACAACTGGACATATTGTTGGTCTTATATTGGCCACAAACAATTACACATTAGAACAGTTTTACGATTAAACTTTCAGAGTAGATGATTAAGAAAGATTGTTCTTTGACTTTTAAGTTTCTTTCTTTTGAGTGGCAGTATGTACGAAGTACGTACATCAATTATCGAGGTCAGTCGATAGATGTTATTTCGCAGCACCTAGCTCAGCAGTTGAACATTGAACGCGGACATCATGCGACCTCGATAGAAGTGCATCGTACATAGGGCGCTAACATTACCTTTTAAGAGCATTTATACTAGCAAATCAGTGTTTGAATATACGTCGATACAACAGCATCTCTCAGCCGTTTCATTCCTGTCGGCCGTATCCGACTTCAGCACTCACATCATAGCAAGCATTTAGCATCGTAGCATATCATTAGCATTATCCTTAGCATAGCATACTAGCATTCTCATTAATGTGAGAGCACAGCATACTAGCTCTCACACAGGTCCTACATATTCGTTTGTTCTACAAGGCACCTACACTCGCACAGATGCACTAGCTCTAGGCGCAGGTCCGACAACCCGCCACCATTATGTACCTAGTGACAGTGCGTCAGCACGCACACAAATATAAATGGGTGCTTCACTCGTGATTAGACGAGATTACGTCCGCCATTTTTTCAAGTCCATGTTAGTAATGTAATGTATTGATCGACAGTGTCGTCACAGTGACATAATCGATCGCACTCGGCGCAAGCTGGACTCGGTGGTGGCGGACATAGCGGCGCAGAGCGCGGCGGCGCGCGGCGGCGTGCGGGCCGCGCTGGCAGGTCGCGCCGCCGAGAGCGGCTACTACTGGGCGCTCGCGAGCCGCCGCTACGAGCGCGGGGGCGGGGGCGGGGGCGGGGGCCAGCTCGACCCGTGCCTCGACCAGTTGCTCGACTCGGTCACCGGCAGCGGGTACTTCCACTGTTTACAGGTTCGTTTTTATTTTTAGTGACATAACTTTTCCCGATTCGTACGCACTCTCTTGCCAGTAGCTTGCGCTCGCAGCTGACGCAGGTCCGCCTCTACTACCACACATCTTGTAACAGCATGTTAATGTCTACAGCTAATCATAGATCTTCCTTGCTTTAGTAGAAAATCTGAAAAGCAGGTTAGTATACTATTTTTCTCATCGACGGAAGTGGAAAGCGACAACTTCGTTTAGCGCAGCGGGACGACAATTGACGCTTTCCGTCCGGAGGGGTGAAAAAATTATAACGGATGCTGTTTGTAGTGCAATAGCATATAGTGCCTCAAGTCCCTCATATAGATAGGTACTTCACTGTTCATAATTAACTTTCCACTCACGCTTATTCGTGGAAGAAGCCCGTGCATGTTAATCGATAACAAATTATGTCGGTGATCGTCCCGCATCCCGCAGGCGGCAGCGGCTCTCGGCTCGGACGCGGAGACGCGCGCGCGCAGCCTGCAGCTGCAGGTCGTGCGCTGCACACACGCCGCGCACGCGCACGAGCCGGGGGTACTAGACGCCTTCACACACTCCGCCGCCGCCTGCCTCCAGCCCCCGCCGCGCGCCGACTTCATCGTCGACCTGTACTACACGCACAACCACGTCATGCTCTACGAGAGGTGAGTGTCGTAGTGTGCACGACGCCTTCACACACTCCGCCGCCGACGATTATGATAAACACAAAAATCAGAAATTGTATTGCAGAACTGGTCACAAATTACGCTCTAAATTTAGTAGATTACACAACGAGGGAAGGAAAGCAAGAAAGGTTTTAGAAAATGTGAAGAAAGGTCATAGGCCTTATTGGCGGCTTGAAAATTCTCTGATAGCAAGGTGACCACTAACTTGCCTCCACCAACACGCACTGGGCCCGCGTGGTGGAGTATGGCCCGCTCCCTCTCACCCTTATTTGTGAGAGGAGGCCTTTGCCCTGCAGTGGGATTCTACAGGCTATAACTTACTATATTGACAAATATGTGAATATATCAGGGAGATAGTGTCGGCGTCGTGGCAGCAGGTGGTGAGCAACACGGCGACCTGCGAGTACCTGCGCGCGCTGGTCGAGTCCCACGGCTGGGACCTGCCCGCCCACCACTGGGACTTCACCACCATCACCCTCTGCTCGCTGCTCAGCTCCGTCGAGAAGAGCAAGCACGCCTGGGGCTCCACTAAGGTCGGCTCTAGTTCTATGTGCTTGTGGAGACGGATGGATGCAATTTCTACTGGTTCTCTTTTGTGAGATAGTTGTACTGTCGTGCGTATCAGGTGGCGATGTTGACGCTCGCGGCGCTGCGGCTGTTCGTCAGCGTGGCGCAGTTCATAGCGGACGTGCCGGCGCAGAGCCAGCGGCGCCGCCCCGCCGACCACGTGGCGGCGCTGCCCACGGAGTGGCGCGACATATTCGCGCCCGACACACACCTCAGTCTGCTGTGTCTGCTCACACACGTGCTCGGTGAGTATACAGTATACACGTGCCGGCGCAGAGCCAGCGGCGCCGCCCCGCCGACCACGTGGCGGCGCTGCCCACGGAGTGGCGCGACATATTCGCGCCCGACACACACCTCAGTCTGCTGTGTCTGCTCACACACGTGCTCGGTGAGTATACAGTATACAGTATACAGTATACACGTGCCGGCGCAGAGCCAGCGGCGCCGCCCCGCCGACCACGTGGCGGCGCTGCCCACGGAGTGGCGCGACATATTCGCGCCCGACACACACCTCAGTCTGCTGTGTCTGCTCACACACGTGCTCGGTGAGTATACAGTATACACGTGCCGGCGCAGAGCCAGCGGCGCCGCCCCGCCGACCACGTGGCGGCGCTGCCCACGGAGTGGCGCGACATATTCGCGCCCGACACACACCTCAGTCTGCTGTGTCTGCTCACACACGTGCTCGGTGAGTATACAGTATACAGTATACAGTATACACGTGCCGGCGCAGAGCCAGCGGCGCCGCCCCGCCGACCACGTGGCGGCGCTGCCCACGGAGTGGCGCGACATATTCGCGCCCGACACACACCTCAGTCTGCTGTGTCTGCTCACACACGTGCTCGGTGAGTATACAGTATACAGTATACAGTATACACGTGCCGGCGCAGAGCCAGCGGCGCCGCCCCGCCGACCACGTGGCGGCGCTGCCCACGGAGTGGCGCGACATATTCGCGCCCGACACACACCTCAGTCTGCTGTGTCTGCTCACACACGTGCTCGGTGAGTATACAGTATACAGTATACAGTATACACGTGCCGGCGCAGAGCCAGCGGCGCCGCCCCGCCGACCACGTGGCGGCGCTGCCCACGGAGTGGCGCGACATATTCGCGCCCGACACACACCTCAGTCTGCTGTGTCTGCTCACACACGTGCTCGGTGAGTATACAGTATACAGTATACACGTGCCGGCGCAGAGCCAGCGGCGCCGCCCCGCCGACCACGTGGCGGCGCTGCCCACGGAGTGGCGCGACATATTCGCGCCCGACACACACCTCAGTCTGCTGTGTCTGCTCACACACGTGCTCGGTGAGTATACAGTATACAGTATACAGTATACACGTGCCGGCGCAGAGCCAGCGGCGCCGCCCCGCCGACCACGTGGCGGCGCTGCCCACGGAGTGGCGCGACATATTCGCGCCCGACACACACCTCAGTCTGCTGTGTCTGCTCACACACGTGCTCGGTGAGTATACAGTATACAGTATACAGTATACACGTGCCGGCGCAGAGCCAGCGGCGCCGCCCCGCCGACCACGTGGCGGCGCTGCCCACGGAGTGGCGCGACATATTCGCGCCCGACACACACCTCAGTCTGCTGTGTCTGCTCACACACGTGCTCGGTGAGTATACAGTATACAGTATACAGTATACACGTGCCGGCGCAGAGCCAGCGGCGCCGCCCCGCCGACCACGTGGCGGCGCTGCCCACGGAGTGGCGCGACATATTCGCGCCCGACACACACCTCAGTCTGCTGTGTCTGCTCACACACGTGCTCGGTGAGTATACAGTATACAGTATACAGTATACACGTGCCGGCGCAGAGCCAGCGGCGCCGCCCCGCCGACCACGTGGCGGCGCTGCCCACGGAGTGGCGCGACATATTCGCGCCCGACACACACCTCAGTCTGCTGTGTCTGCTCACACACGTGCTCGGTGAGTATATACCTGCCTCTACATACTCGTATAATATGGGCTCGTGTCACATGATTAAATATCCCTACAGATCGAAAGCTTCATACAAGCGATTGCTATCAGTGCATAAGTGTGCGCGCGGTACGTACGAACAGGTTTATACATGTTTATGGATATGTAATCATGTGCTAGTGTGGTCTCACGATTTTAAACTCACTTTCAAGACAAGCACGTCTCATGTGCTACCCAGCGAACAACTTTGCAGGTGGGGCTGGAGTGAAGGGTGTGCGCTGTAGCGTTTTCGCCTTCAAGTTTTGTTCAGTGCAGTCAAGGTTTTTCACATGTTTGCTGGGTATTATACCGGGTTCGTATCGGAATGACCTATAAGCGAAATACTACGCATCACAACGTCCTGAAAGCAAAATCACCATCATTTATTCATTTCGTGGCCGTACTCGCGCGTCTATGTGTACTTGCGCCCGTTTCACTAGTTTGTATGAAGCTGTCTATGGTACTGTGGGGACACATTGTGTATTATAAATAGTTTAGCTGAATAAGCAATTCCGTCTCAGTCTGATGGAGCGACTGGAGCATTCGCCAGTCGTTCCCATACCACCGTACCGCTAGGTCAATTATGTAACTCTTAATAATTGCACTTCAATAAATAAATGTAAATCAAGAACTCTTTTCCATCATCCCACTGCAACAACATCCGTCACCCCTACAGTACTAACGTGAGCACTGTATCGCTCGCAGAGACAGGGGAGTGCGTGTCGCTGACGTCGTCGCACACGGCGGTGGTGGCGGCGCTGCAGGACGCGCTGCCGCACGCGCAGCACGCGCTCGTGCCGGCGCACGCGCGGGGGGAGGGGCAGGGGGAGGGGGGGCGCTGCTCGCTGCGGCGCCTCGCCTCGCTCGCGGCCGACGTGCTCGCCGCGCCCGCGCCGGGGCACCACGCCCTCAAGTACCTCGCGCACGACCTGCTCACCAACATACTGAAGCCTCTCGTGCTGGACGACGGTATGATACATTACATTCACTATTATATTACTTACATACATACTTAGGTACATTGTTATAGTAAGACAAACATTCGACTACGTATACAGCGAAGTACGACACGAAACTACCAAGTTTATGAAACTTGAAGAGAAACTAGCTTTTTTTCACTTTAAAATTTAAATGTGATTTCGATGTAGGTATTTGAAAACTTTTTACTTTAACAAATAAGTATAACTAAATTTACATTCACTGTACCGATTTTCCCTTAAGATGGTTTCCGTCCATACAAAACTTTGTCGTAGAACACTCGTAGACGGTATTAATAAAAGTAATGTTTTATATATGGAAAAGTAGTTTAGAAAGTCTTTATTACGCGTATCGAATAATATTTAGAATTTATAATATAATTACAAAGATATCGAGCTTTGAAATTATTCATACAAAATTTCAAAGCCGTATATTATCTTCGTAATTATATTATTATAAACTAGCTGTTGCCCGCGACTCCGTCTGCGAGAACCTTTAAAAAGTATCCTATGTGTTAATCCAGAACACCTTCTATCTGTGTGCCAAATTTCATGCAAATCCGTTCAGCCGTTTATGCGTGATTGAGTCACAAACATCCAAACATCTAAACATCGTCACAAACTTTCGCATTTATAATATTATTAAGATTGTAAATATTATTTGATACGCGCAATCTAGATTTTCTAAGCTATTTTTCCATATATAAAACATAACTTTTATTAACATCGACTACGAGTGTTCTACGACAAAGTTTTGTATGAAATTGACAGCTCTCCAACCACCTTAAGAACATGAATCGAAAAACCAAAAATTGTATAAACGATCGGTTGATCAGCAATTTTGTAGGGGAGATCCACCAAAATAAAATCTAATTCGACCCATGTTCCTCAGAGAAAGTTGTTTAGTTTCTCTAAGACTGCTTTTCCACCAGAGATGTGCGAGGTAGCGAGGCGGTGAGCGAGGAAAAAATCCGCCAATAACGCGCTTGCACATCACTCTCATTGGCCGACTTTTTCATCGCTCACCGCCTCGCTACCTCGCACATCTCTGGAGGAAAAGCAGCCTAAGTACACCTTAAAATTTTTTTGTAACTAAAAACTAGTGATGTATAATGTAAATTATGTCTATTCGTAGCGGAGAAGTTGGCGCAATGGAGCAACACAGACTCGGAGGAGGAGGACCGGGACCGACAGAGACCAGAGTTCGCGCTGAGCTACCTACAGCCCGCCCTCACGCGCCTCCACGACCAGCTCGACGAGGCGCTGGCTCACGTGCGGTCCGTTCATATCTATACATACAGCTCGCGCTGAGCTACCTCCCTCACACTCACGACCAGCTCGACGAGGCGCTGGCTCACGTGCGGTCCGTTCATATCTATACATACAGCTCGCGCTGAGCTACCTCCCTCACACTCACGACCAGCTCGACGAGGCGCTGGCTCACGTGCGGTCCGTTCATATCTATACATACAGCTCGCGCTGAGCTACCTCCCTCACACTCACGACCAGCTCGACGAGGCGCTGGCTCACGTGCGGTCCGTTCATATCTATACATACAGCTCGCGCTGAGCTACCTCCCTCACACTCACGACCAGCTCGACGAGGCGCTGGCTCACGTGCGGTCCGTTCATATCTATACATACAGCTCGCGCTGAGCTACCTCCCTCACACTCACGACCAGCTCGACGAGGCGCTGGCTCACGTGCGGTCCGTTCATATCTATACATACAGCTCGCGCTGAGCTACCTCCCTCACACTCACGATGTTCATATCTGTACATCCCTCAGGCCGGGCGAGGAGGTGTGTTGTCCGGAGCCGCACGCACGCTGGGCTGTCTGTTCATATCTGTACATCCCTCAGGCCGGGCGAGGAGGTGTGTTGTCCGGAGCCGCACGCACGCTGGGCTGTCTGTTCATATCTGTACATCCCTCAGGCCGGGCGAGGAGGTGTGTTGTCCGGAGCCGCACGCACGCTGGGCTGTCTGTTCATATCTGTACATCCCTCAGGCCGGGCGAGGAGGTGTGTTGTCCGGAGCCGCACGCACGCTGGGCTGTCTGTTCATATCTGTACATCCCTCAGGCCGGGCGAGGAGGTGTGTTGTCCGGAGCCGCACGGGCGCACGCACGCGCTGGCGCTGGGCTGCTTGCTGCTCGACACGGCGCTGTTCAGCGCCTGCAGGCTGCAGCGCAACGACCTCACGCTGCACTACATCGAAATGTTCCGGTGAGAAACCTACCTAAAGCCCGACCAGAAAATTAAAAAACCTCGCCATGTTGCGGAAATTCATTGGAACTAATTTTTGAACTTGAAATACTGACATAAAAGGTTATAGTCGATTGCAGCGCCACCAAACCAGGTTTTTTATATTTCTGGTCAGGCTTTACCTTCATTACCTACCTCTTATTTATAACTTCTTCTTCTTCACCTATATATAACTAGAATTTTTGGCCCCATCGGCCATCGGTTCTGCGAGCAATTGCCCCGCCCACTGCCACTTTAGTTTAGCAAATTTTTGGGCTATGTCAGCTACTCTGCTTCTGCGGATTTCTTCATTTCTGATTCGATCTCGCAGGGAAACTCCGAGCAGAGTAAATTGAAGCATGCAGATTTCCTCACGATGTTTTCCTTCACCGAAAAGCCAGAGGTGTTACAAATCCTACATAAATTCTGAAAAACTCATTGGTACGAGTCGGCCTGGATGGGGATCGAACGATCGCCTCCTGCACGACAGGCAAGGTTGCTCGCCACTGGACCACCATGAGGGAGAGGGACATTAATTGATGTTCTACCCTGAGAGCTTCTGCGTGTACTGCCCGGTACCCTAAGCCGTTCGCGCTTCCACTTTAAGAGCAGACTGTTAAATGCTTCCTATGCTTTTCTTCATCGTCAGCTCGCTGCATCGCAAGATCGAGTGTCGATGTGAAACTAGACGAACTCGATACTAAAGTGTAATACGTGTGTGTACAGTGAGGCAACGTTCCCCGAGCAGCAGTTAACCCTCTCGCTGCGGCTGCTGCCGGGCGAGGTGGCCGAGTACGCGCTGGACAGCGGCTCCTCACCTGCGCCACAAGTGTACTGCGCCGCCTTCCTGCAGGACCACCACTTCAGCGCGTTACGTATGTCTATCACACCATTGCGCCCTATATCATTCACTCATTTATTTAGACATAATTGGCATTTACAATATTTAATGTCAAAAAAAGACAATCAATGAATCCATCAATCATACATTTATTTTATTATAGGTACGAGGGTCATTCAATAAATACTTAGCCTACAAATAGTAAACGAAAATTTTGGAATAGTGGCAATTTATTTTTCAACATAGTCTCCTTTTAGTTCGATACACTTAGCCCAGCGATGCTCCAACTTTTTTAACCCGTCCGAAAAATAGTTTTTGTCAAACTCTGCAAAGGTTCACCCTGTTGTCGCATAACTTTTTTTCGCATAATTTTGTAATGCATGATCACTATAGGCATACATGACTTATGGCATAACTTCACTTGGCATACTTTGTTTAGCATCCATTCATAACGCATAGTCTTCTATGGCAGATCAGTCGTATTGCATAAAGTTTATATTCAGAAGTATCGTATGGCATAATTGTCTTTTCGCAGAGTATTGTTACGGTTCTCACCATTGTCGCATAATTTTGTAATGCATATGATCACTATAGGCATAAATGACTAATGGCATAAACAACTACCAGTAGTACCAGGATATTAGTAGATTACACACCGAAGGCAGGAAGGTAAGAAAGACTCAGATCTCATGTGAAACATAATCTCGTAAATTTTTTACAATCGGTCAGATTACACAAAAACTGGTTTTTTGAAGGCAATAGGAGCTAATTTAAGATAAGTTTAACGCATAATTGTCTTAATATTCATAAATTGTGCATGTTCTAAGAACTAATAGAAAAATAACTGATTATACACATATCGTCATCAATGATACAAAATAAAATCTACCATCTAGCTTAACCTAACCTCCAGTTTTAAAGCTTCCTTTCTGCGCCCTAAGCAACAAGCATTCAGAATGCAAGCAAGCATGTTGATGCATGCATGATACATGTTCTAACCTAACCTAGAATTTTAAAACCACCAATTTGTTTTTCTCAGGCAGGAGGCTTACGCCCCCCGCATCCCCCAACATGCAAACCTGCAAGCCTGCACGCATCCAGCAAACATGCAGCATGCAAGCAAGTATGCAGCATGGAAGCAAGCATGCAGCATGCAAGCAAGCATGTTGATGCTCCGCTCGCTTCGCTCGCTCCGCCAAGCGTTATGCATGTTCTAACTTAACCTAGAATTTTAAAGTACCAATAAGTTTTTCTCAGGCGGGGGGCTTCCGCCCCCTGCACCCCCCAATATGCAGACAAACAACCAAGCAATCAGGCAGCAAGCATGCAACAAGCAAGCGTGCATGCACCAAGCAAGCATGCATGCACCAAGCAAGCAAACATGCAGCAAGCATGTTGGTGCTCCGCTCGCTTCGCTAAGTATCTTACATGTTCTAACCTAACCTAACCTACAATTTTAAAAACACCAGTTTGTTTTTCTCAGGCAGGGGGCTGACGCCCCCCGCACCCCCCTCGCGGGGGGCGCAGCCCCCCTGCACCCCCCAACATGCAGACGAGCAAGCAAGCAATCATACACACAAGCAAGCAAGCATGCAACAAGCATGCAACAAGCAAGCAAGCATGCACCAAGCAAGCAAGTAGGCAAGCATTCAGCATGCAAGCAAGCATGTAGATGTTCCGCTAGCTTCGCTCGCTCCGCTAAGCGTTATACATGTTCTAACCTAACCTAACCTAGAATTTTACAAGCACCAATTTGTTTTTCTAAGGCAGGGGGCATCCGCCCCCCGCACCCCCCTGCACCCCGCCACATGCAGACAAGCAAGCAAGCAATCATGCACACAAGCAAACATGCATGCACGCAAACTAAACGCCCTAATGCCACTGATCATTATGCTAAGCGAAATTATGCAAAACCTAATGCCACATGACCATTATGCTTTGCAAAATTATTCAATATAACATTCGATTATGGTAGTAGTATGTCATATTAAATTCGCATAAATTAATATTCTGCCACTTAGTTGTTATGCCAAATAAAGCTTTCTGCTTCGATCAAAATAAAATGAATGGATAGGCCTTAAGCGAACATTTCAAACCAGAAAAATGAGGCAAAACAAATGAAATTTTTACTTGTCACTTGTATGAAAGTGCCCTAGATTTGACAGATAATGGCGCTAGTTTGTATGTACCAAGTGCACCAGTAGTTTGCTTCAACTTACCGCGCTTTAGGCCTATCCATTCATTTTATTTTGATCGAAGGCTTTCTGCATTGTTAATATATTCGCCCAAGAACAATTATGCCAAGTATGTTATGCAATATATGTTTCGGACAATGAAAGTTATGCCAGATAGACGGAACCCCTCTGCAAAATAGGCCTCCGTGGCGGCGATGACCTCCTCATTTGATCCATATCTATTCCCGGCGAGTGATTTTTTTTCAGATTAGGAAACAGAAAGAAGTCACAAGGGGCCAAATCTGGAGAATACGGTGGATGGGGCAGCAATTCGTAGCGTAATTCGACCAATTTGGCCATGGCAACGGCCATCGCGCGATTCGTATAATGTAAGTGGGTGTGGTTGGACCCACAGAGGCGGCGACGGGTCGCGACGTCAGCAAGCTGGCGTGCCGCGCGCTGCAGGGCGCCGTGTCGGGCGCGGGGGCGGCGCGCGCGCGGGGGTGGTGGGGCTGCGCCGCCCCGCGCCCCGCCCGCGCGCTCGAGCGCCTCGTGCGCGCCTACCTGGCGCCCGCCCTCGTGCGCGACCACCTCGCCGCGCTGCACGACCGCCGCGCCGAGCTGCCCGACACCGAGGTGACTATATCTACATGTACATCTATACATCGCTACCTGGCGCCCGCCCTCGTGCGCGACCACCTCGCCGCGCTGCACGACCGCCGCGCCGAGCTGCCCGACACCGAGGTGACTATATCTACATGTACATCTATACATCGCTACCTGGCGCCCGCCCTCGTGCGCGGCACGACTACGACGCGCTATAACGTGTGGTGTTGTCTCGCACGCAGGTCACGATCCACTGGTCGACGCAGGAGGCGGTGTGCGTGTACCAGGTGGAGGAGCGCGCGCTGGCGCTGAGCGTGACGCTGTCCCGCGCGCACCCGCTCGTGCCGCCGCGCGCCGCCGCGCCGCCCGGCCAGGCGCACTCCCCCGCGCCCAGCACCGGCTGGCTCGCGCTCTACCTCGCCTACCAGGTACCTAGACCTACTAGCGCTACCATACTAACTGTACATGTACAGCCTGGACGACTTAAGACAAGTTTATTCCGAGAGCGCAAATGCGCGCTGCATACAAACGTAGTCTGGTCTACTTAAATATCTAGTTATAATACTAGCCAATTAAAGTCAATGAAATTTTTCAGAAACAATCTAGAAACCTAATCTCTATGTTCGTATGAAGTCAGATTTTCGTTCGAAAGAGCGAGAGATAGATACAAGGTGTTACAAAAATACAAATAAAAATTCCATTCCAACAATCAAACTGAACAACTTTCACTATGGGACCAATAGCGAAATCGCGAAAAAAAAACTGATATTCTATACTAAACTACAAAACTACTCGAGCCAAATGTATGGGATAGCTGATTTAATTTTTTTCGCGTTTTCGATGTTGGTCTCATAGTGAAAGTTGTTCAGTTTGATGGTCTAAACAATCCCCTTAAAAGTATTAAATGTATATTTTTACTTTTGTATCACCCTGTATATTCTGTAGTATGAACGATCGCTGGAAGGATGACAGATAAAAACGGGGATCAAGTTAACTCGTACAGGTTGTGTACGTTGTTTTGTTCCCTGTGATTTTTTATGTTTGTTTTCTAGAGCGTAATCGTAAAATAATTTATTTGTTTAGCATTCATCGAAACGATGTAGGCGCTTCCCTTCTTTTCCGCAGCAATATGAATTAAAGAATAGAATAGAATAGAAATAGTTTATTTGCCAAAATACTTTGTTAAAAGGGTGTTACAAAATTGTTTAGTAGCTGTATTTAGCCTGCTTGCAGGCGTGCTAATTTAGTTTGTTGATAAAAATCTTACTAAGTCTAAGACCATAAAATTGCATTGAATATTACACGATGAATGAATTGAGCATGTATCTTTGGAGGTGGTAGGGTGTCATGTAGATGTTGTACGAGGAGAATAAAAATCTGCACTTAATTATTGTGATTACATAATATACCTAGCACGAAGGTGGTGTAGGAGCGACTGTCGAACTACGTCGATTCTACAGTCGCTCTGAGATTATAGTTTCAGTAATATAGGGTCCTTCATAACATTTTTTTTTCGCGATTTCCATGTTAGGCCTACAGGGAAAGTTGTTCAATTTGATGATATGATCATCCCTAGAACGGATCATCTCCTTAAAAACCGTCAGCATATTATTAAGAAGGATCCTTTATAAAAACGAGTTAAAGTAATCCCATATTATGTGACGATTGTATTTTATTTAACATTCAGGGGGTCTACCATAAGTTTTCACCGTACTACACTACAGTAGTTACGTCACCAATTTCGTATTGAATTTCGTACAGCGCTCCTAGTGGTTACGTTGAGAACTAAATTCTGTCATACAAATTGGCGATGTAACTACAATAGTAAAGTACGTTGAAAACCCATCGTAGACCTACTGAAAGGGTACATTGTAATGTTTTGTAACGTCGGCTCACAACGCGACGGAGACGCGACGAGCGCCAGTCGTTCCCCGCGCCTCTAGCTAACCACAACATGGCATAACCATATAATTATGATAGTCTAATTTTTTTAGCTCACCAATCTACTTTCAAATACGTAAGTGTTCAGTGTGAAATTTTAGTCCATGTGTGTACATAATAAGCTGAGGCCTCCCGCTGTTTTTCGACGACTTTTATCACCGACTCAACGCACACGTCCGACACTTTGCCGGTGGCTATCGTGGGAAGTAACTGTGGGAAGGAAGTAAAAGGGTGTTGCCTTACAATCTTAACTATTATAAAACCGTAAAAATCGAGAATAATAAAAAAGTAGTGGTTCACTTCATATAAACTCAAATAACACTCGATAGCGTGATTTAAATGACGTGCAGCGCCATCTATTGACAAGTTTGTTTGTTTGTTCGCGCATCACGCAAAAACTACTGAACCGATTTTGATGAAACTTTTTTTGTTTGATAGCTTATGATCTGACTTAAAATCTGGTAATTAGGTATATAATTTGTGCGGACGAAGTTTCGGGAAAACACTAGTATATCTATACTAGGTGTTACAAAAATACAAATAAACCTTTAAGGGGGTGGTGTAGACCATCTGAACAACTGTTAAACTGAACAACTTTCTCTATGGGACCAACAACGAAATCGCGAAAAAAATAATTGATATCCCATAATTTTAGCTCTAGTCGATTTGTAGAGTATGGAACATCAATTTTTTTTTTGCGATTTCGATATTGGTCCCATAGTGAAAGTTGTTCAGTTTGACGGTCTAAACAATCCCCTTAAGAGTTTTAAATATTTATTGTTACTTATGAAACACCCTGTATAGCTATCGATAGTCTATTGTTACTATTGTGACCTCGAAACATAATATTATACTGTCAGTAGTATCGATTCTAAATCAAAACAGTTTCAGTACTATCGATAGGATAATTTTAGATTCAGAAAAACATACACAAAGTTGTCTTTATATGAAAATAGTCGTTAAACTTCAAACTTCTCAATTTTATTGCGAAACACGTGTGAGTTACAGGTGGCGAATAGTGGTTTAGTTAAGAACCCTGTGACCCCCCCGGGCTCACCCCCCGTCACACTGGTCAGTGTTTCGGTACTTCTGGTGAAACGTGGATGTTCTGAGGTTTCAGAATATCTCTGACTACCCCCTCGGGGAATATAGTCGTGAGCATATGCTTATGCTTATATTATAAACTTTGCTTCGGCAGACATTTTTTATGAAACCCAAATAAAAAAATGTTTTGTGAGAATTTAAAGTGTTTGCGAATTCGTAATGAATTTGTAGTTTTTGTTGATATCCGTACAACTTATGTTTTGTTATTATCTAAATAAATAAAAAGAAATGACCGCTCACCTATCGTAGGAACTTTCGTAATACAGGTTGTAAAGAAAAGTATCATTAGACCTTTTAACCATATACTCTACCCATCAAACTAAACAACTTTTACTATGGGAGAAACCATAAGCAAAAAAAAAATCTGCGGTTCCATACTAAAGTGCAATACATACTCGACTAAAATGTATGAGACAGCTGATATTTTTTTTGCTCTGACAGGTTTGCTCCTATCATGCTCCCATAGTAAAAGCTGTTCAGTTCGATGGGTAAAGTATGTGGTTTAAAGGATAATGATATTTTTCCTTACAACATGTATACATTGTGATTTCGTAAACACTTTAAATTACACTACAATATTTTAATTTGGGTTGCATGAAACATGTCTGCTGAAGCAGAGTTTTTTATATCTAACTAGAACGGCATCTTTGTACCATAAAAGCTAAAGCTGTAAGTACAAATTATCGACTCGTTGTGATAGTGACACGATTTTAATCAGCCACCTATCAAGGCCGGGAACAGTCACACAGACTAGGAGTAGTCGTAATTACGCGTAGGTAGTGTGCGTAACGACAACTTTGTTAACGTTTCAATTTAATCTTAACAGCGAAAAGTAATCCATCAAGCGCGCAAATACATAGCACGTGCCTAACTTTGTTGTTCGCGTTGCCGTCTCACGCCCGCTATGTGCTACATATCAACTTCATAACAAAACGTAGGTCTATTTATAACTCGCACATGCGTCATTGTCGGCTGTTATTAAACTTTGCATACGAGTATACTGCAACACAGCTGTGTCCGCACCTCTCGGACGTGTTCTCGATATAACGGCGATGTGTCTGTGAACAGAACGGGACGCTGCTGAACGCGCTGAAGATGTGGTGCGGCGCTGTCAGTGCGCGAGTAGAGGCCGCGCCCCAGTGCTACATCTGCTACTGCCGGCTCCACCCCGCCAGCGGGCGCCTGCCCACCGTGCTGTGCCACCAGTGCCGCAACAAGTTCCACTCGCAGTGTCTGGTCAGTACATACATACAGTGCTACATCTGCTACTGCCGGCTCCACCCCGCCAGCGGGCGCCTGCCCACCGTGCTGTGCCACCAGTGCCGCAACAAGTTCCACTCGCAGTGTCTGGTCAGTACATACATACAGTGCTACATCTGCTACTGCCGGCTCCACCCCGCCAGCGGGCGCCTGCCCACCGTGCTGTGCCACCAGTGCCGCAACAAGTTCCACTCGCAGTGTCTGGTCAGTACATACATACAGTGCTACATCTGCTACTGCCGGCTCCACCCCGCCAGCGGGCGCCTGCCCACCGTGCTGTGCCACCAGTGCCGCAACAAGTTCCACTCGCAGTGTCTGGTCAGTACATACATACAGTGCTACATCTGCTACTGCCGGCTCCACCCCGCCAGCGGGCGCCTGCCCACCGTGCTGTGCCACCAGTGCCGCAACAAGTTCCACTCGCAGTGTCTGGTCAGTACATACATACAGTGCTACATCTGCTACTGCCGGCTCCACCCCGCCAGCGGGCGCCTGCCCACCGTGCTGTGCCACCAGTGCCGCAACAAGTTCCACTCGCAGTGTCTGGTCAGTACATACATACAGTGCTACATCTGCTACTGCCGGCTCCACCCCGCCAGCGGGCGCCTGCCCACCGTGCTGTGCCACCAGTGCCGCAACAAGTTCCACTCGCAGTGTCTGGTCAGTACATACATACAGTGATAAAATTAACAATATTCTATGCCCGCCGTTACAAGGTTACGTTTGCTGAAATATCAATAAAAGTCAAATGTGATCTATTAAATTGGCCCGACTTTAGAAGTCGATTATAATAGTGTCCAGAAGATGTAATAACACCACACTCGGCAGTCCGAAGAGTGTGGGTGTTAGAAGAGTTGGTTCTAGCTATCTGCGTTTCAGGGCGATAGAGATAAAAGCTCATCTAAATGGTAGGTACTTAGCCATTGTAATGTTATCGGTAGTGTAGTGTATCTAACGTTGTCCCGTTACCCCGCAGCGCAAGTGGTTCACGTCGAGCAACAAGTCCAACTGCCCGCTGTGTCGCTCCGCCTTTTAACATCGCATCGGTAGACCTCCGCCATACAATGACCACTCTATTAACTACACTAATAATTCAGGTGACGAATACGTAATTTTTTGTTATCTATTGGTTGAGACACATTGGCCGACGGCGGGCCCATACAAAAAACAACGGTTAGTATGGGAACGCGCTCGGCGACGTTCGCCGCGTCGACGGCGGAGGATGCGGACAGCGACCCATAGTAAACGTGTTTTTTGTATGGGCCCGCCGTCGGCCATGTGTCTCAAGTCTGAACCCTATGACACTAGTAGATGACCTAGCCGAGGTCGTGCTCGCGACAGTTCCGCGATAGAAAACATTCTCATGAGTTCAAATCTGTTCGACACCAGAATTGTTTATTACGATTTTCATGTTTTGACTAAGTCGTTGGCTGTGATGGCCATGTTTTTGTTTTAATGAAGTTATAAAGATCGCAATAATTCAGTACAAATACACCGGCTTGTTGACAGCCTGGCCTTATTATAATTATAATACAACTTCATCAAAACCATTTTAGACTATTTCATTTCCATACGAGATTGATATAAAATTCTAATATTGTTTTTGTCACATATTTATTGATGCAAATAATAAATCATATTTATTGTTACATTATGTACAGGTTTGTAAATAAAACGACTATCATTCAATCCAATAATATGTGTAAGTATCTGTTTACATTGAATAAAATAAACTATGTTTATTAATAAAGTACCTATATCATTTCCTAACAAGTCTTGCAGTCGCCGTCGTAGTATGATATTGCGCTACCGCGGCTTTGCTCTCTATCTCTCTCTCTCTATTTGCGCTCGAACGAACGTGATAGAAGGCGTGATACAGCCTTATTGCGTGCAACATGCTACGGTTTCTGCACAGCAGTCTAACATAACGAGATCACATTGTACTATTAGATTAGAACAGAACACTTTAGCCTGTTGACTAGATAATAATTTGTTGCGCGAATATAATACATAATACCGGTTATGCCTGGGCCACTACTTATGCCAATAATTAATCGTGTTAATTCGTATTCGATTTAAGTATGGCCCAGGCATAAGTAGCGTTTGATAAACAATACAATCAACAGTAGCAAACAGAATACACACAGTGATATTATTAAAAAATATATTATGTGTGACTGATCATTCCTGCACCTAACCAACTTCAACTTATCTTCAATTAAGTTTAAAAACTGTTCACTATAAATACGAATGTTTATCAAAGCATTAAGTTATAGTAGATTACACACCGAGTCACAGAGGACAGGAAATTAAGAAAGGTCTCAGATCTCATGCATTCTTATTTACTGCCCGAGGTTAGTATACTAAGTATTTTTCTCCTCGATAGAGGTGGAAAGCGGCAACTTCGTTTAGCGCAGCGGGACGAGAATTGACGCTTTCCGTCCGGTGGGGAGAAATAAAAAAATAAAAAATAAATAACGCTCACAGGCACATACATTGCAAATAATTACTTTTGTGCTTATAATATCTAAAACATTTCATACTTATCTAATGGTTTAGATAATTTTATTAAACCAACTCAATCAAACAATACACAGTACTCTACTTATTCTAAAGCTTAGTAATATCCACGAGTCAGTCCAGGTAAGCTCAAGAGTCAAAGCAGTTGTCCTACTAGTCAACAAACTGATCGAGGTCAGATCACAAATGGCTGACTTATCAATACAGTCCTCGTCTACTACAGACAAATAAGGTAGTAAAGTTTAATAGGCATCAGCGTAGGCATTCAGTGATCTGCCCTAGAGTCAGTGTGGGCACTAGTGTCTAGTGTAGTGTAGTGTAGTGTGGTGTAGACTGTAGGCATCACATGACATCAGTGGGCGCGCAGCTGCCTGTTGATCCAGTCCATGTCCTCGTAGAAGCGCGGGTCGCTCACGCGCAGTGCCGCGCGCTTGTACACGAAGTAGTACCACGGAGACACTGCACACACACACACACACACACACACCTGTTACTAATTTTATTTATTACATTTACTGTATTCCTACACTACAAGTGCATGTTCTATGTTAGGGTTGAACTACATCAGACAGCACAGCATCGAATTTTTCCGTCGCTCCATCCGCACGCACGGCCGCGTGCTATCGCGTTCCGTCTATCTTATATGCTCTAGCAAATGACGTTCCTGAGTGACAGAAAAGTATGGAGCGACAGAAAAATGCGATGCGGTGCTATTAAATGAGGTTCAACCCTTAGAGTGAAAAACATCCTGTTGCTCTAGCATGATTTCTCTACCTGCACGCGAGTCGGACTTTTACCATACCTACTACATGTCGCGTCAAAGCGCTCAGAAAAGCGCAAGAAAAGGTTTTATATATATTTTGCAACAATGTCGCGTCGCGCGCGTACAGAGAGACCATACTATAGGGGCTGGAGTCGGCTGGACTCACTCTTTAACTTATGATAAGAAAGTAATACATCAGGAAACTAAACTCAAAGATCAGTAGTCGCATAAACTGTAATGAAGTGTAAATCTCTCTGTGAAATGCAGAGAGATGTTAGTGACAATTTTTCCCCCTTCATCTTTACTTTGGGTACATATCGTGCAGTTTAACTCTAGACAGTTGTTTTACTAGCTCCTGTATTTGGACGACAACAGAGTAAAAGTTACAACACAAATCCATGATCAGGGTCGTCCTAGGGTCGTCCCAACCAAAAAATCCGTGGGTGTGCACAACATGTGATATCTAGTGTGATATCCCTAGTTTTTGCTTCGGGAATTTAGTATTTCGGGTTCATGTGTGCGTCCTAGTCACTATGCAGGTAGGTATATAGGTATAAAACTCACGGCTGCGCTGGAAGGTGAACAGACAGACGAGCAGGGGGGAGCAGAGCGCGGTGGGGTCGGCCCACTTGTCCAGCAGCCAGGCCGCGTGCAGCACTACATGTATATATATATAGGTATACAACTCACGGCTGCGCTGGAAGGTGAACAGACAGACGAGCAGGGGGGAGCAGAGCGCGGTGGGGTCGGCCCACTTGTCCAGCAGCCAGGCCGCGTGCAGCACTACATGTATATATATAGGTATACAACTCACGGCTGCGCTGGAAGGTGAACAGACAGACGAGCAGGGGGGAGCAGAGCGCGGTGGGGTCGGCCCACTTGTCCAGGAGCCAGGCCGCGTGCAGCGCCACGCTGGCCAGCACGTAGGCCGCACTCACACAACCCGCCGCCAGGAACTTGCGCACCAGCACCTCCACCAGCCCCGCCTGCGTGCGTGTACTATGCTATACACTGTCAGTCTATCACCCACGTACTGAGGTGGCTTGGGTGACAACTGGCCCTCTAATATTCTGGCTTTGTTACATGTTAGGGGAAAACTGGCCCGAATATGAGTTTTATTTGAAGAGTGAGCCAGTTGCTACTATAAGAAATTACTAGGGGATTATTGGTCCAAAATTTAAAATGATCAGGGTGTAAACTGCAATTATACAGGGTGTAAGAGACCATCGCCCAGCAGTGGGATGGTGCCTCTAATACTTTATTTACCTACTACACATTTTTAGGTCAAAGTTAAAATAATTTGTTCAATATAGGAGCCTGAAGCCCACATAATAAAAGTCAAATCTTTATTATTTTGATGCTACCACTGCATCGGAACGTATTGTCGCTGTAGATAAGATGCGGCCAGAGATCATGAGATCACAGTGTCATCTTAGACGATGACTAAAACAATTCTTTTTCATAAAACCGGTCTTTTACATCAATTTGTATTTGTTTACAAGTATTAGTTAGGTACCAAAAATTCTTACTTGAAATAAATATGTTGAGAAGAATGTCATGAGCATCGTAGTGATGGACAGCACGAGGAATAAGTCCTGAAATCTGATTAGAATAAAGGTAAGTATTTTTATTTGTGGAGAAATATGTATTTTTATTTACAAATAAAGGTACAAATAATAGGTACAATATGTAGGCATCACATGATATCAGTGGGCGCGCAGCTGCCTGTTGATCCAGTCCATGTGTTGTGTTATTTGTTATAATTCGCGTCTGTTTATTATAAAAATTATGGAGAAAACCTTACATGAATAAGACGAGTAATCCATCCCGACTTCTGGGGAATAAACTTATGCAATTGAAAATGAGATCAATCAGAATAAAGGCTAACTGAAAAAACAAACAGAACGTATATCGTGGCGTTGAAAGTTTCATTGTATTTTTATTTTTACTTTGTTTTCAATTCAAAATTTCAATTTTCAAATATTGATCCAAAAATTGACGTCTCTGTCTCTCTGACGTCATCACACACGTCACTTTTGTTTTTTAAAATATTGATCATTTCGGAAAGGCAATGGGAACTAGCCTTTACAGCCGTTTTCTTTAGTTTTATTTTTCTTTGAACCAAGTTTATCTTGAAATGCGAGGGTGGTTCACCCATAGAGGTATTATACCAGCGGGGCTAGTATGGTACTAGCCCCGCTGGTATAATACCTCTATGGGTGAACCACCCTCGCATTTCAAGATAAACTTAGTACGCCAACCACATTTAACACATTCATCTGTCAAATTTAGTCTTCTGTCTCGTTCTGTCGCGTGCAAATAGAAAGAGAGCGGAAGCGTGATAGCGCTATATCACGCTATCGCGGGTTGGTGTACTAGCCCCGCTGGTATAATAACTTTATGGGTTCACCCCTGCGATCAAATATAGGTAGATGAATAGTCTCATACAAAATCAAACCCGATCTGCGGCCCCGCGTCAACTCTTACATATACAGATATAATAGAAAATATACCTCTTCAGCCTTTCATTTTGACATAGACCTTAATGCTCAGTAATAACGCCGTAAGCCGTTTGTTTCAGTTTTTACTTATTAAAAATATTCATTTTGAAATGACCCTTACCGTATAACAATAAGGTACAAAATCGATACAAAGGATATGCGTGTAACATCATTTTTGAACTGCGCTTATCAAGGTCGTCGCCAACAGCCGTTATCGATATACTTTTCTAACGCAGGCAAGTTTCTTATTATTGCCTTCTCACCTTACACGCAGGAACGAGACATGTCGCTTATGAACAGCGTACGCGAGAGGGAAAGGGATAGTTGCGGGCTTGCCGTGAGATTGTAAATGAGCACAAATATTTAACAAATGCGATTAAATGCCATGATATATGACAAATATTAAAGATAATGTAATTACAAATTGATACTTACTGAAAGTATGACACACCATCTTTTTTTTTCACTTTTCGTGTATTGTTTTTGCAGTTTTTAACTGCACACTTCGGCATTGTTGAGCGTCACACGGTTAGCGCGGTCAATTAGCGAATGAGAGCGAAACAAGGCGCACTGTCAGATTGCGCCTTGTTTTGATGGTTCCATTTTTAAACCAGCGTTTAAAAATCTACCTATATTTGATCGCAGGTTCACCCATTCCAATGTTCAAGGGAGTTTTGCGATATCTATATAGGAAAAAGTATCAGACGTCCCTGTGCGATATTAGGTTTATGGTTTTGCGCGAGTATTAATCCTAAACAAACGGAAGCGTCTATCATTATTTCTCACTTATACTATATTGTTCTCCATTAATGGTACGTTATTAAACGAATTCCTCCACATTAGTACAATAATAGCCACGAAAAACTAATGAGCGTTTTTCTTTTCTTTTTTAAATTTATTTTAGGGAGTGGTTTTAATCCTTAACATGATATTGTAGTACTAGATTTTGTCTGAGTAGGTACTAGCTGATACTCTGCCAAGTCTCCTGCGCTTGTTTTTTATTAATATAACAAAACATAGCTTCACTTTTTCTCGTCTGCCATCTTGCTTTAAAACAAAATTGTATTTTGTTTCATATGTATTCGTGGAATGTTTAGTAAAAAACAAGCGCCTTCGAGAGACTTGTTTGTTACAGATTGTTTAGATTTTACTGACGACAACGGCTGTAATGGCTATATATGGCAAATCCCATTGCCTTTCCGAAAGGAAAAACTTAACAAACAAACTACAACAACGTCAAATTTTACAGCTGGCGGATTGGCTTCCCGCCATTAAATTTGTTCGGTCAAAGTTGTATTTGATATTCGTGAAAAATTGGTTTTAGTGATATTTGTGACATAATTTCGTGCGGATTGTGTGCCAAAAAGTTGCGTAAATCGACCAACATAACAGGAATCACAAATACATACGAAGAAAGAACAAAAGTTTTGGTGCAAGTTAAATCGTACTGGTGATTTTGGCGGCAACGCGCGTGCTTACAAAATCGACCAAAATTTCATCCTCATCGTTCATCTATCATCCCATCGTCATCAGGAGAGTTTTGCACAGGAATTGTGAAGAAACAGACGGGCTTTGTTTCTTAATTTTCTAAATTCGTTTTTCGTGGCTATTATTGTGTTAATGTGGTGGAATTAGTTTGATAATGTGCCATTAATGGAGAGCAATATAGTATGAGTGAGAAATAAAGAAGGCGCTCCCGTTTGATTCGGATTGATTCTCGCGTGAAACTCCCCTGACCATTGGAATGTGTGTACCACCCTCGCATTTCAAGAGTTAGGTATTAAGGTTAGGTTAGGTTAGGTTTAAGTACAAAGAAAAAAAGACACTAATGACCAGGCAGTAAGGGCTAGTTCCCATAGCCTATCCGAAAGGATAAACTTAAAAAAAAAAAAAAAAATTTACAGCTGGCTGAGATTGGCTTCCCGCCATTAAATTTGTTCGGTCAAAGTTGTATTTGATATTCGTGAAAAATTGGTTTTAGTGATATTTGTGACATAATTTCGTGCGGATTGTGTGCCAAAAAGTTGCGTAAATCGACCAACATAACAGGAATCTCAAATACATACGAAGAAAGAACAAAAGTTTTGGTGCAAGTTAAATCGTACTGGTGATTTTGGCGGCAACGCGCGTGCTTACAAAATCGACCAAAATTTCATCCTCATCGTTCATCTATCATCTCATCGTAATCAGGAGAGTTTTGCACAGGAATTGTGAAGAAACAGACGGGCTTTGTTTCTTAATTTTCTAAATTCGTTTTTCGTGGCTATTATTGTGTTAATGTGGTGGAATTAGTTTGATAATGTGCCATTAATGGAGAGCAATATAGTAAGAGTGAGAAATAAAGAAGGCGCTCCCGTTTGATTCGGATTGATTCTCGCGTGAAACTCCCCTGACCATTGGAATGTGTGTACCACCCTTGCATTTCAAGAGTTAGGTATTAAGGTTAGGTTAGGTTAGGTTTAAGTACAAAGAAAAAAAGACACTAATGACTAGGCAGTAAGGGCTAGTTCCCATAGCCTATCCGAAAGGATAAACTTAAAAAAAAAAAAATTACAGCTGGCTTGTCTTGTCCATGCTATGATATCTTAGTGCAAACGAAGTGGAACGCTGAAAGACAGCTTCCGCCATCTGTCGGTGACGTTGCGAAGCACTAGGAGCGACAGCGCGCTACACCTCACCGCTGCGCTGTAGTAGTGAGAGATTTCGCCCATATCAAACACTGTCTTGTTGGTCTAGTGGTCTAGACAACCGGCTCACGATCCGGGTGCTTATGGTTCGAGCCTCGTGTCGGCCGGCCGTCTTTTTCTATTTATTTATCAATGTGGCTCCCCCATCCGCTAATAAGGGGCAACGACAATAATTAAGCCGTTCTAAAATCCCAGGCGACTTACCTATCTATACCCAATATACATATTAATCTATGGTCTTGTCTGTTCCTCGTCTGTTCACTAAACAAATAATTTATTTACGTTTGTTTTCCCGATGTTTGTGCGTGGTGCCTGTGTATAATTTAATTTAAGTTTCTGAGATATCTTCGGAAACAGTACAACACAGTATTCAATAGTAGTCTGAATGGGAGGTAGCCCAGAGCGCAGTCGTTACTATGGCAGCTCGAGACACCGCAGTCGGAGCTCCACGAGGGACCGGGATCGAAAGGACACCAGGGACCGCGGGCCGCGCCACAGCCGTGACCGAGAGCGATCACACGCCAGGGAACGCGACCGCGACAGAGCGCGGAGTTCGTACAAAGACGTGAACGGAAGTGGACACGACAGAGCAAGGAGTTCGTACAAAGATGTGAACGGTGGCGGACACGACAGAGCGCGGAGTTCGTACAAAGACGTGAACGGAGGTGGACACGGCGGCCTTGGAAGTGGACACGGTGGAATCGGAAGTGGACACGGCGGACTTGGAGGTGGACTTGGAAGTGGATATGGGGGATTTGGAGGTGGTCTCGGAGGACTAGGAGGTGGTAAGAAGTAGCACACTAATGCTCAGGACTAGGCATTCTGTTACAGTAGAATTTGCTTATCTTATTGTATTGTGTCCGCTCCGCACATATTTATATACATAAATTAAAATGTTTTCTTACAAATTTGCAGTTTTCTAAAATATATAATGATGTTAGGGTTAGAATATTTTGTTCAATGAAATGTGGCTTGCATGACTCTAGTTTTTTGTATGGACCAAAATTCGTGTGGGGTACCCACATTTACATTTGCCTCGGCGGTCCACCGGCGAATAGGGAACCGCCGAGTTGTATATAAGAAGGTGTATTGTCCTTAATAAATTAGTACACACAGAGTACACACAGATACTCAACTCTTTTCACTACTCCTGCCCTAGCCACCAAACAACCCTCAACACACTGTCCCCAAAATTCTAATGCACTTTTTTTGCAATACAAATAGTTGATTTAAATCCGTACTATACCTAGGAACCATATGGTAATTTTTTTCTTGTTGTCCTATGGTACTCCGATGGTACAGAGGGCCCTCGTGAGACGATGCCACCTCTCCCTGTCCTGCGCCTGGTGTTCTATGTCGCGTCAACTGAAAACTTCTGTTACACTTTAATAATAGTTAAGATTACAGAAAGATTAAAGATTGTACTGTACTTAATATTTTGCAATATTTAATTAACTATGAAAGCTTGTCTTATTTTTGACTATCCCACTTGAAAGTAAATTTTCTTCATTTTATTTTAACTAAAGGTATTAAAGTCTAGCAATGATGGTTTATAAATAAGTAGGTACTATAAATATGTTATAAAGTCCTTGTACCCGTGTTCGGCTATGGCGACTTCGACAACAAACTCATTAACTCATATAGTAAGATATTTACAATAAGATCACATAAAGAAATGAAATATTACTTACTGTTAATAAACTATTAAATTCTATTTGTGATATGTCCTGACATGACTCAGAACTGAACTTGCATAAATATATCTGTGGCTTGGTACAAGAAGTACATAAGTCGTTTACCAGATTTGTGTAGGTACTCCCTACTAAAAATTTTGTATGGAACATGCACTAATGCCATTATAGTAGATTACACACCGAGGGCAGGTAAGTAAGAAATTCTTATTTACTGCCCGAGGTTAGTATACTATTTTTCGCAGCGCAGCGGGACGAAAATTGACGCTTTCCATCCGAGGGGGAGGAAAATTCCTTTTAACGTTTCCTTTTTTATTCCTTTTAATTGCACTTTTCAAACATTCAGGATATCGGTCATGACCAGTTTCTAGTATGGAAATCCCGAGTTCTTATAACATAGTGAGTTATATTCTCTTTGTAGGTTACTACAATAATGGGCTGTTGGGCATACATACTTCTTATTCCAAGCCACAGATATTAGATCTGTCTTTATGGTAACATTTGTAATGCAGGCGAGACGGTGCGCGGGCGGCAGCGGCCGCAGGAGGAGGAGTTCCTGGACGCGCGGCGCGAGGAGCGCGAGCGCATCGGCCTGCAGGGCGTGCCCGCCGTCTGGGGCAAGTCCCCCGCCCGGCCCGAGTATGTACCACCTGCCATATGTTACCTATACTATACTGATACAGGCGAGGCGGCCGCAGGAGGAGGAGTTCCTGGACGCGCGGCGCGAGGAGCGCGAGCGCATCGGCCTGCAGGGCGTGCCCGCCGTCTGGGGCAAGTCCCCCGCCCGGCCCGAGTATGTACCACCTGCCATATGTTACCTATACTATACTGATACAGGCGAGGCGGCCGCAGGAGGAGGAGTTCCTGGACGCGCGGCGCGAGGAGCGCGAGCGCATCGGCCTGCAGGGCGTGCCCGCCGTCTGGGGCAAGTCCCCCGCCCGGCCCGAGTATGTACCACCTGCCATATGTTACCTATACTATACTGATACAGGCGAGGCGGCCGCAGGAGGAGGAGTTCCTGGACGCGCGGCGCGAGGAGCGCGAGCGCATCGGCCTGCAGGGCGTGCCCGCCGTCTGGGGCAAGTCCCCCGCCCGGCCCGAGTATGTACCACCTGCCATATGTTACCTATACTATACTGATACAGGCGAGGCGGCCGCAGGAGGAGGAGTTCCTGGACGCGCGGCGCGAGGAGCGCGAGCGCATCGGCCTGCAGGGCGTGCCCGCCGTCTGGGGCAAGTCCCCCGCCCGGCCCGAGTATGTACCACCTGCCATATGTTACCTATACTATACTGATACAGGCGAGGCGGCCGCAGGAGGAGGAGTTCCTGGACGCGCGGCGCGAGGAGCGCGAGCGCATCGGCCTGCAGGGCGTGCCCGCCGTCTGGGGCAAGTCCCCCGCCCGGCCCGAGTATGTACCACCTGCCATATGTTACCTATACTATACTGATACAGGCGAGGCGGCCGCAGGAGGAGGAGTTCCTGGACGCGCGGCGCGAGGAGCGCGAGCGCATCGGCCTGCAGGGCGTGCCCGCCGTCTGGGGCAAGTCCCCCGCCCGGCCCGAGTATGTACCACCTGCCATATGTTACCTATACTATACTGATACAGGCGAGGCGGCCGCAGGAGGAGGAGTTCCTGGACGCGCGGCGCGAGGAGCGCGAGCGCATCGGCCTGCAGGGCGTGCCCGCCGTCTGGGGCAAGTCCCCCGCCCGGCCCGAGTATGTACCACCTGCCATATGTTACCTATACTATACTGATACAGGCGAGGCGGCCGCAGGAGGAGGAGTTCCTGGACGCGCGGCGCGAGGAGCGCGAGCGCATCGGCCTGCAGGGCGTGCCCGCCGTCTGGGGCAAGTCCCCCGCCCGGCCCGAGTATGTACCACCTGCCATATGTTACCTATACTATACTGATACAGGCGAGGCGGCCGCAGGAGGAGGAGTTCCTGGACGCGCGGCGCGAGGAGCGCGAGCGCATCGGCCTGCAGGGCGTGCCCGCCGTCTGGGGCAAGTCCCCCGCCCGGCCCGAGTATGTACCACCTGCCATATGTTACCTATACTATACTGATACAGGCGAGGCGGCCGCAGGAGGAGGAGTTCCTGGACGCGCGGCGCGAGGAGCGCGAGCGCATCGGCCTGCAGGGCGTGCCCGCCGTCTGGGGCAAGTCCCCCGCCCGGCCCGAGTATGTACCACCTGCCATATGTTACCTATACTATACTGATACAGGCGAGGCGGCCGCAGGAGGAGGAGTTCCTGGACGCGCGGCGCGAGGAGCGCGAGCGCATCGGCCTGCAGGGCGTGCCCGCCGTCTGGGGCAAGTCCCCCGCCCGGCCCGAGTATGTACCACCTGCCATATGTTACCTATACTATACTGATACAGGCGAGGCGGCCGCAGGAGGAGGAGTTCCTGGACGCGCGGCGCGAGGAGCGCGAGCGCATCGGCCTGCAGGGCGTGCCCGCCGTCTGGGGCAAGTCCCCCGCCCGGCCCGAGTATGTACCACCTGCCATATGTTACCTATACTATACTGATACAGGCGAGGCGGCCGCAGGAGGAGGAGTTCCTGGACGCGCGGCGCGAGGAGCGCGAGCGCATCGGCCTGCAGGGCGTGCCCGCCGTCTGGGGCAAGTCCCCCGCCCGGCCCGAGTATGTACCACCTGCCATATGTTACCTATACTATACTGATACAGGCGAGGCGGCCGCAGGAGGAGGAGTTCCTGGACGCGCGGCGCGAGGAGCGCGAGCGCATCGGCCTGCAGGGCGTGCCCGCCGTCTGGGGCAAGTCCCCCGCCCGGCCCGAGTATGTACCACCTGCCATATGTTACCTATACTATACTGATACAGGCGAGGCGGCCGCAGGAGGAGGAGTTCCTGGACGCGCGGCGCGAGGAGCGCGAGCGCATCGGCCTGCAGGGCGTGCCCGCCGTCTGGGGCAAGTCCCCCGCCCGGCCCGAGTATGTACCACCTGCCATATGTTACCTATACTATACTGATACAGGCGAGGCGGCCGCAGGAGGAGGAGTTCCTGGACGCGCGGCGCGAGGAGCGCGAGCGCATCGGCCTGCAGGGCGTGCCCGCCGTCTGGGGCAAGTCCCCCGCCCGGCCCGAGTATGTACCACCTGCCATATGTTACCTATACTATACTGATACAAGCGAGGCGGCCGCAGGAGGAGGAGTTCCTGGACGCGCGGCGCGAGGAGCGCGAGCGCATCGGCCTGCAGGGCGTGCCCGCCGTCTGGGGCAAGTCCCCCGCCCGGCCCGAGTATGTACCACCTGCCATATGTTACCTATACTATACTGATACAGGCGAGGCGGCCGCAGGAGGAGGAGTTCCTGGACGCGCGGCGCGAGGAGCGCGAGCGCATCGGCCTGCAGGGCGTGCCCGCCGTCTGGGGCAAGTCCCCCGCCCGGCCCGAGTATGTACCACCTGCCATATGTTACCTATACTATACTGATACAGGCGAGGCGGCCGCAGGAGGAGGAGTTCCTGGACGCGCGGCGCGAGGAGCGCGAGCGCATCGGCCTGCAGGGCGTGCCCGCCGTCTGGGGCAAGTCCCCCGCCCGGCCCGAGTATGTACCACCTGCCATATGTTACCTATACTATACTGATACAGGCGAGGCGGCCGCAGGAGGAGGAGTTCCTGGACGCGCGGCGCGAGGAGCGCGAGCGCATCGGCCTGCAGGGCGTGCCCGCCGTCTGGGGCAAGTCCCCCGCCCGGCCCGAGTATGTACCACCTGCCATATGTTACCTATACTATACTGATACAGGCGAGGCGGCCGCAGGAGGAGGAGTTCCTGGACGCGCGGCGCGAGGAGCGCGAGCGCATCGGCCTGCAGGGCGTGCCCGCCGTCTGGGGCAAGTCCCCCGCCCGGCCCGAGTATGTACCACCTGCCATATGTTACCTATACTATACTGATCTTGATTCATATGTTTGTATTACTAATTCAAATAAATGTTGGTTTAATATCACTTGGACCACAGTAGCTGAACCCAAAAGTCTAATAATGCAGCAGTGGAATAGAAGAATAGGTTATGAATATACACTGCATTCTGGTTCTGGCTTACAATGGTCACATTATTCCATCCTTAAACTTTTTGCTACAACTGAATGCTCATTGTTGTTGTCCCTGCGGACCTACCATACCCCTGGTGGTAGGGTAGGACTCAACCATACCCCTATTATAATTGTTGGTACTTAGTTGTAGCAGAGATTCTGACTATCCCGAAAGGGATTATGGTTCTAAGTTTATGTGTGCAACAATAATAAAAATAACGTAATGATTAAAATTACATGTGCCTGATAGTGATAGTGGTGCCAGTACTCTTATAAGTAGGTAAGTGCTTAAGTAATTTAATTTTTACCTTTCCTGTAACAAGTCATGTTTAATGTACATTTTCTGTTTTCAGTTCAGATGAAGAGGATTCGAAGCCCAGCAGTACAGACAAAAGCAAAGTGAAGAAAAAAAGTAAAAAGTCTAAAGACAAGGACGAGACTAAGCAAAAGCTGAGGAAATTGAAAAAGAAACTGAAAAAAATTAAGAAAGAACGGAAAAAAGCAAAAAAGAAATCAAAGAATTCAAGCAGTGAGTCAAGTTCCAGCGAGGAGGAGGTGTGGGTGGAGAAAGGAAGTTAGTATTGAGTAATCATACTTGTTTCAGTTTTGATAGGTTTCCTTAAAAGGAAAAAAAAATTACTACCAGGCTAATTTTGTTGTCTGTCGAACAGTCCCTGGGAGGTGAAAATTCAAGATTATGAAGTTAATGTAATCAAAAGACTTGGCCGTTTATGTCGTATACTTGGTTATAGGTAATTCGATACATTCCTTTAAATACGTAATAGTAGAGATAGAGCTATCAATTTAGCCCTAGAATGCCTTACTAATGTTAACTGTTTTAGATGTTTTTTAAGCAATTCCCTTTCAATTTCAAAGTAAATTTTATTTTTTATTTTTTTGGCTTTCTTCTTCATAGCAATCTGTTACAGACAACAATAGGCTACCCTTTCTCTGACAAGTGTCTTTCGTCTGGTTTTTTTTGTGTGTTTGTTGATATAGACTTTTTGGACAACGGCTATCTTTAAGTCAATAAAAAAAAAATTGGAGGTAATTCTTTCTTCTAGTATTCAGACATCATGCTAATACTTGGTTGAAAGCATATACATTTTAACATTAATTTTGTTACCGTTTTAAATGCAAATTCTTCAATAATATCATTAACTAATTAAATGTACCTACAGTTTAATTAACATACATACATACATATTCTCACGCTTATTTCCCACTGGGGTAGGCAGAGACAACGAAAGGCCACCTGCTACGATCCTGACAAAAACTTCCTTATTTATCGTAATTGATAATGAGTAGTGACAATCTCACAATCACAACACAAGTAAAGGAATAAATGCGAAAATCGTTAATTTGTAGTCGACTCAACATAAAAAACTCGGCGAGCAAAACTTTATCTTCATTCGATCGGTACCGGAGCCACAGCACGGGCCCGGCGGTGGCTAGATTAGCTCTTCCCTAAAACAACAATAACTTAACGTCTACAATGAATCGTTACAGAGGAGCAGTCGGCGCTCACCGGCGAGGCGGAGGGCTCGGACGCGCCGGACACGGATCCGTGCAGCTCGGCGATAGGGCCGGCGCCGAGCGCGGGCTTGTCCGCTCCGGCGCTCGGGCACAAGGACTTCGGGCGCGCGCTGCTGCCGGGCGAGGGCGCCGCCATGGCCGCCTTCGTGGCCGACGGCAAGCGCATCCCGCGCCGCGGGGAGATCGGCCTCACCTCCGACGAGATTGCCTCCTACGAGTCCGTCGGATACGTCATGAGCGGCAGCAGGTGAGCGCCCCGAGCCCGGTTACGTGCATCTATGGTCGTCGTGACCGGTTCGACATATGACCCTTCCTTTGGCTTCGCTTCGATCTAGCGGCGAGTCTTATTTTGATGACGGCTAACGAAGCTTACGGCCTCGTAAAATGTATTGTATCTGTGAGGTAGAGATGCCTTGAAAATCAATCTCGAGCTTAAAAATACTGTTGAAAATCGTAAAATCATAATTCGATGCAGTTTTGTAACGGTTTCGATCGAATACAAAATTTTTCTGATTCGATAGCTACTTCCACCACTTCTTTACGATTTCTCAGAGATAAATAAAATATATCATTCTTCCTATATTATATCGATCGAATATTGTACTAACTGACGTGTGTTTTGAATAATGCAGACATCGTCGCATGGAGGCGGTGCGCATCCGGAAGGAGAACCAGATCTACAGCGCGGACGAGAAGCGCGCGCTCGCCGCCTTCAGCAAGGAGGAGCGGCAGAAGCGCGAGAACGCGATCCTCTCGCAGTTCCGCTCCGCGCTCGCCGCGCGCGCCGGCCGCCGCAGGGACTCCTAGCGCGTGCGTGTGTGTGTGAGAAGCGCGCGCTCGCCGCCTTCAGCAAGGAGGAGCGGCAGAAGCGCGAGAACGCGATCCTCTCGCAGTTCCGCTCCGCGCTCGCCGCGCGCGCCGGCCGCCGCAGGGACTCCTAGCGCGTGCGTGTGTGTGTGAGAAGCGCGCGCTCGCCGCCTTCAGCAAGGAGGAGCGGCAGAAGCGCGAGAACGCGATCCTCTCGCAGTTCCGCTCCGCGCTCGCCGCGCGCGCCGGCCGCCGCAGGGACTCCTAGCGCGTGCGTGTGTGTGTGAGAAGCGCGCGCTCGCCGCCTTCAGCAAGGAGGAGCGGCAGAAGCGCGAGAACGCGATCCTCTCGCAGTTCCGCTCCGCGCTCGCCGCGCGCGCCGGCCGCCGCAGGGACTCCTAGCGCGTGCGTGTGTGTGTGAGAAGCGCGCGCTCGCCGCCTTCAGCAAGGAGGAGCGGCAGAAGCGCGAGAACGCGATCCTCTCGCAGTTCCGCTCCGCGCTCGCCGCGCGCGCCGGCCGCCGCAGGGACTCCTAGCGCGCGCGTGTGTGTGTGAGATTGAGATGGGTGTCTTTACGGCTCGCTCGTGCACGGCAAGACGGCTCGCTCGTGCACCGTAGACACGAGCAGTTCAATGACACATGGGTGCGCAATTTGATATTTCACGTTTTTTTTTGGATGGCTGAATCGAAGACTATTTCGACATACCTAATTGTCGTAATAACAATATTTTCTATTTATTTTAGAGATTATTTTGTAGTAAAATAATGTAGTTTTTCGCTCCAAAGACCTGTAAACTCCTTGGTAAACTTAAAAAAACTGGCCAAACAAAACATTTAAAAAATTAAATTTATAATGATAAACTCTATGAAACTACGTATATAAGAAATGTAAAAAAAAACTTGACATGCCGAATTTACTTCCAGATATGGGAAATGCGTTATAATTAGTTAAAGTGAAATGTAAAAAAATAGACAAGTACTAGTTCACTAGTCTCGCCGAGAACGAGAGTGTGGATGCTCTTATAGTTTCCGCGGCGTCCGTCATGACGCGTCATCGGCGCGTTGCCGGTGTCAAGAACCGTTGTTATTTTGTTTGGAAGTTCTCGCGAGAGTGTAGTGCCGGCTTTATAGAGTAACAAATCAATTTCTTGTATAAGTTAATGGTGTAATTAAATAATATACATTGTAATTCTTATAAAAATTTTACTTTCTTTAACTTAAAACAGTTTTCTTTAACTTACTTACCTAATTTATAAAATTATAATAGTGTTTTGGTAATATTCTTAAAAGTAATACCCACCATAGATAAAGAATATATTATCTACAAGACCTGCTGCGGCTATTTAATAAGTTTCAGTCGATTATATTCTTTATCTGTGCGGATTGTAATGAGATGTATTGCGAATAGAGAGATGAGTTTCAAATTACATTCATTTCAATAGGCCTGCCACGACTTGCGTGTAAAAACTACAGTAGTGCATACATACATAAACTCACGACCATAGCTCCTTTCGGGGTTGTCGAAAACATGCTACAACTGTAAATTTTAGTACAGTAGTAAGAAGATTATAATGTTGTCAACTCGTGGCAGTGATAGTTGACAATCGTCTTACACTATAAGGGTTGAACCTCATCAGACAGCACGGAAAGCGGGGAACAGCACCGCGCGTGCTGTCGCGTTCCGTCTATCTTATTTGCTCTAGCAAATGACGTTCCTGAGTGACAGAAAAGGATGGAGCGACGGAAAAATGTGGTTCCGTGCTTTTTGATGTAGGTCAACCCTAAGGCGTCTTTATTTATGTACATATACCCTATTTGTAGCAAATAAGGGTGAACGCAAATCTAACCGCGGCGAAGGAGCCGAAGGAGGCGAACGAAACTAATTTCATTTTAATACTTCTGACGCTTCGTCCGATTCGCCGCGGATAAGTGGGCGAGGTGTCATAGAATTTAATACAACCAATTCTAAAATTAGGTAAGGAGACGTCGGACTTTTTGTCCGCCGGACACAAATGACCGATAGGCTACAGTAGGTATCAGGAAGCTGGAATAAGTATTGCCTATACATCGATGGTAGGTATACAGTTTAAGCTTGGTCGGGAAGAATTTAAGACGAACTTTTTTGTTCACCATGTGCTCTGCGTCACAGTTCCATACTATATAGGGTCCAACTTAATATGCTGACAATTTTTTAAGGGGACGATCAGACAGACAAACTGAACAACGTTCTTTATGGGACCAACAGAATTCTCGAATAAATAAATATCTTGGACATTGTCACACAAATTATCTAGTCACATTTAAAGTTCCAGAATCTAGCCTGGACTTGTAACCTGCGACCCTCGGCACAGCAGGCAGGTTCACTACAGACTGTACTGTCATGTGGGGCGTCCAAAATTAGCTGTCCCATACATTTGGCAGTATAGTAGCTCGAGCTGTGGCTCGAGTAGGTTTGCAGTTTCGCAGCGGAGTGCAATGGAGCAGCAGATTTTTTTTTTTATTTCGTTGTTGGTGCCATTGAGAAAGTTGTTCAGTTTGACGGTCTGATCATCCCCTTAAAAAGTGTCAGCATATTTAGAAGGACCCTGTATATTTTCAAGGATCATGTGTGTGCGGACAAAATGATCGACATCTGCTTAGCTCCTAAACGTTCAATCTGGCAAACGGAAGTTTTAGGGCCTGTTTCACCACTTATGAATAAGTTCATAAATTTCACAAGCATTATTATTAGGTGGTGTCCTAATTGGCCTTCACTCGCGCGATCATCGCACTGTTGACTGTCCTCGACCAGTTTCATCGCATCAATGGCCTGGTTCACAGATTTTGCGTACATAGATGGACGCACATATACGGGGGCACGAATGAGTTAACATTAACTTTCGTATCTATGACCTCAAAATAGTTTTAGTAAGGATCACAGGTTTTTCGCACAATTATGTCCGCACTAACATCACAGAGTATAATTACTGAATAGTGTCTGGTCACTACATCATTGATCCTGATACCGTCCCACACAATTTTTTAAAACATGTTATGATATCACTGTATCACGATACTGTGGAAATTTCACTAACACATAACTGCACCATGACGCGGACGCTAAAACGACACTATTTACGTATCAAAGGAGAACGTGGCGTGGTACAGAGGAAGATGACTATGCGTATATATGTGCAGCAGCACTCGCCGCCGCACCGTCACATAATTACCTAGTCGGTCCATAAATAATGTCACACTAAAAAGGGCCATAAAATAAAAACTAAAATATTTTTTCAAAAAACGGTTTATTTAAGACTATTAAATTGAGCCATACCTATATTATAAAAAAATTATTCGAAATGTGCACCTCTATTTTTTATACACTCTCCTAAACGTCGCGGCCAGTCATTGATAGCAGCACGCACCATATTCATGTCTATGTCAGCCACTGCTTTTGTCACTGATGTGATGACTTGAGACTCTCCAAATGAGGCTTAGAATGATTTTATGAGGCTTAGATAGAGCACACTTTCTCCTTTAAAACTTGCCATATCGTGAAAGACAAAGACTTTCGGGGACGGCCTTGGGTGTTTCAGCAAGATTCTGTACTGGCCCATAAGGCAAAAACTACCCAAGCCTGGGTCGAGCGCCAAAATATCGACCTTATCAAGCATGAAGATTGGCCCTCCTCCAGCCCTGAACTCAACCCTCTGGAAGATATGGCAAGTTTTAGAGGAGAAAGTGTGCTCTAAGCCTCATAAAAATTTGGAGAGTCTCAAGTCATCATTGACAAAAGCAGTGGCTGACAGACATGAATATGGTGCGTGCTGCTATCAATGACTGGCCGCGACGTTTAAGAGTGTATAAAAAATAGAGGTGCACATTTCGAATAATTTTTGTATAATATATGGTCAATTTAATAGTCTTTTAATTAAATAAACCGTTTTTTTTTTAATATTTTAGTTTTTATTTTATGGCCCTTTTTAGTTGTGACACTATTTATGGACCGACTAGGTAAATATCCCTACAGATCGGAAGCTTCATAGAAGTGAGATGCCGCGCCGGAGACCGCCGTTAGACTCGTAAATGCCATTTTGATCCATAAAGTAATGGATTACAACGTTGCGCGCACTTTAAGAAGCTGCCGCCGTCGTCGCGAGTGTCACTTCGCAGGACGCTATGCGAGTCAGTGAGAGGCACAGAACAGGCGGCAGGTCAGAGCGTGTGGTGCGGCTCGTAGAGGCGCAGGCGCGCCCGCAGCGCGCGCAGGTCCGTGCGCGCGCGCTGCAGTGCGGCGCGCAGCTGCGCCGCCGACAGCTGCTCCACTCCGCCCTGCAGCGCGTCCGCCGGGGGCGAGGGGGACGCCAGCACCTGCTGTGATCAGAGTTTACTAAATTAAATCATGCTTTAAATCACTTGATATTTTGCAATAAATCAAAAACTTTAATAAAAAAATTGATCCGTCTGTAAAGTCGGTTTACGAACGATAGTTTCACGTGATAATGTGTCACAAACCGACGCTTCGGCCGATCGTGCCTCTCTATCGCTCGTTTCGCGCTCTCGCTTGCACGCGCAGGCTCAGACGGAACGTGACACTTTTTCGTGCGTGCAGCCGGTGTTCATCGATTTATAGGGCGTTATCACGTCAAAATAGTAAATGTGAACGTGCAGTAGGTAAGTACCTCGGCCGGTGGCTCGGTGGTGTGGTCGGTGCGGCCGGACGCGAGCAGCTTGCCGAGGCTGGCGCGGTTCATGACGAGCTTGACGGCGGGGCGCGCGCGGCTCGAGGCCGCCGAGTGAGCCTTCTGCGGCGACACTATCTTCGCGTTCTCCGGCAGCTGCACGAACTTCACTTGCTGACGGACGGGAAAAGAAATTTCATCATCGATTACTATCTCACCCGTGACATCGTCTTCGTCCGCGTGGATATAGCGACGAGGAATATGGTTTTTCGATACAAAACTTAATACCCCATTTTATCCATTACTCCTAAATTTTCAAAAAATCCTCTACAACCTCCAGACTCTCGAGTGTACAAATAATTCAAAGATATCAAAGGCCAAATTTTTATAGTCAATCAACCTCGAGAAGCTGCCAGTTTGAGAATAGGTTGAGATAATAGAACAGTCGGATGCGGGTGTACCTGCAGGTCGTGCGGGTCGATGAGGCGACGCACGGGCGCGGGGGGTGTGGCGGGGGGCGCGGGGGGTGTGGCGGGGGCGGGGCGCGCGTCGCGCAGGGGGCGCAGCCGGCCGGCGCCGCTCAGCGTGAACACCTTCACGCCCGGCGCCGCGCACGTCACCGGCGTCGCCGTCAGCCGCACGCGCGGCGTCTGCGTCACCGTCTGCGCCACCGTCACCGTCTGCGCCGCCGGGGGCGCCTGCGCCACCGCCGAGCTCTCCTTCAGCATCAGCTTACCCGCGTCTGTAACAACATGTCACATGTAGACACGCCCCGGACGGCACTGTAGCTATAGAGCGTGTATGTATGTGCAGGTGCACGGCACGCACCGGACAGCACGATGGTGCGGCCGCTCTGCAGCGCGCTGAGCGCCGTGCCCGCGTCGTCGTGCGGCAGCAGCGTGATGCCGTGCGCGCGCAGCACCCGCGCGCCGACGCCCTCCGCCTCCGCCCCCGCCCCCGCCTCGCTCCCCGCCGGCGCCGCGCCGCCCGCGCTCTCCGCCCACTGCAATGTTCATGTTTTATTTAATCTACTCTATCGGTTCTGTTCTCGGTCCAACTGATAGACTGGTGGTATCTACCTACCTCGGTTTTGGAGTCTATTTTTGTTGGAATTTTTTCCTGTTGCACGCGGACCGTCTTCACCTTGAACGGTTTAGTGATCGCTACGTCTGAGGAGATAAAATAAAAAAGATGTAATGTCGACGATATCACCGTGCGTAGTTCGCGCACTGATGAACGTCATAAAAACTCAAATCGTACTTTCAATATGAACGGTTCCATATTCCGGTGTCGGCGATTCCTCCACCAGTTCCTCTGAAAAATAAATTACACGAAGGGTTACAATTAATATTACACCACCTACTATATGGAAAAATGTCTCAGTAGTAAAGTTACAAATCGACGAATAAGACTCGCCGTCTCGTCGGCGGTCATCGTTTCTATAGAGCGTTTGCGGAACAGTTGCGGTTCCTCGGAGGAAACATTCGGAGGCGGAGGAAGCGTATAAGCGTATAGTAACCGGTGACGAGGGTCTCGACGGAGCGCTCGGCCTCTCGCTCGCGCAGCGCGTCCTCGAGCATGCGCAGCAGGTCGGGGTCGCCGGCGGCGGCGGCGAGGGTCAGCGGCGACTGTCGGAACTTGTCGCGGCGGCGCGGGTCGGCGCCGGCGCGCAGCAGCAGCGCGGCGACGGGCGCGTGGCGGCGGCGCGCGGCCCAGTGCAGCGGCGTCATGCGCAGCATGTCGCGGGGCTCGGGCGCGGCGCCGGCGCGCAGCAGCGCGGCCGCCACGTCGGCGTGCCCCGCGCAGGCCGCCACGTGCAGCGCCGTGCGCGACACCTTGGTGCGCGCGTCGCGCGACAGCCCCGCGCGCAGCAGCGCCGCCACCGTGTCCGCGTGCCCGCCCGCCGCCGCCATGTGCAGCGGCGACGTGCCCAGCTGCGGACATACATATATATTCTCATCTCATCTGCTCACGTGTAGTCGAGCACGCGGCACGGCGCACGGCGCACGGCACGTACCCAGTCGGTGGCGAAGGGCGCGCCCTTGGAGAGCAGCGCGCACACGGTGGCGGTGTCGCCGGCGCGCGCCGCCAGCAGCAGGCGGCGGCCGCACTCGACGCCGGCGGCGCCTCCCACGAAGGCCGCGCCGGCGCCCGGCGCCGCGCCGACGCGCGCCGCACTCCCGTCCGCCGGCACGCTCTCCGTCTCCATCTGCCCCTGCTGTACATTATTAATATTTCATATTGATTCTATCGAGTGGAAAGTTTTTTTGGACGGCTGAATCGAAATCGATCTCGAAATAATTGTCTCGATAATCATATTTTCTATGTCAGAGATTTTAAAATGAAAGGATGTCACTAGAATACCTTGGGAACTCCTTGGTAAACATCAAATCAATTTAAAATAACTGAACATTAACCACTTGACAGTCCAGCATCCGAACTTACACTGCCCTCGACAGTCCTGAGGTCAAAATTCATTAAAAAATTCATCAAAAAATTTAAGAATTTGACGAATGTTTCCAAATAGATTTTATAGATAATGATTGTTAAATGTTACCTGCATCTGCAGTCAATTCTTTGCAAATATGAAACTTTGGTATATTACAACCATTTATAATAATTATGCTTATAAATTATCACAATATGTACCAACGGCATATATTTCAATAAAATATCACAGCGCACACTCCACTCACACACCCGTAATCCAAAACCACAAACTTCAGCAGATACCGCCTCCCCCCACACCATCCAAAAAAGAGGGGTTGAGAGGTAAGTCGAAATGTGTTTGCTCCGCGATTCTATATTGCACCCCTTACTTCTGTCAAAGAGGGGTCGAGCCTCCGCCGCTTCGCTACGGCCCGGTGCCAATGCCAGTACAGAAAGGTTTTTTGATATCAAAACATGTTTTTAAAAAAAGGGGTTCCCCCCCCCCTCCCCTCTTTTGGGGGTGGACTTGGGGGGACCACCCAATCCTAAATTCGTGCCGCACGATTCTAAACCAAACCCTGTAATCCTTTCATTTTAAAACGTCTGGCATAGAAAATATTGTTAATGAGACAATTCTCTTGAAATGGTTTTTGATTTAACCCTCCAAAAAAAACTTGACTTACCGAATTGATCAATAATAATTCTGTATTTTTGTCTTGCTTGTGACATCATTAATTGTATCGAATAAATTGTTTTTACATACATTTAAAGGTTCATGCTTTGTATAATATGTTTATTGTTGTATCTATCTCGTCAAATGCAGCATCCTTATTATCTTTTATGCCTGTTATACTCGCACACGATAACTATTATTGTTTATGAATAAATGATAAATGAAATGAAATCTCCTATCTAAAGGGCACCTAAGAACTGATAGACAATCTACCAAATTCCTCCACACATACAACGTGACAGACGGTAGGTTGCCACACTCACCGTGTTCGTCTGAGAACTGCCAATGTGCACCAGCATCTTCAGTTCCTCAGAGCACAGCTCCGTCTTCATGTTGATCCACCCGATCCTGAAATTATTAGTTTCTTACTGGTTTGCAATGTTCAATATTTGATACAACTTATTTGATAGTATAGCTCTGTAGAAGGCACCTAACCTAGGTTCATTCATTACTTTATTTTGTCTGCTTAACATGTAAAATTACTTGAAATAGCGGTTATGTACCTATATTACTATCCATGAAAGTGGTAAGTATGTAACAATTTCTTCATTTGAATATCTTATTGAGATCAAACAACTTGCACATAACTCTCAACAATAGATTCACATTGTATTCCGTCACTGTTTCGTTTGTAGGAACGATCGAGTCTTCACAGATCATATTGTTTGTTTCATTTATAATGTATTCAAACATAATTTTATTTTGTTGTGAAACTTGAGTGAAACTCACAAATCAAAACAGGATAAGGATATGGAAAAAATTATGTACAATGTGCATCCGCCATCATGTCCACTTCCTTTTCCTGCCTCGCTCGCCGGACGGAGCGGAAGTCCGCTATTATGAGACACTTTTCAAAAGAATAAAACTTTTCTTACCAATTTTTCAACTTCTATATTGCAAATATCTAAACTAAAAACATGCTATCAACGTTTATTTATAATTTATAATAGCGTGCAATTCCAAAAAACATAAACGTCAACGAGTTTTACACAAGGCAACTTAACCGCGAAGCTAAATGTCAAATTGAAAAAAAATTTATTATCGTTTTTTTATCACTTTTGATTATTAATAATTTATTACCGGCACAAAATGTTGTAAAGTTTGTTATAAGCATTAAAGAATACATTTTTCGAGTCCACATTACAATAAAAACGGAAAATAAATTACTTTTGGTTAGGTTATGTTTCTTTCTGAATGTTGGTTAAATTGCAAAAATATTTGTATGGTAGCGGTGTAATTTTCGTTTAAAAATAGTTTTTGCTTCGGGCAATTTTATCGTTTGCACCGATTATTCAGTATGATTTGACGATTTCCTACGAAATCATAATATATTTTACAAAGTCTTACATCATGATCTTTGTATTAGTTGGTGTTTTTGCAATGATAAAAAAGGTTATAACTATAAGTTTTTAGTATGTTTTGACAAAACAAAATACTCTAAGCCTGAGATTCAGAGAAGATTTGTAAGTCATAGTTCGAACTCCCGTATGTCAAAATCCATACATTTCGACCCTACTTAGCTCGAGCTAAGATTAAAAAATTCGTCTCTGAATCTCGGCCTAAGTATCAAAATTTTTGAACGAAAGTGTCAAAATTGTTATTTGATGATGGCAACTTTGCATTTCGTTCCGTTTCACACATGAATCGTTTCGTTCTACACAAAACTTCACTTGCGAAAAAAATCAATAAAGGAAGGACAGGGTGTGGCAAAGAGTAATATAAGTATATTAGAAAAGAGAACCCACTCGTGGCAACATTATGCATCCACCTTATGTCAAATTGAAAGCTACCTAACTCCATCTATGTTCCCGTTCTGTTATTAAACCTATACTATATATACCTACATATATCTACTCATACGTATACATATTATTGTTTTGAATGCTAGTTTTCGTTCAATCCCGCACCGATCCTGTTAAATTTCAGTCTCCCTACTATTTCTGTAATCTGTATATTGGTTAGAGAACAACAGAAACTCCAGAACATCACTAAATCGGCACGAAATTGAACTAAAACTACAAACAACACGCACATAACACAAATAGGCAGCCATCTTGTGAATTTGGCAATTTGACATTGACATAGACCATAAAATCTTTTTTTTTCGTAGTTAGCAGAACGTAATACTAGATAGCTGCACTTTCTATGCAAACTACATTGAAGAAACCTGCCAAAAGGCAAATGTCCTCCCACTGGGGTGTGGTAAATTTTTTGAGTTCACCTCTTTTCATGCTCTTTTCTTATTATTATTTCCAATTTCCAACGAAGCAAGAGAGTAGCACATGCTAGCTTTGGCCTTCCACTGGTTACGTTTTCATTGATCTTTTCTTCTCTACACGACGACTGTAGAGTCGTCGTGTAGGTAGAGTCTTCTCTAGAGAGTAGTCTCTAGAGAAGACTCTACCTACACTTACATTATTATAAAAAATTTAAAAGTAGCTGTGTTCGAGCATCACGCAATAACTATTGGAGCGAGAATCTAAGGACCGATCCTGTGTTAAAGCACGACCAGAAATATATAAAAAACCTCGCCATGTTGCGGAAAATCATTGGAACTAATTTTTGTACTTCGAACACGGACGTTAAAGGTTATAAGTAGTCGATTGCAGCGCCCCCAAACCAGGTTTTTTATATTTCTGGTCAGGCTTTACTTTTTTTGTTAAAGCGTATGCAGGGTGTAAGTGACAGCCTTGGAAATACTGAAACGGTGAATTCAGACTATCAAACTGAACAACTATCACTATGGAACCACCCTCAGGACATTTGAAAAAAAAATCGGCTGTTTCATACATTTGAGTCCAGTAGTCTGTTTTGTATGGAGCAGCATATTTGTTTCTAGGCATGTAAAATCAAAGGCAGCTCATCATCATCATCATCTCAGCCGATGGACATCCACTGCTGGACATAGCCCTCTCTCCATAGACCACGTCTCTGTTCCATATGCCATCACTGGCAACACACACTGATCGAAGACTTTCGTTATAAGACACTGCGGTATTTAGGACGTGAAGATACTACGTAGCTTCCCGAACGCTTCTCAGCCGAGTTGGATTCGAGTGCGACGGTTGATCTCTTTCTCAAAGTTGGACAAAGGCAGCTAAGTGCCACAAATTCCAAAAATGAACTGAGTATGGAGCCATATAAAATTGCACTCATCGGTGGGATTTATCCCCTCTGATTGAACTCTTATAGAAAAGGTTGCCCACGCTGAAAAAGGGAATATGAACGTCATCATCATTCATCAGCCTATAGAATTTACCTACGTCCCACTGCAGGGCACACACCTACCACCACGCGTGCCCAAAGCGAATTGGTAGACTTCACATACGCCTCCGAATTTCTTCTTAGTTATTTGTTATTTGGTGTTATCGTATAATTACTCATTTTTTTTACTAGCCTACTTCATCCCACTGCTGGGCAAATGTTCTTCCTTTCTCTTCCACTCGTTCCATTTTTGGGCAACCTCTGGCCACTGGAGTGCGATTTTTGAATCTCATTCGGTGAGCTCAGCAGTTGAAAATGTCAAAATAAGTTCTACGGAGATACGCATCTTTTTACTTCTGATTTGAATTTCAAAAATCGCTCTCCTGTAGTATGATTTTTGAAAGTCAACTCAGCAGTACAAAGATGCATATCTCCATAGAACTTATTTTGACATTTTCAACTGCTGAGCTCACCATCGCACTCCAGCCCCTCTAGCATGCCACCGCCGAGAAAACGACAAAAATCGAGACGTGCCTCCATCTTTATTATTTTACGTACGCCAAAAAGAGCGCGCATGGCGTTTTTCTCGTTTAAACGCTTTGTCGTGGGTGGCATGCTAGCCGTGCTGGTCGACAAATTTATCCAGGTCATCCCGCCACCTGCAATTACGCATAAGTTAAAAAAACCAATTGGTGCCTACATGGCATTTTGTCCGGAATCGGACCCATGATGCTCTGTGAACGTCACGAAATATGAACGTGAGTTTATGTAATAGGTACCTACATGGTACCTACACCTATGTTTAATGCACTATGAGTAGTTTGATGTAACTACCTAGGTAGGTAGGTACTAAGCAATGTTCAAGGCATGTGTGAGTGGCGGTGATCAACTGCGGTGCCTATTCATGGGTCTATGAAGGTCTGTACTGGTCTGATGTAGGTATACAGGCACCGAGATAAGAAAGAGGCTTGATGATTTTGAAACACGTGTACTCCTACCCGCTTGACGTTGTTTCATAATTGATAAATAAGTGTTCACCACTGTACTTATCAGAGGGACACGTGGAAATATTATTACGAGGGTGTTATTTTACACCTTGTTTAAAAATGCAGTGAGCGAGTTGGGACCCGAGCGACCATGGGGCTCGGCTTAATGAAGCTCTTCGCAAACACGACGCGTGCTGCCCCCAGCCCCCGCCCCTGCCTGTATAGTATATAGGTACTCACCGGCAGGAAAGAAGAAAATATACATACTCTAACACCGACAGAGGCCTCATCCTCACCAGTCGCGTCCGTAAGAACACGTTCACTTCACTCAGTCATTTCAAATGTTATTTATCGCGAGAGCAAGCTCCTCAACGCATTGTTCCTTGAAATAGGGCCCCGAGAGCCAAGGAATACCAATGGAATACTTATAAAAGGAATTCAGAGCATTGTTTTGTTTTATTACAAAAGAAAACTTTGCTTTCTTTGTATAAAGGTGTTGGTGTTCTTTGTATAAGGCTGCGTACCTAGTAAAGCGAGTGTTTCGTAAGTTTGTTCTGTAAGTTGAATTACAGGTGGGGCCTCGTGGCCCCGTGGCCCTGGCGCGGCGGGGTAGGTATTTGTGATGTGAACTATACAGGGTGTCCTAACACAGATTGTACCCCAGCCATGATACCGAACAACATTCCCTAAGAAATCTATAACTACGAATATTTCCCCATGTTCCTTAAAGAAAGTATTCAGTATCATGAGTACAATCACCCATTAAAGTAATGCAACTATGTACCCTACAACTATGTAGCATTTGTCTCATGTAAGACTTCCTCCATCCACTGGTTGTCTGGAAGAAATCACTTTTAGTGATAAGGCCGCCTTTTGTACCCTTCTTGTTCGTGTAGGTATATTGTTGTTGTTTTTTTTTGTATTTTTGGTGTGCAAATAAAGAATATTTATCTTATCTTATCTTTATCTTACCCTAACACCCGTCATCACGACACCCTCTCCACGAACACAAAGTTACAAACCAATCTACAGTTTAACTATTTGGTCTTCACTATATCGGTCGATTGGCAAAGATCAATAACACACAGTGAGCTGTTTTTGAACAGGTTTAAATAATAGCTTTTGCTTGAGCAAATCAAATCATGATCAAATCACTGTTTAGTACCTATTTCAAGTACCTATTACCTATTTTATTTTTGTAAGTATGGAAATTATGTATCTTTAAATTATTTTTATTTTATTTATTTATTTATTAGGCACATAAAACAGATTACAGATATAAAAACACCAAATATAGACAGGTTATAATGTAAAGCAAGCCATAATCCTAAGCATATGTGCACATCATGCAATAAGCAAAAGATAAACAATTAGCATCGTGTGCGTGACTCTATACATACTAAAATGAAAAAGAAAACAAGAGGTAAATTTTTCCATGCATCGAACGACAAAAAAATTACAGAAATAAAAAAGACAAAAGCAACCAAAAAAAGAAACAAAAATAATTTTGAGAACATAACATGATATCTAGACGTTTTTGGTTGTACCTAATTGTACCTGTGGCGTAGAAAGAGCAAGTAATAGAACGAAGAACGTGTTTTGTCTCATTTACTCAATGAGGGATGCATAATACAAATTCACTCTAGTTAAAAAAGGAGATCGCTACCTTATTGCTGTCCTTATTGACGTAGCCATATTTTTGCTCTAGCCTCTATGGTCTGACTCCGGAGTCAGTCCACAAAAATTTCATAAAAATGTTTGTTGCTCTATATTTCGATGAATAGTTATTTCGTAATAATTTAATTCATTGTAATTTGTTGCGAGTGGGTGACTTTAAGTTAACAACATGGTAGCGTGCAGTGTTTTAGGATGCAAGAGCCGCACTGAACGTTGCAAAGAAAATATTTCATTCCACGGGTATGTTAACATTAATTCACGTTTTATTTCAGGAAACATTAATAATAAAACGCATTTTAATAGTTTCATTCATCGGGCAAGTGCTAAAGACAATAATTTAAAAGTTAAAGCTAAATTTTGTGATTTGTAATCTCAATAAGGGTGGTCAGATGTCAAATTAAAATTACCCTGTTTCCACCTTGAAAATAAGGTACACCAAGGGCTGTGCCAAGGGTAAGCCGGAAGAGGTTTCATGAGGTGTTTTGTAACCGCTAGTTAAACGTAGTTAAGCATACCATACCATGGATAGCTGTCATTGCCTCAGGGTTAAAAGCTCTAACAAAAAACAGCATTAAAAATAGAGGTCGGTTAACTAAAGCTGGCGCGTGCCACACATTTACGCAATGCCTTTGTCTCACTGCACGCAGAATGTCTCATCGAACTCATTTGTATGTGTCTGTGAACGTGCCAGCAGCTTTAGTTAGGTTAACCTGTAAAACATACCATGATAGATGTCGTTGACGTGAGTTGAATCCTTAGGGCCTGTTTCACCACTTCTGGGTTAGTTCTTGTTAGCTTATCCGACAGATAGTTTGACATATTTTGTATGAAATTATGTCAAAATATCTGTCGGATAAGCTAACAAGAACTTATTCAGAAGTGGTGAAACAGGCCCTTAGAGTATTTATTTATTCTACTAACAACATTCTACTAACAACTAAAGTAATGGAATAAAGTCCAAAGTTGCGGATTTCATGCTGCCTCAAACATACATACCTCATGCTACCAAAAAGTGGCAGATAATGCCACCGCAACTTTGGACTTTATTCCATTACTTTAGATTTTAAATTTGAATGTTAAAATTCATGAAAAACTGTGTCGTGTGAACCCCAAACGCGTTAGTTTCGAAATTATTGTTCCGCAATTAAAGGCTGTTTAGTGATAGATAAGGTATAAAATTGTATGTAAATGCGTAAGATTGTTTGATCTGGCACGTTGGCAGAGGGGAAATGCTAAGGCGAGGCGGTCCCTATATAAATCGTCTAAGGTTGGATCATAAAGAATAGTTAGTGAGGTTTTTTTTATGTCTGTTTGTCTATTCGTTTGATTGTTTGTGTGTTTGTTTGTTTGTTCGAGCATCACGTAAAACTACTTTACCAATTTTTTCGTATAGGTAGGGTAGGGAGTTGTAGCTTTTTTGCGTTTTTAAGTGATGTATTTTTTCTTCAGTTTTCCAAGCGACGAATATTTTAAAAATATATGGGTCTTCGCAACTGGCAGACTCAATTGGTCACCTACTATAAATTCGCGTATTTGAAGAACATCTGTTTATTGAAAATATACGTATAAGAGAAATGGAATACAGTGACACTCCAACACGGTATATAAAGGTAAATTCAATATGTCGGTAGATAGTACACAAGTAGATAATTATAATAGTCAAAGTAGGTATATCTAGTTTAGGTAGGAAAGAGTATAGGTCATTTATTATTTGTAAACTGGAAGACTAAGGGCCTGTTTCGCCACTTCTGAATAAGTTCTTGTTAGGTTATCCGACAGATATTTTGACATTATTTCATACAAAATATGGAGTCGCGTTGTGGATCTGCTAGTGGGTGGTCGCGTGTCGCGTGTCGCTCGTCGGTTGCCCCCTCCCAGCTCGACAGCGGGGCTCCAGTGGTGGCTCAAGATAGTGTTCTTTTGTAAGAACAACCCTTGAAGTCACCAAAATATCTTCATAACCGTACAACGTCAAGCACTTTTGCTACAAAAACTCGACATTGGCAAAATCATCACAAACCAAGATGGCAGCCATATTTTAAAAATAGAATAGAATAGAATACAAAATATGTCAAACTATCTGTCGTATAAGCTAACGAGAACTTACCCAGAAGTGGTGAAACAGGCCATAAGGCATTGTCCTAATTGGGCAATGTCGGTAAAGCTAGTTAGATTCTTTATTATTAAATAATGTTAGGTAGCATTGCTTTCTTTTTTTAGTTCTAGCAATGTTTTCGAGATGATTGTTTTCATACAAGAAGCGAAAACCAGTTTACCTACTTAAGCCTACTAAAAATCAGGTTCGGGTTTCGATCTCATTTGATTCTGTACACCTTAAACTAGGTTACCTACCATGCACTAAATGTTGGCTCCCTGCAAATTGTTCAATGTAATTGATGCTTAAGTTCGAGCTAAGTAGGGTCGAAATGTATGGATTTTGACATTTAACTGTAGGTTTTAGCAAGATCTTACAATTATAGTACAGAATATGAGCCTCTTTAGCTTACCAGAAAAGGTGTGTATCATATCTTACATTAAAATATGATAAAGTTCTATAAGTTAACAACATAATTTATGATTTGATACAAATAAATAACTTTATTAAAATGTATTCTAGTTATTATAATGACACAACAGGTAACAATAAATTGATAATTGCATATTGCATAATGTGCTATTATTATGTTCTTCTACTTCTTATCGAGTGGGCTGCAAGCCCTGGTGTCAGAGTTTATTCAAACCGCCTTACGGCCTCTGACGTGGTTTTTATGTAACGACTACTACCACCAGAGATAGTAGCCGGGACCAACAGTTTAACGTGCCATCCGAAGCACGGAATCATCTTTCTTTTCAGACAATCAGGTGACTCAGCCTGCAATGTCCTAACCAACTGGGGAACAACGCACAAAGTGACATTTCACTAGGTGCCCCCCGTGGGAATCGAACCCACGACCTCCGTGTCAAGAGCCCAATGCTCTTAACCATTAGACCACGGAGGCAGTTCCACGGAGGCGGATTATGTTCAATGGGTACCAGCCCGTCTAGTATGATTTCTCTACTAGCGTGCCGATTCTATTTAGACGTAGTTTTGCAAAAAAGATCCAACCAACTATGAAGTCCATAGTGGGTTGGATCTTCTTTGCAAAACTACGTCTATTTTTTCCATACTAAGTATTTGTCGCAGCTAGCGCAACGCTTTGAAAAGCGCGAGAACAACAGTGCGAATTTTGAAAGTCACACGTTCAAATCAGCAATAGAAAAACGCATAATCTCCATAGTAATTTTAACATTTTCTACTGCTGTTTACGGGTTACGGGTGTCTTTCAAAAATCGCACTACAGGGGCTATAGACAAGGTAACATTTCTATTGGCGTAGACGCTAGTCGAAATGACAGAATGTATGGATTTGACATTGGCGATCGAAACATTTTGACGTTTTCTTTCTCCACCATACGTCAAGTCCATACGTTTATTTTTTTTCTACTGTAAAAAGTAGTAAGTGTAGGAAAGTACTTTTTCTAGAGGCCCTGGTTATTTTCTAAGCAGCCGAAGGCGCGGTGCACACATGTAGTGAAATCGTACTAGACTCAAAGGACTGTGTAAGTATTCACCCTACGAGCGGCGCGGGAATCTCATTCGGTGAATTCAGCAGTTGTAAATGTCAAAATAACTATGGAGATGTGCATCTTTATACTGTGGATTTGACTTTCAAAAATCGCTATGTATGATTAATGATTTTTGAAAGTCAAATCAGCAGTAGAAAGATGCATATCACCAAAGTAATTTTGACATTTTCAACTGCTGAGCTCACCGAATGAGATTCAAAAATCACACTTGTGTACACACACGCCGTGTGTACATAATATATCATAGTTCATTTACCCATTTTTATGGGAGTTTGATTTCCTATGGTATCACTGGATGAAATTATCGCTGTCTCATACGCGGTTACACTGATGTTCCGTCTATCAGCGTAAGCGAAATACTTGGCCTATGACCTGTGGTGTCGACCCACGGAGGCCGCGTTCGATGCGCAGGTTGCGGTAGTCGAAATCGCAGCCGGGCGATCGGCGAGCTATGCGCGCGCCAGCCCTCGTATGAACCGCAGCCGTCAGTAGACTTCCGCTGTCGATTGTTTTCTTCTTGTTCATTTGAATTTGAAGTTCGGATTATTGAAAAATAAATTCTTTGATAAAACAATAAATTGTTTCCATAAATTGGTGACCAAGACGAAGAAACGAACGAGCAGACATGGCCAGTAGCGAAGAATTATCCACAGATAAGTTGGCAGAAATATTAGTAGCGGCAATGAACTCCGCAGAAACGGCCAAAGTAAAAATTAGGGTTCCGCCTTTTTGGCCTGATAAACCCTCAGTCTGGTTTGCCCAACTCGAGGCCCAGTTCACGCTGTCCGGTATTACGGCAGATACAACCAAGTATTTTACCGTGGTGGCGAATTTAGATGCTACAATTATCGCGGAGGTAGAAGACATAATTACCAAACCTCCAGCAGACAATAAATACGAAAAGTTAAAGGCCGAATTGATCAAACGAGTATCAACGTCGAAGGAGAAAAAAATTCAACAGTTTTTAGTCCAGGAAGAACTGGGAGATAGAAAACCGTCGGCGATACTAAGGAACCTTCGGAGTCTGGCAGGGACAGATATCCCAAGCGAGTTTTTAAGAACGATTTGGACGTCACGATTACCGATCAGCCTCCAGACCGTCGTAGCAGCGCACATTGACAGGCCATTAGAAGATGTCGCTGAACTGGCCGACCGTGTAATAGAGATCGTTCCGCCGAGTCCTCCAGCTCAGATTGCAAGCACATCTGCAGATACTTCGTGCTTAGTAGAGAAGATGCATAACGAAGTAGCGGCGCTCTCACGTAAACTGGATGACCTGACTACTAAGGTAGACAGAGGAGGTTACAATCAAAGACGCAACTTTAGACGCAACCGTAGCCGTTCCTCGAGCAAACGCCGGCTTTGCTGGTATCATTTTAACTTCCGAGAAAATGCGAAACGATGCGTAGAGCCGTGTAATTATTCGCCGAAAAACTTCAACAACGGTCGCTGAAGACGGCGAGTGACTGTTCAACTATTTCCAGCCGTCTGTTTGTTACCGATGTCCACACAAAGAAACCCTTTTTAATTGACACCGGATCCGACCTCTGTGTGTATCCACGCAGCTATCTTCATGAGCGTCGTCCCAGAGCCAATTACGAGTTGTCTGCAGCTAATGGTACAATTATATCCACATACGGGTATATTCAACTTCAGCTCAACCTTGGACTTCGGAGAGATTTTAGCTGGAAATTTATCGTCGCAGACGTATCCAAACCTATAATAGGAGCAGATTTCCTTAGCTTTTATAATCTATTAGTGGATTGCCGGAACAGCAAGCTAATAGACGGAATTACTAACCTGTCAGTGTCAGTAACGACTAAAAACTCCAATGTTCCCAGCATCAAGGCAATTACAGGAACGTCAAAGTACCATGATATTTTAAAGGAATTTCCGGGAATAACGCGTCCTCCAGGTACTCCCAGAAAGGTACGTCATGACACAGTGCATTATATTAATACCACTCCAGGTCCACCGGTCTATTGCAGACCCCGTAGGCTGGCGCCAGACCGATTAAAGATTGCCAAGGCTGAATTTGACGCAATGATTCGCGACGGTACTGCTCGCTATTCTAGCGGACCTTGGGCTTCAGCACTTCATTTGGTTCCAAAGCGCGATGACACCTGGAGGCCGTGCGGCGATTACCGGGCCCTGAATTCAAGGACTATACCAGACCGTTACCCGGTACGCCACATCGAGGATTTTTCACAACAATTACACGGATGCACCATTTTCTCCGCCATTGATTTGGTCAAAGCATACCAACAAATACCGGTTAACGAAGAGGATGTTCCCAAGACTGCTATAACAACACCTTTTGGACTCTTCGAGTTCCCTTTTATGTCTTTCGGCCTGAGGAACGCGGCGCAGACGTTTCAAAGATTTATGGATCAACTAGTACGTGGCCTAGACTTCTTTTGTTTCCCGTACATCGACGATATTTTGATTGCCTCTAGAAACAAGTCCGAGCATGAACAACACCTTCGTGTACTGTTTAAACGCCTAGAAGAGCACGGTGTAGTAATAAACGTAGCTAAGTGTACATTCGGTCAGGCCGAAGTAACGTTTTTGGGATATAAGGTTTCAGCCGGAGGCGTCCGCCCGTTGGAAAACAAGGTGCAAGTTATTCAAAGCTTTCCGCCCCCGAAGACAGTAAAGAGCTTGAGGCGTTTCCTCGGCATGATAAACTTTTACCGGCGCTTCCTGAAGAATGCTGCTGAATTGCAAGCGCCCCTGAACAACATGTTAGCTGGACCTGGTATGAAAGGTTCAGCACCGGTTAGTTGGACACCAGAGCTTTTGGACGTTTTTGAACGATGCAAAGAGAGCTTGTCACATGCTACGATGCTTGCGTACCCAGTCCCAGGTGCCAAATTGGCCCTGGTCACAGATGCGTCAAATTTTTCGATTGGCGCTGTTTTACAACAGATGGTGGGCAGAGAGTGGCAACCGTTAGCTTTTTATTCGAAAAAAATGAGCCCTACCCAACAGAAGTACAGCGCTTATGACCGCGAGTTATTAGCAGTCTACGAGTCTATAAAACATTTTAAGCATATGGTTGAAGCTCGTCATTTTACTGTGTTAACCGACCACAAGCCCTTAGTCTTTGCCTTCAAACAAAAAGACCAGAAGGGTTCGCCGAGGCAGATTAATCAACTGAATTTCATCTCGGAATTTACGACCGACGTCGAGCATATTTCAGGCCAGGACAACATAGTGGCTGACGCTCTATCCCGCATTGAAGCAATTAGCTTGCCGGTTGATATGATAAAACTGGCGGAGTCACAGCAGAATGACCGAGAGCTGCTCGATGTGCTCAAGGGTACGACTTCACTTCAGTTGAGGCAGTTCCAGTTAGAAGGATCAGATTCACTCCTATATTGCGACGTATCTTTGTCCAGACCTCGCCCCTTTGTAACAGTTGGGCATAGACGGAAAATTTTTGATGCACTGCACAGTCTGAGCCACCCCGGAGCAAAGGCATCCATCAAACTGGTTAGTGACCGATTTATCTGGCCATCTCTCAGAAAAGACATCCGGACGTGGGTCAGAGAATGTGTACCTTGCCAAAAATCCAAGATAACGAGACACACCAAAGCTCCGCTTGGGAATTTCGGACTTCCAGACGCGCGCTTCTCAGAATTACATATTGACTTAGTTGGGCCACTTCCAGTTTCAGCAGGATTTAGATATTGTTTGACCGTAGTGGACCGTTTTACTAGATGGCCGGAAGTCATACCACTTACAGATATAACAGCTGAAACAGTCGCTAAAGCGTTCCTGTCCGGCTGGGTCTCACGATACGGGTGTCCGAAAAAAGTTGTTACAGACCAAGGAAGACAATTCGAGTCCAGATTGTTTCATAATCTCGCAAAAATGTACGGAATCAAACTAGCAAGAACGACAGCCTATCATCCTTGTTGCAATGGTATGATCGAACGACTCCATCGCACTCTCAAAGCCGCAATCATGGCGCATGGTGGAAAGTGCTGGACAGAATCTCTCCCCGTAGTATTATTGGGTTTGCGGACTGCGTGGAAAGAGGATCTGCAGTGTACTCCCGCAGAATTAGTTTTTGGTGAGTTGCTCCGCATTCCCGGTGAATTCTTCACGACCACACACGCAGAACGTAATTCAGATTACCATGATTTCGTCAGCCGGCTTCGTCGGCAGTTCGAGGGATTGCGGCCAAGGCCTGCTGCAAACCATGCTCAGCCTGGTGTTTTCGTGCACAAGGAGCTGCCAAATGCCTCCCATGTATTCTTACGTCAGGATCTGCTGCGCGGATCCTTGGAGCCACCGTATGCAGGGCCCTATAAAGTCGTCGCAAGAGACGCGAAAACATTCGACATACTACGCGGTGGTAAGATAATTAAAGTTTCTGTTGACAGAGTCAAGCCCGCTTTCACATGCTCCTTGGAAGCATGTGTCTCGTGAGGGGGTACTGTGGTGTCGACCCACGGAGGCCGCGTTCGATGCGCAGGTTGCGGTAGTCGAAATCGCAGCCGGGCGATCGGCGAGCTATGCGCGCGCCAGCCCTCGTATGAACCGCAGCCGTCAGTAGACTTCCGCTGTCGATTGTTTTCTTCTTGTTCATTTGAATTTGAAGTTCGGATTATTGAAAAATAAATTCTTTGATAAAACAATAAATTGTTTCCATATACCTAACGGAGATAACGCGTCTTTTGTACCGATACTGGTCGAATCGAATATAAAATATCTAGTTCGTTAGATTTCGCGACAATTTCGTTATAATTACGACACATACGTGACAGGGGGTTATAGAAAGAGGTATTATTAATATGGATCTGCAAGGAAAACGTTTTGGGGACTCGGACTCTATATTGGGTATTTATATTAAGAGACGATAGGAGAGCAGGGCAGTCGATGGCCGAATGAAGAAGTTTGTGGAGAGTGGAGAGGTCAAGTTGCATGCGCCTCAATTCAAGTTTCTGCACTTTAAATATTTCGCAGCGTCGGTCATAGTCTGGGAGCCTCAAGTTCATACGGTAAGACAAGATCCTAAGACATTTCTTTTACATGCGCTCAATGCTGGATATATGGACGGAATAGTAAGGAGACCAGATAGGGCAGCAATACTCAAGAATACTCCTGATGAGGATGAGAATAAACAAATAATCAAATGGCAATCCATTATAGGGATTTACACTTCTTCTTGTTTACTTAAATGTGAGGTGTAAAAACAAATTGTTCAGGAATGACCATTGACCATAACAAGTTCACTCTCTACAATTTAACATAATCTACGTGATGCACAAACATTTATTTACATACTTAAACATTTCTAAGAATTGCTGGGTAAATTTAATTGAAGTTGAACGAAAGTCCAACCCACGTCACCGCTAAATAACTTTCTTGCCTTGATGCATACAATAATGCAGAAAGGTCTATCTGTGTGTAGGTACCTCCAGTGCGGTGCGGCAACCCGCCGTCGGTGAGGAATGCAAATTCGTGCCGGTTTCGTCGCGCGCCCTTCGACGCCTACGCCCGTCTCATGCACGTGTGTCCACGCGAATATCATTATGTTACGTACATCGCTGCATACAACCTCGAGTCCAGTATCCATTCAATGCGTGGCGTCGGAGCAATGTAGCGTGAGATTATTCAAAGTGTTAAGTTGGGTGAGGTCCGGTGGTGAGCTCGAGCGGTGGGACGAGGCGAACTATTTGTCTAGATCGGACGGAATGCGGCGCCGGCACGACACGACACGACTACGCGACCGCACGACACGTCACGCACGGCATCTACGAGTATATCGGCACATCTCAGATCCGATGACACCTAGCATTACGTCTGCGGCCCGCCTACGTAACAGTTGCAGCTCCCCAGTTATTTATAAATTCGCTTTTTCTTTGCACTTGAATCTTTGAGGAAATCTTTTAATTTCCTTTGGCAAGATACCAAGAGGCCTGGCTCTCGCTCGAATTCACTCGAAATCAATTAGTAGATGGTACGCTATTATGTCTACGAAGAATCGCAATTCAAATTCCATCGCTATTTACGTCCACTGGATTGCTTTTAAGGCATTTGCTATTGCTGATGAGAGTGTATAATTATTTTTCCTCGAGTTACTCTTGTAGTGGGTAGCGCCATTACAGTGTTCATTAACCGAGAGCGGTGCGGTATGCAGCATGTGTCGCTCGTCGAATTAACACATAACAGAAGGTACTATCTACAATATGCGACGTGGTGAGGTCGAGGTACGACAATGTGTTCCACGACCCTCGATAATGACCTTAGCCGGCGCCCGCCGTTGTCTAAGAGTGATATGAGTTGTAGAAAACTAATTAATTCCCGCAGAACTTCCCCTCTCTCGCCCCGCGACTCGCCGCACCCCCGCGGGCATCCTAGCTCGCTCTGCGTTTAATTTGCTCATTATGAAGCAGTGATATTGTAATTCGGAGTCGGCGTTCATCCGACGCTCCGCCGAAGGGTTAGGGTTTAGGGGGACCTTGTACGGACTAATGAGTTTCGCGTCTCCCACTATCTTTGACTGAGATATTAGTTTTAGTACCATGGCATGTAGGTATTATGTACGTTACGTAGTTACGAAAATATTAATCACTTTTGAACTTTGTCACATTAAATTGGTGTTGCTGTCTCGACAACTAGGGTAACGTTATTATCACATAATGCCATAAGGCTTACAAAACCTATTAATGTGTTTATTTATGACAAGGTTCTATGCTCGGTCAAGGTTTCCATAATTATTATTGATTGGTTATAATCGTCATTAAAATATGTAAAAAAAAATAAACGTTTTTTTTAGGTGTCTACGTAAAACAGCAAAATACGTTATCCAATGTGATACTTTTTACCCAATACGAGGTTATTATCAAGTTGTTATCTACCATAACAGTCAATGTAAAAAAAAGTATTTTTCTCTTCTTTTTCTTCCGTCGAATTGGTGGCAGTTGGTATCGTGCGTGGAGACTCGTCTACCAGCATAAAAACTTCCTCTGCTTATAAACATTATACAGGGTGTAATGAAAAGTGTCATTAACCTTTAAGCCACATAATCTTCCCATCAACCTGAACAACTATCACTAAGGGAGCAAACCTATCAGTGCAAAAATAAAAATCTGCTGTTCCATATACTTACTAAACTTCAATGCCTACTCGACTAAAATGTATGAGACAGCAGATTTTTTTGTTCATATAGGTTTCCTTCCGTAGTAAAAGTTGTTCAGTTTGATGGGTACAGTAGGTATGTGGTTTAAAGGTTAATGATACTTTTCCTTACACCCTGTATAGTATAGTAATAGATAATAGGCAGATAGCTATCTGATTACCATATCAAACGATCATCATCTCTACATACACTACACGCACAAACACTACACACACATATGTAGATAACAATAAGCTCTCGATTTCCGCAGCGTCACGTCTGTTCATCACATAAATCTGTGAGATGGCGCGTCGCCAGCCCGTGGCCCCGTGGCGAGGCCCCGGTCGCCGCGCGGGGCCCTCACGCGCCCCACATACATTATACATACATTACAGTTTGTTGCACTTAATGCCCTCGAAGTTCTTTACATTATGTTTTCCTCGTTAGAACTCCATTGATCTCATCCCCATGCAATGGACAGATAGACGGATGGACCGACAACGTAGGCTTATGAATTAGGGTCCGTTTTCACCCTTTGAGTACAAAACCCTAAAAAGGCGTGCATACGTTTTTTTTATTGTCTCGCAGAAGGTGTGAAAAGTAGGGTATGCTTCTCGGGCATAAACGAGTTTTCGTCTTGGGCTAGTTTGAACCCCTCACTTTACTCTGGATTCTAGTCTTCGGGAGTTAATAACTCTAAATTCGCTCGCTCCGCTCGGGAGCTAAGTTAACCCTGGAATTCTTCGTTACGCTCATGACTAAAGACACTGTTTTATTCCCTTGGTGCATAATCTTTTAGTTTATTCAATTATTACGACTAGTATTTTATTTTTAATCTAGTTAAAATTTGTTTCCTCAGGGAAAGTAGTTGGGTTTCACTTTCATTAATTTTGTAACTCTACTTTATTATATTGAATGTAGTGAATAAAATTAAACGTACGGTAAATTAAAGTACCTATTGTCTACATCCTACTGCAGCACAATAAAGCTTGTAAGAAAGCGGCGACCATAAAACAAACCATCCGTACAGTACACCTACTGGAGGTGTACTGAACGGATCGGTGGGTGGCAAGTAAGTGGTCCCTGTCATAATTATCAAGCCGCCTTAATGAGCCTTTGACCTGTGTTGTGGTTTTGGCAAATAGGTGCACCACCATCTGGCTAACTTGCATTACGTGCATAAAAACGGTCACCCGTTCAAAGATTAATCTGCGCCCGCTCTCATTTCTGAATACAGTCTTTGAATGGGTCGTGGCTCCACATCCGAGCACCGATACCGACGACCCTCCCAATACACAAAACCAAATGCCTCTTGGTCGCGAGTCTGTCACGACGCGACGCGACGCGACGTCGACTCAGACGGAGCGCGACGTCAAATAATGGCACAATCTCAACATTTCCTTATAATTGTCAGAGATGAATATCTCCGTCGTTAAACGTCGCTAACTACTCGCGGCTTCCTTCCTCTCCCGGAGACCGCTTGATGACGCGACCGCCGCAGCCGCTCTCTACCGCTCACTGTAGCTACATTATATTCATATACTATGCATGTGAATATAATACAAGAGAATCCGTTCATGATGGGAAATTGTTTTTGTAGTTTTCAATAATTACATGAATAATGTATACACCCCTATATTTAATTACAACAAATGTTAAGAATATAATACCTATTAAGATAATGAAACTAACCAACTTTCCTCAAGGAACAAGAATCGCAAATAGAGTAGTTTTTTCGACCTCCCATAGAAAATCCATCGGGAGATCCACAGTTCCGTATGAAAGGTCTACAATTTTATCCCGTTTTTAGACCAATGCTCCTTAGGGAAAGTGGTTTAGTTTAATAATTTATTTGTTCATTGCATATCACATGTATACAGTGCAATTAAAGGTGTAACATGATAGGTGACAGGTGTGTGTTTCACTATTTGAATACCTACACACTTGTAATTAGCGTTTTTCCTGCGGTTTTCTAAAAAAGAAAAGAAAAACGCTAATCAAAAAATGATGGCCCTCAGTCCATATATTGAAGTAGGCTCCTAGAACTTGGAAAGTAAAAGTAGGTATGTGATGAATGTTCTTAGTGAAATGTATGTTGGGTATGTCAATATAATGAGAACATAACCGAACAGAAAATAATATGAGCCACAGGACATCATACTTTCAGATTAATCGTCTTTTTCAAATTATAAAATTTAAACAACTTCAGAACGTCAGATTTTTATTTTTTTATCATAATTATTTGAATGTTAGGGTAATAATAACAACGTAACGTTACGTTCAAGTTCATGCAATTTTGCCTACATACCTATTTAAATAGATACATAGGTGTCAGACAGATAACCTTTCATTTTCTAATATCGATTAGAAAAGGTTGTCGTCGTTCAAAATATGTTTTCTCCGAGTGGGAGTGGGAGCGGGAGAGCACACGGAGCGGGACGGAGGTAATATTTCATGAGAGCGATAGATATCGACGCAATAAAACTGAACGTAACGAGGTTTGTCGATCCCTTCCGGCGCGGAGCTCGTGGTCACCGCCGCCGCCTCGGCCTCGGCGCTACGGGCCGTAGCCGTAGCGCTACGTAGCTAGCCCGTCTAACGCTTAGCTTGTTTTATTGCCCGTTGCTTCTCCGCCCACAGAGCACTGTATCTCTCTAACCATGGTTAAGCTTGGTTAACTACTGTATAGTGATGCAACGAATACTAATAATATTCGTAAATTATTCTCATTTTCGCACTCATTGAAACAAATGACAAACGAGTTGTTCAGGCGAACACTTTGTACGAAAAATCGAGAAAAATACAAAACGTTAATAATAATCATAAGCATTAGTCTAATCTAATCCTGTGATGAGTCGTACAAAGTCATGGCCATGGCATTTCAACGGGCGCTAAATGACAGGATAGATAGGTACTAACCCAAAATCAGCAATTGTACAATAGAGAAACATTTTGATTTATGTGCAACGAAATTAGGGTCATAATGAAAAGTGTTCTCCGATCGATGCATAAAGGCTATTTTAATGAGATCTTTTAAAATGAAATTCACAACATAGTTAAGGATTAAATCATAATATGAGCATGTCGGTTGGTTTTTTAAACAACCAGTTTTATTTACTTTTTATTTTAACACTTTATTGTACACACGGAAATATAAATGAAAACAGCATAATAGACACTTATAAAGGGCGTATTATACCACATTTACCAGTGCTGTTTCTTTGGATAGTAGACTCAGTATTCGTATTCGTGAGAATGGTATTCGTTGCATCACTAGTACTGCAGTTCGATTAGGAACCCTTATAAGATTTTCTATCAGTCCGTCTGTACCAGAGCTATAACTTGTATACTAATATACCACCTCCACTAATCGCATTGGTTCAGGGACCGATGCTTGTTCTCGCTCCACTTATTCCTCATAGAATAGATGTAGACTTCAAATTCAAGAAAAATTTAAGTTATACAACATTTTTTTGTACTTTATTAGGGGTGTACACATGACAGCTAGGAAAGTAAGATTGAAATGTTTACTGACCTTGTATTGCACCTTGTAGAGGTATCGTTGAGAGACCTATCTCCTCAAATAAGTATATTTTCATACAAACTATGCTATCATAAATAACCACAAAACCTTACACTATGCGTGGTCCGACACGCACTTGGCCAATTTTTATTATACTAAATGAAACCTATAAAATAATTGAGGTAAGTAAGTATATATCTTATCTACAGGGTGTAACAGAACACCCTTGTAATACTTAAGGCAGTGCTTCAGTCCATCAAACTAAACTAACGTTTACTACGGAGCCAACATCGAAATCGCGAAAACAATCAGCTGTCTCATTTAGAATCGAGTCGGTATTGCAGTTTTGTATGAAACATGCAATTTATTTATCGAAGTTTCCTAGTTGGGCCCGTAGTGAAAGTTGTTCTGTTTTATGATTTGAAGCACTCCCTTAAGTGTGACAAGGGTGTTTTGTTACACCCTGTATAAGAAACACATAAAAAAAATACAGAAGTAACTTTCAAGTATAGAATCGGATAATGTAGGTCTATATTTATTTTATTTTATACTAGTGTTTACCCGCGACTTCGTCCGCACAAATTATATACCAGATTTTAAGTCAGATCATAAGCTATCAAACAAAAAAAGTTTCCTCAAAATCGATTCAGTAGTTTTTGCGTGATGCGCGAACAAACAAACAAACAAACAAACACACAAACAAACAGACAAACAGACAGACAAAATTTCTAAAAAAGGTTGATTTCAAGTCAGGGATATTCTTTTTTTTGTAAATATCTTCAATGTACAGTCACACTTCAGTTACAGTTTTATAATAGTTTAGATTAGATTAGCCTATTTCATCCCACTGCTGGGCAAAGGCCTCACCTTTAATCTTCCAACCATCTCTGTAGGGGGCATGCTCTGGCCACGCGTCATCATAAGCATCCAGATAAACCTACCACCTCTTCCTAGGACGACGAAAATGTAAGTTACCTTAGTAATAATGCAACTTCCGCTGGACTTATAATAGCGTCCGATACGAGATGAGATGAGATGAAGACAATAACAGACGGAAGCACAACTTGGCGTGTAATGTTCGTACCGCGGCGAGCGACAGATGGCGCCGCCATACCTCCTACTTGTAACATCGTACTGACAGTACGGAAGGTGCACTTCACTTTACAACCGACTGATATTGGGTTAGTTAACGTCAGTTACAATTTACTATTGTGACAACAATGCGAGAGCGTCGGTAGCGTGTAGCCACTCCTTGGACACTGACAGCTGATAGCTGTCATTTCATACATCAAGCCCACATCATCTCACTGCTGGGCATAGGCCACCTTTTTATTGCGCCACTCCTCACGGTCCCGTGCCAATCTGATACATGTCTGACCCATGCAACCCTTTTTGCCTACTGAGCGTCCATGCTTTCGCATCTTAGGTAAGATGGGCAGAAAACATTGGTTTGGTCAACCTTGGTCTTTAGGCATTGTGGCAGTTTAGACTTAAAGGCGTCATCCAGTTTACCAGAAGCAGCCCATCCTAGTCAAATTCTCCTTTCGATATCCTTTACCTGGGATTCTTGGTCAAAGGATAAACAATGCCCAAAATAGACGTAATCGTTCATACAAACAGGAAAAATTTAAAAGAAGAGTTAAGCATTTGCTATACTGTTGCATGCGAGCGAGACAGGAAAATGCATTTGCTTAAGAGGAGCCACGATTCAACCAGAGGGGGTGAGGTAAAAAGTCAGTGGGAGGCAGGGAGTGTCGGTACTGTATGTTGTACTAGATGCTCTTTCTTATACTATGGCGTAGCTGGGTAGTAAGTATGGGCACTCAGTCATGAGGGTCCGGGTTTGATCCCGCACCCACGACATGCCATTTACAAATAAGTTTTTCCAACTTATTCCAACTACTAAAAATAAATATATTTTTATTATTAAATATATTTTTTATTACTATTTCCAACGCTTCACGCTCTCAAACGGTGAAGGAAAAAATCGTGAGGAAGCCAGAGTATGCTAAATATTTTTTTCAGCTACAGTTTGAATCAAAACTAATTGAGAGTAGTATAATTATGAGAAAATCAAGATAGAACAAGAGAATAGTTTAATTTAATATTAATTTATTAGTCTAAGAATTTAATTACTACTACAAATTACTACGGATCTTAAAATTAAGAAACTTGTAAAATTACAATTTATTTATCTTTGTCAACTTCAATCAACGTCTTTATGAATAAGTATTATGAGAAAAGGTAAACTTTAATCACAGAATCCTCTGTGCTTTAATAATACAATTGAGTCTCGTTCAAGTTTCTAAATAAGTGAACCTTCTGTGTTTCTGTATTCAGACCTCGGCTCTGACTCAATACTCAAGCAGTATCGTCACTAATATGCGTCACATGCATGACCATAGTAATAAACCTAGATACTGTATGACAGCAAATGCATACAAGAGGCGGTGCAGAGAGCACTCCTGAGAGAGTGAAAGAGATTCCGCTATCGAACAGCGACAGCGTCAGCGCTAAACACCTTGACGACAGTCCTAGACACAGTCACACCACTCACACCCTAAAGTCAATAGCGTATTGCTGAACGCATGTATGGGATGGGTGTACACGCCGCCAAGAGCTTATATGAAGTTGTTTTTCGGGTAGGATATTGTAACGACCCTATCCTAGCCTATATGTATATCTCTAACCTAGCTAACTACCTGTAGTATGTATATCTCTATCTATTCTAATATTGTTAACCTACTTATATATTTAATCCGTAATTATTTAATTAACAAATTAATGGCCTGTAGGTGTGATCGTCTAGGTTATTATTTAGTGACCCTTCATACGTTGTGTAAATTCGAATTCGACGTCTGCAGTTATTTCTGCAAGTAATTTAAAGTAAATCGAATCCGCGGGGAGTTCGTACACGTGTAGTTAGAATAAAACAAATTATAGTAAGTAAACTAAAGACATGCAACTTAGCTAGATTCCTCAACTGTTCCGGCGGCGGCTGGCAAACTGCAGGTTTCTTTCTTCGTGGCCACACGCCCTTAACACTTTGCTATGTTAGTGAAGTACATAAAGAAAATAATAATATATTTCCCTAAAGAACCCCTACCAATAAGGCCAGGATGAGACGGACATCATTTTGTTGACTTCCGACTAGATGAAAAGAAATGAGTGAGAAAAGGTACAGATCAGTTCTACTGATGCGGAAAATGAATTTTCTAGTCGCATTTACAAATTGATATTAATCTTGGATGGGGTATTGGCCGATAAGCTATAACATATATTAACAAATTATCAGCGACCTTCAATCTCCTGTACCGAATTGGACCTCCAGCAGAGAACGAACTAGCAGCTGAAATCGCCCTAATTCAACATGGACCAAACCATCACTCTCTCCCTCTGATTAACACTTCATACTTCCTTCCTCAAATCAAACCCAAACATTCGTCATAATGTGTAACGCGGCGCGGGTGGAAATTATCTATTATTTAATATTTAGTCAGCGAACGAGAGCTTGTCTGATGAATTTACTTTTACAGACGTTTAAATCTGCTTCGCCTAGATGGTTTACCACATCAACGTTATAGCACCCGGGCCTCATAAGTGCCGAAGATTATCAAGAGCAAGTCCAGGTCTCCGAACATCAGATGTGGAAGCGTTTACTCGTTGATACAATAAAACACGAGACAAACCAAACCAAACGAATATTTAGTTAGCAAACGAAAGCTTATCTATAATGTATTTACTTTTAGGTACAAACGTTTCACGATTAAATCTGGTATGCCTAGATAATTTAACTGCGTCCACAATTAGCACCCGGGCCTCATAAGTGCCGAAGATTATCAAGAGCAAGGCCAGGTCTCCGAACATCAGATGTGGAAGCGTTTACCCTGTGGACACAATAAATCTCGAAACAAACCAAAACCGCGGAAAATTGTACTTTAATGATTTTAACAAGAGGAAACTTTGCACTTATAAATGCAGAGGCGAGATGACATTAGTTCACTTGAGATTTCACACAAATGAACTAACGGTCAGTAGTCCATAATGTAAATAATTGCTTTGATTTTATAGCGGTGATAAAACAGGACGATTCCCAAAATTCAAAGTGCAGGAGTTTCCACTTGTTTAGCTTTAATTTAGTTTCCTCCTTCAGAGAAACATTTTTAATAACGCGCAATCAAGTAAATTTAAAGAGTTGATGTTTATATTTGACGCGATTTGTTATCAATTCACACTGGGTCCATTCATTCACCTCATATTATAATCTGTGCAAAAGCCGAAACAAGTTGTACTCCAATCTAAACCTCGTCGACGGCCGCAGCAAACGCGTACAAACAAAACTACTACAACACTAAAATATCATGACGTTGATCTAGATACGTGACCGCAGATCGGTGAAGCTCGTTCAGGACCAACCTTAAGAAAAATATACACACGTTATAAATTAATTAGATTACACAAAGGCTACACCCTAATAACTCGCGTTAGGATTTATCGAATCCTCGCACTATACACTACACTCGCGTCCAGAGCTTCGCTCGGCTCTCTTTCAAAAGTTCAAAACCGCGCACCGTACTTCCCGCTACTTTGTACAGCGAGTCCAAGTAGTTCCAGATCTAGGCTAGATTCGCGCGCGTCTCAATCTTGACCGTCCTGTCTCACGTCCAAAATATTACTATCCCATTTCTCATCTTTGTTTTCCTTCATCACCTCGGCTTGCAAAACATCTGGCCATCGTCTCCTAAAAATTCCATGGTTTAGGCCCTTTCTAAGAACCATCAAACTAATATAAGTTAAAAAATTAAAGGCTCGATTTATTTTGTTATGGCAAAACGGCGCAAAACTAACTCCCCCAAGAACAATGCCCTTTGTCCCAACGCGTCTTTAACTTAAAGGGAGCTTGTAAAACACGTGTCAGTAATTGTTTCAAAGCTAATAAATGCAGCATTAGGTCGGCGCGTCAAAGACGGAAAAAGTTTAACTAGCATTCTTTGCGGAGAAATTTTTACAAGGAATCAACCCTATTTTCAAATGAATAACGTTCGATAGAAACGTGTAGTTTGTAATGCGTTTCGATAACTATTGGGAATTTTCCATAGCGTTCGATTATTTCGGGTCAGCTAAAGAATAAACTGGAATTAAAAAATTTTTTGTGAGTCCGGTTTGTTTATGTTATCTCTATAGACAAATACATAGAAAGTAGGTAAGTATAACTCGTTACAATATCTATTCGGTTTCTTGACCACAATTTTCTGAATATTGTCCCTGTACTCTGGACTCACAATCAACTCGTGTGCTTACTGTACATACGACGACACATCAAGCTACGCAAAACCAAAATAAGCTGTCCGCGCTTAGGTAGGGTAATGTATAACGTAGCGCGGCCAGCTTATGTTTGTTTTGCGCTTAGATTATACGTTTTGCGTAGTTTGATGTGTCGCCGTGTGTACGTGTGTAACTACTGCTTGGTCTCGGTATCGGTACGCTCGGGCGCGGCTGTCACCGGCGCGGCGGCAGCCGGCGCGCGGCGGTCATTACAGTAATGTCGGTCGGGCGCGGGCTCGGGGCGCGGGTGCGCGTGATTGCGCTCCGCGAGTTGTACACGAGTTGTACGAGTTGCACAACTACTCACCGACTATCGGAGCTATCGCTGTTGCTTGCTTCATATTTACCTACTTGTTACTTACTACGAGTGCTCTACCATTTCAACATAACTATGTTACAAATATCATGTTTCTATCTGCAGCGGTTAAGGTTGCGCGTTGTCTGAAATTAGTTAGTCAGTTAATAGAGCCCTTTCACACTGGCGTTTTGATCGGCGATTACTCGGCAAATTTTCGATATTTAAGACTCTATTAGAGTGGATTTTCGTTTATTAATAATAACCCTGCCCCCTTTGGGGAATACAATGCTAAGCATGACACGTTATGCTGTTATCATGATTCATCTATTATTCTATAGTTTTACACATTTCTCTGCGGTAACCGACCTGAAAATTTTACATTATGCGCTTATTGCTGGGTATGATGCACCGTGATCAAAACTTTAGAACTATTAGTAGAGAAATGCAAACTATATCGTCTTGAATATCAAGTTTATCAGTTATGTTTACAGTGCTCGTAGTGGAGCAGTTGGAGAGGGTCTGTCAGTCGGCGCCGCGCTAACTGCAGTCACAAGTTTACTGCTCGTCGTCGTCGAGTGCCTCGGAGCGAAGCAAATTGTTCTAAATTGTTGTTATTGGCAACTTGACGGGATTAGTTTCAGATTTGGGGTAACTTTGAACCAACGACGGCCGAGTCGAGAGTCTCCCCCCGCCCCGCCGCGCCGCGCCGCACCCCCCTCCGTCGTCTAGTGCCGCTGAGTGGAGTGGCTCCTCTCAGCTCCTCTCAGCGAGGCGCCGCTCCACTCGAGTGCCGCTCATTGTGTTTGGATTTGATTAAATTTTGCAGTTCAACGAATACTAAAGGCCACCAAATTTGACCGACCATAAGATTGAATCAAGAAAAGAAATGGTTCGCTAATTGAGATTGTCTTCAAGTAATTACATCACAGGACGTATTGTCAATTATGTTTTTGGGCCAACTCAGCATTTTGCCACACGGATAGCATTACCGATAGTGTTCATAAGATTTGTTGCTTTCTTTTTTCAGTGCTTTGTTTGTACATAAGATGAAAAATGCTTGTATTCTGTTCGACACCAAAAAGAATGATAGTACCAATAGAATTACGGTCACATAACTTAGCATCGACGTCAACGCTTTGCAAACGACATCCCATGCTAATCGTTCATTTTGGAAAAACGTCATCAACGAGTGTGTGTTCTTACGTTTCTTATTTGCGATTCAAAAACATTCGGGATACCTGTTGCAGAATCGATGACTGCGTGATCGCGTAACGTCTACTTAAGTGCATGCAGCTGTCGGCCGTGGAGGCTCCTGGGAAGCGATTGAACAAGCAGATCTACTCTGATTAACATAATGACTCGCGAGCTGACGGCGCGGCGCGGTGTGGCGCGGTGCGGTGCGACGCGGCTACAGGTGGCGATGTAGCCTCAATTCGGCGTTCGTGTCTACTGCGGCACTGTAACAAGCGATACGATATGAGATATCAGATGTCAGGTAGGCCGTTCTTACCACTTGGACAAGTTATTTCAACATTGCAAATATTTTCTTACAGAAAAGATCCCATTATTGTTTTTCTTGGGTCTAAGAGGTTCCTCAACTAACATGGTGTGAAACTACAGAACTTACCTACTATGGGAGAACAAGATATTAGTTTATGTTATTAGCTCGCAAATGTTTTATACCTAAATGAACAAAGTACATTAGTGTTTGTTCACACCCGGTAGGTAGGTACTCGGTACAATATCTTCAGAATGCACCTACCTGCTCTACCACCACTGCGCAGTACTTGACCCGCGCGGCTGAATCGTGCTCGGTGCTTTGATTCACGGCTCGCTCGTGTCTGCAGCCTGCATCGAACTAACTATTTATAGTTCAACATCGCGTGAAGTGAACCACTGCGCCACTAAACACTCCCTACACTCGTGGCTCTCCGGTGCTGTGAGTGGGCGCGCGTTTGTATTGAGCTGCTTGAGTTTGAGGTTTTGTTTAGAAAGGGCATATTTTATTCAGATTATGACCCGTATTAATAAAAGTATACTCATATGTACACCACTCGCGATCTTAAGATAATTTTGAAGTGGTGGGTACGATTCTTCTTCTTCTATCTAGTCGATGGCATGTCATTTTATATTCATTCAGCCCAGTAATTTGCCATTCGGATAGCACTAGTTTCTGGCTGCGTCCATAAGCTCCATTCTCGTGCAAGTTTACGGGCAAGAAGGGCAAGATATGAGATGGGCCATTGTAACGTTGTAAGCGTTACCATCTAAAATAGTTCTTAAAATTAACTTAAAAGTATAAACTTAACTATCTAGATTAACTATTTACATTAAAAACGATTAACTTCCTAGCTACCTCTAAATACACAAGTCGTTAAGCTGATATCTAATATTTCTTCTCTAAAGAACCCTTTAAAATCTTGACAAACGCTAAACGTTTTAATCGCCGCGCAATTGCATACTACGCGCTGCGCGGGCCCCTAAAAATCAAGATTTTAAAGGGTTCTTTAGAGAAGAAATATTAGATATCAGCTTAACGACTTGTGTATTTAGAGGTAGCTAGGAAGTTAATCGTTTTTAATGTAAATAGTTAATCTAGATAGTTAAGTTTATACTTTTAAGTTAATTTTAAGAACTATTTTAGATGGTAACGCTTACAACGTTACACCATAGTCTGAGGGGCAACACCACATTCACACGATCCATCGATAAAACCCCATTTGGACAAGATCTCCTTACTCCGGCCGATTTGAGTTCAGAGTCTATATAAAGGCCTCAAATCGGCTTGGGCAGTTCATATCCGGCGGACGGCTTTTTGAGGTAGGGACGTCGAGTTTTATCTCTTTCTGCCCCCCAAAATTGCCCCTCAATATAAACATAAAGCTTTTTTGACTTTATTTATGTCATTGGACCGTTAATTGCCATAACTGTACCTAGTTTCAGCTTCCTAGGTCTTACGGTTTCCGAGAAAAATACCTGTAACAGACGGACGGACGGACAGACACCGAGGTGATTCCATAAGTGTTCCGTTGTGCCAATTTTGGTGCGGAACACTAAAAACATGACCCTTTCAACTTCGCGTAGTCATATATTAACAATCCAGTCACGTGCAAACTATAAAACATTGACGACATGACCCAATTTTAATGAGCCAATCAGTGAGACCGATAGCTCTACATTATTAAGCGGCGGGCGGCATGCGGCACGCATCGCTAAACCGGACATAAATACTGATACGTAATAACTACGAGTAAATTATGCAAGCAGTCGATGTAATCGAGGTGAATCAGCGTACATACATGCGTGGCTTTGTCGCAGTACAAGCGATTAGTATGGTAATAACGGTCCCGCGCGGTCCCTTCGGCTAATGAAGCCGTGCCGAGACCACGCGACGCGCCGCGGCTCGGCTCGGCTCACGATTTACGCAACATTTCGCGTTACCCAAGGGGACACACGTAGGTACTCAATACATAAGTACGTGGATGTGGAACATCATTGGGTCGATTATAGATAGTGATCGGATACGTTTTGTATTTTTAATTTCATGTTCCCAATGATTTAATATGCGACAGCAATGTACGGTTTTGCGCACATCTGAGCCTCTGTTCTCCTCATAATGATCGTTTGCCTTACAACTGAACCTCTAACTTGTTCGATGCGATCTGAGCATAATCAGCAAGCTCTATAATTGAGAAACCACGATGCATGACAACTCAAACTCAATGACGTGTGTAGACTGCAGTAAGCTAGATCCATATTATTCAATATGCTATTCAGTTTAACCACAAACGCAGTTGTTTAATTACTACTCCCAACGTGCATCCCTACATTACATGGCAACCCTGACTCTGTATTTGAAACGCGTATTGCACAAGTCGACGAGTTTTATGATTTGGCAACAACTAGTAACGCTATCTTTGCGAAATAGGTTCTAGAAGAAAAAGAAGAAGGAATTCGCAAGAAGATAGTCATACAGTTTCGGCGTAGTATTGATAGCTGGATAACATCGAAGGCATCCCTGTCATATTAAATATCAATGAAACTGACTACGTAACAATGCTAGCGAGCCAACGATTCGATAAGAAGCCTAAGCTATTTTGACGTGCAAATTGAAAAGAGCCGTTTATCTTCATATGAAGCAGCTTCCTGCGTCCGCGTCCCCACGGGTGCTATGAGACCCTCGCTCCTCGCTCCTCGCGGCGCGGCCGGCGCAGGTGAAGGTACTCAATTAGCCCCTCATCACGTCCACCGCCCCGCACCCCGCGCCTCGCAGCCCCCGCCCCGCCCCGCAACCCGCGGCCCGCGTAAACATTAATATCATACAGCCGCTAGTGTATCGTACACTGCACTGCTCGTAATTGTACAATTGTTTGTTTTCAGCGATTCTATTAGTTCTAGCAGGTACCCGTTTTTAGGATACAATACAAATATTAGTATTGTTACATGATAGTTACGAGGAATACGAGTCTTCGTTCATACGTACCCACCTATTATGTTGGATAAGGTAGTGTCGTGTAGGTTTGTGAAGATTGCATCTAACGGGCAGGGTTCACTAATATTTAACACACAATCAATAAGCAAAATATCACTTCTCAAGCAACGTTTAACAATGTTTCATTTCACAAACTAGTGATTTAACAAAGGTGTTCATACACATATTTACTTATCGAAAGTAGTCATTTAGCAAATGCATTGAATTATATTATGTTTATAGTTAAAACAACATTTCAACATCAGTTATGCGACAACAATCTTATTTACCAAATGAATTATTTAGCAAACAACGATAAATCATTTTTAATATCACAAAACGTTATTTGCCATTTTTAAAATTCATCTATACTAAACTTGCTGCAACTTCATTTTAAACTTTAATTTCAAATATTTTAATAATGTTCGTCAGTCTGACGATCGTTCTAGGTCTGACGTGACTAGATTGATGGACCAGACTGACGCGAGAATGAGCGTGTAACACCAGTCTTTCATGGTGCTTCATGCATAAAACATACATGCACGCTAAACCAAGCATACATATACGCAAAAATGCAGCATGACATACTAACTAACCTAACCTAGTCTAACCATTAAGCACTCAAGCAATGATGCAAGCAAACATGCACACAAGCATGCAGACACACAAGCATGCAGCAAGCAAGCAAGCATGCAGCATGCAAGCAGGCATGCACATGCAAGCAAGCATGTTGATGCTCCGCTCGCTTCGCTCGCTCCGCTAAGTGTTATACATGTTCTAACCTAACCTAACCTAGAATTCGACAAGCTCCAATATGTTTTTCTCAGGCAGGGGGCTTCCGCCCCCCGCACCCCCCGAGCGGGGGGCGCAGCCCCCCTGCACCCCCTAACATGCAGACAAGCAAACAAGCAAGCAAGCACACATGCAAAGATGCAAGCAAGCATGCACACAGGCATGCAGCAGGCAAGCAAGCATGCAACATGCAAGCAAGCATGCACATGCATGTACAGACAAGACTGCGTGGAAGAGGGGTGCTCTGGTTCGGTTTTGTGAAATGAAATAATGTGATCATCGATATTTGTAAAACGTTGTTATATTTAGTAATTTGCTGATAAAACAATAAAATATAAAACGAGTTTCTAACAAAAGATGAATGTTTAAATAATACAGTTTCGTATCGAAGTGTCTTGAGAATGAAATGTTGCAATGTGACAATTTGACAACTGATCACAAAATTAAATAAATGGTTTGTGAAACCTATTCCTACTAAATGATGATTTGTGAAACGACTCATTTTTAGAACGTTGTGTATTTTTTAAAAAATTGCTAAACAACTGTCGTTCAAACGGCAGTGACCCAACGGGCAGTTTAGATTGATGTAGTGAATGGGTCCAGCGCCGTTCGAAAGTGCTGTCATAATTTTCTTTGTAAGTATTGTTTAGTTAAATGATTTAAGGTTTCTCCTAAAGCTCCAATCCGAGTAAACGAATCCAACACAAGTATACCCAACTTCGAAAACAATTCAAATCTGTGACCTCGAAATGCAAATGGTCGCGAGATAATCTTTCGAACTCCATGAAGTAACACGTCGAGATGAGATCGTTGGTGGCACGTTGCACAGCCGATGTTGACTTTCAAACACGAGGGTCTGGGTTCAAATCCGTACACATGCCAAGTAGGTACGAATAAGTTTATCTTACAAATGAACGTAATACACTTAGAGAAAAAAATGCTACGTATACCTAGCCCGTCGCAGCTTACATACCACATAGCTTACGACGCGATACTGATTATGAGTGTTGCATCAGTATTTAAGATGTCTCGTACTTCGTAATGAAGCTTCATTATGAAACACGAATTACATAAGCTAGTACGTAAGCTGCGACGGGCTACGTATAAATGTATCATTTTTTTCTCAATGTTTCCTCTGCTTCAAAAACGGTTAAAATAACATCTTTAGCAAACCTGCCTCTACCTAACAAACACTTCAGTACACAGTCATCGTGAGGGTAGGTGCCCCGGTGGTAGGGTAGGGACATTAGAAGCGGACGATGAGTAACTATGTAAAACTAGCGTGCTAAATGAGGCGGCAGTGTCGCCGCGCGTCACGAGCAGCGCGTAGCGGCACGTCGCGTCGGAGCCGACTTGTTTGTAATGTTATGATTAATGGCGTCTTCCGCCGGGAACGCTTTTGACATTAAAGGAGGCTTTAAATCGCTGTGTCTAATCGTGACGGAGTCACAGGGGGCCGGGCGGGGCGGGGCGCGGGGTGCACGACAGAGTCAGATTGTTTCAGCGCTCGCGATCCAGTCATTACTTCATAATAGAGTGTAATCTCGGTGGAAGTGTTTCAGAAAGTTCATTATGAGCACAATCTGTCGCTGTCTGAACTAGCTCTGCAGTAGCAGCGGTACCTTAATACCGGATCGAGCAGAGTTCTCGCACCTACCTACGGTCTCAGCGACATTATAGGTAGGTACATACCTACATCTCTTCGTAAGCGTCTACCTTTATTGAAAGCTCACATTAGTCTGTGTCACCCGCATCGTCACACTACCACTCGGGTGTGTGTGTGTGTGTGTGTGTGTGACGTCACTCTCACCCTCAACTACTTACAAAGTTTGAAGAGAGTAAAACGACAAAGTTCTCGGAGTGTCTACTTAAAAATTGAATAAAAAAGTTAGAGTATGCTGAGCTGAGAGCACAATGTTCATTAAAGATTAATGAAGGAGGGCAGTTGACGGTGCGGTGTGGCGCGGGGCGTCTTGTGTTTGTGTTCAGTTTGTGTCAGAGTGACACCGGCTCTCTGACCTCTCAACTAATTGATCATTAATAGCTTTTGACGTCGGACGATGTTAGCACAAACTTGTTCGTTGAGTGCTTTTTTGTTACATTAATGGGATAATAATTTATTTCACAAAAGCAATCAGAATAATCACAAAAAAATTGTGGTCAGCACAAGCGTCGTCGTAACATTAATTAGGTAGTTATTTACACAGGTTTTTAATTTAGAAAGATGTCTTTGAGGAGACGTGGACGCGGCGGTACCGCCAGATGTAGGTATTTCCAATAATAAACTTAGAGCATCTAATGCGTTTAAACAGTTTGACTGTAAATATTAAAAAAAATATTGTCCTATAAGTATTAACATTGTTTTATGTATTTTTTGAGTGTTTAATTTTAATATAGATAACGGTTGCGCCGCAAAAATAGCATCGATTTAAAAAAAATCCGTGTCCATTCCTTTAGAATACTCGTAGGTACTTCTTCATTTCGATTGGAAGTTCAGCATTCTCGTAGGTAAAATAAATAAATAGCTTTCACACGCACGTCGTTTTACGATCGGATCCAAAACTGAAACTCGAATGGCTTGATTATAAAAACTATATATACCTACTTAACCATAGTCATAGTCATATAATTGATATCCACCTTTACTTTGATCTAAGGATATATCAACGACACAAATTTAACATCTATGACGGAATCGGGATTCGATCTCTGGCTTGCCGGGCTATCATCACAACAACAGGGATCGAAGGGCCCTTCGAATGTCAATCAGCGCCAATTCCCGCACTCAATGCGACAGACAACACAACTTCGAACTTGCTCCAAGTATCCGGAGACAATGGCTTGTTGCCGATCAAATTAGAGCGGGTTGATCCGCGGGGGTCGGGTTGCGGGGAGTGCGGGGGGAACGGGCTGAGAAAAAGCTTTTATCCGTCATTTATCATTCAGGCGCTCCCCCCGCAGCCCCGCCAGCACGCCGCACCCCCCCTCCGCCCGGCGCCGGCTAATAGTCGTCGAGATGTCGTGTCATGATCCATGATCACGGGCTCACGGCCCTACAGACCAATACACTAATTAAGCAGTAGTGTAGTAACATTTAAAACGTAACACTATAGCTGATAGTTATGTTAAGGATGTGTTTCATCATTACAACGTTTATACATCTCACTGCAGGGCACAGGCCTACCCTCATGGAGGGTGTAAGGGCTGTGTTTACAATGTAATAAATAACATTAAGGACAAATAAAGGAACTAAACTAACCTAGGATGCGGTGCAGGGTCGGTCCTTGTGGGAAGGTACCCAAAACGCTGGCGGTATTTCGTCGTTGAATGGGTATGCTGATTCGTTGAGGTGATTCCCATTTCCCGTCCTATTTATTTGGTAGTTTCGAGTACTTGCCTAGTAAATACAAGTCACGATAAATAACTGATGTAAAAAAATAGGAAAAGGAAGATTGAGTGTTTAGTACCTTGAAGAAAAAAACGGATCCCCTATAGCATCACTTTGTTGTCCGTTCGTCTGTATATCCGTCTATCAAGATACTTTTCCTCAGGAACGGGTAAAGCCATCAAGTTGAAATTAATAACAAAGTCAAAGTCAATATAATTTATTCAATATAGGAGCTTGAAGCACACTTATTAAACGTCAAAAAAAGCCGTGGTGGTCCAGTGGCGAGTAACCTTGCCTGCCGTGCAGGAGGCGATGGTTCGATCCCCGTCCAGGCCGACTCGTACCAATGAGTTTTTCGGAATTTATGTACGATTTGTAACACCACTGGCTTTTCGGTGAAGGAAAACATCGTGAGGAAACCTGCATGCTTCAAATTTCGAAGCATGTATTGTACCCACTATCCATTATAAGTGGCGAAGGGCTCACCCCCTGTCACACTGGACAGAGTTTTCGGTACTAGTTACTGGTGAAACGTGGATGTTCTGAGGTTTCAGAATATCTCTGACTACCCCCTCGGGGAATATAGTCGTGAGCATATGCTTATGAACTGAGTGACGGTACTGATTGATGCTACAGGCCCCTCGATATTAGGTATGTATGCACAAGTACCTATTATAGCTGGCAGTGACACAAACCTTTTTGTCGAGATTTAATAAAAACGATGCGGCTGAGTCTTTTTGTTCCAAGATCCCGTCGGATTAGAGTCGAGTTGTCATCGAGGCAGGGAATCAAACTGAATGTGACCGCGCCGGCGCCGGCGGCATCGTCCTAGTAGCACACAATCTTTACCATTAACCGCGAGCGCTCGCGGCCGACGGCCGATAATTACTATGAAAACTTGACAGAACCACGCGTCAGTCGCATCGGCCGCTGGCATGGGAAGTGAACCTTTAACCACAGAGTGCACTGCTGCTGCTGCTGCTGCTGCTGCTGTGCACTGTGTGCATCGCATACAGTATTGCTGTCCTTATCGACGTATCCACTTTTTGTACTTCGGCCATCTGACTCCAAAATGTCACTTCACATAAATTGTATGGGACAACCAGTTGACTCCGAGATGACACTTCATATAATTCGCTATCTCATACCCGGTTACACTGATATTCGGTCTGCTAGCGTAAGCGAAAAAAAATTCGTCTATGACAAAGAGTCAATCTAAATGACAAAATCAAAAAATTTTGTATAGTAGCGTTCTTGGACAAAATAAAGACCGAGATGTAATGGCATTGGTTCTACATGGGATGAAGATGGCGGACAAGCCTTTTATCTTTATTGACTGAGATGAACACTTACTAATCTAACTAAGAAAGATTATGAAGGTTATAATGTGAAAGACGTATTGATACTTTGAATTAATCGAATTTTGTGTAGTTAATGTTCATTTTACGTATAACAAACTAAGATTTAAGGTGCTATTGCACCGTTTTTTTTTGGAGTGAACTATTTATCCATTCTGTCAGGCTTGATGCAAACCATAGACAAACAGAACTTTTTACTGTCAATGTGACAGGTTTATCTGTAATTTTAATGTTGCCATGTAATGATTTTTCAATTGACTAGCTTTGGAAAACGACTCATTACCTCTAACCAGTTACTGCAGTGTTTGCTACTAGGGCAGGGCATCAAGTGGATTTATTGTAGTTTAGCGGCGGAGCGGACGCCGCATTAAAGGGTTTATTATCAAACAATGCGATCGACACACGACTGGATATTGTGTTCGTATATTTTAATTATGAGCTAGTGTTAACAGACTCGCTGCCCCAGTTTGTATCTAGGTTTATCCAGGTTTAAATCGTGTTATCAAAATTTGATTTTGTTTGTGAAAACTTCCGGCTAACATTCACAATTAAGTTTGTAGTTTGAACACACAAAAATAAGTGCACACAATTACTAGCATGATAAAGAAGAAATTTTCACAGAAAGAAGAAGTAATAAAATTAGTAATTAGTATATAAATCAAAATAAAAACAAGAATATTTTACAATTTATAGAATAAAACATTAAAATTATAACTACCTACAATATTAGGTCAAAACAAAATTTACAAAATGTCATAAATGTTAAAAAAGAATAGTAGTTAATAAAACAAAACAAAACCAACAATATTTTACAATTTACGAATTAAACATAAACATTATAAAATAAAACATAAACAAGTAAGAGCAAAATATATAGAGCCTGTCTCCTCCATATTTTGCCATTCTTCTCGGTCCTGTGCCAGTCGCATCCAGGTCTTGCCTGTACTTTTCCAGATGTCGTCAACCCACCTGGCTGCCGGACGACCCACTTCTCTTTTACCTAATCTCGGCCACCACTCTGTTAAGGCTTTACTCCACCTGCCATCATTTCGTCTAGCTACGTGTCCTGCCCTCCGCCACTTTAAGCGAGCTATTCGGTCCTCGATGTCCTGAACCTTAGTTCGACGTCGGATCTCGACGTTTGTGACGTGGTCAAGAAGGGTGATGCCTAGCATGGCGCGCTCCATGGCTCTCTGTGCTACTTTGATTTTGTGTACAGTCTTCTTAGTGAGCGTCCATGTTTCGGCACCATATGTCATGGTGGGCAAGACACATTGATTAAAAAGCTTGGTTTTCAAGCATTGTGGCATTTTTCTGTCTCGGAGCACGTCGTCCAGCTTACCGAAAGCAGCCCACCCCAATTGCACACGTCTTGAGACCTCTTTTATTTGGCATTCTTTACCAAAGGATAAACACTGTCCAAGATATAACATAACGATCGACTACCTCTAAAGTCTCATTACCCACAATAATGGGGTCTGTGACCCCACAGGATAATAGATAATCTGTGTCGTCCATGTATTCATTTACCGTATAATGTGCTTTTTTTAATACAGTGAAACTTGGTTAAGTGGGACCTGGATAAGTGAGAAACCTCCATAGCTGGAACTCATGCTGAGGTCCCGACACTTTAGCCCTGAATTACCTCTGTTAGTGGGATAAAGCAAACCTCTATAACTGAGATTCGTTCTTTCGATTTTATCGTCATAGTTACCTCTATAATTGAGACAGCGAGTGTATTTTACCTCTTTTACTGAGACTATATTTTAAAGAATACTTTCCTTCTACCTCTGACCTCTTAGTTACCTCTATAATTGAGACAGCGAGTGTATTTTACCTCTTTTACTGAGACTTTATTTAAAAAAATACTTTTCTACCTCTGAACTCTGTAACTGAGATAACACCAATATATCACCTCTATAACTCGCGCTATTTGTTTACAAATTCTTAGTCTACCCGCTTATTCCGCACTTGGCTAATTTTGTGCCTCAATGATCTCCAGTTTTCGTTTTTTTTATTTTGCTATCATCCGGATGTTTATTTGAAAAAAAGTTCCGAAATGAAGGCTCAAATCTTTATCATTAATGAAAAACTTGAAGTTAAAATCCGTTTATGAAAGTGGGAAGACACGCGATGAAGTTTGTGTGGAATTTAATGTGCCAAAATCTACTCTTTGCCGAATCATTCAAAATAAAGATAAAGTGGTATGTTGTCTCATGTTTATACATAATACGTTATTTTTATTTAATAATCGCACCTCTATAACTGAAATAATGGTATGTTGTCTCATGTTTACATAATAATATTTTTATTTAATAATCGCACCTCTATAACTGAAATAACCTCTACTCTCACCTCTATTAGTGGAACCCTCTGTAAATGAGACAGATATTTATTTATACCTGGATATCTGAGACACTGGGTAAGTGGAATACCTCTTTAAGTGAGACAAATTTGCAGGTCCCTTAATGTCCCAGTTATCCAGGTTTCACTGTAATAAGGTCTTTAAATGTTTGTTAAACAGAGTGTCCTTAACTTGACTTTTGATTGTTGTAGGTAATTTATTATAAATTTTCGTCGACATAAAGTATGGGCCGGACCTATATAGCGCCATTTTTTATTTTGGTAATAATAGTTTATTTCTAGGTCTCAAATTATGTGATCCATTGTATACATCCTGCTTGAAAAAACTATTATAGTTTCTAACAAATTTACACGCCTCTAGTATTATATATTGATGTCAATTTTAGAATGCCATGGTGGATGAAGTGTGGTTTACAGCTTTCGATCTGTTTGATATTAACCAGTATTCTCATGCATCTTTTTTGTAGCACAAACAAATCTTCAACATCAGTGCTGTTTCCCCATTATTTAGGCTGTAGTTAATAATAAGTGGGGGTCTTTGGTGAGGTCTAAACTGCATTATTTTCGTCTTATTGAATCAAACTGAACAACTTTTACTGTGGGAGCGGATGATGGGAGCAAACATATCGGAGCAACAAAAAAATCCGCTGTTGCATACATTTGAGTCGAGTAGGCATTGTATTTTATTGCAGTTTAATATGGAACAGCAGATTTTTTTTGATCCCATCTTTTGCTCCCATACTAAAAGTTGTTCAGTTTGATGGTTAGACTCTTAGTTTAAAAGTACGCGAACTAAGACTAAAATAACACCCCTCTTTTTGCGTCGGGGGTTAAAAATCGTCTCTGAATCTCGGCCTAAAAATCTGAGAATAAAATACTTTCTTGTTGTTTTGAATACCTTGCGTACAGTCATTGATGTTGTCTTCATGTCGTATGCTGACAATTTTAAGGGGATGATCAAGACCATCAAACTGAACAACTTTCTCTATTGGACCCATCAAAATCGCGAAAAAAATCTGCTATCCCATACATTTGGCTCAAGTAGGTTTGCAGTTTCGTATGGAACAGCAGTTTTTTATCGCAATTTCGATGTTATTGCCCTAGAAAAAGTAGTTCAGTTTGACGGTCTGATCATTCCCTTAAAAAAACGTCGGCACATTAAGAAGGACCCTGTATACAACGTTTTAATGAATAAGCGCAAAACCTCATACACCCCAACTGATTTATAACAAAATAATTAGATTGAAACAATAATTTCAATATTTTTGATAGTTAAAATTTAAAGTTATTCGCATTTTAAGTTTTGAGGCAAATTTGTTTTCATTTCAGCAATGAATGAAAGCGCTATCGTGCTCATGGATACATTTTAAGAATCTTGTTTTGGTAGTAAATAGGGTGAGTGTGCCCGTGCGGTCGGTTGAGATTGAGGTTGAAAACAAATTAAGTAGGTATTTAATATTTTGAAAAAAATTACCTACCTATGTTGAAACCATGATAATTCGATTGTGCTCTCGATTCTAAACAAACTACTTTCTAGTTTTGCGTTAATTCATTAACACGTTGTATAATACAAGTTATGATAAAAAACAGTAAGACCTCGAGACAGTGAATAAACGCTAGGAAAATATGCATATCTTTTTCCACAGAGCAAACACTATCCAACACAATGATAATAGTGGTATGTATGTACTGGTAGGCGCATTGTGTTGTGCTGTCAAAACACGTTGAATATAATTCGCACTCTTCGATCATTTATCACAATTAGGTTCAACTACGTGTTCATTACTACAATATTTATTAGCATTCAGTTCGATCGGAGGCTATTTAATCAACGGACGCGGACGTAATTAAAATATTTTATTTGAGCCGGTGTGGTGCGGTCACGCCAGACAAAACCAAACTCGTTGCACCGATGAAATGAACAATAGGTACATGGCGGGGCGGGTATGTTGAGCGGTGCGGCGTCGTCGGCACTAACGACGATAGTTGATAGTAGTGGAGGTGTGTGCGGCGTGCGGGCCGCAGCGGGCGGCAGCGGCAGCGTATCGATCGCCGGTCGGTCGCCGGAGGCGCCGCGCGGCTCCGCTTGCCGCTGGCGAGCTCCCAACGACCGCCCGTATTTTTGCTACCGTTGGGATACTCATCAGCCTCGCACAGTATGTCGTCGACACAATATGACCGCACTCGCCGCGACAGTCCCCGAGCCATTTGTCTCTCGTGTTCTGTGCGCTGCTGTGCCCGAGCCCGTATGAAAACGGACCGTTTAAGACCGCACAACATGTGTCGGTCGGTGCGGTCCAAACATAGGTGCTCTATTGTTTAGCGTCACGCGGTGCATGGACCAGCTCGTATAATAAGCATTATGCTCAGTCATAAGCATAATATGCTCACGACTATATTCCCCGAGGGACTAATCAGACATTATCTTAATAAAACATATTGAAATTATATTGTAGGTAGGTACCTAATCGTAACCTGCTGTGTGATTGATTGAATATCCACTCCTACAAGCAATATCTTATCTAAGACCACGTTCGTCGCCACGTTCATTGTCACAGTCGAAATAATACACGCATTGAAATCGCTAATATGTTACAATTAATATTTTTCATGCGAGATTTTACAAACCGTAGGTACTTAAGATCCTAAACGTGATGAATGTGACAGACTGCTGGGATCGATGCCGCCACCCTGACCTGTGCAAAGAAAGCGAGGCTTCAAGTTGTTAGACCACCACGACTCGTGTGTAAACGTTGGCTGGTAACATTTCAAGAACGCGCGTGAGGTGGCATCTTGCTGGCTAATTACATTCAGTTATAACATTCGTTTGCGCTCCACGCGTCGCGCCGCGTCGTCGCGGCTGATAGTCTAACTAAACTAATAAACACATAAACCTCTTAACATGCTAATTGGGCTTTGTTTCAACGGAAAACACGCCAGTCGTTACTGACCGTATCTACATACTTATTTAAATAATGTAAATAGGATTACAATAATTTGATAACGTACAGAATTAGATTTGTTTGAGAGCGGTCCGAGCTGACCGGTGTGATCCCAAACTAACCTCATTATATCATTGCGTGCGGAAATGTAATTGAATTGTAGATGTGAACCCGAACCGAGCCGAGTCGAGCCGAGTTCGACCGAACCTCTCTTCTCGAAGCTATATTTACTGAAATCTTGAACATAATTTACCTTATTAATCCCATTAACAATTAGCAACGCTCCTGCGGCGCGTTCCAAACTCCCGGCTTCAGGGAAATGCTCGGAAGATTAAATAAACACTTGGTATTAATACAAACATAGGTCGAAAGTTTGAAGACGGATAACTTCGGGGCGAGTCACATAGGGACGTTCCCGCGGGATGAAGCCGCGCGACGTGCGAGGGTTATTTGTTATTATTAGTTGTGCGATTGATTGTAAGCGGTGTTCTCAATAGACAAAATCCAAATTTTATAAAAGTTGTTTCATCATCATCAGCCTATATACGCCCCACTGCAGGACACAGGCCTACCCTCTAGGTGGGTGTTTGGGCGTTAGTCCACCACGCGTGCTCAATACGGATTGGTAGACTTCACTTCACATATGCATCAGAATTTCTTCTTCTGCATATACAGGTTTCCTCGCGATGTTTTCGAGCAGTCGCTAATGCGTACTTAAGTAAGAAAAACTCATTGGAACGTGGCATGTTGTCCGTGCGGATTCGAACCCGGACCTCATAATTGAGAGTCCGTCCATACCTCTCCGCAACGCGACACCTAGCCCTGTAATAAAAGTAGTCTAAAAGACAAAATAAATAATTCATAATTTATTCCGCGTAGTCAGATATCGTTAACAATAATAATTCATAATAATTCATTTATTCATTGTTGTCGTTTTCGGTGGGATAATCTCAATGTCGGTAGATGTACATCGCTAAGTAGTTGTGGTTGCTACTACAGTTTCGGTTGCTGTAACCTACCCCGCCTCTAATCTGCCGCTTAATCAGCTTCAGGGCGGTAAGGACTGGAGAGTTAATGTATGTTTCTAGCACACACACTTGTTTATGTACCTACACACGGCGACGGTTCAAGCTATACAAAATCAAAATAAGCTGACTGGGTAGTTCGAGTAACGAATAACGTCGCGCGTTCAGCTTATGTTGGTTTTGTATAGCTTCATGTAGGTACTGTAATATAATATATTATGTATTTCGACAACTAAACAGTTACTGTAGTGAAATAGACTACATAGAGGCATTATTATCATGTGTAGATTAGGTATTCAGGTATTATAAATAAAACTCGAAAATAAAACTTCAAGAGTGACTGTATTAAGTTTTAACAGCGTTAAAACAAGAGTTACGTAAAAAATCATTAAAATTAAAGTTAGTTTGCTTTTCAAAGGCTGTCGCTAACTAAACGTAATTATACCTAAGACCCACTGATTATGGAATAACCTGTCAAACACAACACACAATAAATAAACAACCGTTATCGAGCACAGACTAGAGAGAGTCTGACTAGGTGTAAAATGGAACATAAAAACATTTTTATGTTTTTACGCCAACTGAAACAATCGTTAAATTAAGCATAATTGAGTCAGGTGACCAATTATTAACAATAAACAACAAACACCCAGCGAATACATATGTATTTAAACAGATAGATTCAGTGCTAATTGGATATTAATCGTGGAAGATAAAGGCACAGACGCCGGCGACCAATTATTATGGGACAGGGCCGCAGCGAGGGAGGGGCGCGCCGCGACGCGACGGCGGGTGGAGGCTAACTTATCGAAGTATAGTTCACTGAGCGATGCCGGCTCGTACTACAGATCGCGAAGCGAGTCATGAGTCATGACTCTTGAGCGATGAATGCGCAGAAATACAGGGTGTAACAAAACACCCTAGTTATTCTTAAGGGCGTGCTTCAGACCATCGAACTGAACCACTTTCACTATGGAGCCAACATCGAAATTGTGAAAGATCGCGAATCCGCTCTTTCATACAAAACTGCACGACCGACTAGACTCAAATGTATGGGATGGGATAGCAGATTTTTTATTGCGATTTCGATGTTGGCTCCGTGGTGAAAGTTGTTCAGTTTGATGGACTGAAGTACTGAACCCCTTTAGTATTACCAGGGTGTTGGGTTTTGTTACATCCTGTATTTGACACTCCGTTTTCTAGCTGTATCCAATGAACGGATTTAATGTTCAATTGAGCGACAATTAGAATCACGAATAATCAATTAATAATACAATTCAGCCAATCTCGTATTAGCTTTTTATTATTTAGAATTATGTAGGTCAACTTTCCTGCAAAATATTAAAAGTTATTTTATTCTAAGTGGTATCGACTAATCGAGTTACACATTAACCAGCAGTTCTGTAGCTAGGTACTTGTTTGTCGGGCACAAGTGCATTTCTTGCCTCTTCAAAAGTTATAAGTGGGTTCATGCACGCTCGTCGATCTCGAGACTCTTGGGGCGCATGTTGGTCCTTTTTAGGTACACTCCAGTTTTTTTTGGATCGTTATTTGTAGAAAAAGTTACATCCTTATTCAAAAGTCGTTTACAGTTTGAGTCCGGCCCTGCCCCGCAATTAGTCCACGTTCACCGTACCGCGCCGCGCCGCGCCGGGCGCCGCTCACGGGAACATGTTTTATTAAAAGCCTTTTATCGTCGCACGACGTAACTCCTCCACATATGTACACAAGTCACTATTATCCAAGTATCCGCTCCTGCTATATCAGTAGGCGTACCACGTGTTGTATACTACAGTAGTTTGATCTACATTTTCGTTTTAGATTTGGTTCGTCTCATTTTGAATATAGCGAATGCGCGTACAAACAGTAGAAGGCAAACTATCACTGTTACAGAAGTATCAACATGGTTTAATAGAATACAAAACTCAGCTAATCATAGTGTGCTGTGTGCTGTACCTCTCTAAAAGAGAATATCTTCGGAATCCCTGACGTGGCGCTCTCGACGCACGACGCGACAACACGGGACGATCTCGTTCAAATTGTCTGTAACATATTAGATGAGAATGATTGCAACAATGAAAGGCATTTTATTATTAAGTAATGTTTAGAGAGCGAAATCTTTGCTAGATGAGCGACGGAACTAAAATCCCGATACGAAGATATACACCACAAATTTTTAATTAGTAACGAAACTTTAAGGGTGTATTCAGACCGTGAATCTGAACAACTTTCCCTAAAGAACATGGGTCGAAAAACGAGAATTATCCATACCCATAGAAAATCGGTCGCCCGATCCGCACTTTTGTATAGAAGGTCCAAAAAATTACCGTTTTTAGACCCATGTTCCTCAGGGAAAGTTGTTCAGATTCACGGTCTGAATACACCTTTAAAGTTTCGTTACTAATTACAAACTAGTGGTGTATAACAGCGCTACAAAACTATATTCTTAGCTTAGACAAGATGAAAATGTTCAGCCAGATAAATTTGGCGTTCAATCAAACGCTCTTAAATATACACCTAAAAACATTACTATATTTAATGTTTCATATCATGTGACAGAGTGGCGTGTCACAAAGACACTTGAAAAGGAATGACAATCGTAAAAATATGTCGTTCTGTTATCGACACAGAGGAAACGATTTGAAACATTATAGCCTCCTGTCACAGTTTATCGCGGGCTCTCGCGGCTGAAACCCGCGGCGCGCGGCGCGCGGTGCGAAGGGCGGGGTAGGGGGGGAGGGGCAGGTCTCGAGGGAGGCCCTGGCGCGTGTGATTGATCGACGGCTTGGATCTCGGATCGACAGCTCGTTCTACATTCATTTATTCCGCGAGTCGCCGCCTGACCCTCTAATGTGCCTCTAATGTTGTACAAATATAATATATCAACAGACAAAAATTGGTTTTTCAATAGCTTTGGTACGGCTTACTACTGCAGACAACGAAGAAACAACACAAGTGGCGTCGAAGCACTCTGATAGGTGAACCGAACCAGTGAATGAACATAAGCTAGAGGCCGCTGAGAAGGGGTACGGAGCTCGACATAGGACATTGGAGGGACTACGCGGTGGATTGGGACAATGCATGTTTTGATTGGTGTTGTACGCTGAAAAAGAAAGTCATATCCATCCTTTTTTTTCTATCGGGAATCGGCACACTACACTTTCCCACCGCTGTTAACCAGCACGAAAAGCGTTGCCAACAACACTACACTATGAAGTTCAACGAGCCAGGGGATGACTCTGATCTGCCTTGGATGGAACCTGCAACGAATTTAACCAAACAAAAAGTGAGAAAAACATCAGATAGAATCCACGTTGGTTGACTGACGGTCTTACCGTGAGGGCAGGCTTCGGAGATGGTAACTTCACATGTTTGGTTAGTTCACAGGTAAGTGACAATGTGTCGGTGCACGCACACCGGCGCACTCGCTCGCCTGTCTGTACACGTGGCGGCGTGATTGATGACGCGACACTTCCACTGTTCCACTCGCTGCCATTCACTCGTTCACTCCAACATTCGGTCCCCCTCCCGCTCACCGCCCCGCCCCGCCCCGCGCCATGCGCCTTCAATCACTTATTCAGATTTCACCATTGTACGAATAATAGAGAATAAAGTGATGACTGTTCATTTCATTGTATAACATCGCATATTTACATGTAGCAATGTTAGTGGTCGCTGTTGTTTTGATTAGAAACTCGACAAGAAACTTCTTCTTATCGTGTGGACACCAAGCCCTGGTCACAGCCCTGGTGTCAGAGTTTTTTCAGACCGCCTTACGGCCTCTGACGTAGTTTTTATGTACGACTAACGGCTTAACGTGCTATCCGAAGCAAGGAATCATCCTTCTTTTCAGACAATCAGGTGATGAAACGTACAAAGTGACATATCATTAGGTGTCCCTCGTGAGAATCGAACCCATGACCTCCGAGTCAAGAGCACAATGCTTTTAACCATTAGACCACGGAGATAGCTTTAATAGAAACTGAATCATATTATTATATTCCTTGCTATAATAATGAATAGCCGCGGCTTAAATTGACTACCGCATTTCATGCCATGGGATGAGTGTTATGGGGGTGGTAGCTATACCACATTTTGTGATCACCCGGGAAAGGTTAATAATCGTGATTATATGTAAGAATATTTAAATATAACTTATTAACACCAATATGCGGAAAGTGGGGCACGCGTAAAACACACCACGTACTCATGTTTAGAGGCAACGTACTTATTTGTGCCAGTGGCGATGGAGACCGCAGGGCCCTGGGGCACAGAAGCCAAAAACTTCATTAAAGCCATTGGCCGTCGTTTGAGGGAGAGGGGCCGAGACCCCCGCTCCGGTTCGTACCTGGTTCAACACATTTCCCTAGCCATACAGCGTGGAAACGCCACGAGCGTGATGGGCACTTTTCAACCGGGTTCGAATCGAGGCGGGCTCTTCGACTGATCACAGTTTAGTTCTTAATTATTGTATTGTTTAGATTAGGCTAGGTATTGTATTAAGTAGTAGGATTAATTTTATAGTATTGTTACGTTTGTTGATTATGGTTACTTGAATCAATATATTTTCTCCTTAACACCATGTTATCATTTGAAAATATTCCAAGTAACGAATATTCATATAGGGTGTAACCTAACGGGTGTTTTTTAGTAATATTTTAAAAGTGGGGTTTTAGCATTAAACTGAACAGCTTTCACTATGTAGGCCACATCGAGATAATAACAACAAAATCTGTTGTTTCATACAAAACTCTACCCGACTTAAAATGGGACAGCAGATTTGTTTTCTGTGTTTGGTCCACTGTAAAAGTTGCTTTAATACTAGGGTATTTTGTTACACTCTGCTGTATAACATATTTAATTAATTTAACGCCTGTTTTGCTCGAAACAATTGCAAAGTTTATATACACGGGACGAGGGGGAGGGAGAGGGTTGTAGACGGCAGGGGACGGTGGGGATATGATCGCTCGACAAATATGTTGTTCCACACGGAACACAATAAGCGTAAAAAACTTAGTAAAACAAGTGGAAACACGCGCGTAGCAACCCGTAAGCAGTTTTCGTAGCACGTAGCGGCTCGGCGTAGCTCGTAGCAAGTCCGGGGTCGCTCGTAACGATACTTTTGTTTCTGAGAACTATAATGTTATGATATATTAAAGGCGAGCTGTTTGTACAGTTGTTTGTTTTCTCACAGACCAGGAGTGCGATTTTTGAACATTGTAAGTGTTCGTTAGATGATAGAAATAAAAGATTGATTAAGAGGTAAAAACTTGATTATATTAAACTTGATAATTATTAAAATAAATGAAATTATATGGAATGAGCGCGTGATCGCGGTTTGATGAGTACTTGCTAACTAATTAATAAAATGGTGCGATGCGACCTCGATTGGTAGTACGTATTGATGATGATGCACATTTGTACGTTGCATGGCTCGTACATGCTCCCGGGCGGCAAAGATGAGATTAGTAATGAAATGAACTTATCTCATAACAAGGTGATACAATATTTAACTAAACTATCATGATTTTGTTAGTTGTCGAGTGAATAACAAGGTGAAAGAACAATTTGTTTTACATAACTAATAAAAACACTTGCTAAGCGTCCGAAATAGAAAATACTGATCTAAGCACGGGCGACGTGCTTTGATTACGTTTAGACACTTGCGCACTTGTTATCACTTCACTATGATCATTTGTTAGCACTTCACTAGCACTACACTTTGTTTGGTCACACACACATTTGGTACACGGCACACGCTGGGTGCTGCCGCTGGGGCTGAGGCCCCGAGCCGCGGGATGCGGTCTCTCTGCCTCCGATGTCATTTCCGCCAATCGACGAAAGCATCTCTTTTTCTTGCATGTGTAAATTATGGCACACAATACAACGATTGAAAAGATTGTGTATATTGCTGCATAATGGTGCACATCGTGATATGAAACCGAATTGATCAGAGGCTCCTCGTTTTTAATACTGTCAAGCCTCTCTCCAATAACTTCCAGTTGTCTCTGATTGGCGACGGAGTCTACTTCAGACATGTTGAGGCTGGTCGGTATAGACACATTAATGATGTTATTTATTGGCGATATTTCGGGAGCGTCGATCTTTGATCTAATAGTAAATTGACTCATTTCTTGCTTGTGAGCGTAGACTAAGAAATCAGCTGATTTAATAATGCAACCTTGGTTTACATGAAGGATGCCTTTACGCGTCAGTTGTACTACGGTAATCTGATCTTCGCATAATAATTTCAATTGGCAGTGAGCGCAACAGAAAAAGAAATAATAATTAACTTTATGTAATTCAATCCACGCATTCTGACATGGTTTTATAATACTTTTGCACTCTCTTGAGTTAGGTAAAGTTTGACACAGGCTGTGGTCATCTTTTATATGAAAAATAGGTTTCTTGATGTGACATAACATTATATCGTAGTTTTGACGTAAACATGATCTTAAATCGGACTCTGTGAGAGATATTAAAGAATCTTTCTTTATGTTAATCGCTGCATATTCAGATACCGGTATTACGCTTACACTCTTACTGCTGTTGATACTTGTTAGGTGTGGGACTGGTACGAGTCTTAGAACTTCATACATGTCTCTTCCAACTAGAGGGATCTTGATCTCGATAATTAAAAACTTCTCAGTCATTCTCGCTCGAACTTTAAGCTGATTGTATATCTCTGCTAATGTATTATCAATCGGTAATGATAATTCTTTGGGAAGCTGTCTTGATATGATATTTAATTGATGCCTCAACTGATCAGGCGTCAAAAGATGAAACGTAATCTTTCCATTAAAAATATTAGTTACCGTATCTAATAGCATTTCTTGCATGCTTTTTAGGTTATTTAAAATATTATTGGCAACTATAGACGTTGTAATAAAATCTGTTATCAGGGAAACATTCTGAATTCCTGAGTTCAGTTCGTCAAGGGAGGTAACGATGCTCATAATTTTTTGATTAACTAATTTATGGTGTCTCTCCATGATACTTTCGGATCTTTTTAGGAGATTAAACTCTGCCTCCACCACAGAAGTTTGGTTTTTCCACAACGCTGCTAAATGATTTTCATTTGCCTTAATAAGGTTGATATCCTTCACATATTTCTCGGCGAAATGGGCATCTAAAATACCAAAAAATGAATTAGCTAGATAACCAACACCGTCTATCAGGCCTCGTCTCCGTCGTGCACCTGTTGGATGATTCACCAACAACGAGTCATAACGTAGGAGTTCCTCAAAGCCGTGACGTAGCTGTAACATGATGCCGTCACAATGTGATTGTACTCTTATCTTGGCGCGTGCTCTTTCTAAATATTCGATATACTTGTCGAGCGCCGCCTTACCTTCGTGATATGGATAGGTATCATAATAAACAATAAGTCGCCAGTCGTCTCTTATAATATGCATGTTCGTTATGCTATCGAAATAGAGGCTATTATTGTTTTGTAGCGACGTTTTGTTGAAATCGCCTTTAGTTGTAGGTATAATAGTTATAAAAAATAATAATAGAGACATTGCTAACGACGACAAGCTAATTTGTTTTCTTTTGTTTGAACTTTTATTCCTGATATTTTGTTCATCTTGATGTGGAGTTAATGATGATGATAGAGTTAAGTTTTGTTGATCTTGCTTATTTTCCTGAATTTCTTGTTGAACTGGTAATATAGAAAGCTTGATAATTGGACGCTTGATAAGTCCATTCTTTGTTTTAAGGGTGACGACTCTTACGTAGCCGTCGCTCCCCGGATGCAGTTCCACAACTCTACCTAGGCCCCACTTCCCGGGGGGAAGATTTGCGTCATTGATGATTACGACGTCATTGATGTTGATGTTCTTTTGGGGCTGTCTCCATTTGCTTCTAGCCGATAATTGGGTGAGGTATTCACGCTGCCAGCGGTCCCAGATGTCCTTAAATATTTTTTGAGTGAGGTGCCATCTCGTTCTCTGATCCTTTTCAGTATCGTATAGAGTTAATGTTGGGCCGCTAGCCAAAAAATGAGATGGAGTCAGGAAGTCCAGATCTGTCGGGTCTTCTGTCAATGGACACAAAGGGCGTGAGTTTAGACAAGCCTCTAACCTTGCCAGCACCGTGATATATTCCTCATAGGTAAGCTTTTGCTCCCCAATAACTCGCTTTATATGGTACTTTAAGCTTTTTACCGCTGCTTCCCATAGTCCTCCTGCTGAGGGCCATGAGGGAGCGTTATGATGCCACTTGATTTGCATTTCAGTGATCTCTCTCATAAAATCGTCGTTGAAAATATTTTGTAATTCAGCTAATTCTTCTTTAAGTACCTTATTTGCACCGATGAAGTTCGTGCCCTGATCGCTATATATGTGTCCTGGGACTCCTCTTCTCGCTGCCATCCTGTGCAAAGCGGCGAGGAATGCTGAGGTGGTCAAGTCGGACACCAGCTCTAAGTGCACGGCTTTTGTAGCCATACATACAAACACTGCCACGTAACCCTTCGTGGTCTTGATGCCTCGGCCCTTGCTGGCCTTGATCGCAACGTGCCCGGTAAAATCGACCCCAGCGTGGTAAAACACTCTCGACGGAGTGATTCTTGCTGAGGGTAGGTCTCCCATGAGGTGATGATGCTGATTGGGATTATGGCGTTTGCACGTTACACAATTTCTTAACCTTTTCTTCGTGGCTCTATTGCCACCAAGCAGCCAATATTTTTGTCTTGTAAAGGCTGTTGTTTGTTTTGCTCCGCCATGAAACGTGAGCTCGTGTGATTGGTCTATAATAAGATCTGATAGTCTCGTGTGGCTAGGTATGATTATGGGGTTTTTGATATCTGGGTCTAGATTCGCGTGTCGAAGCCTGCCGCCGACACGGAGTAACTCATCTTGATCGAGTATAGGGTTTAAACTAATAATCTTGCTTTTCCCATTAACCGTTTTCCCATCTTTTAGTCTCTCAATCTCCGTTGAGAATGTTCCTTGCTGTACATGGCTTATGATGATTTTTCTTGAATATTTTAACTCCTCTATCGATAGGTATCCCTGCTGTTCTTTCCTTTTAATAAATCGAAGTACCCAACCCAGTACTCGAATCGCTTTATTTAGTGAGCTATACTTGATTAATAACTCATCAACTACTCCGTTATTACCAGGCGTTTGGGTGACAGCTACTTGTTTGCTTTTTTGTCTAACCTCTTGATTGGTGACGTAGTTTTGATTATTTTCTGTGGGCACATACTCAGGCAACCATTCTGGCCCGTCCCACCAGAGAATATGCTCATTTAGTTGAGACGCTGTGATCCCACGACTGGCGCAGTCAGCCGGGTTATCTTTGGATTTTACATATTGCCAACATCCAGGTGGCATTGTTGCTATTATCTGCCTGACGCGATTGGCTACGAATGGCTTCCATTTGTCTGTTTCACCACACAGCCAGCCTAGTACTACCATCGAATCAGTCCACCCGTACATCTTGATATTATAATTTGGTAGGCAACTAACGATTTTCGCCATTAGTTTTGATAATAGCAGAGCGCCGCTGAGCTCCAAGCGTGGCAGCGACGGTGCTTTGTTTACTGGTACGAGTTTCGTCTTCCCAGCTACGAGTTCTACAAAGGATCCATTTTCTCTTGATATTTTACAGTAAATGACACAAGCGTAGGCCTTGATACTTGAGTCACAGAATCCGTGCAGCTCGATCGTGTCATTTTCTTGGGTGTTTAACCATCTCGGTACTTGCAATTGATCGAGTACCTTGATATCATCCTTGACTTTCTCCCATTCGACAAGGACATTTTGTGGGACGGGGTCTTCCCACTCTATACCTGCTCTCCAGACGTCTTGAAAAATAATCTTCAATTTCGTAGTGAAGGGTGCGAGCCATCCTAGTGGGTCGTACACTTTAGAAATGTCAGATAACAATGATCTCTTAGTGACCTTTGATGTTGATGAGAATGTTACGGGTTGAAAGATAAACGTGTCTTCTTTCGGGTCCCACTTGAGTCCTAAGGTTTTAGTCGATTCCGCTTGCTTGAAATCGAAATGATTTTGGTCATCAGGTTCGTTCTGGACTTCTTTACTAAGTAATTCAGACAGGTTCGACTTCCATTTCCTTAGATTAAAACCGCCTGATTTTAAGAGACTTGTCAAATCTTGAATGAGTTTTTTGGCTGCAGCTGCTGAGTGCGCTCCGTGGAGCAGATCGTCCATGTAGAAGGACTGCTCCAGGACTTCAGGAGCTGGGCTATCTTGATAGTTTGTCCTTTCATCGAGCGCTAACTGTTTTAGCGTCATCATTGCTAAGAAAGGAGCGGCTTTCGTACCGTAAGTAACTGTAGTTAGTTGGTACTCCTGTAAAACTTGTGTTTGCTCGTCCCGCCAAATAATTTTTTGCAGTGCTTGGTCAGCAGAATCCACTCTTATCTGACGGAACATCTTCTCAATATCTGCTGTCAGCGCGAATCTGTACTGTCTCCACTTTATAATAAGATTTTGGAGATCTTGCTGAAGATTTGGTCCTCTACACATTGCGTCATTTAAACTGTGTCCTGTTGACGTATTAGCCGATCCATTGAACACTACTCTAAGCTTTGTAGTCGTTGACTCTTGCCTATGCACGCAATGGTGAGGTAAATAAAACTCGGGTTTCGAGTTACGGTTGCTATCTGCCGGTATCATGTGACCGAGCGATAGGTATTCATTCATAAAACTTTTATACTCTTTCGCAATATCCGATTGTCTATTTAATTTACGTTCTAATTGAAAGAATTGTGCAATTGATTTAGATTTAGATTCGCCTAGTATTGTTTCGAAGTTTGGTTTTAAGGGCAACCTTACTTCATATCTTCCGTCATCTCGTCGTTTTGTGGTTGATCGATAGATTTCCATACATTCTTGGTCTTCTAATGAGAGATCTGCTGACTCTGTTATATCTTCGATCTCCCAGAATTGCTGAATTTGCTCTAAATTATTCAAAATTACGTTACAATGGTACGTTTTAACGTTGCCACTCAGAATCCAACCCAACTGCGTTTGCTGCGCAGTCGGTAGAGTTTGATTAGCTCGGCATATTCCATCCATTAAAATGTTTGAATAAATATCCGCTCCCAGAAGGATGTCTACGGGACGGCTTGAATAAAATTCGGGATCAGCGAGCTTGATATGATCCAAATAAGACCAATCAGGTTTAGGAAATGTGCTACTTGGCAAATTTTTTATTAGATTTTTTATGATAAATGTATCTGTGTCAAATGTAAAATCACTCACTGTCGAGGAACATGTAATGGTCACCATGCCCTTACAGTTACTTTCTTTTGCACCTATTCCTGAGATCACTCCTAGACATTTCTGCCGTGGTAATCTTAAGATTTGAGCGGCGTTTTCTGTGATCAGAGATGTTTGAGACCCCTGGTCAAGAAGGGCGCGCATGACGTGGGTTGATCCATCTGCTGCCTGCACCTTGATAATTGCAGTGGCGAGCAAAATTTCAGAGGGATTATTATGTGACACGTGCGCGTTACTTTTCATTTGCGGTGTCTTCGGAGGCGATGAACTCTGTCCGTCCGACTTAGCGTCCGGTTTCGGATTACCTGACGTAAATGCATTGTGTAACATCGAATTGTGGTCTTTGTTACATTCGCGACACCTTTTATTAGAAATACATGCTTTTCCATTATGATCAAATAAACAGTTTTGACACAGATTTAATCTTGATACATTTTCTAGCTTGATAGAAGGAGGCATTTCGCCAAATTTTTTACAAAAATAAATTCCATGATCATTATCTTTGCAAATAGGGCATTTGAATCTTATTACACTATTTTCTTTTCTGCTGTTTGCATTTGTTTTCACTCGAGCACTTGATGTAAATGAGTGTTTGTAAAAATTTGGATTCTGATGCTGCTTTGATTCTTGATATCTTGATGATTGACCTTGGTTGTTATTTTGACTTGATTTCTGCGTAGAATAATCCTGCTTTCTACGCGAAGACTCCAAGGTCGTGAATTTAGTTTCGAGAAACTTGAGAAACTCCTCTAGTTTTGGTAGTTCTCTTGGTTGCTTCATACATTCCATATAATCATTGTAGGTTTCCGAGTCTAGTTTCTGCGATAACAGGTAGACAAGGAGAGGGTCCCATGTACTGATATCGACCCCTAAATTTTTTATAGCATTTAAGCATTCATAGGCAGTATCGTGAATCCTCTTGATATGGTTCACTGCTTGATGTTGCATTACGGGAATATTCATGATAGTGTTTGCATGCGACATAAAAATTTGCCTTTTATTGTTATATCTGTGGTTTAAAATCTCCCAGCAGATTAAATAGTTATCGGAGCTGATCTGAAGGTGTTGTATCAACTTTTCAGCATCTCCCTTAACTTTCCCCTTCAAGAATTGCATCTTTTGAGCATTCGAAAGAGAAGGGTTATTGTGTACAGTCTCAGTAAACAAATCCTTAAACGGTACCCACTGAGTGTAGCTCCCGTTGAACGTTGGAATTTCTACTGTCGGGGTGTATTTCTCCCTATGAGCGACTGACCACATTTTCTTGTTTATGGCCTTCTTGATTTTGGCATAATGAGACTCGTAGTTTGAAAATTGCTGCTCGTATTCCTGGTGCGATCCGTTCAATTCGCTATCCAGTTCCCAATGCAGCTTATCAATGGCTGACCAGCGCGCCTGTAGTATGTGTAGCAGGTCATCGAACTCCCACTTCTCCGACACCGTATCTAAGTCTATGTTTGATGCAGATCTCATAAATGCTCTGAAATTACTGCCTTGCTTTTTTAACATATCCTCTGTCTTGCTATTTGTCCCTGCAGATAACTTTTCAGGGCCTTGATTTGAGGTGTGCGAGCCTGATGCGCTCGCCCCCGGTACAAATGTCGGTGGTTTTAACACGGGTGTTTCTGGCCTGTCCATAGGTTGATGACTACGTATTTTGTCCCTAATGATTGTATAAGCTTCTTTTGCTTGCTCATACTGACCACTAAAATATTCGTGAGACTTGTCACCGAATGATAATAAGCTGATATGATTGCTATGAAACTCTTTCCAATACTGATCGAGAGTTTCCAGCTTCCGACGGAGGTACTCCCTTGTCTTGCGATCGGAGCCGTCCTTTTTAAAATTTGAATAGAGCTGATTGATCGCCCCTACCAGCTGCTCTTGCGTAGATAGAATGTCTTCCATGCTAGACATGATGATAAAACAAGTAAAATGGATAGATCTTACTTGATTAAAAGCTGTTGCTGAACTTGATCTTGATGTCCCGTTGGAGTCTTCTGTGCACCTTGCTAGCACGAAAACTTTAACCTGATACCCTCGGGGATGTACTCTCGTGCGCCTTGATTGCACGATTTCCTGCTGCTGCTTGATGTATCACTACTGCACTTGATTGCACTGTAATACTAGTCCTGGTCACCTCACTGTGATTGTCCACTGTTAAGATGTTCAGGGTCCTGATATGTGGGTTTGTAAAGTCCACGTGGCTGCTGCGACGGAACCACTGACACGAATACAGTTCACTGAACTCGCGAATTAGTCCCGCCCGTCCGATGGCTCGAAGGACCAATGTAAGTGTTCGTTAGATGATAGAAATAAAAGATTGATTAAGAGGTAAAAACTTGATTATATTAAACTTGATAATTATTAAAATACAGTGAAACTTGGTTAAGTGGGACCTGGATAAGTGAGAAACCTCCATAGCTGGAACTCATGCTGAGGTCCCGACACTTTAGCCCTGAATTACCTCTGTTAGTGGGATAAAGCAAACCTCTATAACTGAGATTCGTTCTTTCGATTTTATCGTCATAGTTACCTCTATAATTGAGACAGCGAGTGTATTTTACCTCTTTTACTGAGACTATATTTTAAAGAATACTTTCCTTCTACCTCTGACCTCTTAGTTACCTCTATAATTGAGACAGCGAGTGTATTTTACCTCTTTTACTGAGACTTTATTTAAAAAAATACTTTTCTACCTCTGAACTCTGTAACTGAGATAACACCAATATATCACCTCTATAACTCGCGCTATTTGTTTACAAATTCTTAGTCTACCCGCTTATTCCGCACTTGGCTAATTTTGTGCCTCAATGATCTCCAGTTTTCGTTTTTTTTATTTTGCTATCATCCGGATGTTTATTTGAAAAAAAGTTCCGAAATGAAGGCTCAAATCTTTATCATTAATGAAAAACTTGAAGTTAAAATCCGTTTATGAAAGTGGGAAGACACGCGATGAAGTTTGTGTGGAATTTAATGTGCCAAAATCTACTCTTTGCCGAATCATTCAAAATAAAGATAAAGTGGTATGTTGTCTCATGTTTATACATAATACGTTATTTTTATTTAATAATCGCACCTCTATAACTGAAATAATGGTATGTTGTCTCATGTTTACATAATAATATTTTTATTTAATAATCGCACCTCTATAACTGAAATAACCTCTACTCTCACCTCTATTAGTGGAACCCTCTGTAAATGAGACAGATATTTATTTATACCTGGATATCTGAGACACTGGGTAAGTGGAATACCTCTTTAAGTGAGACAAATTTGCAGGTCCCTTAATGTCCCAGTTATCCAGGTTTCACTGTAAATGAAATTATATGGAATGAGCGCGTGATCGCGGTTTGATGAGTACTTGCTAACTAATTAATAAAATGGTGCGATGCGACCTCGATTGGTAGTACGTATTGATGATGATGCACATTTGTACGTTGCATGGCTCGTACAAACATCATACGATTAACTCGGCAGTAGAAAATTTCAAAATTAAGATGGAAATTATGCATCTTTCTACTGCCGAGTTAATCGTATGATGTTCAAATATTACACTCCTGTACTGTGTCCGTCGCGGTATGTATGCCGAGTTAATGCTAGTTGGATTTCATCGCTTAACTTTTTTGATGGCCCATAATAATGTTGTTATACCCTAGAGATGTTTTAACATTGCTTATTATATGTCTTCTTTTTTTTTTCTTTCTATTTTTATTATGTGGGAACTTGTTGTCAACATCTGACTACCTATCAATTTGTTTTTTGAAATCCAACTGTTGTTTAGCTAAAAATAAAATAAAAATAACGTACCATTTTGCACATAAATATATTTCCCATAGGCATAGCATATCCTAACGACTAAATTCCCCGTGGGGTAGTCAGAGATATTCTTAAACTTCAGAACATCCACGTTTCACTAGTACCTAGTACCGAACCCTGTCCAGTGTGTCCAAGGAGTGACCCCGTCGCTACTTATAATGGACAGTACAGTACATGCCTCGAAATAGAAGCAAGTACTCGTAGGTTTCCTCACGATGTTTTCCTTCACCCGAAAAGCCAGTGGTGTACTAATCGAAACTAAATTACGGAAAACTCATTGGTACGAGTCGGCCTGGACGGGGATCGATCCATCGCCTCCTGCACGGCGGGCAAGGTTACTCGCCACTGGACCACTACGGTCGTAGCTACCGACGATTTCTCATTGATAGCCGATTCCGACTAAAATAACTGCTTATTTAGGAAACAACGCACGATATTGTTTAGTGCATAAGTGTGTGTGCGCTAAACACAGATTCACTCTTTCGCGCTTGCCTTCCTAAATTTGAATGAAAAGGAATATACAAGGTGTTTCATAAGTAACAATAAATATTTGAAACTCTTAAGGGGGTTGTTTAGACCGTCAAACTGAACAACTTTCTCTATGGGACCAACATCGAAATCTCAAAAAAAAAATCATATCCCATACATATTTTAGCTCTAGTCGATTTGTACAGTATAGAACATACAATTTTTTTTCGTGATTTCGATGTTGGTCCCATAGTGAAAGTTGTTCAGTTTGATGGTCTATACCACCCCCTTAAAGGTTTATTTGTATTTTTGTAACACCTTGTATACTTTTTACGCCAAACATACTTGTGTAAATATATTACTCAGCAGGTCTTTATGCAGTCTTTATGCAGCAGGTGTGTTATGAACTAACAACAAATTACGATACAAATAAAGCGGTATAAAAAGCTGTTTCTTCAGGTAACCTTAGGGCAGAGGAAATATTAAAACAAACATGGGTTGGTGTTACAAAAATGTAATAGAAGTGAATTTGATGGAATGTCAAACCGATACTCACAGAGGTATGGGGAAGTATGCAGTGGTTATAAAATGAAGTTTGGTTATATTTTCAATATGAACCACAAAAAAATATTTGATTAAGTAACCAATTATGTTAATGAAATTTTGCAGAAACAATCTAGAAATAAATCTCTATGCGTGTATGTTGTCCGATTTTCTTTAAAATTTATAGTTTTAAAGCTACAGTACCTCAAAGATTTCCATACAAATCTATCCTAGCATTTAAACTATATATTTTAACGAAAATCTGACAACATACGAGCATAGAGATTTGTTCCTGCAAAATGTAATTGACTATAATTGATTAGATTTGAAAATATAACCAGACTTCATTTGTATAGAGCGCGCTAACGGTAATATGCCTAAACTAGTTGTCCGACACGTGCCAGTAACGACATGGACATCCTACATCCTGCCGTAGATATCTTATTACTAACTCACAGAGGTCAGTGCATAGTGCCCACTAGTGGCCCATCCCTTACCATATACTAATAGTAATTTACTTACTGCTCTTTGTAACTTGTAGGAAAAGATAACTTCTTGTTGGTAGGTACGAGTAGGTGCGAGTGAGAGGCAGATAGTGATGAGGTACACATCGGGTGCGTGTCGCATTGATTGCTCGCGGCTTGTCGAGCGTCGAGTGAGACCTTGTTGTAGTGATGCGATGTGCGACTCATATATTTATCCTAGTAAAGTATTTTAGTAGCATTTTGGAATATGCTGTATTTACGACTACATTCTCCGTGGGGGTAGTCGCAGATATTCGTGATAGTAAGGAAATAAATCGCAAACAAATAATGACTAATGACGGCCTTATTTTGGTCCTCTTGTTTTTTTTCTCTGTATTTTACTGTTTTTGTGTTAGTGTAAAATAAAGTATATTTGATTGAATTTGATTTGACTGATGAGCATGAGCTTTGATGAGCATTGCATAATATTTATGTAAGGGGGCAAGTCACGACGATATTCTTTCTTAAAAGAAAGAACTGGATTTAGTATTAGTTTCGAATGAGCAGGCACCAAAATTATCTACTCGCTTTGTCATTCCATACTGTAATGTATATAGCGGTTAAGGGTAGAACTAAGTTTATTAATATTTATTATGTAGGTACTTTTGTATTCCTTTGTCGGTGATTAGAAAGTTAACCAAGCAAGACGTGTTTCATTCCATCTCCCCGAATTGAGCATATTTGTCTAAATTTAAGACATCCCATGTAACGCTTTAATGCGCGCAAAATCATTATGTAGGAAAGGTATACAAATCTCAATACTCAATATATTTATTGCACTCAACATCAGGTGCAGCAACAGTCCCCCGTGGACTACAGTAGTCGAGTCGAGCCAACTCGGCACAACACTAGTTGGTTCGGTATACTCTCTGAACCGGGTCGTTTCACGAGGCCGCGATGTTATCGTGCGCATTGTTGCTGATACCTCACGTTTAATGCGTCTCAGGGGGTGAAGCGTGAGAGAGCGGGGGGATGTTCAGGGGAGGTCATAAAAATGTTAGTACACGATATTAATAGCAAAGTATTTTGTAAAATGAGACACGACCAGGAGAGAGGGGCGCATTTAGATAATACATGCATTAGGCAGACGAAATATAGGTAATAAGAAGTTTCACTTTTATTTCGAAAACGTTAGTCAGTTATAAGGTCCGAGAACAAACACTAATTACAAGTCATATCATGTCGTCATCCTAACAACACGCCAGGTTCTTCGGTTTGTAATTAACATGCTGCAAAGGATATTATGATCACAACGGCCGGCAACCAGACGACGCTCGTTGCGGTCTCAATAACAATCAACTCTCTATCTACCCGAGGCGGCGGCGCATAGCGGCACGTTACTGAGCTGCTATGCGCCCGCTATGTGAATGTGACACGATATGCGAATCGGTTAGCAGTTAGTCTCGAATAGATTGGCCGCGATCAGCCGCGGCCCGCGATAACCGCCGCGCTGAATGTGAACATATTACGTGCTACTCACGGACCTGAAAACAAGACGGACGTAATCTCGTCTAATCACGAGTGAAGCACCCATTTCTTTTGTGTGCGTGCTGTCACGCGGTACATAATGGTGACGGGTGTCGGACCTGCGCCTAGAGCTAGTGCATCTGTGTGAGTGTAGGTCCCTTGTAGAACAAACGAAAATGTAGGACCTTGCATGCTTCACATCTTTTTAGTGTCACATTACGTCCGTCTTTTTTTCAGGTCCGTGGTGCTACTATTGTCGCTGCGCGCTCGCTTGTCGCTCTCGCTTGCAGTGTGCATTAGAGAAGGCAGTTAGCGCAAGGCTGACGTTAAAATAGATTAAATTTATTTTAGAAACTATTTGCCGTGTGATTCCGGCCGGCTTAGAAAAGACCCTACCATTTCTTTTTACAAGTGTTCTACGAGGCGACTAAGGGGGGTTTCTTAAGCAGTGTTTTAGTGAGCGAAAGTTCATCCACGTCATACCATCCGGTAACCTCGAAAATGCTGAAGGTGTACCTTGCTACAAGTTTAATCTTAAAATGTTGTTAGTTTGGGACCACCCTGAAAGGGAAAACGGTCGTGAGTTCATGTTACGCCTAACACCTACACGCACCGCACCTAGCTACCTTAAATGCTGAAATCAGGCTTACCAACATCTTAAAGTGGCACAAAATCAAAAAATACTTTTGTTGAGGCTGTTCCTCTCAACACTTAGATGTTTGATGTTACAATTAGTTCAAATGTTGAAAGTTACGGCACTGTGTTACGGCAGCTTATAAATTATGCAAAATAGTATTTATGAAAAGTAAGTAAGTGTGTAAGTTTTTTAAAATACCAATGTTGCCGTGCCCTTGCAGGGCTCATGTACCCACATTGGCTACTTTTGTTTACACCTAAGCTGTATTGTACATGAAAGCGAATAAATGAATACTGAATGCTGAAAAGTCTTTTAATCGCATCCACTTGTCTGGAAACTATTCCTGCCGCTCTAATGAGTTCCCGCTATTTGCGAATAAACGCAAATAACTGAAATATTTGTAAACCGACGCGATACATTTGTCACAATCCATTGTGTTCGTTATTTTGTGTAGCCACAAAATGCGCCCATTTGTCACTGATTTGTGAACGCAATGTGTGAAAATGCGAAACGACTCGGAAATGCACATTGTTAGTATTATACAGGGAATAAAACAACTTGTATGGCTTTCAACATTAACCAATCTCTTCTCGTCAATAGTAGGTACCTATATGTATAAGTATGATACGGTATCAGGTGTGTGGTGGTATCTCGGAGACCGTCGGACAAACACGTGGAGCGACTGAGTTATGGGTTCCGGATAAGCGCAAGTATTTGTCATGATGTACGTGAGGCGGTGCGGGACTGCCTTACATAACTCGTAATCCCACCGATAGCGCGCCCTTCCCCTTCCCCTTCCCTACGCCTTGACGCCCCGGAAACTGGCTTTAAATTTTATGGAGAAATAACTTTTTGTTCCAATTTATTGCCATCATCCGCAGTGTTATCGCGAGCCGCGTTGATCTCGCCGCCATCTTATATCGATGGAACGTCTCTACCGGGACACCGACTGACGTCAAAATAAACACAATCATCTGAAACCGATATTGGTACAAAATTATTAAAAAAATTAAGAAGTCGCGATAAATTTTAATATGAAACGTTAATAAATTGTACAAAATCGATTAAATTTTGGTCTGCTGGGGAATCACGGTTGACGGCCTGCCATCAACATATAAATTGGGGATCAAACAAAAATTATGTTCTGTCCCTAGGGAGGGTGCGTCGCGTCGGTTCGAGGGGAGGAAAAAAGGAGGCATGAGAAAGTTTATACTATTTAGCAAATTAGCTCAAGGAATCGTAGATTACACACTGAGGACAGGAAAGTAAGAAAGGTCCCAGATCTCATGTAATTGTAAACAATCAACAAACATGTGATCTGAGGCTTTCTTATTTACTGTCCGAGGTTAGTATACTATTTTTCTACAAGACGGAGGTGGAAAGCGACAACTTCGTTTAGCGCAGAGGGACGAAAATTGACGCTTTCCATCCGGAGGGGAGAAAAATTAATTAGATAATTGTACGAAGAAAAACGTCAACGTCGTGAATGTGACAGTGCGTGGGACACCTGCGGTGTGTCGCAGGGTGAGGGGGGGGGGGGGAGGGGTAACCCCGCGAGATATAGCTCTGTCTCTTGGAACGATTTATTGTATAGCGCTTTCACCGCCTTCACAATTCAGCGCTGAAATATTCGCCGTTTTGTGTCCGCCCCGGCCCCGGCCCCGGCCTCAATCAATTTCTCTCTTTGTGTATTCTACCACTTTGCACTCTGTTACCTTCTGTTTGTTCTGTTCACAACTAAGTACGAAGCGAAAAGGAATGAACATTTACTTACCGTTCTGTCAATGCTCTCTTCTTTACAACACTTTATAAGAAAGCCGCACCTAAATATTCGTATCGTAATTTATTTACTTTACCCTAGATAGGTCTATCTATCTATCTATCTATAACGTCACGCCTCTTTCCCATTGGGGTAGGCAGAGACCAGAGCGCGCCATCTACTACGATCCTTACATACATCTTTTGCCTCATTCACATCCATACATCTCTTCATACATGCCCGTCGGTTTCGAGTACTCCGCACCTCCCCTTTTTGTAGGACGCAACTGATTTGATCAGAATACGTCCTACGAGGGCGCCCTCTGCCGACACATCCACTCATTTTAGCTCCATATATCTCTTTCGTACATCTGCTATCACTCATCCTCTCCACATGACCAAACCAACGAAGCATACCCTTCTCTATTCTTGTCACAACATCTTCTTTCAATTTACATCGATCTCTAATCACACAATTTCTCACTCTATCTCTCAGCGTAACTCCACAGATGCTTCGCAAGGAACGCATTTCAACAGCATTAATTTTACTTTCATGCTTCTTCTGCCATACCCAACACTCACTACCATACATAAGTGTAGGCACCAACACACCATTGTGTATAGCAAGTCGCGCCCTTTTGGACACCAATTGGCTAGCCACAATGGTATGCAAAGCACCGTTCACTTTATTTCCCGCTGTTACTCGCCTATGCACATCACCCTCAGATTTCCCGTCTCTAGTAAACATACATCCTAAATACACAAACTCATTAACTTGTTGCACTTTTTCATTCTCAATCTTTATACAACAATCAGTCACACATTCATCCCTCTCCATTACCATTACCTTCGTTTTATTCACATTTACTTTCATACCTTTCTTTTTCAATGCTTCATTCATTAGAGTTACCATGTCCTGTAACTCTCCCGCCGACGATGCAAGTATCACTTGATCATCAGCGTATAAGAGGCACTTGACTAATAATTCTCCCATTCTTAAACCATTTTCACATTCTTTCAGACCAGTCAGACAGCTATCCATATACAGGTTAAAAAGCCAAGGGGACGCAACACAACCCTGTCTAACACCACTGGTGATGTTAAACCATTCTGAGTGCGCCCCGTTGACCCTGACACAGGCACTAGAATCCTTGTATAGAGATTTTAGTGCCTGCACCAAGTGGTCGTCAACACCGTATATAGATAGCGTAGACCACAGTTCATCCCTCCATACTCGATCATACGCTTTTTCCAGGTCCACGAAGGCACAGTATACCTTCGCGTGCTCTGCCAGGTATTTTTCGGCTATGCACCTTAGGGCAAAGATTTGATCCATACATCCCATTCCCTTTCGAAATCCTGCCTGTACATCCCACATTTTTTCTTCACTAACATTAATCACTCTTTCAATCAATACCTTAGCATACAATTTGCCTACAACACTCAAAAGACTAATGCCGCGGTGGTTTTTGCACTCTTGCTTTGAGCCCTTTCCCTTATAAAGTGGAACGATAACGGCCTTGCACCAGTCTCCAGGAACATGACTGCTTCGCCAGCATTTATTAAAGATTTGGCAAAGCAAACTTGCCACCACCATGCCACCGCTCTTCAGCATTTCGACGGACACTCCATCATACCCCGCACTCTTTCCTAATTTCATTCTTTTCATCGCTTTCGTAATCTCATCCAAAGTTATCTCGCTGTTATCATTCTCGTCCATCACCGAATTCTCAATCTCCATCCCTCTATTAGACACCTGGGGCGAGTTATCATCACTACAAGCATAAACACTTTCAAAATAGTCCTTCCAACGTTCCAGAACCTCATTTTCCTTACTTAACAAATTTCCTTCCTCTGATTTAACCACAATCGCTTTAGAATTATCTAATACTCCACGAGCCAACCGAACCTCCTTCCAAAACAACTTTTGGTTGGCTCTGAAGTTTTTAGAAAATTTTCTGTCATACTTATCTTTCATTTCGTTTTTCTTCCTTTCTACAATTTCTTTCACTCTTCTTTTTGCATCAGTGTATATTCGTTTCTGATTTTCAATTGCTCCATTCACATTCATTGTTCCAGTCGTCCTACTATTGGCTTTTAGCGCCAATAAATCCAACCATGCCTTCTTCTTTTCATGCACAGCCTTTCGTACTTCATCATCCCACCAACCTTTATTCATCGACCTCTTATTCTTTTTCCTAACAACTCCACAAACTTTGGAAGCTGCCTCAATTAGACTCGATTTCAAGATAGGTATTGTGAATAAAACAAATATAGACTAAATTAACGATCTTAACACTAGAAAGCGCCTGTAGGTAACTAATTACTTCACATGCGGTGGGCATAGAACAATTTGTCCTTAACTAAATGGATAGTTACCTGAATGGCCCCGTAATCCAGTTATTGTGAGCGAATCGACGTCTTTACCTTGAATTGGGCCTCGTTATGCCGCGGGGTACCGGATGGTACGGCAGGGAGGGGGGGGGGGGGGCAGTGATTTGTTCGGTCGTTAATCTGCGACACCTCGTTACTGCTGATTGGCTCGCCATTCTTTACAAGTGTCGTGTGCTGGCCTCCACGCTCCACGCTAGGCACTTAATGCGACCAGCCAGAGTACACTACAGTATAGAAACTTCACACTGCTGTAATAATAATAAATGTTTGTGTATTTGTTGTCTGGTTTCCATAATTAAAATCTAAGTTTTAACTTTAATCTAGTTTGAGATCAAAACAACGTGCCTGAGAGCGTTATTTATATTTAATAACTAGCAGCGGTGCTCCGATCTCTGTCCTTCACTTGCCTGCCACTACTCTGTGTGGTAGAGTAGGTGAATCCCGCGCTTGGGTGCATGCATATCGGAACGCTTTAGCTTCCACACTCTCGTGCACTCTGTCGCTCGCGCGGCGCTCGGGCGGGTGACGGACGACGCGCACGTCGCGTCGGCACCGTGCTGGAGGTCGGCACGCTGCTGACTACACTCGTAATCGTTATAAACTTGTCCAACATTAGCTTTACGAGAGGCGTAAAGTTGCGAAAGTCTGAATCCTGGTACCTGCATCGATTGATTAATCATGAGATCACGTTTATACTTTAATTCCAGTACCCGACGTGTGCGACCACGCCTAAATAACTTTTTGCTCCGGCTCTACTCTTTTTTTTCTCTATTCCTTAATTTAAGGGAGGATTTTTTACTACTTCTTCTTCTATCGAGTCGATCACAAGTCATTTTAAATCTTTCCAGCCCAGTATTTCGCCACACGAATAGCACTGCCGGCAGCGTCCATAAGCTCAGTTCGCGTGCAGTGTCAGGGCAAGAAGGGCAGGATATGAGGTTGGTCCTGGTCTGTGGGGCAACACCGCATTCACACTGGAGATCAGACCCGTCTATTTAACCACAATTGAACAGGTTTTCTTTACTCCGGCCGACCTGAGTTCGGAGTTCTATTTAAGCACCTCCAAATAGGCCTGGGCAGCTGTTGGCCTGGAGGAGGCTCTCCATAAGAATGACGAAAGGGTCAGGGAGAGTGGTGTTTTCCCGCCAGAGACTGCGTCTAGCTTGAGGAGCCTCACCTTGAATTGGATCGACACACTTCAAGAAATTCTTACGGCTCTTAAGCCTTTGGGGCACAATTTGAAAAACTTATACTTTGAAATGATTGACTTTTCTGCGGTTCATGTTTGGTTTTGTATGTTTACAACAGACTTATATTTTCAGTGTTATTGCGTATTTATTGGCAATGAGCAATTTATCCATTCGCAATACCAAATTATCCATGTTAGTCAGGAAGCTGGTATAGGTATTGGGGGTATTGATTGGTATAATGTCAGTCAAGAAACAAATCAAAGACAACCGACCTTTTAACCTTGTTATTGACAGGCTTTTTTCTATGCCATCTGCAGATTTTTATTTTTAGTGTAATTGTAAACGCCTCTTTGGAATTAGATGGATCGACCGCTCGACCCGTCTCATACTTAGGTACCTACCTACATCCTAAATAATGACTACTGCCGCTGCTCGTACAATTCCCACACAAATTGTTCTACAAACAAAAGCGTGACGCTGTATCGTGGAGCAAAGGAACGATAGTGGAAATGTAAATGAGCTTGCGAGCTATCCGTGCGTCGTGCCTGCCTGCCTCGCCTGCCTCGCGCGCCTCGCTGCGAGCATCGCCTGCCGCCTAATTGTGGAAACACGACGGTACTGTGAATCGAAACAGTAAATTGAAAGCGCGATAGTGCTCGTGTGCATGCATCGGTTCACGGAACAGGAAAACAAGCGGCAGCTCGCGTGCCCCGCTAACAACATCTACAAGTTTCCCTTTGTTCTAAAGGAAAATTAAGCGAAGCATATATTGCAAATAAACAGACTCTTTACGCTATTCAAGGAATCCATAACGAAAGATAGACAACGGTACGAGATGGCTTTGCCATAAGCTGAAGCCGGTTGAAGGCTGGAGGAACAATGGGAGCCAAGACCTTGACCTGGTTGTGCGCGAGGGGGGAGGGGGGAGGGGGGGAGGGGGGAACAAACTGACGGAGTGGAACGGAACGAGTTGAGCGCCGCATCTCCGCTGTGACCCGGTTAGTATCAGTGCGTACTGGAACATGGCGATCACAGTAGGTACGTTATTATTTTATTTTATTGTTATGGCTACTAACTGTGTGCTAGTTCATTTTCATATGTTCCAGTTTCATGGTTGGATGGTTGCGTTCAGTTTTAAAACCAAATATTGAATTATTAATAATAATATGACGGCCCGACAGCACAGTCTGTAGTGAACCTGCCTGCTGTGCCGAGGGTCGCGGGTTCGAATCCCGTAAGGGACAAATATTTGTATGATGAATATGAATATTTGTACCCGAGTCATTGATGTTAATTGTATTCTATATCGTTGTCTAGTTATCATAATACAAGTCCAGGCTAGATTCTGGAACTTTGTAAACTAGATAATTTGTGTGACAATGTCCAAGGTATAAAATAAAAAGAAAAAAAAAACCTAGATAAGCAATAAATGAATGCGCGGTGCACACAACGCGCGCTAGATATGTTAACAATAAAGAGAGTGAACTAGCTCTTCCGCAGAGAAAACTACGGTAATTTCAATCTGCTACTTTTTTTAGTTGGATTCGTTGAGTAACTTAAGATTTATAATTGTTGGTGTCTTAGCTGATTGGACACAACATGCACGTTAGATAATTATAAAAATGCTTTTGTCGCGAACGGCTTATCGTCATGAATTAAATGTTTGAATAAACCTAATTACGTATGCACCTTATAAACCCTGATAGGCGTACTGTGCCCCATTAGTGGGACAACGACGACAGAGGCTGTTCATGATGAAAAGTTGTAATAATGACGCGATGGGAAGTGACTGCCTCGTGAGTGGCTCGCACTCGCACTGGTACTGGCACTAACTACTAGCACTAGGTACTCGCCGCACGCGATTTGGTTCGCAAGGTTCATTGATATGCAACGACTCCGTGACGAGAAAACGAACTTGTCACTCTGAACCAAATTGAACCCGCCCCCCATTATTGACTAGGAGCGTGTAGACTTAAGTGACTCTACTGTAGGTGTGTATGTACGTACCTATACAGTGTAGTGTTCACTGCGAGGCAGTTGATTGCGCCGCGTCTGGCATCTATTGTAGGACAAACATCGTGCACCAGCATAGACATAGACTCTAGCGATACATTGATATCGTTGTGCACCAGCCGCTGCTGCACCGCACCGCTTAACCACCACACTAAACTAGTAGAAATTATTAGATAAACTAAAACTGGACGAGTGATATCATTTTACGATAATAAGGGCCTGTTTCACCACTTCCGATTCCGAATAAGTTCTCGTTCGCTTATCCGACTGCTCATTTGACATATGCTTCATACAAAATATGTTAAATGAGTTGTCGGATAAGCTAACAACATATCCAAAAGTTGTGAAACACGCCCTAAATATCTAGTGTTCATTTGGACGTCCATCGGCTGAGATCATGATGATGTTAAAGAAGTGTTCATTTCAGAGAATTCACTTACAAATTTGTAGGTACTTAATTTACATACATACACAAGCCTATATTATTATTTCCAATGAGTTAGTTGATCAGGACACAGGGTGGCCTAAGCAAATGGAGGCCTATACACAACGGTGAGTGGATTCAGGCTGTGGATGATGAATTGATGATATTCTCTGTCGTTATGGATAGAAACTTCATTACATTTTCCAACCATCGTTTAAGGATGTACTTAATTGTAGGCAAGGTAAAATTTTAGTTTAGTTGGTAGATGATATGCCGTGTCAAGCGGTGCATGGTAACTGCCTACTAGCCTTGCACACACAGAGACACTAACGCTAATTCATGGCCCTAAGGCGGTTGAAAAACAACAAAAACAGGTAATAAAAACGGTCAAAGGGCCGACCTTCGAACGGCTGTATCTCCTAAGCCGACTGACAAACCATGTCAGTTTTTATACTGTTCGCACAGCTACAGTGAGTACAGTCCATAATATTATAATAATACCTGCATGTTTATTTTTTGCAACCATAACTGACCTTTGAACGGCTGTAACTCCTAACCCGACTGGAGTTATGCAGGCAGACCTGGTCCATCCCCATCACAGAGATGCTCTTCACCATATGAATACGTCTATCTCTTGAAACACAATTTTTAATAACAGAAACCGATGAGCATAGGTATGAAGAGACTCATAAATGTCGAAGGGACGTGAGATATGAGTCAGAATTGCAACTGACACAGTGGTACACAGGCTTGAGCATATGTAATCTACCTGTGTATGTAACATTACAATGTTAATATGTCTAGTTTGACTGTACATGTTCATGCTTTTATTAACAAGGACTGTAGCCCTGAGAAGCGAACTGTGTTGTTTGATCGCAGGTAGGTAGGTACACACAGTTTACATGTTAGATCAGCCAATAGACTTCGCTCTACACTCGTGTTTGTTCACCGTAGTGACGTACCTACCTCACTGCAGGTGCCCGTACATGTTCATCTACCGATAATATATAATGCAAGGCGCGTAGTTGGCGCGTAGTTATACAGGGTCCTTTTTAATATGCTGACATTTTTTTAAGAGGATGTTCAGACCATCAAACTGAACAACTTTCTCTATGGGACCAACAACGAAATCGCGAAAAAAAAATCAGCTGTCCCATACATTTGGCTCGAGTAGGTTTGCAATTTTGTATGGAAGAACTGATTTTTTTTTTTTGCGATTTCGATGTTGGTCCCATAGAGAAAGTTGTTCAGTTTGACGGTCTGATCATCCTCTTAAAAAAGTGTCAGCATATTAAGTTGGACCCTATATATATTATGTACACTGTTACATTGACATTGCAGAAGGTATTTAGATCTTATCTCTGTGAACGCTGTCCTTAAATAGCTAGTCGGTTTATTTGATAACTTTCTTGCTGACTTGTGAAATTGCAAAAGATGGTATAAAAGTAATATGAGACACTGTTACGAAATTGTCTTTTCAGCAAATTTGAAGCTGCAAGAGTACAAACAAACACTAGGGGTCGTGCGGGACGAGAGATGCGGGGTGTGGTGCGGGGTGGGGGGCAGGGTTCCGTGGAAAATTGCATTTTATTGTGTCACCTCGTGTCGGTTACGTTTCGTCTCAGAGTAACTGCACTAACTGCCCACACTCCGCATACCAGCTTTTGCTAAACAATTTTTCTGAAAACATCTCCACGAAAAGTCAACATTATTGTACTGTAGGTAGTCTAAAGCTGAAAATAAAACTATCCCTTCCGAGCAATTTCAATTAATACCGCGTTGTTACCACACCGGGATCCGAGCGCGTCCATCACACTAAACCATTTAATAAACGTCACTCAAAAAATTAATGAATCAAACGATATTGCGAATTACATTTCCATTGTTTCCGCCATGTGGTGGAGCGATGCGGGGAGGGGAGGGGGACGGGGGGGACGAGCACTCGTCAATCAACTCTTCCCGTCGGACGGACGGCGGCCGATTACAGAGATTACACTGTATTACTCGTACATATAAAACGGGGGAAGGCAGAAAATTGATGAGTGCCGTCATCCCTTACATCGCGCCTTACTCATACTTGATATACATACATAGCGCCCGTACATGTGTACGACGTATTATTTACAGCTGATAACGTGTCAGCGCCACTATACGACCCCCGCCCCGCCCCACCCCGCCCCACCCCGCCCCGCGCCGCGCCGCGCCGGCGGCGGTCTTATCTGCACATTTACCTGCTACACGGCGATCACTCATCTTACAAAGGTGAAATGTGATGCCGATAAAACTTTTCTTTAAAATATTATTTCTAGGTTGTTACGAGTAGAATGCTGTTTACATTTTGAGTAAATGTTATTATGACGGCACTTCAGCTTTTTGACCACTCTCGATCGTAATCTCTTGAGGAGTGAAAATTTTAAGCGAGTAGACTACTGAAGATGATCCTTGCGACATGGTGTCCCATCCCATACAAATGAAATTTTAGTTTAAAAATTGCAACATATGGCGTTATGGTATCGATTTGTAATTAATGTTTACGTAAACGTGTAAATTGTTACTAAAAGTACATGATCTGACTACAAAAAAATCTCATGTGCCTCGGAAAATGCCCGAGTTACGGCAGTCGGGTTTCATTGTTTGACGTTGGGCATCTGTACTGTATAGTATTATATAATCTGTGCTTGCGATGATTCTATCCTAAAGGTGATGATTTCAGGATTCAGGATGGAATTTTACCACTCACACTACCATTACCATTTACCATTTTACACTTGTGTCCACCTAAATGCTTCAATTTTGAGGCGTGATAGGCTCTCTACCTATCACACACTAGATGACGGCCCGATAGCACAGTCAGTAGTGAACCTGCCTGCTGTGCCGTGGGTCACGGGTTCGAAATCCCGTAAGAGACAATTATTTGTAAAGTGAATATGAATATTTGTAATATATGCTATATCGTTGTCTAGTCATCCTAATACAAGTCCAGGCTAGATTCTGTTACTTTAAAATGTGACTAAATAGTTTGTGTTTCAATATCCTAGGGACAGCTCGTGAGATGCTTCTGGGCAAATATATATCTATGGCTTAGTTTTTTTGCACCATTCATCACGAACCTTAATTTGACCCACTTTCAATCCGTGACCTTTTTAGAAAATAAGTAATAGAGAAGGAATTGTCGGTGCGATTTGAATAAAAAAGTGCACAAGCAAATATCCGAGCACTTGGCTCTCCGCCACGTCTCATCTCTCAAAACAGTGTGACGAGGTGACGCTCGGCTGAACCGAACACGACCACGTTACTTAGAAGTTTGACTACTTATCAGGTGGCTTTGAATCGAGTAGGTACCGCAGTTTTTTATGGAACAGTTTATTTTTTTGCAGTCTCAGCTTTGCTACCATTGTAGAGTTGTTGAATTTGACCACTCCTTGACACCTCGTGTTAATATTCTAAGTTATGCATAAATATGTGTGTGGCTGGTAGGACGAGGTAGACGGCTTAAAAGCCTCCATTGCGTCGTCATGTCACGAATCACGATCCGATAGAACTATGTAGTGCCGTGTCTCCGTGCGGTCGCCGCCGGATGCCGGACACCAGACACCGGACGGTCCGGAGCAGTCCGGCGTTGCAATACATCGGACTAGTTCTCAGCGGTCTTATCCAATATCGACTCCTCTTCCTGAATAGAAATAGATACTCTTGATTTATTTACAGACAAACATACAATTTAACTACTGCATTTTGCATAGGTACTTGCATGAATGCTTTACGGCTCAAAACGGAAAGTTACTATTTCTCCCCTCCGGACGGAAAGGGTCAATTGGCGTCCCGCTGCGCTAATCGAAGTTGCCGCTTTCCACCTCCGTCGAGGAGAAAAATAGTTTACTAACTTCGGGCAGAAAATAAGACAGCCTCAGGTCACATGTTTGTTGACCTCGGCGAGATCTGAGCCCTTTCTTACTTTCCTGCCCTCGGTGTGTGATCTATTATTACAATATGCATATCTGACTTACGCCTCGGGGAATATAGTCTTGAGCATATACTATGCTACACAACTATTACAATACCAAACTTTCCACTTGAATGTCTGAATGATAATTAGTCGTGGTAGTAGTCGTCCTAAAACGATTTAACCACTATAGTAGTCGTTACATAAAAATCACGTCTGTGGCCGTAAGGCGGTCTGAAAAAACCAGGTCTTGCGTCACACGATAACAAGAAGAATGATAATTGATAAAACATTTATTGATGAATTGAAGTTCATGGAACAGGATATTTTAATTGAATTATAGTAAATTTAAATTTCAAATCATTGGCTAGATGTTAAGTGCAAACAAAGAACTCTATCGAGATTAAGTTTTATCAGAAAACTAGGGGCAGTTCAGAGCGATGAGTGTAAAAGTAGCAAGGAGTGCAATAAGCCGGTGTGAGCCGGTCGGTCGGTCGGTCGGCCGATAGCGGCGGCTACGGCTCGAGCAGCTAAGACAAACTCCCCGCGCTAAAAATGAAACAACTTAATTCCGAAGCTTTTAAAAGCTATCAGAGCTCAAGTTTTAACGTGAGCGAAAGAAACAGTTGATTGCTTTTAGAGAGTGGCACTCGCCGGTGCCGCGTCTACACCGCGCCGGTGCCGTGGAGCGCGCCGGTCCCGTGGCGACCGGCGCCGGCGTGATGCTGCCACTCGTAGTTATAAAACACGGCGGCCGGAGGCTTCGATTGCATAAATTGTCAACTCAAGTGATTTTCAATTTCCTCGGCGACGCGACGCGACGCCCGCGCCGGCGTCGGGCTAATGGATCAAGATGTAACTCGCGGCTAACGATCTAAAGTTTACTCTCTCAACTACACTTTGTTATTCATTTTAGATTGATACTAAAAATTAGCTTCGTTTTGCGGCGGATGTTAAATATTCCGGTGCAGTGCAGCTCTCTTATAGGTGCTGTAGCATGTTGTTGTCTTCTCATAGCCGCACACGTACTATGTCACTAAATATGCACAGTACAAGTAGGTATATACTCGAAGAGTATCTAGTCCACAAATGCTTTTATAATTTAGATGAATTTTTAGACCCATCATGTGCCTAAATTTTAAAATTTGTATGTATTATACCTAGCTTTTAATAATGTTTATGTCATATCATATCATATGATGATGAATGTTTATGTAATTTTTAATTAGTGCTACCAAATTGCAGTGCCCCACCGGGGTCCATATTGTGTTCTGAAATCTATTGTAACAACTTTATGTACCATATGGAAGCAATAAACAATTTGTATTTGTATTTGTATATTATCTTTTCATTATGATTACCTAATATGGAATGCTCAAAACACCATTAGCTAATAATGTATGTATAGGTGTGTCCTATTGCAGAACAAATGCCTCAGATAAGGGCGAGCGATAGGCGAGGTCAAATTATTACAAATTTGAACCTTCTTTCATCTTCGCCTTGTTAATAGAATGTGCATTTTCCAAAATTCCCCCCCTAACCACAACCCCTGGAAGGGGTTATGACCCCAAAATTATTCGTGGACTCTACAGATCCTCATTTCTAGTGCCAAGATAAAGTTATAAAACAAAGTTTCATTGATGTTAAAATTTTGCCTCCAAGCCATCTCCAAGCGGTCATTATTTAGCTCAAAAATGCTACGCCGTAGTAAAGGTACTACGTCGTAGCAGACTACGTATAGTCGTAGCACAGAACACACTATCCGCAAAGTATCGTCGTGTATACAAACCGTCAGCATAATATAAATCGACATAACAGCGGTTGCGGGAAGCCGAGGCGATAACGGTGGGATCTCAGCAGATAGCTCGGATTTACTAAAAAGTACGTAATATCCTGTGTGGTGTGGAGTATACCCCTCCCCCCCTCGCCCCGCGCCCCGCGCCCCGCTAGGAGCTGCTGGCGGACGTCTTTACGAGCGAGCGGGGGAGCGAGGGGGGGGGGGGGAGCCTTTAAATTCATGTTCACCCATTTCCTCGGTATCGCAACTGAAAGTTACATAAGCTAGTAAAATTCACTCTCTTCTGTCAGTGACTAGCAGACGAGTGAATGGCCCCGTGTGCTCGTCCTATCTTCTGAGGTACTGTACACCTCCCCCCCTCCCCTCCACCCCTCCCCGCGACACCTATCACCTATGTATGTCTGTCTGTTGTAGCATCAGCTTATGCTTGTATCAAATTAGTTGGATACCTGTAGCTCGATGAAAAAAACAATAAGCCAAGATAAACGTACCTACTGTTACGAGTACAATGTTGTTGTGAATAAAGATATTAGTAAGAACAGAACAGTGAACATGTTTAGTATACACTAGTGTGAGGATTACCACCTCATATGAACAGAAAACCAAGGATTCACTTTAACAATCTCATTTAATCACTTCAGAAACTATTTTACCAAAGTATCATGAATTTAAATGATGAACAACCACTTTTCCTAACCGTCTGTCTCGACGTCTGTACTCGAATGGCGGACTTACAGTGGCCGTGTTGCCAATACAATATTCCGACAAAAGGAATGTATGATGACTGAATGAATGATTTTATTATTTTTTAAAGTAGATTAAATTACTAATAATTCAAAATGTTATTTAAAACTATGTTGACGCTAACAGTCGGCCGTCCTGTGTACGGAATGACTCTATTCCGATTTGGCCATTCGAGTACTTGTATGACTCTATACAAGTATTGCAAAGTAAGTTATAATAATGACTACAGGTAACTTCTATTACTTACACATTTTTATGACAATTGAATAATTCATTTATTATTGATTCATTTTTTTATTTATGAATTTTTCTAATCAATTATAATAATATATTTTTTTATTTATGAGAAAAAAACAGACTATGAAAATATTGACGTTATTTTTTTGACTCTACCACCGCGTCGGAAGGTGTTTTGTTGTAGAGAAGATGCGGCCAGAAACTCTACAACACACCTCGTTTAACAAAACAAAATATACTTGAACCTGTGACTCAGCACGGCAGGTGTGCCTAGTACCAGCTGAGCTATCGGGCTGTCCGCCTCATCGAACTAGCCCGATTATAATTTCTTGGTAAGAAATCAAAACCATAACTATAATTATTATTCTATCATAGCTGTCGAAGGACTGCTCGACAGGCAGACGCATCCTGTATTAGAGTAGCCTATTTCATTGTGATATTGATCATTGCAACACAATAAGCAATATATTTAAGTTGTTAATGAGTACCTAGTATAGATCACCGCAATGTAGCAGCATAGTTTTCAGTAAGGTTACTGATCACCGCAATAAGCAGCATATTTCAGTTAGGTTACTGACCACCGCAATAAGCAGCATATTTCAGTTAGGTTACTGATCACCGCCATAAGCAGCATATTTCAGTTAGGTTACTGATCACAGCAATAAGCAGCACATTTCAGTTAGGTTACTGATCACAGCCATAAGCAGCATATTTCAGTTAGGTTACTGATCACCGCAATAAGCAGCATATTTCAGTTAGGTTACTGATCACCGCCATAAGCAGCATATTTCAGTTAGGTTACTGATCACAGCAATAAGCAGCACATTTCAGTTAGGTTACTGATCACAGCCATAAGCAGCATATTTCAGTTAGGTTACTGATCACAGCAATAAGCAGCATATTTCAGTTAGGTTACTGATCACCGCAATAAGCAGCATATTTCAGTTAGGTTACTGATCACCGCAATAAGCAGCATATTTCAGTTAGGTTACTGATCACCGCAATAAGCAGCATATTTCAGTTAGGGTGCTGATCACCGCAATAAGCAGCATATTTCAGTTAGGTCACTGATCACCGCAATAAGCAGCATATTTCAGTTAGGTTACTGATCACCGCAATAAGCAGCATATTTCAGTTAGGTTACTGATCACCGCAATAAGCAGCATATTTCAGTTAGGGTGCTGATCACCGCAATAAGCAGCATATTTCAGTTAGGTCACTGATCACCGCAATAAGCAGCATATTTCAGTTAGGTTACTGATCACAGCCATAAGCAGCATATTTCAGTTAGGTTACTGATCACCGCAATAAGCAGCATATTTCAGTTAGGTCACTGACCACCGCAATAAGCAGCATATTTCAGTTAGGTTACTGATCACCGCCATAAGCAGCATATTTCAGTTAGGTTACTGATCACAGCAATAAGCAGCACATTTCAGTTAGGTTACTGATCACAGCCATAAGCAGCATATTTCAGTTAGGTTACTGATCACAGCAATAAGCAGCATATTTCAGTTAGGTTACTGATCACCGCAATAAGCAGCATATTTCAGTTAGGTTACTGATCACCGCAATAAGCAGCATATTTCAGTTAGGGTGCTGATCACCGCAATAAGCAGCATATTTCAGTTAGGTCACTGATCACCGCATTAAGCAGCATATTTCAGTTAGGTTACTGATCACAGCCATAAGCAGCATATTTCAGTTAGGTTACTGATCACCGCAATAAGCAGCATATTTCAGTTAGGTCACTGACCACCGCAATAAGCAGCATATTTCAGTTAGGTTACTGATCACCGCCATAAGCAGCATATTTCAGTTAGGTTACTGATCACAGCAATAAGCAGCACATTTCAGTTATGTTACTGATCACAGCCATAAGCAGCATATTTCAGTTAGGTTACTGATCACAGCAATAAGCAGCATATTTCAGTTAGGTTACTGATCACCGCAATAAGCAGCATATTTCAGTTAGGGTGCTGATCACCGCAATAAGCAGCATATTTCAGTTAGGTCACTGATCACCGCAATAAGCAGCATATTTCAGTTAGGTTACTGATCACCGCAATAAGCAGCATATTTCAGTTAGGGTGCTGATCACCGCAATAAGCAGCATATTTCAGTTAGGTTACTGATCACCGCAATAAGCAGCATATTTCAGTTAGGGTGCTGATCACCGCAATAAGCAGCATATTTCAGTTAGGTCACTGATCACCGCAATAAGCAGCATATTTCAGTTAGGTTACTGATCACAGCCATAAGCAGCATATTTCAGTTAGGTTACTGATCACAGCAATAAGCAGCATATTTCAGTTAGGTTACTGATCACAGCAATAAGCAGCATATTTCAGTTAGGTTACTGATCACCGCAATAAGCAGCATATTTCAGTTAGGTTACTGATCACAGCCATAAGCAGCATATTTCAGTTAGGTTACTGATCACCGCAATAAGCAGCATATTTCAGTTAGGTTACTGATCACCGCAATAAGCAGCATATTTCAGTTAGTTTACTGATCACCGCAATAAGCAGCATATTTCAGTTAGGGTGCTGATCACCGCAATAAGCAGCATATTTCAGTTAGGTCACTGATCACCGCAATAAGCAGCATATTTCAGTTAGGTTACTGATCACAGCCATAAGCAGCATATTTCAGTTAGGTTACTGATCACAGCAATAAGCAGCATATTTCAGTTAGTGTGCTGATCACCGCAATAAGCAGCATATTTCAGTTAGGGTACTGATCACAGCCATAAGCAGCATATTTCAGTTAGGTTACTGATCACAGCAATAAGCAGCATGTTTCAGTTAGGTTACTGATCACCACAATAAGCAGCATATTTCAGTTAGGAATATTTGTATAGTGATCACCGTACTAACAGCACAATTATTTCACTATTAAAAGTGATCACTGCAACTGTATAGCATATTTCACTCTGGAGTTTAAATACAATAAAATACGAATACAAATAATAATATGTATCTTTATTAACAAAAGAATCCTTGATCAGGTCCATAGTATCTGCCAGTACACATGATACTATGACCCCACATGCGGCAAGCCAGATTCTAGGGAATCCTTTACGATATGTGTAATGAATCCACTTAATCCCTCAGGTACAAAGTTAAGCATATAGTAGGTACTGCTAGCCTCTCCTATCAAATGTGATTAATTTCGTTGCGTTCAACACATAATTTAGCTCGGCTATCCTAGAATATTTTCTAATAGGGCAAGAAGTTCCAAACTGTTAAAGCGAGTGGTGATTTACGTATTATGTCAATGAAAGAAAATTGATCAAGACACAAAGATTATCTTAATTTTCAATCCATTGGCCCCATGGCTGGGTACCAGCACAAGGTCTATAATGCTTACGGACGTACCTAAGCAGTTGACTTTATTAAAACCACGTGAACCTTTCACGATACTCTACGGTTACCCACCAAAAATGATCTGCTTCTTTTCGTCAGTGGATTTCGTGCCTCACTCATGGGTAATTAGACTGAACAGCAATCAATTTCCCTTTTTACAACGTAACCATAAGGTTGATTACTAATTATAAAACGTTTTCGAATACGGTCGGGAAATGATAGTTTCTGTTTGCACGATCGAAGATTGACGATGGGAATTATTTTCCTGGTCATACTTGTAACCACTTTACCTTTTATGCGTATGTTTATAGTGGCCATCAATTCTGATTCTGGAAGTTACCTGGATTTTGGGCACAGATAACTAGTTACTTCGTAACAAATACATCACTTCCTAATAGCGCTTGACTCAGCGTAGTTAATACTTCTTGGAAGAATTCATACATCGTTATGGTACGCCCAAGTGTAGGTATTTATCTCGGTTCCTACTGTCAAGTGACGGAGACCTGATTAAGGATACAACTTTTATATTTATAGGCATGCGATCCAGAATCATTATTACAAAAAACATGTTATAGAAGCTTTGTTACTATTATCGTAGCAAGATTAATCAGTTAAATCATTTATTAAAAATAGAACCATTAAGACATCTTCTTTTCTTTTTATGGATCTACCACCACATTGTAAGGTGTTATCATTCTTTAGAGAATGAGGCCAAAACATGGTGACGTACTTTTCATTTAATTATTACATTCATAAAGGGTAATGCAGAACGAAATAGACAGAATACAAACTGCTTGGATTGACCGCCTTGGAGGAAAGAGTTCTTGTACTATTATCTTTTTTTTTAAATTACATTTTTGATTGCCTCCCTAGTAGAAGTATCCCAATCGTAAGTTACTTTCTCTAGCTGATCTCAATCTAATTTATTACTTATTCAGAATCAAAATAATGTATTGCAATTAACCCATACCTAGGTATAGAGTACAGACGGTGGGTGAATCTGCTAATACCGCATAGCCGCCGTTATAACCGCTTGATCATATAAAATTAATACTTGAGAAAGAATCAATACAATTGATTTTATTATGAGATGAATAACATCATCTCATCATTAATTTAAACCTCAACGTGATAATACCACCTTTTCTAAAACCTCGAAATTACCATAGACCTTGAAAATATAGGTCACAGCACAATATTTTTCGGAATGATAGGGAATATCGATATTAATATAGACAACTATGTGGTAACTGGTAATAGGATTCTCTATGATCCTTCTCCTTTACAAGTTTTGGCCATTTATTCAAGAGCATCCTTATTTACGTAGGGAGATATAAAACAAAACAAAAAGCGTACGGTTATAGACTTTTGAGTTTCAGTACCAGTGAAACGTGGACGCCCCGAGGCTCCAGAACACCTCCGAGGACTACGGTCGCAAGCATATGCTATGCTATGCTATGCAATGCTATGCTATGCTATGCTATGCTATGATATGCTATGCTATGCTATGCTATGCTATGCTATGCTATGCTATGCTAGGCTATGCTATATATATCAATATAGACTTAAACCATACTAACTTGTCGTTTCTCAATAGAGTCCTGCAATTTACAGCAAAGGTATTGCATGGCGATATGTATCTATTACCAATCACCGTACGAGTTCAAAACAAAACATAGGAATTTTATAACTGTAAGCATTATGCTAGAATTGTAAATACAAACGGTTCCTTTTTCCTTTGTTATCATTATAAAATTGTTTTATGAAATTTGGCTTCTTGCTATGTAAAATTTAGTTAAGGGTATATTTTCTAAAACCCCTACCTTTAGGAACATTGTTTTCAGTGATATGCTATTGCATATCCAGTGTTTTATATTTATTATGAAAGAACTGCCTTTACTTAAAAATGTAATGAATCGTTTTTTTGTATGTTTCATATAATTTATTTTAGTAATCGCATAAAATCCGACCACTGTTCGTCGAAATATAGCTAAAAATGGGGTACTTTAGGAACATTTTTAGAAGGGTTACGTTACACGGCTGAATTTACAGTTTACGTAAAAAGAAAGTTTATATACATTTAAAAAACATAATGAATCGATTTTTTTAAATACTAGTCTGAAACACGAATATTATTGAAAACATTTTAGTTAAAATCAAACATTGTGATTACCATACAAAATGGCGAACAAATTCAATCTTTTCACATCCTGTGACAACTGCAAAACTATCCTTGTTTCTGATTTTTTCCATTGTACGGCGAAATGCCGTTACTGGAGCACGTCCGCGTCAAATGTTTTGAAAATAATTTGCGAATATTTTTTTCTCGATCCTTCTGTGGATGACTGAAACACAAAGGTAATTGAATGGAATAATTCATTATTTGTGTTTTTCTAAAGCTAAAATTATGTTATATTCCAAAAAAAATTAACGAATTCTAGGATAATATATGTCATATTGTTCAATCAAATTGAAATGACTTCAATTATGTCAGTAGAGTATACCAAATCTATTACCATTCTCTTTGGTCGGCTTTTCAATATACAATTGCCAATACAGTCGCGCACAGTTTCAAATAAATTCTAAGCAAGAAGATTATATTACCTACGTAGTATAAAATTCTTGATAAGAAAATCATGAAATTTTTATTTACTTCTGAAATTAAATCACTGCAAATAATATAAAAACAACTAAAAACTTACTTCCTACCAATTTCAATGAATAATTGAATAGAAAATATTTATTTAATAGCGGCGTTCGCGAATGGAGCGCGCTCCATACAAACGTACTATGGTGATATTTTCAATACTAACCAATTAAAGTCAATTATTATTTGCAGAAACAATCTAGAAACAAATCTCTATGCTTGTAATTGGTTAGTATTGAAATTATCGCCTTCGTACGTTTGTATGGAGCGCGCTCTAAATTATATCCCCTTTAATACTCACAACTTTTGATTGAACAATATAGCGTGAATTTTAATCCAAACTGAGCCCTATGCTTTCGTGAAATCCAAATCTGTTCAGTAGTTTTAAAATAACGTGTGCACAAACAAACAGACAAAAATTCTAAAAATGGTCTCAATGTATTCCATTACGTACCTATCCCAAACGCCCCCAATTAACACTTTTATAAATATCTTCAGTGTACATCTACGCCATGTTTGCAATTATGACCCAATCACAGACTTAAATTGCTTTCGAATGACATCAAAACAATGGGAATATTGAAATTCCACGGCAAATTTTTCTCCACTAGTACCTACATTATTGCAGCGGCCAGCAAAAGAGGCATTGATGGACGAACGCGTAAATGTGGGCCGAGGCGAAGCGGAGGCACACATACGAAAGTTCATCAATGCCTAGTTGTGGCCAAGGCTTGTATAGTGCTTTTCTCAAATAATGCGTGGAAATTAAAATCAATCAACTTTTCAAAATCAATGACGAACAAAAATATTTTTTCCTTCGTTGAATCTAGTAACTTATTATTAATCTGTGGTTAAAGTGTCCATTCGGTTTTTTTTCATTATAAAGCTGTCTATTTGCAAACCAGTTCGAAATTTAAATAAAACCTTTGATAAGTTACCTACCCCCTTGGTTGCCATGTTTCGGAGTAAAAGATTGTTCCATTTTTAAATAACACGACCGATATGAGTTTACTATGTAATTTATTTGGCCGCTAAACCACAACAGATATGGATTTTCATACAACTGTTCGCTTAGTACAGCAATTTCGATTTATCTCGAAGAAAGTTGTCAAAATAATGCTCAAATTTCCAAGCATGTTTGAGAAAAAGCTATATTATATTTCTACAATTTTAATTAGTAAAAACTACTAAAGCATATTATAATTATATATTTAATGAAAACCGGCCAAATGTGAGTCGGACTCACGCACGGAGCCTTACGAAGCGTCCCTTAGCACCATACAATAGCGTAAATTCACTTTGACCAAACCGGCCAAGAGCGAGTCGGACGCGCGCCCGCGTCTCGTACGCTCTGTTTTTATTGACTTTGAGCATGCTCTCAGCATAATAATATATGCTTATGTCTTGACAACTCTTCTTCGCAACCCCCATTTCGTAGTAGCTATACAGAATAATATAGGTACAGATTATAGGAGAGTTAAAAGTATATTAATGAACGATAGTTTGTTGCCATGAAAGCTGTATCTTTTGAGCCGTAAAAGCTAGCTAGTTTATCAATACAAATACATTTTTTAAATGATTTTGATCTGTAATCTCTAAATGCAAAAGTGGTCACAAGAAAATCTTTCGAACTCCATGTAGAAAAACCTTAGCTTATCTAAAAAAGACACCTTCCTTCTTTTTATACCGGAAAGGAAAACCCTATGCTGGAAACAGAAACAGCAACATAAAATGTCAAATTCTGACTGACAGAAATTTTTTTTTTCTTAATGTCCATTTATTTTATGTTGATTTCAAGTTTACCGAGGAGTTTGCAGGGCCCTGTTTAATAAACTTGACAATGACAAGTCGACTTATTTGTCAATTAAGTCTGCTCGTCGACATAATTGACGCATTGTCGCGACAAGTGCTGTTCAATAAAGGCGACAAATAAATCAGACAACGACATAATTGTCATGGTAAAATTGTCACATGTCGCCTGTCAGGAGAAAATGTTTATTGAACAGAAATATGTCAAATTGACGCGACAATCCGTCAAATTTGTCAATTTTGTAATGTAAATTTTTATTGAACAGTTAATTGTCGAATTGTCGCCTGTCACCTGTCATTGTCGCATTTATTTATTATTTATTTATTCATTAGCTGAGGTCAGCAATTGAAAATGTCAAAATTACTATGGAGATATGTATCTTTCTACTGCTGATTTGACTTGAATTTTTGAAAGTCAAATTGAAAGTAAAATCAGCAGTAGAAAGATGCATAAATCTCCATAGTAATTTTGACATTTTCAACTGCTGAGCTCACCGAATGAGATTCAAAAATCGCACTCCTGTACGAAAACGACCTTAGAATAGAATAGAATAGAATAGAATAGAATAGAATAGAATATACCTTAGGTACCTTAGGTACCTAGTTTAAAAAAATATCCGTAATTCTTTCATTTTAAAATCTCTAACATAGAAAATATTGTTATTCAGACAATTCGGTACTTATGTCAAGATTTTTTTTGTCTTTATTTTTATTTTTACGGATAGAAGATATTATTAGAAACTAATATAATTTTTTTGCAATTCATGGAGTTTATCAATACAAATTTAATTTTTACTTTATTCTGTAAATGGCAAACGTGGGTGCTAAAAAATCATTCGAACTCCACATTATTCACGTTGTTGTTTAACATGCATACATATGCTCACGACTATATTCCCCGAGGGGGTAGTCAGAGATATTATGAAACCTCAGAATATCCACGTTTCACCAGAAGTACCGAAACACTGTCCAGTGTGACGGGGGGTGAGCCCGTCACCACTTATAATGGACAGTGGGTACAATACACGCCTCGAAAATGGAAGCATGCAGGTTTCCTCACGATGTTTTCCTTCACCGAAAAGCCAGTGGTGTAACAAATCGTGCATAAATTCCGAAAAACTCATTGGTTTGAGTCGGCTTGGACGGGGATCGAACCATCGCCTCCTGCACGGCAGGCAAGGTTACTCGCCACAAACAATTTAATTTAAAAATAAAAATTTCCCGCATTCTCTTTCTAACTCCATGTTGGAAACAGAAACGGCAACATGAAATGTCAAATTCTGACACATTGAATATATTTTTTCTGAATGGCCAGTTATTTTAAGTTGATATTTAGTTTACCAAGGAGTTAACAGGTCCAACGTCTTCGTTGAACCGAAAAAGGACGTTATTTTTATTAAAAATATCTGTGAGTAATCCTTTCATTTTAAATTCTCTGACAAATAAAATATTGTTTATGAGACAATTGTCTCGACATGGTTTTCGATTCAGCCCTCCAAAACAAACTTGACATACCTACCTACCGAATTGACGAAAATGTCGGTAAATTTTGTTTTCATTATGTTCAAAATTAGAAAATATCACAGTCATGTGTAATTTTGAAACACTCGAAATATTTAAAAACAATCTGTAGGTACCACTTATAAAATAAATTTAAGGCATATTCCGTTACTCTACATATTGTGAAAGCATAATTTTTGTAGGTATCTCTATAGTAAATTTTTTTGCCCTCAGTGATGATCGTATTTAGTTTGAAAAAAGTGGTATGCATGTAGGTTTCACTTTACCGAAACTTCCCACTTTGGTTAATTTAAAATGTTTTAGTATGTAATTAATTTCTTATTGTGTGAAAAAAATTATTACCTACTAACTAGGTATTCTTCACTCAACCAAATTTCAAAAAACACTTAACACTTTTCTTATCGATGGTGGGAGCTCAAACAAAAGGTCACGGAAAACTTACAAAACATTATCAACATTTTTTATTGAAAATTGACAGCAAGTGATGACGTCACAAACGAAAATATACCCTTAATATAGGTACCAAATGTTGACTTATTCAGATTTTTGCTGATTCTGACATTTGTTTTGGTGAATGTAGTTATATTTCATCAAATAAATCATTTGGATAACAGTACTTGAATTATTGAAGTTTATACTGACTAAACAATACCCTCAAAACTGACATTATATTAACGTAGGTGTCTTTTAGTATCTCTGCATAATATTTACAATTTGTCATACATTTGTAATAAGAGGTTTCCCTAACCGAACGACCTTGACTCTTTCAGAGCCGCCTCACCTCTACTAAACTACCTACGTCATTTTATGTCTCTGACTGTGGTGCTTTCTCATCCAAGGAAATGACATTCTAAAATCATAAGAATTCGCACCAAATATCTAATTAACTCATTAAATATTGTTCTTAAAAATAATTTGCTATAAAGCAATTTTAGATCTTAACATTGTCTACACAGAGGTGCGTGTCTCAAGTAAAAGTGACTTCAACATAAAAAGTAGATGCACATAATACATATTTTTCAATATTTAGGCTTTCCTTTGAACACAGGTTTCATATGTATTTAATAGAAAAATAAGAAATATGAAATAAAGCCGAGATGTTGAAGATCATTGCTATATCTTTCAATAAATTGTATGTTTTTTCAATAATGAGAAGATAGCTTCTAAAAACCAGCAACATATGGCCCGGCCCTGCGTTTACCTATGAGGAGCCTCTTAAAATTGCACGATGAGACAGAATATGAACGTCGAAAATAACAGATTGATCGAATTGACCATATTCTCCCAAGTAAACAACTTTCATTAAATCGGTCAGTGTACCCTGCTTAGGTGACTATCTCAGTCACTCCCGTCCATACCGTAACTAGACACAGCTAAATGTTTCTAGCTTAGATCGGTTCTCCTTTTCAATGTGCCCTTTGGAACATGGTGGGATGTTTCACGACTGTTTCTATCAGAAATAATAACTTTAGAGCTACCTATAATATGCCATTCTGTCAGTATTTAACAGTAGTTAAAATTTTCAGGTTTCTTTCTTTCTCTAATAAAATGAATTTCTTAAAGATATCAATGTGTTGTTGAAACAGAATATTTACTGAAGTAACTCAATCAATCAATTTATACTTTATTTTACTCCAAAAACATATTGTACAAAGCGTAAACAGACAAGAAATTCAGAAAGTGCAAATGCAATCTATTTAGTCTTATCGCTAAAAATCTATTTCTTCCAGACAGACAAGATTTGCCCTCATTATGAAATCGAGTTTCCCGATTATACGAGTAAAATATATTATATGAGTTAACAGTACATTATAACGCCATCTTATTAAGCCGTCAATATACACGGAATATTGAGGATCAGTACAATATAATAGGACAGTTCGAAAATCATAGCTTTATAAAATAATGAATTCCTATTATTGAGTTCCACAGATTATTTAATAGTTACAGTGGCTCCTAATTACAATGTCCATGTACCAACAAACCATACAGCAAACTGTTCAAGGAACAGCAGCTATGGGGTGGGCCACACCTGCCCCTCTAGCATGCCACTGCCGAGAAAACGACAAAAATCGAGACGTGCCTCCATCTTTATTATTTTACGTACGCCAAAAAGAGCGTGCATGACGTTTTTCTCGTTTAAACGCTTTGTCGTGGGTGGCATGCTAGCCGTGCAGTGACGAGAAAACTCTGGTGGGTCGACTGTACCTACCATAACTCAATTACCAGAATTTGCTTTTATTTAATTTATTAATAGTTTGCTAACGATACATAATAATAATAATATAAAATTGATAATATTGTAGCATAGTCATACTCGTGGCCACACTCCCGTTATTTCTCCATGGAATGGAAACGGCATAAGAAAACCATTACCCAAGTACCTAGCTACAAGTATTGCATACAATCTGCATGTCATAATTTAGATTAAAAATTGTTATTTTACTAACCGTTAGACAGGTAGGTAGGTATATTATAAATGTAATTTTATTACTTCAATTCCCTATTATTTTATTTGTTAATTTTACTAGACATTGCATTGTCATGTATCAAGAAATAAAATAGTGGATGTTCTGAGGCTCCAGAATATCTCTAACTACCCCCTCGCGAAATACGGTCGTGAGCATATGCTGTATTCTTGATTAAGTGAATCTCACGATAACAGTCTTTTATGCATTAAATTAACAACATACTAAATTATTAGCGAACTCGTATTTAACGTTCAATCACGAGATTATTTCGTAAATTCTGTTTACTACACTAAATACGGGTAGGTAGGTTACCTACCTACTAAAATATTTTTGACATTTTATTTACGCCAAACTAGTGGCGTAATCACGATTCTAGTTTTTATTCTTTTATCATCCGATCAAGTTAAATATGAGACTGTTTATTATTATTGTGTAATACTGTACCAAAGTACATGAGTAATAAAATAAAATCACATACCAGTGAGCAACGCGTTCCATTTATCCAACACTTCTGAACTGTGAGGATTACCACCTCATATGAACAGAAAACCAAGGATTCACTTTAACAATCTCATTTAATCACTTCAGAAACTATTTTACCAAAGTATCATGAATTTAAATGATGAACAACCACTTTTCCTAACCGTCTGTCTCGACGTCTGTACTCGAATGGCGGACTTACAGTGGCCGTGTTGCCAATACAATATTCCGACAAAAGGAATGTATGATGACTGAATGAATGATTTTATTATTTTTTAAAGTAGATTAAATTACTAATAATTCAAAATGTTATTTAAAACTATGTTGACGCTAACACTAGTATTTACCCGCGACTTCGTCCGCACAAATTATATACCAGATTTTAAGTCATATCATAAGCTATCAAATAAAAAAGTTTCATCAAAATCGGTTAAGTAGTTTTTGCGTGATAAGCGAACAAACAAACAAACACACAAACAAACAGACAGACAAAATTTCTAAAAAAAGGTTCGTTCCATGTTGCGCAGGGCGTTTAAGTCAGTTTTTAGGGTTCGTAGTCAACAAGGAACCCTCATAGTTTCGCCATGTCCGTCCGTCTGTCTGTCCGTCTGGCCGCGGCTTAGCTCAGAGACGCATAGTACTAGAAAACTGTAATTTAACATGGTTATACAATTTTAATTAAGCTTACAAAACAGTTATAAAATCTAACATTTAGATAACACGATTGTTTCGAGACCTCCGCTTCTAAATACCTAGTAGACAAAGTTGTATTACGTTATGCAATACAACCTGCCTACCAAATAATTTCTACTCTACACGTGTTTCGCAGTTTCGCTCCACCAAGGAGCATCCTCAGGAGTTAGACCGAGTGTGTCGGACGCTCGGCGGGGTAACAACTCTGTTTCGAACGTTCGTCGTAGTAGTGTAGAGTAGAAATTATTTTGTTGGCAGGTTGTATTGCATAACGTAATACAACTTTGTCTACTAGGTATTTAGAAGCGGAGGTCTCGACACAATCGTGTCATCTACATGTTACTCATGGATTTCCGCAAAGTACAAGTACAAAAGTAACGCCTGTTTCAATAAAGTAATAAAATCTTGAAAAATATTTTTTAGGGGAGACCCCCTACACGATAAGTGGGGATGAAACTTTTTCCTCGTCTATCCCATGGTGTGGAGTATCGTTGGATAGGTCTTTTAAAAATATGATGGGGAAAACCATTTTTGGATTTAGAGATAGAGTGAGGCCCCCTGCCAGCTAAACGTTTGTTGCTGGATACCTGGAAAAAATGAGTGTATACAACGAAGTTAAAAGGAAAACTAGTAGGCTTTCCAAGTTAACGAGTTACGTCGACCAACTTGCAAAATGTACTTTTTAGACTTTATTAGCTGTTAAACCGTAGTATAAAACAAAAAGCCCCCTTCTAAGTCTGTATATTTATTCGGGCAATTACGGAACCCTACAGGGCAGGGGCATTGTATATGTATACAACGTCCCTACCATATTATAATAATGTCAAAAATCTAGCAATACACAATATTAAAACACGAACACAACGTCTCCTGCCGAGCTTCCACCAAAACGTTCTACAAATTGACTTAAAAAAAAAAAACTAATTTTCAATATTTTTATAACTTAACAAGCTGAAAAATAAATAAGCTATGCTAGTAGAATAGTTGAAACAAAGTTCCAGACGTCTCAAAATACTCGTATGGTCGTAAATTATTTTTGTATCTACATCTACTCGTCATACGTAATTAATATAATTAATATCTCGATCTCTGATGGTGACTCAAACGTCGTGCATCCATTAGTTGCCAGTTGTATCCGGATATAATTCTCGCCTCGTTGATGGTTCCTCACTAATTCAATCACTCATAAGACACGAGCAGTCATTAACACTCCGCGTAGAATCAATGTTATTATGTACTCGTACAATAGTTGGGTGAGTTATGGTGGTGTGTGTGGCGATTGCGGTGTGCGGTGTGCGGTGCCAACTGTCGCGGGTCAAGGCTGCGCTGTTTGTGTGAGTGGGTGTACGCACGGAACAGCGTGCGCGTGTGCGTGCGCGGGTACACGCGGCTCCTTAATTTGAGGTTCGTTTGGTCCTGGCTTCCTTCCAGCGCACGCTGCGTCGCTTACATTACCTACTTTATCTCCGGTCTGTGCGCAAAGTGCCCATAATGCCGACTCACTGTCCCTCCCCTCACCCCCGCCCTCCCCCGCTCTGATAACGACTCGCGGCGACCCAATTCTTCCGTCTCACATCTACGACTTGTACTCGATGCCGCGCACCGCAACTTTACTTTCAAACTCTCTCAATTAGTTACCAATATTAAGGTATGTACTCTCAACCAATAGTAGACTACACACCGAGGACAGGAAAGTAAGAAAGGTCTCAGATCTCATGTAAAGTCAACAAACATTTGTGATCTGAGGCTTTCTTATTTACTGCCCCAGGTTAGTATACTATTTTTCTCTTCGACGGAGGTGGAAAGCAGCAACTTCGTTTAGCGCAGCGGGACGAAAATTGACGCTTTCCGTCCGGAGGGGAGAAAAGAATGTTACCATCATTCATCCTGCAATCCTAAAAGAGACGTTGCTGCTAACTGCGTTGTTGGAGGAGCCATAGCTCCAGACGAATATTTTCTATGAGAAACGCGACTGCTCAGCCCTCCGAAAAGTGCGTGCGTGTGCCGTATTTTCGATTAAAAAGAATCAACAAAAGCACTTTTTATTATAAAAAAAATATGATATCACTAGACAAACTAATGGTGAATATGTGAGTACGAATACCAAAAATCTGAAATTATTTAAGTTATTCTAAAACTAGACAAATTTTTAAAAATAAATGAAAATACGTCATCTTTTGTGACGATTTTCTATCGAGTGAAGTAATTTCAATCGTGTATTAAATTTATGATTTCACTAGATAAACTATCCAAAAATACTGAGGTATGACTTGGATTTCTGTAAATTGTATAAATCGAGTCGAAAAATGAAAAATAAAAGATGCCCCCAAGGTATTTCGTCCTACTGTTGGACCTTCAGCAGCGCTCAAACCTTAGCGTCTACGACATGAAACTAGGTCTCCAAACCTGCGTGGCTACGACGCGGGACGCGAACATCATTTGTTGATGAATGAATAGTCATCGAAGCAACCACTTCTTTAACTATTGTTGTTTCATTTTCGTTTCAAAATCGGAGTCTAACTAAATTGAACATCTAGAGTACTTTGGTACTCTTTGGTAGTTTTTATTACTTTATAACACATTTGCTCGTAAATGGTCTCTTATTTGACCAATTTCACTAACGTAATGTATCTCATTACGTACTAGTCCGGTAATGTAAAGTAAAACGGACGGTTGCGTCTAAAACGAACGGTACTTTTTTAAATCTTAGCAAAGAGTTTTTATGTCAGAAAAGTGGTCAACATTTTATGAATAAAATTAACTTTGGGAGATAAAATATAATAAAGTAAACATTAAATTCTTTAATTTAATTAATTTTGACAATAAATTACAACCATTTATGTGAAACCAAAACAAACAATATTAATTTACTTTATTAGTAATACTGTCTGTTTTTGTGCCTTTGCCTTTTTTCTTATTTTTTAAATTTGCTAATTTGTGAAGTTCTCTTATTAGTTTGTGTTTGTGAACAAGTAAAAATTATTCCGCACGCTTTTTTATCGGTATTTTTTGTTACGTTTTTTTTGTTTTGATTGGAAAATGCCGTTAGTTGTGATGAATTTATTAATTCGACGCCGCCAGAAGTCTCAGAGGCAGCGGAAAAGGTTAGTCTAATTTATTAGTTTATGAATGTTCGAGTTTTATTTATTTCCTTGTTTCCTCGCAAATAATATAATTACAGCCTAGGCTTTCTTTTAGACCTCGCCTACGGCTCGGTCTAGCAATAACGCCTCGGCTGTAATTATCAACTTACCGAACTTGTATCATAATGTACTATTATGGTAGTTTCTAGAACCCTAGCTAGAACCTACCTAGTTCTTATGTTTATGTTCGATTTTTTTGGTTTTTGGTAGTTTAGATTTTTTTTGGTTTTTGCTACCAAAATCTACCAGAAATTAGCAAAAGAACCAAACCTTTCCAAAATCTACTAAAAATCAACTCAACCAAAAACTATCAAAAATCAAGGAAAAATTACCAAAAACGCCTGAAAACCTGAAAAAAAACGGGCATGATCTCGTCTAATCACGAGTGAAGCAAGAAGAAGAAATACAAGGTGTTTCATAAGTAAAATACATTTTTAAAACTCTTAAGGTGGTTGTTTAGACCGTCAAACTGAACAACTTTCTCTACGGGACCAACATCGAAATCGGAAAAAAATACTGATATCCCATACATATTTTAGCTCTAGTCGATTTGTAGAGTATGGAACATAAATGTTTAAATGTTTATTTATATTTTTGTAACACCTTGTATAAATGGGTTTATATTTTTGTGCGTGCTGACGCACTTTCGTGCGGTACAAAATGGTGGCGGGTTGTAGGACCTACGCCTAGAGTTGGTGCATCTGTGTGAGTGTAGGTCCCTTGTAGAACAAACGAATAACGTCGCCCTAATTCTAATAATACGTATGTAAATTTTTAACGAAATTCGTGTTTTTGCTTTATGTGATAGAGTAGACAAAAATAAAGCTGCAAAAAAACTTCATAGAAGACTGTTCACGTTAATTTAAACAATAGGTACTTAATAAAACTAAAATATATATATCACTTGAAAAAGATAAATTATAAACAGATTTTTCTGTCTCCTGAAAAAGTGTCTTTATTGAGATACGGTGGATTAGAGTTAGGACGACGATATGTAGGATCTTGCATGCTTCACATCTTTTTATTGTCGTATTGTGACACTCCTACATATCCTATATATTCGTTGTTTCAAGTCCGTGCAAAAACGAGCCAAATCTACCAAAAAGAACCTAAAACTACCAACAAGAACCAAAAGGTACTGGAATTTAAAATTGGTATTATACACACGTCTGACCACTAGACGCGCGTCCCGCTCCGCAGACGCTGCCGTCCCGCGTCGTGGTCGCGCAGGTGTGCAAGGCACCATAAGATAACATGGGCAGCGTCCGCCGCGCGGCAGACGCTTCCGCTTCGCAGTCGCTATGGTCGAAGCTTTACGGTGGTGTAACATATTTGAGCAGAGTGTCGACGTCGACCTGTCATCTCGCTAGTTTAGTTCCTGTGGCACTGTGGCACACAGCGCGCGAGCGCCAGCGGTCCTTGACACACTAACTCCACAAATACAATGTTTTGGCAAACGTCGTGACTGTAAGTGGGCGGGGGCGCGGGCGGGGGTGTAAGGTCACTAGCTACAAACATTTGTTAGTTAAGTAAGTTACAGAAGATGATTGATGATTGTTATAATTAGGTAATTTTAGTTATAAGATGACGCCCACCATCCATACTATCCTATGTGGTTTACGAGTATTGTGTACAATACCTTTGGTATGAAATTAAATGAGAAATGAAATTAAATGAGATGATTGTGATGATGATGTATGTTCATACTTAGTTTGATTATTGAATTAAAACTTGCATTTATTTATTTGTTATTAACTAGAGTTTACCCGCGACTTCGACCGCACAAATTATATACTTTTTTTATTTTTTTTTAACCTATTTCGTCCCATTGTTGGGCAAAGGTCTCAAATTATATACTTACCAGAAGTTATTTTTGCGTGATGCTCAAACAAAAAAACTGCAGTGTGTGCATAGCCCCCCACGCACACATAGGTTTAAGCTAGTTACGTCTTTGCAATGTCCTGCAGGCATGCATTATAAGTCTAAACCTCATACTATTCGTACCAATTCTAAGTCCTTACGTCACACATTCAAGCTCACACCGCAAAACAACCTATTTAGAAAAAAATCTAAATAAGGTTGATTTGGAGTCAGGGACACTTGAAAATCATTTCGTAATCTCTTTCTTGTAAACATCTTCAATATACAGACACGCTTCTGATGCAGTTTTATAATAGTTTAGATTAGATTGATGACTAGAGGCAGGTACAGGCTTGGCTCAAGTTCGGCGTCTAGCGAGCGCGGCGCGGCGCATCGATTGTGCTATTTAAAGCGGATTAGATGTACTCCAGCGCCCGCCCGTTGCTCCTTCACTTGATAAATTATTACTATCGCTGTCTGTACATATATTAGAGAAACAAACATGGATCATTGACAGTTTAAGTAACGACCTTATAATACGGGGTATAGTTCTGCTAAACGCCGTCGTTCCACTCCACCTTGAAGCCTTCAATGTACCAACTACCTGCAAGACAGTTGGCACTAGCAGCGATGTCTCTGACCACCTCGAGGTGGGATTGTGGGCGTGAGTTTATTTTGGTGCGTGTGTTGATTTGCTAAATAGGCTTTAAATATTTAGCTGTAGCATAGAAGAATAAAAAAAAATTATTCTACTTCAATAAGACTGGTCCTGATGGCTTCTTTTCAATATTGAATCACACGTGTTATCCACTGTTTTTCACTATCTGTCACTTTGAGCGTTGTTTAGAATGTGAATACCTCTTACTACATTAAGGGCCTGTTTCACCACTTCTGAGTAAGTTCTTGTTAGCTTATCCGACAGATAGTTTGACATAATGAATGCCGTGGTTACTTATAAGTGAGGTTGCACCTGCCTATTGTAATAGCTTTAGAACTGTGATTGTATCTGTGTTAACTTTGTTAGTAATCCTAAATCTGAATAAATAAATAAATAAATAATTTGTATGAAATTATGTCAAAATATCTGTCGGATAAGCTAACAAGGACTTACTCAGAAGTGGTGAAACAGGCCCTAAAACATTCAACGAAAGTCAAATTGATGGCTCGATAGTTCAAGTTGGAACCTAGTAATAGTCTACCTGCAAAACCGAGCGCCAAATAGTTGCATAATGTTCGTTGCACCTCTCCCTCACCTCCTGCATATTATATTATCGAGAACCCGTCTCACCTGCGGCTATTATACTTACATATAACTCATAGTCATGTTACAATGGCAACTCGCTTGGGTCGCGTCCAACTCGCCTCAGCCGCCGCCAAGAGCCGAGTCACGTGTGTGGGTGTAAATCCCGCGGTTATCACCGGCACTTGCGAGCGGTGCCGCTGCAGCCCGGCACCCGGCACCCGGCACCCGGCGACCGGCGAGGGATCACGGGCAGAGAGCATGACAGTGGGAAACCTTCTAAATAACTACTTTCTGCACTGCATTTACACAAACGAAAAGTTAATTTACACTAGCCTATATGGAACAATAAGAGTAACATTTGAGTTAGGGCAATCCCAATGAAACGTAGATTTTCTAAATATGTTATGAATCTTTCTCTAACCCATTGAGGAACATATGCCCTTACCTTTGCCATAATATCCTAAAACTAAAATAAAACTATAAGACTATACAAAATAAATAAGAATCTGCCCAGAAGAAAGAAGAATCTACCTATAATTTTTAAATATCTTATTGAGATGATGAGATGATGATGATAATGAGATGATTGTGATGATGATGTATGTTCATACTTAGTTTGATTAAAACTTACATTTATTTATTTTTTATTAACTAGAGTTTATCCGCGACTTCGACCGCACAAATTATATACCTTTTTTTTTTTAACCTATTTCGTCCCAAAGGTCTCAAATTATATACTTACCAGAAGTTATTTTTGCGTGATGCTCAAACAAAAAAACTGCAGTGTGTGCATAGCCCCCCACGCACACATAGGTTTAAGCTAGTTATGTCTTTGCAATGTCCTGCAGGCATGCATTATAAGTCTAAACCTCATACTATTCGTACCAATTCTAAGTCCTCACGTCACACATTCAAGCTCACACCGCAAAACAACCTATTTAAAAAAAAAACTAAATAAGGTTGATTTGGAGTCAGGGACACTTGAAAATCATATCGTAATCCATCGGTATGAATCTTTCTCTAACCCATTGAGGAACATATGCCATACCTTTGCCGGGGGAGGCCGCTTTCAATTTCTCTGTGTGCTAATGTAAGAAAAACGGGCGCTTGTGTGTGCGTTGAGGAAATCTGGAAAGAAGCAGCCACATTTTCGTGTACTCTGTCACAGGTCACAGGTGAGTGGGTCCGCAGAGTGCTGTAAGGATCGATTCAGTTCGAGCGGATCTCTGAGCGCGAGGCTGCTGGAACCCTTGCCTTCGAGAAGTAACGAGGATACACGTGCATACCCGAGGATACGCCTGTAATTCAGCGTAAGTACCCGACCATCTTCAATTAGCATTCTCACTCCATACGTGTGTAAACTCACTCCATACGATTTACATTCGTATGGAGTAAGAATCGGGTGATGCTTCACATCCGTATTACATTTTGGGTTGGGTAAAAACTTGGTTACATTACGGTAAGAAAAGTTAAATGTTTACCCTATTCCGGTTTCAGAATAATAAAAAATAGCATGCATGCAACAACGTCTTTTTATTGCGTAATGATTATAGTTCAATCTATAAGTTGTGGTAGTATACGCTTTCTCGGGCTCCACTTGCTCTGAATAAACATTGAATTGCACCAACACCCCAACGAGCGATGTACCGACGAGTACTATACATACGTAGTGTCTATAGTACTTCGCTGTAGATTGCATGCTCTACTAGTGCGAAGTGAGAATGGTTTAGAGATTAGAGCATCGGTTGTACGGACGAGCGAGGGGGAGGGCAGGTGAGGTAGGGGCGGGGGAGAGCAGGCCGCACGCCAACTGATAATTAAAAGCATTGCGATGTGTCGGCCCACGGCTCCGCGCCGTCCATCCACCACCGCGCCGCGCCGCGCGGTACTGTCCGACAACTATAGCTACAAACAGACTAACTACCTAACTAACTACGCATGGTGTGTGTGTGTGCATGCATCTAGCTACTGCTAAAACTACATATTATATAATGTAAAGTTCAAAGTCCTGTGCCATCTCTATCATAGTTATTGGCTACTTATTACTGGCAACGATAAAACTTCACCGACACTTCGGTGCTACTCGACACATCTAGGTCTAATTTGATTCAGTCCGATCACATTTAAGAATACGACTATCTACAGGCGCACTTTGCAAGCATTTACCATAATTATATTACAACACATCAGGAGTGCGATTTTTGAATCTCATTCGGTGAGCTCAGCCGTTGAAAATGTCAAAATTACTATGGAGATACGCATTTTTCTAATGCTGATTTGACATTCAAAAATCGCACTCGTGAAGTATGTTTTTTGAAAGTCAAATCAGCAGTAGAAAGATGCATATCTCCATTGTAATTTTGATATTTTCAACTGCTGAGCTCACCGAATGAGATTCAAAAATCGCACTCCTGATCTGATTCTAATGGGCATGCCCTGAATAATTTAAGAACGGATACATAAATGAACTCACGATCGTATCGTACAATTTTTATTAATTTTTACAGTTTCTGAATCGTTGGTATAACTACCACTACTGTGCAGAGAAACTTTCTTATGCAGGTCAGTATTTAAGTGGGCAAAAACTAGCTACCACTTGATATCATAATCTTTTATGATTTTGTAACAATACCAAGATTGAAATAATATTAAGCAGTGATATTTACAACATTATACACAACTTATGGCTAAATATGGCTTTGATTAAAAATAAAAACTGATGTACAAATAAATAATAACAATACATACCTAACACGAAGGGAGCTAGTTTTAAGTAAAATTCAATGTTAATAATAAAAGTGAGTGGCTTACATTTGAAGGACGCGGTGGAGACGGCGACGTGGCGCGGCGGTGCATTTCAAATGACGGCAGAAGGAAGGCGCGAGACCGAAATAGAATACACTTTGTGTTCCTAATGGAATCAGCAACGAGTCACGACGTCTAGTCTTCTCAGCTCGGGCGCGGCGCGGTAGTGACACGGCAGTGACATGATGCACCAGTATCGCTAGCTGCTTCTCTGGCTCTCCGGAGCACTGCCGACCACATCGACGCATGTTAACACAGAGATATGTATTGTTCACTTATCACTATGTTAATTAACACATCTTTGCCTTCTTCTGTAGAGTCGATTATAAGTTGTCGTTGACTTTTATTATTGCAATAACATTACTCTCCTTCTAGCGCAGTCGGGTAAAAATAAATCGTAATAATATATGGGTTTACAAAGATTGTGCACTCTACCTCCAGGTAGAGCACTTCGTCGTGTGATGTGGACAACTAACACTGCACTCTCTGTACCAGATATACGTAGGTATACTTGAAAGTGACTTCATTTGAAAGCGCGCGGGAACTTGAGCTCAAGTCATTTATCCGGCCTACGACTATTCTTAATCTGTAAGAAACATTGTATTGAGTAAATTATTTATTAATTTAATTTAATCGTAGATATAATTATTATGTCATCCATCATTGATAATTGTTATTGATCCAGTCGATCCCCGTGCCGGCGCCGGCGGCGCCGCACCGTCCTCGTGTACAGAGAGCCATACGAATTAAGTTTATTAAAAAAATCTATCAACATAATGTTATGCTTAAATTTGCGCCTTCTTTAAATCATTTCACATCTATTAGAAGCCATTCTACATCAGTTTAAAGATTTGTTATAATTATCTTTTATAATTTCCAGAACTCACTCATTCCTGTCTGTTCTTTACTTTCATCTCATAACGGTAGTTAATTAATGTCACGACACGATTTACTTTATCATTAGGTTTCCTTTTCACCCTGTATACATATCTAATTTACTTCAACGTAAGAACTTCTATTTAGATGTCACGACATCATGAGTGTGTGCGACAGGTCACTTCGGTCCCATTAAGTAATCAAAAATTGTAATTAGTTTAGTGACCCTCCGGCGGCAGGTGTCCCGCTGTCTCGCGGGCGGGGGAGGGAGGGGGGATGATGTTAGGTCTGTAATTTGCAGGACGTCCAGCTGTCAGGCGCGGGACGAGGGTGCGCTTGTTTCTCTTTCCGCGAGCGACGCAGGTAACTTTGTTATGTCGCACCGATCTCATGATCGCGTCGCTTCTCCAGTCCTGACATGACCCGGGTTGCGGGACGCGGGTCGCGGGCCATCCTACCCCGACAAACAATAACAAAAATTCTTTTAAAAGTTTATTTATAAAGTTGGCAACAATACAATAGTCCCACGAAACCGTTTTCACAGTTTGTCTGTAGAAACAACAAAGTCTCAGTAGCTCAGGGTAGTCACGTTTATTGTGAGTACAGCATTTCCACATTTCAGTAGCAATGCACAAACTCTGCTTACATGTGTATGGTATAAGAGTTATCATAGTCTAATACTCACTGGCCGACCAAATTACCATTATAATTTAAAGAAAAATCATTTTTAGCAAAAACTGCGCGAAATAACATTTGCTACAAAAGAAAATGTTGTCGTTATGAGTTTTGACTTCACATTTCGTATAAAACTTAACGAGGCTGTATTAACTAAACGATATTTAATTATGTAACCTGATGTGAAGAGTTCACAAATGATATTAGTTAACACAGGCGCTAATCCCTCGCGACGCGAGGCGACGCGACGCGACGTCCATAGAACACTGAAATAAGTACCTATAGAATTGTTTTAAAGGATAATTTTAAACAATGTTCTAAATTTGCCCGCGACCTCGTCGGCACCGGTATTCGACATTGTAGCCAGTTAAAATCTCCAGTTTTTAAGTGTAATCAGCTTTAAACACTAAAAGTTTCATAAAAATCGGATCAGTGGTATCTGCGTGATGCTCGAACAAAAAACGTCTAAAATCCCAAATAACAAAATTTTTGTGTTGTTAGCAAATCCACAGCCCTTTAGAGTTAGGATGGATGCACGGTCGGACGGACAGCGTAGGCTTAGTAATAGCACAGTATAAGAAAGAGTATCTATTCTCCCGTGGCACCCTTTGGTACGAAACCCTAGCAAGCTACGTGAAAGTAATTCGGTCTCGGAGTACATACAATAGCGGCTGTGCATTTAATTAGAATCACCAATAATTGGTGCTTGTTGGCCCATCCAAATCAAAAAGGTACGTTTCCCATTGGCACCCTTAGGTCGCGTTCAGACGACCCGCACCCACTCCGCGCCCGCCATAATGTGTCATAGTCATAAGACTCAAAATCTTGAGCAATGTATTTTTTATGCGGGTAAGACGCGGATGACGCGAGACAGGCGAGCGCGGGTGCGGGGCGGGTGCGGGTCGTCTGAAGAGTCTGAACGCGGCCTTATGTACGGATATAATACCCTTTTTGACCGAAATGCTAAATAGGACAACACAGTTATACGAAGGACGATATAATGCTAGGTACACTTAAGTGTAGGGACACACCTGCGGAACGTTCTGCGCCGAACGTTCGGTTGAACACGCGCGCAACGCTTTTCCCTATATATACCGGCGACACACCAATACGCTCCATTAGGCGCCATTTTTTCCTAGTAGACGCATATTTAAGCGAACGTTTGGCACGGAACATTCCGCAGGTGTATTTCTACACTAAATTCGGTTAAAATGTCATACCGTGTAGACATCACAATAAAATGTTTTTGACGAAGGTGAGGAATATATTAGGCCATAAATTTTTCCGAAATCTAGAGTGATATTTCAGGATGTGTCTAGTATTTTATGTCTGTACCGAATTTCATTTATATCAGTATATCCGTTTTTTTAAACGTGACTCCAGAACGAACATATATTCAAACCAATGACATTCTATACTAAGGACTCCGCATCGACGTGCTATTGATGGGACCGCGAGGTTGTTCTTAGTCGTGTGTTGATCGCAAACCCGTAAGGATGCCGAAGTGTGACATAAGAAGTAACCGAAAGTTCTGTACCATAACGATAAAAAAGATGATGTGATAAGTCACATCATCTTTTTCCGGAGATAAGTCTCCGGTACATTAATATTATTTTTGAAAGATAAGGTCCAAAAAAGTGTAAAGAATGTAGTAAAATTATGTAGCAAAATATTGTCACTAAATATGATAAACTAGCTGTTGCTCGCGACTCCGTCCGCGTGGACCTTAAAAAAAAATATTCTATCTGCATGCCAAATTTCATCCAATTCCGTTAAACCGTTTACGCGTGATTGGGTGACAAACATCTAAACATCCAAACATTGACTTTTATAATATTAGTGAAATTATTAACATGTCAGAAAGTGGCAGGCGAGTCTAGTCAGAGTAGTCAGTCAAAACGTAGTAGTTATCATGGTCAGTCATCTAAAATCACCGTACATGCTTCGACAGCGAATTGTTTTACATTATGACCGAGGACATTTGAAAGGACTGGAGTGTCAGCGACAACGTATGGACAAGAGCAGTTGAAGCGTAATATTGTGAAATTAGAGACATGGGCCATGTTTAGGCTTTGTTATCGTGTGATGAGTCCATGGTAATAGAACGTCATTGATTCAAACACAATTTTTAAGTAGCTATTTATTAGGTAATATGTATATTTAGTAGGATTAGTAGGATGTTTACGTGTAAGAATGTATTAATGATAGAACATTTCTAATATTTTTTATATCTCTGTGGTCGCGTTCGGTCGTCTCATAAACATGTTGTACGGAGGCGTCGCTCATCCCGGGATTACCCGATAATCCCGCACCGTCCCACACAGTATACCTAATGCGTCTATGTTATTATAAGTACAAGTTATATGCTCGATCGCCTCTCTGCCAAACAAAGATAAAGTTAGCGAATGTAGGTACTAGTGAGTGGTCGCGATACACATTAACTTATTAGCGAGAGCGGACATACCGAGTGTGACGTCACGTGTTACACCTCCTACAAGCGCCAGTCTCTTAAGGAGATTAAAGTCGCCCCGAGCGCTCGCCCCGCTCGCCCCGCTCGCCCCACACGCCTCGCTCGCCCGCGGCCGCGTCGGAACACGGGAACTGCTTCACAGGAGCATGTACAGTACTCCACTGGCCCCGAGCGAATTTCTTTGCCGCCATTTTCACTTCGGATTTCAGACTCATTCCAGCTTATGAATCCGAAACAAGGAGATGCCTCTAGCGACAAATGGATTCGAACTAAAATCAGCTCTATCTCGTGGAATACACGGTCTAATAGAGAATGAGGAGACACTTTACTTACTCCAAACGTTATATTATAATGGGATAATTAAACAGTTAAATTGGAATTCAGGGAGCGATGTGAAAGTTGATATTGGTATGATAACAGAACGAGCGGGGCTTTATAACTCGCCTTGATTCCATTGCTCCATGTGTTAGTGTGCGTTGTATCTCTGTATATTTTTCGTCTTTGATCGTAGTGCTTTCCTGTTCTATCATATTCAGGAACGGAAAGACGAGTGACGAGACAGTCTTTAGCGCACACACTCATGTACACCATCAAAAGCAATACAAAGCTACTATTATATAACTCCATTCGACACATTAATACCACAGCTAATACGCATAGCCCGGCCACATGTCACAGACGGCTGTATATTAACGGACGTATAAAACAACCCGCGACTCCCACCGAACGCGACGCGACGCTGAACTTCGACTCTCTTATTTGTACTTATCATAAATTTACTTTATTAGGTTAAGGACACATTCTGCTCTCTGAACAAATATTTTATCCAATAACACGTTGGTAGCCTCAGGAAGTAGATATTTTATGACAATGTTAAAACGTTACTGTTTCATTACTTAAAGTGAATACTTAATAAATAAATAAATATATTAAGATTTTTCTAGATTGTATTATTATTTATTTATTTTCTTTATTGATTTCCCAACAGTTGTGACACTAATACAAATACAACAATATCAATCTAAGAAACTTTTAAGCTAAATGTACAACTAATTAACACTTTAACTGCTGACGACCTACCTGACTAGGTCAGCGACATATGGGCCGTAGTGCGCATGACTCACACCTTGAGTCAGAAATCAGAATTGTATATCATTCCACAGTGTCAGCACTGCGAGAATGTCATTGTTTTGAGCTTAGCAGCGAAAGTCTTCTTCTTCTTCCTGCCCTTATCCCATTATTTGGGGTCGGCGCAATATGTCGTCTTTCTCCATTCATCTCTTTTAGCCGTCAATTCAGCTGACACACCTTTTTTACACATGTCATCCTTCACACAATCCATCCATCTTTTCTTTGGTCGTCCTCTCTTCATGCAGCCATCCACATTCATATTTAACATATGTCTTGTAATATGACACTCATCTCTTCTCATCACATGTCCATTCCACGATAATCGATTACCGCGCAGCTTTTCATTCACAGGAGCCACTTTCAAACTTCCTCTAATATACTCATTCCTAATCTTGTCCATTCTAGTAACACCACACATCCATCTCAACATTCGCATCTCTGCTCCATGCAGTCGCTTTTCATCCGTCACTTTAACGGCCCAACACTCCGAGCCATACATGACGACAGGTCTTTTGATAGTTTCATATATTTTCCCCTTCAATTTGAAGGGGATTCAGGAGTCACAGGTCATTCCCGTAACCTGTCGCCATTTCATCCACCCTGAGTTTATTCGGCGTTTCACGTCTCGATCTATATCGCCATCGCTTTGTAGAAGTAAACCGAGGTACCGGAAATCGGAGCAGACTGGCAAAGGTACGCCATCAAGCGTAGTAGGCACAAAACCGGAGATCCCGCCGAAATCGCAGAACATACATTCGGTTTTCATTCTACTGATTTTCAAGCCAACATTTTCCAGCTTTTGCTGCCATTTTGCCAGTCTGCTCTGGACCTCGAGTCCATCTTCACCGACAAGCACAATGTCATCGGCAAATAGCATGCACCAGGGTGCCTCTTCCTGAATGTCCGATGTCAAAGCATCCATTATCATCAAGAAGAGGTATGGACTTAAAGCCGACCCTTGGTGCAAACCAACAGCCACGCTGAACTTGTCGGTGGTACCAGCGGTCGTACGCATGTACTTGATTTGCTGTACATTGCCCTAACCAACTTTATGTACTTACCGGGCATACCTTTCTCTCTCAGGGCCCACCATAAAACCTCTCGAGGTACTCGATCGTATGCCTTCTCGAGGTCAACGAAAACCATGTGCAAGTTCTTTTGTGCACGTTTATACTTCTTGCACAGTTGGTGTAGCGGAAAAATGGCATCCGTTGTCCCCCGACCAGGCATAAAACCGAACTGGTTTTGCGTAATTTCAGTCTCTTCTCGCATTCGTCTCTCTATTACCCTTTCCCATACTTTCATACTGTGTGACATGAGCTTTATTCCCCGAAAGTTATTGCAATCCTGTATGCCACCCTTATTTTTGTAGATGGGCACCAGTAAACTGTTGCACCATTCATCAGGGATCACTTCTTCTTGCAATAACCTATTAAAGAATACGGCCAGCCACATAAAACCATCAACACTCAACAATTTCCATACTTCAACTGGTATTCCGTCTGGCCCTACAGCTTTCCCATTCTTCATACCTCGTACAGCCTTTTTTACCTCTTCCTCACTCACTTCCCTTACCAAACCAATGTTAGTGGGTTTATTTTCTTGAACTTAGCAGCGAAAGTGTTAAAGGAAAATACAGCAAATTTGTACACCTTAATCTATAGTTCAATCATCGAAGCAAAAATAAATGCAGTTAATCATGTAGTCCGGATTATTATTTTTAAGTGTTAGGGGTGACACCATAAGATAATTAGTTTCATTACTTACTTAAACTACTCTTCTGAATGAATGAATGAGTGAAATTTTTTTTTTTTTTTTTCTGTGTATTATTCTTATTCAAATATCTTTTGCTTTATGTGATGGATTATTTAAGCCGTGTTTTCTTATGTATCTGGTAAATAAATAAATATAAAGAAATAGGGTGGTTCATTCTAAGTTGAAACCAATTCGGTAATTCAGAAAGAAACAAGGAAAATTAAAATCTGTTAGTAATGCTTACATTATTGCGTGACATACACACAAAAACCTCCTTTTGTTAAGTCAACTAAAAAGTAAACTGTTATTAATAAAGCTGAAACCTCGTACATGGAGACAAACGGGCACATCTACGAAGCGTCGGTTGACCGCCAGCACATTACTACGTCGCCGAGTTTTAATTGCTTGTACTCTTCGCTTCACAGAGTGTGAACACGAGGCGGGCGCGTTGTGACGTCACGAGCGGCGGCGCGGCGACCTGACGCATCGCCTGGGCCTGGCTATCGCCCGCGCCGCGCCACCGCCGCGCGGGACGACGACGGCTGATATAAAATAGCGGGACTCGCTGCCCACAGATATGACGCTTAATTTAATTTGTTACGGTCCATGTGCAGGGCCCGACTATCTGGTCGGACAGTGAGATATCGTCTGCACACCCGCTGTAGCTGTACACCACCTCCTCCTTCCTCTGACGGTTTAATTGTTTTATGGAAATTATATTAATGCTGGTACTGGGTTGTGTAGTATTGCTAACCTTTTCAGTCGTACTTCTTATCTACCTTTAGGTGTAGACTGAACATAGTCAACTCAAATGTTACAGTTGATCTCGAATAGAGGAATCAGAGGCGTAATGAAATGGCCTGAAAATACTCTGACTGCAAGTTGCTAATTAACTTGCTTCCCCACATTGCACTAAGTCTAGCCCTGCGCAGCAGAATATGGCCCTTTTGCCATTTTTAATTTGCGGTACGGCATTTTACGATAGCGAGACGTGGACATTGACCAAACGGGATCGAGACAGGCTGGAAGCTTTTGAGATGTGGTGTTGGAGGAGAATGGAGGGGACAAGTTGGACACAACGAATAACAAATGACGAGGTGTTAAGAATGGTTAAAGAATAGAGAAATATTTTAAAACAATTGAAAACAGGAGAGAAAGAATGATCGGACACTTGATACGAAACGACAATTTCTTTAAAACCATACTGGAAGGGAAAATAGTGGGGAAAAGAGGCAGAGGAAGTACCAGACAGAGTTATCTAGCCCAAGTGAAGGAAAAGGGTGATGTCGTGTCGTATCAAGAACTCAAGACACTAGCGGAAAAGAAAATTGGCGAATACTCCACCGACAAGAGCGTAGCTCTTAAGACGCTGTTATCCCGTCGAGGCCGTTTTTTGAACACGAACGAAAGTGTTTTAAACTGTGTTTTAAAGACTGAAATTAAATTATGTCTTATTTAAGGATCGTGCGGATGGGCGACCGTTCTCAATTACACGATTAGATTAAGTTTACTAGATAGAAAACATCCCAAAGTTACCCCTTTTTGTTATGTTTTTTCAATACTATGATTAAGCTGCTGATATTTAACTTTTTATTCTAACCTAACTAAATACATTAAATATTTCTAGTGAACTCAGAAGAATTTTTAGCTTAGAAACTCCCATGAGCAAAGATATTGACGAAAAACACGTTTTTCTGCGATCCTGCTTTCAATTGGAGCGGGATGGCTAATTGTAAACTTATGCTTGCAAGAAAGAGACGCTTGCACTGGGATAACCTAGCCTTAAATAAAATGATGATGATGATACCTTAAAGTGCACATCTAAACGTCCCGCCCGCCGGCGCGGCGCGGCGTGTCCCGCGAGGCATCAAGCCTCTCACGTGTTGGCGACAGGCCTCGCGACTACCTACTAAAAGCATTAACACGCTTTACCTGACGTGAAACATACAGGCAGCGGGGCACGAGTAGGTATTTATAACATTTCGATAAAACAAACCTTTCTCTAGCCTCGAAGCGAGATCACCCCCGCCCACACACCGCACCGACCGCCGCGGCACGTCCCGCATTATCCGAGTGATATGAGATCATATTACGATCGATCCCGACCTGTTTCGACAAAGATACTGATACTTATTTAGGTACTATTCAAGTCTATATAGATAGATATAACACAAGAAACACAATAAACGCAGTGTGATGTGATAGTAACTTTTAAACACAAGTTTGACACATTCTTATTTTTGGTAGACATATTTTAGACAGATATCTAAAACTTCATGATGTTAGTCAAGTTTTCTAACTTTTAATGTGGCTTTTGTGAGTACTTTTTGATACATCTGAGGCTCTGATCATGCTGGTAGATGTAATGAGGTATTAAGTGCATTATGTACAGTCAAGGGTACGTCAAGCTAGACACCTTGGACTTCGTACTGTTCTTATGATATCGCCTTAGAGTATCGCACTACGATTGTCAAGGTTGATGTGCTCTTGACTGTACTATAAATTCGCTTATAATCTATACTCAGTTTTTAGATTTTCAATACATCGTGACCGTTTAACTAAATGATAATTTGCACAAAATGCGAATTGCATGAATCTAGAAGTGGACAAACAGCGAATGTAATAATAATATGTCTAATTAAGAACTGTACTAACTGAGAAAATACCTACTCGTAATTATTTTGTACGATTTTCATAGGAATAGAGTTGACATGGGAACGAAAACTTTCAATAAAGGTATGAATAAAGTCATCCATGTGAACGTACTGAAGGAATCTACAGCACAGACAGCAGACAAACCAGAGTGAATCGCAAAGGTGTTGCAGAGTGATTGATGCCGACTCTTGCTCTGAGATGCCGACACATCTCTCGACACCTACACTCGCACACGTCACTGAACGCAACGTGGCCGCCCTCAGACCACACGTGACGTCGACACAGATGTACACACGGCCACGGTCAGGCAGAGGCAGGACGAGTCACAATAACAATCAAAGTTTACGGAAGACTTTATAACAGAGATAACAATAAAGGCACAATACCGTTGGGGGCGGACAAAGCCGCAGATTCCAAATAGAGGTCGGTCCCGTATAAATCTTTTGATTAAACCCACATTTGGGGATCTCATTTCCTGAAACGTTTGGTTCTTCGATAGAGTGCGGGCGGAGTGCGGGCGGGGGGCGGGGCGGGTCGGGCCGGACACGCTCGCCGCGCCGGGTCGGGTCGGGTCGCGCCGCGCACTGCCAGCCTGCTAGTACTTGTGCAGCTATTCATCATCACATCACGCGCCCGTGGGAGGGAGGGGGGAGGGGGGGGGAGCCAATTATCTGGCGCTCGGGCCCTTCCGCGCCGAGCTGTTAATAATTGCTTTTGAAATTAGAATACTGCTTCATTATCTACTCTATTGTGATAACTTTAAAACTTTGACACTTTATTAAGTAGGTACATTATTCATATGCTCACGACATTGACGTAGAATACTATGGACGTCGGGTCTAGTACAAAATTCTTAAAAAAAGTGTCCGAGACTAAACTACACAAACTTAAGTGCGTGTAGTAATATAAACCAACTAAAAACATTGAAAATGCAGAAATTATTTTCCATCCCATCGGAGCATGGAGCGCGCCGCGCCCCCTTCTTTTACGTTTTGGTGCTCTTTTGGTTCGGACTCTTTTGATCGCGGACCCTACGTCCAGTAGTTGGTAAGTCAATGGCTCACGACTATATTCCCCGTCGAGGCCGCGACAACGGCGGACGCCTTCCCATACGAAATGTCATTTTTGTATGGGCTTGCCGCGCCTGCCGTCGGTCGCCGTCGGTAAATGTGTCTCAACCCTAAAACTTTACTATTACACAGATAATGATGTTTTAACTATGTATATTGACGGTGGTGACGCGTGGTGGACTAACACCCATACACCTTCCCTGAGGGCAGGCCTGTGCCCTCCAGTGGGACGTATACAAGGTGTTTCATAAGTAACAATAAATTTTTTAAACTCTTAAGGAGGTTGTTTAGACCGTCAAACTGAACAACTTTCTCTATCGGACCAACATCGAAATCGCGAAAAAAAAATCTCATATCATAGATTTGTAGAGTATAGAACATATTTTTTTTTTCGCGATTTCGATATTGGTCCCATAGTGAAAGTTACACAGGTCTACACCACCCCCTTAAAGGTTTATTTGTAGTTTTGTAACACCTTGTATATAGGTTGTGATGATGATGTATACCTATTGACTTGGTAAACAATATTACAATTAGACTTACAATTGCAAGGGTACCTAGTCGTAGGTACTCTAGGTACATATACGAGTACCATTCTCACAATATTTACATTTCAGAAGCCGTTGTTTTAGTGTTTCCTACCATAATTGGCAAAACGGAACACTTATGGAACCACACGGTATCCGTTTTCTTTAGAAGGATATCCAGGTACAGCGGTTTATTTCCTTTTCATACACATTGTTTCTAAGGTACATTTGGAGAACCTAGCTAGTTTTCATAAACTTTCACCCCCCTTCACTCGTCCCGCCCTGCTCCTCCGCCCCCCACCCCGCACGTAACACAATACGAGCCGGACTGGGGCAGAGCAGAGTTTACACAAACTTTTGAATTGTTTAAACACGAGTGGGTTTGTTTTCAACTCTAGATTCTGAATAATATTGACATTACGGAATGTAACCAATGATGCGACGTTCCCGTAGTTCCCTTGTACGGCTGTGTACCTATCTATAGTACACGTAGGTTTAGTCACGTTCAATGAAATGTACTAGTGCATACAAAGCTACTCTTCGTGCCATTTAAAAATTTTCAGTTTAAGTGTGTTTTTCAATAAAACAGCATAACATTTTGCTAATACATCATCATCATCATCTCAGCCGATGGACGTCCGCTGCTGGACATAGGCCTCCCCCAAGGTTCGCCACAACGACCGGTCCTGCGCTGTCCTCATCCAACGTGTTCCCGCTGCCTATAATGCCGCCGCCGCCGATACGTGTTTATTGTTTGAATATTGTTAAATGTGTTATGGTGTGACATTTAAAATAGTCCCGTGACTGACTGATGAAGATAAAAACATGACATTTGAAATAGGTATACATAATATTCTACGGTAGTGGTTTTTGAAATATCATAATTCTAGACGAAGTGAGAGTGGTTTGATAAAACATCAATGGACGACATGTCACTGTACGTGTGCCTTCAATGGTTCCATTACGTAGAGGAGACGAGAGGGAACATATCGGTCTCGTACGTTATAAGGCGGAATTCCGCAAGGAAATCTGTTTATAGCGCGGTCGCGTCGCGTGTCGGGTCACGACTAGTCGCATCGATCGTAACACTCACACACTTTGTACGAACGCACATAGTTAGACTCGAGACTGTTTTTCCTTTCGTTGTTTTTTCGTCCAGTCCTTTTAACTTGTATTAGTAGTATTGCAACATTAGTAATGCAAGCAGTGATAGTAAAATTCACTTTTAACATATTAGGTTATGAAACCTCCTCAGGACAGGATTGAGGTCAAGGACAAACCCATTTTTAAATAATAATAATAATAATAAATGGTGCAAATGATCGGGATGTAGCCAAAACAAAAAAACACAAAAAACACTGAAAATGATCCTTATATTCCTAATCATTTTGCAGCACTGCTATATGGCACGGGAGACATGAGATGGTCTTTTCTACGCCAGGGCAACATAAGATAAATAAGACTCACCTAGCTCTATATTAGCATTCTATAACCCATTTGTGTACGGTGGGTACATACGAGTTCCTACACATGAGTGTGACCTGACCCCACCTATCACATTCATATAATCCGTCTAGTAGGTATAATGATTAAAAGCATTCCACTGCTTTGATTGTATTTATAGTATCCATCCGGCGGCGCCGGGGCCGCGCGGGGGTGAGGCGCGGCGCGGCGGTGAGGGGGGCGCGGGGCGCGGGGGCTCGACACGGGAAGCGCATTAGCGGCCCGCGCCGTGTTGACACACTACACTACACTCTTTCACTAGCACCGCCCGCGCCGCCGCGCCGGTGAGAACCTACCCAGTACCTAGTCGCTCTACAACTAAACTATTCATTCTGTTGCTTATATGTACCCAGTTTGTGGCTAATGTACGCACCGCGACTGTACATAACGATGTGTCGCTTGTTGAATATTTATTATAAACTAACCGCTTTTACGTTTAGTTTTCTGTCATCATGCCGGGCCCATAGGCCCACTGATGTAACTCTTCCGCAAGGGCTTTAATAAAAGAAGGATTGTATGAATAGGAAAAACAAATATCCAACTTGCCTCCATTGCAAATGGTAGACAGAAATAGTATTACAACTCCATGCCAGTGACTTCAGAACGATGTATAAAACCGAATAGAGGAGAGCCGAGTGTTAGCACAACATTATACAGATATACTGGAGATGTACCTACGAACAGATCCGGCGCGGCGTCGGCTCGGAGGCAAGTCGCGTAGTGTCCTCGCAATTTAGTTCATCTTGGAATTGATCGTCGAATCAGTGCGCCCTGTGTGTCCGGGATCCGCTCCATCCGAGGCTTTATCTCCGCTCCGTGTCCCGCTCCCGACCGGTCGCGTCGCGTCGCTCTGAATATCTGATTCATACTTGTGTCATTGATCTACATGTTACAAATGTACAAGTAACTGATGGACGGACGTCGCTTGCGACGCTATTATCAATCTCTTAATCTCTCACGCTATGAGTCCCTTGTTGCTCGAAATATTGTTTTTTTTTTTTTTAAACAGGAGCCTATAAGGGCCGTCAATAAGGTACCTTTTCATCTGGAATAATTAGATATGATGTAGAGAACGATAATATTTTAATTCTTTATTATTTATTTATTAGACACATAAAAGCTATTTCTAAAAGGTCCCCAATCAAGTTAATTAGTTCTGCGAGTATGTCCCGCCGCCGCCGCCGCCGCCGCAGCGCCTGGCTGCGGTCGCTCGACGACATACCTTCGGCAATGAAACTCTTGGAACTGTTACAATATCTGCACACAGCGGTCGAGTTGACGACTAAATGTGGCTTCCACGGTATCTCAAGTTATGAAGCATTGCGGTCACGGCGACTCGCTTCATTCAGCCGTCACGATTACTTGTTCAATCAAGCTTACATACATACTTATACCTACGTATACATCTACAAACTTTAATAATGAACTTAAATATTCACAGCAAGATTTTGTGGTCAATTCTAACTTTACTTTCGGGGACTTAATTAGAAGATCCTTGAGATATTAGCGAGTTTGTCGAGAGGAGCGGCGGGAATACTAAACGAGTGCAGTGAGTTGACACGCGGGCCGGCGCGGCGCGGAGCGGACACAAGCGAGCAATCAGCCGCGCTAAGTGCTAACACGGTTAGAGGCGGCGCGGGTGCGGGCGGGCCGCCTCGCGCCGCGACTACACGCAAATGAACACCGCGGCGCTGACAGAATACTAATATCCGTCGCCACTCACTCGCCACCGGCACCGAGCCAAGAGCTAGAGCTACCATCACCAAACACTACTCACTAATAAAATAGGTCTGTTGTAGGCAACAGACACACACACACTTCCCCGGATTGGAAGAGTGCGGGTTCAAGTCCCGCCCGAGACTTAATTTTTCAATCTTTAATTTAAATAATTTATTTAGTTGGCCTTTTTTGTTTTATACGGTAGAAGCGTGAGGCTCAATCTAGACATGTACTTTATCTAAGGGTAACTTCTCATCTCACCACATACTATGATATAATTGCATGATTAGATATAGGTACCTATGTATTTTATTTTTATTTCATATTATTATTAAACAGGTTGTTAGGAAAAGTATAATTAACCTTTAAACCACATACTCTACCCATCAAACTGAAAAAAAAATTCTATGGGAGCAAACCTGTCAGTGCAAAAAAAAGTCAGCTGTCCCATACTAAACTGCAATTCCTAATCGACGCAATCTTATGGGACAGAAGTTTTTTTTGCTCTGATCGTTTTGCTCCCATAATAAAAGTTGTTCAGTTTGATGGGTAGAGTTTGTGGCTTGAAGGTTAATGATACTTTTCCTTACACCTTTATACAAGGTGTTACAAAATTACAAATAAACCTTTAAGAGTTTTAAATATTTATTGTTACTTATGAAATACCCTGTATATGGAAAAGCTCAGTTTTCACTTTCAAGCATTTCCTGTCCATCTGTTTGTCCTTTATGCGTACCTAAACCGTTCGTCCGATTGCGATGAAAGTTTGTGGGTTTTTTGTGCGCATGCCCTGAAAAATTATAAAGATGCCGCTCCAATTAAAATTACAAAATAACTTTTTTTAAAGTAAATCCAGTCAAAGTCACGAGCAAAAGCTGTAACTTATTATTAGTAGGTACCTAAGTACTTGTTTTATTATTAGACTTTAGACGATCGGCGCCCTACAAGATGTCGGCATGGCTAGTGGCTCTCCAAACCAAGTATAAAGCGAGTAACTTGAGATGTGAAGCGTCTGCGCGCCCGAACTGAAGAACTTGTAATTGTAAGTAAGTAAGTCAGTATCTCGACGCTCAGGGTACTCTTATGTATTCCGTGGCTCAGGTGCGGTGCGTGTATCTCGGTACTCGGTGCGTATCTCGACGCCACGAGAGCCACTCGGTGACTCGGAGCCTCCACGAGAGATAAGCGCGACCTTGCCCCTCCCCCCCCACCCTCCCCCCTCCCACGCGCCGCGACGCCTCCGCCTCGAGGACATTCTAATCACCATTAGCGGTATATTCCTACGAACCTTTAAAAGTTTGTAAATAAATGTAATAAAATATTATGTTTATTATAAATTATTTATTAAACACCAAAACATACAATAGAGAACACCAGAGAAATATCCTCCAAAGCGCCGACCCGAGGCAGAGTACCTACCTAGGAGGCTGCCGCGTTGCCTCTTTGAATAGCTAAACTTATGACAAATATTCATATTCATCATAAAAATATTTGCCCCTGACGGGATTCAAACCCACGACGCTCGGCACAACATGCGGGTTCATTACCGACTGAGCAATCGGGTTGTAAAATAGGTAAACCATGTTTAGAATATTGCCATTTTATCAGCAGTACCTCAACTCTGTTTGTAGAGTTTCTGGCCGCTTCTTCTCTACAACGGAACACCTTCCGAAGCGGCGGTAGAATCAAAAATGACGTCAGAAAGTTATCTATGTGACATTATTTTGAATAAAAAATTTTGCGTTTTGAGTTTTTTGAGTTTTGTTCGGGTGCGGATAGTATGCACTTTAAATCTAAAGTTGTAACATTTTAATATAATATCTAACAGAGTGAACGCGTTCTCAAAGCTCACACCTGACACATTCATGTCCTTGTTCAGATTCATGAACGAGCACGGAACGGAACACAGAGTACTAAACTAAATCACTTATCTAATCTAAACTATAAATAAATATAAATATCTTGGACATTGTCACACAAATTATCTAGTCACATTTAAAGTTCCAGAATCTAGCCTGGACTTGTATTATGATAACTAGACAACGATAAAGAATACATATATAGATACAAACATCCATGACTCGGGTACAAATATTAATATTCGTCATACAAATATTTGTCCCTTACGGGATTCGAACCCGCGACCCCCGGCACAGCAGGCAGGTTCACTACAGACTGTGCTGTCGGGCCGTCCTATTATAAAACTGTAACTGAAGTGTGTCTGTACATTGAAGATATTTACAAAAAATAGATTACGATATGGTTTTTAGGTATCCCTGACTCGAAATCAATCTTTTTAAGAAATTTTGTCTGTCTGTTTGTTTGTGTGTTTGTTCGCGCATCACGCAAAAACTACTGAACCGATTTTGATGAAACTTTTTTTGTTTGATAGCTCATGATCTGACTTAAAATCTGGTATATAATTTGTTCGGACGAAGTCGCGGGAAAACACTAGTGTTGTAATATTAATCTAGCTTGAACTTTTTATCCAAACACGCGCTACGAGGCTACGCGCTACGTGGCTACATGGCTACGGCGTAGTAGCTCTACGCGAGAGTCATTTCGTAGTCGCTGCTACATTATTCATTATCCTGCATTTCAATGAAACGGTCCGTTTCACTAAATTGTTTAAAACCATTGCTTTGTTTCAGTTTCAATAAATTGAGTTAATTTAACGTTTTGTTGTTCAAATTAATCTCGCATCGGAACGGAATATACCCTCGAGGTGGTCAGAATGCTCTAACGCTCGCTATTGTTTGCCTCCGTCTGCCCACAGGGACTGTCTGTACTGTATGTTGTACTAGATAACCTTCTTATACTGTGGTCGCTTCAATTGGGGAGAACCTTATCCCTTAGTCGCCTTGTACGTGACTCTAAGGAAGAAATTGTGTGGTCTGTTCTTAGCCGGAACTACACGGCTCTGCAAAGTGTAGGTAAATATCTGTTCAAACATCAGTGTGTGTGTATGTGTGTGTATGTTTTGTGAACAGAACACGAGGCGTTGCCTAGATAAAAACGAGTAGGTGGCTCCTAATCAACCGGAAGCGGATGTGGATTGTGGACACGGGCAATTAGTGCCTGAGTGACGCGCGACGCCTATTAGCGTCTACGTGCTGACTGTTGACCCACCAACCGACCGACAGACCGACCGACCGACCGACCGACCGACCGACCGACAGACCGACCTGTCGTTACGGCACTATTCACTTATCCGATCACTGCAAGGAAGTTGCGTGTCAATGAAAGGAGCGCGAGAAGCGAAACAAGATCATGGCACACAATAGTTACTGTACTCTTTGCTCTTATGTAGGGTTACCAGTTGGTACCAGACGATAGGGACTTTTCCATAATGTCCGGAATTTGGTCACATTATGTCAGGGAAACAGGGGAAACATGTTGTAATGTGTATTAAAAAAAACAAATAGTTAATAATTTTAACACCGTTCTATTCAGGAAAAGAAAAATCTGCAAATAATTGAAAATAGCCAATCGATTAAAATAATTATCGATTAATACGAATGATTTAATCATTTTTGGTGTAACTGTTGGTTAACTGACATCACTGCGTTGTTGGCGAACGGACAGTGTCTAACTAAGACACTGAGTTTACCAAGAGTGGTTCAGGGTTCCGTACCTAAAGGGTGCCAACGGGACCCTGTTTATAAGCCTACGCTCTCCGTCCGTCCGTCTGTCTGGCAACCAAATAGTCTGGAGAGAAGAGCCTTTACAGAAGCAAGGGAACGTAGCTTTCTTCCCTTAGTTCACTGCACTCCCATTGAATGAGAACACGCACTCTACGTTCGCATTTTGCGCTTGGATAGCCAGTTTACCAATGTAGTTATAATTTTTAAAATTATTTCACATTTTTGAGGGGGGTTATGTTCAAAATTTCAAAAATGGTTGTAGCTAACCGCACACCACTTAGATGCAACACTTAAACTAAATTACTCAAAACTCAGGAGCTTTGTTTCTGCTAATAATATTATACTGGTGGTCGTCAGTAGTGTAAGTATGGAATTAAGATTTTATTTTATATTTTTATAATGTTGTAGGCCCATGTGGCAGGACATAGCAGACCTTTTTTATTTTCTATGTACAACATCTACTAGTATAATTGACCTATGATCCACAATAAATAAATTTCTATTTCTATTTCTAGATTGTCATTGACATCGACGGATCAAATCTGGTGGTTATTTACGTAATCATATTAAATGTTAAAGATGCCAACACTGACTTACGGTAATATATCGTGAGCCTACTCGTACGGACACACGCGCTGTGCTCGCTCCGACTTGTCCACTCAACAACAAACAACTAATCGTAACACACAGACATAAGGTCGGGTTTGGATCGAGCCAGCATCCGTCGTACTATAACTCTTCGGGATAATATTGCAGCGGACATAACAAAACGCTCGCTTTATCCTATTTTATTCGGACAATAACTGTAAAGTCGGCTATTTACGGCGGGAGGGGGGGAACCGGCAGGGTGAAGGGAGGAGGGAAGGGTGAGGGAAATATAAACTGTAGAGCGATCCACGGACTGAGCTGAAGGCGGTCGTAGATTAATTAGAGTGTTGTGTAGTGAGTGAGTGACACTTTCACATTCCGAAACCTTCACCACATGATCACCACTATAATCCTCTATTATAGGGGAAGTCAGATATATAAAACATATGAAATACACACAATATATCCCCACATATCAAGCAGACATGTAGTGTGCTCGTCGACATACTCAATGAATATTGAGCACAATTAAATTATGTATATTATTTAACGTTGTTTGATTATGAAACCTTCAGTTTGCGTAATGCTGGTGATTGCGGCAAAATTTCAAACCGTCTCCCTTTATGTTTGTAAGTTTATATTCAAACAATAACCTGTTATCTGACAGATACAGTTTGTGTGACTGGCAGACAGTTGCAGAAAAGCTCATTAAAGTTAATCCTCCAATCTTGCTAGCTTTTACTACGTCAACAAGACAAAAAGTGACAGCAAGAGATTTAATGGAGGATTAACTCTAATGAGCGTTTCTGCAACTGAGCGAGAGAGTGGTAGTTGGAGGTAGGTATACTCCGGGCAGACAGGTCGGGACGCGCGTCACGCGCCTCTGATATATTTGTTTACGCGCGGTTCATTACCATAATGTCACATAAACAACACAACACCACCCTCTGTGCGCAGTCGGCAGACCCCTCGCCTCGGTATCTACCGGCTCACTTTTAATTCCCGCTGTTATTAATATTCATGAGACGATCAACTTTTACATATTCAGCAAGCATTGCTAGATTCCCTGTACTACCTACTTCGCTTCCAAATTTTCATCAAACCACGATCTTCTTCTTATCGTGTGGGCAAGCCCTGGTGTCAGAGTTTATACAAACCACCTTACGGCCTCTGACGTGGTTTTTATGTACTACCACCAGAGATAGTGGTCAGGACCAACTGCTTAACGTGCCAGTAGAAGCACGGAATCATCTTTCTTTTCCGACAATCATGTGGATTCAGCCTGCAATGTCCTTAACCACCTGGGGAAAAAAGCACAAAGTGACATATCACTAGGTGTACCCTGTAGTATTCGTAGAACGAAACACCGTTTATAAATTAAAAAATAAAAAGTAGATGTGAAAAGTGTCTCTGGTGGCGCCCCTCTCTTCTCACCCGAACATGGAGGCTGTTGGAAGCTAGCTAGCTTGTCACGAGTTTATAAAACTAAAAAAGTAATAATAAAACCAGTGAATATAATAAAAATATTTTTATTAAGAAACATCACCCCAGTGAAAGAACATTACATGGCGCAGCCGCTCTTCGAACCTTGCCAAAGTTGATTTCGAAGAAATAATTTGTAGGTTATTTGATGAATGGCGGAAACTGAAAAAGAAGATATCATCATGGGGACACCAATCGAGTATAAAATGCCTTCGCCGTTACAACTAGACTCTGTGGGCGATATGCTTCCAAAATGGAAAAACTTCAAGCAGCAGTTTAAAATTTTCATCTCAGCAGCAGGACTGGAAAGAGTTTCCGACGCGAGGAAATCGGCCATCTTGTTGAATGCAATCGGTCACGAGGGCCAGAACGTTTACTTCAATTTAATTAAGAAAAAGGAAGAGACAGATACGCCGAAATATGATGATTTAATAGCAGCTTTAGACAAGTACTTCGAACCAAAGCAGAACGAGCTGATAAATACGTTCAACTTCAATAACAGAATTCAAGAGGATGACGAAAAATTTGATAACTTCTACTCGGAAATTAGAAAATTAGTAAAGAATTGCAACTTCAAAGATTTAGAAGACCGGATGTTAAGAGACAGAATTGTGTTGGGGATCAGAGACAAAGTATTACAGCAAAAACTTCTGGAGAGCACCGATTTAACACTTGATCAGGCAGTCGACAGGTGCAGGGCTGCGGAATTGTCAAAAGAACATGTTAAAATGATGCAGAAGCAAGCGGAAACTGTATCGGTGCATGCTGTCCAGAATCAACAACGTACCAAGAATTTTCAGACTGAAGCTAAGTATTACAACAATTCTAACAAAACAAAGTTTCAAAAGAATAGTAACAATTATAATAGCCCGTTCGTGGGAATCGAACCCACGACCTCCGTGTCAAGAGCCTAATGCTCTTAACCATTTGACCACGATTGGATCATTGTTAAGGTAGACAGTCAAATCTAGAGTCGTAAAGTGGAGTCGAGTCTAAAAATATGAAATCAAATAGCTGTTTTTATTATTTTGAACCAAAAATTAATTTGATTGATTTTGATTTGTCTCCCCACAATGACTGTACGCTCCTACTCACACACTTACCTAAATAGACATGGTTATTTATGACAGTCATCCTTATAAAATACCTGTTTACGTTATTTTACTTTCTATTCCTTTACGTGTTTGTCGAATTATTTTGCTGACTATACATCAATAATCCCACGCAGGTAATCCCTTAGATCAAAGTGTGCGAAAAGTACACTCGAATCTCATAATGGATCCTGTCAATAGCGTCCCGGCGGACGAGCGACAGACTCCACTCACTGTCGTTATTTACACGTAATGCTGATATTTAGAAGTAAGTTGTATTGTATGATAAAGTGTTCACTTACAAACACAAACCATGACAACGGGTTACACAGAATAATGTGATTGATTATTGATTAATGTCTCTATTGTACCCTTTCTTGTTCTTGTTTTGTTCACTTTTATGTATTGTTTACTGTTTTGAATCTTATTACAGCTGAACAACATTAATTTGTTGTGTAACCTTTTGAAACTATTGTCCTTTCTCACAAGCGGTCTCCTTGTCATTGATGTATTGTGAGTACATCGTAGCTCAGAGCGTCGCTTCGTTTATCTCCACGTAGGTAGCGATACATTTATAACATAATATTATTTTATTTCTTCATAGTTTTACCTATGTGTATAGCCATTCTCACAAGTAAATGGGTGGTTTTTTTTTTTTTTTTTTTTTAAATTAATAAATTGGTTTGCTCTTTACCTCAATCCAGTCCTGAGGACAAAGATGGGGTCGAAGATGTAGCGAGCTTATCCAGAAGAAGCCTATTCACTCTTACTTTAAAGTAATTCGGGTTGTAAGCGCTAAGAAACACTGAAGCAGGCGCAGGGCATTCCACTCGCTCCGGTGCGGTGCGTGGTGCGGTGCGGGGCACGTCCGACAGTTGTAGTGACTTACATGTGGCCTGTGTACCTCTCTGTCATCACGATGCATTGGACAATAAGGGTGCCATACAAATAAAACACATACAATTCTTTAAGGACTATCCTGTGCCCTGGTGAGACGTTTATAGACGGATGAAAACAAAAAAAAATTTTAAAGTTAAATCTTGACGATGTGTATATGTGAACGTGGCAAGTGAACGTGTTGCCCTAGTCTCTGCCGACCCCACTAGACGTGACAAGAAGAGGCGTGACGTCATATGTGCATATTAGGTAACTGTGTTATGAAATAAACCACCATGAATATTAGACAAAAGGTAAAATTACCAGATTGACACTCAGTTGCAGAAACGCTAATTAAAGTTAATCCTCCATTAAATCTCTTGCTAGTTTTTACTACATCATCAAGACATACAGCAAAAGATTCAATGGAGGATTAACTTTAATGAGCGTTTCTGCAACTGAGTGTGAGACTACCTTGGATACCTTAGATCAAAATAAAATTATGGATAGGCCTAAAGCGTGGTAAGTTGAAGCAAACTACTGGTGCACTTGGTCCATACAAACTAGCGCCATTTTCTGTCAAATCTAGGGCACTTGCATACAAATTTGAAGTAAACTTTTCATTTGTTTTGCCTCATTTTTCTGGTTTGAAATGTTCGCGTAAGGCCTATCCATTCATTTTATTTTGATCTAAGTTGGATACCTAGTTTTATTTCAATATGAGTATAAACCAACTAAAATATTGAAAATGCTGAAATTATTTTTTGTTTTGCTTGCGTCCCCATCGCGACAAGTAAAGTAGATCACTACGGAACTGCTGATGCACACGACGCGCTTTGCACCTTTGCCTATTAATCTGGGCCAGCGTCTGATGCTTAGTTAACATTCAAGTTGTTTCTAATTAGTATACAGGGTCCAACTTAATATGCTGACACTTTTTTAAGAGAATGATCAGACCGTCAAACTGAACAACTTTCTCTATGGGACCAACATCGAAATCGCAAAAAAAAAAATCAGCTCTTCCACACAAAACTGCAAACCTACTCGAGCCAAATGTATGGGACAGCAGATTTTTTGTTCACGATTTCGATGTTGGTCCCATAGAGAAAGTTGTTCAGTTTGATGGTCTGAACATCCCCTTAAAAAAGTGTCATCATACAGGGTCCTTCTTAATAAGAAGGAGTTACTCTTTGCGGACGATCTCCGACCCATAATAAACATATACCTACTCCCGTAAGTCTGCTTATCATTCTTAGTTCTAGCGCGTTGTCGGCCAATCAAACGAAGACTGTCGCGTACCTAATTGGTTTTCTTTATACGTTTTGGTGCTCTTTTGGTTTGGACACTTTTGAGCGCGGATCCTACGCCCATTAATTGGTAAGTCAATGGACCTTAATATTATTTTCACCTTTTGAGTTTGAAGTCGGTTTCAATTACATGTTATAATGGACGTAAACACATAAACGCCTCGAAACTATACCTACACATATACATATTATAGTAGTTTTGTAAACTGAACGTTGTGCGAGTTCTAACTAATAACCCGGAGCCGGCAGTTCCTGAAGGAGCAAGTTCCGGATGTGCCTACTGTACGACCACGACCACATGGACGCCAAGTTACTAGTTCTTAGTGTACGGAGACGTAATGCTCCGAGTTCATACTCATACATTACTTGTCAAGTGTGGTGCAGGGAGGGGGGGGGGGGCAGTACTCCACGACACGGCGCGGACACGACACGAGCTCCACAATCAGTGTACAGCACGCGCCGTCACTTTACAGCGCCCCTACCGACTCCCCATTCTGTACGTCCATCTGTCCGCTTGTCCCCACATTAATTGCCGGCAATAAGTCGTCCTCATTTGTTTTATAGCATTGTTCCATTATAGTTATATTTATTTGCCAGCCAAAGAAAGATTGCATATTATGATCAACCAATATAAACACAGATCAACCAAAAAACTTACTTTCTTTGTTTGTCGGTAAAGAAAGTGAACATTTTATAAGAGCAAGTAACAGTAGAAAGTCTAACGAAGAAGTACGTATGTTGTTTGTAGGCTTACTTGAGTCGTTACACGCGAGTACCTCCTCGCATAGTACAGTCGGTACACATCTATATGTGTACAGCTGTGTCACGGACCGCACGCCCCGCGTTAATAGATAAAGTTAGAGAACCCCCCCCCCCCCCCTCGGCTCCCAGTGCGTGCCCCCCGCACGCACACACGCACACGCACACGCAGTACAACAGGCATCTCGATAAGTTAATGGGTCTGAGTATTAGACACAGTCGAGTTCCGCTCATTAATTGAGTTGTGTGTGCCGCTCGACGCTCGCGCGGTGCGGCGCGGCGCGGCGCGGTGTCGCTCGTTCGAAACCATTCTATTGTCTAATTGGATGTTTAGTTACGTGGATTCAATTAAGTGGCGTCAATTTCAATTAATTGTGCCTTTCTTTGCGCAGTCATCATCATCAGCCAATGTATGTGTCACTGCAGGGCATTCTCGCAAACATAAATAAAATAAATAACGCTCACAGGCACATTGTAATGATCCCAAACTAAGCACTAAAGGCTTTTATTATGGAAACCATACAACAACGGCACGAACATATAACATCCATGACCGAACCGGGATTCGAACCCAGGACCCTGGTTTGGCAGTCCGGCGCGGTAACCATTACACCAACCGGGACCGGTTAACTTTCATTTTAAAATCTGTCTCATAATACCTATCTTTTTTTACCCATCATGTTACAATCAAGGAGATGTGTCACTGAGAGAAAAATCATATTAAATTCAAGGACCTGAAAAAAAGACGGACGTAATCTCCTTTAATCATTAATGAAGCACCATGTATTATGTGTGTGCGTGCTGTCGCACTGACGTGGGGTAGGTATAAAATGGAGGCGGGTTGTAGGACCTGCGCCTAGAACTGGTACCTCTGTGTGAGTGTAGAGGTGCCTTGCAGAACAGATGAAATTTTAGGACCTTGCTTAACTTCTTTTTAATGTAACATTACGTCCGTCTTTTTTTCAGGTCCGTAGTTACATTATTAAAAGGTTTTGATGAAACAAAGATAAAAGACCATACTTTTAAAATAAATAATTTCTTATTTCAGTTCACACAATAAAATGCCGTGAACTTGCCGTTATTTCACAACTCGCTTTGAGTGAGAGATAAGTAATAATGGATGTCAGCCGCGGGCGCGGGCGAGCTACGGCGCGCGGACGTAGCAGTCGTAGCGCTACGGGCTACGCGGAGTGCTACGACGCTACGGAGCGCCTGGCGACGCGTGGCACGGCACGGCTCGGAGCCGCCTCGACTACTTCATCATCTTCACAGACGATCACTTTCTGTTGCGTGCACTGTGTTGTGTACCTCCTTCTAGATACCTACTCATAGGCACACGCATCTTTATATAGCTCACACTCATTTAAGAAATTCCGGTTTTCTTTTCGCATCCTTCGCTGCAGCTTAACTTAATTCGCGAACAAACAAACAAACACACAAACAAACAGACGAACAGACAGACAAAATTTCTAAAAAAAGTTGATTTCGAGTCAGGGATACCTAAAAACCATATCGTAATCTATTTTTTGTAAATATCTTCAATGTACAGACACACTTCAGTTACAGTTTTATAATAGTTTATATGGACTTCTTGCTTGTGCGTTAGCACCACATTTCCGTCAGTGTCAAGTAGTTTGAGGGAGTATCTATCAAATCTCGAGGATTGTTTTTGAGTAAGAACACAACTGAGAAGGATTGCGAAGCCTCGTGGCAGGCTGAACCGCGAACCGCACGAACACCACGCGAAACACAAGAGTGTTCGGGTCAAATCCTGCAACGTGACTCTTTCAGAGCTTTATTATCTGCGTGCTACAACTTTCATCATCCTCGAAGGCCTTAACAGATATATATAGATCTGTTGCAGATATTGCGATGTTAAGAACGGGCAGGCGGGAATCAGTCATACGATTAATAAGTAAATAAATAAGAACGGGTCGTATGAAATTTTGACCATTAATAACGTACGAGTACCTAGCTAATATAGCAAGTATTTCAAATATGAAACCGATAAATTAAGCGCTAGCGATAGCACAGAATTAAAAAAGAAGGTCTAGACTAGAAAGAGCCTACGTGCAGTTGCAGCGGTGGGCTGAATGATGATGTTGATGACAGAAATGAAGTGAGATGAGTTGTAGTGAAAAGAAATTCATTTCATTTATTCAACGAAAACAATGACTGAAACTTACAAGTGTACCTAGTGTTAGTAACACTAGGTACCTACACTTGTAAGTTTTAGTCATTTGATAATTTAAATTATAGACTTCATAGATTAATTTCGAGCGGTAAATCATTAAATTAATTAAACTTTATAACATTTAGAATAAATTAGAAATATATACACATGCTCAAAGAATATTAGATTACATTTATAGTCAGTTTCATAATTATACATACATATCAAAATATTAAAGATAGTTGAGAGCAAGGGGGAAATATCCACCACAGAGCTGCTAGCTGAAACTGAGCCTAAATATCGTCCAGCTGATAGAAGGGTAGGAGCCTCGATTCCGAGTCCACAAAAATGTCCACCAGATCAAGGTATACGAGAGTGTTCATGAGCTTCAAGCCTCGCGTATAGTGGCGTATGTGACATGGATACAGTTCTTGTCTTAAATAAAATAAAAATAAAATAAAATAAAAAAGCTTTATTCATTCCATACAAATTCCATAACAATAATAATTTAGATTTCATAGTTAAATTTTTAAACATTACAATAAATAATTTCATTTCTGTGTACATACATTTTTTCATTTTCATTCATTTATCATCTTATTAATTAGAGTTTCATAATTTCATAATATCGTACTTATTTATTTATGTATGGACCCCCTTAGGGTAAAAGCCTCCTCCAAAGAATGCCATCTCTCTCTGTGCTTTACAGTGTCTAAAATTAAATGTTTTTTATGTTAATTTTTTACTATAGGAAGCCCACTCCATATATACCTTTTCTTTGGCCTAAATAATACAAAATGTGCTCCTCATCTTCTATAATATCTTCTCCGCAACGTCAGACTAAGAGAGAGCATATATGTGAAGCTTTTTTCTTAGTTATACTTGTACTTTTCTTTGGAGGGTTATGGTCGATCTCTCCCGCGGTGACCATCCGTAGTGGGAGATTTGGAGGCAGGGGGTGACGGCTGTGGTTGCTATTTTGCGTTTTGCTGAGGGTTTTTTCGTTGATCTTGGGAGTTATCTGCAGGGATATAGGTATGTTTTGGTTTTTTAATAATAAAATCTCTCATGTTAGTTGTCTTATTTTTCTTCAGTGGTTGTTTTTTATTATTTTGAGTTCTTTGGTTTTTATTTTCAGATGTTTCCGGAGATTCAGACATGTTTCTTTTCTTGTTTGTGTGTTTTTGGGGTGAGCGGTTTACTTTATTATTCAATACAATTAGTTTATCGTATTTGATAAACGCCTTTTTTCCTGATTCTATTTCTTCTTCCAGTTGGACTTGGAGTTCCTTTTGTTTGGTAAGGACTTCTAAGGGATAATCTTGTTTTATGTAATATGGAGTGTTTTCCAAACAATCTTTATTTTTCAGGACTTTTATTTTCAATCCCATTGTGCTGAATGTTATTATTATAGGTCTGACTCTCTCACTTTTCGTCCCTATTCTTCTGACAGCTTCAATATTATTGAAATCGTATTGAAAGTTGAAGTATGTATTTATTATGTTAATAACCATGATTTCCAGCTCGTGGTAGGATTTTTCTTGTTCCTCAACTCCAAATATGATCAGATTTTTGCGTCTTATATGTCTTTCAAAGTAGTTTATCGATATACTATGTTCCTCTATTTTTTTCTCCAGAAGTTCATTTTTCACCTCCAAACTACTAAACTTGTCGTTAATATTCTGGTTGATTGTGTTTTTTATATCTACTTTCATTTCTAGCATATCTGTTTTTTGTTGTCTTATTTCTTGCTGCATGTTTTCCAATAACTTTATTATTTCCTCCATGGTGCGCCCTCTTGCGGTTGTTACAGGAACTGCTTCTTTTACTTGATATAGATCTAAACTGTGTAGTACCAAAGGATTTCGATAGATGGTGTTAGCGGTGAGGTAATATTGGGATTTTTGTCGACGGTTATTATTCAGCACTTTTGAGGTTATAAAGTCTTTACCGGTAAATAATGTTTTGTTTACGCACTTAATTTGCATATATTTTTTTAGCACACAGACAGTCTTGCGAATTGCACAGTTTTATGGCACTTTACATTTGACTGTTCGATCGTCTATGTCCTTTTTAAGAACCAGCAGTGGCAGATCACTATTTTGCCTATTTTCTCACTGTTAAAATGTATCTTCACTTTATTTTTTATATTGCTTCGATGGAACACTGTTCAAATAGTATAAATTATCACTTTTTCACTCCTTATATCCCATATTTAAATTTTAAATGTCGATATAATACGGACTCGATGTAAACAGTGCCACCGTGGTCAGTCACCTTCTTCTTGTCTTAGGTACTGCAAAAAGTGGGTGTTTTCGTGGACGAAGGGCATGTCTTTGTGCCCTGGGTACGTTTAGTGGGACGCAGGCCAGAAGAGAGAGGGATTAGTAATTTCACCGCGAATCATCCTGTGTTCCAGTCAATGTGTTTATTTTGCCTATAACAGGGCAATCAAACTTCATCCATAAATTGGATTTGTTTCAAATAGGATATATAAGTTGGCACCCCCCCTTACACCCCCCCCCCCCCCCCCCCGTCCGCGCTCATGTCTTATTGACTTTTTTACTCGAAACTATACAGGTGTAAAGGAAAGTATCATTAACCTTTAAACTACACTCTACCCATCGAACTGGACAACTTTTACCAAACTTAAAAAATTTAGGAGCAAACCTGTTAGCGAAAAAAAAATTCCGATGCTCCACACGTTTGAGTTGCGTAGGTATTGCAGTTAAGTATGGAACAGCTGGTTTTTTTTGCGCTGAACTGACTGAACAACTTTTACTATTGTTCAGTTTGATGGGTATGGGGTTTAAAGGTTAATGATACTTTTCCTTACACCCTGTATAAAGCTCATATCACCACGTTTCTATTAGAGATGAGGCGACACGCGTTAAATTTGATGCAGTACATAACATTATTGTAGATGCATAGAGTTCTGTGATAGTGTAGCGGTCGGTGTACGACTCGTGGCGCGGGAAGTGTTCCGTGTAATAGAATATAAAGTATTAACGTGCGGCTCGGAGCCGGGGCCGCGGGGCGCGGAGGGACGTGGGGGGGGGGGGGGATGGGAACAATGTCAATGTTAGTGGTAGTGCGGTACCGCCGGTTAGTAGGTATCTTAGGTAAGTAGGTACATTGTGCATTTTGTGTTTGTTCACACGAGACTCGACTCGCGGCTCGCATTCCCGAGGCCCACTGTATGTACGTACGTACGGTCATGCAACAGTTAGCACGCCTGCCTTACGTATGCGTACCATGAAATCCACCAAGGCAATAATTCCTCACAATGTATTGTATGAACGTTAAGTGGCAAAGTAATTCTCCTTCAGAAGTATGATCGATAATGTAAACTAAGTTACCTATTACTACGCTAAGATCTCATTAAAAAAGATACCAACAAACTTTTACCTCCCTATTATGTTCTATCTACTTTCCTAATTACTGATCCTTTTAAGAATTAATACTCAAAAATAGAAAAAATTATTTCTCGGAATAAAAAACAATTTTGCTCGATAGTACTACTTAAGACAAATCACCTCCGTGTCTTACAAACTCACTAAAAGTTCACAGTGTATAGCCACGTATAGCAGTACAAACTCTTGAGTAGTGATCCGTATAGTCCGTCCGTCTGTCCGTTCGTCCGTCGGTCGAGGGGCTGCCTCTTTATTTATTGCGCTCCGTTACGAGTTATTTATCGTCGAATTCCGTGAACGGCTACCGTTTTATTAGCAACGCCTCTACCTCCATCTGATTTATATCATTTCAAATTGATGTTTATGCTCTTTCTAAATGTTATCTCACTTTCTTTTTAGCTACATTTTTTAACAGATCGATTCTCCTCCTCTTTTGAATTCTTGGAGTAGCCAAGAAAGTTTCAATTTAGTAGCTCATTGATATAAATCAACGGTGATCGAACATGGTCACCTTTGAAAGTAGTTGATGAAAGAATGATATTGGTAGATGCCAAGATGATTATGCAAGCGAAAATAGTGTTAAGACATTCAATCCTCTTAGGATTGTCTGGTCGCACGGCGCGGCACGGCACGGCACGGCACGGCAGCGACACCGCCGCACCCACGTCATGATTCAACTTACATTAAAAGGTAGGTTAAATCCATAAACATTAATATACTATGTTAAATCTGTTTTAAGGCTAGGTTATCCCAGAGCAAGCGTCTCCTTCTTGCAAGTATAAGTTTACAAATTAGCCATCCCGCTCCAATTGAACGCAGGATCGCAAAAAAACGTGTTTTTCGTCAATATCTTTGCTCATGGGAGTTTCTAAGCTAAAAATTCTTCTAAGTTGTTAAGTACAAGAATAAAAAGTTAAATATCAGCAGTTTAATCATAGTATTGAAAAAACATAACAAAATGGGGTAACTTTGGGATGTTTTTCTATCTAGTAAACTTAATCTAATCGTGAAATTGAGAACAGTCGCCCATCCGCCCGATCCTTAAATAAGACATAATTTAATTTTAGACTTTAAAACACAGTTTAAAACACTTTCGTACGTGTTCAAAAAACGGCCTCGACGGTATAACAGCGTCTTAAGTCCTTAATATTTTGATTTATTTTGTCATTTGTTTTTTTGTTATGAACATTCAATCGGTAGGTTCTTACTATTATTGTACAATACATAATGTGACTTCATAATTTATATTGCTATAAATAGATTACAAGGTGTGTATCTAATACAATAGCGAGCAGAAGACATGCTATATGTCAGCCTCGAGCGGAGCGCGGGCGTGCTCAGTGCTGAGGAATGAGCGCGACATCAAAGGGCGCCGATAAACACGGCTCACCTCGTGCTACCCCTCCCATCCCCCCCCCCCCCCCCCCACCCACAGACCTCACCACTCCTTAGTTTCCAATCGTCATCCTCTTTGATGAACGGAAACAATACGTTGTTTGCTGCCTGTTTTATTTGGTTCTTCTTTTAGCTTCTTAATTTCTTACAATATTTTGTTAAAATGGTTGGCCTATTTTGAGGCAGTACGACAGCTGAGGAAGCAAGAGAATGGACCAGTAGGAAATGAATGACGGACTGTCCCAGTGACGTCATCGGTTATCGATGCTTCTGCATCAGACTACTGAACATCAGACACGAGCAGCACCTTTCTTGACTCGGTGTTTAAGGTCCGCATTAAAAACTAATCCGAAACTCTCGCGGGCTCTGAAATGAAAAGAAAGGAGACTGGGTGAAAGTGGTCTATGAATTAATAGCGATACCGTTTTGGTGTTTGTGTTGGATATACTTTTATACTAGATTAGTATACCTAAAAGCATATTTATTCTCAAAACTGCCGGGTCAAATTTTGATGCCCTTTTGCCCAAGGGTGTGGATGAGGTTTCCCAACATAAAAACCGAAACCGTATCGCTATTGATTCATTAACCAGTTCTCATGGAAACGGTTAGGTAAGGTTAGTATCAAAGTATAATAATTTTTCTCAATACTGCCGGGTCATATTTTAATGCCCCTTTGCACAAGTACATGAGGTTTTCCAACACAAACACCAAAACCGTATTGCTATCGGTTCATAGACCACTTCCCATACACATTTGCCCAGTCTCTTTTCTTGACCTACTATGCTTCTGAGGAGGCTTAAGAACGCCAAAGCGCTTGATTGTGGTTTATTTATTCATTACTGGCTTTTAACCAACGGATTCAATAAACCTTCACAGGGTTATTTAGTAATGCGCTTCTTCTGCCAACTTACAAGACAAGAGATTTGAAGTATGTGCACAGTCCTCGACAAATCTCTCATTAATCAGTGCAGTACGAGGTGAGTGTTCGAGTGGTACGTACGTGCACTACTTGTGTACGTACGTCGTCGTGTAGTGAAGTGAAGTGAAGTGAAGTGAAGGCGCCGCGCCGCGCGCCGGCCGCAGACACTCGAGCGCAATCACCGCCCGGCCGCCGCGCCGCGCCTTTCGCCCGCTCACTACAATAGTACTGTGATTGCGGCTGGTAGGTACTTGTCACTTCTCATCTCACCTGCCGCTGCCACTGTCTGTACTCTCTGTAGGTATTACACAAATGCGACGGCTAATTAGACATCTGTAGAGAAAAATGTGAGAGTACAGTGTCATCACGCGGCGCTGCACTCATTATATAGCTTCACTATATTATAGCAGCCCTTTACACAAATGGGCTCGCACTGAAAACAAGAGGTTGGGAGAAGTAGTTATACTGAGTGAAACAAACAAATATAAACATACAAATATTTGCTGATAAATGTTATTACAAATTGAAAGATTATACATGGTGAAATTGATATCATTAGCATCCTTTTAAACTGAGAGTCTACCCATCAAACTGAACAACTTTTACTATGCGAGCAAAACAATAGGAGCAAAAAAAAAATCTGCCGTCCCATACTAAACTACATATTGATACGATATCAATTTCACCTTGTATATGTATATATATATATACATATATATATGTCTCACCGACGACATGACAAAAATATTGAATGCTCATAATTATCTTGAATGTTCCTAAAAATATAACGTTCATTTTAAAATTGTGTGATTAATAATATTTTACTAATCTTGTAAAAATTTGGCAACGTTATATAAATATCCGAATAATTTGTAAACTGAGTGCGAGTGAGAGAGGACTACACCACTGCTGACTGTTTGCCTCCTCCCATTCCACCTAGAGGGCCAGAGAGTGTCGTTCTGTACTGTACGTAGGCACGTATAGGCCCATCATATCGAACATTAAAATCGCAAACTAACGTCTAGTTCTGATTTTTTAATATGTTGTTAGGACCACTACCAGTAGCGTATATCCAAGTTTGCAGCTTCGTAAGACCTGTGCTAACTTCGCAGCACTCGAAAAACCATCCCGTTTTTTGGTTTTTTGCTTAGATGTCGAAGTCTATAAGTCGTATAGAAAAGGTTTCTAGGTACAAATTAAACCTGATAAAATTTCCTACAAAACCAGTAGAATGTACTTATCTCATAGGACTTATCCTTTGAGAGCTACAGGGCCAAGAAAGCAATAGCATTTTAAAAATTATGAAATTAGTATGGCAACCCTCGTGAAAGTTGAAGATAAAAAGAAAATGATTTCATATTCTTAATTAGCGACCCCGAAAATCCCCGGATACAAATTTTCAGCTGATTCGGTGAACCTTTTAAAGCTGCTTTGGCGTTTGAAATTTCCATGGCAGCCATCTTGGATTTCGCAATTTTTGAATGTTTTTTACCGCCAATCAAATCTGACCAAGGTCCTGTATACATTTGTTCAAGGTCCACAACCCTATCTGTCGTAGTTTCCACGGGCCGTTGACATCATCCGTCAGGAGTCGATCTTCCGAAGAAGTCAAAGTTTTCCCTATATCACCAGAGCATCCATATGATGATCCCTAAATGTCATCCTTGTACCGTAGGGGGAACCCGCAGATCAATAGGAGATATCTGGTCGATCCCCACTTTGCATAGATAAGTAGATAGTACCCGGATAATTGTTCGCAGAGTTCCCCCCAACCAACGCATAGTAAAATAATTTCGGAGATCATAATAAGAGATGCCCTGGTGATAAAAGGAATTTTTCGACTTCCTCGGAAGGTTGACTCCTGATTGATGAGGTCAACAGCCCGCGGAAACTATGAAAGATAAGGCTATGGATCTTAGAGAAATGTATAGAAGACCTTGGTCAGATTTGGATGGCGGTAAAAAAAAAAACAAAAATTGCGAAATCCAAGATGGCTGCCATGGAAATTTAAAAGGCCAAAGCAGCTGTTAAAGGTTCACCGAATAAGCTGCAAATTTGTATCCGGGGATTTTCGGGGTCGCTAATTAAGAATATGAAATCATTTTCTTTTTATCTTCAACTTTCATGAGGGTTGCCATACTAATTTCATAATTTTTAAAATTCTATTTCTTTCTTGGCCCTGTAGCTATCAAAGGATAAGTCCTATGAGACAAGTACATACTACTTGTTTTGTAGGAAATTTTATCAGGTTTAATTTTTGTACCTAAAAAGCTTTTCTATGTAGCTTATAGATTTAGAGATGTAAGCAAAAAACCAAAAAACGGGATGGTTTTTCGAGTGCTGCAAAGTTAGCACAGGTCTTTCGAAGCTGCAAACTTGGATATAAGCTACTGGTAGTGGTCCTAACAACATATTAAAAACTCAGAACTAGACGTTAGTTTGCTATTTTAGCGATTTTTTTTGTAAGATATGACCGGCCTAGTACACTTTCTTTAAGTAAGCTACTGCGATCATAGTCTGCAGTCTGCTCGGAGCACCGTGTAGCAGCACGGTGCGAGTGTCGGAGAGGTTGAAGATGTCTTCAGATAATAGTCGCCTGTTACGACACGTCCTAGTTGGTGATATTCTGAAAATGTGCACCTATTCGGAGGAATTCGACACCTAATAGTATTATATTCAAACAACAAGAGCAAAGAATCCTCGTAAAGTGAGGTGTTCGTGCAATTCGTGGAATCATATGAGAGGTAGGAATGCAGGCGGCGCCGGGCCGCATCGGGGAGGTGCGGGGCGGCGCGGGGCCGGGGCGGCACGAAGCAATAAGCGAACCTTCACATAGCATCGCCAAATGTTTTGTGCTCCCAACAACTACTGCCGCCTTCTGACAAAGAATATTAACTCTTAATGCTTCTGAAAAACGCTTCAATTTCCATTAACTTTAGACTACCAACAAACTACAGAAATGACAACATTACAATAAAGTAGTAAGCTGTAAATAGGTATGTTTCCGTACATTAATAGAGACGGTCCCGGTCCCGGCCCCGGCCGCCGGGACGCACGGTGCCGTGATACACTGAACAGTTCCTGTTCCGGTACATTGTGCTCTGTTCCATCGGGCAGGTGACGCTCCGACGATGCCAATTATTGTGTTCACGCGTCCCGACAGGTCTATATTGTCAATGGTCCCGGCGTCGCGGCGGCAAATCGTCCCTCAATTATTGCTATGTCGTACAAGTTATAATTTAAAATCAGTCTCTTCTGAAGATTTAAGAAGACCACTTCAGATATTGTGGACCATTTCGTTCTTATCTTAAACCATTTAAATTATACAGGGTGTTTCATTTTATATGTGGGAACTTGTTGTCAGCATCTGACTAACAAATTTGTCTTTTGAAATCCGACTGTTGTTTAGCTGTAAGTTCTCCAAAAAGGAAATAAATAAGTAACAATAAATATTTAAAACTCTTAAGGGGGTTGTTTAGACCGTCAAACTGAACAACTTTCTCTATGGGACCAACATCGAAATCGCGAAAAAAAAATTTGATATCCCATACATATTTTAGATGTAGTCGATTTGTAGAGTATGGAACATCAATTTTTTTTTCGCGATTTCGATATTGGTCCCATAGTGAAAGTTGATCAGTTTGATGGGCTACACCACCCCATTAAAGGTTTATTTGTATTTTTTTAACACCTTGTATAGGATGTTGCACCCAACACTCAACGTCAAGCCGAAAAAAGGATATAACATAAAACGGAAGTTTACAAAATAGTATCACACTTGGTAGGTACTTCTTCTTTTAAAAAAGGAGTTTTTATTTTCCTGCAAAATAAACTCACAATTTCAAAATTGATAATTCCAAAATTGATTAACGTACAACGCCCGAACCTCCGGTACAAATTTTTGGATGAAATTACTATCTCGAATAAGGTTCGAGAATCATATAAATAAAGTATAAGTTTAACATATAAAAAGTATTAAAAAGTTATAGCCGTAGTAAGGATTGAAAACAACTGAAACGATTGCCCGCCTACTTGAAATTCCACCGAATCTCATTTAGATTCGAAAAACGTCCAAATATTGACTTAGGTACTTTCCAAAAGCGATTAATTTTTACGCAATAAATCACTTCGAGCGGACGATGAAGTTATTGCTTATTCCCTCCTCCCTTGCCCCTGGGGAGGAAGCTCACAACGTCCACCAAATATGAATCAGCACTCGTCCACCGGCATCAGTCGCCCGACGCACGGCGCGGCGCCTCGGCATCGCGTCTCACTGTGACGTTTATATTCACACAAGTGGTATGAGCCAGTCGATATTATATTATTAACATAAGGGTTTTTGACAAAATGCTTCTAAGAGTTCTAAGCATCTGTCGTCCGGCTGAACGATATCTATATATCGATGTCTCGGGGGCGAAGTGTTGTCAGAGTATGTAAAGAAGGTTCCACACGAAGCGGATATACGAATATCTCATGAATACTTACGCGATATAAATCATGAGAAGGCGGCGCGGCGCGGCGCGTGACGAGCTTCCCAAATCGCCGTGAGTGCCACAGTGGAGTCGCAGCCACTAGTGGCCGGCTGTGGCCGCGACCGGTGCCAGCGGTACTTACCCACATATGATACCAGAAACATTACACTGTTTCTCTTTTATGATGCAAATTGTTATATACATTTTATACTAGTCACACCTACCTCTTTATGCCGGGAAAGATCAAAGCTTTGACAAGAGATTTCGTTCGTTCGTTATTTTATGAATCTTTCATCGACGCCATCCTCCCGAGGAGGATTATAAAATTGTAATTAGTACATACAGGTAATAAAACAGAGGGGAGAGGAGTGAGAAGGGGAGGAGAGGGCTGGGCACAGTTTGTCGTCGCTCGGTTAAACTCGTGTAACTCGCGAGTACGCGACGACGAAGGAGCCTTAACTTTTAGCGCGAGTTTCTGCTATTTGTCTGAGGGGCGGCGCGGGCGGGGCGGGGCGGGGGTTAGGGAAGAATAAAAAGTGTCGGGGACACACCTGCGTCCTGCGGCCGGGAAGGGAAATGTTTGCGTTAGTTTTTCCGACTGTATTGTCATTGTGTACCTACCAGCTACTCACTACATTTCATTTTATTTTCTGTGCTGAAAGAGTTTTGTTTTAATTTTTCATTTTCTTTTCTTTACAGACATGATTTCGCAGCTTACATCTGAATAAAAATGCCTTTTTAATAACAAGATCTTGTACGACCGTATAACCCATTAGATAAGAAATGGAAAAATAGATACATAATATGAGTCCACAGCTAAATAAAATGCTACGCCTGCAGTAAGAATATACTGACCGACGACGATCGGCAGCCGCTCGCATGACCGCAACATACCGTTGGCGCGCTCCATACAAACGAAGTCTGGTTATATTTTCAATACTAACCAATTAGTCAATAACATTTTTCAGATACAATTCTAGAAACTAATCTCTATGCTTGCATGTTGTCGGATTTTCGTTAAAAGGTACTGTAGTTTTAAAGTTACAGTGTCTCAATGATTTCTATACAAATATTAAACTAATCCTAGCATTGAAAAAGTATTATTTTAACGAAAATCGGACAACATACATACATGCATAGACATTTGTTTCTAGATTGTTTCCGCAAAATGTAATTGGCTTTAATTTGTTAGTATTGAAAATGATAACCAGACTTCGCTTGTATGCAGCGCGCATTCTCTATAGGAATGCGTGAGAGAAATAGTATGAGTAAATTAAAGCTCACTAGAACGCAATCAAGAGCAACCTATGCACGATCCTGTGGCGCGAAACGAAGGGCCTGCGTCTCACGCAGCGACCCTCTGATAAGAGCCATGTACTCACGACCATGTTTCCCGAGGGGGTAGTCAGATGTATACTAAATAGTTGTCAATAGTATCCTTCCTTAGGGTTCTAGCTGTGCCAAATCGGTTGAGCGGTCTAGTAGTGAAAACTTAACAGACAGAAAAACTTTCGCAATTACATAAATACACACTTCGCGGTGCGGCAGCGCTAGCGGCCAGTAGCGGCGCGGCACCACAAAGATTTCACCGCACAGGCGTTCACATCACACGGTGCGGCGCCACCACGTTGTGCGGCGCCTGAGCGGCGTCGCAAGGAGTGTTAGACGAACAGTCTGTTAACAAAAATATGCTTTTCTGTACAATACAACGTCCGTCAACAGAACGTCCTAGTCCTAGTAATATTTAAAGGGGTGGCTTAGACCATCACACTGAACCACTTTCACTATGGAGCCAAGTTACATCTTGTATGTCCGGCCGGTGAACTGATTTGCTTGGTATCGCTGGATTCCTTCTGATGCATAACTAAATACTTTCAACAAACTCAAGCAAGAATGAAGCAATAAATGAAAATATTTATGATTATGTAGGCAGTTGCATATATTCGAACACTATACAAAACACAAAATGTGAATATAACATTAGCACCCAAATATGCCCCAAACTCACTATTAAGTCAAATAGAAATTCGTTTATTCAAATCGGTATCATTAATGAAAATGATGATGATGATTTATATGTATGAATATTTTATGAAATAAAGAATTTGAAATTTTAATTTGAACATTCCAATGTCTTTTTTGTGTTTGTCCAAGGTTGGATCCATGTAGTCTAGTCTAGTCTAGACAGGTAGTGTACTAGTGAGCCTTTCGCGTCGTCGCCTTCAGAAATGAGATGTCAATTATTACGCCCCCAGTGATGGTTAACGCGAGTCAACAGGTCATGAATTAGTAAACGATATGCCTCAGCGGCGCCGCGCTCGGAGACTGTTAGTTAATTGAGACGTAGCCCGTGTAGTGCGGCAACATTATGTACGGGGCTGTTAAACGTTCACCGGTACACTCCCTGGGCTCTCCGACTCTTACGTGGTCGTTCATGTGTGCGTGCGCGGCCACAGTAATGTCCCCGTTATACACATTCTACAGTGCAGAAACTTTGCTACAACTTATTACTATCCTTCGTTCTATCTTGATGTGTATTATAATAGATTCTAGTTACTGGAGTAATGGCACTGAAAAAAAATGCAAGCTAAAATGACAATGTTCATAACTGCCGAAGCATTGATCGCTGATAAAGAGTCGGTGTTCCCGAAGTGTGACCACAAACCGGGAGTGAAGTGTGTACGCCCTACGCACGACTGCGGACAGGTAGCTTGTAAAAGACTGGATGAGGAAGTCCTAAGACAGACATGTTTAGCGTGTGTTAGGAAAGGCGTGTACATTCAGCAGTGAACGATGATAGGCTGACGATGATGGTTTTTAATATGGCTGTAATAAAACCACAAAATTATTTCGTGTGTTTAGTAACACATAACAGTCTGCATTAAACGTACAGTAAGATCAATTTCAGGGTATCTGCACCGCAGACAGGTTTGATTACATGTCATGCGAGGAGCGAGTTTGGGTGCGGCGGAGTGGAGGCTCACAGTGGAGTGATACCTCATTTATTTTGTTCATTAAGTTTTGATCTCCGCCGGCCGTGACTCGCTCCTATCTCGTTACCCCTCCAGCTCCGACACGTGTTGTATTACAAACAAAGCCACTGAGACTGTTACACTTTGCATCTACTCTGATGAAATATAGGTACGAGAATATTTTACATTACCGCGTCGATAGCTTCACGTTCGATGATCGCTGTAAAAATAACAAAGCGTTTCAGAGCTTGTTGACACAAATGAAATGAATCGTGTCATCCGTGCCTGTGTGCCGCGTCCGGCCTGATCACCTTCAGGCTGAGGGGGTGCGTGGAGGGGAGGGGAGGTGCAGGTGAGGGACACGGATTATACGGCTCCATCCCCGATGCTTCCGACAGAATAGATTCCATTCTGTATTCATAGCGAATAACAATCTCGAGCGGTTACACGTAATCTGAATGAAATCGATCACTGCCCGTGAAACCGTTCAGACCTCTTTACGGCCGACCCTAAAACATATTTTATGCAGCGGCCGGAATGATATACGACCAAATTACATAGTTTCACATGGACCGTTCTTTTACGTACAGATGTGAGATATTACTTGCAGTAGGTGGCTCTTAGAGATGATAGAGGTGACAATGTTCCGCAACATTAAGTCGCGGTGCAGCGCAACGCGGCGCGGGCGCGTCGTCGGCTGCTTGTAACAAGTCGCGGTGCAGCGCAACGCGGCGCGGGCGCGTCGTCGGCTGCTTGTAACAAGTCGCGGTGCAGCGCAACGCGGCGCGGGCGCGTCGTCGGCTGCTTGTAACAAGTCGCGGTGCAGCGCAACGCGGCGCGGGCGCGTCGTCGGCTGCTTGTAACAAGTCGCGGTGCAGCGCAACGCGGCGCGGGCGCGTCGTCGGCTGCTTGTAACAAATAAGCTAATTACGTGTGATGGACGGCACGGCTCCGGTTTTCTCGCATTTTCGTAATTTCTCGGCGACCGCAGCCGCTCACGTAATAATGAGTTTGCACTTCCCTCCCCGCCGCGGCCGCCCCGCTGCTCCCTCGCGCTGTTTGACTAGATGGCGAGACCCGGAGGTCGGAGGAGGAGGAGGGCGATAAATAACCCTCTGGAAGGAAGTGCCCTGTTTAAATAAACATCGCCGCAAAGTGGTCGCGGTGCGAGTCGCGCCCGCCGGAGTGCCAGCGCCATGCTGAGCGGGTACATGCCACTCCGACGGCCGGGGCTGCCTACAGGCTGCAGTAGAGACCACCATAACATTCAATAATAGAGACAACAACGCACTCACTCCATCCTAATTTTTTTTTTTTTTTTTTTTTTTTTTTATTTATTTGATTCACTTACAGTTATTACACTAATACAATCATTATGATACTTAACTATGTCTTAAGCTAAATGCATAGCCACTTAAAAGTGAACACCACATGCGTAATTTTAACAGTCACAAAAGAAATAGAAAAAAGAACGTTTCAAAGAACGTTTCAGCCAATGAAAGAAAAATGTTGACTTCAGATGACAAATTACTTAAGTACCTACTTATCTATTATTATATTATAGAAAATTAAAAAAACAAAATAAAAAGATATGTGAAAGTGACAAATAACAGTTAACAGTTGCAGTGATAACATAGTGTGGGGAGACAATACAATGAGCAAACTTTCTTCTGCCATCCTTCCCCTTGCTTTCCCCTTTTTTCTAAAGTCAAAGTCAAAGTCAATATAATTTATTCAATATAGGAGCTTGAAGCACACTTATTAAACGTCAAATCTTTTTTAAGCTACCACCGCGTCGGAACGTGTTGTCGCTGTAGAGAAGATTTCCTTCAAACTATGTTCCTTCTGAACCTATTGAGAGAGTCAGAGTAAATGTCTGCCGACTTATCGCAATTATTGTACAGTCTACAGAGACGTGCTACGCTAATCATAATCATTTATGATTTTTTTATTTTTTTTCATTCTCATTTCATCTCAATGAGATTAAGTCAGACTATCACTCTACTTGCTACTTGTCGGATACGGGTGTAGTTTATATTTCTGGTTGTATCTTGAGTCTGCTGACTGCTCAGTTGAACCTGTAGACTTGACTGGGTGACATGTAGCCTGGATATAATACAGCACAGGCCTGCATCGACTGCCGGTCTACATACCTAGCCTTGCTACGCTATGTATAATAGAACTATAGAGTACCTACAAGCAGAAAGTAATCGACGGACCTTAAATAATAAAGTCCCAAAATGAATTATTAGTCTTAAATTGAGCAAAGTGGTCGGAGGAGCGGCGGCGCGGGTCAGATCTGCGGGACGATAATCCTCTGTTCCTGATAGCTCCAAATGAGATCCTCCCCTCCCCTTCCCACCCTCCCCCGCACCGCACCGCCCCCCCCCCCCCCCCCCGCAGCCCGCGCCGCTGCCACGCTATTACTTTTGATTTCACTACTCTAAAGTCTAAACGCAATTTATGAATTGCCTTTTGTTGAATCGTGAAATGGGACTTAGTTTACCACACTCTGGTTTTCAGGGAATATTAAATGTTTCGGTCACATTATCGTGCTACGCGCGTAGCACACTGTACTGCAGTAGTGCTACAGCGTAGCGACATGTGCTACGTGAGTGCTACGTTTCTTCTTGCGAATGCGATATCGTGTGTTAGGTTGAGAATCTTTTCTGCGACACGTGCAATGCACGTGCTACCTACTCGTAGGTACATGGATATCGTCATAATGTATACGGAGCAAAACTTGTAAATAAACTTGTCTAAGTGCAAGTGATCCTCGAGGAGTAGTACTACTCGTACCTGTGTAGCTGTGTGTATGAGTGTGTAGGTAGATGTAGTTAGCAGTTGGTGCATTATTGATGTGCTGGTCGGGAGCTGCCTTATTGATTCACTCGCGGGTTAGGGCGTCGCCACACTGCGCCGCCACACTCCGAGCTCTAGACATCGGTATGTGATTGTTAAACTAAGTATAATATTATACTCATTCTAAAGGAATCAAATTTCTTCTAGATAAATGTTAACTACTTGAGCAAATACTCGGGGAATTCATGACGAAGCTTGGATCGCACCTAACCTCGTTCAACAAAATGTGATGAACATATTTTATTGCACGTAGCGCCTTTTTGAAGATCCGTAGTCAAACAAGGTACCCGTACAGTTTCATCCTATTTTTCCAGTCAGTTATTTCACCTCAATCAAATGACTCTCTTATTTTTGTATTTATTGAAAAAAAAAAAATTTAATAATATTTCTAAATTTTTAAAGTTACATGAAAACTACCGAACCGATTTTCATGAAACAAAAACTAAGAACACTCGCAAAAATTAGCTTTCTATTTAAAAAACTGCATTGAAATCGATCCACCCGTTTGGGAGCTACGATGCCACAGACAGAGAGACCGACAGACAGGCAAACAAACAGACAGACAGACCGATATAAGCGTTAAACTTATAACACCCCTCTTTTTGCGTCGGGGGTTAAAAATAAAACAAAACAACGTTTGGATCTTCTATTTTGTGTTTTTTTTTTTTATTTTCGGCCAGCACTGACGATAGTTTAGTTCTGTCGCTCGGTGTGTCTCAGTGGATGGAGTAACAATGCCAGTGAATCACAACCATAATCCCTGTCGTGGTGACAGACTCTACTACAACTAACAACGTATTGTCGACTGGGCTATTGTAAGCGAGGTTCGTTGTAACACTGCCACCATTGCTGGTCTGTCGTGTTCGTCCCAACATCACCCATACAAGATACATACCATATATCTCGGGTATGCAGATTTCCTCACGATGTTTTCCTTCACCGCCGAGCTAGGGATAATGATAAATACAACGTGGTACAGGGCAGGCATCGAACCGACGCCTCTTGATTGTATTGCTAGCTCTCTTCTATATCACAGCTCTATCAGTCTCTAAGTAATGACACGTATTGTTATCAAACACTGTACCTACCTATTACCCCAAAATTATTATTATGTAGTAGTAACCCATTGACACTACTTACTACAGGTGAATCAGTGACATTAGTAACAATAACACGAACAGTATCGACACATCACTTAGTTTATCGCGAACACTCCGTTATATTTGTATGTTGTGTGTGGGTAGTACTAGTGAGAGTCGTTAAAGAGCCACAATGTGAGTTTTATATTTCAAAGAAGCCACTGATCACGTTTTTATCGAAGTCGTCAAAAAGCACATTTCTCAGACGGAGAGAGATAAGTGCGTTCGTTTCACGCGTGTGTATGCGTGTGTGCACAAACAAGACGAACGTTCAGGTAGTGATGTATGTATTCATTCTTTTACCCTGGTATATGTCACAGAAGCTTAATGACGTTGTTACAGGTAATTGTGAGAAGGTTCGAAGGCTTACATTTCAAAATGGCTGTATGTACTTACGCTCGACGAGACGAGACGAGACGCGGTACAATAACGTTACGCTTCGACATCGCCATTATAAACTCGTTGAGGTCGCTCACGAATTCGTATAAAATATGGTAATTTAGCATATATTGTATCGTGCAGTGTGTGAGGGGATGCGGGAGGCAGTGGGGGGGGGGGGTCTTCTGGGTCTCTGTCTCAGAATCGAAAGTTGCAGTTTTATGTTTCCACATGACCGAACCATCTGCACCTATGCTTTAGAAGCTTACGGCCTTTTATTGATGGTCCATACACATAGGGTTGTCGTCTGCATCTGCAAGATATTAATTGTATGAAGTTAATATTGTATAATGTCTACTATCGGACAATGGCCCGCGCCGGCTCCCAACTCCCGAAGTCCTCATAACATCAACACTTGATACCTTTTACAAGGAACCGCAGACGAGCGAAGTATGAGTAAGCTTGCCAAAGATATTGTTTGAGATCAGCCTGCACCAGGTAAGTAATATGAAAAACAAAACACTATTTATTTCAGATTTAAAGTTCTAAAACTTTAATGTACTCTACGCGGATCCAGTGTTTAATGAAGCCATTGACAGTATACTGTGTGTTTGCACTAAAAAAATATTTCATTGTTACAAACAACAATAAAAATAAATAAAGCGCGCACGTCCGCACCCGGTAACGGCCGGTAAGCAACTGCCCCTTTAAGCGCTCGCACAGACACTACAATACCACACCCTGGACACTCGCTGTCATTTCAGACTAATGGGCTCGTACATACTGAAAAAAGAAGCACGTGAGTGCGAGTGAGAGAAGAATACTTCTTTGCCTACTATTTTTGGCCACTTGTCTGCCACGAGTGTGTGTCCATACTGTATATTGTACTGTACTCTTTCTTATACTGTGACAATACTTATTGGACCTTAGAATGTTGTAATTTGTACTCCATGCTTGGGTGTGCGCAAAAATCGTAGTTTTGCTAACGCAACGCAGGACAGGAGCACGAGGAGCATGTCCACTGAATGTCTGACGCGATGCCGATACCGTCTGTAGCGGCGCGGGCGCGGGCGCGGGCGGCGCTTGATATCTCTTCGCGTCATGCTAACCACTTTATCGAGCTCTATCGATCGGTGAATGGTGATTTTTGTGAAGTAGGTTGTATTTCGTTATAAGTTACAACAATTTTTGACAGTCATAGCAGGTTGTAGGTATGCGCTCGCTCGGCCGATAAACGAGTTATATTATAACAGTAGGTAATAAGTGGGTGTGTATCTGTGTGTGTAAACTACATACTCTACCCATCAAACTGAACAATTTTTACTATGGGAACAAAATAACTGTTTATTACTAGGCAATGTTTAGTCAAAACGTACGCAAAATATGTTTTCTTTCTTTATGGTAGGAAGTATTTAGAGACGTTACAACGAACCTGCTCCCCCTCGCCTTCAGCCCCCGCCCCGCGTCGCTCGGGGAGCACGTCCGGCTCGACGCTGGTCATCTAATAGTTATGACATCAGGAGGTGCAGGTTGCAGGCGCGGGCACGTCTCACTGCATTAACATAACACCGGTGCCCTGAACCCGGCGCCGGGGCCGGGGCCGGCCGGCCGACCGACCGACGGACGAACGATGCACTACCTACATTATTCATAGCATCACACGGCACCATTTTGGCAAACCTGTTTCATTATGCATATACCTATTTCCTTTGTCAAGAGGTACGACGTTTGTAAAAGGTACCTAATAAATGAAATTTGGTTGGGTTTTTGGGGTTTTTCTCACAAGGCTGCTGAAGGTTTTTGACATAACATTTACCACATTTACGTATCACAAATATCTGAAACGCCAATGTTCAATATTATATGGTAGTGTGTGTGCATTGTCAGGATGTGCAGTACACGCACTCGCAGTAGTCCGCGCGGTACGCAGGGTGCTTTATGTGTATGGTCTGCAAGTGTACAGGGGCTACTGCGACGCGAGGCGAACATGAACAGTGTGATATATCGAACACTAATTAGAAATTTTGAATCTTGAATTGGTAAATGTGAGCATTGCTACAACTACAGTCTTAAACAGAAAGTTGGTAGTTGTAGCAATCTGAATCTGACTACCCCACGAGGGATTACGGTCCTGAGTTTACATAATATGTTTCACACAGATTAAATTTTGTGAAATTCCAGTCATGATTATTTTTCTGCCTATTTTCTTTTTTTTGCTTATTTGAGTATATCATCAACTCGAAATGTAATATGAGTTTATTTACGTGTGGATGCATAAGAAATGTGAAACAAATTGACTCGACAAATAAGTAGAGGTCTATATTCATAGAAACAAATAATCTTTGTCATAAGCTACGTAAAGACTACGGCGTAGAATTTTGCTACGATCGTGCTACGAATATAAAGATGAATTATGAGAGCAGTTGTTGGGATGAGCCATTCCATGATTTGACTGATTCTTTCACGACGTGGCGAACAGAAAGTCGTGCGAATGAATGAGAGCAACCTATTTGTAGACTCACAGTTAAACACTTCGCCACATCGTGATATTTCTGGGCATATTATCGTTAAATAGTAACATTTCAAAATTTTAAGAGCTAAAAAGCTCTCAGAGAAATAAATATTTCTATAATTATCAGATAATTTATACCTACAATTTACTTATCCATGTAAGTACATAATATTGTTGGTTCAAGACTTCGGTGTTGTCTATCGGTCAGACTGTGATCATTAGTTGGTCACGTACTGAGCTTATGTACCTCATTAGGAAATTCACACACATATGTACATACACTGGCATGTATTATCATCACTAGCCTATAAGATACAGGGTGTACTGGACCTCCGCAAACTGAAACGGTGAACTCAGACCATCAAACTGAGTAACTTTCACTATGAAGCCTACCAGACAAAACTGCTGTACCTACCGACTCCAATGTATGGGACAGCAAATTTTTTCGTTCCACTGAAAGGGAGATACTTTTTGTCCGTCTGTTTGTTGTTCGAGCATCACGTGAAAATAACTGAACCGATTTCGATAAAACTTTTTTGTTTGAAAGCTTATGATTTGACTTAATATGCGCACGAATTCGCTGGTAAACTGTAGTATGCAATAAACGAATGATCGCTCTGAGGAGCACCTCCGCAGCACGGCAGCACCCGCTGCTGCGTGACGTCACGCGCGTCGCTCGCAGCGCTGTCCACTCTCCGCCTCGCACTCGCTCGCGTCGCATCGCGCGCGCCTCATACAATATTCTCTGTGAAGACGACACTACCTCCGTGTCCCGTGCCCCGTGCACATACAAGGAACATTAACACAATACTGTATGTATCTATGTGCTGTTTGTTTGCTCTCTGTTTACACATGACACACACACACACACCCCCACACACACACACACACACTGAGGAAACGTTATGTCATTTAGGTAAGTAAGTAAATAAAATAATGTTAGGTAAATACAAAGATTTTTAGATTAAATAGGTACATATTCTTTCAAATTAATACTCTGTATTGTAAAGAAAGCATATAAAATGGTAATAGGTTGTGTTAAATTTAAACTTTAATTTAAAAAACATATTTTGAAGAAAGTAAATGAAGACCTACATTATATGTGCGGGATCCAATGCACTTTATGTATTGTTATGTTTTCCTAATCCTCAGTCACTTTTTAAATACCCTTTGAAATGCATATTGTAGCTGTTGCACCTACATAATGTACCTAGAGTGCACTACTATTGTAACTAGTTATTCATACGGTATTCGGTTGCTCCAGTCAGCTACGACCACAAGGCGACCCGACCGCACATTAAGCACAACATAAGAAAGAGTATCTATTACTGCATATAGTATGGACACTGCCTTCCTCCCTCCAACTTTTTACCTCACCCCCTCAATTGCCCTCTGGCTACCTCGGCAGTTACATGCATGAAACTAATGAGTACGATTTTCGCATGTACCTACTGACGTCATGATGTCATCTTGTCAAAATCAGTTTTTTGCAGGCAGTGTCCAGTCTATATGAGCGTAAATTCATCTATGCTAAAGTATGTATGGTCGCAGTCGCAGCGCTCCTCGGCTGCACGACACTCGACAAGTCGCGCGGCGGCGGCACGGTACCTACCTACGCGTCGACACTCGCATCAAGCCATCGATTGCCACTGCAAGAGGGACTCATTAAAACTTGCCGAGTGCCGCCCCGGTGCCACCGCCGGTGCCGGTGCCGGTGCCAGTGCCGGTGCCGGTGCCGGGGCCTAGCGAGTTGGCACGGAGCAGCGCCCGCTCGTGACGTCACCACACGAGGCAACACGTCGCGCTTCTCACACTACCCAACACTCTCACTGACCATTTAATATGTTTAAAAAATGAATCTACCTACAACAATTTGTAACAAGAATTTTTTTACACGCTTTAATTGAAATACGTACCTCTACTTAAATTTTTGAAGTTCTCGTACCTACGTATTTCAATTAGAATTTTTGAGGCTCTCAATATTTAATTTACGAAAATCATAACAACCTCGTTATATTCTAACCGTAGATTAGATTTTCCCCAAAGTGCTGTTTTGTTTAAGGGTTTTTCAAATATTCATTAAAGTAATAGAATTCCGTGAAGCGTGCGGGCCTCCCCCTGCCCCGCGCCCCGCGCCGTCCCCCGGGACACGGTCGTGAGGTCCTCGCGCGCCGGTCACCGGATGACTTGTTTTAAGTCGGGCCGGGCCGGACGTCCGGCACCGTCGAACCTCTGGCCCCGGCGCCTCGGGACCGTCCCGGACACCTCTACACTTGCGTCACACGTCACGTAATGCGTCGCGACTCGCGGAGATATGATTCATAATGACGTCACTTAATGGCAGTATTCGACCACATTAAGATGACATGTATCCATGGCCGGCATCGGCTGGCCTCCGCTGGAATTGCTCGTTTCTGAAGGATAAAGATCGTCTCAACACCTGTAGTACGGCCCCACAGCAAAATACCATAAGACATGATACTATGGAAGTAGCTGAAGTACACAAGTTTTGCAGCTGCTTTATCTGTTAGGTGCAAACTGAACACTATAGTAGTCGACGTCGCATGAGCTCACACTCCACTCAGCAAATTTGACAACGTTAGCGATATGTATATATCTGAAATGCGTGTCATTCGCATACCTACAAGAAATATTTAAAAAAAATGTATGATCGGAACTCGGGAAAAAAATTATGTAAATCGCCTATCACCTTTTTCTTTTCGTGTCAATGGTTCAATGAGGGTGCTCACAAAATGACCTACTCAAACCTAGCTGGTGTGTTTCGTAGTTTCATTCCACATTGGGCAAATTGATCCGCATGTATTCGCCCTGCCAGAGTTCAAGTTGTGAAAATCTGCGGTTTCTTTAATTTCATACAATTGTAAACATTGTTGTAGGGATAATAATTTGAATTTAGGTATGTACAAAGTTTAAATATAAGTCAGTATAATATCTGAATGCTTTTAGAATCTAATAATAGTGTGTTGTTTTGTATAAGTTGTATAAATGTTCGTTCCACGTAGGCAATACGCATGTAGGCTGTAATGTATGTGTCTAAATTATTTGTATATTTTATAAATTTTTCTGTAGAGGTATAGTAGATAGAAGTACACAAAATTAATGAAATAACGAGCATGTTCAAATTGTAAAGCCAAAAGGGGGAGACCGCAAAGCAGCATTTGTGCTGAGGCGCCACCTGTTCATTCAGGAAATGTTAATAATTAATAATGTTAAACTGTTATATCGCTCTTTCTGATGAATAAATATCTTTTATTATAATTATTAATTATAGTGATAGTGAATGTAGTTCACCGCGTCTCTGTACCCTGTGGTTAACGAGACCGATCTCTGAGACACCGCAATAAACCACCAATAAAGTGTAACGCTTCCGCGTCCTGGAGATGAGCGGCCCCCTCCTCCCCTCCTCCCCGCCCCCCGCACCCGCACCCCGTAAAGTGTAACGCTTCCGCGTCCTGGAGATGAGCGGCCCCCTCCTCCCCTCCTCCCCGCCCCCCGCACCCGCACCCCGTAAAGTGTAACGCTTCCGCGTCCTGGAGATGAGCGGCCCCCTCCTCCCCTCCTCCCCGCCCCCCGCACCCGCACCCCGCGCCGCACCCTTGACCTCGTTACGCTCTCTGCTGCATTACGCACTTCACTTCCACGCACTCCGCACTCCGCACTACCTCCACCGAGTGCCGCCCCCGATGTTATCATTCACAACACTTACCGAGTTGTTATCGACTCTACCTCTCAACGACGCGAGGGCGGCGCTACTTTTCCATTTAACTCTTTTTTATCTAATTCTTTTTTAACATCGAAATCGCGAAAAAAGAATCTGCTGTTCACATCAAACTGCGACTTTTTTTGCGATTTCGCCAACGAAAGAAAAAGAAGAGAAAGTTGTTTAGTTTGATGGTCTGATCATCCCATTATAAAAACGTCAGCATATTTAAGAAGGACCATGTGATACCAGATTTTAAGTCAGATCATAAGCTATCAAACAAAAAAAAGTTTCATCAAAATCGGTTCTGTAGTTTTTGCATGATGCGCGAACAAACAAACAAACAAACAAACAAACAGACAGACAAAATTTCTAAAAAAGGTTGATTTCGAGTCAGGGATAACTAAAAACCATATCGTAATCTTTTTTTTGTAAATATCTTCAATGTACAGACACACTTCAGTTAACTACAGTTTTATAATAGTTTAGATTAGAAGCAGGCGTGGCGTGCGATGCGAAGGAGCGCGGCGCACTCGTAACGTTCCTACGTACTGAGTGTAACTGCGCCGCGGCTGTTAATATGTAAGCGCCGATCTGCTTCATGCATTATGTACGCAGAGTGTAACTACGCTACGCCCGCGCCGCCCCGCGCCGCCCCGCGCCGCCCCGCGCCGCCCCGCGCCGCCCCGCGCCCCGCGAACACTCTTAGCGCTGCGTCTATTATGCACGAGCTGTACTCGCACCTCCTTACATCAGACGGTACCCGAGTACTGGGGCCCGCGGTCAGTACCACCACCACCGCACCACCGCACCACCGCTGCGACCCCCGAGTGTAAAGCGCAGTGCAGCGCAGACGGACGGGCGATACGTCTGCTCTCCGCCGTTATGTTGAGGTTCTATCAAAAGATGTAAACAAAGAGGCTTTTGCCAGTTTTATTAAAGCGTGAAATTTCTCATTAGTCGGCCCTCGCCTCGCCTCGCCTCGCCTCGCGGCGGAGCCGAGCGCCGAGCGCAGATTATCTAAATATGAAAGGTTATAACGAAATCGCTCCAATGCATAATTTACGAACAAGAAATTAGTTAAACAAGTTAACAAGTCTCTGTTATTTGCCACAGATGTAACGCCCTCTCGCTATACAAAAATAATTTTACATACAGTATGACATTTTGTACAGTAAAAATATGTATGCTATTGTATTAACACACGCATCTATACTCACTCTCTGCAGAACATAAATCGTTCGTATCGTTAGTGATATTATTTGTGAACTCTATGTATTCATAGCCTGCTTCTAGATGACAGTAATTCAGTGTTGTTCTCACCTCTGTAAATCGTTCTCAAGAGCTCATCTTCATAAATGTTGTATGTTAATACGATGTCTGAGAGTGGAGGCGGAGAGCGCGCGAGGCGTCGGTCGTAGCTATCACCGTCTAGGTTCTTATAACAACATAACAATGTTTTAAGTGGGTACTACTCATACAAAGTGCCAAACAAAGATTCTGAACTCGTTCTAGATCCTGAAGTATAAACTCGTTGACAAGGTAATTATTTTTAAAAAGGAAAAGGAAAATCTATGGTACAATTGAGTAAGGCAGCTCGCGCTGACACCCGTGTTATGTTTGTATATACATAATATGTATACAGATCTTTTTTCTTTGTGTATCTTACGGAGAGGCAATAGAGTGTATTGTTAGTGGCGAGTTGTCATCGACCGCAGTATTATAAAGTTAGGAGCGAGGCTAACTCGATCAGTGTCGGTCCCCGGGGCTCCGGGCGGGCGCGGTGCGGTGCGGCGGGCGGTAGATACCGGCCGGCGGTGATCGTGTTAGCGCCGCGCCGGTGCCGGTGCCGGTGCCGGTACCGGTGCCGTCGAGCCGCTGCGACTCGCTTCATCTCCGCCGCACATCCGACTCGTCAACAATCTGCCACCACCGGGAGCAGGGGCACCATCTTGCTAAATGTTTACATCTAATTCTACTGATAAACACCCTGAAAAACTTGATTTGATTATAATACGAGTATTATCGACAAACAGTTTCTACTACCAGCAAAATCCCAAAACTTATTGAAGCCATTGAATAATTATGTATAGAGCAGACAACGCAAAATAAAATCTATGCACTACGATCAGTACATACGTACATACAACTTTCTTGAAAAATACCTCCTCCTTGACGAAAACCAGCACGGCTTTAGGAAAAAACATTCCACGACACTAGCAGTATATAAATATGTGCAGGAAATCCTGAATATGATTAACGACAAAAGCTACGCGATCGGCCTACTATTGGACATGACTAAAGCATATGATAAAGTATCCCACAAAATCCTGTTATCGAAGCTCTACGGTTTAGGTATCAGGGGAACTGCTTATGACTGGTTTCAATCGTATTTAAAGAACAGAAAGCAGTACGTAGAGATAGAATATTATAACAAAGAAAATAATATGATGGAAAATGTGCAATCGAAAACCAGAATCACAAACTCCTCTATTCCACAGGGAAGCGTAATCGGTTGCACCCTGTTTTTGGCCTATATAAATGACCTACCAAAAGTATTGGATCCCCTCTGTATACTATTCGCAGATGACATTTCCCTGCTCTTCAAAGCAAAAAATGAAAACCACATTATTCCCCCTATAGATGACACATTCATAATAGTAAAAAACTGGTTAGAAGAACATAACCTCGAAATAAATCTGACCAAAACAAAAATAATTCAATTTAGGACCTATAAAAAGCAACCATTTAATCTAAACCCAGTAAAACAAACCCTCGGAATCGACGAAGTTGGTGATTTCAATTTATTAGGAATAACTATCGATACACATCTCAATTGGAAAAGTCATGTTCGCCAAATAAAAGCCAAATTCTCAAAATTTATATACGCACTAAGTGTCCTCAAGGCTAATACAAATGTGGAATCAGCGTTAGCGGCATACTATGCATATGGATATGCATGGTTGCGATACGGGGTGATATTATGGGGTGATAGTACTGACGCTAATGATATCTTTATTATGCAGAAAAAATGTATCCGAATTATCGCTAATATCCGTCGTAGGCAAAGCTGTAGACCACACTTTATCATACAAAATATACTTACGCTCCCGTCTATTTACATACTTGAATCAGCAATATTTGTTAGGAAACATTTACAGCTTTTCAAAAAGAAACCTCCCCTACGATATAATACACGCTCTAAAAACCACCTAGTGCTGCCTAAATCCAACCTAAAAATGTTTGACAACAGCCCAAATTATAGATTGACATCCATATATAATAAGATCCCAGAAAGCTTAAAAACCGAATGTAAAGACAATATATTCCAGCAAAAACTAACATCCGTACTAGTTAAAAAGTGTTATTATACCGTCCGAGAATTTTTCGACGATAAGAATTTTGACATCTTATAAACAACTGTATTAAATTTTTATTTTTATCTAGATTGACATTGTTATTTTTAATCTTATCCTAATTTAATTGTATTGAACTTTACTGTTTTGCGAACATTTCAACTATTATTCTAATCTTATTACGAATTTACCTACTGTCGTAATTCCTAATTGACATAGTTTTTAGCTTACTTTATTTTTATTTTTTACAATGTTATTATTATTCAAACACACTTGACATACCTACATGAGTGTAAATTTGTGAACAACTATTATGTACCTACATCTACTTATTCTTTCTTGTTTACTTTCAACTTTGTAAATATTTTTGTAATTGTTTGTTTTGTAATAGTTTTGTAATGCTCGCTCTCTGCGTTGCTGCGCCCTACCAGGGTTCATGTAAATACTATGCTTGTAATTCTTTGCCACCTTAAGCTGTACATGAATGCAATAAAGAAATCTAATCTAATCTAATCAGCAAAGCGAGATGCGCCTGGCACTGGCTAAGTAAGTTTGCACCAATTGGCCTAAACGAGTGTTACAAAAAATTTAGTCTGGGTGTCGCCTCTAGTAGGTACCTCAATAATTGAAGCATATGATATTATTAGCTGCGGCGCGACAACCTGCGATACACACACGCACACGCACACGCACACGCACACGTAGTGTGTAACAGGAGGTAGGAACTCGTAGGCATCAGAGCGAGCACTCTGCCCGGCGCTCCCCGCGCCGCCGCCGCAGGATCACTCGCTAGCTAACTGTTTTACATTGTTAGATTTCCCCGGAGGCTCTCACTCGCACTCGCACTCGGTCTCGGTCGGACCGACGGACGCTCACTTTAACAAGTCTCTGCGTCACGTTATCGTTCTACTTTAATGGACACTCTCTTAGACCGAGACGTTCTCCGCTCGATTCACAGGTGGACAGCTTTTATTGTTTACTCCTGACTCCTGACCTGACAGTACCGCGACTATCAGACGGTCAACATAATTGCGGTCTCCGTTGCTACTGCTCCTAGTTCATCTATTTAAATTATTTGTTCAAATAAAGAAAGTCAGGTTGAGAATGTCGTAGATCGCTATTGCTACGCCGCTACGAGGGAATTTCGTAGCAGCGTAGTCATATACAGCTACGAAACGTCTAAATCGCTGGAGGCTTAAATATTTTTGTTGAAGAAATGTTCTTCAAAGTCAGCATTAATAATGAAGTTAGTATTAGTAGGGGAGAGGCGGCTGTCGCCTCGAGGTGTTGCGAGAGGAACGCTCGTCACGAGTCTCCGGCAAACTGTCGATTCAATAAAACGAACAAAATGTGAAGTGGCGACGCTAATGGCGGCACTGACGGCGATTTAATGCAGTCAGCCCCCCCCCCCCCCCCCCCCCCTCCGCCTCCTCACCCCGCCCCGCACCGACGTGCTGGACTTATCGTCTTATCGCCTAAAGTGGAAATTGACTTTTCTTGCTTCGATACACTATCTAAGCTACTTTGATAGATAGCTGCTAAGATGTTTGTAAAAGAATCTCGACATTATAAAAGAGCAGATAACGGTAAAATTGCCATGAACTAGTATTAGAGGTGCTGATTCACAATGAATATGCAGTTTCATAAGTGAACTCGCAACAGCAGAATTGCAGAGAAACCACTTTTTTGTTCTGACCGATACACTGTCGCGCCGCCTTTATATAAACACTAGCTGTTGCCCGCTACTTCGTCTGCGTGGACCTTAAAAAGGTATTTTATGTGTTAATTTAGAACATATTCTATCTGTGTGCCAAATTTCATCTAAATCCGTTCAGCCGTTTATGCGTGATTGAGTCACAAACATCAAAACTTCTAAACGTCCTCACAAACTTTCACATTTATAATATTTAGTAAGATACGTGCGTACGTACATACATAGCTATTCACATATATCGCTAATAACTATTACAAACAACATGACATTTGCTTTGTTACGTAAAACAACAACCTCTTCCATTATATTTGTCTCCCATCTCATCACAAACAATATCACAACTGTGAGCAAATTCAATGAAAGAAAATATGTTTACTCGTTGAATAATTCCACGAGTTATACTTTGTACAGAAGGGACCGTCAAATGTTCCGACCGACATCGCTCCTCATTAATGCAAACAATCCGGAGAAGTTTGAAACAAACAAACCGAAGACTTTGCATCTGAACATTTAGATATTCGCTTGCTATTGTCTCGAGTTACAGTTACAGGTCATCAATCATTCACAACCCGCTGATACAACGAGGCGCGACCGACGCGACGCGACGCGAGATCGGAAATTATGTTCACAAAAAGATATAAAGTACATCTCCTTGTGGAATACATTTACAAATAAAAGCATTTTATAATAAGTACCTACGTTAATTTAAAACACTCGTGTCATTACAAGACTAAATAGTAACTAGAAGCGCATGCATTGTAATGATTCCAAATGTAAGCTACTGGCCCCTTATGATGGAAACCCACATGCCTCTCCTCAGTGCGCTATCGACGCTCTACTAATGAAAAGGCAAAGAAAAATAATCCATCTGAAAATACGCAAGATGTTAGTTATTCCAGTCGTGTGATGTTAACTTCATCGCAGGTTTCTTTTAACTTCTTCGTACGGGGGAGCGGGTCGGGGAAGGAGGGCGGGGGGAGGTCTAGTATTGAATAGATTGACTGAAGGAAATGAACTGCAGCCGCGCGCCCGACCGACCGGACGTCCGGCCGCCTCGCACCCGCGCCGCGCCGGACCGACCCTTGCACTGTAAATACCTAGCTTACTACGCGATATATTATATTGCTTTTGTATGTACATGTAGATATTCCTAGTAGTGCAGGACTTTCTACTAAAAGAAAAAGGGGAAGATTTAAAGAGAGATGGTCAGATGAAAGAAACAAAATCGCTGGAAAGAACTGGATCTTAAAAGCAAAAGAGACATTTCGAGAGATATGAGAGAGGATATGATAGAGAGAGGTCCTGTATATAATAAGTTCTTTGCTTTTTAATGTTATGTACATATCCAAAGATGACAAATGTCTTTCAAATTGTTGAGTCAAAATTTTGATATTTGCATGTAAGATAATTATTATGATTTAAACATTTGTATTGTATGCCTGAAATAGGTAAGAGCTGCTTTTTCATGTAATTACTATGTATTATATACCAGTTCTAACAATAAAGTTATTCTTATTCTTAAGAATAATTAAATTTAAAAATATTAATTTATCTAAATCAATTTTTAGCATGTCTGAAATGACATGTAATTGAATTAAAGATTGAAAAAGTCGGGCGGCGAGCGGGATTCGAACCCACGACCGGCCTATCCGGGGCATGCTCTACTCCAACAGAGCTGTCGTCGCACCGCAAGATAGAAAAAGAAAGAAAAAGAAGATAGAAAATAGATTGAAAAGTTCGCCGTGGCTTGCGGGGCGACGACAGCTCTGTTGGAGTAGAGCATGCCCCGGATATGCAGGTCGTGGGTTCGAATCCCGCTCGCCGCCCGACTTTTTCATTCTTTAATTTGATTAGGCTAACATGGCATACATGTAAAATAATAAAATTCGACATGTAATTGATAACGATAATGATAATTTATTTGCAAAAATATTGTTCATAAGATTTTATAAAAATACAATTTTCCAGCATATTCTACCATGAAGACATTCAAATGTTTATTACAAGTATGATTATAACTAATCGAATAACGAACCCGCGCCCGCAGACTCACCTCTCTACAACCTTAGCCGCTCAGTAGATGTTGAATCCTAGTCGCTCATTGAGAGCGGCTTTTTTGGGGGGCCCATTAAATGAGTTGCCGAGTCACCGCCTTCCATTTTTGACAATCCAGACACGGCAGGCGTCCCGAGTCTCTCCGCAATAACCCAGATTTCCCGGTCTAGCCAGTTCCCCCCATAACCCGAGTAATTTTCTGTCCTTTCTACAATAGTCTCTGCACCGAACGTGGTTTGTCTTCTGCGTATTTCACTCGTACACAATGTATTCATTTATAGACCACGCTTAGTGAATCCCCTGACATTTAGATAAAATTGTCTCAAAGGGGCCTCTACGTGTTGGACCTTTGTCTCCACGCAAGCCTTCCAAAGGTCCGGGCTACGGCCCGTGATATACCTTAAAAGATACAATAATAATAATGTCCCCGCGGGGGCAGCTTGTGGCGAGCTGACGGTGAGTGGCAACACCGCGGATCCCTATCCAGGGGGACCATACAGACATGTGCTCACACACAGACCCACACAGACAGTAACACACCCCCCTACCTCTATCTCTACCCCTACCTCCAGAGTGGAATCGCAAGAGCAGAACCTATGCTCCAGGTTGGAAGTGTATTGCACGTAATGGCGTAATAACGGGGAAACCCGCTCACGGGGGTGAAACCGGTGCCGCACCTCTCGACAACCTTTAGCCGCTCAATGGGATGTTGCCCCATTGTCGCACTTTGTGCGTACGGCCGTTTTATGGGGCCCACTCGACGAGTCGGTGAGTCACCGCCTATCCTATTTACAATTTTGAGACTAGTTGTCATAGCAGGCGTCCGTTAGTCTCCTCCCATAGCCCAGTATCCATCCATCCAACTTTCACCTCCATAGCCCAAGACCTTATTTTTCCATCCCGGCCATAGCGCCGGACTCCAATAGTCTTTGCACCTGGCGGGGACCATCCCCGTGTGTATCATGTTGTGTGCTCGGAGATGGTATCCACCATGTGTATCCCTTACATTTAGATTAACTTGTCTTTTGAACGGACCTCTACATGTTGGCTTCGGCTCCATGCACGTCTTCCAAAGGTCCGGGAATTAATTGCCCGTGATTACGGAACGTAAAATAATAATGTAAACAACTAATAACAAGGCACGTGATACCGAACTAGTCATCATTAGCTCTATCTAATCTTCTAAACTATTATAAAACTGTAACTGAAGTGTGTCTGTACATACAAGATATTTACAAAAAAAAGATTACGATATGGTTTTTAGGTATCCCTGACTCGAAATCAACCTATTTTAGAAATGTTGTCTGTCTGTTTGTCTGTTTGTTTGTGTGTTTGTTTGTTTGTTTGTTCGCGCATCACGCAAAAACTACAGAACCGATTTTGATGAAACTTTTTTTTTGATAGCTTATGATCTGACTTAAAATCTGGTATATAATTTGTGCGGACGAAGTCGCGGGTAAACACTAGTTCATAATAAATAAATAAATGTTAATAAATCTTTAATACATTTTTTATAATTATCATGATGATGATTATGATGCTTCATGGGCGTGTTCGACCACAGCGACTGATTATGGTCATAATTATATGTACTGTTGTATGAAAACCAAAACCAAACAATATGCAAGTGACGGAGTATTGAATATTAGAGAAGAAAAGTAAGTAGAAGATGATAGTTGATTGTCTCTGCTATACATATTATATACCCTTACGGCACATGCAGTATGCATGTGTGTGTGTTTATGTGTGAGAGGAATCAAATAATTATTTTATTTACTTACTTCCATTAAAAAATCCAGTAAATCCGTATTTACTCGCTGACATTTATAGACATTGTCTAATAAGAAGCCCCTAGAGGCTGAGAGTGTTCCGCGCATCTGTCTTCGGGAGGAATTAAACAGATAAGAGGCAGCTCACACGCCCCATTTACTTTTCTCGGCGAAGTAAGCGTAATGTGCCGATGACGAAGAAAATAAAAGGTTCGGGCGATGTCGGGACGCGGGACACTAGACACCAGAGTCGCGACGTGAGACGCGGGACACGGGAAACGCCCACTACGCGGGACACTCGCTGTCGATTACCTGCCTGTGCGTCCGCAGCGCAAGGTCACGATGACGAGCGTGTCCGTGCGACACTGACAACCAATCCTTACTGCGACTGCCGACAGAGGCATTTCTTTGTGTATTCATTTAACATTTTTCATCAAGATTAAGATTTGTAAAATAATCATAACCCGTGGGGGTAGGTACGTGGTGTTTTTGTGGGTGAAGGCTGGCAACTTTTCACCACTTGACATATCACCCCATCCCGACACCTCAACAATCATAAATTGAAACCTTGCTATTGTATCCTTATAAGAGAGTTATGTTAAGGTTTCTGACCACCACCAAAGAGGAGTACGGTCGTGAATAATAATTATTTTGGTATATTTCTATGTATGTGTGTAATCAAATGAAAGCCTTCTTAACCGTCTGCTCCGTTGCCGCGCGCGTGCTGGATTACTCTCTGTTACTTTGGTTATCAGACACGCACGGCTTCCGACCGCAGCACGCCCGCGCCCGCGCCCGCATCCTCACCGACGCTCATACTTAATTACACCGACGCACGCGACTGCGGCCGGGACTCCTCTCCACTCCCTCACTGAACACATGTCAAGTGAGACTTTCAGTCGTCGCAGCTTACGTGAGGGAGTGACGCTCGTAGTGAGTGCGAGCGTGCGAGGCCTCCGGGAGCGGAGCGCGGAGTAGTATCAGTGTAGTGTGTGGAGTGGAGGGGCGAGCGGGCGCGGGGAGGAGGGGGAGGAGGAGAGGGCAGCGCGTCGGCGCCGCGGCAGTCCTCGCGCGGCCGCAGCGCCGTAGAGTCGTGTCGCAGCGCCGCCGCCCCACGTGAGCGCTCGACCACTCGCCGCCGCCGCCCGACCGACCTGCCCGTGCTCTGTGAAGTGATACCGTGTCTACCATGAATTGATATTGTGCATTGCAGGCGAGGATATACCGCTGGTGAATATTCACGGGCAACCCTTACGTTACCATTTTAAGGATGCCGCCGTCGGTCGTGTCGCGGGGAGTGGTTCCTCACATCGCTCATCAGCCTGCACGCTCCTCGCTGACCGCTGACCGCTAGGACGCGACGGGCACATTCATTTACCTAAGTTTGATCATATTCAGACTTGGATACCGTTCGGTTGGAGTCCATGATTGACGAGCAGATGCACAAAGTGTGCAAAATAACGAGCACATTAAACTATGAAACGTACGAACTATGGCTCGTACGAAATGATGATGATGTTTGAAGATGGCTGCAGTAACTGACCCCAACAGAACTGCACAGCACATCATTCCTAAACGCAAGGTCCGTCGTCGCATCGGTGCGCTCGCCATCACCGCGCACATTGCTTCTGAAACGTATCCGATAGTCACAGGGATGCGATGGTGTCACTGAGACTCTTCGAGCGATTACATTTCAAATCGACAGATTTTTCGCTACTGCGGCTATTACCGAATTTCAAGTCTTTACGAGTAATTGAAATTCTTTGAAGAGTCAATTGGCACCTCCACTGTTTTTAAAGTTTCTGCATACAAAAAGAACATCACTACAAAAATCTCGTTTGGGGTAGTCAGAAGCTTTGATACAACTACCGTAACTTACATAACTTTTTAAGCGTATAGTTTATATTCAGCATGGCATATCATATGTTTACAAATTTGATAAAGCTATATGTCAAGATTGACAGTCGAAGATACGAAAGCGTCGAAAAAAATTGGAAGCAGTAGTGGCCCCAAATCCCTATCCATATACACGCACACATACATAATTTGTATGGCGCCTCACGCACACCGACCTATGAAAGTTAGCCCCTTTTGTTTTATACGGTATAACCGTGAGGCGCATACTAGACATATACTTTTTCTAAGGCTTACAACTATTTTCCCCGAGGGGGTAGTCAGTGATATTCTGAACCCTCAGAAAGTCCACGTTTCACCAGTAGTACCGAAACTCTGTCCAATGTGACGGGGAGTGATCCCGTACATGCCTAGAAATTGAAGCATGCAGGTTTAAGCACGATGTTTTCCTTCACCAAAAAACCAGTGGTGTTACAAATCGTACATAAATTCCGTAAAACTCATTGGCACGGCAGACGGCGATCGAACCATCGCCTCCTGCACGGTAGGCAAGGTTGCTCGCCACTGGACCACCACGGCCGAAATATATTCAGATTGTTTAAAAACCGACCATAAATAGAACTTTTCTATTAAGCTTAGGGTCCATAGCTTGAATAATAAAAGTTTGGCGGAACACTTTTATCATTTTAACATTAACAGAACTTGCCTATAGATTTGTAAGTATTTAATTTGTACAGAACATTTTGCACAGCATTTACATTTAAATACATGGTCACATAAACTGAAGACCTTAATCCCACCAACAGTTTTTTGAAGCGTGTGGTTGTAGCAAAGCAAGTCTCGCATAGCGTAGGGTCCTGTAATCATTTGTCTGTTTTGCCATCCTAATTGTGCTTTTAGATACCCAAAAATGTTTTATGCTGTGTACGCCTTTGATTAACATGGCATGCCTAATAAAATCGATTGCCTATACTCTACCCACTTTTACTACAGGGTGAAATTGATATCATTAGCATCCTTTTAAATTAAGAGTCTACCCATCAAACTGAACAACTTCTACTATGGGAGCAAACCAATCGGAGCAAGAAAATAATCAGCTGCTGCATACATTTGAGTCGAGTTGGCGCTGCAGTTTATTATGGGAGGGAACAGCTGATTTTTTTTGCTCCGATCGGTTTGCTCCCATTGTCAAAGTTGTTCAGTTTGATGGGTAGACTCTTAGTTTAAAAGGATGCTAATTATATCAATTTCACCCTGTAGAAGTAAAACTATCAGCGCAAAAAAATCTGCTGTTCCATTTAACTGCAATGCCTACACGATCAAACGTTTTTTTTGTCCCGGCAGGTTTGCTCCCATAATAAAAGTTGTTCAGTTTGATGGGTAGACTCTTAGTTTAAAAGGATGCTAATTATATCAATTTCACCCTGTAGAAGTAAAACTATCAGTGCAAAAAAATCTGCTGTTCCATTTAACTGCAATGCCTACACGATCAAACGTTTTTTTTGTCCCGGCAGGTTTGCTCCCATAATAAAAGTTGTTCAGTTTGATGGGTAGACTCTTAGTTTAAAAGGATGCTAATTATATCAATTTCACCCTGTAGAAGTAAAACTATCAGCGCAAAAAAATCTGCTGTTCCATTTAACTGCAATGCCTACACGATCAAACGTTTTTTTTGTCCCGGCAGGTTTGCTCCCATAATAAAAGTTGTTCAGTTTGATGGGTAGAGTATGTGTTTTAAAGGTTAATGATACTTTTGCCAACACCCTGTACACTAAACATTGTTAAATACACAATAATGAGTACGAAATATTGTCAAATATGCGCTGTCGAGTCGAGTGATATATTTAGAAACTAAACGCGTGAGGCTCTCTTGATTATCCGGAGCGACAGCAAACTCTCCTTCTCCTGTCACGAGCCGAATTTTAAGAAAGACTCCCTCATAGGACAGCCGTCCCCTTAGAATTTAGGCACTTCAAGAGGCTTGTGAATATATAAAGTACGATTTTAGACTATCTTTGACGACCCCCTCAGTATATATCCTCGTATTAGATATAAATTGTCGTCGAAACAAGTTCCAAACAGTCACTGCTGCTGTGGTTTAGTTGGTAAGGATGTGTCGCTCCGTCGAGTCTTTTGAACATGTTGTGTTGTGTTTTGAGTTATGGCTACTTTATACTGTTATCTAATTTGTGTAGTTTTTATTGTCGTGTTTCGCGTCGTGTAGACAACACATTCTCAAGTAATTTGATTTGATTTGATTCACAAATTGTATTTCCGTTAGTCATGACATGTGACTCGATGTGCAATTTGGAATACAATACCATTTTGACTGACTCTGCTATAACTGGAGTTACTATCACACACGTGTCTCAACGACGCGCACTAGACGTTCATCACCTTACATCGCATCGCATAGCCCACAAGACAAGATGGTATCTACAATAGAGAAATTACACGCTCCCCTGGGGTACATCCCACATTATTTTCTACACATATTATAAGCATGCTTTCAACTATGTACCCCTTTAGGTAGGTAGGTACACTATAGGGTCCTTCTTAATTATGCTGACACTTTTTTACACCACCCCCGGTGTAGACCATCAAACTGAACAAGTTTCACTATGGGACCAATATCGAAATCGCGAAAAAAAAATCATTTTCCATACTCTACAAATCGACTAGAGCTAAAATAATGTATGGGATATCAATTTTTTTTTCGCGATTTCGATGTTGATCCCATAGAGAAAGTTGTTCAGTTTGACGGTCTAAACAACCCCCTTAAGAGTTTTAAATATTTATTGTTACTTATGAAACACCCTGTATATTGAATCACGCTACCGGGTAACTGTATTAAGGCACGGCAACATCCAGAACTGTCCTTTTGACATTCAAGCGTAAACATTCATGTCCATTGTGATGTGCTCTCTCACACTGATTGTACCTTTATACATTCTCTCGCAAATTATTCATATTATCAACGGATTCAGATGTGCCCTCTTGTGGGGCAAAACATGAAAGTAATAAATGATGAATGTAATGAAATGAAATGAAATGAAATGAACGTGATTAAAAATTACAATAATTGAAAGAAAATTGGAGTGGTACCTATTTACTGGAGGGTCCACATGAAATATTGTTGCAGTCTTTCCACTTCCAATTGCCAATTGTCAATATGCACATCGAAACGTTCCATCTTACTTACCGGTCGCCATTTTTTATTTCAAACAGTTCGCAGCATTTTTCAGCTGTGGGGGCAGTGTGTAGAACGGCTGTAACAGACCATGATATTGTGTTGGCTGGTATTATCTCTAACGTAGCTAGACCAAAACGGAAGAGATTTGTTACAAAAATTGACTACGATTCCTTGGTTGATTATTGCCTGATAAATCGTAAAGGATTCCCGAGATTCTGGCTTGCCGCATGCGGGGTCCATTGTATCATGTGTACTGATTTGTTCTTTTTGTTAATAAAGATATTTGTATTTGTATTCACTCTGCGAGTCGCGTTGAGTCCTTTCGTCGCCAGTTGTTAAATAGTGGAGTGGTATGTGCTGGAGGATCAGGATCAGGTCGGTGGTCGGGAGTATCTAGTATCTTGTATCTAGAGTATCTTGACGGCCCGACAGCACAGTCTGTAGTGAACCTGCCTGCTGTGCCGGGGGTCGCGGGTTCGAATCTCGTAAGGGACAAATATTTGTATGACGAATATTAATATTTGTACCCGAGTCATGGATGTTTGTATCTATATATATATTCTATATCGTTGTCTAGTTATCATAATACAAGTCCAGGCTAGATTCTGGAACTTTAAATGTGCCTAGATAATTTGTGTGACACTGTCCAAGATATTTATTTATTTATCTACGGAATGAAACCACAACCGCTCTCCACTGTGTCTATTTCAAAAATTTTAATTACACGTCTTGACTACCTACCTAAATTATACATAATTATATGAAACTATTAAATCCTACGATACATCACGAATACAAAACGTTATCCTATTATATCCAGACTGTTATCACTTGACAACAAACAAGGCCGGACACAGGCCGCAAGCTTGTAACGTGTTTCAAATCGGCTCTAACATTCTAATAACACTCCGCATAAGCATATGCTCACGACTATATTCCCCGAGGGGGTTGTCAGAGACATTCTGAAAACCTTAGAACATCCACGTTTCACCAGTAGTACTGAAACTGTCCAGTGTGACGGGGGGTGAACCCGTCGCCACTTATAATGGACACTTATATTATAACACACCGACCGACCCCTACTTTATCCATTTCTCAATCATGTTTAGTGAAAGAACATGGCTTATTTACAGAACCGCATTATTTAACCTGTTCACCACTTGTAGAGTTGAATAAGACTTCTTGTTAGCTTATTTGAAATATCGTTTGACATATTTCGTATGAAAGAAATATCAAATTATCTGTCGATTAAGCTAACAATAATATGTTCATAAGTAGTGAAACAGGCCCTAAACCTTTATAAATATCGAAATGTAAATATGAAATTCAATACTATAGTAAAATAGCTAAATTATTTCTTTCTTGAACAATATTGCATTCAGAAACTAACTGCCAGATAGTTGGATAAGCATAAAGAATCCTCCAATCTCCTCCAAAATTGTTTATCTTTATTCAAATGTATTTTCTGTTTTGGTGTGCAATAGAGGACCGGGCGGGAGTCTTATTGTGTAACTACTCTTTTAAATCGGGTACAGAATGTACTTGGTGTTTTTGACAGTTCTAAGCGATTCTGCTTCTTAATATTTAGACAATTAATTTCAGACAATGGCTATGATGATCAGAGAAACAAAACATTAATTTTCGTACCACTTGCTCAAACAAGTGACATTCTATGCCACAAAAAGCGAACATAACAATAGTCATTTTTAATCTGTTAAAAACAGGGAAAGAAAATTGTACAGAATTTCATTCATCCTCTCGGGGGAGAATGTGATTTAAATTTAGAACTGAACTACATCTGTGTTTACACCATTGAGTTTGTATATAAAGCATTATACATCTTTTTGAAAAAGGTATACGCATTTATGTAGGCAATTTTTGGACGGGACGCAATACTCAAGGCTATTGATTAAAAAAAACATGGCTGATCGATTATTTTATTATGAAATACTACATAAAAATGTGTCAAGATATTTTATTATGCAGTTATGATTATTAAATAAAATTAGGAAAACCGACGAGGCCGTATGAGCTTGATGCCTTTGCAAACAAAAATGTAACTCTCTCTATCAATAATTGGACCAATGTTTCGAATTTTAACTTTTACTTTTAATTGTCATTATTTTTAATAAATGCTTATCTCATATTATTATTGTGTTAATTTTTTCGCAAATGGTAAGAAAAGTAGAGTATTTTCCTCGGTGATAAAGCTGTCTTAGTCTTGGGTTAACTTAAATCCCTCGCTACACTAAGGACTCATCTTAAATCCCTCGCTTCGCTCGTGATTTAAGTTTTTAACACCCTCGCTGCGCTCGGGAGTAAACCTCGAGTCCTTCATCACGCTCGCGATTTAAATCTTCACCCGCGACAGAAGACACTGCTTTATCCCCTTGGTTAATAATCTACTATTAAGACGCTCCCACTAGGTAAACGCTGGGCCGGGAGATATTTTTCTGGGTTTTATTATTATTATTTATTTATTTCCTTTTTGGAGAACTTACACCTTAACAACAGTCGGATTTCAAAAGACAAGTTGATAGTCAGATGCTGACAACAAGTTCCCACATATAAAAATAGAAAGAACAAAGAAGAAGACATTATAATAAGCAATGTTAAAACATCTCTAGGGTATCAAAAATAAAAATAATAGTTATTTGTTATGCTAGGCTGCAAAGTTGCTTTTTGGCGCGAGTACTTTTATTGAAACCTGAGCAAGCGAAGGATTCTAGGATTGAACCACGAGCGAAGCGAGTGGTTCAAATAATAGAATCCTGAGCGTCTAGCGAAGGTTTCAAAGGTACGAGACGCAGAATAACTTGGCAGCCGAGCGAAACACACAATTTTTCACCTCACAACAGCGAGGAAAAAAAGTGAATTGCTAAAAAGAACATTTCAAAAAGTTTTTATTTTCGTGCTGGCCAGTGTCATGAAATAGTTATTAAGCATTTTCAGTGCATTGGCGGTATACAAAAATATTGAATAGACAAATTCGAATTTCAAAAACTCTTTGCACGCTAGCGGATAAAATACACTTTTAAAAGAAAGAAACACAGTAAAGAATTTTTATAGTCTTCAGATTCTGAAAGGAAACCGAAGTGCGCATAACAAAACCCAGCGCTTTTGAGGCTTTACTTACAACACCGTCCATGTGCCTATCGAATGAAAGCTTGCTATCCAATGTAACGCCAAGATCACGGATCTCTTCCACCTTGATAATTCTGCTACATACAAAAACACTTGGAGACGTTTAGCTCCAGCCTATTTAATTGACAGTAACTCTCAAATCTCAGCAGATCTTCTTGTAGATCGCGTACATCTGAGTCGCTTAGAACCTCCTTTAGAACCTTCATGTCATCGGCAAACAAGAAGCTATCTTTCTCGTTATTTGAATCACATAAGTACAAATTAATGGAAAATATTGCAATGATCTTCAACATCTCGGCTTTATTTATCATTGTTCACATTTCTGATTTTTCTATAAAATACATACGAAACCTGTTTTCAAAGGAAAGCCTAAATGTCCTGTATTTTGGATAAGTAGATGCTAATTTACTATCAGTACATTTACTTAGTCCGATGTTTCAAAGAAAGAAAGGCCTAAATATTTGAATTAGTACTGTTTTACGTGCATCTACATTATAAGTTGAAGTCCCTTTCTCTTGCGACATACACCGTTGTGCAGACAATATTATGACCAAAAATAAATTGTTTTATGGTCCGGTAATTTGAAACGCGTTCCATACAAACGAAGTCTGGTTATATATTCAATACTAACCAATTAAAGTCAATGAAATTCAGAAACCATCTAGAAATTAATCTCTATGCCTGTATGTTGTCAGATTTTCATTAAAATATACAGTTTCCATCTTTGAGGCACCGTAATTTTAAAACTATACATCTTAACCAAAATAATATCGCAGGGAAAACACCGGGAGATTCGCCAAGAACAGTCCGGTGAGCCGGATTATAGTCAGGAACGTTTAGCCGGAAACAAGTCCGTTGCTCAGGGTGGACCGCGAGGAGGTAGTTCGAGACCAATTCGGTATGTCAAGTTTTTTTTTGGAGGGCTGAATCGAAAACCATTTCGAGATAATTGTCTCAATAATCATATTTTCTACGTCAAAGATTTTAAAATGAAAGGATTACATATATTTTAAATAAAATAACGTCGTTTTTCGGTACGCTCAGTGACGTCACTGGCATACCTGTGAACTCCTTGTTAAACATAAAATCAACTTGAAATACCCGGCCATTAAGAAAAAAAATACATTCACAATGTCAGAATTTGACATTTGATGTTGCCGTATCTGTTTCCAGCATAGAGTTAGAAAGAGGGGGCACGTTTTATTTTTTTTAAATATAGCAGTAGGTAGTGTTTCTCCATGGAGTTCGAATTATTTTTTCTCCACCATTTTTGCACTTAAAGATTACAGATCAAAATAATTTAAAACTTAAATTTATATTGATAAACTCGATGAATTGCAATAAAAATGAAATAGGTGTCTTAAAATTATGTCTTCTATCCGTAAAAAATATAAAAATGACGACCAAAAAAAACTTGACATACCGAATTCCCACCCAACTAAAATCTGACAACAACAAACATCACACTAAAATAAATAAATAAATTTCTTATTATTATTATTATTGTATCTCTTACGGTATTTCACGGGCCATAGCCCGGACCTTTGGAAGGCTTGCATGGGGACACAGGTCCAACACGTAGAGGCCCCTTTGAGACACTTTTATCTAAATGCAATGGGATGCACCAACCGTGATCTATCTCTGAATGCATTATGCAAATGCACCAGAAGACATACCACGTTCGGTGCAGAGACTATTGTAGAAAGGACAAAAACTACTCGGGTTATGGGGGTGAACTGGGTGGACTGGGAAATCTGGGTTATTGCGGAGAGACTCGGGACGCCTGCCGTAACAAATGTCTCTAAGTTTGTCAAAAATGGCAGACGGTGACTTGCCAACTCATTTGATGGGCCCCCCAAAACGACCGCTCGCAAGGAGCGACAAGGCAGCAACATCTAGTGAGCGGCTAAGGTTGTAGAGAGGTGAGTCTGCGGGCGCCGGTTCCCGGTGCTAAGCGCACCAGTCAGCAGGTCCCGGCGTTATGACATTTTACACTTCCAACCTGGAGCATAGGTTCCGCTCTTGCGACTCCACTCCTGGCCGGCCGATTAAGGCAAGACAGGAGGTGAGGGCCAAATCAATCCGGACCCTCTGGAGAATCGGGTCCGTGGTGTCGCCAATCACCAACAGCTCGCCACAAGCTGCCCTGCGGGCTTATTATTATTATTATTAAAATCGGACAACACACAAGCATAGAAATAAAGTATCTAGATAGTTTTTGAAAAATTTCATTTACGTTAATTAGATAATTTTCAAGTTTTGTGCGAATTTACGTGCTTTTCTGTATTTGGTTTCCTTACTTGCTAGATGGCACCAAAGTGACTAAATGTAATGAAAAATGATTTATTGCCCAAATACTCAATCAAGATAATTACTTAATCAAGAACATTAAAAAAGAAACAAAAACAAAAAAAAATGAATATGAATAGGTATGCATATGAAAAATGGTTATGAGGTAGCCAAAAATAAAATGACGTAGTATAGTAGAGGTGAGGCTGTTCTGAAAGGTCCAGGTCGTTCAGTGGGGGATACGTACGCCTTAATTACACTAGTTAGCTAAATCGTTGAGGTAATAAAATTGTCGTATATAAATAGAGTGTGATAATATTGCATTATCTTAATGTATCGGTCGAGTCGGTCCGACTCGGCTGTAACAACACCGCCGGCTCCGGCCGTAAAGTTAGACGCTTTATTGCGGGACATAAACACGCGCATTACACGCCGCGCCGCGCCGCGCCCCGACGCGCCGCCCGCCGCGTACCGAACAGAGCTGAGTGATCATTTGTTTGTATCATCGTTTATGAGGATATAATGTAAAGCGCGTTCCATATTTTGGTTAATTTTTCAGAAACAATCTAGAAACTAATCTAAAGGTCCAACTTAATATGCTGACACTTTATAAGGGGATGATCAGTCTGTCTAACTGAACAACTTTCTCTAAGGCACCAATGTCGAAATCGCGAAAAAAAAATCAGCTGTTACATACAAAACTGTAAACCTACTTGAGCCAAATGTATGGGACAGCTGATTTTACTTTCGCGATTTCGATGTTGGTGCCATAGAGAGAGTTGTTCAGTTTGATGGTCTGATCATCCCCTTAAAAAAAAAATTGTCAGCATATTAAAAAGGACCCCATATATGCTTGTATGTTGTCAAATTTTCGTTAAAATGTGGTAAGTGTTTTAAAGTCACAGTGCCACAAAGATTTCAATACAAATCATAAAATAATTCTAGCACTAAAACTGTATATTTTAACGAAAACCTGACCACCACGACTATGGTTCCACGGAACGTGACAGACGCCATGGCATGGGACCGCGTGGATCATATTGTTGACTACGTAATTCAGCCCTTTACGGAAGTTAGAAGCCACCTCTTCAGTGCTGATCTCTGCGGCGTGGGAGACGGTGTGAAGTTACAAGGTCCACATCAGCATATAGTATTGGACAAACACCTTCCCTAATAGCCAATATTCTGCTCTGCTAATCGTACGGACGACTCAACTGCGTCCCAGCTACTCTAGAGAATGTCATAGGGTCTTGGGTCAACCGAGATTCCTGGTTTTTTGGTTCTCGGTCTCCATTTTGTGATCCAAATATCCAATAACTCCGTCTTCTAGTCGTCCGTCGTTTTGAGATTTGTGATCCAAATATTCTATGACTCCGTCTTCTAGTCGTCCGTCGTTTTGAGATTTGTGATCCAAATATCCATGACTCCGTCTTCTAGTCCTCCGTTGTTTTGAGCTCTCATAAATGTTGATACTCCGAGGCCGATCCCAGGTTGTAAATCTTTGTCAAAATGATAATCCTGCCCATACAGTACTGACCCCACACTGATCTTAGAATGTCGTAATTTTTCGTCATCGACGTCAGCTTACTACTTGGAGTATCAGTGACACTTGTGCTTCTGTTATGTGCATACCTATTGTAGTGGGGTGAATCTCCGGGCTGTTTGAACGTCGTTATTGTCTTCGCCGAACATTGTCATTCGATTGAAAAGGCCTAGAATTTTATAGCGATGTTATAAAGCTCCTGGACCTGAGATTCAACCAGTGACGAGTATCGCGCTCGACTCGCACGCGACGCGACGTAAACAAATCCATACGAGGGCACAACAACACGCGAGCGAGCTGATATGGTCGTTATACGTACGTACCTACGAGCACGTACCGCTTTAGTATCAACTCGTAAAACACGAGTAATAAAGTGAACTCCCTCCCTGCGTCAGCTTTTCCAACTAAATACGGGGTGTTAGAGTAAACAGTTGCATTACTTTAAGATTACGTTTTTTTTTGTTCTTTTTTTATATTGGGGCTTTTAACCCTGAGGTTATGTCAGGATTATGATACTGAACAACTTTCCTAAAGGAAACATGGGAAATCCGCAGAAAACAAAATCTACTTTTCATACAAACGACCGATCAGCAGCTGATTGCATTTAGTATGGAAAGTCTAAAATTTTAGTACTAATTTCCTGTAGGGGTCTTTATGGAAACTTATTCAGTATCTGAGTACAATCACCACTTAAAGAAATGCAACGGTTTTCTTCACCCTAACACCCTGTACTTACTATTATCTCATAGTACCTACTATGTTTTAGAATCAGCTCCATCCAGATTAATATTGTGACCATATATAGGAATAATTCTGAGATAATTTAGTTTCCCGCAAGTGCGGATGTAATTTTGAGATAGAACTCCACACTTAAGTCAAGTACGGTTGGTACTTTTTAACCTACTCATAAATAGGTAAGTATATGAAAGATTATAATATTTATATTAATCACAGCAATATTACAACTTACTTGTAAGATTCGAATTCGCGAATTCCTTGGAAAAAGTATATGTCTAGAATTAGCCTCACGGTTATACCGTATAAAACAAAAGGGGCCAAGTTTCATAGGTTGGTGTGCGTGGGGCGCCATACAAATTATATATGTGTGCTTGTAATGTATAGGGTTTTGGGTCCAGAACTGGTTCCAATTATTTTCGACACTTTCGTATCTTCGCCTGTCAATCTTGACATTTATAACTTTATCAAAGCCATTTTTATTACAAACTACGTGTAGGTACATAATTTTGTAATCGGGCCGCCATATGTACCTACGAGCATGCATGACGATGATGGTGAATAATATATAGGGTCATTCTTAACATCCTGACACTTTTTTAAGGGGATGATCAGACCTTCAAACTAACCATCTTTCTCTATGGCACCAACATATAAAACGCGAAAAAAAATCTGCTGTTTCATATAAAACTGAAAACCTACTTGAGCCAAATATAATGGATTAGCAGATTTGTTCCCATAGAGAAAGTTGTTTAGTCTGACGGTCTGATCATCCCCTTAAAAAATTGTCAGCATATTAAGAAGGACCCTGTATACCAGATGGCTTTGGAGCTGCCCATATCGTATGAATATAACGAATAGGTACTGAGACAATACCTACCTGACGCCTAGTATCCAGCTACAACATAATATATTATATCTAGACTAACATATTGAGTAGAATGTATTGATTGTTATTCGAGCGACACGTCATCTCTCCGCGAGCAGCGAGCGAGCTCAAGTTGGTTCATCAATAAAGGTGAACGTAGACTTAGACAAGTTGAGAATCACCGCTCCCGCCCGACGCGACGGTCGCTACTCCCCACCCGCCCCGCGCGCCCCTGCGTCGCTGTCAATCCACTGATTGCACATTCCAGCGTTTGATTTTAATGAGTTCACACGTCGTGTGCCTGTGTGAGTGTGTCAGTATGTCGCGTGAGTGTGACGGGGCTTTTTATTACTGATTTGCATACATATAGAGAGATTAATTTGTTGACATCCAAAGGATGGAGCTCCTCGTTAGGACAGTTATCCAGACCTTCACGCAGCGGCTAGTATTTATTCTGTGGCGGCGGCGGTCCCATAGAAACTAAATAATTTTCTCTTGGGTAACGAAAATTATTTTGGACCCCAAAAGAAGCCCCGTCGGTGTACAACAATTATTTTGACGTGCAGAGCGCGGCGCTACGGGCGTAACTCGGATCAGACCACGAGGACCCAGACTCCGGTCCCTCATTGTGAACAATGTGGTTTTTATGAACTCTTTCAGGACATAATTATGGAGTGGTTCATGAATGAAGTAGCTTTATGAAGCGTTGCGTCGTATGTTTGTGTCGCAGACGGAGCCGGTGGAGCGGCGCGGGGCGCGCGATGCGCTGACAGCATGACGCGACATGCGCGCGCGCGCCGCCTCTCCGCCCGCGGCGCCACTGCTGCTGCTCGCACTCGTCTGCGTCGGTACGTGCACACACATACACACATACACACATACACACACCACGCATGACGCGACATGCGCGCGCGCGCCGCCTCTCCGCCCGCGGCGCCACTGCTGCTGCTCGCACTCGTCTGCGTCGGTACGTGCACACACATACACACATACACACATACACACACCACGCATGACGCGACATGCGCGCGCGCGCCGCCTCTCCGCCCGCGGCGCCACTGCTGCTGCTCGCACTCGTCTGCGTCGGTACGTGCACACACATACACACATACACACATACACACACCACGCATGACGCGACATGCGCGCGCGCGCCGCCTCTCCGCCCGCGGCGCCACTGCTGCTGCTCGCACTCGTCTGCGTCGGTACGTGCACACACATACACACATACACACATACACACACCACGCATGACGCGACATGCGCGCGCGCGCCGCCTCTCCGCCCGCGGCGCCACTGCTGCTGCTCGCACTCGTCTGCGTCGGTACGTGCACACACATACACACATACACACATACACACACCACGCATGACGCGACATGCGCGCGCGCGCCGCCTCTCCGCCCGCGGCGCCACTGCTGCTGCTCGCACTCGTCTGCGTCGGTACGTGCACACACATACACACATACACACATACACACACCACGCATGACGCGACATGCGCGCGCGCGCCGCCTCTCCGCCCGCGGCGCCACTGCTGCTGCTCGCACTCGTCTGCGTCGGTACGTGCACACACATACACACATACACACATACACACACCACGCATGACGCGACATGCGCGCGCGCGCCGCCTCTCCGCCCGCGGCGCCACTGCTGCTGCTCGCACTCGTCTGCGTCGGTACGTGCACACACATACACACATACACACATACACACACCACGCATGACGCGACATGCGCGCGCGCGCCGCCTCTCCGCCCGCGGCGCCACTGCTGCTGCTCGCACTCGTCTGCGTCGGTACGTGCACACACATACACACATACACACATACACACACCACGCATGACGCGACATGCGCGCGCGCGCCGCCTCTCCGCCCGCGGCGCCACTGCTGCTGCTCGCACTCGTCTGCGTCGGTACGTGCACACACATACACACATACACACATACACACACCACGCATGACGCGACATGCGCGCGCGCGCCGCCTCTCCGCCCGCGGCGCCACTGCTGCTGCTCGCACTCGTCTGCGTCGGTACGTGCACACACATACACACATACACACATACACACACCACGCATGACGCGACATGCGCGCGCGCGCCGCCTCTCCGCCCGCGGCGCCACTGCTGCTGCTCGCACTCGTCTGCGTCGGTACGTGCACACACATACACACATACACACATACACACACCACGCATGACGCGACATGCGCGCGCGCGCCGCCTCTCCGCCCGCGGCGCCACTGCTGCTGCTCGCACTCGTCTGCGTCGGTACGTGCACACACATACACACATACACACATACACACACCACGCATGACGCGACATGCGCGCGCGCGCCGCCTCTCCGCCCGCGGCGCCACTGCTGCTGCTCGCACTCGTCTGCGTCGGTACGTGCACACACATACACACATACACACATACACACACCACGCATGACGCGACATGCGCGCGCGCGCCGCCTCTCCGCCCGCGGCGCCACTGCTGCTGCTCGCACTCGTCTGCGTCGGTACGTGCACACACATACACACATACACACATACACACACCACGCATGACGCGACATGCGCGCGCGCGCCGCCTCTCCGCCCGCGGCGCCACTGCTGCTGCTCGCACTCGTCTGCGTCGGTACGTGCACACACATACACACATACACACATACACACACCACGCATGACGCGACATGCGCGCGCGCGCCGCCTCTCCGCCCGCGGCGCCACTGCTGCTGCTCGCACTCGTCTGCGTCGGTACGTGCACACACATACACACATACACACATACACACACCACGCATGACGCGACATGCGCGCGCGCGCCGCCTCTCCGCCCGCGGCGCCACTGCTGCTGCTCGCACTCGTCTGCGTCGGTACGTGCACACACATACACACATACACACATACACACACCACGCATGACGCGACATGCGCGCGCGCGCCGCCTCTCCGCCCGCGGCGCCACTGCTGCTGCTCGCACTCGTCTGCGTCGGTACGTGCACACACATACACACATACACACATACACACACCACGCATGACGCGACATGCGCGCGCGCGCCGCCTCTCCGCCCGCGGCGCCACTGCTGCTGCTCGCACTCGTCTGCGTCGGTACGTGCACACACATACACACATACACACATACACACACCACGCATGACGCGACATGCGCGCGCGCGCCGCCTCTCCGCCCGCGGCGCCACTGCTGCTGCTCGCACTCGTCTGCGTCGGTACGTGCACACACATACACACATACACACATACACACACCACGCATGACGCGACATGCGCGCGCGCGCCGCCTCTCCGCCCGCGGCGCCACTGCTGCTGCTCGCACTCGTCTGCGTCGGTACGTGCACACACATACACACATACACACATACACACACCACGCATGACGCGACATGCGCGCGCGCGCCGCCTCTCCGCCCGCGGCGCCACTGCTGCTGCTCGCACTCGTCTGCGTCGGTACGTGCACACACATACACACATACACACATACACACACCACGCATGACGCGACATGCGCGCGCGCGCCGCCTCTCCGCCCGCGGCGCCACTGCTGCTGCTCGCACTCGTCTGCGTCGGTACGTGCACACACATACACACATACACACATACACACACCACGCATGACGCGACATGCGCGCGCGCGCCGCCTCTCCGCCCGCGGCGCCACTGCTGCTGCTCGCACTCGTCTGCGTCGGTACGTGCACACACATACACACATACACACATACACACACCACGCATGACGCGACATGCGCGCGCGCGCCGCCTCTCCGCCCGCGGCGCCACTGCTGCTGCTCGCACTCGTCTGCGTCGGTACGTGCACACACATACACACATACACACATACACACACCACGCATGACGCGACATGCGCGCGCGCGCCGCCTCTCCGCCCGCGGCGCCACTGCTGCTGCTCGCACTCGTCTGCGTCGGTACGTGCACACACATACACACATACACACATACACACACCACGCATGACGCGACATGCGCGCGCGCGCCGCCTCTCCGCCCGCGGCGCCACTGCTGCTGCTCGCACTCGTCTGCGTCGGTACGTGCACACACATACACACATACACACATACACACACCACGCATGACGCGACATGCGCGCGCGCGCCGCCTCTCCGCCCGCGGCGCCACTGCTGCTGCTCGCACTCGTCTGCGTCGGTACGTGCACACACATACACACATACACACATACACACACCACGCATGACGCGACATGCGCGCGCGCGCCGCCTCTCCGCCCGCGGCGCCACTGCTGCTGCTCGCACTCGTCTGCGTCGGTACGTGCACACACATACACACATACACACATACACACACCACGCATGACGCGACATGCGCGCGCGCGCCGCCTCTCCGCCCGCGGCGCCACTGCTGCTGCTCGCACTCGTCTGCGTCGGTACGTGCACACACATACACACATACACACATACACACACCACGCATGACGCGACATGCGCGCGCGCGCCGCCTCTCCGCCCGCGGCGCCACTGCTGCTGCTCGCACTCGTCTGCGTCGGTACGTGCACACACATACACACATACACACATACACACACCACGCATGACGCGACATGCGCGCGCGCGCCGCCTCTCCGCCCGCGGCGCCACTGCTGCTGCTCGCACTCGTCTGCGTCGGTACGTGCACACACATACACACATACACACATACACACATACACACACCACGCATGACGCGACATGCGCGCGCGCGCCGCCTCTCCGCCCGCGGCGCCACTGCTGCTGCTCGCACTCGTCTGCGTCGGTACGTGCACACACATACACACATACACACACCACGCATGACGCGACATGCGCGCGCGCGCCGCCTCTCCGCCCGCGGCGCCACTGCTGCTGCTCGCACTCGTCTGCGTCGGTACGTGCACACACATACACACATACACACATACACACACCACGCATGACGCGACATGCGCGCGCGCGCCGCCTCTCCGCCCGCGGCGCCACTGCTGCTGCTCGCACTCGTCTGCGTCGGTACGTGCACACACATACACACATACACACATACACACACCACGCATGACGCGACATGCGCGCGCGCGCCGCCTCTCCGCCCGCGGCGCCACTGCTGCTGCTCGCACTCGTCTGCGTCGGTACGTGCACACACATACACACATACACACATACACACATACACACACCACGCATGACGCGACATGCGCGCGCGCGCCGCCTCTCCGCCCGCGGCGCCACTGCTGCTGCTCGCACTCGTCTGCGTCGGTACGTGCACACACATACACACATACACACACCACGCATGACGCGACATGCGCGCGCGCGCCGCCTCTCCGCCCGCGGCGCCACTGCTGCTGCTCGCACTCGTCTGCGTCGGTACGTGCACACACATACACACATACACACATACACACACCACGCATGACGCGACATGCGCGCGCGCGCCGCCTCTCCGCCCGCGGCGCCACTGCTGCTGCTCGCACTCGTCTGCGTCGGTACGTGCACACACATACACACATACACACATACACACATACACACACCACGCATGACGCGACATGCGCGCGCGCGCCGCCTCTCCGCCCGCGGCGCCACTGCTGCTGCTCGCACTCGTCTGCGTCGGTACGTGCACACACATACACACATACACACATACACACACCACGCATGACGCGACATGCGCGCGCGCGCCGCCTCTCCGCCCGCGGCGCCACTGCTGCTGCTCGCACTCGTCTGCGTCGGTACGTGCACACACATACACACATACACACATACACACACCACGCATGACGCGACATGCGCGCGCGCGCCGCCTCTCCGCCCGCGGCGCCACTGCTGCTGCTCGCACTCGTCTGCGTCGGTACGTGCACACACATACACACATACATACACACACCAGTAGGGGCGTGTCTAAAGTGAACAGTTGCCTGCGGCACAGGGTGCGGCGGGAACCCGGACGCGAAGCGGCTCTACGACGACCTGCTGAGCAACTACAACAAGCTGGTGCGGCCCGTGCTCAACGTCAGCGACGCGCTCACCGTGCGCATCAAGCTCAAGCTCAGCCAGCTCATCGACGTGGTGAGTGACTGTGACCACCGACCTCTACCCGAGGAGGCTCTGTCTCGTCTCTCTCTCACCGGTACCTGCTGACGTAAAAGACAGTGTTAATTACATTTATTACAGTCAAAATATCGCGTGTTTATGAAAACCTGCTTATCAATTTGTAATTTTTCTATCGACAGAATTTGAAGAATCAGATTATGACGACAAATCTATGGGTGGAACAGGTTAGTGTACTTTCTATTAACAGCACATAATACTTAATTACAGTCTCTCCCCTCCGGACGGAAAGCGTAAATTTTCGTCCCGCTGGTCTAAATGAAGTTGCCGCTTTCCACCTCCGTCGAGGAGAAAAATAGTATACTAACCTCGGGCAGTTAACGGTTGTTGTAACATAACGTCGCGGTCGGTTTCAGAGCTGGTATGACTACAAGTTGTCCTGGGAGCCGCGCGAGTACGGCGGCGTGGAGATGCTGCACGTGCCCTCCGACCACATCTGGCGCCCCGACATCGTGCTCTACAACAAGTTAGTGCCCTCTCGCTCACTACCACGAGTCGTGCCCTACCTGCCGGGGTCTCGCTCACGCAGACTGACGTATCGATGTGACGTGTCCCGCAGTGCGGATGGCAACTTCGAGGTGACGCTGGCGACGAAGGCGACGCTCAACTACACGGGGCGCGTCGAGTGGCGCCCGCCCGCCATATACAAGTCCTCCTGCGAGATCGACGTCGAGTACTTCCCCTTCGACCAGCAGACCTGCGTCATGAAGTTCGGCTCCTGGACCTACGATGGCTTCCAGGTGCGTGTTGACTTTACGGAAACACTCGCCGGTGACCTTCCACTCCTAAAGCATCGTGTGTATGTGTGTGTGCAGGTGGACCTGCGGCACATCGACGAGGCGCGCGGCACCAACGTGGTGGAGCTGGGCGTCGACCTGTCAGAGTTCTACACCTCCGTCGAGTGGGACATACTCGAGGTACCCGCCGTCAGGTTCGTACCGCGCTTCTCTCCGATCCCTCTTAGCTGCTAGGCTTTTATTTCTTACGTGTTGCACTCTACCCTAATTAAGGTCATCGGATTAAGTGTTTAATGTATTTCAATGCAGAAACGAGAAGTTCTACACGTGCTGCGACGAGCCGTACCTAGACATAACGTTCAACATCACGATGCGGCGCAAGACGCTATTCTACACCGTGAACCTCATCATTCCCTGCATGGGAATCTCCTTCCTCACCGTGCTCGTGTTCTACCTGCCCTCCGACAGCGGCGAAAAGGTACGAGCCCCTCCCCCTCTCCCTCCCTGCGCGGTACGCACATAGCCGGCGCGCCACTGCAACGTATCACCGCTCCACTCTTTCGCAGGTGTCGCTGTCGATCTCGATCCTACTGTCGCTGACCGTGTTCTTCCTGCTGCTGGCGGAGATCATCCCGCCGACGTCACTGGTCGTCCCGCTGCTGGGGAAGTTCGTGCTCTTCACTATGATCCTCGACACGTTCAGGTAACCGCTCCGCATCGGTCCGGTCGCGTCCGGTCCCGATCGCATCGGTGCTATAACCGCGTCGTCGTTTCAGTATATGCGTGACGGTGGTGGTGCTGAACGTGCACTTCAGGTCGCCGCAGACGCACACGATGGCGCCCTGGGTGCGGCGCGTCTTCATACACGTGCTGCCGCGCCTCCTCGTCATGCGCCGGCCGCACTACCGGCCCGACCCGCACGCCAGCAGATTGTGAGTGTGTGTGTGTGAGGGGGTGTGTGTGTGTGTGCTCGTCGACCGCTCGTACTGACGCTCCCGTGTGTCCGCAGCGCGGGGCTGGTGGCGAGCGAGGCCGCGGGCGTGCAGTGGGAGGAGCACGAGGGCGGCTGGACCTGCGTGCCCCCCGCGCCCCCGCCGGCCCCCGCGCCCCCCGCGGCCGCCTGCTCGCTGCACGAGGCGGGCGCGCTGTGCGACGCGCTGCGCCGCTGGCACCGCTGCCCCGAGCTGCACAAGGCCATCGACGGCATCAACTACATCGCCGACCAGACGCGCAAGGAGGAGGAGTCCACCCGGGTGAGTGTCCGCCCGCGCCCCCGCCCCGCTCCCCGCTCCCCGCTCCCCGCCCGCACCTCTGACCGATCTCGATCGTCGCGCCGCAGGTGAAGGAGGACTGGAAGTACGTGGCGATGGTGCTCGACCGGCTGTTCCTGTGGATCTTCACGCTGGCCGTGGTGGTGGGGTCGGCGGGCATCATCCTGCAGGCGCCGACGCTGTACGACGAGCGCGCGCCCATCGACGTGCGCCTCTCCGAGATCGCGTACGCGACGGCCAAGCCGCGCCCCCCGCCGCCGCGCTGACCCGCGCCGCCCCTCCCCCTCACTGCCCCCGGCGCGGCGCGGACGCGGCACGACGTCCCCGCGGGGACGAGCCGCCCCGCGATGTCCCCGCGGGGACGAGCCGCCCCTCGGACGGCGCCGGCGCCGCGTCCGCGCGGGACCTCGTCCGCGTCCGGTTCGTTTTTATCGTCATCGATAACCGTTAAGCGGTGTCGAGTCCGCCATACTGCGTTATATATTATGATATTGTAAATAATAATTATATTATATGAATAGTTTATACGACGAAATGACATGATCGAAAATGAGTCGAATTTTTTTTTATAGAAACGAAATAAAATCGATTGTTTATAAAATGAATTTCATTTCTCTATCCCCTTTCTCCTAGGATGTGAGAGCTGAAATGAAACCTACTGTTTTCGTGTGACAGAAAAATAAGGCACCTACGAGATAATGACAATAAAGGCTTCCGCACATTGCAGCGATATTATCGACAGCGATATCGCGACACCTTACACACTGCAGCGATTCCGCGATTCGCGTCACATTCACTGAATGTAGTAGAAAGAGATTGCGTCAGGTTGCGATAATATCACGGCAGTGTGTGGGATCGAGCGCGTCCCCATACAAAATGTACTGAGAACAATTATCGCAAAATCGCAGCGATTTTATCGCTCGATAATATCACGGCAGTGTGTAGGATCGCGCGCGTCCCCATACAAAATGTACTGAGAACAATTATCGCAAAATCGCAGCGATAATATCGCTCGATAATATCGCTGCAATGAGCGGAGGCCTTTAGTCTTTGCGTCGGAGCGCAGCGAAGGCCATCATTTATCTAAGGTCGTAATCAACGATTTTGTTTGGTCTGAAAATATTAATCAATGGTCGTAATTTTGCACCGACACGAGTTCAAAGGAAGAATAGGAAGGCACAATTTTTGCCAAAATATCTGTACTACCCGAAAAGGAAAAAACATTGGGGAGCGCAATGAAACCCTGATGCATAAAAAAAAGTTTATTATAACTAGGACAAGCATTGTTATTTCATTGACCTATGATGAAATTAATACAAAGGCTGCTCGCTCATGTTAGTGAACCTATTAACCTGTCGTTCGAACAAGGATGTTACCCAGAAAATTGTAAACCTCTATTTAAAAAATAAAAAGCAAAATAATTTTTTTTTTTAAATCCCACGACGGATGTAAACGTTGCAATCGAAAAAGGGTTAAATAAAATTTTTTAAAAACCCAACGTCTAAAGAAAGTAGAAAAGTAACGAAAGATAATAAACCAAACGCAAGTAAATCCGTCGGGGCTGCCATTTCTAAACGATTTTTTTTCAGTTTTATGAGTTTGTGTCTACCTAATTGCAATTGGGAACAGAGATGGTAATGGCAACCCTTGACGGATTTTCTAGGGTTTGGTTTACGGGTATCGTTTGTTTGTTATCTGTCCTTTTAGTAGAGGGTTTTTCAAAAAATTTATGTATTAAATTTTTTTTTTATTATGTTTACATCCGCCGCGGATTTTTTCAACATTTTAAATTTTCCTTTTTATTTTAAACTTTTTAGAGAATTCCTACAGAATCGTCAAAATAATATTAAGTAGGTATATCTAATTGTTTGCTGTTTGATATCTTAAATAAACCGGTCAAGCCGTCTCAGAGAAAAAAATGCGCTAACACAAATATTGACAAGCGAAAAATATTTACTACAGCATCCCCCCCCACCCCTCCCCTCCCTGGCGCGTTAACAAAAAGTCCGAAAGTCCAAAAATTCCGAGGTTTTTCGAGCACGAGCGCTTAGCACAAGTCTTTCGAAGCTGCAAAATTGGTTTTATACTACTGGTATTGTATGGTTTTGAACGCTGGTTCATATTGTACTTAGGTGGACTGTATGTATAAGTAGGTATAAAATAATTAAAGTAAGAGGTTTGTAACAATCTCCACCATTCGAAAGCGAGCAAACCAAATATCCACTAACCTTGGTCTTCCACCCTCGTATGCGAGGACCAGCAGACACCGACTTCAGGAGGCGGCAAGGTTGAGGTTCGGTTCTTCAAAACTATCAAAAATGGTGGCACCAAGGTGTTTCAAACAGTTTATTTTATCACAGCACGGCTGGATATAAGTTCGAAGGGCACTAGCAACCGTAACGTCCATAAAACTTAGCACTCCCGATTTTTAAGGAATATTATTCAACCACAGGCGCGCACGGCGAGGCAGCGGGATGGCGATGGCCAGGTAACAACGCAAAACGAAAGTATCCGAACCAAAAGTTGAATGTGAATATTAATTTACCCACAATCATTAAAGGAGATTGAACAGGTATCTATCCAACAAATCAGCATCCCAAAAAATCTGCTCCGTGCAATCAACTGCGACCTAGGAGGTTTTAAATGACTGGCGTATTATCATTTCAGCAATGAATGAATGCGCTAACGTGCTCATATGTATACATGAATGGATAAATTTTAAGAATCTTGTTTTGGTAGTAAGTAGGGTGAGAGTGCGTGGGTTAAGATTGAGTATAATAAATTTAATAAAATTATTATTTTAATACCTACATTGAAAAAAAAACATGTTGAAACAATGATAATTCGATTCTGATATCGAACAAACAAACTACTTTCAAGTTTTGCGTTTATTCATTAACACGTTGTATTTGCAGGTGACACTACCTTAAGGGTTGAACTACACCACACAGCACAGCATCGCATTTTTCGGTCGCTTCATCCTTTTCTGTCACTCAGGAACATCATTTGTTAGAGCATATAAGATAGACGGAACGCGATCGCACGCGGCGTGCTGTAAATGATGGAGCGACGGAAAAATGCGATGCTGTGCCTGTGTGGTGTAGTTCAACCCTAATAATGAAATGCGACCGCTTAGACGAATTTCAAGTGGGCATAAATTAAATTAATTAAATTATCTTTATTAAGTCCTTAGTTACAAAATATTGTAAAAAATTTTAAAAGTATAAACAAGCCCCTAAATACAATAATATCTTGGCTAACAAAGAACAATTTGGTAATAAAATATTAACAAAACTACTTCTTCTTATCGTGTCGACTTCAAATTTTGAACAAAGTCGCTAAATAGTACCTTGCCAGAAGTGGGCAACCGATACTGCACCGTCGCTAGCGGTCATGAGCTCCTCCTGCGCAAAACTACAAAACAAAACTACTTATAAGATGATACGATTTCGAACAAATCAACCTAATTTTTTAAATATCCAGTACGACAACACATAAGTATAAAAAATTAAAATCGCGTTATTTCTACGCATAACATTCGATGAATACTGTAATTGGAAGGTGCATGTAAATTGAGTATGTATTAAGCTGAACAGGTTTATCTTTTGCTCTGCGACGAATCCGACAAATACTCTCACGCGATTCAGCCTTAACTGCTTATCACGGTTACGTATCGTATGTGTAAAATTGTGGTCTACTATTAGGTATATGGCACTTCGGACGACATAAATGCTTTTCACATCTTAAAAATGGGTTTGTCAGCACTTGGTTTTTTTTTTCAGGGATCATACAACTAACATACAAGTCATTTATAACTATAGTCAGATTTGAGTTGCTAAACTAAAGTGGCAATAGGCACTTTGCTCGCAGAACCGATGGCCGAAGGGGCCGAAGAATTCTCGAGTGTCGACCGCGTACCGAAAAGTCCTGCGTGGGTAGGATCCTCAAGGTGAGCGACGACAACTTGATGAAAGCGGCGGGAACCCGTTGGATTAGGGCAGCGAAGGACCGGTCGGTGTGGCGATCCCTGGGGTAGGATGTCCAGCAGTGGACAACCATCAACTGAGATGATGATGATGAGTCAGATTTGGCAATAGGACAAAGGTCGAATCAATATTTATAAGTTAATTTATTAATGAATCAATACAAAATGCGGATCCACGATAGGCTTCGTCAAAGAATATGTAACTCAAATACAGAACTCGATTCTACAATTACAACATTCCGTATATCTGCAACAAGCTTCGTCAATTACTGAAAAAAAAATGCATTCATGCATATGCTCACGACTATATTCCCCGAGGCGGTAGTCAGAGATATTCTGAAACCTCAGAACATCCACATTTCACCAGTAGTATCGAAACTCTGTCCAGTGTGACGGGGGGGTGAGCCCGTCGCCACTTATAATGGACAGTGGGTACAATACATGCCTCGAAATTGAAGCATGCAGGTTTCCTCACGATGTTAACGATGTTCACGATGTTGTGAATAACGGACTAAATACCTATTTCTCCCATCCGGACGGAAAGCGTCAATTATCGTCCCGCTGCGCTGAACGAAGTTGCCGCTTTCCACCTCGGTCGAGGAGAAAAATAGTATACTAACCTCGGACAGTAAATAAGAAAGCCTCATATCACATGTTTTCCTCATATTACATGAGATCTGAGACCTTTCTTACTTTCCTGTCCTCGGTGTGTAATCTACTAATAAACCTCCTCCAAAGCGTCTCCCTGTGTGTGGCGGCGGGTTTGTGTGTGTGTGGGGGGTGCAGGGGTAGGCGGGTGTGTGTGTGTGGGCGGGTGTGTGGATGTCCGCGTGTGCGTGTGTGTTCCAAGAAAGCAGCCAGTCTTCTTGGAACACATTCTAAATACCCAAGTCTATGCAATGACGATGGTAACTGCCCTCTTATCACCATCAAGGTGCGAGGATATCTCCTTAACAAGGTGTTTTGCATCGGGTCCCCATGGTAACAGGGTCTCAACTCCGAAAGGAGCAAAGATGTACTCCTCTCCAGTATTGACATATTTCCGACTTGGACACTACGCAGATGCCGCAGCAGAACCCGCATCCGATGAAGACCGAAAGTTACGGCCAGGCGACGAATTTGGCCAAGCGATATGCGGCGCGGTAACCATGCCACGTAGACTAGTACTTAGAGGAAAACTAATTTAGACATTATTTGATTTTTATTTTGTAAAATTTAACTTTTGTGACTACCTCTGTGTTTATATCCCTAAACCGCTGCAAAATAGTCTATAAATATTTCGTTCGATACTCGATCCGATGCTGGCTACGCCGTGACATCTCTCCTACCTCGCCCATATATTTGTTCCGACCACTCGCAAAGTCGGAACGCTCTGCAAAAAAGGGAGCAGGTCTTTTTCGGAATATTCCTCAGATTGCGAATCAGACTGATCCACCATGGTAAAAGTCAAATTAAGCACTGTCTGAAAAAGAAGAAGTCGTTAAGACACTAAATAAAACGTCGCCGGCATCCGTCGTGGCTGTCACCACCGCAATGTCACTGAAGAGTCGCCAGCATCAACGGCCACTGTAACCGCCGCGGTTAGGTTTGCTCAGGTTAGGTTTGCTCAGGTTAGGTTTGCTCAGGTTAGGTTAGGTTAGGTTAGGTTTGCTCAGGTTAGGTTAGGTTAGGTTAGGTTTGCTCAGGTTAGGTTAGGTTAGGTTAGGTTAGGTTAGGTTCCCGTGGGGAACCCCCCACAGTGCTGGCTTCCACGTAGCGTTCCCCGGGCAACGTCGCGCCTGACCACCGTAACGGAGTGGCAGGCCGACGGCAAACGAGCACTGTGCTTTCGTAAACTTCACTGCGGGTGTTTGCGAATAGCGGATTACTATGTCAAAACCTTTGCGGGACGCCTCCGGGCGTTTTCTCCCAAAAGGCCCTTCTCAGGGCCAACCAAAAGGCCCTTCTCAGGGCCACTCTGATGTCGACGTTTCGGCGTCGGAAGCCAGCCGCGCACCATCTGCGGCTAGCTTTTACAGCAGGGCGGACGACTCGTCCGACTCTGACGTGGAGTCCACTCTGGGCATGTCGGCTTCTGGGTCGAAGGCCCAAGAGGGCGACCTCCAGAAGCGGAAGAGGGCCTACATGAGGCAAGAGTCCGAACGCTCTTCGGGCTCTGTCAAGGGTAAGCCCGAAAAGAAAAAGGGCAAGACCAAGGGTAAGGGCAAGAGCAACGTCTCAACCCCTGTCCCTGGTCCAACGGCTCACGACGTTGGTCTGGCGGACGCCCAACGCCAGCTTAATCTGGCGAGACGGGTTCAACTCCAGCAAGACCTGGAGGAGGAGGTTGCTGCCAAGGAGCAGCGGGCGCGCTCGGCTAGGGCCAAGGCCGGCTATGGCACGTCCAGCGTCATTTACGCGGACCACTCCCTGGCTGAGCTAGAGCGGATGGCTCAGGAGGACCAGGAGGGGATAGTGGAGGTCGCCTCTAAGTCCTCCAACCTGAAGGGGACCTTCCAAAAGGCCCTGAAATGCCGGGCAGCGAGCATGCTCGGCGTCGTCCGTGAGCTGGCGCAGCGCACTACCACAGACGAGACCCAGCAACTGCAGGCGAAGGTGGATCGCCTGCAGAAGGAGGTCAGCCGGCTGTACGGAAGGCTGGCTGACAAGTCGGCTGAAACCGCAGCCCAGCCTCGGGCTCCCGAAAGGCCGCTGGCAGAGGGCGTCACCTCCACCGAACTTGCGGAGATAATCCGCAAGGAAATTATGGAGGAGAGGGTCTACGCCCGGGCCCACACCAAAGCCTGCATCGCTGGCATCGAGGACCGGCTCTTGCCAGAGACGCGTGTCCGACCCTCGCTCGCGGGGGACAAGCGGAGAACGGGGACGACTCAACCGAACCCTACCGCAAATGCGGAAACGGAGGATGAGCCTGCCGCCACCCAGGCGGTGGAGCAAGATCTCCGGGGAGAGGACGCCTTTCTGCCCTCCACCACCCCTTCCAAGCAGCCTTGGACGGAAGTGGTCGGAGGAAGGAAGAAGAAGGCCAAGTCCAAAAAGGCGACACCGACCGCCGCCCCTACCACCACCCCTCCCGGCCAGTCCAAAGCGACTGGCAAGGGAAAGGGGAAGGGAAAGGGGAAAAAGTCGGCCCCTAAGCCCGACGCCGCTGCCTCCGCAGCCAACAGGGCTCCCGCCGGTGGGAGGAAGCTAGTTCCTCCCAAAACTGCAGCCGTCGTGGTGACGCTCACCCCGGAGGCTGCGGATCGAGGTGAGACGTACGAGTCCGTGCTGAAACGGGCTCGTACCAATGTCAATCCCGCCCAACTAGGGATTGGCGCAATCACCTGCCGCCGGACGCAAACTGGTGCCCGGCTGTTTGAGTTCGCGGGAGCCCAAGGCAGCACGAACGCGGATCTCTTCGCAACAAAGTTGCGAGAGGTCATCGCGGATGCGGCCAAAGTAGTCAGGCCCGTCAAGACTGCGGCCCTAGAGGTGACCGGCCTCGATGACACGGTCACCAAAGAGGAGGTGGTGGCGGCGGTCGCAGCGGCAGGAGGCTGTGACGTCGCAGCGGTGCAAGGCCGGGCCATTAGACCTGGCCGCGGTGGCATGGGCACCATCCGTGTCGAGTGCCCGATTGCGGCAGCCAAAGCGGTCGTTTCAAAGAAACGGCTGCAAGTGGGGCTCAGCTCGAGTGCGGTCCGGGCGCTTGAAGATCAGCCTTTGCGCTGCTTCAAGTGCTTCGGTATCGGGCACACCCGGGCTCTCTGTCCGTCCGAGGTGGACAGGGCGGAGTGCTGTTACCGCTGCGGGAACAAGGAGCACAAGGCCGCCTCCTGTACGGCCGCCAAGCCGCACTGCGTGGTGTGCGCAGCCAGTGGTCGCCCAGCGGACCACGTCATGAGTGGGAGGTCCTGCAAACCTCCTTCAAAGAAGGGAAAAGCGCAGGCGCCGATCCGGCCTACCGCTACCGCCGCGCCTGAAGCTCCGGCGGCTGCTGACGAGAGGGGTACGATGTCCGAATAATGCAGGTCGTACATCGCATCCTTCAGACGAACATCAACCACTGCATAAAGGCCCAGGACCTGTTGGTCCAGGTCATGGCCGAGTGGTTGGTGGACGTGGCGGTAGTCGCCGAGCCGTACTCGGTCCCCAGCCGCTGGCTGGGGAGTGGGGACGGCATGGTGGCAATAGTGGCGCGGTCTTCCACAGACTCCCCTTCCCTTTCACTCTTAGAAAGGGGACCGGGATACGTGGCCGCCGCGTGGGGGGACATAGCCCTCGTAGGGGTCTATTTCTCCCCAAACATTAGGGAGTTGTCAAAATTTGAGGCTTTCCTCGAGGTCCTCACCGCTGTGGCCGGCAGGGTGGCGCCGCGCCAGGTGCTCGTCTTGGGGGACCTAAATGCCAGGTCGGCGGCTTGGGGTGACCACGAGACCGACGTCCGGGGACGTGCAGTTGCACCCTGGGCGGCGTCGTCCGGGCTGTCCCTCCTAAATAGAGGGACAGTTCAAACGTGTGTGCGGCGGAACGGGGGGTCAATAGTGGACCTCACTTTCGCCACCCCTGCGCTAGCCGCCCGCGTTGAGGGCTGGCGGGTGGAGCCGATGGAGACTCTATCGGACCACCGATACGTGCGGTTCGATATCTCCACCCAAGGCCCTCGGGGGATGGCCCCCTCGGGCCAATCCCCATTCCCACGGTGGGCCCTCACCCGCCTGGACCGGGAGGCAGCGGCGGAGGCGGCGTTCATTCAGGATTGGCTCTCGCCTCCCTGCGATGGCCTGGACGTGGACGCCGCGGCGGCCCAACTGAGGGGGTCCCTGACTGAGGTGTGCAACTCCAGCATGCCCCGGTCTCGCCGTCTGCCTCCCCGACGCGCCATCTACTGGTGGTCGGAGGAGTTGGCGGAGCTTCGGAGCGCCTGTGTGGCGGCCAGGAGGGCCTTCACGAGGAGCCGGCGACGAGCGACACGAGACGCAGCCAACGAGGACCACCTCTACGAAATATACGTAGAGGCAAAGAGGGTCCTCAAGTCGGCAATGGGCGCCGCCCAGGACTCGGCGAGAGCCGAGATGCTGGAGGGTCTCGACAAAGACCCGTATGGGAGACCATACAAGGCGGCGCGCAACAAACTGCGCCCCTTTGGTCCCCCAGTAGCCGAGACCCTCGAGCCGACGTTGCTGGATGGGGTGGTGCGGTCTCTGTTCCCGTGCAGGGACGGTTTCACCCCACCAGCGATGGACCCCCCGCAGGCGGAGGCCCCGCCGGAGGAGGGGGTCTCCGAGGTCTCGAAGGACGAGCTCGAGGCGGCGATCCGTCTCCTTCGCCCCAAAAAGACCGCTCCTGGCCCGGACGGCGTCCCCGCAAGGGTGGTGGCCATCGCCTCCACCCAAATGGAGAAAAGGTTTCGGGACCTCTTCGGCGCATGCTTCGCGTCCGAGAGGTTCCCGAAGCCTTGGAAGGAGGGGCAGTTGTGCCTCCTTCGAAAGGAGGGGCGCCCGGCGGACTCCCCCTCGGCATATCGGCCCATCGTTCTGCTCGATGAGGTCGGTAAGATGTTCGAGGGGATCATCGCGGCCCGCCTGAAGGCTCACCTGCGGGGAGTTGGGCCGGACTTGTCGGACGCTCAGTTCGGTTTTCGGGCTGAGCGTTCGACAGTGGACGCCCTGGCCAGGCTCAAGGGCCAAGTGAAGGAGGCGGTAGAAACGGGGGATGGATTGTTGGCCGTGTCATTCGACATAGCCAACGCCTTCAACTCCGTCCCCCACCCCACCATCTTAGAGGCACTTCGGTTCCACGGAGTGCCTCAATACCTGCGGGGCCTCCTGGCCAGCTACTTGGAGGACCGAGCGGTCCTCCTCGTGGACAAGACCGGCTGCCTTCGGCGATACGGCGTCGAGGCCGGTGTTCCACAGGGGTCTGTTCTAGGACCACTCCTCTGGAACATCGGTTTCGACTGGCTCCTGCGGGGAACCCTTCTGCGTGGCACGAGTGTCATCTGCTATGCAGATGACACCCTCCTCACTGCCCGGGGGGGAACTTTCAGGGAGGCGGCCGGTCTGGCCTCGGCGGGCGGAGGCCTCGTCGCAGGGAGGATCCGCCACCTAGGGTTGAGGGTGGCACTGCACAAGACCGAGGCCGTGTTCTTCCACGGACCCCGGCAGCGCCCCCCGCCTGGCGCCCACATCTTAGTGGAGGGCGTCAGGATAGAGGTGAAGACCCAGATGAAATATCTGGGTCTTATACTAGATAGCAGGTGGCGCTTCGGTCCGCACTTCAGCGGGCTGTCGGCGCGCCTATTGAAGGCCGCGGGCGCCCTTTCGTGGCTCCTCCCAAACCTGGGGGGGCCCAGCGTGCGGTGCCGACGTCTTTACGCCGGCATCCTGAGGAGCATGGCCCTCTACGGGGCCCCCATATGGGCGGACTCCCTCCATAGGAGGGAGAACGCCACCGCCATCCGTCGGCCCCAAAGGGCCATTGCACAGCGGGTGGCGAGGGCGTACCGGTCGGTGAGCTTCTCGGCCGCGTGCGCTCTGGCTGGTACCCCGCCTTGGGAGCTCGAGGCGTGGGTGCTCGCCAGAGTGTACGAGTGGACGGCGGGTCGGAGAGCGCTCGGGGAGCGCCCGGCCCCTGAAGAGCGGGAGGCCGTTCGGCAGCAGGCGAGGACCGCAACCGTCCAACATTGGGCGGAGGACCTCGCCGCCGCAACCTTCGGCCGGCGGACGTTGGACGCGCTCGGGCCAGTCCTACAAGATTGGCTCGAGCGGTCGCACGGTTTCCTCTCCTTCCGTCTGGTTCAGGTATTGTCCGGGCACGGCTGCTTCGGATCGTACCTGCACCGGATCGGAAGGGAGGAGACCCCGTCGTGCCATGGCTGTGGCGCGGCGGAGGACACGGCGCAGCACACTCTCGAGGTGTGTCCGTCGTGGTCCGAGCCGCGCCTGGACTTGGTCGCGGCGGTCGGGCCGGACCTCTCGCTTCCCGGCGTGGTAAACGCCATGCTGGGAGGTGAGGAGGCATGGGCGGCGGTCGCCTCCTTCTGTGAACTCGTCATATCACAGAAGGAGGAGGCGGAGCGCGCGCGGGAGGAAGACCCTCTCGCGGCACCGCTCCGCCGGCGGAGAAGGGGCAGGAGAAGGCGGTTTCATAACCGTCTTCAGCCTCCAGGTGGTGAGTAGCGGGCGACAGGTGCGGGGGCGCCTCCGCCCGCATTGCACTACTCGCCACCCTCGCGGAAAGGGGAATGGCCGAGCACTCACGGCTTATTCCCCGGCTCCTCCCTGCGCGGGGGGAGCGTGTATGGGCCCGCCGAGAAGGCGGGCGATCGCCGGTGGGGGACTGGATGAAAAGGCTCCGCTGGTCTCCCAGTTCCCTGCCATCCGGGCGAAGCGGGAGTGCCGCTGGGTTATTTTAGTGGGTATACCGGTGTAACGCACCGGGGAGTCCCACATACCCCTCCCGTCCCCCAACGGGGGGGGATGCGTAAAGCATTTTTTCCCAGCGTCAAAAAAAAAAAAAAAAAAAAAAAAAGGTTAGGTTCCCGTGGCAGGTTGGGTCTGCTATCGGGCGCGTCCCCCGGGTGGTGGATAGGGGAATGCCCCCCAGATATGGGGGGTACCGGCTTGCCGGCGCGAACCAACCCTGGGTGGGGTGGTCGCATCATTGAGATGCGACCACCGGGCGGCGGGTCAGCTTGACTCGTCCGCGTTGTTCCCGGCGGGGCTCTCTTGAGCCCGTCTGGCGGGGTGGCGTACCCTAGAGAAAGGGTACGCTTTTGGAAGGGAAGGCGTTCTTCCACATGTCCCTCTGATTAGCAGAGGGCATAGTGGAGCAGCAGGGGCGGGCTCTGCGTGCACTTACCCTGCCGCAGAGCGGGCAGGTGGAGGACTCACCTCTTCTTGTCACCGTCGTTTTATCGTAACCCTAGCGTATACTGAGTGTCGTTGTTATGTCTAGCGGCTCAGTGCTAGGACCGAGGGTCTTGCCTTAATCGGCCGGACCGCGAGGAGTAAACCTCTATAATAAATCCTCAATTCTCGGCGTTGCGGCACGTGGCGTCGGGATGCTCGTTAGAGCGGCTGGGGAGTCCATCAGTCACTAGCGGCCAACCCTGGGATACCTCCTGATCTCCCAGTGGTATCAGGGCTACCCGGGTACAGGGGGCTCTGCTCGGGTCGATGTTTATTTCCCCCACACTCGTGGGATCTATTATGAATACATCTAAACCAAATATAAATAAGGAAGGCGGCCCATCGGGCAGTAAAGAGGCGGTGCCAGTTGTTTCGCTAACGCGAGTTCAGCTGTGCAACACCGAGACAGGTTCTCGGACAGAAAGCGAGGCGGACGACACTGACTGTTCGCTGATGTCAGTGTGCTCCCGGTCATCAGCGGGATCGCGCACCTCCAAGGCGCGAAAAAGGAAGTCGGCTGCTCCCGGAAACGAGGCGCAGTCTAAGAAGAAACAGGTCACGGTTGAGGATGAGGAGGACATCCTCAACCCGTTTGTGGCTCCTGCGACCACAAGATCGAAGGCCAGCCTGCCCAAACTGGAGGAATTCACCAAGCGGTTGCGGGATCGGCCTACAGCTGATCTTTCATCGCACATCAAAGAGAACCTCCAGACTATCGAGAAGGCGATGGACAAGTCCGGAAACATCCGCGGAAATTATGTCCACATCATGCGGATAGCGATGCTGGAAGTTCAGGCAGCGTCGCAGGAAATGTCCCAAAGGGCCTCCGTCGAGCGTCTGGAAGAAGAGAACGCCATCCTCCGAAAAGAGGTCGAGCTTCTCAACAGGGCGATGGGGCTACAAGAGAAGAGAGTTGATAGTTTAACGTCCCAGTTGGCAGCCCACAACTCGGGCCAGGTGGACACTACTGTTCCAGGAGACCAGTGGAGGGCCATGGTAGAAGGCAAGCTTGCCTTTCTCCAGGGCCAGTTTCGCCCGGAGGGCATAGTACGGCCCCCACTCGGGCAGAAGGCTGCTGGTGTCGGTGGTCGCACGCCAGCACTACCGCCAAAAAACGGGAAGACGGTGGAACCCACTCCGGGTCCAGCCCCAAAAGGAAAGGTACACGAGCCTACCCCTGGACCATCTGGAGAAGGGCCTAAGCTGAAGCGAAGCGAGAAGGCTAAAAGTAGGAAGGCCCGAGGGTCTCCTCCTCAGGCACCAGCGGCCCCCGCCACCACGCGTGAAGGGGAGCCTCCCTCGGCGGAACCGGAACAGCTTTGGTCCACGGTGGTGGGCAGAAAGACCAAGACAAAGGCCGATGCCGGAGCCAAGAAGGCTCCAGCCAAACTCGCGCCGCCACCGAAACAAGCGGCCAAGAGAATTAAGCCGCCGAGGGAGCCGAAAACTGCGGCCGTCACCATGACGATTCCCCAGGGGGCCAAAACCACCATCGCTCAGGTGATGGCGGCAGCCAAAGAGAGGATCCAACTGGCGGAAATTGGCATCCCAAGCGTCCGCCAAAAGAGGTCAATCAACGGGGGCTTGCTTCTCGAGGTCGCCGGGCCAGACGGCGCTGATAAGGCGGACAAGCTGGCCCAAAAGCTTCAGGTGGTTCTGGCGGACTTGGAGGTGCGCATAGCGCGCCCCGTAAAGACGGGCGAGTTGAGAGTTTTCGACCTCGATGAGTCCGTCAACCAGCGGGAAATCGCAGTAGCCATTGCTGAGGCTGGTGGCTGCAAAGCCGAAGATGTTCGGGTGGGTGAGATCCATCACTCCTCCAGACGCCTCGGCACAGTCTGGGTTCGCTGCCCTCTTGGCGCGGTCCGCAAGATCGCGACCACTGGGCGGGTGCAAGTGGGCTGGGTGTCCGTTAGGGCGGAGGTACTTGCGGCACGGCCATTGCAGTGCTATAGGTGCCTCAGGTCAGGACACACTGGCCTCCAGTGCAAAGAGGCAGCGGACGTAAGCACCTTGTGCTTTAAGTGTGGACAGGCTGGCCACAAAGTCAGTGACTGCACGGCCTCGGCGCCCAATTGTCCGCTTTGTGCGGGCCTCGGCCGTCCCGCCGAGCATCGGATGGGGAGCAAGAGATGCACCCCACCCAAGGAGAAGAATGGCAGAGGAGGGAGTAAGCAGGCTCCCCCCTCTGCGAATCCCCAAACAGCCGGTGGGACTTTAGCGTCCCAAACGGGCAGCACTGCCCAAGGGGAGGCTATGGAGGCCTAACACTCCTCCCATCACAGAAAGTCCTCCAGACTAATTTGAACCACTGCCGCAGGGCGCATGACCTGCTACTGCAAACCCTTGCGGAGTGGTCGATTGGTCTGGCAGTGATCGCGGAGCCATACGTCGTTCCATCGCACCCTCGCTGGTTCGAGGACGACCTTGGCTCCGTAGCCATTTACTGGGGTGGTGGGGAGGGTGATCCTCCATGCCTCTTTTTGCAGGCTGAACCAGGGATCGTGGTGGTAGAGTGGGGGGCCATAGTTGTGGTGGGTTGCTATGTCTCTCCCAGTGGCAACCTCAACGATTACGAGGCGTACCTGGACCGGGTAGAGGGCGTTATACGTCGATACCTGCCCCGTCCGGTACTTGTCATGGGCGACCTCAATGCCCGCTCCAGGGTTTGGGGTGACGTCCTTGACAATGCCAAGGGAGAGATGCTTCTCGAGCGGATGGCGGCGCTCGACCTCCGGCTATTGAACCGGGGGTCGTGTCCGACGTGTGTTCGGTGGCAGGGGGAGTCGATCGTGGACCTCACATGGGCGACTCCTTCTGTGGAACGTATGGGGTCTGGCTGGAGGGTGGCGGAGGAGGTGGAAACGTTGTCCGACCACCGCTACATCATTTTCGATATGGCCCTCCGCCCTCCGGCCGATGCCAATCGCCGAAGCGGCAGCCCCCAACGACGTTGGGCACTTACTCGGCTCGATCGCGATATGCTGGTCGCCGCGGCACACGTCGCTGACTGGGCCCCCACTGAAGACGAGGCCTGGCCCGAGCCGGAAACTGAGTCGTCCTGGTTTCGGGAGATCATGACGTCGATCTGTGACGCCTCGATGCCCCGGGTCAGGACGACGAAGAGGCGACCGGTGTACTGGTGGTCGGAGGAGATAGCGCAGCTGCGAGTTTCCACCCTCGCTGCCCGACGCCAGTACCTAAGAGCGAGGAGACGCCGGCGAGCGACAGTAGAGGAGAAGGCGGCAGCCTATGAAGCGTACCGGGACTCGTCTAAGGCACTTCGGGCTGCTATAGCGGATGCCAAGTCCCGGGCGTGGAACGAACTCCTCGAAGGTCTCGACAGAGATCCTTGGGGCCGGCCATATAAAATGGTGCTAGGGAAGCTGTGCCCATGGGTCCCTCCCTTAACGGAGACCCTGGAACCCGATTTCGTGCGAGGAGTGGTGGAGACACTCTTCCCACGAAACGGAGGGGGTGCCGTTAGGCAGGAGGAGTCGCCGCCGCCTGCATGGACTGACGACCTTTTGGTCACGACGGAGGAGCTCAAAAGGGCAGTAAAGCGCCTCGCCGCGCGAAACACCGCACCAGGTCCCGACGGAATTCCGGGTCGGGCCTGGGTGTTAGCGCTAGCTGTGCTGGGCGATAGGCTGAGGCGCCTGTTCAGCAGCTGCCTTCATCGTGGCCACTTTCCCACCCAGTGGAAAACGGCGAGACTGGTCCTCATAAAGAAGGAAGGGAGACCCGCGGACTCCCCCTCTGCGTACCGACCCATTTGCCTGCTGGACGAGGTGGGCAAGCTATTCGAGCGGATTATTGCTTGCCGTATCGGCAGGCACTTATCCGGCGATGGCCCGGACCTGTCAGACAGTCAGTTTGGCTTCCGTCAGGGTCGCTCGACAGTGGACGCGATTCTTCGCGTCCGAGCGCTGTCCGAGCAGGCTACATCCCAGGGCAGAGTAGTGTTGGCTGTCAGTCTTGACATAGTCAATGCTTTCAACTCTCTGCCTTGGAGGGCGATCAGGGAGGCACTGGTGCACCACCGTCTGCCTCCCTACCTGCGCGACGTTGTCGGAGCGTACCTGTCTGACAGGGGCATACGCTACATGGGTCGGTACGGAAGTACCGAGCAGAGGGATGTCGTGTGCGGGGTTCCGCAGGGGTCGGTGTTAGGCCCTCTCCTGTGGAATCTGGCGTACGACGCTGTCCTGAGGACGGCACTCCCCAACGGCGTCAGTGTCGTTTGCTATGCAGACGACACTCTAATTCTGGCCGAAGGGGAGTCCTTCGAGAGGACCTTAGAGCTCGCCGAGCTCGGGGTGGCACGCGTTGTGGAGAAGATCCAACACCTGGGGCTTCGGATAGCGCCTCATAAGACCGAGGCGCTATGGTTCCACAAACGCAGGGGAGTGGTACCCCCAAGTTCGACGGTGCGAGTAGGTGACGCAGAGGTCCAGGTCGGCCGTCACATTAAGTACCTGGGCCTCATTATAGACAGTCGCTGGAGCTTTGAGGAGCACATCGACCGCCTGGTCCCCCGAATACAAAGGGTAGCGGGTGCTATGCACAGACTGCTGCCCAACCTTGGGGGACCGTGGGAGGGAGTCCGCCGCCTCTACGCAGGAGTCGTGCGATCCATTGCGCTCTATGGGGCGCCCGTATGGTCGAAGAGACTATCGGGCGTCCGGCGTCTCGCGGCCAAATTGAACGCCGCGCAGCGTCATATCGCAATTCGGGTCGCACGCGGATACCGGACGATATCGTACGAGGCGGCCAATATCCTGGCGCGGTTTCCGCCCCTGGACATCCTGGCGGACATGGACGCGAGGGTCTATGACCGGATTCGCGTCCTACGTCAGAGAGGCGGGACCGTTCCCGAGAGGGCGGTCGCAGAGCTCCGGAGGAAGGCTCGACGACGCGCGATTAATTGCTGGCGCGAGCGGCTTCATGAGCCGCGAAGTACGCGGCAGCGCGTCGTCGGAGCGATACTTCCCAGCTTCCAGTCCTGGCTGGACCGGGAAGGCCGAGGCGTCACCTACCGTCTTACTCAGGTGCTCACCGGACATGGCTGTTTCGGTGAGTATCTGTACAGGATAGGAAGGGAGGCCACAGCGCAGTGCCACCACTGCGGAGGCGATCAGGACTCTGCACAGCACACGCTCGAGGAGTGCCCAGCGTGGCATTCCGAGCGGCAAGTCCTGATCGAGCAAACCGGAGATGACCTCTCCCCACCGGCCCTAGTAGCGGCGATGTTGGGGAGCCAGGCGGCATGGGACGCCGCGGTCGCCTTCTGCGAGACCGTCATGGTCCAGAAGGAGAACGCAGAGCGAGACCGCGAGCGGGCTAATCCCGCCCGAAGACGGAGACGCCAGGGACGCCAAGTTGGCCCCCCGATGCGTCACAACAACGCCCCGGGATAGGGGCGCCCAGGGTCGCGGACGGTCGGAGAAGGGGCTCAGGCCGTCCATTTTCAAGCGACCCCTGGAAGGCAGCGGTAGTACGGTGTGGTCCCGTCCCGCTGCAGCGCAGACGCGCTGCGGAAGTGTTGGCCCGGCATCAGTGCCGAGCCGGGAGAGCTTAGGCGAAGCGCGAGGAGGGCCTTGGACGCACACTGCTTCCCCACGGCCCTCTGACATGCGCTGAGGTGACCACCGAGGGGGTTTTAGTGGGTAAAAATCCCACATAACCCGACTCCTCCCCTAAGGAGCCGGGTATCTTTTCGAAGATTTCCCCCTCGTCAAAAAAAAAAAAAAAAAAAAAAAAAGGTTAGGTTAGGTTAGGTTAGGTTTTTTTTTTTTTTTTTTTTTTTTTTTTTTTTTTTTGTTTGACATAACGAGGGAAAATCCGTCATGGACATCTGGGAATGGTGGTCCCAGATAGTGCCGGACTCCTACCGGCTAAAAACCCTCGTTATGCCATATCTCGTATTCAAAGAGATGCAAGCTTGCTAACGGTATACTAGCTTCCATCCCTAATGATTTACACTGAATGTTTTCATAAGCACAGATTATATTATTTGTTTAGATCTTAGTTTTATTGTATCTGAATATGGATATATAGTATGTATATAAATGTATAAATAAATATAATTATAAAAGAAAACGAGAGTAGTTGCAGAACTATACAGGGTATAACGACATCAAATATGGTACATTAGAGATAAACACCTGTGTTTGTAACACCAACAAGCGCAACAAATATTACAAATTAGATATTATTGAAATAGCAACTGTGATTTAAAACACACAGTTGCGACTTACTTAGACATTAAAATTCTATTTACAATTCAAAATATGTACAAAAACCACCCTTGAAGGTGGTAATCTCCTAGTTACTAGTACAAGTAGTGTAAGAAAAATCAGAAATTGTTATTATTTTATAGCATATTTTAATCAATAATAGAATACACATGGTTGTCGTATGACAATAACTTTGATATATATTTTTCTTTTGTGTTTTTTATTTTTGTTTTGTTTTTTTTTTTTTTGTATTTTTGTTTTTTGTTTTTTTTGTTTTTTGTTTTGTTTTTGTTTTTTAATTTTTTCATCCTGTTTACAATATAAAAGTAAAAGTAAAACTTATGTATAAGTAAGAGTGCTTATCCTAATGGCTTTTACCATTATCCATTACATAAATTGATTCTATTAGGCTGTTTAGTTTACGGTTTCAGATTGGTCCGAGTTGTTGAAGTCCTTTAGTCCTTCAACAATGGTACGTACGTGTTGGACATAAGACAGAGTGCTTTCCTCTTTGGTTACGATGCTGGACACGGAATACGGATCAACTGAATTTGTTACACAAATATATTCGTGCTGCTGTCTGGTGAAGCCAAACCGTGGGCAGTCAGCTAAGAGATGTTTGAAGGATTGGACGGTGGAGCGATCGCATGGGCACTTGTCATCGATGGTGATTTTGAACCTGTGTAGGTACTCCTTGTGATAACCGTGATTTGTGTACATTTGGGTGGTATAGAAATCAGGTCTGATAAAATTTAATGTGTTTTTTAGGGACTCAAAGTTTGGACAGATAGTTTTGGTGTACGCACATTTGCCCTCCTGGCCATAGAATTCACCCCTCGCTTCCTCACTGCGGCTTTTGACTATGCGCCTGACGTAACTGAGCGGGAAACTGGCGAAGTCAGGCGACAGATGCGAGATAGCCGCGCTTTTAGCTGCAGCGTCAGCAAGCTCATTTCCAAGTATCCCAATGTGGGCTTTCACCCAGACCATTGATATGGAGAGTCCGAGCTGCTCGCACCTGTGGATCGATTTTTGTATCTTGACGGCGAGCAGGTAATGGCTGCTGGAGTTGGCAAGCTCCTCCAGGCCAGACCTACTGTCTGAGAGAATGTATACGGGAGAAATACAGTTTTGTTCAGCCCACATACAAGCTTCGTGAATAGCAAACAATTCCGCCTGGTAAACCGAGCAGGATCTGTGGAGCTTGAACTTCCTAACAATCCTCCTGCCATCCGGCTTGCAGATGACCATGGCTGCACCAACAGACTCGTCTTCTTGCTTGCTGCCGTCTGTATAAATTTGGTGGCATTCTGAGGCCATAAGACCTTCTAGGTCCTCGGATGAGGAGGCAGCAGTGTGGGTGATAGGCTTACGCAGCGCCGGATGTAGGAGTTCGGATGGGTGGGCTGGGACATCGAGCTTGATGTCATCAGGCAGAAATTCGGTGGTGCCACAGAGCCTGGTACGTTCAGTGTCTGCCCACTCAAGTACTTTGTCGGGTAACGGGGTCAGTTGCGCAAGGGAGATGGACGCATGTGTGCTGATGGTCCTGAAACCGCGGATAATTTTTATAGCGAAGCCTCTCTGGAGTGAGAGGAGTTTGTTTCGGACACATTGAAATTTAGTGGCCTCCGCCCAGATGCTGGGAGCATAGCAGATAATGGGCACGATAACGTGCTCATATATGGTTCGAATGTTGGAAGAGTTGATGCCCCAAGTGGCTCGGACAAATTGGATGAGCTTGGTGTAGAGTTTTATAGCTTTGTTTGAAATGTACTCTGCATGCCGGATAAATTTCAGTTTGTCGTCGACGATGATCCCAAGCAGCTTGATTTCTTTATTGAATTTAATTAAGTGTCCGTGGAAAAAGATGGAGCTTTTGAGGGCCTTTCTGGTAAAGGCAACAGCCTGGGTTTTCGCAGGGCCGAATGACAGCTTGACTGACTGTCCCCAGTAATGAATAGTACGGAGTGCAGCTCCGGCAGCCGCTGTCAGCTCGGAGACCGTCCCCGCCTCTACAATCAGGAGCACATCGTCAGCGAATGCCTGGATGCTGCATCCCTGAGGAAGCTTGGTAGAGAGAAGCTCATCCATAATTAAGTTCCAGAAGAACGGCCCGCACACAGAACCCTGGATGCACCCTTTACTGATCTGTTTAGTCTGCGAGACGTCCGAGTAGACCATCTCCACCTTGCGCTCGCTTAGGTAGCTAGCAATGAGCATATATAGGTTGCTCGGACAGTTGACCGCCTTTAGCCGGTGAAAAATAGCCGGCCACCAGGCATTGTCAAACGCGGCCTGGATGTCGAGGGAGATGGCGATGACCTGCTTGCCAGCAGTTTTAGCGCGATTGATAAGTACGAAGGCATCGCGCAGAGCGTGGGTGGTGGAGGTTTGTGCACGGAATCCATACTGGTTTTCAGAGAAGGTTCTTTCTGTGCTCATGAGATGTGATAGCCTACCAATGATGAGTTTTTCCAGGAGCTTTCCCATGACGTTTATTAACCCGATTGGGCGAAACGCCGAGAGCTCTGAGTAGCTGTCCTTCCCTGGTTTGGGGATAATTTTTATGATTGCTTCTTTCCAAACGATGGGAAAGTAGCCAATCTCAAGGCAACGATTCATGACGCCGGTTACCAAATCTGGGAACGACTTGGTGAGCTCTAGGCAGATGTCTGATGTCAGGTGGTCGGGGCCAGGGGCCTTTTTGTGGTTTATACTGCCTAGGCAGTCAAGGATCTCGAAAGAAGTGAAGGGAGGATCAGGAATAGTTGAAGGTGGCTCGGAGGCCGCGCGTCGGAAATGTGATTGTGCGTCATCATCAAACACAGGATCATCGTCAGGAAAGAATGTGTCCAGTAAAGCTTGGGCGGTTTCTGTAGTGGTGGAAGTGTAGGACCCATCAGAACGTCTAAGGGTAGCGGGTGGCTGGGCAGGCGGTGCAGTCTTAATTATTCTATTAGTGACAGACCAAACGTCCTCCTTACCCTGCTTGTTACAGAATTCCCTGAAGTGGGTGGTGGACGTGATGCTAAAAAGTCTCGAATACTCGTCTTTTAGGGTTGTTTTTTCTCTCAGGGCATCATCGAGGGGCATGTGTCGCCGTTTCAGCCGTTGGATGAGATGGTGGTTACGAATTACTCGTTTCTTTGTTTGCTCAAGCTCATCGGTCCACCAAGGGCAGCGACGGGTCCGACCGCGCGATCGCGGCAGAAGCTCATCGCACACTCCGGCAACAGCCGACACAATAGCTCCGATGTGCCCGTCGAGACCCACGCGGTCAAGGTTACTAGGGTCAGTCATGAGAGGGAGAGAGTCCGCAAGCCTGTCGGTGAAGTCTTCTCTGACCCTACTCCACTTGACGTTGGTGGTGTCGTATCTAAATGTGGACTGTTTCCTATTGCGGGTCAAAGAGATCCGACCAGAGAGCCCGACGTCAAATCTAACTGCGTGGTGGTCTGAGGACGGGCAAATACTGGTGTCGACTTGCCAGCCCAAAACAGCACCCAGCGCACGCTCCGAGATGAGCGTAAGATCCACGATGGACTCCCGCGCGATGCCGTGAGTGACAGTTTCAAAAGTGGGCTGTATGCCACGATTGCAGACAGCGAGGTCACAGGTAAGAGTAAAGTCAGCCACCTCATTGCCCCTCCTGTTGGCCGTGGGTGATCCCCACGACGGGTGCCATCCGTTGAAATCTCCGCATACTAGATGGTCCGCATGTGGCGTGCTTCTAATGAAAGCCTCGATACGGCTGAGGATGTGCGTAGCGGATCTGTCAGATCCACTCTTGGGCCTAGGGGGAATGTAGACGCATGTTAGAAAGATCCTTCCGTGTGTGGTGTTAGCCTGTACGGCGCACACATTGGAAGAGGACCATTGGGTGACTCCCAATGTGCTCAGTTTGTCAGGTTTGACAGCGATGCAGGCCTTTACCGGTGAGTCCGTAGGATACTGGTGCAGATGGAGACCATACGAGTTTTTCACTGACGCGTGTTTCCCCACATAGGGTTCGCATACAAAAGCGACCTGCAAATTGTCGTCAGCCAGGAATCTCTGGAAGAATTCATGCTGGGCCTTAAAGCAGTGATTTAAGTTGGCCTGAGCTATACCTATTACAGTGTTATATTGGTCAAAATGATTAGGATTTGGATGATGATGTGTGTTATTAAACATACTGGGTGCGTAGAACTATTTTATCTTTCATGACCCTAATACGAGGGCAAATGGTTGAAGTGGCTTTATGGTTGGTGTTTATATTTAACTTGAAACGCTGGCTGTGCATGGTACAATTATAACATTGCGTGGCAGAAGTGTCATTCTTGACTGGACATTGGCTATATACGTGGGTTACGCTCGAGCAGTGGGCACATGGTGTGATTTCCGCACGGCAGCGGGACTGCGTGTGCCCAAACTGCAAGCACCTGTAACATTGCCGGAACGGGGAGAATTCCTCAACGTGGACCCGTTCATGGTCTACGTTGATCCGCTCCAGTCGCATGGCACTTTGCCAGGCGGCGGGTGAGAGCGTGAACACCGCATTGTATCTATCAGGGTTTTTATTTGACTTAAGGAAGGCAAGCTTGATATCATCCACGCTATAGGCCGCCTCACGGATTGTCTCATTTTGGGCGAGAATGATGTCTGCCAGCTCGCCGGAAGGGGTGACATTAGAGACGCCTTTAAGTATGACCATAGGTCTGAAGGCGCGAGCTGCCTCCGCCCGGATGGTGGGGTCGGTAGAGACCTTCTCAAGGGTCTCGTCCCTTTGACGGCTATTGTGAAACTCTACTCGCAGCTTGTTGTCGCTAATCGGAGCAATCCTGGACGGCGCGAAGTTCGTCGACCGGAATTGGGCGGATTTTCTAAATGTATTGAGGGCCTCCTCGTGGTTTTCCGCCGCCGGAACCGAAATGATCATCGCTGGTTTGTGCGCGTTGGACCCATCAGCACCAGTTCTAATTTTATTAGCCCTGAGGGCTTCGGCGTATGAGTTCCTGGGAGGAGGAGGTGGAGGGGTGGGGGGCGGAGGCACAATAGGTGTTTGCACTGTGCTGGTGTTGGGAGGGGGTGGGGATGGCTGCTGCAGCGCGAATCTCCTAAATTCCTCTTTGATGGTCTCCTTTATGGCGAGGGTAGTACGGTGGTCGATGAAAGCCACATTGATGTCATCGTCTGCATCCTGGCTATCCAAGGTCTTTTCACGCACTTGGGCGGTGAGTCGGACGATGTTGTCAGCCAGCTCACGAATCACTTCCTTGTTACCCTTGGTGACGCTTCTCCCTTTATTGATAGTCGTCTTCACCAGTAACGCCTTGGCAGCAATGTCAGCGAGAAGCGATCCTACAGAAGAGGGAGGTGTGGGTCCTATCCCTGAGAGGGGGGGTGACTCGTAGACCAGCGGGGGTGTGAGTTGCCCCGAAGCTGGCCCAGTTTCGGGCCCTCCAGTCAGGTCAGACATTTCAATGTTAGAAGCGCAATGCGTCGTGTCCCCTGTGGGGGGCGAATGGGGGCGGCCACTCGCAACGTCAACAGACCGGTCCAGAGAGGAAGAGGCGGACCTGAACTCCTGATCCGATGACATGGTGGTGCGTAGAGCACACAGTATACTCCCTACTATCCCGTGTCCAGCTCACACAACAATAAAAGAGGTATAGCGCTCGAAGATTTAAGAAAAATTTACATTTATAAACTATTTTGAACATACATCTATACACAAGAAACACTGAAAAAGTATTAAGGATAAAATCAAAAAAGTGAAATTTCAGAAAATATTGACGTAAATTTTCGACGGAAATTCTTCACCTAGTCGGTTCCGACATCCGACATATTGAAAGTGAAAGCAGGTTGAAAACAATACAACAAACTTATTTGATACTGAGGAAAGATTACAACAATTATTTAGTTGTGCAACAAAAAACAAGGACGCAGCAAATCTTAAGAGTAAAAGATGTAGGATGCAAACACCGTATACAGAATGACAATGGAAACGTAAAGTTATAGCACAAAAATTTTAAAAAGAGTAAATCTTAATATTAAAATAATGATAACTACGGAAATATAAGTGCTAGCGCAAAAATAAAAACGTTATTGAGATCTACAAACACAATATTGTCTAAAAGTGCAAGAATAATTTAGAATAATTAAGAATATTTTTTACGAGAATGCTTAAAAATACTGTAGTTTGAGGTGTTTAAGGTCGTGTAGATGAGCTACAGCGAAAACAATCAATTTAAATTTAAAAAATAAAAAAAAAGTTAAAAACCCCTGTAAAAACAAAACTGGGGGGTCTGTGGAAGAAATTTTGACAGTGAACCTATTTTTGTACGTCCAGTGATACGATAAAATTATTAGAAAATTTTTAAAACGATAAATAAAAAAGTTGGATTTTGAAAAAAAATTACGTAAAAATGGGGCTAGAATATGAATAAAGTCGAAAGGCCGATCAATTGCGAGTGACAGAAGAGAAATTAAAAGAAATTGGAAAAAAAGAAAATTAAGAATAATTTTAGAATAAAATCAACTCGAACTTGACCGGTTATTCTTTGTTTTTTCACCAAAATTTTTTTATTGTTTTAAAAATTAAAGCATAAATTGAGACGTATGAATTCTAATTTTGAAGTGTTTCTGACGATTATAAGCGGAGTTATGAGTAAAATAAGGGAAAACAAAGAATGTCCTATAAAAACTAAACTAAAAGGGCTAGAGACAAAATTTCTTCACAGGACCTATTTTTATATACGGTATTACAATATTATATGGTTAGAAAAGTTTGGAGGCTTAAGATAAAAAAGTCAATTTCAGAATTGAATTACGTAAAATTCCGTTACAAAGTGGGACTTGTTTCATAAAAAGTTCAATAGAGAGCAAACTACTTGATAAAAAAGTCTGAAATTTTTACTGAATGTAGCTAATGAAATTCCCTAGAAGAGGGTATGAAAAAACCTGGTTGTCAAGGATCTTCTGGACGAGCAGTGGAGCAGCGAACCTCGAAGAAGGTCTTCTCCAGCCGAAAAAGTTGATTTCCGGCTGAACCCGAAGTCCCAGGATGGATCCCAAAGTGCCTCCAGCCAGGTGACGTCGCTGGCGACCTGATGCCACCCTCAGAAATATCCGCAGGCTTCTGGATTCGGAGATCAGCCGCGGCTCGAAATTAGCTTCTTCGGTGTTTTCTCGAAAACGGTGCACGCGATTGGACCCAAATTTGGAGGGCAGTTGCCCGGGGTGATGCCCCACAGGATGAAGTAATAAAAATAGTATGTTGTAGATCTTATTCGGGCAGCGCACGCACTTTTGTGTGAAAAATTAGCAATTTTCCACTAAATCTCGGATTGTACTTACAGTATTGAACCGAATATCGTAATCTTTGCACTACTAGACACAGGGCTTCAAGACACAAGTTTCGTGTAATTTTCACTGCAATCCAGGCACATTTGCCATCAGAAATGGTTTTTATCGCGGCGGAGGTTAATATTTGGCACTGAAACGATCACTGTACTCACAGTCGGTGTCCGATTTTAAAAATTCTTGCACATACAGAAAGAGGGAGTCAGCGCGCAACTTTTAAGGTATAACACAGCACAATCGGAGCACTTTTTCCACTTCAGATGAATTTTTAACGTGGAGCACTTAGGTTTTCGATGCGTCCCGGACGGCGGGGGGCGCGCGACTGGTTAGGTTAGGTTAGGTTAGGTTAGGTTAGGTTAGGTTAGGTTTTTTTTTTTTTTGTAAATGAAAGTCTTAGAAAAGGAGTTCGCTATCGGTCTACTAACTCCTTTTCTAATTGGTTTTTAATTTGGTTTATTTTTTTGTTTTTCTTTTAACTTTGAATATTTAATTTGATTTAATTTACAGTGATGGTTTAATCAGAAGTATAAATTACATCATAATGGTACAGTTTCAGTTAGATGGCAAAAAATTTTTTTTATCACTTAGGGGTGACAATATTTAGTTAATAACATGAGTTGCTTTTTTTTTTTTTTTTTTTTTTTTTTTTTTTTTTTTTTTGTTTTTTGTAGTTAAATCGTGGGTAAGTGATATGAGGATTACATTGACTTGATAAAATTGTTGACAGCTGGTAGTCAACCCGTCGACGACCGGTCGTCAACGCGTTGACAGCCAGCCTGTATTTACATATGTTTTAATTTAATTTTACAATGGCTTATATTAGCCTGGAGATGGATAAATGTTGACGGCTGGTCGTCAGTGTGTCGTCAGCCACAGGTCGTCGACACACCGACGATCACCCGTTTTGTATTAATATATATCATATTTGGTTTACAGTCTTATGCTTATGGTATGCTCTATGTACAGTTTCTTAGTAATATACAATATTTATTCTTGTGCTAATGTAGTTTATATATATACAATGTCTTAAATTTTAGCACTAAAACTTATTTGTAAAGTACATAATCTTATGCTTAGCATTATTATTTATTGTAATACGTGAAAATAATGTTTTTTTTTTTTTTTTTTTTTTTTTTTTTTTTTTTTTTTTTTTTTTTTTTTTTTTTTTTTTTTTTTTTTTTTTTAATACACCTATTACATAATAACAAACAGAAATCTTATTGAATAAGTTTATACAAAGATAAATGGTTGGCCAGCAACAAGTTGACGGCGTGTCGCCGACAAGTCGTCCAAAATTTGACGACAGTCGTCAACAACCAGAGTCGTCGGCACTTGACGACAATTGGACCACCGACGGTCAACAAGTCGACGACAGGTTGTCGGAGCGGCAACACAAAGCGCGGTCGTCCAGAAGTGGACGATAAGTTTATACAAAGATAAATGGTAGACGTTATCGTTAAATAAATAAATGAATATAAATATAAAAGAACAAGACAAACTAAATAAATGTAAAAGAACAAGACAGAAGTTAATGATCTTAAGACTAAATATTATAATCAATGCGCTGTCTAATAATTTCCACCATAGCTCCAAACCGTGGGCACTTAGATGATGTTGCGCTGTGTGAGGTATTTCGGTTTAGTTTGTAACGTGTGTTATGTGTGGTACAGTTAAAGCATTGTATTGTGTTAGTGTCCTTTCTGACTGGGCACTCCTTATATGCGTGTCCGTGAGCAGAGCAATGTGAGCAGACTTGCTCAGCCTTCTGGCATTTGCTCCTTGTGTGGCCAAATGCAAGACACTTATAACATTGACGGAGGGGGGAGTGTTCCTCATAATGGACCCTCTGATGATCAATGTTAATCCTGTCAAGTTTGGTTACGGCCGGCCATAAGGCTGGCGGTATACGTACAATGGCGTTGTACAAATTATCGTTACGGTTCCCTTTCGTGAAGCATAACGAGACGCCCCGGTCCCCCGGGCGTTCACTCAGGGTGGGGTTCTGTTTTTTAATTATTGTGAGGAGTTCGTTAACAGGAGTATCCTTGCGGATTCCTTTTATAATGATGGTAGGGTCTAAACTACGGGCGGCCTCCGCCCTAATAGTTGAGTTGGTGGGAATTTTATTCAGGGTTTCGTCCCGTTGTTTAGAGTTTTCGAACTCCACCCTAAGTTTGGTCAAGGATAACGGCCTAGTGTTGAGCGGAGCGTAGTCACAATCCTTGAAAGAGACGCACGCTCTCCACTTGTCTTTGAGTTCCTGGGCGTCCCGAACCTCCTCGGGAACCGTGACGATAATAGAGGGCTTAAAACTGGCTTTAACTGCTTTTGCAGTGTCAGCAATCGGGGGAGAGTTAATGCAGGGCGCAGAAGGCGCAAGTGAGGAAGTGACGGTACGAGCAGGGTGGATGAGAGGGGGTGGCACTGTTGCCGTCTGGATGAATTTAGTGACTTTAGTCATTTCTTGTTTTATAGTTTCCTGGATGGCTAAAGTAGTGCGTTCGTCAATGAAAATTTGATTTAAGGGGGGATCAACGATCAGGTCGTTGTCGTGGTCAGAGTCAGTCTGAGTATGAGTGGTTGAGTTGGGTGGCCTGGTGGAGTACCAGTAGGGAGCTGATAAGGGTGGTGGGACAGCTGAGTTGGGAGGCGGCTGCGGTAAGTATTGCATAGCCTCGTAGCCCTGATTGACAAGGTCATAAATTTCGTCCGCTGCATTTTTGATAAAGTCTTTATTAACTCTAGTAACACTCTTACCGTCAAAAATGGTTCGCGAGATAGCTTTAGAATGAGTAAGAATTTTTTCAAAGAGTGAGTTAATACATCTAATGCTTTCTTCATAATTAGGCACGTCCTCGTCCCCGTCCTCGTCCTCCTCCTCCTCATGGTATAGATCGTTTGTTGTTTGTAGGTCGTTGTCTAGCCGGGCAAACAGATTATCCGGCGATTGGAAGTTCTCCTCATCGTCACTATCAATGAGGGACATTTTGGTAGGTGGGGTAGAGATAGTTATTAATTTTAGTTTATTGGTTTAATACATGGTGACTTGCCGGTAATCCAGTTGAAGTGGTGTCACTGTGGCTTCTCGCCAGGCGCCATGTTTCTGGAGTCAGCCAGTTTGCCGTGGCTACGGCTTGGCCGAAGAGTGCAGATGTTGTGGCAATCCAGGGATAACACTGAACCTCACAGCTTCACTTAACTTGGGTCAGTTAAAACACTGTATTCGTTTTAGGAGCACTTGAACAGATAGTCTTTAAAAGTTACCGATGCGTCACTAGCGTCACTTGCGTCCAATGCGTCCGATGCGTCGGTTGCGTCCAAAGATGCAAGAGTTGCCGATGCGTCGCTTGATTCACTTGCGTCCCATGCGTCCGATGAGTCGGTCGCGTCCAGAGATGCAAGAGTTGCTGATGCGTCACTTGCGTCGCTTGCGTCCGCTGCGTCCGATGCGTCGGTCGCGTCCAGAGATGCAAGAGTTGCCGATGCGTCGCTTGCGTCACTTGCGTCCAATGCGGACAGCAAGTAAAAAACGCAGCCGTTCACGACGGAGGACCGATGCGCACTGGTTAGGTTAGGTTAGGTTAGGTTAGGTTAGGTTAGGTTAGGTTAGGTTCCCGTGGCAGGTTGGGTCTGCTATCGGGCGCGTCCCCGGGTGGTGGATAGGGGAATGCCCCCCAGAAATGGGGGGTACCGGCTTGCCGGCGTGAACCAACCCTGTGCGGGGTGGTCGCATCTCTGAGATGTGACCACAGGAGGGCGGCGGGTCAGCTTGACCCGGCCGCGGTTCGTTTCTCCACGAGTCCCTCTGCTTGGCAGAGGGCATAGTGGAGGAGCAGGGGCGGGCTCTGCGCGTACTCACACTACCGCAGAGCAGGCCGCGAAGGAGTTCCTTCCCCGCCACCGCCAAGCGGTATATCGTTATCGTCTGGACTGTTTCCAGGCGACCGAGGGCCGTGCCTTCATTGGCCGGGCTGAGACAAGGAAAAGTCAATAACACCCGACAGTGAAGTCGTTAAAACCGGCGGTGGCGGTCGGCGGCTGCTTAACAGCGGCTGCCTTCAGCCTACCAGTGGTGAGTAGCGGGCGATAGGTGCGGGGGCGCCTCCGCCTGCATTGCACTACTCATCACCCTTGCGGGAAGACATTCTCTGGTGGGCCGGCCGAAAGGCAGGCGATCGCCGGTGGGGGACTGGATGAAAAGGCTCTGCCGGTCTCCCAGTTCCCTGCCATCCAGGCGAAGCGGGAGTGCCGCTGGGTTATTTTAGTGGGTATACCGGTGACACGCACCGGGGAGTCCCACATACCCCTCCTGTCCCCCAACGGGAGGGGATGCGTAAAGCATTTTTTCCCAGCGTATAAAAAAAAAAAAAAAAAAAAAAAAAAAAAAAAAAAAAGGTTAGGTTAGGTTAGGTTAGGTTAGGTTAGGTTAGGTTAGGTTAGGTTAGGTTAGGTTAGGTTAGGTTAGGTTAGGTTAGGTTAGGTTAGGTTAGGTTAGGTTAGGTTAGGTTAGGTTAGGTTAGGTTAGGTTAGGTTAGGTTAGGTTAGGTTAGGTTAGGTTAGGTTAGGTTAGGTTAGGTTAGGTTAGGTTAGGTTAGGTTAGGTTAGGTTAGGTTAGGTTAGGTTAGGTTAGGTTAGGTTAGGTTAGGTTAGGTTAGGTTAGGTTAGGTTAGGTTAGGTTAGGTTAGGTTAGGTTAGGTTAGGTTAGGTTAGGTTAGGTTAGGTTAGGTTAGGTTAGGTTAGGTTAGGTTAGGTTAGGTTAGGTTAGGTTAGGTTAGGTTAGGTTAGGTTAGGTTAGGTTAGGTTAGGTTAGGTTAGGTTAGGTTAGGTTAGGTTAGGTTAGGTTAGGTTAGGTTAGGTTAGGTTAGGTTAGGTTAGGTTAGGTTAGGTTAGGTTAGGTTAGGTTAGGTTAGGTTAGGTTAGGTTAGGTTAGGTTAGGTTAGGTTAGGTTAGGTTAGGTTAGGTTAGGTTAGGTTAGGTTAGGTTAGGTTAGGTTAGGTTAGGTTAGGTTAGGTTAGGTTAGGTTAGGTTAGGTTAGGTTAGGTTAGGTTAGGTTAGGTTAGGTTAGGTTAGGTTAGGTTAGGTTAGGTTAGGTTAGGTTAGGTTAGGTTAGGTTAGGTTAGGTTAGGTTAGGTTAGGTTAGGTTAGGTTAGGTTAGGTTAGGTTAGGTTAGGTTAGGTTAGGTTAGGTTAGGTTAGGTTAGGTTAGGTTAGGTTAGGTTAGGTTAGGTTAGGTTAGGTTAGGTTAGGTTAGGTTAGGTTAGGTTAGGTTAGGTTAGGTTAGGTTAGGTTAGGTTAGGTTAGGTTAGGTTAGGTTAGGTTAGGTTAGGTTAGGTTAGGTTAGGTTAGGTTAGGTTAGGTTAGGTTAGGTTAGGTTAGGTTAGGTTAGGTTAGGTTAGGTTAGGTTAGGTTAGGTTTTTTTTTTTTTTTTTTTTTTTTTTTTTTTTTTTTTTTTTTTTTTTTTGTGTGTCGTTCTTTTCCTCCAACAAGATCGGAGCCTTTCTATGCTGTCTATCCTTTCATACCAGTTCTCGCATTTATTCCTCTCGTACTTTTATTCTTCATACAATTCTTTCTTACATCCATCTATCTCTTGTGTCGCTGTGGGTGGGTGTCCCACCTAACTACTCTCTACTTTCTTTTGGGTTGGTGTTTTTCTTTATTTAAATAATTAAAAGGGCAAACATTTTCTTTTCTTATACAGTATTTCTTATTCTATTTAATTCTAGTTTTTTATTCTTATCATCTATACAATTACAGGGTACATATTTTTAGCGCTTAATCTATTTACTTATTTATACTTATTATCTAGTTACATTTTGTATGATGATACTTACATAATACAATATGTAGTTCATCAAACTTTTACTTATACTGATTTATTCCTATTATTAACTACTTTAACAATTTTCTTACAAAACTCTAAAAATACGTCTCTATCTCTACTTAACATTAACATTCGTATATTTTCTACATTGAGTGTAACATCTAAGAGCTGTTCCAAATCGAATCTACTTTTGGCGAAGACAGGACACTCCAGAATGAGGTGCTCGACGGTTTCTTCCACCTCCGGGTCACAAAGGCAGGAAGGGTCGTCCTTGCACTTGAAGCGAGTCAGGTACGAGGAGAACCCTCCGTGCCCCGTGAGTATTTGCGTTGTTGGGCCGTCGAACTTTATTTTCCGGACTATGGAATGTGCTGCCACCGCGTCAGGGAAGAAGATTTTTGTTCCGGAAGCCGTTTCCTCTGTTTTGTACCTTTTGTCCCATTCATCAATCGTTTCCTTTCGGATGTTACGCTTGATGAATGAGACAGGGCACTTGTCGTAGTCCGGCTTCTTTTTCGACTTTAGGGCCGCCTCCTTCGCCAGTACGTCGGCCCTCTCATTCCCTGCCAGTCCTGCGTGCGCCTTGATCCAAAACAAGGATACTGTTTTGTTTTGGAGTGTGCAATGCCTCAGATTGCACCTGGCCTTGACTGCCAGGGGATGAGAGGAACCGGGGTTCGACACGGTCTCGAGTGCCGCTCGAGAGTCACTGTATATCCCGAACGTGGACTCACTGCGCACCTGTGCGACATCCGTTGCCTTGCACAGGGCTAGAAGTTCCGCCTGGTAGACGGTACAGTATGGCGATAGAGCAAGTTTGAGGGCCTTGGTCTCGGCATCACCAGTCCAAATGGATAGCGCTGCACCAACCTTGCCCTCAATCTTGCTCCCGTCCGTGAAAATGCGCACAGCGTAGTCGCTGTGGCGGGAATATTGCTCCTCGTCTACCAGGTTATGGAACTGCAGTCCCATGAGTTGCGCAGGATGTGGGGCTTGTATCTTTGGTGCCATCTTCTCAACCTCTCTATCTGACAGCTCACGTCTAGGTGCTCCCTTCTTAGCCTCATATAACAAGGCTGCCTCACGGACTCGGAGGTCTAGAGGGAGCGTCCCCGTGAGCAAGAGTGCTGAGTTGAGTGACACCGTCCGATACGCCTTGCACATTTTCTGTGCGAAGCCCCTCTGGACCGTGCCAAGCTGTTTGCGGACTCCCAGTTTTTCCGCCGCCGGGGCCCATGCTGCTGCCGCGTACAGTATTATCGGCTCCACCGCTGCGGTATATATTGTGCGGATGATGTCAGGGCTGAGTCCCCAGCTGACGCGGGCGGCTCTAATCAGCTGCTTGTAAATGCCTATCGCCTTTTTGCAAACGCTGGAGACATGGGCATTAAAGGTCAGCTTGTTGTCGATGGTGAGTCCAAGGATCTTGATATCCTGGGACATTCCAATGCCAACCCCTCCCATGCTCAGGCGCGGTGTGTCGAATTCGAGCTTCCTGGTGATCACCATGCTACAAGTTTTGTGCGGTGCAAACTTCAGCTTGTTTTCGACACCCCACGCCCGGACATGTTCAAGGATAGCATTCGCCTGTCCCTCAGGTTAGGTTAGGTTAGGTTAGGTTAGGTTAGGTTAGGTTAGGTTAGGTTAGGTTAGGTTAGGTTAGGTTAGGTTAGGTTAGGTTAGGTTAGGTTAGGTTAGGTTAGGTTAGGTTAGGTTAGGTTAGGTTAGGTTAGGTTAGGTTAGGTTAGGTTAGGTTAGGTTAGGTTAGGTTAGGTTAGGTTAGGTTAGGTTAGGTTAGGTTAGGTTAGGTTAGGTTAGGTTAGGTTAGGTTAGGTTAGGTTAGGTTAGGTTAGGTTAGGTTAGGTTAGGTTAGGTTAGGTTAGGTTAGGTTAGGTTAGGTTAGGTTAGGTTAGGTTAGGTTAGGTTAGGTTAGGTTAGGTTAGGTTAGGTTAGGTTAGGTTAGGTTAGGTTAGGTTAGGTTAGGTTAGGTTAGGTTAGGTTAGGTTAGGTTAGGTTAGGTTAGGTTAGGTTAGGTTAGGTTAGGTTAGGTTAGGTTAGGTTAGGTTAGGTTAGGTTAGGTTAGGTTAGGTTAGGTTAGGTTAGGTTAGGTTAGGTTAGGTTAGGTTAGGTTAGGTTAGGTTAGGTTAGGTTAGGTTAGGTTAGGTTAGGTTAGGTTAGGTTAGGTTAGGTTAGGTTAGGTTAGGTTAGGTTAGGTTAGGTTAGGTTAGGTTAGGTTAGGTTAGGTTAGGTTAGGTTAGGTTAGGTTAGGTTAGGTTAGGTTAGGTTAGGTTAGGTTAGGTTAGGTTAGGTTAGGTTAGGTTAGGTTAGGTTAGGTTAGGTTAGGTTAGGTTAGGTTAGGTTAGGTTAGGTTAGGTTAGGTTAGGTTAGGTTAGGTTAGGTTAGGTTAGGTTAGGTTAGGTTAGGTTAGGTTAGGTTAGGTTAGGTTAGGTTAGGTTAGGTTAGGTTAGGTTAGGTTAGGTTAGGTTAGGTTAGGTTAGGTTAGGTTAGGTTAGGTTAGGTTAGGTTAGGTTAGGTTAGGTTAGGTTAGGTTAGGTTAGGTTAGGTTAGGTTAGGTTAGGTTAGGTTAGGTTAGGTTAGGTTAGGTTAGGTTAGGTTAGGTTAGGTTAGGTTAGGTTAGGTTAGGTTAGGTTAGGTTAGGTTAGGTTAGGTTAGGTTAGGTTAGGTTAGGTTAGGTTAGGTTAGGTTAGGTTAGGTTAGGTTAGGTTAGGTTAGGTTAGGTTAGGTTAGGTTAGGTTAGGTTAGGTTAGGTTAGGTTAGGTTAGGTTAGGTTAGGTTAGGTTAGGTTAGGTTAGGTTAGGTTAGGTTAGGTTAGGTTAGGTTAGGTTAGGTTAGGTTAGGTTAGGTTAGGTTAGGTTAGGTTAGGTTAGGTTAGGTTAGGTTAGGTTAGGTTAGGTTAGGTTAGGTTAGGTTAGGTTAGGTTAGGTTAGGTTAGGTTAGGTTAGGTTAGGTTAGGTTAGGTTAGGTTAGGTTAGGTTAGGTTAGGTTAGGTTAGGTTAGGTTAGGTTAGGTTAGGTTAGGTTAGGTTAGGTTAGGTTAGGTTAGGTTAGGTTAGGTTAGGTTAGGTTAGGTTAGGTTAGGTTAGGTTAGGTTAGGTTAGGTTAGGTTAGGTTAGGTTAGGTTAGGTTAGGTTAGGTTAGGTTAGGTTAGGTTAGGTTAGGTTAGGTTAGGTTAGGTTAGGTTAGGTTAGGTTAGGTTAGGTTAGGTTAGGTTAGGTTAGGTTAGGTTAGGTTAGGTTAGGTTAGGTTAGGTTAGGTTAGGTTAGGTTAGGTTAGGTTAGGTTAGGTTAGGTTAGGTTAGGTTAGGTTAGGTTAGGTTAGGTTAGGTTAGGTTAGGTTAGGTTAGGTTAGGTTAGGTTAGGTTAGGTTAGGTTAGGTTAGGTTAGGTTAGGTTAGGTTAGGTTAGGTTAGGTTAGGTTAGGTTAGGTTAGGTTAGGTTAGGTTAGGTTAGGTTAGGTTAGGTTAGGTTAGGTTAGGTTAGGTTAGGTTAGGTTAGGTTAGGTTAGGTTAGGTTAGGTTAGGTTAGGTTAGGTTAGGTTAGGTTAGGTTAGGTTAGGTTAGGTTAGGTTAGGTTAGGTTAGGTTAGGTTAGGTTAGGTTAGGTTAGGTTAGGTTAGGTTAGGTTAGGTTAGGTTAGGTTAGGTTAGGTTAGGTTAGGTTAGGTTAGGTTAGGTTAGGTTAGGTTAGGTTAGGTTAGGTTAGGTTAGGTTAGGTTAGGTTAGGTTAGGTTAGGTTAGGTTAGGTTAGGTTAGGTTAGGTTAGGTTAGGTTAGGTTAGGTTAGGTTAGGTTAGGTTAGGTTAGGTTAGGTTAGGTTAGGTTAGGTTAGGTTAGGTTAGGTTAGGTTAGGTTAGGTTAGGTTAGGTTAGGTTAGGTTAGGTTAGGTTAGGTTAGGTTAGGTTAGGTTAGGTTAGGTTAGGTTAGGTTAGGTTAGGTTAGGTTAGGTTAGGTTAGGTTAGGTTAGGTTAGGTTAGGTTAGGTTAGGTTAGGTTAGGTTAGGTTAGGTTAGGTTAGGTTAGGTTAGGTTAGGTTAGGTTAGGTTAGGTTAGGTTAGGTTAGGTTAGGTTAGGTTAGGTTAGGTTAGGTTAGGTTAGGTTAGGTTAGGTTAGGTTAGGTTAGGTTAGGTTAGGTTAGGTTAGGTTAGGTTAGGTTAGGTTAGGTTAGGTTAGGTTAGGTTAGGTTAGGTTAGGTTAGGTTAGGTTAGGTTAGGTTAGGTTAGGTTAGGTTAGGTTAGGTTAGGTTAGGTTAGGTTAGGTTAGGTTAGGTTAGGTTAGGTTAGGTTAGGTTAGGTTAGGTTAGGTTAGGTTAGGTTAGGTTAGGTTAGGTTAGGTTAGGTTAGGTTAGGTTAGGTTAGGTTAGGTTAGGTTAGGTTAGGTTAGGTTAGGTTAGGTTAGGTTAGGTTAGGTTAGGTTAGGTTAGGTTAGGTTAGGTTAGGTTAGGTTAGGTTAGGTTAGGTTAGGTTAGGTTAGGTTAGGTTAGGTTAGGTTAGGTTAGGTTAGGTTAGGTTAGGTTAGGTTAGGTTAGGTTAGGTTAGGTTAGGTTAGGTTAGGTTAGGTTAGGTTAGGTTAGGTTAGGTTAGGTTAGGTTAGGTTAGGTTAGGTTAGGTTAGGTTAGGTTAGGTTAGGTTAGGTTAGGTTAGGTTAGGTTAGGTTAGGTTAGGTTAGGTTAGGTTAGGTTAGGTTAGGTTAGGTTAGGTTAGGTTAGGTTAGGTTAGGTTAGGTTAGGTTAGGTTAGGTTAGGTTAGGTTAGGTTAGGTTAGGTTAGGTTAGGTTAGGTTAGGTTAGGTTAGGTTAGGTTAGGTTAGGTTAGGTTAGGTTAGGTTAGGTTAGGTTAGGTTAGGTTAGGTTAGGTTAGGTTAGGTTAGGTTAGGTTAGGTTAGGTTAGGTTAGGTTAGGTTAGGTTAGGTTAGGTTAGGTTAGGTTAGGTTAGGTTAGGTTAGGTTAGGTTAGGTTAGGTTAGGTTAGGTTAGGTTAGGTTAGGTTAGGTTAGGTTAGGTTAGGTTAGGTTAGGTTAGGTTAGGTTAGGTTAGGTTAGGTTAGGTTAGGTTAGGTTAGGTTAGGTTAGGTTAGGTTAGGTTAGGTTAGGTTAGGTTAGGTTAGGTTAGGTTAGGTTAGGTTAGGTTAGGTTAGGTTAGGTTAGGTTAGGTTAGGTTAGGTTAGGTTAGGTTAGGTTAGGTTAGGTTAGGTTAGGTTAGGTTAGGTTAGGTTAGGTTAGGTTAGGTTAGGTTAGGTTAGGTTAGGTTAGGTTAGGTTAGGTTAGGTTAGGTTAGGTTAGGTTAGGTTAGGTTAGGTTAGGTTAGGTTAGGTTAGGTTAGGTTAGGTTAGGTTAGGTTAGGTTAGGTTAGGTTAGGTTAGGTTAGGTTAGGTTAGGTTAGGTTAGGTTAGGTTAGGTTAGGTTAGGTTAGGTTAGGTTAGGTTAGGTTAGGTTAGGTTAGGTTAGGTTAGGTTAGGTTAGGTTAGGTTAGGTTAGGTTAGGTTAGGTTAGGTTAGGTTAGGTTAGGTTAGGTTAGGTTAGGTTAGGTTAGGTTAGGTTAGGTTAGGTTAGGTTAGGTTAGGTTAGGTTAGGTTAGGTTAGGTTAGGTTAGGTTAGGTTAGGTTAGGTTAGGTTAGGTTAGGTTAGGTTAGGTTAGGTTAGGTTAGGTTAGGTTAGGTTAGGTTAGGTTAGGTTAGGTTAGGTTAGGTTAGGTTAGGTTAGGTTAGGTTAGGTTAGGTTAGGTTAGGTTAGGTTAGGTTAGGTTAGGTTAGGTTAGGTTAGGTTAGGTTAGGTTAGGTTAGGTTAGGTTAGGTTAGGTTAGGTTAGGTTAGGTTAGGTTAGGTTAGGTTAGGTTAGGTTAGGTTAGGTTAGGTTAGGTTAGGTTAGGTTAGG